>CM062815.1:64563695-67158695 GCA_031772625.1 Pinus tabuliformis
TATAAAATTACAAAGTAAACAAAATTACAACTCAGAGATCACCAGCTTGTGTCTACCTATAGTCTACATTATATACAGTCTCTTGGCTCTAGCCATATTATGCTAATTACAGTCATTTCCTATTCAAGCCTTTCGGTCGAACATACTAACAAAAAACATTGCAAAACTGGCTGATGGTTATAATAAGGCACGAACTTTGTTGACCGTAGACCATATTCTTGGCAAGCATCCCTGACTATACACCGCTAATGTCCATCCTCAGGTAGTCCGCAACCGAACTAGAAGTCATGGATAAAAAACACCCTTGTGGAATATCACGAAGATCATGGAGCAACTCGTTGGTGGTATAGGAATATGCCTACACTGATCACGCTAAATAATGATTAACACTTAGTTCTTCAATTACTTTTAGGAAAGTTAAACATAAGTTACAAGAGATACTAAAATGTATGAAATCTATGTAAAGTAATTAATAAGTCACTTAATAAATATTAATTATGAAATATGAAGTATATGTAGGAATAGATGATTATCTTGGATTAGTGTAGGAATGAGGGGGTTAAATAGAGATAAAACAGAGGTTAAGGCTTATAGGAATAGGTTAAAAATAGAGAAATTTGCGACACCAACATCCTCCCATCCCTAAGCTGTTGTGTGTCCTGACACAACATTGTACCTTCTACAAAAAAATCTTCAAAAATGGGTGGCCAACTCTCAATCCTATACTTCAATACTTATCCCTGCTTTCACTACCTTTGGCTTTTTACCTCGGCTTGCTTTCAGCTTATTAGTCACCTTCTTGAGGCATTTGTAGTACTTGGAAGCCCGATACTTCCATACTTTCACTTGCTATTTTTGCTTCTTGACTTTTGCGAGCAGCTCTACCTCACCTTGCTTTTGCCAATTTTGCTCCTTCATGAGCTGGTTCAAATCCTCTAGGTCATGAACCTGCTGCTCTAATTCCACTATTTGGTTTTTGAGGTAAAGGGTAGAGGGCTCCGTGCTCAGATCCTTTGATGTAAATACCTTCTTTGTAGCGGACTCCAAGCCAGTCCCGTCATTGTCGAGACTAAGGTCATCCAGCGTTTACATTATAACATCACCAAAAGTTTCTGCACTCGGGGTTTCCTCATCACTGAGGGTTTTGATTCCCTCCCCAACCTTCATGCCAAGGGTTTTTAGTACCTTGTGCACTTAACTCCATAGGGTTTTTAATGTAATGTTCTTCCAATTCTTCAGGGGATTCAGTACCTTGTTCATTTAAACCAACAGGGGATTTAGTACCCTGTTCATAAAAAATATTGAGGGTTTCGATGTCCTATTCATCGAAATTTTCGAGGGTCTCCATGTGATGTGCCTTATCATACTCGTGACCCTCTGCTTGAACTTTTTCTACACTTAGTGTCATCGTCTTCTTTCTTAACCTGTGAACAAGGGTAGACAACAATATTTCGTCTTCCTTTTCCATGTTTTCTTCATTTACCACGGTGTGGGCCACTGCATCTGTAAGCACTGGAAGCTTATGGTATTTAGGTGAAACCTAAGGTGATTCATCAATCACAGTCACAGAGCTTGATCGATACTAATTTGTACCTAGAGAGACAATCTTATTCCTTGTCGAGGTTTTGGTTTTTCTCTTCTTTGTCGAGGGCGGAGTGTCTTCGACAGACTTATTTTTCGCTTGCACTGGTGTGCTTTTACCCTTTTTCTTGGCAAGGGATGATGTCTCTGCCTTCCTTTTCTTGTTTGTACTTGTGCCAACAGACTTCCCTACACTCCTTGCCCGAAACTCTTTTAGGAATGCCTTCTGGGTCACTCCCTTCCCTTCCACCACTTTCTTGACAAGGATTGTGATAAGCCCATGATGATGTAGCTTATATGTGACTTGGCTTGCGTTCCCACTCTGCACACCTTTCACCATTTTATCGAGACTTTGGAGTAGATAGTAAGGAAAATTGATAAGTTTCCCCGACTCAAAGTGTAACAACAATCTAATGTGGTACACGAATGCTAATTTGTAACGTCGCTCACAGGTCACAAATATCTATAGTATGAAAATGAGGTTGCACCATTTTCCAAGCATGGTGCTCTACGGAAACTCATTCTTCCAGTTAACCTGAAGCTTTTTGTCACTCACAAACTGACACCATCATTTCTTTTCAAGCCACTCCTTTTTGAACCACTGCTCCCCTGTAGTTGGCAAGTCTGTAGATCACGCAATGGATTCCTCCGTGACTTCGAATTCTAATGAGCTGACCCTATCTTGGCCTCCTTCAAATGTATTCGCAAACTCCAGCACCATGGCCATGTCGAAGCCATCGAACTTCTGCAAAAATGGAAGGAATACGGATTCTTGCAATAGTGCAAGACTATTTCAGTATTCTAGAGTCCGTTCTATCTCCTTCAAGGACGATGGTTCATTCCTTACGGGTTCCATGTTCGAATTTGCCACAATTCCCTGTCATAACCTCAAAATGATTTTAGTTAGCGATACCAATGGTTGTTGAGAATTTTATGTTGGAGGTCCATCCATCCTTTGTATTTTTAGTCCCATCCAATCGATCATGTTTAATGATAAAAGAATGGCTCCTCAGTTCAGATGCAGATACGTATCATCGTGCTACGGGTGAGAAATAATGATTGGATGTGGCAGAGGCTTATGCGACAGCGATGTAATGGTCATAATGATCGGGTTAAGAGGTAAGAAAATGATGAACAAGTAATGGGAGATTGGTTCAAAGGGAGGTGAGTAATGAGTTTTTGGACAACTTGTACTATCCCACGGTCTACCTCATAATTCAATTAAGACATATTTTAGTACCCATTAAAAAAAAAAAAGATTTCAGAACCCAATATATCTTGTACTTTAAAAATTTTCCTAAGTCAGTAAATGATAAAGGAAAGTATCAATTAAAATATATAATGCTATGATCTATCAGTGTAGGAATCACTCATGTACAGAGTAATACAATTCCATAAACATTCTTCATAAGACGCTCCTATACTATGTAAAATTTATTTTACACTAGCTTCCACAGTCGGCCACGCTCTTGCACTGATCCTTCTTGCACTGCATTGTGCTTGCAATGCATCATGCTTGCACTTCGCATCTTGCACCAGGAATTTTACCAAAATAACAATTCTGATAGAACAAAATTCTGTAGTTGGGATTTTTTTTTTGTTTTCCTCAATATATAAGGAAAGTTTTATTCACCATCGTTTGGTGTTTCATGAGCATGCCTTCTGGATTGACTGCATCAAATTCTGCAATCAATTTATGAGGGAATAAAGAAGTGGGAAAGGGGTGATTTTCAGAATGGGAAGGAACATTACTGCAGGGATTCCAAGAACAATATCACCAAGGGGGATAAACGAGAATGGGATGTGGAAAAAATTCAAGGGAAATAGAGGGATTTTATGAGATCGGGTAAGGGTAGTTTTCTTTAGAATAAAGAGGAGGGTAATTCATTAGGGATTTAGAAAAAGAAAAATAGTGGGAATTATGAAATGAGAAAATAGAAGAAAGGCATAATTTTATCTTCAAGGTCTGCCTGCACTGGTGCCGGAAAAAGTAATTGCAGTGGGAATTAAGCGTTTACTTGGATAAAAATTTCCATGCTAGTTACCCCAAACTTGGGTAAGGGCTAGGTTCCTTGAACCTGCTTCTTCTTGGTGGCAACCAGCATATCTAAAAATCAAGTAACATTCCCTTTTTATTGAAATTTTGATCTTCTTTCTAGCATGCTGGTTTCCAGGTTGATCCTTCTGTAGTCATGTCAGTCAATTGATTTTCATAATTATAGGATTTTTTTTTTTTTTTTCATTTTTTTTCTTTTATTTTTTATTTTTCAAATGAGGAAAATAAAGAATCAAATCTTCAATAGGTTGGTTTTACCACCTACCAACTCCTTTTCAAATTGCTGTTGGACTTGCTGCATAAAATCTCCTTTAGTAAGGGGCTGAAAATATACCTTCAATCTATGCCCATTTACCAAGAACAAAGAATTCCATCCATCAATAGTTTTGATCTCTACCGCTCCATTTTCAAACACTCTGACCACCTCATAAGGTCCCATCCATCATGCATGTAATTTCCCTTTAAAATATTTGAATCTAGAATCGTAAAGGAGCACCCAATCACCTGGTTGGAATTGCTTCTTCTTAAAGACTTGTCATACCACTTCTTGCGCTATTGTTGAACAAAAATGTTCTGCTGAACAACATCACTTTGGAATTCATCTAACTCATTTAGCTGTAGAAGACGTTGTTGTTGTGCTTCAGAGAGATCTAGCCCCAATTGGACTGTAATCCTGAAAGTCTTGATCTAGAATTCTATTGGCAAGAGGACTTGTTTCCTATACACCAGCTCATATAGTGTGTGTCATGTGTTGTTCCTCCAAGTGGTTCGGTATGCCCATAATGCTTCCAGTATTTTTTCAGCCCAGTCCTTTCTGTGAATATTTATTGTCTTTGTGAGGATGGACTCAATCAACTTTTTTGTGGACTCCACCTGACCATTTTCTTGTGAGTGATATGGTGTAGATTTCCTGTGCCGTATTTTGTATTGCTCCATCACACCCTATACCATATTAGAAATAAACTGCAGTCCATTGTCAGAAACAATTTCTCTAGGCACACCAAATCTAGTAAATATTTCAGTAAAAAGAAAATCAACAACAACTCTTTCAGTATCAAAAGAAATAAAACTTTAGCTTCTATCCATTTTGTAACGAAATCTGTACAAACCAACATATTCTTTTTATTTAACGATGTTGGATTTATTGGTCCTACAAAATCAATGGCCCATTTTTCAAAAGGCTCAATCATAACCTGAGGACATAAAGACATTTCATTGGTTTGATTAGGTTGGAGAATTCATTGACAGATGTCACATCACTTGACGTATTGTTTGGCATCCTTAAACGAGGAGGACCAAAAATACCAACTCGTAACACTTTGTATGTAGTTCGCTTATCGGTGAAGTGACCCCTGCAAGGTTCATCATGGGAAAAGTTTAAAATATCAAAAACTTCTTCCTCTCTTACACATCTACGGATAATGAGATATGCTCCAGTGTAAAAGAGGTCTCCTTGAATCCAGTAATATGCAACACTTTTCTGTATGATATTCCACTTTTCACGAACAGATAAGTGAGGTGGTAATTTTCCAGTGACTAAATAGTTAGATATGTCAACAAACCATGGGGATTTTGTTGACACAAAAATATGTTCGTCAGGAAAATCATCATCAACAGGAATTATTTAATCTTGAAAGATAATCTGCTACTACATTAGTTTTCCTGGTCTATCAATAATGGTAATATTAAATCCTTGTAACAGTAATAACCACCTAGTCACTCTACCGCTAGTTAATGGTTTAGTCATCAAATATCTTATTGTGGAATGGTCAGTATGCACAAAGACTTCATATCCTATAATATAATTTCTGAATTTATTAATGGAAAGAATTACAGCTAAAAAGTCTTTCTCGGTAACTGTCTAATTTAGTTCAGTGGGTGAAAAGTTTTTACTAATGAAATAAATAACATAAGATTGTTTGTCTTCTTCTTGTCCTAAAGCTGTGCCAATTGTAGTATCTGAGGAAATATGAAATGGCAAGGACCAGTTTGGTCCTCTCAAAACTGGTGCCTGGACTAGTTTTTCCTTCAATGTTTCAAAGGATAGTTGGCAAGCTATGGACCAAGAAAACTCACTATCTTTAGCCAAAAGTCAGAAAAGTGGGGTAGCTATCCTTGAGAAATTCTCAATGAATCTCCTATAGTAGCCCACATGTCCTAGAAAACCTCACTTCCCTTTGAGTTTTGGGTATAGGAAGACCTAAAATAATTCTATTTTTGCAGGGTCAACCTAGATACCTTTGTCAAAAATAAGATGGCCAAGAACCACCCCTACCTTGCACATTAATCTACATTTTTTTATCACTCAAGGCGAGATGAGCTTCTTAGAAGCGAAGAAGCACTTTTTCTAGATTCTTGAGGGCTTCTTGAAATGAATCACCAAACACAGAAAAGTCATCCATATATATTTCCACACACTCAAGGTGAACAAAAATGGCCAAGACCTCCTTTTGAAAGGTAGCCGGGGCATTACATAGCCAAAAGGGAAGCACTCGGTAAGAAAATGTACCCCATGGACATGTAAAAGTGGTTTTGTCTTGATCATCGGGTGCAATATGTATCTGGTTATACCTAGTAAAGCCATCTAGAAAAGAAAATTACTTCTTACCAGCAAGGGTATCAAGTACCTGATCGATGAAAGGAAGGGGGAAGTAGTCTTTGAGAGTGGCTTTGTTCAATTCTCTATAGTCAATACACATGCACCATCTCCCATCTTTTTTCGGGACTAAGACCAATGGAGAGATCCACTGGCTGTCAGAAATAGGATAGATAAAATCAACATCTAAGAGTTTTTGCAATTCTTCCTTTACAACATCTCTTAGATTTGGGTTCATTCACCTTTGGGGTTGTCGGACAGGTCGAGCTCCATCTTGAATATAGATATGGTGGGTACAAGTTTCAGGAGGGATGCCTTTCATATCTTCATAGCCCCATGCAAAGGCATCAAGATGGTTTCACAATAAATTCATAGGCTGCTCTTGGTTGGAAGAATCCAAGTCTGAATTGATATGCAAGGATTTACCTGGACTAATCTCATCAAGAGTGGTATCAGGCTCAAGAGTACATAGAGGTGTCTCTAGATATGGTGGCGAGGGAGGTAGAGAGTCATATCTTTCCTAAAAATCTAGACTAAAAATCTGACTCAATGACTCAAAATTGTGCATGGTGTTTAGATTGTTCAGGAAGTCTTGAATCTCACCCTCCTATGAGAACTAAGCATTCTAATGTATCAAGGAAATAGGCTGAGTCTCCTCATCACTACTGTAGTCTAACCATAAAGTATCTCGAGCTCCTGAATGAATCTAGTGGGTGGATACAAGGTGACCTTCTTCTTGGAATCTCCATGGGAAATATACATGTCACTAGAACGACATCTGGTATAAGCATTGGTCGTAGCAAGCCATGGTCATCCTAAGATCAAGGGATGTCCTCCCACAAGGTTCTTTGGTTGAAGCATAATGAATTCTGTGGGATATTTCCAAGAGTCTAGAGAAACGACCACATCATCCAACACCCATTCCGGCTTGATTTTAGATCTGTCTGTTAGTTCAAGCACAGTGGGAGTAGGATAATATGGACCAATCCAAGTTGATCCATGGTTTACTTGGCCATAACATTAATGGCTGCCCATAGGTCTATAAGTACATTGGAAACAACGACATCACCTATCTGAACAGATACAATAGGGTTTCTGTGGTCGGTATATTTTTCCATGTGCATACACTTCGTATTTAACTCTACTGCTCTACCAACAAATTGAATGGTTTTGAGGTCCCAATCTTCTCCTTCCCGGCTTCTTGAGACAAAGTTCCCTAATGATTTTTGAGCAGATGGGGATCTCTTTAATAGATTGGAGCAAAGGTACCTTTATGAAAATGTTCCTAAGCTCAGAAGCTAGGCTAGTCTCAGGAATGGGGTCCTTCTTCTCAACAACTAACCTTTCTGGATAGGGAGGTCGGTTGGAATAAGATGAAAAAGACTCAAAAGGTATGGGGATAGGCTAGATGGTGTCATCTTTTTCAGAATGATCAGGCGTTTCCTCCTCACCTTTCTCGTTGATAATCACCATAGGCTGCTTTTGATTTTCTGAGGTTACTATCTTCGTTGATCTCAATTGGAGGTCATTGGCTCTAAATGGCATGGACTAATATCTAGATGAGGAAAGTGGGTTCATGGAATGGATCATCTGTGCCACTTTGTTATTGGGGTCGGGTAAAGGTTGGGCAGGCAGTTGAGAAGGTCGAAATGGTGGAGGTTGTTGGAAATAATACTGAGAGGGGGGTTGAATTAGTATTAGCAAGTCAATAATATTTCATTTCCATAATTAGATTCATATACGCTACTTCTGTTAATTAAATTTGCGTGTATAAGCAGCTGTATGTAAGGCAACTAGCGTATACTCTTCAAACTTATAACTTAGTTAATTCATCATATGTTGATCTTTAATTTGTGCATCAGAACCATATAAATAGTAATCAGGTGCAGTAAAATAGAACAGGAAATCACACACATGAACACAAGATATAAGGTGGAAACCTAATGTGGGCGAAAACCACCTGCTGCAATTGTCTCTATCTTCTTTTCATAAGAAACTTCTTTTTACAATTTTTGTACTGGTGCAGACTTCTACCAGTACGCAGGGTTCTACCTACAGAAGGCTACAACCTTCTATCGTTCTCCAGCTTCTCCTGGAAGGGAGCTACAACCCCCTAGCTCTTGTACTAGTTGTTGTGTTTACTAGTACGTAGGTGCAGGCCTACAGAAGGCTATAACCTTCTCTTTTCTTCCAGGAACCACGTTTCATAAATTTTCAGACTAGATCCATTAATAACATTAATCAACCATCAATTATATCTGCATCAACCAATCTCCTTTGCACCAACCAAAACTGAATCAATCAATCACTTCTCAGAATGCTGTAACCAGAATACAGTAATAGTAACCAGAACCCAAGCTAGAACCCAGAACACTGCAACAACAAATAGAAGTAGCTAAAGAATATTTTATTAGGTATACGCTGCTTCAATGTGTCGAACCTGCGTAGATATGCCATTATCTCAAGGTGAACCTGCGTATACGCTGTTTTGATATGCAGAACTAGCGTGTATATGCACCTTTGCTAAAGTGAACCTGTGTACAGATCTATAAATGATGATTTAAAATTTACAACAATTCTAGACGTCAGTTATACCCAGATCATCATATTTACAGATTACAACATGCGCCAGTTATTCAGATAAAAGATCAAAACCATACAAAGATACTTCTCTTCAAGCCTTAAGATCTTGACCCATTAAGAGAACTTATCCTTCTGTTGGGCCGCCAAATTAACCTTAATTTTCACTCCATTTTCACCTTTATCCTCATTTTGTCACCTCATTTCATCATATTATCATTACATAACCCTATATTTCCATTACCATATGAGTTTATATTTTCATTTTCCAAAGTTATTAATTTCATGTATTTAGAGTGAATTTATGATTAAAAGTTAGAGAAATAACATGTATTTGCTTATACCTAAAAGTGGCTTGAGTTTGATGACATGTGTAGATCATTTGGAAGTTTCCAAGGCACCCTTATGTGGCCTCCCAAGATCAAATTCGAATTTCAACTCAAGAGGTGGACCATATTCCAAGGAGAAAGATCATGGAGATTTTGATGTGTCATGGGATTTGTATCTAGTATTTAGGGATAAGTTGAGACAAGTATGGGTCTAGTAGATATTTAAGGGATCTACATTTATTGAGTAGATATCCCTAATTCATGTATAAATAAGAAGAGCATCCTCCAAATCATGAATAATGATGAAGGAGGAGGGAGAGAAAACAATTCTCAGTTATTCATTAGCATTAGATTTATGTTCATTCAACATGAATAATACCATTTTCTCCAAATCATGAGTTATGAGTGTTGTTTGATTCTTAAGGTGTGATAATTGTTCATGTGTGCTCATTGAAGAATGGAAGGATCCCCATACTGAGATAAGTACACTTTGTTGTAAAGTAATGTTGTGAATATACTAATTTTAATTATGATGTTCATCTTATTTCTTTCATGTAAATACTTGTAGATAATTTTAGTATGAATTCATCTTGTGGCCATGTTTTGTTGTGTGAAGGTTTATCTCCTTTCAGTAACTAGTTTTGGTGTGAGAAGGACAACCAGGAACTCCTAAGTTAGGAGTCTCTTCTCCATGAGCTAGATTAAATTGAAATAAGATTTACTTTCTCATAAGCTTTCCTAGATTACATTTATGTGAATATTGATTCCCTTTCAGTATATAGTTTTTATGTGAGAAGGGAAATCAAGTCCTCCTAAGTTAGGAGACTCTTCTCCATAAGCTAAGAATTGAATTGAAAACAATATTTACTTGCTTTCATTTACATGCTTTCTTTCTTGCTTTCTTAGGTGTTTGGTAATGTTATTATAGGAAGATTGTAGAAGGACAATCAGGACTCTTGAACAAGAGACTCTTCTCTATCTTCTAAAGTAAAATAATTCCATTGATCAAACATTTTTTTATGCTTTCATAAAATAGATCTGATAGTTTAGATTTGTAATATGCATTTCCATTCTAAACAAACTTCCTACACCTGTTTCATCTAAGGTCCCATATATTTTGGTTTGCTTCTAAGTTTACGATTCCCCGAATTGATAAATTAAATGACAGGGATTTAGTAGACAATTAAATCGCCCAACTTTTTGGCGTCGTTGCCAGGGAAGCAAACTTAGATGTAAGCTAGTTAGGAGGATTGTTTAGGAAGAATTTTCATTTAGGATCATTTTTATTTAGGCTTAAGTGCATTTAGGAATTTTCATTTAAGTTTATTCTCATATAGAAAACATAGAAATAGAACACAAATCAAAACCCCCATTCACTAAAATAAAAAAAACAAAAACACAATAAAAATCCATATATATCTATATATATGGAAAAACAATGAGTATAAGTTTGGAACAACTCGCTGAGATCTTAGCAAGTGTTAGGATCTCCTCTTCTTGTGGAGAAGAGATCTTGACAGCCGCCAAAAGCTTAACTACTCCTCTAGAAGAAAACAATGAATTAACACTTGAAGAATCTTGTATATCTGACGATGAACAATTATTTGAACAGGAAATTGAGGAGGACGAAGAAAAAAAAATAATTAAGTATGGATTAAATTCGTTTTCTTGTAGTTTTTTTACCATAAAAAATAAAACATTTTTGTTTTTTTTAAGTTAAAAAAAAAAAAACAAATTAAAAAAATTAAGTATGGATTAAATTCGTTTTCTTGTAGTTTTTTTTACCATAAAAAATAAAACATTTTTGTTTTTTTAAGTTAAAAAAATAAAAATAAAAAAAAAACAAATCAAATTAAAAAAAATTAAGTATGGATTAAATTCATTTTCTTGTAGTTTTTTTACCATAAAAAATAAAACATTTTTGTTTTTTTAAGTTTAAAAAAAAAAAGAAATTAAAATTTTTTAATAATACCGAGCCAGGAATCACTGTGAACAGCAACCAGTGATAGCTAATCTTTTTCTTGCATCCCATCTCTTGCAAAGCTTATTTCCAAAGCTGGCTCGGGAAGTTCAGGAGGCACCTCTTCTGCAGTGAGGGCTTTGATTAAGCCAGCTCGACATGCTTTGAAATCTTTAAAAACGTCGTCAACAGTGCATCGAACGAAACCACCGCCTTCCATTTTTCTTGTCGATACTATGCAAACACTAACGAGGCATTTCTGGCCCTAAATTTCTTCTGCAGGAAAATAAGAGAATGATACACAAGCAGTCCAAGCTTTGAATTGCAAAAACGCATCATCCGACAACTACAAGCTGTGAATTCACAGGCGGCAGTATGAGAACAGATCAATCATGGCCGACAAGAAGAGATAACAAACCCTTTCCCTCGAAAGTTGAGTTGAATTCCATGGATTGTGCAGGAGAATAAGCTAATTGGGCCACGAATCAAGGGGATCGCCACTTCTTTAACAGCAGCCATAAATCTTGTGGAAATCTCAGATTATTCGGAAGATTTTTCTGGATTATCTCATCCACAAATTAATGTGTTACTGGGCACTAAAAGAGGTGTTCATCTATATCCAATTTGCCTCTGGAGACAGGTGGATAATATGTGGAGTTTCCAGCGATCGAACAAGTTGCAGTGCATAATTGCTTCTTGACACTTGTATGCGTCCACCGAAACAGAGTTGATGAAATACAATCCTGAGGAAAACGATTGGGTTCAAAGTGTTCTTCCTACACAATTTCATGGTATTGCGTTTACTGCAGAGTGGCACCGCCATATTTTTGTGTCTAAACGCTCTACCCTTTCTCGTCGTCAGGATTGTTATCTGCTAAACCCATCCACTAACGAGCTGATCAGCGTACCTGAAAGATTTCCCTGGGTAACTATGTCTGCTGCAACCGTGGAGATCAGGAGGTTTTTCAAAGTTTTTTTTTATAAAATTAAAAGGTAATAAAATCTTGCATATCTTGCAAGCCTGTTCCAAGGTTCAAAGCTCGGCAAAGTGGGGTTCAGCAACTTTTTAAATCTGAATGCTTGAGAGCCTGGGGTTCTGCTAGTGCCAGTGGCAGGGAGATTTTCCAAGATCGTACAAGGATATCACACGTACTGTCAATCCTCAAGACAACATGGAGCATCAAGACTTTGTTGTGCGCTTTGATTCCCCTGATGAACCAATTGCTCAATTGAATCGATGGAGTTCAAAGGTAGTTGCTCGTTTGAAATCAACATAGAAAAATTTGGATCAATAACGAAAATGAGGGCAAATTCGAGACGGCAAAGGCCTCCTTGTTCGATGCTCTTGCTCAGGGCGCTAATTAGTTTGACTATGGAGCCACAAAGAGTATTTGGCTTTGGGCCAATTTAGCAAGGGGTGAGCCGGCCCTTCAAAATTCTCTGCAGGACTCTGAACAAACAGAGAAAAAAAAGGGGTAATTCTAATGTTTCAAATGATGTTCCGAAAACAGATGTTCCAAAAACAGAGCCCTTGGAGAAAATTCTCTCATTCTCAAAATTAAATTTCAAATCTGCAGTTTCTCTGAGCATGCAATCCATGCCAGGAGTGTTTACCAGCAACACAACTTCTCTTTCAAGAAGCTGCTCAGTTTCAACAGAAATTGTCGAGGCATATCCCAGTTACAGGACATCCAAATGGGCAAGAACAGCATGATATCTCAATCTTGTTCTTCGTTGTTCATGGACATATAAACTTTCAGCCCACCTATGGCATAATCACTTGACAGTCTTTACCATAACATCCTTGAAAATGATGCAGAGATTCTAGTGGATATTTTTCCGCGTGGAAAATGAGTGGAATAAGATGGCTCTGAAGTCAAATTTGCAGATTTCCACTGTTTTAAAGCGGGTATATAGAGCGCAAGTGGGAAGACCTTACATGTGCTCACAGAGGAAAGTGGACTGCCACTAACAACCGAGACAGCAAGGCTGGATTGGGACAACTATGGCTTAACACTATGTTGGGCATGATCAGTGAACAATTTGACGAAGGCAATGAAATTTGTGGTGTTGTGGCTGGTATGAGAAGCTAAACTCTCCCTGGGTGATAGATAATCTGAAGAGGAAGAGAATTAAAATGAAGAGGAGAATGTTGGCGGTTGGATCGAATAAACATTTGGTATTATTCATATTTTAGTTTTAAATTAGTTTAAATTTACTTTTTCTTAGATTTAGAATTTGTACTAATGCTATTTGAATTTATAATTTTCATTTTCTTTTACTTTTATTCCAATTTAGATTTAGTTTTTAGTTTATTGTTAATATTAATTTAGTTTGATCATTATAGATTTTCATTTTTTTCCAATGTGTAGATTTAATTAATAAATAATTATTTTAGTCAAAAAAAAAATTAAAACAATTCAAATAAAAATAAAATAAAAAAAATCAAAACAATGCAAAACATTTATTTTATTTTATTTTTATTTTAATAACAATCCAAAAAAAAATTTAATTTAAGAAAAAAATTAAAACAATTAAAAAAAACAAAACAAATAAAAAAATCAAAGCAATTAAAAAAATATTAAAACAATTCAAAAAAAAAAACCAATTTCAAAAAAAAAAATTCAAAAAAAAAAAAAAAAAAATTTGCAAATGGACATTTCATAACAGCTGAAAACATTTTATCCTAACTTGTCTTGTTGGAGTTAGAAACGAGCGCGCTAAGGCAACAGGTAAAAAAATTCATTTCATTTTGATTGCTAAGCATTCATACTCATTCTTGCATTTTATCTCTTTCGAAGAGCTCTTAAAGTTTTCATGCAGGATTTTTACTAAGCTTTTACAGGCGCGCGAGGATCCAAGTTCATGCAGATGTGATCTCGAGAAATCACATTCATCATTGAAAGCTTGAAGGAGTTAATTAAATATGTCGTGACATTTGTCGCTACACATAAATCTTTTGCGTCATGATATGTTACAAACACTTCTCCTTCAAAGCCTCATCAGTCATCCATGTTAAAGTCCATTGATTCATTGCCTTATCCATCATGACTTCATACATGTCTACTTTTCTGAGTCGCATACATTTTTGCCTACCATTCAGTTCATCTTTTTTCCTCATGAATAAACCATCCATCTCTCTACATTGCCTTGTTTTCCTTGCCATAAAAACTGTTTGACCATAACATCTTGTATCTATAGTCCTACCAATCATTTGTATGAACTCGCGTTGACTGATGTGGGATTCCTTAAGGCTCACCTTTCAACAAGTCTTGACCCATCGACCTCAGCACCTTATCTGGGATAAAGACTAGAGTCATTATTAGTACCTTGAGGCTTGCATGCCTTAATGGCAAGTCTTCTCGCCAACGAACAATGGGAATACATTAATGTCCCTTGTTTGTTGGATCTTGCAAGTGGCTCGACATCAGCTCATTCATTCGCACTTCGCAAGATGTACTTGGGTACCTTGGCACTCATTGACATTAATGGTGAGTTTACCTCGCATTGGTTAACGACATTCATCAATGGTCGGTAATCCAATGGCTTCTTTCCATGTTCGACATCGACACATTCTTTCACATGGAAAGAATTGTGCCACGATATGGGACGAGACGAATACTATATGATTCAAGAGAAGATTCAACAGGTTCAGTAATAGTAATAAAAGATCCACATTCGCAACTTCATCCATCATATATGCAACCAAGAAACATATCACATTCTTGTATTCTTCATTCCATGATTCAACAGCAGGAGCTACACATTTCTACATATACACAGTTTGTCCACTCAGGTAAGTAAAGGTATGTTCTTTCTAGCTTTTTATTATACAATTCCTTTAATAGTAAAATTATAATTTTTGGAAAATGTTAAACCATGTTCATATTCACATCCATACTCCATTATCACCTTCCATATGTCATATATGTCCTTTCTACACATATCATCCTAACCAACATACTTTTTCCAAACAACTACTATTGCATTATGATTAAAATGTTACATGTTTTGCAAATAATGATCAAAGATTCAAGAATGGTTGATTAAATGTTTTCAAAGTCTTTTGATGCAACACAAAAACAATGAAAGTATTGTTACACAAGAACCAATACTAATCAAATTTTGGTTGTTACACAAGAACCAACCAAAATAATATGTTACAATCAAATATATCAGCAACCTATATATCAGTGAATATATCAGCAACCTATTCTTTGGAGGGAACATACTCCAATTTGACCTTTTGTTCAAGCACTTGTTCACGTAGAAAATGACATTTGATGGGTATGTGCTTGGTCTTGGAATGCATGACTGGATTCTTGGAAATACTGATTGCACTTGTATTATCACATAGAATGGAGATGGGTGGAGTACATGCGATCTGAATGTCTTGAAATGTTTGCATCATCCAAAGGAGTTGTGTGCAGCAGCCACATATTCTGCTTCACCTGTAGATAATGTAATTGAACTTTGTTTCTTGCTGAACCAAGACACTAATCTGGAACCCATATAGAATGCACCACCACTAGTGCTTTTTCTGTCATCCACGCTTCCTGCCCAATCTGCATCTGTATATGCATTAAGTGTAAGATATGTATCCCTAGGATACCATAAACCAAAATTTTGAGTTCCTTGAAGATATTGAAGATCCTTTTGACTGCTTGAAGTTGTGATTCCTTTGGATTTACTTGGAATCTTCCAACTATTCCCACTGCATGCATGATGTCTCGTCGGGTACCTATTAGATAAAGCAAACTGCCAATCATGGATCTGTAGGTTGGTTGATGTACTACTGCTGATTCATCATTTGAGCTAAGACTGCATCCTGTTACCATGGGGGTACATACTAGTTTAGAATCTTCCATGCCGTATTTTTTCAAGATCTTCTTGAGATACTTGGTTTGTGATAGAAAAATACCATCTTTATTTTGTTGAACTTGTAGGCCGAGAAAATATGTGAGCTCACCAAGCATGGACATTTCAAATTATTGTTGCATTACCAAAGCAAAGTTTTGACCCATGGCTTCTTCATTGCTACCAAAAATGATATCATTGTTATCGGGAAATCTAGTGTTTATTCAGAGCTGCTAGTCCCACTAAGATGGGTAGCTATCTTAGAAACAAATATATTAAAGTTACTTTTTTTTCCTTTACGAGAGAGAGATGAGAAAGAAGCAGAGAGTACCAACCTTAGTCTTCCGCTTGGCTCCTTGCTTGTTTCCTTTCCCCTTTGACAGAATCTCACCACTGCTTCCTTACTTGTCCCGCTTCAAAGAGCACCTGTAGATTCACAGTAGCATAATCCCATCAAAGCATAGAGATCTTTCACTGTAAACAATATAGGATCAGATATATATTGACCATACAAAAGCATATACCAACACAATATTCAGAGGTACACAAGAATATGGAGGAAAACTCAAATAGCTTTATTAGTAAAAGTAGTAGAAGAGAGGATTACAACCACTTGGTCTAACCCAGTGCCATCCTCCCAGCTTGAAAGCCCTCTTCACCTCACACAAAACAAGATCACCCAACAATGTCTTCAAAGAGAAACCAGCAACACCTCTTTGCAAATAGCCAAATTCCAACCGCCGGATCTCTGGGATGAGGGATCCATTTATAGATATTTGCAGGGGGTGAGTCAGCTTCTGGGATTTTGATTAGTGTCATCTCTTTGATAGTTCTTGGTTCCACTTGGAGATTTCATGATCTTTTACTCATCCTTGGGCGAACTCAGGGAGGCAAGTGTCAAATGAGTAGCTTCTAGAAGATTCTCAGGTTCTCCACTTAGCAAACTGCTTGTGCCATTTGTCTGCACTCGCTCATCGCACCCTATAGAAGGGCTTTCCAGTATGCATCGCACTTTTTGCATGTGGCGGGTGAGATGCATCACACCCTTTGCACTATGCAGTCTGTATGGTCCTACTTTGACCAGTTCTGAGTGGTTTTTCATGGAGAACTTTTGGGAGATGATGTAATCAGCTGACCTTGCTCCTTTAGGGTATGAAACAACACTTTTAGGGACTTAGAAGCCCTTGGTTTATGGACATATGTGATTGGGGTTACAGTGCCCAAATATGTCTATAACAGTTGCCCCCTAAAGCATGAGGTCGTAAATCTTTTGATGTCGGGTGAAATGCTTTATAATGAGGATCCGAGGTTTTTCACACTGGAAGGTGACCTGTAATAAGATACAATACAATACAATATCTTCATAATATTTTCATGATCTAGCTGAGGCGGGCATTCCCATGCTCAGCTTTGATAAATTCATTTTCATGTACATAGGACAGATAATCTTCTGTGTTCAGACTGATGATTCTGGTAGAGCCATCATCCCTTAGTTTGGATGATTATCTGTGAAACAATGATGTACATTTGATTTTTTTATTTTCTTGAATATATCACAGCCCGGATGGATGAAACTAGATCCGGGGTCTTCAAAAATCGTCCAATATTCGCCCGAAAGTACAAGTCGATCCATGTGAAAAGATGTTCTGATGTCGAACATGGAAGGACATCGGCTGATTACCAGCCAATGATGTGAGCTGTTAATAAGTGCGAGAGGAATCATCGATAATGATGATGACCCTCAAGGTACTACAGTACAATTCACGTGGTGCGAATACATGAGTTGATGTCAAACACCACAAAAAATCTTTCTGTCGAAGGCCATTAGCGTAAACCTGTCGCCGGAAGTGAGAAACTTGCCATTGAGGCATGCAAGCTTCAAAGTACTGGAAGGGTTGTCCCTAGGTCAGCTTCTTGGATAATGAGATGATGTCGACAAGAAGTGACCCGTCGTAGGAGGGCATTAATGGATCCCACATCTACAACGCAGAACGGAGCAAATGATTTTGTAGAGGTGAAAACGATCTGATGATACAAGGTTCAGGGTGGTGGTCATGAAAGAATGAAGCGTGAAGGTATTATAGTGGGTGAGACACAAGCTGGGTAGGTGAATTCTCTGAGTGACTTCTCTTGAACATATCGGCGACATCGAAATGGATTGGTAGCGTTAACCCCAAAAGTGGATGGTATGGTGGACCAATGGTGATATGACTGGTGAACGGAATAATCCAATTCGACTCAATCATGGTGATGGAGTGAAAGTGTCATGTTCAAGAGCGACCTACTACCAATAAAGTTTCTTCAAGTTTTCTTCCCAATTTTCCCCTGTCATTTCTGACCAGTACCTCTTTATTTTTGTCAAGCTTGAGGAGGATAACATATGCTTGTTCTATAATTTTCCCTTCGGGCAAACCTGTTACTATGTTTTAACGAGCCTAGCAACAGTGAAACTCGCTCTTGTCTGAATGGAAAAGTTTGTTACTATTGTTTTAATGAGTTTAACGACAAGGATAACTTAGTCATTTTCAATTTTAGAGAGTCTGAAAAGAGACGGAAAGAAGACTCCAATATTCCTTTTTCGTAATATAATCCCCTAAGTCTTAAAAAGTATAAAACAATGTGAAAGGGATGAATTTTTCGATAGTTTTAATGATCCGAACAAGACAAACGCTTGATCTTTTTGTGTAATAATCCCTCAGGTCCAAAAAGATTAAAATCTAGAGGAGGGATGGCACTTCCAATCACTTTAACGAGCTGGAGAGGCCAATTGCTCGGAAATATTTTCATATTTTACGAGTCAGATGAAAAGAGCTTAAAGGAGACTCGTTTTCTGAGGAAAAAGTGATGTTTTCAGATAGCAGCTGGTTCCAGGTAAGGTTTGGAACTTTCCAATCACGACAATGTAAAGAAGGTGGCTAATAGGATCACTCGTCGTAGCTGTTCCTCAAAAGGGGTAAACAATCAAATCGAGGTGAATGATCGGCTAAAACAGAGTGGAGGTGATGGTAAGAACATGACCAAGGCTCAAAAGTTGATGATAATCATTCACAATGGTTATTTACCGGAGGTGGGTTCATTTTTTAATGAGCTTAAACTCTGGTGGAACATATGCTCATTGCTAGGTTTAATTTTTAACAAGCTTGAACTTTGTGTAAAACTTTTCGTGCCAGTCATATAATAAGGATGTCTCATCGATAGGTTCATTTTTTAGGGAGCTTGCACGATTCGAAATTATGCTCCGGCTCCTTTTATTATGTAAGCTAGGAACGACCAATCCTACAAGTTTAAAGGGTTAAGAACCTACAAACTAAGAAAATAAATGGTCATTTTTCACTTGCACGCAAAAGGTTTGCATGCCCCCAGGTATAGCGAAGTAGAGTTTCCCAGGTTACCCCTCAATCTGTAGAAAAAACACTTGTTCTATCGGGAGAGGCCTACCTTCTCCAAGTTACCCTTCAATTTGTAGACAAAACATTCGTTCTATCGGGAAAGGCCTACCTTCTAACAGAGGTATCTTATTCCGGTCTAATCCCATTTTCCTAAATGGATGGGTGTGTCAGACTAGTCATATATCCTCTGCGGAAACCTACCCTATACCTGAAGTTTTCCTACCGAAGCAGGCCAGGGTGCATGCCCCCTGGGTTTCAGTCTTGACCACCGAATCGCTCCCGCTCATCAGGTGGATGGGCTGGAGATTGATGAGACATTCCTTGCGCAAAAATACCTATTAGGGATGGAATTTGATTATTAGCTATGTGTGAACCGGGGAATGAAAGCTGGTCTACAAGCTGGACCACTCTACCTTCATGTGGAAAACACATTACTCAAAAGAGTGAGGAGACGATGGCTCCCATGCTATAAATGTAGTCGCACCCAAGGAGTAGTTTGTAATCTAAAGGTCCTTGAACTACCATTACATTCAGATAAACGATTTTCCTTCTCAAAGTTATAGGCAAACTTGGGAGGATCCCTGACGGCCGACTGGTTCCTTTATCGAAGCCTGTCAGATATCGAATCTCAGGCAAAAGCGATGGTGAACCAAGTGATTTCCAAGCAGTTGAGGAAAGGATACTCACAGAAGCCCCTTCATCTATGATGGTACCAACCATGACCATTTTGTAAGTTTTCACTATGATTTGAAATGGTACATTAGATGGTAAACAGGGTCTACCTAGTAGGTTCCAATCGAAGGAAACGACTAGGTTGCTTGGAGGTGGGACTGAATAAATGGCTGGATACAACTCCGATGAATTTCCTTCCTGCGGTAAAGGAATGGGTAGATTGCCCCCATGTTCATCGGAGTTTGTGTTTAGGAAAAGAATTTGAACAACGTCGTTCTCATTCTCTTCGGTGACTGTATCATCTGAAGGTAAATCTTCTGAAGTCAAGATGGGGTCGACTGCCATCTCGACCTGTTGAATTTGGTCCGATGTGGACTCAGAGGGTTTATCTTCAATGATAGGTGCTTCGACTGACTCCAAAGGTGGGTCAGTCGGATTTTCAACTAGCAATGGGTTCGGCAAGAGTTTCTTGTACCTAGGAGGGAGTCGCTGCAGTGATACAAGAAAATTATCCAAGACTCTTTTAGCTTCATCCAGGAAGGGACAACGGTGGAGGGCATGATCTTCTTCACACAGTCTGCAGGGAAATTTAGATTTTCCTTTCTGTCCGGTGACTTCGCTTTCACTAGTTGACGGTGTACTTTCAACATGATCGTCAGAGGTTGATGACACCAGATTGTGCAAGCAGGGAGACCAGTCCCTTAGGATCCGTGGGATGCAAGGACAATCTCGGTGATAGTGGTATCCTTTGCAGATGACACATGGAGATTTAGTTTGGATGGTGCAGTGTGTGGATTTTGGATAGATGATGCACGGTTGCCCCTTTTTGCCGTTGGCTCCTTCTTCTTCTTCTCCTTCCCCTTCTTCTTGTTCTTAGTTACTTGGTTTTTAGTTTTACTATCTTTACCAAGTGAAGAGGAAGAAGGAGAGGGAGAGACAAATGAAGTAGAAGGTTGGGGGCGAACTTTGGTATCATCTAGTTGCTGATTTTATTGTTCAGGAATCACGGTGTTTTGATCAATAGAGGTCGAGAAAAGCCATACTGGAGTCTTGGAAGGGACAATGTGGCCATATGAGGTGCACCAACATCTCCCCAAGAGGAGAAAGGACTAGGAATTCCCCCAAGGGGAAATCCTTGGTTGGTGGACTCCATTTTCTCAACCTAAGACCAACAAGGGAACAATGATGCTATTCCGATTAAAATAAATTCTAAACGCTTTGACACAACTTGCTTTTTCACTTTTTAAGAGTCGAGAAAAAGCTAAAGATGACTCTAGTCACCTTTGATTTTTAATGAGCCTGAAGTGACAAGTGCTCAGATGGACCTTTTCCTTTAAGGAGTCTAAAAAGGAACGAATGAAACTACTCTGGAAATCTAGGCAGACGGATTACCAAACCAATCGCAAAACTGCAAAATACCTTTTACGGTACGGTAGTCAATCTTCCCGAATGCTGTGTTTAGTGCATTGCGATTGATAGGGCGGCAGACATGGCTTCCTAAGGATGAAGGATATAGCCTATTGTGGTCTCCAAATATATACTCAACGGTATGTGGGAGCACAAGTTCGTATTGGCACTTGTCGTCTAAAAGAGGAGGAATCACCCAACCTATGATGAAAGCGACAGTTACCAGGCTTTACGACGCAAGAATATGTCTCTAGCCTAGACTTCTAGATGTTGTGTGTTAGGTTCCAAAGCGTTTTTATGTTCATTGAATTTATTTTACAGTTGATCTTTCTTAAGAAATTTGCCTTTCAGGTTCACCACGTGATGTAGATATACAATTCCTAAAATGCAATCTAAGATGATAAACAGTTGTTTAATCTTCTTTTTGCAATGAAAATCCTAGCTACTAAGGAAAGAGAAATGAAATACTTTCAACATAGAGAAGAGAGCACACACTAGATGCACTGTCCTAAATCAAAATCAACAAGCAGTCTAAATGCAAATGCACGTGCAATGTATTTTTTTCCACTTTCTTAATGTGTGAATGACAAAAAGAATGCTAAGTACAAATCTGAACTATTCCTTCTTTCAAAGCGACAGTACTAACGATTTTATTTTCAAAAATGAAAAGGAGACAAGACGACACTTTACGATTTTGAATTGAAAACTGCTTTCGACACTTGAAGTACTACTAATTCAGACCAAATACAAGAGTAACAGTGTAATCGACTATCAAGAACAATAGGATTCTTTTCTTTGACTGAAAACAACACTTGCGACACTTCCAAATCAAAATACGACAATTCGATTAAGCTACTTCTTTGTAAAAGAGAACTATAAATGGCGCATAATACATAAAAAACATTCAGAATTTTTTGTACAATGGAGGTTGGATGATGCAAAGAAAGGGGGTTTCAACAGTGGTCTACTGATCACAGACAACAAAACTCCTGAATAAAGCTAAACAGAGTGAAGAAAAACCAAAATTTGGAGGCAAATTAGTCTTGTCTGATCATCGCACCTGTAACACAGGGAAACAGAGATGCATCCCACCTACTGCACACGGGAGGTGCGGTGCATCTAGATTGCTAAGAAGACAAGGTGTGATGGTCCAGGGACGAGACTTTAACTTGGTTTTTGGTCACACTTTGCAGCTTAATGCAGGGATTTAGGTCGAGAAAATGATAGTTAGTAACTACAAAGTACAGGGGCTGATCTAATGAGGTTACTCAAGCTACCTCTAGGGAACTTAGGTTGTTTGCAAGTCAATTGTTCAGTTCATAAACAAACCCAGAGATTGACTGAAGCAACGTTGATCTACTTTTCACTTGCATAGCAAATGCAGTTCGAAGGCTAGCTGGCTTAACTTTAGGCTCCGTCTGTGGTTTATGAATCAAACAAATAGAGACAAGCAATCAAACTAATCGCTCCCCAGTGGAGTCGCCATTTTGTTATCGGGAAATCTAGTGTCTATTCAGAGCTGCTAGTCCCACTAAGACGGGTAGCTATCTTAGAAACAAACAGATTAAAGTTACTTGTTTTTCCTTTACGAGAGAGAGATGAGAAAGAAGCAGAGAGTACCAACCTCAGTCTTCCGCTTGGCTCCTTGCTTGTTTCCTTTCCCCTTTGATAGAATCTCGCCACTGCTTCCTTACTTGTCCCGCTTCAAAGAGCACCTGTAGATTCACAGCAGCATAATACCATCAAAGCATAGAGATCTTTCACTATAAACAATATAGGATCAGATATACATTTACCATAAAAATTCATATACCAACACAATATTCAGAGGTACACAAGGATATGGAGGAAAACTCAAATAGCTTTATTAGTAAAAGTGGTAGAAGAGAGGATTACAACCACTTGGCCTAATCTAGCACCATCCTCCCAACTTGAAAGCCATCTTCACCTCACACAAAGCAAGATCACCCAACAATGTCTTCAAAGAGAAACCAACAACACCTCTTTGCAAATAGCCAAATTCCAACCCCTGGATCTTTGGGATGAGGGATCCATTTATAGATATTTGTAGGGGGGTGAGTCAGCTTTTGGGATTTTGATTAGTGTCATCTCTCTAATAGTTCTTGGTTCCACTTGGAGATTTCATGATCTCTTACTCATCCTTGGGCGAACTCAGGGAGGCAAGTGTCAAATGAGTAGCTTCTAGAAGATTCTCAGGTTCTCCACTTAGAAAACTGCTTGTGCCATTTTTCTTCTCTCGCTCATCGCACCCTATAGAAGGGATTTCCAGTATGCATCGCACCCTTTGCACTGGACAGTCTGTATGGTCCTGCTTTGACCAGTTCTGAGTGGTTTTTCATGGAAAACTTCTGGGAGATGATGTAATCAGCTGACCTTGCTCCTTTAGGGTATGAAACAACACTTTTAGGGACTTAGAAGCCCTTGGTTTATGGACATATGTGATTGGGGTTGCAGTGCCCAAATATTTCTATAACAATCATCAACATACACAACAAGTATTAGCAATTTATCATTATTAATCTCTGTATATAGATTGCTATCAGCTGATCTTTTTGAAAAACCTTGTTGATGGAGGTGTTTGTCAAGAAGGTAATACCAGGCCCTTGGAGCTTGTTCTAGACCATAGAGAGCCTTTTGAGTCGGCATACAAGTTTTGGATCATTACCAAGGATGGATCCATCTGGTTGCTCAATATATACTTCTTCTTCTAAGTCTCCATTAAGAAAGGCAGATTTTACATCCATTTGGTATACTTTGAATTTCTGAAAGCTAGAAAGAGCAAGGAACATTCTTATGGCTTCAAGTCTAGCAACAGGTGCAAAAGTTTCTTCAAAATCTCTACCTTCTTGTTGAGCATATCCTTTACAAATAAGTCTGGCCTTGTTTATGATAACTTCACCATTTTCATTCATCTTGTTTTTAAATATCCATTTGGTTCCTATGATATTCTTATCATAAGGTCTAGGAACTAATTCCCAAGTATTATTCTTTTCAATTTTCTCAAGTTCTTCATTCATGGCCTTGACCCAACATTCATCTTTGCATGCTTCATTTACATTTTGAGGTTCGATGGAGGAAAGCAATGCTAGATAGCTTGAAGCTTCTGTAATAGTTCTTCTTGTCTGGACACCTGCCTCTTTTTGTCCCAGAATTTGAGTCTCTGGATGATTTTTCTAAACGTACCTGGATGGAGTCTTTTCTTCTGTCTTTATCTGTTCTTCTGGTGCTTCATTGGTTTCTTATTCTTCAGAATTACTCTGATTTGATGTGGAAGGATAATCCTCATCTTCTTCACACTCTTCATTTTTTACCTGCTTTGGATTTTTGCCTGCTTCATCAACCACAACATCTAATACTTTCATTAGTTTTCCCAAGTCCTTTATTATAACTCTTATATCCTTTAATTTGGGAAGAGTAACCAAGGAGAATGCCTTCATCTAATCTAGGTTCAAACTTTCCAAGTTTTTCATCAGTCCTTTTGATGTAACATTTGCTTCCAAAAACTTTGAAGTATTTTACAGTAGGAGTCTTACCATACCAAAGTTCATGTGGAGTTTGAATGTTGTTTACCCGAACGTTTGCTTTGTTGAGGATAGTGACGGCAGCAAATGCAACTTCACCCCAGAAGGTTGCAGGAGTTCCAGACTCATCTAGCATGGCACAAGCCATTTGTTGAATAGTTCTGTTCATCCTTTCTACCACTCCATTTTGCTGAGGAGTCCTTGCGGTGGAGAATTCTCTTTTTATTCCATGTTCTTCACAAAAGTCAAAGAATTCATCTGAGGTAAATTCCCCTCCTTGATCAGATCTAAGGCATTTGATTTTGTGATCTGATTCATTTTCAACCAAAGCTTTGAAGGCTTTGAACTTTTCAAATGCTTCATCTTTATGCTTTAGAAGTCCTATCCAACACATTCTGGAAAAATTGTCAATGAACAATATAAAGTATTCTTCTCCACGAGGTGACTTTTTCCTTGATGGACCACATAAATCAGTATGAATAAGTTCAAGAGGCTTACTAGCTGATCCTTTCTTCTCAGGGAAATGTGCTCTAGTTTGCTTACCAAATTGACATGATTTGCATATTGTATTTTCTGGAATGCTGATATTAGGAAGATCACGAACAACCTAGAGTTTGCATGCTTTCCTTATTTGAGGGAAGCTCAGATGCCCCAACCTTCTATGCCATAGCTAGTGTTCATCATTTTTGCTCAGATAGCACTGTTGTTGTCATCCCTTGAGTATGTATAAATTATTTGGAGTTCTTATGCCTTTGATCACGGTTTCTCCTGTATCAAGCTCACGAACAACACATCCATTTGATTGAAATACTACTTCGTTTCCTTGATCACACATTTGACTGACACTCAATAGGTTATGCTTTAGACCATCAACATACATAACATTCCCAGCTTTAACCTTTTATTTTAAGAGAACAGAACCTTTACCTTTTATGACAACAGGAGTGTCATTTCCAAATGAGACCTTCTTTTCCTTTTCCAAGGCATTGTATGACCGAAGTTTTTCTTTATCACTTGTCATGTGTTTCGAGCATCCACTATCGATGTACCACTGATTTTCTTGTCCTTCTGCATACAAGGCTATACCACATATTTCTGTTTGCGGCTCTTTCTTTCTCCATATTTTGGGACTCAATGAAGTTTTCTCCTTCTGAGATGTTTGCTGAAATTTACTCCTGCATTCAGAATCTTCATGACCAAAGTTGTTATAGATAGAGCATTCTATTTCATTTTCAAGAAGCGAAAAGTTATTGTAGGTCCTTTTCATGATCCCTGTCACATTCCTTTGATTTCGTGCTTCTCTAGTCATGATGGTCTTGTAAGCAACACATTGAGCAGCTTTGTGTCCAAAGTTATGACATGAAAAACATTGGCCATTAAAGAAGTTCCTGCGATTATCGAATCTACTGACCTGGTGATTCATTCTTGAAGCAAATTGAGTATGATTTACCTGAGGTTGGTTGTAACTTCTGTTCATCCTTGAAGTAGATTGAACCTGATTTACTTAGTGATCTGCTTTATGCCTTTGCTGACGGTTGTCAAACTATTCACTACTCTTTGCTGCATCAAGATAGCTTTTAGTGGAGGTTGACGACTTTTGTGCTTGAGATGCTTCTTTAGTATATCCAAGACTTGTCTTTATCATAGGAGAATGCTGCACTTTGACAATTTCATCTAAAGTTTCTAATCCTTTAGCAAATCTGAGATTAAGAGTTTTTGTTTTCTTAATATATTTTCTTAGACCCACAATTTCACATTCTAGTTTTTCATTGTGTTTTCCTCTTTCAGCAAGTTGGAATGTCAGAGTATCTATAATCATACTATTTTATTCTAAACAAATTTTGAGTTTAGAGATTTATTCATAAATATTATCTTCATCTAAAGCATCCAAGAAATCATCATCTTCAAAAGCCATCAGAAGTCTATAGTCATTATTATCTTCATCATTGTTTGATAAACCATCGCTATCTTCATCCGTATAGTAGCTCTTCTTACTTACAGTTTGTTTTCTATTCCATTTTGTTGATTCCTTACCTTTATCGAGCTTATCTTTATGCGGACATTTGGCAGCATAGTGACCGACTCTTCCACAAGCAAAATATTTGAAAGGTAGTTTACCTCTGAATCTTCTAGAACCCCGTTGAAGGTTTTTGACAAAGTTTGCTTCTTCCTCCTCTTCTGAAATATGTCCCGATTCATTGGGTTCTTCTCTTCCTGAAGATTTGAATGTGGCTTCTCTCATGTCTGATGGACCTCCTTTTCTCATTTTGGAAGCAGTTAAGATTCTGTGCAGCTGTGTCATAGTGATACTCTGAAGATCCTGCTTTTCTTCTATGGCAGAAACTTTTGATTCAAACTTAGTAGACAAGGAGCTTAAAATATTTTCAACTAAAGTAAATTCTTTTATCTCTTCACCCAAGTTCTTCATGCAATTAACAATATCATCTATATGTAAGAAGTAATTAGCTATACTTTCATCATTGTGCATTTTGAGAGTTTCATATTGAATTTTGAGAGATTGCAGTTTTGCACGTTTTACCTGATTGTCTCCTTCATAGCTTAGAACAATCTTGTCCCATATTTCTTTGGCAGTTTTGAGCTGCATAACTTTGACAAATTCTGATTGTGACATACTCCCCAATAATGTATTAACATCCTTGGCATTGGTTTCATATTTCTTTTTACCTGTCGTATCTGTAGGAATTGCTGATGGAATTGTATATCCTCCTTCCAAAATTTCCCAGACATATGTTCCAAGAGATTGAAGATAGGCTGTAGTTCTTACCTTCCAATAAATGAAGTTTCTCCCATTAAAGATTAGTGGTCTAATGGATCCCTCTCTTTCATAGTTACTCATGATGATAGATCTTCCTTCAAGCGATCAAGCTTCTTCTGAAGGACCTGCTCTGATACCAATTGTTGGAAATAATACTGAGAGGAGGGGGTGAATCAATATTAGCAAGTCAATAATATTTCATTTCCATAATCAGATTCATATACGCTACTTCAGTTAATTAAACTTGCGTGTATACGTAGCTGTATGTAAGGCAACTAACGATTCAAACTTATAACTTAGTTAATTCATCATATGTTGATCTCTAATCTGTGCATCAGAACCATATAAACAGTAACTAGGTGCAGTAAAACATAATAGACAGTCACACACATGAACACAAGATATAAGGTGGAAACCCAATGTGGGTGAAAACCACCTACTGCAATCATCTCTATCTTCTTTTAATAAGATACTTATTTTTACAATTTTTGTACTGGTGCAGACTTATACCAGTACACAAGCTTCTACGTGCAGAAGGCTACAACCTTCTCTCATTCTCCAGTTTCTCTTGGAAGGGAGCTACAACCCCCTAGCTCTTGTACTAGTTGTTGTGTTTACTAGTACATAGGTGCAGGCCTACAGAAGGCTACAACCTTCTCTTTTCTTCTAGGGACCACGTTTCATAAATTTTCAGACTGGATCCATCAATAACATCAATCAACCATCAATTATATCTGCATCAACCAATCTCCTTTGCACCAACCAAAACTGAATCAATCAATCACTTCTCAGAATGTTGTAACCAGAATACAGTAACAGTAACCAGAACCCAAGCCAGAACCCAGAACACTGCAACAACAAACAGAAGTAGCTAAAGCATATTTTATTAGGTATACGCTACTTCAATGTGTCGAACCTGCATAGATACGCCATTATCTCAAGGCGAACCTGCATATACGTTGTTTTGATATGCAGAACCAGCATGTATACGTGCCTTTGCTAAAGTGAACCTGCGTACAAATCTATAAATGATGATTTAAACTTTACAACAATTCCAGACGTCAGTTATACCCAGATCATCATATTTACAGATTACAACATGCGCCAATTATTCAGATAAAAGATCAAAACCACCCAAAGATACTTCTCTTCAAGCCTTTGATCTTGACCCATTAATAGAACTTATCCTTCATCAAGTGCTCAGGTTCATCCTTGATCCAGATCCAGCTGTGCACCATAACCCAATGACCTGTATTCTAGATCTTGCTCTTCATTAGATATTCAATGCTTGAGTGCCTTTGCCTAATGATCTTCTCCTCCTTTTATAGTCTTAGGCCTTACTCAATACCATATTCCAAAACCACTTAGAATCAATACCTTGGACCAAATACCTGGGGTGAACACTTCGGACAAGATACCTTGGACCAATACCATGGATCAAAATACCATGGACCAAATACCATAGACCAAAACTAAGTTTTCCAACATGTACGTACCTTTCCTTCTGTGAAAGTGCGTGTGTACACTATACACACCTTTTGGTTTGCGAAGCCGCGTGTACATGCGGCTTGGTCAATGGGGAACCTGCGTATACCTCTCTTTCTTCATTCTGTGAGCCTGAACTGTGATCTGTCATCTGTGTGAGTTGCCATCAAGGACAACACCTGTGTCATAGTGCCAAATCTGTATCATAATGCCAACAGAGGTAAAGACAATAGTGGTATTGGCTGACTCAGCTGAGATAATGCTGGTTGTGGCGTTGGGTAAGGTGCATATGTAGGAAGGTACAACTACATAGGTGCAGGATAGGAATGGTGTGAATGATATGAATGGTTTGGCCTTCTCCATCCTTGTTGCCAAGATTGGGAGGGTTTTCCATAATGATATTGGTTCCCATGCTGCTAATGTTGAGAGTGACTATTGTTAGGATAGGAATATGAATGTGCATTATAACCAAAAAAATGTAGTGGAGGTTCAAGAGCCATACCTGCACTTACCTGAGGCTAGTTTCTTTGTGCTCCCATAACATGCAGTGACTCGGCTTCATGTTGTCCTCCTTCAAGTACAACTTTTAGCCCAAGCATGGAGGGACATTTTTCAGTGGCATGGTTCTCTGTACAAATTGCACACTTATTAGTTTCTTTAATATTGAGAGGACATTCTCTTAAAAGATGATTTCTTCTACATTTTGGACAAGAGTCTATTTGTTTACTAACATTATTCATTATTTCAATTTTCATATTGTCCATTTTTTTTCTAATCCAATAATCATAGCGTCAGTGGATTCAGTTTTCTTATTTCTATTTCGCATTCCTTTACTAGATCTATATTGGTTCCTCGATAATTTCCTGCACAAGTCACAGATTTGATCAAAAGATTTTTGAGCAATATCCCCATGTCCTAATAGATATAAATTATTCCTAGCATTGTCAGTAAGCCCCCGTAAGGACAAGGTTCTAACTGTACTTAGATCAAATTTGTGCTTTGAACTTTGGAGGATGTACATGAATCTCTCCAATTAGTCCTCTAGAGTCTCATCATCATTTTGCACAATAGTAAAGATTTCATCTTGAATATCTCTAGTCTTACAATATTCCTGATATTGTGACAAGAACGCTCTCTTCATTTGTTCCCAAGAAGATATAGTGTTTCCTCCTAGTCCCATGAACCAACGGAGTGCTACATCCTTGAGAGTTGTAGGAAACATCTTTAACATCTTGGCATTAGATGAATAATCATAACTTCTACAAAAATTATCAAACTCAAATAGGAAAGAGTCTGGATCTTCATGTACCTTACCATAGAAATGAGGAAGAGCTGATGGTGAAGTATTTTTCATATGTACTTTTGTATCAAGATCCATAATTGAGAATCCAAAAGTGGATTGTTCCTCATTTACTTGATTTTCACCAGTTCCTTCTAAATGGTCTTCCTGATTTCCCATTGTTGTTCTTCCACACGAACCGCTCTCAACAAGCTGAGAAGGATGACTATGGGTTCTAATAGTCCCCTTCTTCCCCTTTGTGGGCTGTGTCACACCTGGACCACTGCTTCGAGAGCCCAAGTGGACTATTATGCGTGATGAGTTTGAGTTTGTTTGGACTTTCTGCCTGCAAAAGAAGGCCCAATATGAGATTTTATTTCAGATTTATCGGTATTTCTTTGGCCCCTAGTGGGCTTCGGACCCCTACCTCTTTTAGGCATTCATTTCAAAAAATGAAAAAACAAAATTTCAATAAAAATGTTGCAACTTAAAAATAAATGGACACCTATAAATTCCTTCAAGCAAATAGAAGCACACTGCAAAAAAAATAATAGAAGATTTATCCCTATAGAAAAACACGAAAAATTCTTACCAATTCAAATTGCCTTCCCAACAATGATGCCAAAATGTTGGGTGCAGGAATTGCACTAAAGCAAACTCCTCAACACTTAATTGTCAACCCAGGGATTTTGTAAACTTTGAGACGAAGCACAGGAAATGCCAGAAGTGGTATCAACGTTTCCTATTCCTAATCCCACTTCTTAAATGAAATGTTGCTGAATCATATAGAAAACAATCTTAAAGACAATCATCACCAAAGCAATTCTAGTGATGGAATGTAAAAGAATAATTTGCAAGAAAATCAAGTAAAGGAACTTTCACACAACTAGAAGCAATCTTAAATGCTAAAATGAAATACTATGTTTATCTTTAGTATAGATGGATAACAGTTTAACAAGTGGGTCCTTGCAAGATCTGTTTCCCAATTGATCTTCCTTCTACACCAAGCAGCATGTTCTTGTAGTATTGCAATCTGCTTGCACTAGTGCAGGTACAGTACATATGTTAAAAAGTATATTTTACCTTCTTTAATGAAGTCGTATGTCTTTATGGAGGTGCTCTAAGCCTCAAGGCTTAGAGCACTTAGTTCTTGTGACAAGAGACAAACTCTTGCACCGAGACAGAGCTTCCTTCACCAAAGTTTCCAATTTACTTTCGAAAGAATTAAAAGATGTGTTGAAAAGAATTGCAATTGCAAGCTAGATTCTGAGATAAATTACATGTGAAAAAAAGAATGCTTTAATTAACTGAACTTTGCAATGAAAGTAAACTTCATAAAGCAAAAACAATTTGAAATAATCAAGTAGTAGTCAAAGTAATTTGCATGCATCAACTAACTTTCGACAATTCACTTATAACATTTATGCTCCTTTTTCTTAAGTCATAAACTGCAAGTATAAAGTATGGTGTTTGTAATAACATTGTTTCTTTATTCATGTAAAGATCCTTCACAAGAGTAATTCTTAACATTGAGAGTGATTACTTGAATTGACAATATGTTTTCTTGCAGGAATAACTGAAATTATAAGCAGGAAAAGGAACGTAACACTTGTTGTAAAGTAAAACCAGAGTGAAGGAAACTACATGCATTGGTATAGGAAGAATCTTCCTGCTTGACCCCAGCGGAAACAAACTAGGGCAAAAATTGGAGGAGGGAAATTGCAAGAAATTAATTTGCAGGAAAGAAATTGCAAGAAAGTAATTTACAGGAAAGAAATTGCGAGAAAGAAATAAACTTAATTAAACTTCCAAATTACAGATCCGTTCACGCTTGACTATGAAATGAATTTAACTCAGAACTATTAAATAAACACAAGAGCAATAAAAGCCACACAACTTCAAATGAATGAATGTTCATACATAATTTTAAATGGCGAAAACACAAGGGTAAACGAGCTAGGTTGGCTGGGCCCTAACCAACCAACTCGTTTCCCGTTTAGAAAATGAAACGATTCAACATTTAATGATGCATGAAATAGAAATTAAACACAATGTGAAGAAAAAATGGCGCGCTCCTTGTATTAAATTGATCAACAAATATACATGATAGTGTGATTCCAGCCCAGAACCGAGGGTGATACAAAATTACAAAGTAAACAAAATTACAACTCAGAGATCACTAGCTTGGCTCTACCTACAGTCTACATTATATACAGTCTCTCGGCCTTAGCCATATTCTGCTAATTACAGTCATTTCCTATTCAAGCCTTTCGGCTGAACAGACTAACAAACAACATTTCAAACCCAACCGATGGTTATAATAAGGCACGAACTTTGCTGGTTGTAGACCATATTCTTGGCAAGCATCCCTGACTATACGCCACCAATGTCCATCCTCAGATAGTCTGCAACCAAACTAGGAGTCGTGGATCAAAAACGCCTGCATGGAATATCACGGAGATCATGGAGCAACTCGTCAGTGGTGCAGGAATCTGCCTACACTAATCACACTAAATAGTGATTAACACTTAGTTCTTCAATTAATTTTAGGAAAGTTAAACATAAGTTACAATAGATACTAAAAGGTATGAAATCTATGTAAAATAATTAATAAAGCACTTAATAAATCTTAATTATGAAATACGAAGTATATGTAGGAATATATGATTATCTTGGACTAGTGCGGGAATGAGAGGGTTAAATAGAGATAAAACAGAGGTTAAGGCTTATGGGAATAGGGTAAAAATAGAGCAATTTGGGACACCAATAGACTTCACCCTTGGTGAATTTGAAGAGGGATGAGGAATCCATTGAGTCTTTTGGCCTTTCACAACTATCTTCAGTGATTGCTCTTTCACTCTTGCTTGGGCTTTGTCTCCACCTCAACTCTGATACCATGTTAAGTTTAGGTATGTTCTATGCTTAGAGCAATTGATTTCGGTTTTCACAGTTAGCTTAATATATTTTCCAGATTAGCAATCACATCATCTTAATATAAATTGCAGATATAACATAAACATAAGTCGTAGAAGACAAGCCAATACAAGAGGACACAAGATGTGGTGCTATCCAGGACAAACCCCAATGTGGAGAAACCCTTGATCATTTCTTCTTATATGTTCTTCAATAGTTCAACAGAGAGAGAGATATAGTACATATACAAAAAAATTCATACTTTGACTCATCTAAATAAGAGTAGAGATCATCTCTAAGAAGATGATACATGACGTAGCTCAACTCAGTTGAAGACATGCTACTTCAACTGATTCTCCAAGGTGAATCCATCACCATGATGCACCTATCATTGTGATGCACCTCATCATAATGCTGCACCTCACTGTGCTGCACCATGTTGCACCCATCATCACTATGATGCATCTCATCATGCTTCACTAATAATGACTGTACCCATCATTGTGCTCAATGTATACTACAATGTATCACCACGCTACACCACTTTCATTAAGTTTCTCTTCATCACAAGCTCCCATCACCGAGATGCATTCACCATTATGCTACACTACACTGTTGTCTCTAACACCATGCTACATCCAACTGTTGCATCTATATATGTAGCTGCATCCATGGGCTGTATCTAAACATGTTGCATCAACCATCTAGTATCCAACCATTATGCTGCATCTCCTAGAATGTTGTCCACCTCCTACATAAGAAGGGACACTACTTCTATCATGTTGCTACACTGCCTTAGCTACTGGCTATGGCTTATGGCCTAGCCAACCAGCAAGATAATCTATGTCCCACATTCCTAGGATACACACAAGGTTGTCACCAACATGTGGCCCACTGAAATACAATGTTGATCTGTGTGCTATTGGAGCTTCTTCTCATCAAGGTATGGAGGTTTCTCATTGCTGTAGAAGTTCCTTTAGCCAACGTAGTATAGCCCTTCTAAACTATTGATAATAACCTCTTGTGATAGCGTATAGGATGTCCTCATAAAATAGCTGAAGAGACCTCTCCCTTCAATGTGGTTGATCTTTAGGATTTCTGCCAAGATGTGCACCTAAAATGCATTCTTAGGACTGTTAACAATGTGTCTTTCTTACAACAGATAGGTGGTGTAGAAGACTGCATCTAGGGCTTCATTTGAGGCTTCTTTGGATAACGTATGGAGGCTTCCCTACTGCATTGAGGAGCCTTCTTTAAGGACAAATACAAAGTCTCTATCTACGGTGACAAGACTTATGGCTAGGGCAAGAAGGACCTGCAACTAGGGTAGGATAGGACTGCGCATTAGGGCAACGTGTATAGGCCTCCTTCACTGTGCTAGATCTCCAACTTGAACTGTGGCTAGGCATCATGAACTGTAGCTAAGTCTCCTTGATTGAATGGTGGTTAGATCACCTTCTTTAGGACTGCGGTTAGGGTAGTATTAAATCTCTTCTTCACTGCAGCCAGACTGTGGCTAAGGTTCCTTGTTTAGTCTCCTTTCCTCTTGCATCTAGGGGTTTCTCCTCCACTAAATCCCAAAACAAGTGGAGAGAAATCAAATGTGAAGTGTGTCCAAATGACTTGCAATGCACTTGTATTTATACAAAAACGGATCACAAGTGGGGGCAGTTTGGTTGCTGGCTGACCTTGACGAATTGTCCCATAACAAAAATAAATTCATATCTTCATGAATACTTATTAGAATCAGATGATATTTAGATACATCCTACACCTTTCGATGAGAGGAGTCCAAGAAAAATATCAGCTGCCATAAATAAGATGACCCACATGGAGTTTGGACCTAGTTGCCAATTTTCTTCTAAATTTAAAATGCGCTAGATGAATTTTGTCTTACAATGCTTGGAGTATGACCTGTTGTCCCTTTCTTACCCATCTGAAGATCTTATAGATGTAACTGTACTATTTCTATGCTTAGTTGCCGAAACTTCAGAAGAATCCGAATTGTTCTCTATTCAACTGTAGAAATGCAGATACATTATACACACAAAATGTTGGATTTATTGGTCCTACAAAATCAATGGTCCATTTTTCAAAAGGCTCTATCATAACCTGAGGACATGAAGACATTTCATTGGTTTGATTAGGTTGGCCAATTTGCTGACAACTGTCACATTGCTTGACGTACTATTTGGCATCCTTAAACAAGGAGGGCCAAAATAACCAACTCGTAACACTTTGTATGCAGTCTGCTTATCGGCAAAGTGACCCCCGCAAGGTTCATCATGGGCAGATTTTAAAATATCAAACATTTATTCCTCTCTTACACATTTACGAATAATGAGATATGCTCTAGTGTAAAAGATGTCTCCTTGAATCCAGGAATATGAAACACTTTTCTGTATGATATTTCGCTTTTCACGAGCGGATAAGTGAGGTGGTAATTTTCCAGTGACTAAATAGTTAGCTATGTCAGCAAATCATGGGGATTTTGTTGACACAAAAAGATGTTCGTCAGGAAAATCATCATCAATAGGAATTGCTTCACCAAGGTTATTTAATCTTGAAAGATAATCTGCTACTACATTATTTTTCCTGGTCTATCAATAATGGTAATATTAAATTCCTGTAACAGTAATAACCACCTAGTCACTCTACTGCTAGTTAATGGTTTAGTAATCAAATATCTTATTGCGGAATGGTCATTATGCACAAAGACTTCATATCCTGTAATATAATGTCTGAATTTATTAATGGAAAAAATTACAGCTAAAAACTCTTTCTCAATAACTGTCTAATTTAGTTCAGCGGGTGAAAAGTTTTTACTAATGAAATAAATAACATAAGATTGTTTGTCTTCTTCTTGTCCCAAAGCTATGCCAATAGTAGTATCTGAGGAAATATGAAATGGGAGGGACCAGTTTGGTCCTCTCAAAACTAGTGCCTAGACTAGTCTTTCCTTCAATGTCTCAAAGGATAGTTGGCAAGTTGTGGACCAAGAAAACTCACTATCTTTAGTCAAAAGTCAAAAAAGTGGGGTAGCTATCCTTAAGAAATTCTCAATGAATCTCCTATAGTAGCCCACATGTCCTCGAAAACCTCTCACTTCCCTTTGAGTTTTGGGTATAGGAAGATGCAAAATAATTTCTATTTTTGCAAGGTCAACCTGGATACCTTTGTCAGAAATAAGATGGCCAAGAACCACCCCTACCTTGCATATTAATCTACATTTTTTTATCACTCAAGGTGAGGTGAGCTTCTTGTAAGCGAAGAAGCACTTTTTCTAGATTCTTGAGGGCTTCTTGAAATGAATCACCAAACATAGAAAAGTCATCCATATATATTTCCACACACTCAAGGCCAACAAAAATGGTCAAGACCTCCCTTTGAAAGGTAGCCGGGGCATTACATAGCCAAAAGGGAAGCACTCGGTAAGAAAATGTACCCCATGGACATGTAAAAGTGGTTTTTTCTTGATCCTCGGGTGCAATATGTATCTGGTTATACCCACTAAAGCCATCTAGAAAAGAAAAGTACTTCTTACCAGTAAGGGTATCAAGTACCTGATCGATGAAAGGAAGGGGGAAGTAATCTTTGAGAGTGGCTTTGTTCAATTCTCTGTAGTCAATACAAATGCGCCATCTCCCATATTTTTTCGGGACTAAGACCAATGGAGAGACCCACTAGCTGTCAGAAATAGGATAGATAAAATCAACATCTAAGAGTTTTTGCAATTCTTCCTTTACAACATCTCTTAGAGCTAGGTTCATTTGCCTTTTAGGTTGTCAGACAGGTCAGGCTCCATCCTGAATATAGATATGGTGGGTACAAGTTTCAGGAGGGATGCCTTTCATATCTTCATAACCCCATGCAAAGGCATCAAGATGGTTTCACAATAAATTCACAGGCTGCTCTTGGTTGGAAGAATCCAAGTCTAAATTGATATGTAAGGATTTACCTGGACTAATCTCATCAAGAGTGGTATTAGGCTTAAGAGTACACAGAGGTGTCTCTAGAGATGGTGGTGAGGGTGGTAGAGAGTCACATCTTTCTTGAAAATCTAGACTAAAAATCTGACTCAATGACTCAAAATTGCACATGGTGTTTAGATTGTTCAGGAAGTCTTGAATCTCACCCTCCTGTGAGAACTGAACATTCTAATGTATCAAGGAAACAAGCTGAGTCTCCTCATCACTACTGTAGTCTAACCATAAAGTGTGTCAGAGCTCTTGAATGGATCTAGCAGGTGGATACAAGGTGACCTTCTTCCTGGAATCTCCATGGGAAATATACATGTCACTAGAATGACATCCAATATAAGCATCGGTTGTAGCAAGCCATGGTCATCCTAAGATCAAGGGATGTCCTCCCACAGGGTTCTTTGGCTGAAGCACAATGAAGTCTGTGGGATATTCCCAAGAGTCTAGAGAAACGACCACATCATCCAACACCCCTTCTGGCTTGATTTTAGATCTGTTTGCTAGTTCAAGCACAGTGGGAGTAGGATGAATATGGACCAATCCAAGTTGATCCATGGTTTGATTGGTCATAACATTAATGGCTGCCCCTAGGTCTATAAGTACATTGGAGACAAGGACATCACCTATCTGAACAGAGAGAACAGGGTTTCCGTGGTCAGTATATTTCTCCATGTGCATACACCTCTTTATTAACTCTGCAGCTCTACCAACAAATTGAATGGTTTGAGGTTCCAATATTCTCCTTCCTGGCTTCTTGAGATAGAGTTCCCTAATGATTTTTGGGTAGATGGGGATCTCTTTAATAGATTGGAGCAAAGGTGCCTTTATGAAAAGGTTCCTAAGCTTAGAAGCTAGGCTAGTCTCAGGAATGGGGTCCTTCTTCTCAACAACTAACCTCTCTGGATAGGGAGGCTGGTTGGAAGAAGATGGAAAAGACTCAGAAGGTATGGGGATAGGCTGGACGATGTCATATTTTTTAGAATGGTCAGGATTTTCCTCCTCACCTTTCTCTTAGATAATCACCATAGGCTGCTTTTGATTTTCCGAGGTTACTATCTTCCCCGATCTCAATTGGAGGTCATTGACTCCAACTGGCATGGACTGATATCTAGATGAGGAAAGCGGGTTCATAGAATGGATCATCTGTACCTCTTTGTTATTGGGGTTGGGCAGGCAGTTGAGAAGGTTGAAATGGTGGAGGTAAAGGCAATGGTGGCATTGACTGAATCAGTTGAGGTAATGATGGTTGTGGCATTGGGTAAGGTGCATATGTAGGAGGGTACGACTGCATAGGTGTAGGATAGGAATGGTGTGAATGATATGAATGGTTTGGACCTCTCCATCCTTTTTGCCAAGATTGGGAGGGTTGTCCATAATGATATTGGTTCCCATGCTGCCAATGTTGAGAGTGACTATTGTTAGGATAGGAATATGAATGTGCATTATAACCAAAAAAATGCAGTGGAGGTTCAGGAGCCATACCTGCACTTACCTAAGGCTAGTTTCTTCATGCTCCCATAGCATGCAGTGATTCAGCTTCATGTTGTCCTCCTTCAGGTACAAATTTCAGCCCAAGTATGGAGGGACATTTTTCAGTGGCATGGTTCTCTGTACAAATTGCACATTTATTAGTTTCTTTAATATTCAGAGGACATTCCCTTAAAATATGCTTTCTTCTACATTTTGGACAAAAAATGGACAATGACTCTTGTTCCTCTACAAGATTTTGTTGAAACTTCAAAGAGTCTATTTGTTTACTAACAATATTCATTATTTTAATTTTTCATATTGTCCATTTTTTTCTTCTAATAAAATAATCATAACATCAATGGATTCAGTTTTCTTATTTCTATTTCGCATTCCTTTACCGGATCTATATTGGTTCCTCGATAATTTCCTGCACAAGTCACATATTTGAAAAGATTTTTGAGCAATATCCCCTTGTCCTAATAGATTTAACTTATTCCTAGCATCCTCAGTAAGCCCCCATAAGAACAAGGTTCTAATGGTACTTAGATCAAATTTTTGCTTTGACCTTTGGAGGATGTACATGAATCTCTCTAATTATTCCTCTAAAGTCTCATCATCATTTTGAACAATAGTAAACATTTCATCTTGAATATCTCTAGTCTTACAATATTCTTGATATTTTGACAAGAACACTCTCTTCATTTGTTCCCAAGAAGATATAGTGTTTCCTCCTAGTCCCATGAACCAGCAGAGAGTTACGTCCTTGAGAGTTGCAAGAAACATCTTTAACTTCTTGGCATCAGATAAATAATCATAACTTCTACAAAAAATATCAAACTCAAATAGGAAAGAGTTCGTATCTTCATGTACCTTACCGTAGAAATGAGGAAGAGCTGATGGTGAAATATTTTTCATTTGTACTTGTGTATCAGGATCCATAATTGGGAATCCAAAAGTGGACTGTTCCTCATTTACCTGATTTTCACTGGTTCCTTTTACATGGTCTTCCTGATTTTCCATTGTTGTTCTTCCACACGAACAACTCTCAACAGTCTGAGAAGGATGACTATGGGTTCTAATAGTCCCTTTCTTCCCCTTTGTGGGTTGTGTCACACCTGGACCACTGCTTCTAGAGCCCAAGTGGACTGTTCCTGCATGATGAGTCTGAGTTTGTTTAGACTTTCTGCTTGCAAAAGAAGGCCCAATATGAGATTTGATTTCAGATTTATCGGTATTTCTTTGGCCCCTAGTGGGCTTCGGACCCCTACCTCTTTTAGGCATTCATTTCAAAAAATGAAAAAACAAAATTTCAATAAAAATGTTGCAACTTAAAAATAACTGGACACCTATAAATTCGTTCAAGCAAATAGAAACAAACTATAGAAAAAATAATAGAAGACTTACCCCTATTGCAAAAAATGGAAAATTCTTACCAATTCAAATCGCCTTCCTGACAACGGCGCTAGAATGTTGGGTGCAGGAATTGCACTGAAGCAAACTCCTCAACACTTAATTGTCAACCCAGGGATTTCGTAAACTTAGAGACGAAGCACAAGAAATGCTAGAAGTGGTATGAAGTTTTCCTATTCCTAATCCCACTTCTTAAATGCAATGTTGTAGAATCAGATAGAAAACAATCTTAAAGACAATCGACACCAAAGCAATTCTAGTGCTGGAATGTAAAAGAATAATTTGTGAGGAAATCAAGTAAAGGAACTTTCACACAATTGGAAGCAATCTTAAATGCTGAAATGAAATACTATGTTTATCTTCAGTATACATGGCTAACAATTTAACAAGTGGGCCCTTGTAAGATCTATTTCCCAATTGATCTTCCTTCTACACCAAATAACATGTTCTTGTACTATTGCAATCTGCTTACACTAGTGCAGGTACAATACTTATGTGAAAAAGTATATTTTACCTTCTTTATTGAAGACTTATGTCTTTATGGAGGTACTCTAAGCCTGAAGGCTTAGAGCACTCTATTCCTGTGACAAGAGATCAGCTCTTGCACCAAGACAGAGCTTCCTTCACCAAAGTTTCCAATTTACTTTCGAAAGAATTAAAAGACGTGTTGAAAAGAATTGCAATTGCAAGCTAGATTCTGAGATAAATTACATGTGAAAAAAAGAATGATTTAATTAACTGAACTTTGCAATGAAAGTAAAATTCATAAAGCAAAAACAATTCGAAATAATCAAGCAGCAATCAAAGTAATTTGCATGCATAAACTAACTTTCGACAATTCACTTATGACATTTATGTTCCTTTTTCTTGATTCATAAACTGCAAGTATAAAGTATGTTGTTTGTAATAATGTTGTTTCTTTATTCATGTAAAGATCCTTCACAAGTGTAATTCTTAACATTGAGAATGATTACTTTAATTGACAATACGTTTGGTTGCAGGAATAAATGAAATTATAAGAAGGAAAAGGAACGTAACACTTGTTGTAAAGTAAAACCGGAGTGCAGGAAACTACATGCACTGGTATAGGAAAAATCTTCCTGCATGACCCGAGTGGAAGCAAACTAAGGAAAAAATTGGAGGGAAATTGCAAGAAATTAATTTGCAAGAAAGAAATTGCAAGAAAGTAATTTGCAGGAAAGAAATTGCAAGAAAGAAATAAACTTAATTAAACTTCCAAATTACGGATCCGTTCATGCTTGACTATGAAATGAATTTAACTCAGAACTCTGAAATAAACATAAGAGCAATCAAATCCATACAACTGCAAATGAATAAATGTTCACACAGACTTTTTAAATGGCGAAAGCTCAAGGGTAAACAAGCTAGGTTGGTTGGGCCCTAACCAACCAACTCGCTTCTTGTTTAGGAAATGAAACAATTCAACACTTAATGACTCATGAAATAGAAATTAAACACAACGTGAAGAAAAAATGGGGTGTTCCTTGCATTAACTTGATCAACAAATATACATGATAGTGTGAGTCTAGCCCAGAACCGAGGGTGATACAAAATGACAAAGTAAACAAAATTACAACTCAGAGATCGCTAGCTTGTCTCTACAAAAAGTCTATATTATAGACAGTCTCTTGGCCTTAGCCATATTCTATTTATTACAATCATTTCCTATTCAAGCCTTTCGGCTGAACGGACTAACAAACAAAATTGCAAAACTGGCTGATGGTTATAATAAGGCACGAACTTTGGTGGTCGTAGACCATATTCTTGGCAAGCATCCTTGACTATACGCCACCAATGTCCGTCCTCATATAGTCTGCAACCGAACTAGGAGTCGTGGATAAAAAATGCCCGCATGAAATATCACGAAGATCACGGAGCAACTCGTTGATTAACACTTAGTTCTTCAATTAATTTTAGGAAAGTTAAACATAAGTTACAAGAGATACTAAAAGGTATGAAATCTATGTAAAGTAATTAATAAAGCACTTAATAAATCTTAATTATGAAATACGAAGTATATGTAGGAATAGATGATTACCTTGGACTAGTGCAGGAATGAGAGGGTTAAATAGAGACAAAACAGAGTTTAAGGCTTATGGGAATAGGGTAAAAATAGTGCAATTTGGGACACCAACAGATTTCACCCTTGGTGAATTCGAAGAGGGATGAGGAATCCATTGAGTCTTTTGGCCTTTCACAACTATCTTCGGTGATTGCTCTTTCACTCTTGTTTGGGCTTTGTCTTCACCTCAACTCTGATAACATGTTAAGTTTAGGTATGTTCTATGCTTAGAGCAATTGATTTCAATTTCACAGTTATCTTAATATTGTTTCCAGATTAGCAATCACATCAGCATAATATAAATTTCAGATATAACTTAAACATAAATCGTAGAAGACAATCCAATACAAGAGGACACAAGATGTGGCGCTAGCCAGGGACAAACCCCAATGTGGGGAAACCCTTGATCAATTCTTCTTATATGTTCTTCAATAGTTCAGCAGAGAGAGAGAGATATAGTACATATACAACAAAAGTCATACTTTGACTCATCTAAATAAGAGTAGAGATCATCTCTAAGAAGATGATACATGAGGTAGCTGAACTCAGTTGAAGACATGTTGCTTCAACTGATTCTCCAAGGTGACTCCATCACCATGATGCACCTATCATTGTGATGCACCTCATCATATTGTTGCACCCATCATCACTATGATGCATCTCATCATGCTTCACTAATAATGATTGTACCCATCACTGTGCTCAATGTATACTGCAATGTATCATCATGCTGCACCACTGTCATTAAGTTGCTCTTCATCACAAGCTCCCATCACCAGGCTGCACTCATCATTATGCTACACTACACTGTTGTCTCTAACACCATGCTACATCCAACTGCTGCATCTAGATATGTAGCTGCATCCATGGGCTGTATCTAAACATGTTGCATCAACCATGTAGTATCCAACCATTATGTTGCATCTCCTAGAATGTTGTCCACCTCCTGCATAAGAAGGGACACTACTTCTATCATGCTGCCACACTGCCTTAGCTACTGGCTATGGCCTATGGCCTTGCCAACCAGCAAGATAATCTATGATCCCACCGTCCTAGGATACACACAAGGTTGTCATCAACACGTGGCCCACTAAAATACAATGTTGATCTGTGTGTTGTTGGAGCTTCTTCTCATCAAGGTATGGAGGTTTCTCATTGCTATAGAAGTTCCTTTAGCCAACGTAGTATAGCCCTTCTAACTGCTGATAAGAACCTCTTGTGACAACATATAGGATCTCCTCATAAAATAGCTAAAGGGACCTCTCCCTTCAACATGGTTGGTCTTTAGGACTTCGGCCAAGATGTGCACCTAAAATGCATTCTTAGGACTGTTAACAATGTGTCTTTCTTACAACGGATAAGTGGTGTAGAAGACTGCATCTAGGGCTTCATTTGAGGCTTCTCTGGACAACGTATGGAGGCCTCCCTGCTATGTTGAGGAGCCTTTTTTAAGGATAGAGACAAAGTCTCTATCTACGGTGACAGGACCTACGACTAGGGCGTGAGGGACCTGCAGCTAGGGCAGGATAGGACTGCGCATTAGGGAAATGTGTATAGGCCTCCTTCACTGTACTAGATCTCTAGCTTGAACTGTGGCTAGGCATCATGAACTGCATCTAAGTCTCCTTGATTGAATGGCGGTTAGATCACCTTCTTTAGGATTGCGGCTAGGGCAGTATTAGATCTCTTCTTGACTGCAGCCAGACTGTGGCTAGGGCTCCTTGTTTAGTCTCCTTTCCTCCTGCATCTAGGGGTTTCTCCTCTTAGACTTCTCTTCCACTAAAACCCAAAACAAGTGGAGAGAAATCAAGAGTGAAGTGTGTCCAAATGACTTGCAAATCACTTGTATTTATACTAAAACATGGATCACAAGTGGGGGCAGTTTGGTTGCTTGCTGACCTTGACGAATTGTCCCATAACAGAAATAAATTCATATCTTCATGAATAATTATTAGAATCAGATGATCTTTAGATCAATCCTACACCTCTCAATGAGAGGATTCCAAGAAAAGTTTGGCCCTAGTTTCCAATTTTAACAAGTATCATACCCACTAATTTCTCCTATGTGATTATTGCTGAAATTTTCTCAATAATCCATTGTTTGTTTCTTGACTCCATATGTATGCATCATGCCAAAAGGAAGCCATATGTATGTGATTTGTCACATCGCTAATCAAGATGCTGCCAATATGAATCCCAGAACCACTGGTAGCCGAATTCTAAAACCATATAGCAAATACGATGTGCTCATGCATATCATATTATTTTTTGAAGTTTTGTTTTAGTCTCCTAAATTTAGACTCTCAATGAAAATTTTTAAAAATCAAGAAAAAATGCTTGTTGAATCGTGAATTGAATTGTTGTGGCTATTGATTCTTGAAAATAGGCAAATACATGAAGGATATGATGGCATTATTGTCATTGATGGAAAAATAGAAGCAAGATAGGTCACCAAGAAATGCATTGTTGTGATGTCTTTATGATTGTGATGCTTGACTGAAGAGATGCAACGTATGGAGATGAGAGGAGATGCAATTGAGAATAGTTTGTGAACCGCAAGGGGCAACAAAAGTGTTGTTAAATTGTGAGCACTAAGGCATTGGAGAGTGATGTTTTAGGCTTGCATATGTTTGATGTGTGAGGTTGATTTAAAGGCTAATGTATATTTTCTTTTGGCATTGGAGATATGTTTTGCAGGTTGATTTGAAGGCTGACATAAGGTTGATTAATGTATGATGTCGATAGTTGGTATGATTGATGGTATATGCATAGCTAATGTTTTCACAGTTGAATAGGTATTATTGATGGCATCTTGTGTTGATGCAAGTATTGATATGCCTTGGAGAACAAATTGTTAAAGCTTGTTTTCACATGTTTGTTATGCTGCAAAGGGTGTTGTTGAAAGGTTGCTTGTACTTACATATGTTGCTTGGTGCTGATTATTGTGGAAAATTGTGTGCATATGGAATAATGACTAATATTAAGCATGTATGCATATTATGATTGAGATGTTGTAATGCAAGAAGATTGTTGTGATGCAAGACAAATACATGAAGAATATTGTGGTGCAAGGCTATTTGAATATGAATGTAAGGCTTTATTAATGCATGCTATTTGAATATGCTAAAATTTATTTTATTGGCATGAAATTTGGATACAATGATTTTTATTTATTTATTTATTTTTATGTATTTTAATATTCAAGAGTTTTGGAATTGAAGAGACACCTTTGGAATGCAAAGAGACAAGTTTTGTCATTTGAGATTCGTGTGTGTGGAATACTAACAACCATTAAAGCCCATTTATAAATTTGTGTGAGGTTGGAGAACTGAAATGTTAGAGAGTTAGAGAATGTGAGAGTTGACTGAGGTGTTCTTCATTAATTACATGGCACATATATAAATCTGATGTGAATTAGATTTGAGGAGAAGAAGAAGCAAGAAAAAATATGGAGTATGCAGATTTATAGACCAGGTAACCAACACATTGTTATTTCTTGTTTGTATCAGGGGATTTTCGTCTCCTTTCAAGTTGTAGCTTGATAAATAATAAATTGGATCTTGTTGAGGTAGGAGCCTACTATGGGTTGTAGCTTCCAAAACATATATGGGAGTTGGAGCTTCATTGTAAGTTGTAGCTTGTAGAAAAACCGAGCTAGAAACCTCATGTAGGTTGAAGCCTATAAAAAACCAGATGTAATAAAGGAATAAGAGATTTACTTTACATCACAACAATAACAACACCATGGTTTTCTCCCTTTATGGGTTTCCACATATATTTGGTGTCCATATGTGATGATTTTTGCGTATTGATTTTATGCTACCATAAAGTTATTATGTTGTAGTTCATATATTACATATTGTTCATATGTTAAATCTGCATTTTTTGTGGTGTTAAAATGCTCATTGAATAGTTGAAATAAACATTAAGGACAAAAGAAAAGTTTGTCCATGAATTTACTAAACTGATTAACCCCCCCTAGTTTAGTTAATTTTGCACCAATCGATACTAGAGTCGGTTCCTTTTGTGTAAGCCTAGCAGTTGGAAGGTAGATTTGGTTGAATCACAAACTTTCAAAGTGTACCTATGCTTAGTACAAAAAAATTTCATGAATGGAGAGAGAAGGTAAAAGGAGAAATAATAGCTTATGGACCCTGTGTATGGAAGCTTGTATGTGATGGATACAATAAAGGTGATTCTCTCTCTACTCAAGAAAACTTTTTTGGAATGGAAAGTCAAAATGTGCAATGTATAAAAATATTCATAATAAGGATCTTGAAATAGTAATAGATTTAAATTTGTTGAGAAATATAGGGCATTAGCATTAGGTGATTTCCCTTTTATTAGTGACTTCTTGTGAATGCTTTTTACTTCTTTATATTAGGATCTTCTTCTTATTAGATTATTAGTGTTCTTCTTCATCAAACAATAACCAATGTATGAACATAAATAGAAAAGAGACACAACATGTAGGCTATGAGCCAAGGCCAAAACCTCTCACTCTTTGAGAGGAAAACCCACACAAACTCTTCTTCTAGATATTCCAATTGACAAGTACCAAGACCAAGACCAAGACCAAGACCCTTGAGCTATTAGCCACTCCAAGATCAAGAAACAAGTTTCCTTCAACAATCAACCTTGTTCTTTCCTCCTCTTCCTCTTCGACCTTCTTTACTTATGGATTGAGATCATCTTCTATCGAACTGCAGATATACTCATCATTATCACATCATAGAACTATGATCTTTGAGCAATATTGCACATCGAATCTCTGTGGCTTCATTATAACACTGATATGTGACTTCCTCATAGCATAGAAACCCAAAACTCATAACTGTAGTGCAATCTGAACTATTGACTGATACAAAACTCCTTGACTATGATTATATCCAAGTTCCTTGACTGTAAGGTTATCCGAACTAATTACTTCATGACATCGAATACTCCATGGACCTTCGCTGCCCCTTCAATACCTTCTCTGAGATTATCTTTTCTCTGTGATCTGAATCTTAGAGAATATGAGCTTTACTTACTGTGATCAGCCTTAAACAGGACTCGTTGTCCCTTTTTTACCCATATGAAGATCTTAGAGATGTAACAGAACTATTTTTGTGCTTAGCCATCGAAACTTTAGAGGAATCCGAACTATTCTCTGTTCAATTGTAGAAATGCGATACATTACACACACACATATATATAGTAGTCTTCCCATATATATAAGCCGACATGTATTCAATGAAGAGATGTCTCTTAATTGTGAGCCGACGTGAGTTTGATATTCCTTCTATAAGCCGACATGAAGAGGAGAATCGTGCTTGTCTTTGGAGGGCTATTTTACAGTCCTATAGACTAGAATACATTTGACATATCCCCAAGTAGGGCTTCTCCATACATGACATTGACTTTATGACTCTAATGATAAATCCTAAGGCTCTCAATGGGAGCCATCTAAAATAAAATCACTTGCTCATGAAACCCATGAAGCAAGGCTTATAGAAATAATTTTATTTTGTCCATTACATCATTTACAAAAATCAAAATTACATGTCGTTATGAAGACCAAACCTAGTTACACTTTTCAACAAAATTCTGAAAAATAAATCTAGGATAGATTACAGGTCATGCATGAGGGAGATACTAGCGTCAACAATATTAAAAAAGAGAAGAGAAAGAGGAAGAAGAAAAATTCCTGTCAAAAGGAAAGTATTCATTCAAATGAGATCTATGACATATGTGAATGAATCTGGAAAAAAGTTAGTTGAAGAACAAGTCAAGCTTGATTCATACCTAACTAAAATAGAAAGACCGAGGAATGAAAACAAGGATTTTAAGAAATTTGTGCAAATATGTGATAAAAGAGAGCATGAATACAAGGAGGAAATAATTACCCTATGGATACAACTTGAAGAAGCGATAAGAATAGAAGAGGTAATGTGCAGATGATTGAAGGAGAAAGAATAACAATTTGAAAGGTTAAAGGTTGAGAATAATTCAATAGAAGTGAGTTAGAAGAGAGGAACAAATTGTGTAAACAACTAGAAGAGGAAAGTGTCTCCATGAAAAAATCAAAAAAATTAGCCATTAAAGAAGACACAACAACCCTAAAAAGACATGTAGGAGAAGGGACTAGCAGTGTAATTAACAAGGAAACAAAAAAGGCAAAAAGAAAAATCAAAATAAAAAGAATGAATTGAAGAAAATGCAACCTTCTCCTAAAGATGAGGTTAAGAAGTCTGTAAGAATTCAAAGGAGGAATAATGTCATGTGCTTCCATTGCCATAAACTTGGCCATGCAACAACAAATTGTAGGAGAAATCAAACCAAAGATTATCAGCAAAAGATGTAGCAGACAAGGAAGCTACCCCAAGTAAGCAATCAAAGGAGACCTCTATCTATTAGAATATTGTCAGTCATCAATTACACAAATTTATTCTATGGTATTATTTCATGTGCTATGTATTTGGACATAAAATTGATGATTTCAAACATTTTGAAAAGAAAGATAGAAATATAAGCATTTTCCTTCATTTCTTAGCCACACAAGGTGTTATAAGTGTAATAATCTTGGCCACATAGCCAAAAAATGCAAGCTGCCATGTACTCTAAATAACTCTAGATAAATGATGAAAGCTAATCAAAGAAAAAAAAACAATGAGACAAAAGAAAATGTAAACAATGGAGGGTAGCCGATTGAAATGGGGAAGAGGAAGAAAAAGGAGCAGCCAGTGACTTCAATGAAGAATTGAAATAAGCTTGGTGTTAGAGGGAGCTACTCAAGGAAGCAATAAATAACCTAGTTAGTGGTAGAGAAACAATTATGAAATGTGAAATATCTTAGGGGAAGAGCAAGGAAAGGTTTATATCCAAAATAAATATAGGTATATGCTATGGAGAACATGTTTCATCAAAAGTCCTTTGCGGAGGCCAGAATATCAAGATGACCTTGGATTTGGTTTGTATGGCAAACAACTACATGTTTGAATACTAATAGGTCAAGTTTTAAAATCTTTTAAAGAGATGTTGCTCAATTAAAAAGTTACTGCCTCATAAGGACGACAATGCAAATTCAGGTCATGACTATTGTCTCTTTACCTGTCTTAAAAAGAAAACATTTACTCAGAGGGCCAAAAAAATCACAACTATAACAATAAATGATCAATATACAACAAAGATATATCAGTCATGGAAAGAGAAACATTTTATTTTATAGAAGAGAGGGTTTTCTAAAGACAAGTTGTGGGTCAATTGTTCATTACACTTTCTGGATTCATAATTATTGATTTATGAGTGATTCCTTATATACATTGATATATTTTAAGGAGAATTTTTATATATGTTGTTGAGTAAGGAGAGTTTGGACAATGACTTTCAATGCCATATTTTTTTGAAAGAAGACATTAATAATCTTATTAATGAACAACAAATACAGTTCAAATTTCGGACACATGATTATGTGGAGATATGCATGTAACAAACAAAAAAAATAAAAGAAGGGGGAATGTAATGAATGTTTTGTTATGTGCACCGAGCTATGAAGTTGTAATATTGTGCTACTGCATGAAGCTGCAAGCGTATAGGCCATACACTATTGGACAATGTGGCATAAAGTTTTACATGAAGTACATGGGAAGATAAGACATGGCTATTGAACAAGTGAGCTATGCAATTGGACCATTGAGGATGCACGAAGAGGAGAGATTTTTTATAGAATGAATGTTGGAAGATTATAGAGAGATAAAAAGTAATTTAACATCAAACAATGTAATGTAAGAAAATGAAATGCAACGTAGATATATTGACACTCGGGAAATGTAATGTAGACTCAAGGCAGATGCAAAAGAAATATAGACATACGAACAAAGAAATCCAATGTATGGAGAATGAAATATAGTGCAGAGATCCTATCAAATGCAGAGAAATTAAGGGACAAAGGCTAACAACTAATACCAAAGAAAAAAAATGCTAAAAGAAAAGCAAATCGAACATGAGCAAATCTAAGAACCACACAAAGAAATACAGTCTAAAGAGAACCACATGAATATTTGTAATGGGTTGTTACGCAACATTTTTTCACTGTCCCTGTACTCCCCGTTCCTTGATCCTATAGGACGTCTAGAATGAACCCTACATGTTTTCCCTTCATGAAGAAACTCCCATTGTGTCCCTCTTCATGAGCAGAACAATTCCCTTTTGCACCATTTCCCAAAAATCTTATGTTTTTCCCAATTTACAAGACCGGCGCTAATGACCATTGTCTTCCTCACACCAATATGCAGGGATTAACACTGTCCCTAGCACCGACTGGAGAGACTGAGCTTTGTTTTAGTCGTGCCGATCCTCTTTTGGAAAGTTTTTTAAATAAGGAGCTGAAGCTTCCATCTCTAGAAGCTTCGTAACGGAAGTCTGGTAAATGGTTGGGCTAGATGGAGTCGAGGATGTCAATTTGGGCTCCTTTCCCCTATAAGGATGGAAGTACCTCAAGAGATAAGACCTTCTCCCATGAGAATAGGAACCATCTCCCATCCATTCATGCTATATAAACCTCCATTTTTCCCAAGCACAAGCTAGTGTTAAAGTGTTAATGTTGGTGTGCTAGTGCTAATTAAGTTTGGAGTAAAAAAAAAGCTATTCATAGTTGTATCTCTCTAGTTGTGTGAGGGAGAAGTGTGATTTTGGTTTAGTGTGAAGCTTAAAAGGAAGAGCCTTAAAACTATCATTGTTGAGGCCATCATGGAATGCTAACGGAAGTGTGTGGGAACCTGGTTTTGTCGGAAGAGAACGACAACGTCAAGACAATGGTTGTAATCTCTTCTTGATTCAATATGTATGCAACTATTGATTGATTTCCTACATAATGTGTCATCTTACATGTTTATGGCTTAATGTTTCTTGACTTGTTAACTAAGTTGAATTACAATTTGTCTATTATCACGGTTGTTGTTTACTTGTTTCAGGTGTTTGAAGAAGGAAACGAGAGATAGCTGGAGTGAGAAAGCAAGGTCATCACCAAATGGGATAAGCGTACTAAGAGGTAGGCCCTCTTAATTGGTTCTAACCTAAGGAAATATTCCATAGAATGTATCGGTTGTGGCTAGACCCATTATCGGGCTAGAGGAATTGTTTGTGTTTGCACTCATAATTTTACTTCACCACAAATTGGCGACTCCATTGGGGATCCAATCCTTATCTTTGTTTTCTTGGAATTTCATGGTTTTGTGTGAAATTTTCTAGTTTCACAATTTCCCTTTGGTTCTATTTGTTTTCTTGTGCTCACTGGTCTAAGTTTGAAATTCGTAGTAGAAAGTCTGGTCCCAAGTTTTGGAAATTTTTATTTTTTTTCTTAGCATCCTCGCTTAGCTTGCTTAATTCGCTAATAGTCATGTTGATCAACGCGATATGCTAAGAAACAACCATGTTGATTAGCGCGATATGCTGAGAAATAGTCACACCGACCTCCTTCTGGCGCTTGTTATCAATTAGGCAGTTGCGCTGATGCCTGCAAGTGAAGATTAGGGTTTACCCCAAATCTTGACCAGTGCGTTTTGCTCTCATGATTTCAACCCTGTAAGATTTCTAAGCCATCTTCTCCTTGAATAGAAAGCTTCTTTTCATTTGGTTTGTTTTCTTATTGATTTGTCATCTTTTCGCTTGATTTATTGGGTCATTGGATGGTTAGTGGCTCTAGGGAATCTAGATAGTCATCAATTCCGCTGATTGTGAACTCAGTGAGTCAAGTTGTTGGCGCATTTACTCCTTGGATTTTGTTTATGCTCCTTCTACAACTTTGACCTCCATTACACAAGTTTGAAAAGTTTTTGTTTGCTTGTATAAACATTTCTTTTCCGGCATGGATCACATTGCTTGTTTTGTTTTTGGTAAAGTCATTGTTTCATTAGTTTGAAAGAGATTCTCTTCTCGTGTTTTTCATTTGCTTGAGAGCTAACTGTCTCGAATTTTTTTTTATTGAAGTGTTTTGTGAGAAATTCATTTTTTCATTTCATGAAAAGTATGAAATTCTAGTTTTCTGCATCAATATGTTACGGTAGTTAGCATCATTGAAGACTAGGATTGCATTGGCATTTGAAAAGAAAAAGAATTCTCTTTGCTTTTGAAAGGATTGTTAGAGTGTACTTGTCAGGAAATTAAGAATTGGAATGTATTTTTCATTAGTTTATTTTCTCAAAAAGTGAAGTAGTGAAAAATCATTTTTGCTTTCTGTTTCTTGGTTGTTTGCATTTGATTGTGTGTTTTCTACCCTCTCTAGTGTAGACAATTCATCGAATTGAAAGTGTCTTGTCTCATTTAGCTGCATTTAGGGTTATTTGAGTCACATCGCTAAGGCCTGAAAACTGAGACATAACTCCAGATAAACTTTAAAATGAACTCAATTAACCTAAGGCGCATTTGAAATCTAATGATCACATCTAAATGGTCTAGGCTAGAGACATGTTCCGACATCTTTAAACCTAACAGTTGTTGTTAGCTTCGGCACTAGACAATGCTAGTATAGATTTGTGCTTCCCATACCATAGAGTATATAACGGGAGACCCCTCTAGGCTAAAATCCTTTATGCATAGGAAGCGGAGTCATCCACCTTGCAAATGTGATACACCGAACACAGCATTCGGGGAGATCACCTTCCCATACTTCTCGGTTCACCGGGACGTATTCTGAAGTTCACGGTTGCCTGGTAATCCTATTTACCTAGATCATCTAGAGCAGTCATTTGATCTATTTGACTCATTAAAATTAAAATATCATTCAAGCGCTTGTCCTTTGGAGCTCATTTCCAATCGAAAGTGATAGAGTCATCTTTTTTTGTGGGAGATGAACCGAATAGTCACTCCCTCTTATATATAATAATGAACAACCTGAATGAATAATATAGAGATCTGATTTGAGGAGTTACCTCCTGGTCTGACACTAGACTTGTCAGATGTGTCTCACCTTATGAATGATCCAATCCTTCATTCACCATACTGGCCTCTAGTTCCATCCAAGATCCTGAGAAATTGTCCTAAGTTTGATGGGAAAGCAAAAGAAGATCCTCAAGCCCATGTGATGACATATCACCTCTAGTGCTCTTCGAATTCTTACATTGACGAACCCTCATAGGTGATGCAGCCAAGTACTACATCGAGCTTCCTCGAAGTACTTACCATGACTTCAACTCTTTATCCATGGCTTTCCTCATGCATTTCTAGTTACCGGTTCGCTATGAAACTGGAACCTATTTGCTCACATCACTTAAGCAAGATACTGTGACACACATCTTCGATAACATCCATGAATGGAGATGTAGACATTGCCTGATCAAATTCGAGATTGCCTGATCGTTTACTAAGTCATTCGTAGCTCCAATTGCTCATGATATAGCTATGGGTGGATGCATTACCAAAGAACAAGCCATTGCTCGTGGCCAGTACTTAGATCTAGTTTATTCTCAGTCTGGCACTTTTTATGAGTTATTACCTGATGCTCTATTGCCATCATCCGATCCCACGACATCAAAGTCATAGGCTACACCTCCTCTTGATGGAGTAATTGGTTTAGTGTCCCAGACCCCTACCAAATCTTATTTCAAATAGAAATCGATCTCCAACACTGCTTCCAATAGTTCCTTCGACAATCCACCTAGCCCCGTAAAATCTTAAAGGTCCACGTTGTCCAGTCTACCACAGCAGACAAATCTTAGAAAGGTAAGAAGAAAGGCAAAGGCAAGGGTAAAGTTGATTCCCCAAAATAGGGTCTTCCTAAGTCGTTTGCTGGTGATTCTTCACAATGGAAGCCTAAGTATCCGTGCCTCATTTGCGAGGAGGATCACGATACCAAGGATTCTCCCCGACGATCCGAAGTTAGTCGTTTGCTCAAAGGGACCCCAACTGTCCTAAAAGAGCCGTTGCCATCTCAACACACTCAAATGGTAGACCAACCTTAATCATATGCTTCCTCAGGATCTCAAGTGTTCATGATGAGTACACCTATTAATGCGGCTACTAGATCAAAAGATTACCAAACTCCTACTTCGACAACTGGGAAAGAGAAAGGGGCCACCCCTTCTTCTTCTGCCCCGAGTTCTAGCCCTCTTTGTATCGAGTGCCCTAACCCTGATTTCGCTATTCAGCCACCCTCTCAAGGTGTGCTAAGGAAATCCTTGTACAATCTGAATGCTCGAGCCGCTCAACACTATAATATTGTTGAAGATTTGGCTCAGGCGTCGTCCGCTATGTTAGCTCTCGAGGTGCTCCAAAGCTATCCATCTCAACGGAAATCTTTGTATTCAACTATTGGAGGTATTGATCCCACTGATTCCAATTTGATATAATTTGATCTAGAGAACCACATTCTGCGCTTGCCTCCTCAGATTTCCTTTCTCGTTCAGGTAATCATCAATGAGAAACAATTCATAGGACTGTCATCGATGAAGGTGCTTCCATCTACATCATGTCAATCGCATACTGGAAGGCCATTGGTTCCCCTACTTTGAAACAATCCCCAAACACTTTGGAAGATTTCGACGAGTGCGATTTGCGACCCTTCGGTGTCTTACCTAACCTTGCCATTACTTTGGAGGGCAAGATAGTGCAAGTCGAGGTAGAGATTGTTGACGCTAATCTCAATTATAATATTCTACTCGGACAGAGCTGGACCCATGCCATGCATGTTGTAGCCTCCTCCCTATTCCATGTGATTCATTTTCCCCATCAAGGGAAGATCGTCACTGTCAACCAACTGTCCTTCTTTGCCTCTTCCTCCTTGGATGGAAATGTTCTGTATGTCAAGCACACTAGTGCTCCTTATGAGAGTGTGGGGGCATGTCTTTTTAAAGATTCTTCCTTGATGGGAATTTTTCCACTCCCACCTCCTCATGTTGCCTTGTCAACATGATCTCGGTCAAATATGACCCTTGGGTCATACCTTCACCAGATATTGTTGATACTTGGGGCGAGGTTATGCCACTTAGTCCTACCGAAATTAATTACATGGAAAATGTTTCGGCCTCAAGTTCTGTATCCCTTGATTCTTCTATTTCGAGGACTCCTCTCAATACGTATTCTCAATCCCCATGGCTTGGTGCTTTTGAATCTCCTGATCCCTTAGCCGAGACTTTTCTTGGTGATGAGAGTATCATGGAAGTAATGTCTCTCAAGGAACCACCGTGGAACGATACTCATCATCATTCCTCATTCCTGCCTAGCCCAACGGTCATGTCTATATGTCTTGAGCAATTATTTTCTCTGTTGTCTATTAACATGTTAGCTTTACCTAACCTTGTTAAGATCTTTCAACGAAGGGCACCTTTATCCATTCATGGATTCAGGATTTCTCTCCCTCCCCAAGTTTTTACCGATTTCCCATTATTGCAATGGGGTTGCCATCTAACTCGTAACCCTCCCTCACCTAGGGGGCATGGGGGAAAAGCCTTATATGAGTTCTACTCTATTATTTGGCCAAGTCAATGCTAACTCATCATGTCAATGGTAAAACTTCAGTGTTCATCTATGTTGATTGACTAGCCAAGTCCCAACATGGACTCTCTCATGAAGTACTATGCTTAGGTCATCTTGCATGGTTACTTGTGTACATTAGTGTGTCATTCATTTTTGTGCAGTTTGGTTTGGTGTGTTAGTTTTCAAACAACTTTCCTGTTTACTATGTTTTCCCTGCTTTGCAGATGTCTATGACTCCTCACATTGGTTTCGCTGATGGTGTTTGCCGCAGTACCTGGAATCTATACTCTGCGACATGGACTATTTATGACCCTCACAATGAGTTGATTGATCTTCAAGGTATTTGTTTAGGTCACACAACTAATAACATTGTTGAATACAGTGCAATCATCAAACCATTATCAGAATCCATTGCTCTTGACATTTGGGAGTTGGTTTTCAACCTGGATTCACAACTTGTTGTCCTTCAACTCAACGGGCAATATTCCATCAGAAACCCTCAGATATTGAGAATGTATCTCCGTATTCATCTACTGGAAAGTCATTTTGATTACATTACATATCATCATATTCCTAGATGCATGAATACATTAACAGATGCATTAACTAATTATGTGTTGGATAAACATTTACAAAACATGTGAAAATCCAAAACAAATAATTTGTACCATAGTAAGAAAGAAAACACAACATATATATATATATATATATATATATATATATATATATATATATATGGTGATAATGTTTAATACATCAAAGCCCCCAAAAAATAATATGTGTGTTAAAAATAACATTAGCGGTTCACAGGTCTCATATATCAGTGGCACGCAGGCCTCAAAAATGTAAAATGCTGGACCTAAGAACTAATAAACATGGTTATCATGGTAGCATGACATGGCTTGTGCAACACGATTAAGAAATTGATGGATCCGATCTAATACTCTCATCGTGTGTCTCTAGTACTCGCGAGAAATGTCTCCAACCCAAGAATACTTTGGGATACCACGAATCAACCCCTCAAGGTTCCTCGCGATCTCCTCCTTGTTGTCACTCCCCTCTTGATAAGGAGTGACATCAAACTGGTGGGTTACGCGCCTCGCTATTGGGGACATCCCAGCAGGACGCTCTGGTCCAACATCTTCATTGGAAAAACGAAATGTTATAAATACATATATATAAAAAACAACTAAAAATCACAAAATTAAAAAATTGATTTTTTACCTTTGTCATCGAAATCCTCTCCATCTGGAAGCGGCATGTCCGGAACTCCATGAAATTTGGTTCCACTATATGGAAAATCCTTCATGACGATCAACTGTCATCATAGCCATGAAAAGAAGGCGGGCCTGTAAGACATATGCTGGCCCCCAATGATCCTAAGCATCAAACGGCTCCAACAGGCCATCCGTGGGTCGCGTGGCATCAGAGGATCTACCTCAGTCAACTGGTACTGAAACAACGGAACCCATTCCAAGAAAAAGGTCACTAGTACGGATCTAAATCAAAATTGCTTCAGATTCCCTGCCTTAGCTTTTGTCAGCTAGTGTTTTATGTTGATCTTCATGGCTTCTGGCCAATTGAAGATCGTCGGTGTTGTACAGTTGATGGCATATAGAAATTTCAACTTGTTAGTCTCGTGCACCGCTTGGGACCCCACCACTTTGTTGATAGTCAAAAATAGCACTCTCAGTGTTAGATCTCGCACGGTGGCAATCTCAATCTTGCCGCTCTTGGATTTGAGGGCTTCAGGGCAATGTTCGGCAAGAAACATGGATGGTTTTGAAGGGAAATGTCCTGCAAAAACCATATATTTAAGTCAATAATTATTTTTGGCCAATAAAATTTGCATTCTAATGATGGTTTTGAAGGGAAACTAATTTTTTCCCCTATTCATGGTGCCAACATGCCTGTTTTGAAAATAGTTGCGCCGACGGAGCGATAGGCCATTTTAATCACCCTCGACCAGCGCGATTTCGTGCCCGGAAATCGCGCCAACCGAGGGCGATTTTTTTTTACAAAACCTCCCTCAAAAGTCCAAAAAATGGATGAAAACAAGAATAAATGGTATGAAAATGGAGCTTAGGGCTTTGGCTCTTACTTGCAGTTGGCAGCTCGACGAATGACCTCCCGGATATCCTGCAATTTGCTCTGGAACAATTAGGGCAAAAGTGGGTGAAAAGTCTTTCACAACAAGGTAAAATGGTAAATGATAATAAATATTTACTTTTCCTCCCTTTTATTCATGTTTTTCATGAAATAATAGGTTTTGTAAATGTTTTGACCTATTTTGCCTCAAGAATTGGATAATGCACTTTCCATTTTTACGCAGTGACATGTGATGGATGTTCGATGATGATGTTGAGTCATGTTTCAACTCTTTTCTCGACTCGTAAAACTCATATGAAAATATTGTTGAGTATTTTCCCTTTCAACTCATAAAAGAGAATAAAATGGGGGGTCTGCTTTCAAGCTCTTTTCCGACCCTTTAAAAACGAAAAGATAGTCGAGCCCTTGTCATTTTGAACTCGTTAACAGATGCGAAATTTCATAAGGCAAATATAAGTCTACCCCTTTTTTGGGCTGGGATGCACTATTTATGAAAAAGGTACTCCTTGACTGAAATGGTTTAGTGGTTCTCTCAAGTATCATTTTCTACCTTTTCAAGCTTGAGAGACACAAATGTATGAAAAGGGACCATGTGGAGTTTTCTTTTCCATGTCTTTTTCAAACTCTCTAAACAAGAAAAAGATATCAAGTTACACCTTTGTCGGACTCGTTCAAACATATAAATGACATCGGATTCATCACCATGACGAACATGAGCTTCTCCTTCCTAGGGCTTGTTAAAATTACTAGGTCAGATTCGTCCAAAGGATGAACTTACAGTGCAAGCATATGCTATCCCCTTCAAGCTTGCGATTAAAAAATAATAGGGGTACCTTCCAGAAATGGTGGGGAAAATTTGGAAACTAATCAGTGTTTTCAGAAGCTCACTCTTGAACATGACACTTTCTGCTTCGTGTCGGGATGGGATATCCTCCTTTGTATCGTTGACCTCCCTGGGTTGGGCCATTTATTTTTTCCTTCCATTTGATCTTTGCCACGTCATCATGACCACTAATCCTATGGATCCAAAAGCTGCCAAACTTCTAGTCGTGTCACCGATATGTTCAAGAGTTGTCCTTCTGCAGTTACACTTACCCCTAATTCTCTGTATCATCCAAAATCATTTTGCATCCCTTTGTCTTGTGTCGATGATGTGGGATACATTATGGCCCTCCTTCGACACAGTCTCTTCCTATCGACTTCAGCTCATTATCCGAGAAGTTGACCGAGAGACTCCCTTTCAGTACCTTAGAGCTTGCATACCTAATGGCAAGTTCTTCGCACTCGACGACAAGTTCACATCATTGGCTTTCGATTGGGTGATTTCATGGGTGTTCGACTTCAGTTCCTCTATTCACATTCTGTGGATTGTGATGATAGTACCTTGATTACCATTGTCGTTATTGGTGGTTTCTATCGCACTTGTTAACAATTTACATCATTGACTGGTAATCAAATGATTTTCTAGCATGTTCGATGTCAACACATCTATTCACATGTTAAAATTTTTACTTTGATCGGGTCAAATTGGAGCGCAAGACCCTGGGCTCAGATTACAAAAGTCTAGGTTGCAAAGTGGTGTGACATGATTATGTTGATATACATGTCTCTTTTAGATGGATGGCTATGACCATACCATGAGTTATCATATGTGATCCTTCTCATTATTGGATGGCTGCGACCATACCTTGGTTTTGATATGATCCTCTTTATCGGATGGCTGCGCCCATACTTGGGTCCATTTACATGATCATTCTCTGGATGGCTGTGTCCATGCCACGATTCATGTATCATTTAACATAGTTTTTAGTTATGCATATGTATCTGTACTTGCTCTCAGGTTTTCTAACGACAGACTCCGGTTCCCCGCACTAATTCATAAAGCATTTCATCCCTCACTCTAGTTTGACCTTCATGCTTTAGGGAGCATCTATTACACAAAATGTTTTCACTATCCCTGTCCTCTCCATTCCTTGATCCTGGAGGACCTCTACAGTGAACCCTACATGCTTTGTTTCATGAAGAAACTCCCATTTTGTCCCTCTTCATGAGCAAAATAATTCCGTTTTGCACCATTTCCAAAAAATCCTTTGTTTTTCCCAGTTTACAAGACCGGTGCTAATAACCCTTGTCTTCCTTGCGTTGATATGCAGGGATTAACACTTTCCATAGTGCCGACTAGAGCAACTGAGCTTTGTTTCAGTCGCGTTGATCCTCTTTTGGAATTTTTTTTAAATAAGGAGCCGGAGCTTCCAGCTCTAGAAGCTTCGGAATGGAAGTTTGGTAAATGGTTGGGTCAGATGGAGTCGAGGATGTTAGTTTGGGCTCACTTCCCCTATAAGGATGGAACTACCTCAAGAGACAATACCTTCTCCCATGATAAGAGAAACCATCTCCCATCCATTCATGCTATATAAACCTCCATTTTTCCCAAGCACAAGCTAGTGTTCAAGTGTTAATGTTGGTGTGCTAGTGCTAATTAAGTTTGGATTAAACATCAAGCTATTCATAGTTGTAGCTCTCTAGTTGTGTGAGGGAGAAGTGTGATTTTGTTTTAGTGTGAAGCCTAAAGGGAAGAGACTTAAACCTATCATTGTTGAGGCCATAATGGAATGCTAACGGAAGTGTGTGGGAAATTGGTTTTGTCGGAAGAGAACAACAACGTGAAGAAAATGGTTGTAATCTCTTATTGATTCAATACATATGCAACTATCGATTGATTTCATACATAATGTGTCATCTTACATTTTTATGGCTTAATGTTTCTTGACTTGTTAAGTAGGTTTAATTACAATTTGTTTATTATCACGGTTGTTGTTTGTTGTTGTTTACTTGTTTTAGGTGTTTGAAGAAGGAAACAAGAGATAGTTGGAGTGAGAAAGCAAGGTCATCACCAAACAGGATAAGCGTACTAAGAGGTAGGCCCTCTTAATTGGTTCTAACCTAAGGAAATATTCCATAGAATGTATTGGTTGTGGCTAGACCCATTATCGGGCTAGAGGAATTGTTTGTGTCTGCACTCGTAATCTTACTTCACCACATCGTTCAATTCTTAGAGTTCATGTAACATTAAAATTACAAAAATAACAGATGGAAAAAAATGCCAGTTTGACAGAGATGAAAAAGGCGCAGGGGAGGTAGATTTGATAGGATTATAGAGGTGATAGGACATAGAGACAACATAAACGTTATTGCCACTGTGCATTACTTCCAGACTCTAGTGCATTATTGTCTATATGTGGGTTGAATGGATTCCAATTGCTATCTCATAACCATTGGGTCATCAAAGAGAGGATATGGTAGCCTTTGTGTGGAGAACATTAAAACGTTGCCAGCATCTTACTATTTTTTGACATATAACATTAATACAATTAGTCTCGACAACAGAGTATTAATACAATTGAAGAACAACTTAATAAATTTGAGTGAAAAAAATTTGGTGGATAAAATTGTTAATTCAATTGAAATTAATACTATTACAAAATTGAAACAATGTTAATACAATTCATTGTGTTGCTCACATCAATTCATTGACAACATTGATACAATTCATTGCCATTGTTAGTGTTAATACAATTTAAGCATTACAATCATTACATAAGTTTTGAGCTCTAAAATGGGCCTCCTAAGGAATATTATAAAACAATAGTGGAAATAATAAAATAATATTACATTACATCATCAAATTTTAGAGGGAAAAAAAGAAAAACTACTTTTTCAAATCATGTTTTCAACTTATCTCCATACGGCTTTACTCAAATTTTGAGTAGGAGCACTCGTTGGATGCGGAATTTAATTCCTCATACAGGAAGTACCCATGTTGTATACTTTTGATAGACCCTACTACATGAAAAATGAGAAACACATGAAAAAAATTATTGCAATCATGTTTCTCACGTGTGTTAACTCCCAGGTTGTTCCCTTTGACTCCCAAGGGAATACGGCCGGGGTAACCACTAACCAATCTTTGGATTACAGTTTCTAGCCAAACTGTAATCAGAGAGGGCTCTCTCTTTATGATTTGTCTCTGTTTTGATAGTATTTTAGGCTAGCTATAATGTTCAGGGTTTTGTTTTATGTTTTGGTTGAGGGATGTCTTCTGCATCTAAGGTGTAAGTTTTCAGGCAGTATTAGTCCATTGGGCAATGGAGTCTGTGGCTACAGGTTGTCTGAAATATTGAGTTGAGTTACTGAAACTACAGGGCCATTTAAATATCTCATGGAACAAATCTGAAATTGTGATTATGAGGTGTGTTCAGCCAGTGAAAGGCAATTAAGAATTTTCCACTAAGCTGGGTGTGAGAAAGAGATATGTTGCACAGGAGAAAACTTGAATTCCTGAAACAACAATCACTGTGAAAGCATGTAGTTTGAAAGTGCAGCAATTGAGAATTACACTTTATGACTATAACTGAAGAAAACACTTATAATAGCATAGATTGAGTTCAGGGTATTCTGTGAATAAATCTAGGAACTATTCTTTTTCTTTGCTATTAACTATGAAACATAGAAGCATGAGTGAGCTATGAAAAGATAAAAAAAACACATAACGAGAGTTTGAAGAGGACTTATTGTGCCATGAAACACGCAGGAATCCTGTAACATTTAGCAAAACACCACAACGACTCAGATAACGCAGAGCTTTGGAAATTCCATCAGCTTTTGTATTAATAGTCTGGAAATTTACAGTATAAGAAACTCTTGAAGAGAGATCAACAACAACCCCTGCAAGATTATGCGAGGGGGGAATATATACAATCGGTCATACAAAATATCTGGAGCGTTGAGTCATTTTTAGAAATGAATACGTTCACCAACTTTTCAAGATAGTAGATAAGAAAGTTATTACATCATTGAATACAGAATAAGTGCTCTTTATGTATGTCAGAAGATATTTTGACCTTTGGAGGCCACTGAGTCGGTCTGAACGTTCTGCGTTAATTCTGGAAAAATGTGCCTTTATGGCTGTCGTGCTGTAGTTTTGGCCCTGTCACCTGTAGCTGTCAATCTTGCTTTATTGGCCGATTAGTTGTGCTGAGTTGGCCCAACCTTTTCCTTTTCATGCATGCTGGTGTTATCAAATTTTCCTGTGCATGATCACCTATGAATTTAAATGAAAATTTGATTTACAGGCTCTGGTTTATAATATCAACTGTATCATTTTGGTCCAGTATTCCTGTGTGGGCAATTGATGTCTCAAAATTTCCTCTAATGTCTCATCTGCCTCTGTGTATTTGTAGAAGTTGGGAGGCACTTCAAACAGATGTTTGATCTCATCCATGATAAAAAATAAGTTTTCTACCCTGTTGTAGAGACTTTGTCCTGTTGCTGGCCCTGTTTCCTCTGAGGTGCTGGGCCTTTCAGTGATCTGATTTGTGGCGAACGTGTTGACCCTCTTGGCATACTGCTCATGTGTAAGTAGCCTTCCTGCGCTATTCAGTAAGCCAGGGAGACCTCTGTTTTGCAATGCCACAAATTTGTCCATGAATCTATTGACCTCTGTCTGCATGTCCTGGGTCCTTCTTTCTAGTGTCTGCACCAGGCTTCTTAGTGTTAGGACCCTCTTTATTAACAAAATAGTCTCAGTCTTGTTGGAGATTCCCATAGTTGCTAACTGAGCACTTGTTCTGTTGTTAAGCACATTGATCATTCTATTGGCAACCTCAGGCATATTGCCTAGAGATGCCCTAGCTCTTTGGATTTCCCTGTGTGTTTTTGCAATGAGCTCCAACTGCTCATGAATTGTCTCAATATATTGCCATTGATCAGTGATGGATTGGCCAATATTGGCCCATAGTACTGTCTTGAGCTCAGCCACTACTTTATCCAGTGTGAGCTCCTTCTCCAGCTCCTTTATCCTTTCTTTGAGAGCCTTTATCTCTCTTCCTTTCTCAGCCACATTTTGTTTTGATTTATCATACTTTTCATTTACCTTGGCTAAATTCTCCCTGGCCTCATTTAGTTCTGTCATCTGGGCTTCCAGGTCCTCAATCTCATTTCTCAGCTTTTGCATGTCCAGGCTTGGGGCCTGCTCTGTTGTTGGTGCTGGTGCTGAGGTAGAAGGTGCTGCCTGTTCTGTTTGTTGAGTGAGGAGAGCAGTATTTGGAGGAGCTTCCTCAAGGTTAATTATTTCTGGAGGAGGCTGAGATGTTTGACCTCCTTCCTTTTGCTGTAATGTTGCTTGCAATGCTGCTTGTGCAGCCTCTGATTCTCCCAACTTCTCTTGTGTCTGGATCAGCTGTTTGTATAAAGACACCAGCAAAGCTGCCACATCTTGATCATGTCTTAGCTAGGCAACTTATTCCGTTTGAGGGTGAATAGTTGCTGGGACTTTGATCCTTTTCCTCAATGCTGCCATGTCTGCATCCCTCAATTTCAATAATGATTGTATGCCCTTGATGTCCTTGGGATCATGCCCAATCTCTATGATTATATCTTCTAAGGCCCTGATCCTGTTGTCCTTTGCTTGAGAGGATGCTCTTTCCAACTCCAGTTGGGCAGCTGTATTATTTAGGCTATTTTCTAGCCTGTAGTTATCCAATGTCTTGTCTGCCAAGGAGGCATACACCATCTCACCCGTTTGCTTATGCAATTCGATTTTGTCCATTGGGTGGATGTCCTTGGCAAGGACCTCAAGGTTGGTCCTTATGTAATCTGCAGGGGACTGTGGTTGCAATGCAGTTGGCATGAAGTGACTCATGATCATTTTGCCTTCATTAACATCATATGCAGACATTAGTCTTTGCTGGTTAGTGCGAGCCATTTTCAACAAATGATTATATAGATGTATTTTTATTGGCTCATTCCTCCTCTTTATGTCAATGAACTGTTGTTTGATGCTCAGTTCACCTTCTCTCTGCTGGCTTGAGGAGCTGACTTCTCCTCCCACTATCCTCTCTTGTTCCTGCTGGAAGGAACTTGCTGAGGCCTCCATACTAGGTGGGCCCATGCCCAAAGATTGCCCCATAGGCATTTCCTCTTCTGAAAGGGGATTCATTCTGTGTCTTTTCTCCCCTTGAGTTGTTGTTGTTGTGACGGGAGTCTCTCTGTCCCTCTTTCTACTTGTATCCTCCTTTTGTGGGGTTTGGAGGATTGAGGCTTCAGCTGTTGTTTCCTGCCTAGGAGGCACAATTTGTGGTGGCTGCTGCTCAGTAAAAATTGGGGCCTCAGCTGCCTTTTCTTGCTGTAGTGGCTGCTCTTTCTCTTGCTGCCCCTCTTGTGGCTGTTGTAGCTGTTGTTGTTGCTGCTGTACCTCCTCATGAGGTGGCTGTTCTTGTTCCATTTCCTTTTCCTTGACTTTGGTAGAGGTTTGCTCAGTAGCTTTGGCTGCTTGCTGATTTGCTGTGGAGGAAGATGCAGCTGCTCCCACTTGAGTGCTTGGAAGAGTAAACACCCGTGAACAAAGCTCTAGGTCAGCCACCTTTTTCAGATTTCTTAGTGCTCTTTGATTTAACTCTTCTTGTGTGAGAGGCTCCTCTAAGGTTCCTCTCCTCCACTTTGTTTGATTTGCATACTTTTCTATATGAGGAAGTCTTACGTGGTCATAACTGGCCAGCCTATATTTGACCCTTCTTAGGCTTATGAAGTGACCGAGGTCATATGGTTTCCAAAGGAAACTGGTTTGCAAGCCAAGGGATTCTAACATTCTATCCGCCTCTTGCCAACCTTCCTCCCTTTTGTTGTAGATAAAGTGGCCTAATTGGTTCCTGACCTTGAGCTGTGCTTTCTTGCCTCTGCCTGAAAAGTGTAGCACATCAGCATCCCCAAATTGCCTGAAGTATTCCAGGGCAAACAATCTCATGGGCACATATTTGGGCAATCTGTATAGGGGCAACTCACACCCATATATCCTTATAACTATGTGGTTCTGGTAGAAGTACCAGTCCCCAATGCTGTATGATTTAGACAACTGAAGTACCCTTTGCATCTCATCAGTTAGTCTTGGAGGAGGTGAGCTCGTCATCAGAGACATGGCTGGGTGGATGAAGAGATCTATGAACTCACAGTAAGTATATGGAGAGTCAGATCTGCAGTGGAAGGCAGAGGACCAATAGACCACTGACCTTGGATTGCCTTGGGCATCCACTCTTTTCACAGCAAAAGAAAACTTTTCATGTTGATAATATAGGATTAAGTGGTAGATGTAAGAGGTGTGTCTGAACACCTTTTCTCTTGCCAAGTTCATCAACTGCTCATGTATCTTATCAGAGATGTAGGTGGCAAAGTCATAGCAGATTGGAGACTTGCCAGGAGAGAACATGAGCATGATCACCAGCACAGTTTCATCAACAAATTCAATTGAATTATAGCCCAAAATGGGACTAATCATGTCTGCAAGATCTCTGCCCAATTGGTTGAGGTATACTTGGTTAATAGGAGGATACTTCACAGAGTCAGAGCCAATGTACAGCTGATTGAGTTTGGTGACCTGAGCATCTGTCAATCTAGCTCCTTGATTTATCAAATCTATTAGTGATAAAGGAACTAATTTCTTCTCAGTCTTGAAGTGCAGCATCTCTTTGATAGCCTCAGGGTTTATATAGAAAACAACTGAGCCTGAAGGGTCAAGCACAGCCCTCTGAGTAGGGTCATAGCATTCGGCACATAGGTGGATTAAATCAGGAAACTGGTTGACCTGAGGGAGCTTGAAGATAGGGAGAAAAGAGTCCCATATGCCCAATACATCTGTTCCACTCTCATGTTTAGCCTTCAATTCATTTAGCAGGTGGATGTGGAACTTGGTATTCATCAGCATTTCCTCTGATATTTGATAATCCAGGTCTGCTAGAGGTTGCCATTCCAATTCTCTCTGAGGGGCATTTAAAGGAGCAATGTTCAATGCTACAGGAGCTACTGGTGGATCCATGGTTATTTTTAGGATTTCTGTTGTTTATAAACTGGTGTTACTGTGCAGAGCAACACCAAAGAGTTTTTCTTTAAAATGAAAGGTGAATTACTGATGAACAGAGAATAAATGGTTAATTACAGCAATTGAAATACTGCTCAAAGTATGGATAAGACAAATGCCTGGCTTTAAACTCTTTTTCACAGCAAATTGGTGCAGTTTAGGCTACCAGTCCACGATTGCGCGAACAGAATGTAAGTTTTATGAAAACTCTGGTAATATAAAGCTCATCTGGTGAATTTCGACCTTACAGTGCAAATGGGGACTAGGCACAGGGGATTCGCCGGTGAATTATGTGTTTTTTCACTGTTTTAAGCTATTTTTGGCAATTCACAGACAAAACGAGGCGCAGGAGGGATTTACAGGGATAAATACCTGGAAACTGTTAACAATGGTCACGAATGCAGGTGGAAATGGCGCGCCAGCGGTCTCCAGGTCGAATTCAGCAGGTTGGCGTGAGTTTGGACGTGAAAAACATGCAGAGAAAAAGACAGCCGTTTTTGCAAAAAGCGTGAAATTTTGGCCAAAATATGGATTTTTTGGAACATTGGCGCTTTTTTTGGATGACGTCAGCATGACGTCATCAGGTGGGGTCAAGGTCGGATGACGTCAGCATGACGTCATCAGGTGACGTGGCGACATAAGAGAGATTCACGGGGATGGTGAGGTGGCAGACAGGTGGAGCAAAGGCGGACGGGGGCGCCGACACAGCGATGACGCTGGCAGGCGGGTTCACCGAAACCGGAAGTGGTTAGCGGTTTCATATCGCACCGCCTTCCATACAGAAGCGGAATTGTCAGAGGGGCCTCCGATACGATGTGGGGGTGACGCGTGGCAGAGGCCTGACGTCACCCTCTGACAAATTTTGGACGGTATCTTTCGGACGTCGGGGCCGGTCCGAAATGCATGAGGGCCATTGGATGAAAAGGGCCCGATCCGACGGTCGACGGATCGTTGAGGTGGCCGGACGATACGGATGGGGGGCGGGATTAAAATAATATATCTTTTGAGATTTGCGCCCGGCGGGAACCTTGGGAATTTGGCGGTTTACATGGTTTTTTCAATGTTTTTTTTATAAAAATGCGGATAGTGCTAAGACTTTGGGTAAATGGGAAAAGTGGGTTTTTATATGTATTTTGCAAATGAAGCAGGTTAGGGGTAAAAAGGGGTTTATCGCAAGGTTTCCTAGCAGATGAAGGGTTTAATGGGTTAAATGACTTCTGAAGGGGAAAGAGGGGTAAGGCTTAGGGCTCTTAAACTGACCAGATGTCAATTTAATCCCTGATAGTGAACATATGGCTATAATGCCAAGGGGAGGGATATTTATACAATGCTTGGGGTTTATACACCATAGTGTTATAATAGTAGGGGAAGGGTAACATAGGGGATTTAGATAATAGAAGTTAGGGGTTAATATGGATGGAAAAGGTGAATGAGGAGTGAAATCACTAAGTTTATGTGAAGATAACTTAGCTTAGGGAGTAGATCAAAATGAAAAGATTTTTAGACAAGAAATGTGGCTTTTAAAGGAATAAAAACCACCATAAAACCTCAAATTCTTCCATGAATCTCAACTGATGAAGGGATGTTAGTAATGAATGTGAAAGGGGAAAATGTGAAGTTAGACATGCTCCTTTGCTTTGTTGCAACATGATGGAGAAGAAGACCTTCTCAATCCATTGATATTCCTTTGTGAATAGGTTAGCACACATTCAATTGTAAGGAATGACATTTCTGCAACCCCATCTGCCTACCCATCTACTTGCCTAGCATTTTTTGTTTCTTCATGGAGGATGCACTTAGACTTGCAGACCCTTATGTGCCTTTTCTTTTCTTTGGCTTTTTCCTTTTGATTTTCTATCCAAGGCTACCCTTATTGCTTCCAAGGTCCCAGATTAAGCAGTTGGGAACCTCAATTCTCTACCTAAGCTACTGGTCTGCCAAGATTAAACAGTTTGGACAGACTTCTTTCTCTATTCTACAACAGAAAAATTGAAACATGGCATGATCCAGATTAGGCTTTTGGACCATCCATCAAAACTTAATCAACATGAAGCTATATACACACATTGTTTTCTCTTGGAAATATGGGATCTTTGCATCACCAAAGCAGAGCATATTTGGAACTTTCTTTGCCAATCATGAAATACGAAACCTATTGGTATAGGTAGCTAACAGTGGCTCCACATGGGGATGGTTTTTCCATTTGAAAGACCAAGAACAGCAGGTCAAAACGCCTGGGCCCTTGACTGCTTTTACTAAAACTTGAAGTATGCTGCTTTGACATGCCAAATTGTACTCTTCCCATCTCGGTAGATCTCCGAACTCATTTGCCTTTTGCTGATAACTAATGAAACTTGAGAAACTGCATTTTTACATTTTAACAGAAAGTAATATATACACCTGGATATGTACAAGGGAAACTCAGGTTGCACTTATGGATAGTTGCCAAAATAGTGCTTCAACATCCTGCCATTCACAGGACCTTCATACAAATTAACTTCATCAAGACTTTTAAGGAAGTAAGTATTGTTTCCTTGTACTGCTTGAACAGCAAATGGTCCTCTCCAAAGGGAATCAAATTTTCCATGTTTTCCCTTATCTTCTCTTCTTGAATCCCACTTGAGGACCTTGTCACCAACATTGAAATCTTCTGCCTTGGTCCTTCTATCAAAAGCTTTCTTTAACTTTTCTTGTAAAACTTGAACTCTGCTGTAAACTTGGTCTCTAGTTTGCTGTAAACATATTATTTGATTGATCCTTCTTTGCATATCATTTGGTTCTGCTTGGCTTTCTTGAATAAGTTTCATGACAGGGATCCCTAGTGATGAAGGAAATTTGGCTTCTAATCCATAAACTAACTCATATGGGCTGATCCCAATTGATCTTTTGGTTGTTAGTCTATCTGCCCATAAGGCATTCACAAGCTTCTTATGCCAATTCTTCTTATTTTCTTCCAATACCTTCTTTATGATGTTTACAAGGCTTTTATTTGATGATTCAGCAAGGCCATTTCCTTGGGGATAATATGCAGTAGAATGGCCCAAGGTAATGTGAAATTTGTGGCAGAAATTCACCATCTTCTTAGATCTGAAGGCAGCAACATTGTCTGTTATTATTTTATCAGGACAACCAAATCTAGAAAGAATATTAGTCTCAAGGAACTGAATGATTGTGGAATCATTGGCTTGTCTACATGGAATAGCTTCAATCCATTTAGTAAAGTAGTCTGTAGCTGTTAAAATCCATCTATGTTGGCCTGAAGATGAAGGGTGAATTTCCCCAATGAAATCCAAGCCCCATTGTTGAAAAGGTCTCTCTGTTGCAATAGGCCTCAAAGGAAGTGGCAGTAACTTTCTCTTTTCCTCAAACACTTGACATTTATGACAAGAGGTGGTGAATTTCTTGACATCAGAGAAAACAGTGGGCCAATAATAACCAGACCTCAAAATCTTATCCACAGTGGACTTCCAATACAAGTGTCCACCACAGTCACCTGCATGAAATTCTTTGGTAACATTGTTAGCCTCATTCTCAATCAAGCAGTTTAACAGTATACCCTCATGGTTTTTCCAAAGAAAATTGCCTTCCATGACACAAAATCTTGAAGCTTTCATTTTTAGGAACCTACACTTAGTTCTGGACAATCCTGGTGGAGCACACAGGTTTTGTAACACATAACATATATCAGAGTACCAAGGGGATTGTTCAAAGGCTACATTGATCTTTGGAGTTGCCAGCTCCGGTTCATTGTCCAGTTGGTTTATGTCTAAGGCTTGGAAGTTTGCTTCTGTCATTAGTTTGGCCAAACCTTGCCCTTTTATTAATTTTGTAGGTTTTATTTCAATATCAAATTCGAGGATGTTGGCAATCCATTTTCCTCTTCTACCTTCTAAGTTTTCTTGAGTGAGAATGTCTTTAACAATGGGACTTGGCACATAAGCTATAACATGGGAATAAAGGATGTAAATCCTAAAGTCTTTAATGGCCTTGACCAAAGCATAAGCTTGTTTCTCCATGATTTGATATTTCAGAGGTGCATCTCTAAGAGCTCTGCTAAAGAAAGCAATGGGTTTCTCATTTCCTTGGTCATCTTTCTGTAATAAAACAGCAGCAATGGTATGCTGGGAGGCAAAAGAGAAAATGATAAATTCTCTGTCAAATTGAGGATTTGTTAAGACTGGGGTTTGGGTAAGGGCCAATTTTATACCTTCAAAGGCTTGATTTGCCTCAACTGTCCATTTCACTTTTGAATCCTTCTTTAGCATGTTATTTAGTAATCTGATCAATTCTGCTAAGTTTGGGATAAACCTTCTCAAGAAGTTGATCTTACCCAAGAAGGCTTGCAATTCTTTGATGTTTCTTGGGTGGGGCATTTGTAAGATAGCTTGTATCCTGTCCGGGTCAATTCTTATGCCATCCTTTGAAATAATATGCCCTAACAGCTTACCTTCTTCCAAACCAAATAGAGATTTCTTGGGATTCAAGGAAATCCCATATTTCCTACATGTTAGGAAGATCTGTCTCAAATGCTTCAAATGTTCTTGGTCTGATTTTGAGAAAGGTGTGAGGTCATCTAAATAAATGACAAGAAAGTCATGAATCTCCTTGGCAAAAGCAATATCCATTGCTCTTTGAAATGTTGCCCCTACATTTTTCAATCCAAAAGGCATTTTTACATATTTGAAAGTTCCCCATGGGGTTGTGAATGCAGTTTTGTCTTGATCATCAGGGTGCACTAGGATTTGATTAAAACTTGAGAATCCATCCAGTAATGAGATCCTTGATGCTCCTACCACTCTTTGGAGAATGTGATCCATCTTAGGTAGGGGATAATTGTCTTTGAGGGATACTTGGTTTAGGTTTCTAAGATCAACACAAAGTCTTATTTCACCAGTTTTCTTTCTTGTGGGCACCAAATTCGAGATCCAATCAGAAAACCTGATTGGTGCTATGATACCAGCTTTAAACATTTTTTGTACCTCTTTCTCAATTGCAGGGAGAAGCATGGGGTTTATTCTTCTCAATTTTTGCTTAAAGGGTTTTTGATTTGGCTTGAGAGGGATAGTGTGTTGAATCACAGAGGTGTCATAGGATTTTAAGTCCTCATAACTCCATGCAAAAACATCTTGAAACTCTTTGAAAAGGTCAATGTATTTGGGCTTTTGATCAGGGGGTAGGGAAGCAGATAATTTTATTATCTTGGGCTTTTCAATGGTTCCAATGTTGCATTCTTCAATGGCAGAGTTAAGGGGCTGCATTTTTGGTTTTCTTGGGACATCATTTGAATCAAAAATATCCTCTAGTGGAGTTAGGCCTGTTGGAAGAAAATTGTCTTTCAATTGTATTACTTCAGCCTCAGCATCAGCCACTTCTTCACAACTGATTTGTTGAATTTCTTGTATATTGTCTTTGTTGAAAATTGTTGGATGTAGGATTTGGTGAGCTGTCTTGGGTGATAGTGGCTTGTTATTCTGTTCACTCTGTATTTGTGATTGACTTGCTCTTTCAAGTATTTGTGATTGACTTGCTCCCTCAAGTATTTGTGATTGACTTTCTCCCTCAAGTATTTGTGATTGACTTGCTCCCTCAAGTATTTGTGATTGACTTGCTCCCTCAGTGTCAATATTTAGTCCTGCAAATTCCTCTTGCAGGGTCAGGAAATTATTTATTTGTGCATCAGCTTCAAATACTTGCCAGTCTTTGACATTGTTTGGGACAGAAGGTCTGTGTTTTACCTCAGCTGTAAAGCAATGGTGGGGCTCAAAAGGTAACTTGCAGGTGCTTGCAAATGTGGCCAAGCTATGAGCATGCAGGTTATGGGTCCTGGGAATCTTGGTAATTTGAAATTCAGTGAAGGAATGTAGTAGTTCAGCAGCAGCAGATCTATAAGATCTCAGTCTTTTATCATTAGTAACAAAATTTCCCTTTACTTGTTGGATAATTAAGTCTGAATCTCCCATAATTGAAACTTTTATGGCTTGTAAGGATTTTACTAGCTTAAGGCCTAGCAAGAGAGCTTCATATTCTGCCATGTTATTAGTGCATCTGAAATTTAGTCTATAGGCTCGACCTTCTGCATGATTGTTCTGCTTGTTATGTATCCAAACCCCAGCTCCTGCCCCTAATTTGTTAACTGACCCATCAAATTCTAGAAACCATAGGTTCTCTTTTTCTAGGGGAGATTTAATAACTTCTCTGTGATCTGGGATCATAAGTTGAAGTTCTGGTTTTTCACCTGGTTTGTCTTCTAGGACAGTCTGATCACTTGATTGAATTAGCTTGATTTCTAGAGCAGCAGCTTGTTCATTAATGTCCTGATCTTGTTTATGTGTCTTGGTTTCTTCATTATTTGTAAGACCTGAATTATCATTAAAGAGAATATATGAATCTATATCAGAATGGACAGCATATATGGGGAAGTTTTGAGGTTTTTCTTCACTGCTGACCATGTATTTCATAAGTGACTCTCTATATAACCTCTTGGGTTGACCAAAGACTGAGATGGTTGCATATGACATGTCTAGTTGTAGGGAACCTTGGAGTTTAGCCCCCCATGACCTTGATAACAGCATCCCATATTTGGGTGGGATATCAGCAACTACAACGTCCATTAGAATTGTTTTATTTGGGTACTGAACTAGGGACACACATAGATCTTTTATCAGACCTAAACACTTAACTTGGCTGGAGTCAAATGAGAATAAGTCCTTGTATGGTCTTGTAATATCTAGGTTCAATCTCTCCATGACTGATTTAGGCATCAAGTTGTGAGAGGCACCTGAGTCAAACATTGCGTTGTGTAGTATCTTGTCATGAACATGCAGGCTGACATAGAAAGGTAAGATACCTGTGACTGCTGTTTTTCCATCAACTTCTGGACCGAACAGTAATTCTGGGGTGTCATCCAACACATTGACATTATCTTTATTACGAGTAATTTGAAGGGACTTCTTGATTTGTTGTCTATAAATGTCATGCTTGGCTAGTTCTGAAAGAGGAATAGCTACCTTTAGTTTGCCAATTTCAGCTTCTAAGTCAAAGGGTTTTTCAGATTGGATTTTGGGGTTGTGGATGACAGTCTTTTCCTTGTTCACTAAGTCTTCTTCTTGATTCTTATCTCGGTCTTGCGGCTTGTCCTTCTTACTCATCTCTTGAGGAGTGTTACTTGGATTGGGCTGCAAGGGTGATGAATCTACTGGTTGCTGTTTTGAGGGAGAAGTTTCAGCTATTTCCTCAACTGTTACCTCATTTGTAATTGGACAAGTTTTGTCACTTGGTTCTGTGATAATAGCTTTCTTAGGCTGTGTAGTGTCCTTTGTCTTGTCAGGTTGTGTCACATTTATAGTTCTGCTTCTTATCTTATATTGTTTATGAACTTCATAAACAGCTGTGTCATATCCTTGTTTAAAGTCAAATGACTCACCTGATCTGGTTTGGAATTACTGAATGTCATCATCTTTATGATCCTCTTGACTCAAGAAAACTTGCTGCTCATCATTCAGGCCCATTAGGTTAATGTGGGTGTCATCTGTTTGCTCATTCGAAGTGGATGCCTCAGTATAGTTTTCCTGGAAAGGAGGCCTTATGTCTGGATCAGAACCGGTTTTGCCAGTGTTTGGGTTTTGATTTCTCCTAAAATTTGGATTCCTGATAGGGTTATTTTGTGGTGCTTCCCATGATGACTTTCTCTCAACTGATTCTACTCTATCACCCAATCTCTTCATACCAGTAAGTATTGCATCCAGTTTTTGATCAAAGGCTGAGGGTTCTTATTTGAAGGTGGTTCTCTTTTCCAATCTTGCCCTATTTCTTTTGGAAATCAGGTTAGCCTCTACTGTGACAGCAACCTTTTGGGCTTCTTCAAGGGTTTCAGGCGCCCTTTATTTTAATTGATATGCCATATCAGGGTCAAAACCATCAGGAAATTTGTACAAGGCTAAATCAGGGGGAGGTCTTAAATTATGTGGTATTGCGTTATATACATTATTGAACCTTGCACAATACTCTAAAACGGTCTCTTGAGGACCTCGTTTGATTGTGTCATATTCACCAAGTATGTGCAGGGGATCTTTCTTCTTCTCCCATCTATTAGTGAAGGCTTGATAAAGGTCATCAGGAGTTGTGATGGTATTTGCAGCCAGTGATCTAAACCAAGTTCTTACATCCCCTGTGAGGCTCTGAATAAAGATTCTCATTCTCACACTGTCATCATCTATTTCATAGTTCTCAAAGTGGTCTTGCATCCTTCTGGCATGCTGAATTGCTGTGAATGGGCCAGTGGAGTCAAAATATGAGATCTTGGATTGGTAGTCCTGAGGTAGAGCTGGAGCATTGGCAGGTAACTGCAGGGGTGCATATCTATTAGCCATATTTGCAGGATTTATAGGGTTGACGGGGATAACTGAGATAGCATGAATGACTGGTACAACAGGGGTAGTGGTAAAGGTGGAAACTAGAGTGTTGGTCAAGGGAATATGTGTGGATGGAGGTGTGAAAGGAGGGCTTTGAGATGTGGATGGTGAACTGGGGGAATCAAGGGTAGACCGAAATAGAACCTTGATTGGAGTTGGAACAGGGTTTGGATGGGCTGTCTCAGGACTTGAATCAGCAAGAGTTTCCTGTCCCTGCTGCTTCCTAATGATCTTAGGGATTGTATTAGGATTTTCAAAAACAACTGGTGGATCTGGGTCAGGATTTGACCTTGTATATCGTGGATTCTTCTTGGGAGCCAGCTTCTGAATTTCTTTTTGGTATTTTTAGGATATTTTAGGACTGTTTTAAGGGACTTCTCAAGCTTTTTAGAACCACAGTCTATCGACAGACCACAGTTGAAAAATAATATGCTCTTCCCCAGTGGAGTCGCCAATTATGTTAACTCCTAGGTTGTTCCCTTTGACTCCCAAGGGAATACGGCCGGGGTAACCACTAACCAATCTTTGGATTACAGTTTCTAGCCAAACTGTAATCAGATAGGGCTCTCTCTTTATGATTTGTCTCTGTTTTGATAGTATTTTAGGCTAGCTATAATGTTCAGGGTTTTGTTTTATGTTTTGGTTGAGGGATGTCTTCTGCATCTAAGGTGTAAGTTTTCAGGCAGTATTAGTCCATTGGGCAATGGAGTCTGTGGCTACAGGTTGTCTGAAATATTGAGTTGAGTTACTGAAACTGCAGGGCCATTTAAATATCTCATGGAACAAATATGAAATTGTGATTATGAGGTGTGTTCAGCCAGTGAAAGGCAATTAAGAATTTTCCACTAAGCTGGGTGTGAGAAAGAGATATGTTGCACAGGAGCAAACTTGAATTCCTGAAACAACAATCACTGTGAAAGCATGTAGTTTGAAAGTGCAGCAATTGAGAATTACACTTTATGACTATAATTGAAGAAAACACTTATAATAGCATAGATTGAGTTCAGGGTATTCTGTGAATAAATCCAGGAACTATTCTTTTTCTTTGCTATTAACTATGAAACATAGAAGCATGAGTGAGCTATGAAAAGATAAAAAAAACACATAACGAGAGTTTGAAGAGGACTTATTGTGCCATGAAACACGCAGGAATCCTGTAACATTCAGCAAAACACCACAACGACTCAGATAACGCAGAGCTTTGGAAATTCCATAAGCTTTTGTATTAATAGTCTGGAAATTTACAGTATAAGAAACTCTTGAAGAGAGATCAACAACAACCCCTGCAAGATTATGCGAGGGGGGAATATATACAATCGGTCATACAAAATATCTGGAGCGTTGAGTCATTTTTAGAAATGAATACGTTCACCAACTTTTCAAGATAGTAGATAAGAAAGTTATTACATCATTGAATACAGAATAAGTGCTCTTTATGTATGTCAGAAGATATTTTGACCTTTGGAGGCCACTGAGTTGGTCTGAACGTTCTGCTTTAATTCTGGAAAAATGTGCCTTTATGGCTGTCATGCTGTAGTTTTGGCCCTGTCACCTGTAGCTGTCAATCTTGCTTTATTGGCCGATTAGTTGTGCTGAGTTGGCCCAGCCTTTTCCTTTTCATGCATGCTGGTGTTATCAAATTTTCCTGTGCATGATCACCTATGAATTTAAATGAAAATTTGATTTACAGGCTCTGGTTTATAATATCAACTGTATCATTTTGGTCCAGTATTTCTGTGTGGGCAATTGATGTCTCAAAATTGCCTCTAATGTCTCATCTGCCTCTGTGTATTTGTAGAAGTTGGGAGGCACTTCAAACAGATGTTTGATCTCATCCATGATAAAAAATAAGTTTTCTACCCTGCTGTAGAGACTTTGTCCTGTTGCTGGCCCTGTTTCCTCTGAGGTGCTGGGCCTTTCAGTGATCTGATTTGTGGCGAACGTGTTGACCCTCTTGGCATACTGCTCATGTGTAAGTAGCCTTCCTGCGCTGTTCAGTAAGCCAGGGAGACCTCTGTTTTGCAATGCCACAAATTTGTCCATGAATCTATTGACCTCTGTTTGCATGTCCTGGGTCCTTCTTTCTAGTGTCTGCACCAGGCTTCTTAGTTTTAGGACCCTCTTTATTAACAAAATAGTCTCAGTCCTGTTGGAGATTCCCATAGTTGCTAACTGAGCACTTGTTCTGTTGTTAAGCACATTGATCATTCTATTGGCAACCTCAGGCATATTGCCTAGAGATGCCCTAGCTCTTTGGATTTCCCTGTGTGCTTTTGCAATGAGCTCCAACTGCTCATGAATTGTCTCAATATATTGCCATTGATCAGTGATGGATTGGCCAATATTGGCCCATAGCACTGTCTTGAGCTCAGCCACTACTTTATCCAGTGTGAGCTCCTTCTCCAGCTCCTTTATCCTTTCTTTGAGAGCCTTTATATCTCTTCCTTTCTCAGCCACATTTTGTTTTGATTTATCATATTTTTCATTTACCTTGGCTAAATTCTCCCTAGCCTCATTTAGTTCTGTCATTTGGGCTTCCAGGGCCTGAATCTCATTTCTCAGCTTTTGCATGTCCAGGCTTGGGGCCTGCTCTGTTGTTGGTGCTGGTGCTGAGGTAGAAGGTGCTGCCTGTTCTGTTTGTTGAGTGAGGGGAGCAGTATTTGGAGGATCTTCCTCAAGGTTAATTATTTCTGGAGGAGGCTGAGATGTTTGACCTCCTTCCTTTTGCTGTAATGCTGCTTGCAATGCTGCCTGTGCAGCCTCTGATTCTCCCAACTTCTCTTGTGTCTGGATCAGCTGTTTGTATAAAGACACCAGCAAAGCTACCGCATCTTGATCATGTCTTAGCTGGGCAACTTCTTCCATTTGAGGGTGAATAGTTGCTGGGACTTTGATCCTTTTCCTCAATGCTGCCATGTCTGCATCCCTCAATTTCAATAATGCTTGTATGCCCTTGATGTCCTTGGGATCATGCCCAATCTCTATGATTATATCTTCTAAGGCCCTGATCCTGTTGTCCTTTGCTTGAGAGGATGCTCTTTCCAACTCCAGTTGGGCAGCTGTATTATTTAGGCTATTTTCTAGCCTGTAGTTATCCAATGTCTTGTCTGCCAAGGAGGCATACACCATCTCACCCGTTTGCTTATGCAATTCGATTTTGTCCATTGGGTGGATGTCCTTGGCAAGGACCTCAAGGTTGGTCCTTATGTAATCTGCAGGGGACTGTGGTTGCAATGCAGTTGGCATGAAGTGACTCATGATCATTTTGCCTTCATTAACATCATATGCAGACATTAGTCTTTGCTGGTTAGTGGGAGCCATTTTCAACAAATGATTATATAGCTGTATTTTTATTGGCTCATTCCTCCTCTTTATGTCAATGAACTGCTGTTTGATGCTCAGTTCAACTTCTCTCTGCTGGCTTGAGGAGCTAACTTCTCCTCCCACTATCCTCTCTTGTTCCTGCTGGAAGGAACTTGCTGAGGCCTCCATACTAGGTGGGCCCATGCCCAAAGATTGCCCCATAGGCATTTCCTCTTCTGAAAGGGGATTCATTCTGTGTCTTTTCTCCCCTTGAGTTGTTGTTGTTGTGACGGGAGTCTCTCTGTCCCTCTTTCTACTTATATCCTCCTTTTGTGGGGTTTGGAGGATTGAGGCTTCAGCTGTTGTTTCCTGCCTAGGAGGCACAATTTGTGGTGGCTGCTGCTCAGTAAAAATTGGGGCCTCAGCTGCCTTTTCTTGCTGTAGTGGTTGCTCTTTCTCTTGCTGCCCCTCTTGTGGCTGTTGTACCTGTTGTTGTTGCTGCTGTACCTCCTCATGAGGTGGCTGTTCTGGTTCCATTTCCTTTTCCTTGCCTTTGGTAGAGGTTTGCTCAGTAGCTTTGGCTGCTTGCTGATTTGCTGTGGAGGAAGATGCAGCTGCTCCCACTTGAGTGCTTGGAAGAGTAAACACCTGTGAACAAAGCTCTAGGTCAGCCACCTTTTTCAGATTTCTTAGTGCTCTTTGATTTAACTCTTCTTGTGTGAGAGGCTCCTCTAAGGTTCCTCTCCTCCACTTTGTTTGATTTGCATACTTTTCTATATGAGGAAGTCTTACGTGGTCATAACTGGCCAGCCTATATTTGACCCTTCTTAGGCTTATGAAGTGACCGGGGTCATATGGTTTCCAAAGAAATCTGGTTTGCAAGCCAAGGTATTCTGACATTCTATCCGCCTCTTGCCAACCTTCCTCCCTTTTGTTGTAGATAAAGTGGCCTAATTGGTTCCTGACCTTGAGCTGTGCTTTCTTGCCTCTGCCTGAAAAGTGTAGCACATCAGCATTCCCAAATTGCCTGAAGTATTCCAGGGCAAACAGTCTCCTGGGCACATATTTGGGCAATCTGTATGGGGGCAACTCACACCCATATATCCTTATAACTGTGTGGTTCTGGTAGAAGTACCAGTCCCCAATGCTGTATGATTTAGACAACTGAGGTACCCTTTGCATCTCATCAGTTAGTCTTGGAGGAGGTGAGCTCGTCAGCAGAGACATGGCTAGGTGGATGAAGAGATCTATGAACTCACAGTAAGTATATGGAGAGTCAGATCTGCAGTGGAAGGCAGAGGACCAATAGACCACTGACCTTGGATTGCCTTGGGCATCCACTCTTTTCACAGCAAAAGAAAACTTTTCATGTTGATAATATAGGATTAAGTGGTAGATGTAAGAGGTGTATCTGAACACCTTTTCTCTTGCCAAGTTCATCAACTGCTCATGTATCTTATCAGAGATGTAGGTGGCATAGTCATAGCAGATTGGAGACTTGCCAGGAGAGAACATGAGCATGATCACCAGCACAGTTTCATCAACAAATTCAATTGAATTATAGCCCAAAATGGGACTAATCATGTCTGCAAGATCTCTGCCCAATTGGTTGAGGTATACTTGGTTAATAGGAGGATACTTCACAGAGTCAGAGCCAATGTACAGCTGATTGAGTTTGGTGACCTGAGCATCTGTCAATCTAGCTCTTTGATTTATCAAATCTATTAGTGATAAAGGAACTAATTTCTTCTCAGTCTTGAAGTGCATCATCTCTTTGATAGCTTCAAGGGTGATATAGAAAACAACTGAGCCTGAAGGGTCAAGCACAACCCTCTGAGTAGGGTCATAGCATTCGGCACATAGGTGGATTAAATCAGGAAACTGGTTGACCTGAGGGAGCTTGAAGATAGGGAGAAAAGAGTCCCATATGCCCAATACATCTGTTCCACTCTCATGTTTAGCCTTCAATTCATTTAGCAGGTGGATGTGGAACTTGGTATTCATCAGCATTTCCTCTGGTATTTGATAATCCAGGTCTGCTAGAGGTTGCCATTCCAATTCTCTCTGAGGGGCATTTAAAGGAGCAATGTTCAATGCTACAGGAGCTACTGGTGGATCCATGGTTATTTTTAGGATTTATGTTGTTTATAAACTGGTGTTACTGTGCAGAGCAACACCAAAGAGTTTTTCTTTAAAAAGAAAGGTGAATTACTGATGAACAGAGAATAAATGGTTAATTACAGCAATTGAAATACTGCTCAAAGTATGGATAAGACAAATGCCTGGCTTTAAACTCTTTTTCACAGCAAATTGGTGCAGTTTAGGCTACCAGTCCACGATTGCGTGAACAAAATGTAAGTTTTATGAAAACTCTGGTAATATAAAGCTCAGCTGGTGAATTTCGACCTTACAGTGCAAATGGAGACTAGGCACAGGGGATTCGCCGGTGAATTATGTGTTTTTTCACTGTTTTAAGCTATTTTTGGCGATTCACAGACAAAACGAGGCGCAGGAGGGATTTACAGGGATAAATACCTGGCAACTGTTAACAATGGTCACGAATGCAGGTGGAAATGGCGCGCCAGCGGTCTCCAGGTCGAATTCAACAGGTTGGCGTGAGTTTGGACGTGAAAAACATGCAGAGAAAACGACAGCCGTTTTTGCAAAAAGTGCAAAAAATGTGAAATTTTGGCCAAAATATGGATTTTTTGGAACATTGGCGCTTTTTTTGGATGACGTCAGCATGACGTCATCAGGTGGGGTCAAGGTCGGATGACGTCAGCATGACGTCATCGGGTAACGTGGCGACATAAGAGAGATTCACGGGGATGGTGAGGTGGCAGACAGGTGGAGCAAAGGCGGACGGGGGCGCCGACGCGGCGATGACGCTGGCGGTGACGCTGGCAGGCGGGTTCACCGAAACCGGAAGTGGTTAGCGGTTTCATATCGCACCGCCTTCCATACGGAAGCGGAATTGTCAGAGGGGCCTCCGATACGATGTGGGGGTGACGCGTGGCGGAGGCCTGACGTCACCCTCTGACAAATTTCGGACGGTATCTTTCGGACGTCGGGGCCGGTCCGAAATGCATGAGGGCCGTCGGATGAAAAGGGCCCAATCCGACGGTCGACGGATCGTTGAGGTGGCCGGACGATACGGATGGGGGGCGAGATTAAAATAATATATCTTTTGAGATTTGCGCCCGGCGGGAACCTTGGGAATTTGGCGGTTTACATGGTTTTTTCAATGTTTTTTTTATAAAAATGCGGATAGCGCTAAGACTTTGGGTAAATGGAAAAAGTGGGTTTTTATATGTATTTTGCAAATGAAGCGGGTTAGGGGTAAAAAGGGGTTTATCGCAAGGTTTCTTAGTAGATGAAGGGTTTAATGGGTTAAATGACTTCTGAAGGGGAAAGAGGGGTAAGGCTTAGGGCTCTTAAATTGACCAGATGTCAATTTAATCCCTGATAGTGAACATATGGCTATAATGCCAAGGGGAGGGATATTTATACAATGCTTGGGGTTTATACACCATAGTGTTATAATAGTAGGGGAAGGGTAACATAGGGGATTTAGATAATAGAAGTTAGGGGTTAATATGGATGGAAAAGGTGAATGAGGAGTGAAATCACTAAGTTTATGTGAAGATAACTTAGCTTAGGGAGTAGATCAAAATGAAAAGATTTTTAGACAAGAAATGTGGCTTTTAAAGGAATAAAAACCACCATAAAACCTCAAATTCTTCCATGAATCTCAACTGATGAAGGGATGTTAGTAATGAATGTGAAAGGGGAAAATGTGAAGTTAGACATGCTCCTTTGCTTTGCTGCAACATGATGGAGAAGAAGACCTTCTCAATCCATTGATATTCCTTTGTGAATAGGTTAGCACACATTCAATTGTAAGGAATGACATTTCTGCAACCCCATCTGCCTACCCATCTACTTGCCTAGCATTTTTTGTTTCTTCATGGAGGATGCACTTAGACTTGCAGACCCTTATGTGCCTTTTCTTTTCTTTGGCTTTTTCCTTTTGATTTTCTATCCAAGGCTACCCTTATTGCTTCCAAGGTCCCAGATTAAGCAGTTGGGAACCTCAATTCTCTACCTAAGCTATTGGTCTGCCAAGATTAAACAGTTTGGACAGACTTCTTTCTCTATTCTACAACAGAAAAATTGAAACATGGCATGATCCAGATTAGGCTTTTGGACCATCCATAAAAACTTAATCAACATGAAGCTATATACAAACATTGTTTTCTCTTGGAAATATGGGATCTTTGCATCACCAAAGCAGAGCATATTTGGAACTTTCTTTGCCAATCATGAAATATGAAACCTATTGGTATAGGTAGCTAACAACGTGTTTCTCATTTTTATTGTAGTAGGGTCCATAAAAAATATGGAACTCCTTAGATGAGGAATTAAATTATGCATCCAACGAGTGCTCTCGCTTGAAATTTGAGACAAAACCATAGGGAGATAAGTTGAAAAAATAGTTTTTATTTCTTAATCTTTTTACTTTTTTACTCAAAAAATGGTGTATCATTCCCCATAGTTGACATCATGATATTGAATCATATTGGTTCTTATAAAGTTGATTTTGGTTGTAGATTTGTTTTAGGCCCATTTTTTAACTCAAAATTTTTCTAATGTACCATCATTTAGAACAATATTGATACATTTAGAGAACAACATTCAAAGTTTTAGTCCAGTGTTACAATTGAAGAGTGTTGAGGTGATTTTATGGATTAGTGTTTGTGTCCTAACATGGTGATTGCCTAATGTTTGGAGTAGCGTTCATGCATAGTATTGAAAAATTCATTATTATATGGTAGTATTATGCATCGGATTATCTAATCACACATATTTTCTTATTGTATATGGTTGTATATCCTTCGATCATATTTTATAACTCCCACAAAACTTAAAAATATATTAATCCATATGTGGTCTAGGCCATTCTCACGACATTTGTGTACATATAAATGGTTGGATAGTTTCTTTCTAATGTTTTACTTTCAGGAGTTTTATCATGCACATTGGTAATACATTGTGTATTTAGTACAAGCATCAATATAATTTTACAACAATAATATGAAGCATTCAGATGGAGTAATTGAAGCATTAAAAGGAGTAGCAACCACAACAAATTTTTTTGATTGTAAAGGCAATCACTATTACTGTGTCAAGTCTCAGAAGTGTAGCTGCAGAATATTTGCCACTTGTTTTGAAATTTTTGATCCAATCAGCAACCTTAGCAAATTCAAGGAGGATAGTTGAACAAATTCGTGAGAACTTGCATTTTTTTATTTTTATTTTTTGCACTTTCTGACACTCAAGCTTCCAGAGACAAGAAGCAGAAAGGTAAATTGAATGCTGACAATGCTGAGGCTCTTATTCTGGAGGCGATGAGATCTGGCCTTCGTTTTCAAAATCTTCTCTGTGAAACTATATTGAAGGAGATTAAAGCTCTTGATAGGGAGTGTGATCACAAAGTAATTGATATTTTGTTGCTTCTGATTCTCTGTGCCAATGGTGGTCCACTACGTAAAAGTGCAGAGAAAGTAATACATAAGAAAGCTCGTGATGGTTACTTCGGTGAAAATTTACTTCGCCAGTGCATTGAAGGCCGGAGAGAGTCACTTCAGGTATATTTCCAAGATCTGCTTTCAATTGGGGCATCGCTTTTGACATGTAAGGAACTGGCCATTCGAAAATTTGGCATTCATACATATGTTCTGGTCTTTGAGGAGTTTATTGGTAATTATCACCGACAAGAAGTACTAGGATTTCTGGTTACACATACTGGGTCTGGTGTTTCACATGAAGTGGATTCCGCTCTAGACACGCTGGTTTTGCTGGCAACAAAACATTCTCGAGAGCTTGTTCCTGTTTTATCTTATATAACTGGTATTTTGGATTATCTGGAAGGATTTCAAGATGAACAAATAAACCCAAAATCTAAAATTTTGAAAGATCCTTCTAGGGGAAACGTGAGCTTCTCAATGGTGGCCTCAAACAATGGCTAAAATACACAGAAAACGTACCTCCATCTACATTTCTTTTTTATTCAAAGTTACAATCCAATATTGACCAACGTTTACAATGTTATAAGGAGAGTGTTTATTGTTTGGAGCAACTTAGTGTATTACTTACAATGTTAAAGGTTGCAATTCTACCAAAGAGAGATTTTCTTGACAATGTTATATAGTTTGCAACATTATGGAGCAGTTAATACTTTGTATACTTTTATGGAGATAAGGTTACATACTTGATTGGAGTTGCTTTATTGTTCTTGTATTCAATGCGTTGTGGCATTCAATGCATTCTCTTAGCAACATTCAACTCATGGTTTATAAATATTGCATGGAGCAACTTTGTATATATTGCCATCAACATATTTCCGAAAAAAGTTACCATTGGAACAAATTTTTTCCAAAAATGTTCGATACATTTCAACAATATTTATACATTGGTTCTAAGGCGCTAATACTTCACAAATATTGGCATTAATCATTGAAGTATTTTTTATGAACCAGTCTAGATCCATCTAACTCTGGATCTATCTTGCATGGAGAGGGATCAAATCCTTTAACGTGCAAACCTTCCTTTTGGAGTGTATAATTTGAGGAAAGGTTTTCACCTCTAGGTATATGATCCCTCTCAGTGCATGATAGATCCAATGTTATATGGATCTAGGCTGGCTCGAGCTGAGAGGGAAACGATGTCACATTTTTAGATTATCATTATTATGTATATGTTTGAGATAAAATTCATACTTTGAAATTTACATTATGTTTTCGTTGCTTGACATGACCATATCATTCTCTTCTTTAATTTAGTCTATGTTGCTTACATTGAATGGTTTGTACGCATGTCTATTTATGTTTTGAGTGGTTTGTGTGTGTCTGTGTTTGGATGCTTTGAGTGGTTTGTGTGTTTATGTGTTTGGATTTGGATTGTAATGTTTATGAATGTTACACTTGTGTTATATTTCTATATGTGTATGTAATTGTTTATTAATAATTAGTTGGTGATTAAGAAGGGAGACAATCTTATCAATTGTTTGTAGGAGGATTGATACTGCACATCTATTTCATTTAATTTTAGGTATCACAACTTTTGACAACTAATTAATTCTTAATAGTATCCCTCTAGGTATTACTAAATATATCTTGAAGAGTAGTTTTAATTTTAAATTTGCTCATATACCTCAGTTTGTTGAGATGATAAATATTGTTAATAACTTTAATTATGAAATAAAAATTTTGAATCCAAAGTGACAATGTAATAGTGTTGAATGACAAAAAATGTGAATAATAAGAATATTGTCAATTAAAAATAATCTTCATTGTGATCAATCTCAAACCATTTTCTTATACTATTATTATTGTCACTCCTATTAGCTTGTATTTTCACATCGACTATATGAAAAGGGCAGTTGAAATCGTAAACCATTCAAATATTTAACTCGAGCTATTGTAGTAAACATCTTACCTTCTCTCTCTTGCTCTTCAATATTAATAGGTTGAATTACTATAATACAAAAATCAATGCACATTGTCAATAATTTTTTTGTCCTTACACTACAAGCAATCACATTGTTAATCCAATCACTTCAAAATTAATCTACGATCATACATCCAATTACATGAAATCAGAAATCAAAATCTACACTGAAATCAATGCATCTAATGCAAGCAATCAAATAGGATTAGAAAAAAACATCTACACTAAAATAAATGCATCTTATGCAGGCAATCAAATAGGATTAGAAAACAATATCTAGACTAAAATAAATTCATTTAATGCAAGCAATCAAATAGGATTAGAAATCAACATCTACACTGAAATAAATGCATTTAATGCAAGCAATCAAATAGGATTAGAAATCAACATCTACGTTGAAATAAATGCATCTAGTGGAAGAAATCAAATATAATTAGAAATCAACATCTACACTGAAATCGATACATGTAGTGAAAGTAATCAAGTAGAATATGAAATCAATGCATCTAGTGCAAGAAATCATATATCATTAGAAATCAATATCTACATTGAAATCAATGCATGTAGTGCAAGCAATCAAATAGGATTATAAATCACCATCTACAATGAAATCAATGCATATATTGAAAGAAATAAAATAGGATTATAAATAACCACCTACACTAAAATCAATGCATCTAGTGCAAACAATAGAAAACATTTACATTGAAATACATCTAGTGCAAGAAATAAAATAGGATTAGAAATCAATATCTACATTGAAATCAAGATCTACACACTCTTTCTCCATATGTATCTATCTCTCCCTCCCTCCCCCTTCCTCTCCCTCTGTATATCTCTCTCTTCCCCTTCTCTCCCTCTCTCACCCCTTCTATCTCTCTTCCCTCCTACTCTCCTCTCTCCCTCTCTCTTCATATCCCTTATCACTCCCTCTCTCTTAGCGTCTTTCTTCTTTTTTCCCTCTCTTTCTCTCTCCCTCTCTCCTTCTCTCTCTCACGTCCTTTCTCTCTTCCTTCGTCTCTCTCCCTTTCTCTCCCACATCACTTTGTCTCTCCCCCTCATCTCTCTCTCTCTCTCTCTCTCCCCTTCTCACCCACCCTTCTCTCCATTTCTCCTTCTTTGTCTCTTTATCTCACCCCAAAATATACACTCTCTCTCTATCTCTCCCTTGTCACACCCTCTCTCTCTCCACTTTTATCTCTTTATGTCTTTATTCTTCCCTCCCTCTCTCTCCTTCCAACTCCATCTCTCTATCCCTATGTCTCTCCTTTCTCTCAAATCCTCTATCTTGTCCTTCCTTTCTCTCCCTTTCTTTCATTCCATCTATCTCTCCACCTCTATTGCTCTATGTCTTTTTTCTTCCCTCCCATGTATATCTAGAGTTAATATATATCATGATATATTAATACATATTATAATATAACAAATTTAATATTTTATTAATCCAAAGTTATCAAGTCTAATAATAATATGTTAACATTAATATTAGATTTAATAATAATATTAATATGAACATTAAATTCCAATATTAATATTAGATTTAATTTTTTTTTACATGGCATGATAACAAAAATTATAATAAAACTACATCAAATTATGAATATTTTCAAATATCACATTTTGACGTGGAAATATTTATGTTTATAGAGAATTTAATATATTCATGGGACATGGTTTTCCTTTTAAAGATTCATTTTACAAATAAAAAATTAAGAGAAATATTAAAATATTTTGGATTCTTTTTGTTGAATTAACCTTTTTACTTCGATTTAAGAAATTGTATTGGCTTTAGTAAAGAGTAAAAATGTTTAAAATTTTACCTAATTTGGAATTTTAATGTGGTAATTTTTTTTGTTGAAGGTAAATTTATGATTCATTCAAATTCCACGTATATGATAAAAGAACTATTTTTTTTTTTCTATTATTATTTATTGGATAGACAAACATAAACATTATTTAGATTTCTAATATTTTTATTTTTATGTTGGCTGACATGAACTAAAATTTAACTTTGAGCATGGACATACTTACACATCGAGGTCATTGTAGGCTGTAGAATGCGCCTCTCGGCGCAATCAGGGTTCTGTGCCATAATATGATTTATGCAACATTTTTTTTATGCCTCATATATTCTAGAATTCTTTCAACAACCTTACAAATTTAACAATGCAATGCTTTACAAAGTGTTCTCCCATCAACATCCTTGCAATGTGCTCTGCAATGCATTCATCCAATGTGTTTTACAATGCACTCTGCAATGCGTTCATCTAATGCATTCTTGCAATTTTTTACAAAGTGTTCTCACTACAGTGTTCTTCAGCTCTCTCGCAATGTTAATACATTTTGAAGCATATTTAGAGCAACATTTATATGTCATGTGGAATAACATTCATTTTGGAGCAATGTTCAATCTGGAGTAGCCCTAATTTGCGATTTGGAGCAACATTCATTCAATGAGAGTGTCAATATTGTTTGTGAAGGACAGAATATTTCAGGTTGTAGATCATTAATGCATTGGTGGTAGCTACATTGAGTACTGCTTTACAATAAGTTGAGTGAGTTCAAGACCATATTTTTGGTGCCTTAATAACAAAAAAAAGATAAATGCCATGGTGGTTGGAGGGCTACAAGACATATTTAACCCATTTCCATTGATGTCAAAGGGGGAGGTAAGCAGAGGTTAGCAGCAACAAGGAGAAATCTTTCTCAAGAAAAAAGGGGGAGGAGCACAATTTTTCGATGAATGCCAAAGGGGGAGATTGATGGCGTTATTTTCATTGATGGAAAATGAACAACAAGATAGGTCACCAAGAAAGACATTGTTATGATTCTTTTATGATTGTGATGCTTGACTGAAGAGATGCAACTTATGGAGATGAGAGGAGACACAACTGAGAATAGTTTGTGAACAATAAGGAACAATAAAGTGTTGTTGAGTAGTGAGCAACAAGTCATTGGAAAATGAATGTTTTAGGCTTTCATATGCTATATGTGTGAGGCTGATTTAAAGGCTAATGTATATTTTCATATGGAATTGGAGATATGTTTTGCAGGTTTCTTTGAAGGATGACGTAAGGTTGATTAATGTATGATGTTGATACTTGGTATGCTTGATGGTAAATGCACAGTTAATGTTTGCATAGCTGAACATGTATTGTTGATGGCATCTTGTGTTGATGCAAGTATTGTTATGCCTTGGAGAATAGATTGTTAAAGCTTGCTTTCATATGTTTGTTATGTTTCAAAGGGTGTTGGTGAAAGGTTTTTTATGCTTACATATGTTGATTGGTGTTGACTTGTGAGGTAGATTGTGTGCATATGGAATAGTGGCTAATGGTAAGCATGTATGCATATGATGATTGATATGTTGTAATGCACGGCAAAGGCAAAGGAAAATACATGAAGAAAATTGTGGTGCAAGGTTATTTGAATATGAATGCAAGGCTTTATTTATGCATGCTATTTGAATATGCTGAAATTTATTTTATTAACATGAACTTTGGATACGATGGAATTCCTTTCATTTATTCTAATATTCAAGAGTTTTGGAATTGAAGAGACATCTTTGGAACGCAAAGAGACAAGTTTTGTAATTTCATAATTGTGTGTGTGGAATACTAACAACCATCAAAGCTCATTTATAAATTTATGCGAGGATGGAGAGATGGAATGTTGGAGAGATATAGAATGTGAGAGCTAATTGAGGTGTTCTTCATTAATTACATGACACATATATAAATATGATATGAAGCAGATTTGAGGAGAAGAAGAAGCATGAACAAAGATGGAGGTATACAAATTTATAGACAAGGTAACCAACACATTGTTATTTCTTGTTTGTATCAGGGGATTTTCGTTTCCTTTCAAGTTGTAGCTTGATAAATAACAAGTTGGAGCCTCTTGCAGGTTGTAGCCTATAGAAAATATATGAGAGTTGTAGCTTCCTTGTAAGTTGTAGCTTGCAAAAAAAAAGGTAGCAACCTCTTGTAGGTTGGAGCCTACAGAAAACCAGATATAATAAGGGAGTAGGAGTTTGCCTTTGCATCATAACCATAAGAAATCCATAGTTTTCTCCCTTTATGGGTTTCCACATATATCTGGTGTCCATATGTGATGATTTTTGCGTGTTGATTTTATGCTTCCATAAATTTGTTATGTTGTGGTTCATATATTACATATTGTTCATATGTTAAATCTACATTTATGTGGTGTTAAATTGGTCATTGAATAATTTAGATAAACATTAAGAAGAAAATAAAAAGTTGTCCATGAATGTATTAAACTGATTCATTCCCCCCCAATTTAGTTAAGTTTCCATCTGGCTAGATACAAAATATTTGTAGAAGCATCATAAAAATAAATAAAATAAAAAATAGAATCCCTTATTCAATTCATCATCCATGGTGATCGTTATCAACGATTAATCTAATGATAGTGAAAACTAATTGAAAATAAAATTCAAGAACAATTATTGTTATTATTACACACTCAGATCAACTTCTTCTTTGTTAAATTCTTTGGGATTAATCTCCCATGGAAACAATAAATAGAAGTTATTGAAATTTTCTACACTAAATAAAATGCCAATAGGACCTAAGGTTTTTATCCTTAGCTCTGATACCATATGTAACAAACCGGAATTAAATATGCAAACTAATTACATCAATTTATGTGATTAATAATCAACACATAAACTATTCAACTAATTAGCATAGAATTTTGAACCATTAGTAGATAAGACTTACTAGCAGTGATGACATACCTTACTAGTGATTTTGGAGTTGTAACACTACCCATAACCTGCTGACCGCAATAAATTTTTGGGGACGACTCTCCACCCAACCATAAGCTTAGCTGCATAATTTTTTTCTATAGTTGGTCACCCTCGAGCCCTCAATCAACTACTACTATTAGGGAATCCTTTGTCTCTCAAAATTCTCCTCTAGAAAGAATGAATACTTCTTATATCCATTTTCGTCCATTAAAAAGAACAAATTGATCCAAAAATGGAAGGGGATTGGAAATGGATCTTCATGCACACTGTTAGGTGAAAAAATTGTAGTTTAATAATTTCCCAATCATTAATTGTCAACCCGAGGATTTCGTAGACTTACGAGGCACATGCACAATATATGTAGAATTGAAGCCAAATTAACCTAATCTAATGTTTGAAATTCAAGCACACAACTGAAATTGAATTGCATAAATTAAATTAATCTAGAAATATGAAATTGCATAAAAGAAAAGCATGTGAAAAGAAACAAAGAATAAATAAAAAATAGCAAAAACAAACACATGTGAGCTCACATTCACAATAAAGAAATCTCAATCTATTACATCACAATGACTTACAATCCTCTCCAACCATAACATAACATACATACTCAAATAGAGAGAGAGCACTCATATTTATACATGAGTTGCTTTGAAAAGGAGATAAGCAACTCATAAATACAACTCCACTTTTCTCTCAACCAATTTGACACATATCCCTTTATCCATGATTTTTCTCCCATGAGATATGTTTGACTCCTATCCCAAATCTTCTTCCAATCTTGAAGAGAATTCGAAATTGAACTTTGGAGGCCACATAAGAGTGTCTTGGAAGCTTCCAAATCACCTACACATGTCACCAAACTTATTCCACCTTTAGGTATAAGTAAATACATGTTATTTTTCTAACTTTTAATCATAAATTCACTTAAAATGCATGAAAATAAATAAATTGGAAAATAATAAGGGAGACCCATATTTAACATGAAAATGGTATGATAAATGGTGAATGGAGAAATATAATATGGATAAATTTGAGGAATAATGGAAGGAAAAGAGGATGAAAATATCATAATTCAGAGACTCAACACACACAGTCCATGTGACAACATGCCAACTTTTATTTCTTTATATTAATTTTTACTCAACATTTTTCTTAATTTAACTTTTGTTTATTTTATGTCTTTTTACTTTTTGTTAACTTTACTTATTCTGACTATTTTTATAGTTTATTTGTATATATATTTATATAGAAATTCAGTTTGTTATTTATTATTATTATTTACTATTATTATCTTGTATTATATATTTATTATTATATTTTCTTTATTATTTCTTTATATATTAATATTATTTCATTTATTATTATTATTATTATTAATACGAGGCATTACACATCGACCTTCCTTAGTTGTGTATAAATATGAATAGATCTTTGGACTCAAATCTTTCATGAACATGTGTTATATACTAAGAAGAAGTTCAGACTACACTACTAAGATGAATAGGCTTCATTTCATTGCCTTTCATAAAAGATCCTTATCCATGTCATGTACACAGAGTGACTTTATCACCCTTCATTACCTACAACAAGGACTCAAGATTTCTTTAACAACTGATATTCAGTGACTCCTGAAGAGGTAACTCAGTACCCTTTTTCATTACAATATATGACACCATCGAATATTTCATCCTTCAGCGCTTGAACTATCTTTAATAATTAACAGAGATGCCTTTTATGAATGTATTTGAATACATGTTCCCTTTAGATAGTGAGAATGCATTCTCTGAATCTTGAAGAGACTCTTATGAGAATCACCACAATCCTTCATAAAAATCTTAGGAAATCTTGATTGTGTAGTATCATAATAAAAGTGATGCCCAAGCAGATACAAAATTGTATAAACTGATGCAAATGCACTTCAAATCTTCAGAACAAATCTTCCTTTTAGTGACAAAAATAAATTATTCTGAAAACTATCTGCAAACTTCTTATAAAATAAATTTGATCCGTTACTTCAGATTATAAGGTAGATATAATAAATTGACCCCTTTAATAGACTACCCTTTCAAACTTAAGCAATTTTATGATTGGGCATAAATCAATGCATTTAGCAAAGAGGATGGGACTTGGTATTCATCACAAAATTGTTGGAAATAATACTGAGAGGGGGGGGTGAATCAGTATTATCAGATCAATCAAACTTTTCAATTTCATACTCAGGAACATATACGCTACTTCAATTAAGTGAACCCGCGTGTACACGCTACTGTGTCTAATGAAACTCGCGTATATCCAGAGATCTTATAATTCAATTAGCTTAATCTTCAGTAAATGCATCAGATCATTATCAAGCATATTAATAGTAAACAGGTGCATAATGACAGAACAGAACATCACACAAGAGCCACACACATGAACACAAAGATATAAGGTGGAAACCCAATGTGGGTGAAAACCACCTGCTGCAAGTCATCTCAATCTTCTTCTTAATAAGAAAATCCTTTTACAATATTTGTACTGGTGCAGTCTTATACCAGTACGGGAGCTACAACCCCCTTTGCTCTTGTACTAGCCGATCCATTTACTAGTACGCAGGCTGCTACCTGCTACAATGCTCCAAAGATCTCCTTTAGCTTTTGTACTAGTTTAGATACTAGTACGTAGGTGCTTGCCTACAATCTTCTCACCTCCAGGTACCACGTTTCATCAATTTTCAGACTGGATACACTGAAGCACAACACATAATCTGTAAGGCCACTTTTCATCCAATTTTCATACTGGACCCATAACTATCATTGAAGCTCAAAACAATCATCAAACTCTGAATCACTGAAACCCTGTTAACAACAGTCACCAGAACACAGAGCAGACACAGAACTCTGTAATAACCATCAGATCCATCTGCAACTTCAAATATTAAGATTTACAATGTATACGCTACTTAGATGAATCAAACCCGCGTGTATACGCGCTTTTATCAAAGACAACCCGCGTACAGATCTAAAAATAATTTCTCATAACTTGCAGCTGTACCAAACATCAATCATACTCATAACACTTATAGAACAATACATGCGTCAGTATGTAGATCTAGAATAGGCATCATAAAGATAGTTCATTTCAAACCATTTGATCCCGATCTCTCCTTAGATCTAGTTCTCCATCAACAGGTGAGATCTCTCCTTAGCTCAGATCAAGCAATGCATCATCAACCCATAACCCTGCATACTGGATCTTAATGCTTCATCAGATATTCAAGACATTTCAGTTGCACTTGCCTAATGATTTCCTTCTACTTATATAGCCTTAGGCCTTGTTCAATACCAAGAGCCAAAACCATAGAAATCCAATACCATCAACTTCAAAACTAGGGATCGACACGCCCGTCGAGACACAATGGTCCGAAACCATAGGCACAACTTCCAAGGACTAACCTCCATGGACCAAAGGTACTTTTCCACATACACGCGCTTTTGCTGAAGCCAACCTGCGTGTACACGCGACTTGGGCTTAACGAACCTGCGTGTATGAACTTTCTCTTCTTCTTATAATCTGATCATCAATTCCTTGCTGCTGACCTTCTGTACTATGATTTGTCATCAGTGAGGTTTGCCATCAAGGACAACACTTATCTCATAATGCCAACAATCTCCCCCTTTGGACTTGATGGCAAAGCTAACTTGTCACACTTAGAACTATCATCTGATTCCTTTGAGCTGTCCTCCATCAGTCACATCTGATATCTCTTCTGAAGATTCATCCAGTTATACATAAGTGAGATATTCTTCTATGAGAGGGTTGCCATCAAGTACAACACATGCATCATAATGCCAACAATCTCCCCCTTTGGACTTGATGGCAACAACACCAAATCACTCTCCCCCTTTGACATCAAGGGCAAAGGGTGGACCAAGATGTGTTCTTCCTTTGCTGAACATTTTGCTGTCCATACTCCCCCTGAGTACCTGCTGAAATTTCTGAATAGTCTCCCCCTTTGTATATGCCAAGGTGTACCAATCTGTCCATGCTCCCCCTGAGTACATGCTGAATCTCTGTACCGCTGAAGTGTGTTGTTCATGCTCTTCTTGACTGTAGGCAAGATCTGCAAAAGATGTTCTTCAAGAAGAACATGACTCTATGCATCATAAAGGACCTTCCTATCACTTAGGACTCATACATACATCCATCTCTCAATTAAGTGAGGATATACAAAAATTGACTCATCCACCCAACCAAGTGGGGATACATCAAAAGTTTACATATGACAACCAATCATATTGCATCAATCATCCCAGGCATAGTGGGGAAACCAAAATAGGCCGTTACATGACCTTGACACCATGAAAGAGATACCACAAAAGAGATATATGACATAGAGACGAAATAACTAGACCAAGACTTATGAAAGTCACCAGCAGCATCTGATAATCACCATTCAGATCAGCAACCAAGAGATCCTTCTGTTCTCCTTTCGCCTTTGTTCCTCCTGAAATCAACACCAAATGTGAACTAGAACCAAAAGCTTTAAGATAATGCCAACAATGCATCATTGGAAGATTATCTGCTCCCCCTGAACCTGTGCCAGATGATCTCTGTCAGACCTATATCAGACTTTCTGCAACCAACATCTGTCCCTACTGATTTCCTTCAAATCTCCATATACGCGTCTGTATACTCATAAACAAGCGTATATACGCAGATATCCCTTACGCAACACGCGTACACCATATACGCGACTATCCCCTTGTAAAACGGCGTATGCACGCGGATATCCTTTAAACAACGCGCGTACACAAATTTCCATATCAGCAACCTGTAAATGTCCTGTAGAGAATAGGTCATCAACCTATAACAAGGTATGTCTGCATCAATTCTTCCCTTTGAACAGAATTCAGAGTCATTCACATTGTATCATGTGTGAAACCACCATAGCCATTTCATCAAGCTCTACATGATCCAAGTATCATTACTTGGGGACATCTGCATCAATTAACATATGTAAGTATAAACCTATCATCATATAGATAATAACTCATCACCATGTCTCCAATAGAGCAACTTTGAGTAGTCATCCATGTATCAGCATTATGTATCTTGAGCTCAAGCTCATTTGACAAAACTTCTTGATATCATCAACAGCAACAATCCTTATCCACAAGAGTGCCTGCATCATAACTGTATGATTTTTATGCATATGACAACAGCAGTATATGAGTGACCCATCATCAAGTGAGGAAGATGTATATTCAAGCTTTGTACTTCTCCTTGTCCTTATGAAGATCACCATGTAAGCACCATATATGCATCATCAAAGAATCATCCATAAATCTGATCTGAACATCAACTATGTAACCCCAAGAATCATATGAGATTTTATCATAGACAACTCACAACCACATCATAGCAAGATATATCATTTAGCCATATAAGAATCATCACCAAGGATTATTAACCATAATGCCAACAATGAATTACTAAAGGCATATGCTCCCCCTCAACCAGTGCCATCTGTTAGATCTGATCATGCATAAGCATCAAAACATCATCATCCTCAAGTTAGGATCAAAACACTTCTAGACATCATACAAGTAACAAAACATTTCCACACATCCTCAGCAGACTGTAACCAATAGAGCAAATAATAGACTGAATCATATCAGATCCTTTTTCTGATCCTGTTCCCACTGTTTTTCCTCAGACTGACATATACGCGACTTTGCGGTGTCTAACTCGCGTATATACGCGACTTCCCTTTAAGGAACTTGCGTATGAGATTTAGGACACTGAAGTTTTACACTTTCAGCTCCCCCTGAGTCTGATATGTCTGTGCTGTGCTGTGTCTCAGTACATTGTGCTGACTGTACTTCCTTCTTCCTCCATATCTTCAAGTGTGATGAGGTTTTCTCCTTTTGGTGTGATGTCCATCCTTTGTTCCTGCATTCCTTTGCTATATGTCCAAGCTTGTTACATGCATAACATCTTACATGTTTCATATTCCTCCTGTAGCAATCAGTAGCTTTGTGACCATACATATTGCAAGCAAAGCAATATCCATTAAAGTACCTTGATTGAGATGACCTGTCCGCATAATAGTCTTGAACTCTTCTTCTTCTACTTCTAGCTGCAACATGTCCAAGATTATAACATTCAATATTATTCATAGGAGGAGTAAAATATTTTCTTTGAAGACTTTCTTTCCTTGGTTGATGATGAGATTGACCTTTCATCTCCTTGTTGATCATTTTGGATTTCTCTTTAGAGTTCCTTGCCTCACCTTGTGAACTAGATTCACCTTCAACAGATTCATGGAAACCAAGACCAGTCTTGATTGCAGGAGACCTTTGACTACTAAGAATATCATCCAAGGCTTTAGTACTATCTTGAAATCTCAAAAGTTTATCCTTTTCTTCTAATTTACCTTTCAAGATATTTACCTCAACTTGAAGTTGTTCCTCCTTTTCTAGACATTGCTTCTTCATGTCTTCTCCATATTTTCTTCCTTCTTCCATTTGTTGCCTTAGATTGAGTATCTCCTTTTCTTGCTTTTCATACAGATCCTGCTGAATTTGACGAACTCTAAAGGCACATTCCAACTGTGATTTTAAGCTGATGACTTCGTTGTCTTGCTTTTCAATTGCTTGGTGTAGATCTTCATTCTGCTTCTTGGATTCTTCAAGATCTTCCTTTAGTGAGAGGATCGTAGCTTCAAGATTTTCATAGTAGCTGGATCTATCTTTGAGTTTCTTGATGGTTGTGCTTCTTTCGTTGACTTCTTTTCTTAATGATGTCACTTCATGCTGCAATTTTTGACATTGGTCTTCCTTGTCCTTGAGTAGCTTTCTTACCTTGTTTCCTTCTTCTAGTTGGGCCTTTAGTTTGGTAACTTCTTCTTTGAAAGCACATTCCCTTTTGTTCAATAGATCTTGTTGATCTTTAACTTTGTCTGTAAGCCTTCTAAATACTGCCTCTATTTGATACTTTTCTTGCTCACCCATAAAAGCATGTTCAGTAGTTTCACTATCACTTCCATCACTTTCACAAGGAAATATAGCAGGAACATCAGAGGATAACACATTCATACCTGATAATGATTCTGAATCTGATTCTGAATCTGAAGAGCCTCTTATACCTAATCCCCAATCGATTCTCCCACTGTCATAGTCCTTCTGAGATGTCTTCTTCTTCTTATGAGCTTTCTTCTTAAGCTTCTTTCCCATTGTTCCATGGATCTCCTTCAAGCGATCAAGCTTCTATCAAAGGACCTGGCTCTGATACCAATTGTTGGAAATAATACTGAGAGGGGGGGGTGAATCAGTATTATCAGATCAATCAAACTTTTCAATTTCATACTCAGAAACATATACGCTACTTCAATTAAGTGAACCCGCGTGTACACGCTACTGTGTCTAATGAAACTCGCGTATATCCAGAGATCTTATAATTCAGTTAGCTTAATCTTCAGTAAATGCATCAGATCATTATCAAGCATATTAATAGTAAACAGGTGCAGAATGACAGAACAGAACATCACACAAGAGCCACACACCTGAACACAAAGATATAAGGTGGAAACCCAATGTGGGTGAAAACCACCTGCTGCAAGTCATCTCAATCTTCTTCTTAATAAGAAAATCCTTTTACAATATTTGTACTGGTGCAGTCTTATACCATTACGAGAGCTACAACCCCCTTTGCTCTTGTACTAGCCGATCCATTTACTAGTACGCAGGCTGCTACCTGCTACAATGCTCCAAAGATCTCCTTTAGCTTTTGTACTAGTTTAGATACTAGTACGTAGGTGCTTGCCTACAATCTTCTCACCTCCAGGTACCACGTTTCATCAATTTTCAGACTGGATACACTGAAGCACAACACATAATCTGTAAGGCCACTTTTCATCCAATTTTCATACTGGACCCATAACTATCATTGAAGCTCAAAACAATCATCAAACTCTGAATCACTGAAACCCTGTTAACAACAGTCACCAGAACACAGAGCAGACACAGAACTCTGTAATAACCATCAGATCCATCTGCAACTTCAAATATTAAGATTTACAATGTATACGCTACTTAGATGAATCAAACCCGCGTGTATACGCGCTTTTATCAAAGACAACCCGCGTACAGATCTAAAAATAATTTCTCATAACTTGCAGCTGTACCAGACATCAATCATACTCATAACACTTATAGAAAAATACATGCGTCAGTATGTAGATCTAGAATAGGCATCATAAAGATAGTTCATTTCAAACCATTTGATCCCGATCTCTCCTTAGATCTAGTTCTCCATCAACAGGTGAGATCTCTCCTTAGCTCAGATCAAGCAATGCATCATCAACCCATAACCCTGCATACTGGATCTTAATGCTTCATCAGATATTCAAGACATTTCAGTTGCACTTGCCTAATGATTTCCTTCTACTTATATAGCCTTAGGCCTTGTTCAATACCAAGAGCCAAAACCATAGAAATCCAATACCATCAACTTCAAAACTAGGGATCGACACGCCCGTCGAGACACAATGGTCCGAAACCATAGGCACAACTTCCAAGGACTAACCGCCATGGACCAAAGGTACTTTTCCACATACACGCGCTTTTGCTGAAGCCAACCTGCGTGTACACGCGACTTGGGCTTAACGAACCTGCGTGTATGAACTTTCTCTTCTTCTTATAATCTGATCATCAATTCCTTGCTACTGACCTTCTGTACTATGATTTGTCATCAGTGAGGTTTGCCATCAAGGACAACACTTATCTCATAATGCCAACAAAAATAAGCTAATAACTTCCATTTGTCATTCATACTTAATAACAGAAACTCCAGCTTGAGATTCCATTATAGTGAGACAAACATATACGTCATACCTTTGTGAATAGAATGCTTAATCTTTGAAGACAATAACATTGGTCAATAGAGATGGATGATTATGATGAAGATTTAATTTTTGCATAAAGTCATATAACAAGACATCCTCAAGCTAGGGTAGAAATCATATGATTGAGGCTTCTCTAAAGGACTTTTCTAGGATCTTCCTTTCAAGAGCTTCTTCTAAGGCTTTCTTCCAAGAAGTGGTTTTGAACCTTATTCCCTGCTCTACCTCTAATACCATGGTAGAAACCCAAGTACAATGCAATACAATAAATATTTTCTAAACTTGAGATAATTAGTTGTGAGGTTAGCAATGTTACTTCTAAATTATTCTTCCATCAACAAATAATTATACTTCACAAATTAACCAACAATACTAAGGAGAAAGCAGAAATCACAATGCACAATAAGAGACACCATAAATTAGGTCTAAGGCTAGGGTAAAACCCTATAAGGGGAAAACCCAACCAAATCCTTATTAGAGATATCCTTCAAAATACCTGAAGACAAGGACTATACTGAACTAAGGGGACTTCCACAAGTGCAAAGTTTCCACAACTGAAATGTACAAAAAATATCACAAAGGAGACGTTGATCCTCTCACAAAATGGGAATGTGCCCTTCCTTGAGCTCGAACTTCAGCCAAATATAGATATCAGATTGATAAGAGAAAAAAACAATTGGATTTGCCACCACAGAGCTCAGCTCTACCACTAAAGAACTTAGATCTTTGTCACAGAGCTCAGATCGATCACCACAAAGCTCGTATCTATGTCACAGAGCTTAGATCTACTACCACAGAGCTTGAATCTATGTCATAGAGGTTGGATCTGCCACCATAGAGCTCGAACCTATGTCAAAAAGTTTGGATTTTCCACCACAAAGCTCAGATATATATCATAGATTTTGGATCTTCCACCAAAAATCAAATCTATGCCACACACTTTTAGATTAAGCCACCATGAGAAAGATCTATGCCACAAAAATTTAGATCAAGCCAACAGAAGTTAGCTCTATGCCATAGAGCTTCATATCAATTTCTCAGATGAATGGTACATGTGTCACACAATGAATTTAGACCTTAGTGAGAGAGAGATAGAGAGGAATTTCTTGCTTGAATATACTGTAGATTATTCCTTAAAACCCCTTCACTTTAGTAGGACAAATAGATCATGCTTGAGAGGTGAGTGCATTGCAATGAGAGAGAGAAACCTCTTTATATAGTCATCAGGGTGATCCAAATGGGTGCCAATGAGGGCAATTCGACTTGACTATTTACAAGGGTTGACTTGCACTTGTGGAGCTTTCATAAATTACATAATATAATTTTCCTTCTTTCATTGCCATGTAAAATATTGCTCATAATTTTTTTACCATGAAGAACATGTTAGAAGGAAATAATAATTTATTTTTCATGTTACAGCGAAAATAAATATTTCATGAAGACTGACCATATGTATATTTTCATCATGTTTTTTCTCCTCATACAACCCATAAACATTGGGCATGGTAAAATATAAGCCTAGACTTTTCCTGAAGATCTTCGTACATAAACTTGAGGAGATAAAAAAAGAATTCACCATAGATATATTATGATTACGTTTAGTAATTAAGCCCCCAAACATGGAATCTAATTGTACCACCACAAAATCCTAATTTCTAAAATATTTTCACATCTCATCTATCAACTCGAACCCCCTTTCCCATGGACTCCTTTATCAAAATAATATAGGGTTGATTAAGTTCCACAAGTCGTTTTAGGGCTAATTTATTGGCTTCCCCCCTAGCCTTCAGATATTAATTGAAAGTATAGTCATGATGGAACATGATAGGGGTAATCCCTACTTTAAGGGCCTCAGTCATAAGTTTTTTCCATCCTTGGTTTATCTCTTTAATGGTCTTTTCCTACACGTTTAAGGGCATATTTCCTTCTTACTAAATAAGGTCCCAGTTATTTTAGTGAATCTTGACATAAACCTTCATATTAGGGAGGATTAAGGGTTTCATATCCCTTTCATTGTTGTAATTGATAGTGGCCACCCTTTCCTAATCATAAGGAAGAAGCATTGGTGACAAACCACACCTTCAAATTATGGTGAGAAGTACAAGATGGGTTCAAATCCTACAAAACATCGATGAAATCCATTGAGGTAATTATCAGTGAAGGCTTGGATTGAGACTTGCCAGAATTGAGGAGATTAAGACGTATTCAATTCTCCTATAGACATTAGTCCGACTGCCTAAAACCCTAACACTTTCCCCTTTAGCTTCCCTTGTTTTATAACTGGGTAAGTAAGTGAGAGTAGGATTTGACTTAGCTACAATATCATCCACCTCCATCCCATGATCAAAATATTTCAAGGAATTCATATTAAAGGTAGAAATGGTATAACCACCAACTATAGACAACACATCTCCTGTATTGAGATTCCAACATTAAATTAAACTTAAACCCTATATAAGGGGAATTGATAAATCCCTTATCACAATAATCCCTAGTGTCAAAGGAGAGGCCTCCACCTGACTCAAGCTCATTCCCCTTTTGACTCTAATTCTTGACTTGTTTTTGAGCTTCCCTGGCATCAAATAAGGATCCAAAGTAGGAAGTACATCACCTCCCAAATCACTAATAGTCTTCACCTTCTTCCTCCAAAGCTCTTAAACCATATTTTTCTCACAGTCTTTAAACACATGACCCAACTCATGGAATTGAGCACAACGAAATGGAATATTAGTCTAGAATTTCGTGTCTCTTACCTTCTCATACCAATTATAGGGATTTGAAGAGTCATTTACTAACACCAATTTACATAAGAACTCTAGCCATATAATGATATACATTCTTCAAAAAAATATCATCCACTAGAATAGTATTCCCTAGTGAGTCCCTAATAGCTCTAACTATCTACTTGGCCCAAAATTCCATGCAAAAGTTTGGAAATTTAACCCACATTGGAGCAATTTAAAAAATTCAATGTCAAGGTCGAAAAGGGGAGCCCAAGGATTCAAGGATAGCAACGAGTTGTCCAAGAACTAGGGGCCATTTTAAAACATTTTTGGCATCATCCAAAGATTGAAAGATAAATTCTAACCAACCCTTGGACAAAATATGGTTAGTAGGACCATAACCTAGTGTAACTCATTCACCTACCTTGGAATCCACTCCATACCAGCCCTCCAACCAATGAACTTTCCTACCAAAGTCTTCCTTAACAAATCCTAGATCTGGTCCACCCATAAGTCCTCTCTAACCAACAACAAGACTCCCCCTTGTCTTTTCACCACCATTCTCTTCTTTTTGCAGACCTCATTTTGGAATTCATTTTAGAAACGCTCTTGTTGGAGACTTTGATCAACATGGTTTCTAATAAACTCCACACCCCCCATCATAGGTACTAGGTCTCGTTGAACCATTTCCATATATCATATCAACTAGAACTAAATAACCATTATCATTAGCTATCACTTACACTTGTATTTATCTTATAAATTATCATACTTAGTCATATCTCTAAAAGTTATGTGTGTAACTTTTGACCTCAAGAAATAGTTTTGCATTCCACCCACTCCGCACATAGTCTATCTTGCACTACTTTCATACTTATCCATTTAGCAAGTTTATGGAACACTTCACACAACCAATCCTATTAAGAATTAACATAAGAAAGATAAGGCAATAAAAGTGGTAGAAAATGCTTTAAGCCATCCTCTTAGACATTGTATTGATCTCGGGGTATTAATTTATAACACATCAATTTGACCTTCTAAATCTTCTAGATCTAGATCTAGATCTCACTGAAAATCGATCAATCGATTGTGATAATGCCTCATAAAGATAAGGATTACAACTCTTGAAATTATGGTATTGGACTTTTTGATTATCTAGGGATTCATAGTTTAACACCCCCCCCCCCCCCCCCCCCCCCCCCCCCCCCCCCCCCAAACAATCACAACTTTGAATATTATATAACACCTATACCAATAAATTTTGTCATATTCAATATGAAATTGTTGAATTGAGCTTCGATGAAGATTTTCTTGAAAATTTTCCAATATCTGAATATTTTAAAGTGACAACTACTATGTCTAAACATTTCCAATGAGTAATTGAAATGATTATAGATTTTCCAATGAACAGACCAGTTGATATGCTGGAATTCCCAATTATTGACTGAATTCTAATTGAAATTTAAGTGATAAGACTTCTAAAGTTTAAGCTTATATATGATGCCCCCCCCATTAGGTGCAGGGTGAGAAGCTTTTCAATATTTTGTTCTAGAAAGGATCCAAGTTGTGGCTTTGGATTCTTTAGGTGCTGGTTTTGTTGGTTGACACTAACCATTTTATATTGAAACTAGTGGTTTCTAGTTTATCTCTAACCAATATGCTTTGAATAATGTGTTTTTTTTTGGATGAACACTAATTATATGGCTTGAACAATGTTGTGATTTTGGATGAGCACTAACCAATTTGACTTCATCAATTTACTCCCCCACTTAAAGGTGCAAGAGAGTTTCTTTGAGCATTGTGCTTCCCCCCTTTAGGTGTGGAGAGTACCATCTTTGACTCTTCTTTTTTGACGCGTCTTTACATTTGTTTTGACTATATGGTAATAATAATGTAGTTGCTTCACTTGTTGATTCCATTTACATGAACTTATCCATCCATATTGAATTATTTTCTTTGATTTATTCTACTTTCAACACCTTTCAGATAGGTGATTTTTCTTCCCACAATGAAGAAAAGGGTGGAGATCAAAACATTGAAATTCCATATTGCTATTTCCTTGATAATGCCAACAATTTTTACCAATACTTTCAACTTCTTCAAGAAATCCTACACTCACAAACTAAATTGGCTTGGAGTAATCTGGAATACCAAAGTTGTTTTCTTTGGTGTATCCCAATCAATGTCAATTTATATTGAATGATATGTCTTCCAAAGGTTGGACAAACATCATGTGAATACCATTTTTATTCTTCTTTTTCTTCCTCAAAATATCTTCTGCTATTGTTGATGTTGTTATTTTGTGTTTCATTAATTGATTCCATTAAGTGTTGTGCATCACATTGAGCATTAATTACTTGTATTTATGTCTTTGGTGTCACTAGTTTCGTACATTTTTGTCATTAGCTCATATATATCACATGTTGCGTCCAAATTTTGGATAAGGTCTTGAGTATCACATGTTGCATCAATTTTCTCTATTAGCTCCTTGCGTCACAATTTTAATCAACATGCTAGATGAGTTCATCTATTTTACAATTGCAATCACTATTTGGGTGAGATCTTCCGTCATAATTTGCATCTATTTTTGTTGTACATTTTGCATCAAACATATTATGAGGTTGATATTTCTTTTCTCTTAATTTTGTCTAGAGTGTATCAATCAATTGATCCTTCATGTCCATATCACTTTGAAGATTATTTATTGATTGCAATGTATCATCCATTTGATCAATGTTTATTTGTTTGTTATACAAATTCTACTTAACTACTTTAATTTGATCTTACAATTAATGGTTGTATGCTTGAAAATCCTTGATTTCCGAAGATTTCTTTTGTAAACGTTTTCCTCCTCTACCCATTTTTTTTACGCTCACTTGTACTCGCTTGCTTGATTTAATGTTACCTTAGGGTCTTAGATACTACCGATCATGCATCCTGAAGTGAATTTTACAATAATTGACTCACTTGACCTCCAAAAATAGACACAAAATAAAGTGTCGCACATGCAAAATATTACACAATTGCATGCAAGAAAAATTGTACTTAAACCCCCTTATTCCATTTCGAGGTGGTCAAAGACATGTAAGTGAAATAAAAATTTGATTTTATTATGATGCTCTTCATGTAACCACAAGGTTGTACAATAAAGGTGTACAATGATATTCCTAAGATAGGCATATTTTTGCTTTAACTTTCAAGCCTTCAACCTTCTTTGACACCTTCAACTGACTTTAACAAAGCCATCAACCTTCTTTGGTATACTCAAGTTACTTTAACATAGATTTTGATATTTATTTGATCAAAATTCCTTTACAAAATAATATTTCTAATCATCCTCACTTTTGACTTGATAAAAAATGACAACCTTCTCTCTCCTTTTTGTTTTGTTTTTTAATCCTTCACAAATGCCCATAATTATAAACCCCTCATTCTAATTACGGAAAAACTTATATTATGCCATAAATCATGGATAACAAACTCACTTTAGCAATTTTTTTTTTCTTTTTTTTTTTTTTTTTTAAAATTAATACCTTCGTTTGTTAATGGGAAATTGTGTGGGTGATTTAATTTGATTTGGCACAAATGCAGGAACATTGATCTCATGTAAAGAACATTGATTTTCCTATCTCATATATGGTCACCATAATCAAACTGTCGGGTTGTTCTTGTTTGCATGGGTGCTTAAAAAACTTTTGTTGTGGGTTCCCTAGCTAGGAATTTTTTTCCACCTGTAGCTTTCTTACACTTTTAGGAGTATTTTCTATTGAAAATTTGGTAGCTCAATGATGAATTTCTAAAAATAAAAAGTATAAAAATAGAATTTCAAAAAATAGAAAGACTAAAAATAGAATTTCTAAAAATAGAAAGACTAAAAATAAAAACACTAAAAATAAACTCAGTATCAAGTATGACTTTCCAAAAATAGTAAATCACCTTGCATCAATTGATAGTCAAGTATTGTTGATGGAAAATCCCTTCTGATCATCAGTCAATCCTAATAGTTCAATTTCGACTAAATCATCAATATTGTCATAAATACTATTATATTATTATTAAAAATACATTCAAGTCACTCAATCATACCTCTCAATAATGTTTTCTTACACTCTCATTATTGGCAAGCCATATTCTTCTTAGACTCTCATTAATGCTCTTACACTCAATTAAAGCACGTCATAAAAGATTCCCTTACATTCTCTCACTCAATAAAAGCATGTCATAAAAGATTCCTCTTACACACTCTTTAATGCATATGTTACACTCTCTCTTAAAATCATAAGTTACAAAGACATGCATACCTCCTTAATAGCATGCTTTACATTTACTAAATGGGCATGAGTTACACTCCTCTTGGCATGAAAGTTACTCCTCCTTTATGGCATGGATTCATTACTCCTCCTATATATATGTGCCTCATTCTTTCTCCCTTCATTACTTGTGCATTGTTAAAGAAGAATTCAAACTTGAGAAAGAGTTGGAGAGAGTTGAAGAAGATTGTGAGAGAGAGACTTGGAGAATAAGAGCAGAACTTGGTGAGTAAAGGTTGATTCAGTGCTTCAGTGTTGATTCAACTGAAGGGAAAGTTAATTCAATGTGTGCATCTTCTATTGATACCAGTGATCTTCATGCTACAACTTATTCAGATTTGGGTGAACTTACTATTTCTCTTGATCTCTCATTGTACTATGTATCTTTGTTGAACAATTGATTTCTAATAGAAAAATAACTTGGTTGGGTATTCCCCTTGTGGGTTTTACCCTAGTCATTAAACCTGAATTATTTGTGTCTCATTGTATTCTTGGTTGTTTTTTATTGTGCATTTGATTTATGTTCTATCTACAATTTCTTATCTAATATTGCAACATAAAGAAGTTTTGTGATAAGTGATTGCAACAACATAGAAAATCATAATTTCAACATGGTATCAGAGCTTTGGTGAATATAATCTCAAGAAGAAAAGTGCAATTTGTGGCTCTCTTTCTGTTGAAATATCTCTTGATGTTTACTCCATTTGCATCTCTCTTTCCCCTGAAATATCTCTTGTTGTTCACTCCATTTACAACTCACTTTATGCCGAAATATCTCTTGTTGTCCATTCTAGTTAAAACTCTCCTTCTATTGAAATATATCCTATTGTCCACTCTATTTACAACTCTCATTTTACTACTAAAATTCACTGTTGAAACTTTATTGCTGAAATCTTACTGCTGAAATCTTACTACTGAAATGTTACTGCTGAAATTTTACTGTTGAACTTTACTACTGAAATTTTATTGCTAAAATTTTGCTGTTTAAATTTTATTGTTACTCTTCTTCCAAGATTTCAAGGAACCCAAGATATGATAGTAATTTTGCATATAGTAATTAAGGTGTTGCATGTTTTTAATAGTTGCAGTTTTTTTACTTGTTGATGCATGCAAAAGTAAATTGTAGTTTTACTTCCTATTTATGCATGTGCAAGAAAGTGTTTTAAAAAGAAGTATAATGCATAGAAGGTTATGATAGAAATTAAATGTTGAAGATAGGGGGATTTTGACTCTCTCACATTATATGAGACAAGTCATAATCTTATGGGTTTTGGTAATTTTGATATTAGATTTTACTAACAATAGTGGTTGTAGGTAAGAATTATGACTTTTTTAAAGGATGGAATGCTAGTTTTCTAAACTAACCTCTTTTTTCAATGATCAAAGATGGATTATAACTAATATCATTGCAGGAAATGAAGTCCATATGTATAATTATTATTACATTCCTTCACTCTGGGATCAATATTTGAAGATATTTATAAAATCAATGGAAGAATTATCCATGCATTGATTCATGATAAATAATCATTCATCTTCACTATAAAGAATTACCTCATGTGAGGAAGTTGGTTTCCGAAGTGCCTGAGATTAGAGTGTATCATGATGGAGTTTTCCAAGTGGTGTTCAAGAAGATGCATTTCTTCTACCAATGACATATTATTGATGGATAGTGGTAACTTATAGAGGCCAGATCAAAAGGGATTTAATAGCTTCCTTTAATCCCCATTAAAAAAAAGAAGTATTTTCAAGTCTTATATTGTTTCTTTGTGTCACTGCTCTTGTTATGATTTATCTTTATGGATCATTGGTTATTCTTCTTGCATGAGTATTTGAATGATGCTTTCACTAACTTCTTGATGAGGATGCAATCAAGAAAAGCAGATCTTGAAGATCATCAGGTTTCAAAATAGTGTAAGAAGAGTTAGCTCCAAGAGGAAGTTGGTGCAAGGATAATGAAGGAGACACTCTCACATCTGAAAATAAATAAATACCTTCATTGTCACCAAGTATACTTTCATTATGTTTATTTACTTTCTACTAATTATCTTTCTCTTGTTCTGGAATCAACAGGTACATTTGATGAATGTGAGAACCAAGTCCTTTTGCATCGAGATTGAGGAAGATGTTGAGCCATCCCATGACTTGAGTGGACATGAAGTGGACAACCTATTAAGAATTTTGCAAGGAAGATGGAATCAGGAAAGAGACCATAGTACCGTATAACCCAGAAAAAAATGATGTGGCTAAGATAAATAATAGAATTATCATGGAAGAAGTCAAAGCTATGTTGCATGATCAGAAACTACCAAAGTTTATATGGGGAGAAGTTGCTAACACAATTGTCAGTGTTCAAAATAGATCTCCTCACCGTGCCCTAAACAAAAAGACTCTAGAATAAGTCTTCTCTGGTGAAAAACCCAAGGTTGGGCACTTGAGGATCTTTGATTTCCTTGTCTACTTCCACGTGCCAAAAGAAAAGAGGATAAAGTTGGAACTTTAGGTAAGAAAGGTATGTTTGTTGGTTATTGTGAAAATTCTAAATCTTTCAGAATATATGTACCTGGACAAAGAAATATATATTTTTGCAGAGATGTAACATTTGATAAATATTCATCTCTTGGAAAGGCAAGAGACACTCATCTTTCTCCTTCTAATGTTGATAGTCAAGATGATTCATTTGAGATACAATAAAATCCTGAGCCTGAAATTGATCCTGTTGATGAACCCATGGAGCCCATGGATCCTTGGGATCATCCTCCATGTGATCCTCCTGTTAAAAGTATACCTTTATGGATTTGTGACATCCTTCGGTATGTTGATAAACATGCTTCTCCTAGAGGAACCTTTAGAGAAAGCAATAAACCATAACGGTTCCAAGGATATGTTGTAGCCATGAGCAACATTATTCAAGTTGAACCATGCACTTTTGAAGAAGCTATGCAGGCTCAAGTGTGGAAATATGCCATGGTTGAAGGATATGATTCTACCATTCATAATGATGTATGGGAAGTGGGACCAAAAACCAAAGGTAAATATGGTGTGTCTTCTAAATGGTTGTATAAAATTAAACATGGTGTTGATGACAATATTAAAAAATATAAGCCTATATTTGTGGCTAGAGGTTTCTCTCAGAAAGAGGGAATATATTATGATAAAATCTTTGCACCTATTACCTATTATACAACCATGCCGTTTATTGTGGCTCTAGATGTTAGCCAAGGATGGTCCATTTAGCAAATGGATGTGAAAATTTATTTTCTACATGGATTCCTCAAGGAAGAAGTATTTGAGGAGCAACTCGACAAGGCTTTGAATTACATGACCAGAAAAATCATGTGTGTAGACTAAAGAAATCCCTCCATGGTTTGAAGCTAGCTCCAAGAGCTTGGTATGCCCACATTGATAGCTTCTTGCAGAAGCTTGGTTTTACAAGAAGAAATGTTGATCCAAATCTCTACTTCAAAAGAGTCCAAACTATGCCTTTGATTTGGTATTATATATTGATGGCTTATTCTTGACAGGTGGAGAACCTCTTACCCTCCAGTGTAAAAGGGAGATAGCTTTTGAATTTGAAATGAAAGATCTTCATTTGATACGCTACTTTATGGGTCTTGAAGTATGGCAAAAACCTGGCCTTGATTTGGAAAATCCTTCTGAGTATCGACAACTAATTTGGTGCATTGATGTTCTTGGTGAACACTAGAATAGACATATGTTTTTTGGTTAATGCTCTGTGCCAATATATGATTAAACCATCTCATGCAACTAGATTGCTGAAAATCATGTGCTGAGATAACTGCATGGGACCATCAATCTTGGATTGAATATATTTCCGGAGATGTAAGACTACATGGGTACTCTGATTTTGATTACACTAGTAACTCTGTTGATAGAAAAAGCACATCTAGATGTTGCTTTAGCTTGGGATCTGCCATGATATTTTGGATGAACAAAAAACAAAAGTCTATAGTCCTTAGCAAGGATAAAGTCAAGTACAGTTCTTCTCGCATGGCTAGTTATGAGGTACTTTGGTTGAGGAAGTTATTTGGAGAGTTGTTTGAGCATGTGCTAGATACAACAATAATATACTGCTACAATAAGTGTGGTATTTGACTTGTAGAAAATCTCGTGCTCCATGAAAAGTCCAAGCATATTGAGATCACATATCACTATATCCGGGATATGGTGCAGAGAGGAGAAGTAAGACTCCGAAGTTATTTGGAGAGTTGTTTAAGCATGTGCTAGATACAACAATAATATACTGCAACAATAAGTGTGGGATTCGACTTATAGAAAATCTCGTGTTCCATGACAAGTCCAAGCATATTGAGATCACATATCACTATAATGGGATATGGTGCAGAGAGGAGAAGTAAGACTCTGAAGTTATTTGGAGAGTTGTTTGAGCATGTGCTAGATATAACAATAATATACTGCAACAATAAGTGTGGGATTCGACTTGTAGAAAATCTTGTGTTCCACGACAAGTCCAAGCATATTGAGATCAAATATCACTATATCCGGAATATGGTGAAGAGAGGAGAAGTAAGACTCCATCATATAATGACTAATGACCAGATCATTGAAATTATTACTAAGCCTTTGCTGAAAGGAAAGTTCTTAGTTTTCAGAGAGTAGCTTGGACTAACAGATGTGACCCTTCCTAGAGATGGTGGTCATGGGTTATGAGCCTTGGATGTGTGAAATCCTTTTCATGTGTTGAAAAATGGTTCCTCCCAAGAAATGATAAGCCTTGGATGTGTCAGATCCTTGTCACGTGTTAAAAAGTGGAGCCCCCCAAGTAGTGATGAGACTTAGTTGTGTGATATCCTTGTCAAGTGGGTTATTCCCCTAAGAAGAGATGTGACTTGGTTGTGTGGGATCGTTGAAAAGTGGGTTATCCCCCCAATCAAAGGCGTGACTTGGTTGCGTGTGGAACCTTGACAAGTGGGTTATCCCCCCAAGCAAATATGAGACTTGGTTGTGTGAGATCCTTTTCAAGTGGGTTATCCCACCAAGTAGAGATGAGACTTAGTTGTGTGATATCCTTGTCATGTGTTGACAAGTGGATCCCCCCAAATAGAGATGAGACTTGGTTGTGTGAGATCCTTGTCATGTGTTGATAAGTGGATCCCCCCAAGCATAGATAAGACTTGGTTGTGTGAGATCCTTGTCATGTGTTAACAAGTGGATCCACCCAAGCACTGATGAGACTTGATTGTGTGAGATCCTTGTCAAGTGGGTTATCTCCCCAAGCAAAGATGTGACTTGGTTTTGCAAGATCCTTGACAAGTGGGTTATCCCCCCAAGCAGAGTTGAGACTTGTTTATGTGAGATCCTTGTTATATGTTGGCAAGTGTAAATCCCCCCAAGTGAATATAGAGTGGTAGCCAAAGCTCCCCTATGATGATTCTTCTTCATTAGAGTGACACATCATTGTTCTAGATGATATAGAGCAGAGATGAATAGAGATGAGTAGAGAAAGAGATGATCTTTTTATGTAGAAATAAATTCCTCCCTATCTGAGAGGGAGTGTTCTAAATTTGGCAACCTAGAGATGAATTTCTAAAAATAGAAAGTCTAAAAATAGAATTTCTAAAAATAGAGTCTAAAAATAGATTTTCCAAACATAGAAAGTATAAGTATGACTTTCCAAAAATAGTAAATCACCTTGCATCAATTGGTAATCAAGTATTGTTGATGGAAAATCCCTTCTAATAATCAATCAATCCTAATGGTTCAATTTTGACTTAATCACTATTAATATTATGAAACTATTATATTATTATTAAAAAGAAATTCAAGTCAGTCAATCATGGCTTTCAATAATGTTCTCTTACACTCACTATTTGCATTTCATATTCCTCTTACACTCTCATTACTGCTCTTACACTCTCTTACACTAAATTAAAGCATGTCACAAAAGATTCTCTTACACTCAATAAAAGCATGTCATAAAAGATTCCTCTTACACACTCTTTAATGCGTATGTTACACTCTTTCTTAAAAGCATAATTTACAAAGGCATGCATACCTCCTTAATGGCATGAGTTACATTTCTTAAATGGGCATGAGTTACACTACTCTTGGCATGCGAGTTACTCCTCCTTTATGGCATGGATTCATTGTTCCTCCTATATATATGCGCCTCATTCTTTCTCCCCTCACTACTTGTGCATTATGAAAAAACAATTTGAAATTGAGAAAGGGTTGGAGAGAGCTGAAGAAGATTGTGAGAGAGAGACTTGGAGAGTAAGAGTAGAACTTGGTGAGTCATGGTTGATTCAGTTATTCAGTGTTGATTTAGTTGAAGGGAAGGTCGATTCAATGTGCGTATATGATATTGCTACGAGTGATCTTCATGCTACAACTTGTTCAGATTTGGGTGAACTTACTCATTCTATTGATCTATCATTGTACTATGTATCTCTGTTGAACAATTGTTTTCTAATAGAAGAAGAATCTGGTTGGGTTTTCCCCTTGTGGATTTTTCCCTCATCATTGGACCTAAATTCTCTATGTATCACTCTATTCTTAGTTGTATTCTATTGTGCATTTAATTGCTGTTCTATCTACCATTTCTTACCTAATATTGCAACATAAAGACGTTTTGTAATAAGTGATTTGTACAAAATAGAACATATAATTTCAACATTTTAAATCATAACATCCCTTGGATACTACGTTACACAACGGTTGTTTCTCAGGGTTTAGATCAATTGCCTTCTCCTTTTATAGTGTCATTGATATACAACAGTCTGCCTCTTCCTTTCTTCATATTGGGTTTTTTTCATTACTTTGCTTATGAGCTCCAAGAGGTTTGGGTTTTGATTCCCACTACATTATTTTCTCACCATAATGCCTCCTTGCATTGTGAAGAATAATGTTGAGAAAACCACCCAGAAAAAAAATAAAGGCCAAGGCTCCAAATGTGTGCATTGGAGATGTCTGAGACTCACTCAATGATCAGAATGGTGCCTCAAATATTGAAGAAAAATAGAATCACGATGTTCCTTTAGGAGTATTTCCCCATTTTTCTAAAGGTGTTATAAGGAATCCAAAAATTTATTTGATTGAGTGTGCCTCTTTTGAGCAGAAGAAGCGATCCTTGATGAGTCTATAAGTTAATCCCTATATAAAAGCTGGCATGCATCATCTAACCTTTGTTCAGAATTGTTGTGATCTAGTTGGCTCAACAAATTTGGGCCACGAATTCAATCATGCGATTGAAAATAAACCCTTGTAGTAGACAAACTCTTTTAAAAGAAATAGCCTCCTAACCAGATCCCATCTGATTTGGTTACTGCTCACAAATCTCTCTTGTTTTAAAATGGATTTCTCTAATTTGGTTGATGGTGTCCACAATGAACTATATGCCTCAAAGGTTTGTAGATATATGTAGGGAATGAATCTTCTTTGTGTGTATTTTTCTTAGATACAAACATGTTTAGTCATCAAAATCCTCTCATGGAGCTGAAAATGACTTTAAACTACATGTAATGACATTCTATTGCCAGAGCTCAGCCATGTTGCATTTATTTCTACATGTTTTTCGGATCTGGTCACCATGATTCAAAATGTCATCATTAGCCATGAAATTGATGTGTAGAGAAAAATATATTGATGCAAAATCTCATCATGTGATCTCATATCTCAGACCATAATTTTCTCTCTTATTTTTTCCACTTCTCATGTAGATCTAATTCTATATATGATACCATCAACCTTTCTTTGCCATGGCTATAGTGCATCATGGCTCTTATATGCATGCAAAGAAATCTGAATATCTTAAGTTTGAGTTCCATTGATATTCCAACAAACAAATTATTATCACATATAAAAATGTTTCTGGCTATCCAACAATACAACCATTCACCAAGTGCACATCAACAATTCACATAGTCACATACAACAATAGTTGAGAACCAACTAATTTTGAAGACATAGGGAACTCTTTTTATTTTTTATTTTTTAAAGAAAGTAAATTTCTAAGATACCAAATATCTCCCTATAGATCTTTGGTAATAACATGCAATAAACATTTTATATTTTAGATCCAAAAAAAATCCAAATCATTCCTTTCATTTTTCTAATAAGAAGAATAATCCAATATCATGACAATGGTGATTAGAGAGATTCAACACCAGATAAAAAAAACTAATAGCATCAAATAATGATAATCAAATTTACAAATATCAAACAACTTCATGGCCTATATATGCCTTGAAGAAAAGGCTCTACAAGTCCTCAAAATGATTTCAAACATAACTAGTGAGAAATATACCTATGTCATTCTCATTTTGGGCTTATCCTTTGCAAATCCATGCTCCTATATCAGATTAGAACCTTATCCTATTCAATATACAATGTCACAAACTCTCAGATCTCATGCATTTCTCTCTACTAACATGTTAAGAATTAACATGAGTCAGACAAGACAAAAAAAGTGGCAGGAAAAGGCCCTAAGCCATTCTCTTACACACTATGCTGATCCTAGGATATGAATTTATAGTACGTCAATTTGACCTAGATCTTATAGATATAGATGTAGATCTCATTGATAATTCATTAGTGGAATATAACAACACCTCATCAAAATAAGGATTACAACTCATGACAATATGTTCTCGGACTTTGTGATTATATAGGGTCTCAAATTCTCACACATCCATCCACACGTCCCATTATTCTGTACACCCCATTTTTCAGAACATTGCTTTCCTGTGAATGTTTGCTTCTCCACACATACATCCACGCAATCATATCATATATTCTATAAGTTTTATCTCTTCACTTATAAGTTACACTTAATAAAAATTGTTAAAACATCCATTTTCTTCTTATAATGATAATCAAAATCTCATTAAATAAATATTGATCTTGAAGATGGCAATATGGTGTTATGTGAATCAAATATTCCATTATTTCATTTAAGATATACCATAGGTTATTAACTGATTAGGTGCTTAGTATTTAGCTCAAAAATCAAATTTCTTAGATTGGCTCAAAAACTATACGGCTGCATTCATCTCGTCAAGACGATCATAACGCAATTCATTTCACTGAAAACAGAGTCCGGATGAAGGAGAAAAGGCTTGTTGTTCATTTTCCTAAACAGGAAAAAAATGCAGAATAGGACCAAATGATGACATGGTAGTCCAGTCAGTAGTCCAGTCAGCAAGGGGAATCTTTTTCAGTTTTGGCCCAATGGGGCTGTGACAAGTGTCACCTTTGGATTCGCCAGTTTGGTTATGTGAAGGTGAAATTGCCTAAGTGCTTCCAAGGTGAAATTTGAAACTATATATATATATATATATATATATATAAATATATATAATATATATATATTTATATATTTAAATGTTTTATATAATACATATTTAATGTATTTAATGGCATTTAAATGTTTTATCATAAGTCCAAAGTCCGAAATGTATATGGCGCATAAACTATTGGAATGGCAAAATATATATGGGATGGGCGAAGGGTGAGTTTGAACTAGTGACCTCCCCTCCCAAACTCAATTGCTTTACCATCGAACCAAGCACATGTTTGTTTAAATCTGGGCCACATTTTTATATTTAAGCCTATAGGGAGCCGACGGTGGGGGCAGAGGGAGCCAGCCCTGCGGGCCACCCCCCACCCCATGCGACCAAGGGCCAAAAAACAAGAGCTAAGGGCCATCACTTAGCACCCATAAGCACGCTTAAACGGCTAATTAACCCTCCGTTAATGTTGGATTAAGTTAGGGAAAATTTTAGGGGGAGCACCAAGTTCGGCAGAACTTCCAGTTTTGGCGGTGGTAACTAGACTCTCTTCCATATTTAGCAAGGTTTCCTAGGAAAAAATTAAATGAAGCATATCTTGCTCAATTTTTGACCAATTTTGGAAAATGAATAGTCAATTTTGGATGATTTCAACCTTCTAAAGACACTGGTATAGGTTTCAGAGGCAATAGAAGACTTCTACATGTTATTTTTTTTCCACAGGGAAGTTTAGGGAAGCAAAGAGCCACCAGGGAAGGGGATCATACCTGTTATGCTCCTATACCAATAGGTGTCATATTTCATGATTGAATTGATGGGCTATGTAATATGCTCATACCTTTACTTGTTGCAAATATTTTCCATATTATCAAAAAATCAAAAAAATTTAAAAAATGTAAAGAGGGTATACCCTAAAAGAAAAATCAAAGGGTGAAAAGAATAAGATGGTCAAAAAAGTGAAAGAAAATGAACCCCACCAAAAGAAAGACCAAGGAAAGTGTGCAAGTCTAAATGCCACTACTTTTTACTCTTATGTAATAAACAATTGTGTGCAGCTTGTGACTTATGCCACAAATGATGAACAGTCAAATAGCTCAAGCTTGGCTAGTTCATATTTGAATTTCATGTTTTAGAGATAGAGAATAAAATCTGACCAACCTATTTAATCTTAGCAGATAAGTAGATAGGTAGAGTGAATAAAAGGAGCTCAACAGTTTAATCTGAGCCCTTGGATGTAATAAGGTTAGATTTAGATAGATTTCTACATGTAAAAGAAACGAAAGTGTGATAAGGGTTTGCCAGTTTAAGTGCACCCTAACAAAGAAGTAAAAATGCTAGGATAAAGTAGGTAGGATAGGTAGATGATGTTGCAGAATTACATGTGATGGATAATGACTCTAAATGTGTTAATTTTTACTTTCATCACAAGTGCAAGGCAGACATTACATTGGAAGCATTTCAAGCAAGACAAGGTCAAATAATTAACTCCCCTTCTCATTTTTCCCTAAATTTTCACTAATTCCCCCTAAGTACTAAGGCATTTGAAAATTGGAGGGGCTCAGAGCATTTCTCTGACTTCTAGAGGGACCGGACCCTCGGCCCAATAATTTAAAAGCCTAAGTACTTAAAATCATCCATAAAGTCATTCATTTACTTTCATAAGTCTTTTCCTAAGTAAAATCCTATTTTACTTAGGTAAATTGAAATAAATCTTCATAAAAATCCTTTTTACACTTTAGCCTAAGTCAATATGTTATATGATGAAATATATTTGAAAACATTGTACTTAGCGCTTTTTCCATTCATTTGGTCATATTAACTTTTAACTTTTATTATATAATTCCCAAATAAAAGAAAATCACCCTTTTCCCGTATTATTTAAATATATTAAAAAACCCCAAAAGTCTATATATCCCGCCCCGATGGCTAATTATAACCATAATACGTTTTAAACTGGGATTAATTAACTAACCTGTAGTTAATTAAGAACCTAACCCCGCCATTGTTTAATGAGGATTAATTAGTCATCAGGACTAATCAATAACTCTCCTCGACCTATCATACCACCTCAATATAATTAACTAATACTTAATTATGTTGGGCCCACCACTGTTAAACCCTGTTGTATCACACCTCCTGTTAGCCACCCGATCGCGCTCTCCAAATCTGACGGCTTTAATCAATATCATGCACCCCTTAGTGACCGCGCATTAGCACGTGATCACTAAGTGGTTTTCCCCCCGTACCTTTGCCACGCGTCAAGTGATTTATGGAATCGCTGGCTCTCGGCCAAATACCGCCCATCCTCAAAAGCGGTGCAATGAAACCACTTACCACTTTCCATATACGACAAAATGTCAATTCTTTCTCGGCACACGTCATCTGCCCAAAAACCAAAAAACCCCCGCCAACCTTGACTTTGTTAATAAAACAAATGAATGACATTTTCATTGTTTTTTATCGTATACCAGTGTTCCCATGCAAAGGACGTTGAGGTCAACTGTCGAAGATTTCCAACCGCCACCTTGCCAAGAAAATTTGCAGCCGACGCAGCCCAGAACTTGTTAGCTACTGCCTGTACCTGTTTTTGCACTGTTCACTCTCCGAACATAGGTATTTATCCAATTTCTGCCGAAACCCTGCAAATTCACATTTTACACTGCAATTCCACATAAAAGGCCAAAATTTAACGCAAATTCAGTCTTTATTTCACCATATAAGCTCCCAGACCTATGAATTTGCCCATTTTTCACCAAAAACCCAAATTCCTTTCTGAATCCACAAGAACCAGAAATGGAAACCCCTGTGGCTTTGTCTGTTGCACCCATGAATGCCCCTCATAAAGATTTAGACTATCTGCCTCTTGCGGATAAAGACTTTTAGATAAAAGACTTATCCACTGATAAAAACCACCTTAAAGTCTTTTGTGAAAGTAGGGATAACTATCTGAATGGCTCTAACATCCTAGGACTATGGGAATCCAACCTTCCCATGTATTTTCTCCCCTCAGTCCATATTTTTCTTGATATAATCCACCAATGCCAGGCCAATTATGACCCTAACTTCAGAGCAGTTATGTCTCCAAGCCAAATAGTCCTCTTTCCAATAACTTCTCAATCCATCAACGAAATGCTACAATTCCACTCCAATCAAGCTCTCAGTCCCATTTCCATGGGATATATACTTGAGAAATCCACTCAATTGTCTAAGTCAAAACTGAAACGCATCTGTCAAACCTTCATGTCACCAAAGCATCAGCCTGATGGCCCACCTCCTTACATGCAAACTTTCTTCATAGATATGGGAAGACTCATTGTTGATATGATATCTTTAATTATGGGATTCAACACTAGTGATTTCGTTGATGAGATAACCCTAGTGCTGTTGTCAATTTTCACTCCTGGACAGCCCCCTGCTGTTAAGTATGACTATGCCTCCTATATTGCTAATAATATTCATGAACAGTTCTTAAGACTAGACAATGAAGGAGTTTTCAAATACACCACTTTCATATATCATCTTATGTTGTATTATCAGTTAGAAAACTTTCCCTTCCCTGTCATGAAACTTGACACCAGAGGAAATCCAAGGTCTGTAATCTTTTGGTTTGCAGTCTTCCATAGCTCTTTTGAAACCCCTTACTCCTACAATGAATTCATCAACCTATTTGTTCACCCAGCAACCACATTGTTGACAAGAGTTTCCCCTCCTAGGAATAATGGTGATATGAAGAAGATCCTTTAGCTCTCCAAGCAGTACAGAATAGGTGATTGGTACCTATACAAGAACCATACAGAAATCAGGATATATGGGTGTGAGCTCCACCCTTTTAAGCTACCAAAGTATGTTCCAATGAGGCTCTTTGCATTGGATTATTTCAGGAAAAATGATAAATTCAGACCTGGTCCATTTTTATAATGCCAAGAATAAAGCTCAGCTTAGAATCAAGAATCAGTTAGGTCCTTTTGTCTATAACAGTAGGGATGCATGGAAAGAAGCATAAAGAAATTTAGAAGATCATCTTAAGTTACAAAAGAGTTTTGGATGGGTACCATATGACCCTAACAACTTTATTTGTGATAGAAGAATGAAGAACAAATTATCACCATACATTCACCATAGGATTCCAGAGATTGAACAATTTGCAAATATGGATGAATGGGTGGAAGGGACCCTAGTAGAAAAAGATAACGAACAGGTCAATATTGAAAATGTTATGAGAGATCTTGAGAAAACACTTGACCTGGATTCTTTTGGGCAGGTACAAAGGTCAGGAAGTGGTGCCTCCACAGCTGGAACCTCTCAGCAACATTCACAGGAAACCAACACACTAGCCAGAGGAACATCCAAAGGCAAGGAACTAGAAACCAGTACACATGCCACCGAGCAATCCACAATGTCAAAGCAACCCGAAACTTCCAAGGAGCAAGTCCAAATGCACACTTCTCCCACTCAGGGCAATGTGGGAGAACCTCCAATCTTGCAAACTCCTCTAAATGAGGAAAGAAATAAAAAGAGAGACAGGGAAACTGCTACCCTTGCCAATAGACCTTCGGGACAGCCTGGTACCAAAAGGCAAAGACTAAATCCCCCCTCAGAAGAAGAATATGCTGAAGAGTCTACTGATAGTCAGAGGAGAGAAGGATTAGATAGCCAACAAACTTTCCCAGTAGGTGGGACATCTACTAGCTCACAGAGAAAGGAGCTAGAAAGACAACAAAGTGCAAAGGTATCATCTTTCAGGCCACCAGTAAAGGACACTTCAGATATTAAAAAGACATTTATAGATATAAAAGCTAGAAATGATCCATTAAGGCTTCAGGTCTATAATCAATATTTGAAAATGGCTCCCTCAAATCAAAACAGATTGATGTCAGCCTATGACATCAAGGAAGGTAAGATGATCATGAGTTATTTCAAGCCTAAAGTGCAATAGCTTCAAATAGCAACAGACTATCTTAGAACAAATTTTGAAGTCATGGTAAAGGATATTCATCCTTTGGATCAGATTGAGCTGCACAAGCAAACTAGAGAAAAGATTTATTCCACATTGACTAGTAAAGCTATGATGGCCCAAAGGCTATAAAATTCTTTGGATAACACAACTGCCCAACTACATTTGGAGAAAGCTTCCTCCCAGGCCAAAGATAACAGAATAAAGTCTTTAGAAGAGATAATTATTGGATTGGGTCATGATCCCAAAGATGTAAAGGCTACAAAGGCCTTAATCAAAAAGAAAGATGAAGATATCACTGCCCTAAGGAAGCAACTAAAGCTGCCACCTTCAAGGCATCCACAAACTGCTGAGATTATAAAGCAAAAATCTGAAGAAGAGTTGATGGATTTTCTCTTAAAACTTAATGAACCACTGAATGAGACTGAGCAAGAACATGAAAAAGCATTAAAGGACAAGCAAGGAGAGTCAACCTCTCGGCCTCCCAATGTGATACCAGTAGTCTCAACAATAGTCCCTTCAACCCTTGGAGTAGCTCTAGCACCAAACATTCTAGCAGCCACAACAGAGATGGTCACGGGAACAACAACAACAGGAACAACAGGAACAACATAGGACAGTACTGTCAATTTGAGCACAGAGGAACTAATAAAATCAATGGAGGACATGAAACTACAAGTTTCAGAGCTTAAAAAGGTACAAGAACAGTATGCCAACTTGGAATAGAGGTATGATCTCTCAAAGATAAATGTTGCAGAAAAGACAAGAGAGATCAAAGGATTAGAAAACCTAGTGAAATCATTAGAAAAGGATCTCACATTTCAGAAACCTCTGACAAAAATCAAGAAAATTCTTTGGGCCAACATCACTCAATCAATAAATGATGTTTGGCCATTAATTCAAATAATTTTTGAGCAAATTGATTTAGTAAAGCTAGCTCAAGAAGAAGTTGAAAAGGCAAGGGTAGAATTAGGAAATATGCTTGAGGAAGCCAGCAAACTCATACAGTTTTTGAATACCAAGAATAAGGACCAGCTTGAAGAGCTGGTCATTCAAGATAGAACAGGGACAATCTTGGAAGTCAAAAGGGTTTTTACTAAAAGAATTCTGATGCAAAAATTAGAAAAAAGGTGCCATGACATGTAGGAAGAAATTAATGCTTTCATGAAGAGATTTGATATTTTCCATAATAAAGGGTTGCCAAGTCCTTTACTTATTCATGATAAACTAATGAGTCATAAAGACTATGTGGAGAAATTGAATCAGTATGCAGGCAACCAGGCAGGTCCATCAACAAGTGCATCAACAGCAAAATTATTGCCTACAGGCAGAGTTCTCTATGATAGTTTAGAGAACTTATTCTATGTCGAACATGAGATAAAGCACTTGTTTCCAATTTAGCATACCTTTTTCAGGTACACAGAAACTGATGAGACCCTGAGAAAGCTTCAAAGAACCAGAATACCTGAAGCATAATGATGGGAAGAAATGTTAGACATTTTGTAAAATTATCCTTGTGTAAATTTTGGTTATTTACTGTAGTAAGTAATGGTAAAGAGGATAAACAGAGATCAAACAGGTCGAAGTTCATCAGAACAGGTAAAGAGAATCAGTGAAAATAGGGCAGCTAGAACAAAGTTACCAAAGAAGACAGCAGTAAGCCAAATCATAGGACCTGCCTCCATCACACTCATAAGAATAGGGACAACACAACATCAGTTTGCCTTTTCTCCTATCTACGAGACCATTTGTCTCTATTTTTCTTGTAACTTATTCAAAGTCATCCTAGAATATATCTCACTCTGTTATGAGATATTTTTTGTAACTTTTTTGTATAGATACTCCCTCAATTGGAGTATTGAGGGTGGATTCTTAAACATTGTTGTAAAACTGGTTATTTTGGAATAAAGTGTTGTTGGACAAAATTTTGTATGGCTAGCTAGATGAAGAATTGATGCAAAGGACTTTTCATAGGATTCATGAGTCAGACACCGGATCAATAAGTCTTCTATATCTCATGTTTAAATCTTTTCTTGTTTATTATATCAACTGTGTTTATTTTTTTTTTGCTGAAGCAAGAGACTTTCTTTCTATTTCAAAATCCAAAAGTAAAGTTATAATAGGTACAAAAGGCTTGAATATCTCAAGGCCTACGAAACCAACGAGATCGTACTGTCAATGATGTGACAAATAGACAAACAAAAGGACAAGCTAACCATTCAATTGTCCCCATGATTACAAGTTGACCCAAAGTCCAAATCCATGATAACTCCCATCATTAACTTGCAAGGATTAAACAAACTCGTGACCCCACAAACTAGCTCGACCAGATCTAACCGTTGAAAGCCACCGCCAAAAAGGACGACTCGGAGAGATATCGGAGAGCCAAGATGCAAGATCTTTATGGTGTGATGAAGGGTGGTAAGACGACCCCCACCCCTGCCATGCGTTGAGAGTTGAGTGGCATCACTCTCAACAAACCAAAACCACTTACCATTTGTGAGCCTTGCAATCGTAAGAAAACCGCTGAACGCCTGGTTTTCCAAACCGTGAGAAAAGTGCCGTGGAATTTCCTTTGTGGTAGCAATCTAGCCTTTCATCCTGCTAAAATTGACAATGGAGCTCACCGCCGAAACCTCCTGAAAATGTAAATCACACCTTGTGTCACCATTCAAGAAACGAATGAGATTAGTTCCCTTATACCAAAGGAAGTTATCGCCATGCAGAGTAAGCCCTTTTTCAAGGAGCAGACCACCAAAATGAGTTTGAACATGCATAAAGAGCTTTAATCATATTCTGCCCCTCATGCCCAATGATAAAAAATTTCCTTGTCCTCTGCAACTTGAGCATCGCAGAGAGCTTTTAGCCTACTTGGAGGCATCTCCTGCCATTTCATTTCAATCCTGAAATCTGGATTAGTCACTCCTTGGTTGGCCAAGAGATCTGCAAGTTTATTGGCCTTCCTCCGAACATGATTGAAGCTAACCGTTCGAAGACTTTGGAGATGTTTTCGGATTCTCTGGTACACTTGTGTAAGTCTCCAATGTTTTGAGACCCTTTCAAGCATTGTTCCATAGCTAATATTCTTAACTGCATTTATAGAAATCTCGGAGTCTGCTTCAATGAGGACATTTGAACTGTGATTTAGTTTAAGAAGCTCTAGACATTGTTCCAAAGCCATTAATTCAGCCATGTTGTTGGTGGCTTTGCCTAAATGACAGTGGAAAGTGAAAATTATTTTTCCTTCTTCATCTCTTAACACACCTCCATAACCTGCTTTCCCCAGGTTGCTTTTTGAATCCCCATCAATGTTGCATTTCAGATAACCTTTTGGTGGAGGATGCTAGAAATCCTTTTCTCTTTCCATCACTCTTTATTTTTTGCTAAGACCATTATGGATGATCTCATGCATATCCAGCTGCTTGAGAGTTCTCACTTCAAGTGTAGTGGGAGGAATTGAGGGATAACTGTGCACAGTGGTGGAAACGGTCTCCTTTATCTGCTTTAAGATCAATTCCATCAGGTAAAGAGGAGTAGTTTTTTCATCCTTGAAAATTCTTTTATTCCTTTCCTTCCAAACATTCCAGATAATAAAGCTTGGTGTAAAGGTCCAGGCCAAATTAAGGATCTCATACTCTGAAAAGTTTTTTCTCCACTTGTTCAGGGTGTTAATAATGCTACCTTTGTCTCTGTCTGTCTATTGAAAAATGATGTTGAAAGCATCCCACAACCAGGTAGTATAGGTGCAGTTGTTGAGAATATGCTCCATTGTCTCCTCTTTAGCCTGACATAATTGGCATCTAGAAGGCCCCATGACCCCCCTCTTTTGAATATTTTCCCAAGTTAAAATTTTCTTGTGATGAACTAACCACATAAACAGTTTGATCTTCATCCATCCTTGGTGGCTCCAAAGTTTTTGCCATGACTTAGCCAAAACGCATGGATCTAGGTTAAGGGTTAATCTTTTTGCTTCCTTGATATTGAAGATGCCTTCTTTGTTTTGGTCCCATCTTAACTGATCTTGCCCATCTGTAACCAAGATCTTCCTCTGTTCTAATATTTTCATGATTTCTTCTGTTTTTGCTTTTATGGGGTCGTCCCCTCTGCATTCTATTGTCCTCTAGCTTCTCCATTTCTCCATGTCATGAGGAAGATTCCAGAAATCCCTAACTTTTGTTAGTCCTTGGAAATTAGTTTCTTGCTTGATGCTAATAAAGTCCTTCCTTAACAACATGGGTTCTTGTTGCCATTTATCTTCCCAAAAGAGAGCTTGTTTTCCTGCTCTGATTTCCTAGAAGTTGTTGTCTTGTACTAGGCTTTTGTTATCCCAGGCTTTATTCCAGATGTGAGAACCTTTTATGTTCCCTGACATCCTAATAAGATCACTTGTTTGCTAGGAGCTTGCATATTTTTCTTTCCAGGTTTTAGCCCATTGCGCCCCTAGTTCTTTAACCCATCTCCACCAGAGTTTGGCTCCTACGACATTACTTAGAATCTCCTGATTATCTAAGTCTAGGCCTCCATGACTTTTGGGTTTACATATTTTATCCCAAGAAACAAGGGCTCATTTCTTTCTGTTTTCCTCCTTGCCCCAGAGAAAGTCTCTCTGAATGTTCTTGAGTTGCTGTAAGACCCCTTTGGGGGCTGGCAGCACTGATAAAAAGAAAATGGGGATAGATTGAAGAACTACCTTCGTCAAAATCAACCTGCCATCAAGGTTCAACGCTCTGAAATTCCATCTTTTGATCTTGTCTTGCATCTTGTTGAGCACCAGTTCCTAGATACTTTTGTGCATTGGTTTATCCGTAAGAGGGATTCTCAAATACTTAGAAGGGAGGGCCTCCCTTTGGAAGCCCAGTATTCTAGAGATGTTCCTTTGAATAGCAATGTTAGTATTTAAGAAAAAAAAAATTGATTTTGAGAGATTGACTTCCATACCTGAAGCCGAGGCGAAGTCATTTAAGTCATGATAGATTGAAGAACTACCTTCGTCAAAATCAACCTGCCATCAAGGTTCAACGCTCTGAAAGTCCATCTTTTGATCTTGTCTTGCATCTTGTTGAGCACCAATTCCTAGATACTTTTGTGCATTGGTTTATCCGTAAGAGGGATTCTCAAATACTTAGAAGGGAGGGCCTCCCTTTGGAAGCCCAGTATTCTAGAGATGTTCCTTTGAATAGCAATGTTAGTATTTAAGAAAAAAAAAATTGATTTTGAGAGATTGACTTCCATACCTGAAGCCGAGGCGAAGTCATTTAAGATTTTTTTGTACGCTGTAGCTTCCTTGACTATGGGGATACCCTGCAGCATGGTGTCATCCACAAATCATTGATGAGTCAAGGTGTGGCCGTTCTCCGTTAATTGGAGGCCCTTGATCTTTCCTAAGACTTTAGCATTTTTAATGGTTCTGCCCAATCCTTCCATCATGAGGATAAAAAGAAAGGGAGAGAGTGGGTCTCCCTGCCTAAGGCCTCTGGAAGGAGTGAATATCTCTGAGGGTGATCCATTCACCAGAATTGAAAAGCTGGGTGAAGTAACCAAAGCTATAACCCATCTGATCCAGTCATGATCAAACCCAAAAGCGGAAAGGACCTTTTTGATGTAAATCTGGTTGACCTTGTCATACGCTTTTGCAATGTCTAGTTTCATGATCATACCAGCTTGCTTTTTGCTAGTGAGTGAGTGAACAACCTCATGGGCCTGAATAATATTATCTAGTATTTGCCTTCCTTCAACATAGCCAGACTGTTCTCCAGAAATCAAAGAAGGAAGAAGAGGTTTGAGTCTGTTGGCTAGGATCTTGGAAATAATTTTGTAAACTACATTGCATAAAGCAATGGGTCTGAACTTATCAAGAGTCAGGGCTGAGTCCTGTTTGGGGATCAGGGAGATGAAGGAGGTGTTGAGGGCTTTCAGAATGGATCTGCTTCTTCTGGAGTCCTCTACCACATCCAAAATATCATGTTTGACAATATTCTATCAGGCTTTGAAGAAGTCAACATTAAAACCATCTAGACCTGGAGCTTTGCCATTCTGCATTCTTTGATAACCATGCTGACCTCTGCTTCGGTAACTGGTTTGTTCAGGTTAAAGTTATCTTCTCTGGACACCGTCCTGGGAATATTATTTATAATTTCCTTGATGTGTTGGTCTCTGTCTTGATTATTTTCATTAGTGATGCCTCTGAAATGTTGAACCATCACAGCTTCAATATCCTTGTGATAGGTCTGAAGCTCCCATATTCATTCAATATTGAGGAGATTCTATTGTGCTTTCTGTTGGCTATGGTGGAACAGTGGAAAAATATCATATTTCGTTCACCTTCTTTGAGCCATTGGACTCTAGACTTTTGTCTCCAAAAGATTTCCTCCTGTTTGCATAAATTCTCCCAATCAAGGTTATGTTTTTTAGCTTGCTCACTTTTGGTTTTATCAAAACCATCTGTGATCATAGCTTGGTTTAGTTCCTGCATTTTGATCTCTACTGATTTTTTTTTTTTACAAAAATGTTACCAAAATCCTTCTTTTTCCATTCTTTGAGTTTGATTTTTATGTGCTTTAGTCTTTTATGGAGGAGGAACATTTTGGTGCCTTGAACCTATAGATCTTCAGACCACCATTCTTCAATGTTGTTGATGAAATCTGGTTGGGAGAGCCAAATATTCTCAAATTTGAATGGTCTGTTCCTGGGAGCATCAAATCCCTTGATTTCTAATTGAATCGGCCAATGATCAGAGCCTCCAAAAGGGAGAATACTGGCAGATATTTCTGTATTTTCTAGCATTAGCTTCTCGGAAATCAAAAATCTGTCTAGCTTGGAGGCAACTTGAGCATTACCTCCTATTTTGTTGTTCCAAGTAAAAAGACCATTATGCATTTCAGAGTCAACCAGTGCCATGTCTTCTGTGAAAGAATGGAAACCTACTGAATCTCTACTGAGGATTGTGGTGCCTCCTTTTTTTTCCGAAAGAGATTTAATCATGTTAAAGTCTCCTCCAATGACCCAAGGGATTTCTTTATGTCTGCTTTTGAGATCTGCTAGGGAGTTCAGAAATCTAAGCTTCTCATCTATTCTTTGGGGACCATAGACATTCGTAACCAGGAAGGTCTCAGATATCCCTATTGGTTGAATGATAGCTGATAAGTAATTTCTCATTGCCTCTGCATCTACAATGCTGAATTTTTTGGGGTTCCAAAGAGTGAGAATGCCTCCAACTGTGTTCGCTGCTTTGACTTCTAGAAACTCAAATTTACTGAGCCTTTTGCTATGGATTTGTTTTATTTTCTGAATGGAGCATTTTGTTTCTTGAATGAAGATTATGTCCGGCATTGCTAGTTTCATTCTATTACTTAGCATTCTTTGTTTTCTTTTACTACCTAGACATTTGATATTCCATGATATAAACTTCATACTTAAAGATTTGTAAAGGAGTAACTAGTTAGATCTTTCATCTTACTCGAATCTATCATTAGCTTCCCACACTCCATCAGGAGCTCATTTTGTTTTTTTATGCCTCTCTTTTTTCTTGGATTTCTGGTGGCTAATCCTAGATTTACTTTCGTTGTTTTCACCCCTTTGTGCTCCTATTTGTGGATGTTTTTACCCTTCTCCAATCCTCGTTCCTGGGTTTTCCATAAAAACAACTGCTGTATTCTGTTGCATTCTTCTTGAGGAAGAGACTTTATTCCTCCTTTGGTGCCTTGCATCAGGAATCCTTCCAGATCCAAGTTTTCCTTGTCAAGAATTTCTTGTAGTTCATGATCTTCTAGATCTGTTTCACTTTGGGTCATTTCCTGGTCCATTTCCATTTCTGTTTCACTTCTCATGGCTTCTTTTTGAGAGCCAATGTCCGGAGAATGAATTTTGTCCTCTTTATTTTCTTTTTCTTTTGCATCTTCCTTCTGACATTGATTCTCTCTTGTGATCTCTTCACACTCTTCTAGCACTTGAAACTTATTCTAACTATCCTTTTGCCCCTCAGTGCGTTGTTGCTTTGATCCCTTTTTTCCTCCCCTTCCTCTACTGGCCACTTTCTGAAAGATTTTAGAGTCCTTTGTTGTATTAGGCTTTTCTTTGTTATATTCTTTGTTGAGAGGGTAGTCTCTTAACAAGTGCCCATGTTCATGGCATCCTCGGCATCTAAAAGGGATATGTTCGTAATCTACCATCTGCACCCACTTCTCATCAAAAACTTCCAGGATGACTTCATCCAGAAGTGCTCCTGATAGATCCATTTCCGCGCATATCTTGGCAAAGGAGGTATATTTTCCCCTTCTTGTGGCTTCAGAAGCTTTAACAAAGTGTCCTAGTTTATTGCCAATGGCAGCCAACGATTCTGTTTGCCAATAATCGAGAGGTAGAGAGTAGAGCCTTACCCACACAGGAACCAAAGAGAATGTTTCCCTCTCTGGGGCAAAGTTCATTCTCCAAGGTCTCATATAGAGACCCGCTGCAGCAAAAAAATAGGGTCCTTCTTCGAATATTTTGTCTTTATCTTCAATGTTAGAGAACACTACTGTGAAGAATCCTTTTGACCTAAGATGTAGGTCAATGCTTCCTTTGGGCTTCCAGTGATTCTTAATCCATGTCTGTAAAGCCTTTTTAGTGGGCCATATTCCCATGAATTTACAGATAATGGCATAGGTTCCCATATATTCCCTGTGCTCCTGCAGAGCAGGATCATTTAATATTACTCGAGGAGTGATTTTTGCTTTTGGTTTGCAAGGTCCTTTTTGTTTTTTGTCTCTTGAACCCAGAATTTTGTCTTCTTCCTCTTTGTCCTTTGTGCTGTTGTTTTCTTTTGTTCTGGTCCCATCTATTTCCTTTTCATTGTCCCTATTTCTGTAGTTCATACCGCCTTTACTATTTCCAGTTGGTGATTTACTTCTGCTGGTCACTGCATCTTTGTAGGAGGGAGCAGAGCTCCCTCCCCTACCACTCTCCATTAGAATCGAACTCTGCTCGCTGTGGAAACCCTAGCCGCTGTGTCTCGTCCATTATATCAACTGTGTTTCATATCTGAATGATAAACGAAAAAGAATAATTTAGAAATTGCTTGAGTGCAATCTGTTTTCAATCATTTTTGTTCTTAATGTTTTCCTCTAAACTAGCATAAAGAGTGAATTCTTAAATGCTCCTGTTTCCAAGGTTATTCATTTTGATTATTTGGTAAATAATTCTTAATTGCTCTTTAGTGGTAATCATCCAAGTTCCCTCTTTTAAAATATGTTGAAGGATTCTTAATTTCCCTTCATCTCTTTTGAGTCCATTCCATCTTTTTTAAGTCTCTATTTGTTCCCTGTTTAACTACGTTGCCCTGTGAAACCATCCCTTGTTAAGAAACCAAATCCAGTTAAGCCATCTGCTTTGACTCCAATAGCCCAATGGCCTAAACTACTCAGTCCTACCCCTCTGCTATTGAGTTCCACCACCAAACATAATCAAAACCCCTAAAATTTCATAACTAGCCTAATATATTTCAAAACAAAACTAAAACTTAAAGAGAGAGCCCTCTCTGGGTACAGATTGGCTAGATTCTATACCTAAAAGTTGGTTTGTGGTTACCTCGGATCCCTTTCCTCTTCCCAACAACTTCAAGGAAAATCTGAGTGATAACATAGTGGCAACTCCATTGGGGAACGAATAATTTGTTTGTTACTATTGTTTACTTTATAAACTACAGACAGAGCCCGAAGTTAGCCAAGTAGCCTTTGAACTGCTCTTGCTTTGAAATTGCATAAGTAAATGAATGCTGCTTTAGTCTATCTCCGGTCTAGTTTATGGATTGAACATCTGGTTTCAAACACTCGACCAGTTCCTCTTGTCAAATAAGTCTTTAAGAAAGTTCAAATCCCATACCTAAAGGCCTCTTAAAGAAATTGTTGAAGTTATGTTGTTAGTCCCATTTAAAGAAAAAAACAAAAATACACCTAGAAATCTAGCTTCAGAAAGGACTCATTACACCAGAGCTAATCCTAATCCAAATCCTCCACCTGTGTTTGAAAATCCTAATCTGATCCCTAGAATTATTAGGAGACAGGAAAGCAAAGAAAGTTCTGCTAGTTCTTGGCCCCTATACAGATCAAGATCTTGCCCTGTAAAGTGGATCTACCTTGAGGATGAACCCTTTTGATGAGCAATTTGAGACCTCTTTATTTGTAACCTTTTCTAACTCTCAGTTGGTCCACTTGGTTCAAGACCCAGTATTTATTGAAGATTTACAGCTTGAAGTTGTCACTTCACATCTTGATAGACATTTGCAGAACTCCATACAGTCTGATATTACCTCTAAAGGAACACCCAACATTTCTATGATCACTACTGCCTCTCCAAGGTCAACATCATTTCCTCAGACATCTCAACCTCAAACCACCCCTTCTACTCCTCCATCCACCACTCCAAGACCAACCCCAGCTGTGGTTTCATCACTACCTACTGCAATGGCAAATAGATATACTCCCTTGGTATTACCAGCCAATCCAGGGGCTATGCCCCAAGACTATCAAAGTAAAATCACTCCATTTGATGGTTTTGGTACCTACACTGCACAACAACATACCAAAAAAATGATTGATTACTTTGAAATATATGAAATAGATACAGATGATGTAAGAATGAGAATTTTTGTTCAAAGTATGACTGGAGAAGTTAGGACCTGGTTTAGAGCCCTTCCTGCAAATAGTATCAATGACTTAGAAGCTCTTTATAGAACATTCTTGAACAAATGGGAAAAGAAGAAAGATCCCCTCCAAATCTTATCAGAATATGAAAAAATGAAGAGAGGTACACAAGAAACTGTCCAAGATTATTGCACTAGGTTCAATAATGTTTACAATGCTATCCCTCAAAACCTCAGACCTCCTCCAGATTTAGCGTTAATCAAATTCCTTAATGGATTTGATTTTGACATGGCATACCAGCTTAGGGAAAGAGCTCCTCGAACTTTAGAAGATATGCAAAGTATAGCTGTCAGTGTTGAATCCAACTTGATATCTAAACGAGCCAAGGCCAGAAGTGAAAGGAGGATACCATTGAAAGAAGAACCCTCAGCCTTTGAACAGAAACTAGATGCTATTATTAAAGGGATGGATCGGCTATGAGATAGAGTAGAAACAATTGAAAGGAAATCCCCTTGGGATGCTCAACCGAGCAATACTGGGAGAAATCCAAATTTCAGAAAGAATCAAAACCAGAACACTGGAAAGGCTGGTCCTGACCAAAACATTAGGCCCCCATTCTAGGAAAATTATGTTGAAGCCTCAAATTCTGATGAACCAGCAGAAGATAATCAAATAAACTTGATGGGACCCAATAATGAACAACAAGTTTTCTTGACCCAAGAGGATCAAGAAGCTCACATTCTCAAACAATTCCAAACTCAGTCATGTGAATCATTTGACTTCAGGGAGGGATATGATACAACCATTTATGAAGTCCACAAGCAATATAATCTGAGGAGCAGAAGAATTGATGTCCCTGAAACCAACAAACAGAAAGCTAGAAAACAGCCCAACAAAGGTAAGACCAATACCACACCTGTACATACTCTTTCTAGATCAGATCCTAATCCTGCTAATCCAATTATTGAAGACGTATCCGATAATCAACCTAATAACAGACAACTCTCCACTTCTCTTCCTCCCAAAGGAAATATGGAATAACCTCCAGAATTTGATTTGGAAACAACTTTAGTTCATAACCCCACTCCTGAGAAGGAGAAAAACATGGAAAATACAGAAGATAAAGAGAATCCAACTGTCCAAAATACAAGAAATTAGACTGAAAAAACCTTTTATTTTGGAGACTAAAGTAGGCAAATTAAAAGTAGTTGTTCCATTGTCTGAGTTAGCTAAACATGATGTCTACCGAAACCAATCAATAGATCACTCAAAATCTCTGGAAATGAAGACTCAGTAAATGTTTTTGATGACCAACTTGAATTAATCTTTGGCCCTGAAGTAAATCGAAAACCCGTGGATGGAGGAATCCTTCCTTTCTATGTAAGTTTAAACATACTTGAAAAAATACTTCATAATGCCACGTTTGATTCTGGGGCATCTCACAACCTAATGCCCAAGTCTGTAATGGAAAAATTAGACCTAGACATCACCAGGCCATACAAAGACCTCTTTTCTTTTGATTCAAGTCAGGTGAGATGTTTAGGATTAATCAAAGACTTGTGTGTTTCACTGGTTCAATACCCTGCAAAGACAATCTTAATGGACATAGTAGTAGCAAATATTCCACCAAAGTATGGCATGTTATTGTCCAGATCTTGGGGTGCAAAGCTTCAAGGATCTCTTCAATTGGACATGTCATATGCTACTATTTCAGTTTTTGGCCAACCTAAGAAAATATGCAGAGAAACTTTAATGAAATATGTAGTAAGTAGTCAAGAGAAACCTCAAAATTTCCCTATCTACTCAGTACACTCTGATATGGATTCTTTCATTCTTTACAATGCTGAAAGTGATCCCTCCAATGAATTAGAAGTTTTAGTAGCAGAACCAAAAGAAATTACAAAAGAAAAGTCTAGTGTTCAAATCCAGGAAATCTCTGAGAACAATGAAACATCAGATACCCAAAAGAGACCAGAAGATAGCAAAAAACCAAATCTCACTATTAAACAAATTCCTGATACTCCTTATACCAATTACGAACATGAAATTCTTTGGCACTTAGAATTTGATGGTTCAGTCAACAAATTAGGAGTAGGAGTAGGAGTTTGGGTGTACAATCTTGAAAATTACCATGTTGAAGGCCATGCCTACAGATTAAACTTTAAGTGCACCAATAATATGGCAGAATATGAAGCTCTTTTGCTAGGTCTTACACTTGTCAAAATATTAGGGGCAATTAGAGTGTCTATCATAAGATATTCTGATTTAATAATTCAATAGATTAAAGGGAAGTATCTAACAAATGATCCTATATTGAGATACTACAGAGGAACAGTTATAGAGATTCTCAATACTTTTCTGGAAACTTAGCTTGCTAAAATCCCAAGAAAACACAACTTGCAAGCCCATAGTCTGGCAATGTTTGCTAGCACCTGCAAATTACCATTTGAACCTAATCATCAGTTCACAGCTGAGATTAGACATAGACCAGCCATACCTGACAATTTAAAGAGTTGGGAAGTGTTTGATAGTGATGAGCAGATTAACAATTTCTTGACTTTAGATGAAGAATTTTCTAACAGTCACATAGATGTAGATATAGTTATTGAATTCGATCAAACAAATGAGGTAGAAATAGACATTTCAGAAGAAAGTACAATTCAAATGCTTCATCCCACAAAGTTCACTAGCAAGGAAATGCAGGACCTTAAACAAGTGGATATTGATGAGATTATTGAAGGAGAATATGAAGTAATTAATTTAAAAGACAATTATTTGCCCAAAGGATTAACTCCTCTGAAAGACCTCTTTGACTCCAATGATATTCAAAATAAACCTACGATGGAACCACTAAAAGCAGATATTGAGGAATATAACTTGGGGACTGAAGAAAATCCAAAAATGATAAAGTTATCTAAAGCTTTGCCTCCTGACCAAAAACTAAAATATGTTGAACTAATGAGAGAATTCCAGGATGTCTTTGCCTGGAGTTATGAGGATTTGAAATCATATGACACCTCTATAATTCAACATACCTCTGAAAGAAAATCAAAAACCATTTAAACAAAAACTTAGAAGAATCAACCCTGTACTGCTACCATTAATTGAGAAAGAAATCAAACGCATGTATGAAGCAGGGATAATTTCTCCTATTAGGTTTTCAGAGTGGGTGTATAATCTAGTACCTACTAGGAAGAAAACTGGGGAAATTAGATTATGTGTCGATCTAAGAAATGTAAATAAGGTTTCTTTGAAGGATAATTACCCTTTAGCCAAGATGGATCATATTTTACAAAGGGTAGTAGGTGCTTCAATGATTTCACTTTTAGATGGGTTCTCAGGGTATAACCAGATTCTGGTTCATCCTGATGACCAAGAAAAAATAGCTTTTACAACACCATGGGGGACATTCAAGTACGTCAAAATGCCATTTGGACTTAAAAATGCAGGAGCAACCTTCTAAAGAGCAATGGACATAGAATTTGCAAAAGAAATTCATGATTTTCTAGTTATATATCTAGATGACTTAACTGTTTTTTCTAAATCAGATTAGAAACATTTGGACCATCTTAGACAAGTATTCCTAAAATGTAGAAAATATGGTATTTCTTTGAATCCAAATAGGTCCTTGTTTGGTCTAGAGGAAGGTAAACTCTTGGGCCATATCATTTCCAAAGATGGTATTAGAATTGATCTTGCTAAAATAGAAGCTATTTTGCAGATACCTCACCCTAGAAATATCAAAGAACTCCAAGCTTTCTTATGGAAGATAAATTTTTTGAGAAGATTCATATCTAACTTAGCTGAACTAATTAAATTACTTAATGATATGTTAAAAAAGGATTCAAGTATCAAATGAATAGTGGAAGCCAAACAAACATTTGAAGAAATTAAAATGGCTTTAACTAGAACATCGGTCCTTACAAGTCCACAATTTGATAGAGACTTCATAATATTTTCATTTGCAACAAAACACACCATAGAAACTGTTTTATTACAAATGGATGATCAAGGATGTGAGAAACCCATAGCCTTTTTTAGTAAAGCACTTAGGGATGCATCATTAAAATAAAAAATCATGGAAAAACAAGCTTTTGCACTTGTAAAATCCATTAAAGACTTTAAAGTCTACATATTGTACTCCCATGTGATAGCCTATGTACCAAATGCTGTTGTCAAAGACATCTTAACCCAGGATGGAATTGAGGGCAAAAGAGGTAAATGGATTGCTACCATATTAGAGTATGATATTGAAATAAAACCTACAAAGCTAATAAATGGACAGGGATTGGCCAAGCTTATGACAGAAACAAATTGTCAAGCCCTGGACATTAATGAACTGGATAACGAACAGGAGATGGCGACTCCACAAATCAGCCAGGCCTTCTTAGATTCACCTTGGTATGCTGATGTAATTTATGTACTATTAAACTTGCAAGCTTCTCCAGGGTTATCCAGAACAAAGAAAAGGTTTTAAAGATGAAAGCTTCAAAGTTTTGTATTTTAGATAATGCTCTTTTTTGGAAAAATCATGAAGGTATTCTATTGAATTGTTTATTAAAAGAAGAAGCTAACAAGGCTCTCCAAGAATTTCATGCAGGAGACTGTGGTGGACACCTTTACAGGAAATCAACTGCAGACAAGATCCTAAGGGCTGGATTTTGTTGGCCAACCATGTTCGCTGATGTAAAGAAATTTGTCACTGCTTGCCATAAATGTCAAATTTTTGAAGGCAACAAAAAACTATTACCTTTACCCCTGAGACCAATTTCCACTGAAAACCCTTCCAACAATGGAGCCTTGACTTCATTGGAGAAATCCATCCTCCTTCTTCTGGCCAACACAAATGGATTCTCACTGCCACAGACTATTTCACCAAATGGATAGAAGCCATTCCTTCCAGACAAGCTAATGACACAGTGATCATAGGATTCCTAGAAACCAACATATTGTCGAGATTTAGCTGTCTTGATAAAATCATAATTGACAATGTTGATGCCTTCAAATCAAAGAAGATGATAAGTTTCTATAACAAGTACCATATCACCTTAGGCCATTCCACAGCCAATTACCCTCAAGGTAATGGATTGGTTGAGTCTTCCAATAAAAGCCTTATTAATATCATTAAAAAATTATTGGAGGAGAACAAGAAAAATTGGCACAAGAAACTGACAAATGCACTATGGGCAGCCAGACTCACCACCAAAAATCTATTGGAACTAGTCCTTATGAGTTAGTCTATGGCATGGAGGTTGTATTTCCTTCATCTTTAGGAGTCCCTGTAATGAAATTACTTCAAGAAGCTCAGGTGGAGCCTAATGATATTCAAAGGAGGATAAACCAGACCATCAATCTGCAGTAGACCAGAGAGGAAGTGTATCAAAGATCCCAAGTGTTGCAGGAGAAGCTTAAGAAGATATTTGACAAAAGAACCAAGGCAGATGATTTCTACCTTGGAGACAAAGTGTTAATATGGGATTCTAGGAGAGAGGATAAGGGAAAACATGGGAAGTTTGACTTCCTATGGAAAGGACCTTATATTATCTATGCCTTACAAGGAAACAATACATATTATCTAAAAAACTTGGATGGCACAGAAACAAAAGAAGGGCCAGTTAATGGTCGGATGTTGAAACATTACTTTGATCCTACTTATTAATGTATCTTGATTTTTAACATGTAAATACTATATCCTTTTTAATTTCACAGTTTTGATTGGATGGTAACTTGTTGGAGTTGAAGCCCGAAGAGAAGGCCCTAAGCTTCAGAGGTATCACTGTCATACATACAATAAAGCAACAAGCAGAAGAAGATTCCATAGTTCAGCCAAAATCATTCAGAGGCCATCTGACCTATGATGAGCCCCAAAAATGGGTAACTTATTGGGCTCATTTTGCCTATTGTTCTTCATCAATCCACCATTTTTCATAGTTTATGCATGTTTTTTGAGTATATTTATGTTAGTTGAATGAATGAGGATAGTCACTTGACCAAGAAGGCTAACACGTGGTTATTGCAGATTTTTGGACAAATTTTGGACCAAAGCAAAGTAGTTATGAGCCAGATGACAGCCAAGCATGAAGGAACAAGGGTGAGGATTCGTAGGAAGGGTGTCTCCTACACTAAATGGCCCCTTCCTTGAAATCTCCACCCTTAGCTCGGAGTTCAGCAGGCCACCAAAAAGGATTCCCAAGGGCAGCTGAGCAGTTTTGTGTAAAGTGACTGATCACTAGTAGTTTTAGGAGCTGTTCCCCTCGAGTTAAGGAGGGCCGTCGGAGACCCTTGTAGTGCATAAATAGGAAGGATTCCAGCCTTCGTACTTTACTTTTTGAACAGTTGTATTTTTCACTATAGTGCTGCTAGTTTCTCAACTCATTTTGTAGTTTCTGCTGTACAACTTTCTGGTGACATGGTTGTTTTTGAATAATGGAAAGTAGTTTCATTTGGCATCAGTCCTGAGATTTTTTCTTAGGAGCCTGCAACTCTTGGGGTTGGGCCCAACCCAAGTCCCAAGGCTTCCTTCTTGTATTGTTACATGTTTTGAATGTCTTTATCAAATAATTTATGTTAAGTAGATTACAGATTTGCTTGATTACATAGGTCATTGTTGGTGATTAAAAAGACTTTTCAAGTTCAGATTGTTTTGATAGGTTAATAACAAAGAAGATCTTGAGAAAAAGGCCATCAAGTACCCCTGATCTCACCTCTCCCTCTGTGGGACCATGAGCTAAGACCAAGGTGTCCTTGCCGCTACCAAAAACACTATCTTTGCTTCATCATGCAATTGTTAGTGTAGATTCTCATCTGCAAAAGTTGATACCAGTTGAGGTTACATGTTCAGGTTCATGATTGCTTAGTTTGCATAGCTATTTCACATGATTTCGTTGCAATAAACTTCTGCTCATTTGCTTTGCTGATATTCAGGTCAAATTAGGTTAAAGTAGCTAGGTCTTTGGTTTTTCGAGTCTTTGTTTGAATAGTTTGGAAAATAACTTACAGAGCACCTGTAAAACCTCTTTTCCTACCCCTACTCCATCAATATCACCTGCTCTGCCCTCCAACTCTAATTCTTGCCTCACATTTGCTACGTTCCCTCACTTTGACCTAATTTCCATATTTTTGTGCAACATTGCTCTACCCCTCCTTGAACAAATCCAACCATCCTTGTCACTCACCCGCTTCATTCGCCAGGTCATGGATCATTCCACATCATCATCAACCTCCATACCCACTTCTTCACCTCTTTTCCACCATCAACCCTTCAAAAATCTCCTTTCAAAACATCCTGTAGAACCCCTGTGGACTTCCTGTAGAAGCTCACGAAAGCGGTTTCTTGGAATCCGATCACTGTGAAACTCTCTGGAAGGGTGCTAGGGACCCCTTAGGCCCTCTTCTAACCTTTCCAACCTCCTGCAAGCACCTACTCCATTTCCATTCGCTAGTTAACCTTTGCACAATCAAAAACAATTAAAGCATATGCAAAATAATCTTGACGAAGTACTCAAAAATGAAAAAAGATGCTTTATTCATATTTCTCTTCAGAAGTAGCTTAGTAACATGAATTTTACCTTTCTAGAAGTCAATGGCATCCATTCCTATAGCTTCATCCTTTTACTTGCACCAGTAGGGTTAGTCGGTAAAACTAGGGTTTGCGTTCCTTTCTAGCTTTCAACTTCTTTCTGCAAGTAGATTAGCCTCTAGTTGAGTTAGCTTTCATCCATCATCGTTAAAAGCTTCTTCTAAGAGCTCATACAAGTTGGCTTAAGTTCCTAGTGGACTTGTGCTAGCTGATCCAGTGACAGCTGCGGCAAGAGCTAGTAATTGTGCATATAGCACCGTCTCTTCCAAGTTTGTTACGAACTACCGGGTTGATAAAAGTAAAGAAGGGAGTCCCAGGAGTTGCAACATTATTGCTGCAATACTGGAGCCCACCATCTTTTTGGTGTCATTTCCAGGGAAGCATAAGAGTATTGGTGATTGCTGCTTTTCTTCTATTTTCTACTACAACCTTCTGCTAAGTAGTTTATTTCAGCAAGAGTAGAGTAGTTGTTTCATTTCCATTCTGCAATTTCATTTATGCAAAAGTAGATTAGCATTTCCTGCTTTCATAGATTAGCATTTCAATTCCGCAATTTCAATTCTGCAAGTGTAGATTAGCATTTCAATTCTGCAAGCGTAGCTTAGCATTTCATTCCTGCAATTTCATTTCAGCAAAATAGATTAGTTCTTTTCTGCTTTCATTTCAATTCCGCATTTTCGTTTCAGCAACATAGATTTTAGTTAGTTGCAATTCAATCTTTTCAGTTTTGCAGGTACAAGCAGAGAAAAAACAAAAGCAACTAAAATATTTCATTTCATGCCTCGTAGGAACAGAGATAATATCGGAAAATTCCTACCCAACACCCCCACCACATCACTGAGTCACCCTTCTCTCTTCTTTGGTGGCAGTGATCCAGAAGAACCTATAGGTGAACCTCCTGAGATATACGAAGATCATATAACATAAGAAGACAAGAAAACATTCCTTTTGAGACCATGGCTGAAAACAGAAATGGTAGAGAAGATGAGGAGAGAATAGAAGGTGCCTTCCCCATCCGAGAGACCAACGGGGACATGAAGATGAAAAAATAAGTCCCTCAACCTTACCTCATTTCCATGGATTGACCACTGAAGACCCTGATACCTTCCTGTTTGAGTTTGCTGTCCTTTGTCAAACTTATGACTATGCAGAAGACGAGCAAAAGTTGAAACTCTTTCCCTCTACCCTCAAGGATGCAGCACTACGCTGGTTCATGGGGTTACCTGGAAACAGTATCACAACTTGGGTTTAGATGCAACAAGCCTTTAACAACAAATACCGGGACTACTGTAGGTCAAAGGAAACAAAGGGAGAAATCTTTCGGATGACCATGGGAAGCGATGAGTCTTTAGAAGACTACGAGGAAAGGTTCCAACTTAGCTATAAACGGGCCAGGTGCATGCTTGACCCTAAATCTCTGAAACTGGTTCTGCTCCAAGGAGTCCCCGAAGACCTTCTAGATACCCTCCATCTGCTAGCTGGAGGAGACATCTACCAACTACCTTATGAGGACATAAAGACTGTGTTTAGAAACCACTCTAGGGTAGCTCGGAAACGAGGTAGGGGGAATCCACTCTCAGCTAGTACCACCTTCTCCAAGCATGAGTTTGCTAATCAGATGGAAGACCTCAAAAGTGAGATGAGACAGACCATTGCTATGCAACTGGATACCTTCCGAATCCAATAGAAGAAAGAGGAAGCTGAGAGGGCTTTTGCGATTTTTTGTCCCAGATGTACAAGGAAGCATCCTAAGAACGAGTGTCCATTGCACTCAGTGGAGGTATGTTTCGTTGGTGAGGAAGACCACCCCACGAACCAGTGCCCAACCTTACTTGGACTTAAAGCCATGTACCAAGGGGCTGAAGGGGCCACTGAGCCACTCTACTTCTTTAACCAAAGGAGGCCGCATGGGTCCAGACCTTACCAGCAGGGGATGCAAGGAACATCGCAAGCTTATTACAACCCCAACCAATCCACTCACATGCCTTCTTGGGGACCCCCTGCTCATCCTTCCTGATCCACACCTCCTCCTTGGTCTTATCCATCTTAGTACCATACTCAACTTGCTGCTCATTTGTTTCACTCTCATGTCCAGCCACAACCTCAGTGGAATACACCTCAACTGGGGTGGAGGCCCCAATACAACTCTCCTCCCACTATTTTGCCTCCACCTCCTACTCAACCACAACCATTACCTCCTGCTCCTCCAAGACAACCCCAGATTTCTACTCAACCGAACCCGAACTCCAACAATAGACAGGCCCAACAAGTATACACTAGAGAGACAACATGCCCTACCTATGCTGTGGAGATTCAGGAGATCAACCTATGATCTAGAAAGGTCCTTCCAGATCACCAGCCTCCTCCCCCAGAGGAAGAGGAAGAGAAACAAGAAAGTGAACCCAAAGCCGTTCCACCCTTTCTTGAGAGACTAACAGTAGCCACGCAACCAAACCTAGAGGAGACTAAACTTCTAGGAGAACTTAAACAGTTGTGTGTGAAAATTCCACTTCTCCAAGCCATAAAAGATGTACCAATCTACAACAAATTGATCAAGGAGAAGTGTTTCAGGCACCTAGGCAGGCGCAAGAGAGATGCCCCGACTATCAATGTCATAGGACAACTGTCTGATCTAATGTTGGGACAAGTAATCTGTCCAAAATATTTGGACCCTGGGAGTCCTGTAGTTGATGTCCACATCAATGGCACCATAATCCCCCACACCTTGATTGATCTAGGGGCTGCCATTAATGTGATGACCAGGGACACTATGCTTAAACTTAACCTTCAGAGTTCCTTAAGAAAGACCTCGACAGTACTGCAGTTGGCAGACCGCTCCACCGTGACTCCCGAAGGGATTGTGGAGGATGTCTTGGTCTCTGTTGATTCTTGGGAGTACCCTGCGGAATTCTTGGTCCTTCAACCAAAGGCAAAACTCACTGGATACCCCCTCATTTTGGGAAGGACTTGGTTAGCTACTGCAGATTCTTACATCAGTTGTCGAGCTAGAAGCATGACCATCAAGAATGGGCCTATGTCCAAACAGCTAGTCCTATACCCTCCTGCCCAACCTCGGTTAGAACATGACTTGCCTCTCTAGTTGGAGGAGAAAAATGAGGGTGAAGTCTACTCTGCACCATTGTGCACAGTAGAAGCCACCAAGGGAGGTCCTCTGACCGAGGATGACTTGATCGAGAATTTGATTCAAAATCCACCTTCCAGTGCACTATCATTAGAGGAGTTAGTGGAAGGTACCCAAGCTAGCGCTTTAGTGGACCTCTGTGTGGCCGATCCGACCTCAACCAGATTTAAAAATGTGGAATTTGGCCCTAAAAGAACCTTAAAGATCAACTCATCCCTATCTCCCTCTCAGGAGAAGGAGCTCTGTAGCTTATTGAGCCACCATTTGGATGCTTTTGCCTGGAGCTATAAGGAAATGAAAGGAGTCCATCCGTCGGTCTGTACCCATCACATTTACATTAAAGAGGATTGTAAACCAGTCAGGCAACCTCAGAGGAGAATGAATCCAGCCCTTGAGGACATCGTTAAAGAAGAATTGCAAAAGTTGTTGGACATAGGATTCATCTACCCCATCTCGAACAGCGAATGGGTTTCTCCTCTAGTGCTTGTACCCAAGAAAAATGGGAGTGGAGAATCTATGTAGATTATCGAGAACTTAACAAAGCCACCAAGAAGGACCATTTCCCTTTGCCTTTCATAGATCAAGTGCTAGATGGGCTGGCAAGGAAGAAGTTCTTTTCTTTCCTAGATGGGTTCAGTGGGTATAATCAAATCCAAATCAGCCCGGAAGACCAAGATAAGACCACCTTCACTTGTCCCTGGGGAACCTTTGCCTACCGGGTCCTTCCCTTTGGGCTATGCAACGCTCCTGCCACTTTCCAGAGAGCAGTATTGAGCATATTTTCTGAGTTGGTTCACGATTCGGTGGAAATTTATATGGATGACTTTACTCCTTATGGGTCTAACTTCCAAGAAGCATTGTCTAACCTGGGAAAAGTTTTAAACAAATGTATTGAGATGAACTTGTCCCTCAGTCCTAAAAAATGTGAATTCCTGATGACTGAAGGGACCATGTTAGGTCATACCATTTCTTAGCAAGGATTACAGGTGGATCCTAACAAAATTGCTATCATCCAAAAGGTTCCACCTCCTCAAAAGGTAAGAGATGTTCAGAGTTTTCTAGGCTTAGCAGGATATTACTGAAGATTCATTAAAGATTTCAGTAAGCTAGCCTCGCCATTGTTTGGCCTCTTAGGGAAAGATGTTGAGTTTAAATGGACTAAATATTGTCAAGGGGCTCTGGATGAGTTGAAAGATAAGATGGTGTCCGCCCCAATCTTGAGAAGTCCAAGCTGGGCCCTACCTTTCCACATCCACACCGATGCCTCGAACAAAGCTATGCCATATACTTTGTCAGCAAAAACCTGTCCAAGGCAGAGATGAACTATACTGTAACGGAAAAGGAGTTCCTAGCTATAGTACACTCCCTAAACAAGTTCAGACACTACATCACTGGTTAGCAAACATTCGTACACATTGATCATGCTATGATTAGATATTTAACAAATAAGCTTGATGTGAATGCTCGTACGATTAGATGGTTACTCTTGTTGCAGCAATTTGATTTGACCATTGTGGACAAGCCAGGTAAGGAAAATTTTGTTGCTGACTTTCTATCTAGATTGGATTTGCCTACAGGTGAAGAAGGGACAGTGGCTGACCAGATGCTAGACAAACACCTGTTTTCTAGTTCAGTACTCTCCCCATGGTTTGCTGATATAGCAAATTACTTGGTCTCAACACAATTCCCTCCACACCTATCCTCAAGAGAGAAGAGCAAAATTGTGAGGAAAAGTGCCCGATTCACTTGGATCGGGGGCAACATGTTTAAAATTGGCCTAGATCAGATCTTGAGGCATTGTGTTAGGGAGGAGGAAGTTTTTGACATCCTCCTGACCTATCACAATGGGCCCTGTGGAGGTCACTTTGCAGCGAAAAGAACTGCCTTCAAAATTCTACAGGCAGGCTACTATTGGCCCACTCTTCATCAAGATTTCAGAAGATACATCGGCCAATGTGACCGATGTCAAAGGATGGGGAAACCGACTCCAAGGGATGAAATTCCCCTCCAACCTCAAGTGACCTTCGAGCCATTTGAGAAGTGGGGCATGGATTTTGTGGGTCCTATCAACCCTCCTTCAAAGCAAAGGTCTTACATCATTGTGTGCACAGACTACTTGACAAAGTGGGCAGAAACCAAGGCAATCAAGGCAGCGATAGAAGAAAAAGTGGCTGAGTTTTTAAGGGAAAATATGTTTTACAAATTTGGCTACCCAAGAGAGCTGGTCACCGATCAAGGAAGTTAGTTCACCTCTAACCTGATTGAAGACCTGCTCGCTCATCACAAGATCAAGCACAGAACTTCCACTCCTTATCATCTGCAAGCTAATGGGCAGGTGGAAGTTACTAATAGATCCCTGGAAGAGATTTTGACTAAAGTGGTGAGCAACAACAGGAAGGATTGGGTAGATCGCTTGGTTGAGGCCACTTGGGCCTACAACACCACTTGGAAAACTACAACAGGTTTCACACCTTACGAGCTGGTCTACAGGAAGAAGGTTCTGCTGTCCATAGAATTCGAGTACAACACATTGAGGTTGGCAGCTCAGCTGGACCTAGATCTCAACCATGCACAACGGGAAAGATTACTGCAACTAAATGGATTAGATGAATAAGGAATGCAGGCCCTCCTCCACTCAGAAGTAGTTCAACTCCAGAGGAAGATATGGCATGACCGACACCTTAATGAAAAGCAATTCCAGCCAGGAGATTGGGCGCTATTTTATGATTCCAGATACAAGGATTTCAAAGGGAAACCGAGGACAAGGTGGTTAGGACCATATACAGTGGAGAAATGCAACGACAATGGTTCAGTCCTCATCAGGACCATTGATGAAGAAGCCATCCCCATGCTCGTCAATGGGCATCGATTGAAAATCTTCAGGAAACCCCTTTTGAGGCAGGATTTCATTAAAACTTTGGAGAAATCAGTGCTGGTAGTGGAGCGGGGCCCTGTCTCTACTCCACCCACACCTTAAGTATCAAAAAAAAAGAAGAAGAGAGAAGTGAAATAAAAAGATCCCTGGGTGAAAACTTCTTAGAAGCGCCCGGGGTAGGCAGTGAGGGTGAAAACCTCATGGAGGCACACCAGCTGTCTCTCAAAAAAAAAAAAGAGAAAGAAGAGAAAAAAAAAACAGGCCTAATCTGATCCAGATTTAAGCAGGAACGCAACAAATTACAGAGATAACCATATACACAAAGATGCAGCGGAAATAATACTTCATTTCATTAATGGAAAATACTGACATATGCTTACAAACAGAAATGGCAATAAATTAGCTAGGGCGATGGTAGCTTATCTCTGAGAAGAGATGTGATGGCTACATGCCTCTGAACTGTTCTGAACTGTATTACAATGAGGCTCGAAGGCCTATTTATTGTTGAGAAACAATGGAAAAACCCTTCACATACCGAAACCTAACCCTAGAAGATGAAACGCCAAATTGTGGGCCCCGTTTGGGTAAATTGGTACATCAATTTCCCGGGGTCGTAACTTTGGCATACGATCTCCGTTTGACGCGTACGATAGCTCGTTAGAAAGATCTATCCGAGTACTACCACTTTGGGAGGCAACAATAGGGCTTGATCGCCCCAGAATTCCAAAAAAACGTCGTTTAGGGCCTCAAAACGGCTCCGGAAGTTCAGGACCCGAAAAACTGCTAAAAATAGTAAACTGTGCTACAATTAAATAAACTGAAAATGCTGAGAAAGACAATGGTGGGGGTCCAGGTGGACCTGGCAGGTGGCCACCAATATCCACCTGGATCATTCCTCCCCCCTTAGGAAGCAATGGTCCCCATTGCGTTGAGCTCCTCCATGAGATGAGGAAACCTCTGCTGAACTTGTTCCCTGGTGAGCCACTTGCCCTGCTGAAGGAGTTGGCCTGCTTTGACAACTCGATACAGTTGGATATGCTGTTGGCGAGTGTTCTTGATCTGTGTGTCCATGATCCGATCAGTTGCAGCTTGTTCCATGCAATCTGGATTTAATTCTGTGGGTTTGAGCTGTTCTGCAATGTCGGATGTGTCTAGCAATGGTGGAAAGTATGGCCGAAGGCGGTCCACATTGAACACTGGGTGCAGGCCAAGGAATGGGGGAATGCTGAGCTCAAATGCATTGTCTCCCATAGCCTTAGTAATGGTGTAAGGACCATATCGAAGTGGTCTCAATTTCCGATAGGCTCCAGTAAGGCGTTCCTTTTGCAAATGCAACCAGACTTTGTCGCCCACCTGAAACTTGTGTGGCACCCGGTGTTGATCATGTCGCTGCTTGTACTTGGCATTTGATTTCTCAAGAATGTCATGGACCTGCTGGCGAATATGTTGGATGCGCTCAATGAAGCTGGTGGCCTTATCTGTTTCGGACTGGACATGAGCTGAATTCATGTGAGTAGCTGCAAGTGGCATGGCCACATCAATGGGGCATAGTGGCTGGAATCCTAAACCCACCTGAAAAGGGCTATGGCCAGTGGAGCTGTGAAGAGCTCGGTTGTAGCTGTGCTGAACATAGGGGAGGCTCTCGTCCCATGTGCGTGGATGCTTTGAGTTATACATGCGCAGAATGTGCACAATCATCCTGTTGACAACCTTTGTCTGGCCATCAGTTTGAGGATGGAAGGCTGTGGACTTCGTGAGTTTGGTGTCCAGCATTGACCAGAGACTGGACCAAAATGTGCTGAGAAACCGACTGTCCCGATCTGAGATGATAGACTGTGGGATCCCAAAGTGCACCCACACTCGTTCAAAGAAGAGTTTAGCAGTGGCTTCTGCTGTGATATTCTTCTTGCAGGCCATCATAATGGCCATCTTTGAGAACCTGTCGACGACCACAAAAACACAGTCATTTCCATGCTTAGTGGAAGGAAGGCCTGACATGTAATCCATGGAGATGGATTCCCAAGGTCGACTAGGGGTAGGCAACGGGGTATAGAGGCCTTGCTTCTTAATGGTCGGTTTGGCAATGGCACAGGCAGTACATGATCGGATGTACTTCCCAACATCCTGTCGAAGATTCGGCCAATAGAAATAGTTTTGCAGTACTGCCACTGTTTTCTCGACCCCGAAATGCCCAGCAGCCCAACTGTAGTGTGCTTCCCAAATCATCTTGGCACGCTCGCTTGAAGGAACACAAAGGTGACCGAGGTGGCATAATAGGGCATCCTGGAGGTGAAAATCTGCAACCTGCCGACCCTCCAAGAGTGTCTGGTATGTGTGGCCGAATTCTGGGTCGCTTTTGTAGAGAAGTGGCCAATCAGAAGTCTCGTGCCCGCAAGAGTTGAGCACGGTGGTTAGCGCCATGATCGGTGGTCGACTGAGGCAATCTGCAACATTATTGGTGCTGCCCTTTTTATACTTGATATTCAAGTGAAACTGTTGCAGGTATGTAGACCACTTCTGATGGCGATCATTCTGCAATTTCCCTTGGGTCTGTATGAATTGCAGAGGTCGGTGGTCTGTGTGGATGACCGTTTCCTTCCCCAAAATGTAATGCTTCCATTGTCGGCAGGCCTGTACAATGGAATACATCTCTTTATCATAAGTGGGGTACTTCCGGACTGTGTCTGAAAGTGTTTCACTGTGATATGCCACTGGATGTCCATGTTGAGTAAGGACTGCCCCAATAGCATAGTCAGAGGCATCTGTCTCGACCTCAAATGGTTGTTGTAAATCTGGTAACGCGAGCACTGGTGCCGTGCAGAGGCGATCCTTCAACTCCCTGAATGCCTTCTGTTGAGATTCAGACCAAAAGAATTTTGCTTTCGCCCCGCCCTTGGTGACTTGACTCAAGGGCCAAGAAATATGAGAAAATCCCAACACAAACCTGCGGTAGAAGTTGGCAAGACCTAGAAAGCTGCGGAGCTCTGTTAGAGTGGTTGGAGAGGGCCAATCCCGAATGACTTGGACCTTGGCTGGATCGACATGCACCCCCTGTTCATCAATGATGTATCCCAGATACTGGACCTCGGTCATGCCAAAAGTGCATTTCTCCAAATTGGCACATAGCTTGTGTTGCCGCAGTGTTTGGAGAACCTGTCGGATGTGGTGGAGGTGCTCTTCCCAACTCTGGCTGAAGATCAGAATGTCATCCAAGTATACTACTACAAAGGAGTTGGTGAATGGCCGCAAGATGTCATCCATTAGCCTCATAAAGGTTGCAGGAGCATTCGTCAATCCGAAAGGCATGACCAACCATTCGAAGAGGCCCTCCTTGGATTTGAAGGCAGTCTTCCACACATCTGAGGGTTCAATTGGTACCTGGTGATATCCTGACTTCAGATCGATCTTGCTGAAATATTTCGCCCCCTTTAGTTGGTCTAGGAGGTCATCAATCCGCGGGATCGGGTACCTATTACGGACAGTGATCTTGTTCAGCGCCCGATAGTCAATACAGAGTCTCCACGTCCCATCCTTCTTCTGTACCAACACTATCGGGCTCCCACAGGGCGAAGAACTCGGACGGATGTGACCTTTCTGTAGGAGCTCCTGAATCTGCCTCTTGATTTCATTGTTCTCCAGAACGGAGCGCCGATAAATTGGTCCATTGGGTAGCGGCGCACCTGGGGTCAGATCAATGGAGTGCTTGACTTGACAGTGCAGAGGAACCCCTGCCGGGGAGGTGAAGATGTCTTTGTACTCCTCCACAATCTTGTCCATTTGTAGCTGCCGTGCAGAGGGACCTCATTTGGAGGCCGCGGCCACTGTCTTCTTCTTCCCTTGAGGGCGTATCATCAGGAAAACAAATTTCCTGGTTTTGGAGATGATCTTACTGCATTGTTTTGCAGTAATCAAAGAGATGGCGGCAGGTGGTGGTACCTCTGGTATCCTGAACAACTTATTTCCCAATGTAATAATAACAGCACGGGGCCTTGATTCATACACAGCATGTCGCTTCCACAAGTATGGTTGTCCTAGTAATACATCACAAACTTCAAGGGGAGCAATGTCACACAATACCTCATCCGTGAAGGGCTTGATGTTGTATGGAAGGCGACACTGCTGGCTCACGCGAAGATCTCGCCCTTGGTAAAGCCACCCAATGGTGTATGGTTGTGGATGTGCTGTGGTCAGTAAGCCCAACCGCTTCACGACCTCTGCCGAAATGAGGTTCTTTTGACTCCCGCTATCAACAATGAACTGTATCGGGGAGCCCTTGACCCACATCTGGGAGTGGAAGAGACGCTCCTCCTCCTCTGGATCTTCGGGTTCATTTTTCTGGATCTTTGCGGTAGCAACAGTGGCGCTGGGATCCGCATCAATGATCTGCTTCCCTTTTTCATACCCCTTATCGGGTTCTGACTCAGAGTCGGAACATGCATCTGATTCTGAAACCTTTAGCTCAGCCACCAGTGACTGTTTGGCCCGACACTCACTTGTGTTGTGAGTGGAGCTCTTATGGAACTCGCACCATTTCCCAGTGTCCTTTCTCGGCTTCGCGGCGTTGCTCTTTGCTTGCAGCTTCAGCTAGTTGTCTTGGGCTGTCCCGCCTTGGCTTTGTCCTTTGTTCTGTGGTTTAGGGGCACCTTTCCCCTGCTTTGGATTCGCAGATCCAAAGTCTCGCTTCTTTTGTTTAAACTTCTGCTCGACTTTGACGGCATACCGGTATGCTGCGCCGAGCGAGGGGATGTTTAGGAACTGTATTTCTTCCTGGATGTACTTGTGCAGGCAGCCACGGTATTTGAGTATCAAATGTTGCTCCGAATCCTTGATACCCAACTTTGTGCGAAGGGTATGGAAAAGATTGGTGAACTCCGGCACATCTTGGTCCCTTCCCTGCCGCAGCGTGGTCCACTTTATGTATTCATCCTCATAGCTTCCGACAGGGTAGTACTGCTCCTTGATGGCATCCCGGAACGAATCCCAGGTGGGTGCGGCTGAAAATAGTGAGCCAGTACTTTCATCCTTCTGCTCGCAGTAGGTTTCCCACCAGTCCTTGACGTGGGGGGCTGCTTTGAGAAGAGCAAAAACAATCTTTTCCCGACTCGAAAATTCATGAACAGAAAAATAACCCTCTAGCAGATTTAACCATTTATCTACGGCATCGGCGTCTATCTGACCCTCGAATATGGGGATTTCAAAATTAACTTGTACCTTAAAGGGTGTGGCGTTTCCAGAGGAGCTGCTGGAAGCCGATGCGCCGCTTCTGGGTAGCCGCTGAAGGATCTGCGCAAAGCTGTCCATCATCGCGTTCCGCTGTCGCTCGAGCGCTTCTTCGAGCAAGATTTTGATGGGATCTCCTGCCCCCTCGTCTTTCTTCTCGTCCGCCATGGGAGGCCGTCGGGATTTGCGAGGCTGGTCTTGCAAAGGTTCAACCAGTTCAAGCCCTAACTCCTTATATCCCGACCTTGTTGGGGACATGCAAAGAAAAACAGAGAAAAAGCAGACCGCTCTGATACCACTGATCCAGATTTAAGCAGGAACGCAACAAATTACAGAGATAACCATATACACAAAGATGCAGCGGAAATAATACTTCATTTCATTAATGGAAAATACTGACATATGCTTACAAACAGAAATGGCAATAAACTAGCTAGGGCGATGGTAGCTTATCTCTGAGAAGAGATGTGATGGCTACATGCCTCTGAACTGTTCTGAACTGTATTACAATGAGGCTCGAAGGCCTATTTATTGTTGAGAAACAATGGAAAAACCCTTCACATACCGAAACCTAACCCTAGAAGATGAAACGCCAAATTGTGGGCCCCGTTTGGGTAAATTGGTACATCAATTTCCCGGGGTCGTAACTTTGGCATACGATCTCCGTTTGACGCGTATGATAGCTCGTTAGAAAGATCTATCCGAGTACTACCACTTTGGGAGGCAACATAGGGCTTGGTCGCCCCAGAATTCCAAAAAAACGTCGTTTAGGGCCTCAAAACGGCTCCGGAAGTTCAGGACCCGAAAAACTGCTAAAAATAGTAAACTGTGCTACAATTAAGGAAACTGAAAATGCTGAGAAAGACAATGGTGGGGGTCCAGGTGGACCTGGCAGGTGGCCACCAATATCCACCTGGATCATTCCTCCCCCCTTAGGAAGCAATGGTCCCCATTGCGTTGAGCTCCTCCATGAGATGAGGAAACCTCTGCTGAACTTGTTCCCTGGTGAGCCACTTGCCCTGCTGAAGGAGTTGGCCTGCTTTGACAACTCGATACAGTTGGATATGCTGTTGGCGAGTGTTCTTGATCTGTGTGTCCATGATCCGATCAGTTGCAGCTTGTTCCATGCAATCTGGATTTAATTCTGTGGGTTTGAGCTGTTCTGCAATGTCGGATGTGTCTAGCAATGGTGGAAAGTATGGCCGAAGGCGGTCCACATTGAACACTGGGTGCAGGCCAAGGAATGGGGGAATGCTGAGCTCAAATGCATTGTCTCCCATAGCCTTAGTAATGGTGTAAGGACCATATCGAAGTGGTCTCAATTTCCGATAGGCTCCAGTAAGGCGTTCCTTTTGCAAATGCAACCAGACTTTGTCGCCCACCTGAAACTTGTGTGGCACCCGGTGTTGATCATGTCGCTGCTTGTACTTGGCATTTGATTTCTCAAGAATGTCATGGACCTGCTGGCGAATATGTTGGATGCGCTCAATGAAGCTGGTGGCCTTATCTGTTTCGGACTGGACATGAGCTGAATTCATGTGAGTAGCTGCAAGTGGCATGGCCACATCAATGGGGCATAGTGGCTGGAATCCTAAACCCACCTGAAAAGGGCTATGGCCAGTGGAGCTGTGAAGAGCTCGGTTGTAGCTGTGCTGAACATAGGGGAGGCTCTCGTCCCATGTGCGTGGATGCTTTGAGTTATACATGCGCAGAATGTGCACAATCATCCTGTTGACAACCTCTGTCTGGCCATCAGTTTGAGGATGGAAGGCTGTGGACTTCGTGAGTTTGGTGTCCAGCATTGACCAGAGACTGGACCAAAATGTGCTGAGAAACCGACTGTCCCGATCTGAGATGATAGACTGTGGGATCCCAAAGTGCACCCACACTCGTTCAAAGAAGAGTTTAGCAGTGGCTTCTGCTGTGATATTCTTCTTGCAGGCCATCATAATGGCCATCTTTGAGAACCTGTCGACGACCACAAAAACACAGTCATTTCCATGCTTAGTGGAAGGAAGGCCTGACATGTAATCCATGGAGATGGATTCCCAAGGTCGACTAGGGGTAGGCAACGGGGTATAGAGGCCTTGCTTCTTAATGGTCGGTTTGGCAATGGCACAGGCAGTACATGATCGGATGTACTTCCCAACATCCTGTCGAAGATTCGGCCAATAGAAATAGTTTTGCAGTACTGCCACTGTTTTCTCGACCCCGAAATGCCCAGCAGCCCGACTGTAGTGTGCTTCCCAAATCATCTTGGCACGCTCGCTTGAAGGAACACAAAGGTGACCGAGGTGGCATAATAGGGCATCCTGGAGGTGAAAATCTGCAACCTGCCGACCCTCCAAGAGTGTCTGGTATGTGTGGCCGAATTCTGGGTCGCTTTTGTAGAGAAGTGGCCAATCAGAAGTCTCGTGCCCGCAAGAGTTGAGCACGGTGGTTAGCGCCATGATCGGTGGTCGACTGAGGCAATCTGCAACATTATTGGTGCTGCCCTTTTTATACTTGATATTCAAGTGAAACTGTTGCAGGTATGTAGACCACTTCTGATGGCGATCATTCTGCAATTTCCCTTGGGTCTGTATGAATTGCAGAGGTCGGTGGTCTGTGTGGATGACCGTTTCCTTCCCCAAAATGTAATGCTTCCATTGTCGGCAGGCCTGTACAATGGAATACATCTCTTTATCATAAGTGGGGTACTTCCGGACTGTGTCTGAAAGTGTTTCACTGTGATATGCCACTGGATGTCCATGTTGAGTAAGGACTGCCCCAATAGCATAGTCAGAGGCATCTGTCTCGACCTCAAATGGTTGTTGTAAATCTGGTAACGCGAGCACTGGTGCCGTGCAGAGGCGATCCTTCAACTCCCTGAATGCCTTCTGTTGAGATTCAGACCAAAAGAATTTTGCTTTCGCCCCGCCCTTGGTGACTTGACTCAAGGGCCAAGAAATATGAGAAAATCCCAACACAAACCTGCGGTAGAAGTTGGCAAGACCTAGAAAGCTGCGGAGCTCTGTTAGAGTGGTTGGAGAGGGCCAATCCCGAATGACTTGGACCTTGGCTGGATCGACATGCACCCCCTGTTCATCAATGATGTATCCCAGATACTGGACCTCGGTCATGCCAAAAGTGCATTTCTCCAAATTGGCACATAGCTTGTGTTGCCGCAGTGTTTGGAGAACCTGTCGGATGTGGTGGAGGTGCTCTTCCCAACTCTGGCTGAAGATCAGAATGTCATCCAAGTATACTACTACAAAGGAGTTGGTGAATGGCCGCAAGATGTCATCCATTAGCCTCATAAAGGTTGCAGGAGCATTCGTCAATCCGAAAGGCATGACCAACCATTCGAAGAGGCCCTCCTTGGATTTGAAGGCAGTCTTCCACACATCTGAGGGTTCAATTGGTACCTGGTGATATCCTGACTTCAGATCGATCTTGCTGAAATATTTCGCCCCCTTTAGTTGGTCTAGGAGGTCATCAATCCGCGGGATCGGGTACCTATTACGGACAGTGATCTTGTTCAGCGCCCGATAGTCAATACAGAGTCTCCACGTCCCATCCTTCTTCTGTACCAACACTATCGGGCTCCCACAGGGCGAAGAACTCGGACGGATGTGACCTTTCTGTAGGAGCTCCTGAATCTGCCTCTTGATTTCATTGTTCTCCAGAACGGAGCGCCGATAAATTGGTCCATTGGGTAGCGGCGCACCTGGGGTCAGATCAATGGAGTGCTTGACTTGACAGTGCAGAGGAACCCCTGCCGGGGAGGTGAAGATGTCTTTGTACTCCTCCACAATCTTGTCCATTTGTAGCTGCCGTGCAGAGGGACCTCGTTTGGAGGCCGCGGCCACTGTCTTCTTCTTCCCTTGAGGGCGTATCATCAGGAAAACAAATTTCCTGGTTTTGGAAATGATCTTACTGCATTGTTTTGCAGTAATCAAAGAGATGGCGGCAGGTGGTGGTACCTCTGGTATCCTGAACAACTTATTTCCCAATGTAATAATAACAGCACGGGGCCTTGATTCATACACAGCATGTCGCTTCCACAAGTATGGTTGTCCTAGTAATACATCACAAACTTCAAGGGGAGCAATGTCACACAATACCTCATCCGTGAAGGGCTTGATGTTGTATGGAAGGCGACACTGCTGGCTCACGCGAAGATCTCGCCCTTGGTAAAGCCACCCAATGGTGTATGGTTGTGGATGTGCTGTGGTCGGTAAGCCCAACCGCTTCACGACCTCTGCCGAAATGAGGTTCTTTTGACTCCCGCTATCAACAATGAACTGTATCGGGGAGCCCTTGACCCACATCTGGGAGTGGAAGAGACGCTCCTCCTCCTCTGGATCTTCGGGTTCATTTTTCTGGATCTTTGCGGTAGCAACAGTGGCGCTGGGATCCGCATCAATGATCTGCTTCCCTTTTTCATACCCCTTATCGGGTTCTGACTCAGAGTCGGAACATGCATCTGATTCTGAAACCTTTAGCTCAGCCACCAGTGACTGTTTGGCCCGACACTCACTTGTGTTGTGAGTGGAGCTCTTATGGAACTCGCACCATTTCCAGTGTCCTTTCTCGGCTTCGCGGCGTTGCTCTTTGCTTGCAGCTTCAGCTGGTTGTCTTGGGCTGTCCCGCCTTGGCTTTGTCCTTTGTTCTGTGGTTTAGGGGCACCTTTCCCCTGCTTTGGATTCGCAGATCCAAAGTCTCGCTTCTTTTGTTTAAACTTCTGCTCGACTTTGACGGCATACCGGTATGCTGCGCCGAGCGAGGGGATGTTTAGGAACTGTATTTCTTCCTGGATGTACTTGTGCAGGCAGCCACGGTATTTGAGTATCAAATGTTGCTCCGAATCCTTGATACCCAACTTTGTGCGAAGGGTATGGAAAAGATTGGTGAACTCCGGCACATCTTGGTCCCTTCCCTGCCGCAGCGTGGTCCACTTTATGTATTCATCCTCATAGCTTCCGACAGGGTAGTACTGCTCCTTGATGGCATCCCGGAACGAATCCCAGGTGGGTGCGGCTGAAAATAGTGAGCCAGTACTTTCATCCTTCTGCTCGCAGTAGGTTTCCCACCAGTCCTTGACGTGGGGGGCTGCTTTGAGAAGAGCAAAAACAATCTTTTCCCGACTCGAAAATTCATGAACAGAAAAATAACCCTCTAGCAGATTTAACCATTTATCTACGGCATCGGCGTCTATCTGACCCTCGAATATGGGGATTTCAAAATTAACTTGTACCTTAAAGGGTGTGGCGTTTCCAGAGGAGCTGCTGGAAGCCGATGCGCCGCTTCTGGGTAGCCGCTGAAGGATCTGCGCAAAGCTGTCCATCATCGCGTTCCGTTGTCGCTCGAGCGCTTCTTCGAGCAAGATTTTGATGGGATCTCCTGCCCCCTCGTCTTTCTTCTCGTCCGCCATGGGAGGCCGTCGGGATTTGCGAGGCTGGTCTTGCAAAGGTTCAACCAGTTCAAGCCCTAACTCCTTATATCCCGACCTTGTTGGGGACATGCAAAGAAAAACAGAGAAAAAGCAGACCGCTCTGATACCACTGATCCAGATTTAAGCAGGAACGCAACAAATTACAGAGATAACCATATACACAAAGATGCAGCGGAAATAATACTTCATTTCATTAATGGAAAATACTGACATATGCTTACAAACAGAAATGGCAATAAACTAGCTAGGGCGATGGTAGCTTATCTCTGAGAAGAGATGTGATGGCTACATGCCTCTGAACTGTTCTGAACTGTATTACAATGAGGCTCGAAGGCCTATTTATTGTTGAGAAACAATGGAAAAACCCTTCACATACCGAAACCTAACCCTAGAAGATGAAACGCCAAATTGTGGGCCCCGTTTGGGTAAATTGGTACATCAATTTCCCGGGGTCGTAACTTTGGCATACGATCTCCGTTTGACGCGTACGATAGCTCGTTAGAAAGATCTATCCGAGTACTACCACTTTGGGAGGCAACAATAGGGCTTGGTCGCCCCAGAATTCCAAAAAAACGTCGTTTAGGGCCTCAAAACGGCTCCGGAAGTTCAGGACCCGAAAAACTGCTAAAAATAGTAAACTGTGCTACAATTAAATAAACTGAAAATGCTGAGAAAGACAATGGTGGGGGTCCAGGTGGACCTGGCAGGTGGCCACCAATATCCACCTGGATCATTCCTCCCCCCTTAGGAAGCAATGGTCCCCATTGCGTTGAGCTCCTCCATGAGATGAGGAAACCTCTGTTGAACTTGTTCCCTGGTGAGCCACTTGCCCTGCTGAAGGAGTTGGCCTGCTTTGACAACTCGATACAGTTGGATATGCTGTTGGCGAGTGTTCTTGATCTGTGTGTCCATGATCCGATCAGTTGCAGCTTGTTCCATGCAATCTGGATTTAATTCTGTGGGTTTGAGCTGTTCTGCAATGTCGGATGTGTCTAGCAATGGTGGAAAGTATGGCCGAAGGCGGTCCACATTGAACACTGGGTGCAGGCCAAGGAATGGGGGAATGCTGAGCTCAAATGCATTGTCTCCCATAGCCTTAGTAATGGTGTAAGGACCATATCGAAGTGGTCTCAATTTCCGATAGGCTCCAGTAAGGCGTTCCTTTTGCAAATGCAACCAGACTTTGTCGCCCACCTGAAACTTGTGTGGCACCCGGTGTTGATCATGTCGCTGCTTGTACTTGGCATTTGATTTCTCAAGAATGTCATGGACCTGCTGGCGAATATGTTGGATGCGCTCAATGAAGCTGGTGGCCTTATCTATTTCGGACTGGACATGAGCTGAATTCATGTGAGTAGCTGCAAGTGGCATGGCCACATCAATGGGGCATAGTGGCTGGAATCCTAAACCCACCTGAAAAGGGCTATGGCCAGTGGAGCTGTGAAGAGCTCGGTTGTAGCTGTGCTGAACATAGGGGAGGCTCTCGTCCCATGTGCGTGGATGCTTTGAGTTATACATGCGCAGAATGTGCACAATCATCCTGTTGACAACCTCTGTCTGGCCATCAGTTTGAGGATGGAAGGCTGTGGACTTCGTGAGTTTGGTGTCCAGCATTGACCAGAGACTGGACCAAAATGTGCTGAGAAACCGACTGGACCAGGGCTTGATGTTGTATGGAAGGCGACACTGCTGGCTCACGCGAAGATCTCGCCCTTGGTAAAGCCACCCAATGGTGTATGGTTGTGGATGTGCTGTGGTCGGTAAGCCCAACCGCTTCACGACCTCTGCCGAAATGAGGTTCTTTTGACTCCCGCTATCAACAATGAACTGTATCGGGGAGCCCTTGACCCACATCTGGGAGTGGAAGAGACGCTCCTCCTCCTCTGGATCTTCGGGTTCATTTTTCTGGATCTTTGCGGTAGCAACAGTGGCGCTGGGATCCGCATCAATGATCTGCTTCCCTTTTTCATACCCCTTATCGGGTTCTGACTCAGAGTCGGAACATGCATCTGATTCTGAAACCTTTAGCTCAGCCACCAGTGACTGTTTGGCCCGACACTCACTTGTGTTGTGAGTGGAGCTCTTATGGAACTCGCACCATTTCCCAGTGTCCTTTCTCGGCTTCGCGGCGTTGCTCTTTGCTTGCAGCTTCAGCTGGTTGTCTTGGGCTGTCCCGCCTTGGCTTTGTCCTTTGTTCTGTGGTTTAGGGGCACCTTTCCCCTGCTTTGGATTCGCAGATCCAAAGTCTCGCTTCTTTTGTTTAAACTTCTGCTCGACTTTGACGGCATACCGGTATGCTGCGCCGAGCGAGGGGATGTTTAGGAACTGTATTTCTTCCTGGATGTACTTGTGCAGGCAGCCACGGTATTTGAGTATCAAATGTTGCTCCGAATCCTTGATACCCAACTTTGTGCGAAGGGTATGGAAAAGATTGGTGAACTCCGGCACATCTTGGTCCCTTCCCTGCCGCAGCGTGGTCCACTTTATGTATTCATCCTCATAGCTTCCGACAGGGTAGTACTGCTCCTTGATGGCATCCCGGAACGAATCCCAGGTGGGTGCGGCTGAAAATAGTGAGCCAGTACTTTCATCCTTCTGCTCGCAGTAGGTTTCCCACCAGTCCTTGACGTGGGGGGCTGCTTTGAGAAGAGCAAAAACAATCTTTTCCCGACTCGAAAATTCATGAACAGAAAAATAACCCTCTAGCAGATTTAACCATTTATCTACGGCATCGGCGTCTATCTGACCCTCGAATATGGGGATTTCAAAATTAACTTGTACCTTAAAGGGTGTGGCGTTTCCAGAGGAGCTGCTGGAAGCCGATGCGCCGCTTCTGGGTAGCCGCTGAAGGATCTGCGCAAAGCTGTCCATCATCGCGTTCCGTTGTCGCTCGAGCGCTTCTTCGAGCAAGATTTTGATGGGATCTCCTGCCCCCTCGTCTTTCTTCTCGTCCGCCATGGGAGGCCGTCGGGATTTGCGAGGCTGGTCTTGCAAAGGTTCAACCAGTTCAAGCCCTAACTCCTTATATCCCGACCTTGTTGGGGACATGCAAAGAAAAACAGAGAAAAAGCAGACCGCTCTGATACCACTGATCCAGATTTAAGCAGGAACGCAACAAATTACAGAGATAACCATATACACAAAGATGCAGCGGAAATAATACTTCATTTCATTAATGGAAAATACTGACATATGCTTACAAACAGAAATGGCAATAAACTAGCTAGGGCGATGGTAGCTTATCTCTGAGAAGAGATGTGATGGCTACATGCCTCTGAACTGTTCTGAACTGTATTACAATGAGGCTCGAAGGCCTATTTATTGTTGAGAAACAATGGAAAAACCCTTCACATACCGAAACCTAACCCTAGAAGATGAAACGCCAAATTGTGGGCCCCGTTTGGGTAAATTGGTACATCAATTTCCCGGGGTCGTAACTTTGGCATACGATCTCCGTTTGACGCGTACGATAGCTCGTTAGAAAGATCTATCCGAGTACTACCACTTTGGGAGGCAACATAAGGCTTGATCGCCCCAGAATTCCAAAAAAACGTCGTTTAGGGCCTCAAAACGGCTCCGGAAGTTCAGGACCCGAAAAACTGCTAAAAATAGTAAACTGTGCTACAATTAAGGAAACTGAAAATGCTGAGAAAGACAATGGTGGGGGTCCAGGTGGACCTGGCAGGTGGCCACCAATATCCACCTGGATCATAATCTTTGTGGAATAATTGTAGGTTGCAGGGAATATATTGCAGGTTAGGAAGGTCGCGCAAAACAAGGACAGGGGTCCACACTAGGCTATAGGACACCCTCACAGACACTTCCTCCCTGACCACTTGCCTTTCCTAGGATTTGATCGCATTCGGGTTCAGATTCCACCTTCTATAGGAAGCTCTGCCTCTTCTACAGGAAGTTTATGTCTTCTACAGGAAACATCCTGTAGAACCTTCGGGCAAGCCAAAATCGATTTTGGAGGGGAATCTGACAGTGGGAATCTATTTGTTAGGCCTGTAGCCACCCCTGTTTCCACCCATCACCATATGGCACCCTGTTCCATCTCTGTACACCTTTGTCACCCACTTGGTTATATGTTCCTGCACAGTCATACCAGAAACCCCGTTTCCTCAGATTGCCAGCAAGAATTTTTCAGCGACAAATTAAGCAATGATGTCTAGCTCACCCTACCTGTCAATCTCCGTCTGGACTCTTCATCAACAAATCCCTCGTCTACAATATAGCCCTGCTCGTTTAGCCTGCATTCCAGGAGGAGAAGCAACTACAGGATATCCTATAGGAATCCCATAGCGGCTGATCCCTCTGGAAAGACATACTCTGAAGATAGGGACAACCGAAATCAATAAAGGGAACATGCAGAAGGCTCCTCTTAAACGTGAAAACATCCTCGACAGCTGAAACAAAGCCAAACCTGTGTATGCAGTGATGACAACCAAAGGATCGGGTTCCAAAACTCGTACATACAGCATCAACGAATGGAGGAATGGGTTCGAACACCCGTGAACGAGACAGCAGCAAATGGAGCAGTGGTTCCAAGACCCGAGGTCTACATAACACGTCCACGGCCATGCAAGTAAGTGTCTAGCCTCATTCATCAATTGTATAAACTATATTTCGAAAACTGCATGGATGTGAAAATGGTTCGGATTGAACGAGATCCCTCAGCCAGTTACAAAGCCTCGTGGGATCCGAACAAGCTCAGTTACGTTCAAATTTTCCGCCGAGACGTGCAGTCGACACGTGTGGAGTGTCCAGTCGAGGAAAATCACTGGGACTGGTAGTGGTGGCGGCGGTTAATGGTAGAGGGAAGGTGATGGTGGTTAGAGACACGCAGAAAAATGATGGTTGTGACGTTGGATCAACAGTTCGGTCCGACCACCTCATTCCCTCGCCACGAATTGCACCACAGTTAAAAGATATTCGGCTGAAGACTCTCACCACCTGCTGTTCATTTGCACTTGCAACGTCCTCGGCCGAAGTACCCGTCCTCTACCTCTAAAATCTGTTAACCCGTCGTCCTCCACCGAGTTTTTCGGCCTGTTCAAAAAAATCTCCTGCGTACTGGGCTCGTTCAGAAGCGCAGTGACATCCTGCAGAAGCCGGCAAGAGTTCTACAGGAAGCCGCTCTACAGGAAGTCTGGCACAGCTTTCCGAAGCAGAAACCCTGGATTTTTCTTCGTCAAATTTGGAGTTCCGAGAGAGGTAGGCTCGAAAAAACTCTTCCATGCATGGTATGTTTCGAAAAGGTGGTGAATTGAATTGTTTTAAATTGGGGAGTCCGAGAAAAATCAGCCTGTGAGTTGGAAATAGCAGTTTGCCTGTGTGTTGAACGATATTCCTTAGTTTTTCTGCATCAAAATTCTTCTCCATGTTTCCTGTTGCTAAAATTCTCTTATACGGAAAGCATATGCAGCTGTGAGAGCCAGCCTGTGGATGAAAATTTTCAAATTTGCATATCTGAATGTGTCCCGATAAGAAAACTTGGTCTCTGCCCTCTGTCAGTAGAAGAAAAAACTCTTCCTTTCATAACCAGATAGCTGAGAGCTGAGTCACAGTAGGCTTGAAACCAGAGAATTGTTGCTCATTAATATTAAACATCCAAAGAATTCTTCCTTGAGTCTAGGGAAAAACCCATAGACAACGTTCCCTTTTCTGACAGAGCATAAAACAGGGCACTCTCACCATGCCAGGAGGGTTTATCAGGAGAGAACCTTCAGATCCTAGCAAGCCGCATGAGCATCCCGAGGTGGTAGACCTCTTCTCCCGTGCCAATTGGATGTCCTTTTGTGACAAAATTCAGGGTCATGACGATGAAATAACGGAGGAATTCTTAATGTCCCTAAAACCCGAATCAAAGACATGGGCCATAGTGAATTTTAGGGGTTTGACCCTAGAAGTTACCCCTGAGCTCATCATTTATGTTACTGGCCTCCCATTAGGACTCCCATGGAGCAAAGAAGAAAGGTCATTGGGCGAGGCAGCCAAGAAAGCATTCTTCCTGCCTGAAGAACATCTTGTAGAAGACAAAAACGGGGTCCGGAGAGCTAGCTTACCTCCTCTTTGGAGCTTCAGCTTCCAAATCATGAAATACATTACCTGTGAAGGGAGATTCAACATTGTCTACGGCTATCACTTCAGGTTGCTAAATGAACTAAGACACGGAATGGATTTACCTCCAGAACAAAAGTTGAGCATCCCTTATTTTCTTTTGCAGTCCTTAAGTGAATGTGGCACAAAATTGAAAGAAGGGACACCGGATCAGTTAGCCCATCACGGGCTCATCAAACTTTTAGTAGAAGATGCCCTCCACACCTACACTGTCCCCCTCTCTTGGGAAATTTTCCGAAACATGACCAAAGATGACGATATTAGAATTCTGGCCGAGGAGCTCACCTCATCCAACAGTGAAGAAAGGGAACACACTGAAGCAGGAGAGAAAACCAGTGGTAAAGAAACACAGGATAAACAAGCACAAGTAGGACAAAAAGAGAAAGAGGGCGAGGGCCAAATTACTAAGTCTAAAACAGAGCAAGGAACAACAGCACAAACACCAAGGGAAAAGAGACTGCAGAAGAGAGTAGAGAAGGAAGAAACATCCCAAGTAAAGGCTGGCACAGCCACAGAAGTCACACCAAAACAAAAAGTAAAAACAGATCCTAAAATGTCCACAATTAAGGCAGAAATTGTTGACACAGAGGCTTCTACAGGAAGCATGGAAACAGAACAACAAAGAGGAAAATCGCCAGAAATATTGGCAAGAGAGGCAGTAGCTATGATGGCCGCCTTAAAAACACCTCCAAAACAAAAAGGGAAGCGAAAGAGGTAGACCTCCATGTACTTTAAAGCAAGAAGGAGCACACGGATCAAAGTAGGCAGACCCCAGTGCAGTCAAAGGAGCCAATTATTATGGAGGACACAACCCCTAAACAAAAGGAAGGGTCTCCCTCAAATATTTCCGTCACCTATGAGCGAGGAAGCCCAAAAACTTCCACTTGGAGAGAAAGACTGAAGACAATGGACACAAAGAATGTTCTACAAGAAGATGAGAAAGCTCTATAGGAAACTCGAGCTAAGCTAAAGGAGACCGAGAAGTTGGAGGAACAGGTGGCCAAACAATCACAAGAAGAAGAAAGGATAGAGAAAATATTGGAACCAAGTCCTCAGCCCAGTTTGGGCACATACTATAATTTGTTAGAAGGTGGGAAAATAATTCCCCAGAAATTTGCAGTGCTGCTATTTTTTGCACTGGAGGAAGAAAGGATTAGGACTCATACTTGGATGAGGATCGCCAAGTCCAAGGGTGTGGTAGACATAGGCCCCCTAGAGGAACAACTCAAGGAGTCAAGGAAAGAATTGGCTATGGTGAAGCATGTGGAAAGCTGTTAGAGAGCCAAACTACAGGAAGAGAACGAGCTACTGAAACAGCAGCTACAGCTACAGGGAATCCATAAGGAAGACAGGCCCTCCATTCTACGAGAACAATAGCAATGGGAAAAGCTCCCAACAGACAAAGAAACCTTGGATGAACAAGAAAGAAATGATGGGTTACAGGCTAAGATCGAGGCACTAACAAAACAGTTACAGGAGAAGGAGTTGCAGGTAGCAGAGGAGATATAGTCTCTAAGGCAACAGGTACATGAGAAGGAAGCCCAACTGGCCTGCATGGCTCGCTGGGCAATAGAGGCCATACAGTGTAGGTAGCCTACCAATTCATGTGCTTTGTACTTTAAAGATCAATGGTTGCAGTTCCAGATTAACACCTTGGCCCAAAGGGTCACTACTCCATTTCAAAACTATCATCAATTTATGGCTTTATGTGACAATAGCTCATCAGAGGAAAAGGCTAAATTATCAGAGCTTTATTTGCACAACTTATCCCTTCCAAATATGAATTCGTGGGATACCAACACTATAGCAGGAGATGTCCAACTTATGGCCATGGCCTCTTGGATGAATCATGAGGAAAAAAGAGCAGCAGAGGTCCGAAATATTATGAGCAGGGAAATCAGTGGGCCACTAATGATCAGAGCAGAGCTGGAGGATCCCTCAGCATTGATAAGCGCCCACCAGCACTTGGAAAACAACCCTGAGGATTTACCAGATTACATTGAGAGACAGGCTCAAGCTATTGCCCACTTTGAGGACATGGAGAGACTATTGGGGGATAACTGCCTCCATGCTTGCACAAGGAGGTGGAACACACTGCCCCACAGTTTGAAGATAAGGGAATACCACTCTCCAACTAGGATGAGGGAGGCCTTGGCAAGGGTACCCCTCTATAAACAGTCAATGCAAAATTTGCAGGCCAATTGGATCGGCCTGAAATTCAGCCCTCCTTTGCTTTTGGGATTTCTAGAAGGAGTTAAGGAAGAGGAGGAAAATAGGGAGTGGGAGGAAGTGGAAAGAAAAGCAGGATTTCACGACTGGGAAGAAGACATCACCGCGGAGGCCTGGGACGTGAGAGAGGAAGTCAAAGCTATCAAGGATGATGAGCTAGATTAGTTGCTCAGAGGATGAGCAACCCATTTAGCAGGGGGTTGATGATGAGCCCCAAAAATGGGTAACTTATTGGGCTCATTTTGCCTATTGTTCTTCATCAATCCACCATTTTTCATAGTTTATGCATGTTTTTTGAGTATATTTATGTTAGTTGAACGAATGAGGATAGTCACTTGACCAAGAAGGCTAACACGTGGTTATTGTAGATTTTTGGACAAATTTTGGACCAAAGCAAAGCAGTTATGAGCCAGATGACAGCCAAGCATGAAGGAACAAGGGTGAGAATTCATAGGAAGGGTGTCTCCTACACTAAATGGCCCCTTCCTCGAAATCTCCACCCTTAGCTCGGAGTTCAGTAGGCCACCGAAAAGGATTCCCAAGGGCAGCCGAGAAGTTTTGTGTAAAGTGACTGATCACTGGAAATTTGAGCAGCCGAGCCCCTCGAGTTAAGGAGGGATGTTGGAGACCCTCATAATGCATAAATAGGAAGGCTTCTAGCCTTCGTACTTTACTTTTTGAACAGTTGTATTTTGCACTATAGTGCTGCTATTTTCTCAACTCATTTTGTAGTTTCTGTTGTACAACATTCTGGTGACATGGTTGTTTTTGAATAATGGAAAGTAGTTTCATTTGGCATCAGTCCTGAGATTTTTTCTTAGGATCCTGTAGCTCTTGGGGTTGGGCCCAACCCAAGTGCCAAGGCTTCCTTCTTGTACTATTACATGTTTTTAATGTCTTTATCAAATAATTTCTGTTAAGTAGATGACAGATTTGCTTGATTACATAGGTCATTGTTGATGATTAAAAAGGCTTTTCAGGTTCAGATTGTTTTGATAGGTTAATAACAGAGAAGATCTTCATAAAAAGGCCATCAAGCACCCCTGATCTCACCTCTCCCTCTGTGGGACCATGAGCTGAGACCAAGGTGTCCTTGCCGCTACCAAAAACACTGTCTTTGCTTGATCATGCAATTGTTAGTGTAGATTCTCATCTGCAGAAGTTGATACCAGCTGAGGTTACATGTCCAAATTCATGATTGCTTAGTTTTCATAGCTATTTCACATGATTTCGTTGCAATAAACTTCTACTCATTTGCTTTGTTGATATTCAAGTCAGATTAGGTTAAAGTAGCTAGGTATTTGGTTTTTCGAGTCTTCGTTTGAATAGTTTGGAAAATAACTTGCAAAGCACCTATAAAACCTCTTTGCCTACCCATACTCCATCAATACCGCCTGCTCCGCCCTCCAACTCTGATTCTTGCCACACATTTGCTACGTTCCCTCACTTTGACCTAATTTCCATATTTTTGTGCAACATTGCTCTACCCCTCCTTGAACAAATCCAACCATCCTTGTCACTCACCCACTTCGTTCGCCAGGTCCTAGACCATTCCACATCATCATCAACCTCCATACCCACTTCTTCACCTCTTTTCCACCATCAACCCTTCAAAAATCTCCTTTCAGAACATCTTGTAGAAGCTCACGAAAGCAGTTTCTTGGAATCCTATCACTGTGAAACTCTCTGGAAGGGTGCTAGGGACCTTTTAGGCCCTCTTCTAACCTTCCCAACCTCCTCCAAGTGCCTACTCCATTTCCTTTCGCCAGTTAACCTCTGCACAGTAAAAAACAGTTAAAGCATATGCAAAATAATCTTGACGAAGTACTCAAAAATGAAAAAATATGTTTTCTTCATATTTCTCTTCAGAAGTAGCTTAGTCATATGCATTTTACTTTTCTAGAAGTCAATGGCATCCATTCCTGTAGCTTCATCCTTTTACTTGCACCAGTAGGGTTAGTCGGTAAAACTAGGGTTTGTTAGGGTTTGTGTTCCTTTCTAGCTTTCAACTTCTTTCTGAAAGTAGATTAGCCTCTAGTTGAGTTAGCTTTCATCCATCACCGTTAAAAGCTTCTTCTGAGAGCTCATAGAAGTTGGCTTAAGCACCTAGCGGACTTGTGCCAGCTGATCCAGTGACAGCTGTGGCAAGAGCTAGTACTTGTGCATATAGCACCATCGCTTCCAAGTTTGTTACGAACTACCGGGTTGATAAAAGTAAAGAAGGGAGTCCCAGGAATTATAGCATTATTGTTGAAATACTAGAGCCCACCAACCTGTTGTTCTTGACTTTCCACCAGGAAAAGCCATCCCCAAGTGGAGCCAGTGTTATGCTCCTATACCAATAGGTGTCATATTTCATGATGGACTTGATGGGCTATGTAATATGTTCATACCTTTACTTGTTGCAAAGGTTTTCCATATTATCAAAAAATCAAAAAAATTTAAAAAATGTAAAGAGGGTATACCCTAAAAGAAAAATCAAAGGGTGAAAAGAATAAGATGGTCAAAAAAGTGAAAGAAAATGAACCCCACCAAAAGAAAGACCAAGGAAAGTGTGCAAGTCTAAATGCCACTACTTTTTACTCTTATGTAATAAACAATTGTGTGCAGCTTGTGACTTATGCCACAAATGATGAACAGTCAAATAGCTCAAGCTTGGCTAGTTCATATTTGAATTTCATGTTTTAGAGATAGAGAATAAAATCTGACCAAACTGTTTAATCTTGGCAGATAAGTAGATAGGTAGAGTGAATAAAAGGAGCTCAACAATTTAATCTGAGCCCTTGGATGTAATAAGGTTAGATTTAGATAGATTTCTACATGTAAAAGAAAAGAAAGTGTGATAAGGGTTTGCCAGTTTAAGTGCACCCTAATAAAGAAGTAAAAATGCTAGGATAAAGTAGGTAGGGTAGGTAGATGATGTTGCAGAATTACATGTGATGGATAATGACTCTAAATGTGTTAATTTTCACTTTCATCACAAGTGCAAGGCAGACATTACACTGGAAGCATTTCAAGCAAGACAAGGTCAAATAATTAACTCCCCTTCTCATTTTTCCCTAAATTTTCACTAATTCCCCCTAAGTACTAAGGCATTTGAAAATTAGAGGGGCTCAGAGCATTTCTCTGACTTCTGGAGGGATCGGACCCTCGGCCCAATAATTTAAAAGCCTAAGTACTTAAAATCATCCATAAAGTCATTCATTTACTTTCATAAGTCTTTTCCTAGGTAAAATCCTATTTTACTTAGGTAAATTGAAATAAATCTTCATAAAAATCCTTTTTACACTTTAGCCTAAGTCAATATGTTATATGATGAAATATATTTGGAAACATTGTACTTAGCGCTTTTTCCATTAATTTGGTCATATTAGCTTTTAAATTTTATTATATAATTCCCAAATAAAATAAAATCACCCTTTTCTCGTATTATTTAAATATATTAGAAAACCCCAGAAGTCTATATATCCCACCCCGATGGCTAATTATAACCATAATACATTTTAAACTGGGATTAATTAACTAACCTGTAGTTAATTAAGAACCCGACCCCACCACTGTTTAATGAGGATTAATTTGTCATCACGACTAATCAATAACTCTCCCCGACCTTGTTGAAAATGAAACAAGATGATGGAGCTTAGTGGAAAGGAGTTGCCTTCACTAAGTGGGCTCGTAGGCTATTTTTGGCGCAAAGTCTATTTTTTAGACTATGTCTATTTTTAGACATATGGATCATGGTCTATGAGTTGCAGGATGCTATTTGTGGATGATTGGTCATGTTGGTAAAAATAGATGGACTTCTATTTTTAGACATATGGGCGGAGTCTATTTTTAGACTGCCGGGCTAAAAATAGAACAGTCAAATATTATTAGCTCTTAATAATATTTGGACTATAAAAATTATCTTATCCTTTTGGAGCACTTCAGTTCGAGCTACGGATATGGAACATGCAACTGTCAGAAGGAAATATGCTTTTCTTGTGGGTCAGTTGAGCTATTGCATGCAGGACTTCAGTTAGAACTCATGTGGTTGAGTTTGGTGGAGTTGATTGTGGAGTTGATGGAGTTGTGTTTAGTTTGACTTGGTTGAACTAGTTGTATTTTAGTCTAACTAAAGAATACACTAGTGATGAGTTGTGTGAATTAATTATTAATTAATTCACTAATTATTAACTCATAAAGCAACTGAAGAATACATCAGTTAACTCAATGCATGGACAGTTCAGTGGAGACAAGTGTTAGAGGTTGAGATTGCTATCAGTTGTGACTATAGTTGTGCATGAGATTTGCACATGCATGGATGGAGATTTCCCATGAGGCTTGTGTAGTATAACCAAGGGAATTCGAATTCACAGAGTGATTATTCTCATGCAGGATTGCATAGTGAAGGCAGGCAAACAGTGGAGGAGATTTGAGGCATCAGATCTGAGCTAGTTTGTGTGTAACAAGTGGAGATAGTACTGAGTACTTGTGAGGAGTATTGTACTATGTATTGCTACATGTTCTCTATCATTATAATATACAGATAGTGTGGGGTTTTCAGCTGTATGCTTTCCCCGGGTTACATACTGTGTTAATGTGTGCATGCGATTGATGTTTCATTGTTTTTAATGCTACTAAATTGATGATCAATGTAGAAGAGGTTACGTATTATGCATATATTCCGTAATAGTGTATAATCGGGATAATATCTATGAATAAGTGTTTATTATTCAAAATTTCTACATGGTATCATAGCAGAGTTGATCATCAGATCTATTATTCAGAATGTGTTTACATTTTATTTCTTCAGGCAGAGTCTGTAATCGGGCCAGGTAGCCTCTGGATTCATCCTTCTTTTGGAAGGTGAGATATCCGGTGAATGCCCATACAGTCAATCTCTATACGAGAAATAATTTGTTCTCACGAATTTTAGATTAGAAGTGGTTGAGTTTTTGAGCTGGTGGAATTTGAATTTGCAGCAGTGTTTTCTTGGTGTCAAAGTTGAAATGTCTTTCAATGGATTGTGATTGGAGTATGCTCTTGAAGGCAGCTCGAATTATATTGCATGGAAAGATAGGATGGAGGCGGTGTTAGATGACAATGGGTTGAAGGATTTCATAGATGCTAAAATCCCAAAACCTACTGATGCTGCTGAAGCTGTGGCTTGGCAAAAGAAGACAGCAAAGTGTCGAAGGATTCTATTGGAGGGCGTGAAGGATCACATTGTATCCAGCCTGCATGGAAAGGCTTCTCCATACTTGATCTGGAAAGCATTGACAGATTTATTCCAAAGCAAGAGCGATCAGAGGAAGTTGGCACTCAAGGATAAACTCAGAAACATTAAGTGTGAGAATGGAGATAGTATTCCCAAGTATCTCACGAAGTTCACCCAGTGCTGGGATGAGCTGGGAAGTGTTGGGGGTGACTGTCGATGATGAGGACTTGGTGAGCTTGGCTCTCCTTGGTCTTCCGAAGAGTTGGCATTCCTATCAAGACTCTGTCAATGGTCGGGAGAAATTGCCACGACGGGAGAGACTTTGGTCGGGTCTTGTGCAAGAGGAGATCAGACAGAGCACCAGAGACAGTTCTTCATCCATGCATGATGAGGATAACTGTGCCTTAGCGAGTAAGGTGAAGAATGGGAAGGAGAAGGGTTCTCTTTCCGAATCCAATTCTTCCAATGATGGGAAGAAGGTTGACAAATCGAAGGTGAGATGCTTTCATTGTCATGAGTTGGGCCATTATGCTACTAATTGCCCAAAGAAGAAGTCCAAGAAGGGATCCGGGGAAGGATCTGAAGGTGAGGCACTTGCTTCATAGTTTGAGTTGGATTTCACACTCTTCGCATGCATGGTTTAATCCCTGGTGGGAAGTGGTTGGTTTCTTGACAGTGGAGCTTCTTTCCACATGACCGGTGACAAAAGTTTGTTCAGTACTTTGGAGGAGAAAGATCTCCAGATACTCATAGCGATGGGTAATGATGAGAAGTATAGTGTCTCAGGTGTAGGCACGATTATTTTTTAGAGGGAGCATGGAGCTCGCCTTACCTTGACTGATGTCAAGTATGTACCAGGACTGAAGAAAAACTTGGTGTCGATCGTGATGCTGGAAGACAGAGGCTATGATGTAGTCTTCAGTAAGGGAAAGGTTTTCCTTAGACACATCATCACTATACAGGTGAAGCAGATTGGTTCACGGGTCAAGAAGTTTTATGCTCTTGAGGTTCAAGATGCATGCAAAGCCTTGAGCAGCGAAGCAACTGATGGAGACTTGCTGGTTGAGAGGGAGCGTATATTACCTCTCAACATGCAGAGCTAGAAGAAGTCTCAGACAATTGTGGAGGAGCCACGATTGGTGCAACAACTTCAGGAGGTTGTGGAGCGGCCACAACAAGGGAAGCTGAGAGGAGATCGAGTAGAGACATCTACTCATGCAGAGACCTCCAGTAGGGGGAAACTTTGAGCTAGGTGGGTTGAGAGATCACATGCAGCCATACCTCCAGGTAGGAGGTGGGGTGATGTGGATTGATCATCCCAAGGAGGAGGGGCAGGATCCTTGAGGTACCCAACCTCTTGGATGAGACCTTGCTATTGGAGCCCCGATGTGGAGTAGTAGGAATTGACTGATTGGGTAGAGACAGATGCAGATGGAGCGGCAAAGAGAGCGACAGTGCAGGGAATCCCAGGACAATGCATAGCTAGCAGGCTACAGCAATGCGAGAGGCACAAGTGTTTTGCACAGTGCTAGGTGGCACAGAGAGGTGTGCAATGGTGCAAGATGCATGGAGATGTTGCAGTAGCGCAAATGTCAGAGAAGGAGCACTTGTCAGCAGTAGATAGAGCTTCAGCATCAGAGTATGTTCCTAGCCCAACAGAGTGGTCAGTTGGGAGTGTTTTTGTTCCAAGTGTTGTTGGAGCAAGTGGACTGGGCAAATGTGTTGCATGCAGAACATTCTAGAGTTGCAGGATAGGGGTTGCAGATAATCCATATCTTGTTGAGAGGGAGTGTTGAAAATGCAACAAGATGATGGAGCTTAGTGGAAAGGAGTCGCCTTCACTAAGTGGGCCTGCAGGCTATTTTTGGCACAAAGTCTATTTTTTAGACTATGTCTATTTTTAGACATATGGATCATGGTCTATGAGTTGCAGGATGCTATTTGTGGATGATTGGTAATGTTGGTAAAAATATATGGAATTCTATTTTTAGACATATGGGCAGAGTTTATTTTTAGACTACCAGGCTAAAAATAGAACAGTCAAATATTATTAGCTCTTAATAATATTTGGACTATAAACATTATCTTATCCTCTTGGAGAACTTCAGCTCGAGCTACCGATGTGGCACGTGAAACTATCAGAAGGAAATACGCTTTTCTTGTGGGTCAGTTGAGCTATTGCATGTAGGACTTCAGTTAGAACTCATGTGGTTGAGTCTAGTGGAGTTGATTGTGGAGTTGATGGAGTTGTGTTCAATTTGACTTGGTTGAACTAGTTGTATTTTAGTCTAACTAAAGAATACACTAGTGATGAGTTGTGTGAATTAATTATTATTTAATTCAATAATTATTAACTCATAAAGCAACTGAAGAATACATTAGTTAACTCAGTGCATGGACAGTTCAGTGGAGACAGGTGTTAGAGGTTGAGATTGCTATCAGTTGTGACTATAGTTGTGCATGATATTTGCACATGCATGGATGGAGATTTCCCATGAGGCTTGCGTAGTATAACCAAGGGAATTCGAATTCACAGAGTGATTATTCTCATGCAGGATTGTGCAGTGAAGGTAGGCAAACAGTGGAGGAGATTTGAGGCATCAGATCTGAGCTAGTTTGTGTGTAACAGGTGGAGATAGTACTGAGTACTTGTGAGGAGTATTGTACTATGTATTGTTACATGTTCTCTATCATTATAATATATAGATAGTGTGGGATTTTCAGCTGTATGATTTTCCCGGGTTACATACTATGTTAATGTGCGCATGCGATTGATGTTTCATTGTTTTTAATGCTGCTAAATTGATGATCAACGTAGAGGAGGTTATGTATTATGCATGTATTCCACAATAGTGTATAATCAAGATAATCTTTGTGAATAAGTGTTTATTATTCAAAATTTCTACAGACCTATCATACCACCCCCGATATAATTAACTAATACTTAATTATGTTGGGCCCGTCGCTTTTAAACCCCACTATATCGCGCCTCCTGTCAGTCGTCCGATCGCGCTCTCCAAATTTGACGGCCTTAATCAATATCTCACACCACTTAGTGACCGCGCGTCAGCGCGTGATTACTAAGTGGTTTCCCCCCTGTACCTCCGCCATGCGTCAAGCGATTTATGGAATCACTGGCTCTCGGCCAAATACCGCTCGTCCCCAAAAGCAGTGTGATGAAACCACTTACCGCTTTCCATATATGACAAAACGTCAATTCTTTCCCAGCGCACGTCATCCGCCCGAAAACCAAAAACCCCCGCCAACCTTGACTTTGTTAATAAAACAAATGAATGTCATTTTCATTGTTTTTGACCGTATACCAGTGTTACCATGCAAAGGACGTCAAGGTCAACTGTCGAAGATTTCCAACCGCCACCTTGCCAAGAAAATTTGTAACTAACGTAGCCCAGAACCTGTTAGCTACTACCTATACCTGTTTTTGCACTCTTCACTCTCTGAACATAGGTATTTCTCCAATTTCTGCCGAAACCTTTCAAATTCACGTTTTACATTGCAATTCCAAATAAAAGGCCAAAATTTAACACAAATTCAGTGTTTATTTCACCATAAAAGCTCCCATACCTGTGAATTTGCCCATTTTTCACCAAAAACCCAAATTCCTTTCTGAATCCACAAGAACCACAAATGGAAACCCCTGTGGCTTTGTCTGTTGCACCCATGAATGCCCCTCATAAAGATTTAGACTATTTGCCTCTTGCGGATAAAGACTTTCAGATAAAAGACTTATCCACTGATAAAAACCACCTTAAAGTCTTTTGCCAAAGTATGGATAACTATCTGAATGGCTCTGACATCTTAGGATTGTGGGAATCCAACCTTACCATGTATTTTCTACCCTCAGTCCATATTTTTCCTAATATAATCCACCAATGCCAGGCCAATTATGACCCTAACCTCAGAGCAGTTATGTCTCCAAGCCAAATAGTCCTCTTTCCAATAACTGCTCAATCCATCAATGAAATGCTACAATTCCACTCCAGTCAAGCTCTCACTCCCATTTCCATGGGATATTTACTTGAGAAACCCACTCAATTGTCTAAGTTAGAACTGAAACGCATCTGCCAGATTTTCATGTCACCAAAGCATCAGCCTGACGGCCCACCTCCTTACATGCAGACTTTCTTCATAGATATGGGAAGACTCATTATTGATATGATATCTTTAATTATGGGATTCAACACTAGTGATTTCGTTGATGAGATAACCCTAATGTTGTTGTCAATTTTCACTCCTGGAAACCCCCTGCTGTTAAGTATGACTATGCCTCCTATATTGCTAATAAGATTCATGACCAATTCTTAAGACTAGACAATGAAGGAGTTTTCAAATACACCACTTTCATATATCATCTTATGCTGTATTATCAGTCAGAAAACTTCCCCTTCCCTGTCATGAAACTTGACACCAGAGGAAATCCAAGGTCTGTAATCTTTTGGTCTGTAGTCTTCCATAGCTCTTTTGAAACCCCTTACTCCTACAATGAATTCATCGACCTATTTGTTCACCCAGCAACCACCTTGTTGATAGGAGTTTCCCCTCCTAGGATCAATGGTGATATGAAGAAGATCCTTCAGCTCTCCAAGCAGTACAGAATAGGTGATTGGTACCTATACAAGAACCATACAAAAATCAGGATATATGGGTGTGAGCTCTGCCCTTTTAAGCTACCAAAGTATGTTCCAATGAGGCTCTTTGCATTGGAATATTTCAGGCAAATGATAAATTTAGACCTAGTCCAGTTTTATAATGCCAAGAAGAAAGCTCAGCTTAGAATCAAGAATCTATTAGGTCCTTTTGTCTGTAATAGTAGGGATGCATGGAAAGAAGCAGAAAAATTTTAGAAGATCATCTTAAGTTACAAAAGAGTTTTGGATGGGTACCATATGACCCTAACAACTTTATTTGTGATAGAAGAATGAAGAACAAATTATCACCATACATTCACCATAGGATTCCAAATATTGAACAATTTGCAAATATGAATGAATGGGTGGAAGCGACCCTAGTAGAAAAAGATAGTGAACAGGTCAATATTGAAAATGTTAGAGATCTTGAGAAAACACTTGACCTAGATTCTTTTGGGCAGGTACAAAGGTCAAGAATTGGTCCCTCCACAGCGAGAACCTCTCAACAACATTCATAGGAAACTAGCACACCAGCCACCAGAACATCCAAAGGCAAGGAACTAGAAACCAATATACAGGTCACCGAGCAATCCACAATGTCAAAGCAGCCCGAAACTTCCAAGGAGCAGGTCCAAATGCACACTTCTCCCACTCAGGGCAATATGGGAGAACCTCCAATCTTGCAAACTCCTCTAAATGAGGAAAGAAATAAAAAGAGAGACAGGGAAACTACTACCCCTGCTAGTAGACCTTCGGGACAACCTGGTACCAAAAGGCAAGGACTAAATCCCCTCTCAGAAGAAGAATATGTTGAAGAGACTACTGATAGTCAGAGGAAAGGAGTAGATAGCCAACAAAATTTCCTTGTACGTGGGACATCTACTAGCTCACAGTGAAAGGAGCTAGAAAGACAACAAAGTGCAGAGGTATCATCTTTCAGGCCACCAGTAAAAGACACTTCAAATATTAAAAATACATTTATAGATATAAAAGCCAGAAATGATCCATTAAGGCTTTAGGTCTATAATCAATAATTGAAAATGGATCCCTCAAATCAAAACAGATTGATGTCAACCTATGACATCAAGGAAGGTAAGATGATCATGAGTTATTTCAAGCCTAAAGTGCAATAGCCTCAAACAACAACAGACTATCTTAAAACAAATTTTGAAGTCATGGAAAAGGATATTCATCCTTTGGATCAGATTGAGTTGCACAAGAAAACTGGAGAAGTGATTTATTCGACATTGACTAGTAACGCTATGATGGCCCAAAGGCTAGAAAATTCTTTGGATAACACAACTGCCCAACTACATTTGGAGAAAGCTTCCTCCCAGGCCAAAGATAACAGAATAAAGTCTTTAGAAGAGATAATTATTGGATTGGGTCATGATCCCAAAGATGTAAAGGCTATAGAAGCCTTAATAAAAAAGAAAGATGAAGATATCGCTGCCCTAAGGAAGCAACTAAAGCTGCCACCTTCAAGGAATCCACAGACTGCTGATATTATAAAGCAAAAATCTGAAGAAAAGTTGATGGATTTGCTCTTAAAACTTAATGAATGACTGAATGAGACTGAGCAAGAACTTGAAAAAAGCATTAAAGGACAAGCATGGAGAGTCAACCTCTCAGCCTCCCAATGTGATACCAGTTGTCTCAACAACAGTCTCTTCAACCCTTGGAGCAGCTCTAGCACCAAACATTCTAGTAGCCATAGTAGAGATGGTCACGGGAACAACAACAACAGGAACAACAGGAACAACACATGATAGTTATATCAATTTGAGCACAGAGGAACTAATAAAATCAATGGAGGACATGAAACTACAAGTTTCAGAGCTTAAAAAGGTACAAGAACAGTATGCCAACTTGGAACAGAGGTATGATCTCTCAAACATAAATGTTGCAGAAAAGACAAGAGAGATCAAAGAGTTAGAAAACCTAGTGAAATCATTAGAAAAGGATCTCATATTTCAGAAACCTCAGACAGAAATCAAGAAAATTCTTTGGGCCAACATCACTCAATCAATAAATGATGTTTGGCCATCAATTTAAATAATTTTTGAGCAAATTGATTTAGTAAAGCTAGCTCAAGAAGAAGTTCAAAAGGCAAGGGCAGAATTAGGAAATATGCCTAAGGAAGCCAACAGACTCATACAATTTTTGAATACCAAGAATAAGGACCAGCTTGAAGAGCTGGGCATTCAAGATAGAACAAGGACAATCTTGGAAGTCAAAAGGGTTTTTAATAAAAGAACTCTGATGCAAAACTTAGAAAAAAGGTGCCATGACATGCAGGAAGAAATTAATGCTTTCATGAAGAGATTTGATATTTTTCAAAATAAAGGGTTGCCAAGTCCTTTAGTTATTCATGATAAACTAATGAGTCATAAAGACTGTGGAGAAATTGAATCAGTATGCAGGCAACCAGGCAGGTCTATCAACAAGTGCATTAGCAGCAAAAGCATTGCCTACAGGCAGAGTTCTCTATGACAGTCTAGAGAACTTATTCTATGTCGAACATGAGATAAAGCACTTGTTTCCAATTTAGTGTACCTTTTTCAGGTACACAGAAACTGACGAGACCTTGAGAAAGCTTAAAAGAACCAGAATACCAGAAGCACAATGGTGGGAAGAAATGTTAGACATTTTGTAAAATTATCCTTGTGTAAATTTTGGTTATTTACTGCAGTAAGTAATGGTGAAGAGGATAAACAGAGATCAAACTGGCCGAAGTGTATTAGAACGGGTAAAGAGTATCAGTGAAAACAGGGCAGCCACCATAGAGTTACCAAAGATGATAGCAGCAAGCCAAATCATAGGGCCTGCCTCCAGCACACTCATAAGAATAGGGACAACACAACATCAGTTTTCCTTTTCTCCTATCTACGAGACCATTTGTCTCTATTTTTCTTGTAACTTATTCAAAGTCATATTAGAATATATATCACTCTGTTATGAGATATTTTTTGTAAAATTTTTGTATAAATACTCCCTCAATTGGAGTATGAAGGGTGGATTCTTAGACATTGCTGTAAAACTGATTATTTTGGAATAAAGTGTTGTTGGACAAAATTTTGTATGGCTAGCTGGATGAAGAATTGATGCAAAGGTCTTTTCACAGGATTCATGAGTTAGACACCAGATCAATAAGTCTTCTATATCTCATGTTTAAAAGTTTTCTTGTTTATTATATCAATTGTGTTTCATATCCGAATGATAAACGAAAAAGAATAATTCAGAAAGTGCTTGAGTGCAATCTATTTTCAATCGTTTTTGTTCTTAATGTTTTCCTCTAAAAGCATAAATAGTGAATTCTTAAATGCTCTTGTTTCCAAGTTTATTCATTTTGATTCTTTGGTAAAGGATTCTTAATTTCTCTTTATTGGTAATCATCCAAGTTCCCTCTTTTAAAATATGTTGAAGGATTCTTAATTTCCCTTCATCTCTTTTAAGTCCATTCCATATTTTTTAAGTCTCTATTTGTTCCCTGTTTAACTACGTTGCCCTGTGAAACCATCCCTTGTTAAGAAACCAAATCCAGTTAAGCCATCTTCTTTGACTACATTAGCCCAATGGCCTAAACTACTCAGTCCTAACCCTCTGCTATTGAATTCCACCACCAAACACAATCAAAACCCCTAAACTTTCATAACTAGCCTAATATCTTTCAAAACAAAGCTAAAACTTAAAGAGAGAGCCCTCTCTAGGTACAGATTAGCTAGATTCTGTACCTAAAAGTTGGTTTGTGGTCACCTTAGACCCCTTTCCTCTTCCCAACAACTTCAAAGGAAAATATGAGTGATAACAATACCCAGAGTAGACAGAGTCAGTTTTCAGAGATCCAATAGTCATTTTTGGCTAATTTGGACATTTTGAACACATTGGTGTAGGTATCAGGAGCCATAGAGATTTGTAAACAACATTTTCCCACATTGAGCTAATATAGAGGCCCAAGCCATGGAAGTTGGACCAAGGAGATGTAGCCCAAGAGGGGTAAAATCCTTCAAAATACTGTGTTAATGTGTCTCTTTGATGGTTTGCTACATTGTACATGTTTGTTGTCCATTATTTCTTTCTGAAGCTATTTTTCTCATGAATGTCTTTTAAAACTTAAGGAAATTTAATTGATTGTATGCACAAGAAACTAATGAAACCTCAACACAAGGAGCAATAAGGAAGTACATATTTTTAAATATGTAATTGTTATTGGCACAAAAAAACTAATAATACAAAAATATATCAATTTGGTATAAGAGGAAACGTTGAATTTCTTGATTTCTTGAGTTTGTGCAATTAGGGTTTTAATGGTTGCAAAATTGTGATGCTTACAAGGTTAAAGTTGCAGAAAGGAGAAGGGAAGATATTGGTTGTAACTCCTGAGGTAATGCCCAGAAGAAGGAGAGCCACAAGGTGACAATATCCAACACCCAAAGTTCCAATTCCAGTTGCACTTGGAACTCCTCAAGTTTTTCCATCAACTGGGATTGAAGAGGTACAATCAGTACAAATTTCTGAGCCTGAATCCATAGCCATTATATATTTAAAAAGAAATCCTGAAGGTCCCTCTTCAAAAGAGGAAGAATTCAAGAAAGCTTTCTACACTTTGACTAAGATGGTTAACTTCCTCTATGAAGAGAGGAACAATAGAATGTTTGGAGAGAGTTCTAAACCTCCACATGGAGAAGGAAGCTCAGAGGACAAAAAAGACGAGAAGAAGGATTCCAAAGGGAATGGTGGAAAGCCAACCCCATCTCCACCATCCTCATCATATTCCTCATCATCTCCATAATATCACATGACATCATCTTCCACTACCACCACTGAAACTGCCCATACTCATTCCAAAACCCCAAAAGGAAAGACTCCATTACTGAAATTGGACATAAATTCAATCTTCCCATGTACAATGGAGAGGTGAATGCAAAAAAGTTGGACAATTGGATTTGACATTTGGAGGTATACTGTATAATTTAGAACCTTCAAGAAGACGACATAAAGATCCAATTGGCTTCATTGAGGCTAGAAGGAGCTGCACTAGTTTGGTGGGAAGCAAAGACTCAAGAGGAAATGAGAATCCATGGTAAGATATCCATCACTTGGGCTAAATTTGTTTCTGAAATTAAAATATGGTTTTGTCCTTTATCCTATATGCAAAAAACCATTATGAGTTGGCAGAATTTTAGGTAGCTTAAAGGCCAAACAATCCAAGATTATACATAGGAGTTTAGAAAAAGGGCTTTGTTAATAGGAGTGAATTTGAATTCCCAAGAAACACTGTTGAAATACATTAGGGGTTTACACTCATATCTTAAACACACTATTATTATGTTCAATCCAAATAATTTAGATGAGGTATGTGTGCAAGCCACGAATCTTGAATCTAGAGGAAAGAAAACTTATGAAGAGAGTAGTAATAAAAGGCCACCTAAGGGTAAGGAGAAAGAGAAAGGAGGAAAATGGAACGGAAAGAAGAATGCAAGTGTGAAGAAAGAAGGGGAGAAAGTTATCTGTAAACACTATCCAAAAGAGGGACATAATGAGGATCATTGCTGGAAATTGCATCCATAAATGAGACCAAATAAGTTCAACAATAAAGGGAAACAAAAAACCACTACTATCACTCAAGAAGATTTAGGTTATGAATCAGGCGATGAAAACAAAATCATTGTCATGGGTATCAAAGGAAAACAAGATATTGCAAGCACTAGTTCACAAACTGTAACACTACTACTACTCCAGATGAAAAGAGACGAATTGAGTTATTTCATGTTAGGGTCATATCTAAACACACCAAGATTGACACACTCTTCGATAGTGGGTCACAAGAGAATCTAATCTCTGAAGACTCAATCAACAGATTGAATCTTGAAATTGTACCTCACCATAAACCATACCCTTTGGGATGGATAACAAGAGACACTAGTGTACAGGTTACAAGAAAATTTTTGTTTAAGTTTGCAATCACTGCAAATTTTGTTGAAGAAGTAGAGTTAGATGTGGTACCGCTTGATATTTCAGGTGTGGTGTTGGGTAATCCATATTTGTATGACCAAAAAGTAGTCTTTTACCACCATGAAAACAAGTATCACTTGTTCAAGGATGGTGTGGAGTATATAGTGAGAGCCCATCGCAAAAAGTTGAACGTTTCTTTCGTTAATGCAGGGCAGGCAAAAAGACTAGTGAATTCAAGTAAAAGTTTAGTACTTCTCATGTTTAAGCCAAATGATGATATTATTTATGAAAAGGTTGTTGCATGTAATGCAAGTTTCAATTCTGATTTGGTTGGTTTAGTTCATCAGAGTGATGAAGTATTTCAGGTTGTGAAAGAACCGTTCTTCAAGGAGAAAGAAACTTCACATGAAATATCTTTGCAACAAGAGGTTTCTCTTTGTGATGTTAACATGCAAGGGTTGAAAAAATTGCAAAGTGTAGAGACACCAATGCAAAGGAAATTTTTGTTACAGTGGGCTCATTCAATCACCCCTTATGCCATGTTGTGCACCGATGGTTATGGTGCCAAAAAGGAATGGTAAGTATTTCAAGAAAGAGGACAAAAGGAGTAGTTTTCGCCAAATAAAAGTTGTAAAAAGAGGCTAATGTAAGAATACACATAACACCAAACAAGAATGGTTTGCATAGATTTTAATGTTGTATGTTCTTTGTATCACTTCTACTACATACATGTATTTGAGTTATGGTAAAAAAGAGTCCTTTCTGATGTAATTGTTTGGAAAAAATTTTATGCACATGTCATCTATGAAGGAAAATTGTTTGATGTTTTGAAGATATCAAAGTACAAGTTGGGTTTCACTTTCTTAATGCATTTGGGCCATGATGTTGGAGGAGGTAAGTTGAAGGCAAGCCTCTCCAAGTTAAATGCCATTGTTGATTGGTCAACAGCCAAGATCGTCATTTTGATAAGAGGTTTGTTGGGTTTGCTTTTGACGGCAACATGGAAAAAATCATGAGTTTCTATGAACGACTGAAAATGGTGCAACAAACAGTGCAAGATTGGCTTGAAAAGGGCAAAGACAAGTACAGGTATTATAGAACGGGGCCCTTAAGGCAAGTGAATGTTCATTTCCTTAGAGAGGAGCTCAAGGAAACCAATTCGTTAAAGCCAATTAGATCGAGCTAGGAAAGGTTAGGGGGTTGTACCCTCATCTACTTGTCAGATAATAGTATATTTTTGGGTCCAAAAGGCTTCTAGTGGGGAGGAATGATCAGGCATTCATTATTTAGCTCAAAAATCAATTTTCTTAGATTGGCTCGAAAACTGTACGACTGTGTCCTTCTCATCAAGATGATCACAACACAATTTTTTTTACTGAAAATAGACTCTGGATGAAGGAGAAAAGGCATGTTGTTTGTTTTCCTAAACAGCTAAAAAAATTACAGAATAGGACAGAATGATGACATGGCAGTCCAGTTAGCAAGGGGAATCTTCTTCAGTTTTTTCCCAATGGGGTTGTGACAAGTGTCACCTTTGGATTCGCTAATTTGGTTATATGAAGGTGAAATTGTCTAAGTGGTCCCAATGTGAAATTTGAAATATATATATATATATCTATATATATATATATATATATATATATATATATATATATATATATAGACTCTGGATGAAGGAGAAAAGGTAAGTTGTTGTTTTCCTAAACAGATAAAAAAATTGCAGAATAGGACAGAATGATGACATGGTAGTCCAGTTAGCAAGGGGAATCTTCTTCAGTTTTTTCCCAATGGGGTTGTGACAAGTGTCACCTTTGGATTCGCCAATTTGGTTATATGAAGGTGAAATTGCCTAAGTGGTCCCAATGTGAAATTTGAATTCATCGGTGGTAAAATTAAATCCAAATCTGCATATTTAATGGTGCATTTAAATGTTTTATCATAATTCCAAAGTATGAAATGTATATGGCGCATAAACTATTGGAATGGCAAAATATATATGGGATGGGTAGAGTGCGGGTTTGAACTTGTGACCTCCCCCTCCCAAACTTTGTTTCTTTACCATCGAACCAAACACATGTTTGTTTAAACATGGGCCACATTTTTATATTTAAGCCTACAGGGAGCTGAGTATGGGGGCGAAGATCCAACCCTGCAGGCCAGCCCCCACCCCATGTGATCAAGTGCCAAAAACCAGGACCTAGGGGCCAGCATTATGTGCGATTAACGCCCATAATTACGCTTAAATGACTAATTAACCCTCTGTTAATGACGAATTAAGTTGGAGAAAATTTTGGAGGGAGCACCAAGTTTGGTGGAACTGCTAGTTTTTGCAGTGCTAACTAGAGTCTCCTCCAGATTTAGCTGGGTTTCCTAGGAAAAAATTAAATGAAGCATATCTCACTCAATTTTTGACCAGTTTTGGAAAATTAATAATCAATTTTGGATGATTTCGACCTTCTGAAGACATTGGTATATTCTTTAGAGGCAATAGAAGACTTTTATAGGTTATTTTTCCACAGGGAAGTTCAGGGAAGCCAAGAGCCACCAGGGAAGGTGGTCATACCCAGAGCAGCTAGAGTCAGTTTTCAGAGATCCAATAGTCATTTTTGGCTAATTTGGAAATTTTGTACACATTGGTGTAGGTATCTAGAGCCATAGAGATTTGTAAACAACGTTGTTTCCACATTGAGCTAATACACATGCCCAAGCCATGGAAGCTGGACCAAGGAGATGTAGCCCAGGAGGGGTGAACTCCTTCATCAAAACACTGTGTTAATGTGTCTCTTTGATGGTTTGCTACACTATACATGTTTGTTGTTGATTATTTCTTTCTGAAACTATTTTTCTCATGAATGTCTTTTAAAACTTAAGGAAATTTAAAAGAAACTAATGAAACCTCAGCACAAGGAGAAATAAGGAAGCACATATTTATAAATCTGTAATTGTTATTAGCACAACAAAACTAATCATACAAAAACAAATCATTAAATTCCTCCTATGTCGCATGTCTTGATGAATACAATATTTGATGAAGGGATGTATTACTAAATGTTACCCATCAACTGAGATTTTAAATAACTAAGAACTTTGTAAAATCATACTTGACTTGTGACATATATCAAAGTGCATTGGAAGACTAAGGAAACATGAGGAATAAAAGGAAGGAGATTTTTTTGTGGAGATACAACTAATTCACTCACTCAAAAAGACAAGAAATTCCATTAGTTGATAACCTGTCCATGCATTTGAATTTAACACTTGAGGAGAAATTAAATAATAGAATTTGGATTAATGCCCTTGCTAATGTTGGATGTGTTAATGAGGTATTTGATTTCAGAGAACTTGTTTAGTGGTGCACCCGTCAGCTTGACCCCAAGGCCAAAATTATCAAATTATCTTTACAAGGAAAGAAACCCCAATCCTCTTGATTTTGAAATCCTTTAGAAAGATGCTTAAGCTGCCACATTCGAACTTGCAACTCAAATTTCCTGAGGATTATATTTTCCTTGATTCTCAAGGTGGTGGATTCAATTCCATTCAAGAATTTATGGTTCAATCTATGCATGTACCAACCAACTTCTCTTCCATCGTCATGTCAATCCTAACATCGCCATACATGGATATTTTTTGGTTTCTTATCTGTATTATGGGACATTAATCAACATCTCATGTACCTAGGTTAGTGTTATACATCCTATATTTCTCTTTCAATAAGGACACTCTTTTTTATTGGGATAAAGTAATATCTAATCAAATATCTTTTCAATTAACTAATTATTTGAAAATTTAGAAAATTTTCATAGTGACCTATTTAGTGATGGTGATAGTCTATTGCAATTCATTCAATGGCTAACCCCATAAAAACAATATGTATCTTGAAGTGGAGTCATTTCACTTTTCGTATCCATTTTTATGGATACATAAGGATCCATTTCATTTTAGCCTTGTCCAAGATAGGTTTATCAAGGAATTCAAATATATGTTGACTAGAATTGAACCATAGAGGCTCACTTTAGAAGCACAAGATTTCTTAAAGGGAAAATGAGTGTATATGCTAAAACTCAAGCATACATACATAAGAATTTATAGTTATCAAGTTAAGATTCTATTACTCATTTTCATTTCGAATAATTTTTTTTTTAAAGAAGCGTGTAGGCAATATTCTTCCTACTCAATTTTATTTGTTAGGAAAAAAGAAGCAGTAGTTTATTTCACTATTGTTTACAATTGGAGAAGTTGTGGTAAATAATTATGCACATTTAGTAGAATTTTCTAAAGAATTAAAATATTTTAATTTAAAGGAGGTTGAACCTGCTTAGAAATTTGATATTGAAGGTTTATTTTGCCAACATCTAGCATTAGTGAGATATGGAAATTTAATCACCAAGATCATAAAGGAAGTGGAGACAATGAAGTAGATACCTAAAAGAAAATAAGGGAAGAACAAAACCAGGCAAAGAGAGAAAAGCGTTGCAAATGTACAATCCTCATCAACCTCGTAGACTTGTCAGAGTCCCTCCTCAATGCATATAAAACAAGAGAACAATACAACCCATGGAGAGAGTAATTAACAAAACTCTAATGCATGTGATGGCTAAGAGCCACCCCTCATGGTATTCTAGAGAAATATCATGTTGTGGTTATTTTTTCAGGAAGTAACAAAAATTATAGTAAGAAAGAAATGTAGAGGGTCACTAAAAGCCCTCTTCTAGCATTGGTCCATGATACAAATCATCTCAGAAAACTATGGCACTGAATATTGGCCCACTTACATTATGATGCTCTTCCAAAATTGAAGAAAGTGGTCTCTGGTATTCCCAATGTTCAAGCCCAACATAATGGAGTGTGTGTAGGTTGTGCTAGTGGGAAGAAGACAAGGGGACCATTCCCCTTTGACAAGAAAAATACAACTTTAGGTCCCAATCGCAGGGAGGAATCATGGACCAATGCTAGAATATGTCTTCTAGTATCTTTGGTTGCCCCATATATTTCCATGTATCGAAGGAAAAAAGAAACAAGTTGGGTTGAAGAAAAGTAATTGAAGATCACCCCTATGGAGACACCTATGATGAAAGCAAGAGAAGATGGTGGAGAACTAAAAGAATACCTGGGTTTGAGGGTTTGAAGGTTACCTTAGACCATTTGTGTGTTAGGGTTTGAGAGAAACCATAGATTATGGAAAAGATTTTAGATATGAAATCTAGAAACCCTAGCATGGTCAATGTGAAGATGCTCAAGAAATTTTGATAGATTTGATGAAGCTCTAGATGGGATAGTCTCTATTAGGCCTGGTTACTGATAAAGTTGGTGGAAATATTGGAAGACAATGGACAATGATGATTCTTGAAAGCTAGTTCAAGAGGAACATGATCACCTCTCATTAAAGATAAGTATTTTTCGATTTATGGTGATCCTTTATATATTTACTTTTGTTTAAACTTATTGATATTTTTATTGTTTTGATTATTACTTATACTTCCTACATGCATATGTGAGTATTTGGATACCTCTAACTTCTTGATGAATATGTGATAAGTGGATCCTTCTTGAGGATCATATGAGATGTAGGAAAGATGGAGAGTACAGGAAGTGAAGACCTATAGTTGCCCAATACAAAAAAGTTGACAAAGTGCTACCACTTCCAACATCAAATAAGAAGGTGCACAAATATATGAATACTACAAGGTATGCATGGTGTATTGGTTCAATCTTATGTCTCAAGTACAATATTGGATGGCAAGGTAAGCCCTAAGACATGATGAGTATATCACCTTCATTAATAACTCATGATGAGATGATGCATTTAGTATTGAACAAGTATATTACCTTTTAGACATGATGAACTTCTTGATTCTATGAAGCTACTTAATATCGATATTTATTGATATACTTGATGTTTGGCTAACATCTATCATTTTATCTTGATCCCACAAAGAAGGCTAACACCTTGATTCTAATAGATGGTAACTTGATACTATTGATAGTGTTTGTGATAAGGATGGTAACCATGATGATAGAAGTGTAACAATAAGATTGATCTTCATGATATTTTTGTTGACCATGGTTAGGTTTTGATGAGCTTATAATTATGACATATGGTAAAATTGAATGACCTGACTTAATGAAAGTATTTTTGTGTTCATTATCCTTGAAGTATGATGTTACACCTATCTGCTTCCCTAATCATAAAACTCTAACTTTTGATGAAACTTTGATGCCATGTTCATATATGATTGTGAAGTAGTTGATAATGACATGTTATGAACATGATGGATATATGTTTTAGAACCTATTATAGTTCAATTCCATGATCTAATAATTTTGTTGATGCATGATAGTATTATGATAGATATATTGATGAAGTGAATAATAATGATTGAAGGGGATGCTCATTCGAAGGGAGAATATCTCCATAACATCCCTACACCTATTACCATTTTCATTATCTGTATAGAAGATTGTTTATTGTCAAAGTAAAATTTATGGACATGAATAGACAAACACCTGATATTGTTGGTCTACAACAAAGTTCTGGTCTAAGAAGAAAGAGTTTTCCTTACTCTAATCCTAAATCACACGGAAGGAAGCCTAAGGGTGTGATTTTAGCCTCTCAACCACATGGAATAAGGCCTATGGGCGCAGTTATGCTTGTAGGACACAAAATTAAAGCTTTGTGCATGAAATTAAAATTTCACCCGAAGGATGATAGTCCTATAGACATGGAGCTAAAAACTGAAAGTTATATAAGAAGGAATGTTTTAATATTTGACTTACTATAGAGAATGTGAATGTGTTGCCTACACTTGTGTTTTCCGGGGACCAAATATGCATATCAATATGTCATTATGAGGCTTGTGAGTGAAAATATTTGATAACAATTGCAAGGGTTTGACTAGATTTGGTTGATTCATATAGGTGAGAAGTGTTTGGAGTTTTGACATGATGCTTGATAATGATTTAGAACTTTGACTTGATGTTGATATATGTTTTGGACTATAGATATCACTGTGATAGAAAATTTGGGTTTTGACTTGATCACTGAGGATTTTATTTGACGACTGATGATTTTCCTTAATAACAATGTTATATGGGGATAGTGATTTTCAATGAATTATATTAGTATTCGATAGATATTTTTTGTTGACATCATTAGATTTGAAACATCAATTGAATTATAAACAATTGTGATTCAGTATGCAACAATCCACCATGAATACATGAAACTTGTATGAATGAAACGTATATGACTTGTCCTTGATTTATCCATTCATATTTAGTATCATAAATGATTCATGCTATGATCATGGGTATGGCTTGATAAAGCTTGATTAATAGTGTTGTAACTTGACATTTGGATATGAGCTCTACCAGTCATCTGGTCCAAAGAATTTTTTAAAGTGATATTGATGAGTTTGATATTAGTTTTGATCTAACATCTGAACTTTGATAAGTTGACTTAGTTTATTGGGTTGCACAATATTTGTGTAAGGCTAAACATATTGCTTTGGTCAAGTGTTATGTTTACAAAAAGCATTGTATGAAGCAAGCTCCCCGATCATGATCTGAAATGGAGTATATTAGTAATGTTGTGCTAATTCCCCATTCATAATAAAACCCAAGATGTTTATCATTTTCGTATCAAGTGCTTAAGGATTCACCATTGTTTCTTAATCAACTCATTCCCATGAGAGTTTCTTATGTAAATTTTATAAACAATTTAACATAAAACATATGTTTAACAACAACAAAATAACAAAAAATAACATCAAAATACAACACACAGCACAAAGATTTGATGAGTTCACCTCTACTGGTCTATGACTCCTTGGTCCAGCTTCTAATGCTTGGGCCTCATGCTCAAAATTACAGCAAAAGTGTGTTTACAATACTCAAATGCCTTTGAAATCTGTCTCAGTTCAGAATAGCCAAAACTACTAGAATTGACTCTTTTTGCACCTAATTTGGATAAGAACTGAAGAATTTATGACCTCTCCCAGTTCTCCCAGAATTTTCTCAACAAAATCCCCTTTTCTGGTCACTAACCATCAAATTCGGCCTAAAATCTGCCAAATTTGCCACATTTCAGCCACCAAAGCCATGCTTCCTGACGGGTTTGGAAATCGTAATTGGAAAGTAGCAAAACCCATATAATGTGACATTGGCGGACCCGGCGGGATATAAACTACAACATATAAAAATATCGCGTCTAGGCAATTTATCAAAAATCGCAATTGGCGATTAATGCCATAACTGTATTGCAAACACCAACCATTTTCTACAATTGCGATATGTGATAAATTGCATCGCAACCTGTCTTTGCCAGGGCTAATTCTGTAATACTTGTCCACCTCCGATTTGCGACATGCAATATCGCAATCACAAATCAACATTGTTGGGGGGCGATTATTAACCTGCGTAATCTGTTTTGCCCTGATATGTGATATGCGGGACCCAGTGGCAACCTGCCACTTAGCACTTCCCCATTCATTGGGACTTTTTCCATGTCATCTCCTCCTGCCACTTGTCCAAGTCAAACCTAAACTTTGACATGCTCTAACTTTTGCATACGAGCTCGGATTTGAGTGTCATTCACACCGTTGGATTTAGAATGACAAGCTTTTCAATCTGAAGCTAAGCTTAACAAAATTCTAACACTTTGATTTTTTAGCATAATTTTGAGCACTTGATCGCTCCTCCCCACTGGAATCCTTTTAGACCCCAAAAGATTATATTTAGTTATTGAACAGATGAGGGTATTTTTCCCTCACCTTCCCCTCTTCAATCTATTTGGCCTTTTATGGATTTGTACCTTTGAGACCCACTCGAAGATAATCAACATTTCCCCTCTTTGATGACCTTATTCTTCTGCTAAGTATGGTGTCTTGTTGAAGCTCATCAAGAAATTTTGGAGAAAAATCTTCAATTGGTGGAATATGTACACTTTCTTCTTTATCTTCAATCAAAGGAGGCTCATACAATCTCAAATTTTCAACATTAACAACGGAATAAATTTGCATATATGAAGGAAAATCAAGCTTGAAAGAATTATTACCAATCTTTTCCAGAATTTTAAATGGACCATAACAGATTGGTTTTAGCTTTTTACCTTCACCTTGAAGCCTTTCCTTGCTAATGTAAAGCCAAACTTCATCACCTACTTGAAACTGATGGTCCACATGCTGCTTATCATTCCTTGCCTTATACTTGCCTTGACTCTTTTCTAGTTGTTCTTGAACTATTTGGTGAATCAACTGAATTTTCTCAATGAATTTCTTTGCTTTGTCTATGTCGCTATGTCCATCTACAACTACATCTTTCTCAAAGATGAAATCCAAAGGATATTTAGGCAAATAACCAAGACATTCCTCAAAAGGCGAAGTTAGAGTAGAAGAGTGTTTTTGATAGGTTTTAAGCATGTTGAATATAATGCAATTGTTCATCCCACAACTTAGGATGTTTGCTACAATATCCTCTTAACAAATGAATAATTTTCCTATTAACCACTTCAGTTTGACCATCTGTTTGTAGATGGAAGGCTATACTTTTCTTCAACTTTGTGTCCATCAAGTACCATAAATTTGACCAAAAATTCCCAAAAAATCAGGAATCACGATCAATTACAATAGAAGAGGTAATCTAAAATGAACCCATACATTTTGAAAGAAAAGTTGAGTTGTTTGCTCAACTGTAATTTGTTTTTTATAAGGCATTAATATGCACATCTTGCTGAACCTATCCACAACTACGTACAAATAATCATGATCTTTTCTTGATAAAGGAAGACCTCCTACAAAATCCATAGAAACACTCTCCCATGGACGTGAAGGCACTGGAAGTGTTGTGTGCAATCCTAGTTTCCTATTACTAGGTTTATTGATTGCACACAATGAACAACCTATGATAAAACATGACACACTTTCGAGAATACAAGGTCAGTAAAAATACCTCTGAAGATTTGCCATTGTTTTACTCACACCAAAATGTCCAACAATAAGCGAAGTGTGCGCTTCCTTTGTGACAATTACTCTTTCTCCATGTGGAACAAAAAATTTTCCCAAATGATACAATAGATTATCATCTACATGGTAGTCTAATTCCTCAAATTGGTGGCCTTGACTCAAGTTTAAATATACCTCTTGAAATTCAATGTCATGTGTGTATTTTTCATCATAACTTTCAGGAAAAACATAATGATTCTTGAATAAAATGGCTACATTAACAACAGTCTAGAATACATATCTACATATCAAAAACTTTGTTATACATACCTTTCTTGTACCTGATTACCAAGTGGAACTATTGTAAGAATCCCATCCAACGAAAGTGCCTTGATTGCTGCAATTTTGTTTGAGATTGTAGATATTGCAAAGGTTGATGATAAGTGTGAATAATGGTTTCTTTTCCATGCTTCCAATTCTTCATACTTTGCACCAATGCATAAATCTCTTTATCATATGTAGGATAGTTAATAACAACACCATTAAAAATATCAGAATGAAATGAAATGGGCTTACCATGCTATAAAATAATTGCACCCATGACGTAGTCACTTGCATCTGTTTGTATTTCAAATGGTTGTTTCAAATCCAGCAATGCTAAAACTGGGGCTAAACTGATCTTTTGTTTTAAAGCATCAAATTATTTTTTTTGTTTGCCTCCCCACTAGAAGACAACCTATTTCATACTAGTCAAAGCATGTAGTGGAGTTACTATGGAAGAGAATTTGGCAATGAACTTCCTCTAGTATTGCGTTGCTTCCAGAAAACTCCTTACTTCTGTGACTGATTTGGGTATTGGCCAATTCACAATGACCAAAACTTTAGAGGGGTCAATCTTCAGCTCACCTCCTCCAACTATGTGGCCCAAACACACTAAGGAATTTTTCCCTAATTCACATTTAGACATCTTCAGAAATAACTATTCTTTTTTCAAGACATCCAACACTTTCCTCACATGCTTGACATGCTCTTCTCGTGATTTTTTGAATATCAAAATATCATCTAAATAAACAATTACAAAGTCATCAAGAAAGTATCTTAAAACATCATTCATAACTCCCATGAATGTAGTTGGAGTGTTGCAAAGATCAAAAGGCATAACCAGCCACTCAAACAATCCCTGTTTGGTTTTAAAAGGAGTCTTCCAAATATACTCCTCAACTATTCTAACTTGAGGATATCCACTTCTCAAGTCTAATTTAGTGAAATATTTTTCATTCTTCAACTAATCTAGAAAATCATCTATTCTGGACAGTGGGTATCGATTCTTTATAGTAATTTTATTCAAATCTTGATAATCTACACACATGCGCCAGGTTCCATCTTTCTTGGGTACCAAAAAAATTGGTGAACCACATGGCGAAGTAGAGGGACAAATTACACCTGTATCTAACAATTCCCGCACTTGTTTCTTAATTTCTAAACTTTCCATAATTGACATTCGATACATACCAATATTTGGAAGTGGACAATCTTGCTGTAGCTGAATTTCGTGTTGAATTCCCCTCTTTGGTGGAAATCCATTTGGTTCTTGAAACACATCTCCATATTGATTGACCACGTTAACCAATTCGACTTTCAACTTCACGTCACATCCTACAAAGGATTCACGCTCCATGTCATTCTTTTGCTTGATCATAAGGAGCACAAGATTCTTGCTGGAATTGACTAGTCACTTCATTTTCCCTATGCTTGCTAAAGACAGATTAAGATTTCTACGATGAGCTCTCACAATATACTCCACTCCATCTTTGAACAAATGATATTTGTTCTCAAATCTATGTAAAACGAGTTTCCGGTCATACAGATACGGGCTTCCCAACACAATTCCAGAAATATCCAGCAACACTACATCTATGACGATGAACCACACTGGTTGGTTCGAAACGTGTTGACAAATGATGTCTCATGTGATCTTCACCGATTTTTTTTTTGTAAACTTGATATGGATCACAGAAGCCTAAACTCTAACACTACATCTAATTCAACTTCATCAATGAAATTGGCAGTAATAGCAAACTTGAAAATGCATTTCCTTGTGACTTGAAAATTTGCATCTTTGGTTATCCAACCCAACAGATATGGTTTATGATGAGGCACGGTTTCTAGATTCAACTTCTTGACCAAGTCTGTAGAAATTAAATTTTCCTGGGATCCACTGTCAAACAACGTATAAATCTTGGTGTGTTTGGAAATAACTCTGATATGGAACAATTCAATTTTTTTTCTTCATTTGAAGCATTGTTGGAGTTATTTGTTGTGTTGGTGCTTTCCATGGCTTCCTCTTTGCTTGTTTTTTCCACGGCTTTTCCTTGAGTGATTGTGGCTTCAATCTTTTTTTCATCACTTGAGTTAGAACCCAAGTCTTGTTGTACAACATTGTTTGTCTTCTGTTTCCCTTTATTGTTAAATTTCTTCGGTCTTAATTCAGGATGAAGCTTCCAACAATGCGCCTCATCATGGCCCTCTTTGGAATAATCCTTGCACACGGGTTTCTCCCCTTCTTTCTTAACATAAGCATTTTTCTTCCGCTTTCCTTTAGATTTCTTTCCTTTTCACCACTCTGGAATGGCTTCTTCTTACCTTCTCCTTGTGCATTTTTCCCTCTTGCTTCGAGGTGTGTAGCTTGAACACAGACCTCATCAAGATTCATGGGATTAAACATAAGAATGGTGTGTCGAAGATAGCTATGAAAACCTCGTATATATTTTAGCAAAGTATCTTATGATTGCAAGTCTACTCCTACCATAATAGCAATTCTCCTAAACTCCTGAGTATAATCTTGCACATTTTGACCTTTTAACTATCTAAAATTTTTCCAATTCATGATATCTTTTTTGCATATGAGCTAAAGGCTATAATTGTCTTTTTATAGCAACAATGAAATCATACCAAGTAATAGAGATCTTAGCATGCTTTTTGATCTCGTCTTGAGTCCTTGCTTCCAGATGAGCCTCATAAATGGGTAATTATATGGGCTCATTTTACCTCCTAACTTAGTCAAATCAACCATTCTCTTAGCTTATTGTATGATTTTCTGATTATATTTATGCTTATAGAGTGAGTTGAGTTAGTTATTATGCCATGTGGTCTAACATGTATTTAATGCAGATTATTGATGGATTTCGAGGTCAAAGTCAAGGATCCAGTGGTCAAATGGCAGAAATAACTCGAAGTGGACAAGGGAGAGGACTTATAGGATGGAATCCCCCTCATTTATTACTCTTCACTTCGAATTCCCCTTCATTCAGCTTCGAGTACAAGTAGCCGAATCATGCAATAGAAGGTAGCTGAGCAAGTGGAGTATGATTGATAGTTATCTTGAGTTTTGGGAGCCAAGCCTCCCTAATCTTAAGGAAGTTGTTGGTAGCTTCAGATGTATAAGTAGAGAGGCCTAGGGCCTCACTAGGGTTGGATTTTTGTTTATGTAAACTCTGCTCAAACTTCGAGCTTATTATTTTGTGACAATTTTATGTAACCTTGCTATTGTTTTGATAATGAAGTTGGAATCCTTTTTGAGCTAGCATTGAGTTACCTTAGAGGGTTGAAGCTCTTGGGTTAGGGCCCAATCCAAGCATCCAAGCTCCTCTTTACTTGTATTTGTATGCTTTGCTTCAGTTGTAGATCAGTTTGTTGTTAGATGTATTTCTTTTATGGTTAAGAATAGGTTGCTTTTGATGATTTAGTAGTTTGCTTCCATTTGTGCTTTCTGTAGCAGGTTAAGAAGTGATTAAGAGAATATTCAAAAGGCTAGAAATAGTGCCTTGGCCTCTCTTCCTCCCTTTGGGACCATGATTTGAGGCAAACACCCTCTTGCTGCCCCAAAAACATAGATTTTCCTCATTCATAGGACTTCTAGTGTTTGCAGCTTTTTAGTAGGTTAATAGTCCAGTTTTGCTTTGCTCTAGATCTTCCTTATCATGTTCACTTCCTGATTTTCAATAGTCCTCTTTCATGCTTTCCTTTCTTGCAGCATTTCTCAGCATTTCCTTTCATATATCATAGTTTAGACCATTTTTATGCAAAACTCTATTTTTCCTAGAATGCATTCATTTCAATAGTTGCTTGATTTTCTTGGTTTCTATGCAGTAGATCTCTTCCAGCAGTAGACCAGCTTATCAGCAATCATATCCTCCATCTGATCCATTTCCTATAGGTCTCCCAAACCTCACCTCAATTCTACCCTAGTTTCCTGCATTTTTCATACAACTTCTTCCTCTCTCCTTGAGCAAACCCAATCATATTTCTCTCTCCCCGCGGTTCGCAATAAAACTTAGGCACCCTAACACCTCACCCCAACCTTCATCCACCTTTTCCACCCACTCTCACACCCTCAAAATTTCTCTCGGCCTCCTACTGTAGGCCTCCTGTAGTTTCCTTGTTTTCCCCCTGTAATTTCCCTGTGTCCTCCTGTAGTTTTTCCTGTAGGCTTTCTTTTGAAGGCTGAGTGTGGGAAAAGCCTCCAAAAGGCCACCTAAGACCTCCTAGGACCCATCCACACCATATTCCATCCTCCCAAGCTCCAAAACCACCCTCCAACGCCACTTGTTCACTGCCACACTCACACACAATAAATTAGATGCATGTCAAATTCACATAAAAATACATAAAAATCCAAAAATATGTCTTTTTCTTATTTACTTCCAAAAATAGCATGGTTAGATGTTGTTTACTTTCTTGAGTAGGTAATGGCATTTCTTTCATGGTTTTCATAGTGTTTTTGGCAAAAGTATAATTAGCCTATTAATTAGGGTTTACTAGGTCTTGCTTTACATTCTAGCCTTTCTCCTTTTTTGCAATTAGAATAGCTTCTATAGAATAATCTTTCTTTTCTTTCATCACATATAAAGCTTCTTCTGAAATGTATAGAAGTTGGCTTGAGCTCCTGGGGATCTTGCACCAGCTGACTAAGTGACAACCTGCAGTTAGAACTAGTACTTGTGCATATAACACCAACGCTTCCAAGTTGTTTACGAACTACCAGGTTGATAAAAGTAAAGTTGGCAGCCCAGGAGTTGTAGAATTCTTGCTGCAATACTGGCGCTCACCACTTTTTGGCACCGTTTCTGGGGAAGCGTCAGAGTATTCTGTGATTACTGCTTTCTTCTATTTTTTCTTGCAACATTTTGCTAATAGTTATTTCGGCAAAAGTAGACTAGTCATTTCTTTTCTTTCAAGTTTTGCACTTCCTTGTTTTCCTTTTCAATTCTGCAAATTTCATTTCAGCAAAAGTAGACTAGTCAGTTCTTTCCTTTTAGTTTGTCACTTCCTTGCTTCCCTTTCAATTCTGCAAATCTCTGTTTGGCAAGTTCATTTCAGCTAGTTGCAATTTGTTTTATCAATTTCAGCTTCTCCAAGTACTATCAGTGTGGGGAAAAAGAAACAAAATCCAACCAAAAAGATTTCCTTTCATCGTAGGAATAGAGATAACTTAGGCAAATTTTTGCCCAACACCCCCACTGCCTCACACAGCCAACCTTCTCTCTTCTTCGGTGGCTGCACTCAAGAAGAACCCTTAGGTGAACAACCAGAAATATTTAAAGAACCTATAGGGGAAGAAGAAGAAGAAAAAAGTCCTCCTAAGCCAATGGCTGAAAACAGAAATGCTAGGCGAAATGGAGAGAGAATAGAGGGTACCTTTCCCATTCGGGAGACCAATGGGGGCACCAAAATGAAGAATATAAGTCCTTCAGCCATACCCCACTTCCATGGTCTGACTATAGAAGATCTTGACACCTTCTTGTTCGAGTTTGCTGTCATCTGTCGAACTTATGACTATGCAGAAGACGAGTAGAAGTTGAAACTATTCCCTTCTACTCTCAAGGATGCAACAATGTGCTGGTTCATGGGATTACCTGGAAATAACATCACAACTTGGGCTTAGATGTAGAAGGCCTTTAACAACAAGTATCGAGACTATTGTAGGACAAAAGACACTAAAGAAGAAATCTTTCGAATGACCATGGGAAGTGATGAGTCCCTGGAAGACTATGAAGAGAGGTTCCAACTTAATTACAAAAGGGTTGGGTGTACACTTGACCCTGAGTCTCTAAAGTTGGTCCTACTCAGGGGAATTCAGGAAGACCTCCTAGACACCCTCCATCTACTGTCCGGGGGAGACATCTACCAACTATCCTATGAGGACATAAAGGCTGGTTTTAGAAACCATTATAGAGCAGCCAAAAAGAAAGGTAGGGGGAGTCAACCCATAGCCAGTACCCCTTCTTCCAATTCATCCATTAAAGGTGAAATTGGAACCATGCTGGAAGACTTCAAGAGTGAGATGTTGCAGACTCTTGCCATGAAAATGGATACCTTACATATCAAAAGAAAACAAGAGGAAGCAGAGAGGGTTTTAGCCATTTTTTTCCCTAGATGCACCAGGAGGCATCCTAGGAATGAATGCCCATTGAACTCTATAGAGGTTTGTTCAGTTTGTGAAGAAAATCATTCTACAGATAAGTGCCCTTCCTTGCTCGGAATTAAAGTTGTATACCAAGGGGTCAAAGGAGTCACTGAATAGATCTATTACCTAAATCAAAGGAGGCCACATGGACCTAGACCATACTAGCAGGGGATGCAAGGGACCTCTCAGGCATACTACAACCCCAACCAAGTCACTTACATACCTTCTTGGCCCCCCCCTGCTCATCCTTCATAGTCCACACCTCCTCCTTGGTCCTTTGCATCTCAATATCATGCCCAACCAGCCACCCGTTCATTTCAGTCCTATGCTTAGCTGCAATCTTAGTGGAATGCACCTCATCAGGGGTGGAGGCCCCAATACAACTCTCTTCCCACTCTTCTGCCTCCACCACCTTCCTAACCACAACTGTTACCTTTTGCTCCACCAAGGCAACCCCAAATGCCTACCCAGACAAATCCGAACCCAAACAACAAACGGGCTCAGCAAGTGTATAGTGGGGAACCATCATGCCCAAATTATGTTGTGGAGATTCAAGAAATTAACTTGCGATCTGGGAAAGTTCTCCTAGATAGCTAGCCTCCACCCAAGGAGGTTGAGGAAGATAAAGAGGAAAGTGAACCTAAAGCAAATCTACCCTTTCCTTAGAGACTATCCATGACAACCCAGCCTACCCCAGAAGAGATTGAACTCCTAGGAGAATTGAAACATTTATGTGTGAAGATACCACTTCTCCAAGCCATAAAATATGTGCCTATCTACAATAGGTTTATCAAAGAGAAGTGCTTTAGGCATCCAGGAAGGCGCAAGAGGGATGCCCCAACCATCAATGTCATAGGACAATTGTCTGACTTAATGTTGGGGCAGATAATTTGTCCAAAATATCTGGACCCCTGAAGCCCAGTAGTTGATGTCCACATCAATGGCACAATGGTCCCACATACCTTGATTGATCTGGGAGCTTCCATTAATGTGATGATGAAGGACACAATTCTCAAACTTAACCTCCAGGGCTCCTTGAGGAAGATCACGATAGTGCTGCAGCTAGAAGACCGCTCCACTGTGACCTTTGAGGGTATTGTGGAGGATGTGATGGTCTCCATTGATTCTTGGGAGTACCCTACTGAATTCTTGGTTCTCCAACCAAAGGCAAAGCTCACTGGGTATCCTCTCATTCTAGGAAGACCCTGGTTGGCTACAGTCAATGCCTACATCAACTGCCAAGCTGGGAACATGACCATAAAGAACGGGCACATGTCCAAACAGTTAACCCTATATCCTCCTGCCCAAGCCCTACTAGAACATGATCTACCTCTCTGGTTGGAGGAGGAGGATGCGGATGAAGTTTATTTTGCACTGCTTTATGCATTGGAAATCACCATGGGAGGAAAACCATAAGATGAGGATGATACGATTGAAAATTTGATTCGGAATCCACCTCCCAGTGTATCACCATTAGAAGACATAGTAAGAGAAAACCAAAACAACCCCTCAACTGATCTCTGTGTGGCTGACCCTAGTTCTCTCCGTGTAAAAAATATAGAGTTCGGCTTAGAAAGAACGTTGAAAATCAATCCATCCCTATCTACTTCCCAGGAGAAGGAGTTATGCAACCTACTGAGAAAAAATCTAGATGCCTTCACCAGGAGTTATAAGGATATGAAGGGAGTGCACCCTTCAGTATGCACTCATCATATATACATCAAGGAAGATTGCAAACCAGTCAGGCAGCCTCAAAGGAGGATGAACCCAACACTTAAATATATTGTTAAGGAAGAACTGCAGAAATTGCTTGATGTAGGATTCATCTATCCCATTTCTGATAGTGAATGGGTCTCTCCTTTGGTGCTAGTCCCAAAGAAAAATGGTAAGTGGAGAATCTGTGTCGACTATAGAGAGTTGAACAAAGCCACTAAAAAGGACCATTTTCCTTTACCTTTCATAGATCAAGTGTTAGATGGTTTGGCAGGGAAAAAGTTTTTCTCTTTCCTAGATGGGTTTAGCGGGTACAATCAGATTCAAATCAGACCGGAAGACCAAGATAAGACCACTTTCACTTGTCCTTGGTGTACCTTTGCATGCCGGGTCCTTCCTTTTGGTTTGTGCAATGCTCCAACCACTTTCCAAAGAGTGATATTGAGTATATTTTCTGAATTGGTTCATGATGCAGTAGAAATATACATGGATGATTTTACTCCTTATGGCTCTAATTTTTAGGAAGCTTTATCTAACCTAGGAAAAGTTCTGGATAAGTGTATTGAGATGAACCTGTCCCTCAGTCCGGAAAAATGTGAATTCTTGATGACTGAAGGGACCGTGCTAGGTCATGCAATATCTCAACAAGGACTGCAGGTGGACCCCAACAAAATTGCCATCATCCAAAGGGTCCCACCTCCTCAAAAGGTGAGAGATGTCAGAAGTTTCCTAAGCTTAGCTGGATATTACAGGAGATTCATTAAAGACTTCAGCAAGATAGCCTCTCCTTTGTTTGGCCTCTTAGGCAAAGATGTTGAGTTCATATGGTCGGAAAACTGTCAAGAAGCCCTAGATACCTTGAAGAGCAAGCTAGTGACTGCCCCAATTCTCAGAGGCCCAAACTGGGCCCTACCCTTTCACATTCACATAGATGCCTCGAACAAAGCAATAGGAGTAGCCTTAGGACAAATTGATGAAAAGTTACCTTATGCCATATACTTTATAAGCAAAAACTTGTCAAAGGCAGAGTTAAACTATATAGTGATCGAGAAGGAACTCCTAGTTGTCGTGCATTCCTTAAACAAATTTAGACATTATATCACAGGCTATCAAACCTTTGTACACATTGATCATGCTGCAATTAGATATTTAATGGAAAAACCATATGTAAATGCTCGCATTATTAGATGGTTCCTTTTATTGCAGCAGTTTGATTTGACCATTATTGATAAGCCTGGTAAAGAGAATGTTGTTGTTGACTTTTTATCTCGAGTAAATTTGCCTGCAGGTGAAGAAGGAATGGTGGATGACCAAATGTTGGATGAACACCTATTTGCTATATCAGTACTCTCTCCATGGTTTGCTGATATAACAAACGACTTGGTTTCTACACAGTTCCCACCACACCTGTCCTCAAAAGAGAAAATCAAGGTAGTAAGGAAAAGCACCCCTTTCACCTAGATTGGAGGCAATCTCTTCAAACTTGGCCCATATCAAATCTTGAGAAGATGTGCTAGGGAGGAGGAAGTCTTTGACATCCTCCTGACCTGTCATGACAGGCCTTATGGAGGTCATTTTGCAGCAAAAAGAAATGCCTTCAAGATATTGTATGCAGGCTACTACTAGCCCACTCTTCATCAGGATGTGAGGAGATACACGAGCCAGTGTGATCGGTGTCAGAGGATGGGGAAACCCACTCCAAAGATGAAATGCCCATGCAACCTCAAGTGACTTTTGTGCCATTTGAGAAGTGGGGCATGGACTTTGTGGGGCCTATCAATCCCCCTTCAAAACAGAACTAGTACACCATTGTGTGCAAAGACTACCTAACCAAGTGGGCAGAGACAAAAGAAATCAAAGCAACAAAAGAGGAGAATGTAGCTGAGTTTTTGAGAGAAAACATATTCTACAAATTTGGGTATCCGAGAGAGTTGGTCACAGACCAAGGCAGTCAGTTCACTTCCAGCCTAATTGAAGAATTGCTCACACATCATAAGACCAAGCACAAGAATTCCACCCCTTACCATCCACAAGACAATGGGCAAGTGAGGGTCACTAACAGAGCATTGGAAGGGATCCTAACTAAGGTAGTGAGCAACAGCAAAAAAGACTGGGTAGACAGATTAGTTGAGGCCACTTGGGCCTACAACACAACATGGAAGACCACCATAGGGTTCACACCCTATGAACTGGTCTATGGGAAGAAGGTTTTGCTGTCAGTAGAATTTGAATTCAATACCATAAGGATGGTAGCTCAGCTGGACCTAGACCTCAACCATGCACAAAAAGAGAGATTACTTCAGCTCAATGGATTGGATGAATATAGACTATAAGCCCTTCTCCATACAGAGGTAGTTCAACTTCAGAGAAAGATATGGCATGACAAAAACATCAAGGAGAAGCAATTCCAAGAGGGAGATTGGGCACTACTCTATGATTCAAGATACAAAGATTTCAAAGGCAAGCTGAGGACAAGATGGTTTGGACCCTACACTATGGAGAAATGCAATGACAATGGTTTAGCTATGATCAGAACCATTGATGATGAAGCCATCCCCATGCTTGTCAATGGACATCGGTTGAAAGTATACAAGGAACCCCTCTCCAAGCGAGATTTTATTGAAGATTTGAATAAAACAGTGATGGCAGTGGAACATGTCTTAGCTTCCACTTCACCCACTCACTAAAGAAAGAAAAAATTAAAAAATAAGGGCTCAAGTGAAAACCTCCATGAGGCACTTGAGTCCCATCATTGGGTTGAAAACCTCTTCTGAGGTGGCCCAGTAATGTCAAAAAAAAGAGTGAGAAAAAATAATAAGATCCCTGGGTGAAAGCCTCCCTTGGAGGTGCTGAGGGCAAGCAATTAGGGTGAAAACCTCTCTGAGGTGCCCTAGTTGTTTTCAAAAAAAAATAAAAAATTATTGCATTGTAGGTTTGCAAGAGGACTATAGGGAGCAGAAGAAGGTGCCAAGGGAACCCTGACGTTCATACCAGCACCCATCTCATCTTCTCCACACCTTCCTCCATCATTTTTGGCATCTCTTTCACCCCACTGTACCTTTTTCTTCCAAAACTATGTTTTCTACAGGAGGCTCTGTGTTTTCTACAGGAGGCTCCTGTAGGAATTACAGAGAGCCAAAAGTGTCTACAGAAGGCAGTATGAGGGACCAGGAGAGCTTCATTAGGAACTTATCATCCCTCTTACTACCTTCGAGCCATAATGCCATCATTTCCAAGCCTGCATCACACCCCAAACATCATTTCTTTCCCTATCCAAGAAAAAAACACAGAAAAACAGTTTTCCAATATTGAAAAAAAAAGGGAAAGGAACCAATAACCTTACCTGAAGCTTACCTATTACCCCTCCATCATTCATGACACCTCTGGCATTATTCTCAAGCTCCAAGCAAAGAAGAAAGTTGAAGTTTCAAGGGGAGAAGCAGCTATAGGAGCTCTTGTAGGAATTCCTGTAGCAACTGATCCCATAGAAGTCCAGCACCAGCAGAAAAAGAGTGCACACATGAAGGTTAAAAAGGCCCATGAAGCTCAGCTCCAGCAAGAGAAGAACCTGCACAAGCACACAACCACACATCAATAAGTAGGACAACATGCAATAGGGGAAATGAAGGCATGTAGCAGAGAAAGCCACATCACCTCACAACAAATACACTCGAATCATAGGTAAGTAACTAAGTCACTCCTCTATTTTCATTTGTGTAATTAGCAGTCGTATGAAGGCAACGAGATGGTTGACATTGAATAAGGGAAAGGTGGCCAGTTAACATGGCCACCTTCATTTAGTTGACTCCACTCATCTGAGATATCACCCACATGTGTGCATAGTCAACTCAAACACAAGATGCCAAGGACAGGTAGTGGGAGGAAGTGTGAACTCCGATGCAATAATGAGAGATGATTATGAGGAGGGGCCATGATGACCAAGTAGGTGGGGACCAACGGTCTGAATATGGCCAATGTACACCTTATCAGCTCAACACTCATAACCAAAAATATCCATAAAGGGTAATAAGCGCTCCTCCCACATATTATCACCACCTTTTCTTCTTTTCCTCCTCGTAACTCAGCTACAGCAGCCTTCTTGTGCCCCCACAACCTCGTAACCACCATCCTCCATCATTTCCTCCCTATCTTTGATCTCGGTGATTTCTACAGGAAAACTACAGGAGCACGTACAGGAAATCTACAGGAGGGACAGTGGGCTTCTACAGGAGGGGCAGTGAGCCATTTTGAAGGGAAAAAACACAGTTTTTGACACGAAATTCAGTCTGAAGAGGTAGGGTTCATGCATGCCCCCTGTTGAATATCAATATATGAAAGAAGTGGTCTAAATTTGAGGGTGAAATAAGTCTTTAGGAGGGCAGAAAATACATAAAAAATTTATGTTTATTTAAAAAAAAACACAGTCTCCTCTGTTTTTTATTTTCCTCAAAACTCTTTGTCTCCATCTCCATATTTGGGTTTTAAAATGTACAGGAAGTATGACAGGAGGGTTTACGAGAAAGGAGCCCACTAACTCCACTAAGCTCCATGCACATCCTCAAGTAGTGGGCATATTTACAAGGGCAAACTGGATGAATTTCTTTGAGAAATTCCGAGGGTTTGATGAGGAGATTGCCCAAGAATTTGCTCTCTCTGGTCCCTCACACAAGAACACATGCCACTGTAACCATTAGAGGCCTCTCCATCGAAATAACCCTAGAATTCATCAGTAGGGTCACTACCCTTACTCTTGCGCTACCTTGGAGTAAAGATGAAAAACCAATTGGCCAGGCTACCAAGAAGAAATTTTTCCAAGATAATGAAACCCCTGTTGAAGATAAAAATGGAATCAGAGGGGATAGTATACCATATCCCTGGGATAAGGTTAACTAGCAAATAATCAAATACATTTCTTATGAGGGGAGGCGAAACATTGTCTATGGTTATCACTTCAGAATCATCCATGACTTGAGGTATGGCATGGATACTCTAGCACCTCAAAAGCTCAATATCCCTTACTTTCTCCTTCATTCCCTCATTGACTCTAGCACCAAGGCGCAAGCAAGAAATTCAAGCAGTTAGCTCACCATGGCTTAATCAAAATCCTAGTAGAGGAAGCCCTCCATACCTTTACACTCCCTATAGCATGGGAAGTTTTCCAAAATATGACAGCTGAGGATGACATAAAAGCATTAACCTATGATGTTAGTCCTACTAGTAGTGAGGAGGAAGAACAATAAGGAGGAGAAGATGGAGCCAGTGGTGACATGGCAGAGCAAGAAAGGAAGGAGGAAGGAGAAGAAACAAAGGAGGGAAAAGTGGGGGAGACAGAAAAAAGATAGAAGAAGGAGGAAAAGAGGTAGAGAAGGTAGAGCAAGAGGAAGAGTCCCCTGAGACTTTGGAAAGAGAAGCAGCAGCTACCCTCACTACCCTCAGTACACCAATCAAACCAAAGCAGAAGAGAAAAAGACAGACCTCCATGTATTTCAGGGCAAGGAAGAGCACAAGAATTAAAACAGGCAAACCTCAGCCCTCTTCAAAAGTTCCCATTACCATTGAAGATTCACCATCTGCCAAGGTGAAAGAATCCCCCTCCAAGACACCTATAACATATGAAAGAGGGACTCCCAGATCTTCTACATGGAAGGGAAAGGCAGTACTACAGGATCCAAAACCAGATCTATAGGAGGCCCAGACAGTCCTACAGGAGACACTGTCCAAACTACAGGAGACCCAAAAGCTTGAGAAAGAGATAGAAGGACAGCCACAGGTGAAGGAGGAAGTACAAGAGCTACAAGAACCTGACCCCCAACCTAGTCTTGCCTCCTATTACAATCTACTTGAGGGAGGCAGAATCATCCCACAGAAATTTTCAATTCCACTGTTTTTCGAATTGGAGAAGGAAAGAGTGAGAACACATAGGTGGATGCAAATAGCCAAATCCAAAGGAGTTGAGGATGTTGGCCATATGGAAAACAAACTCAGGGAAATGGGCAGAGAATTGAGTGCTCTCAGAGACACAGAAGCCATCACAAAAAGCCACATTGAGAATGAAAATGAAATCCTAAGGAGGCAGCTGCAAGAGAAAGAGATTCAGTTGGCATATATGGCCAGCTTATCCATGGAAGCATTACAATGTAGAACACCATCCAAATCCTATGGCCTCTATCTAAAGGATCAATGGCTTCAATTCCAAATAAAGACTTTGGCACAAAGAGCCACAATGTCTTTCCAAGACTACAGGCAGTTCATGGAGTTGTGTGACCAAAGCACCTCAAAGGATAAGGCAAAGATGGCAGAGTTCTACCTACACAACATGGCCCTCACATACATGAATGTGTGGGACCCCAATGTCAAGCTAGGGGACCTACAACTAATGGCCATGGCCTCATGGATGAACCATGAAGAATTAAGGGCAGCAAAAATAAAAATATTGATGATAAAAGAGCATAATGAACCATTAATGATAAGAGTTGAGCTATCAGATCCTATGGCACTCATCGGCACACACAACTTGCTTGCCAATGACCCTCAGATTGCCCCTAGATATCTAGCCAATTAGGCACAAGCCATTTCACACTTTGAAGATATGCAAAGGCTACTTGGGGATTACTGTGTGCATGCATGTGTGGAGCACTAAAAAGGTATGTTTTTGATGATCATTTCGGTGGCTTTTCAGTAGAACTTGTAAACCTTTTTGCATCATAAACTTGGAAAACAATAAAGAATTATAACAAAACATGTGAGATTAATATGCAAGACTTAACCGCTGACAATTGTCATTCCCTCATGCAGGAAGGGGTGAAAACGAGGAGTTTCTGTTCCAAAGGAAATGACAAGGACGAGGTAACCGCTGTCCCTTTGACGGGAGAGCGAATGCAAACAAGGATAAGCAAATCAAAGCAAATCGGCCCTGAAAAGGAGGTGAAGACACCAGCTCGGCGCAGGAGGGAAAATAGATGATTAAGGATTAACGGTTCGGCGAATCCCTCAGGATCCTTGATCCTGAGGGATCGCTGCTTTATCTATTTTTATACTTAGACATCTCCGCCGTCACCCATATAAAAGGGACAACATTGTTAGCTCGAGGAGAGTTCGACATGATTATGCTTTTATGTAATTTCTGTTAAGATCAAAACTTTGATCATCAAGTCTCGATAAGAACTGGTTTATTGTAATTTTGTTTCATGCATTAATACAAACTTGGTGATTATTTCATCTCTGCATCTGGATTAACCTCAAGTGGTGTACCCCTGGAGGCTAAGGGCCTAGCCCTGGAGGACACTTGCTCCTGTATTATTACGATTTGATTTCTGCGTTGTTTGCTTATTGTCGTTATTTGGTAATCTGATATGCTTTATAAGTTTACATCACATGCCCTGTTAAGTTTAATTCATTAAGATTTCTACGGACAAAACTATTTTATTAACTCTGCATCATATTACTGTTCCTTTCAGATTTGATTGAATATTATCAACCTTAACTGAATACTGTTACTATCTTATTACAGAGCTTTTGTGTTGTACATTCATGTTACAGGATTCATCTTGAAAGTTGTGTTCTTTATGATTGTTGGATTCAGAGGCAATGTTGTTCCATTTTGAAATGCAGCCGTATTCCTTTTAATTGGGACTGATGCTTAGATCAGATTACTAGTTACGTGTGCTGTGTGTGTATATGGTTTCCAAGCATTATTCCATAACTTATCAGTAATCAATGTTGTTCCATTAGTGTGTGCTGTTTGATCTGCCTTAAGAGTGAAAGATTTCTGTTTGATTACGATTAATGCATTTGAGTTAGTAAATTAAGTTTGATTACTACTTGTGAGACTTAGTCGTTTAGCTGCTGTTCCATTTAAGAATTGTTGTTCCATTACAGACTTGTTGTTCGATTTCTTATTTTCCGTTCCATTTTCTTATTTGTTGTTCCATTTACCAGCATTTGTTGTTTTGGTGTGGGAGACGATCTAAGGCTGTAGTGAGCCTTGGAATTCACTGTCTGGTTCCCAGATCCGTGGTCTGTTCTCTAATTTCCTTTCCATCAGTTTCCAAAGGGATGGGTTATCACTACTGAACCCTTGACTGATAAGTTGCCTAGTTTTCTGAGTGTGTGATTTACTCTTTTGAAGTAGCTTAGTTGTAGACCAGCATCCGTTTACTCTTGCATTTCTGAACGTTGTACTACTAGAATTACTTTGACAAATGATAGCCTCAGACTGAGACACTCTTTGAAATAAAAAAACGCTCCCGGATTGACATATTAATGTGTTAGGCCCCTATACTACTAGTGTAACCCCTTATTGTTATTAGTATAACCCAATTATTATATTGATGTACCCATGTAGTGCCCATATTGTTACTATTGTGCCACATAGAAGCCCACTATTGTTATGGTTGTGCCCTACAATATTGTTGTTATGTAGGCTTTGATTGTAGTGGGACCACTTAGACTCCTATATATAGAAAGGAGGTATTTTCATTTGTATCATCCAAGAATTGTTCATTTATGTAATGTAAAGGAGGTTTCCCCCTCGAAGAGGCTGAATTCTAAGGCGTTGATCTATCTTTTCTATCTTTTCTTGAGCTGGTTTCATAACATTTGGTATCAGAGCTTTGGATTCTAGGGTTTCGCTGCTCCAAACAGGTCATCGTGGCATTTTCGATATAACGTTTTTTCTGTGACGTTTCAGAAGTCACAAAAAAAACCCATTTGAGAAGAATTGGCGCTGAACCTTGGATCCGAATTTCAGAGCTTTTCTCGTGATATTTTCGGAGATATGATCTGAGGAAGTTGGTCTTTTTGCAGACTCCTGAATTACATTCAAAACAGGTGACCTAGGGAAAATCGTCATAACTCTCTCTCTAAGGATCGGATTGAAATTCCATAAAAAGGTACAGAAAGAGGACGGACTTTAGTTTCTTGTGTGTGTGTTTCAGATTCAAAGGTTGAAACAGTGACTCGTGGCACGTCGTACAAGTTCGCTCTACTGAACCAGTCTAAAAGCAAGTCACTGTGGGAGATTTCACATAACTCTTCCTTGGAGAATACAATTTGGCTCAGACTTGTGGCATTGGAAAGAGGACGCAGAAGGCTACTACAGGTAGCAATTTCAGAATTGGAGGATCCGAAATTATAGATATACATCAGATTCAATATCAGGCTTCTATAAAGTGAAAAAAGGTGTGTAGTTTTTATTTTTTATTTTTGTGTAAGCTTGGTTTAACGGAATTCAAAGGGCATAGTAAAACTTTATTATCGGTAACTGATGCCCTGAGGAAAGAAAATGCAAACACCTAGTAAGGAACCTGAAAGCTCTAGCATGACTCATGAAGAAGAGGAAGAAATGCTACATGATATATCAAAATTACAAGAACAAGTGCAACAAATGTCACGCTCACAAAAGCTAACAGAAGCTAAGATAAGTGGCGTGGAATCTAAGGTAAATGGCGTGGAATCTAAGATAAAGGGAATGGAAGCTAAGATGGATGGCATGGAAGCTAAGATTGACGCTAAATTTGATGGCATGGATGATAAGATGGATGAATTGAAGAAGTTGCTACAAGAAAGGGTCACTAATGGTGAAAAGGTAGTAAAGGAAACTCATGATGAGAATAAAAGAAATGTTAATCATGATTCCATAGACTCTAATGTTGGATCGAAGACTCACCATGTTCCAAAAATCGATGTGAGGAAGTTTGATGGCAAGGATCCCGCCACATGGATATTACAGATGGAGCAATTCTTCGATCTCAATAATGTGCAAAACACACAAAAGGTACGTATGGCAACTTTATATTTGGAACCAAATCAGTTTGTATGGTATCAATGGCTTTGTTCTCGTAAACAATTTATCACTTGGGCAATTTTTACGGAAGAATTGATAGCACATTATGAGGATACAAAAAGCAACACTTTTTTTAGCCAATTGATAAGTCTCAAACAAAAGGGTTCAATAATGGAGCACATTGATGAGTTCCAAAAATTGAACATAAGGGTAAAAGATATTCCAGAGGAGCATAGGATTGATGTGTTCATAGGGTCTTTAAAGGATAATATCCAACATGATGTGCGCCTTTGGGAACCTGATTCATTAGAGAAGGCATTCAGGTTAGCAAGAAAAATGGAAAGCAAAATTATGGCAACTAGGAAGCATACCGTTCACAACTATAAAGACGGAAGTGTTGTTGCCCATAGTCTTCCACAACCTACAAGGTTGACACCACAACAATTGGAAGAAAAAAGAGAAAAAGGGCTTTGTTACAATTGTGATAGAAAATGCACTAAAGGTCATAAGTGTGCTGAGAAGAAGTTATTTTACGTAGAATATGAAGAGGAGGAAGAAAAGGATCAAGAAACATCAAAAGAAGAAGATATACACCAAGACCCCATCCCAGAGAAAGAAGAAATGAATAAGACCATATCCTGTAAAGCATTGGCAAGAATTACCACTCCTCAAACTCTCAAGATAGAAGGACATATCAAGAAGAAAAAGGTGCAAGAAGTGAAAGATCACATCGAGAAAGAATAAATGAATCCAACCATATCTTGTAATTCAATGGATGAAATTACCACTCCTCAAACTATCAAGATAGAAGGACACATCAAGAAGAAAAATGTTCAAGGAGTGAAAGATCACATCGAGCATCAAGAAATGAATCTGACCATATCTTGTAAAGGACTGGAAGAAATTACCACTCCTCAAAAGATAGAAGGACATATCAAGAAGCAAAAGGTTCAAGTAGAGAAAGATCACATCGAGCATCAACAACAAGTTCTCCAACTTTTAAAGGATAACGCCACTTTGGTGCAAAATCAAATGAAACAACGGGTAGATCAACATCGTAGTGAAAAATGTTTTGATGTAGGTTATTGGGTATTTTTACTACTACATCTCAAGCAAGCTATTTATGAGAAGGAAATGTTGGCAATACTACATGCACTTAAAAAATGGCGACCTTAACGAATGGGAAGACTCTTCAAGGATGAGGATGTGGAAGCATTGTTTTGTGCTATTTATATTATCCAACCAGATTGGATAAACGAAACAAGGGATGAATGGAAGAAGGATGAAGAAGTATGGCCACTTATTCAAAAGTTGCAAAAGATCCAAATTCAAGCAATATTGCTAGAAATTGAAGAGGAAGGAAAAATCATATTGGAACCTGGAGCAGTCACAGAAACAAGAATTCGACAGCTACGAAATCGATCAATTTCAGAGTATCTCATCAAGTGGAAGAACTTACCTGCTGAATATTCCACATGGGAGGACAATAATTTTATACAGAAGCATCAAGAACTACTCAAGCGTTGAGGACAACGCTTTTTGAAGGAGAGGGGCATGTTAGGCCCCTATACTACTAGTGTAACCCCTTATTGTTATTAGTATAACCCAATTATTATATTGATGTACCCATGTAGTGCCCATATTGTTACTATTGTGCCACATAGAAGCCCACTATGGTTATGGTTGTGCCCTACAATATTGTTGTTATGTAGGCTTTGATTGTAGTGGGACCACTTAGACTCCTATATATAGAAAGGAGGTATTTTCATTTGTATCATCCAAGAATTGTTCATTTATGTAATGTAAAGGAGGTTGCCCCCTCGAAGAGGCTGAATTCTAAGGCGTTGATCTATCTTTTCTATCTTTTCTTGAGCTGGTTTCATAACATAATGTGAGGTAATTAGAGGTGAAAGTGACCATTTTTATAGCTCTACATTTTAGCGTCGTTGTCGGGGAAAGAGTGTAGCCATTTGTCCTTTTTTGCAGAGTAGTGTACGAACCTGCTAGGGAAGAGTTGGATCTTAAAAATGGAAGGTAAGAACCTACGTACGGAGCATGTAAAAGCCCTGCTCCTCTGTCCGCTTTCCTAACAGATTTGTTGTTGCTTTGTTTGAATAGAATTTAGTAGTTCATTTGAGTGCATGACTAAGCAGAAAAAACCAGAAAAAAATACCAAACCTCCACCCAAGCCTGAAAAAGCTAAGGGGTCGGTGACCCTTGGCCGAACGACCTTCATAGACGAAATCTACAAGAAAGCAGAATCTCAGCCATCAGTAGGACCTAGGAAAATCATTTCTAAACAACCTACTAGTTCCCTTCAGGCCACAGGATCACCATCTGTAGCCTTTGCTGAGGTGCATAGTCAAACTGAAGAGCAGGACTTTCAAGAAAAAGAAAATTCTACTCCAGAACTATTGCAAGAAGGGAATTTCAGCAATCTTTGTGAAGGAGAAGGAGAAATAGGGGAAACCGAGGAACCAAGATCTCCTATTGGAACAAATCAGCCATTAAATAGCCCAGACAAGGGGAGTGCTGCAAAAATCATTGTTGAAGGAACCCAACCTCCTCAGACATCAGGCATTATCATTATCCCAGATAGAGGAAGTGCTATTAAAACTATTCCTGTCAAAGCCATTCCCTCTCAACCTAGGAATACCCTCCTAGATATCCCAGAAGGTTATTGGCATATATTCGACCCTATGGCCCAAAATCAGCCAAACACTCAAACCTCTACATTACAATACCCTATAGTGGATTTTGCAGCAAATGCGCCTATGAAAGCGATCCCTCTTCAGCATATCCCTACATTTCACGGTCTCACATCGGAAGATCCGGATGCATTTTTATTTGAATTTGATGTGTTGTGCAGGGGATATGATTACACCACCGACCCCCAGAAACTGAAATTATTTCCCTCTACATTAAAAGGGGCTCCTTTAAGATGGTTCATGGGATTAGGTGGTGGGGTTATAAATAACTGGGATCAAATGAAAGAATCTTTCCTAAAAAAATATCAGGATTATTACAGGTCTAGAGAATTGAAGGACGAAATATTCCAAATGACAGCTAGACCAAATGAAACATTAGAGGAGTATGTGGAACGTTTCTAGTACAATCTACAAAGATCTCCTTATGCATCACTACCTTTACCTGATAATGTGTTAAAAACTGCATTGATAAGGGGCATGAAGGAACAATGGATTGAAACTTTAAACATCACGGGAAAATGGGATATTTATCAAGAGAATTTTGCTGACATTATTGACTTATGTAGCAGGAGCTCGAGAGGTAGCACAAGAGTAAAACCGGCAGAACATGATCGGTTTGTAAGAGATAATAAAATTTCAACAGAAGGAGTAACACGGGTAGAAATTGGAAATTTATTGGAAAATTTTAAAACGGATATCCTGGGGACACTAACTACACAACTTGATATTATGCAGGCTAAACAAAAGAAAATGGAGGCAGAACAGATTTTGGCGATCTTCTGTCCCCGATGCAGGAAAAAGCATAGTCACAAGGAATGTCCACTGGATACATACCAAACATGCGCCAATTGTACAAAAGATCACATTACGGAGAGCTGCCCCTCACTTCCTAGATTGAAAGCGGTATATAAGGAAGCGGAAGAAGAACCAGAATCGGTGTACTTGATCAACCAGCGCCGTCAGTGGCAGCCGAGACAATCTGGTATGTTTTCAGACCCAACTTCTTCTTTTCAGCTCCCATAATATAATGCTCAACAATATAATATGTGGCAAAGTCAATCCCAACCTCCATTTCCAAACTGGTCACCACAGTCGTTTCCTTCTTCAAACCCATGGCTGAATCAGGCAAGCCAATCTGGTTGGCCGAATTTCCCTTACACTCCACCATATTGGCAAAGTAGTCCATACCCTTCACAATGGACTCCCCCTACTTCACAAAGTTCAGCCTGGTAGACAAATTGGCAGAGACCAATGCATCAGCCAATAAGAACTATTCCGCTCCCTCAACCTACACTGCCAGCCTTACAACAAAATCCCCAGTCTAATCTGAGACCACAACTCCTAGCCCAACCCAACCCCAATCCAAATAACAGATCGGTCCAATCTCTCCAAATTATAGAATCACCAGAAATAGGACCCGACCTGAGGGAGTGTAATGATATCAGTTAAGATCTGGACGTATTATTGAAACTGAGGGAGATAAAACAGTTCATATTGAGAATCAGTTACCAAGAGAACATCTGTTGTAACAAGAGGATGTGAATAAACAACAGACTCATAATCAAGCAACCACATCCTCTCCTTCGTTCCTAGAACGAGTCATACCTCGACCTTTACAATATCCTGATTTTGACATTCTGGGAGAATTACAAAATCTGTACATAAAAATTCCATTCCTCCAAGCCATTCAAGACATTCCCATATATGCAAAAACTATCAAAGAATTGTGCATAAAGAAACCAAGGAGGAATATAACAAATAATCTAAGAGTCCAAGTAGTCGGCACTTTATCTAATTTACTATCAGGGAAAGAAACACCCATTAAATATGAAGACCTAGGAAATCCAATTGTAACTGTTCAAATATATGGCCAGACCTTGTCTAATGCCTTAGTTGATCTAGGAGCTGCAATTAATATTTTAACAACCACTACTTGCCAAAAGCTCGGCATTACATCTATAGAACCCACCTCTACTTTGCTAGAATTGGTTGACCGATCTGTGGTTAGGCCGGAGGGTACTCTACATGATGTCATGGTCTCTGTTGATTCCTGGGAATACCCAACCGATTTCCTGATAATCAATCCAAAAACCCGACTTGATGGACACCCGCTCATTTTAGGTAGACCTTGGCTTGCCATTTCCGATGCTTACATTGGCTTCCAGCAAGGAAATATGACCATAACCAAAGGACCAAATATCAAGAATTTAGTTCTATATCCTCTAGCGCAACCAAGTGTCACAATAATTAAAACTAATAAGCACCCTGTATAATACCGTACTGATAACATTAGATCTCCATTAACTATACAAGAGGCACTTGATTTTAAAAACCAAACAGAAGACGATTCCATTAATAATTTTATTAGCCAAACTAAATCTTTCACACAGTGTCACATGATAGAAACAGCATTTGATAATGAATTAGAAGAAGATCCTCTGAAAGATACACATGATCAAACAATACCTGTTACTTCTGTTGCAAATAGTAAAATTGTGGAAATTGAACTGGGAAATACCTTAAACATTAATGCCAACCTCACACCTGAACAAGAAATGAAGCTCATCCAGTTGCTAACAAAATATAAAGAAGCATTTGCATGGGATTACCCTGATATGAGAGGAATTGACCCCCAGTTATGTACACACCACATTTATATAGAAAAGGATGCCAGACCTGTTCGTCAACCTCAAAGGAGACTTAATCCTCATCTAAAAGATGTGGTAAAAGCTGAACTTCAAAAACTTTTAGATCTCAATTTTATTTATCCTATCTCTGATAGTAAATGGGTCTCTCCGCTTGTGGTGGTACCAAAAAAGAATGGGAAATGGAGAATCTGTGTGGATTACAGGGAGTTAAATAAAGCAACACAAAAATACCACTTTCTTCTCCCATTCATAGACCAAGTATTAGATACTCTAGCAGGAAAGAAATTCTTTTCTTTCATGGATGGCTTAAGTGGATACAATCAGATTCAGATTGCCCTTGAAGACCAAGACAAAACTACTTTTACTTGTCCTTGGGGAACATTTGCCTATCGAGTTCTAACTTTTGGCTTATGTAATGCTCCTGCCACATTCCAAAGGGCTATCCTTAGTATTTTTGCAGATTTAATAAATGATGGACTTGAAGTATACATGGATGACTTTACACCATATGGAGATGATTTTGATCCAGCATTGGACACCCTAGAAATAGTCCTACAACGCTGCATTGCTACCAGGCTTTGCTTAAGCCACGAAAAATGTTATATGATGATGACTGAAGGACTTATCCTAGGACACTATGTTTCAGTAGCTGGCATTCAAGTAGACCTGGCCAAAATCCAAATACTTTTGCTTATTCCCACTCCTACTACTCAAACAGAGATATGTAGTTTTCTTGGATTTTCTGGTTATTATAGGCGATTTATAGAACATTATTCGCACATTGTTGCACCTCTGTATGCACTAACTGGTAACGTTGATTTTCTTTGGACAAAAAAATGTGAACGTGCTTTCAAATATCTGAAGAAGCTCATATCCACAACCCTAGTCCTTCGAGGACCAAATTGGGATTTGCCATTCCAGATATCATTTGATGCCTCAGACACAGCCATTGGAGCAGTCCTCGGGCAAGAAGAGGATAAAAAACCATATGCTATTTATTACATCAGCAAAAATTTATCCCCTGCTGAATTAAATTACACTGTTACTGAAAAAGAATTCCTAGCTGTAATACACGCTGTCAATAAGTTTAGACATTACATTACTCGATATCTTGTTATCTTGTATACATATCATTCTGCCATAAAAGATTTAGAAAATAAGCCTATCACAAACGACAGAATAACTAGATGGCTGATTCTATTGCAGGAATTTGATATCACAATCAAGGATCGACCTGGCAAAGAAAACTCGGTAGCTGATTTTCTCTCAAGAATGCCAAAGCCAATCGATGCAGCAGCAGTTGAAGATCAATTTCTGGATGAGCATCTGTTTGTTGTTGCTATTCAAACACCCTGGTATACTGATGTTGCCAATTACCTTGCAGTAGGTAAACTACCAAAACACCTAACCCCTAATGAGCGCAAACAGATTGTTCAGAAGAGTGCTCGATTCTCGTGGATTGGGGGCTATTTGTTTCACACAGGGGCAAACATGCATATCAGGAGATGTGTTCGCGAAGATGAAATCTTTGACATTTTAAAAGCCTGTCATGATGGACCATGTGGTGGACATTTCGCTGAGCGCAGAACTGGACATAAAGTGTTGCAGTCAGGGTATTACTGGCCCACGATTTTCAAAGATGCAAAGAAATTTGTCCAAGCCTGTGACAACTGCCAGCGTGAAGGACGTCCTGGTCAATTTGACGAGATGCCTCTGAAACCACAGTTAGTCATTGAACCATTCGAGCGATGGGCTCTTGATTTCGTTGGACCTATCAACCCATCATCAAATCAGAAAACATATATTTTGGTGGCAACAGAATATGTCACCAAATGGGTTGAAGCAGAAGCATTGCCTAGAGCCACAGAGGACTCTGTCATACAGTTCCTGTTCCATCTATTTGTACGTTATGGTCTTCCAAGAGAAATAATTACAGATGGTGGACCACAATTTGCTGGGAATAGATTAGCTGCAACATTCAACAATTATCACGTCCAGCATAAAATTACTACTCCATACCACCCACACGAAAATGGACAGGTAGAAAGCAGCAATAAAATAATAGAAGCAATTTTAACGAAAACTATTGCATCCCATAGACGTGATTGGGCTGCCAGATTACCGGAAGCACTCTGGGCTTACAGAACAACATGGAGAAGCACCACTGGTTACTCACCTTATCAATTAGTGTTTGGAAAACAACCCATTTTCCCTATAGAATTCGAAACCCAAACATTACGGACAACACAGGAAGTTGGCTTAGATTTAAGCGAGGCACAGACTAATCGATTACAACAGATCAATGAGTTGGACGAAATTAGGCTCTCTGCACTTCAAAATACTGCCCTAATCCAATAGCAGTGAGCTAAATGGCATGATGCTCTCATTAAAAACAAAGTCTTCCACGAGGGAGATTGGGCTCTGTTGTACGACTCCAGGTTTCAGGACTTCCCTGGGAAACTCCAGACCCATTGGTTGGGACCATACGAAATCCAGAAGGTACATGATAATGGGACCCTTACTCTAATCACTATTGACGGTTCTGGATATGCCTTAAAGGTAAATGGCCACCGAGTTTGTCTCTATCGCAAACCACTCACTCGGGAGTCCTTCTGCCAGCAGCTACGCCAAGACACTGATATGGAGATTCTCGGAGAGGAAGAGAAGTCTTCCTCACCTGTAATTCATTAAGGAATTCATTTCTTTTTACAATTTGTACATAAGTTCTTTTCTTTGAGTCATTTTTTGTACATATGTTTGAATTAATGTTTTCCTGTCATTTTTGCTGTTCTTTTTTTTCAAAAGAACAACATTTTCGATTTTTGCCGTTCCTTTTCCAAAGGAATGGCATTTGTGTGTTTCTGCTGTTCCTTTTCTAAAGGAACAACATTCTTGATTTTCTATTGTTCCTTTTCTAAAGGAACAACATTTTTGATTTTCTGTTGTTCCTTTTCCAAAGGAACAACATCCTTTTGCCTGTTCTGCTGTTCCTTTTCTAAATGAACAACATTTCGATTTTTGTTGTTCCTTTTTCAAAAGGAACGACATTTCCGTGTTTTTGTTGTTCCTTTTTCAAGAGGAATGGCATCTCCGTGTGATTGCTGTTCCTTTTCCAAAGGAACAACATATTTTTGTGTTTGTTGTTCCTTCTCCAAAGGAACAACATATTTTTTGATTTTTCTGTTCCTTTTTCAAAGGAACGGCATTGGAATGTTCTGCTGTTCCTTTTTCAAAGGAACGGCATTGGAATGTTCTGCTGTTCCTTTTTCAAAGGAACGGCATTGGAATGTTCTGCTGTTCCTTTTTCAAAGGAATGACATTTGTACTTTCTGTTATTTTGAGGTCTCCTGTTGGTCCTTTCTCCAAAGAACATCACTTGCATGTTTTTGCTCTCCTTATGAAGTAGCTTGTCCCTTTTGCTGATCTAAATTAACGATGCCTATTGCTCCTGTTCTTTCAAGTCTTTTAGAATACAGCTGTGCATTTATGCAATGGATACAAAATTTCAACATACTGAAATCTGCTAATCATAAATTTCTATCTTTATAAGGCTCTGCATTGGTAAGAGGAAAAAAGGAAGGACACACTTATTTATCATCTTTTGCTGTCACTGTTCTACTAATTCTGCTATGATTGTTCATCTTCATCATGATGACCCTTTTTCCTCTTTGATTATTATTCAGGAATAAGAACAAAGGGTTTATATCTTCCTATTGAGATGTTAAGACTTCTTCCACCATTCCTACTCTTAAGGAGCGCTGAACCACCCCTTGTGTATAAAAAAGGGAAGGTACTTGAAAAAAAAAGGAAAGAAAGAAGTAAACATGAATTATAAAGTTGTCAAATTGAGGATAGGGGGTCTCATCAAGAGCCAGCCTACCATGATCATGAGGACGAACGCGAAGTGGCATTCCCACTATGGCCACCACACCAAGGATATGGTCCAAAAGGTATATCAAATAAACAAACCTTGGAACAGGAGGTCTCATCACGAGCCGGCCTGCCCACTTTTTGCTCCTTCCTCGTGAATGGCATTATGGTTAACTGGTTACCAAGCCAGCATAATGGCCTACATTTTGACATTACACTCCCTAACGTATACACAAAGGATCATGGTTCCATGGGTGAAATAAACAACTCTGCCAAGGTTATGGACACCTGTTGGCAGTAGAGCACTGTTAATGGTATCGAAGTCATATTATTTACACCAATAGGTGAGTTATGAATACCCTTTTATTTCTTACACCTTGGTAATTGATCATATATCATTTCCCAAATTATATATAGCGCATGCAAATCTATTATCACCAATCATGGCAAAGTAATTGACAATGACCACAGGAGATTTAGAAAGTACGACAAATGTCCTCTCCTCTCAGCCTCGCATCATATCACAGCAGCCTCTTACGTAATACGCAATCCAACTTTACGCCTCGATTTCGGTAATTTGTTGTTTTTCTAAACATGCCATATTTTCATACGCTGTTCCTTTATGACTGTTTCAGATCGGGTGCTGCTCCTTTATTTGACGACTCAGACAGCCTATCACATTGCGGGGGGGAGGTTAACCTCATTATTCCATGGATTACGTGTCAGCTCACTATTCGGGAAGGTTGTGTACTAGGGTATGGCACGGCTTAACGGCATGCTATTTTTATTTTTGTTACACGAATTGCTGTTCATAAGCCATTTCTGTTGTATACTCTGTTTTTTCCAAACAAGTCTTGCATCTATTACCCTCTCTGTGTTTCAAACAGCACAAACAGTTGCTGTTCCATTGAGAATTCACAGTGAAACCATGGGAGGGAGAGCGATCCGAAGGGAACCGCAAGTGTTGACAGTCTCCGCTGCTGCCTAGGAAATCCTGGCAAGAGTAGGGTGGCTGACTTATCTCAACCGCCTGCAGGAGTCTAACGAGATAGTGGCAATTGAATTCCTACAGAATTTGCAGGAGGATTACTCCACAGTAAGGGGGAGACAGGTAACAGTCACCGATGACATAATCGCATAAGTCTCGGGACTACCAGCCACCAGACCCGTATGGACGTTAAAAAAGGAGAGATTGCAGAAGATTATAGAAATCTTCCAGGACGAAGGCCAGAGCTTGGCAATTAAAGGAAAGGGAATTCTGCCAGCAATGCTAGGAGATCCCTGGGCAGAATTGGCAAGGACCGTGCAAAGCTACATCACCTGCGAGGGTAGAAAATACGTGGTAAGACCACGACATCTTAAACTCTTAGCTGTTCTAAAACAAAAATGCTCTGTAAATTTACCTGCACTTTTGAATTCGTTGCTTCATGACGTTGCATGGAGCTTAAAAAAGGCATAGCATGTAGAGTCAGTTGTTAGTCATCATGGGTTAATTCGACTAATTGTCAGTCATAGCCTCACCCAGTAGTAGAGTAGTTGGGAAGAGCTAATTGCAATGATTGAAGGGGGGTTGACAGCACCATCCCCAAAACGTAAGCATGCCACCAGCACAACTGAGCGTCCAGAAAAATGCAGAGAATTAGCAAAACAGAAACATGACACTAGTACATCCGAGCGTCCAGAAAAGCACAAGGAATCGGCAAAGCGTAAGCATGCCACCGGTACACCCGAATAGCCAGAAAAATGCAGGAAATCGATCTGGTTAGCACGAATACGAGGGAGGCTGGAACAACTCCAGGAAAAAATTAGCCAGCCAGTAGAAATTGAAGATGAGCAACCCTCACGGCCAGAAGAAGAGGCTGAGCAATCGAAAGGAGAAGAGAAAGAAGAGGCCGAGCAATCTGGAAAGGAGGCCGAGAAATCTGAAGAAGAAAATGAAACAGAAGCTGAGCAGTTTGAAACAGAAGCTGAGCATTTTGAAACAAAAGCTGAACAATCCAAGCAGCAGGAGGAAATGGGACAGCAGGAAGGTGGCCCATCATAGGACCCAGTAGGAGAAGATGAATTGGCCAAAGTCTTGGCCAATATGGGTGAATATGGCCAACATTCCAGTCCATCAAACCTCCATGACAAACCCCAGGAGGAAAATGCACCTGAAAAACCACATTCAAAAGAGGTAGAAGAAGAAAATCTGCCTGTTCATGATGAAGAAAAAATAAGAGATACTGAACAGGAACAATCCGTTCCTAAGACACCGAAAGAAATTCTAGAGGAAGCAGGGGCAGAAAAAGAAGTTGCGCAATAATTGACAGAACCAGTTAGGGTTCCTACCCCAGAACAGCCATAGCAGAACAATGAATAAACACCCCAGAAGGAAGATCTAGGGACTAGTCATGGCCCAGGCCGCAGCAAACAGCCTGTTGTTCCTTCTAACGAAATTTTGGAAATTAAAGAATTGTGAAAGGAACAGCAGAGATTATTGAGCATAATAGCCCAGCTCCACCAGCAGATTAGGATCCTGAAAGCAAGGCAGAGGGTAAAAAAGACTGCAGGAAAGAAAAAGGTGACCACTCCAGCAAAACCCCGCAAGGCAAAAAGGCGGAGGATCAGAATTCGTCCTGCTGTTCAAAACCCTGTTGAAAATCCAGCTGTTGTTCCAAATGATGCTGAAGAACAGACTGCTGTTCCATTTGAAAAGGAATAGCAACAGACTGATATCCATGTTAAAATAGAAATGGATGATATGATGACCTGTGACAAGGAAATTCAGATGGAGGCACCACTCTCGGGGGTGATAAGGGTTCTGAACTCAAAGCAACGCAACAAGAAAGTTCAGGTAAAACTCCCGGCCTCCACTGTTGCATGGAGAAGAGATCAAAAAATAGTAACCTTGCGCAAGGGGTTGAAGCAAGCAGTCCCTCGCGAAAAGTATGAAGAGCCACAACAACAACTTAGGAACGTCAATCAATCCGAAAGCCATGCCTTTGAAGGTTGGCGGAAGGAACAAGAGAAAGTTGCAAAGGTAACTCGTAGGCTAGATATTGTTATCAAGCAGATGGATACCTTGTGTTCTTTATACAATGACATCTTAGCATGTAGGGCCCCTACCAAAAATTATGCCCTATTTTTACTGGAACGGTATTTGCAATTAAAAATAAAAGTTGTTAAAGCATGAGCTCCCATACAAATTAACACTGTCAATGAAATTATAGACTGCTGTAAACACTACGGGGTAAAAGTCCAGAGACTTCTGTGCGAGTTCTATTTGCATAACCTTGTACTAAACCAGGAGACTGAGCTGAACCCTGGCCCCTTTGTTGGAAACATCCAATTGCAGGCATTCATCTCATTCGGGGTTAATCAGATTAAATGGCTCAAAGCCTATAATACTTTCCAGAGGCAAGAAAACGGCCTAGATTTGTGGGTAAGGGCTGAGCCTAGGAACCCAGTACAGTTGTGGAAAACACATAGAAACCTCATGAAGACTCCGGTTTCATTGAAACATTAGGACCCATGCATGAGGCACTCATTCGACAGGGATTAGAATACTTTCTTTCTATCAAAGACCTTGCCATTGATGCAACTAAATTTTGGTATCAAATCTCTAATCCGAATATCCAGCTCACGGAACCATTTAAGTATGAGAATTTTAAATTAGCTGCCAATTGTTTGCACCTTTATGGCGAAAGCATTCTGAGAGCAGGGCCATCCTGGTTAGGATATAGGTTCCGGAGTCCAATTATTTGGCACCCTGCACCTGGATACCAAGCCTATATGGGATGCCTGAGGGCCAAACAGGCCATTTCTTTGACTACCTAGTTACTCATCATGGTTGTAGGCCTCCGCATGAGATTCCTTCTCCAGCCTATTCTCTCACTGCCTTGCATGTCAACTACAACGTTTTCATGAGGGCATGAAACAGGGTAAGCAGGGGGGTGTGTGGAGTACTAAAAGGTATGTTTTTGATGATCATTTTAGTGGCTTTTCAGTAGAACTTGTAAACCTTTTTGCATCATGAACTTGGAAAACGATAAAGAATTATAACAAAACATGTGAGATTAATATGCAAGACTTAACCACTGACAATTGTCATTCCCTCATGTAGGAAGGGGTGAAAACGAGGAGTTGTTGTTCCAAAGGAAAGGACAAGGATGTGGTAACCGCTGTCCCTTTGACGGGAGACCGAATGCAAACAAGGCTAAGCAGATCAAAGCAAATCGGCCCTGAAAAGGAGGTGAAGACACCAGCTCGGCACAGGAGGGAAAACAGATGATTAAGGATTAACAGTTCGGCGAATCCCTCAGGATCCTTGATCCTGAGGGATCGCTCCTTTATCTATTTGTATACTTAGACATCTCTGCCGTCACCCATATAAAAGGGACAACATTGTTAGCTCGAGGATAGTTCGACATGATTATGCTTTATTGTAATTTCTGTTAAGATCAAAACTTTGATCATCGAGTCTCGATAAGAACTGGTTTATTGTAATTTTGTTTCATGCATTAATACAAACTTGGTGATTATTTCATCTCTGCGTCTGGATTAACCTCAAGCGGTGTACCCCTGGAGGCTAAGGGCCCGGCCCTGGAGGACACTTGCTCCTGTATTATTACGATTTGATTTCTGCGTGGTTTGCTTATCATCGTTATTTGGTAATCTGATATGCTTTATAAGTTTACATCACATGCTATGTTAAGTTTAATTCATTAAGATTTCTTCGGACAAAACTATTGTATTAACTCTGCATCATATTACTGTTCCTTTCAGAGTTGATTGAATATTATCAACCTTAACTGAATACTATTACTATCTTATTACAGAGCTTTTGTGCTGTACATTCATGTTACTGGATTCATCTTGAAGGTTGTGTTCTTTACGATTGTTGGATTCAGAGGCAATGCTGTTCCATTTTGAAATGTAGTCGTATTCCTTTTAATTGGGACTGATGCTTACATCAAATTACTAGTTACATGTGCTGTGTGTGTATATGGTTTCCAAGCGTTGTTCCATAACTTATCAATAATCAGTGCTGTTCCATTAGTGTGTGTTGTTTGATCTGCCTTAAGAGTGAAAGATTGTTGTTTGATTACGATTAATGCATTTGAGTTAGTAGATTAAGTTTGATTACTACTTGTGAGACTTAGTCATTTAGCTGTTGTTCCATTTAAGAATTGGTGTTCCATTACAGACTTGCTGTTCGATTTCTTATTTGCCGTTCCATTTTCTTATCTGCTGTTCCATTTACCAGCATTTGTTGTTTTGGTGTGGGAGACGATCTAAGGCTGTAGTAAGCCTCGACATTCACTGTCTAGTTCCCAGATCCGTGGTCTGTTCTCTAATTTCCTTTCCATCAGTTTCCAAAGGGATGGGTTATCACTACCGAACCCTTGACTAATAAGTTGCCTAGTTTTCTGAGTGTGATTTACTCTTTTGAAGTAGCTTAGTTGTAGACCATCATCCGTTTACTCTTGTATTTCTGAACGATGTACTACTAACATTACTCTGAGAAATGATAGCCTCAAACTGAGACACTCTTTGAAATATCAAAACGCTCCTAGATTGACATATTAATGTGAGGTAATTAGAGGTGAAAGAGACCCTTTTTATATCTCTACAGCATGAATGAGAAGATGGAACACCTTACCTCACAGTTTTCAGATTAGGGAATATAATTCCCCCATGAGGCTGAAGGAGGCATTGAGAAGAGTGCCAATGTACAAGTGCTCCATTCAAAGGCTGAAGGTCAACTGGATTGGCCTCAAAATGAACCCTCCACTCCTATTAGGCATGCTGGAAGGTAGAAGAGAAGAAGAGGAGGAGGAGCAATGGAAGGACATAGACAGGAAGGAAGGATTTTATGGAGAACATGAGTAGACCACAACAGAGGCATGGGATGCTAGGGAGGCCACCAGGGCCATAAAAGATGAGGAGATTGACTAGGTTGCTCAGAGGATGAGAAAAACCTTCAGTAGGGGGTGATGATGAGCTTCATAAATGGGTAATTATACGGGCTCATTTTACCTCCTAACTTAGTCAAATCAACCATTCTCTTAGCTTATTGTATCATTTTCTAATTATATTTATGCTTATAGAGTGAGTTGAGTTAGTTATTATGCCATGTGGTCTAACATGTATTTAATGCAGATTATTGATGGATTTCGAGGTCAAAGTAAAGGATCCAGTGGTCAAATGGCAACAATAACTTGAAGTGGACAGGGGAGAAGACTTATAGGAGGGAATCCCCCTCATTTATTACTCCTCACTTCAAATTCCCCTTCATTCAGCTCAGAGTACAAGGCAGCCAAGCAAGTGGAAGATGATTGATAGTTATCTCGAGTCTTGGGAGCCAAGCCTCCATGATTTTAAGGAAGCTATTGGTAGCTTCAAATATATACGTAGAGAGGCCTAGGGCCTCACTAGGGTCAAATTTTTGCTTGTAAACTCTGCTCAAATTTTGAGCTTATTATTTTGTGACAGTTTTATGTAACCTTGCTATTATTTTGATAATGAAGTTGGAATCCTTTTTAAGCTAGCACTGAGTTACCTTAGAGGGCTAAAGCTCTCGGGTTAGGGCCCAATCCAAGTAGCCAAGCTCCTCTTTACTTGTATTTGTATACTTTGCTTCAGTTGTAGATCAGTTTGATGTTAGATGTATTTCTTTTATGGTTAAGAATAGGTTGCTTTTGATGATTTAGTAGTTTTCTTCCATTTGTGCTTTCTGTAGTAGGTTAAGCAGTGATTATGAGAATATTAAAAAGGCTAGCAATAGTGCCTTGTCCTCTCTTCCTCCCTCTGGGACCATGATTTGAGGCAAAGACCCTTTTGCTGCCCCAAAAACACAGATTTTCCTCATTCATAGGACTTCTAGTGTTTGCAACTTTTTAGTAGGTTAATAGTCCAGTTTTTATTTGCTCCAGATCTTCCTTATCATGTTCAATTCCTAATTTGCAGTAGTCCTCTTTCATGCTTTCTTTTCTTTCAACATTTCTCAGCATTTCCTTTCATATATAATAGTTTAAACCATTTTTATGCAAAACTCTGTTTTTCCTAGAATGCATTCATTTCAATAGTTGCTTGATTTGCTTGGTTTCTATACAAAAGATATCTTCCAGTAGTAGGCTAGCTTATCAGAAATCATATCCTCCATGTGATCCATTCCCTATAGGTCTCCCAAACCTCACCTCAATTCTGCCCTAGTTTCCTACATTTTTCATAGAACTTATTCCTCTCTCCTTGAGCAAACCCAATCATCTTTCTCTCTCCTGGCGGTTCACAGTAGACCTTAGGTGCCCTAACACCTCACCCCAACCTTCATACACCTTTTCCACCCACTCTCACACCCTAAAAATAGCAAAATGTTCTCGCAGCCTCCTCCTGTAGTTTCCCTATTTTCCTCCCGTAGTTTCCCAGTGTCCTCCTGTAGTTTTTCCTGTCGGATTTCTTTTGAATTCCGAGTGTGGGAAAAGCCTCTAGAAGACCACCTAAGACCTCCTAGGACCCATCCACACCATCTTCCATCCTCCCAAGCTCCAAAACCACCCTCCATTGTCACCTGTTCACTGCCACACTCACACACAATAAATTAGATGCATGTCAAATTCACATAAAAATACATAAAAATCCAAAAATATGTCTTTTGCTTATTTACTTCCAGAAATAGCATGGTTAGATGTTGTTTACTTTCTTGAGTAGGTAATGGCATTTCTTTCATGGTTTTTGTAGTGTTTTTGGCAAACTTAGAATTAGCCTATTAATTAGGGTTTACTAGGTCTTTCTTTACATTCTAGTCTTTCTCCTTTTTTGAAATTAGAATAGCTTCTGTAGAATAATATTTCTTTTCTTTCATCACATATAAAGCTTCTTCTAAAATCTATAGAAGTTGGCTTGAGATCCTAGTGATCTTGCCCCGGCTGACCAAGTGACAACCTGTAGCGAGAACTAGTACTTGTGCATATAGCACCGACGCTTCCAAGCTTGTTACGAACTACCGGGTTGATAAAAGTAAAGTTGGCAGCCCAGGAGTTGCAGCATTCTTGTTGCAATACTGGCCCTCACCACTTCCCACCAAATGAGTGTTTCACCCTCCATTCTCAATGAAGGCAACTCAATTTTGATATCATCCTCTTGAAGGTTCTAAATTCTACAATACACCTCCAACTGAAGAATCCAATTATCAAGCTTCTCTACATTCACTTCACCATTATACATGGGCAACTTGAATTTAACGTCAGGTTTTAGAAAAGGTGATTTACCAATTCCTTTTGAAGAATGATGATGAGTATGAGTAAGGGTTGTATTAGTGGAAGAGTGTGAAGATTCTTGTGAAGAAGAAGATGAAGAATATGGTGGAGAGGGTGAGGTTTGTTTCCATTCCCATTACCTACTATTCCATTACTTCCTCCTGAGGAGCCTTTTCCTTTGGGAGGTTTGGAACTTTCTCCTTGAAATCTACTATTCCTCTCTTCATACAAGACCTTCACCATCTCTGTCATATCAAAGAAAGCCTTTTTGAAGGTCCTCTCATCTTTTGTCATGTTTGTAGGTTCTCCTTCTTAAGACATGATCTATGGAGTCTCAACTGCAACTTGAGGCTGAACTAGTGATGGAGATTTTGGCAACCTTTGTCTTCTTCCCCTTGACCCAACTTCAAGGCTTCCAACCAGCTTTCCTTCACCTCTTTTGAGTTTTAACCTTGTTAGCATGACATAAACTTGCAAACAATTAAATCCTTCTTTCACAAAGAAAATTTAGTAAGCAAAAACCAGTGCTCTGATACCAACTTGATTTGAAATGGAGCAAATTAGAAATGTTGTGCTAATTCCCCATTCAGAATAAAACGCAAGATGCTTATCATTTGCTTATCAAGTGCTTAAGGATTCACCATTTTTTCTTAATTAATTGATTCCCATGAGAGTTTCTTATGTAAATGTTATAAACAATTTACACAAAACATATGTTGAACAACAACAAAATAACAACAAAGAACATCAAAATACAACACACAACACAAAGATTTGATGAGTTCATCCCTCCTAGGCTATGTCTCCTTGGTCCAGATTCTAATGCTTGGGCCTCTCTATTATGCTCAAAATTACAACAAAAGTGTGTTTACAATGCTCAAATACCTTTAAAACCTGTCTCAATGAGTTCAGAATAGCCACAACTGCTATAACTGACTCTTTTTGCAGCTAATTTGGGTAAGAACTGAAGAAGTTATGACCTCACCCAATTCTCGCACAATTTTCTCAAAAAAATCCCCTTTTCCGGCCACTAACGATCAAATTCAGCCTAAAATCTGCCAACTTTGCCACATTTTGGCAACCAGAGCCATGCTTCCCGGCGGGTTTGGAAATCGCAATCGGTAAGGACCAAAACCCATATATTACGGCATTGACGGACCTGACAGGGATATAAACAACAACATATATAAATATCGTGTCTGGGTAGTCTATCGGAAGTCACAATTGACGATTACTGCTAGAGTTGTATCGCAAACACCAACCATTTTCTGCAATTGCGATATGCGATAAATCGCATCACATCCTGTCTTCGTCGAGGCCGATTCTTAACCTACATCCTCTATTTTTCCCCGATATGGGATATGCAGGACCTAGTGGCAACCTTCCACTTGGTGCTTCCCCATTTGCTAGGACTTTTGCCACGTCATCTTCTCTTGCCACCTGTCCAAGTCAAACTTGAACTTTGACTTGCTCTAAATTTTGCATATGAGCTTGGATTTGAGTGACGTTCACACTGTTAGATTCAGAATGACGATCTCTTCGATCTGAAGCTATGCTTAACAAAATTCTAAAACTTTTATTTTTAGCATAATTTTGACCACCTAATCAGATCCTAATGTGTCTACATTGATAGTTATCTGGTGAAGCTAGAATGATGCGTCGATCCAAACCTGTACTTCAAAAGTGGTCCAAGGTATGGCTTTGATTTTGGTTTTATATACTGATGGTTTATTCTTGATAGGAAATGAGCCTATGATGATTAGAGTAAGAGGGAGATGGCCTCTAAAGTTCAAAATGAAGAATCATGGTATGATGTATTACGTCTTGAAGTTTGGAAAGTAAAATCTATATAGTGAAGCTATTAAAGAAAGTAGAAATGTAAATCCTTGGACACTTTGACCAAATTTGAAGAAGTTATGAAAATATATTATTGAACCTATCTTGGCAACTGATAGTTGATTGAAGCATTTATGTTCCATGTGAATACCCATTCATATATTCTGTGTCAATGCATGATTGAGCCACTTCATACACATTGAGTTACCATTGAGATCACTTCGATATATTTGCATGGGATGATCTATTTTTGGCTTAAAGACATTCTTCCTGTGATATGTGACTGCATGGATGTATTGATGCTATTTGGGATCTTTGTTGATGAGATAAGCACATTTTTGTGTTGCCTTAGTATGAGATCTTCCATGATTTTTGGATGAGAATTATGTAGCTTTAAGCAAGACTGAGGTGTTGTGGTCACAACCACCACCCTATTAAAACCTGCTCTGGTAGCAAATTTGAATGGGTCCCGTACAAGCTTGATCTTTCATTTCTCTCAATGATAACTCTCCGAATGATCTGGTTTTTATCCCAAGGATTTTAACTCTCTGCTGAGTCAAATCTTCAATTCTTAATGGTTAAGACCCCCCTGAATAAGTCTCTGTGGCATGATTCATTTATAACCCAGTCTAGCCCTTCATTCATATCCTTCATCGGGACTTTTTCATTCCTCATAAACCTTCATGGTGCTCTATGCCCACACATATAACCAACCCCCACTCTTTACTATCAGTGTATGTGGACTCAACCCACAAAACCTTCTATCGTGCCTTTATTTCTATTATAAAACTTTTGTAATAGAAATACTTTGCAAGCATATGTAACTTACCCTTTCAGCACTTTTTTGTTCTTTAAACATTTCTTGATTCCTGCCTTTATCGCTATCGCAATCTCTCAAGTTCCGCGATTACACTACGCATTCCTCTTTTGCATGCGATAAGCGAGGACCTTCCGGACTTCAAATGCAATTAACCATGTCCATACCCTTTCGGGTCCGCCGTTACATTGCTTGTCACAATTGGTGGAACCAAAGGACCATACATAAGGTGTTCTGCGATATGGCGGACTTGCCATGATTATTAAGCGCAACACATATGATTTCAGGTCCGAAGCCCATCGCAAATCACAATTGGAAGAATTCAAAGCCTATACATAAGGTGCGATGTGATACAACGGACCCAATGAAACTATTAAGAATAACACATATATTTTCGGGTCCGCTTCCCCAATCGTAAATCGCAATCGGAAGAGTTTAGTGTTTATACATGAAGCGCAATGCGATATGGTGGACCCGCTAGAATTATTAACCATAGTGCATATATTTTTCGGGTCCGGCCTATCACGAATCACAATCGGCGGAGCCCAAGGCTTATACATAAGATGCAATGCGATATGGCAGACTCGCAGGGACTATTAAATGCAACTTATATATTTTCGGGTCTGGCCAATTGCAAATCGCAATCGGCAGTCGGAGAAAGTGAAGCGACATAAGATATGCGAAGGGTGATGGTGGACCCGATGATAATTATATATCTGAGTTTATCGTATTTGAAGTCCGGTCTTATGGTTCGGCTGCGGGTTTTTTGTGTATTCCCATGTGTTCCGTTAAAGTGTTGTGGTCCGGGTTTTTAAAAGAAAATCTGATAGAGTGAATGGCTCACTTTAGAAGCATTGTCAAGTGATTCTTGAAAAAAATGAGTATTATGGGCAATGAGAATACATGTTACAACAGGTTCAGTGGTTTACTAATTATAGTTGGTTTGATTAAATAGAAACTGTGAGTGACTGCAAGGTTTGTTTGTGGGCATGTTTGTCATATTTCTCATAATCATAGCTAATATGAACTATTTTTACAGGTGAGGACCAAGAGAAGAAAGGCGAGTTCAAGTGGACCAGTAACAGATAAATGTGATTTATATCAAGACGACACCTCTACACCACCAATGTTGAAATTGCAAAGACATACTTTGCAAGAAAGGGATACAAACCGCCATAGTGCATAATGGAGGCACGCTCCATGTCTAGAGGAAGCACTCATGGCAGCGCTGATCCATCAAGATGCTACTACCTCCGAACACACCTTCAATCAAGCCATATGTTGAAAAATGAGCGCACTGTCTGCATTTGCTTTCAGGGAATAAAAGGGAGCAACATTCAGTCAATACGTGTGCAAAGGGATGGCATGCAGTCATTCCTCTTTCTACCGACATCTGTTCATTTTTCTTTAGGAAATAGAACACTCCAGTAGCAATGGCTTCAACATGTTCATTGTTTCATCAACCGTTACATTTTGTATATTTTAATTCGAATATGGAAAGGAAGAGGGAAGGTCGAAGGTCGGGAGAAACCGATAGTCAGTTCTCTTTCTCCATAAATATCACCTCTGGATGGAGGAGAAGGACTTTTTTTGGTAGAAGAGGGGTTGATTTTATTATGCTAATAAAGAAGACTATTCCGGTCAAGAAGAACCCTGTTTTTTTTTAGATTCATTTTCCTTTTTTCTTTTATGTTTGGAATCAAGGTGTTGTGATCGACATGAGGATATATATGTTTTGTTTTAGTGCAAATTGATAATAGACAGTTTGTGACTAGTCTTGGTTATTCAAATATAATTTATTACCATGGTTAATTCATGAGTGGTTGTTGATTCGAAACCTTGTTAAACATCAGTTGCAAGTTTTATTTGTATGGAAACAAATGTGTATTCCTGTATGAGTAATTAGATTGCAATGAAGATTTAATACAACCTTGTTCATCTATGAACCAGTAATTGATTCATTTGGACTTGGAACCTTTATATGATGTTTGATCTCTTTTTGTTATGTTCCTGCAGGATAGATTAGAATAGTTAGGACTAGCATAAGTAGTTAGAATTAGTATAGATAGGATCTGATACGTATAGGTTAGCTATTTCTTTTGTTGATTTAATGGAAGTCTTCCTTCGGGGAGAAATCTTTCAACACCTATAACAGTTTACGGGAACCTTTAAAACCCATTGGAACTAGCCACTCCAAACAAAACCAGATCTAATTGGGGTCTGCAATTGGGTTATTTCCCCTTGTTGGCATAGCAAAAATTCACAGCGTCAACAAATTGGCGCTAGAAGGAGGACCTGAACCTCCGTCCACAGCTTTTTATGATTTCATCTCTAAATTTCGTGCATGGATTTGAAAAGATGAATGCATGTATCATAAAGGTCGAAAATATCCTTCCTCCCATTTGGAAAAGCGTCATTTCGAAGAAACAGAGATCCCTCTAAGTCCCGTGTTTGGGTTACCCAAGGAAGAGAGACTGTAGGAGTACCCTATCACTCAGGAAGAACCAATCAGAGTACTTACTCGTGCTTATGCTCGTTCCCTATCACAGCTCCCCATGTTTCAGTCTTTGCCTCTGACAGCTAAAAGAAAGCCAAGGATCTATCACATAAACGAAGAGACATCTGCAGCCCCTTCTCTTGAAGATATTGTGTTAGAGTCTTTACAAAGTATCGACACTCCTTGGGAAGAAATTCCTGAGGATCCCCTTCTAAAGGTATTCCCTGGCATGATTCAGAAAATCCTAACAAAGAACACCCCAAGGAAACCTTCAACCAAAACCCCCCTATCCATAATATGGCTAACGTTCCCCCTCCAAGTGGGAATCTACCTCTACCGCCTCCTCCGGGTGGGAATCAACCCCCTCCGTGATCACTCCCTCCCTAGCTTGCATAGGACATCGTAGCGGTACCTGGGCAGAAGCATGCCTTACCCAAGAACACAAAAAGAGTATTGCCTAAATTCGACCCTGAGTGGGGAGACACTATTGATAACCATATTCACTCTTTCTTCCTAGTCATGCACATGTTGGGGGTAGCCTATGAGGATGTGGTATGTTGCTTGTTCCCTTTTACTTTGATTAGTACGGCTTCTACATGGTACTTTAGCTTGAGAATAGGATCGATCACCTCATGGAGTGCCTTTCAGCAGGCCTTCTTAGACAAGTTTGGTGATGAGAAAACACCTGCGGCCTTAGTTTAGAACTATACCATTTAAAAATGGAAGCCAAAGAAAAGGTCAAGGAATTTTACATCCAGTTCAATAGTTTTTTCAAAAGAATCCCGGCTAATGCTAGACCTACTGATGAGGTGCTCATGGAATTTTACATCACTCCATACCGCGATGTGGGTTAAAAGGAGTAACCCTAAAACCTTATAGGGTGCTATCGATGAAGCAATAAAATTCAAGAATTAAATGATCAGTCTCACAACATGTCATCATCGACCGAAGGAAATAAATCCTCAGTCATCCAAGAAGAATAATGGGAGTGATAACAAAGTGGATGAGGTCAAAGAAGGGGACACCACAGATGTGGAAGGTTTGCATCGGATGATTAAGAAATTGAAAAACACAGTCCTCAATATGAAAAAGAATTCCGGAGAGAGTACAAACGAGAATGGAGGAGATTATAACAACAGAAAATCTTTCAAACCTTTCTATCGTAAGAAGACAGAAGGTGGTCATGGTCAACTTGCATTGCCTGCTCCACCCAATGAAGGGAATTTAAATATGGAAGAGCTGGCTCTTATTGGATCTCTCCTTAACAAAGAAGAACCTATAGTAGAGCTAGAGCCAGAACAAGAAGATGAGGAAGAGTACCAAGTAGAAGAGCCCCTGGATAAGGAATCTCAAATCAATGTACTGTGGGATTTCTATACAAATGAGAATGATGATGACGAAGGGGATAGTATGGCATAAATCCACACTAATGAAATCCATACACGAAGTAAAGGGCCACTTGCGGGCATGATGAAGCCTGTAGACTAGACAAAGAAATATGTTCACACTTTGAAGGCATCCACTCCTAAAGTTCTCATTGAGAAGGGTAGACCTAGTGGTGATTCCAAGAGTACTCTAGTTGTGAACTATCCACAAAAAGATAATACATCTCCAAATGCAATGAAGGCGACTCAAAATGGTAAACTCCACCTAAGAATGGAAAAACAGGTATGTTTACTCTGCCCTACCCTGTTTATAAAATTGATTACAACATTGTGGATGATCTTAAGAAATCTCGAGCTAATATCACATATTTCGATTTGTTAAAGTTAACGCAACAAAGAGATCTGCTTTTGAAAGCTATGAATGAACGAAATTGCAATTCTCCCACCAAACCAAGTAGTCAAACCAATACTTTGGTGTCCAGACCCATTAGTACCTCCAGTACATCCTAAACGCCATCAACCATGGAAGCCATCCTGTCAAAAATAAATCGAACGCCCCAAGATGTTAGTGTAGCCATGATAGAAAGGAAATCAAAATTCATGACTCCACCTTTCCTTATCACATTTGAAATCTTCAACATGAACGTATACAATTGCCTAGTAGATTTCGATGCCTTGTCCACTGTTATGCCTTACGCTGTTGCTAAAAGACTTCATGCAATGCCCAAGAAAACTGGAACTTGAATCATGCAATTGGACAGAACGAATGTGAAAGTAATTGGGGAATTGAAAGATGTGTTGATTCGGATGGATACCAAACCGCAATACACACGTCATTGACATAGTGGTAGTCGACATACCCAAGGCTTATGGAATGTTGCTTAGTAGGGACTGGTCAGCAGAACTGAATGGATATTTCTCAACTGATTGGTCCCATCTCTTGCTACCTCAGAAGGGAAAAGGTGATATGCTGAGAGTTGAGCATGAAAGATACATGAAGTATGTGGTGATGGAACTAAACGGCCCCAATGAACTTGTAATGTTTACCAAATCTATCCTTGGGAATTATAGTTTCGATGTTTGTGCCACAGAAATGTGTTTTGGAGAATTCCATGCAGAGATAATTGAAGAAACTGCAATAAACACACAGTTGGAAGCTCTCCCCTACAATCCAACTGATGAATTATCCTGTATTATAGTAGATGATAGGACTAATTTCGTAGAAATAAGTTCAATTGATGTAACATTAGATTATATATTTTGGACACTCTATTTTGATTTCTCTAATTGCCTTGAAGGTACAGGTGTTGGGAGCATTCTCATTGACCCGCAAGGGAACCAACATTTGATGGCCAGTCGGTTGGAGTTCACATGCACCAACAACATGGAAAAATATGAAGGCTTGCTGTAGGGCCTAAAAAAGGCCATTGTTATGAAGGTAAAAAATATTAAAGTTTTTGGTGACTCACAGATAATTGTGGACTAGGTAAGGAAAAGGATACACTGCAATTTTCCACACTTGGTAAGATACCAACATGAGGTGTGGAGCTTAATTGACAATTTTGATTCTTTCAATATCACATACATACATCTCGGGAAAAACAGAGATGCCGATCTAATGGCTGGTATGGCTGTGAAACTTCTGCCTGATCTTAGATTAAACAAGAATAAATATTACGTTGAATTGATTTTCAGACCATGCGTGCCTGATAACATCTCGAGTTGGCAGGTGTTTGAAGGTGATGAGAAAATCCTTGAGTTCCTACATTGTGAAAAAACATTCAAAAAGATATTCATTGATGAAAAGGAGCATGATAAACTTATGAACGGGAGTGAAGATGAAGAAAAGGAGCAGCCCAATATAATTCCCAAGTCAGTTGTCAAGATGGAGCACTTCTATGACCTGCATGATAAATTTAAGAAGCCGACTAACTGCAAAACGCATAGCTCATCCATGAAGTATGAATCAGTCAACCTTGGAACCAAAGAAGACCCAAAATTTTTTAATTTGGGCTTGGGATGCTCTCCATGAGAAAACGCTGCATTTGTTAAGCTGTTTAAAGAGTACAAGGACGTCTTTGCATGGACATATGGCGACTTAAAAACCTTCGATACCAGCGTTATGCAACATGTGATTCCGATGGAGAAGGATGTTAAGCCATACCAACAAAAGCTTCGCAAGATGCATCCAATCCTGGAACCATTGGTGAAGAAAGAATTAAACAAAATGTTGGATGCCTAAATCATTTTTCCTGTTAGGCACACTCGCTGGGTAGCCAATCTCGTGCCAGTAAGAAAGAAAAATGGAGACATTAGGCTATGTATAGATTTTAGAAACTTGAACAAAGCATCGCAGAAAGATAATTATCCCATTCCTTCTATGGAACACATTCTTCAGTGCGTTTATGGGTCTGAAATGTTGTCCCTATTGGATGGGTTTTCAGGATATAATCAAGTGTTGGTGTCGAATGGAGATCAACTTAAGACAACATTCAACACTAAATGGGGCACTTACGCATATCATAACATGCCGTTTGGACTTATTAATGCGGGCGCCACATTTCAGAGAGCTATGGACATAGCTTTTCGAGGATTGATTAACAGATCAGTGGTGGTTTACATGGATGACATTATTGTGTATTCGTATCACAAAAGGGATCATATTTATCACCTGAAACAGATTTTCGAAAGATGTTAAAGATACATAATATCGTTGAAGGGAAACTACTGGGTCATATCCTCTCTAAAGAAGGGATTGTTATTGATCCTGAAAGAATAGAGGCCATCATGAGAATACAACCCCTTACAAATAAAAATTCAATGCAATCTTTCTTTGGGAAAATTAATTTCGTTAGGAAATTCGTTTCAGGTTTCGCAGAAATAGTGCATCCCATGCAGCTAATGATGAAGAAAGACGTTGTGTATAGGTGGAGCAATGAAGCTAAGAAATCATTTCAGTGAATTAAGGAGGCCATTGCAAAAGCTCCTTCGTTGGTCAGCCCCGATTTCGACAAGGAATTCTTCTTGTACACTTTCACTTCTGATGTTTCATATGCTGCAATCTTCACCCAAAAAAATGGTGACGGCAATGAAGTCCCTATTTCTTATATGAGCTCTAACCTTCAGGGTGCAGAACTGAACTACCTAAATGTGGAGAAACTAGGTTTTGCGGTCTTCAAAGCCATAAAACATTTCTGTCCTTATTTATTAAAGGCCAAGACTAAAGTAACTGTCCCCCACCTTGCTGTAAGAGCCCTCTTCGTGCAGAAAGAAATGGGTGAATGGATAGGGGATTGGATAATCACCCTTCAAGAATACGACCTCGAGATTAAGGCGGCAAAGATAGTTCGAGGGTAGGGATTGTGTAAGCTTGCGGCAGAAGCCTTGGCGGATAAAGAGGGGGCATGAGAAGAACCAAAAGTGTAGAGCACATGGGATGCACAAGTAGAATTCAGGGAGGAGCCCCTATGGACTGATGAGACGCTGATGTGTGAGTGTGAAATGTCGAAAGTCCCTTTGGTCCTAGAGTCATGGTATTACGACATATGCTTTTATTTAACACAGGGATCTTGTCCTGAGCACATGGATGCATCACGAAGGAGAGCGCTCAGATTGAAATCTAATTAGTATCACTTGTCCAATGACACATTATACAGAAAAAATTATGATGGAGTTTGGTTGAGGTGTTTGGAAAAGGATGATGCTGATCATGTCTTGAAATAAATGCACGATGGCCCAACAAGTGGTCACTATGGAGGAGATACCACTACTCACAAAATATTAAGAGCTGGATATTATTGGCCCACAGTGTTTAGAGACTCGCATGCCTACACTCAGAAATGAAAGGTATGTCAAACTGCCGCCAGACGAGAAAGAAAGCTAGCCATTCCCCTCAGGCCCGTTATGGTTTATCGCCCGTTCCAGCAATGGGGCCTAGATGTCATAGGTGAGATCACTTCGAAATCTTCACAGCAGCATAAGTATATAGTCACAACAACCGACTACTTCACCAGATGGACCAAAGCCATCCCGCTTCGGAAAGTTAATGAAGACGAGGTAATATATTTTATTGAGAAATTTATTATCAACAGGTTTGGCATCCCTGACACTTTCATATCTGATAATGCTTCTTAATTTTAATCACTAAAATTGACTGAATTTGCTATCAATAAATCAATTTGCATAAGGTATGCATCAAACTATTACCCCGAGGGAAATGGAGTTGCAGAGTCCTAAAATAAAAACCTCATCCACATAATCCATAAATCTGTTGCCAACAACCAGAGGAATTGGCACAACGTTCTAACAAACGCCCTTTGGGCCGATACGGTCACCCCAAAAGTAGCATTAGGAAACTCCCCATATTTCCTCATCTATGGATAGGAAGCCATCTTGCCTCCTAACATTACCCTTCCCTCTTTATAGCTCTCCCAAGCTTCGAGAGGGACCCCTTCAACCTTACTTCAAAAAAGGATCAACCAACTGGTGAGGTTGAAGGAATTGAGAGATAAAGCCAGAAATAAATTTAGAAATCACCAAATGATTGTGAAGAGATGGTTTGATCGTCATTTGGCAGGAGATAAAGATTACCAAGTAGGAGAGTTAGTCTTGAAATGGGACAAGTTGAGTGAGCCAAAAGGTAAGCACACAAAATTCCAACACTTATGGCTGGGCCTGTTCCAAGTTGAGGAAAAAATTGGTCAGGGAACTTACAAATTGAAAACTTTACAGGGAGAAACTGAAAAACTCCCTGTTAATGGCCAACATCTTAAGAAATATTTCCAGTAGCCACCACATGGTGGTTACCTCCTGAGTAGGTTAGGATTCATTTTATTTTGCTGTTAGCTTAGTTATATTCTCATCCTGTCAAATCTTGTTTTACACAAAGTTTATCTTCCTGCTGTTTTCAATTTCAATCCTTTTCAGTCAATTGATTTTAGTTTTTCAGTCTCGTTTTCACCTTTATAACCCTCTTCAGATTGCCCTCATTCCCTACCTTCAGCTTTTGCCTCCCTCATTAACTTGCTGATGAGTCTGCCAATCCTAAATTCATCGTTACTTGGAAAATCAAGCAAACTTTCAATGAGCCTATGAGAATTGCAAAATCAGCAGTGAAATTCAAATCAAAGCCACTCATTGGCTTCTATTCGGAACTAGGTAGGATCTGTTGATAATCTGGATACCTGGAGCATGTAGGGGCATCTTTATAAAATGAAAAATGTGTAACCACAGCTGGACTGGCATGGCGGAACTTTGCATTTTTAAAATCCCACCCAGACCTAGCCAATACTTGCCTATGAGGTTTGTAGTTATTCTCCATTGGTTCCGTCCACCAGAATAAAATTTCCAATATCTATCATCTACAAGTAAACCTCCTTTCATGGGCTAAGCTCATTGTCACTTATCCTATGGCAAATCCAATTGTGTTCTAGTCCTTGTGCCTGAAACTGGAAGGACTTATTTAAAAGAAAATGAAATGTCGAGTCCTTATGCCAATCTGGAAGGACAGGTTGTTTGGGAATCCAGTTGGAGTAGGGACTGTTTCCGGGATCAAAGTGTCGATTGACACAGCAAGCCCAACCTTGCTTAAGCGGTTTAAAAATATGGCATGATCCATGACTGTGCCCCATTCTATCATACGAAAGTATAGCACTAAAAAAAAAAAATCTTACATAAAGTGCAGATAAACATATCTACATCAAGTTGATGAGTGATAAAGAGTTGAGGTACACACCTAAACAGGTATTGAAAGATCGGTGATGGCCCCGAAAGGATTTTGAAAGTATAAAATAGGTAAAGGAAGGTCAATAAATCCCATAATACTATCATTGGAGAATGTCTGTCAAAACCCTATCAGTAAGTAGAAGCTATTTGTCTTCATCCCGCCTGAAGCAATTAATGCTAAAGTGGAACCCATGCCTGTCCGTCTATACAGTTTTCATTTCAAGTTTATCTTAACACCTTGATGTTCTACTGATCCAAGGTTTATTTCATAACAGAGACAACTGGTTCGCCCAACGGTTCGCCATTTGTTGTGGTCACAACAACCACCCTATTATAACCTGCTTTGGTAGCAAATTTAAATGGGTTCCCTACAAGCTTGATCTTTCATTTCTCCAAATGATAACTCTCCAAATGATCTGTTTTTTATCCCAAGGATTTTAACTCTCTGCCGAGTCAAATCTTCAATTCTTAATGGTTAAGACGCCCCTGAATAAGTCTCTGCAGCATGATTCATTTATAACCCAGTCTAGCCCTTCATTCATATCCTTCATTGGTACTTTTTTAGTCCTCATAAACCTTCATGGTGCTCTATGCCCACACATATAACCAACCCCCACTCTTTACTATGAGTGTATGTGGACTCAACCCACAAAACCTTCTATCGTGCCTTTATTTATATTGTAACACTTTTGTAATAGAAATACTTTGCAAGCATATGTAACTTACCCTTTTTGCGCTTTTTCGGTCTTTAAACATTTCTCGATGCCTACCTTTATCGCTATCGCAATCTCTCAAGTTCTGCGGTTACACTGCGTCTTCCTCTTTTGCATGCGATAAGCGAGGACCTTCCAGACTTCAAATGCAATTAACCATGTCCATACCCTTTCGGGCCCACCGTTACATCGCTTATCGTAATCAGCGGAACCCAAGGCCCATACATAAGGCGTTTTGCGATATGGCGGACCCGCTGAGATTATTAAGTGCAACACATATGATTTCGGGTCCGAAGCCCATTGCAAATCGCAATTGGTGGAATTCAAAGCCTATACATAAGGTGCGATACGATACAGTGGACCCGACAGAACTATTAAGCATAACACATATATTTTTGGGTCCGCTTCCCTAATTGCAAATCGCAATTGGCAGAGTTCAGTGTTTATACATGAAGCACATTGCGATATGGTGGACCCGCCATAATTATTAACCACATCGCATATATTTTTCGGGTCCAGCCTATAGCGAATCGCAATCGGTGGAGGCCAAGGCTTATACATAAGGCACGATGTGATATGGCGAACCCACTGGGACTATTAAACGCAACTTATATATTTTCGGGTCCAGCCAATATCAAATCACAATTGGCAGCCGGAGAAAGTGAAGCAACATGCTATATGTAAAGGGGTGATGAGCGGACCCAACAATAGTTATAGATCCGGGTGTATCATATTTGAAGTCTAGCCTTATGGTTCGGCTGCGAGTTTTCCCATGTATTCCCATGTGTTTCGATAAAATGTTGTGGTCCGGGTTTCTAAAAGAAAATTTGATAGAGTGAATGGCCCGCTTTAGAAGCATTGTCAAGTGATTCTTGAAAAAAAATGAGTATTATGGGCAACGAGAATACATGTTACAATAGGTTCAGTGGTTTAATAATTATAGTTGCTCTGATTAAATAGAAACTGTGACTGAATGCAAGGTTTTTCTGTGGGGCATGTATGTCATATTTCTCATAATCATAGCTAATATGAATTATTTCTGTAGGCGAGGACCATGAGAAGAAAGGCGAGTTCGAGTGGACCCAGTAACGGATAAATGTGATTTATATCAAGATGACACCTCTGCACCACCAATGTCGAAATTGCAAAGACATACTCTACAAGAAAGGGATACGAACAGCCATAGTGCATAATGGAGGCACGCTCCATGTCTAGAGGAAGCACTCATGACAACGCTGATCCATCAAGATGTTACTACCTCCGAACACACCTTCAATCAAGCCAGATGTTGAAAAATGAGTGCGTTGTCTGCATTCGCCTTCAGGGAATAAAAAGGGAGCAACATTCAGTCAATACATGTGCAAAGAGATGGCATGCAGTCATTCCTCTTTCTACCAACATCCATTCATTTTTCTTCAGGAAATAGAATGCTCCAGTAGCAATGACTTCAACGTGTTTGTTGTTTAATCAAAAATTACATTTTTTATATTTTAATTTGAATATGGAAATGAAGGGGGAAGGCCGAAGTTCGGGAGAAATCGACAGTCAGTTCTCTTTCTTGATAAGTATCACCTCTAGATAGAGGAGAAGGAATTTTTTTAGCAGAAGAGGGGTCGATTTTATTATGCTAATAAAGAAGACTATTTCAATCAAGAAGAAGCCTGTTTTTTTTAGATTCATTTTCCTTTTTTCTTTTATGTTTGGTGTTGGCTTATTGGGGCCTGACCCAGGTTCGGAAGAGTTATAAGCCAAACGAATCCCACACTACCGGCCCTTTCGACAACATTCTGCGGAGCGCAGATTGAATTCTCACCTGAGGTAGCAGGGGAGGGTGCTAGAACCATGTTTCCGCACCCTTGGGATGTCGTGATGTGGTCTAGATGGGATTGCACACTGTTCTGTACCCTTGCGCTACCCTGTATTGTTATCAGGCTTTCGCGTAGATCTGTACCAACATGCTCTTGTTATTATGAGTTTATTATAGATCTACTTTACTTCTTAGGGTCTTTAAGCAAACATTTAACAATAATACCCAGTGCGCGAAAAAATATGCATAAACTCAGGACATAAACAACAGATAGATTCATAATAAAACACACTATGATTCATAAATTCTTATCTTTATTGATCTCTTTCCCAGTACAACTAGATCCGCCCTGCGCACTCAGCTACAGGGGTCCACGCACACAGCTGCAGACTCTACTAGGCCTCTGCGCACACAGCTGCAGAGCCTCTATCTATCTACCAACACGCTTGACTCGGACTTATAGACACGGAGAGAATATTGCCTTCAGAAACCCATAACATTCAAAACCAAAACCAAAAACTGCCTTCTAACCTTAGAGCCTTACTCTATTTATACATTCCCATGGTTTGCGAACCATGGGCAGGCCGACTCACTTTCTATTTTCTTACATTATTTTCAAGTGGACAACCCTTTGACTTGACTCATTACAATTCGGGCTCCGCGCATCTCGCAGAGCCTTTTAGCATACTATTACTAAAATTGTGGGCTTTGATCCCCAAAACCATTACGTGGGGCCTCTGCTACCCAACAGGCCCACAACACAATCATCGTGACTCATCCCGAGTCACTCGGCTGGTACAGAAAGTCTCGCGCAAAGGTCCATCGGCAAATTTTGCACTTCGCTTATGCTCACAACAAATTATTCTGCCATCTGATGCACCCTTTGTATGCGAGCCACTGACATATCCATTTCAGGTGTTTGTCTAGGTTCATATACAGCCTGCATGTGTGCTAATTTCCCCTCAATGTTGGTGGAGACTGTGAATGCCTCATCAAGCCAAGGCTGTATGCGCTGTTTAAGCAGAGCTTCCTTCTGTCGCGCGGCGTCAACCTGTGCCTTGAGAACCTGGGCCTCCCTCATTTTTCCAACTGCTGCATGATGGCAACTGTTTGTGTAGTCCCCCAGACTTGGTCATAAGCCTGCTGCAACTCCCGCGCTTATGTCTCTACCTGCTACAGCATTGGGTCTTCCTGAAGGGATGTGAGCATAAGGAGGGGTTGATCCAACAATCCCAAGCAATCTTTGACAACGTGCCCTATTACTTCCAATCCGTCTTGAATTTCTCTGCAGTGTTGTTCCCATACTTCTGGAGGTGTAGGTGGCTGTGCCTTCATCCTTAGTTATGCAATTTGTAGGTTTAATTCCCACTGAGCTTTTGCTGCTTCCTCTTGGGCCGTATGAAAGCTTGCTTCCATGTGATGGATCTTGTCTACCATTGGAAGTTCCGTTGGCACAACCAACTCTTGTACCGTGCTACAAACCTCTACCACAACCTATTCCAATTCCTTGTTGTGCGCGACCAAGTCATCACACTGTAGACTGACCTGCTCCATATTTTTCCCATGCTCAATTAAGATTTGGACGGTGTGACCTTCCTTGGCACGGAGCTTTGTGGTTACCCCATCTTGCAGTTGGTATAGGGTTTCTCTAGGAAGAGTGGCCAAATTCAGTCCCCAACCCCTCATGTCACCTTCAACTTCTGCTATGACAGCACCGACTGGTAATACTAAAGTGTGCATAGTGGAGGTGTGCACCATCTGCTCCACTACGGTTATACCTTCTGCGAGGGTCGGAATCATCCCTCCTGGGGTTCGCACTTGTAACACCTGCAACTGTGCCCTAAGCTCCCCCAACACAGTTGTTTGTGCTATCATCAATTCCTTCAGAGCACCTGGAGTGACATCACGTGCCGGTTCGCTGCTGTCAAGAAATTCTTTCTCCAAAGTCTTTATTGTTTTTGACTTTTTGCGTGGCTGTGGCACTTTTTGATGAGCGACCTCTTGGCTTGGGTCGATTTTGGGGGAAGGCCTGTGCGTGACTGCTTCTCTGTTTCCATCTGCATGTCCTATTCCGAAGACACTTCCTGATCTTCCCTGATCTCCTCGGTGGTTACTTCCTTGGTCGCCTCCTGCTGTGAAGCTGCCTTTTGTCCCTGACGTGTCTTTTCCGCCAGTTTAGTGAGTCGTAATTGGATTTCCTTCTTTTGCTGTTGGGTGGCCATCCTTTCTAATGTGGCCACATCTGGAGCGCGCCACTCCAGAGGCCATACTGCCAATACATCATAAATTGCATCGTCCGTGGTGATGAATGGAAGCTTTACCCATGTGCGTTGTGGATCCTTCTACGCCTGAATATATAGGTTATGCATGTCCACTTTGAACTCGGTCGTGCTTTGAAAATTGTTATATATTGTCGGGGACAGCTGCGGTCTGAGAGCGATCCACATACGAATACTCGCCTCCATGAATATCCATAATAATTTGATCTCATGAACCCTCGTGGCATCCTTTGTAGCCCAAAGCGAGTTATACCAGACTGCTTCAAGTAGGTTCTTCTCAATGCTGGGAAACCAGCTATCCTGCGGCAGTTTTCCTGCAGCCAGAAGAATTGATAGTAGAAAACATGCATAATGGAAAGTCTTACCTTTCTCCTGGGCTTCCTTACAATTTGTCAAAAAAAATTTGTATAGAAACTACGCCCAGTTGAACTGAACCCCTTTTGCACACTGCTCTGCAAGCGCAATTACAGGGGCTGGCACCTCATCGGTGTGGCATTTACTCATGAGTTTACTGGCTAGTAGCTGGATGGCAACTCGCACCCCTCGATCTTTGATGCTTGCTATTACATACCCATGCTTCTACTTTTCCAGCTTATATTTAGCCTTCATTACTTCTACGAGACCTACATCGCTACTTATGCCGGCTATGTCTGCGGGGTCATTCCCTCTAATAGGCAGGTGGGTAATGCGGTGTACTAAATCAACCGTGATGGGAATCAACTTCTCCAACCAGAGATACCCATCATGTACCAAACATAGCAACTGTCGGATAACAAAAATGGTGACGGTCGCGCAGTGATAGTGGGGTATCCACCTCAGATTGAGTAATCCCACCTTCTCCACACCTAGTAACCATTTTTGTGGCAATAATTTGTCTTCGGCCAACTAGGGGAACTTCTCGCTATCTACAAGGTCCCAATCTTCGAACTTTATACTCGGTACTTGGCCCAGCGTTAGACCGTCAAACCTTATTTCATCCGGAAGGAGCAGGGTCTGAAGGGTACTCTTCGTAGCGTCTGGGTCCTTCGATATCTTGGTCGTCTCGTTCCATGGAGAGATATACAGCGGTAGTAAACGTATTTGGAAAGCATCCTCTTCTTCCTCATCATGTGCTTCAATCTGAGTAGTCAGGGCCTGCAAGTCTTCCTCATCCTCATCCATTTCAGTGGTGATTGTTTTGCCCTTTGCGGCCACTGATAATTTACTGAATCGTGGTGATGTCCGGACGGGGCCCATAGTTTGCTTGCTTTTCTGGGGTCACAGTGTGCGTGGAGACTTTGGAACTTCGGGGGTGGTGGCCACTTCTTCTGGCTCCTCCTGGGTCGGATACAACTCTTCCACGAACTGTGTTCGGGTTCTAGCCATGGTACTCATGGGGAGCCTAGTAGCTAGATGTTTGCTATTCTGTACTGGCTCAAATCTCAAATATCCCAGTGTTGTGCAAGGGTTTTTAGATGAGTGCATAGATTTGAATGGAACCCTTCCCTCCTTTTTCACTTCATTAATATCTTCTGGGCGGCAGATCTTTTCGTATCTAGCTCATGGCCCCAGTCTTAATGACCCACCGCCCACTCTTTGCTGCCATAACTCGAACTTCCTGTCATGAATGGTCCTGGCAATGGAACCATTTGTTGGCTTATTGGGGCCTGACCCAGGTTCGAAAGAGTTATTAGCCAAACAAATCCCGCACTACTGGCCCTTTTGGCAATAGTCCATGGAGCACGGACTAAAGTCTCACTTGAGGTAGCAGGGGAGGGTGCTGGAACCAGGTTTCTGCACCCTTGGGATGTTTTGATGTGGTCTGGATGGGATCACGCACCGTTCTGTACCCTCGTGCTACCCTGTACTATTATCAGGCTTTCGTGTAGATCCGTACCAATGCGCTCTTGTTATTATGAGTTTACTATAGATCTACTTTATTTCTTAGGGTCTTTAAGCAAACATTTAACAATAATACCCAGTGCGCGAAAAAATATGCATAAACTCAGGACATAAACAATAGATAGATTCGCGATAAAACACACTATGATTCAGAAATTCTTATCTTTATTGATCTCTTTCCAGTACAACCAAATCCGCCTTGTGCACTCAATTGCAGGGGTCCAAACACACAACTGCGGACTCTACCAAGCCTTTGTGCACATAGTTGCAGAGCCTCTATCTATCTACCAACACCCTTGACTCAGACTTACAGACGCAGAGAGAATATTGCCTTCATAAACCCATAACATTCAAAACCAAAACCAAAAACTGCCTTCTAACCTTAGAGCCTTGCTCTATTTATACATTCCCATGGTCCATGGACCATGGGCAGGCCGACTCACTTTCTATTTTCTTACATTATTTTCGAGTGGACAACCCTTTGACTTGACTCATTACAATTCACCCATGGTCCATGGACCATGGGCAGGCCGACTCACTTTCTATTTTCTTACATTATTTTCGAGTGGACAACCCTTTGACTTGACTCATTACAAGTCGTACTCCGCGCATCTCGTGGAGCCTTTTACCATACTATTAACAAAATTGTGGGCTTTGATCCACAAAACCGTTACGCGGGGCCTTTGCTACCCAACATTTGGAATCAGAGTGTTGCAATTGGCATGAGGATATATATGTTTTGTTTTTGTGCACATTGATAACAAACAGTTCGTGACTAGTCTTGGTTATTCAAATATAATTTGTTACCATGGTTAATTCATAAGCAGTTGCTAATTCGAAACCTTTTTAAACATCAGTTGCAAGTTTTATTTGTATGGAAAGGAATGTGTATTCCTGTATGAGTAATTAGATTGCAATTAAGATTTAATACAACGTTGTTCATCTGTGAACTAGTAATTGATTCATTTGGACTTGGAATCTTTATTTGATGTTTAATCTCTTTTTGTTATGCTCCTGCAGGAGAGATTAGAATAGTTAGGACTAGCATAAGTAGTTAGAATCAGTATAGATAGGATATGATACATATAGGTTAGTTGTTTCTTTTGTTGATTTAATGGAAGTCTTCCTTCGGGGAGCAATCTTTCAACACCTATAACAGTTTATGGGATCCTTTAAAACTCGTTGGAACTAGCCACTCCAAATGAAAGAAGATCTAATTGGGGTCTGTGATCGGGTTAGTTCCCCTTGTTGGCATAGCGAAAATTCACTGTGTCAACATGAGGTTGCGTACAATGTTGCTAGCATGCCTAGATTTTAGGTAGGATGAAGAAGCTCATTGGAGAGATGTTTGAGCAGGTTATGTACATGACATGGATACATTTGGATGACAAAGAGTGGGAACCAATTGGAAAAGAATCCAATATATAGATGGGATTGATATTCCTTCATATATTGAGACAATGTTGCTCTATGAGACAAGATTAGGCTTGTGGTTGATTCCTCTGGGAAAGGGTAGATGAATATGGTATCCTTTTTTTGGTGTATCTATATATATATATATATATATATATATATTGTTCTAATATGATATTTGATTTGATGTCATGTATAAACAAGAGAAGAGTGATATTGAGACATGATGATTACCAGATATGAGCATTATGATATGTTTTTGTTTTACAGAGAGCATCGTTGATCGAGGAAACTGAGCCAACTTTGTAGAAATTCCCACTGTAAATCAATAGATTATGCAATAGACTAAAACACAATACAAGATCTACTTCTACAACACTTTGCGGAAGCTTAATCGAATTGAGCAAGATCAAGAGAACAAAAATAACTGAAAATGAGAAATCAATCACACATAACACAGAAGAAATAACCTGGGGAAAGCCTCAGCCTAAAACCCCAATCTTTGTATTATCATACAAGTGGAAATCTTGTTCAAGTTACAAAAAGAATCAGCTCACAAGCTATCCTGCTCTATCTGCAATCAAACAATACAGCTCACAGACTAAATAGGCACTATATATGTCCTCCTCAATCCCTCCAAGCCTCCTATTTCCTTGCGCAGTTTTTCTTGGGGTCCAGTGAAGCCACATATGTGAATTGGCCTCATCACACTCACAAAACTTGAAGAAATAACTGCGCAATCCTCAAGGAAATAATTCCTTCTGCATGCAAGGAATATTCACAATGGAATATTCTAGCAACTTATAGTACACTGCCCCTCCATCTGATCTCAACTGGGTCTCTGTCTGAACTGACATGCATGAGTTATTTATGAGATAATATTCAGTTATCTGAAGTGCAGGAGTTACATACATGCAAGCATTAACTAACTGAACTTACATTAATTCAACAAACTGTTTGAATTAATCTGACTAGACTTGACTCAGTTAACTGAGCCAACTAATTACAACTCATCCTTATCTCTTTAACTAATGGAAAAATTCTTCAGTTAATGGAGAAACTGTTGCATGTCCCCACATAGACTTCATGTTCTATTTTACTTAACTAATTAGCTCAAGATGAATTAATTAATTATTTTACAAATAGCTGCTAAGATCAAATTCGAATTTTACTTCACTATTTTAGTTTAGGGATTGACTAAAATAGGAAGGTATCTCGAAATGCTATTTATAGAATTCTATTTTTAGCACTTCCATTTTTTATTCCTTGTTGCTATGTTCAACACTAATTGAACTTCTATTTATAGTAGTGCTATTTTAGCATTTCTTGTTGCTATTTTCAACACTCCCTCTCAACAAGAAAGGGATTATCAGTAACCCCAATCCTGTCTCTGTGGAACTTGTACTTGCATTTTGACAATGCATTCATCAAAATATCTGCATCATGTTCCTCAGTTGAAATATATAGCAACAACATGATCCTCTTGACCACACAGTCTCAAAGATGGTGATACCAGATATTAATGTGCTTGGACCTGTCATGAAAAACTGGATTCTTAGAGAGTTTTATACAACTCTGGTTATCGTAGTAGATCACTGTAGGATCCATTTTCTGGCCAAACAATCCCACTAGAATCTTCCACATCCAAATGCCTCACATGTAGCCTAACTAGCAGCCATGTATTCAGCCTTTGCTGAGATAAGTGCAACTGATCTCTGTTTCTTGTTGTACCAGGAAACTGTAGTTGAACCAAGGTTGAAGATTCCTCAAGAAGTGCTCTTCCGGTTTGATGGCCTCCTAACCAATCTGCATATGTGAAGCCCTAAAGCTTCACTCCCTCTGTCCGTCTGTACAACAATTCGAACTGAGATGTGCCTCTGAGGTATCTTAGCACATGCTTCACTGCCTTCCAAAATAGCTTGGTAGGCTAAACCATAGCTTGACTCAACTGGTTCACCGCAAATCATAAGTCAGGTCGTGTGTTCACCAGATACATAAGTGAACCCACCAGTTACCGATAAATAGTAGAAGCTACTACCTCACCTGAAGTAGCATCCTCCTTCTTCCAGTTCCCAGCTAGAGGAGTCTGTATGGGCTTGCACTTCTCCATGTGAAAGCACTTGAGTATCTCATTGGCATACTTGCCTTGAGACACAAATACTTCACCATCTTTCTACCACACCTCCATGCCTAGAAAGTAGTGAATAAGGCCCATGTCCTTCATCTCAAACTCTCTTGCAAGGTCCTCCTTGCAAGATTGTATCAGTTGATCATCAACTGTCAAAATCAGATCATCGACATAAAGAACAATGATCAATGGCTTACCTTCTACCATGATGTGTTAAAGGTTCACATATGCTTCACTCTTGGTGAAGCCCAACCCGGTGAAATAGTTGTCGATCCCGATGTACCAAGCATGGGGTTCTTGCTTCAGTTCATACAAAGTCCTCTTGAGTCGGCACACATGTGACTCACGATCGAAGGTCTTGAAACCCTCTGGATGCTCAATGTACACCTCCTCCTCAATCTTCCCATTGAGGAATGTTGTCTTCACATCCATCTGGTGGATCTTCCACCCCATCTAAGCTGATAGTGCCAATACCGATCTAATCGCTGAGTACCTTGCTACGGGAGCAAAAGTCTCATTTTAGTCGATCCCCTTGACTTGTGAGAAACCTCGGGCAACAAACCTTGCCTTATGTTTCTCAACATTGCCATCAACTACCTGCTTTACCTTGTAAATCTATCTGGAACTCACCACTGACTTGCCTTGAGGCCTCGGGAAAACATCCACACACTGTTCTAAATGATAGAGTCATACTCCTCTACCATTGCATCAACCCAGACTGGTTGCTGCACTGCCTCCTTGAATGAAGAAGGTTTGGTATCTACACACTCCCCAACCAGGTCCATGTACCCAATGTATCGCTCAAGTGACCTCCTCTGTCTGCGCTGAGAAGATGGCTGTCCCACATTCTCTCGCGCATCTAGCATCAACCTGTCAGCTTCCCTTGAGCGTTTCCACCCATCTCTAGAAGTATTAGCATGAGTGGATGTATCCACTCCTGGATCCTCTGCATGCGGCTGCTCCACATCAATCTAAGGCTCCTCCTCCTTAGAAACTGAAAGTTCCTCCTCTGCATTCAACATGAGCTCCCTCTCAAGTGACACTTGCATGGCTTTTTGCTCGTTGAACTTCAGATCCCTGCATACCACAGTCCTCTGAGTGGAAGGCAGGTACACCCGATAGTTGTGGGGTGTATCCGTGTATCCCACAAGTATTCCCAACTCAGTTGTTGGGTCTAGCTTCTTCCTTGCATCTTTGGTCACATGACAATAAATTGATGATCCAAAGATTCAGAAGTGACTTACATTAGGTCGCTTCTCGGAATAGGCCTCCATAGGTGTCTTCATTCCCAATATACGGTGCGGGCTTCTGTTCTGCAAGTATACTACTGTATTGCATGCCTCAACCCACAAATGCAGCGGTAGGCTTTGGTCATGCAACATCGCTTGAGCTGCTCTCACAATCAATCTGTTCTTCCTTTCGGCCACCCCATTCTGCTATGGGTTATGGGGTGCCGTCAATTCCCGTTTAATACCTTCTGCAGCGCAGAAGTCTTTAAACTGTTGGGAGACATACTCTCCACCATTTTCGTTACGCAAGGATTTTATTTTCTTTCCAGATTCTTTCTCTGCCAAGGATTTAAACTCAAAAAACCTCAAGAAGGTCTAATCCTTCTTTTGCATAAAGTAGATCCAGCATCTACGAGAAAAATCATCAATAAAAATAACATAGTACCTTTGTTTAGCAGTGGAGGCTATAGAGAAGGGTCCACAAACATCTGAGTGAACTCACTCGAGGATTTCTCCAACTCTACTGTCTCGATCCGAAAAGGAATATTTCACATACTTACCCAAGGTACAACCTTTTCATGTAGTCATCTGCTCAAGTTTTCCCTTGGGTAATCCGATAGAAATATGATGCATGATCTTCAAGGTTCCATGGTGCAAGTGGCATAATATTCTATGCCATAGCTCGCCAACATCTTGCCTCTACACCATCTCAGCTTTGGAACTCAAAGAAGCACAATCATCTACCTCCAGCTTGTAGAGATTCTTGACTCGAATCCCTATTCGCTTTGTCTGTCCAATATCGATATGCCTCAGGAATACCTTTCCTTTACTAAAGACTACATCATAGCCTTTATCTTCTAGCATAGCGACAGACATAAGATTCTTCTTCAGACCTGGTACATACTTTACATTAGTCAGGGTGAGGGGAGCTCCATGCTCCCTCTGAAACACAACCGTACCTTCACCTGAAACACGGTACTTTCCATCATTGTCCATCTCGATCCACATCTGGAGATCCTTCTCCTCCAAGGTACTGAAAGGATTCATGTCACCTGACATGTGGAATGAAGCTCCACTATTTAGGTACCACACACATCCCACCATGGATGAAACCATGCATGCGATAAGAGAGAAATCCAACTCAAACTATGAGGCCAGTGCCTAATCATCAGATCCCTTCAGGGAACCCTTCTTGGATTTCTTCTATGGACAATTTGTAGCATAATGGCCCACTTCATGACAATGAAAGCATCGCACTTTCGATTTGTCAATCTTCTTCCCACCATGGGCAGAATCAGATTTGGGATGGGATGCCTTCCCTTTCCCTTTCCCTTTCCTCACCTTAATCGCTAAGGCTATATTTTCCTCATCTTCTTGCTTCGATGAGGATCCATATCTAGTGCTTCTTCTTATTTCCCCCTGCATCAGATCTGACCAAAGTCATTCCCAATCTAGCAGTTTTTATCTTCCATTAACCGAGTCTTGGTAGCTATACCATCTCTTAGGAAGACTAAGGAATGGAAGACTCACCATGTCATCATCAACGGTTATGATCCCTACACTTCCAAGCTCATCCCTGCAGGTGGTGAGCTTGTTTAGATATGTAGAGATCGTCTCACCCTTTTCACACTTGATCTTACGAAGCTTGTCTTTCAGCACCAGCTTCCTCTAATCGCTATTGTTCTGATATAGATCTTTCAATGTTTTCCAAATCGAAAATGGTGTCTCCTTCCCATGGAAGCTCGAGAAAATGTGGTCTCAAACTTCCTCCAGGAGGATTTTCCTTGTTCTAGCCACACATTTCTTCCATTCCACTAGTTGAGTAGCATCAGTCAGCTTGGGGACTTCTTGATCAATGAAGTCGTTTAGACCGTTATCCTCTAATACTGCCTCCATGTGATCCTTCCAGGCTATATAATTCGAGCTGCCATCAAGGGCATACTTGAGTCTTAAACCATTGAACGCCATTGGTGAAATTGAGATGTGATAAGAACTCAATTCCTATATTCAAGAACCATAACTTTTGAACTCCTCCTTCTTGTATACAGTTATTCACCTTGATCACCTTTGCTCTGATACCATGTAGAAATTCCCACTGTAGATCAACAGATTATGCAATATACTAAAACATAATACAAGATCTACTTCTACAACACTTTGCGGAAGCTTAACCGAATTAAGCAAGATCAAGAGAACACATATAACTAAGGATGAGAAATCAATCACACATAACACAGAATAAATAACCCGGGGAAAGCCTCAGCCTAAAACCCTAATCTCTGTATTATCATACAAGTGGAAATCTTGTTCAAGTTACAAAAAGAATCAACTCACAAGCTATCTTGCTCTCTCTGCAATCAAACAATACAGCTCACAGACTGAATAGACATTGTATATGTCCTCCTCAAGCCCTCCAAGCCTCCTATTTCCTTGTACAGTTTTTATTGGGGTCCAGTGAAGCCACATGTGTGAATTGGCCTCATCACACTCACAAAACCTAAAGAAGTAATTGCGCAATCCTCAAGGAAATAATTCCTACTGCATGCAAGGAATATTCACAATGGAATATTCTAGCAACTGATAGTACACTGCCCCTCCATCTGATCTCAACTGGGTCTCTGTCTGAACTGACATGCATGAGTTATTTATGAGAGAATATTTAGTTATCTAAAGTGCAATAGTTACATGCATGAAATCATTAATTAACCAAACTTACATTAATTCAACAAACTGTTTGAATTAATCTAAATGGACTTGACTCAGTTAATTGAGCCAACTAATTACAACTCATCCTTATCTCTTTAACTGATGGATAAATTCCTCAATTAATGGAGAAACTATTGCATGTCCCCACATAGACTTCATGTTTGATTTTCCTTAACTAATTAACTCAAGATGAATTAATTAATTATTTTACAAATAGCTTCTAAGATCAAATTCGAACTTTACTTCACTATTTTAGTTTAGGGATTGACTAAAATAGGAAGGTATCTCGAAATGCTATTTATAGAATGTTATTTTTAGAACTTCCATTTTTTATTCCTCGTTGCTATGTTCAACACTGGTGGAACTGCTATTTATAGCAGTGCTATTTTTAGCATTTCTTGTTGCTATTTTCAACAAACTCTTCCCCCTATTTGAGCTCCTCGGGTGTGGAATTTATGTGGAGGGCTCCCAAGGTTGAGGGATCTCTAGACAGTATGGTTGTAGATGTTGCTACCCTATCTGTTACCCATAGGGTTAGATATTTTTCTCCCCTATCTTGGTCTTTGGAGAGTATACCCCAGTTGGCATCATACCCACAAGCACTGCTTGTTCGGAATACCGCTCCTCATCTGGTCAACGAGTTGAGAGTGTACTTGGAGGTGTACAACCTAAGATGATTATGATGCAGGTGTTCTACCACATGAATATTGAGGGTCATTATTGGGAATATCGACAGGAAATAATATGGGTTGAGATATGCTCCCCTATATCAACTATTTCTTGATATGGGGTTGTAGATGTTTAGCTCCCCCATGAGATTCTGAGTTGAGATTAAGCTCCTCAATGTTGTTTTGGATTGAGATAAACTATCGAATGTTGATGTGGGTCGTAGATTTGCCTCCCCGATGATGCTTCCTGGTTGGTAAATTGGGCCCCCCACTGGCAGAGATTCCGGGTGGTAGCAATGGCTCCCCAATGGATAGAGGGTGGTAGATTGAGCTCCCCTCTTATGTCGAATTCTTCTTCTTTTGTATTTGATAATGTTCAGCATATGAGTAGGGACAATCAAGAGATAAGCATGAATAAGAAATAGATGAATCGATATGAATAGTGATGATAAGTGATGATGAGATACTTGAGTTTGGATATGATTTGATGATAGGATACACATGACATGATGCAAGTGGAATTCTCCCTAGTTGAGAGGGAGTGTTAAAATTGGAAACTAGGTCCAAATTCCACCTTTGATAGCTTATTTTGTGGAGATGATGATTGCATTGAATTCCTCTTTTCAAGAGGACCAAAATAGACCTAAAGATCATCAAATTTGGACAAAAGAAAGTGCATTTTTGAATTATGAGCCCACATGTACATATTTGATCAGGTTGGCCCTAAAGCAAATTAGACACCCTTGAAAGGCTATATATACAAGTGACCTCAACCTAATTTAGAAAATCATCATGGATCATTCTTCTATTATCTTTCTTGTTTTTGGATCGCACAGGTTTAAGGCTAGTTCACAGAGGAATGGGTTCGCACAAAGGTGAAATTGCAGGGTCCAAAGATCGCATCTTTGTTCTAGGATTTTGTTTCTTAGACGTGAGATTTCCAAAGGACAGATTCGACTAGTCATTGGCTTGCAGGCTCAAGGGAGTGAATGAAAGCTCCCAGTCGCTCACATGCCCTCTTCCTCCCTATGACTGGGACTTAAATTTGTATTTTTCTATTGACCAAAGTTTTCGCTCATTCACTGCAATATTCGACAGTTGACCATAGACAATGACAGTTCATTACGAGATTTTGAATCAAGGTTTTTTAGTATGAGCATGGTTTGGTTCATCTCATGGATATTGTTTAGTTTATTTTTGCTATATAGTTGTATGTATGAAGGCACAGGTCATTGTACTCTCTTTTGTTGAATCATTTAATGAAAATCTAATAAGAAGAAGAATTTGAAAGGGTTTTCCTCATAGTGGGTTTTTTCCTGGTCTCCGACCAATTCTGGTGTCTCTATGTGTGAATGATTTTTATCCTGTTGTTCCTTTATGTTCTGCTACATTAATGATGATGATATTGTTCTTTCTACATAGTTGCATGTGTTGCTACATAAATATGTAAATCTGAATAAGCTTATGGGGTGAATTTAATGTGTAAATGAATAAATACAATTATCAAAGAAAAGAACAATATAGCTCTAAGAAAAATTAACAAAAGAGTCACAACTAACATAGTCCATGGAAGTGGATAGTGTTATAGTTCTCGATTGGATAGCACTACATTTAGAATAAAGTTAAAAATAGTAGAAGAATTAGTAACAAAGGAACCAACCATTTTTGAAGAACATACATTGACTTTGCATAATACTCATTATGATAAGGTTGGTAAAAAGTTATAAATTGAGAAATTTCATACTAAAAATGAAAAAAAATGACAAATAAATGGAAGTCTGAAGTAGATTTATTTGTAGTTGGATCTATTGGAATTCTCAAATTACATATGAATACAGGGGATGTGTTTGCTCATTTTTTCACAAAGAAAGAAATTGATAATATGCAATTAAAAATAAATATTAGTGAGCTTGAAGAAGTTCTCAATCCTGGAACTTTGTTCATTCTCCCTTTAGCTATCACAACCTAGAACCTTCACTGACAATCACACCCAACACATCAAATATAATCGAGAAGGAAACATAAATATTGAATAACTGTAGAACTTATGTTGTAGAAAATATCAGTAAGCGACTAAGTGTTATTGGAGAGGCATGGGAGACATGCCTATATTTAAGAAATCCGTCTCTAAGTATTTCTTGTTTTACAGATTATTTGCAAAAGGACTTGGAACGTGATCAACACTTTACTAATAATGATCTAATGACATTTACTATTTATATTACTATATTAAGTGACTTTAAGGAAATACAAGGGCTTTCAGCTAGGAAGCAAATAAAACAGACTAAGGCAAGATGGTCCACTAGGATCAAAATATTAAAGGATATTATTTCTGATTGTGTAAAGATTAATGACCAAAATAGCAGTAATTTCTTCAAAGCTTTTAAATTTGTTTAATATCTTCAAGGTATAGGAATTATTAGGGACTCCATGTTAGTTCCAAAATATGTGTTATAAGAAGAATATAAAACTATTAAGACATCATGGGGTAATGAGTTTGACAACTTAACATATTTTTCGGGGGAAGAAAAAAATGGTTAGTTACTATTATTAATGAGAATTAAGAATAGCCATTGGCCATTGAGTAATTACAATCAAATTCAAAGGAAATAGAGGAGAATATATTTGTAATAAGAGTAAAGCAAGACATAATTGTCCCTCTGGTGGAGTATATTGAAAAATGACTTAGAAAATATTTAAATAGAATTGTTAATCTTGAATCAATTACCAAGTAGTTATATTAAAAAATATGCAAAACTTAATATATACTCCAACAATTTGATCCTGCAAGAAGAAATTATTCATTCAACTGCTTGTCCTTCTGCAATTTTTGTGTGTGTGTGTGTGTGTGTGTGTGTGTGTTTTTTCACTTGAAGTAATTCTCTTTTCTTTCTCCCTAACCTTACATAACCCAAATTTATAAATTGTGTTATACATTTGTAAAGTAGATCCCTTACTACATTCCTTTTGTTTTTTTCTAGGTTAATTTATACTATTAATTGGTACATGGGATCCCCATCACAGTCCCTTAGGGATGAATGCATTTTGTCTGGAATTTTCTAGAATGCTTTAAAAACCTTATTTATTTTAACATAAAGTTTGTGATATTATTTTTTTACTTTTGTCGAGAGATATTTTCAAGAGTGTGTGGCATTTGTGGCTTAATAGAATTTTAATTAAAGATTGATATATCTTAAATGCATTCCTATGACTCTTTATGATATTAAATGAATAAAATCATTTGAGAGCTCTCTGAAATATCTAGACCATTTCTTTATTTTTTGTTCTACGTAAATTTTTTTTGAAATGTGTCTTCCTCATGATATGTGATGGATATGTGCTTGGTCCACCCACAACTGAATACATTGCATGATTAATTGTTTCATTTTGAGTGTGTGAGAAAGGAGTACCACTTCTATAAAACCACAAAGAAAACTTAGACAATTGTTTATGAGGTTGATTCTTATCCCTAACAGGGAAAGAGATTAACATTTTTGGTGACCATACTGACGAGTAACAATTTTGCATCCTATTTTCAAATAAATGACTTGTCTTGAACTAATTCAACCTTATCTTCACATTGGTTGAAGGACCAAAGAAGCACATTGAATCAATTATATGATTTATTCTTGAATACAACAAGAAATCGAGAAGATTTCAAAATAACTTGGAAATATTTTTCATAGTAAGAACTTCCATTTTCACTAAACCTTGAAAGTTGAATTTGGTAAAGAAAATTTTTTAATTTGGAGGAATTTAAGATTTTAGAGGGGAACTTAACCAAAAGCCAAAGTAGGAGGATTGTCGAAAAATCAAGAAGTTCTATGCACAAGGATATGTTTACGTTGTTTCCACTCAAACAAAATGAAATGGAAGATAATGAAGAAATGCAAGAAGAAAGGAATAATGATAGGCACATGAATCAAAGACAAAGGCATATAGTAAGTCTTTTGACCCTAGAAAGGAAACAATGTCAGTTACCAAATATACCTCCAAGAGTTTTACCTATATGGAAATGGTGATGGTATCATTAACCACGATATCACATGGATTAGTTTCTAGCTATTTTTGATATTCATAGAATAGTGAATGGAGATGTTATCGTTAGGGTTTTCTTGCAAACTTTATTTGGACCTACTTATGATTGGTATCTATCTTTTCCCAAGGGTTCAATCACAACTTTTGATGATATAGAGATTAATTTTATAAGAAGATATTATTAGCCTATTGTATACCATATTATCCTCACCTAGTTCACACAAATCCATTTAGTGAAAAAATAAAAAAATAAAAATAGAGATTTTAATTACTAGTTCTTTAAGACTTTACAAAAAATACCACAACAATCATGCCCAAATGATCTAGCTATATTTCATTGTTTTAGAAATGTAATGCCTGCAAACGTTAGCAATAAAATTTGTGAATATTTCTGCACTACAATATGTTATGCCTAAAACACAAGAGATGAAGAAGATGTGACGTTGGAAAGCAATGTTGACCCTGAAATTATCTTGGGGAAAATCCAAAGGTAAATGTTTTCTTTGAAAATTTTGGAACAAAGACGAGTAATATCAATTCAAAGTGTGCAAGATACAATAGTCAATAGATGTATATTTCATGGTTTACCCCTAAATGTTTGAAATGTCTCAGCATTAGATTAATCATCCATTCAAAATTAGATACAAAGGTTGCATAGTTACATAGAACTATGAGGAAAATGCAAAACAAGATAGTCTGACTAATAAGAGGAGAATTCCAATGGTCTTGAAAACAAAAAAATATTGAATGACAAACATGGGGTTTTAGAGAAAGGCTAGAAAGAAATCAAAATATTGATAATGTCGCTCCAAGGGGACCTAGGTCCCCACACTTTCAGAATCCCAATGTTATAGTGATAGATGATGACGAAATAGATGAAGATGATAAATTCATTGATCCATATCAATTGATCAATGAAGAAAATCCAACCATTCTTGAATCTATGGAGGGAGATGATACAACGTCATTCCTAGAAGAAGAACTAATCCAAGAAGAGGAAAAATCCATTGATATGGAACAAGATAATTCAATTCAAACAAGGGCCCAATTAAGAAAAATGAAAGGAAAAGGCTCAATTTTTTATTTGACAACAAGAGTCCAAGGTGATACCTCCACTTTTCAAAAAAATATTCATCAAGGAAAAACAAGAGAAACTCGATCTAAAAGAAATAAAGGGATCAATGCAACTAAAATTACTTACAATGTCATGGATGATTTGAATAAATTTCAAATTACCCTTCCATTTTTGGAAGTATTCAAAATTCCTCAACAGAGAGAGAATCTCCTCAAATATTGGAAAATAAATATATGATTGATATGAGAGAAGAAGTAGCAGTTATTGGTCACCAACAAATGATTGAATTTTGTTCCTCATTTGAAGAAACAAACAAAATTTCCCCATTTTTATATATCATGGGAAACACTAGAGTTTGTATTGCACGATTGTTTAATAGATAGTGACACTACTAATAATATTATGCCATTATACATTATGTGAGAAATAAATATTGATTCTACCAAATATTATCAAATAGGTTAAAATGTTTGTGAAATTGATTCAAGAATGGTGTAAATATGGTGAAATAAAATATTTTTGTATTGATAAGTTCAACACCTCACTGTTACCATTGTTTTTACCATTATTTTGGTAGATTTTCCTATTGCATGTGTTTGGTATTGGGAAGAGAATGGCACCTTCCTTTAGGAGAATATATAATGAATAATGGTAGTTGCATGATGCTCCCAAGTGAAGAAGGTTGATTAACAAAGTTTCCTCTGAACAAAAAATTGTCTCTTTTTAAAAGAAAGAAATCAAAGTGATGGTTAATCATGTTGATGTCAGTCACGATAACGATGTTGCATTAAGTAATGTAAATATTGTAAATCATAGTAATTAGAATACGATTCAGGATGTTTGGAAAATGTTCTTTGATAGTGTTTCTTCAAATGTTTGATCAGGTTTTGGTGTAATTTTAAAAAGTCCTCAAGGAGAATGGTGTCCAAATGCATTTAGTTTACAATTTAATTTTACCAATAATGAAGTTTAATATGAAACGTTGATTCAAGGCCTGATACTTTCCCAATGGATGTAAATTAAAGATATTATTCTGATAAGGTACTCTAAATTGGTTATTGATCATATTTGCAAAAATACAACACTAAGAAGAATGAATTGAAAGCTTATGTATAGAGGGTTTGGGAATTAATCCAAAATCTTAATTCTTTCAATGTATTATTTGTTCCAAGGGAGAAAAAATTAGAAAGTTGATTTTTTGGGAGTAAAAGCTTCTTTATTCAATTTAGAAATGACCCACAAGTCATTTCATGTTGAATTCATATTCTGACCATCTATTCTAGATAATGAATAATATTGATAGATGTTAGATAAGGAAGAACACATTACTAAGTTTCTTACTAAAAAAGATAATGCAGATGAAGGATTATCATATTGTCATATCAATATACCAGTATATCTTGAATCCCTTTTCACTTTTGATGATCAAACTCAAACAAGTAAATTATCAGAAACATCATTACCCAAGAATATTTAGGAAGTTAAGAAGGTAAATATTGGGAGTCCACAAAATCTGAAGCTGGTAAACTTAGGAAGCATATGCACTCAACAAGAAATTGATCAATATTTAAGACTTTTTAAGAATTTCCAGGATATTTTTGCTTGGACTTATCATGATTTGAAATAATATGATAATGAAATCATACATGCTATAATGAATAATAATAACAATACTTACTTATAAAGATAATTGATAATTTAGTATGGGATCACAAAACATTGAATTACAATATATAATTGATTAGGATATTTTTTTCTTATAAGTGGAAAATCCTATCATAATTCAACTATCAAACCAATAGTGGGGACAATAATGATTAGTTTTTATCCACAAATGTAGGCTAACTTATCATTGGTATTCAAGGAAAATCAGGATGCCTAGGATTACCCATTGGTGGTCTGTAAGGGGGCAAACTTTCACTCCTACTAGATGCGTCTAGGTCTTAGGTCATTAACCTGTTTCCTTATATTCGAGGAAGGTGAGCTCTTAGCCAAGAATAAAAAGTTTTAATTGATTATGATATTACGATAAAGGAAATGATAATTATAACATTGAGAGATTTAAATATTATTAAAAATTGAGATAATTAATTTATCTTAGAAAAACATTAAATAAATATGATAATGTTGTTGTGACTAATGTTTTGATAATATATCCTAGGAAATTATATTATCATAATTGGACGACAAACATCAATTAAAAACAATGTGAGATATATTCAATTAATAAATATAATACATAATTATTACCAAAATCTATTCAATACAAAATAAATAATTTATTTTATATATAGGACTAGTATCATATAAAGGATAAAGATTACAATTGTTGCTTATTCTATTGTTCCACCCCTTATGTAATAATGGATAAGACATATCTTTTCATAAACTCATTAATAAATATGATCATTATAGAACCATTATAATTGGATAACTAAGGTAAAAGAGACTAATAATTGACCAAAAGTAAACAATGTGATACATAAATGGCTACACTAGATTTATAAAGGGTCATTATAAATATGATAATAATTTTATGAATTTTTGAATTTTTGAATAGTTTAGTTAATAATTATACCCTTAACCACAACTCTTATTTTTTCTTTCATGGAATCAAAAGAAACACTCTCATAGAATAACTGAGTTTTTCAAAGGAGCCAAACAGAAAAGGGTGGAAAAGCAATAGTTAATAACTACAGGACCTAGGGGATTACTTAGTGAATATTGGTAGAGTATCACCAATATATTCCATCTTTAAACTATCCTTTCAACATCATCAATGAAAGTAATATTGTGGAACACTAGGGTTCTTAATGGGAAATCCAAAACAAAACTCTTAAAAAATAAAATTTTCCAAGAACACTCTTACATCATGATGATTCAGGACACAAAATTAATTCTCTAAATCTTTGAACAAGATTTTAAAGATTGTCTGGAGAAATTGTGATTATCTAGCTTAGGATGCTTAAGGAGCATCAAGATGTATTGTTATCCCATGGAACCATTCCTCAATCACTCTTTAGGGTTCCTTTGCCAAGAATCCTAATTTCTAACTTTCATCCCATTGGTTCAACTAATTCGAGTTTCATAACCATTGTTTATGGCCCTCGTATTCATGTTGACAAAAAATTCTTCCTTCAAAACCTCCAAAAAGCCTTGAATCTTATAAGGAAAAACTTTTAGATTATATGTGGGGCTTTAAACATGATAAAAAATCTCAATGAAAATAAAGGTGGGATTCATAGACTCAACAAAGAAATCTCCCTCTTTGTGTAATTTATCAATAACTCCAAACTTATAGATCTGAGCACATGCAACGACTTATACACCTAGACTAAAAAGAAAGGAGGCATTATTATTCACGTTACAATGCAAATTTATCTTCACTTTTCCCATAAGGAAATATAGGTATCCCTGTCGAGGTTGTGAGTGCTTGTTGACAACAAAGTAAGGCTTTTGGCATTGGAGTGAATACACCGTGGGATATGGACACTCTTTTCTAGTGTACTGACATCAAGAAGACAAGAGAGGATACTCACATGAATCTATATCCTATTTCTCAATAATTAGATCTCCCTCTCATGGTTAACCTTATCTTACACATTAAACTTTTTATTAGTAAATGAACATCCATCACAAACTACATTGGGTTGTGATGACAAACAACTAGAATTGATCTCTATGATCTAAGAATTATCATTGATTACCTTGAGTAATGACCTAGTAGAATAAATATAAGAAAAAAGAAGTTATTTTCTCCTAAAACAATTAAGCTCATCAGTATTTACATATTGTGATTTTATATTATCAATTATCTTATCATTCTTGTTACTTGTTTGTTAGTACATTGAGAAATAAAAGGTTTTCTTATATATTAGGGTTATGCATTTTGTTTATTTTAAACAAACTAGGGTTTACTCCTTTCACACATAGGTATCTTACTTCTGTAAAAATTAGAACTCTTTCTGCTTTATCTTTGTAAATAGTGAGAAGATTTTGGGATACATAAGAATTACTTCCACTCTTAATGATGGAATTGGATTTATTTATAATATTCTTCTTGTTATTAATATGATAAAATATAATTATTTGATCAACTAACATTTGTCATTGATCTTATTTTTTTTGTAGAAATAACCTTTCCAACATGATTATAAAGTTCGTGTAGGTATACTTTCAATATATGAAATGAAAGTGAATTCATGATGCACACACACACACACACACACACACACACACACACACACATATAGATATAGATATGTTGTCATGTTTGTTATCAATGATAATCAAAGGGTGACAAGGATTCAGAAAGAGTTGCTTACAATTAAAGTTGATACATTTAGGATTGACAATGAGAAGCCCCAGTTTCCAAACTTAGTATGACACTATGCCCAACAGTGGAAGGCACCTAGTCCGTGGTTCTTGCTACCTCATAAGGAGACACCATCCCCAATTGGAGCCAGATGTTTTATCCAAGTTTAACCCTCATAAAATTTATTTTACTTCCCATATTTCACCGGAGAGTGAATTGATCTTGGTCTCCTAACAAAACCTCATTTTCATTTATTAATCCTCATAGTTACAATTTTTCTCTATTTCAATGAATCTTTCCATCACCTTTCGATTAAATCAAAGTGTTTACATATTCTTTTCTTAAAACATATTCTAGCCTTTCAAAATCATATTACCATTGATATGTTATTAATAAAAAGGACTTATTATGATCCAATGTACTCATAATTTATGAAGTATCCTAAAATTATATCAAAGCATGTAGTATTTCTATCCCTAAGTCTTGACATGGTCCATTCATTATCCTCTCAATAAATGTCCTTAACTATATATTATATTTCTCTCCTAAAGTGTAAATCTAATTACCCTTTGATATATTGTACAGTTTGATTTATAAATCTAATTACCCTTTGGTTTATATACATTTACATATATACACTGCAACGTAGAAAATTGTACAAAAAACAAACCTAAAACATAAATGAATTTCACAATTTGAGGCCCTAATTGGAACATACCAATTGATGTATATCCTCCGATTTGCGACAAAAATTGTTAAGTCTGCATATAACTGCTTGGGATTATAGTGTGGAGAATAGTTTGGATACTTCTAGGATTTGTAGTTTTACATAAATGAGGGCCCATGGTTTTGGGGAAACATGAGACTTTTTATAACCGCATGGTTTCTTAGTTTTTATGCTAATAAAATGGTGGTTTCCAAAATGTCTATTTTGGTTATAATACATAACCTCCCCCTTCCTTTTTGGCATCACAAAGTATTGGAAGGAATCGGAAACACATTAGGGAAGTTTGTAAAGACGAATTTGGACAAACCTACAAAGGGAATTTTTACCTTTTCTAGGATATTCATAGAGGTAGACCTTAGTAAAGGTTTGTGTGATCACATTCACTTGATTCATAACAACTTTTAGTGGACCCAACCTTTGGATTTTGAAAACACGACATTCATATGTCGTATTTGTCTTCAAAATGGACAATTACAAAAATGTGTCCACAAGCAAAGAATGTTCCAAAAAGAAAAAAAGAAACAAGCCTAAAAGCCAAAGGGATGGTAGTTCCATGAGCAACATCTTTTAGAAGAAGAGGACGATGAAATAATGGAAAACTATATGGATGCTCAGAATCCACAAGGAATATTAATGGATTGAGGGGTTGAGCATACGGGAACAAGGATTCAAGTCCTGAAAGAAGTAGCAAAAACTACAATTCCAGTGCAGTAAGACAAAAAAAATCCCATTGAAAAAGAGACGGGAGGCATTAAAAAATCCCATTAATTTGAGAGTTCAGTCTCAGACAAAGAGGACTCATTGAAGGTGGAAGAGAATAATTGGAAATTGTAACTGCCACTCCCAATCAAGAAGTTTGGTGAAAAGTAGATAAAAAGAGGTAGAAAAGGGTAGTTAAGTGTCTTTACCTTAGCCCCAAAATGTAAATCTTATAGATGTGTTATTTTAGTTTTCTTGGACATAAGTTATTTTAGCTGGTATGATTGAATGCCTTTTAGCATCTGCAAAATGTAATTTTTTTCTATGACTAAAATTATAATTACCTTGTATTGAAAATTTGTGTAATAATTATGTAGCCTTATCTTTATTAATAGAACGTATCTCACATTGTTTTTTAATTGATCTTTGTCATCCAATTATGATAGTATAATTTCCGAAGATATATTATTGAAACATTAGTCAACAATATTGTCATATTTAAAAAATATTTATCTTAATTTTTAATAGTATTCAAATTTCTTAATGTTATAATTAATTTTTCTTTTTCTTTTTCCAAAAATATCATAATTAACTATTTTTTCTTTTTTCAAAAATATTATATTTAACTAGATTTTGTAATTCAATGTTGTGTGATTCTATATAGTGTTATCAATTCTCTTTATAAGTAGCTATTGTTATTATTAATCAATATATAGGTAATTCTTTTAAAGGTATAAATTAAATGTCAATATATTATTGAAACATCAGTCACAACAATATTGTCATATTTAAAAAATATTTATCTCAATTTTTAATAATCTTCAAATTTCTTAATGTTATAATTATTTTTTCTTTTTCCTTTTACAAAAATATCATAATTAACTAGATTTTGTGATTCCATAGGATAAAAATATCATAATTAACTAGATTTTGTGATTCCATATGATGTTATCAATTCTCTTTATAAGTAGTTATTGTTATTATTAATCAATTTACACGTAATTCTTTTAAAGGTGTCAATTAAATGTAAATCACAATAACTTTTTTCATAAAGTCAACTTTTTTATTATAAATTTAGTTTTTTATATTTTATGTTACAAGGTTCATTGAATTTCAATCTTGAGGTTCAAAATTAGACAAATCTAGTTTTTTTTTCAAGGTTTGGTGAACCTCATCGAACCTCATGGTCATTGACAAAGTCCATAGCTTAAGCTCATAACCTCTTATCATAGCTTATGCTTGTAATCTATCATTGTTGTTTCCAAGTCCACGATAACCTTTTTTATGTTTATTGATATTTATTTCATACTATTTTATTATGTGTTTCATTTTAAAGCTAATATATTTTTATATAGAAAATGTATATAGAAAAACCTAATGGTGAACCTCATTTGTGTTAAAATTTTGGGAGAGAAACATTAAAACAACAATCAAAAAATTACAAAACATAAACATAATGTTTTATCTTGGAAAATCTCAATCATGGAAAAACCATCTAATAAAACCAACTAGTCCCTTAGCCAAAACCCAACCAATTCAACCAAGTGAGCCTTCACTAATCACTTCCCTTGGCCCATCACAATGAAGTTTTCCAAGCATTTTAAAGGATTCATTACATGCAATCCACAGACACAAAACCATGGGAAACCAAAACCATGTACCAAAAACCACCATTGTTAACCACATGACTCTTTCATTGAGTCAAATTTTACCTAACAATCCCCCCTTAAACCTTAACTTGGGGTTTCACTTGACCAAATACGACTAAATTGGCTAAGTGAGTTAACATTGCTCACCTCTAAACCCTACCCCCCTTCAAAATTTATATCTAGGGTACTTGATAATTCGACACACCCCCTATCACATAGTTCTAACTTTAAACTCTTCCGATAATTTCCTAGAGGTAAGCATATCTTACCAGGTCTTATAGTAGTATGCCCATTTACATGTAATAAAAATTTTAGTTCCATTATAATAACCTTTTTTCTTATTGTTTTTATTTCTTGACACACTCCTACCCCTTCATCTGAGTCGAAACCCTTCAAATCTATACTTGATCTCAATGGATGCTTTCAAATATAGAGAGATTGGATTCAAACCCTGATCCAAAATCCACTAACTTTTCAACCCAAGCAAGAAAGTCTCTTCCACCCACTACATGGATCATTACTTGTCCATGAGCTATTAAAATTCAAACTATTCACCTTTCCAGTCATCACATGAGCATTGACCAAATTTGTGGCACCATTAACTAGGTAAGAAAGGCAATCACAAACCCACAGGAACTACCGTAACGAATACCCATTCATTGCTCATGAGTTCAAAACCAAGAGTTGCACAAACTACATCCTCAAGCCCCCCAATTTATATAGGAAAATTCAGTCTCAGCTATCTATCCACGTTTATCGCTTCCAAAACCTACACATAACACACATATTCTCAAATGTGGCCTTGAGAAATGTGAAATAATGAACAATATAAGTCTCTTGCATGTGAGAAAAGGTAACCAAAAACCCATAGGGATAATATATAATACCTTTTAATAGTGTTCCCACTGTTCGACATCCCAAGCGGTGTAGCTGCTACTGCCCACATGGTTGTTGTAGGAATTGACATAGGCATTCACATTTGTATACTCGATGGGTTAGGCATCATCCCTTACTATCTTTGCAAAACACATCTAAGTGGTTTTACAGCTATGAAATTATGCCCATTATTACATCTTCTCATTGCTCCACTTGTGTGTTCTCACCCTCACCAACACTCGAGGTCATTTCCACAAGAACCACCAATCCTCATGGATCGAAGTTCCAACATGAGCTCTTCATCTTGATTGCTTCATCCATGCAAGATTTCTTATCTGCAATAGAGCAACCAATGACCATCATCGGTTCTCAATCTCTCACATCCACCAGGCCAAATAAACCCTTGATAACAAAGGCGTCCCCCTTAAGTCAAAAATTGGCTTTGATACCATGTTAAAATTTCTAGAGGGATATATAAATTTACCTGGATAAACATTAAAACAACTAGTAACAAATCACAAAACATAAACACAATGTTTTATCCTAGAAAACACCAATCCAAGGAAATACTAGCTAACAAATTAAATTAGCCCCTTAGCCAAAATTTGACCAAGCCAACCAAGTGAAATTTCACTGCTCACCTCCCTTGGCCCACTATAATAAAGTTTTCCAAAGCCTTTTAAAAGCTTTGTTACATGCAATCCACCATCACAAAACCATGTACCAAAACCACCACTATTAACCATGTGACTCTATCACCAAATCAAGTTTTACCTAACAATATGAGCCTCACAAAAAATATGAACTCAAATCGAATCTACTCATTACTAAACCTGAACGGCTCAAATAGAATGTGTTAGGGTCCTATAATAATAGGATTCATAATTTTGAATTGACTATGATTAGTCTTGTAATATTGTACATACTTTTGCTTTCTACAAAATGTTTTCCCATATTAAAAAATGTAAAGAGGGTAAGTCCTAAAAGAAAAATCAAAGGACTAAAACAAAAGGATCAAAAAAGAAAACAAAATATGAACCCCACCAAAAAGAGATAAAAATAGATTATGAAATTGATGCAAATTCAAATGCCACTACTTTTTACTTTACTTGGCAAAATAAGATTGTGTGTAGCTTGTCAAAAAATGCCACAATCCATGATGGTCAAATAGTTTAATCTTGATTCATTCATGCTTTAAATTTCATGTTTATAGATAGAGAATAAAGATCTAACCAAACTGTTTAATCTTGGCAGATCAGTAGATAGGTAGAGAAATATAATGATCTCATCAGTTTAATCTGAATAATTGGAAGTTATAAGAATAGAATTACATAGTTTTCTTATCAAAGAAAAAGAAATAAAGGGTCAGCAAGCTCAAATTCACCCTATGAATGAAGAAAAAATGCTAGGGTAAATAAAGGGTAGGTAGAAGAGGTTTTCAAATGCACAAGGTTGCTAGCTCAAATGCACCTTCATCATGCTTAATCATATGTCTCATGTGCAAGAAGAATTATCAAAGAAAGAGGACATTCACAAAAAGTTGTATTTTATTTTGGGTATTTACCCTAAAGGTTCTATATAATTTTAGGCCTGAATACTAAAGCCCACTCATTTCACTAAACCCCTACATGTCTAAATTATTAATTTCCCTTCATTACCCCTTCATTACTTTTCATTCCCTAATATTTTTTCCCCTTCTTGATGTAAAAGTACCCTTCCCTCTTCTTTTCCCCTTGTGAAAATATCACTTCCCCTTCATTTTAACCCTTTTACCCTTTATTTCACTCCTTTCCCTAGAAATTTCCCTTTAAAAATCATTCTCCCCTTATCAATTTCCCTTTTCCATTTAAACCCACTAAAACCCCCTTATCCTAAGTTTAAATAATGTATCGGGCCCCCATTGAAAAACCCTCCCCGATACCCTTTTAACTTATATCCCTAGTATATTTCTTCCAGGGTCCCGCATTTTATTAATACCCACCGCATATATTATTTCCCTTTACATTTTAAATAAAACCCAACCCCACGCCTTGACTCATCCCTCGCAACTCCTTTGCGTGATAGACCTCTGATCGCCCACCTCCAGATCCAATGGTCCACATCCCATATCGCGCGCTCCCAAATTCGATCTTTAGCATCCCAAAAGCACGTGAGATTCGCTGTTTTTCCTGATCACCCTTTTTCTATGTGGCATCCCCACGTTATATCGCGTTCTTTTTAAAAATACCACCCTACACTCAAAAGCAGTGCGATAAGCCATAATACCACCTCCCTGCGTAGGATGAAACCACCTACTATTCAAACATCAACTCCGCACCCAAAATTAATCATAGTTGGTTAAAAACGAAAAAGCCGCCCTTTTTATTCTTTTTACTATTATTCCGTTGCCAAGAACCTCTGCCGACCAATTCCAAAGCGCTAGAAGACCTCCTGAACCATTTTGAGTCGTTTTTCAACCACAATTCAAACTTGACTACTAGAAGACGATGCAGACTCCAATTTGAAGTAGCGCAAACACAATTGAAGCCTCAGAACGCCTTTTTGCTCCCACAAAAACCTTCTGCATACCAAATCTTCATTTTCTAGGTATTCCTGAAAGTACCAAAAAGGCCCCGTACTTAAAGCTTTGCACAACATTTTTAAAAGAATTAATCAATTAAACTAATTAAAAGCTTGGCCAACCTAAAAGCAAGCCACTATTGCATCCTAAACCCTTTGTTACAGACTGTAATCACCTTTTGCACTATTCCAGAGGTCCTAATATTACTCCTCAAGCCAGATAGTAATTAATTCAATAAAATAATCAAAACTATGGCTTCCTAGAGCATTTTGAATGCAAAACCCCTACCAACCCCTCACATGGACATTCACCACCTGCCATTGGCCAACAAATATTTCCAAATCAAAGACACAACCTTCCCTAGCCATCTATTAAAGATCAATTGCTGGAGTAAAGACAAATTCCTCAACCATGGTGATGATATCCAATTATGGGAGTCTAATTTTTCCAAATACTTGTTCCCACAGGTATACCAGTTCCCTGAAATCATCCACCTATGCGAACTCTGCTATATCCTAAGTCAAAGAGCCATAGTCTCTCCCAACGAGCAGATTTTATTCACAATCACTGCAGAGTCAATAAATGAGATGCTGCAGGTCTAGCCAAAGCCCAATGAAACCCCATTTTCTATTGAAAACCTATTTGAGATGTACCTAAACCTAGACCTTCCTAAAAGATCTCAAATTTTTCAGACTTTCATCTTAGAAGAGGCTCATATCCCTACAAACAATCCTCCATACTCTGCCACCATTTTCTCTGAGAGGGAAAGACAGATTGTAACCATGTTGTCTTGTATTCTAGGATATACCACTGATGAGCATGTAGATGAGCCTATACTTTCATTCCTTCCTATTTTTTTCCCAAGCAAGCCTCCTGCCGTAGTTTTCAATTTTGCCCAATTCTTAGCAGATAGAATCCATGATCAATTGATTAGATTGACAAATGAAAGAGTATTTGAATACTCTTCAGTATTGTTCCATATGTTCCTATATTTCAACTAATTCGAGTTTCATAACCATCGTTTATGGCCCTTGTATTCATGTTGACAAAAAATTCTTCCTTCAAAACCTCCAAAAAGCCTCGAATCTTATAAGGAAAAACTTTTAGATTATATATGGGGCTTTAAACATGATAAAAAATCTCAATGAAAATAAAGGTGGGATTCATAGACTCAACAAAGAAATCTCCATCTTTGTGTAATTTATCAATAACTCCAAACTTATAGATCTGAGCACATGCAACAACTTATACACCTAGACTAAAAAGAAAGGAGGCATTATTATTCACGTTACGATGCAAATTTATCTTCACTTTTCCCATAAGGAAATATAGGTATCCCTGTCGAGGTTGTGAGTGCTTGTTGACAACAAAGTAAGGCTTTTGGCATTGGAGTGAATACACCGTGGGATATGGACACTCTTTTCTAGTGTACTGACATCAAGAAGACAAGAGAGGATACTCACATGAATCTATATCCTATTTCTCAATAATTAGATCTCCCTCTCATGGTTAACCTTATCTTACACATTAAACTTGTTATTAGTAAATGAACATCCATCACAAACTACATTGGGTTGTGATGACAAACAATTAGAATTGATCTCTATGATCTAAGAATTATCATTGATTACCTTGAGTAATGACCTAGTAGAATAAATATAAGAAAAAAGAAGTTATTTTCTCCTAAAACAATTAAGCTCATCAGTATTTACATATTGTGATTTTATATTATCAATTATCTTATCATTCTTGTTACTTGTTTGTTAGTACATTGAGAAATAAAAGGTTTTCTTATATATTAGGGTTATGCATTTTGTTTATTTTAAACAAACTAGGGTTTACTCCTTTCACACATAGGTATCTTACTTCTGTAAAAATTAGAACTCTTTCTGCTTTATCTTTGTAAATAGTTAGAAGATTTTGGGATACATAAGAATTACTTCCACTCTTAATGATGGAATTGGATTTATTTATAATATTCTTCTTGTTATTAATATGATAAAATATAATTATTTGATCAACTAACATTTGTCATTGATCTTATTTTTTTTGTAGAAATAACCTTTCCAACATGATTATAAAGTTCGTGTAGGTATACTTTCAATATATGAAATGAAAGTGAATTCATGATGCACACACACACACACACACACATATATATAGATATAGATATGTTGTCATGTTTGTTATCAATGATAATCAAAGGGTGACAAGGATTCAGAAAGAGTTACTTACAATTAAAGTTGATACATTTAGGATTGACAATGAGAAGCCCCAGTTTCCAAACTTAGTATGACACTATGCCCAACAGTGGAAGGCACCTAGTCCGTGGTTCTTGCTACCTCATAAGGAGACACCATCCCCAATTGGAGCCAGATGTTTTATCCAAGTTTAACCCTCATAAAATTTATTTTACTTCCCATATTTCACCGGAGAGTGAATTGATCTTGGTCTCCTAACAAAAGCTCATTTTCATTTATTAATCCTCATAGTTACAATTTTTCTCTATTTCAATGAATCTTTCGATCACCTTTCGATTAAATCAAAGTGTTTACATCTTCTTTTCTTAAAACATATTCTAGCCTTTCAAAATCATATTACCATTGATATGTTATTAATAAAAAGGACTTATTATGATCCAATGTACTCATAATTTATGAAGTATCCTAAAATTATATCAAAGCATGTAGTATTTCTATCCCTAAGTCTTGACATGGTCCATTCATTATCCTCTCAATAAATGTCCTTAACTATATATTATATTTCTCTCCTAAAGTGTAAATCTAATTAACCTTTGATATATTGTACAGTTTGATTTATAAATCTAATTACCCTTTGGTTTATATACATTTACATATATACACTGCAATGTAGAAAATTGTACAAAAAAAAAACCTAGAACATAAATGAATTTCACAATTTGAGGCCCTAATTGGAACATACCAATTGATGTATATCCTCCGATTTGCGACAAAAATTGTTAAGTCTGTATATAACTGCTTGGGATTATAGTGTGGAGAATATTTTGGATACTTCTAGGATTTGCAGTTTTACATAAATGAGGGCCCATGGTTTTGGGGAAACATGAGACTTTTTATAACCGCATGGTTTCGTAGTTTTTATGCTAATAAAATGGTGGTTTCCAAAATGTCTATTTTGGTTAGAATACATAACCTCCCCCTTCCTTTTTGGCATCACAAAGTATTGGAAGGAATCAGAAACACATTAGGGAAGTTTGTAAAGACGAATTTGGACAAACCTACAAAGGGAATTTTTACCTTTTCTAGGATATTCATAGAGGTAGACCTTAGTAAAGGTTTGTGTGATCACATTCACTTGATTCATAACAACTTTTAGTGGACCCAACCTTTGGATTTTGAAAGCAAGACATTCATATGTCGTATTTGTCTTCAAAATGGACAATTACAAAAATGTGTCCACAAGCAAAGAATGTTCCAAAAAGAAAAAAAGAAACAAGCCTAAAAGCCAAAGGGATGGTAGTTCCATGAGCAACATCTTTTAGAAGAAGAGGACGATGAAATAATGGAAAACTATATGGATGCTCAGAATCCACAAGGAATATTAATGGATTGAGGGGTTGAGCATACGGGAACAAGGATTCAAGTCCTGAAAGAAGTAGAAAAAACTACAATTCCAGTGCAGTAAGACAAAAAAAATCCCATTGAAAAAGAGACGGGAGGCATTAAAAAATCCCATTAATTTGAGAGTTCAGTCTCAGACAAAGAGGACTCATTGAAGGTGGAAGAGAATAATTGGAAATTGTAACTGCCACTCCCAATCAAGAAGTTTGGTGAAAAGTAGATAAAAAGAGGTAGAAAAGGGTAGTTAAGTGTCTTTACCTTAGCCCCAAAATGTAAATATTATAGATGTGTTATTTTAGTTTTCTTGGACATAAGTTATTTTAGCTGGTATGATTGAATGCCTTTTAGCATCTGCAAAATGTAATTTTTTTCTATGACTAAAATTATAATTACCTTGTATTGAAAATTTGTGTAATAATTATGTAGCCTTATCTTTATTAATAGAACATATCTCACATTGTTTTTTAATTGATCTTTGTCATCCAATTATGATAGTATAATTTCCGAAGATATATTATTGAAACATTAGTCAACAATATTGTCATATTTAAAAAATATTTATCTTAATTTTTAATAGTATTCAAATTTCTTAATGTTATAATTAATTTTTCTTTTTCTTTTTCCAAAAATATCATAATTAACTATTTTTTCTTTTTTCAAAAATATTATATTTAACTAGATTTTGTAATTCAATGTTGTGTGATTCTATATAGTGTTATCAATTCTCTTTATAAGTAGCTATTGTTATTATTAATCAATATATAGGTAATTCTTTTAAAGGTATAAATTAAATGTCAATATATTATTGAAACATCAGTCACAACAATATTGTCATATTTAAAAAATATTTATCTCAATTTTTAATAATCTTCAAATTTCTTAATGTTATAATTATTTTTTCTTTTTCCTTTTACAAAAATATCATAACTAACTAGATTTTGTGATTCCATAGGATAAAAATATCATAATTAACTAGATTTTGTGATTCCATATGATGTTATCATTCTCTTTATAAGTAGTTATTGTTATTATTAATCAATTTACACGTAATTCTTTTAAAGGTGTAAATTAAATGTAAATCATAATAACTTTTTTCATAAAGTCAACTTTTTTATTATAAATTTAGTTTTCTATATTTTATGTTACAAGGTTCATTGAATTTCAATCTTGAGGTTCAAAATTAGACAAATCTAGTTTTTGTTTTCAAGGTTTGGTGAACCTCATCGAACCTCATGGTCATTGACAAAGTCCATAGCTTAAGCTCATAACCTCTTATCATAGCTTATGCTTGTAATCTATCATTGTTGTTTCCAAGTCCACGATAACCTTTTTTATGTTTATTGATATTTATTTCATACTATTTTATTATGTATTTCATTTTAAAGCTAATATATTTTTATATAGAAAATGTATATAGAAAAACCTAATGGTGAACCTCATTTGTGTTAAAATTTTGGGAGAGAAACATTAAAACAACAATCAAAAAATTACAAAACATAAATATAATGTTTTATCTTGGAAAATCTCAATCATGGAAAAACCATCTAACAAAACCAACTAGTCCCTTAGCCAAAACCCAACCAATTCAACCAAGTGAGCCTTCACTAATCACTTCCCTTGGCCCATCACAATGAAGTTTTCCAAGCATTTTAAAGGATTCATTACATGCAATCCACAGACACAAAACCATGGGAAACCAAAACCATGTACCAAAAACCACCATTGTTAACCACATGACTCTTTCATTGAGTCAAATTTTACCTAACAATCCCCCCTTAAACCTTAACTTGGGGTTTCCCTTGACCAAATACGACTAAATTGGCTAAGTGAGTTAACATTGCTCACCTCTAAACCCTAACCCCCTTCAAAATTTATATCTAGGGTACTTGATAATTCGACACACCCCCTATCACATAGTTCTAACTTTAAACCCTTCCGATAATTTCCTAGAGGTAAGCATATCTTACCAGGTCTTATAGTAGTATGCCCATTTACATGTAATAAAAATTTTAGTTCCATTATAATAACCTTTTTTCTTATTGTTTTTATTTCTTGACACACTCCTACCCCTTCATCCGAGTCGAAACCCTTCAAATCTATACTTGATCTCAATGGATGCTTTCAAATATAGAGAGATTGGATTCAAACCCTGATCCAAAATCCACTAACTTTTCAACCCAAGCAAGAAAGTCTCTTCCACCCACTACATGGATCATTACTTGTCCATGAGCTATTAAACTTCAAACTATTCACCTTTCCAGTCATCACATGAGCATTGACCAAATTTGTGGCACCATTAACTAGGTAAGAAAGGCAATCACAAACCCACAGGAACTACCGTAACGAATACCCATTCATTGCTCATGAGTTCAAAACCAAGAGTTGCACAAACTACATCCTCAAGCCCCCCAATTTATATAGGAAAATTCAGTCTCAGCTATCTATCCACATTTATCGCTTCCAAAACCTACACATAACACACATATTCTCAAATGTGGCCTTGAGAAATGTGAAATAATGAACAATATAAGTCTCCTGCATGTGAGAAAAGGTAACCAAAAACCCATAGGGATAATATATAATACCTTGTAATAGTGTTCCCACTGTTCGACATCCCAAGCGGTGTAGATGCTACTGCCCACATGGTTGTTGTAGGAATTGACATAGGCATTCACATTTGTATACTCGATGGGTTAGGCATCATCCCTTACTATCTTTGCAAAACACATCTAAGTGGTTTTACAGCTATGAAATTATGCCCATTATTACATCTTCTCATTGCTCCACTTGTGTGTTCTCACCCTCACCAACACTCGAGGTCATTTCCACAAGAACCACCAATCCTCATGGATCGAAGTTCCAACATGAGCTCTTCATCTTGATTGCTTCATCCATGCAAGATTTCTTATCTGCAATAGAGAAACCAATGACCATCATCGGTTCTCAATCTCTCACATCCACCAGGCCAAATAAACCCTTGATAACAAAGGCGTCCCCCTTAAGTCAAAAATTGGCTTTGATACCATGTTAAAATTTCTAGAGGGATATATAAATTTACCTGGATAAACATTAAAACAACTAGTAACAAATCATAAAACATAAACACAATGTTTTATCCTAGAAAACACCAATCCAGGGAAATACTAGCTAACAAAATTAAATTAGCCCCTTAGCCAAAATTTGACCAAGCCAACCAAGTGAAATTTCACTGCTCACCTCCCTTGGCCCATTATAATAAAGTTTTCCAAAGCCTTTTAAAAGCTTTGTTACATGCAATCCACCATCACAAAACCATGTACCAAAACCACCACTATTAACCATGTGACTCTATCACCAAATCAAGTTTTACCTAACAATATGAGCCTCACAAAAAATATGAACTCAAATCGAATCTACTCATTACTAAACCTGAACGGCTCAAATAGAATGTGTTAGGGTCCTATAATAATAGGATTCATAATTTTGAATTGACTATGATTAGTCTTGTAATATTGTACATACTTTTGCTTTCTACAAAATGTTTTCCCATATTAAAAAATGTAAAGAGGGTAATTCCTAAAAGAAAAATCAAAGGACTAAAACAAAAGGATCAAAAAAGAAAACAAAATATGAACCCCACCAAAAAGAGATAAAAATAGATTATGAAATTGATGCAAATTCAAATGCCACTACTTTTTACTTTACTTGGCAAAATAAGATTGTGTGTAGCTTGTCAAAAAATGCCACAATCCATGATGGTCAAATAGTTTAATCTTGATTCATTCATGCTTTAAATTTCATGTTTATAGATAGAGAATAAAGATCTAACCAAACTGTTTAATCTTGGTAGATCAGTAGATAGGTAGAGAAATATAATGATCTCATCAGTTTAATCTGAATAATTGGAAGTTATAAGAATAGAATTAGATAGTTTTCTTATCAAAGAAAAAGAAATAAAGGGTCAGCAAGCTCAAATTCACCCTATGAATGAAGAAAAAATGCTAGGGTAAATAAAGGGTAGGTAGAAGAGGTTTTCAAATGCACAAGGTTGCTAGCTCAAATGCACCTTCATCATGCTTAATCCTATGTCTCATGTGCAAGAAGAATTATCAAAGAAAGAGGACATTCACAAAAAGTTGTATTTTATTTTGGGTATTTACCCTAAAGGTTCTATATAATTTTAGGCCTGAATACTAAAGCCCACTCATTTCACTAAACCCTTACATGTCTAAATTATTAATTTCCCTTCATTACCCCTTCATTACTTTTCATTCCCTAATATTTTTTCCCCTTCTTGATGTAAAAGTACCCTTCCCTCTTCTTTTCCCCTTGTGAAAATATCCCTTCCCCTTCATTTTAACCCTTTTTCCCTTTATTTCACTCCTTTCCCTAGACATTTCCCTTTAAAAATCATTCTCCCCTTATCAATTTCCCTTTTCCATTTAAACCCACTAAAACCCCCTTATCCTAAGTTTAAATAATGTATCGGGCCCCATTGAAAAACCCTCCCCGATACCCTTTTAACTTATATCCCTAGTATATTTCTTCCCGGGTCCCGCATTTTATTAATACCCATCGCATATATTATTTCCCTTTACATTTTAAATAAAAACCAACCCCACGCCTTGACTCATCCCTCGCAACTCCTTTGCGTGATAGCCCTCTGATCACCCACCTCCAGATCCAATGGTCCACATCCCATATCGCGCGCTCCCAAATTCGATCTTTAGCATCCCAAAAGCACGTGAGATTCGCTGTTTTGCCTGATCACCCTTTTTCTATGTGGCATCCCCACGTTATATCGCGTTCTTTGGAAAAATACCACCCTACACTCAAAAGCAGTGCGATAAGCCATAATACCACCTCCCTGCGTAGGATGAAACCACCTACTATTCAAACATCAACTCCGCACCCAAAATTAATCACAGTTGGTTAAAAACCAAAAAGCCGCCCTTTTTATTCTTTTTACTATTATTCCGTTGCCAAGAACCTCTGCCGACCAATTCCAAAGCGCTAGAAGACCTCCTGAACCATTTTGAGTCGTTTTTCAACCACAATTCAAACTTGACTACTAGAAGACGATGCAGACTCCAATTTGAAGTAGCGCAAACACAATTGAAGCCTTAGAACGCCTCTTTTGCTCCCACAAAAACCTTTTGCATACCAAATCTTCATTTTCTAGGTATTCCTGAAAGTACCAAAAAGGCCCCGTACTTAAAGTTTTGCACAACATTTTTAAAAGAATTAATCAATTAAACTAATTAAAAGCTTGGCCAACCTAAAAGCAAGCCACTATTGCATCCCAAACCCTTTGTTACAGACTGTAATCACCTTTTGCACTATTCCAGAGGTCCTAATATTACTCCTCAAGCCAGATAGTAATTAATTCAATAAAATAATCAAAACTATGGCTTCCTAGAGCATTTTGAATGCAAAACCCCTACCAACCCCTCACCTGGACATTCACCACCTGCCATTGGCCAACAAATATTTCCAAATCAAAGACACAACCTTCCCTAGCCATCTATTAAAGATCCATTGCTGGAGTAAAGACAAATTCCTCAACCATGGTGATGATATCCAATTATGGGAGTCTAATTTTCCCAAATACTTGTTCCCACAGGTATACCAGTTCCCTGAAATCATCCACCTATGCGAACTCTGCTATATCCTAAGTAAAAGAGCCATAGTCTCTCCCAACGAGCAGATTTTATTCACAATCACTGCAGAGTCAATAAATGAGATGCTGCAGGTCTAGCCAAAGCCCAATGAAACCCCATTTTCTATTGAAAACCTATTTGAGATGTACCTAAACCTAGACCTTCCTAAAAGATCTCAAATTTTTCAGACTTTCATCTTAGAAGAGGCTCATATCCCTACAAACAATCGTCCATACTCTGCCACCATTTTCTCTGAGAGGGAAAGACAGATTGTAACCATGTTGTCTTGTATTCTAGGATATACCACTGATGAGCATGTAGATGAGCCTATACTTTCATTCCTTCCTATTTTTTTCCCAAGCAAGCCTCCTGCCGTAGTTTTCAATTTTGCCCAATTCTTAGCAGATAGAATCCATGATCAATTGATTAGATTGACAGATGAAAGAGTATTCGAATACTCTTCAGTATTGTTCCATATGTTCATATATTTCCAATCAGACAGGTTTCCAGTCAACATCCAAAAGCTGGACACTAATGGAAATCCTAGGTCTCACTACAAGAAAAAAGGTCATTAGTGAGGCTCATACTTGTGACGAACCTTTAAGGTCTGTCACCAATGTCGCATATGGTGACGGTCTTTAAAAAAACGTTGTTGTAAGTGTATATAGTGATGGTCCTTTACGGTTTGTCACCAAAGCCATTTTCATTGACACTTTTGGTGAGGGTTGTTAAAGGCCCGTCATTAATTCTCTCTTTGGTGACACTTTTGGTGAGGGTCGTTAAAGGCCCATCACTAATTCTCTCTTTCTTGAAACTTCTAGTGACGATCTTTTATTGACCATCACCAATGATATTTTTGGTTACTTTTGGTGACAGTCAATAAATGTTCGTCATCATTTATCATTCCAATGAGTTTTTGATGATGTTTCATGCCTGTGACGAACCTTTAAGGTCCATCACCAATGTCGCATATGGTGACGATCTTTAAAAAATTGTTGTTGTAACTGTATATAGTGATGGTACTTTAAGGTTTGTCACCAAAGCCATTTTCAATTACACTTTTGGTGAGGGTCATTAATTCCATCACTAATTCTCTCTTTCGTGACACTTTTGGTGAGGGTTGTTAAAGGCCCATTACTAATTCTCTCTTTGGTGACACTTCGAGTGACGATCTTTTATTGACCCTCACCAATGATCTTTTTGGTTACTTTTGGTGATGGTCAAAAAATGTTCGTCATCATTGATCATTCCAATAAGTTTTTGATGACGCTATGTACATGTTACTATATTTTGTCAAAATATAATGATTTAAGACCATTGTTGTGGAGTCTTTTTCATTATGTGTCCAAGGTCATAGTGGTTATAATAGACAGTCAATTTGTTAAGAAGTAATTAGTGTGTATCATTTCCCTCAAGTCATAAGAATATAGTCTTCCTATGAGTCAACACATGATTCATCTCTATTAGGTTTATTATCTAGAATATTATTTAATGCATAATCAAGCTCTGTCAATTCTATTAATGAGAGAGATTTAGTACTCCTCAACACTCATGGCACACCTTAACATGCTTTGGAACAATACACTAACATTCCTTAGCACCTCGCATGTCTTGGAACATCTTTGTACCTGAAACATCTTTGTACCTAGAACATCTTGCCATGAGTAGGATGCCAAAGCACATGTTGGCATGCCATAGCATAGCATAACACTCCCCTATCATGTGTTGGCATTCCTTGTAGTCCCTAGCATGCCCTGGAACTCCTTGGCATAATATTGCATTGACAAAAATTAGCACTTGGCACACATTGGCAATTGGCATGTATTGGAACATATTATTAGTGTAACTAGCATGCCCCTTTTGAAAAAGATAAAGTCCCAACTTATTAACCCTCTTATGTGTTCATTTCCTTTCGTTTTAGCTTGGTTATTCCTTTTGTTGCCTTGAAACTCCTTGACGCATATTGGCATACTCTAGCACCCTGCACATCCTGGCATGTCTTAGCACCTGGAATACCTTGGCACTATTTGGCACATGTTAGCACACCCCGAAACTACCTAGCACACTCTAGCACTTCTTGACATTCCCTAATATTCCCTGGCATGCCTTACCCATTCTTAACATACCTTGTCACTCCTTCCTTGGCATGACAACTAGCACTGATTGAAACTCCCCAACACACCCTCATATTCATTCACTTCCATGCATTTTGACCTAGTGCTCCCTTGTGTTGTCCTAGTACTCCCAAAAACTCCTAAGCATGCATTGGCACTCTCTAGCACACCTTAGCACTCATAAGTGAAGAATGAAACTTGTAATAATTGTTACCAGACTCGGAATAGACAATAAATCGACGATTTAAAAGAGCTAAGAGTTTTAATCAGATTGGGGAAAAATCAGAAAATAAAATAAAATATAAATATAAATAATAAAATAAAATAAATAAAAAATAAAAAATAAAATAAAATAAATAAATAAATAAAATCACGAAAAAATCAGTGAATTCAATAAATAAAAATATACACATATATTGAATTAAAAAAAAAAAAAAAAAAACATTTTTCATTGATTTTCAGTAAAGCCATGTCCAAACAATTCATAATATCAATAGATGTCCAAAATAACATGAATGAATAAGCATCTCATATATGTTATGAGTCCAAACATGATCCAAAGTACTGAGTCATGACTCCTAACTAGTGACTACATAGAACTAGAAGCAACTAATTCTAAAAGTTTACAAACAACTGCATACTAATTAGAAAAAATCAGTAACTAAGAGTCTAAAACTCTTAAGAGTGAGTACTAGAAGCGATTCCTCCCACTCCTCCGCTTGCTTGACTCTCAAAGTTCTTCAAGTCATGTAGGCTTAAAAGAGGAGCCTCCTCTAATTGGACCCAATCTACTGCATTTGTAGTTTGCAAATCTATCTCTTCAAGGTCTATTGGTGAATCATCCAAACCTATCATTATCATGAGACATTGAAATGTGAATTCAAGTTTGACTTTGAACTTTAAATTCCAAATCAGATTATGAAACCTTCAAATTCAAGCTCTTGTCTAGTATTTTCTTGTTGTGAAGTTGTAGATTGTAATGGAAAAATACAAGGTAATTTAAGCGAGCGTGTTAATCAGTTGTGCTTCTTAGAATGTATTTTATCAAACATTCTCTAGTTGCACTCACAACCTGAAGCACTGCATGCTTGGTTTAAGATTCGAATGGAAAATCTCTTCAAATCTGACATATCACTACAAAAGTTTTTCCACCAAATACCTAGCAAGTGGCAAGGGTTCGTGAGTAGATGTATTAAACACTAAATAGTAAAAACTTAAAAAGACAACAAAATTTAATAAAACATTTAACATACAAAATAAAGTTTAAACAAATTTAATGAACTGATAAAGCCTTCAAGCCTCAAAGGGTACCTAGCAACACCTTAGACCTTTCTCGTATAACACTGGTATAGGAAAATAATTTAGGTGGTGCTCTATAATACTATAGTTGGGAAAAGACACGACTTTGAAATTTTGGATCAAGGAAGCACCTTTCCATGCATGTCATAAGTCCTCTGTGAACCTCCCCATCCTCATTAAATTTTCTCTTATCATAAAACTTCTATGGGTTTAAGAAGTACCTAGCAGCATGTAAGGGGGAATGCAATTTCCTATCCCATTGTGCATCAATAATGTCCCAAAGAGGCATATACTTTGCCTCCTCATCCCCATATCTTCTTTTGATGGCCTCCTTTGCGAGATACATCACCTCATAAATGTATCCCATAGCGGGTTTGTCACCATCAACCATCCTAAAAATTCAAGCTTTCAAATTTAAATTAATATGAAACATTGAAAATAAAAAGAAGTTTGAAATGAAATTTAAAACATGAAAAACTTAAAAGACTTGAAGTACTTGAGAACTCTAACAAGGGACTCCATCACAACAATAATCTCTTCGGCATCTTTCCAAAAACCATCATTAAACACAAGTAGAACAACTTCAATGCCTTCAAGGGTCTTGGAATGTTTAGATTCCATCCACTCAGGTCCCAAGGACATCCTCTTCAGATTTATCTTTTGCTCAACCACAAATTGCAAAGATATGAAATTTGTTGCAAATCTAGTCACTGCAGGTTGAACAATTTCTTTACCTTCAGTGTATTTTCTCATGGTTTTTAGGACAATAATGTGGTTGTATAGGTATTTGGTTACGGATTTTTCCTTCTCCACAACCTCATGTATCCAATGAAGCTTACCAATGTCCTCAAGCATTAAATCTATACAATGGGCAACACAATAGGTCCAAAAAATAGTGGGGTGCTTAATCTCAAAAAGTCTACCAGCAACCATATAATTAGTTGCATTGTCGGTGACAAATTGTACAACATGTTCTTCTCCCACTTCTTGAACTACTTCCTCCATCATTTTACAAATAAGTTGTGCAGTCTTAACCTTATCTGAGGCATCCACTGATTTGAGAAACATTGTACCTACTGGACAAGATACAAGGAGATTTATTAAAGTTCTATTCCTCTGATCTGTCCATCCATCACTCATGTTTGTGCACCCTATTTCTACCCATGATGAACGAAACTCAAATAGCACAAGCATGGCATCTTCAACACTTTCTAATAGAAAATTTTTCCTAATGCTCTCTAATGAAGGAGCTTTGAACCCTGGACCTGCAATAGCAACTGCATCAATCATAGCTTGCCAATAAGGACTTATGGCACAGTGGAAAGGTATGTCAGAATAGTACCAAAAGTTAGAAATGGCCTTCCTTGCCTGACTATGGATATTTTTTTTTCCAACTAGTGGTATCCAAGGTAGGTTGGGAACTGGGTTTTGTGCGAGGAGAAAAAAAGGTGTTTATGTTTCCACCTCCAATGTTGAATGCAGGAGGATTCATTTGGCCTTTAGTTTGACTTGGACTTGGAGGCATGTGTGGGAAACTTGGGAATTTCATTGAGGATTCAACAAAGGGAGATGACAATAGGGTAGTGGAAGAAAAATTATCAACTCTAGGAGTTCCTATTTCTTTTTTTTGCTTTTATTTCTTTGCATTATGCTGACTCAACATATCAATGGCCAAGGTTGCTTGATGTTTGACATTTTTGTCAACGTTTTTGCAGAGACCTATATCATGGCCGGGTATTTGTGCAAGGTTGTACTTGAATCTATAAATGCCTCCACTACATTTCGCTTTGCAAAATTTACAAAGGAGCTTAGGGTCTCCAAGAATCTTGTCACAATAATCCCAAGCAAAGTCCTTCTCCCTCGGTATTGTTCTTGTTTTGGACTTGTGTTTAAATTTCGGCTTATGTTTAGATTTGGAGTTGTGCCTTATATTTAATTTGGCTCTTGTAAAATATAATAACAAATTAAAATTAAAAATGCCATATATAACTTCACAAAAAATAGGGTTGGTTTTAAAGGATCAAAGAGGAGTCTGTCTAGCAACACAAGCACATTTCAACCTAATATATCATTATGACCTTGAAACACAATTAGGTATATATGAGGAAATGCTACCTAAAGGAAATATTATCAACATATATTGCATTGTAATCTTGAATTTTCAAGTTCGTTTAGCATAAGACAATTGAACCAATACATCAATACAGATTCTGGAAGAACAAAAATACCAAAAGTTGTGAATGCATGGTTAAAGCCTTTGAAGTCGGCAAGACATCGACCAGGGAAGGAATGCTTGATGACTTAGTTGATGGTTGGTATGAAACCATTTATTAGTGCATTTTAAAATCTATTTAAGCCCCATTTATAGGGTTGAAAAGTCATAACCGAAGGAATACGCCGAACATTCAGTTGCTGAACAATGAAACTTGAAACTTGCCATTGAAAATGACATTGAAACTTCAATATAGCAATATACCTATTATTTAAGCCAAGTGCCAATGTACCTCGATTGTTGAATAGTGAAGCAACTAAGCCTAAAGGTAACACACACTGAAAGTGACGCGCGACTGCCCGAGGGTTGATATGGAGTATGGATAGAGCACACATTGGCAACTGCCCAATATGGATTCTGGACTTAGGCTCACCTTGGCAGTTCCCCGATATTGAGTCTGGATTGTGTGATAGTTTTAGTGATTGATTACTGAAGGTCTCGACATATGAGTTTTGGGCCTGAGAAATGAGAAATAAATTTTGGAATGACTGACGTTTAGTTTTTAGCAATGCAGCATACCTAAACTTGAAAAACTTGCATTGACCATGAGTTAAACTTGGTCAACGTGAGTTTGACTCACAAATATTTAGATCAAATCGTTTGGAGAGCGAGTAGGTTTTGACTCGTGATTAATCACGATTGATCGATGAGTCCTATTTCACTACTTGTAACTGAAATCTGAACTGAAAATAGGAGATCTTATAATTAAAAATAATTGTGAATTTTCTAAACTAAAATTGGCCCATCGAAATCATTTCTATTTGCGGTTGGGCACGTCAATGGAAGAGATTCATTTTAAATCAAGTTCATGGAGAAAATATTTTATGGAAGATGTTTCTTTTATGTCGAGGAAGATAGTAATATGTTTTATTAAATTTGAATAACAATAGTATCTACTCTACCCGGATGCGGGTGGCATTAACAGCTATTAATGAGGAGCCGCACTACACAGGCAGCTGGCCTGGCAGATGGCAGGCGGATGGTCCTTATGATACGCTTCGTAGGATGGCAAATGGATTTAAGGGCAGGTGAAATCAATACTGAGCAGTCTCGAATGTTGGTCTTGCAGTCAGGCATTAATGCGATCATGGTTGATCGGCAGACAGATTGGTTTATTGGTATGGATCTGTTCAATGCGCTTGTCTCAACTACTGGTTCTTTTTATTGTGGAGCGGAACCGCTTCAACACCCCTGCTTGCCATTTCGAATTTGGCTGCTAGCCTGGATTTGTAAGCTCCCTGAAACTCTCTGGGTTCCTACTGTTATCGGCTTGCTTTGCCTCAATCCCTCTCTCGGTCCATTTTCACTTCTGAGTATGCCTCGAAGCCGAGGCATCCCACGTAGAGGCAGCCATACCGGGAACAGAGGCCGCCCTTCTCGTCCTGATCCACAGAATGTTGTCCCTATCGCCTCAGCATCCCCTTCTTCTCCGCCTCTGGATCAAGCTAGACCTATCCCGAATAATTCATTCCAGACCTCCAGGTTTACTTTTCAAAGCCAGCTCAACAAGCCTGTTTTGACAGCAAGTATCACCATCATTCTCGCGGAGGAAGAGAGCAATCAGGTCAGCTCGGCTCCAAATACCTCCTCCCACTCTCAGGAAGACAATGTTCTTCAAGGGGACATAACAGGGATGGTGTTCCAAGCAGACAACATGCAAGAGGATGCCCCTGTCTCGGAAACGCCTCAGCAGCTCGTGGATCCGACTCAGAGTGATATTCTGGCCTGTGGGCCGTCTCAGAATGCAGGTGGTATTTTAAATCTGGTGACCACTCCTGATGGTGGTGCAGCGGCATATGATGAAAGCGGTTTCGTTACTTGGGTAGCTTCTTCCAGCCAGGTGGATAGGGACACGCCGGATTCACCAAAGCATGCAGATTAAACCTGTCTCCTCACTGCCGGGTGGCCTGTGCAATTTTGGTTTTGTGTCGTTGATTCTGAGGTTAGGTGTCTCTGTCTGGTTCATACTCTTGTTACAGGTTGTGGCAAATGCCAATATAGGTTCTGCTTTTTGTTATAAATATGGCTATGCTAGTTGCTTTTCTGTTTTTTTGGTTAATGATGGGCATGACGGAATCAGTCCTGGTAATCTCTTTCAGTGTGTCAGGGCCCAAATACAAAATTTTGAAGTCTGTACTGTAAATTTGGCAGGAAGCTTGAACTGTAATGTCTCTGAGTTTTTGGTTGAGGAATGGCCTCGGCCTCCTCTGAGGTCTTGACCTCATTGTATATATCTTTTTCCTTTCTTTAATAGAATTAGTATTTACGAAGAAAAAAAAACAATAGTATCTACTCTGTATCTCCTGTATCTCATTATTTTTATCTCTTGTAACTCATCCAGAAAGTGGGGTAATAGTGGACATGTAGCATCAAGCGCCACTCCTTTTAATCCAAAGTTTTGCATGCAAATCTTTGTGTCACTTGTGTTGCAAAGCCTTCGCTATAGAGTGTGGATTTAACACCTATCTCTGCATGACAAAAGCTACACATACCTTTTGACTTGGCTTTTTCACCTTTTGTCCATTCTTTGTTTGGAGTCTGGGACAACAAGCTCCACATACTTTTTTTTCCACACCTCTATGTGAGTGTAACTTTGCACATTTTCTTTTCTTCAACCACGGAAATTAGCAAACTTTCTAAAAAAAAAATAACCATGGAGTTATCCTTTTCCATTTCAAATATGTTAGGATTCTATTGAGAGTTTTTTAGAGATAATTATTAACTAGCCCTCTACTTTTCCCTTTTCCTTAATATAAACTGCATCTCTTATTACATTTCTAATCAAGATATTTATATCAAATATTGGATCAAAGGGCCAAGGACTTTTCATAAATGCTTCCTTGTCCAGTAGAAGAATAAATGGTCAACATGTCAGCTTGGCTCCAATTTCTTCGGAATTAATAATTGTTTTGAAAAATGACTACTCTTGTTTGAATCTAGAACTATGTTTAAGCTTTGAAAATGGATTTTACTCCAAATTGATCTTGGAAAGGCCCTTATTAAAGGCTTCTGTATATCTCCTCCACTAGAATGAATGGCTTGTATGTTGAAAAGTATAGCAAAGCCCCATTCTAAAAATCCTGATCATCCCATTGTCACTAAGAGCTCCTCCTTTCCCCAAATTGGACCCAAAAGAACATTGAGGTACTTAATTATGATCCAACCTGAGAAATTTTGATTGACACTGCAACTCAAGAGCTATTAAATTTAAAATGCGCTAATATGATTCGTCATTCTTTCATTGAATAAGTATATTGTTTTTAAATTTGTCATTTGTGCTTGTAGTATGTGGTACTAACCTTGTTTCACCTGAAAGGGTTTTAATTCTTGGACTATGATAATGCTAGTAAGATTTAGGCCTTTTGTAGTATTTGTACCCCATGATCATTTTTTCAAGATGTATGTCCTATGTAGAAAGAAATAAGAATTTAGTTATTACCTCCTAAACTAAAGCATTGTTTCTTTTATTAGGTGCCATGTAACGTCCTCTACAAATTGAGGACGAATGGGACGTAATATCCTATCCATCCCTATAGACTATAGTCCTCCATAAAGGGGAAAAAAACCCCAAAATACCCATTGTTGGGAAATTTTTGGGGAAACTCGGCTTAGAAAACCCAAATTTTGGATTTGGAGTAAGGTTTACTCAATCACTTAAGAATATGAAACCCCTCTGGAAAATCTATAAATAAAGAAGGATTGAATTCATTTTGGATCACAAAGTGTGGATTAATTCATTTGTTCTTGAGTATTAGGTCTGATAGTTTTTGACCCTTTCTATCTCTTGTCAATTTTGGTGGTGAAATATTCTACCCTAGTTGACATTCCCTTATTATCTTGTTGTTTGAGCACAAGGGTCTCTGGCTAGTCAGCGAATTCTGTTGGATATTGCTCTCTTGTCTTTTTCTGGGCACAAGATTTCTGTTAAAAGTGAATGAATTTGGAGGATAGTGCATGATAGCTTAGTTTTGTTTGGCATACACCTCTCTTGAAGGAAGTAACAAAGCTTCTAAGTCCTTAATATCTTGTTCTAGGCAAAGCACTTACCTTAGGCAGTGGATTCGTTTCTGGCACCTAGAGTAGCGAAACTCTTTTCTTTATTTAGTTTTTGCATGCACAGTTAAAAGGAGCACTTCCCTAGTTATTAATTCTCAATTTTAGCTAAGGAAGCATGTTTTCATATCTCATATCATATTCACTAGCGGCAGACTTTAATTGTCTTGTCTATCCATGCAAGGAAGGTGCATTAGGATTAGGAGTTAAGAAAGTTGAGACATTGTTGTACATGTTTCCAGATTCATTGTACCTTCTAGACTAAAGGAAAAGTGAATAGCAATGTTTGAAATTTTTAGTTATTTCTTGTTTCAAAGAGTAATAAATAGTGATGTGATTTGAGTTTCAAATCTGTGTACTTGTTGTTACTTTCTTCAGTGGCATGTGCTTCCATGTTCAGAACAAGGGGTTTTTCTGCAATATCTAGCCTCCAAAGCTTCTTCAATGCAAACTAAATATCAAATCATGCCCTCGTACTCCAAATCATCTAAGGCATCACCCTAGAGAAGTTCCAAAGTAGACCAATGAGCGTTGACAGGCCAACTCCAACCCCATGTCACTATGCAAATGTTGACATCACTACTACAAAAATTATTCTGAAGTGTTGCATACTACACCAATTCCTAAGATGGATGCCCAAAGGGGTTCTAGAATGAGGCTCAACCTTCATTACCACATTTAAGACTTTTCAAAGGGATTGGTCCCTTTAAACCATACCAATTTTTACACTTTCACAATTTGGCCATGTTCCTATCAATTTATATTTTGTATTGAAAAGTCAATCCTATTTTACATGTTTATTAAATTTAGGAACAATTATAGGTCAACTCCAGCAAAATGTCAACAAATTTGTGGGTTAGGTTGGCATTTCTCCAAATACTATCACACATGTATATATAATCACACATTTTCCTTTTTAGATCTTGATTGGTTGAACAAAAAGGTTCGTTGCCTGTGTAATTTTGTCCCATACCTCCACATCAACACTCATAGATAACAATATTCTTAATTCTTCATCTGTGTGCACAGTAAGGTCCCTTTTGGTTGCTATTTTTGATGGAGAAACCTCTGACAGTACACCTTTTACCACAGAGATGTTGTTGTTGGATAGAAATCTCCAAAGGAGTCTTACACCAGACATATAAATGGCTATTGTATATCACAATAATAAGAATTAACATATGAAGATGTGCAGACCCTAAACTATGTGCATTCAATCCATTACTTTTTCTTTCATGGCAGATTTCATTCTGCATAGTAGATGTGTTGTGGCACTTGAGTGTGTTCGCATAAAAAATTCTAAGGCCAAACTTGGATTCTCATGTGTCATGGAAATTCAACATATGCCTTGTTCACCTAAGAACTACTTGTAACTCATTTTAGGGTACTCATGTACAATCTCACTGATCCCACTTAACAATTTACCAAGACAAGGCTCATCACATCCAACCTTGGTCTAAAACAATTAAGAAACACAATTTACATCTTGACATGCCATAGCACCTGACATGTCTTACAATGCCTTGGCACTATGTGGCATGCATTAACATCCCCTACATTCCTTGGCATGCTTTGACACTCCCTAGCACACCATGGCACTTCTTGACATGCCTTGGCAGTTTAGCATACCTTGGCATTGCCTAGAATATAACCTTGTCACTCCCTCCTTAACACATCTAGAACTCATTAAAACTCCCTCTCACACACTCTTACTCGTTAATTTCCATGCATTTTGAAATAGTGCTTCCTTATGTTTCCCTGACACCTACTAACACTCCCTAGCTCACCCTAGCACCTGACACATCTTGGCCTACCGCCTTAACACTCTAGCATTCCTTGGCACTACATAGTATACCTTGTCACTCTCTCCTTAGCACACCTAGACATCACTGAAACTCTTGGTCACAAACTTGTATTCGTTCATTTCCATGCATTTTTACCTATTTCTCCCTTGTGTTTCCCTAGCACTCCTTATCACTTGTTGACATGTGTTGTTACACCCTAGCACCTATGACATCTTGGCATGTCGCCCTAGCCTCTAGTATTCCTTAACACTGCCTAGCATACCTTGTCAATTTGTCCTTAGCACACCTAGAACTCACTGAAACTTCTAATCACAAACTCTTATTTGTTCATTTCCATTCATTTTGACATAGTTCTCCCTTGTGTTTCCCTGGCACTCCCAGCTAACACTTCCTTACAAACATTGGCACATCTTGATCGCATGTCACCCTAGAACTCTAGCATTTGTTAGGATTGCTAAGCATGCCTTGTAACTCCTCCTTAACACACTTGGAACTCACTAACACTCCATGCCACACACTCTTATTCCTTCATTTCCATGCATTATGACCTAGTGCTCCCTTGTGTTTCCCTAACACTCCCTAACACTCCTTGGCACACATTGGCACACCATGGCACTTGTCACATCTTAGTAGGATTTCCTAGCACTCTATCGTCTATTGGCACTACTTATCATACATTGTCACTCCCTCCTTAGCACACCTATAACTTGTTAACACTCCCTATCACACACGCACATTCATTCATTTACATGTAATTGAAACGAGTCCTCCCTTGTGTTTCCTTGGCAATCCCTAGCATGTGTTGGCACCACATCCTAGAACCTAGCACACATTGGCATGCCTTAGCACTTGGCATGTCTTGAGATGCCTAACATTCCTTGGAACATTATAACATGTGTTAGCACTTCCTGAAATTCCTTGCATGCCTTGGCACTCAATAGTTTTCATGCCCTCATAGATAACCTTACTTTTTTTGTGAGTTGGGAACCCAATCAAGTCATTGAAAAAATAGTGTTGTGCCTAGAACAAAGTCTCCCTTTGTCTCAAACTGCTTTTTCCATCCTCTTATCACAATCATAGGCTTTCCTCCTACAAGTCCTAATATGAAATTCTCCTAACACACTTCGTCCATGGGACACCTAGAATTCACTGACACTCCCTGGCATAATCTCTTATTCATTCATTTCCATGCACTTTGACCTAGTTCTCCCTTATGATTCCCTGACACTCCCAAACACTCCTTGACATGCATTGACACTATTTGCATATGTCAGCACACCTTTTCATTCCTTGGCATGCCATGGCACTCCTTAATTATCATTCCCTCATAACTACCCTTATTTTCTTTTAGACTTAGGAACCCAACCAAGTCCTGCCTCGACTACAACAACTTTACCAAGTTACATTTACTACAACTAGACTATGCCTTGTTCCCCTAATGGACTATAAATCATCTTAGGCTTCTCATGTCCAATATTAACTCATCCCACTTAACAAGTTACCAAGTCAAGGCTCACATCCAACAATGCCCATAAAACAACTAAGCAACATAGTTTACATCTTCACATGCCATAACATTTGGCACGTATAAAAATCCATTGGCACTACATGGCACACATTATCATCCCCTGCATTCCTTGGCATGATTTTCCACTCCCTAACAGACCCTACCACTCCCTAACATGCCCTGACACTCTAGCATGCCTTGGCACTACCTAGCATATACCCTTGTCACTCCCTCCTTAACACAATTGGAACTTGCTGACACTCCCTATCACACACTCTTATCTATTCATTTCCATGCAATTTGAACTAGTTCTCCCTTGTGTTCTCATGGCACTCCCTGACACACATTGGCACACCCTAGGACTTGGCACATCTTGGCATGTCGCCCTGGCACTCTAGCATTCCTTGGAACTACCTAGCATACCTTGTCACTCCCTCCTTAGCACACCTAGAATTCGTTGACAATCCCTGTCACGCACTCTTATTCATTCATTTCCATGCATTTGAAACTAGTGCTCCCTTGTTTTTCCCTGACACTCCATAACTCTCCCTGGCATGCATTGGCACACCTTAGCACCTAGCACATCTTATCATGTTTCCCTGGCATCTAGAATGCCTTAGCACTGCCTAGCATACCTTGTCACTCCCTCCTTAGCACACCCTGAAATCACTAACCCTTCCTATCATAAACTCTTAATCGTTCATTTGCATGCATTATTTTCACCTAGTTCTCCCTTCTGTTTCCCTAACACTTCCTAGCATTATTTGGCACACCTTGCACCTAGAACATATTGGCTGCATGTCGCTCTAGCACGCTAGAATGAATTAGCGCTGCTTAGCATACCATGTCACTCCCCTCTTACCACACATGGAACTCATTGACAATCCCTATCACACACTCTTATTCATTCAATTCCATGCATTTTGACCTAGTGCTTCCTTTTTAAGTTATGGTATGTTCTATGCTTATAACAGTTTACTTCTTTTTCTTATTATATTCCACAGATTAGCAATCACATGTACATAAAGTAAAGTGCAGATAGAACATTAAATGATCGACAGAAAACAAGCCAAGACAAGAGACACAAGATGTGGCGGCTAGCCAGGGACAAACCCCACAATGTGTGGGGAAACCCTTTGATCAAATCTTCTTTTATCTTCAATAATTCAGCAGAGATAAATAGTACAATAAATCTAATTCATATCAGTAGTAGCAAACCCTAGATCGGCAGCATCAACATTAGCGGCTTCATTATCAAACTAGGGCAGACGATATCTCACAAACCAACCGTCGGATTGACTTCATTCCACCACCAAAAGTTGTGGCTTCCAGAGGAGGTTCAGATGAACCTACAACGCAGTTCAAATGAGGAGATCTTCTAGGCCACGTAGGTCAATATTTACTTCTGCAATTGTAGTTTCAGTTTCAGCAGTTTCTAGCTTCAAACTAGGGCAGTCGATATCTTGCAAACCGTTCGTCAGATTGACTTCATTCCATCACCAAAAGTTGCAGATTTTAGAGGAGGTTCAGATGAACCTATAGCATAGTTCATATGAGGAGATATTCTAGGCCACGTAGGTCAATATTTACTTCTGTAGTTGCAACTTCAGTTTCAGCAGTTTCCGGATTCAAACTAGGTCAGTCGATATTTTGCAAACCGTTCATCGGATTGACTTCATTCCACCACCAAAAGTTGCGGCTTTCAGAGGAGATCCAGATGCACCTACAACATAGTTCCAAAGAGGAGATCTTCTAGGCCACGTAGGTCAATCTTTGCTTCTGCAGTTGCAGCTTCAAATTCAACAGCTTCTGGCTTCACATGTGTGAGAGAGACCCATTTCTGCACAATAGAGAAGAGACTCAGTTCTGCGCAGTAGAGAGAAAGAGAGATGTGATGAGAAGAGTGAGTGAAAATGAGGAAAAGTCCTCTTATATTTATACAAAATGTTGGTGTTTGAATAGATGCGACTGTTGGGCTTCTGAGCCTACATGAGTTGTAGGTCGGCTTGATAATAATTCCATAATCAAAATAAATTCATATCTCCATGAATACTTATCGGAATCGGATGATATTTATATCAATCCTACACCTCTCGATGAGAGGAATCTAATAAAAATATTATCAGCCATTAATAAGATGACCCACATGAAGTTTTGCCCTGGTTTCCAATTTTAACACTTCCTCTCAACCAGGGAGAACTTCATCTGCAATCTGTCTATCGGTCGTTACTATTCATCCATCAAATGCACTGCCCTGTACATCCTGACCCTTGCCCTGCTCTTCTCTATTCTGCCTGTTCTGCTTTGTCTTGTTCTGCCCTGTACTGATCGATATTGTTTTGCTCTGTTCTGCTCTGCTCTTGCATTGTTATGTTCTGCTCTGCTTTTGCCTGAATTATGAAGAAGAAGAAATGATCGAGGATGTATCATACTGACTCAAAGTCAGTCTCAGAGTATGTACCACTGGTCCCAAACCAGTCTCAACCAACTTGAAGTCAGCATCATAGTGAGTACAACTCTACTGGTCCTAGACCAGTATCATCCTCCACTAACTCAAAGTCAGTCTCAGAGTGCGTACCACTGGTCCCAGACCAGCCTCAGCCGACCTGAAGTCAGCTTCATAGTAAGTACCACTCCTACCACTAGTCCCAGACCAGTATCACAGTCTCAAAGAGTGTACCACTGGTCCCAGACTAGTCTCAACCGACCTGAAGTCAGCATCATAGTATGTACCACTCTCACTGGTCCCAGACCAGTACTGCACTAACACGAAGTCAGTCTCGGAGTATGTACCACTGGTCCTAGACCAGTCTCAACTAACCTAAAGTCAGCATCATAGTATGGTACAACTCGTACCACTGGTCCCAGACCAGTATCGCAGTCTCAGAGAGTGTACCACTAGTCCCAGACCGGTCTCAACTGACCCCAAGTCAGCGTCATAGTATGTACCACTCTCACTGGTCCCAGAATAGTACTGCACTGACACGAAGTCAGTCTCAGAGTATGTTCCATTGGTCCCAGACCAGTCTCAATCGACCCGAAGTCAGTGTCATAGTATGGTACAACTCCTACCACTGGTCCCATACCAGTATTGTTGATCCCAGATCAATGGAGGTCATCCTAGCATAGGGAGTACGGTAGATACAACGATGCATCCATTGGTACTACTATGGTCCCTAACTTCATTTCCCTACTCAATGATCAGATGAGAGGTACTTCCCATGAGTCCCAGACTGCATGGGTAGGATGCCTCGACAGGAGAACTAATCAATCCTGTCCTCACAGGAGAACACATCAATCCTGCTACAATCACCATGGAGAACACATCAATCTAGGACACCATGGAGAACACATCAATCCAGGCCTCACAGGAGAACACATCAATCCTGCTACACAGGAGAGCGAATCATCCTATTCCACAACAGAGCGAATCATCTTGTCCCACAAGAGAGTGAGTCATCTTGTTCCAGTGCGCACTACTAGGGGAGGGTGGGTCATCCTGTGGTCGTATGTTGCTCCAGTAAGAACCGCAAGCCGAGCTCCCGGAGCTCAATGTATGCAACATGCAGGACCCTTGTACAAGAGTTTCTTGACGACTCCAAGTCGTTTGGGAAAATCACAGATTAGATCTTTTCTCAGGGCTTTGACAAGGTGTATCAACCTGTACATCATCTTAATGCGATAGAGCCTCCTTGCTCATTGACCTACCATATCCCAGATGATGTCTATCTACTGGAGCAATCGACGAATACAGGATTCCTCAATAATCGAATCCCACCTCTGGTTGTTACAGAGAATCACAATGGTATGTGTTCAAACAGTTCATTGAAGAGCTTCCCCAACTAGGCAGCTTCATACGCGATCATACTCATAGATATGTATCTAGTCTCGGTGGTGCTTATGGCGACTGACTTCTGCTTCCTGCTCATCCATTATATTGAAGCAGAATCCAAAGAGAAACAACACTAAAAAGTGCTCCAGTGATCCTCCACACTACCTGCCTAATCAGCATTCGAATAATCATGCAGTTTCATATTTCCGGTAGTGTATCTCAATCCATTAGTAATTGTGCCATGAAGATATCTTAGAAGATTCTTTGCACAATGCAGTGAGGCTCAACCAAATATGAGCTAACAGTGCTAAATGCAAAACATATGTTCAGATGGAGGTTCACCAAGAACATCAATGCGAATGAGTTTTGAAACTCAAAGGCATTTCCCAAATCTGGTCCGACATCACTAACATATAACTTCTAAAAGTTAAGATCCTTGAGGTAGTCACAGGCTTACAGTCCATCATACCAAATCTTTCCAATATCTTTACCACATATTTTCCTTGAGATAGGAAAATTTCCCTTGGCTTCTGCCATACTTCAAGTCCTTGGTCCTTCATTTCAAATTCAGAAGCCAACTCCCTCTTACATTTGTGAATGAGAGGGTCTGCACCTATTAGAAAGAGGTCATCCACATACAGCACCAGTATGAGAGGCTTGTCATCTTCAACCTTAAATTTAAGGTTAGGATCAACTTCACTCCTAGTGAATCCCAGCTTCATCAAGTAGCTGTCGATCCTCTCATATCATGCTCGGGGTGCTTGCTTCAACCCATAGAGAGCCTTCTTCAACCTGCATACATGAGATTTTCGATCATAAATTTCAAATCCTTCGGGTTGCTCCATATAGACCTCTTCTTTGATTGAGCTATGTAAGAACACAGTCTTGACATCCATCTGATGTAGGTTCCATCCTTGTGAAGTGGCAAGGGCTATGATCGAGCGAATGGTCGTATATCTGGCAATAGGTGCAAATATCACATCATAGTCTATACCTTCCTTCTGGGAGAAACCACGAGCAAAAAAACGAGGCTTATACTTTTCCATACTTCCATCCGCTGCATGCTTTATCTTGTAAAGCCATTTGGAAGTAACAACTGTCTTTCCCTAGGGTTTGGGAACTACTTCCCAAACATCATTCTTTATGATAGACTCATATTCTTCGGTCATAGCATCCTTCCATAATTGATGCTTGACGGCCTCTGAGAATGATGAAGGCTTATTTTGTATGATCGTGCCCATTATGGTCAGGTATCCCTGATACCTATTCGGTTTCTTACTTTCACAAAAGGTTCCTTGGGGTGTAGCATGTCCTTCAGCATCATCAAGTAGCCCCCTAAGCCATGAAGGCCTCTTCCTAGAAGAGGAAGGCTCATGTGGAGGAGGATCAATCGGATCCATGGGCTCTTCTACATCAGGAATTGATTCATCATCCTTTTCTTTCGATTCCCCGGTGTCGGCTTCTTGAGAGCTCCTCAAAGTCGGAAGATTGTTCACCTTGCTGAGAGCCATATCTTGGTCAAAGGTGACATCATGACTAATTACGACTTCCCTTTGACCGGCTACATAGATTCTATAGCCTTTAGTATTTTCACCATAGCCCACGAAAATTCCCTTCTTTCCAAATGCACCCAATTTATTTCTTTTCTCTTTCGGCACATGAAAATATACAGGGCTTCCAAAAATTCTAAAATGAGAAACATCAAGTTTCTTACCAGTGAACTTTTCTTCAGGAGTCTTGGAACCCAATGTTATACGGCAGTGTTTGTATTTTCAGCCCATAGAAACTTCGGAAGTCTTTGATCATGTAGCATGGCCTGGACAGCTTCCACAATCATTCAGTTCTTCCTTCCCGCCACACCATTCTGCTCAGGAGTACGTGGTGTAGTAGTCTCCCTCTTAATGACAGCCTCAGATATGCCTAAGTGAACCAACTGTAATATATCGGAGGTCTTGCTTTGGCTTGAGGGGAATGGTCCCCTTTTGAGCTTTCCTTCGGCACATCCCGGACATACACCTTCTTTCTCTACTTGGAATTCGGGCATCCCTATTACCATCTGTCTTAAATCGGGTAGAGCTTTGTAATGAAGGTGGGTAAACCTCCGATGCCAAAGTTCGGACTGAAGAGTTCTGTCACAAGACATGACACCTAGTGGACTTCCATCGACCTGAATCAACACTAAACCCAAGAGTAAAGGCATCTTTAACATTATTTTTCCATATACATACCTTGCCATTGCTGAAGGTTACCTTGTAGCCTTTGTCTTCCATTGCCGAGATGGACACTAGGTTCTTTTTGAGGTCAGGTGCATTTAATACATCCTGGACTTTCTAGCCTTCTTGAATGGTTGTCCTCTTCCTCGATCCCCACTCTCCTCTTACCTTTGCTATTGAATTTGTCATTCCTTTGATTTGTCACCAGAGGGATTTTGATCATCGTCCCAGTGTGAGTCCTTTCTATCAGGGCACTCCCTTGCATAGAGACCTGCTTCATTGCAGATGTCCTTTTCTTCGACCCTTAGGTCCAGCCTTTACTTTTGATTTAGTCCCGGAATTATTTCTTTTCATAGCATGAGAAGAAAAGGCAGCAGGAGGACCTTTAGGCATGGGCATTTCTTGCTCTTCTTCCCTTGTTTCTTCTTGAATGAATCTAGCCATTAATTCCTCGAAACCAGGAATTACATTATAGTTTAGAAGAGTATTCCTAAACACGTACCATTCGAATGGTAATCCTCCAAGAGTCGTGAGTGCCATTTCCTAGTCTATCGTAGATTTCCTTGGAGGTGTCCAGTTCAAAGATGTAGGCCACCAAGTGCTTTTCGATAGAGTCCCAGATGATCTTCTATTTTGACTTCTTCGGTTTTCCATTTGTTCCATGCAGCAGTGGATGCATTTGATGGAGGCTCAACAATATTGCCTCTTACATGTTCCAACACTCTTGGATCTTCTAGGGTTAGATCGATAGACATCTTCCATGCGTGATAGTCATCTTTCTCACAGATCTTGTCTTCGGCAGGAAAAGAGTGTTGAGGACCCCATAGTTCTTTTATAGGATAGCCTTGCCAATCTTCTCTTCGGTGATTTCTCTTGCTCTTGCTCGGGCTTTGTCTTCACCTCAGCTCTGATACCATGTTAAGTTATGGTATGTTCTATGCTTATAACAGTTTACTTCTTTTTCTTATTATATTCCACAGATTAGCAATCACATGTACATAAAGTAAAGTGCAGATAGAACATTAAATGATCGACAGAAAACAAGCAAAGACAAGAGACACAAGATGTGGCGGCTAGCCAGGGACAAACCCCACAATGTGTGGGGAAACCCTTTGATCAATTTTTCTTTTATCTTCAATAATTCAGCAGAGATAAATAGTACAATAAATCTGATTCATATCAGCAGTAGCAAACCCTAGATCAGCAGCATCAACATTAGTGGCTTCATTATCAAACTAGGGCAGACGATATCTCACAAACCGACTGTCGGATTGACTTCATTCCACCACCAAACATTGCGGCTTCCAGAGGAGGTTCAAATGAACCTAAAACATAGTTCAGATGAGGAGATATTCTAGGCAACGTAGGTCAATCTTTACTTCTGCAGTTGCAGCTTCAATTTTAGTAGTTTTCGGCTTCAAACTAGGGCAGTTGATATCTTGCAAACCATTCGTCGGATTGACTTCATTCCACCACCAAAAGTTGCGGATTATAGAGGAGGTTCAGATGAACCTACAGTGCAATTCAAATGAGGAGATATTCTATGCCACGCAGGTCAATATTTACTTCTGCAGTTGCAGCTTCAGTTTCAGCAGTTTCCGGCTTCAAACTAGGGCAGTCGATATTTTGAAAACCATTCATCGGATTGACTTCATTCCACCACCAAAAGTTGCGGCTTTTAGAGGAGATCCAGATGGACCTACAGTACAGTTCCAAAGAGAAGATATTTTAGGTCACGCAGGTCAATATTTGCTACTGCAGTTGCAGCTTCAAGTTCAACAGCTTCCAGCTTCACATGTGTGAGAGAGAGACCCATTTCTGCGCAGTAGAGAAGAGACTCATTTCTGCGCAGTAGAGAAGAGACTCATTTCTGCGCAGTAGAGAGAGAGAGAGATGTGATGAGAAGAGTGAGTGAAAATGAGGAAAAGTCCTCTTATATTTATACACAACGTTGGTGTTTGAATAGATGTGACTGTTGGGCTTCTAAGCCTACATGAGTTGTAGGTCGGCTTGATAATAATTCCATAATCAAAATAAATTCATATCTCCATGAATACTTATCGGAATCGGATGATCTTTATATCAATCCTACACCTCTCGACAAGAGGAATCTAATAAAAATATTATCAGCCATGAATAAGATGACCCACATGAATTTTTTCCCTGGTTGCCAATTTTAACATTCCTTGTGTTTCCCTAGCACTCACTAACACTCACCACACATTGGAACACCTAACTGCAATGCGTTTCACTAACAATCAATCCAAAAACCCTTCCAGAGTCTAGCTAGTTACTTGTTCTTCACCAAGATATTAGAGTTAAGTCTATTGTATAGTGTTCAGTGTGAAAATATTACTAGGTGTTTTTATTGCATAGAGTAATTATGATCTTCCCCATGTACACAAGGATAACTGAGAAGTGTTTCCCATAATCATGCATGTGGAGGTTCAACATGTACATCCAAGTAGCCACAAAATATTTATCATATTTACACAATGCAAGGTGATAGGAAAATATTTACAGTATATACGTGAATGTACTAAGCTCATCGCCACTAGCATCATATCTACATATTTATCACAAGACGAGGGTCATTACAACCCCTTAAAAATAGCCATAAGGCCTTCCTTTTTGGCAGCTCTTTGACCACGAGGGTTTAATTGAAAAACACACAGTTCCTTTAAATATTTGTAGGTTGAGGTAGCCACTTCAAGCCCTTGAACTTAAAGATAATCAAATATTTGCAATTTGTTATAATAATAAGTCCATTATGCACACTCCTCATCTTAGAGTTGGGTAGAGAGGGAGAATACTTGATTGATGCCAACCTTGTAAATGAAAAACCTTGCCTATTCATTGGTTGGACACTCCACCACTAGTTGACACCACTAACACACACCAAAAGTCCAAGATACCCATAATATGTGCCCTACACCCAAGGGCTTAGACTACACCTCCATAAAATGTACCTTCAACTTTAGATGTCCCAAAACAGTAATATCCTAACCCTAGCCTATTTTTTAGATTTTTGTAACTTTCTTTTTAAATAACATTTGTTTTTAACTATATAATCCACTTACCATATACTCTCTCTTGTTTGCACCCACCTAGTATACAAGAACACTTATGTTTTTAATACAACCAAGTTAAAAGGGCATGTTTCCTTCTTACACTTAAATTTTTTCAATACAACCAAGTTAAGAGCACGTGTTTCCTTTTCAAATTCCAAAAGTATAACATGTATATCTTTATAAACTAATAACAAAATCATTGCATAAAAAAGATAAGCTTAAAATTGAATTAAAATTAGATTATTATTATTATGATAAATACACCAAAGATGGAAAAATTGTTTTCAAACACAACCATAAAAAAAGTGTTAGTTTATCAAATTCAACTACAAAATTATTATGCCAGCCTAGATCCATCTTAACCCGGATCTATCAAGCACCGAGAGGGATCCAATCTCTCGATGTGCAAACCTCTTTTTTGGTGCTTGATAGATCTAGGTTAAGATGGATCTGGGTTGGTTATATAATACTATATAATATCTATATTTGAATCTATGTGTCTCTTTTTAATTCCCTCTCTCTACCTCACCCCCCAAACATACACACTCTCTCTCCATATCTATCTCTCTCTCCCTCCCTCTTCCTCTCCGCCCCTCTCTCTTTCCTCTATCTCTCCTCTCTCCATCACTCCCTTGTCACTCCATCTCTATCTCAACCTTTCACCCTCTATGACTTTCTTCTTCCTTCCCTCTCTCTCCCCCTCTAACTTCATCTCTCTCCCCTCTCTATTAGTCCTCTCTCTCCCTTTCTCTCTCACCTCCCTCTGTCCCCCCCCATCACTCTCTCTCTCTTTCCCCCCTCCATATTTGTGCCTCCCTCTCTCTCTCTTTCCCTTCTCTCCCTATCTTTATTCCCACCTATTCTCTCTCTCCCCTCCTCTCTACTCTCCCTCTCTCTTTATCCATCTATCCCTTGTCACTCCCTCTCTCTCTCCACCTCTATCTCCCTATGCCTTAGTTCTTTCCTCCCTCTCTCTCCCCCACTCTCTTCTTCTCTCTCTCCCCTCTCTCTCTTCCTACCTCCTTCTCTTTATCTCCCCCCATCACTCTCCCACTCTCTCTTTATCTCTCTCTCTCTCTCCACCCTCCATCTTTGTCACTATCTTCCTCCCCCTCTCTTCGCTTCACTTTGCTTGCTATCATCACTTGGATCCTTAGTTAAGATAGATCTATATTGGTTCTTACTAATATTTGTATTATATAAATTTCACATCTTTAAATACAAAAATATTCTCATTTTTAATTTTATTAAAACCTTAATTTAATTTACATGGGAATAATTTTACTAGTCTTGAGGATAGAGGGTTTATATATATCTAAAAACTAATTACAACCCTTTTCCTATTAGCTTCAAATAAAAAATGTTCTAAAATTAAATATAATTAAAATATTTTTATTGTGAAATAAGTTATGGTTTTTGGGCATGTGGTATTGATAAGGCATGATGTTGGCCCATGGTATTGTAACAAAGCCTATTTACAAGTTAATAATATCCATGGTAAAGTGGGGGTGAATATCAATAGTTAAGAATCTTGTCATATTGTTATAAAATATTTAGATTGGGAAATAAGATATGATTTTTTGGCATGTGGTATTGATAAGCCATGGTATTAGCCCATGCTATTGTAACAAAGCCTATTCACAAGTTCATAATAGTAATGACAAATCGGGGGTGAATATCCATGATTAAGAATCTTGTCATATTCTTATAAAATATTTTGATTTTGAAATAAGTTATGTTTTTTGGGCATGTGATATTGATAAGCCATGTTATTGGCCCATGGTATTGTAACGAAGTCTATTTCGAAGTTAGTAATATCCATGATAAAGTGAGAATGAATATCCATGGTTAAGATTATTTTCATATTGTTATTAAATATTTTGATTGTGAAATAAGTTATGTTTTTAGAGAATGTGGTATTGATAAGCCATAGTATTGGCCCATGGTATTATAACAAAACCACTTTTTTACAAGTTAATAATATCCACTGTAAAGTGGGGGGTGAATATCCATGGTTAAGAATCTTGTCATATTGTTATAAAATATTTTGGTTGTGAAATAAGTTATGGTTTTTGGGGTTGAGGTATTGATAAGCCATGGTATTGGCTCATGGTATTGTAACAAAACCTATTCACAAGTTAATAACAAAATCAAATATAACAAATTGAATTCTATTATTTTTATTATTAATTGAGCCAACATTTAGATTTTTGCACTCATCCCCATACTTTTGACTTTTATTATTATTATTACTATTATTCTTTAACTAAGCCCATATTTAAAATTGTTTACATACTAACATTACACCTACACATCTACTTTATACTCTATAAATATTGTATTTATTGTTTTTTAGGGAGGGAAATTTTAACATTTTTGAAAAAATTCAGCCTTAATTTTGATGTAACAAATCCCTCCTAATTCCAATCCTATTATATTTTCACTTTGCATAGGGTGGAGGGAAAACTAGTAGATATTTTCACTTTTCACAAGGCGGGAGGGAAAACGAGATTGAAGAGAGTTGTGAATTAAATTTTCACTTTTCATAAGGCGGAGGGAGGGAAAACTAGTAGCATATTTTCACTTTTCACAGGGGAGGGAAAACGAGATTGAAGAGAGTTGTGAATTAAGGCTTAACCAATAGTAGATTGATATCGAACCCCACCATTAGATCTTCAATCAATTAATGGCACCCAAGTATGTTTCATTTCTAACCTCGCTGCATTTACACCCCACTTTTAGTCTTCTTCCACATAGATAGGAGTACACACACCTCAGATCTCTGGTTCAAAATTCACTATTGTTTTCATCCTTGCTTTTAAGTTTATGAGTAGCATATTTTCACTTTTCACAGGGCGGGAGGGAAAACGAGATTGAAGAGAGTTATGAATTAAGGTTTTATGAGTAGTAGACTAATATCGAACCCCACCATTGGATCTTCAATCCATTAATGGCGCCCAGGTATGGAGAGTTATGAATTAAGGTTTTATGAGTAGCAGACTAATATCGAACCCCACCATTGGATCTTCAATCCATTAATGGCGCCAAAGTATGTTTCATTTCTAACCTTGCTGCATTTCCACCCCACTTTTAGTCTTCTTACACACAAAGAGGACTAGTTCAAAATTCACTATTTTTTTGATCCTTTCTTTTAAGTTTAAGAGTAACATATCTTCACTTTTCACAGGATTTGAGGGAAAACGAGATTTAAGAGTGTTGTGAATTAAGGTTTTACCAGTAGCAGACTAATATCGAACCCCACCATTGGATCTCCAATCCATTAATGGTGCCCACCATTAGATCCCCAATCCATTAATGGTGCCTAGGTATGTTTCATTTCTAACCTCGTTGCATTTCCACCCCACTTTTAGTCTTCTTCCACATAGGGAGGAGTACACACACCTCAGATCCCCCAACATTGGATCTTCAATCCATTAATGGCACCTAGGTATATTTCATTTCTAACCTTGTTGCATTTACACCCCACTTTTAGTCTTCTTCCACATAGGGAGGAGTACACACACCTCAGATCTCTGGTTCAAAATTCACTATTTTTTTCATCCTTGCTTTTAAGTTTACGAGTAGCATATTTTCACTTTTCACAGGGTAGGAGGAAAAACGATATTGAAAAGAGTTGTGAGTTAAGGTTTTACCTCTTCAATCCATTAATGGCACCTAGGTATGTTTCATTTCTAACCTCGCTACATTTCCACCCCACTTTTAGTATTCTTCCACACAAGGAGGACTGGTTCAAAATTCACTATTTTTTTCATCCTTTCTTTTAAGTTTAAGAGTAGCATATTTTCACTTTTCATAGGGCGGGAGGGAAAATGAATGAACATAGGTAAAAGCATATGTATTTTTCCTTCTTTTATGGTTTGTCTCTATAGAGTTGATTTTACTGGGTGTACACTGTATGCATCTCAAAATTTCTCTTTAGGAAATCCTATTTTTATTCTTTCCAAGAAAAACTCTCTAGGGAATCCCAATGGATGTTTCCCCACATTCATGGATGGCATCCCTGGTAAACCCATTAGCATTGACTAATTTCAAGAAAGGCACCTACTAGCACAAAACTAGCCAAATACCCAGTAACATTAATGACATTCGGTTGGGCTAACCCATTGGGCTCAATAAATCATAATCAACTACACTATTTCCCATATTAACATATTGATCTTATTTAACATTTTGTTAGAGTAACCATAACAATCCAAGCTGGTTCCTATTTTTATTTTGGTTTTTAATTCCTTCTTTGGTGTGGTGACAACTTTATATGACTGTACAGATGTTTATTTTTGTCAGAGTATATGTTGAAAAGTAGATGCTCTCTTACATTCTACCTTGTCTATTATGTATTGATGGAGTTCAATTTCATTAGTTGTGACCAAAGAATTATGTCAGGGATGTATACAAAGATTGTTTTATCACTATTTATAAACTAAACATTGTCCTTAAACAAGCAAAGTAGATCCTTAATGCTACATGTTTTTATCTCAAAGAACTTCCAGTCCTAATAAATGAGGTGAAATTTAAGTGTTTCCAGAATCCAAATCTCAGGTTTTGTGAATTCACTCATACATGGTCCTGGAAAAGCGAAGTGAAATTTAATTATTTCCAAATCTTAAGTTATGTGAATTCATTCATATTTGGTGCTGGAATATTTTGAGCAAACGAGAAAAATTTCTTTTAGTTTCATTCAAATTTTCCAAAAATAATACTACATTTCTCCCTGACTAAAATTCTCCTTGAAATGGCTTTGGGATTTATAATTTTGTAAATATTTTTAGGGAAACAACCCAAAATACTTTTTCCTGATTAGAGTTTTATAACACTAGGTACTAAAATAGTCTTCTATTTTCTACTACAAATGTCTGATAGAGTCTTCCCAGAAACTGAACAGAAAATTAGTTAGATGCGCTGGACGGAATAAATAATTTTTAATGAATAATCACTTAACATAAATGATATATTAGGTTGCATAAATATATAACTTAGAAGCATGAAATGAAAAAGAAATCTCAACGAGATTGAATATTCTTAATTAAGTTGAATGACGCCAGGAATAACTTTGACTAGAGGGTGTTGAAAATGGCATAATTTTGTTTTGGTTAGATAGATTTAGAACTAAAAATCAACAACTTTCTTGCTTGCATAACTTGGGAAGATTTTTGTATCTCAAGTATGAACATTATTGAATAGTTTTATTTATGCCTTGCATTGTTGAGGTATGTTGTGATACCACTTGCTAGTAACCTAAACACTTTGGATGAAAATTTAGCTGTGAATTTTACTTGCAAAAGATATAAGTGAAAATATAGATTAATTGTCCCTTGTGTAGAATTTCCTTGAAATTCTGCTACTACTTGAATAAATAAATCCAAAACTAATTGTTGCATGAAGACAAAAAATATCTGTACCAATTTGTAGTAGAATAGAACAGAAATAAAACACAGTCACACTATAGCAAAAAAAACAATTTTTTCTAGGGAACCCAACTGGGAAAACCCTCTGCTAGCTATAGAAATTTAAAATAATACCCATATTAGACTTTGAGACACCTTCTTCAAGACCAGGTTCATCGATGCTTATTCCTTTCCATATTAATTTTCATAAGCATTAGGGTTGTTGTCCGTCAAATCAGAGTAGCTAGAAAATGTCTCTTTGATTTCAGAAAGAAGATTAGGATCAACTTCATCCAAGAATCCCCTAGAAGGCCCATCAGTAGCAATAAGAAAGGTCTTTTCTTTATTCTATTTCATCATATGCATGCATCATAATCACTTATTTGTCTTCATTTCTTTCACAGTCATTTTCAATGTTAGATGCAAAAGGTAATTTAGTATGATATAATCCTTAAGTAACCAACCTTAGACATATTGTTGGTTAATTTATGTTGTTTGAAGTTTATTGAGTTTGAGTTTTATCATGAAACTACTAGAAGCGTACTAGAATGGGTGAGTTTATTATCTTGATAACAATGTTATGATTTGATCTAGTCCTTGAAAGGAACTTATAGTTGATGGTCAAAATTTCACATTCCTTTCATTGTTTTACCTTCACATATAACAAATATCTTTATGTTATAGCCTCTAGCTAGATATATACAGTAACTGCCACTCAGAAGTTGGATGCCATCATTTTGGAGCTTGAGCTTACTCAACTTACCTTTGTTTGAGTTGAAAATGTCATTAGATCTCATTATATCATCTATTGCAAAGCATGAATCCAATTTACCTTTGTTTCAGTGAAAAATGTAATTAGATTTTGCTATATCATCTTTTGTAGAGAATGAATCCAATTTCTCATAGTCCATTTTCTTGAAGTATAACAAAGCTACTTTAATTCATTAAACTTACTTTTCATATTCTATTTTCTGATTGTGATTCTGCAGGCCACATCTACGTTGGAAAAAGGCATATTTAATGAAGTGTGGAAGGAGAGGGAATCTTCAGTTATGTCCTTTCAAACTTTCTAAGGTATATAATAAAATTTTAAAAAAATCTCCATAGAATGTTGTGCTTTAAATTTTTCTTTTGATAATGGATTATTTATGTGATCTCCCCTCTCTTACACACAACCAGAGTCCAGACATACATGGTTTTTTGGGATATGTGGACAATGGACAGATTTATGCTAACCATTTATCTAGAAATTTACACTGTAGAAGATCAAGCATTTACAGTTGAATATTTCCTTGCCACTAAATTAGAGTTGAAGAGTCAGACTCCTATTTTTCAGGCATATAAATCACTTTTAAAGCAATTTATTGTTGACTCCGTATAGACCTTCCATGGGAGGGAAAAGAGTGATCACTACCATTACTTAATCTTTTTGCAGACCAAGTAAATATTCCAAATGTGTATAAATTAGTGGCTCCTTGGAGAATCCCAAGAGTGGCGCTATTGTAGCAACAAGAAATTCGTTTATTTTGAGTTCTTCATTAGTGCATTGATAGTATATTGTTTATTCCATACAATACCTCAACAGTGTATGATCAAATTACAGTTAAGCCTATCATAATATTTTGACTTACCCTCTTTTAGAGGGAAACTAGAGTGCGTGTCAAGCTTGCACATCACAATTGTATCATGCAAAGTTTACCTGGGACAAGTTTTGTGGATCTAAGCAGCAAGATACCTGTTGGAATTCAAGAGGCAACAATACTACAAAGTGGGAAAGAGGTTTCACAGTTAACCTGGATTTCACATTATGGTTGGAGTCGATTTGTTGGCAAGATGTTGGATACCCCAACTTCCTTTTTATGACTGAGTGCAAGATTGAATCCTTCGACATATTCCTCGCTCAATTGTCATTAAGTGATGGGTTTTCTCAGAAGTGTTGCACACCTATAAACTTTACTAGAGTTGTTCTTGAGTCTTCGGAGGTGGTTAGATTTTCAAAGCACACATGTACAACAAGAGGAGAAATAATATGCCCGACTAATTTGAAGTTATCTACCTATGAATAGGGTGTTCCTATTCATAAACCTGACGACTCACTCTACTTCTTTCTAGTGAACAACGTTGGGACTTGCCATGAATCGTGAGACAATTCCAACCCCAAAACTATAAATTTCTTATTTAAATCTATACCCAATAGATTAGAATCTGCACAAGGATAACTCCATTCTTGTTTCAAAAGAACCTGCAATCAACTTGTACCATAAAGTATGCCCAAATCTATCATTTCAAATGATATATGTAGCTCACCTTTTGGTTTTTCAATTATCGAAGTTATTACCTATATTGATGAGAACTTCTACAACCGATACCACCGTGACAATATATGTTATAGTTTTATCCATGTTTCTCTGAAGGTGTTTCTCCTTCAATAGAGCAACAATACACTGTAGTTTCCATCTAGGGGAGAAGTGTACCAAGTAGCAACCTTGGCCTGTGTGCAGATGGGTTGAATGCACATTAGACTCTATCTATTGTTTTGAAGGTGTTTCTCCTTCAATAATACTTCATATTAGTAAATGCTTTAAGTTTGCACCTTTGGTAGATGCACGTAGCCTTTGGATACATGTTGTAGATTATAGTTTTCCTATGAGCTTGTAGCAGTAATGAAAGAAGTGCATTGATTTTAGGCATATTTATTATGCTTTTATAGTTTGACTTAGATGCTCACTTTTCTTAATTTAGGTGTTCTTCTTAGTTCTATTTTATGCACAGATTTATCTTTAAGAAAAGTGCACAGTAGAGAAGGGTTCTATATTTTGAGTAGGGGACATACTTCTAGGTAGGAGGTACTCTATTCCAGGAATCTTTTTCCATGCAGGTTAGTTACTTTATCCGAGAATCCCAAGAGGCACTATTGTAGCAATAAGAAATTCATTTATTTTGAGTTCTTCATTAGTGCATTGATAGTATATTGTTTATTCCATGCAATACCTCAATATTGTATTCAACCATATTTAGTATGCTTTTATAGTTTGACTTAGATGCTAACTTTTCTTAATTTAGGTGTTTTTCTTAGTTTTGTTTTATGCATAGATTTATCTTTGAGAAAAGTGGACAGTAGAGAAGGGTTCTATATTTTGAGCAGGGGACACACTTCTAGGAAGCTTTTTCCATGCAGGTTAGGTGCTTTATCTAAGAATCCCAAGAGGCAATATTGTAGCAATAAGAAATTCGTTTATTTTGAGTTCTTCATTAGTGCATTGATAGTATATCGTTTATTCCATGCAATACCTCAATATTTTATGATCAAATTACAGTTAAGATTGTCATAATATTTTGACTTACCCTCTTTTAGAGGGAAACTAGAGTGTGTGTCAAGCTTGCACGTCACAATTGTATCATGCAAAGTTTACCTAGCACAAGTTTTATGGATCTAAGCAGCCAGATACCTGTTAGAATTCAAGAGGGAACAATACTACAAAGTGGGAAAGAGATTTCACAGTTAACCTACCTTTCACATTATGGTTGGAGTTGGTTTGTTGGCAAGATGCTGGATACCCCAACTTCCTTTTTATGACTGAGTGCAAGATTGAATCCTTCGACATATTCCTCACTCAATTGTCATTAAGCGATGGGTTTTCTTAGAAGTGCTTCACATCTATAAACTTTACCAGAGTTTTTATTGAGTCTTTGGATGTGGTTATCTTTTCAAAGCACACACATACAAGAAGATGAGAAATAATATGCCCGACTAATTTCAAGTTATCTTCCTACGAATAGGGTGTTCCCTTCCATAAACCCAACGACTTGCTCTACTTCTTTCTAGTGAAAAAATTTGGGACTTTTCATGAATTGTGAGACAATTTCAACCCCATAACTATCAGTTTCTTATTTAAAGTTATACCCACTATATTAGAACCCACACAAGGAGAATTCCATTCTCATTTCAAAATAACTTGCAATCGACTTATACCATGCTATTTAATATTTTATGTATTTATTCGCATCCTTTGCCTGTGACATAAAGACGCAACAAGTTACCTTGCATTTTCTATACTAACACTCTGAAACAATAATAAAGTATGCCCAAATCTGTCATTTCAAATGATCTATGCATCTCACCTTTTGGTTTTTCAATTATCGAAGTTGTTACCTATATTGATGAAATCATCAACAACCGAGGCCATAGTGACAATATCTATTAGAGTTTTATCTGTGTTGCACTAAAGGTGTTTTTCCTTTAGCGGCACTACAATACATTTTAGTTTCCATCCAGCGGAGAAGTGTACCCAGTAGCAGCCTTGGTCTGTGTCCAAATGGGTTGAATTCACAATAGACTTTATCTATTGTTTTGAAGGTGTTTCTCCTTCAATAGTACTTCATCTCAGCAGATCCTTTCAATCTACACCTTAAGCAAATGCATACAGCCTTGGGGTACATGCTATAGATTCCAGTTTTGTTGTGAGGGTATAACAATGATGAAAGAATCACATCGATTTTAGGAATCTTATTGTTGTTGTATGAAAGCATGCTTGTCTAGTGTTTCCCAAAATTATATAGAGCCATATTTATTATACTTTCATAGTTTGGCTTAGATGCTCAATTTTCTTAATTTAGATGTTTTTCTTAGTACTATTTTATGCACAGATTTATCTTTAAGAAAAGTGCACAGTAGAGAAGGGTTCTATATTTTGAGTAGGGGACACTCTTCTAGGTAGGAGGTACTCTATTCTAGGGAGCTTCTATCATGCATGTTAGGTGCTTTATCCTAGATAGATTTCCAATTCCTTGCCTCCTTGACAAAGTTCCAAGTCCCTAAATTATCCAAAAGCCCACATGACCCTAGCTATCTAGCCTAAAATCCTTTACATTCCAGTCATCTCTTGGCTCTGATTTCATAGGGAGAGCCCTCTCTGGTTTGGTAGGGCTAGCTACCAAACTAAAAGTTTGGTATGTGGTTACCTTCATCGATCTCTTCATCAGCTTGGGACATTATGGAGGATAACAGAGGGCATGACAACTAGGGAGTGCCGAGGTGTTCTAGTGAATGTAAGGTTCCCAAGTCATGGAAAAATGCAATTCTAATTTTGAGGTCATGACTACCAAGGTGTGTTAGGGAATGCTAGGGCATGCTAAGATGTGCCAGATAATATGAAGACATGTCAAACAAGCTAAGATGTTCCAAGTGCTAAGGCATGCCAAGATGTACAAGGGTTCCAAGTCTTGCCTCCTCTTCTTCCATATGATATCCAATTATGACATTTCCTTTGCAATATTTGGTGCATTTGATAGTTATAGGTCATTTATAGGTTATAAATGTCTTCAGAGTTTCACTTCTAATTGAATATTCAATTGAACATATTGATTCTCTTATACATAACTATTTTTCCCTCCACCGAATTTTCATAACTTCAATAACCATTAGGTAGGGACCTACATCTTCGATGTTGCTTTGCTTGTTTAATAAAATATTATTGAGACTTTAATTTATTGAAAGTTGTAGAATTTATAAATTATGAAGTTTCAAGGTCTAATTTTGAAAAATATAATTCCTTCAAGGGTGTTGGCTCAATGGAAGAGCACCTGCTTTACAAGCAGGAGGTTGGTGGTTCGATTCCATCGTGCCCTGACATCCATATGGAATGATGTCGATCAATTTTTGGTGACGGAGGCTCTTTTGACCATCACCAATGAGATTTGGTGACATTTTTTGACCCTCACCAAAAATATGAAATGGTGATGGTCAACGAACGCCACCATATATACACATCAATAGTGACGACCCTCAAAGGTCCGTAACCATAAATCGTTGTTGTTGATATGAAATGGTGACGGTCGTTGTCTGTCATTATAGTCATTATTTGTGATGGACACTGAATGTCACCATAACACCTATACTTATAGAAATGCAACTTGTGGTGACGATCAATGAATGTCACCATATATATGCACCAATAGTGATGGCCATTAAATATCCATCCCAATAAATCATTATTGTTCATATGAAATGGTGATGGTCACTATCCATCATTATAATCAATATTCATGATGGACCTTGAATGTCACCATAACACCTATACTTTTGGCAACGCCACCTTTGGTGACATTCATTTTTTGGTGACCGAGGCTATGGTCTGTCACCATTGCTCATATGCAATGGTGATGGTTGCTATCCGTCATTATAAATCATTATTGGTGACGAACTTTGAATGTCACTACAACACCTATACTTTTGGCGACGCCACCTTTGGTGACGTTCAATTTTTGGTGACAGAGGCTATGGTCCATCACCATTGCTCATATGAAATGGTGACAGTCGTTATCCATCATTATTGGTGACGGACTTTGTATGTCACTACAACACCTATACTTTTGGCGATGCCACCTTTGGTGACGTTCAGTTTTTGGCGATGAATGCTCTTTTGACCGTCACCAGTGAGCTTATGGTGACATTTTTTGCCCCTCACCAATGTCCTTTTTTCTTGTAGTGTCTATTATCTTTTGGACACCATTGATCCAAAAATATTCCATTATTTTCAGCTACAAACAGTTCATTGATTCATTTGTTCACCCAGTGGTTAACATGCTAAGCAGTAGCAAGCAAACCAGGATCAATGATGAGATAAAGAAAGTTCTACAATTTTCCAAAAACAATAGAATATGAGACTGGTATTTATACCAGAACCACACTGAAATAAGGGTGTATGGATGCCAACTCACTCCCTATAAGTTGCCCAAATATCTTCCCATGAGGATATTTGCATTAGAGTATATCAGGCATATCATAAATTCAAACGATGTGAATTTTCTATCAGCTAGGAAGAAAACATAGTTCAAAATAAAAAACCAACTTGGTCCTTTTATCTGCAATAATAGGGAGACTGGAGAAGAAGCATAAAAACGTTTACAGGAAATGAAGTTCAATGATAGTTTCAAATGGTAGTATGACCCTTTAGGAGTCATAAACAAACTAAGACTCAAATTTAAATTGAGCCCTTTTATGCATGAGTCAAGGCCAGAGATTAAAAAATATGCCAACCAGTCAAAGTGGTTGGAAAACACCTTAATACATATGGAGAAACTGATGGATACTAGTTCCATCATGCATACTCCAACCCTACATGATAGAAATGCAAAATGGACTAGGGAAGAAGGTTCTTGCTCAAACAAGGATACACCAAATGACAGATTTGAAATCATGTATAGGAAGAAGCCCAAGCTAAATCCTATAAATGAGAAAGAAGAGATAGTTGAGACAGTTGAGATAGTTCAAATCATTGATACAGATATAGTGGTAAGAGAAAGTACAACTCCGACAGTTTCAGAGGAAACTCATGAGCCTTCAACCTCTAATACTCAGATTATTCACAAACAGCTTAGTATTGAAGTCTCTTCATCCAGCAAACCAGTGGATAAAGAAAAAGATATAAAGGAGAAGTATAAAGAAATCAAATTGAGAAATGAAGCATTGAAAGTTGAAACCTATGCCCAATATTTCAAATAGACTCCTAGTAATCAGAATAGGTTACTTTTAGTTTTTGAAATTAAAAAAGGGAAAATGCAAATGACCTTTTTGTAGCCCACAATACAACAGCCTAAGTCATCAGCAGATTACAACAAGACAAAATTTGAAGTTTTGGCCAAGAATGTTCATCCTATAGATCAGATTGAATTTCATAAGCAAGCAGGAGAAATGATATACTCAACAATGACCAACAAAGCTATGAGTGTACAAAAACTTCAAACTTATCTAGAGAATATCACAACATGGTTCAAACTGGAAAAGGCATCCTCACAAGCAAAGGATAACATAATTAAATCACTAGAATAATTGATTATTGAGATTGGATATAATCCAAATGACATCAAGGCAACATAAAAACTCATAAAAAAGAAGAATGAAGACATTGCTGCATTGAAGAAGTAGCTAAAATTGCCTCCTTCTAAACATCCACAGACCAAGGAAGTTCTAGAGAATCAAAGCCAAAAGGATGAGATGATGGACCTCATTCTTCAGCTAAATGTTCAATTGAAAGAAATGAAGAATGAGATGGATAAGTTAGTACAGGAGAAACATTCCAGCATGGAAGAAACTACTGCAACTACTATTCCTACAGTTACTACAATAGCTCCTTCTACTTTGGTAGCTTCAATGGCCACAATAACTCCAGTAGCTACAACACTTCCCATTGTATCAGCAACTACAACAACAACAGGTTCAACAACAGCAACAACTCAACCTAGTGATGAAGCAAGTAAACTAATCAAAGCCATGGAAGATATGTCCATCCAAACAAATGAAATAAATAGAATTAAATAAAAAATAAAAATTCTAGAGGATGAAAAGAAACTGGCTCAAATTATGCATAAGAATGAGACACAAAAGTCAAACGGGTTGAATGAAAGGATACAAAATTTAGAGAAGGAATTGACACTAAAAGAGCCACTAGCCCAAGAAAAAAAACTTTTATGGGCCAATATCATTGACTCAATCAATGATATTTGGCCATCTATACAGGTGATATTTGAACAGAATGATTTGGTCAAAGAGGCTGGCGAGACAATTCAAAGGGTTAGAGCTAAACTTGGAAATAAGCCAGAAGAAGCCTCAAGAATAATCCAATTCCTTAACTCAAATAACAAGTATGAATTGCAGGAGCTTGGAATAGCTGACAAAACTAAGGCCATACTAGAGGTAAAGAAGGTAATCACCAAGAGGAACCTGATGATACAGCTTGAGGAGAAGTGCCAAACAATGGAGCTAGTAATAATTAGGTTTATGGTGAAATTTGATGCTTTGAGGCAGAAAGGTCTACCTAATCCATTGGTGATTAATGACAGGTTGATGCCACATGAAGATTATCATAAGAAAATCAGAGAAATGGTAAAGGAACAAGCCAACAGTTCCTCCATGAAAGCGATTCTTACAGGAAAAGTGCTTTACCATACCTTTGAGAACCTCTTTTACCTCTAGCATGACGTAAAACATATTTTTATAAACAAGCCCACTTTTTCAAAATACACAGAAACTTATGAAGTCTAAAGAAGAATGGTAAATATTAAATTACCAGATGTAGAGACTTGGGAAAAGTTGAATGATTTACTGTAAAAGATGCAAGGTAAATAGTGAATATAGAGCAGTCAAGGTAAAACAACAGATCAACTAAGTCAAAGAGTATCAGATGGAAGACAGAGTTTAAAAGTCAAAGGTAGGGTAAAAGGATAGCCAGCATAGAGCAACAACAAATGAGAGAAAAAAACAGCATAATATCAAAGAAAGGCAACAACAAACAATAAAAGAGGGATAACTTGCATCAGCTACATATCTGTCTCTATCTTCTAGCATGAAGATATTTCTGTTTCCTTGAATAATTCCTAAATCAGTTTTAGGATATTTTGTAATAGTTTTTGTATAAATACTCCACAACTCGAAGTATTGAGGGTGGATTGCTGAACATTTCTATAGTTATATTGATCTAAAACCCTGAGAGTTTATAGTAACATTTTCAAGTCAGCAAACTGGACTGAGTAATAAAGGCATTGCATTAGAGGATTCATGTGTTTGGCCACTTCAGTGAAGTGTATTTCATTTGTTAAATTGTTATTTTCTTAAGTATTTCACATACATACATGTTTTCCAATTTGAATGAAATAATTGGAATGTTACTACAGAATTTGTTTAAGTACACTTTGTCTTGAACAGTTATTCATTTTGATGTTTTCTTCTGATATCCAGAGTAGGGAATTCTTCATTGCTCCCTAGTTTCAATTGACCTTTTTCATTTCCCTCATTATCCGGTTTGAGAAATCCTTAACTGCTCCTTGACCCCGATTGAAAAACCACTTCACTATCCAACCTAAAAGATCTGAATTTACTCAGCTACCTTGCCTTATGAACACTATCTTTAGAACTTGATTCAGTGTTGTTTTCTTGACATTTTGACTCCATGGCCCAATGGTAAAAAGACACTTATCTATCCATCTGAATCAATGATTCCACCACCACATCAAATCAAAACCCAATCAAGCTTGAATAACTAGCCTAAAATCAATTAACTCAACAAGGTTAAATCATTAAGAGAGAGCCCTCTCTGAGAATTAGGAAGGCTAGATCCCGATCTCAAAAGTAGGTTTGTGGTTACCTCTATCATTTCTTTAAATACAACATGACAACCGTAAGGAAATTTTAGAGTGATAACATAGTGGCAACCATACTGGGGGACGAGTCCTCAATTTAATAAACCTTAAAAGGAAATCCTAAATCTCATCTTTGCACCTTAAGGCCATTTTAGGGTTGTCAAAGGTTTCATTAAAAAATTAAAAAAAAAAAATCTAGCTTCCAAAAGAACATACTCTATCAAGGCACATCCAGATCCAAACCCTGCTATAATTATTGATAATCGAAACAAAAACTTAAGAAAAAACAATAAATTATAAAGTCAAGAAAGCTTTAGTCAGCTAACCAAAGCAAATTCACTTCCTAAAGAGTTATCAAACTTAGAGGATCTTCAATTTGATTTATCATTTGAGCATTCATTGTTTCATACCAAATCTGAAACTCCAGTCCATGATACTGTAATAGACCCTGCTTTTATTCAATTTATTGAAACAAAGAAGAATACTATACATCTTGATTTAGATCAGCATGTTCTAGACACTTTTGACAAACTTGATGCTTTAACCTCAAATTTGATAAGACATATAGACAAAGCCTATTTTCAAGAGTTAGTTGAATGAGCTACCCTAATTGCTGCTACTCCTAAGCCTTATACCATTCCTTCAGAGTTTGTAAATTCATCTTTATTTAGTACCACCTCATCTATTATTTCCACTACACTTCATTCCACAGAATCATTCATATCCAAGCTTCCTCTTTAGCCCAGAGTTTTATTTCCATCTCCAAATATTACAAGTTCACCTTCTAATAGTTCTGCTACATTTTCTAGCACTTCAAGCTCATCTGTTAGCCCTTCAAGTTCATCTTCAAGCACTACTGTTGTGGGGAAAAGTATCCAACACGGAATGACCCTATCCCACTCTAAGGGTGATAGTTCCTTAGCAACAACTGAAGCAAAGCTATCTAAAGTTACTTCTTTATGACATGCAAGAGATGAAAGGAAGAGATCCACTTACCGATGTCTTGCGCAAATGGTCGATCCGATCTCCTCTATTTGCCGCTTGCTCCCAGCTCCAAGTCTTCTCACGGGCCCAGCTACACGAGATCCTGCAAACAAGACAAGAAAAGGAAACTACAAGAAGCATGCATTCATAATTGATTCAAGGATTAGCATAAATCAAATACGCAAGTAAGACAATACACCATTGAAACACATGCGAATAGAAGAACCTCAAATGCTTTATTAATATAAGGAAGCAAGGTTCAGGCGGTGATACAACCGTAAGAGGTCCAATCCAGCATCACCTTCCCGACGGAAAGAAATCTCCTCTTCACCTCCCTCAAGCAATCACCCAATACTCACAACTGTAAACCAACAACAATTCTTTGCACTAAATTCCGGCCTCTAGATCCCATGGGATGAGATCCTTATATAGAGTTTTGGAGTGAAGATAAGTCAGCTTGATGTGTGACTTGTTGTCCTCTTCAACTCCAGTTGTTCTTCAGTCCTTCACTCAGAGTTTCTACCTTCCACTTGGAGTTTTAGAACCTCTTTACTCATCATTAGGCGAATCTTCTGATCCAAGTGTCATTTTGGAAGCTTCCTGGGCACTGGCACATTGAGAAAAGATTCCTCCACATGTCAAAGTACGCCCAGCGCAGGTAGCCTTTGTTTCACTTGCTATGCAACGCAGGTACACCATAAAGCTTTTGACATTCAGCGCAGATGCTTAGTGGAGCAGCTGCTTTGATCCAAAATTGACCTGTTTTTGAGTGTTTTTCAGTGGAGAACTGATTTGCAGTGCTGTGGTTTGCTGACCTTGTTCCTCTAAGGGTAAGAACAACATGTTTAGGGACTTTGGATCCCTCAGATTATTGACATTTCATGCTCCATGCTGTAAGGCACAAAAATGTCTATAACAGTTGCCCCCTAAAGTATGAGGTCGTTTATCGGGTGAAATGCTTTATTAGGAGGATCCGAAGTTCATTCAATCGTCGGGAGGTGACCTGTAACAAAATAAAATACAATACATTATCTTTTCATACTTTCTTTTCATGATCTAGCTGATGTGGGCATTTCCCATGCTCAGCTTTATAAATACATTTGCTGTACATAAACAGACGATCGTCTGATAATAGACTGATAATTCTCTGCTTTTAATTATCATCCTTTTAGTAGGATGATCATCTGCTGCACATGTCTATGTTTTTATCTCCTGAATATATATCGCAGCCCGGATGGATGAAACTAGATCCGGGGTCTTCAAACTTGTCCGATCTTCACTCTAGTACAAGTCGATCCATGTGAGAATTTCTTGAAGTCGAACATGGAAAGACATCGCTTGATTACCAGTCAATGATGTAAACTGTTAACAAGCGCGAGAGGAATCACCGATAATGATGATGACCCCCAAGGTACTGCAGCACAATTCACGTGGCGTGAATATAGGATCTGATGTCGAACACCACACAAAGTCTCCCGGTCGAAGGTCATTAATGTATACCTATCGCCGGAAGTGAGAAACTTGCCATTGAGGCATGCAAGCTTCAAAGTACTGAGGGGGTGTTCCTAGATCAACTTCTTGGATAATGAGCTGATGTCGACAAGAAGTGATCCATCAAAGGAGGGCCTTAATGAATCCCACATCAGTGACACGGAACGGAGCTAGTGATGATGGTGAAAACGATCTGTGAAATATGATTCAGGGTGGCGGTCATGGAAGGATGAAAGATGATGTATGGTAGTGGATGGGACCCGGTTGACACTTTCTGAATGACATCTCTTGAACATATAACGACACTGATGTGATGGATCGGTAGCATTACCCCATATATGGATGGTATGGCGGGACCATGGTGAAGGGACCAGTGAATGATAATAACCCAACCCGATGGAGGCAAAAGTGTCATGTTCAAGAGCGACTTGCTACCATTAAGCTTTGAGGTTCTTCCCAATTTTTCCCCAGTCATTTCTGACCAGTACCTCTTTATTTTTGTCAAGCTTGAGGAGGATAACATATGCTTGTTCTATAACCTGCCCTTCGGGCAAGCCCATCGCTATTTTTTAACGAGCTTAACGATAGGGAAACTCGTTCTCGTCTAAAGACAAGTTTGTCGCTATATAATATTTTTAACGAGCCCAGCGACAAAGACAACTCGGTCCTTTTCATTTTTAGAGAGTCTGAAAAGGGTACATAAAGTGGACTCCAGGGGTCCTTTTTCGTCATCTAATCCCTTAAGTCCGAAAAAGTATAAAACAATACAGAAGGGATGAATGTTCGATATCTTTATCGAGCCGAACTAGACAAGCGCTCGATCTTTTTGTGCAATAATCCCTCAGGTCCAAAAAGATTAAAATCTAGAGGAGGGATAGCTCTTCCGGTCCTTTTAACGAGCTGGAAGGCCAAAACTCGGCAAACTTTTCATATTTTACGAGTCAGTGAAAAGAGCTCAAAGAAGACTCGTCTTTTGAGGAACGAGTGATAAACAGGGATAGCAGCAGATTCCAGGTACAGGTTGGAATTTTCCAATCACGGCAGTATTACAAGGATGGCTAAGTGAAATCACTCTTCGCAGCTGTTCCTCAAAATAGGTAAACAATCAAGTGGATGTGAATGATCGACCAAATGAAAAGTGGAGGTGACGGTACACAAACACGACCAAGGCTTTTATGGCTGATGAATTTACGGTCTCAAATGGTTATTTACCGGTTCATTTTTCTTAATGAGCTTGAACTCTGGGGGAAGCTTGCTCACATGCTTATGTTTATTTTTTAACGAGCATGAAGTCCGCGTTAAAACTGCTCGGTTTTTGCGTTTATTTTTTAACGAGCATGAACTTTGCCAAAACTGCTCATGTTTGCGTTTATTTTTTAACGAGCATGAACTTTTCCAAAACTGCTCGTTTTTACCAGTCATAAAGTAGGAAGGTCTCCTGGAAGATTGCTATTTTTTAAGGAGCTTCATCTCCCTACGCTTTGCTCCATACCCTCTCTTTGTGCAAGCTGGGTATCGACTTATCTACGGGTTAGCGGGGTTAGACCTACCTAAAAACTAAAAAGCCACCCGTGCTTGCATTCCAAGAGGTTTGCATGCCCCCAGGTATAAAGTCTAATTTCAAGGTCGCCCTTACTTATCCGTTAAAAACCTTTGTTTTCAACGGGTGAGGCTTACCTCTTTCAGGTTACCCAAAGATTGTTTTGTTAATCTTTCAAACAGAACTTTCTTCGGCGACGCCGACTAGGCGACGGTGAATGACGTTGCTCCGCCACACACTTAACTTTAAAAAAAGAATCTTTTTCCAGAACAACCCCACTTCCTAACAGCCCCTTCTTCTGCATGAGAGCTCTTGCCGGCTCTTCTGTTTTACGAAGATGAAGGAGGGGACGGGGTACGGACTAGTCATATTCTCCCGCGGAAATTCTACTTTACACCCAAGGTTTTCTCTGACCAGAGCAGACCAGGATGCATGCCCCCTGGGTTCCAGCCCTACTTTCCTGAATCACTCGCACTCATCAGGAAGAAGAACCGGAGGTAGAGACCTTTCTTGATCGAAAAGACCATTCAGGATAGGTATGTGACTATTTGCGATGCGTGATCTCGGAAATGAAAGTTGGTCTATGAGCTTGACCATTCTTCCTTCGTATGGAAAACACATTATTCGAAAGAGTGAGGAGACTATTGCTTCCATGCAATATATGTAGTCTCGTCCAAGGAGTAGGTTATAATCCAAGGGTCCTTGGACGACCATCAAGTTCATCTTGACAGCCTTCCCTTTCAAGGTAATAGGCACATTAGGTAGAATCCCTAATGGTCGACTGGTTCCTTTGTCAAAACCCGAGAGATTTCTTATCTCAGGCAAAAGCGCTGGGCAACCCAGTGCTTTCCAAGCAATAGAGGACAGGATACTCACAGACGCCCCTTCATCAATGATAGTTCCAGCCATCACCATTTTGTATATTTGGACTATAATTCTAAATGGTATACTGGCTGGCAACCGGGGTCTGCCTAGTTGGTTCCAATCAAAGGACACGACCAGGTTGCTTGGTGGTGGGACTGAATATACGGCCGGGTATGATCCTGAAGATGCTCCTTCCTGCGATAAAGGAGTGGGCACATTGCCCTGATGTTCATCAGAATCGGTGTTGATGAAAAGAATCTGGACGGTGTCATCCTTACTCTCTTCGGTAGGGGTGTCAGTTGAAGATGAATCCTCAGTGACTGTGGTGTTTGAAGATGAAACTTCTGAAGGGAGAACCGGGTCAACTGCCGTTTCGACCTTTGGACTTTTGTACGGTCTGGATTCAGCAGGTTCACTTTCAGTGACTGACACTTCAGCTGGCTCTATGAGCGGGGCAGCTGTATTTTCGACCAACGAAGGACTTGGTGCCAGTTTTTGGTATCCAGGAGGAAGTAGCAACGGTGCAACCGGTTGATCTTCCAAAACTCTCTTTGCTTCGTCTAAAAAGGGACAACGGCGGAGGGTGTGATTGCCTTCACACAGTTCGCAGGGGAATCTCATTCCCCTTCGTCGTCTAGGACCTTCACTTTCATTGGTCGACGGTAAGCCTTCAACCTGGATGTCAGAGGTTGACGCTTCCGAACTGTGCAAACGAGGGGACCAGTCCCTTAGTATCCGGGGAATACTGGGACAATCACGGTGGAGGTGGTCCCCTCTACATATGACACATGGCGATTTGGACCCGGTCCGTGCTGTGTGTGGATTTTTGTTAGATGCCTTTTGCTTGCCCCAAGGCGCCTTTGGCTCCTTCTGCTTCTTTTCTTTCTTCTTCTTTTCCTTCTTCTTTTCTATGGGAGCTCCGCTTTCGGCGGCTTGACCTTTCGAAGAAGAAGGATCGGAGGAAGGCTTATAAGAAGTGGAAGGCTGGAGGGTAGCTCTAGACTGGTCTAACTGTTGACTCGACTGTTCAGGAACCGTGGTGTTCTGAACTACAGTGGTTGAGAATAGCCAAACTGGCAAGCCAATTGTCAGTCCTGGAAGCGACAATGTGGCCATGTGGGGCGCACCAACTTCTCCCCAAGAGGAGAAAGGGCTAGGGGTCCCATCATGTGGAATCCCTTGGTTGGTGTGTTCCATGTTCTCAACCTAAAGATCAACGTAGGAATCAGGGGTAATTATGTTCCGTTTAGAATGAATTTTATATGACGACGCTTTAGACACAACTTGCTTTTTCAATTTTTAAGAGTCGAGAAAAAGCTAAAGATGACTCTAGTCTCCTTCGATGTATTAACGAGCCCGAAGTGACAAATGCTCAGATGGACTTTTTCAGTTATATAGTTTGAAAAAGGCCAAAAGAAACTACTCTGGAGTTCTAGGCAGAGGGTGTGCCAAACCTTTCGCGAAACCACAGAATACGTTTTACGGTACGAGTGGTCGATCTTCGTGAATGCTGTGTTCACTGCATCGCGATCAGTAGGGCGGCCGACACGGCTTCCTATGGATAAAGGCTTTGTTCCTATAGGGGTCCCCCAATATACGCGACGGTACGCGGGGGCACAAGTCCGTATTAGTGCTATCGTCCCTCAGGAGGAATCACCCACCTTCGTAGAGATCGACAGTCACTATGTTTAACGACGCCGGTTCACGTCTCTACCTAGACCTCTATTGTGTTTCGTTATGTTTCAAAGCGTTGTTAGATAAATTCAGTTCTTTTTAGGTTGATCTTGCTTAGCAGTTTGCCTTTATGGATCACCACGTGATGTATGATACAACTCCTAAATGCAGTCTAAGAATGATAAGCAAGCTTTTTTCAATTCTTTCAACTTATGAAAATCTTAACTACTGAGGGAAAAGAAAGACATCATCTTTTCAAACAGATCATAGAGCACACACTGATGCACTTTCCTAAATCGACATGCAAACTATCAAAATGCACATGCACAATGCAAGTATTTCTTTTCTTCTTCCTTAATGTTGATGTATTACAAAAAGAAAGCTGTTGTACGATTTCGAATTCTATTTCAAGCGAAAGCAAACAAGTATTTGTCCAATAATCAAAAGAACACCTTAAGATTCACTCGTTTCGAACACAAGAAATACTGAAATCCGAACCATATAACGAAAGCAAATGCTCAAGCAGCTATGAACAGCAATAAACTAGCTCTTAGAATCACAACGACACTTTATCACAGGTCTAGATCCAAGAGGTCATAGCAAGACTAGTTCACTTTCGCTACGGGAAACTGTGAATGAAAGCAAGAAATACAATAAGAAAAATCACAGTTTCTTCATACAACTGAGGTGGAATGAAGGCAAAGAAAGATAGTTTCAGCTGGGTATACAGGTTGACAACAGGCTGCAAAAACAATATTGAAAACTGGGCAACAGACAGTGGGGAACCCCAGCTGCACAAGGAAAAACTGGATCAGCGCAGGTGCTGCACTGTCAATCTGACATGCAGCGCAGGTAGCCCCTTCGGGACCTGCGTTGCAGCGTAGGTAGCCTTTGCTGCAGCTGCACTGAAGAGACAACTCTCGTCTCTCTCAGATTCCGGGTCACAGTTTGCTCAAAAATCAATGGTTTTTGGCGAAATCAGAAGCTATCAGTCAAGTATACACTAGAGGATGATTAAAGGAATATGAACACTATCACAAAGAGCTAAAAAGAGTCCTTGTGGATCAGCTCTTCAAATCATAAACATGCCCAGCACTGGGCTAGAGTAGCTGCCCTCTACTTTGCGTTCGAAGGATTCGAATGCAGTTCGATTCGGTACTCCCTTTGTTTAGGAAATGAATAGCAAGAAACACAAGCTACCAACAAGACACGATCCCCAGCGGAGTCGCCAGTCTGTTGTGGGGAAAAGTATCCAACACGGAATGACCCTATCCCACTCTAAGGGTGATAGTTCCTTAGCAACAGCTGAAGCAAAGCTATCTAAAGTTACTTCTTTATGACATGCAAGAGATGAAAGGAAGAGATCCACTTACCGATGTCTTGCGCAAATGGTCGATCCGATCTCCTCTATTTGCCGCTTGCTCCCAGCTCCAAGTCTTCTCACGGGCCCAACTACACGAGATCCTGCGAACAAGACAAGAAAAGGAAACTACAAGAAGCATGCATTCATAATTGATTCAAGGATTAGCATAAATCAAATACGCAAGTAAGACAATACACCATTGAAACACATGCGAATAGAAGAACCTCAAATGCTTTATTAATATAAGGAAGCAAGGTTCAGGCGGTGATACAACCGTAAGAGGTCCAATCCAGCATCACCTTCCCGACGGAAAGAAATCTCCTCTTCACCTCCCTCAAGCAATCACCCAATACTCACAACTGTAAACCAACAGCAATTCTTTGCACTAAATTCCGGCCTCTAGATCCCATGGGATGAGATCCTTATATAGAGTTTTGGAGTGAAGATAAGTCAGCTTGATGTGTGACTTGTTGTCCTCTTCAACTCCAGTTGTTCTTCAGTCCTTCACTCAGAGTTTCTACCTTCCACTTGGAGTTTTAGAACCTCTTTACTCATCATTAGGCGAATCTTCTGATCCAAGTGTCATTTTGGAAGCTTCCTGGGCACTGGCACATTGAGAAAAGATTCCTCCACATGTCAAAGTACGCCCAGCGCAGGTAGCCTTTGTTTCACTTGCTATGCAACGCAGGTACACCATAGAGCTTTTGACATTCAGCGCAGATGCTTAGTGGAGCAGCTGCTTTGATCCAAAATTGACCTGTTTTTGAGTGTTTTTCAGTGGAGAACTGATTTGCAGTGCTGTGGTTTGCTGACCTTGTTCCTCTAAGGGTAAGAACAACATGTTTAGGGACTTTGGATCCCTCAGATTATTAACATTTCATGCTCCATGCTGTAAGGCACAAAAATGTCTATAACAGTTGCCCCCTAAAGTATGAGGTCGTTTATCGGGTGAAATGCTTTATTAGGAGGATCCGAAGTTCATTCAATCGTCGAGAGGTGACCTGTAACAAAATACAATACAATACATTATCTTTTCATACTTTATTTTCATGATCTAGCTGATGTGGGCATTTCCCATGCTCAGCTTTATAAATACATTTGCTGTACATAAACAGACGATCGTCTGATAATAGACTGATAATTCTCTGCTTTTAATTATCATCCTTTTAGTAGGATGATCATCTGCTGCACATGTCTATGTTTTTATCTCCTGAATATATATCGCAGCCCGGATGGATGAAACTAGATCCGAGGTCTTCAAACTTGTCCGATCTTCACTCTAGTACAAGTCGATCCATGTGAGAATTTCTTGAAGTCGAACATGGAAAGACATCGCTTGATTACCAGTCAATGATGTAAACTGTTAACAAGCGCGAGAGGAATCACCGATAATGATGATGACCCCCAAGGTACTGTAGCACAATTCACGTGGCGTGAATATAGGATCTGACGTCGAACACCACGCAAAGTCTCCCGGTCGAAGGTCATTAATGTATACCTATCGCCGGAAGTGAGAAACTTGCCATTGAGGCATGCAAGCTTCAAAGTACTGAGGGGGTGTTCCTAGATCAACTTCTTGGATAATGAGCTGATGTCGACAAGAAGTGATCCGTCAAAGGAGGGCCTTAATGAATCCCACATCAGTGACACGGAACGGAGCTAGTGATGATGGTGAAAACGATCTGTGAAATATGATTCAGGGTGGCGGTCATGGAAGGATGAAAGATGATGTATGGTAGTGGATGGGACCCGGTTGACACTTTCTGAATGACATCTCTTGAACATATAACGACACTGATGTGATGGATCGGTAGCATTACCCCATATATGGATGGTATGGCGGGACCATGGTGAAGGGACCAGTGAATGATAATAACCCAACCCGATATTTACGGAGGCAAAAGTGTCATGTTCAAGAGCGACTTGCTACCATTAAGCTTTGAGGTTCTTCCCAATTTTTCCCCAGTCATTTCTGACCAGTACCTCTTTATTTTTGTCAAGCTTGAGGAGGATAACATATGCTTGTTCTATAACCTGCCCTTCGGGCAAGCCCATCGCTATTTTTTAACGAGCTTAACGATAGGGAAACTCGTTCTCGTCTAAAGACAAGTTTGTCGCTATATAATATTTTTAACGAGCCCAGCGACAAAGACAACTCGGTCCTTTTCATTTTTAGAGAGTCTGAAAAGGGTACATAAAGTGGACTCCAGGGGTCCTTTTTCGTCATCTAATCCCTTAAGTCCGAAAAAGTATAAAACAATACAGAAGGGATGAATGTTCGATATCTTTATCGAGCCGAACTAGACAAGCGCTCGATCTTTTTGTGCAATAATCCCTCAGGTCCAAAAAGATTAAAATCTAGAGGAGGGATAGCTCTTCCGGTCCTTTTAACGAGCTGGAAGGCCAAAACTCGGCAAACTTTTCATATTTTACGAGTCAGTGAAAAGAGCTCAAAGAAGACTCGTCTTTTGAGGAACGAGTGATAAACAGGGATAGCAGCAGATTCCAGGTACAGGTTGGAATTTTCCAATCACGGCAGTATTACAAGGATGGCTAAGTGAAATCACTCTTCGTAGCTGATCCTCAAAATAGGTAAACAATCAAGTGGATGTGAATGATCGGCCAAATGAAAAGTGGAGGTGACGGTACACAAACACGACCAAGGCTTTTATGGCTGATGAATTTACGGTCTCAAATGGTTATTTACCGGTTCATTTTTCTTAATGAGCTTGAACTCTGGGGGAAGCTTGCTCACATGCTTATGTTTATTTTTTAACGAGCATGAAGTCCGCGTTAAAACTGCTCGGTTTTTGCGTTTATTTTTTAACGAGCATGAACTTTGCCAAAACTGCTCATGTTTGCGTTTATTTTTTAACGAGCATGAACTTTGCCAAAACTGCTCATGTTTGCGTTTATTTTTTAACGAGCATGAACTTTGCCAAAAATGCTCGTTTTTACCAGTCATAAAGTAGGAAGGTCTCCTGGAAGATTGCTATTTTTTAAGGAGCTTCATCTCCCTACGCTTTGCTCCATACCCTCTCTTTGTGCAAGCTGGGTATCGACTTATCTACGGGTTAGCGGGGTTAGACCTACCTAAAAACTAAAAAGCCACCCGTGCTTGCATTCCAAGAGGTTTGCATGCCCCCAGGTATAAAGTCTAATTTAAAGGTCGCCCTTACTTATCCGTTAAAAACCTTTGTTTTCAACGGGTGAGGCTTACCTCTTTCAGGTTACCCAAAGATTGTTTTGTTAATCTTTCAAACAGAACTTTCTTCGGCGACGCCGACTAGGCGACGGTGAATGACGTTGCTCCGCCACACACTTAACTTTAACAAAAGAATCTTTTTCCAGAACAACCCCACTTCCTAACAGCCCCTTCTTCTGCATGAGAGCTCTTGCCGGCTCTTTTGTTTTACGAAGATGAAGGAGGGGACGGGGTACGGACTAGTCATATTCTCCCGCGGAAATTCTACTTTACACCCAAGGTTTTCTCCGACCAGAGCAGACCAGGATGCATGCCCCCTGGGTTCCGGCCCTACTTTCCCGAATCACTCACACTCATCAGGAAGAAGAACCGGAGGTAGAGACCTTTCTTGATCGAAAAGACCATTCAGGATAGGTATGTGACTATTTGCGATGCGTGATCTCGGAAATGAAAGTTGGTCTACGAGCTTGACCATTCTTCCTTCGTATGGAAAACACATTATTCGAAAGAGTGAGGAGACTATTGCTTCCATGCAATATATGTAGTCTCGTCCAAGGAGTAGGTTATAATCCAAGGGTCCTTGGACGACCATCAAGTTCATCTTGACAGCCTTCCCTTTCAAGGTAATAGGCACATTAGGTAGAATCCCTAATGGTCGACTGGTTCCTTTGTCAAAACCCGAGAGATTTCTTATCTCAGGCAAAAGCGCTGGGCAACCCAGTGCTTTCCAAGCAATAGAGGACAGGATACTCACAGACGCCCCTTCATCAATGATAGTTCTAGCCATCACCATTTTGTATATTTGGACTATAATTCTAAATGGTATACTGGCTGGCAACCGGGGTCTGCCTAGTTGGTTCCAATCAAAGGACACGACCAGGTTGCTTGGTGGTGGGACCGAATATACGGTCGGGTATGATCCTGACGATGCTCCTTCCTGCGATAAAGGAGTGGGCACATTGCCCTGATGTTCATCAGAATCGGTGTTGATGAAAAGAATCTGGACGGTGTCATCCTTACTCTCTTCGGTAGGGGTGTCAGTTGAAGATGAATCCTCAGTGACTGTGGTGTTTGAAGATGAAACTTCTGAAGGGAGAACCGGGTCAACTGCCGTTTCGACCTTTGGACTTTCGTACGGTCCGGATTCAGCAGGTTCACTTTCAGTGACTGACACTTCAGCTGGCTCTATGAGCGGGGCAGCTGTATTTTCGACCAACGAAGGACTTGGCGCCAGTTTTTGGTATCCAGGAGGAAGTAGCAACGGTGCAACCGGTTGATCTTCCAAAACTCTCTTTGCTTCGTCTAAAAAGGGACAACGGCGGAGGGTGTGATTGCCTTCACACAGTTCGCAGGGGAATCTCATTCCCCTTCGTCGTCTAGGACCTTCACTTTCGTTGGTCGACGGTAAGCCTTCAACCTGGCTGTCAGAGGTTGACGCTTCCGAACTGTGCAAACGAGGGGACCAGTCCCTTAGTATCCGAGGAATACTGGGACAATCACGGTGGAGGTGGTCCCCTCTACATATGACACATGGCGATTTGGGCCCGGTCCGTGCTGTGTGTGGATTTTTGTTAGATGCCTTTTGCTTGCCCCCAGGCGCCTTTGGCTCCTTCTGCTTCTTTTCTATGGGAGCTCCGCTTTCGGCGGCTTGACCTTTCGAAGAAGAAGGATCGGAGGAAGGCTTATAAGAAGTGGAAGGCTGGAGGGTAGCTCTAGACTGGTCTAACTGTTGACTCGACTGTTCAGGAACCGTGGTGTTCTGAACTACAGTGGTTGAGAATAGCCAAACTGGCAAGCCAATTGTCAGTCCTGGAAGCGACAATGTGGCCATGTGGGGCGCACCAACTTCTCTCCAAGAGGATAAAGGGCTAGGGGTCCCATCATGTGGAATCCCTTGGTTGGTGTGTTCCATGTTCTCAACCTAAAGATCAACGTAGGAATCAGGGGTAATTATGTTCCGTTTAGAATGAATTTTATATGACGACGCTTTAGACACAACTTGCTTTTTCAATTTTTAAGAGTCGAGAAAAAGCTAAAGATGACTCTAGTCTCCTTCGATGTATTAACGAGCCCGAAGTGACAAATGCTCGGATGGACTTTTTCAGTTATATAGTTTGAAAAAGGCCAAAAGAAACTACTCTGGAGTTCTAGGCAGAGGGTGTGCCAAACCTTTCGCGAAACCACAGAATACGTTTTACGGTACGAGTGGTCGATCTTCGTGAATGCTGTGTTCACTGCATCGCGATCAGTAGGGCGGCCGACACGGCTTCCTATGGATAAAGGCTTTGTTCCTATAGGGGTCCCCCAATATACGCGACGGTACGCGGGGGCACAAGTCCGTATTAGTGCTATCGTCCCTCAGGAGGAATCACCCACCTTCGTAGAGATCGACAGTCACTATGTTTAACGACGCCGGTTCACGTCTCTACCTAGACCTCTACTGTGTTTCGTTATGTTTCAAAGCGTTGTTAGATAAATTCAGTTCTTTTTAGGTTGATCTTGCTTAGCAGTTTGCCTTTATGGATCACCACGTGATGTATGATACAACTCCTAAATGCAGTCTAAGAATGATAAGCAAGCTTTTTTCAATTCTTTCAACTTATGAAAATCTTAACTACTGAGGGAAAAGAAAGACATCATCTTTTCAAACAGATCATAGAGCACACATTGATGCACTTTCCTAAATCGACATGCAAACTATCAAAATGCACATGCACAATGCAAGTATTTCTTTTCTTCTTCCTTAATGTTGATGTATTACAAAAAGAAAGTTGTTGTACGATTTCGAATTCTATTTCAAGCGAAAGCAAACAAGTATTTGTCCAATAATCAAAAGAACACCTTAAGATTCACTCGTTTCGAACACAAGAAATACTGAAATCCAAACCATATAACGAAAGCAAATGCTCAAGCAGCTATGAACATCAATAAACTAGCTCTTAGAATCACAACGACACTTTATCACAGGTCTAGATCCAAGAGGTCATAGCAAGACTAGTTCACTTTCGCTACGGGAAACTGTGAATGAAAGCAAGAAATACAATAAGAACAATCACGGTTTCTTCATACAACTGAGGCGGAATGAAGGCAAAGAAAGATAGTTTCAGCTGGGTATACAGGTTGACAACAGGCTGCAAAAACAATATTGAAAATTGGGCAAGAGACAGTGGGGAACCCCAGCTGCACAAGGCAAAACTGGATTAGCGCAGGTGCTGCACTGTCAATCTGACATGCAGCGCAGGTAGCCCCTTCAGGACCTGCATTGCAGCGCAGGTAGCCTTTGCTGCAGCTGCACTGAAGAGACAACTCTCGTCTCTCTCAGATTCCGGGTCACAGTTTGCTCAAAAATCAATGGTTTTTGGCGAAATCAGAAGCTATCAGTCAAGTATACACTAGAGGATGATTAAAGGAAGATGAACACTATCACAAAGAGCTAAAAAGAGTCCTTGTGGATCAGCTCTTCAAATCATAAACATGCCCAGCACTGGGCTAGAGTAGCTGCCCTCTACTTTGCGTTCGAAGGATTCGAATGCAGTTCGATTCGGTACTCCCTTTGTTTAGGAAATGAATAGCAAGAAACACAAGCTACCAACAAGACACGATCCCCAGCGGAGTCACCAGTCTGTTGTGGGGAAAAGTATCCAACACGGAATGACCCTATCCCACTCTAAGGGTGATAGTTCCTTAGCAACAGCTGAAGCAAAGCTATCTAAAGTTACTTCTTTATGACATGCAAGAGATGAAAGGAAGAGATCCACTTACCGATGTCTTGCGCAAATGGTCGATCCAATCTCCTCTATTTGCCGCTTGCTCCCAGCTCCAAGTCTTCTCACGGGCCCAGCTACACGAGATCCTGCGAACAAGACAAGAAAAGGAAACTACAAGAAGCATGCATTCATAATTGATTCAAGGATTAGCATAAATCAAATACGCAAGTAAGACAATACACCATTGAAACACATGCGAATAGAAGAACCTCAAATGCTTTATTAATATAAGGAAGCAAGGTTCAGGCGGTGATACAACCGTAAGAGGTCCAATCCAGCATCACCTTCCCGACGGAAAGAAATCTCCTCTTCACCTCCCTCAAGCAATCACCCAATACTCACAACTGTAAACCAACAGCAATTCTTTGCACTAAATTCCGGCCTCTAGATCCCATGGGATGAGATCCTTATATAGAGTTTTGGAGTGAAGATAAGTCAGCTTGATGTGTGACTTGTTGTCCTCTTCAACTCCAGTTGTTCTTCAGTCCTTCACTCAGAGTTTCTACCTTCCACTTGGAGTTTTAGAACCTCTTTACTCATCATTAGGCGAATCTTCTGATCCAAGTGTCATTTTGGAAGCTTCCTGGGCACTGGCACATTGAGAAAAGATTCCTCCACATGTCAAAGTACGCCCAGCGCAGGTAGCCTTTGTTTCACTTGCTATGCAACGCAGGTACACCATAGAGCTTTTGACATTCAGCGCAGATGCTTAGTGGAGCAGCTGCTTTGATCCAAAATTGACCTGTTTTTGAGTGTTTTTCAGTGGAGAACTGATTTGCAGTGCTGTGGTTTGCTGACCTTGTTCCTCTAAGGGTAAGAACAACATGTTTAGGGACTTTGGATCCCTCAGATTATTGACATTTCATGCTCCATGCTGTAAGGCACAAAAATGTCTATAACAGTTGCCCCCTAAAGTATGAGGTCGTTTATCGGGTGAAATGCTTTATTAGGAGGATCCGAAGTTCATTCAATCGTCGGGAGGTGACCTGTAACAAAATACAATACAATACATTATCTTTTCATACTTTCTTTTCAAGATCTAGCTGATGTGGGCATTTCCCATGCTCAGCTTTATAAATACATTTGTTGTACATAAACAGATGATCGTCTGATAATAGACTGATAATTCTCTGCTTTTAATTATCATCCTTTTAGTAGGATGATCATCTGCTGCACATGTCTATGTTTTTATCTCCTGAATATATATCGCAGCCCGGATGGATGAAACTAGATCCGGGGTCCTCAAACTTGTCCGATCTTCACTCTAGTACAAGTCGATCCATGTGAGAATTTCTTGAAGTCGAACATGGAAAGACATCGCTTGATTACCAGTCAATGATGTAAACTGTTAACAAGCGCGAGAGGAATCACCGATAATGATGATGACCCCCAAGGTACTGCAGCACAATTCACGTGGCGTGTATATAGGATCTGATGTCGAACACCACGCAAAGTCTCCCGGTCGAAGGTCATTAATGTATACCTATCGCCGGAAGTGAGAAACTTGCCATTGAGGCATGCAAGCTTCAAAGTACTGAGGGGGTGTTCCTAGATCAACTTCTTGGATAATGAGCTGATGTCGACAAGAAGTGATCTGTCAAAGGAGGGCCTTAATGAATCCCACATCAGTGACACGGAACGGAGCTAGTGATGATGGTGAAAACGATCTGTGAAATATGATTCAGGGTGGCGGTCATGGAAGGATGAAAGATGATGTATGGTAGTGGATGGGACCCGGTTGACACTTTCTGAATGACATCTCTTGAACATATAACGACACTGATGTGATGGATCGGTAGCATTACCCCATATATGGATGGTATGGCGGGACCATGGTGAAGGGACCAGTGAATGATAATAACCCAACCCGATATTTACGGAGGCAAAAGTGTCATGTTCAAGAGCGACTTGCTACCATTAAGCTTTGAGGTTCTTCCCAATTTTTCCCCAGTCATTTCTGACCAGTACCTCTTTATTTTTGTCAAGCTTGAGGAGGATAACATATGCTTGTTCTATAACCTGCCCTTCGGGCAAGCCCATCGCTATTTTTTAACGAGCTTAACGATAGGGAAACTCGTTCTCGTCTAAAGACAAGTTTGTCGCTATATAATATTTTTAACGAGCCCAGCGACAAAGACAACTCGGTCCTTTTCATTTTTAGAGAGTCTGAAAAGGGTACATAAAGTGGACTCCAGGGGTCCTTTTTCGTCATCTAATCCCTTAAGTCCGAAAAAGTATAAAACAATACAGAAGGGATGAATGTTCGATATCTTTATCGAGCCGAACTAGACAAGCGCTTGATCTTTTTGTGTAATAATCCCTCAGGTCCAAAAAGATTAAAATCTAGAGGAGGGATAGCTCTTCCGGTCCTTTTAACGAGCTGGAAGGCCAAAACTCGGCAAACTTTTCATATTTTACGAGTCAGTGAAAAGAGCTCAAAGAAGACTCGTCTTTTGAGGAACGAGTGATAAACAGGGATAGCAGCAGATTCCAGGTACAGGTTGGAATTTTCCAATCACGGCAGTATTACAAGGATGGCTAAGTGAAATCACTCTTCGCAGCTGTTCCTCAAAATAGGTAAACAATCAAGTGGATGTGAATGATCGGCCAAATGAAAAGTGGAGGTGACGGTACACAAACACGACCAAGGCTTTTATGGCTAATGAATTTACGGTCTCAAATGGTTATTTACCGGTTCATTTTTCTTAATGAGCTTGAACTCTGGGGGAAGCTTGCTCACATGCTTATGTTTTTTTTTTAACGAGCATGAAGTCCGCGTTAAAACTGCTCGGTTTTTGCGTTTATTTTTTAACGAGCATGAACTTTGCCAAAACTGCTCATGTTTGCGTTTATTTTTTAACGAGCATGAACTTTGCCAAAACTACTCGTTTTTACCAGTCATAAAGTAGGAAGGTCTCCTGGAAGATTGCTATTTTTTAAGGAGCTTCATCTCCCTACGCTTTGCTCCATACCCTCTCTTTGTGCAAGCTGGGTATCGACTTATCTATGGGTTAGCGGGTTAGACCTACCTAAAAACTAAAAAGCCACCCGTGCTTGCATTCCAAGAGGTTTGCATGCCCCCAGGTATAAAGTCTAATTTCAAGGTCGCCCTTACTTATCCGTTAAAAACCTTTGTTTTCAACGGGTGAGGCTTACCTCTTTCAGGTTACCCAAAGATTGTTTTGTTAATCTTTCAAACAGAACTTTCTTCGGCGACGCCGACTAGGCGACGGTGAATGACGTTGCTCCGCCACACACTTAACTTTAACAAAAGAATCTTTTTCCAGAACAACCCCACTTCCTAACAGCCCCTTCTTCTGCATGAGAGCTCTTGCCGGCTCTTCTGTTTTACGAAGATGAAGGAGGGGACGGGGTACGGACTAGTCATATTCTCCCGCGGAAATTCTACTTTACACCCAAGGTTTTCTCCGACCAGAGCAGACCAGGATGCATGCCCCCTGGGTTCCGGCCCTACTTTCCCGAATCACTCGCACTCATCAGGAAGAAGAACCGGAGGTAGAGACCTTTCTTGATCGAAAAGACCATTCAGGATAGGTATGTGACTATTTGCGATGCGTGATCTCGGAAATGAAAGTTGGTCTACGAGCTTGACCATTCTTCCTTCGTATGGAAAACACATTATTCGAAAGAGTGAGGAGACTATTGCTTCCATGCAATATATGTAGTCTCGTCCAAGGAGTAGGTTATAATCCAAGGGTCCTTGGATGACCATCAAGTTCATCTTGACAGCCTTCCCTTTCAAGGTAATAGGCACATTAGGTAGAATCCCTAATGGTCGACTGGTTCCTTTGTCAAAACCCGAGAGATTTCTTATCTCAGGCAAAAGCGCTGGGCAACCCAGTGCTTGCCAAGCAATAGAGGACAGGATACTCACAGACACCCCTTCATCAATGATAGTTCCAGCCATCACCATTTTGTATATTTGGACTATAATTCTAAATGGTATACTGGCTGGCAACCGGGGTCTGCCTAGTTGGTTCCAATCAAAGGACACGACCAGGTTGCTTGGTGGTGGGACCGAATATACGGTCGGGTATGATCCTGACGATGCTCCTTCCTGCGATAAAGGAGTGGGCACATTGCCCTGATGTTCATCAGAATCGGTGTTGATGAAAAGAATCTGGACGGTGTCATCCTTACTCTCTTCGGTAGGGGTGTCAGTTGAAGATGAATCCTCAGTGACTGTGGTGTTTGAAGATGAATCCTCAGTTGTCAAACTTCCCCCAAACTTGACACTAATCAAATTTCCTGATGGTTTTGACACTGATATGTCTTACCAATTGAGAGAAAGAAACCCTCCAACTTTAGAACAGATGCAGAGTGATGAATTTAGTGTAGAAGCTAACTTGTTGGCTAAAAGAGCTAGAATGAGAAATGAGAGAAGAGTTACCATTAAGGAAGAACCATCCACTTCAGATGTTAAGATAGATACTTTGGCTAAAATTTTAGAAAAGTTAGTGGATAGATTAGAAATTATGGAAAGAAAACCACAATGGGATAATTAACAACAAGGTCCTCAAATAAGAAATCAAAACTTTATAAAGAATCCCAACCCTGGTAAATCTAGAGAAGGGCCACCTGATCAACAGATTAGACCACCTTTCCAAGAAAACTATGCTGAAATTTCTCACCAAAATGAAGAAGATCAAGACACTCAGATTAACTTAATGGGAATAAATGATGGTAATACTATTTTTCTTACCCAAGAAGAACAAGAATTATGCATGTTACAACAATTACAGTTACAATCTAGAGAGTCCTTTGATTATAAACAAGGTTATGAATTTTCCATTAATGAAGTTCATAAGCAATATAACCTTAGGAGTAAGAAAAACACAGAAGCCCCTACTAATAAAACTATCCAAACTCAGACCAAGAAAATAGTGGGAGCTCCTGCAACCAAAGTGCTGCAAATTCTCTCTAGAGAAACCCAAAAAACTTTCACTCCAAAGATTGCAACCAGTCCAAAAATTGTAGATATTACAGATACTGTTGTTAAAACTTCAAAGGATGTCCAAAAATCAACTGATACTCAAGCTTCAAATGCTATTCAAATTTCAACTGCTTCCCAAACTATTCCAAATCAAAAAATTGAAAATAGTAAAATAGTGGACACCCAAACAGAAACTAAATTACCAATTGAAGATAAGAAAAAAAAGACTACACAAACTCCAATTGCCAAGGAGTAAATCATTCAGTTAGGCAAAACACAGACTCCATTTAATATCCAAACTGAAATTTCCAAATTGAAAATATCAGTTCCTTTAACAGAATTGATAAAAAATGATTCCTACAAAGCCCAAATCACTGAAACACTAAATATAAATGAAGGAGAAGACTCTGTTAATCTAAATGATGACCAACCAGAGTTAATATTTGGTCCTGAGTTAAATGGAAAACATGAACAAAGTGGTGTTCCTCCATTCTATATTAGCTTGACTATTCATGATCAAATCTTACACAATACTATGTTAGATTCAGGAGCATCTCACAAATGGAAACATTGGATTTAGAGATAACCTAACCATACAAAGATCTTTTCTCTTTTGATTCTAGTAAAGTTAAATGTTTGGACCTAATAAAAGACTTGTGTGTCACTCTAGTTCAATACCCAGGTGAGAGTATTGTCATGGATATTGTATTTGTTGATATCCCTCCAAAGTATGGAATGCTATTATCTCGCTCATGGGGAGCAAAATTGCAAGGATCTCTACAATTAGACATGTCTTATGCCACAATCTCAGTATTTGGTCAGCGCAAAAATATCTATAGAGAAACTTTAATGAAATACATGGTCAGTAGTATAGATAAACCACAGAACTATCCTATTTATTTTGTACATTCTGATATGGATTCTTTGATTTTATGTAATTCAGACACTGAAAAAGACAATGACACAATTTTAAAACAAGAACATAAAGAACCTGACTGTGATAATATATTTCATGAATCTAGGTGGCACTTAGACTTTGATGGTTCAATGAACATATTAGGAGCAGGTGCAGGATTTTGGATTCCTAACATGGAAAATAATCATTATGAAGGTCATGCCTTTAGATTAAACTTTAAATGCACAAACAACATGGCAGAGTATGAATCTTTGATCTTAGGATTGCAAATTGTAAGAAACCTTGGAGCCAAGAGCATTTCTATCATGGGAGACTTGGAATTAATCATAAAAAAAATTAAAAGAGTGTATTATGTGAATAATCATAGGGTTAACCAATACAGAGAAATTGTTCTAGATTTGATTAAATAACTTCTTGAAATTGATTTTGCTGTTATTCCTAGGAAACAAAACATGAAAGCTCACAATGTGGCTACTTTTGCTAGCACTTGAAAATTACCTTTTCAGCCCAATCACCAGTGCACTGCAAAGGTAAGACACATACCTATTATAACTAATAATTTGAAATATTGGTAGATTTTTTCACAAGATTCTCAAATCTATGATTTCATGAATGCTAAGGGAGAATTCCAAAACTGTAACATAGATACGGATTGTACAGTAGATGACATCATAGATGATGAGATAGATATAAATGTTGTAGATAAACCCACTAAATTCACTAAAGTAGAAATAGATAACTTAGAAAAAGTAGAAATAGAAGAAATAGTTAATGATGATTCTGAGATTTTAAACGTTAAAAATAAATTTTTGCCTAAGGTATTAGTCCCATTAGAAGATTTGTTTGATTCAAATGATGTAGCTAGGAAACCAAAAATGGAGCCTTTAAGATCAAACATAGAAGAATGTAACATAGGAACAGAAGAAAAACCTAAGATTATTAAATTATCCAAAGAATTACCTCCAGCTGAAAAGTTGAAATACATAAGTTTGTTTAAAGAATTTCAAGATGTCTTTTCCTGGAGTTATGAAGACCTCAAATCTTATGACACCAGCATTATTCAACATAAAATACCCATTAAAGAAGATCAGAAACCCTTCAAAAAAAAACTTAGGAGGATTAATCCAGTTCTAATGCCATTGATTGAAAAATAAGTAAAAAGGATGTATGAGGCACAAATCATAGCACCAATTAGATATTCAAATTGGTTCTCTAATTTAGTCACCACTAGAAAGAAAACAAGAGAAATCAGACTCTGTGTTGATATCACAAACTTGAACAAATTATCACTGAAGGATAACTTTCCCCTCCCTAAAATGTACCACATTCTCCAGAGGGTAGTAGGGTCATCCATAATCTCATTACTTGATGGGTTTTCTGGATACAACCAAATCTTAGTTCAACTAGAGGATCAAGCAAAGACTGCATTTACCACTCCTTGGGGTACTTTCATGTATTTGAAAATGCCTTTTGGATTGATGAATGCTGAAGAAACATTCCAAAGAGCAATGGACATAGCTTTTGCAAAATAAATCCATGACTTTTTAGTTGTTTACCCAGATGATATCATAGTGTTTTTCAAATCAGATAATGAACATCTAGATCACCCAAGAAGAGTATTCATAAAATGCATAAAATTTGGTATATCCTTAAAAGACACTCTTTGGACTAGAATAAGGTAAAATCTCAGGACACATAATTTCAAAAGAGGGCATTAGAATTGATCCAGCTAGAATAGAGGCAATCCTAAACATCAGTCACCCTAGGAACATTACAGAATTTCAATCATTCCTAGGTAAAATAATTTTTCTTAGAAGATTCATTTCTAACATAGCCGAACTAATCAGAGAATTGAATAACATGTTAAGGAAAGATTCAACACTTAAATGGACAGTAGAGGCTAAGCAGCCTTTTGAGGAAATCAAAGAAGCCCTTACTAAAACACCTGTCCTCATAAGTCCTGATTTCAAAAAAGATTTTATAATTTTTTATTTTGCTTCAGAACACACTATTGTAGCAGTCTTGTTGCAAAGGAATGATCAGGGGTATGAGTAGCCTATTGCATTTTTCAGCAAATCTTTGAGAGATGCTACACTAAAGTATAATATAATGGAAAAACAAGCACTTTCTTTAGTAAAGGCTATTAAATATTTCAGAGTGTACATTTTATACTCACACATTATTGCATATGTTCCAAATTTAGTAGTAAAGGACATTCTAAAACGAATGGGCCTGAAGGAAAGAGAGACAAATGGATTGCCACTATTTTGGAATATGATATTGAAATAAAGCCCACAAAACTATTCAAAGGCCAAGGTTTACCTAAACTCATGGTTGAATCAAACTATCAGGCCTTAGATATAAATTTCATTGGTGATCTAGATGATCAGGAACAAATGATGACTCCACAGATCAGTGAAGATTTTTTAGATTCACCTTGGTATACAGATATCATATTTGTTTTACTAAATTTACAAGCTCCTCATATTTTATCTAGAACTAAAGGTAGATTCTTGAAAATGAAATCAATGAAATATGGTATCATTAAGAATGCTTTATTTTGGAAAGATAATGGTGGAATTTTGTTAAATTGTTTATTAAAAGATGAAGCTAACAAAGTCATGTAGGAATTTCATGCAGGAGATTGTGGAGGACACCTATACTAGAAAACAACTGTTGATAAGCTTTTAAGGTAGGTTTTTATTGGCCCACCCTTTTTGTAGATGTCAAGAAATACGTGACCTCCTATCACAAATTCCAAAGCTTTGAAGGAAAGAAAAAGCTATTACCTTTACCCCTCAAACCCATCTCCATAGAAATCCCATTTCAGCAATGTGATCTAGACTTCATTGGTGAAATTCACCCATCCTCCTCAGCCCAACATAAATGGATTTTTATAGCCACTGATTACTTTACTAAATGGATAGAAGCCATCCCTTCTAAACAAGCCACAGATTTTGTCATCATTTCATTCCTTTAAAACAACATCCTTTCTAGATTTGGATGCCCACAAAATATCATCACTGATAATGTTGCTGCTTCAAATCCAAGAAAATGGTAGACTTTTGTAACCAATACCACATTACCCTTGGCCATTCCACAACCTGTTACCCTCAAGGTAAAGGACTTGCAGAATCCTACAAAAGCCTGGTTAATATCATCAAGAAACTATTAGAAGACAATAAGAAGACCTGGAACAAAAAGTTGGTTAATGCCTTACGGGCAGATAGACTAACTACAAAAAAGTCTATTGGTACATCTCCTTATCAACTAGTATATGGAATGGATGTTGTTTTTCCATCCTCTTTAGGAGTACCAGTGATGAAGATGATCCAGGAACTACAGGTAGAATCCAATGATATCCAAAGGAGGATAAATCAGACAATACATTTGCAACAAACTAGGGAAGAAGTCTATATCAAATCCCAAGTCATCCAAGATAAAATCAAGAGTTTTGACAAGAAAACCAAAGCTGATGATTTTTACATAGGTGATAAAGTGCTCAAATGGGATTCCAGAAGAGAAGAAAAGGGTAAACATGGTAAATTTGATTTCCCATGGAAAGGCCCTTATATCATTTATGGTTACAGAGGTAACAATGCATTTTTCTTAAAGTAGTTAGATGGAACAGATCTACGAGGTGGACCAGTCAATGGTAGAATGTTGAAGCATTTCTTGTCCCCATATTAACATTAGTTCCTTCGTTTACTTTGCTCATTGTATATAACATTGCAAAGTTTAGATTGGATTTGATGATTATCTTTTGAGGTTGAAGCCCGAAGAGAAGGTCCTAAGCTTTGAAAGGTGTACCATCATATGTATGAATAAAGCACATCATAGAAAAGCAATTACTAGGCAACCACAGTCAAAGTTTCAAAGACTACTGATCTTCAAGTTCTTGACATTTCACCAGGAAATGCCTTCCCCATGTGGAGCCATTGTTAGGGTCCTATAATAATAGGATTCATAATTTTGAATTGACTATGATTAGTCTTGTAATATTGTACATACTTTTGCTTTCTGCAAAATGTTTTCCCATATTAAAAATAAAAAATGTAAAGAGGGTAATTCCTAGAAGAAAAATCAAAGGACTAAAAGAAAAGGATCAAAAACGAAAATAAAATATGAACCCCACCAAAAAGAGATAAAAATAGATTCTAAAAGTGATGCAAATTCAAATGCCACTACTTTTTACTTTACTTGGAAAAATAAGATTGTGTGCAGCTTGTCAAAAAATGCCACAATACATGATGGCGAAATAGTTTAATCTTGATTCATTCATGCTTTAAATTTCATGTTGATAGATAGAGAATAAAGATCTAGCCAAACTGTTTAATCTTGGCAGATCAGTATATAGGTATAGAAATATAATGAGCTCGTCAGTTTAATCTGAGCCATTGGAAGTTATAAGATTAGAATTAGATAGTTTTCTTATCAAAGAAAAAGAAATAAAGGGTCAGCAAGCTCAAATGCACCCTATGAATGAAGAAAAAATGCTAGGGTAAATAAAGGATAAGTAGAAGAGGTTTTGGAATGCACATCGTTGCTAGCTCAGATGCACCTTCATCATGCTTAATCCTATGTCTCATGTGTAGGAAGAATTATAAAAAAAAGAGGACATTCACAAAAATTTGTATATTACTTTGGGTATTTACCCTAAAGGTTCTATATAATTTTAGGCCTGAAGACTAAAGCCCATTCACTAATTTCCCCTCATTTCACTAAACCCCTACATGTCTAAATTATTAATTTCCCTTCATTACCCCTTCATTACTTTTCATTCCCTAATATTTTTTCCCCTTCTCGATGCCAAAGGACCCTTCCCTCTTCTTTTCCCCTTGTGAAAGTATCGCTTCCCATTCATTTTAACCCTTTTTCCCTTTATTTCACTCCTTTCCCTAAACATTTCCCTTTAAAAAACATTCTCCCCTTATCAATTTCCCTTTTCCACTTAAACCCACTAAAACCCCCTTATCCTAAGTTTAAATAATGTATCGGGCCCCCATTGAAAAACCCTCCCCGATACCCTTTTAACTTATATCCCTAGTATATTTCTTCCTAGGTCCCACATTTTATTAATACCCACTGCATATATTATTTCCCTTTACATTTTAATTAAAACCCAACCCCACACCCCGACTCATCCCTCACAACTCCACCACGTGATAGCCCTCCGATCACCCACCTCCAGATCCAACGGCCCACATCCCATATCGCGTGTTCCCAAATTCGATCTTTAGCATCCCAAAAGCAAGCAAGATTCGTAGTTTTGCCTGATCACCCTTTTTCCACGTGGCAGCCCCACGTTATATCACTTCCTTTGGAAAAATACCACCCTACACTCAAAAGTGGTGCGATAAGCCATAATACCGCCTCCCCGCGTAGGATAAAACCGCCTACTGTTCAAACATTAACTACGCGCCCAAAATTAACCATTGTTGGTTAAAAACCAAAAAGCTGCCATTTTAACTCTTTTTATTGTTATTTTATTGCCAAGAACCTCTGCTGACCAATTCCAAAGTGCCAAAAGACCTCTTGAACCATTTTGAGCCGTTTTTCAACCACAATTCAAACTTGACTACCAGAAGACGCTGCAGACTCCAATTTGAAGCAACACAAACACAATTGAAGCCTCAGAAAGCCTCCGCTGCTCCCACAGAAACCTTATGCATACCAAATCTTCATTTTCTAGGTATTCCTAAAAGTACCAGAAAGGCCCTGTACTTAAAGCTTTGCAAAACATTTTAAAAAGAATTAATCAATTAAACCAATTAAAAGCCTGGCCAACCTAAAAGCAAGCCACTATTGCATCCCAAACCCTTTGTTGCAAATTGTAATCACCTTTTGCACTATTCCAGAGGTCCTAAGATTACTCCTCAAGCCAGATAGTAATTAATTCAATAAAATAATCAAAACTATGGCTTCCCAGAGAATTTTGAATGCAAAACCCTAGAAACCCCTCACTTGGACATTGACCACCTACCATTGGTTGATAGAGATTTCCAAATAAAAGACACAACCTCCCCTAGCCATCTATTAAAGCTCCACTACTAGAGTAAAGACAAATTCCTCAACCACAATGATGATATCCAGTTATGGGAGTCTAATTTGCCCAAATACTTGTTCCCACAGGTATACCAGTTCCATGAAATCATCCACCTATGCCAACTCTGCTATATCCCAAGTCAAAGAGTCATAGTCTCTCCCAACTAGTAGATTTTATTCACAATCACTGCAGAGTCAATAAATGAGATGTTGCAGATCTAGCCAAAGCCCAATGAAACCCCATTTTCTATTGAGAACCTACTTAAGTTGTACCTAAAGCTAGACCTTCCCAAAAGAACTCAAATTTTTCAGACTTTCATCTTAGAAGAGGCTCATATTCCTAGTGACATTCCTCCATACTCTGCCACCATTTTCTCGGAGAGGGAAAGACATATTGTAACCATGTTGCCTTTTACAATAGGATATACCACTGATGAGCATGTAGATGAGCCTATACTTGCTTTCCTTTCTATTTTTTGCCCAGGCAAGCCTCCTGCTGTAGTTTTCAATTTTACCCAGTTCTTAGCAAACAAAATCCATGATCAATTGATCAGGTTTCCAGATGAAAGAGTATTCAAATACTCTTCAGTATTGTTCCATGTGTTCCTATATTTCCAATCAGACAGGTTTCCAGTCAAAATCCAAAAGATGGACACTAAGGGAAATCCCAGGTCTATTATATTTTGGACACCCTTGATCCAAAAATATTCCACTCTTTTCAACTACAAATAGTTCATTGATTCATTTTTTCACCCAGTGGTTAACATGCTAAGCAGTAGCAATCAACCCAGGATCAATGATGAGATAAAGAAAGTTTTATAGTTTTCCAAACACAGTAGAATAGGAGACTGGTATTTATACCAGAACCACACTGAAATAAGGGTGTATGGATGCCAGCTCACTCCCTATAAGCTGCCCAAATATCTTCCCATGAGGATATTTGCATTAGAGTATATCAGGCAGATCATAAATTCAGATGATGTGAATTTTCTATCAGCTAGGAAGAAAACACAGTTCAAAATCAAAAACCAAATTGGTCCTTTTATTTGCAATAATAGGGAGGCTGGAGAAGAAGCAGAAAAATGTTTACAAGAAATCAATTTCAATGATAGTTTCAAATGGAAGTATGATCCTTTAGGAGTCATAAACAAACTAAGACTCAAATTTAAATTGAGCCCTTTTATGCATGAGTCCAGGCTAGAGATTAAAAAATATGCCAACCAATCAGAGTGGTTGGAAAACACCTTAATTCATATGGAGAAATAGATGGATACTAGTTCCATTATGCATACTCCATCCCTACAGGACAGAAATGCAAAAAGGACTAGGGAAGAAGGTTCTTGCTCAAACAAGGATACAACAAATGACAGATTTGAAATCATGTACAGGAAGAAGCCCAAGCTAAATCTTGTAAATAAGCAAGAAGAGACAGTTGAGATAGTTGAGACAGTTCAAATCATTGATATAGATACAATGATTAGAGAAAGTACAACTTAAGCAGTTTCAGAGGAAACTCATCAGCCTTCAACCTCTAATACTCAGATTATTCAAAAATAGCTTAGTATTGAAGTCTCTTCATCCAACAAACCAGTGGATAAAGAAAAATATATAAAGGAGAAGTATAAAGAAATCAAATTGAGAAATGAAGCATTGAAAGTTGAAACCTATGCCCAATATTTCAAACAGACTCCTAGTAATCAGAATAGGTTACTTTCAACTTTTGACATTAAAACAGGGAAAATGAAAATGACCTTTTTGCAACCCACAGTATAGTAGCCTAAGTCATCAGCAGATTACAACAAGACATAATTTGAAGTTTTGGCCAACAATGTTCATCCCATAGATCAGATTGAGTTTCATAAGCAAGTAGGAGAAATGATATACTCAACAATGACCAACAAAGCTATGAGTGTACAAAAACTTCAAAATTCTCTAGAGAATATCACAACACAGTTTAAACTAGAAAAGGCATCCTCACAAGCAAAGGATAACAGAATTAAATCACTAGAAGAATTGGTTATTGAGATTGGATATAATCCAAATGACATCAAGGCAGCAGAAAAGCTCATAAAAAAAGAAGAATGAAGACATTGCTACATTGAAGAAGCAACTAAAATTGCCTCCTTCTGAACATCCACAGACCAAGGAAGTTCTAGAGAATCAAAGCCAAAAGGATGAGATGATGGACCTCATTCTTCAGCTAAATGCTCAATTGAAAGAAATGGAGAATGAGATGGATAAGTTAGTACAGGAGAAACAGGCCAGCATGGAAGTAGCTACTGCAACTGCTATTCCTACAATTACTACAATAGTTCCTTCTACTTTGGCAGTTTCAATGGCCACATCAACTCCAGTAGCTACATCACTTCCCACTACATCAACAACTACATCAGCAATAAGTTCAACAACAACAACAACAATTCATCTTAGTGATGAAGCAAGTAAACTGATCAAAGCCATGGAAGATATGCCCATCCAAAAAAAATTAAATATATAGACTTAAAGAAAAAACAAAAAGTCTAGAGGATGAAAATAAATTGGCTCAAATTATGCATAAGAATGAGACATAGAATTCAAACAGGTTGAATGAAAGGATACAAAAGTTAGAGAAGGAATTGACACTGAAAGAACCACTAGCCCAAGCAAAACAACTTTTGTAGGCCAATATCATTAACTCAGTCAATGATATTTGGCCATCTATACAGGTGATATTTGAACATAATGATTTGGTAAAAGAGGCTGGTGAGGCAATTCAAAGGGTTAGAGGCGAACTTGGGAATTATCCAGAAGAAGCCTCAAGAATAATCTAGTTCCTTAACTCAAAGAACAAGTATGAATTGTAGGAGCTTGGAATAGCTAACAGAATTGAGACCATACTAGAGGTAAAGAAGGTAATCACCAAGAGGAACCTAATGATATAGCTTGAGGAGAAGTGCCAAAAAATGGAGCTAGCAATAGCTAGGTTTATGGTGAAATTTGATGCTTTGAGGTATAAAGGTCTACCTAATCCATTGGTGATTAATGACAAACTGATGCCACGTGAAGACTACAATAATAAAATCAGAGAAGTGGCAAAGGAACAAGGCAATAGTTCCTCCATGAAAGGGATTCCTACAGGAAAAGTGCTTTACCAAACCTTTGAGAACCTCTTTTACCTCCAGCATGAGGTAAAACATCTTTTTATAAACAAGCCCACTTTTGCAAAATACACAGAAATTGATGAAGTCTACAGAAGAATGGTAAATATTAAATTACCAGATGCAAAGACTTTGGAAAAGTTAAATGATTTACTGTAAAAAATGCAAGGTAAATAGTGAATACAGAGTAGTCAAGGTAAAACAACAGATCAACTAAGTCAAAGAATATCAGATGAAAGACAGAGTTTAAAAGTCAAAGGTAAGGTAAAAAGACAACCAACGTAGAGCAACAACAAAGGAGAGAAAAAAGCAGCATAATGTCAAAGAAATACAACAACAAACAATAAAAGAGGGACAACTTGCATCAGTTACATAGCTGTCTCTATCTTCTAGCATGAATATATTTCTTTTTCCTTGAATAATTCCTAAATCAGTTTTAGGATATTTTGCAATAGTTTTTGTATAAATACTCCACAACTCGAAGTATTGAGGGTGGATTGCTGAACATTTTTATAGTTATATTGATCTAAAACCTGAGGGTGTATTGTAACATTTTCAAGTCAGCAGACTGGACTAAGTAATAAAAGCATTGCATTAGAGGATTCATGTGTTGGGCCACTTCAGTGAAGTATCTTTCATTTGTTAAATTGTTATTTTCTTAAGTATTTCACATACATACATGTTTTCCAATTTTAATGAAATAACTGGAATGTTACTACAGAATTTGTTTAAGTACACTCTATCTTGAATAGTTATTCATTTTGATGTTTTCTTCTGATATCCAAAGTAGGGAATTCTTCATTTCTCCCTAGTTTCTATTGACCTCTTTCATTTCCCTCATTATCCGGTTTGAGGAATCCTTCACTGCTCCTTGACCCCGATTTAAAAACCACTTCACCATCTAGCCTAAAAGATCTGAATTTACTCAGCTACCTTGCCCTGTGAACACTATCTTTAGAACTTGATTCAGTCCTATTTTCTTGACATTTGGACTCCATGGCCCAAAGGTAAAAATACACTTATCTATTCATCTGAATCAATGATTCCGCCACCACATCAAATCAAAATTCAATCAAGCTTGAATAATTGGCCTAAAATCAATTAACTCAACATAGTTAAATCATTAAGAGAGAGCCCTCTCCGAGCATTAGGAAGGCTAGATCCTGATCTCAAAAGTAGGTTTGTGGTTACCTCTATCATTTCTTTAAACACAACATAAATACCCTAGGGAAATTTTAAAGTAATAATATAATGTCATCATTACTGAACCCAAATTTAAATATGAACTGTCTGACTTAACTTATATTTAACTTAATACATAATGAAAACCCTAAAAAAAGTCTAAAATAATAGTTTCAATCATCAACCATTAATGGTCCATATCAAGACTAAAAACACATGATATTTAATTTTAACATACATATCTGATGGATTGGAGAGTTAGATTTTTTTTTATTTTTTATCAAAGAATATTATTTATATGTTTACCATGCACACGACATAAATTAGATTAAATTAATAATAATGATAATTTCATGTGTATTGATATGACTTTCATAAATATATATCTAAATTTGCCTTTTTAATATCCACGAGGAGTTAGAAACGTCTAAATGCATGTTTTGATTTTGAATAAAATTTGAAAATTTTTCATTTTACGAGTTATATTTATATATGTTTTATGTATATATTTTTTTACCTATAACATTTAATATTCTTTAATATATGTGTTTTATAATTATATGTATATGTGTGTATGGGTTACAAAGTATATTATGTTATGTAATTTTAGTATTATAACATTTATATATAATTTATATATTTATATATAAGAAATATTTATTTTTTTCGAGTATTACTCTCCAAAATTGTAGTGCACTTCATGGCCCAGAGAAGTTGATTATTTATCTTTCAATGTCTCTTTATTATCATCCTATCTAAATTATATTAATATATAATATTTATGATAATTAAAAAAATCATGTACAGACCATCTAATTATTTGATAATATTATTATGGTGATCTAATATTCATAACCCTAATAAATCGTCCACAAACTTGATAAAATGGAGAGAAAAGGATGAAATAGGGGTGGAGTTTTACTATAGGAAAGATAATTTGCACTCAGGGAAGCCACCAGGTTGAATTTTTTAGCAGTGGATCAACAACCAACCAATTGATTCTCCTTCTATACTATGGATTCAACTCATCCTCTTATGTTTTGCAATCCTTCTTTGTTAATCCAATTTATTTTCCTTATATATACTTATGTAAACCTTTATATTATTTTTTTTAGCTTTAAATATATATTGTAGAAACATAATTGATAGTCCTCCTAACTAGGTATAAATCAAGGCCCATGTAGTCATCCTTCAACATTCATTTACCTCTGTCTTTGCATTTGATAACGCCTTTTTGGACTATATTGTGTTTATTAGGGAGATTAAGGAATATTTATCATATCTTGTGGACTAACATGATTAATGTGCAGGAAAAATAATATTTATAGTGTAGAAGCACATTGGAGATTAGCTAGAGGAAATGGAGGCTCGTTCCCTACATTAACTCACCAACCAACTCTGCTGGCTATTAGGAAATTACTACACTCAGTGCCTCCGAGGATCTCAGGAGACTAGATCCACTTTTGTAGGGATTTTAGAGGGAATAAACCCTCCTTTCAAGGAGGCTTCCCCTCACTCATTTTGTATAAATAAAGGATCCCAAGAGCTCAGTGGGACTCAACTTTTTAGAGGAGGATAGTGACTGCTAGAGTTAGGAGCTTGTACTTGTCATTTCAATTTCCATATCATGTATTTGAGAACTATTTGAGATCAATGAAGAGCATTTTGTTTCCTACTGTTTGAGTGTGTTTTAGAGGGAAAAGTTCTCTTGTATTAGCGTCCAACCCAATCACTCTAGTCTCTCTCCCTTATACATCTTCGTTATGCATTTTCCTTTGTTGTACTTAGTTTAGCAGTAGTTCCTTTTGTAAGCTTCGTTTATGTAATATGTTGCCTATGTAGACTTTTCAATCATCTCTCTTGGAAAGTGTGGTTGTAAACTTTGTATTGGCAAGCACAAAAATATAGGTTTTCTTTTGATGCAGTAGTTAGATCTTGGATAAAATTCAACTCATCCTTTCCTTTCTAGTTTGATTTTCTACAATTAGTATTGTTAGAATTATTTAGATGTTTTGAAAGTTAAATAATATTCTGGTGTGCAGATAATACTATTGGTTTACAAGGTATAACACTATCATTTTCATTTGTAAACCTACCATCAACACCCTTCTTTCATTCTCATCAACTTCTTCAAGTGGTCTACATATAGAAAATCCAGGACAAATTTGTTAAAGCCCATTGTTTGCATTCCCTCCTTGTGCAAGGTAGGTTTCTAAGGAGTTATAATCTTGGAAAGGACTCCCACATCCTTCTCCCACATTCTACCATCCTTCCTCACCTTCAGATCACTTTCTAATCCCTTGGAATTCTCACAGATTCAATTATGTAGCAATATAGGGAAATCCCGTAGCATCTTGTGGCACTGCATAGAAACCCTCAAAACTTGACCAAAATTTTCCTTTAAGCTTATTTTTTTCCTCTTAGCCCTTCACAACGTTCCCTAGGCCTTGAAACCAAGATTGAGGAAGATCAGATACCACTTAGGACCTTTTTTTCATCCCTGCAATTTATTTCTTGAATTAGGATTAATGATCAAGTTCATGAATTTAATAACACAACGATAGTTAACATTTTTATTTCTTGAAGCATTTTTTGAGTTATGTCATTAAATTAGGGTATTCTTTGAATGCAATAGTTTAATATTGATTTCATGCTAGTTACTTTATTAAGCTAGACTAGGTTTACTTATTTTTCATTTATTATCTGCAATAGGTTAGGGTTTATATTCCAAGCATTTTCATTCCCTACCAGTAGATTAGTATTTCCTTTTATGCAACATTTACATTTCTTTCAAGTATATTATAATTTTCATTTATGCAGTGTTTTCATTTCTTACAAGTAGATTTGGATTTCCTTTTATGCAACATTTTTCCTTCCTATAAAATCTAGATTTAATTTGCAATATGGTCTCTATATACCTTGGTTTGATCCACTGCCTCAGAGCAGCTTAAGTAGAACATAGCTTATTGTGCATACAACATTGTCACCTCTTAAGTTTGTATGAATCCTAGATTGATAACTTAAATTTGGTAGCCATGGGAGTTGCAACATCCTTGTTACAATACCAAAAGCTCATCACTTCTTAGCGTCGTTGCCGGGGAGGTGCAAAAGTAGGTGTTGGTTCTGCTTTTAGTTGGGTTTTTCTTTTTCATTTTATTTCCTGGAAAAAAAAAATAAAAAATAAAAAAAAAAATAAAAAATAAAAAATACTTGCATTAGTCTCTTTTCTATCTAGAAATATCCACAAAGAAAATAAAAAACACATTTATTTCATGCCTCGTAGGCTTAGGGATAACCTAGGGAAATTCTACCAAAAGACCCCACTCCTACAAGCAATCAACCATCACTCTTCTTCAGTGACTATGGACCTACTACTCTGACATAAAGGATTTGGAGAACCCTTTAGGTGAGAAACTAGAGATATGTGAAGAACCTATAGGGGAGGAAGATCCTACATCACCTAGCCAAGAGATGGAAAAAAAATAGCTAGTATGAGCTCTTTCCTATCATAGAAACCAATGGGGAAGCCAAAATGAAGAAAATAAGCCCCACTTCTATCCCACACTTCCATGGCCTAACATTTGAGGACCCTGATACATTCATGTTTAAGTTTGTTATGGTTTTTAGAACCTTTTATTACACTTCTGATGAGAAGAAGCGAAAGTTGTTTCCTTCCACTCTGAAGGATGCAGCCTTGCACTAGTTCATGATCTTGGAAGGTGGAAACATCACTACTTGGGATCAAATGCAACAAGCCTTCAATCATAAATATAGATAGTATTATATATCAAGGGACATAGAAGAGGATATCTTCAGGATTACCCTAGTACTAGATGAATCCCTAGAGGACTATGAAGATATGTTTCAATTTAGCTATAAAAGAGTTAATTGCACCCTTGACCTAGAATCGCTGAAGACTGTACTTCTCTAAGGGATCAGAGAGGATTTGTTGGATACCCTTAATATGTTTTCTAGTGGAGACATTTACTAGCTGAATTATGATGACATCAAGACAATATTTTAAAATCATTCTAGGGCTATAAGGAAGAGAGGTAGATCTAGTTGTGGCCTAGAAAATTCTTCACCTTCTACCTTAGCTATCAAACATGAAATAGGGAATATGCTAGGATATTTTAAGAGTGAAATGTTGCATACTTTTTCCTTTCAATGGAAACCATGCAAATTAAGAAGAAACAAGAGGAGGCAAAAAGATCACTGGTTATCTTTTTCCCTAGATGCACCAAGAGGCACCCTAAGAATGAGTGCCCATTGAATGTAATATAAATATGCTTTCTTTGTGAGGAGAACCATGTAACTAACAAATTCCCCTCTTCCATGTCTAAAGGTTGTATATCAAGGGGCATAAGGTGGCTTGAATTAGCTTTTCTTTTTAAACCAAAGGAGGCCACAAAGCCCTTGGCCATATTAGCAAGGTATGCAAGGCGTGCACTACCCTTGTTTCAATCCAAATCAAAGTGTACCCTTTCAACCTTGGTATCCTCCAGCCAACTCACCCTCCATGCCTCCCCATTGGTCTTATCCTCCTCAGTATCCTCCTCAGCTTATCAATCTTCCCTTCCATCCATATCAATCCCAACCTCCTCAATGGATCAACACTTCCCAAAGATGGAGGCCTCAGGTAACCCAACCACCTACCTTAATTCCTCCTCCTCCTCCTCAACAAAACTAACCCATAATAATCCACCAAAGCAACCTCAAATTCCTGCTCAGTCAATCTAAACCCAAACAAAAAGTAGGCCCAACAGGTTTATAGTCAGGGAACATCCTATCCTACCTATGTTGTGGAGATCCAGGAAATGAACCTTAGGTCTGGGAAGGTACTTCCATATGCCCACCCACCTTATCCATCTAAATATCTTGAAGAAGAGAAGGAATATAGTACCCCTCAAGTCAATATATCTCGCTATCCTGAAAGGTTGGTCTGACCTAAGCAACACACCCCAAAAGAAATTGAACTTCTAAGAGAATAGAAGAACCTGTGTGTCAAAATACCTAATCAGGGAAGAATGTTTCAAGAGGCCCAAAAGGAGGAAAAGAGATAACCCCCACTATCAATGTTGTTGGGTATTTGGTTTATCTAATGCTTGGGAAGGTCATCTCCCCAAAGTATTTGGATCCTGATAGACTATTAGTGGATGTAAACATTAACAATATTGTAGTCCCTAACACATTGATTGACCTTGGGGGTTGAAAATAAATGTCATGTCCAAGGAAACTATGTTAAAGCTCAACCTCCAAGGATCCCTGAGGAAAACCACCATGGTGCTGCAACTTGTAGTTAGATCCAAAGTAGCCCCTGAGGTTATTATTGAGGATTTCATTATCTCTATCGATTCCTGGGAGTACCCCACATATTTCCTTATACTCTAACCCAAGACCAAGTTCAATGGATAACCTCTCATCTTAGGGAGACCTTGGTTACTTATTTTCGATGCTTATATCAGTTGTAGGACTAGAAATGTGACAATTAAAAATAGGTAGCTCACAAAGTAGCTTGTATTATATCCCCTGCTCAACTTACTGTTGAGCATGATTTACCTATGTGGGCAGATGATGAAGAAGAAGAAGATTCATATCAACCATCCCCCTACCCAACTTGTACATTAGAAACCAATGTAGGAAGCAGGCAGCTAGATGAGGATGACCTTATTGACAATTTCCTACAAACCCAACATCTTGTTGCCATTCAAATCGATGAACTAGTAGAGGAATCTTTAGGGAAGGTTGAGATCAACCCATTGGAAAACTATTCTCTTCTGATTTTGATTAATATCATGCTAATATTATGGAAATCAATCCATTTAAAACCTTGAAAACTAGTCCTTCCCTCCCAGCAGAGTGAGAAGAGAAAATGCTCACTTTGTTGAGACAACATCTTGATGCATTTTCTTAGGACTATAAACAGATGAAAGGGGTACATCCCTCAATTTGTATACATAATATCTACATCAAAGAGGGATTTAAACATGTGCACCAACCCCAAAGGAGAATTATCCCTACCCTTAAACACATTGTGAAAGAAGAATTGTAGAAGTTATTGGATGCATGATTCATTTACCCTATTTGAGATAGTGAGTGAGTGTATCCTCTTATTATAGTACCCAAGAAGAACGGGGAGTGGAGAATTTGTGTTGAATACATGGAACGTAACACGGCTACAAGGAAACATCATTTTCCCTTGCCTTTTATTGATCAATTTTTGGATGGTCTTGCAGGGAAGACGTTTTTTTCATTCTTGGATAGTTTCAGTAGGTACAATTAGATCTAGATAAGCCCTAAGGATCAAGATAAGACTACTTTCACATGTCCATGGGGGCCCTTAACCTATAGGGTCCTTCCCTTTAGCTTGTGCAATGCCCCTACTACCTTCCAAAGGGCGGTGTTGAGTATTTTTGTTGATATTGTCCATGATAAAATTGAAATTTATATGGATGACTTCACTCCTTATGGGAATGATTTCCAAGAAGCCCTCTCCAAACTGTGTGAAGTTTTAAATATGTGCATTGAAATGAATCTCTCACTGAGTCCAAAAGAAGTGTGATTTATTTATGACTGCAGGGATTTTCCTAGGCCACTTCCTCTCAAAGGAAGGTATCAAAGTTGACCCTAACAAGATTTCCATTATCAAAAGGTTTCATGTCCCTCAAAAATAAAGGAATGTTAGGAGTTTCTTAGGACTAATTGGATATTATAGGAGATTTATTTAGGATTTTAGTAATATGGCCTCACCATTGTTTGGAATGTTATCTAAGGATTCATATTTTTGTTGGATAGATAAGTGTCAAGAAGCATTTGAAGAGATGAAGGAGAAATTGACCACTGCACCAATTTTTAGGGGTCCAAATCGAGTCTTGACTTTTACATCCATACATATGCATATGACAAGGTTGTTGGGGCATACTTGGGATAAGTGGAAGGTAAGTTTCCCTATGCCATATATTTTATCAGTAAGAATCTATCTAAGGTTGAACTCAACTACACAGTTACTGAAAAAGAGCTCTTATCTGTTGTACACTCCTTGAACAAGTTTAAACATTACATCACAGGGTACCAATTTTTTGTACATATTGATCATGCAACCATTAAGTTCTTAATGAATAAACCTAGTGTCAATACTTGGATCATTAGATGGATATTATTTTTATAATAGTTTGATCTAACAATTGTTGACAAATCAGGGAAGGAAAATGTGGTTGCATATTTTTTGTCTAGGCTAACATTGCCTACAAAGAATGAGGAGATGATAGATGATAAACTTCTTGATGATCACGTATTTTCCATTTAATTGATATCCCCTTGGTTTGTTGACATAGAAAACTTCTTGGTTGCTAGGAAATTTCCTCCCAATTCATCCTCCAAGGAAAAGTATATAATTATCAGAAAAAGTGCCCTTACACTTGGATTGGGGGCAAACTTTTCAGACTGGGACCAAATCAGATCTTAAGAAGGTGTGTAAGGTAAGATGAGGTATTTGACAGCCTCCCAACATGCCATGATAGACCTTGTGGGGTCGATTTTTTTTCCAAGAAGGATACTATTGGCCTACCCTACACCAAGATGTTAGGAGGTACACTGGTAGATGTGATGAATGCTAAAGGATGGGTAAGCCTACACAAAAGGATGAAAATCCACTACATCCCCAAGTGACTCTTAAGCCATTTGAGAAGTGGGGCATGGGTTTCATTGGATCAATTGACCCCCCATGCAGACAAAAGAGGTACACCATTGTATGCAATGATTATTTGACAAAATGGAATGAAGTGAAGGTAGTTAAGGAAGCCACAGAGAAAAAGGTGGCAAAGTTCTTGAAGGAGAACATATTCTATAACTTTTGTTTTCCAAGGGAGCTGGTCATTGATCAAGGAGCATGATTCAATTATAATTTTTTTGAGGGAATCATGGAGAAACATCACATCAAGTAAAAAAATCCACCCCCTATCATCCTCAAGAAAATAGTTAAGTGGATGTGAAAAATAGAGCTTTGGAGAGCATCTTAACTAAAGTTGTCAATAGTAGCAAAAAGGATTGGACAACTAGACTTGTGGAGGCCACTTGGGCCTATAATACCATATGGAAAACCATCACTGGGTACACTCCCTTTGATCTAGTTTATGGAAAAATGGAAATGTTATCCATTGAGTTTGATTACAACACCCTGAGCATAGTAGTGTAATTGGACATAGACATCACCAAAGATCCACAGGAGAGGTTGCAACAACTTAATGCTCTTAATGAACTTAGGTTTTAGGCTCTCATGCATACAAAGGTGGTCCAATTACATAGGAATATTTGGCATGTAAATAAAATCAGGGAAAGGACCTTTCAAGAGGGTGATTGGGCCCTTTTGTATGACTGCAAATACAATGACTTAAATGGGAAGTTGATGACAAGATGGCTAGGTACCTACCTGGTGGAAATGTGATGAAAATGGTTTTGTCCATATCAAAACAATTGATGAGGAGAAAGTTCCATTGTTAGTCAATGATTATTGGTTAAAGTTTTACAATAGACCTTTGTTAAAAGAAAAGTTTACCAATTCAATAAGCAGATAATTGAGTTTGATTGGGAGCCTCCATCTAGCACCTAATCAGTAGAGAAAAAAGAGAAAAAAGAAAAGTGAAAAAATGAAAAAAGAAAAAGAGGGATAAAAAGCTTGGGTGAAAATCTCCACGAGGCACCTGAGGCAATCTCTTGGATTCAAAACCTCCATGAGGTTGTCCAAGAGGAATAAAATATCCCCAGGTGAAAACCTCCTTTGAGGCACATGGGGTAAACCTGTAGGTTGAAAAAATCCTTTGAGGCAGCCTACAGGTCTCAAAACAAAAAACAAAGAAAGAAAAATAAAAAACACAAAGAAGAGTAGAGGGGACCCTTACATTATTTTTCTAACATTCCTACAAGATTCCAATGACAGTCATTGGAGCTAAACAGTCATAGAATTATCTTCAAAAAATCCACTGCCATATCCTCCAAATCAGCCCCTTGAATTCACTTCATCCCTCCATTTGTTCTCTCCAAGTTTTCCCAACATCATATGGCCTTCCTCACCTAATTATGCCTCAGTCTTGAAGTGCTACATGAATGTTCTATATTGCTACAGGAATGTCCCAAAATTTCTATAGGATTGTGATCAGTATAAAAAGAAGGAACATTTGTGTTTTTCACTCACGAACAAAAGGGGGGCCCACAACAGCCTCATCATTCATTTTCCACACTACCTAATATATTTCCACCTTTATTCCCACTTATGTCCATCAAAAACACTCCTTTTCACCCCTTCTGCCACCTCTTCCACGACAAAAAAGGAATATGGCCATTATCAACAACTTATTCATGAATTATCGATGTTTTTTGAAGATAAACCTAGAGGAAATTTTGATCCTATAAGGGTTTTTTTACTACTACAAGAAGACACACAGTCATGTAGCAGTCTGCACATACCCTACAGGACCACAACTAGAGCACTAGATACAAAAGACAATCATCATGGAAGAATTAGAGGACTACAACTCTAATCTTGAGAAGCTACAGGATCCTCTGTAAGCTACTACAATGTCCATGTTCACACAACAAGCAACATCATATGATCCACAATGATATTGTTGTGGCGGCGACAACACCCCCCAAAATTTTGGCTTACCGTAAAATTTTGGAACCTACTATGGATCTTGTGATTGGTCATTCCTTAGTCACTTATTGGTTAGCTAATGATTTCAAGCTTGCTTCTTGGATCTCAAGTGTTTTCCACATTTTTATCTTTATATAGCTAATGTCATCTTTGGGCATGGGAATTATCGCTTATCATGCAATAGAGAGTTTTGGTTTACTTCAAGGGGAAATATTTATGAAAATGACTCGTACTCATCATATAGACAGGTTCTACACTCATTTCCAAAGATTCATGCACTATTACACAAGTGTCGTCATTATCCTCACAAAGTCTATTGTCGGAGACACACTTGTTGGAAGTTGCCACAAAGGTTGTTGCATTAAGGAAAGTATGTTTTCATATGTTCTGGATGATCTATGTTGTATCATTAAGTGTGCAAGTGTGTGGTCACAATCAATTTGTATCACTGCTCACATCAATTCCACTGATCCCAACCTTAGCCCAATTTTGGAGGATTCTTAGCAACCTAGCATCATCCAGCCTTCCCAAACTGTGCACTTCACATCTTCAACCTTCAAGATTTTCCTTTGTCTATTGTAACTACGTAATGCATAGAAATCTTGGGTTCCCTTGGCCTCCAGAACTACATATATCCTTCCTCCAGTGTCTTTCCCTTAGCCGAAGCTCACTACCTCCTTAAACTACTCAGTTATGTCCCTCAAATTCTCAGCTTCCCCGCCCCCCCTGCCCCCTGAAACTACACATTTTTTCCTCCCAGGGGCCCATCTTGTAGCAACCATTTCCTACTTGAACTGCACAATTATGTTTCTTAGTGGGCACTACACAAATTTTTCCCTAAGTGAGGACTATGCATAAATTTCCCTCAGTCTAGCCTGAGTTGTGCACTGCACAATCTCAATGATCAATATTGACCCTTGGCTACTTGAAATGCACAATTGCGTAGTCATTCAACATTATCCCCTATCTTGTCACTCATTCCTAGCTCAATTCATGAATCCAAGTGCTTTATCTTAGGCTAGGGGTTTTGAGACTAATGTCGTCTCATCATGAGTAAGTTGCAAATGCAGGTAATCTATTACACTATGGCAAGATGATGAAGAAGGAGGAAACACTACATGGCACTTAAGGATCTCAGGAGAAAAGATAGTCATCAGATAAGAAGACCACAGAACCCTAGGGTATGGTAGAAGATCAAAGATCAGGACCACATGAAGACTCCATATAATTCATAACCATTTGGAGGGTAGGTATGAAAAACAAAGCACATCTTTCCTGAATTTTGAAATGCACCTCTTAGTTTAATATTAAAGACATCTTATCATTTTCATATCACCCTTGTCTTCAGTGATATCTATGGTCACAAACACTTAAATTCATTCCATGTGCTTTCGCTAAGTGTTTCTCTCCCTTTCGCAAGATAGGAAAGATGTTGTATTTTTGCATGTTGGTTGTCACACTTTATGCATAAGCTCATTCTGCTGGGGTCAAGGGCTCATATTTGTGTTTATGATTTTTTCTAACCATGTAATCACTTTTCGCACTCATTCAAAAAGTTTTGGGCATTGTCACACAAGTGTTGTCACGGTCGTCATCAAGTCAATATTAGGCATCACACTTGTCATAACCGGCCATGAAGTGGGTACGCACAAGCAAAATTGTTGTTCATCTGTCATGGCTCATCAATTTTGTTGTGTCAATAAGTATTCTAAGTATTAGGACATAGTCTAAGCTCCATCACTTCACTTTTCAGTTTCACGAGTCCAGTACTTAGCCTTTTCTGAAGAAGCTCCCCGACCCTTCAACTTAACTTCAGCTAGCCTACCTAGACTATGCATTGTTCAGTTACATTCATTATATTGGGAACTTGACCCCTAGATCTACGTAATGCATAGTTCCTATTGTCTCTTAAGAAACCAATTTCCTGGCTGTGTAGAAATTGTGTTTAAGACATTAATTTTATTTATGCATGTCAATTATTTGTATAATGTATCCTCATATGAAGGGCCTGAAGGACCTGACTTTTAACCCTTAATAATTAGCTTAAATGAAAATCTCAAAATACTAATGTGAGGCTGGATATAAATGCTATGTGAAGAATACCTTAAGAAGTTAGAGATAATATGATGTTTTTCACAGAAACTATTATCTGTAACTTAGAAGAATAATAGAAGTAGAAACTTTAACTATAGGAGCACTCTTTTAAGGAATTTTAATGTCATTCACATAAGTAGACAAAGACCTGCAGCTTCATTACCATACTTAAAAAAATAAGAAACATGATGACACATAATAGAGAAATTACAAAATCATACCCAACAATGTGTGGAAAACTCTTGATTCTTTCCTTAATCACCAATTTATCAAAAATACAATAGCATAGTCCCCAAGTTCTTCAAAATTCGGCCCTTTTTTCTATAATTTTACCTCTTTTATACATCATGGGACAATTGGTAACTACCCAAACTATCAAACTGCTTAACTACCCTTTCTAACTACCTAAAGTAAAATTCATTACAGAATATTACATTAGTGGGTAAAAGACACCTCATTCTTCTCAAGAAAATAAGATGACAAGAAGTAACAAAAATTAGAGTATGATTGGTGATTGTTGTTCGTTGTTTGAATCTGTGGCTTGAGTAGGTGGTCTTGCTGATGCATCTTTGGTCTGCTCTATCATCCATTCCTTGCACTTTCTCCATAAGGGTACATTTGACTTTGGTGCTTCCTTAACTTGTCAAGTGCTATTTTGCAAGCTGTAAGCCTACCATAAGTAGGCTTGTTTGTGAACAGAGCCTTCACCATCTAGAGGACTTTAAAATCTTTATTCAGGTAGTTCACAATGGTGGCTCCTTTTAATACTGTTGTCTTTTCATGAGTATTATCAACTTTTCTTTTTGCCTCAACCAGCAAAGTCTCATATGTTTTCCATGGCAACAAGTTTCCCTATAGATCCCAGCAAGAAGGAAGTCCACCCCTAAACCTTTTATCAAACAAGATGTTAAACTTTGAAATTGCTTCCTTCATCTCATTTATCTTCTTCTCATCAGTATTCCTATATATGTTCCTGACAATCATTTTGTTAAAATCTATTGCACATGATGTTCTGTCTGGAATGTCATGGTCCTTCAATTCTACGGTAGATTTAGAGTTAATGAAATCTATCATCCTCTTTGAAAACTTTTATCTATCTATATCCTTTTGCTTATTTTTTATGACCGCCTCTTCCATATCCCGAACTAGTGTTTTTTCTTCAGATATAATCACCAGAAACTCCCAAATTCCCTTGATAACCTCAATGAATTCATCCCATAGGATTTCTCTAGCTTGAATTAAGGACATATTTCCCTTCATTTTCTCCTTTAGCCTTTTGATTTCATCTTCAGCCCTCAAGGTATCTTCCCTGTACTTCTTGGCATTGTCTTTCTCCCTTCTTGCTTCTTCTTCACTTAAATTCAGTAGCTTGCAAGTTGATTCCAATTCTCTTTGGGATTTCTTTACATCACGGTCAGCCATTTTAAGCTTTGTTCCCAACTGTAAAACTTGTGTTGCTGGATCATCTGTGTTGGTTGGCATTACTATTGTAAAAAAATGAGTGTCCACTTGTCATTGCAGCTTGTCCAAAGATTCTTTAAGTAAAGAAACTTCTTCAGTGTTCTGCAACACATCCTGTAGGAGCTTTTCCTTTTCATTTTCTACTTCAGCTATCCCTGCAGCTATGGGATGCTCACCTGCAGGTAGATTCAACTTCTTTTTCAAAGCCCCAATCTCTGATTTGGCAGATTGCAATAATTTCTGAACAGCAGGTTGGTCATCAGGATTGACACCTATTTTGATGATAATCTTCTTTAGCTCATCCACTTGAGCATTCAAAGCTCTGGAGTTGGCTTTCTCCAACTTTAACTGTTGAATCACCTTATTTAGCATTTTTTCTACCTTGACAATTGCTGCATTTGTCTTATGTAGATCATTTACGATCAATTGCCCAGTTTGCATATGCAAATTGATCTTGTCAAGCATTGGAAGCTTGTGAGTGTCAACAGTTAAGTTCACAGTCTTGAAATTGCTAGTAGACCCCACTGATATTTCAGTAGGATGAGAAAAAGCAATTTTAAGTTGGCTCTTCTCTAAATCCATGGCAAATAGCAATCTAGTTTGTTCAGGAGTTACCTGAGACTCAGCTTGAGCCTCCATATTTAACTTCATCTTTTGATTTCTCTCAACTATCTGAGCAAACATACTTTGAATTAAAGGAACCTGATCATGAACAGGTTCTCTAGAAGATGGGGAAGTTGGGGCACCTTTTGTCTCTCCTAACTGAATCACCAAACCAGGTTGTGCTGAAGACATTGCATCCTGAAGCTTGGTCCTTTTTGCTACTTCAGATTCTTCCTCATCCAGATCAATAACTTCCTCTCTAACCCTCTTGACCCATTTTTCTGTAATGCTAGGGATTTCAATCTCTATCCCTTGAGTGTTTTGCAAACCTCCATTTGCCAATTTCTTCGTTTCAGGTCTACTTTCATGTACAAAGGTTGAATAGCCATTCTCCAGTCTCCTCTTTGAAATAATTTGATGAGGGTCATAAGCCCACTCAACCACCTGTAAAAGACACATGTCATTTAACAATCTTTCAACCTCCTGGGCAACTTGTCGGGTGTTTACAATGAAGGCTCCCACTGCTTTAGGCAACTTGAAGAAGAAGCCTTTCTTCATAGGAACAAAATGAACTTGATCTACATTTAAGCTCTACCTGATAAATTCAAGGGAAAAAAGCCTCATTGGCACAAATTTAGGTAACCTGTAAGGCTTGACAGAGGCTCCATAAAGCCTAATCTCTGCATGCTCTTCAAAGATGAACCAATCCCCACATCTCACATCCTTACTCAATTGAAGACACTCTTGATCTTTAGGAAGAAAAGTTGGGGGTAGGCTTCCATTTAGAATTTTATAAGCCATTGGAAGGAATAAAGAAGTAAACTCAAATAAACCACTATCTCCTGGATCACCCCTTATCAGGTCTGTCCAGAATACCACTGACTGTTTCTTTTTATTGATATCAACAACATTTAGCCCCAAATCAGAAAAATGTTCAACATTCTGGTACAGAAATAAATAAGTAATGACTGAAGGAAATTTGAAGGAACCAGTGAGAGGAAAAGTCATAAATTGAGTATTGATAACATCTACCCAGAATGCTAGAATGTCTAGTACTATCTCAGGCTTCATCATTAAGGAGAAAAATCCCAGCACAACTTTATCTACCTGCTTGGAGTCTTCTTTCCCTAGAATCTTGGCAATTACTTGCAACACAAGTCTTATGTCAACTGCAAATATTTCTAAAGAGAAGAGATTGCCATCTAGGGATAATTGACCAAATTTAGGGGCCAAGAAAGAGGTGATATGAGAAAGCTCCTAAGGAGACATGTTATCATAATAAGAAATCAAGGATTCTTCAGTAAAGGTGGTGTAAGTCCCAGACACAGGGTAATTCAAATCTTGGTTTATTAACTGTGAGGTTACTTGAAAAACACTCTCCCCTGACTGATTCATTATGAAACATTTCTTGGGGTACATTGCTGAGGCTAGCCATTGAATAAATTCAAGAAATAAATGAGTTCTAGGGACAAAAGCAGCTAGAACACCTGACCTAACCATTGCCATGAATATAGGAGACTTCTTATGGTTCAGAATGACCTCTTGATACAGTGAATGATGTTTAATTGTACAAAGGGTATCAGAAATATCTCGTTCAACATCCATTAATGGGGTATGGATAATTGATGAGGAACTTACCTGTTTGGCCATGGTGACTGTAGGTGACAGTTTGTTGGTACAGTTGCTTATGATAGTTGTTGGGACGGTTTCTGACCTAGACTGCTTAACTGGATGCAAGGTTGCTTAGTACTAAACAAAAGACTAATGTGATGGGGTTTTACTTGTCCTTTATACATATAATAATCAAAAAGGGAGGGAAACATGTAATTAATGTAACTAATTAATGGAGTGGCAGATGAGGTGATGGGGTATAGTGGATGATGTTGACAGTAATGAATGAGGGTGGCAGATGATGTGGAGGATATGAGATGAAGTGAAGTGATGGGGGTGGCCCGCTACGGGGGTAGGGAGTGTATGGGAGGCTCATCGGGCTTGAACCCCCGCAACAATCTCAGGCCATAGATCTAAGTCAAACACCTTGACGTCATGGTCAACTACGGGGGTTGAGCCTGAGTTATAACTCGTGCTCATTGTTCCCCGCATAGAACTTTACCCGCTTCTCGAGCCCATGCTTTCTCATATCTTGTGATACCGCTCGAACTTTAACATATGGGTCAGGGCCCCACCTTATATCAGATTTGAAAGCCATCAATAATATAAAACAAATCACTACTTTCAGACTTTCACATTCTCTTTTAATTTTGTTTCTATAACATAATATTTGATTTTTTATTTTTTGTGATAAAATTGAAAATGAAATTTAAATGACAATGGATGCTACAACATCTGGCTCCACCTGGGGATAGTGCTTTTGACATAGAAGCACTAAGAACTGCAGATGAGTGTCTTCACCTCAGGCATGGAGTCATATATTATTTTTCCAAATTTAAATCTATGGAAATTGTACAATGAATTCACTCTAGTACTACAATGATAGGATGCTTGTGCTTCAGAATTGGAAATAATGTTTGAGGTAATGCCCATTCACAGGAAGTTGTAAAGTTTCACCTTCAAGATTCTCCAGAAAGAATGTATTATTTTCCCTCACTTCTATAATCGTGAATGGGCCATACCAGAGAGGATCAAACTTCCCATGTTTGCCCTTATCTTCTCTTCTAGTATCCCACATTAATACCATGTCTCCAACTTTAAAATCAATTTCTTTGGATTTTTTGTAAAAAATCTTCTTCATTTTCGATTGATACATAATAAAATTATCTCTTATCTTATCCCTACTTTCACTCAACTCCACTACCTTATGCATCCTTCTTATTAGAGCATTGGGCTCTTCTTTTTCCTCCTGAATCATTGCAATCACAAGCTTCACAAGCTGACTAGGGAACAGAGCTTGAGTTCCATACACCAACTCAAAAGGTGATTTTCCTGTAGACATTTTTTTAGTCACTTGGACAACCCAAAGAGAAAACTTTAATTTCGAATCCCAGTCTTTCTGATTCTCTGCAATAGTTTTCTTAAGAATTTTCATCAATTTTTTGTTAGTGGATTTAGCCAATCCATTTCCCTGTGGATGATAAGCTGTTGAATGAGATAAAATGACATTATACTTCTGAAAAAAGGCAACAAACTTAATTGAACTGAACACTTGAGCATTGTCAGTTATGATTTTGACAGGGCATCCAAATTTGCTGAAAATGTTTTCCTCTAAAAACTTCATTACCACCTGGTCCTTTTCCTTTTTAGTAGGTATAGCTTCTACCCACTTAGTGAAATAATCAGTATCTATGAGAACCCACTTGTGTTGTCCACTCGCAGGTGGGTTAATTTCTCCAACAAAGTCTAGTCCCCATTGTTTGAATGGTTCTTCTATGAAGACTGGGATCAATGGAAAAGGAGCTAACCTCTTCTTCTCAGCAAAAAGTTGACACTTCTGAAATCTTCTGATAAACTTATATATATCACCAAATAGGGTGGGCCAATAAAATCCTACCTGGAGGATTTTGTGTGTAGTAGCTTTCCAACTATAATGTCCACCACATAACTTCTCATGATAATCTTTAATTGTCTCTGTAGATTCATCTTTTGTTAAACATAACAATAAAATTTCCACATAATCCTTCCAATACAATTTGCTCTCCATAGTCACATATGGTTGTGCCTTGATTTTTAATGCTCTATATATTGTTCTATCCAGTGACCAGGGACAAGAGAGAAAGCATAAATAATGAACTATGTGCTTGTACCATTTTGAACATAAAAATTTATATCGGATCTTCATACTTGGGTTTGATTTTTCTTCACCTTCTTCAATTATTTCCTCATTTATAGGTGTTAGCAAGTTGATTCCCAATGCCTAAAAATTTGACTCTATCAACATCTTTTCCAATCCCTGCCCTTTCACCAGCTTTGTGGGTTTTATGTCCAGATCATACTCTTGGATCTTGGCTATCCATTTTCCTCTTTTGCCTTCCACATCACTATGGACTAAGAAATCCTTTACTGCAGCATTTGGCACATAAGCAATGATCTGTGACTGCAACACATAAGTCCCGAAAGCCTTTAGGGCTTTTAAAAAGCATATACCTATTTTTCAAGGATATTGTACTTGAGTTCAGCATCTCTGAGAATCTTTCTAAAGAAAGAAACTGGCTGCTCTTTTCCTTCATCATTTTTCTATAACAAAACAACAACTATTGAATTAAGTGATGCAAATGAAAAAAATTGAAAGGGCTTTTGATAATCAGGGCTAATTAAAACGAGAGCTGCTTGTAATGCTTCTTTGATCTTGGAGAATGAATCTTTGGCTTCCTTGGTCCAATGTACTTCATTTTCCTTTTTCAACATATTGGTAATCTCTTTTACAATTTCAGCATAATTGGACACAAACCTCCTTAAAAAAATTATTTTTCCCAGGAATTTTTGAATGTATTTCTTACTCCTGGGCAAGGGTAATTTCTGCACAGCTTGCACCCTTGCTGGATCTATCTTTATTCCATATCTAGAAACAATGTGCCCCAGCAGTTTGCCTTCTTCTAGAGCAAAAATAGACTTCTTAGGATTCAAAGAAAGCCCAAATTTTCTACATTTCTCAAAAGTATTTTTAAGATGGTTCAGATGCTTCTCATCTGACTTAGAGAAAATAGTGATATCATCCAAATATATCACTACAAACTTATCACCCACAAATGCAATGTCCATAGCCCTCTAAAATGTTGCCCCTGCATTCATCAACCCAAAAGGCATTTGAGCATACATGAAGGTTCCCCAAGGAGTTGTAAAGGCAGTCTTTTTCTGATCCTCTTTATCAACAACCACCTGGTTATACCCAGAGAACCCATCCAGCATTGACATTCTAAATGATCTAGTTACCTTTTGCAGCACATGATCCATTTTAGGTAATGGATAGTTATCTTTTAAGGAAGCCCTATTCAGGTTTCTAAAATCCACACATAACCTTATTTCTCCATTTTTCTTCCTTACAGGTACTAAATTGGCCACCCAGTCAGAGTATCAGAGTGGAACTATTATCTTGGCATCAAGAAGTTTCTTAACTTCTTTCTCAATCAATGGTAAAAGCAAAGGATTAATTTTCCCGAGTTTCTACTTAAATGATTTTATCCCCTCCTTCAAGGGAACCTTGTGCTAAATAATGCTTACATCATATGTCTTGAGATCCACATAGGACCAAGAAAAAACATCAGTGTACTTCTTAGAAAGCTCAATATATCTCTCTTTATAATTTAATGGAACTCCTTTAAACAATTTGACTAACTTGGGCTCCCTCTGGGTTCCAATATTATGATCTTGAATCTGCTTATCTTGTGAAGCTTTCTCTAAACTAACATCTACATCATTAGAGTTAAAAAGTATTTCAAGAGGGACAAGTCCTCTTGGCAGAATATTATCTTTCAATTGAATAATTTTATGATTAACTATGGAATTTTTAAAATCACTTACTTCTACACCTTCTGTTGTTTCATCCCCATCTTGATCAATTTCGGTGCCTTGAAAATCTTCAATCACAATCAAGAATTCCTTAATCTGTTGATCATCCTCAAAAACCTACCAATGTTTTATGTTGTCTGGAACAAAAGGCATGTGCCTCATTTCAACCTCATATCTCAGCCTTGGATTTATAGGAGGCCTAAAATTACTGGCAGCCACAGCTAATGAGTCTGCTAACCTGTTCCCATCTCTTGGTATGAATTGTATGTTGAAAGCCTCAAAGAAATTCTCAACTAAATCCCACACTTCATTTGTGTATGCCCTAAGTCTAGGGTGTTTTTTTTTTTCCAAGGAAAAAAACGGTAACCTTTTATTAAAAAAATAATGAAAAGTTACACAAAGCAGATGCATTGAAGCATTCCGTAAGCTGCCACATGGGCCCGAGTGCTTTCGCACCCCACGCAACATTAGAAGACTAACGTGCACAAAGAATAGGAAAAGAGAAAGAGAGGAGAGAGAAAGAAAGGGCAAAAAAAGCTGAAAGTCTCATGCTTCAAGCTTTTCTCCCCTTTTTCTTTTCAACCTTGCGCCACTCTCCTTGTGTGGGCTCGATTGAAGCAATGACTAACTGTGTTTCTGCATTCTGAGTCCCTGTTTCTTTGTCTGAGTCTGAAGTATCTGAATGGTGATGCCGTTTGATGCCTCCCATGCTTGGATCCATGCTTGTCATCTCTGCCTGATTTTGGTGATTCTTTGTGCTCTTGTTTGTTGATGTAGTAATTTTTCCGGAATCTGAGAACAGATGTTCCTGATTGTTTGCCGTTGGGGTCGCTGCCGCGGTATTCTCCCCAATAGGATCATCATGTTGTTCAGGTGGGGCATTAAGCTCCCCCTCATCCTCTATTTCTTCTTCTGGATTCACTGTGCATTGCCAGCCTCTTGGTTTGTGCACTTGTTTCTTATTCCTTCTGTTTTCTCTTTTATTTTGCGGACAGTTATTATGTAGATGTCCTGTTTGCTGACAGCCTCGACATCTGAAGGCCGTGTTTTCATAATCAAGAGGCTGTTTCCACTGAGAGTTGTTATGGATCAGAATTATATTGTCAGGAAGCCCTTCACTGAGATCAACCTCCACACAGATTCTGGCGAAAGTATGAATGCATCTTTCTATTCTTTCCACATCATGCTTGATGAATGAACCTATGGCATTCCCTATCGCTGCAAAAACATTAGGAAACCAGAAATGTAATGGTAGATTGTGGAGCCTGACCCAAACCGGCATTTTGGAAACCACCATAGTGGAGGGGTCAAATCCCGGGAACCAGGGGGTCATGAAGAGTCCAGCATTGCCCCAGAACCATGGCCCCTCATGGAGGGCAAAATCTTTTTCCTTAACCGAGTCGAATTTTACAATAAAGAAACCCTTGGAGCACAAATGGATATCACAATTTGAGGTCCATGTGGAGAAGATCCATTGTCTTAAAGCATCTGTTTTAGGCCAAAACCCGTTGAATCTGCATATGACAGCCAGTGAAGCAAGATCAGAGTGAAAATTTTTTACCTCAGGCAAGTCGATTTGCAGAGCAGGAGTCTGTGATCTTTGCTCCACAATGTAGGGACCAGGAAGATCTGGAGATGGTGATGGCTTGTTTTTGACTTCCCCCTTCCCTTTGACAGCATCTTTAAAAGAACCAATGCCTTTAGGGCCTGAACCAGAGCTTCCTCCTCTCAACCTTGTGTTTATAATGATGGTTGAGTCTCGACCAATGCCATAGTGCAGGATTTTACCTGCATGTATCAGGCTTATCAGATTTGATGGGATGCCCAAATCTGCTTGTATTTCATCCTTTATATTCTTTATCAGCTGTCCTGTCCAGATTTGCTTGCAGATAGTTTTTCCTGACAGGGTTCTGATGAAAATTTGGGTTCGATCCTGTTCTGGGTCCTTGAGGGCTAGCTTGGATTCTTTACCCCCTGAACCTTCTGCTATGCTCCTGTTTGGGCTGTCGCTTATTTGCATAATATGCTCGTCGAGCCCTCTGTTACAACGCAGCGTCGAGGTGGTAAGAGCCCAGATCTGCGCTGTAAAAAGCTTAATAGACTCCACGCACCGCGGCACCAGATCCCTACTCCCGCCCCATGCTTGATCTACAACTCTACCAATTAAAATCCGCCCTAGGACGGGAGATCGACTCCACAGCGCATCAAGATGGGGCTTGGGAACTGCCTCTCTGCCATGCCAATGTATAGCATTCACGTAGGCGAGCGTATCCAGAAGAGACCAGGGAAGAACCTGCTGTTTTGGGGTGCAAAACTCCGGGCAAACGATTTCTGGTGTCGCCCTGAGATAATCTATCTGCAACCTGACAGAGGTGAAACACACCGGTCGCAGATTCCTTTGGTTCGAACCGTAAAAAACCCTTTCCTCAGCAGATCCGGCCCCGGACCAGTAGAAGCCAGCGGGATCAGAGTTTCCAGCGGCCAGGCGTCTTGCCGATCCATAGCAAAGCAGTTCTTTTGGGGCCGCGGCGGCGCAGAAGCTCTCCTCTGAAACCCTAGATCCATAAAACGCCTCCATCACTCCCGACTTTTCCCCTAAATGCCTTCCCATGATAAGTCTAGGGTGTTTTGTTTGACAATAATTTTTTATTTTATTTATAATCAAATCTGAATCTCCAAAAACAGAAATAGACTGGACTCCCATTTGTTTTGTTGTTTGAAGAGCAATGATCAAGGATTCATATTCTGCCACATTATTAGTTGCTTCAAACTCCAATTTAAAAGAAAACGAGATCATATTACCTCCAGGTGTAATTAAAAGGAAACCAGCACTTGTTCCTTCTTTAGAATAGGCTCCATCAAAGAAGCACTTCCACACCCCTTCTATTTATAGCTCTGTATTTACACAAGCTAAAGGAATCTACCTCTGATTATCTGCAGCCAACTCTTCATTTTCATGCAACATGAAACAAGAAAAGTCATCTTTTTCTTGGATGTACATAGGTGAATTACTTGCTCTGTTCTTTGTGATTTTTTTAACAAATCTTGTTTCTTTGTACAACCTTCTCTCTTCTCCACCAAAAATTGGTATGATAGCATAAGTAAAATCCAATTTCAGAACTCCCCCCAATTTAGCCCCCCATGACCTAGATAGCAACATTCCAAACATAGCAGAGATATCTACTACCACTACATCCATTACAAAGCTTCTAGCTGGGATTTGGGCTAATGACACCACCATATCCTTAATGACCCTGAGACACTTGACTTTATTTGAATCAAAAGAATACAGGTCTCTATAAGGTTTAGTAACTTGTATGTTTAATTGTTTCATCACTAATAGTGGCATAAGGTTGTATGAAGCTCCTGAATCAAACATACAATTATGTAAGAGGAAATCATGAATTAATAAAGAAATGTAGAAAGGAGGTGTTGAAGAATCTACCTCCTCCACATGTGGACCAAAAACCAATATTGGTTTATCTTCTTGTAGATTCACAATGTCATTTATATTCACATTCCAAGACAGGTTGATAAACTTAGCAATATCTCTTTGATAAACTGGTGTTTTGACCAACACTGTGAGGGGCACCTGAATTCTGATTTTTTCTAATTCTTTAGTGAGACTAAAGACATGGACCTGTTTGGTATTCTTTTCATTTTCATCTTCATTTCTCTTCATCACTGAAATCTCTTGTGGAATGGAAACAATTTTTTCTAAAGGAATGTTATCAATTTTATCTTGAGAAGGCTCACCTTGAAGTATTTGAGTTTTGTTATTTGTATTATGTTGTTGCTTTCCTTTATTTAGTTGTTTTGCAAGTTGTGGTTCTTGTGGAGTCACCTTTTGTAGGGGAGCAGGAACTTGCTGCTCACCTTCATTTTCTTGAATTCTAGTTCTTTTCCTTGATCTCAAGTCATATTTCTTATGTAATTCTTCCTGCATAAAATCAATAAATTGCTTCCAATATTCATCAATTTCATTCTCATCATAAATGCCATCTGTTTCATATTCTTCTCCCTCAACACCTAGTTCATCTTTATCTCCTGCATACGGCATTGAAATATGATCATCATGATCTTTGGAATGCTCTGGTACTTCATCAGGATCTGCCTCCAAGTAAAGTGGTGCTTGAACATGATCTTGGTCTTTTCTCTCTTTTTGCAAAATTTGCAAAGGGTGTCTTCTATATTAAGGGTTAAAGTTTCTGTTTTTTTGTACTTGCCTTTGGGAATTCTTACTCTCCAATTCCAATTTAATCAATTTACTAGACAAATTTTTAATCACATTATTCATATCCTCTAATTTTTTACTTTGAGAGGATTCCACTTTGGTCTTTCCCTTATCTTGGGTAGGTTGTGCCTCTGGTGCTTTTCCTGCAGCCACCATATTTGCTTCTATTTCCAAAGCATCAGTTTGGATCTGATCAAGGGTTGTAGATCTTCTCTCCCTTAAAGTGAACCCAAAATCTGATTCGAATGCCCCTGCAAAAGTTATTTTTGCACCAATAGGAGGGAGCTTGATCTCCACTCGAAGGTTGTTGTAAAGTTTACTAAACCTTCTGATGAACTCAACAACACTTTCATCAAATTTCTTTTTAATAGAATTAAACTCTGTAAGTGAATACCCATGGTCTCATTTCTCTCCCCACCTCTAGGTGAAATGGTGCTCCATCTCTTCCCATGTAGGAATAGAGTTATTAGGAAGCCCTTTAAACCACTTTCTTGCCTCACCACCCAAGGATTATGTTGGGTGTAGGAATTACACTTAAGCAAACTCCTCAACACTTAAATTGTCAACTGGGGGGATTCGTAAAATTAGAGATGAAGCACAGGCAATGCCAGAGATGGTATGAATATTTCTAAAGTCAATCCCTACTTTCCTTAAAAGAAAGATTGTAGAATCAAACTAAAGAGAGAAAAATGCAACTTGAACCATCAAAATAATCTAAGACTGGAACAAGAAAAAATGCATTTGCAAAAGAAATTTAGAATAAAGGGGCAATCACTCTAGCTAACTATTGATTAACTACTGAGTGTGTGTTTTCTTTAGCAGAGACACTTTAGCAGTCTCAACAGATGGTCTGTTCAACCTACTTATGTAAATATTTCCTTATTGCACTAATCTGTCTTGCACTAGTGCAGTCTACTTGCACTAGTGTAGGAACAGAGATTTATGTAGAGGGTATAAATGATGTCTATACTAAAAGTGTTTTAATTCATGCAAGGTCTTGAACTTTCTCAGGTTCAAAGCACTCAGTTCTCGTGGCAAGAAACTAGTTCTTCTACCAGATCAGACCTTCTTACATTTAACATTTAATTCTTGAAATAAGTGCTTAGTTATTGCAAGTGTTACTATACTATGAAATCAAATTGCACACATAGAAATGAATGTTTCTGATTTTAACAGAGTGCAGAAATAGAGAAACAATCCATATAATTTATCCTGTCATGAAGTATTAATAAAAGTAAGAAAACTACTGGAAGTGAACTAAAAAGGCTTGCTGCATCACACCAACGTGAACTGGTACAGGGTCATTTCTCCTGCTTGGACCAGGCGGGGAAAATCAATCAAACAAAACTACAGAAAATGAATATCACACCAACATGCACTGGTGCAGGTTTATTTCTCATGCTTGGACCAGGCAGGAAAGCCAATCAAACAAAATTGCATAAAATGAATAGAACACCAACGTGCACTAGTGCAGGTTTATTTCTCCTTCTTGGACCAGGCAAGGAAAGCCAATCAAACAAAACTACAGAAAATGAATAGCACACCAACGTGCACTGGTGCAGGTTTATTTCTCCTGCTTGGACCAGGCAGGGAAAGCCAATCCGGAATCAGGTGCAGGGAAAAGGAAATTTAACTACTTCACGCAACGGATCCGATTTCACTCTAACAGGAATACATGTGCTGTAAACTAAATCACTCTTGATAGTATAAACATAAATTACAAAAACAGAAAATAGGGTAAATGTGTTGGGTTGGTTGGGCCCTAGCCGACTAGCGCGTTTCCCTTTCAAATAGAAATGCCACTCAGTACTTTATCAACTCATCAACTTTCAAACACAGAAATACGATGTATGAAACATAAGGTGGAGCTCCCTTTCTTATTAATTCATAGAGGAAAATACATGTGTGAATACATAGTCCAGCCTAGATTTGGGTGATAACAAAATACAAGCCTGTTACCGCCTCCCTGGTTATATCTCTGTTCTATACAAACTCTATCGAAAAATTATCTCATCCTATTTACATTCTTCATTATATAGATCTTTGGCCGAAGGCCAAAAATATCGTTTAACCAATTACATAACCGATATGCAGAATTTAGCTTTCGGCCTTCAAAATTAGGCAGTTTAACAAAACTGGCCATAGCCAATCTCCAACTGTTTGTTCTTCATAAATCCGATCTCAGCTACCTTTGATCGACCCTGCTATCATGGTTGAAGCTCGGCTGCCTTCAGATCTATCTTGTTGTCGTGGCTAAAGCGGTGCAAAATGAGGTGGTGATCAAGGAGGTCCGGATCTGCTGCAAAGATTCGTTGTGCTGGCACCGGTGCAAGATCCAATCCTGCACTAGGATCAGCAGTCACAGTAAGCACTTGACTACCAAACAAACATTGGAGATATTGATAAGTTACAAGAGTGATTATAAGCAAGAAATCACTTAATAAATAATTAATTAATGCTAAGTTAAGTTAAAAATATGAAATATAAAGTTCATGCGAAATATGTCATCATTTTTGGACTAGTGCAAGATGAGGGTTTATAAGAGAGGTAAAACAGTGATAAATGGTTATAATTTAGGAAGGGAAAAATGGTCAAAAGAGAGAAAATTAGGGGGCTAACATCCTCCCATCCCTAAACTGTTGTGTGTCCTCACACAACTCTTTACCTCTGCAAAAAACTTCAAAACTTTAAGCACTCCAACTCAATCCTTCTCTCGCATACTGTCATCACCCTACAATGTTTTAGACTTCTTTTTTCTGATGTTCTTTAACTTCTTTGTCACCTTTTTAAGTCGCTTGAAACACTATGCAGATCGGTACTTCCAGAATTTAACTTCTCTTTTCCTTTTCTAGATCTCTGCTGTCAATTCTCCTCTGTTGTGTTCTTTATCCTCCTGCGCTTTGGCTACAAGCTACTCTAAGTTGTGCACTTGAAGCTCTAACTCAACTACCCGAGCAGCAGGAGTTACCAACTCTTTTTCTTTTTTTGTTTCGGCAGGGGCTGTGTCTTCCTCAAGGACCTCAATATCTGCCATGGTTACATTAGGAAACTCTTCTCCCTCTGGTCCCCTTCTTCTAGTTCTTCCTCCTCTGGTTCTTCTTCTTCCGGTTCTTCCTCCTTTGGTTCTTCTTCTCCTGCCTCTCCATCTTTTGCTTCTTCTTCTCCTGCTTCTTCTTCTTCTTCTGCTTCTTCTTTTGTAGGTTCTGCCTCTTCTTTTTCGGATTCCACCTCTTCTTCTTTGGATTCTTCTCCTCCTGCTTCTTCTTATTTCGTCTTTGTCATCTAGTTCTTCTCCTCCTATCTTAGATTCTTCTTCTGCTTCCTCGTTTTCTGCTTCTTTCTCCAGTTCTTCTTCTCACACTGGTGCTTCTTCTTGTGCTGGTGCAAGAGGGGATTCCACACCCTGTGGAGACTATGGTTCTTTGCCTGCATCAAAAAATTTATTCTTTTTCCAGGGCTTTTGATAAAATTTGCCAACATAGCATTGTCCTTGACCTCTCCAAACTTTGTTGCATCCGCAAGGATTGATAGGTTGTCATTTTCGGGGGTCGAAGGGGTCTCTTCAACTGGTGCGCTAGCTGTCTTCTTATTTGAAGATGAGGCCTTTTCTGCTTTTTCAGATCGTTTCCTTTTTGCACTGGTGCAAGATGGACTTCCCTTTTCATTTTTTCTCAGGCCCTTGCTTGTGCTGGTGGGGTCCTCTATCTCCTTTCCAGTGGCTGTCCCTTTGTGAAGCGGTTTTAACAGCGCCTCTCATGTCATACCTTCCACTTCCAGCTGTTTCGGGACCAAGATTTTTATTAGGCCATGATGATATAACCTTTTGTCGGCCTAGTCTGCCCTTTCATCCTGTACACTTTTAGCCATTTTCTCCAAGCTCTTAAGCAGAAAGTAGGGGAAATTCATCCTCCACCGGATGTGCCGGCCAACTTCAAAATGTTGCAGCATTCTAAAATGGTATACCAAGGTGCGGGTGTATCTTCCCTCACAAGTCACAAAATTTTGCAGAATGAAAAGGAAGTCTTTCCACTAACCCAGCAGGGCACTGTGCAGAACTCCTACCTCCAATCTACCTCTATCTTCTTATCAACGACGAAACACTGCCAGCGTTTCCTTTCTAGCTTTTGATTCTTAAACCATTGTTCTCCAGTGTTCTCTAAGCCTGTTGCTATTGCTATGAATTCTTCTGTAACTTTAAATTTGAGAGGCCCAATTTTCACTCAGTCGTTTCTAAAAATCCTTGCAAACTGTAAAGCCACTTCTTTATCATGCCCATCAAACTTCTACAGAAACGGAAGAAAACTTGAGTCTTGCAATAGTGCAAGACTATTGCGATACTTGGTGGTTTGCTCTATTTTGCTGAGAGACGAGGGTTCATTCCGAACAGGCGGCATCGCTGCTTAACGGCTATGAACAGTCGAGTTCTGCAATTCTACATACAATACTAGGGAAATCGGTCCTTATAAATAGCAATCCAAATATCCACCATCCTTTCCATCGTATCACCGGTTCATTCACCGTAGATGCACGGCATCATTGAGGTCAAGCCGGATTGGTACTTGCGACGGTGTTTTAACGGCTAGGTGAGGTAATAATTATGAGTGAAGGACGTTTAGGATTATGGCGAAGAGGGGTAATTATGTCCAAGCAATGGTTAAAACATTTCCACATTCCTTCATAATTAAAAAAAAAGAACTTAGCATTCATTAAAAATATCATGATTTCTAACTTAAAAAACACCTTGTACTTTAAATAATTTTCTCCTAGTTAGTATGATAGCATAAGTACTCGTCAGTGAAATGAAAGGACTTCATATAAATTTTCATGATAACCACTTTCCTATTCCATATGCTATAAAAATAACTTGTACTATGTTGCTGACGGGGTGCATGCTTGCACTGATCTGCTTGCACTGCTTAAATTATGCTATTCTGCTGGTACCATTCTGCTTGCTTTATCATATAGGACAACATGCTTGCACTAGTGCAAGCATAATATCTAAAAACAGAGAATTTAAATAAAATATAAGCTGGATTTTCACATGACTTCCTCAACTTAGAGTGAAAATTTGCTTCACCCTTTCTTGATGCTTCAGAGCATATCCTTTTTCTCTTTGTGTGTGAGATCCTGCAATAAATTCATGAAGGAATAAAGAAGTGGGAAAAGGGAAATTTCAGAATGGGAGGAATTCTGTTACAGGTATTCCAGGAATAGTACCAAAAGAGGGAATAAATGGAAGTGGGATAGGGAAAAAATTCAAGGGTAAAGTGGGATTCCTTCGAAGCAGATAGGGTAAATTTAGAAGAATGTGGGAAGGTTAATCATTCTAGGATTAAAGAAGAAAAATGAGGGAATATTACGAAAGTGGAATATGAAGAAAGGCAGAAAATTTTCTGGAAGGTGTACCTGCACTGGTGCAAGAAAAAATAATTGCAGTGAAAATTAAGCGTTACTTGAGTAAAAATATCCATGCTAATTTCCCCAACAATATAAAGGTTGGTTCTACTGAACCTGCTTTTACTTGGTGGTAGCTAGCATATCTAAAGATCAAGCAACATTTTCTTTTTATTATAAATTTTTTATCTTCCTGCTAGCAAGTTGGTTTTCAGGTTGATCCTTCTGCAATCATGTTAGCGAGCTGATTTTCATAATTACAGGAAAATAATTTTTCTTTACTTTTTTTCTTATTTTTTATTTTTTATTTTTTATTTTTTATTTTTTATTTTTTATTTTTATTTTCTATTTTCTATTTTCTATTTTCTATTTTCTATTTTCTATTTTCTATTTTCTATTTTCTATTTTCTATTTTTTATTTTTTATTTTTTATTTATTTATTTATTTATTTAATTTTTTTTTAAGAAGAAAGAGAATTCATTTTTTCAAAAGGTTGGTATTACCATTCACCACTACCGTCCCAAATTGCTATTGGACTTGTTCTGTAAAATATTTCCTGGTAGGTGGTTGAAAATACTTCTTTAACCTGTGTCCATTTGCCAAGAATAATGAATTTTTTCCATCAATAGTTTGAACTTCTAATGCTCCATTCTCAAATACTCAGATCACTTCATAAGGTCCCATCCAACGTGTATGGAATTTCCCTTTAAAGATTTTAAATCTGGAATCATAAAGGAGCACCCAATCACCTGGTTGGAATTGCTTTTTCTGAATAGACTTTTCATGCCACCTTTTATGTTGCTACTGAATTAGTATGTTCTGCTGAACAACATCCCTACAAAATTCATCTAACTCATTTAATTGGAGAAGACACTGTTGTTGTGCCTCAGAGAGATCTAGTCCTAACTGAACTGCAGTTCTGAAAGTTTTGATCTGGAATTCAATTGGTAACAGAACCTGTTTTCCATATACCAACTCATATGGTGTATGTCCCATGCTATTTCTCCAAGTGGTTCTATATGCCCACAAAGCCTCTGGTAATCGTTCAGCCCAGTCCTTCCGATGCATATTGACTGTCTTTATAAGAATGGACTCGATCACTTTGTTCGTGGATTCCACCTGGACATTTGCTTGCGGGTGATATGGTGTGGATTTCCTGTGTCGGATCTTATATTTCTCCATCACACCCTGTACCAGATTAGAAATAAACTACGGACCATTGTCAGAAACAATTTCTCTAGGCACACAAAATCTAGTAAATATTTCAGTAAAAAGAAAATCAACAACAACTTTTTCTGTAGCAAAAGAAACAGCTTTAGCTTCTACCCATTTTGCAACAAAATTTGTACAAACCAAGATATGATTTTTACTTAATGATGTTGGATTTATTGGCCCTATAAAATCAATAGCCCATTTTTCAAATGGCTCAATCATAAATTGGAGGCATAGAGGCATTTCATTGGTTTGATTAGGTTGGCCCATTCGCTGACAGCTATCACAATGCTTGACATACTGTTTGGCATCCTTAAACAAGGAAGGCCAAAAGTAACTAGCACGCAATGCTTTATATGTACTCCACTTATCAGCGAAGTGGCCTCCACAAGGTTCATCATGAGCAGATTTAAATATGTCAAACACTTCCTCCTCTCTTACACACCTATGGATAATTAGATCTGGACCAGTGTAGAAGAGATCTGCTTGAATCTAGGAATATGCAGCACTTTTTTGAACAATACTCTGCTTTTCACGGGTGGACAAGTGAGGTGGTGTTTCCGCAGTAACCAAGTAATTAGCAATGTCAGCAAACCATGGGGAATCTGTTGACATAGAAAAAATATGCTCATCTGGAAAATCATCATTAACAGGAGTTTCTTCACCAAGATTATCTAATCTAGAAAGAAAATCTTCTACAACATTAGATTTTGCTAGTCTATCAACAATAGTAATATTAAATTCCTACAAGAATAGTAACCACCTAGTCACTCTACCGCTAGTCAATGGTTTATTCATCAAATATTTAATCACGGAATGATCAGTATATACAAATACTTCATATCCTGTAATATAGTGCCTGAACTTATTAATTGAAAAAATTACAGCTAAAAACTCTTTCTCTGTAACTGTATAATTGAATTCAGCGGAAGACAAATTCTTACTAATATAATAAATAACATAGGATTGTTTATTTTCCTCTTGTCCTAAAGTTGTGCCAATAGCCAAATCTGAAGCATCAGAGGAAATATGAAAAGGTAGAGACGAGTTAGGACCTCTTAAAACTAGTGCATATACTAACTTTTGCTGCAATGTTTCAAAAGACTGTTGGCAAAATGTGGTCCAAGAAAATTCACTATCCTTAGCTAGAAGTTGAACAAGAGGAGCAACTATCTTAGAAAAAATTTCAATGAATCTCCTATAGTAACCAGCATGTCCTAAAAAACCTTTTACTTCCCTTTGAGTTTTGGGTGCAGGAAGATGTAGAATGATTTTGATCTTTGTTGGATCAACCTGGATACCTTTACCAGAAATCAAGTGGCCAAGTACCACTCTCGCTTTGCACATTAATCTAAATTTCTTGTCACTCAAGGCGAGATGGGCTTCCTGAAAATGAAGAAGTACTTTTTCTAGATTTTCGAGAGCTTCCTGAAAAGAATCACCAAACAGAGAAAAGTCATCCATATAAATTTCTACAAATTCTAGATCAGCAAAAATGGTCAGGACTGCCCTTTGAAAGGTAGTCGGGTCATTACATAAACCAAAGGGGAGCACTCTATAAGAAAATGTACCCCGTGGACATGTAAAAGTAGTTTTATCTTGATCTTCAGGTGTAATATGTATCTGGTTATAACCACTGAAGCCATCCAAAAAGGAAAAATATTTCTTTCCTGCAAGGGTATCAAGCACCTAGTCAATGAAAGGGAGAGGGAAGTAATCTTTGAGAGTGGCTTTGTTTAATTCTTGATAATCAATACAAATACGCCATCTTCCATCTTTCTTAGGTACTAACACTAATGGAGAGACCCACTAACTGTCAGAAATAGGATAGATAAAACCAACATCCAAGAGTTTATGTACTTCTTCCTTCACAATATCTCTTAGAGTTGGATTCATTCGCCTTTGGGGTTGTCGAACAGGTCGGGCTCCTTCCTGAATATAGACATGATGTGTACAAGTTTCAGGGGTGATGCCCTTCATATCTTCATAGCCACATGCAAAGGCACTAAGATGGTTTTGCAACAAATTCACACGCTGCTCTCGCTGAGATGAGTCCAAATCTAAACTAATATACAAGGATATACTGGGGCTAATCTCAACAAGAGTAGTATTAGGCTCAGGAGTACTCAAGGGGGTGGTCAAATGCAGTGGTATAGAAGAATGAGAATCATGGTTATCTTGAAAATCTAGGCTGAAAATTTGGCTCAATATCTCAAAATTAGGCATAGTGTCTAGATTATTCAGGAAATCTTGAATCTCATCTTCTTGTGAAGACCCAGTATGTCGACGGATAAAGGAAATGGGCTGAGTCTCCTCATCACTGCTCCGATCTAACCATAAAGTATCTCGAAGGTCCTAAATGGATCTAGTAGGGGGTATAAGGTAACTTTCTTCATAGAATCTCCATGCAAAATATACATATCACCAGAGCGACATCCAATATATGCATCAACTGTAGCAAGCCATGGTCGACCCAAGATCAAGGGATGTCCTCCTACTGGGTTCTTTGGTTGAAGCACAATGAAATCAGCAAGATATTCCCAAGAATCTAATGAGATGATCATATTGTCCAATAAGGCTTCTAGCTTAATTTTAGATCTATATGCTAATTCAAGCACAGTGGGAGTAGGGCGAAGATGAGATAACCAAAGTTGATCCATGGTTTGCTTAGTCATGACATTAATGGCTACCCCCAGGTCTATAAAAACATTAGAGACAAGGACATTACCAATCTGAACTGAGACAATAGGGTTTCCGGGATCAATATATTTTTCCATAGACACACGTCCCGTCATCAACTATGCTTCCCTACCAACAAATTGAATGGTTTGGGGTTCTAATCTCTTCCTCCCGGGCTTCTTGAGACAGAGTTCCTTAATAATCTTGGTACAAATAGGGATCTCTTTGATGGCTTAGAGCAAAGGTATCTTAATGAAAAGATTATGAAGCTCCAATGCTAAGCTAGTCTCAGAAATAGGCTCACTTCTTTCCATTACTAGCCTCTCTGGGAAGGGAGACTAGTTGGAATAAGGTGGCAAGGATTCAGAGGGTAAGGGCTGCTTAGTGATAGCTTTCGAAGAATTATTAAGAGTTTCCCCTTCTTCTTTCTCTTTAACAATCACTCTAGGTTGCTTTTGGTTTTCTGTTGTTACAGTCCTTCTCGATATTAGTTGAATATCATGAACCCCAACTGGAATAGATTGGTACTTGAATAAAGGTGGGTTTGTTACATAGATCATTTTCACTGCTTTATTATTGTTAGGATTGGGCATAGGCTAAGCAGGCAACTGAGGAGGTCAAAAAGGTAGAGGTAAAGGTAATGGTGGAGTAGACTGACTTGGAGGTTGAGGCATTGAATAAGGTGTATGTGTAGATGGATATGACTGCATGGGTGGCTGGTAGGAATATGGAGAATGAGTTGGCCCTCTCCAACCTTGTTTCCATGGTTGAGAAGGTTTCCCATGCTGATATTGGTTTCCATACTACCACTGCTGATTAGTGTTAGGATAAGAATATGCATGTGAGTTATAACCAAAATAGTGTGGAGAAAATTCAGGTGCCATACCTGCACCTACCCGAGGCCAATTTCTTTTTGCTCCCATAGCATACAAGTATTCTGCTTCAGGCTGTCCCCCTGTAAATACAGCTTTAAGTCCTGGTATAGAGGGACATTTTTCTGTGATATGGTCTTCTGCACAAATAGCACACTTATTAGTTTCTTTCAAATTAAGAGGACATTCTTTAGGAGGATGCTTGTCTCTACATTTAGGACAGAAAATACTTAATGACTCTTGTTCCTTCATGAGTTTTTGCTGAAAATTTAAAGAATCCAATTGTTTTGTAACAGTATTCATTATATCAATTTTCATGTTTTCCATTTTATTTTCTAGTCCAATAATCATAGCATCAATAGATTTAGTTTTTCTATTTCTATTTTGAGTTCCTCTATCAGAATTATACTGTTTTCTTGAAAATTTTCTGCATAATTCACAATTTTGTTCAAAAGTTTGCTGAGAAATATCACCTTGTCCTAATAGATTTAAATTATTTCTAACATTATCAGTAAGTCCTCCTAAGAACAAGGTTCTAATAGTACTAGAATCAAGCTTAAGTTTCGACCTTTGTAAAATGTGCAAAAATATTTCTAGATAATCTTAAAGAGTTTCATCATCATCCTGTATATTTTAAAAATCTCATCCGGCATGTCCTGGGTTTTGCAATATTCTTGATATTTAGATAAAAGCACTCTCTTCATCTGATCCCTAGAGGCTAGCATAAAGCTGAGTCCTTGAGAGTAACAGGAAATAATCTTAGCTTCTGAGCATCAGTTGAATAATCATAACTTCTACACAAAATATCAAACTCGAATAAAAAAGAGTCAGGATCTTCATGAACTTTACCATGGAAATGAGGGAGAGATGATGGTGGAATATTCTTCATTTGTGCCACAATATCGGGGTCCACAATTGGAAACACAAAAGTGGATTGTTCCCCACCTACCTAGTTTTCACCAGTCCCTTCCACATGATCTTCATGGTCTGCCATTGTTTCCCTTTTGCTCCCAACAGACTGAACCACACCTGAGCTGTTGTCACCAGAATCTAGGTGGATTTTTCCTGCGTGATGGGTTTGAATTGGATTGGGCTTCCTACTCACAGAAGGAGACCCAAAATGAGAATTGTTTTCAGAATTCTTTCGGCCCTTAGTGGGCTTTGAACCCCTACCCTTTCTAGGAATTCATATCAAAAAAGAAAGAAAAATAACAAACAACTTCTAATAAAGAATGTAGTCACAAATCAATCAACACCAATAAAATTCCCTCAAAGAAGTTTTTCTTGCGAAAAAATAAAGGAAAAATTACCTCTATTGCATAATTGGAAAATTCTTACCAAATCAAATCACCTCCCCGACAATGGTGCCAAAATGTTGGGTGTAGGAATTACACTTAAGCAAACTCCTCAACACTTAAATTTTCAACCCGGGGGATTTGTAACTTAGAGACGAAGCACAAGAAATGCCAGAGATGGTATGAATATTTCTAATGCCAATCCATACTTTCTTTAAAGGAAAGATTGCAGAATCAAACTAAAGAGAGAAAAAGGCAACTTGAACCATCAAAATAATCTAAGACTGGAACAAGAAAAATGCATTTGCAAAAGAAATTTAGAAATAAAGGGGCAATCACTCTAGCTAACTATTGATTAACTACTGAGTGTGTGTTTTCTTTAGCAGAGACACTTTAACAGTCTCAACAGATGGGCCCTTCAAACCTGCTTATGTAAAGATTTCCTTCTTGCACTAATCTATCTTGCACTAGTGCAGGAACAGAGATTTATGCAGAGGGTATAAATGGTGTTTGTACTAAAATCGTTTTACTTCGTGCAAGGGCTTGAACTTTCTCAGGTTCATACCACTCAGTTCCCGTGGCAAGAAACTAGTTGTTAAATAATGAATCCATACAGGTGAGGATAGTTTTAACTAGAGGAGGAATGACCTGTTATAGAGTTTTATGAACCCAATGTTTCAGACTAACAAGTGAGTCCATCATCAGGGGTTGCGACAATAGATATTCTAGAGATATTAATAATGTATCCATGAGCTATATTTAAGGTATATATATATATATATATATATATATATATATATATATATATATATATATATATCTGTGTGTGTGTTATGAAAGAAATTAATCTAAGAAATTAGGTCAGCCAATCTCCAATTTTCTTAATATTCATTTTTTTTAATTTAATTAATTTGTTTACTTAATTAATTAAGTTGTTTAATTAATCAATTAATTTGTTTAATTAATTAATTAATTAATTAATTCCCTAATTAATTAATTAATTAGTTTTTGTAATTAATTAATTAAACCAATTAACTAATTAATTTGTTTAACTAATTAATTAATTTGATTAATAATTAATTTGTTTAATTGATTAACTAACTTGTTTAATTAATTCACTATAATTTTATATATAATTCCTATTGCTTATTTTCTAACTGTTTTAATATGAAACTAGTTTTTGCACCAGATCAGAGATTCTTACACTTAGCATTTAATTCTTGAAATAAGTGCTTAGTTACTGCAAGTGTTATTATACTGTGAAATCAAATTGCACACATAAAAATGAATGTTTCTAATTTTAACAGAGTGCAGAAATAGAGAAACAATCCATATAATTTATCCTGTCATGAAGTATTAATAAAAGCAAGAAAACTGCTGGAAGTAAACTTAAAAGGCTTGCTGCATCACACCAACGTGCACTAATATAGGGTCATTTCTCCTGCTTGGACCAGGCAGTGAAAATCAATCAAATAAAACTACAGAAAATGAATAGCACACCAACGTGCACTGGTGCAGGTTTATTTCTCCTGCTTGGACCAGGCGGGAAAGCCAAATAAAAAAAAAGTGCAGAAAATGAATAGCACACCAACATGCATTGGTGCAGGTTTATTTCTCCTGCTTGGACCAGGCGGGAAAGCCAATCAAACAAAACTACAAAAAATGAATAACACACCAATGTGCACTGGTGCAGGTTTATTTCTCCTGCTTGGATCAGGCAGGGAAATCCAATCCGAAATCAGGTGCAGGGAAAAGGAAATTTAACTACTTCACACAGCGGACCTGCTTTCACTTTAACAGGAATACATGTGATGCAAATTAAATCACTCTTGATAGTATAAACAAAAATTACAAGAACAAAAAATAGGGTAAACGTGTTGGGTTGGTTGGGCCCTAGCCAACGAGTGCGTTTTCCTTTCAAATAGAAACGCTACTCAATACTTTATCAACTCATCAACTTTCAAACACAGAAATATGATTTATGAAATATAAGGCGGAGCTCCCTTTCTTATTAATTCATAGAGGCAAATACATGCGTGAATACATAATCCAGCCTGGATTTGGGCGATAACAAAATACAAGCCTGTTACTGCCTCCCTGGTTATATCTCTATTCTATACAAACTCTATCGAAAAATTATCTCGTCTTATTTACATTACTCATTATATAGATCTTTCGCTGAAGGCCAAAAAGATCATTTAACCAATTACGTAACCAATATGCAGAATTTAGTTTTCAGCCTTCAAAATTAGGCAGTTTAACAAAACTGGTTGTAGCCAATCTCTAGTTGTTCATTCTTCATAAATCTGATCTCAGCTACCTTTGATCGACTCTGTTGTCGTGGCTGAAGCTTGGCTGCCTTCAAATCTATCTTGTTGTTGTGGCTGAAGCGGCGCAAAACGAGGCGGTGATAAAGGAGGTCCATATCTGCTACAAAGATTCGTTGTGCTAGCACCGATGCAAGATCCAATCCTGCACTAGGATCAACGGTCACGGTAAGCACTTGACTACCAAACAAACATTGGAGATATCGATAAGTTACAAGAGTGATTATAAGCAAGAAATCACGTAATAAATAATTAATTAATGTTACGTTAAGTTAAAAATATGAAATATAAAGTTCATGCGAAATATGTCATCGTTCTTGGACTAGTGCAAGATGAGGGTGTATAAGAGAGGTAAAACAACACTAAATGGTTATAATTTAGGAAGGGAAAAATGGTCAAAAGAGAGAAAATTAGGGGGCTAACAAATTACACAAAAAATCTTAAAACCACATTCAGGTGTTCAACATTAAGATTTTCTGCAAAATTACAAAACTCTGATGTATGCTTCTCTGTTGTTTGTTCATCCTCCCCTAAGAAACAAGGAAGAATTTTTAAGTATTCTTGAGGCATTGGGTTCAATTGTTGTGGAAACATAATAGGTGCATACCTATTCAACAAGAATGCAAATGCTGCCATGTTTGTACCTGAAATTATTGAACCTTGAGTACCAGCAGATGTAAAACTTGTCTGAGGAGCAAATGAATTATGAAAAGGTGGCAATGTAGTTATAGGCTCAGGTTGAACAACTATAGCAGATATATCTTTGAATACTGAGAAAGAAACAGACTCTAAAGACTGTTCTTGATAGTTGGGTTCTTGAAATGAAGTGGATGTAAAAGGTAGCTCTTGGTCAATAAAAGGTTAATGTTTAGATGAAAGATGTGTTGAACTGCTGCCAGGTGCAGACAGTGTATGACTTGGTGTAAATGGAGTTTTTGGCCTTCCAACCCTCTTGGAAACTAGTCTCTCAAGGTCTCAAAGGGCTTGAGCTTTTTGTTGTGAGGAATCTGACCTTGTATGAGGCCTATTTGAAGCCAGAGTTACTGTTTTCTGTTCAATAAAACCAATATTCCCTCCTTACTGAACAACCAGAGGAAAATATTGAAAACCCAGGGGAAAATGTTCTTGATTTTGTCCCCAGCAGCGGCACCAATTAATGTTGTCCCTTAAGAAACTGATTTCCTGGCTGTGTAGAAATTGTGCTTAAGACATTAATTTTATTTATGCATGTCACTTATTTGTATAATGTATCCTCATATGAAGGGCTTGAAGGACCTAAATTTTAACCCTTAATAATTAGCTGACATGAAAATATCAGAATTCCATGTGATGCTGGATATAAATGTTGTGTGAAGAATACCTTGAGAAGTTAGAGATAATATGTTGTTTTTCATAGAAACTATTATCTGTAACTTAGAAGAATAATAGAAGTAGAAACTTTAAATATAGGAGTGTTTTTTTAAGGAATTTTAACTTCATTCACATAAGTAAACAAAGACCTACATCTTCATTACCATACTTAAAGAAAAGAAGAAACATGATGACACATAATGGCGACATTACAAAATCATAACCAACATTGTGTGGAAAACTCCTGATTCTTCCATTAATCATCACTTTATCAAAAATACAATAGCATAGTCCCTAGGTTCTTCAAAATTTGGCCCTTTTTTCTATAATTTTGCCTCTTTTATACATCATGGGACAGTTGGTAACTACCCAAACTGTCAAACTTCTTAACTACCCTTTCTAACTGCCTAAAGTAAAAGTCATTATAGAATATTACATTAGAGGGTAAAAGACACCTCATTCTTATCAAGAAAATAAGATAACGAGAAGTAACATAAATTAGAGTATGGTTGGTGATTGTTGTTCGCTATTTGAATCTGTGGCTTGAGTAGGTGGACCTGCTGATGCATCTTTGGTCTGCTCTATCATCCATTCCTTGCACTTTCTCCATAAGGGTACATTTGACTTTGGTGCTTCCTCTAACTTGTCAAGTGCTATTCTGCAAGCTGTAAGCCTACCATAAGTAGGCTTGTCTGTGAACAAAGTCTTCACCATCTAGAGGAGTTTAAAATCTTTGATCAAGTAGTTCATAATGGTGGCTCCTTTTAATACTGGTGTCTTTTCATGAGTATTATCAACTTTTCTTTTTGCCTCAACCAACAAAGTCTCATATGTTTTCCATGGCAGCAAGTTTCCCTGTAGATCCCAGCAAGAAGGAAGTCCAGCCCTAACCCTTTTATCAAACAGGATGATAAACTTTGACACTGCTTCCTTCATCTCATTTATCTTCTTCTCAACAGCCTTCCTGTAGATGTTCCTGACAATCATTTTGTTAAAATCTATTGCACATGATGTTCTGTCTGGCATGTCATGTTCCTTCAATTCTATAGTAGATTTAGAGTTAATGAAATCTATCATCCTCTTTGCAAACTTTGATTTATCTAGATCCTTTTGCTTATTTTTTCTGACCACCTCTTCCATATCCCGAACTGGTGTTTTTTCTTCAAATATAATCACCAGAAACTCCCAAATTCCCTTGATAACCTCAACCACTTCATCCCATAGGATTTCTCTGGCTTGAATTAATGACATATTGCCCTTCATTTTATCCTTTAGCCTTGTGATTTCATCTTCAGCCCTCAGGAGATCTTCCATGTACTTCTTGGCACTATCTTTCTCCCTTCTTTCTTCTTCTTCACTTAAATTTAGTAGCTTGCAAGCTGTTTCTGTTATGAAACCAACTCAAGAAAACATAGAAAATATAGATCAACGCCTTAGAATTCAGCCTCTTCGAGGAGGCAACCTCCTTTACATTACATAAATGAACAATTCTTTGATGATTCAAATGACAAAACCTCCTTTCTATATATAGGAGTCTAAGGAGTCACAATATAATCCAGCCGACCTAACAATAATAATATAAATCCACAAAAAATAACAATAGAGGGATTCTATGGGGCACAGAAATAACAATATGGGGGTAATAGGGGCACAACAATATAAATAAGGGGTATAACTATAATAGTAATGGGGTAATCACTAGTATTATAGGGACCCAACATGCCCCTCTCCTTCAAAAAAGTGTTGTCCTCAATGCTTGAGTAATTCTGGATACTTCTGCATAAAATTCTCATCCTCCCATGTGGAATCTTCAGCGGAGAAGTTCTTCCACTTGATAAGATACTCTGAAATTGATCGATTTCGTAGCTGTCAAGTTCTTATTTCTGTGACTGCTTTCGGTTCCAATATAATTTTTCCTTCCTCGTCAAGTTCTAGCAATATTGTTTGAATTGGGAGCTTGTTTCCTATAACCTTCTTTAAACATGAAACATGGAAAATTGGGTACAATCGAGAGGCTGCAGGAAGCTCCAATTTGTATGCCATAGTACCAATCTTTTGCAACACCTTGTATGGACCATAATACTTTGGTGATAGTTTATTATCCTTCTTAGCTTGCTTTAGGGACATTTGCTTATATGGTTGTAGCCGTAGGAATACCCAATCACCTACATCAAAACTTCTTTCACTGCGATGTTGATCTGCCTGTTGTTTCATTCTATTTTGTGCCAACACGAGGTTATCCTTTAAGAGTTGGAGGACTTGTTGTTGATGTTCGATGTGATGTTCCACTGCCTGAACCTTAGAATTTCCTCTTAAATATGATGTGATGGATGGTGGTTGATACCCATAAAGTGCCATAAATGGGGTCATTTTTGTTGCTGTATGGAAGGAAGTGTTATACCACCATTCAGCCAGAGGCAACCATTTGACCCATTATGTCTGTTTATCAAATACAAAGCAACAAAGATATCCTTCCAAACATTTGTTTACTATCTTAGTTTGCCCATCAGATTGAGGATGATAAGATGAGCTATGAGCTAACTGAGTACCAAGACAAGAAAATAATTCCATCCAAAAATTTCCAGTGAAAATGGGATCTCTGTCACTTACAATAATCTTTAGGTTTCCATGTAGCTTTTGAACTGTTTCCATAAATGCAGTAGAAACTGTACTGGCTTTAAATGGGTGTGATAATGCACAAAAGTGTGCATACTTGGTAAGTCTGTCAACTACCACCATGATGACACTCTTTCCCTCAGACTTAGGTAAACCTGTGATAAAATCCATTGAAACCTCCTCCCAACGTTGGCTTGGAATGGATAAAGGTTGTAATAGACCTGGTGTCTTAATTGTTTCAACTTTATTTTGTTGGCAAACCAAACATTCCGCCACAAACTTTTGAATATCTGATTTAAGGCCATCCCAAAAAAATTCCTTCTTAACCCTGTGGTAAGTTTTTAAAAATCCTGAGTGCCCTCCTAAGGGAGAAGTGTGCAATTCCATAAGAATCTTTTGTTTTAGCTGGGAATTCTTACAGAGGTATAAGCGATCTTTGTACCATAATGAATCATTTTGCCAGCTAAATGTATCAGAAGTACTGGAATCTTGTTGTAGCTTTTGAATAAGTGCCCACACTTCTTCTTCATTCTTCCATTCCTCCCTTGCTTCATTTATCCAATCTAGTTGGATAATAGAAATGGCACACAACAATGCTTCCACATCCTCATCCTTTCTTGAGAGTGCATCTGCCACCACATTTTGCTTCCCTTTTTTGTAGATGATTTCAAAGTCATAACCCAACATCTTTGTGACCCACTTTTGTTGCTCTTCAGAGGATAATCTTTGTTCTAAAAATTATTTAAGGCTATCATGATCTGTTTTTACCTTGAAGTGTCTTCCCATTAGGTAGGGTCACCATTTCTTAAGTGCATGGAGTATTTCCAACATTTCATTCTCATAAATAGCTTTGCTTAAAAACTTTCCCTTGATTGGACGACTTTCAAAAGCAATGGGTCTTTCATCTTTCATTAGAACATCACCAATTCCATTTCCTGAAGCATCACATTCCACAATAAAGGTTTTTGTGAAGTCCGGTGTAGCTAAGACCGGTGCTTGGCACATTGCCTCTTTAAGATGTTCAAAGGCCTTTGTTGCTTCCGGAGTCCAAGAAAATGAATCTTTCTTCAATAATGTTGTTAGAGGTGCTGCTATTCTCTCATAATTCTTAACAAAATTGCGATAATACCCTGTCAACCCAAGAAATCCTCGCAGATGCTTTATGGATGTGGGGATTTTCCATTCCTTAATGGCTTTAATTTTGCTAGGGTCTACCTTAACTCCTTCATGAGATACAATATGACCCAAATATTCCACCTCCTGGACTCCAAAGAAACATTTGGATCTTTTTGCATATAATTGTTTCTCCTCCAATAGTTGTAGCACCCTGTCAACATGTTCAACATGATCCTTCCAAGACTTGTTGTAGATTAGTATATCATCAAAAAATACTAACACAAATTTTCTAAGGAATGGTTTGAAAATTGAATTCATCAAACCTTGAAATGTTGAAGGTGCATTGGTAAGGCCAAAAGGCATGACCAAAAATTCATAATGACCCTCATGAGTTCTAAATGTTGTTTTCGGAATGTCTTCAATCTTCATTCTGATTTGATGATATCCCGAACGAAGATCCAACTTGGTGAAGTAAATTGATCCATGCAATTCATCCAGTAATTCATTAATGACAGGAATGGGGAACTTATCTTTAATAGTGAGCTTGTTGAGCTCCCTATAATCCGGACACATGGGCCATGATCCATCCTTCTTGTGTACCAATACTACTGGAGCTGAGAAAGAACTTTGACTCGGTTGAATTATACCAGCCTCTAGCATTTCTGCAACCATACGTTCAATTTCACTTTTTTGGACATAGGGATATCTGTACGGCCTGATGTTTGGAGGAACACTTCCTGGAATAAGATGAATAGCATGATCATGATCATGCATAGGTGGGAGACCTTTGGGAGTCTCAAATACCTTGGAATGATTATCCAGGACTTCTTGGAGATCTGGAGAAATAGATGATTCCAATGTGGAAACATCTAGCGAACATAATTCTGCAATTACACCTCTTTGCTCCTTTTTTAGAAGCTTATTCATGCCATTAGAGCTGATTATCTTTCCTGGTTTCCCTGAAATACCCCTTAATTCAACTTCCTTTCCTTCCGTAGAAAATTTGATGAAAATTTCTTGAAAATTAAAAGCTATTGTACCCAAGGATTGTAGCCATTGGAATCCTAGTACAACATCGGCACCTCCCATTGGAATGGAAAGCATTGAGCTAGTCAATACATATTCTCCCATGGATAGCTTGATATTATGGCACTTTCCAGAGCAATTTATTGTTCCTCAATTTGCAATCATCACTTAACACTCTGGTGCTGGATATAGGAAGCAATTCAATTCTTTTGCTACCCTACAATGAATAAAATTGTGGGTGCTTCCTGAATCAATCAACACTATTACCTTTTTCTTCTTGATTTGTCCTTCTATCTTGATGGTTTGAGGAGTGGTAATTCCCGCCAATGCATTACAAGATATGGTCGGATTTATTTGTTCTTCATCTAGGCTTTGTTCCTGGAATATATCCTCTTCTTTTGACCTTTCTTGCTCCTTTTCTTCTTCCTCTTCACAATCTATGTAGAATAATTTCTTCTCAGCACACTTATGACCTTTTGTGTATTTGCTATCACAATTGTAACAAAGCCCTTTTGCTCTTTTTTCTTCCAATTGTTGTGGTGTCAACCTTGTAGGTTGTGGAAGACTAGGGGCAACAACACTTCCGTCTTTATAGTTGTGAGTGTTATGCTTCCTAGTTGCCATAATTTTGCTTTCCATTTTTCTTGCTAACCTGAATGCCTTCTCTAATGAATCAGGTTCCCAAAGGTGAACATCATGTTGGATATTATCCTTTAAAGACCCTATGAACACATCAATCCTATGCTCCTCTGGAATATCTTTTACCCTTATGTTCAATTTTTGGAACTCCTCAATGTGCTCCATTATTGAACCCTTTTGTTTGAGACTTATCAATTGGCTAAAAAAGGTGTTGCTTTTTTTATCCTCATAATGTGCTATCAATTCTTCCGTAAAAATTGCCCAAGTGATAAATTGTTTACGAGAACAAAGCCATTGATACCATACAAACTGATTTGGTTCCAAATATACAGTTGCCATACGTACCTTTTGTGCGTTTTGCACATTATTGAGATCGAAGAATTGCTCCATCTGTAATATCCATGTGGCGGGATCCTTGCCATCAAACTTCCTCATATCGATTTTTGGAATATGGTGATTCTTTGATCCAACATTAGCGTCTATGGAATCATGATTAACATTTCTTTTGTTCTCATCATGAGTTTCCTTTACTACCTTTTCACCATTAGTAAGTATTTCTTGTAGAAAATTTGTCAAATCTGTCTTCAAATTTGCCATGCCTGTCTTCAAATTTGTGTTCAAATCTATCTTCAAATTGTCCATCTTAGCTTCCATGCCATTTATCTTAGCATCTGTTAACTTTTGTGAGCGTGACATTTGTTGCACTTGTTCTTCTAATTTTGATATATCATGTAGCATTTCTTCCTCTTCTTCATGAGTCATGCTAGAGCTTTTAGGTTCCTTACTAGGTGTTTGCATTTTATTTCCTCGGGGCATTAGTTACCGATAATAATTCTCTACTATGCCCTTTTGAATTCCTTCAAAATAAATTTTCAAACCAAGCTTAAGAAAAAATTAAAAAAAAATCTACACACCTTTTTTCACTTTGTAGGAGCTCGATATTGCCTCTGATGTATCTCTGTATTTTCCAATCATCTAGTTCTGAATTTGTGACCTGTAGTATCTCTCTCTGTCCTCTTTCCAATGCCACCAATCTGATCCAAATTGGATTCTCCAAGAAAGAGTTATCCACAATCTCCCAAGATAACCTGATTATATACCTTTCCAGAAGAGCGAAGTTGTATGAAGTGCCACGTGTACAATTTTCGATATTTAGTTCTGAAAAAGATATAAAAGAAACTACATTCCGTCCTCTTTCTTTACCTTCTTACGAAATTTCAATCTGATTCCCAGAGAGAAAGTTATGACAATTTTCCCCAGGTCACCTGTTTTGAATGTAATTCAGGAGTCTGCAAAAAGACCAACTTCCTCAGATCATATCTCCGAAACTATGGTGCTAAAAGTTCTGAAATTCAGACCCAAAGTTCAGCACAATTTCTTCTCAAATGGGTTTTTTTTGCGACTTCTAAAACATCACAGAAAAAAAGTTATAGCGAAAATGCCGCGATGTCCTGTTTGGAGCAGCAAAACCCTAGAATCCAAAGCTCTGATACCAAATGTTATGAAACCAGTCAAGAAAAGATAGAAAAGATAGATCAACGCCTTAGAATTCAGCCTCTTCGAGGTGGAAACCTCCTTTACATTACATAAATGAACAATTTTTTGATGATTCAAATGACAAAACCTCCTTTCTATATATAGGAGTCTAAGGAGTCACAATATAATCCAGCCGACCTAACAATAATAATATAAAGCCACAAAAAATAACAATAGAGGGATTCTATGGGGCACATAAATAACAATATGGGGGTAATAGGGGCACAACAATATAAATAAGGGGTATAACTATAATAGTAATGGGGTAATCACTAGTATTATAGGGACCCAACAGTTTCCAATTCTCTTTGGGATTTATTTACATCATGCTCAACCATTTTAAGTTGTGTTCCCAACTATAAAACCTGTGCTGCTAGATCATCTGTGCTGGTTAGCATTACTATTGTAAAAACATGAGTGTCCACCTATCATTGCAGCTTGTCCAAAGATTCTTTAAGTAAAGAGACTTCTCCAGTCTTCTGCAACACATCCTGTAGGAGCTTTTCCCTTTCATTTTCTACTTTAGCTATCCTTGCAGCTATCAGGTGCTCACTTGCAGGTAGATTCAACTTCTTTTTCAAAGCCCCGATCTTTGATTTGGAAAATTACAATAATTTCTGAACAACAGGTTTGTCATTAGGATTGACACCTATTTTGATAATAATATTCTTTAGCTCATCCAACTGAGCATTCAAAGCTTTGGAGTTGGCTTTCTCCAACTTTAACTGCTGAATCACCTTATTTAGCATTTTTTTAGTCTTGACAGCTGCTGCATTTGTTTTATGTAGATAATTTACGATCAATTGCCCAGTTTTCATATGCAAATTGATCTTTTCAAGCATTGGAAGCTTGTGAGTGTCAATAGTTAAGTTCACAGTCTTGAAATTGCTATTAGACCCCACTGATATTTCAGTAGGATGAGAAAAAGCAATTTTAAGTCGGCTCTTCTCTAAATCCATGGCAGATAGAAATCTAGTTTGTTCAGGAGTTACCTGAGACTTAGCTTGAGCCTCCATATTTAACTTCATATTCTAATTTCTCTCAGCTATCTGAGCAAACATACTTTGAATTAAAGGAACTTGATCATGAACAGGTTCTCTGCAAGATGGGGTAGCTGGGGCACCTTCTGTCTCTCCTAGCTAATTAACCAAACCGGTCCTTTTTTATGCTTTAGATTCTTCCTCATCCAGATCAATAACTTCCTCTCTAACCCTCTTGACCCCTTTTTCTGTAATGCTAGGGGTTTCAATCTTTGTCCCCTGAGTGTTTTGCAAACCTCCATTTGCTGATTTCTCTGTTTCAAATCTACTTTCATGTACAAAGGCTGAATATCCATTCTCCAGTCTCCTCTTTGAAATAATTTGATGAGGGTCATAAGCCCACTCAACCACCTATAAAATACACATGTCATTCAACATTCTTTCAACCTCCTAGGTAGCATGTCTGGTGTTTACAATGAAGGGTGTCGCTGCTTTAGGCAACTTAAAGAAGAAGCCTTTCTTCATAGGAACAAAATGAACTTGATCTACATTTAAGCTCTGCCTGATAAATTCAAGGGAAAAAAGCCTCATTGGCACAATTTTAGGTAACCTGTAAGGCTTGACAGAGGCTCCATAAATCCTAATCTCTGCATGTTGTTCAAAGATGAACCAATCCCCACATCTCGCATACTTACTCAATTGAAGACACTCTTGAGCTTTAGGAAGAAAAGTTGGGGGTAGGCTTCCATTCATAATTTTATAAGCCACTGGAAGGAATAAAGAAGTAAACTCAAATAAACCACTATCTCCTCGATCACCCCTTATCAGGTCTATCCAGAATACCACTGACTATTTATTTTTGTTGATATAGACAACATTTAGCCCCAAATCAAAAAAAAAATTCAGCATCCTAGTACATAAATAAATAAGTAACGACTGAAGGAACTTTGAAGGAACCAGTGAGAGGAAAAGTCATAAATTGAGTATTGATAGCATCTACCCAGAATGCTAGAATGCCTAGTACTATCTCATGCTTCATCATTAAGGAGAAAAATCCCAGCACAACTTTATCTACCTGCTTGGAGTCTTCTTTCCCTAGAATCTTAGAAATTACTTGCAACACAGGTCTTATGTCAACTGCAAATATTTCTAAAGAGAAGAGATTGCCATCTAGGGAGAATTGACCAGATTTAGGGGCCAAGAAAGAGGTGATATGAGAAAGCTCCTGAGGGGACATGTTATCATAATAAGAAATCAGGGATTCTTCAGTAAAGGTGGTGTAAGTCCCATACACAAGGTAATTCAAAGCTTGGTGTATTAACTGTGAGGTTATTTGAAAAAAACTCTCCGTTGACTGATTCATTACGAAACATTTCTTGGGGTACATTTCTGAGGCTAGCCATTGAATAAATTCAGGAAATAAATGAGTTTTGGGGACACAAGCAACTAGAACACCTTACCCAACCATTGCCATGAATATAGGAGACTTCTTATGGTTCAAAATGACCTCTTGATACAGTGAATGATGTTTAATTGTACAGAGGATATCAGAAATATCTCGTTCAACATCCATTAATGGGGTATGGATAACTGATGAGGAACTTATTTTTTTGGCCATGGTGACTGTAGGTGACAGTTTGATAGTGACAATTGCTGATGACAATTGTCAGGACGGTTGCTGACTAAGACTCATGAACTGGATGCAAGGTTTCTTAGTACTAAACAAAAGACTAATGCGATGGGGATTTGCTTGTTCTTTATACATATAATAATCAAACAAGGGGGGAAAAACTTGTAATTAATGTAGCTAATTAATGGAGTGGCAGATGTGGTGATGGGGTACAGTGGATGAGGTGGATGGTAATGAATGAGGATGGCGGATGACGTGGAGGAGATGAGATGAAGTGAAGCGATGGGGGCAGCCCGCTGCGGGGGTAGGGAGTGTATGGGAGGTTCATCGGGCTTGAACCCCCACATCAATCTCATGCCGTAGATCTTGGTCAAACACTTTGACATCATGGTCAACTGTGGGGGTTGAGCATGAGTTATGACTTGTGCTCATTGTTCCCCCGTAGAGCACTTTACCCGCTTATCGAGCCCATGCTGGCTCATATCTTGTGATACCGCTCGAACTTTAACATATTGGTCGGGGCCCCACCTTATATCATATTTTAAAGCCATCAATAATATAAAACAAATCACTACTTTTGGAATTTCACATTCTCTTTTAATTTTGTTTCTAGAACATAATATTTGATTTTTTATTTTTTGTGATAAAATTGAAAATGAAATTTAAATGACGATGGATGCTACAATAGTTCCTATCCCCCATGACTATTGCATTGTGTAATTTTGAGCCCAAGACCCAACCTTCCCTTCCAGAATTGCATTATCCTTTCATTCAGCCTGTCCCAAACTATGCATTACAAAAGCACAAGCAACAAGTTTCCTCTCAGTGCCCCTAAACTGCGGAATCCCACAAGGGACCAGTCTCCCTTCAGTCTTAGAACTACGCAAAGGATTTTTACCATGGTCACTCCCTCAGCTCAACCCACTGTCTCCCAAATATTTGCAGGAACCAATCATCCTTCCCTCCCAAAACTGTGCAAAATCTGCCTTCAGTGGTCCTCCCCTCATCCCAACCCACTCTCTCCCAAAACTGCACAAAAGTTAGTTAGCCTTCCTCTCTAGAACTACGCATAAATCTTCCACAGTGGCCCCTCCTCATCCAGACTCACTCATCTCTAAAACTACACAAAAGACAACCTTTAAGCCCAGCCAAAACTACACATTGTGCATTTCTAGTCCTTAAGCCTCAACCCTGGCTGCTGGGACTACGTAATGCATAGCCAATGAGCCTCCCATCCCAACTTGTAACTCAGTTCCAGCGCAGTCACTGGACCGGAATGCACCATCTTAGGCTAGGATTTTTTCGGGCTGAAGTCGTCTCATCATGAGTGAATCGTAGATACAAGAACCTAGTGAGATGATGAAGAAGGAGATGAAGGAGGAAGACATGCAAAGGAAATTCTTGTAGCCAAGCATGCAAGTTTATCTATTAAGGTAAAATAACACCAACTCACGACCACAACCCAAGACTTGAAATCATTGAAGATTCTTGTCACCAAGCCATGAGGAGGTGGAATACAAGAGTATTCTCAAGCGTACATCATTCACAGCAACAAATATGACTTTACATTGCCACATCATTGAGTAGTCCATGTGAGCAGTGTCATGTCATGTCATGTCATGAGTGATCATATGCCACATCACTATTGTGGACCATGTACATTATATTCAAATGTATTGTAAAGTGGAAGTCCAAAGGACACACATTGTTATAGACATTTTTGGGCCCTACAACCCCAAGCATGAAATGTCCATAAACCAAGGGCTCCTAAGTCCCTAAAAGTGTTGTTCTAACCCCTAAAGGAACAAGGTCAACAGATTACAGCTTCTCCCAGAAGTTTTCCATGAAAAACTGCTTAGAATTGGTCAAAACAGGATCATTTCAGCTGCTCCACTGGCCAAGTGCGTTGCATCTCACCTAAATACACTGTGTGGGTGCATTGCATTTCAAAAAGCCCTTCTATGGGGTGCGATGGGCGAGGAATGACAAATGGCAGTATCATTCCGCGAGGTGGAGAGGCAATGGAAGCTTCCAGAATCTTCTCCTGTGACACTTGCCTCTCTGAATTCGACCAAGGATGAGTAAGAGATCATCAATCTCTAAGTGGAAGCAAGAACTATCAGAGGGAAGACACTAATCAAATCATAAGCTGACTCATCTCCATTACAAATATCTATATATGGATCCCTCATCCTAGAGATCTGGAGGCTGGAATTTTGCATATTGTAAGGAATTGTTGTTGGTTTCTTGAGACAAACATCAGATTGTTGGGTGATCTAAGCTTTGTATGAGGTGAAGAGGGGCTTCCTTGCTGAGAGGTTGATGCTGGGTCAGAACAATTGGTTGTAACTCCTCTTGGCTCTTTCTTGTTTATCAATAAAAGCTATTCAAGTTTTCCTCCATGCTCTTGTGTCATTGATGTTTGCTACATTTGTATGGTCAATTTACATCTGATCCTAGATTGTTTATGATTATAGATCCATGTCTTTGTATAGTGCTATGCTACTGTGATCTTACAGGTACTTTGTGAAGCTGGGCGTGCAAGGGAGCAGGTAGCTAAAGACTATCAAAGAAGAGAGGAATCAAATCAGGAGATTAGCGCAAGACAGAGGTTGGTCTTTCTGTTCCTCTCTATCTATAATTCATAAAGGAAAAACAAAAGTAGTTTTTCTCTGTTTGTTTCTAAGGCAGCTGTCACACCTTAGTGGGATAGAGCAGTTCTATATAGACACTTTTCCCTGTAACAAAATGGCGACTCCACTGGGGACGAATTAGTTTGTTTGTTTATCATTCTTTGTTGTCTGTTTCATAAACTTACAAGTAGCATTCGAACTGCATTTGCCATAACAAATGAAAAGTAGATAAATGCTACTTCAATCCATCTACTGGATCTGTTTATGATTTAAACAACTGATTCACAAACTATTTGATTGCCCTTGTGATAGCTCTTAGATCCTCCTTAGATCTATCCCTGATTGTTGCATTACTGATTACTTTTTGCTCGGCCAAAACCCAAGAACTGAACTGCAAACTGTGACCCAGAACCCAAACAGAATCTCGTTTCTAGCCCAGCGCAGGTACTGTTCAGAGAATCTGAACTTTAGCGCACTTCCCGAGTGGACAAGGTGCACTGCATTTCAAATTCTCTGTGTTACAGGTGCGCTGATCAGACTAGGCTCTGTGCAGTTTTGGTTTCTGTGATTCATTCTTTCAAGTTCTATTCCTAAATTTTGCTACCTATGATCAGTATATGTCTGTTTGAAACCCCTTTTCCTTGCTGTTATTCCGCCTCCTTTGTACAAAAGAACTGTAGATGTTTTTGTGTGTTTGTTGAGTCATTTTCAGTTCTCCTTTGCAAAAGTAGCATAATCGTACTGTCGTCCTTTGATTTGAAACTGTCGCAAGTGTCAATTTCAATCGTAGGAAAGAGTTTGATTGTTGTTGATGGTCGATTATCCTGTTACTATTGTTTTTGGTCTGAATTTGTAATTTTCTAGTGTCAAGAACAAGTATTCATTTCAAAATCGTAAGGTGTTGTGATCGTCTCCATTTTTTATTTCGAAAAGAAACTTGTTGATATTTGTCGCTTGAAAAGAAATTCAGATTTGTGCATCAACTTTCTTTTTAGCATTCATATACTAAGAAAGTCGAAAACAAATACATGCATGTGCATTTGCATATAGACAGTCTGATTGTTTGATTTAGGAAAGTGCATTTAAAGTGTGCTCTTTTCTCTTTGTGAAAAGATTCTGTCTTTCTTTCCTTAGTAGCTAGGATTTTCATTGCACAAAGAAGATAAAAAGATTGTTTATCATCTTAGATTGCATTTTAGGAATTACATCTACATCTCGCAGTGAACCTGAAAGGAAAACTTCATAAACAAGATCAACTATAAAATAAATTCAATGAATCTAACAACGCTTTGGAACTTAACGCACAACATTTAGAAGTCTAGGCTAGAGACGTATTCCGGCATCGTAAAGCCTGGTAACTGTTGTTCTCACTGATGGTTGGGTGATTCCTCCACTTTGAGACGATAAGTGCCAGTACGGACTTGTGCTCCCACGTACCGTCGAGTATATTTTGGGAGACCCCAATAGGCTTAATCCTTTATCCATAGGAAGTCGCGTCTGCCGCCCTATCGATCACAATGCACTGAACACAACATTCGGGAAGATTGACTGCCGTACCGTAAAAAGTATTCTGCAGTTTTGCGATTGGTTTGGTAATCCCTCTACCTAGATTTCCAGAGCAGTCCCTTTCGTTCCTTTTCAGACTCCTTAACAGAAAAGGTCCATCTGAGCACTTGTCACTTCAGGCTCATTAAAAATTGAAGGAGACTAGAGTCATCTTTTTGTTTTTTCTCGACTCTTAAAAATTGAAAAACCAAGTTGTGTCAAAGCGTCTAAAATTTATTTTAAACGGAATATTCATTACCCCTTTCCTACATTGATCTTGGGTTGAGAAAATGGAATCCACCAACCAAGGAATCCCCCTTGGAGGAAATCCTAGTCCCTTCTCCTCTTGGGGAGATTTTGGTGCACCCCATATGGCCACATTGTCGTTTCCAGGACTAACAATCGGCTTGCCTGTATGGCTCTTCTCAACCTCTGTCGTTCAGAACACCACAATTCCTGAACAATCGAATTAGCAACTAGACGAGTCCAGAGTTACCCACCAACCTTCTACTTCCTCTAATTCTTCCTCTCCTCCTTCCTCTTCGCTTGATGGGGCTGGTAAAGCCAAAAGTCAGGTACCTAAGAAGAAGAAGGAAAAGAAGAAGAAAGAGAAGAAGAAGAAGGAGCCAAAAGCGAAGGGGGGCAAACGAGTGTCGTCTAGCGAAAATCCACACACTGCACCGACCAGGCCTAAATCGCCATGTGTCATTTGCAAAGGAAACCACTATCATAGAGATTGTCCTTGTATCCCTCGGATCTTAAGGGACTTGTCTCCTCGTTTGCACAACCCGGTGTCGTCGACCTCTGATGATCATGTTGAAAACACACCGTCAACTAGTGAAAGTGAAGCCCCAGGACAAAAAGGAAAATATAGATTTCCTTGTAAACTGTGCGAAGGCGATCATGCCGTCCACCGTTGTCCCTTCTTAGACGAGGGTAAAAGAGTTTTGGATGATCGTCCGGTTTCACTGTTACGACTTCCTCCTGGATATAAAAAAACTCTTGCCGAGTCCGTCACTAGTTGAAAATCCAGCTGGCCCGCTCAAGTGGTCGGCTGAAACATCTATCATTGAAGACAAACCATCTGAACCCATACCAGATGAAAGTCAAAAGGTTGAGACGGCAGTTGACTCGGTCTTGCCTTTAGAGGTTCCATCTTCAGATGATACAGTCACCGAAGAGAACAAGGATGACACCGTCCAAATTCTTTTCATAAGCACAGACTCCAATGAACGTGGGGGCAATTTACCCATTCCTTTACCGCAGGAAGGAAGTTCGTCAGAGTCGTACCCAGCCGTCTATTCGGTCCCACCTCCAAGCAACCTAGTTGTCTCCTTCGACTGGAATCAACTAGGCAAACCCCGTTTACCAGCTAGTATACCATTCCGAATCATTGTTCAAATATATAGAATGGTCATGGCCAGTACCATCATAGATGAAGGGGCATTTTTGAGTATCCTTTCCTCAACTGCTTGGAAAGCGCTTGGTTCGCCATCGCTTTTGCCTGAGATGAGAAATCTAACAGGCTTTGATAAAGGAACCAGTCGACTGTTAGTGATCCTTCCCAATGTGCCCATAACATTGAGAGGGAAAGCCGTTCACATGAACGTAATGGTAGTTCAAGGACCCCTGGATTACAATCTACTCCTTGGACGAGACTATATTTATTGCATGGGAGCAATTGTCTCCTCACTCTTTAGAGTAATGTGTTTTCCACATGAAGGAAGAGTGGTCAAGCTCGTAGACCAGCTTTCATTCCCCAGTTCACGCATAGCAAATAGTCATATACCATCCCTAAACGGTCTTTTCACGCAAGAAATGTCTCAATCCCCAGTCCGCCCACCCGATGAGCGCGAGTGATTCGGGGGACATGACTGAAACCCAGGGGGCATGCACCCTGGTCTGCTTCGGCAGGAAAACTTCAGGTATAGGGTAGGTTTCCGCAAGAGTATATGACCTCCGTACTCCCGTCCGTGATTGGAAGAGGGAGTTGGACTGGAATAAGATCCTCTTGTCAAAGTTATGTGAGTTAGCGGGCATCGCCGCTCACCTTTGTTTATCTCAGTAGACATCGCCGAAGAGGTGTTTTGTTTATGCCGTAAATAGAACAATCTTTGGTAACCTGTAAGAGGTAGGCCTCTCTCGGTAAAACAAATGTTTTAACGGAAGAAAGAAGAGGTAACCTTGAAACTCTGTTTTATACCTGGGGGCATGCAAACCTTTTGGAGTGCAAGCAAAGAGTGATCATTTATCTGTTTTTTGGATTGGTCGTTTCCTAACTTGCATAAAGAAAGGATGTGGGGCAAAAATCTAAAAGTTTTCGTTTTTATATGAGACATTCTTATCACACGACTGGATTAATCGAGCAGTTTTAGCACATAGTTCAAGCTCGTTAAAAAATAAACATAAGACATGAGCAAATGTTCCCCCCCCCCCCCCCCCCCCCCCGCGTTTAAGCTCATTAAAAAATGAACTATTCCCCGGTAAATAACCATCGTGAATGTAGTACTTCAGCCATTAAAGCCTTGGTCGTGTTTGCACCATCACCTCCACTTTTGCATTGGCCGATCATTCACCTCTATTTGATTGTTTACCCATTTTGAGGAACAGCTGCGAAGAGTGATTTCACTAGCCATCCTTGTAACACTGCCGTGATTGGAAAATTCCAAACCTTACCTGGAATCAGTTGCTACCCATTTTATCACTCGTTCCTCAAAAGACGAGTCTCCTTTAAGCTCTTTTCAACTGACTCATAAAATATGAAAAGGTTGCCAAGCCATTGGCCTATCCAGCTCGTTAAAGGGACCAGAAGTGTTATCTCTCCTCTAAATTTTAATCTTTTTGGACTTGAGAGATTATTACACAGAAAGATCGAGCGCTTGTTTTGTTCGGCTCGTTAAAAGTATCGAAAATTCATCCCTTCTATATTGTTTTATACTTTTTCGGACTTAAGGGATTAGATGACGAAAAAGGAATTTTGGAGTTACCTTTATGTTCCTTTTCAGACTCTCTAAAATTGAAAAGGACCGAGTTATCTTTTTCGTTAAACTCGTTAAAAGTGTAATAGCGACAAACTTGTCTATAGACGAGAACGAGTTTCACTATTGCTAGGCTCGTTAAAACATAGCGATGGGTTTGCCCGAAGGGAAAATTATAGAACAAGCATATGTTATCCTCCTCAAGCTTGACAAAAATAAAGAGGTAATGGTCAACAATGACTATGGAAAATTGGGAAGAAAACTTGAAGAAACTTTGTTGGTAGCAAGTCGCTCTTGAACATGACACTTCCACTCCGCGTCCGAGTCGGGTTGGGTTGTTTCATTCACCGGTCACATCACCATGGTCCCATCATACCATCCACATTTGGGGTTAATGCTACCAATCCATCACATCAGTGTCGCCGATATGTTCAAGAGAAGTCATTCAGGGAATTCACCCGTGTCTCACCCACTACCATACATTTATACTCCATTCTTTCATGACCGCCACCTTGAACCTTATATCACCAGATTGTTTTCACCTCTATTAAAATCATTTTCTCTGTTCCATGTGATTAATGTGGGATTCATTAAGGCCCTCCTGTGATGGATCGCTTCTTGTCGACATCAGCTCATTATCCAAGAAGTTGATCTAGGAACACCCCATTCAGTACTTTGAAGCTTGCATGCCCCAATGGCAAGTTTCTCACTTCCGGCGACAGGTTCACATCAATGGCCTTCGACCAAAAGATTTTGCGTGGTGTTCGACGCCAAGTCCTTTATTCACACCAAATGAATTGTACTACAATACCTTGAGGGTCATTATCATTATCGGTGATTCCTCTCGCGCCTGTTAACAGCTTACATCATTGGCTAGTAATCAGGCAATGTCTTTCCATGTTCGACTCCAGAACAGCTTTCACATGGATCGACTTGTACTTCGACTGAAGATCGAATGAGATTGAAGAACCCGGATCTAGTTTCATCCATCCGAGCTGCGATATATATTTAGGGAAATAAAGACATCAAATGAACATCATTGCTGCATAGATAATCATCCAATCAAAAGGATGATGGCTCTATCAGAATCATCAGTCTACACTCAGACGATTTTCTGTCCTATGTACATGAAAATGAATTTATAGAGCTGAGCATGGGAATGCCCGCCTCAGCTAGATCATGAAAATATTATGAAGATAATGTATTGTATTGTATCTTATTACAGGTCTCCTCCCAGCTTGAAAGAACTTCAGATCCTCATAATAAAGCATTTCACCCGACATCAAAAGATTAATGACCTCATGCTTTAGGGGGCAACTGTTATAGACATTTTTGGGCCCTACAACCCCAAGCATGAAATGTCCATAAACCAAGGGCTCCTAAGTCCCTAAAATTGTTGTTCTAACCCCTAAAGGAACAAGGTCAATAGATTACAGCTTCTCCCAGAAGTTCTCCATGAAAAACTGCTCAGAATTGGTCAAAACAGGATCATTTCAGCTGCTCCACTGGCCAAGTGCGTTGCATCTCACCTAAATACACTGTGTGGGTGCGTTGCATTTCAAAAATCCCTTCTATGGGGTGCGATGGGCGCGAAATGACAAATGGCAGTATCATTCCGCGAGGTGGAGAGGCAATGGAAGCTTCCAGAATCTTCTCCTGTGACACTTGCCTCTCTGAATTCGACCAAGGATGAGTAAGAGATCATCAATCTCCAAGTGGAAGCAAGAACTATCAGAGGGAAGACACTAATCAAATCATAAGCCGACTCATCTCCATTACAAATATCTATATATGGATCCCTCATCCCAGAGATCCGGAGGCTGGAATTTTGCATATTGTAAGGAATTGTTGTTGGTTTCTTGAGACAAACATCAGATTGTTGGGTGATCTAAGCTTTGTATGAGGTGAAGAGGGGCTTCCTTGCTGAGAGGTTGATGCTGGGTCAGAACAACTGGTTGTAACTCCTCTTGGCTCTTTCTTGTTTATCAATAAAAGATATTCAAGTTTTCCTCCATGCTCTTGTGTCATTGATGTTTGCTACATTTGTATGGTCAATTTACATCTGATCCTAGATTGTTTATGATTATAGATCCATGTCTTTGTATAGTGCTATGCTACTGTGATCTTACAGGTACTTTGTGAAGTTGGGCGTGCAAGGGAGCAGGTAGCTAAAGACTATCAAAGAAGAGAGGAATCAAATCAGGAGATTAGCGCAAGACAGAGGTTGGTCTTTCTGTTCATCTCTATGTATAATTCATAAAGGAAAAACGAAAGTAATTTTTCTCTGTTTGTTTCTAAGGCAGCTGTCACACCTTAGTGTGATAGAGCAGTTCTATATAGACACTTTTCCATGTAACACACATGAATATGGAGAGTCATGTAAGTTGAAAAGTAATTGGAAGTTGAACAATAATGAGGTTATCAAAGAGTCACAAAGGGGAAGAATCACCCCTTGCTTATATATAACCCTTCATTGTATGAGAAAAGGACTTTTCACCTTGGCTCCTCCCGCAAGGCATTAGAGAAATAAGCTAGTTCTTTGAGGAGCAAAGAGTGGCTCCAATGTCCCACTATTGGGGCTAGTGATGTACATCGTAAACATATGTCCTGGAACTTTTTCTTAATAACATAAGCCTTTTAAGGCCAACACATTCTTCATGCATGGACTATGAATGTTTGTAATACTATTCTGCGAATGTTTGTATTTCATGTTTTCTTTCACATGTATTAAGATAGTTGAACTATTTTGGCTATTTTATTGCTTATCTTATTGATAATGTGTTTTAATGGTTGTTATTTTTGTCCCATCCTTGTGGACTATTCTACAAGGTACTAGACAGATCTTTCCTTATTTGTTGGTTGTAATGATCGTCGCATTCTTTGTGGAATATTGCACTAGATGTTAGACAGAGGCTTCTCATTCATGTGTGTCTCTTCCTGGGTGGTACTATTACCTCGCACTTAGAGGCTCACTTTCTCTCCCCTTTGCAGTAGAATAGCCTTGACATAGTTGCAGTTGCACACTCACCAAGCACACCTCCCTTGCTTTTTGAAGACACCATTGCATCACTCTCCTATAATGACAACTAGAGCCAAGGAAAATCTTTAATGGTTTGGCAACCAAGCCTTTATACTGAATGGGACTCCTACACGAGACTGTGTGAGGTCTAATTGGGACTTCATATCGAGGAGATCCCCTTGGTTGATGGATTTCCAGCACCGTCAACAAAATGGCGCTAGAAGGAGGGTCAAATGACAGGTTGTGCCTGTTGAGTCTAGTTTGAATCTCTTATTTAAAATGGATTTTCCCCAAATCTAATCCCAAGATGTTTTTCTAAATATTTTAATTGTACCATCCTTGCAAAATTTATTCATAACCTGTTCAACTTTATGTTCGATGGTGAGGGTGAATCAACTTTTCGTGAACATCTATTTCAAGTTTTCCGTCTTTGTCTTTCTAACGAAATACGTTGCAAAGAAGCCATGGCTATATTACTCACCCTCACATTCAAAGGTCATGTTAATTGATGGTGTCATACATTACCCATTGCTTATATCCATCCACTCGACCAGCTTTCTCTTGTAGCAGCTACAACCACCCTCCAAAATTTTTCCTTAGCTTCGTTTTGGAGCCTCCCATCCAAGTTTTCGTAGCACCTTGCCTTGCATCGTCAAGTTCACAAGCTTCAGTGTTTTTCTTGCACAAAGGCAGCTTTTTGATCATAGCTCGATGCATTCCCCTCATAGGCTCATCACCTGGACTTGGTCCAACTGTAGGCTGAGTAGCTCCCCCAAGAATTTGCGGAATTCTAGAGGGAAACCAACCTTCCCTCCAGAAATTGTACAATCCTGACTAGAAGCCTATTGGGCTCCAGAATTGCGCAATTTTTCCAGTCAACCCTCACAGAGAAAATTGTACAATTTTCCCCAGTAGGGCTACTCAGCCCAGAATTTGTGCAATTCTAGGTAGCAGTCAGCTGCTCTGCCCAAAAATTGTGCAAATCTCCTAGGTAGAGAACCGAGCATCCCAGCCAAAAATGCGCATTTTCTCCCATCAGTTGAGCAATCTCTTGCATGTGTGTCTAATTTGACTGGTTCCCTCCAAGACCGAGCAAAACTGACTTGCATGCATGGGCTGCTTCTCCCAAGGAAACATGCAAAGGCATCCCTTGCTTCAGGGATCTATGATTAGCAATTGGAGGTTACATGAAAGGATCATTTCATAAACCTCCCACAAAGTGTCGCTTTCCCTAGATTTGTGGCATGCACATCACAACCTCGATGTTATCAAAACTCATCAACCGGATGTTGTAGAGCTCATTCCTCACATCAACCTTGCTGCTATGACATCCCACATCACATCTAGGAGCAGTTGGCACATTCAGCTCAGTTTTTTTGGGGTAAGCCCTCCTTCCATGCCTTGTGTTGCATTTTTGTTGTTTTTTGTGTTTTCACTTGTGTGAGTATTTTTTGCTTGATTTATTTGAATGTTTGTTGTCTTTTACATGTATACTATATTGTCCTAGCATTGTTTCAGTTTTAATTTCTATCTCACTGATGCCGCATGCATGAAACTGCTTTTCACGAACGGTCACCGATTCAGTAACTCGCCTCACCCACATGCATGTTGATCTATTTACTAAATATTTCATTCATGTTTGCATGCATTGTTAATCACTTCTACTTTCACTAAGTGTCACCATGCATCCACTGTCATATTTTCTTTCAGTTGCCCATCGGCGAGTCGGACCAACCTTGGTCTAGACTCTGCCTTCACTGAGACAACATTATGCAATCTAGGGAAGGAAGGCTTTATCTTCCTCTCCAAAAATGCACATTTCTTCCCAGGCACTATCCTCCAGGATTGTTTTGTGCATTTTTGAGGGATAATGACTGTTGGCTCAGAAAATTATGCAATGCAGTCACTGAGCCTGCAACCATTGCTAGCTGAGATTGTGCATTACACAATTCCAACAGTCAGCAGCCAGAATGGACTGTACATTGCATAGTTCTAGTAGTCATCCAGTCTCTCAGTAGCCTAGATTGTTCCTTTCACAGTCTTGGCAGTTAGTGTCCCGACCTCCCAGCCGAAATTGTGTAGCCTTCATGACCAGTCACACAAGTATGTTGAAAGACAATTCTCAAGTTCATTTTGGTTTTTGACTGACATATTTCTTACCATGAGTATTTCCATGTCTCCAGGTATTGCAGCTATTCATCTGCCTCTCAGCAGTGTAGGTACAATGCTTTCCAAGAGGGCAGAGTCGAAGACACTATTCAGAGCACAAATGTAGATGCAGTCGATCAAATGTCTATGAGCTTGCCTACTGATGAAGATATCAAGTTGTTCATAGAAAAGAACATCAAGATAGCACAGTGAGCAGTGTCATGAATAGTAGCTGAAGGCAACATACCAAACGTAATGAATGCAACGAATGCAGCGAATGCAACGAATGTAATGAATGTAGTGAATGCAGCGAACAAAACGAATGCAAGAGGAAGGTTGTTCACAACACAAAGGTGGAAAAAAGTTGCAAGATCAAGCAGATCCACTGATGATGAGAGCAACTTTGGAGACTCAGGCTATGAGGTGAGGGCCTGACATGAATATCACATAAAGACAGATAATGGAACAAAGAAGGAGTTGCATGTGCTAAAGCAGAAAATAGAGGAAGAACATGAAGCTACACAAACAGACGAATGAGTTGCAGCAAGAACATGAACAACAGTGGGTGCAACATGCACTCACGGATGAAACTATGGTCGTACAAGTTAAAGATCCATCCCGACAGCTGGCACGAAGCAGACATGGTGAGCATTTTTTTTTATTGCATGCAAGGGATTCAACAACATGCATGTCATTGTGTGCACTCATGTGATCCAACCCTTTCAACACACTCACCAAGGCGAAGACAAGAAACATGTCCAACCGGAGCTCAACATGTACTTCGGAAAGTTGATTCGCATGACCACCAATGCACACTTGAATATCAACTTGGACATTATGCATCAGTGTGTTTCCGTTTTAGCCGCACCCAATAAGACCATGTGCATGTTAGCGGACGAGTTGGATGAAGGAGCCAAACCAATACACTGGTTGCAACAAAGGCAAGACTTCACTTCAACAAGATGTCACCATGGGGTGCATGCTCACCATCATGGATGACCGAACTTGGCATCAGCTCACCACCTTGTTATAGACATATTTGGGCACTGCAACGCCAATCACATATGTCAATAAACCAAGGGCTCTTAAACCCCTAAAAGTGTTGTTTCATACCCTAAAGGATCATGGTCAACTGATTACATCATTTCCCTGAAGTTCCACCTGAAAAACCACTCAGAACTGGCCAAAACTGGACCATATTGACTCCTCCTTGGTCAAGGTGTGATGCATCTCACCTGCTACACACAAGAGGTGCGATGCATACTGAAAAGGCCCCCTGTAGTGTGCGATGAGCGAGAGTAGACAAATGGCAGAGATAGTTTGCTAGGTGGAAACCCAGAGAATCTTCTAGAAACTTCTCATATGACACTTGCCTCTCCAAATTCACCCAGGGATGAGTAAGAGATCATGAAATCTCCAAGTGTAACCAAGAACTATCAGTGAAATGACACTAATCAAAAACCCAGAAGCTGACTCACCCCTCTACAAATATCTATAAATGGATCCCTCATCTGAGAGATCTAGAGGCTGGAATTTTGTAATTTGTAAGGAAGTGCTATTGGTTTCTCTTTGAGACTTTGTATTGTTGGGTGATCTTTATTTTCATGAGGTGAAGAGGGCTTTCATGCTGGGAGGATGATGCTAGATTAGACATCTAGGTTGTAATCCTCTCTTCTACTATCAATAAAGTTATTTGAGTTTTCCTCAATATACTTGTGTATTTGTGAATCTTAATATTTGTGAATGCAATTGTATGGCTAATGTATTTCTGATTCTACATTGTTTATGATATCATAGATCTCGATGCTTTGATGGTGTGTTGTTGCTTTGCCTCTACAGATATTCTCTAAAGTGGGACAAGTAGGAAAGGAGTGGCAAGCTCTATCAAAGGAGAGAGGAAACAAGCAAGGAGCCAAGCAAAAGATTCAGGTTGGTGCTCTCTGCTTCTCTCTTATCTATCATACATAAAGGAAATCACAAGTTACTTTGATTATTTGTTTCTAAGATAGCTACCCATCTTAGTGGGACTAGCAGATCGAAAAGACACTAGTTTTCCCGGAAACAAAATGGCGACTCTATTTCGCCGCTATTGTTTAATGTAGGCATCACCTCGGCCCATTTTGTAAAATAGTCGACTACGACTATGATATACCCATGCCCCCCGTCCGAGGTGGGGTTACATGTCATGAAATCTATGCCCCATTTGGCAAATGGCCCAACAACGATTACTGGATACAGCAGTGCAGGTGGTAATTTGGTTTTGCGGTCGAAAATATGACAAGCATGACAACTTCTGATTGAAATTATGAAATCTTTGAATATTGTGGGCCAAAAGTAACTAGCTCATAAGATCCTTTGTGCCGTAGTGTAACCAGATTGATGCCCCCCACATGTGCTTGAAGGATAGTCATTTAGGACTTTTTCGGCCTCCTCATGCGTGAGGCACCTTCTCAGAAGTGTATCAACACCATGACGGTAGAGTGTATCACCGATGATCATGTAGTCTTTTGCTTGGTATCGAATACGTCGTTGTTCAGAGCGAGAGATATTAGGCCTAAAGGTTTGGGTTTGGAGATAGATCAGTATATCTCCATACCACGGATCACTTGATGATATCAAAAACAGAGATTCATCCATGATTGATGCTTTAGATGTTGAATCGTTGGATGACGATGGGAGGTCGCATAGTAATTCCGCGAAAACTAGAGATTTCTTTGATTTGGATTTTGTGAATTCTAGTTCAAACTCTTGCAAAATGGCTATCCATTTTGAATATTTTCCCCATAGTAATGGACGCAACAGAATGTAGGTCATAGGGTTGCAATCTGATAGAATGGTAGTTTTGCGAAAGAGGATATTGCAACAAATTGATTTGTTGCCTCATGCTCGATATATGGAAGAATTTGAGCAAGCCACAGTTTCTCAATGCAGTAACCGTACCCGGATCATGTAAGACAATCATGTCCTCTTCTTCATGCTTACATTCACACCATGTAATGACCATCTTGATCCGATGAATCTCTGAAACACAAACAAAAGATGAATTAGGATCCTGATTTGGGAAAAAACAGGAAAAAATTTCATGAGAAAACACTGCACAAACTTTCCCTTCTGCGCCCATTGCACCCTGCCTATGTACAGGGTGAGATGCATACTGACTGGCCAATGGCCAGCTCAGTATGCATCGCACTTTTCGATGCAGACTAGGTGCGATGGGGAGAGAACGAATTCTTCAAACCCCTGGGGCCCAAAAGAACAGGAAAACTTGCTTAGAATCAGAAAAGGATGGAATGCAATTGAAGAGCTCAGGGTTAGCTCCTACTTGGTCCTGACGGCATGGAAAATAGTCCCCCGGATCTCCCGAAATCAACTGATGAAATTTGAGGGGGAAAACACCTCTAGAGCTCCAACAATCCCAAATTTGAATGAAATGGTAAAAATGAGAGGTAAAACTAATTTTATGTTACTATTCTTGTGATTCAAGTAAAATGTTAGTTTTTAACTCACTTTTCAAGCATGTATTTGCATTTCTAATCAATTTGATGGAGTAATTGAACAGGTTGTACGACCGTCAAAAGAATATAGTGTTAATGGTAAATTGAGTATCTTTGACTATTATCATAAGCAAAGTTTCGCATGGAGAAAGCTCACTAAAAAATGAACCTACTAATAAGAGACATCTTCAAAGATGACTGGCATGAGCAATGTTTTCGCAGGGTTCAATCTCGTTAAAAAATAAACCCAACACTGAGCATAGTTTCTAAAGGTTCAAGCTCATTAAAAAATGAATCCACCCTCGGTAAATAACCTTTGTGATTGCATTGCTATCAGCCTTTTGAGCCCTGGTTTTGTTCTTACCATCACCTCCATTGTTTTGGCCAATCATACACCTCCACTTGATTGTTTACCCTTTTGAGGAACAGCTGCGACGAGTGATTCTATTAGCCACCCTCGTTACACTGCTTTGTTTGATAAGTTCCAAACTTACCTGGAACCAGTTGCTACCCGAAAACATCACTCGTTCCTCAAAAACGAGTCCCTTTTAAGCTCTTATTAGACTCGTAAAATATGAAAAGATTGCCGAGCTAATGGCCTTTCCAGCTCGTTAAAGTAAGGGGAAGCACCATCCCTCCTCTACATTTTAATCTTTTTGGACCTGAGGGATCATTCCACAAAAATATCGAGTGCTTGTCTTTTTCGGCTCGCTAAAGCTATCGAAAAGTCATCCCTTTTGTATTATTTTATACTTTTTCGAACTTAAGGGATTATACCATGAAAAAGGACTACTGGAGTTTCCTTTTCGTCTCTTTTCAAACTCTCTAAACATGAAAAGGATCAAGTTATCTTTGTCGTTAAACTCGTTAAAACAATAGCGACAAACTTGTCCATCCGGACAAGAGCGAGTTTCATTGTCGCTAGGCTCGCTAAAACATAGTGACAGGTTTGCCCGAAGGAAAAATTATAGAACAAGCATATGTTATCCTCCTCAAGCTTGAAAAAAATAAAGAGGTACTGGTCAGCAATGACTGGGGAAAAAGGGAAGAAAACTTGAAGAACTTCATTGGTAGCAAGTCGCTCTTGAACATGACACTTTCACTCCATCACCATGATTGAGTCGGGTTGGGTCATTCCGTTCACCGGTCACATCACCATTGGTCCTTCGCACCATCCATTTTTGGGGTTAACGCTACCAATCCATCTCAGTGTCACCGATATGTTCAAGAGAAGTCATTCAGAGAATTTGTCACCCAACTAACGCCTCATCCACTGCAATACCTTCACTCTCCATTTCTCATGACCGCCATTCCTAAACCTTGTATCATTAGATCGTTTTCACCTCCAGAAAATCATTTTCTTCATTTCGTGTCATAGATGTGGGATTCATTAAGGCCCTCATACGATGGGTCACTTATTTTCAACATCAGCTCATTATCCAAGAAGTTGACTTAGGAACAACCCTTTCAGTACTTTGAAGCTTGCATGCCTCAATGGCAAGTTTCTCACTTCCGGCGACAGGTTTACATCAATGGCCTTCGACCAAAAGATTTTGCATGGTGTTTAACATCGACTCATATATTCACACCACGTGAATTGTACTACAGTACCTTGAGGGTCATTATTATTATCGGTGATTCCTCTCGTGCCTGTTTATAGCTTACATCATTGGCTGGTAACCAGGCGATGTATTTCCATGTTCAACTTCAGAACATCTTTTCACATGGATCGACTTGTACATCAGGTGAATAATGAACGAGTTTGAAGACCCTGGATCTAGTTTCATCCATCCAGCCTGCAATATATTTAGGAAAATAAAGACATCAAATGTACACCATAGCTGCACAAATGATCATCCAAGCTAAGGGATGATGGCTCTACAAGAATCACCAGTCTGCAACAACGGATGATTGTCTGTCCTATGTACATGAAAATGAATTTATAAAGTTGAACATGGGAATGCCCGCCTCAGCTAGTTCATGAAAATAATATGAAGATAATGTATTTTATTGTATTTTATACAAGTCACCTTCCAGTTTAAAGACCTCGGATCCTCATGATAAAGCATTTCACCCGACATCAGAAGATTTATGACCTCATGCTTTAGGGGGCAATTGTTATAGACATATTTGGGCACTGCAACCCCAATCACATATGTCAATAAAACAAGGGCTCTTAAACCCCTAAAAGTGTTGTTTCATACCCTAAAGGATCATGGTCAACTGATTACATCATTTCCCAGAAGTTCCACCTAAAAAACCACTCAAAACTGGCCAAAACTAGACCATACTAACTGCTCCTTGGTCAAGGTGCGATGCATCTCACCTGCTACACACAAGAGGTGTGATGCATACTAAAAATGCCTTCTGTAGGGTGTGATGAGCGAGAGTAGACAAATGGCAGAGACAATTTGCTAAGTGGAAACCCAGAGAATCTTTTAGAAAATTCTCATATGACACTTGCCTCTCTGAATTCGCCTAGGGATGAGTAAGAGATCATGAAATCTCCAAGTGGAACCAAGAACTATCAGTGAAATGACACTAATCAAAAACCTAGAAGCTGACTTACCCCTCTACAAATATCTATAAATGGATCCCTCATCTGAGAGATCTAGAGGCTGGAATTTTGTAATTTGTAAGGAAGTGTTGTTGGTTTCTCTTTGAGACTTTTTATTGTTGGGTTATCTTGCTTTTCATGAGGTGAAGAGGGCTTTCATGCTGGGAGGATGATGCTGGATCAAACAGCTGGGTTGTAATCCTCTCTTCTACTATCAATAAAGTTATTTGAGTTTTCCTCCATATACTTGTGTATTTGTGAATATTTCTATTTGTGAATGCAATTGTATGGTTAATGTATTTTTGATTCTGTATTGTTTATGATATCATAGATCTCGATGCTTTGATGGTGTGTTGTTGCTTTGCCTCTACAGATATTCTCTAAAGCGGGACAAGTAGGAAAGGAGTGGCAAGCTCTATCAAAGGAGAGAGGAAACAAGCAAGGAGCCAAGAGAAAGATTCAGGTTGGTGCTCTCTGCTTCTCTCTTATCTATCATACATAAAGGAAATCACAAGTTACTTTGATTGTTTGTTTCTAAGATATCTACTCGTCTTAGTGGGACTAGCAGATCGAAAAGACACTAGTTTTCCCGGAAACACACCTTCACCATCACAAGCATTCCAAAGAGTTGGTCTCATCACAACGGACCAAGTGTTAGTCATGTCTTTCATGGCTTGCTCAATCCATGTTGTCTCACATGAGTACATGTGCATTGTAATGTAACGTCATGGCAAGTGTAAGTCAAGTGTCAATAGTTGGATGTAATAGTTATAGAGTAGATGAAGAGTCATGAGGGTAGATGAACTGTCACAAAAAGGAATGTCAAGGGTCACCCCACCCTTTGCTATAAATAGTCCCTCATAACTCATTGTATAGGCTTTTAGTCAGCCAAGCTTCTGATAAGACTATATTGGAAAGAGCTTGGACAGTATTGTAACGCGCCTTGGCTTCTCCACTACACAGAGCTAGTTCATCTTTTTGGAGGAGCAGGTGCTGGGAATAATAATGAGAGGGGGGGATGAATTAATATTTATCAAATCAATAACTTTTTCCATACTCAGATTTATATATGCTACTTCAATGAAGGTAACTCGTGTGTGCACGCAACTGTCCTTAAGGCAACCAACATATATCCAGTTAACTTATGATTCAGTTAATTCATCATATGTTTCCCTTTAATTAGTGCATCAGTACTTTATTAACCATTTAAACAATAACCATGTGCAGTAATAACATAATAAACCATCACACATAAGAAACACACATGAACACAAAGATTTAAGGTGGAAACCCAATGCAAGAGAAAAACCACCTGCTGATGTCATCTCTGTCTTCTTTTAATATAAGAAAAACATGTTTACAATATTTTACTGGCACAAACTCATACTAGTATGCAGGCACCCACCTCTAGAAGGCTACAACCTTCTCTTGTTCCCTAGCTTCTACTAGAAAGGAGCTACAACCCCATAGCTCTTGTATTAGTTGATATGTTTACTAGTACGTAGGCATTGGCCTACAGAAGTCTCCAACCTTCACGCGTTCTCTAGCTGCTACTAGAAGGGAGCTTCAACCCCTTGTCTCTTATACTGGCTAATATATTTACCAGTATGTAGGCACCAGCCTACAGAAGGCTACGACCTTCTCTCTTCCTCTAGGGACCATGTTTCATTAATTTTCAGACTACATACTCCTCGTACACAACAACAAAATCTGAAGGCCTCGTTTCATAAAATTTTCATACTAGAATGTAACCAATCACTGAAAAACCCATCGACACTGAAGCAAATCACAATTAATCAATCTGAACATTCAGAACACTATCACCAGAACACAGAGCAACACCTAAAACTCTGCATTAACAACCAGAACCATCTGCAACTTCAAGCATCATATTTCATAATGTATACACTACTTCGAAGTACCAAACCAGCGTGTATACACGCCTTCACCAAGGCCAACCAGCGTATAGATTTGCAAATACTAACTTAAAACTTCACAGTTATTCTAGACTTCAGTCATACCCAGATCATAACATTTATAGAATAAAACATGTGTTAGCAATCAAATCTAGCCCAACCAATATCAGATCATTCAATGGAAATTCATTTGAGGTCTCATGATCCTGATCCAACATTGAATTCAAGGTGCACAAAATATTTCAGATCATATCATAATCATAGCCCCTACAACATAAAATATACTTTAGATAGAAGTATTCCTGAGAAACCCCTTTCACTTGCACACCTTGGCCTTTTGATCTTCTCCTCCTTATATAGTTTTTGGCCTTTCTCAATACCTCGGACCAAAACCACTTAGGACCCGTGGTATTCTTGGATGGGATCAAATAGTCATTACTCTACTCAATATTGTGGGTTAATACCATGGTATTGACCCCTGGTATTCTTTACTCTTGAATTTCCTTGATTTTCCAACATGTACATGTTTTTCCTCTTGTGAAAGTGTGTGTATACATATATGCTTTTTTTGTTCTTTGAACCAACATTTATACGGTGTTTTGACAAAGTGAAACAATGTATGCTTCTTACCCCATTCTCTTTCTTCAATCTCTGGACTCTCATCCGTAATCCTTTGTTCTTAACCTATTGCACTATGATCTGTCACCTATGTGAGTTGCCATCAAGGACAACACCTTTATCATAATGCCAACAATATCACCCTTTGGACTTGATGGAAACCACAACTCCAAGATACTCTCTCCCCTTGACATCAAGGGCAAAGGGCGGACCAAGATATTCTCCCCTTTAGAGATGCACTATGTTGTCCATGCTCCCCCTGAGTACATGCAGAGTCTACAAAGATATTTTTCAAAAGAGTAACATGACTCTATAACTCAACTAAGTGAGTATGACTTCCATAATACCAATGACTCATACATACATCAATCACCCAACCATGTGGGGATACACCAAATTTGACTCATCCACCCAACCAAGTGGGGATATACCAAATGTTTATACATGACTGAAATAGCAATTATTACATCATCCTTCCCATGCATAGTGGGGTTACCAATTAGTTCTTTTCATGACCTTTACATCAAATGATATACATGGCATTTATAACAAGGACCAATGATATAAACAAGACCATGATAGTCATCAACTATCATACACCATATATGATATGTACCGTAAGTATCTGTCAATATCATCAAGATCAACAACCTGTATATGTCCACCTAAATCAAACAACTATGTGGATCAAGCAATATAAGTATCATCATGTACCAAGGTCTTCTAATATAATGCTGACAATGCATTATTAGAAACATATGCTGCTCCTGGACCTATGCCAACTGTTCACTGTTAGATTTGATTAGTGCAAATATTAGTAAGAATCATCAAGGCATCATCATCAATCAGATATACATCAAGTCATCAACAAATTATGAGGATAAAAATCATTTCCACATATCGTCAGTAGACTGTAATCATCATCACTCAGAATAGAACATATAATTGATAATTGACTAAACCATATCAAACCCCTTTTCTTGAGTCTGTCCCATTGCTTTTTCATCAAAAACACCATATACGCCATTGTGCAGCTTCTAACTCACGTATATACGCGACTTGTCTCATGATAACTGTGTATGAGAATTGGAATTCTAAAGTTTCACACTTCCAGCTCCCCCTGAGTCTGTTATGTATGTATATTGTGCTATGCCACATCTCTCTTACTGTACTTCCTTCTTCTTCCATACCTTGGACTGTGATGATGTTTTCTCCATACCTGATACTTATTTTTCTTGTTCGTCTTCAATTTGAGGTGATTCTGAATCTAATACTTGCTTCCACCTAACAACCCATTGTCTCTCTAACTATCATTGTTCCTTTGAGATGTCTTCTTTTTCTGAGGCGCTTTCTTCTTTAGCTTCTTTCCCATTGTTTCTACAGATCTCCTTCAAGCGATCAAGCTTCTGCCAAAGGACCTGCTCCGATACCAATTTTTGGGAATAGTACTGAGGGGGGGGGGGGGTTGAATTAGTATTTATCAAATCAATAATTTTTTCATTTCATACTTAGATTTATATACGATACTTCAATGAAGGTAACTCGTGTGTGCACGCAACTGTCTTTAAGGCAACCAACGTATATCCAATGAACTTATGATTCAGTTAATTCATCATATGTTGATCTTTAATAAGTGCATCAATACTTTATTAACAATTTAAACAGTAACCATGTGCAGTAATAACAGAATAAGCCATCACACATAAGAAACACACATGAACACCAATATTTAAGGTGGAAACCCAATGTGGGATAAAAACCACCTATTGTTGTCATCTCTGTATTCTTTTAATATAATAAAAACATGTTTACAATCTTGTACTAGCACATACTCATTCCAATACGTAGGCACCCACCTGTAGAATGCTACAACCTTCTCTCATTCTCCAGCTTCTACTAGAAGGGAGCTACAACCCCTAGCTCTGGTACTAGCCAATATGTTTACTAGTATGTAGGCATCAGCCTACAAAAGGCTCCAACCTTCACTTGTTCTCCAGCTGCTACTGGAAGGGAGCTCCAACCCCTTCTCTCTTGTATTGGCTGATATGTTTACCAATACGTAGGCGTCAGCCTATAGAAGGCTATGACCTTCTCTCTTCCTCCATGGACCATGTTTCATTAATTTTCAAACTGGATACTCCTGGCACACAACAACACAATATGAAGGCCTCGTTTCATCAAATTTTCATACTGGACCCATCAGCAACATTGAAGCTCAAAATCAATCACCACTACAATACAACCAATCACTAAAAAACCCATCAACACTAGAGAAAGTTACAATCAATCAATCTGAACATTCAGAACACTGTCACCAGAACACAGAGCAAAACCCAAAACTTTGCATCAACAATCAGAACCATATACAACTTCAAACATCATATTTCATAATGTATACGCTACTTCGAGTATCGAACCAGTGTGTATATGCGCCTTCACCAAGATGAACTAGCGTATAGATCTGCAAATACTAACTTAAAACTTCACAGTTATTCCAAACTTCAGTCATACCTAGATCATAACATTTACAGAATAAATCATGCGTTAGCAATCAGATCTAGCCCAACCAATATCAGATCATTCAATGGCAAGTCATTTCAGGTCTCATGATCTTGATCCAACATTGAATTCAAGGTACACAAAATATTTCAGATAATATCATAACCATATCCCTTGTAACATAAAATATACTTCATATAGAAGTATTTCTAAGAAATCCCTTTCACTTGCACACCTTGGCCTTTTGATCTTCTCCTCCTTATAGTTTTTGGCCTTTCTCAATACCTCAAACCAAAACCTCTTAGGACCCATGGAATTCTTGGATGGGATCAAATAGTCGTTACTTCGCTCAATATCATGGTCTAATACCATGGTATTGACCCCTGGTATTCTTTACTCTTGAATTTCCTTGATTTTTCAACATGTACACGATTTTCCTCTTGTGAAAGTGCATGTATACGTATATGCTCTTTTTGTTCTGTCAACTAGTGTGCATACGTTGTTTTGACAAAGTGAACCAGTGTATGCTTCTTAAACCATTCCCTTTCTTCAATCTCTGGAGTCTAATCTGTAATCCTATGTTGTTAACTTGTTGCACTTTGATCTGTCACCTATGTGAGTTGTCATCAAGGAAAACACCTGTATCATAATGCCAACAATCTCCCCCTTTTGACTTGATGGCAACCAAAACTCCAAGATACTCTACCCCTTTGACATCAAGGGCAATGGGCAGACCAATATATTATCCCCCTTAGAGATGAACTATGCTTTCCATGCTCCCCCTAAGCACATGTAGAGCCTGCAAAGATATTTTTCAAAAGAATAACATGACTCTATAACTCAACTAAGCAAGTATGACTTCCCTAAGACCAATGACTCATACATACATAAATCACCCCACCAAGTCGGGATACACCAAATTTGAATCATCCACCCAACCAAGTGGGGATATACCAAATGTTTATACATGACTAAATAGCAATTATTACGTCATCCTTCCCATGCATAGTGGGGTTACAAATTAGGTCTTTTCATGACCTTTACATCAAATGATATACATGACATTTATATCAAGGACCAACAATCTAAACAAGACCACGATAGTCATCAGAAACTATCATACACCATATATGATATGTATCATAAGTGTCTGTCAGCAACATCATGATCAATAGCTTGTATATGTCCACCTGAATCAAACAACTATGTGGATCAAGCAATATAAGTATCATCATGTACCAATGTCTTCTAATATAATTCCAACAATGCATTATTAGAAACATATGCTCCCCCTGAACATGTGCCAATTGTTCACTGTTAGATATGATCATTGCAAATATCAGTAAGAATCATCAAGGCATCATCATCAATCAGATATACATCAAGTCATCAACAACTTATGAGGATCAAAATCATTCCACATATCATCGGCATACTGTAATCATCATCACTTAGAACAGAACAGATAATTGATAATTGACTGAACCATATCAGACCCCTTTTCCTGAGTCTATCCCACTGCTTTTTCCTCAAAAACACCATATACGCAATTTTGCAGCTTCTAACTCGCATATATACACGACTTGTCTTCATGATAACTACGTATGAGAATTGGAATTCTAAAGTTTCACATTTTCAGCTCCCCCTGAGTCTGTTATGTTTGTATACTGTGCTATGCCACATCTCTCTGAATGTAGTTCCTTCTTCTTCCATACCTTGGAGTGTGATGATGTTTTCTCCTCTTGGTATGTTGGCCGAAATTTGCTCCTGCATCCTTTTACTATATGCCCAAACTTGTTACAAGCATAACATCTTATATGGTTTGTATTCCCTCTATAGCAGTGAATGGATTTGTAACCAAACATTATTGCAAGAAAAACAATATCCCTTAAAGTACCTGGAAACTTTCTATGTGATGGTTATTAGCTTGAACCATTATACTTCTGCATCTGGCTGCAACATGTCCAAAATTATGACATACAAAACATTCAACATTATTCATCAGAGGAAATAACTGACTATCATTTCCATAGTTAGGAGTAAATTATTTTCTTTGAAGACTTTCTTTCCTTGGTTGTTGATAGGGTTGACCTCTCATCTCCTTGTTGAGCATTTCAGATTTTGCATTAGAGTTCCTTGCCTCATCTTGTGAGCTAGATTCACCTTCAACAGATTCATGAAAACCAAGACCCGTTTTGATGGTAGGAGACCTTTGACTACTAATAATATTATCAAAAATATTAGTACTATCTTGAAATCATAACCGTTTATCCTTTTCTTCTAATTTACCTTTTAAGATATTTACCTCAACCTAATATTTCTCTTCCTTTTCCATATATTGCTTCTTCATGATTTCTTTAGCCTTCTTCCTTCTTCCACTTGTTTCCTTAATTTGAGAATCTCATTTTCTTGTTCTTCATCTGCTTGAGGTAGTTCTTCATTCTTCTCATTTGAGTTTTCAAGATCTTCTTTTAGAGAGAGGATCTCAGCTTCAAGACTTTCATATTAACTGGATCTATCTGTAAGTCTCTTGATTGTTGTACTCTTTTCATTTACTTCATTTCTTAATGATGTCACTTCATCCTGCAACTTTTGACATTGATCTTCCTTTTCATTGTACTGCTTCCTTACTTTGTTTCCTTCCTCCAACTAAGATTTTAATCTAGTAACTTCTTCTTTGAAGGCACACTCCCTTTTTTTAAATAGATCTTGTTGATATCTAATTTTATCTATTATCCTTTTAATTTTTGCCTCTATATTTCCTTTAGTGTCACTTTCAATATCTTCAACATTGCATGAACAGAGAAAAGTATCACTAGAAGACCAAAAAATTGTACTGGATACTTCTTTTGTTTGTTCATCTTCAATCTGAGGTGATTCTAAATCTAAATACTTGCTTCCACCTAACGGCCCATTGTCTCTACTGTTGTCACTGTTCCTTTGAGATGTCTTCTTTTTCTGAGGTGCTTTCTTCTTTCACTTCTTTCCCATTTTTTTTACGGATCTCTTTCAAGCGATTAAGCTTCTACCAAAGGACCTGATCCGATACCAATTTTTGGGAATAATACTGAGAGGGGGGGTGAATCGGAATTTATCAAATCAATAACTTTTTCATTTCATACTCAAATTTATATACGCTACTTTAATGAAGGTAACTCGCGTGTGCACACAACTGTCTTTAAGGCAACCAACGTATATCCATTGAACTTATAATTCAGCTAACTCATCATATGTTGATCTTTAATCAGTGCATCAGTACTTTATTAACCATTTAAACAGTAACCACGTGCATTAATAACATAATAAACCATCACATATAAGAAACACACATGAACACCAAGACATAAGGTGGAAACCCAATGCGGGAGAAAAACCACCTATTGTTGTCATCTCTATCTTCTTTTAATATAAGAAAAACCTATTTACAATCTTGTACTAGCGCAGACTCATACCAGTACACAGGCACCCACCTGCAGAAGGCTACAACCTTCTCTTGTTCTCCATATTCTACTGGAAGGAAGCTACAACCCCCTAGCTCTTGTACTAGCCGGTATGTTTACTAGTACGTAGGAACCGACCTACAAAAGGCTCCAACCTTCACTCATTCTCCAACTGCTACTGGAATGGAGCTCCGACCCCCTGGCTCTTGTACTAGCCGATATGCTTACCAGTACGTAGGCACTGGCCTATAGAAGGCTACGATCTTCTCTCTTCCTCTAGGGACCACACTTCATTAATTTTCAGATTGGATACTCCTAGTACCCAACAACACAATCTAAAGGCCTCGTTTCATCAAATTTTCATACTATACCCATCAGCAACATTTAAGAACAAAATCAATCACCACTGAAATATAACCAATCACTGAAAAGCCCATCAACACTAAAGCAAATCACAATCAATCAATCTGAACATTCAGAAGACTATCACCAGAACATAGAGCAAAACCCAGAACTCTGCATCAACAACTAGAACCATCTGCAACTTCAAACATCATATTTCATAATGTATACGCTACTTCAAAGTATCGAACCAGTGTGTAGCCTTCACCAAGGCGAACTAATGTATAGATTTGAAAATGCTAACTTAAAACTTCACAGCTATTCCAGAATTCAGTCATACCCAGCTCATAACATTTACAGAGTAAAACATGTGATAGCAATCAGATCTAGCCCAACCAATATCAGATCCTTCAATGGCAAGTCATTTTAGGTCTCATGATCCTGATCCAACATTGAATTCAAGGTGCACAAAATATTTTAGATCATATCATAATCATAGCCCCTGCAACATAAAATATACTTCAGATAGAAGTATTCCTAAGAAACTCCTTTCACTTGCACACCTTGGCCTTTTGATCTTCTCCTCCTTATATAGTTTTTTGACTTTCTCAATACCTCCGACCAAAACCACTTAATGTTAGAAAATTATATATTACAGAGCAATGGAACACATAAAATATTGCAGAAATATAAATACAAAAAATGCACAAAACAAGAGAGACACAGATATACGTGGTTCACCTAGTTTGGTCTACGTCCACGAAGAAACAACCAGTAATTCTTTTATTATATTATCCAGCAAACTAAAGAGATACAACCTACAGCAGATCTTCTATAACTCCTTCTTTGCTCTCAATCTCCTCTCTCTTCCTCACTCAGAATACTGATCTACATAGACGCAATACAATTCCCTCATTTATAGTGAGGGGTTTCCTTCTAGGGCAAAAAACCCTAAATTAAAAATAACTTCTACCGTCAAATAATCCACCTAATGAATGGCCTAGATTGACTAGAAATTACTAGACTTTTACAAGGCAATCTTACATCTATTTTTAGCTTCGGGGGCGCTGCCCCTGAACCCCCGTCGGGGGACGGCTGGCCCTCGGACCCCGCAGCCGGGGGGGATTTACCCCCACGGGGGGGACAATTCCCCCCCACAACCCCCCGTGTGGAGGGGTGTATAGTCTTCCTGGGGTATACATCCGGCTGAAACCTTTAAATACAGAAGATAATCAAGATCCACACCCAACAATCTCCCACTTGGAGACTGATTATAGCAACTCCACCGCTACTTCATTTGCTAGACAATGACTCCACTTTGGACCTGGATGTTTCTCATCTTCTTCATCATACTTGAAGACCAATTGAAACTGAGCAGATTCTCAGTTTCTCCCTGGTTACAACTTTTGTTAGCATATCTACAGGATTCTGGCTAGTGTGTATCTTTTCCAGCTTCAATTGTCCATCTTCCAATGCTAACCGTATGAAATGGTACTTGAGTTGTATATGTTTAGTCTTGGAATGAAATGCAAAGTTCTTTGAAATATGTATGGTACTCTGGCTGTCACTGTATAACCTGCCCAACTCCTGTTTCTTACCCAATTCATCTAGAAACCTTTGTAACCAAATCATTTCTTTACTAGCCTCTATAGCACCAACATACTCTGCTTCTGTTGTTGAAAGTGCAACAACACTTTGGATTTTTGAAACCCAACTGACAGTTGTTCCACCTACAGTAAATACATATCTTGTAGTGCTCCTCCTGTTATCTCTGTCACCTACCATATCTGCATCAACATATCCCTGTAGAGCAATGTTTGAACCACCAAAGCATAATTCTTGATTTGTGGTACCTCTCAAATACCTGAGAATCCACTTCACCGCCATCCAATGTTCTTTTCCTGGATTGTTCATGTACCTGCTTACAACTCCCACTGCATGTGCAATATCAGGCCTTATGCAGACCATTGCATACATTAAGCTTCCAACTGCTGATGCATATGGACCTTAGACATATGAGCCATTTCTTCCTAAGTCTTGGGACATGCCTCCTTACTTAATTTGAAATGGCTAGCCAAAGGTATACTAACTGGTTTTACATTCTGCATATTAAACCTTTTCAACACCTTTTCTATATACTCACTTTGAGACAATGTTAATTTGCGATTCTTCCTGTCTCTAGTTATTCTCATACCAAGGATTTGTTTTGCAGCACCCAAATCCTTCATTGCAAATGAGTTTGCTAATTTCCTTTTGAGAAAATTTATTTCCTATATGTTAGAACCTGCAACAAGCATGTCATCTACATACAATAACAATATAATATAGCTGCCATCATTTTTCCTTTTGAGATAAACACAATGATCAGAGTGACACCTAGTATAACCTTGTTCAGACATAAACCTGTCAAATTTTAGATACCACTACCTTGGAGCCTGTTTTAAGCCATACAAGCTCTTCTTCAACCTGCACACTAGTTTCTCCTTCCCTTTTACCTCATATCCTTGTGGCTGCTGCATATATATCTCTTCCTCCAAATCCCCATGGAGAAAGGTTGTCTTTACATCTAACTGCTCAAGATGCAAATCTTCAACTGCTACTAGACTTAAAATAGTTCTGATTGAAGTCATTTTAACAACAGGAGAAAATATTTCATCAAAATCAATACCTTTCTTCTGTGCAAACCCCTTCACCAAAAGTCTAGCTTTGTACCTCTGTTTTCCTCCATCTTCTTCCTTCAGCCTGTCAACCCATTTATTCTGCAATGTTATTTTACCTGTAGGCAACTTGACTAAGTTCCAAGTCTGGTTATGTGCTAAGGAGTCCATCTCTTCTTTCATGGCTTGCTCCCACTTCTTCCTGGTTTCTACCTACACTGCTTCTTCATAACATTCTGGTTCACCAGAATCAGTCAGCAATACATTATATAATGAACAAGAGTATCGTTCAGGGGTCTACTTATCCTGGTAGATCTTGTAACACCACTTTCAGGTGTTTTAGGTGCTTGTTGCTGTTGTGGTTGTTGTTCTGGCTGTTGATCATTATGATTTTCAGGCACCATCACTTTTCCTGTGATATCGTCAAGCACTATGTATTCTCTGTTTTCTTTTTCCTGTTTCTTTTCTTGCAACTGATTCTTATACAAGACCTTTTCATTGAATATTACATCTCTGCTCCTAATGATTTTGTGATTTTCATAATCATATAAGCGATAACCAAAATCATTAACACCATATCCAATAAAGGTACATTTCTTTGATTTTGCCTCAAGCTTTGTTCTATTTTCTTTATTAATGTGGACAAAGGCTTCACAACCAAAAGTCTTTGAAAAAGAGTAGTTTACCTTTTTACCTGTCCATGCCTCCTCTAGAATACCACCATCCAAGGAACTTGAAGGCCCTCTGTTTATTAGATAAACAACAGTGTCTACAGCATCTGCCCAAAATTGTAAAGGCAATCCTGCATGCAATCTCATGCACCTTGCATGCTCCATGATTGTCCTGTTCATCCTTTCTGACACACCATTTTCTTGTGGTGTTCTTGGAACTGCCTTCTCTCTGCGAATTCCGTTCTCTGAACAGTACCTATCAAACTCTTTGCTACAATATTCACCTCCATTATCTGATCTGAGACACTTCAACCTTTTCCCTGTCTCATTTTCAACCAAAGCTTTCCATTTCTTGAAAGTATCAAATACATCAAATTTATTTCGAATACAATAAATCCAGTTTTTTTTGCTTGCATCATCAATAAATGTAACATATAACGAGAGCCACCAAGAGATGATACCTGAGCAGGTCCCCATACATCTGTATGCACAAGCTCTAATTTTTTGCTCTTCTTTTCTTTCCCAACTCTAAGAAATCTGACTCTCTTCTGTTTTCCATAAACACAATTCTCACATAATTTTAAATCAACATGCTGCAAACCTGGCAACAAATTTCTTGAGTGAAGAATCTACATTCCCTTCTCACTCATGTGCCCAAGCCTATGATGCCACAATTTTGTATCTTCTCATGTAGAGGTTAAAGCATTAACATAATTAGAAATACCATTGCATAAATACAATGTACCAACCTTTTCTCCTTTCGCTATTACCAGGGATCCTTTAGTGACCTTCTAGGATTTATCAGTGAAAGTACTTACGCAACCTTCACCTCCCAAATGCCCTGTTGAAATCATATTTTTCTTCAGATCTGGAACGTGTCTTACCTCCTTCAATAGCCATTGATTTCCATTCTGTTGTTTTATGAGAACTATACCCATTCCAACAATTTTACAAGGTTTATCATCACCTAATCGAACCTGTCCAAAATCTCCTTGAACATAATCATGAAAATGTTTCTTATCAGGTGTGGAATGGAATGAGGCCCCTGAATCTACCACCCAGGCATCAATAATATTTTCTAATGAAAGAATCAAAGCATCTTGCAACACATCACCTGTTACATTCACCTCATGATTAGTTTCTTGCTGCGCGTCTCCTTCTTTTCCCTTCCGAGACTTGCAGTATTTCTTCAAGTGTCCTTTCTTCCTACATTTCTAGCACACTGTCCCTGATCTGGACTTCGATCTGCCTTTTCTTGACTTACTGCGATATCCTGGGCTCTTTCCTCTTTCCATTTTTCTTCCCCTAGTCTCTGTAGTCAAAGCATTACCTGATGTCTCATCGGAGCTTTTCCATCGCATTTCCTCGCTAAGGATTGCACCGACAACATCATCAAACTTTAAAATTACTAGATCTAGAGACAGAGTTACTAATGGCCATAACTAAACCATTCCAACTTTCTGGCAATGAGCACAAAAATAACAGAGCCCTAACTTCATCATCAAAATTTACCCCTACAGAACTTAACTGACTTGTAACTGTATTAAAATAATTTAAATGGTCTGCAACAGATCCACCTTCTAACATCTTCATATTAAATAAACGCTTCATAAGAAATACCTTATTTGAGGCTGAGGGTTTTTCATATAGTTTGGCCAGTGCCGACATTAAACATGTGTTGTCATTTCCTTTGAAATATTAAACCCTACCCACGCTGCTAGGCACAGCCGTATTGTTCCAAGTGCCTTTCTATCAAGAATATCCCATTCTATGTCTATCATACTCGTCGGCTTCTTTGTCTTTCCGCTCAATGGTAGGTACAGATCTCTCTGATACAGATAATCTTCCATCTGCATCTTCCACAGCTGGTAGTTTTGGCTGTTGAATTTTTCAACCCTAAACCTACCATCTTCTACCATTGCTCCCACTCGAACCAGGAACCCTTCTCTCCTGCGAGTTTATCAGCCAAATAGACCTTCGGCTCTGATACCAGTTGTTAGAAAATTATATATTACAGAGCAATGGAACACATAAAATATTGTAGAAATATAAACATAGAAAATGCATAAAACAAGAGAGACACAGATATACGTGGTTCACCCAGTTTGGGCTACGTCCACGGAGAAACAACCAGTCCTTCTTTTATTATATTATCCAGCAAACTAAAGAGATACAACCTACAACAGATCTGTTGTAACTCCCTCTTCGCTCTCAATCTCCTCTCTCTTCCTCACTCAGAATATTGATCTACATAGACGCAATACAATTCCATCATATATAGTGAGCGGTTGCCTTCTAGGGAAAAAAACCCTAAATTAAACATAACTTCTACCGTCAGATCATCCGCCTAATGAACAGCCTAGATTGACTAGAAATTACTAGACTTTTACAAGGCAATTTTACATCTATTTTTAGCTTCGGGGGCGCTGCCCTCGAACCCCCGTCGGGGGATCGCTAGCCCCCGGACCCCCCCAGCCGGGGGGATTTACCCCCCCGGGGACTCCCACATGGAGGGGTGTACAGTCTTCCTGGGGTATACATCTGGCTGAAACCTTTGAATACAGAAAATAATCAGGCTCCACACCCAACACTTAGCACCCATGGTATTCTTGGATGGAATCAAATAGTCATTACTCCAATCAATATTGTGGTCTAATACCATGGTATTGACCCCTGGTATTCTTTACTCTTGAATTTCCTTGATTTTCCAACATGTACGAGCTTTTCCTCTTGTGAAAGTGCGTGTATATGTATACACTCTCTTTTTTTCTGTGAACCAGCGTGTATACGTTGTTTTGACAAAGTGAACTTGCGTATGCTTCTTAAACCATTCTATTTCTTCAATCTCTAGAGTCTGATCTGTAATCCTTTTTTGTTAACCTGTTGCATTGTGATCTATCACCTATGTGAGTTTCCATCAAGGACAACACCTGTATCATAATGGAAAAAATCTCCCTCTTTGGACTTGATGACAACCACAACTCCAAGATAATCTCCCCCTTTGACATCAAGGGCCAAGGGCAAACCAAGATATTCCCCCCCTTAGAGATGCACTATGTTGTCCATGCTCCCCCTAAGCACATGTAGAGTTTGCAAAGATATTTTTCAAAAGAATAACATGACTCTATAACTCAACTAAGTGAGTATGACTTCCCTAAGGCCAATGACTCATACATGCATCAATCACCCAACCAAGATGGGATACACAAAATTTGACTCATCCACGCAATGTAGCAAAACATCATGACAGCACCATAGAATTCATGTCATGCACTTTCACTCATCTTTATTCTATGGTGACTTGTAAGCTCATAGTGTGTTTGTCTTCACTGTTACATCTTCCTTGTTTGCTGGTTCACACATTTGTCTTATTCGTGAACCATGCCTTCACCAACATGGGTCAACCAATGCATCAGTTGCTGCATTGGAAGTATCATTTCACATGAGACAGCCCATGCACCGTTAGCTTAGGAGTAGGAGTAGTGTTTACTTTCAGTCAGTTTGCTTGCATGCTTGTTTGCTTACTTTTTATTTGTTTTTTTGTCTGCTTGCTTGTTTTCTTACTCACTTTTCTTTCACTTTTGATTTTGCTTTTGCTTTTTTTTGTTGATTGTTAGTTCACTTATTTTGTTCAAAGGTTAGTTTCGCATGAAACCATGTATGACCCTTGAAAGGAGCTGGGTAAAATACAAGAGGGCGTGTGTAGTTATCATTACTTGGTTATCTATCATCTTGCCTCTATATGAAGAACTTGTTACTTTCAATCCATGATACATCAATGGAAAATGCGTATTTTTCGAAGTGAACCTTGGTGAAAACATAACGCTTGCGCACTAACTAGTGTCACCTTCTCTATGTCGGTTTTTTTTGGGTTAACCCTTATCAGCTCAGTCAAGTAGAGTAAGGTGAGAGGAAAACCTTAACAGGAATCTTAGAGATATAATAAACTACTCCTCTTCTGGAACAACCTCTTCTACTCTCAATAAGTTGGGATCCCTCTTCCTCCTCTGAAATGAATAAGTGTTGTGCACATTTGAAAGAATGAAAAAATGAAAAGTGAAAAATTCAAATGAAAAATGAGTAAGGCGAAAGAAGAGAAAGGCTTCCTGGGTAGAGAGGTGATGCAAGTAACTCCACTAGGGTACTAACCAGGCTCGCTGGTAGTGGAGCCATGCTTGTGTTCCTATGTTACTCCGCCAGGGTGTTATCCAGGCCTGCTGGCAGCGCAACAACACCAGAGATGAAACCGAGACTCTAACGACTATACTACTTGTGCACTAATATACCCCTCAACCCCAATCGAAACAACTGTGTTGCCTTGTCTTGGAATGTGTATCAATCGACCAAGAGCTTGTCAGAGGCTACATCTTACAATCAAGTTAGTATGGAAACCAAGAGGAGCTAAGAACTAAACAATACTTCCGGAGGCATTAGACTTGCTTTTCACGAACAAGGTCCATTCAAAGAGATGGATTTCTACTAGTGTGTTGCCAAGTGTTGTAGTGGCTACAACCACCCTCAAAAAATTTTCCTTAGCTTCGTTTTGGAGCCTCCCTTCCAACTTTTCATAGCAACTTTCCTTGCTTCGTCAAGTTCACAAACTTCAATGTTTGGCTTGCTCAAAGGCAACCTGTCAATCAGAGGTCGATGCATTCCCTTCACAGGCTCATCACCTGGAATTGGTCCAGCTACAGGCTGAGTATCTCCCCCAAAAAATTGCGTAATTCTAGAGGGCAACTAGCCTTCCCTCCAAAAATTGTGCAATCCTGACTATTGGGCTCTAGAATTGCACAATTTTTCCAGTCAACCCTCACAGAGAAAATTGCGCAATTTTTCTCAGTAGGGTTGCTCAGCCTAGAATTTGTGCAAATCTTCACAGTAGTCAGCTGCTCTACCCAAAAATTGCTCAAATCTCCTGGGCAACCCGCCCAACATCCTAGCCAGAAATGCGTATTTTCTCCCAGCAATCGAGTAGTCTCTTGCATGTGCATTTGAGTTGAGTTGTTCCCTTTGGGACCGAGAAAAACTAACTTGCATGCATGGGCTACTTCTCCCAAGACAACATGCAAAGGCATCCCTTGTTTCAGGGATCTATGATTAGTAGTTGGAGGTTACATGCAAGGATCATTTCTGAAACCTCCCACCAAGTGTCGCTTTCCCTAGATTTGTGGCATGCACGTCACAACCTCATGCTATCAAAACTCATCAACCAGATGCTACAGAGCTCATTCCTCACATCAACCTTGTAGCTCTAACATCCCACATCACATCTAGGAGCAGTTGGTACATTTAGCTTAGTTGTTTTGGGGTAAGCCCGCTTTCCATGCCTTGTGCTGCATTTCTATTTCTTTTTTTGCTTTCACTTATGTGAGAACTATTTGCTTGATTTATTTAAATGCTTGTTGTTGTTCACATGTATACTAGCTTTTCCTATCATTGTTTCAGTTTTCATTGCTATCTCACTATTTTCGCATGCATGAAACTATTTTTCACAAACTTTCGTCGATTCAGCAACTCACCTCACCCACATGCATATTGATCTGTTTACTGAATATTTCATTCATGTTTTCATGCAATTTCAATCACTTATACTTTCACTAAGTGCCGCCATGCATCCACTATCATATTTGCTTTAAGTTGCCCATCGGTGAGTCATACCAACCTTGGTCTGGACTCTTCCTTCACTGAGCCAACCTTGCGCAATCTAGGGAAGGAAGGCTCTGTCTTCCTCTCCAGAAATGCGCATTTATACCCAGGCACTCTCCTTCAGGACTGTTTTGTGCATTTCTGAGGGACAATGACTACTGGCCCAGAAAATTGTGCAATGCAGTCACTGAGCCTACAACCATTGCCAGCTAAGATTGTGCATTGCACAATTCCAGCAGCCAGACTGGACTGTGCATTACACAATTCCAGTAGATAGCCAGTATCCCAACAACCCAAACTATGCGTTTCGCAGCCTTGGCAGTCAGTCTCCCAACCTCCCAGCCGAAATTGTGCAGCCTTCATGATCAGTCACACAAGTGAAAACAAGGAGAAGGAGCCTCTCACTTGGGGATTCATTCGCTCTTTTATATCAAATTTTACTTGACTGTTTGCTTGAGCTGATTAGCCACGTCAACTGGTTGTTCAGCCACAAAATTATCAAGTGGGAGATTCAATATTACCTTCGAGGGACTTCGAGTGCCACCCTAGGAAGGTAGGTCCATCATTTCAAGGAGTTTTTGGGAGCATCTATAGCACATCCATTCAACTATCTACAGGAAGTGCATATGTTTGGGCTAACAGCTGAGAATACACAGTAGAGGAAAGAGCTACCTTGGGCCAGTCATTAGCTGGGGAAGACAGGGGATTTGAAGGACATCAGTGAGTCAGCATTTAGGAGGAATTTTGGGGCAAGAGAGGATAGCAAATAGGCAGTGCGAATTCCAGTCTTGGAGGGCAACGCAGAGCGCTAGTTCAAGAAATTTGTGGGTCTTGAGGGGAAGAGCTATAGCCTGGAATCACAGCTAGGGAGGAAGGGGATTCATAGGAGAGATCATCTTAGTGATTTGGGGCAATTTCTAGGAGGTTTTATAGCTTCATCCCAATAGGTCAAGTTTTGCAGTTGCATTTGAGGTTGGGCTCCTTGGGGGTCGAATTTCAGAAGTCTGAACCAAACCAAACCCTTCATGGGCTTTGGTGGGTTTTGGCTAAGAAGCAAGGAGCTTAAATCTTATCATTTTTTGAGTATAGGAAGCAGTGATTCCAGCCCTTTGATTTTAGTAGACAGTGTAGCTTCTGGGCAGCGCAGATCAATTTTGCTGCGGTAGTTGGGGCAGCCTTCAGATCATCATTTGCTCACCTGGGTTTTTTCACGTGTGTCCTTAAAGACAAGCCTAGGTGTACCATTCTATTTTATCACTGTATTTTCCCTTGAAGAATTAATAAAATGGCTAAGCATTTCTCTATTTCCAGCATTTTCATGGGTTCTTGATGTGAATTTCGTTTTTCTAATTGTTGGATTGTTTTCTTGCTTTTTTATCACTTAATTTCCTGTTTAGGAACATTACAATCTTGGACACCTCATCACCCTTGGAAATGATATTTGAAGCACTTATATTGGATGGTGTCAGCCCTAGAGAACTTGCAACTCTCATGTGTGGGCTAATTAGGGTATATTATGTTAAATCTAGTGGATTGGTTTATAACCCAAACACTTTTATCATCGAAATTGGTTTAGGGTATTTTGTAGGCTAATTACTAATATTGGTCCTCATATAAATAGAGGATATACTCATTTGTCTTGAATCATCGTCACTTGTGAATGTTTCAACCCTCTCAGAGAATTTCAGCCTTCTTGAATTCTTGTGGAGATGTGACTCTATGTTGTACTTTTCTATTTGGAGATATTTTTTTGGTCTTGGAGATGTTAGTTTTGAGCAATAAAGGATTGTAAATGCATTCTATCTTATAAGTTTGCGTTGGATTTGATAAATTTTATTCTTTTCACTAATGTATGGAATGATTTATTATCTAAGGTTTCTATTGTGCTAGTTGTTGAAGATCAATATATGGAATTTAGATGATATCATAGTATGCATTACTCATTTATAGAATGTGAATGGAAATCCCCTTAGTGTATCCTTAAACTATATCTCCGAAGTGATTTGTTCCCTCACAAAAGTAATAGTTAGGGTTTTAAATGTTAGGGCTTCATTATTCCCTTGCTCATTACCAAGTTTTAGCATATTTTTCACTCACACAAACTCCATCATCCAAAGGACTAGGAAATAGCCTTGTCACTTTGTTGATCACCTTCTCATCCATAAATCTAGTTTTCTCTCTCCTAACCTCATTTTCAACCCCTTATGGTCAAGTTGCTAGTTAAGGCTAGGGAAAAAAAATAGCTAGGGTTGAATTCATTTGCTAGTGGGAGGATTCAACATTGAGAGGTGTGTTGTTCGCCTCAAAATTAATCCCTTTTAGTGGCTAATTAATCCATTCAAAGAAAATTATTTTTCCCTAGGTCAGTATTTCCCTAGATAAACCCTATTTTTTCCCTAGGATTCAAATTGGGGCTTATTAAAGGCTTCTTATTCCAGTAGTTGTTGATATTCATTATTTGGAAGCTTCTTCTTAGCATCTTGACTTTAGGTTAATCCATTTGGGTTGTTATATCTCAAGCTCTAAATCATTTGTGCCCTAAATAAGCCTTATTAGATAATGTGACTTCCCCTGTTACACTTGTTGAGCCTTTTTCTTAGAAAGAATTATCCTCTAAAAGTGTTTCTTGTCACCTTGAACCTTGTACTTGATATATCCATAGGTGACATATTTAAAGGGAAGCCTCCCTAGTGATGAAAATTCATAAAAGACCAGGAGGTAATGTGTTTGGTGATAGTGGGACACACCTTATTGTTGTCCCTTTCTAATAGCTTTGGTTAAAAATTCATGTAAAAATATATAATACCACGGTCATGGGACACATATTCCAAGCTAAATTATGGGAAAAACATCCTAGTCGGTGTTCATTCGTTTATTATGGATAAAGGAAATCGGCAAAGGCAATGACAAAGTCTTCGGAAAGGCATGAGGCATTTATTGGAATTTTATTTATAAAAATAAAGTAAATTAGGAGAAAGGGAAGGTGAAAGGTCACATGTTGCATGTGAGGAGGAAATTGAAGGAAAATAATGGAAAATGAAGAAAATAGAGGCCTCATTGATAAAAAGGCTTATGAGGATCAATTAGCAAGCTTTTTACAGGTTTTGGTGGATCTCTCTTCTATTATCTCTCTCTCATACTCTTGGATACTTAGAGTTTTCTTGGAACACTCTTGGAGAGTGTGGCATACTTGGTGCTTTGGAGCAAGAAGGAAAAGGAAGAGCAAGAAAGTGAAAGAGGTCATCGAGATCAATAGCTACAACGAGTTTTGCTTGCAAGTACCGAGTTGCACGTATTCTTTCCCCACTATTTTTGGCATGCATGGCATATGCATGTGGTTTATTGGTCATGATCTATCACTGGAATGGAGGATTGCCTAGATTGACAGTGGATTTTCCTAGCCTTGCAATTTCGTGGATAGCCATGGTGTTGTGGGTTCATTACTTTTTTTTCTGGTTGGTTCTCATGTTTCCTTTAGCTTGGGTTGAGTTATTAGTCCTGGAGACTTGGTTGGACAAAGACTTTGGAAGCCCTGTAACAACTTGTGTTGAGTTACTAGTCCTGGAAGCCTTGGTTGGAAAAATGCTCTGGAAGCCCTTGGTGGGTTGAGTTACTAGTCTTGGAAGCCCTGGTTGGACAAAGACTCTAGAAACCTAGAAAATATGTGGGTTGAGTTACTAATGCTAGAGCCTTGGTTGGAAAAACTCTGTAGAGCCCAGCAGTAGTGATGGGTTGAGTTACTAGTCCTAGAAGTTGGGTTGGAACAAACGCTTCAGAGCCCTGGAAGGCTTTGGTAGAGACCAATTTGATGATGGTTTTGTGATTTCCAACCGTGAGGTTGAATCACTGTTTGATGGGTTGAGGTGGATGGCCTCTAGAAACCCTAGATGGTTTTGGATGGATGTTTTTTTATTATATTCCACATTCATGCATGGAATATGGCACGGGGGTGACTGGCTTAAGAGATTTTTGGCTCAGCCATGTCTACAGTCAGGTGGTTCATAGAAGTCCCACAATTGCTTGGCCTTTGAATCCTTAATAAGAGGTTATTTATCCTTTTTATTTTATGAGTATTGTATTGGTCTATATGTGGATCATATGGCTATTGTTTCCTTGTATTTACGTGGTTATTCTGTTGGTTATGATCATGTATTATGACAGTAGCTATGTATGGATCTCATTATGTTTTCACTTGTAAATGAATGAAAAATGTATCTATGACCTAATGGATGAAACTGCAGCTAATGTGTTGAGGCATCAATGCTTCTTAGCGATTCTCAGATGAGTATGAGGCCTCTGTATTTAGATCTGTCGTTTACACCTATAGATTACATATTCGTGATATGTTTAACAAAATTCCTATCATGGCTAGTAGGGGTCAGGTCAAGGGCTTGTTTAATTAATTGCATTTGTATCAGCATTCCCTTATTATATTTCTGTTCTGAAGGTGTCATTCAATTATGGGCAGTGACTTGGGCTTGGGGCCTAAAAAAGTGGCTCAAATCCCGGGTAAGTTGGCACAACACTGAGAAAAATAGTCCCTAGGGACTGGCATGCCATGCTATGGGATCGTCCAGAGCCCTCTGGACATTGGCATGCCCATATTATGGGAGATTGCAGGGGTTAATTGGTCAAAAAACGTAGTGGGACTTAGGGGCTGGTTACCTAAGAGGTGGAGATGGTTCTGGAAAGTCTTATTGTTGTTGTGGGAGGTTTGTATGGTGTTTTTCCATAGGTTCCACTTCCTTAACGTGGCTTAGGAGGTTGAATCATATCATAGTAAATTCTCGTCACATGTTTACCTTGGTTGGTCAGTTACTTGGGTAGATATGGGAGGAGGGTGTTACACCCTTGATCTAGTTTTTGCCTTGTATTTTACCCCTTACAAGACCCACTAGATTTTGAGGCAATATTTTTGATGTTGTTTCCAAGGAGGAATTAAGTCAACCTCCTCATAATTTGAATATTTAACTTCACCCTTTTCGAAGAGAATATGTCTAATGACAAGATATATCCTCTTCTTGTGACCACTGAATCCAATCCTATCAAGTCCCCTAGTAGTGCTTATAACAATACCATAGATCCAAGAAATAGGAAGACTGCCAAGAACACCACTGAAGCTTCTACATCTCCCATTAATCCTACTAGTCTTGTGGTTTGGAAAATCTTTGTTGATAACACCACTCCTTTAACCATGGATAAGTGATGGCTTATAGCCACATTCAAACCTTTGTATTTGAGAAATCTCTTTGATGCCCCACATCCATTACATGAGAAGCATCACAAATGGATTACCAATTCAATGGAATTGATACCACCACTACAGATGAACACATCCATGATTTTTATTGGGTAATGAGTGCAAATCTAATAATGGAAGAAGATGTAGTAATGATGTTGTTTTCCCTAACTTTTGATGGAAATGTTATAGACTAGTATCTTAGCTTACCCCATGGTAGTATTCTTGATTGGGATATGAAGTATTCAAGAAAATATGGGCCTCGGCCTTAGATGGAGGTATCCCCCATGATAAATTCCTCCAAGTTACTAAAACTATGAAAGAATACACTAAAAGGTTTGATAACCTCCTTAGAGAGATCCCTGAAAGATTCAAGCCTACTGATGATGTTATCCTTGATAATTATATTAGATCTCTTCATGGACACTTGACCTATGACCTTAGGAAAAAAGATCCCAAAGACCTAGAAAAACATAAAATTATGGTCGTTGAGGTCGAACAAAATATAAATGCAACTAGGATCAATTTGTTCACTTATCCAAGGGCTAGGATTGAGCCTAAGATCAAACATAGTTCTTAAGTGGATCTTTCTTTGCAGGCTTTTTCCAAAAAATTTGATAATCCTACAAATGAAATGATACAGGTTCAAAACAAATTGTTGAATAAATTGTTCATAATAGAGAAACATAAGGGATCTCTATCTAATTTTCCTCTTAAAGGACAGGTCTTTCAACAAAAAGGCCCATGGGGGAGATCATGCTAACTAGCAAAGTGTTCCAAATACACTTGCCCCAGCCAACTTGGTAGGGAAATAAGAGTCCCTTTGGTGTCATCCTTACGAGTAGAAACACTCCCAAGAAGAATGCTTACAATCAAGAGGAAGAAGAAGAAGATCATCTGCACTTGAACATAGTAAATGAAAATTCCCCCTTTAGCATCTTTCTTGGTGACACCTACTTCCACCTAGAGCTTGATCAAGTTAATAACGTAAATGATATTGATCAAACTGATTTGATAATGGTTGTTGAGAATAGTGGAATATTTAAAGGTCTGCAATATTATAGGAGAAATATTGACTAGGCCCAAGCAAGTTCTAGTTTCTAAAATGTGTCTCAAAAGAAGGAAAATTCCCAAGCACAAAATTAGAATAAAAGGAAGTCAAAACCTAGGAACAATAATATTTCATTGGATGTAGACATAAAAAAAATTTGGCTAAGGTTAATGTGCAAGTTCCCCTTTCGGAGATGGCTAAGCTTCTTGCTCAAAGGAGAAAAATTAGGAAGTCCTTTTATTTTGAAGATGAAACTAATGACCATCCTATTATCTTGAAAAATATGTACTTTGATAACAAAAATGGAGGTCATTAGCCATTCTTTTTTTCTTTACTAATCAATAACCTCATAATTTATAATTGTATGCTTGATTCAGGTGCATCGAAAATTGTCATGTCATTAAAGGTCATGCATCAGTTGGAAATGGGCATCACTAGGCCTTATAAGAATGTTTGTGGTTTTGACTCCAAGTCTATTCTTGTTTATGGTCTCATTAAATATGTCAAGGTATATTTGGAAAATAACAAGGATGTATCTATATTAATGGATATTGTAGTCATTTATGTGCATGATGCCTAGGGTATGTTATTTTCAATAAAATGGTGTTATTTAATAGGTGGTCAACTACAAATCATGATCTATCTTATGCAACCATTCCTAATTCTAAAGGGATACATTTTGTGCTATAAAGGGAACCTCAAACTCCTGATCATGTTGAATATATTGAGTGTTTTCCTTCCCCTACCCCCAATAATAATAAGGTCATAGTTAGCAGACACTAAAATGTTGCTAGTCAAATTCCCCCTTATGCTCCCCCAAAGTCAAGTAAGTTTGCTAGCGTTAGGGTCCTATAATATAGGAAATCTATTTGTGTCGTTCTCTATTTTGGGAATCTTCTAGTAAAGTTTAGCCTATGAATCACTAGGTGTCATAGCCTAGTGTCCAAGAAGTTATTTAGTTTTTTGAAGTCTGGTGGCCAAGAAAAAGTATGGATGTTTGGGAGATTTGTTGCATATAGAGTTTGGTTCAAATCATGTTGTGTTTTCACGGTAAAGTGTTCAGAAGCAGTTTTCCAACAGTATATCTGGTGCTTCAAACTAACATCTGGATCAAAAGAAAGAGCAAGTTGAAATTTGCACCCAAAAACAAAAGAAAAAGGCCCCTGTGTGAAAATATTTATTTGAATTATCAACATTATTTCAAAAATAATAAAATCTATAAACTATATGCATCACATTTATTTATCATACGCCAACCAAAATCAAAAATCCAAAACTCAAAGCTTATGGCCCACTCTGCACTTAAATATTAAATCACCCTACCCTTCTCATGCCTCGAGATATGGGAAGTTTAAATCAATGGTTATAAATATATTACAAACCCGAGCCCCTCTAACATTTAACCAAAAGGGGGTCCCATAAGTTGTTTTTCACTTTACCGGGTTTTACAGCTGTCACCCTATGCTTGACCCCACCGTGTGGTTCCCCTAAAACCATTTATTACCTACCCCGGAAAATACCATTATTCCTATTTATTTAAATTATGGTGGAGATACATTTATAAAATGTGGTGGGAAAATATATCAAAGAAATATTTCATACATTTATGAAATATTTTTATGGATGGGAGGCTGAGTAAAGGATGACATTTATGAAATATTTTTATGAATGGAGGCTCAGCGAAAATGATACTCATGTAAATAAGTTTTACATATAGGAGGATAAGTAAAACAAGACTTACAAATGTAAAATAATTTACATGTATAAGGGAAATAAAGTTTACAAGTACACGTGAATTTGAATTTACAGTTGAAAGTAAAAGGAAGGCCAATAGAAACAACACATGGTTTTCGTAATCCATGAGAAGTAACAACAACACATGGTTTTGGAAATCCATCCAAATATTCTACACGAGTAAAAGAAAAAATAAAAATACTTTATTAGCCATGGAAAAACAACACATGGGTTCCAAAATCCATGGATTTAAAAAACAACACATGGGTTTCAAAATCCATTGGAAGAGAAAACAAGCCATGGATTTGAAAACAGGATGGTTTATTAAATCATGCAAGCAAATATGTTTGAAATTTAATTATGTAATTCATTTAGGGGTTTAATCAAAATATTTGGAAATATTTTTTAAAATATATACTTTTCCCCAAATATTTTGTGACAATAAGGAAGTATTCAAAAGATGATGAAAGGAAAAAATGACAGAAGTAGAACTCAAAGATAGAGAAATCAGATTTAAGAGGGCAGTTAGCTGATTTTGTGAAGACAGTTTCAACCTTTTTCTAGATTTCAAGGGCATGAAGATTAGTCTAAGACACCTAGCAGTAGAAGATTAGCAGATGGAGGATCATTTTTGCAGATTTCCAATAGTTAGTGAACCAATTCCAAATTTCAATGCAAGATACTAGCAATCAGTAGATTGAGGATCATTTTTGCAGATTTCCAACAGTTAGTGAACCAATTCCAAATTTCAATGCAAGATACTTGCAAACAGTTCAATATTTCCAGAAGATAATTTTGAGATATTATGCTATTTTTAGTTTATTATTAGATTTTCTAGAAATTGTTAGAGAATGTTTTTTAATCAGTTCCTTTTTATAATCTGAAGATAGTTTAGTAGAAATTCTATAAATATGTTGTAATAGGACTTAGAGTGGTTTGATTTTTGTATGGAAGAAAATGACTATTGATGTAAAGTTTCTCCACAAGTTCCAGTGGACAAATTTTCAGTAATACAAAAGCTTTTCAGGATTCATGTGTCAGATTTTGTTGGTGAAGTGATATTCTCTCTTGTTATTGTGTTTTCCTTTCTCTGTAATTTCATATGTGTGTCTCATTTTGTTCAAAGAAAATAAAGAATCTGAACTTGTTTAAACACACTCAATTATGTCTTTTGAACAGTTTCAATGTTTTCAACCGAAGTTAAGAAATAGAATTTTTAATTGCTCTATGTTTAATGGATACTTAGACATTTCTTCTTTCCCATCTCATCAAGCATATAAGATCCAACGAATCTGACTACCTTGCCTTGTTAAACTTATCTATCATTGCTGAAAAGGATCCACCTAAAGCAAATTGACTCCATTGCCCAATGATCCCTTCTTACATTATAAACCAAACAACCAAACAATCACTTAAAAAACCAAACCCTAAACTTCACATCTAGCCTAAAATTCTAAAATCAACAAAGTTAAATCTGAAAGAGAGATCCCTTTCTAAAGCCATAAAGGCTACATCCCATCTTCCAAAGTGGTTTTGTGGTTACCTTTGCATTTATTTCACAGTATTAAGAAATATAGAGTGCTAACACCTAGTTCACAAGAGGTCTATCATATTAAGGAGTCAAACTCAAGGCTAACCATCCCCAAAAAGAAATTAGTCCAAAAATAAAAGAGGGAATGCTAGTTAGGTGATCTTTTCTTGGTCGATAAAGACCTTGTCCTTGTTAAAATCTATGGAAAAGTAAGTGTGGGATATTTCTATATTGCTAAACTTGATAGTGAACTTTTGCCTTCATTGGTGGAAGGGAGCCACCTTACATTGTTTAAGGGAAAGTAACTCTAAAACTCATAATAGTTAGTTGCACTAAATATTGTCTAAGCATCCTAAAATATGGCATTTTCATATTATGTTTCATATTAAAGTATTAGATCATATTTAACTTAGATTTTGTTTTTTTGTACATATTTATATATTCAAATAAAACATGGGTGATACCCTACACTTAGTGCACATGCTCTCAAATAAGTTGATTGGAATGTGTATGTTACAAGTCTACGAGTTCAAGGATTACTAGATTTCTCACGAACTCCTTGTTCTAGTTGTTGGATCATGTGCTATGTTAGGGTTTGTTGACGGTGTTGGACTCACCAACATGTCAAGGGGATCTCCCCAGTAAGAAGTCCCAATTAGACCTCATACATTTTGGTGTAGGATTCCCAGTGGTGGGTCGTAAGGTAATGCCTTAACCACGATGTCGCACAGAGGCAAGTAAGATAACTCTGTCAATAGTGAGGGTGTCACTGATGCAGTGAGTCAATGAATGAGTATGAGAGGTTCCAACACTTCAAAGGGGGATGAAGGTGAAGGTGAGTGCCAAGTTGAAAGGGATCAATCCCAACTCAGCTAGGAACACACATCACAAAGGACATGCACAACTTCCAGTAGAGCAGTCGACATGGATGCGACAGTCCAACATACAAGGTAAGATAACAAGAACAACAATCACGGATCAGTACGAGACGAGTGTGACGGTTGATATAACAAGGTTTAGAGAAAGTTCAGTCTGTTGTCTGGCAGAGCAGTCGACACAGACGGTGACGGCATTAACAATATATGCAACACATTAACAATAAGATTCATATAATTGCATGTGAATCAGTTTATACACAAGTACATAAGTTAAACAACATATATCATTAAGGCAACCAGAGAAGTCCAACTACAATAACAACATATGCATAAAAATGTGTTGGATTTTATTATATAAATAAGTGTAATTCACAATCATACAATACACCATGTAAACCTGCTAGCTCTATCAATAGAATGTTATAGCCGCATTTGCCTGCTCCTCCAAAGAGATGTACTAGCTCCGTGCAGTGGAGAAGCCAAGGTGCATTACAATATTGTCGAAGCCTTCTTCAAGATAGTCTTAGTAGAAGCTTGGCTGACCAAAAGCCTATACAATGAGTTATGAGGGACTATTTGTAGCAAAGGGTGGTGTGACCCTTGACATTCCCCTTTGTGAGAGTTCAACTACCCTCATGACTCTTCACCTACTATATGACTATTACATCCAACTATCGACACTCGACTTACACTTGAAATGACTCAACATTACAATGCACATGTACTCATGTGAGACAACATGGCTTGAGTAAGCCTTGAAAGACATCACTGACACTTGGTCCACTGTGACAAGACTAACTCTTTGACATGCGTGTGATGGTGAAGGTGGTGAGATGATGCCAAGCTTGGTCGTCTGTGATGGTGCGTGTGCACCTCATGGTGACATCTTGCTAAAGCGAACTCTTGCCTCCGTTGCAACCGGTGCATTGGTTCAGCCCCTTCATTCAACTCATTTGCTAACATGTGCATGGTCTTCTTGGGTATGGTTGAACCGGAAACACACTGATGCATAATGTATGTGCTGATCTCCAAGTGTGTGTTGGTCTTCATGCGCATCAACATGCCGAAGTACATGTTCAGCCCTAGTTGGACTTGGTTCTTGTCTTCGCCTTGGTGAGTGTGTTGAATGGTTTGGATTGCATGTGTGTGCTCAATGACATGCATGTTGTTGGATCCTTTGCATGCGATCAACAACACTTCTCACTGTGTTTGCTCTGTGTCAGCTGTTGGGGTGGATATTTAACTTGGATTGGCTTAGTTTCATTCGTAAGTGCATGTTGTGCCCACTGTTATTCATGTTCCTGCTGCAACTCATTGGTCTGTCTGTGCAGCTCCGTGTTCTTCCTGAGTTGTTACTTCAACACATGCAACTCCTTCTTTGTTCCATATTTTTCCTTCACGCGATCTTCATGTCGTGCCATCATTTCATAGCCTGAGTCTCCAAATTTTCTTTCATTATTAGTGGATCTGCTTGATCTTGCAACTTTTCTCTGCCTCTAGGTTGTCAACAAACTTCCTCTTGCATTCACTCTAGTCGTTGTGTTCACTGCATTTGCTTGATTCGTTACGTTCAGTATGCTGCCTTCAACTGTTGTTCATGGTGTTGCTCAGTGTGATGATGTTTCTTGATGTCCTTGTCCATGAACAACTTTGATGTCTTCGTGAGTAGGTAAGCCCATGGATACTTAATCGACTGCATCCCCAAGCATGCTCTGAACGGTGTCTTCATATCTACTCTCCTAGAAACCATTGTACCTGTACTGTTGAGAGGAAAATGAACACATGTGATACCTGGAGACATGGTAAAATTCATAGCAAGCAATCTATCAGCCAAAAACCAAAATGAAAATGAGAACTGACTTGCAACATACCTGCGGAAATGATCATGAAGGTTGCGCAATTTCGGCTGAGAGGTCGAGAGACCAACTGCCAAGACTGCACAAGCCACAGTCTAGGTTGCTGGGAGACTGACTGACTACTGCAACTACACAATGCACAATCCAGTTGGGTAGTTGGCTGCTGGGATTGCACAATGCATGATTCCAGCTGGGAAAGACTGCTGGTCCAAGGACAGATTTGCGCAAATTTTTGGGCCAAGTAGCCACTGACCTCCAAAAATGCGCAATTCAGTCCAGAAGACCAGTTTTGGACCAAAATGTGTAAATCTGGAGAGAGAGGTGAGCCTTCCTTTCCCAGATTGCGCAATGCAGCCTTGGTGAAGGCAAAGACCGGGCCAAGTTTGGCCCGACTTGTCGATGGGCAACTGAAAGCAAGTAAGTCGATGAAATGCATGGAGACACTAAGTGATAGCAGAAGTGATAAACAATGCATGAAAAAATGAATAGAGGATTGAGGAAACAGATCAACATGCATGTGGGTGAGATCATTCGTCGATTGGGCAAACGTCCATGCAAAACAGTTTCATGCATGCGACAGTAGTGAGATAACAACGAAAATTGAAACAGAGCTAGGACAAGCTATAATATATGTAAATGACAGCATACATTCAAATAAATCAAGAAAACAATACTCATACAAGCAAAAACCCAAAAAGAAATAGAAATGCAGCACAAGGCATGGAAAGCGAGCTTACCCCAAAACAGTTGAGCTGAATGCGCCGACTGCTCCTAGATGTAATGTGGGATGTCAAAGCTACAAGGTTGATGTGAGGAATGAGCTCTGCAGCATCTGGTCAATGAGTTTTGATAACATCAAGGTTATGACACGCATGCCACAAATCTAGGGGAAGCAACACTTGGAGGGAGGTTTCATAATTACTCCTTGTATGTAACCTCCAACTGCTAAACATAGATCCCTAAAACAATGGACGTATTTGCATGCTGCCTTGGGAGAAGTAGCCTATGCATGCAAGTCTATTTTGCTTAGTCCTGGAGGGAATCGGTCAACTCAACTGCACATGCAAGAGACTACTTGACTGCTGGAGAAAAATGTGCATTCCTAACTATAAGTTGGGTTGACTGCCCAAGGGGATTGTGCAATTTCTAGGCCCAACAGTTGACTTCTGCCCAGATTTGTGCAAAACCTAGGTTGAACTACCTGTTGATGGTAAAAATTGCGCAATTCTTGTTGGGAGTGTTGGTTGGCAGGATTGCGCAATCCTGGAACCCAGCAAGCTGTCAAAGGGAATTGTGTAATTCCTGGAGGGAAAGGCTAGATTCCCTCCAAAAATGCACAAATTTCACTGGGAAGTTACTCAGCCTACAGTTGGACCAAGTCCGAGTGAGCAGCGCGTGAAGGAAAAAGATCAAACTGTGATCGAATGGCTGCCTTAGAGCAAGAAAGACACTGAAGCTTGAGGACTTGATGAAGCAAGGCAAGTTGCTATGAAGGTTGGTAAGGAGGCTCCAAAACAGGCTAAGGAAAAATTATGGAGGGTGATTGTAGCTGCTACAACACTTGGCAACACACTGGTAGAACTCCAGCTCTCTGAATGGACCTTGTTCATGAAAAGAAAGTCTAACACCTCTGGAAGTATTGTTCAGTTCTTAGCTCATGTTGGTTTCACACTAACTTGATTTTAAGATGTAGCATCTTCCAAAATCTTGGTTGATTGACACACATTCCAAGCCAAGAAAACACAGTTGTTTCGATTGGGGTTGAGGGGTATATAGGTGCATAAGCAGTATAGTCATCAAAGTCTCAGTTTCATCTCTGGTGTTGCTCCACTGCCAGCAGGCTTGGGCAGTACCCCGGTGGAGTCACATAGGAACACAAGCATAGCTCTACTACCAGTGAGCCTAGTCAGTACCCAAGCGAAGTTGCTTGCATCACCTCCCTTTGCATGAAGCCTTTCTCTTCTTTCACCTTATTCATTTTTCTCATTTTGAATTTTTTGACTTTTCATTTTTTTCATTTTCATTGTGCATAGCACTTATTCATTTTAGAGGAAAAAGTGTGATCCTGACTTATTGAGAGCAGAGGAGGTTGTTCCAACAAAGAAGTAGTTATTATATCTCTAACGTGCCTATTAAGGTTTTCCCCCTCACCTTACTCTACTTGACTGAGCTGACAAGGGTTAACCAAAAAAAAATCAACTAGAGAAGGTGATACTAGTTAGCGTGCAAGCGTTGTGTTTACACCAAGGTTCACTTCGAAGTGTACGTATTTTCCTTCGACGTATCATGGACTAAGAGTAAAAATTTCATCATACATAGGCAAGATGATAGATGAACAAGTAGCGATAGTTGTACAAACCCCATTGTACTTTACCCAACTCATTTTATGTGTCACACATGGTTTCATGCAAACTAACCTACGAATGAACAAAACAAACAACAAAGCAAAGCAAAAACAGAAGAAAAAATGAGAGCAAAGAAAGCAAACAAAAAAGCAAACAAAACCTGAAAGTAAACAAGCATGCAAGAAAACAACTGAAAGTAAACACTACTCCTACTCCTACACTAACAGTGCATGGGCCTAATCATGTGAAGTGATACTTCCAATGCAACCACTGGTGCATTGGTAGACCCATGTGAGTGAAGGCTTGGTCCGCAAGTAACCCAGTTGTGCGGACCAACATACAAGAAAGACATGACAATGAAGACAGCCACACTTCGTGTTTCAAGGTGCCCATAGGACATAAGTGATTGCATGTGCATGATAGACAGTCTGTGGACTTATCATGGTGTTGTGTGACACTGCGTGGAACTTTGAAGCAAAATGACACTCTTGACTGAGACATGCAAGCAAACAAAAGAAACAAATATAGCATGCATCGTGCATGAGTGCTTGCAATGTAAGACTCCTCTAATGCATGAGAAATGGGATCGTGCAGTTCGAGTGGAGGAAGTGTGATCTGTGTGTGAGATGGATCTTCAATGCATACAGATGAGTGATGAGGAGCCTTGGGTGATTGAACAGTTTCATAATCAGAAGTGAGACTAACCCCAAGAGAATGAGGACCTAACATAACCATCAGCTCAAACTGAAGTGCCTCGACAGTCTTGGGTGTCTCAACTTCATCATCAAGTAGATCATCATAAACTAGTGGCTTCGAAAGATCAAATGTGATAGATTCATGACCATGATGAAAAATGGAAACAAATGGATCACGACCGCCATGATCAGAAAAATCAATGAAGTCTTTGGCATCCTCATGATCAGATGAATCAAACAGAGGGGTAGATGAAAATTGAGTGAACTCATCCTCTATGTTTCCGGAAAAGACAAATGAAGGATCAAGTGGATCTTCAATGAATAACTTATCCTCTTCGTTTTCGAATGATGGACTAGTTGTAGAAATTATCACTGTAGATTAATCTGATTATGCAATGTACTAAAGAAAAATACTCAATCTACTTCTATTATCAAACTTGTGGAAGCTTAATCAATTTTGAGCAAGATCAACCAGAACACATATAACAAAGAAGAAGATTCAATCACACATGAAACACAATAGAATACTCTGGGAAAAGGCTCAGCTAAAAACCCCACTATCTGTATTATCATACTAGTGGAAATATCTCAGGATTACACAAAGATTTAGCTCTCAAGCTATCCAACTCTCAGTACAATCCCTCACTGCTGCTCATAGATAGAATAGACAACACATATGCCTTCCTTCAGTCCTCCAAGCCTCCTATTTCCTTCCATAGTTTCTCCTGGGTCCTGCAGCTACCACCTGTGTGATTCTCACCTCACACACTGCACTTATCGCTGGTTATATGGAATGAGGCTCCACTGTCAAGAAAGCAACCACAACCCATCATCGATGAAACCATGCATGCGATGAGGGTAAAATCCAATTCGAACTGAGAGGCTAGGGCCTCACCTTCAGATCCTTCTAAGGATCCCTTCTTGGATTTCAGTTGCATAATGGCCCACCTCATGACAATTAAAGCATCGTACTTTAGATTTTTCAATCTTCTTCCCACCATGGTAAGAACTCGATTTGGAATGAGAATCCTTCTCCTTCCCTTTCCTTGCCTTAGTAGTTAAGGCTAGATTTTCTTCATCCTCCTTGGATGAAGAAACATCTTTGGTGCTTCTCCTGATCTCCTCCTGCATCAGATCTGACCACTGCCATTCCCAATCTAGCAGTTTCTCTCTTCCATTCACTAAGTCCTGGTAGCTATGCCAGCTCTTAGGAAGACAGAGGAGAGCAAGACTCACCATGTCATCATCGGCTATCGTGATTCTTACACTTCCAATCTCATCTCTGCAGGTGGTGAGCTTGTTCAGATATGTAGATATCATGTCGCCCTTTTCACACTTGATTTTTGGAAGCTTTTCCTTCAGCACCAAATTCCTTTGGTCACTGCTATTCTGATATATATCCTTCAATGTCTTTCACATTGAAAACAGAGTCTCCTTCCCATGGAGACTCGAGACAATATGGTCTTGAACTCCATCCAAAAGAATCCTCCTTGCTCTCGCCACACATTTCTTCCATTCCACCAATTCTTGCGCATTAGCTACTGTTTGCTTGGGGACTTATTGATCAATGAATTCCTTCAAACCATTGTCCTCTAATACCATTTCCATGTGATCCTTCCAGGCTATGTAATTCGGGTTGCCATCCAAGGCATACTCGAGTCTCAAGCCATTGAATGCCATTGGTGAACTTTGAGATGTGATAAGAAATCGATTATGTACCTACAATGAAGAACTTTAAACTTCAAACTTCTCCCTTCCTGTATATTGTTCTCTGCTTTGATCACCTTTGCTCTGATACCATGTAGAAATTCTACTCTCTACACATCTTGTAGAGAACCTGCAGAATAATCTGATTATGCAATGTACTAAAGCAAAATACTCAATCTACATCTAATATTAAACTTGTAGAAGCTTAATCAATTTTGAGCAAGATCAACTAGAACACGTATAACAGAGAAGAAGATTCAATCACACATGAAACACAGAAGAATACTCTAGGGAGAAACTTGGCTAAAAACCCCGCTATCTGTATTATCATACAAGTGGAAATATCTCAAGATTACACAAAGCTTTATCTCTCAAGCTATCCAGCTCTCAGTACAATCCCTCACTATTGCTCATAGACAGAATAGACAACACATATGTCTTCCTTTAGTCCTCCAAGCCTCTTATTTCCTTGCGCAGTTTCTCCTGGGTCCTCCAGCTGCCACCTGTGTGATTCTCACCTCACACACTGCTCTGCCACCTGTGTGATTCTCACCTCACACACTGCTCTGACCTCTGAAATAACTGCACAACCCTGAAGGAGTTAATTCCTTCTACATGGATGAGTTTCCTTTATAGGAAAATTCATCCAACTGATAGTACAATGTCCCAGCCTTTAATCTCAACTAGGTCTCTATCTAAATTAACATGCATGAGTTATTTATGAGAGAATATTCGATTATCTAGAGAACACTAGTTGCATGCATGCATTAACTGACTAAACTCACAATCAGTTCCACAAACTGTTTGGAACTAATCTAACTGGACTTAACTCAGTTAACTAAGCTAACTAATTACAACTCAAATACAACTCATCCTTATCTCCTTATTTAAGGGATAACTTCCTCAATCAAAGGGATAATTGTTGCATGTCTTCACAAAGACTTCATGTTTGATTTTCTCCAACTATATAACTCAAGATGAATTAATTAATTATTTTTCAAACAGCTAGTGAGACTAAATTCGAATTTAATTCTCAATTTTGATTCAAGGAAAAATCAAAATTGGAATATATCCCTAAATGATATTTATAGCAATGCCATTTTCAGCATTTCTATTTTTTTCTATTTCCAACAGAGTTGGAGTATATCCTAAAATGCTATTTATAGCAATGCTATTTTAAGCATTTCTATTTTTAGCATTTCTTGTTGCTATTTTCAACACTTCCTCTCAACAAGAAAGGAATTCAACTCGATCCTGATTCTGAACCTTGGAATGTTCTGCATGCAATACTTCCCTCAAGTGTTGTTGCTCCCGCAACTCTAGAAACACAAAAAATTTCCAACTTGAATCAAAATGATGCCATCATCAAAGTCTCTGACTGTTATTTCCTCTGTCGACTGAAAAACTCTGCACCACTATGCTTTTCAGTATTTTACTTCTCTAGCCTCTGTCACTTTGATCTCTGACTGCATCAATCACACTGATTCCTCCCACTGCATCCGTGTTGCTGCTGGTTCTATCTCCCAGTACGGCATCCACACTACACCTTGTTGACTGATAAAAGGTGCCTTTTAAACTCCTAATTATCTTCACATTAATTATCAATCCGGTCAAGTTTTTCTATTTCAAGAGTGTACATAGTATGTGGCTGCTATTTGATTTAAAGAGTAATGTTTCATAAATTGTAGTATATATCTTTTAATATAAGAGTAAAAGAATGTAGCAAGTAAATTCTAATTGCAATTAAAAGAAAAACTTAATCCTTTAATGAAATCAAATCCTACAACCATTCAGGTAACAACAATATGTGATTCAAGTGGCAGCAGTATTAGTTAAGAGTACAGCAGTGATAACTCTTCTCTTAAAAACTGATTGAATTTAAATCAAATGCATTCCACTGTAAAACAACGTTGATATCAATCTGAGAGCCTAACAACAGTATTTAATACTCATTACAGTTGATTACATCGAGCAAGATATTTATCTAAGAAACTCAATCCAAAGCAAAAGGAAACTAATTAAACAACAATGCTATAAATTATATAAAACAGAGCTATTATGTCAACGCAAAGAAATAAGGAACAACAATGAAATAAAGAAATAAGGAACAACAAGGACCTTCCCTTAAGATGATATTACTATAAGTGACAAAGCGTTCTATAGCCAGTTTAAAATTTTTACAATTAAATGGCTCTCTATTGTGTACATTGTTATTGGAAACTATCCATCTGAACTTGGTTGTGGCCAAGGAGCTTTCCTAAATGGAGAGGAAATACTCTACTCCCTTTTGGACAATTTCTTTCTGAATAGGCCCCAAAATTTTGATTGCTCCATCCCTCTTCATCAAACTTTTGTGATTGGCCAGCATTTGTAACAAGTATTTTGGTTCACCTCTAACCCAAAGGTCCAGTCCATTTTCTTGCCTCTCGAACGTGTTATGTGCCTTGAATCATTTCAGTTGATTAACAGCGAATGAAATCAAAGCCTAGAATTGCACATCCCCCACAAAAGGACTAGGGTTCTTTTCAATTTCTTCCTCTAATACAAAATTATGTAAGTAAAATTCACAGCAATCTCTGAACTTTTACCCCATGATGTTGGAACAGTTTATGAAATCCTCAGTTGTTCTCAATTCTATAGGTTTTCCAGCCTTGACGGCTTTGATTTTCAGCTGCAAGTATCTTTCTAGCAAAAATAAGGCATAATTGTTGGCTGGAGATCTGCATGCCAATACGTCAGTGTATAATGAGCAAATAGTATCCATTTGACTCCTAACCTTTTCTAATTTGAGCTTCATTTTCTCCGCCCTCTCTTCTACCTTTCAGTATTTATCAAATGCCTCACTTTCTGAGATGTTCATGTCTCGAAGTTGCTTCTGTAATTCCTGATATTTTTGCTGGGAGAGAGTTTCCAACTCAAGTCGTTCTATGGTAAGCCGAGCCTGGGCTAAATCTGCTTGAAGATTCACTATACTGGGGTCATTGTTTGTCATGATATCTTTGGCTTGGGTATTTGTCTATGTACTCCTGCTATGAGAATGGATGTTGATTGTCTGTGTTTATTTGTTGTAGGAGGCCCAAACCTTTGTCTGGGTAGATGTGCTGTAGGAGGGTGCCATCTCTGTCTGAATGGCTAAGTCATGAGAAAGTATAGCCTCTATTTGGGTAGTTGTTTCTGCAAAAATTTCATGTTGTTCCCTAACAAGTTCAGTGAGTATGGGCTCAGTTTGAGTCCTCGTAGCTTTTGTTTCCTGCAATTCAGTTTGGATGGCTGCGTTTATTGTTTCTGGGGTTTTGTCTGGAATTTTCCCTGCTAATAACTCCCTTATTTTTCATTTGAGCTTCTTCACTATTTTCTGCAACCTCTGTTGTTCCTTCCTGAGCTTTTTAATTGTGGCTCTGTTCTTTTTAGGGGGAGCGAGTGTTTTGCTAGTCATTTATGCTCCTAACGAGCCTAGTTGCTCGTCTTGACTCTGCTCTAAAAGAACTGTGTCCCCAGATTGATTGTCATCTTCTTGGTCTATCTCCATGTCCTCTGTTTGTTATATATTTTCTATCTTTAGGTCTACTTGGCTGGGTTCTTCTAGGGGTATATGGCCAGGTTGGCTCGCTTCTTCCTGAGTGACTTCTGCCCCCATTTCTACTTCACAGATTACATTTTCTGGTATGCTCTTGTTGTGGCCAAAGTTTTTTTCTGATTGGGTTGCTCAAATGTTAAAGTTGAGCGGGATTTCAGGCTGTATAAATTCATTCATATTGGCCAAAATCTGGGCCAATTCGATATCATGTAATAAGTCTCGTGGGGGACTTGTATTTGGTGTTGAGGGGAGTTCTGTTTCATTTCTTTCCTCTTCACTAGAGTGCTCTATTCCTCCTACTGTTTTGACTCTAGGTCATCTCGTCCTCCCAACTGTAAATATTGCTCATTTTCTAGACTAGATAGTTCTATGGGCTGGCTGCTGCTACCCTGGGGATTTTCAGTTGTTCCCAAGCTTGTCCTTAGTCTGGCAGAATGTCTGCATTTTTGGGGAATGTTTTTTGTGCAGGTAGTCCTCTTCATTTTTGGAATAGGGTTAGGAGCGAGCAAAGCTAAACCCCCTTCTATGGAAAATAATAATTCTTCCCAGCTTGTTTGTTGTTGGGCGAGGTTGTAGCTAACTATCAGCCTAATTAAACAATGATGACTTACGATTGTTTCTATGTGTCAGGATTTTCTTATTCTTTCAACAGAATCATGCAGTAAGAAATTCAAATATGCAGGTAGATTTACTGAACATTTTTGTTTCAAAACTGCTAACAGTTTAAGTTGACGCAGCCTTACCATGTCTTTTCGCCCGTCACATGTAATGAAATTCTGAACGACTCTGGCTAGTTCTCCCCATGGTTCTCCAAGGGATGATGGTCGAACTCCTTTTCCTTTGATGATCAGCTCTTGCCCTTCATCTTTAAAGGCTTCAATGGCATCTTGCAGCTTCAATCGTTTATTCGTCCACACGGGTCCTTCAGCTAGTAATCCAGAAACTTCTGCAATCATAGCATTTGATACTGTGATTTTTCTACCCCTCACCATAGACTGGCCGTTCTGTAAATTCTGCAGGAATTCTATGGCGATTGTTTCGTTGGGTTGCTGAAATCGTGTGAAATATGCTACCCACCCGACTCAAACTAGAATTTCTCTGGCGGCATCAGAAACAACCAGTATCAACGGCTCCCTGTGCACTGTTCTTCCTCCCATATTTCCTGAATTCTACACACTATAAGTTAGCACAAGTAACACAGCAATAGACAGAGCCAGCGATGGAACAACAAGTTGTTATGATCGTTATATCGGATGATATTTTTCAGCATAAATACCATTAAAGACTTGCTATTATGGATTGTCATATAGTCCTGCATAACCAAATAAAGGACTGACATGCATGCATAAGTACTTTGGGAGTCACCCTCGCCCCCCTTTGAAATGATAGGTCGCCTTCGACCGAATGAATGAAGGAAAATCATGCTGGTGGCGACGTACAAGGATGATGGAAGTGGTAAGGTACGCCTATTTATGAAAGGATCGCAAGAGATATCAGAGTGCTGAAATCAATGCATATACGATAATTATCAATTAGTGAGGAGATGTTGTGAGGTGATTTCAAAAAGGGAAAAAGGACATCTGACACAAAAAAGATACTTTACCGTCATCATTCCACTTAAAGCTTATTATGATTGATTTTTTTAGAAGATATCCATGCATAAAGGTTCAACATAAATTAGGAACATAATCGCTCTGTAGTAAAGATACCAAATAAGGAAAGGGACTTATAATAACTATTGATGTTGGAAATATGACTTCAATACCATCAGCAGAGCTTCTATTGCCTGCAGGCATCTATAGCCTCGACAGAGTTGCTTTCTAACCCTTTGGAACCATGGTCCTTTATGTATAATAGGGAAAGTGCATTATGATATCAGAGTGGAGACCAATGTGCTGGCTTGGTGACCAGATGAACACATTGCCATTCACTAGGAAGGAGAAAAAGGTGGGTAGGCTGGCTCATGATGAGACCTCCTATTCCAAGGAATTTTTATTTCTTGATTCATCCATTGGATCATATCCCTAGTGTGGTGGCCATAGTGGGAATGCCACTTTGTTGCTTCCTTATGATCATGGTAGGCTGGCTTGTGATGAGACCCCCTATCCTCCATCTGTAACAAAATCATACAATTGTTAGTAAACATATGTATATATCTATATATTTATTTATTTATTTATTTATTTAGAACAACACTTCCTATTTATACATAGAGGGTGGCTCAACACTCCTTAGGAGTAGGAATGGTGGAAGAAGTCTAAACATATCAAATAGAAGAAAGTATGCCCTTCACCTTATTTGATGATAATGAACAGAGGGAGTTATATATTTTAGGGAACAACCAGCATGGTACAAGTAATCAATCACTTTGATTTATAATGGAAATGAGGACAGTGAAGTGATATAGATGGTTGTGTCCTTTCTTTTTCGATCAATACAAAGCAATCTTGTTTAAAGATGATAATATTCAATACTTGCTTGTTCCAGTAATCCTCAGATTTGTATCCTTTCATATATATTTGTACCCTTGTCCTATAGAGGATCATAAGGAGTGAAATAATATTCACAAAGTTCTTATTTCCTAAGAATACTTCACACAAAGAGTGTTATTCCTTATAGGGAACAGCAAGAAAAGACACCCAAAAAGGTGTTGTTTGTTAGAGGGAATAGTAGTTGTTCCCTGTAAGGAACAACAAATGAAAAATACACGCAAATGGTGTTGTCCCCTGTAGGGAATAGCAGAAGGATATATACATGACGGTGTTGTTCCTTAGGAGGAATAGCGAGAAGAAAAACTGCACACCGAAACTACTGTTCTTTAGAGGGAACTACAGTTGTTCCTTATAAGGAACAGCGAAAAGAGAAAAATAATTGGATGCAAAATTGTTGTTCCTTAGAAGGAATAGCAGTTATTCCTTAAAGGGAACAACAGTTGTTCCTTAAAGGGAACATCAATTGTTCCTTAGATGCAACAGCGGAAAAACAGATGCAAACGAAACTGTTGTTCCTTAGAGGGAACAATCGTTATTCCTTAGAGGAAACAACAACTGTTCCTTAAGGGGAACAGTGAGAAAAAAAATCCAAACTAAACTGTTGTTCCTTAGAGGGAACAACAACTTTTCCTTAAATGTAATAGTAAGAAAACAAATACATACGGGATTGTTGTTACTTAGAGGGAACAACAGTTGTTCCTTAAAGGGAATAGCAGTTGTTCCTTAGAGGGAACAGTACTTGTTCCTTAGAGGGAACAACAACTGTTCCCTAAAGGGAATAGCAGGAAAACAAATCCATAGGAAATAGCAATTGTTCCTTAGAGGGAACAACAGCTGTTCCTTAGAGGGAACAGCAGTTGTTCCTTAGAGGGAACAACAGATGTTCCTTAAAGGGAACAACAAGAAAACAAGTACACACAAAACTGTTGTTCCTTAGAGCGAACAACAACTGTTCCTTAAAGGGAATCACAAAAAGCAAACATACAGGTGGCTGTTGTTTCTTAGAGGGAACGATAGTTGTTCCTTAGAGGGAACAGCCACTGTTCCTTAAAGGGAACAACACGAAAACAAATATATAGGAAACAGTTGTTCTTTAGAGGGAATGGCAGTTGTTCCTTAGAGGGAACAACAACTGTTCCTTAAGGGGAACAACACAAAAATCTGTACACAAAATTGTTGTTCCTTAGAGGGAACGGCAGTTGTTCTTTGGAGGGAACAATAGTTGTTCCTTAGAGGGAACAACAAGAAGAAAATGCATAAGATCATTGCTATTCTTTAGAAGGGACAACATCTATTCCTTAAAGGGAACAACAGCTATTCCTTAGAGGGAACATCAGTTGTTCCTTAGAGGGAACAGCAAAGGAAAAGTAGAAAAAAGAGAATTTATATACAATTTATACAAGCAAATTCAATCAAAATAGAAAGAAAAATTTATGTAAAAATTTCAAAAACAAATGAATTATTCACTAGGTCGATGCTAAGGACAGGTTGCCCTCCTCAGCAAGAATTTGTATGGTGGAATCTTCCCGTAATTGTTGGCAAAAGGACTCCCTGGTAAGCAGTTTGTGATAGAGTCATACTCGATGTCCATTCACTTTAAAAGTGTAGTCAGACCCATCAATGGTGGCTAATGTGAGGGTGCCATTATCATGCACCTTTTGTATCTCATAAGGTCCTAACCATTTGGTTTGGAGTTTTCCCGGGAAATCCTAGAACCTAGAATCACACAAGAGTGACCAATCTCCTTTTGTGGAAGACCTTCTTTCTGATAAGGGCATCATGCCATTTCGCTCTTTGTTGTTGGATTAATGTAGTGTGTTGAAGAGCTAATAGCTAGATTTCATCCAATTCATTGATTTTATGTAGCCTATTAATCTGTGGTTCGTTTAAGTCCAAGCCTACCTCCTGAGCTATCCTCAATGTCTAGATTTCAAATTCAATTGGGAAGATAGGTTCTTTGCTAAACACTAGTTGATATGGGGAATATCTCATGGTATTTCTCCATGTCATGCGGTATGCCCACAGGGCTTCTGGCAATTGGGTATCCCAATCACGTTTATGTGATGCAACTATCTTTGTGAGTATTGCCTCGATCACTTTATTGGTGCTTTCTACCTGGCCATTTTCCTGCGGGTGGTATGGAGTCATGATTCTGTGCATGATATGATGATTCCTTAATGTTGTGGCGATCTTATGGCCTATGAATTGTGGCCCTCCATCCGTAATTACCTCTCTAGGCAAGCCATATCGCATGAATAGTTGGAAAAGAAAGTGGATTACCGAGTCCTCTATTGCCCTTAGTAGTGCCTCTGCCTCCACCCATTTAGTCACATACTCTGTTGCAACTAGTATATATGTCTTTTGATTAGATGATGGGTTTATTGGACCGATGAAATCTAACACCCATCGCTCAAAAGGTTCAATGACTATCTGCGGGTGTAGGGGCATCTCATCAGACTGCCTAGGGCATCCCATTCTTTAGCAACTGTCACATGCCTAGACAAACTTCTTGGCATCTTTAAAAATGGTGGGCCAATAATAGCCCATCTATAAGACCTTGTGACCAGTCCTGCGATCTGCAAAATGTCCACCGCAAGGCCCATCGTGGCAAGCTTTCAAGATGTCGAAGATCTCATCTTCCCTGATGCATCCTCTAATGTGCATATCGGCCCCTGTGTAAAATAAATAGCCTCCAATCCAAGAGAATCGGGTGTTGTACTGTACTATTTGTTTTCTTTCATTAGGCATCAGGTGCCTGGGTAACTTTCCCACTGCCAAGTAATTTGCAACATCCATGTACCACGGTGTTTTCACAGTTATAGCAAATAAATGTTCATCAGGAAACTGGTCTTCTACTGTTGTCAAGTCATTTGTCTTTGGCATTTGTGAAAGGAAGTCTGCTACTGGATTTTCTTTTCCTGGTCGATCTTTGATAGTGATATCGAATTCCTACAAAAGAATCAACCATCTTGTCACTCCTCCATTTGTAACAGGTTTAGGCGCCAAAATTTTGACTGATAAAAGGTTCCTTTTAAACTCCTAATTATCTTCACATTAATTATCAATCTGGGCAAGTCTTTCTATTTCAAGAGTGTACACAACATGTGGCTGCTATTTGATTCAGAGAGTAATGTTTCATAACTTGCAGTATAGATCTTTTAATACAAGAGTAAATGGATGCAGCAAGTAAATTCTAATTGCAATTAAAAGAAAACTCAATGCTTTAATGAAATCAAATCCTACAACAATTCAGGTAAAAACAATATGTGATTCAAGTGGCAGCAGTATCAGTTAAGAGTATAGCAGTGATAACTCTTCTCTTAGAAACTGATTGAATTTAAATCAAATGCATTCCACTGTAAAACAATGATGATATCAATCTTAGATCCTAGCAACAGTAGTTAATACTCATTATAGTTGATTACATCGAGCAGGATATTTATCTAAGAAACTCAATCCAAAGAGAAAGGAAACTAATTAAACAACAATGTTGTAAATTATACAAAACAGAGTTATTCTGTTAACACAAAGAAATAAGGAACAACAACGAAATAAAATAACAGAAAGCAATAATACTATCAAACTGTCACACTTGCAATAGTTGAAAATATATGACACAAGTGAAGCAGTGAATTCCACCGGAAGCCGGGCCTTTAGCTGCCAGTGTACACTGCTTGTTACTTCAGATAAATGAAAAGGAACAACAACTCCTCTTATGTATTAGTCATGAAAGAGTATTACAATGTGTTTGCGTTCTTCGCTACAGCAAGAGTCTGTAATTAAGAATTACAATAATAATAACAACCGTCGTCCCCCTTCTTCTTACAATCGTTGGACGTATCTACAACCGCCGCGTTCCCTCCTTAGCCTGTCGATGTTTGTTATTTCTTCACAGGGAACAGCATTTGTCCCTTTCGTGATTTTCCTGCAGAAAGGAAGGTAATAATTAGCCAAAGCGTAACTGCAAATAATTTCTGTATTTCTTACCATAATTTCTTAATAGATTAGCATATTGGGATATAGAAACGATAAGAATGAAGGAAAAGGATAATAAGTTAATAGTAAATGCATACCTTTTCCATGACCCAACACACCTCCTTTCGTCATGTTGCATTGTGCTTCCCAATGCTGCACTGCAAATCAATTACTGAGAAGTAAGTAACTGATCTCCCAACTGACTTCCCTGTTGGGCTAGAAACACCCTCTGATGTTGAAGCTCCCTCTGCCACTTCATCTGCATCTATCTCTATCCACTCAGCCAGTCCTGCTACTCCTCGTCGGGGCTCTCGTAGCAAGGTTTAATCAAAGAGGCTGGGTACCTCAAGGATCCTACCCCTATTTCAGCCTTCATGGGACTATCACTTCACATCGCCCCACCTCACACCTGGAGGTATGGCTGCATGTGATCCCTCTTCCCACTTGGCTTGAAATTTCCCCCTATTGGAGGTCTCTGCATGAGTGGATGCCTCCACTCGGTCTCCTCTCAACATCTCCAATTTTGGCTCCTCCACAATTGTCTGAGACTTCTTCTGGGGCTGCATGTTGAGAGGTAATTTACTCTCCCTCTCAAACACCAAGTCTCTAACATTTTCCTTGCTCCTCAAGGCCTTGCATGCATCTTGAACCTCAAGAGCATATAGGTTCTTGACTCGTGAACCGATCTGCTTCACCTATCTCGTGGTGATGTGTCTAAGAAAAACCTTTCCCTTATTGAAGAAAACATCGTAGCCTTTGTCCTCCAACATCACGATCGATACCAAGTTCTTCTTCAGTCTTGGCACATACTTCACATCTGTCAAGGTAATGAGAGCTCCATGCTCCCTCTGAAAAGCAACCGTGCCCACTCTTGAAACACTATACTTTTCATCATTACCCATCTCTATGCGCATCTGCAAGTCCTTCTCCTCCAAGGTACTAAATAAACTCTTATCGTCAGTCATGTGGAATGAGGCTCCACTATCAAGAAACCAACCACAACACATCATCGATGAAACCATGCATGCGATGAGGGTAAAATCCAATTTGAACTGAGAGGCTAGGGCCTCACCTTCAGATCCTTCTGAGGATCCCTTCTTGAATTTTTTCAATGGACAATTAGTTTCATAATGGCCCACTTCATGACAATTAAAGCATCGTACTTTAGATTTGTCAATCTTCTTTCCACCATGGGAAGAACTCAATTTGGAATGAGAATCCTTCTCCTTCCCTTTCCTTGCCTTACTAGCTAAGGCTAGATTTTCTTCATCCTCTTTGGATGAAAAACCATCTTTGGTTCTTCTCCTGATCTCCTCCTGCATCAGATCCTACCACAGTTGTTCCCAATCTGGTAGTTTCTCTCTTCTATTCACTGAGTCCTGGTAGCTATGCCAGCTCTTAGGAAGACAGAGGAGAGAAAGACTCACCATGTCATCATCGGCTGTCATGATTCCTACACTTCCAATCTCATCTCTGCAGGAAGTGAGCTTGTTCAGATATGTAGATATCGTGTCGCCATTTTCACACTTGATTTTCCAAAGCTTTTCCTTCAATGCCAGCTTCCTCTAGTCGCTATTGTTCTGATATAGATCCTTCAATGTCTTCCACATTGAAAATGGAGTCTCCTTCCCATGGAGACTCGAGACAATATGGTCTCAAACTCCCTCCAGAAGAATCCTCTTCGATCTTGCCACACATTTCTTCCATTCTGCCAATTCTTGGGAATTAGTTGCTATTGGCTTGGGGACTTCTCGATCAATGAAGTCCTTCAAACCATTGTCCTTTAATACCTCTTCCAGGCGATCCTTCCAAGCTATGTAATTCGAGCTACCATCAAGGGCATACTCGAGTCTTGAGCCATTGAATGCCATTGGTGAACTTTGAGATGTGATAAGAAATTGATTATGTACCTACAATCAAGAACTTCAAACTTAGAACTTCTCCCTTCTTGTATATTGTTCTCTGGTTTGATCATCTTTGCTCTGATACCATGTAGAAATTCTTCTCTCTACACATATTGTAGAGAAACTATAGAATAATCTGATTATGCAATGTACTAAAGAAAAATACTCAATCTACTTCTACTATCAAACTTGCGGAAGCTTAATCAATTTTAAGCAAGATCAACCAGAACACATATAACAAAGAAGAAGATTCAATCACACATGAAACACAGAAGAATACTCTAGGGAAAGCCTCAGCTAAAAACCCCACTATCTGTATTATCATACAAGTGGAAATATCTCAAGATTACACAAAGCTTTAGCTCTCAAGCTATCCATCTCTCAGTACAATCCCTCACTGTTGCTCATAGATAGAATAGACAACACATATGCCTTCCTTCAGTCCTCCAAGCCTCATATTTCCTTGTGCAGTTTCTCCTGGGTCCTCCAGCTACCACATGTGTTATTCTCACCTCACACACTAATCTGACCTCTGAAATAACTGTGCAATCCTAAAGGAGTTAATTCCTTCTGCATGGATGAGTTTCCTTTATAGGAAAATTCCTCCAACTGATAGTACAATTTCCCTGCCTTTCATCTCAACTGGATCTCTGTCTGAACTGACATGCATGAGTTATTTATGAGAGAATATTCTGTTATCTAGAGAACACTAGTTGCATGCGTGCATGCATTAACTGATTGAACTTACAATCAGTTCCACAAACTATTTGGAACTAATCTAACTGGACTTAACTCAGTTAACTGAGCTAACTAATTACAACTCAAATACAACTCATCCTCATCTCCTTAATTAAGGGATAACTTCCTCAATGAAAGGGATAATTGTTACATGTCTTCACAAAGACTTCATGTTTGATTTTCTCCAACTAATTAACTCAAGGTGAATTAATTCATTTTTTTCAAACAGCTAGTGAGACTAAATTCGAATTTTAATTCTCAATTTTGATTCAAGGAAAAATCAAAATTGGAATATATCTCGAAATGCTATTTATAGCAATGCTATTTTTAGCATTTCTATTTTTTTCTATTTCCAACAGAGTTGGAGTATATCCTGAAATGTTATTTATAGCAATGTTATTTTTATCATTTCTTGTTGCTTCTTTCAACACTAGCATCCAGTGAGTGCTCTGAGTGATCAACAATGGGTGCATCCGTAGATGAAGACACACATACAGAATCAGGGATGGCAGGTTCAACAAAGAATCTAGGAAAGAATGGAGGGGGCTCGGACGAAGGGGAGTCATCATTCGCCGAGTGTTGATGTTCAAGCTCCCAATCATACTCTTCATGAATAACAGTGAATGTTGGTTGTGCAACACCAACTCCATCAATGGGTTGTTCCTTGTTCACAACAAGTGAAGAGTCTAGAATGGATGAACACAAGACAACATCATCTGGAGGAACACCTGGGTGTGAAGATGGAGGTTGAAGAAAAGAATTTATATGGGAACTCGAAGGACTAACAACCAAATCTGCACAAAAATTGAGTGGAGTGATGTTGGGAGGGTGTGAAGAATGAACAGATGTGTGAACATGATCCTCAGCATCACTGGGCGATGGTGGAACTATTGAATGAAAGGGAGGTGGATAGTCCGTTGAGACAATGCCTGCTCCCACATGGGATTGTGCAGTTCCATCAACGAAGAATGTTGAGCGAGGTTTGACATCAAGCTTTCTCTTGGGAAGAGAAGGTAGTATTGAAACTGGTCCCAAAGATGAGTGAACTTCATCTGTCTCTTCGGAGCTTGAAATTGTAAGTCATGAAAGTGCTACCAAAAATCAATAACAAATTCATGCGGGGCCTTTCGTTGTTGTAACAGTTTCCGGTCAAGATGGTATGGATCAAAATGATGGAATGTGTCTTCAATAAGATCACAGAAGTTCTTACATGAGTGCATGGTTTCGGCCGATAGGCTGAGCACCCAATGAAATGGGGATTCGGGAAGTGTGAATGAAAACAACAAATCGGCCTGTTCGTCAGTAAACTCATCTTCCTCATAAATCATGGAGAGGAAGTTATGTAAGTGCTCAGGCCAGGCCACTTCACCTTCGCCATCATATGTGTGAGTGGACAAGAGATTGAAAAGCTTCCCTAAAATGGAGACATATTCACGATTCAAAAAATACCTCGGGGGAAGAAGAATGCAAAACTCCATGGAAGATATGCAAAGGTTCAAAATTGGATGAGAGGACACTACTTGTCATCAGGCCCTCCTTCTAGCACCAGAAATGTTGACGGTGTTGGTCCTGCCAACATGTCAAGGGGATCTCCCCGTAAGAAGTCCCAATTAGACCTCAAAGCGTTTGGTGTAGGAATCCTAGCAGCGGGTCATAAGATAATGATTTTACCACAATGTCGTAGAGAGACAAGTAAGATAACTCTATCAGTAGCAAGGGTGTGACTGATGTAGTGAGTCCAGGAATGAGTATGAGATTACAACACTTCAAAGGGGGAGGACAGTGAAGGTGAGTTCCAGGTTGAAAGGGATCAGTCCCAACTCGGCTAGGAACACACATCACAAAATACATGCATAGCTTCTGGTAAAGAAGTCGACACAGATGCAGGAGTCCAACATACAAGGTAAGATAACACAACCATCACTCATGGATTAGTATGAGATGAGTGTTGGGCGCGGGATCCCCCAAGGGCAGTTTTGGGACTTAAAGCCCAGATTTTGGTCCAATTTTTGTAATCCAAATGTAAAGACTCTGCATTTTCTGGTCGCGGACCGCGTAGATGTTAAAGAGTCATAGGGTTGTCTGCCCTTATTTTGATAATGTAATGTAGGTTGTAAAATATCTACCATGGTCCGCGGACCATGGGATTGTATAAATAGAGCGAAGCTCTAAGTAGATAGAAAGATCAATCAAGAAATGAAGAATGATATGATGTATGAGAGATGGTTCTGAGTAGAAGTCTAAGTCTTGAGTCATAGCATAGGTAGAGGCTCTGCAGCTGAATGCGCAAAGGCCTAGAAGTCTGCAACTGAGTGCGCGGACCCCTACAGCTGAGTGCGCAGGGCGATTCGAGTCTGTAATCATCTAGAAGTATCAATAAAGAGAAGTATTCTATAATTTCTACGTCTTTAATTCATGTTTATGCATCTGTTATATTGGGTATGAATTTCGATTCTAATGCTTATATGATGCACGAATGTGTATAACTATAATGGTTAAGTGAATACAAGTAAGAACATATATTTACACAAAGCTAAATAAGATCTATTAATAAGATAAGTAAGATACTTAGCATAGTTTGGGAAATATCACAGTTCACTACCCTAGCAGTGTGAAAGCATATCATCCCCTGGTTAGGGTAGCGCAGAAGCCGATTGTAACATTTCGTGAAGGTACTAAAGGGTAGAATAGAGGGATAAGTAACTTGCAGGAAGGCGGGTATAGTTGGAATAAACCGACATCACATCCATCTCAAGGGTGCGGAAACTTGGTTCTAGCATCCCCCCATATTGCTTCGGGTGAGACTTCAGTCTGTGCTCCGCGGGCTGATGCCGAAAGGGTTAGTAGTGTAGGGATTTGTTTGGCTAACTAACATTGAACCTGGGTCAGCCCCCCATAACCCAAAAATTGGTTCAGTTGCCGGGACCAAAATCTGCATGAGAGATTTGTGATGTCGTATTACTGGAATCCAACTAAGAAATAAATCGAAGGCTAGTTGGACAAAAGGATTCACAAGTTTGTGGCGTAGGAGAAAAAAAACCCGCGACTGTCAAAAGAATAGTGGTTGGACCAATACCTATATACAGATATCCACGAACTCTTTTCTGCCTCTTTCCCTACTAAGCTATATGAGTGGATCGTGAAGCTAGCAGATATCCAAGGAAGGTGGAAACTTGACAGTCCTATTATGTGGACCCCAGAGCTAGTGTGAAGGTTGGAAGCATCAAGAGATAAGATCGTGCACGTCGTCGATCATTGGCTTGATCATATTATAGGAGGATTTGTTAGTGAGTTCGCGGTCGACACCTCAGTCAGCTATAGTGAGGTAGAGTGACGCTTTCCAAAGGACCACGAGGTGAGTACGTAAAATCTTTGAATACTTGGATTAAAATGTTGTTGTGCAGAAAATGGGTTATGCAGTTACCTTGATTTTTGGGAATACGCGAAGTGAAAAAAGTTACAGAAATGAAGGGAATAAGGGTCCGGAGTATAGCCCCTTGATTTCACCACCATGAAGAGACAAAGAAGGGATAGTGAAGGTCTCTCCACGAAGCGCTATTCAATTAATAAGACAGAGATTTCTGTGAATACCACCTCCACCCACACCACCTCCATCTTCACCGCCATCACCTCCAACTTTGCCCATACCACCTTCACCACCACAACAATTCAGTATGGCAAACACGGTGAAGTTTCCTTTGTCCAAAGGATTGGCAAATGAGGACCTAGACCAATTCTGGTTCGTTGTGAGGGTTGTATGGGAAGCTAAGGGTGCTACAAATGATAACATAAAGAAGGAAACATTGGTTAGTGCTCTGCAATATTGCGCGCTAACCTGGTATATTGAGTACTCCAGCGATAACCCAAATGCTAGAGTAGCGGACATCCAAACAACACTGAATAGGGAATTTAGTAGACCTAAATTGGAAGTGCAATCGATTGTGGGATTCAAATAGATCACGATGCTTCCAGGTGAGACACCTTGGGAACTAGATCAGAGGCTGAAATGTATGATCCACGAAGCCAACATGAATTTGACAGATGGGAAACATCACGAGTAGTTTGTGGCTTCACTACTACCACATTTAAGGAGTGCGTTATCACAACAGAAGATAACAACTTAGGCAGAGGCCTTGGAGATTGCCATGGGACTACATGAGACCTCGATGCAAGATCCTAATCTAGGAGTTTAGTAGAGCCACGCGCAGCTGAATAATCTGTGCCTAGAGATGCAAAGCTTGAAGCAGGATAGGATGGTTCAGCCAAAGGTACGTGAAGAAGTATGGTGCACGAAATGCAAGAGTCAGGTTCATGACAAAGACCACTGCCCGGTCTTCACAAATTACCTTACAGGAGGAGGACCGATGCCTTTAAGTCTAGAATCTCAAGCAGGACCTAGCACAGTGCCTGCTTTGTGGTGCGCTATCTTTCAAATAACTAGAAAACATGCCACAGATAATTGCAATCTGATATAGAAGTATACACAAACTCCGAAATAGTTGTTCTGCAACTTTTACAGATCGGTGGGACATGACGATCATACCTGCAGGAGCTATGAATTGATGATGGATAGAACTCCCACCTACAAGATTCAAGCCGAAATGCGGCCCCTTGACCAAAATGCAGGGATGGCGCGGTCAGGATTTCAAGGGTGTGGACGAGGCCGAGGCATAGGAGGACCTGGTAGAGGTTGCAGACAGTTGATTTTCTACAATTGTGAAGGGCCAGGACACTATGCCCGCGATTGCACTAATCCAACGCGCCCATCGTGCAAGTATTGCACGTTGTTTGATCATGAAACAGAAGATTGTCTTACACTGATATCTAGGATATAGGACAAAGGAGCGCTACCGCCTCCCCCTACTCAGAACCTACAGATGATGAGGTCTGAGCCGTGGGAGGAAGATCTGAACGTAAATATAGTGCTCCGAAGTGGAATCGCGACGAGAGATGACAAGGGAAAATAGCCAGAAGACAGTACAACGGTTCGCAAAGCCCTAGAGAAAGAGGTTGAGTTTGATTTGGAGCACGCTTAGGAAACCTTCATGGAAGCTAAGAAGAGCTTTGCTGAGGCCTCCACTTCAGGAAGCAAAGATAAACTAGAGCCAGAGATGGACCCCTCTATGTTGACAACTTTCCTCGAAACCTGTATGAAGTTATTGCGCAATAGTAAGGTTGTAAAAGGGTTACAGGAACTTATCAATAGATGTGTTGGGACCACACCAAGTGATACATGCGTAGTTTGCAAGATCAGAAAACACAAGACAAGGACGAGACGTGAAATGAGACTCACCGTGTAGATCAGAGAATATGAGATGGATCAAGTTATTCTAGATTTGGGATCAGATACGAATGTTCTACTGAAATAGACATGGGAGGGAATGGGAGACCTACACTATAATGGTCTCCAATTCAGCTAAGAATGGTGAATCGGCAGAAAATAATACTGATGGGGCGCTGCACGGAATAACCGTGGATATTGAGGGAGCGAGTGCGTTGGCAGATTTTGAAGTAATAGAGATTGTTGATGACAACAATCCCTACCCCGCGCTATTTGGAATTGACTGGGCTACTGATATGAATGGGGTAATCAAGTTGAAGAAGCAAAAGATGATGTTTGAGAAGAAATCACTATGCGAAATAATACCCCTGGACCCTGCTGAAGGATCGTGATATACGGAGCCGGTCCACGACTATGGAGTGATGATGGCTTGGACTACATCTATAAGATAACAGTGTGAGATCAAGAATAGGTGAATCCCACCGCAGATGGATGGATTACGTGGGAGCATGAGAGTTCCTGCACTTCAGACTCCAACGAGGAGATAGAACGCTGGCAGAATCGGTTACATGAAGTAACTATGTTGAATTGCAATATGATGACCAGGTCATTGCGCTGTGTATCGTCAGAAGTAAGAAATATTCCTATTTATGATGGACTGAATGAGGTAGATACCTTTTTGGATGCATTTGAGAGGGAAGTGCTAGAAAAACAACGATTCCAGGCCTTGGACTGGGCACTACGCGCTAAGCCTACAAGATGGTGGGGTATGCACAAGGGAAGTTTTGATGATTGGCGCGAATGTAGGAAAATGATGCGAACACGATTTGGGAAGCCTACGATGCGATTGACAAACAAGTATGATAGGAAAAATGATCCACACGTGCATCTAGCCAAGTGGACACAAGCTTATGGGGAAAAGCCACAACTTGAGTGGGTTCACCTATTTTTTCATACCCTGGATGTTATCCCACTGAATTGGTATGTAGAAACAGAGCTTCGCCATGGGACAGGTGAATGGGATATCCTGCACGAAGGATTCATCATGACATTTAGTTTTGAGGACAATTTTGACAGTATTGAGGAAGCGTTACAGGAGGTGAAAGCAGCCATCTTTAGGATACCATAGGATCCTTTAGACCTGACACAGCCTGAATGGGCTACTCAGTGTAGTCGTGCGCTGGAATGTTACAATGTAACTGTTGAAGAAGAGGACAAGGATCCACAGAAGATTAACATTCCAGAGACAGAAGGCCACTGCGAGGTTTAGGGACCACAAATTGAGAACCTTGATATAACCGCGCTAGTGAAAACTAGACACGTGAACATTGGTACGGAGGCAGAACCCAACTTCGTGAAGATCAGAGACAACTAGGATGACGTAATGGTGGATAAGGTCATTGAATTACTCCATGAATATCAGGACTTATTCCCTACCAAGTTTACGGACTTGAAACGAATAATCAGAGACCTGGGAATGATGAAGATCACGCTAAAGCATGACGCGAAGCCAATTAAGAACAAGCCTTACCGTCTAAATCTGAAATACAAGGAGAAGGTATGCTTAGAGCTAGAAAAAATGCTAGCAACAAGCATCATTGAGCCTGTGGAAGGGTCTGATTGCGTAAGCCCAATGGTGGTGCAAGAGAAGAAGCAGAAGGATGAGATAAGGATATGTGTGGATCTTAGAAAGATAAATGATGCATGTGTGCATGATCCTTTCCCAACTCTGTTCACAGATGAAGTGTTGGACAATGTAGGTGGCCAGGAAGCATACTCCACTGATGGGTTCTTGGGGTACTAGCAAATCAAAATCGCGCTGGAGGATAGGAGCAAGACAACCTTCGCGACTGAGTAGGGTTGCTTTCAATATTCTGTAATGTCATTTGGGTTGAATAATGCGCCTGCTATCTTTTCGTGCGTGGTGTTAGCTACCTATACCAATGGGTTTCATATTTCATGATTGGCTATCAAAAGGTCCAAATATGCTCTGCTTTGATGATTCAAAGATCACATATTTCCAAGAGAATCCAATCTGTGCTTATAGCTTGGTATGGACTCAAATTTTGATGGATGGTCCAACAGCCTAATCTGGATCATGTCATGTTTTAAATTTTCAGTTGTAGAATAGAGAAAGGAGTCTGACCTGTTTAATCTTGGCAGACAAGTAGTTTAGGTAGAGAGAAAAGGCTCCCAACAGCTTAATCTAGGACCTTGGAAGAAATAAGGGTAGAAGTAGATAGAAAAACAAAAGAAAAAGCCAAAGAAAAGAAAAGGCAAGTAAGGGTCTGCAAGTCCAAGTGCACCCTCCAAGAAGAAATAAAAAATGCTAGGCAAATAGATGGGTAGGCAGTTGGGGTTGCAGAAAGGTCATTTCTGATAAGTGGCATGTGTGCTAACTCTGTTTACCAAAGCAAAATCAATGAATTGAGAAGGTGTCATTCTTCATCAAGTTGCAGCAAGCAAGAAGCATGTCTAACCTCCCTTCTTCCCCTTTCCATTTCATTACTAACACTCCCTCATCAGCTGAGATTCATGGAAGAGATTATGGTTTCATGGTGGTTTTTAAACTTTTTAGAAGCCACATTTCTTGTCTAAAACTCTTTTCATTTTGATCTACTCCCTAAACTAAGTAAGTCTCAAATAAACTTAGTGATTTTCCCCCCTCATTCACATTTTCCCCCATATTAACTCTAACTCTACTATGTAAATCCCCTATATTACCTTTCCCCTAATATTATTAACACCATGGTGTATAAACCCCAAATTTTGTATAAATATCCCTCCCCTTGGCATTATAGCCAATAGGTCCTCTGTCAGGGATCAAATTGGCATCTGGTCACTTTGATGAACCTAAACCTTACCCCTCTCCCTTCTTTGAAGTCATTCCACCCATTAAGCCTTTGATTGTAAAGAAAAAACCTTGTAAAAACCCCTCCTACCCATAACCCCTTTGAAATTATGAAAAAACCCAAAAACCCACCTTTTGCCGCTTATCCAAAGTTTCGGCGCATATAGTTGATTTTCCAAAATACATTGAGAAACTTTACAAAACCCATACCCTAATGTTTTCCGCCAGGCGCAGCTTTCAAAACAAATAATAAATTAAACCCGCCCCCCCTCCGTATTGTTCGATTACATCGCCCTTCCGTCCACCGTCGGATCGGACCCATGTGATCCGACGGCCCTCGTTAATATCGGAGTGACCCCCACGCCCGACAGTTAGCGCCCGAGAAAATGACGAAGGGTTACGTCAGTCCTCGGCCACGCGTCACCCTCTCAAGGCTCTCGGAGCGGCCTCTGACAAAACCGGGGCCGTATCGTAAGCGGTCCGAGAAAACCGTAACCACTATTGCAATTACCGCCCGGTTTGCTGGTCCCACATCAGAGCCACGTCGCCGTCGCATCACCCCACTCGTCCGTCCCTCCGCTGACATGTCCGCCACTTCAGCATATTCATGGACCAACCAGGGCTTGCCACATCACCCGGTGACGTCATGCTGACGTCATCCCAAAAGCGCGCCAATATTGCCAAAATCTATTTTAAGCCAAAATTTCGTGTTTTTTCTACTTTTGCTGAAAGAGACCGTTGTTGTTGCTGCATGAATTTGACGACCATACCAGCGCCAACCTGCACCGTTCAACTCTGAAACCAGGGGCGCCTCCGCCGTACCTGCATTTGCAACTATCAGTGACAATCCGCAAGGTATTTTTCGAAATTATTCTCTGCACCTGGTTTTTATCCAAATTTCTTCGAACAAACTGTTAAGGGAGTGTTAAAACACTGAATTCACCGTCCAGTATCCAGTAACCTGCACCTATTTCCCTCTGGCAAGACAACGAACAGTTTACGAAACCTGCATTCAACTGAAACAACCTGAATTCACAGGTAGCTCGCGCAACCGTGAGCTAGAAACCGCTGCTGGCTAAATTCACCATAGAAAAGTTCTGGTCAGCCCTGCTATTTGTCTTTGTCAATCTGTTAAACAGTATTTCAATTGTTGTATGCTCATTTCACCCTCTGGCCCCTGAAATTCATATTTTCATTGTAAGGAATCACCTCTGTGTTGTTCTGCTTACTTCAACCAGTTCACCTGCAAGTCAGAAGCTTAATAGACCATGGAAACTCCAATTGCACTGAACATCAAGCCTCTCAATACCCCTCATAGGGAGTTAGAATGGAAAGCTCTGGGAGATATGAATTATCAAATGTTGGATTGGTTTCCATTAGGCTCTAAATACAATATTCAGTTGCTAAATGAGTTGAAAGCCCAGCACCTTAGTGGAGCTGATATCCTAGGGATTTGGGACTCAAACTTGCCCATCTACAACCTCCCCCAGGTAAATCCTATGCCAGAGTTGATCCACAGATGCCAGGAGTGCTATGATCCATGCCAAAGAGCTGTCCTCAGCCCCACAGGCTCAATTCTGTTCCATATCACCCCAGAGAGCATAAATGAGATGCTGCATTTCCACACTGCAAAACCATTGACCCCCCTCTACATGCAGAACTTGATAAAGAAGGGGACTAAGTTGTCAAATGACCAGATCATCAAAATCAATCAGCTGTTTGTACAACCAGGCTCTGAAGCCATCAGAACTCCTCCTATTGGATATGCATACTTAAATGAATTGGGCAGAATGCTAGTGGATTTGATCAGCTATGTCCTAGGGTTCAGGGGAGTGGAGGATGTGGATGATATTATAATGGCAATGCTGTCTATATTCTCTCCTGGAAAGCCTCCAGCTGTACATTATGACTATGCCACATATATTGCAGATAGGATCCATGACCAGCTGATGAATCTGCAAAGGGAAAGACTGTTCAGATACACCTCCTACATTTACCATCTAGTCTTGTTTTATCAACCAGGCAGCTTCCTCATTCCCCTGAAGCAAGTTAATGCCCAAGGGAATCCAAGATCAGTTGTGTTTTGGACCTCTGTTTTTCATTGCACCTCTGTATCACCATACACATACTGTGAGTTCATAGACTTGTTCATTCATCCAGCTATGACATTATTGTATGGTGTCTCTCCTCCAAGGTTAACTGATGACATGAGGAGAATTCTCCATCTAAACAAAACCTACAGCATTGGTAATTGGTACTTTTACCAAGACCACACAGTCATCAGAGTATATGGCTGTGAGTTGAAGCCTTATAGGCTGCCAAGGTATGTCCCTATGAGACTTTTTGCCCTAGAATAATTCAGGCAATTTGGGAATGCCGACTACCTCCACTTCCAAAGTAAGAACAAGAAGGTGCAGTTGAAGGTAAGGAGCCAGCTGGGCCCTTTCCTATATAACAAAAAAGAGGAGGGATGGAAAGAGGAAAATAGTATCCTAGAGGCTCTCAAACTGCAAACTAGTTTTGAGTGGATACCCTATGACCCCAATCATTTTGTTTCCCTCAGGAGGATAAGATACAAATTGGGTACCTATTCACATGTGAGGCAGCCTGAGATTGAGCAGTATGCCAATGCATTGAGCTGGGAAGAAGGCACCCTAGAAGAGGAAATTACTAGTGAAGAGCTGCTAGAAAGAGAGGCTAGAAATATTCAAAAAGAAGCTGACTTAGAAACTTGTGGACAGGTCCCCCTCTCATATAAAAGACAACTTGGAGCAGCTGCCTCATCCTCAACAACACACCAGCAAGATGCCATGAATACTCCACAGACAGCTAACAAAAGCAAAGAAAAGCAGGTGGAACAGCCACCTCCTATGACAGAAGAGCAAATGGAAACCCTAGTGCAGCAACAAGAAGAGATGGAGCAGCAGGGAGAAGAACAGCAACAACAGGAAGAACAAAGGCAGGAACAGCCTGTCCAGCAAGAGCAAACAGTGGAAGCCCCTAAATCCACTGAACAAACTGTGCCTCCAAGGCAAGAAACTTCAGCTGAGGCATCAATCCTCCAAACTCCACAAAAGGAGGATACAAGCAGGAAAAGGGATAGAGAGACTCCCCTTACAACATTAGCAACTCATGGGGAGAAAAGACAGAGAATCAATCCCTTCTCAGAGGAAGAAATGCCAATAGGACAGTCTTTTGGTATGGTCCCACCCAGCAGGGAAGCATCAGCAAGTTCCTTTCAACAAGAACAGGATAGAGCAATGGGAGGAGAAGTGAGTTCCTCAAATCAGCAAAGGGAAGGTGGACCCAGCATTAAACAGAAGTTAATCGACATTAAGAGGAGAAATGAGCCCATCAAGATACAGCTGTATAACCATCTGTTAAACATGGCCCCCACCAATCAACAAAGACTCATGTCTGCATATGATGTGCAGGAAGGCAAAATGATCATGAGTCATTTTATGCCAACAGCAGTGCAGCCCCAATCTGCCTCTGACTACTTTAGGACTAACCTGGAAGTCCTTGCCAAGGATATTCACCCAATGGACAAGATAGAACTGCATAAGCAAACGGGTGAGATGGTCTATGCTTCCTTGGCAGACCAAACATTGGATAACTACAGGCTACAAAATAGCCTTAACAATATAGCCTCTCAGCTAGAGTTGGAGAGAGCATCATCCCAGGCAAAGGACAACAGAATAAGGTCCTTAGAGGACATCATCATAGAGATTAGGCATGATCCCAAAGATATCAAGGGCATACAAGAGATATTAAAATTGAGGGATGCAGACATGGCAGCCTTGAGGAGAAAGATCAAACTCCCAGCCACAATTCACCCTCAAACAGATGATGTTGCCCAGCAAAGACATGATCAAGAGGCCACAACCTTGTTGATATCTCTGTACAAGCAGCTAATCCAAACTCAGGAAAAGCTGGGAGAATCGGAGGCTGCAAAAGCAGCACTACAGGCAGCCTTGAAACAAAGAGAAGAAGGGCAAACCTCCAAGCCTCCTCCTGAAGTAATCAACCTTGAAGAAGCTGCTCCAACTACTGCTCCTCCTCCTCAGCAAACAGAACCTACAACACCAACTACATCGACAGCTGCACCAACAACAGAGCAGACTCATAGTCTGGATATGCAGAAGCTTCAAAATGAAATTCAAGTCCTGGAAGCTCAAATGCTAGAGCTTAATCAAGCCAAAGAATCTCTGGCTAAAGTAAATGAAAGATATGATAAGAGCAAACAGAATGTGGCTGAGAAGGAAAGAGATATAAAAGCTCTCAAAAAGAGAATAATTGAGCTTGAGAAAGAGCTCACACTAGATAAGGTGACAGCAAAGCTCAAAACAGTCCTTTGGGCCAATATTGGCCAGTCCATTACCGATCAGTGGCAGTTCATTGAGACCATAGATGAACAGTCAGTACTCATTACAAAGGCAAATAGGGAAATACACAGAGCAAGAGCAAGCCTTGGCAACATGCCTGATGCTGCCAACAGAATGATCAACATATTGAATAACAGGACAAGCTCTCAACTGACCACCATGGGAATTTCTCACAGGACTGAGACAATCTCAATGGTTAAAAGGGTCCTGACATTAAGAAACCTGGTTGGAACATTAGAAAGAAGAACCCAAGACATGCAGACCGAAATCAACAAGTTCATGGACAGGTTTCAGGTATTGCAAAACAGAGGCCTCCCCAGCCTACTAAGCAGTGTGGGAAGACTGCTTACCCATGAAAACTATGCTAAAAGGGTCAATGCCTTTGCTGCAAGTCAAATTGCAGGACAGCCCAGCACTTCAGCAGAATCAGGGCCAGCATCAGGGCAGACTCTATATAATAGGGTGGAAAACCTATTTTTTATCATGAAAGAGATCAATCATCTGTTCGATGTGCCTCCAAATTTCTATAAATATACAGAAGGAGATGAAACCATAGAGGCAATTGTGAAGCACCAATTGCCCACACAGGAAGTCTGGAATAAATTGACACAGCTAATATTATCAAGCCAGAACCTGTAATGTTATGTTTTGTCCAATTTATAAGTGATCATACACAGGGAAAATTTTGGTAGATCAACATACAGAGGAAAGATGAAAGGCTGAGCCAACTCAGCAGGGCTATTCGGTCACCACAGCAGCAAGCACAGTCACAGGTGGCAGGGCCGAGAAAATACAGCGCAGCAAACGTAAAGACACATTTTACAGCATTAAAGCAAAGCGGTTCAACCGACTCAGTGACCTCCAAAGGTCAAAATATCCTCTGACAGACTTAAAGAGCAGTTATTTTGCATTCAAAGCTGTAATAACTTCTTTTCTACTTTTCTGTACGAAGTAATGAAAATATTTCTCTCTCAGATGACTCAATGCCTGAGATATTTTGTATAAACATTTCTATAAAGTCCCCTTCGCATGAGTTTGCAAGGGTTGTTGTTGATTTCATTTCTATATTTCTGTTGTTGTACAACTCTCAGAGAAATAATACAAAAGGTGGATGGAATTTCCAAAGCCCTGTGTTCCTTGATGCACTGTGGTGGCTGGCTGAATGTTACAGGATTCTTGCATGTTTCATAGCACAATAAGTCGTCTTTAAACATTTGTGTTATATGTTTTCTAGGCTTTCATGTTCTTTCATGTTTCTGTGTTTTACACTTAATGGCAAAGTAAAAGAATAGTTCCAGGATTTAATCGCAGATTACCCTGAACTCAGTCTAAGCTGTTATAAATGTTTTCTTCCAGATAGAGTAAATAAGGTGTAATTCTTAATTGCTACACTTTCAAGCTATAATCTCTCACTGTGATAAATATTTTCAGGAATTCAAGTTTGCTCCTGAGGCATCTATCTCTTCCCCACCCCAGCTTTAGTGGAAAATTCTTAAATGCTTTTCAATGGTTGTTTACATGTCACCATCATAATCTAACTTTGTTATATGAAATATTTAATTGGCCCTGTAATTTCAGTAAATCACCTCAAGGTTTCTAAACACTTCTAGCCACAGACTCCATTGCCCAATGAAATAAACTCATCTGCATATTGCACACTTCAGGTACAGAAAGATATCCTTCAACCAAAGCATAAAGCTAAACACACTCATTTCATAGCTAGCCTAAAATCATTTCAGAACAGAGACAAATTTATAAAGAGAGAGCCCTCTCTGATTACAATGTGGCTAGGCACTGTAATCCAAAGATTGGTTAGTGGTTACCCAGGCCGTATTCCCTTGGGAGTCATAGGGAACAACCTGGGTGTTAACATAATTGGCGACTCCACTGGGGACTTCTTAGGATTTTCCAATTTCTATACATCCCTCAAAGCCTGGAATCAAGCCTGAAACAAGTCAGGAGGCCTTCAAAACTGTTTCTGTGTAACATTGACAGTTTTAGGGAAGAGCTCTTTCAGTGAATCTTCATCTCAGCTTTGAAGTATATATAGCCATTCCAAAATCTTTATCCAGTCCTTACAAATATAAAAACTTCCTATAAAATCCTAAAAAACAGTTAGAAGTTGGCTCCCAAGAAAAATCCACGGCACACTAGGGCAAATCCTGACCCTAATCCACCCATCATTGTTGATAATCCAAATACCATCCCTAGAAACATTAGGAGGCAGCAAAGGCAGGAGCAGCCTGCTGATCTAACTTCAGATTCAGATCATCCCAGCCTTATCTCTACCCCATGCAAGGTCCTTTTCTGGTCTACCCCTAGTTCCCCTAGTTCACCATCCACATCTCAAAGTCCTCCTCTCACATCCTCATCCACTGCACATATCCCCTTGACCAACACTCTAGGTTCGCCCCTACTTGTCACCCCTGTGGTACCCACTGTTCCTATTATCCCAGCTGCCCCTGTTAATCCTCTAAACCCTGTAAATATGGCTAACAGATATGCACCCTTGCAGATACCAGCTAATGCTGCAGCTCTACCTCAAGATTACCAAACCAAAATCTCATATTTTGACTCTAATGGCCCTCTGACAGCTGTCCAGCACGCTAAGAGGATGCAAGACCATTTTGAGACCTATGAAATAGATGATGACAGTGTCAGAATGAGGATGTTTGTTCAAAGCCTAACTGGGGATGTAAGAACTTGGTTCAGATCCCTGAATGCAAACTCCATCACAACTCCTGATGAACTGTACCAAGCCTTTACTAGTAGATGGGAGAAGAAGAAAGATCCTCTGCACATACTTGGGGAATATGACACTATCAAAAGAGGTCCCCAAGAGACTATTTTGGAGTATTGTGCAAGATTTAACAATGTATATAACGCGATCCCACAAAATTTAAGACCCCCTCCTGATCTAGCTTTGTACAAATTCCCTGATGGTTTTGACCCTGACATGGCCTATCAGTTGAAGGAAAGAGATCCTCAATCCCTTGCAGAGGCCCAAAGGGTTGCTGTTACAGTGGAAGCCAACCTAATTGCCAAAAGAAATAGGGCAAGGTTGGAAAAGAGGACTGCTTTCAAAGAGGAACCCTCTGCCTTTGATCAAAAGCTAGATGCAATTCTCACTGGAATGAAAAGATTGGGTGATAGAGTGGAATCGGTTGAAAGAAAATCATCATGGGAAGCACCACAAAACAACCCTCCTAGGAATCCAAATTTTAGGAGAACTCAAAACCCAAATGTTGGCAAGGCCAGTGCTGACCAAGACATAAGACCCCCTTTCCAAGAAAATTATGCAGAAACTTCCACATCAACAGAGCCCAATGAAGATCCTGAGATTAATTTAATGGGTCTAGATGGTGAAAGTCAAGTTTTCTTAACACAAGAAGATCATGAGGATGATGAAACCAAACTGTTTCAAACTAAATCAGGTGAATCCTTTGACTTTAAGCAAGGCTATGACACTGCTGTTTATGAGGTCCATAAACAATACAAGCTAAGGAGCAGAACTGTGAATGTAAACCAACCCGAAAAGATAAAGGATAATCAGCAGCCTGAAAGAGTCATAGTCACAGAACCTAATGACAAAACAAAGTCACCTGCAGAAGAAGTGATTATTGAAGAGATCACTGAACCACTGTCCTTAAAACAGCAGCCTATGGCTACTTCATCCTCTCACCCTAATCCAAATATTACTCCTCAAGAGATGAGTAAAAAGGATAAGTCCCAAAGTCAAGGTAAAAATCAAGAAGAAGATTTAATGAACAAGGAAAGGACTGTTATCCATAACCCCAAGACCCAATCTGAAAAACCTTTTGACCTAGAAACTGAAATTGGCAAACTAAAAATAGCAATCCCTCTCTCAGAACTAGCCAAGCATGACATCTATAAACTACAAATTAAGAAGTCCCTTCAACTCACTAGCAACAAAGATGATGTCAATGTGCTGGATGACACCCCAGAACTCCTGTTTGGCCCAAAAGTGGATGGAAAAACGGTAGGCACAGGGGTATTACCTTTCTATGTCAGTTTACATATTCATGATAAAATATTACATAATGCAATGTTTGACTCAGGTGCCTCTCACAATCTCATGCCAAAAGCAGTCATGGAGAGATTGAACCTAGACATAACAAGACCATACAAGGACCTGTTTTCCTTTGACTCCAGCCAAGTCAAGTGTTTAGGTCTCATAAAAGACTTATGTGTGTCTCTGGTTCAATACCCAAACAAGACAATCCTAATGGATGTGGTAGTCGCTGATATTCCACCTAAGTATGGGATGTTGTTATCAAGATCTTGGGGAGCTAAACTCCAAGGTTCCCTGTAATTAGACATGTCATATGCCACCATCTCTGTTTTTGGGCAACCAAAAAGACTGTACAGAGAAACACTCATGAAATATATGGTCAGCAGTGAAGAAAAGCCTCAAAACTTTCCCATATATGCTGTCCATTCAGACATAGACTCATACATTCTCTTCAATGACAGCACAACTCCCTCAAAAGGTGAGGTTGAAACCAAGATACCCATACAGGAGGAAGAATCAAATGAAAGAATTACTACCCATGAAACAACAGTCAATCAAACACTAGATACTGCTGTTGTTCCAAATATCAAGCATACCCAATCAAATGATGAAACTGTCCTAGAAGACAAGCTGGATGAAAAACCACAACTTCTACTCACATTGCCAGCCCATGAACAGATCATTAAATCTCCTGCCCATCAGGATATTCTATGGTTCCTTGAATTTGATGGCTCAGTCAACAAGTTAGGGGCAGGAGCTGGAGTTTGGGTGCACAATAAAGAAAATAATCATGCAGAAGGCAGAGCCTATAGATTAAACTTCATATGTACTAATAACATGGCAGAATATGAAGCTCTTTTACTAGGCCTCAAGTTAGTAAAGTTCTTACAAGCTGCCAGGGTTTCAATCATGGGTGATTCAGATTTAGTTATTCAACAAGTGAAGGGAAACTTTGTCACCAATGACAAAAGACTAAGGACTTATAGGTCTGCTGTTGCTGAGGTACTAAACTTTTTCTCTGAATTCCAAATCACTAAGATTCCTAGAACCCACAATCTGCATGCTCATAGTTTAGCCACCTTTGCAAGTACCTGCAAGTTGCCTTTTGAGCCCCATCATTGTTTTACAGCTGAGGTAAAACACAGACCCTCCATTCCAAACAATGTTAATGATTGGCAAGTATTTGAGGATGACAAGCAAATAAACCATTTTTTAACTCTGCAACAAGAATTTGCAGGATTAAATATTGACACTAATACAGCAAGTCAATCACAAATACTTGATACAGCAAGTCAATCACAAATACTTGAAAGAGCAAGTCCATCACAAATACTTGAAAGAGCAAGTCCATCACAAATACAGTTTCAACAGATTACTCACCCAATATCACCTAGAACAGCAAAGCAAATGCTAAATCCAACTATTTTCAACAAGGAGAACATTCAGCAAATTCAATTAATCAATTGTGAGGAAGTGGCCAATGCTGAAACTGAAATCATAGAGCTGAAAGACAATTTTCCACCAACAGGCCTAACTCCACTAGAAGACATCTTTGACTCAAATGATATCCCCAGAAAACCAAAAATGCAGCCCTTAAATGCAGCCATTGAAGAATGTAACATAGGTACAATTGACAAACCCAAAATAATTAAATTGTCTGCATCTTTACCTCCTGACCAAAAGCCTAAATACATTGACCTCTTTAAAGAGTTCCAGGATGTCTTTGCATGGAGTTATGAGGACCTAAAGTCCTATGACACCTCTGTTATCCAGCATACAATCCCTCTCAAGCTTGATCAAAAGCCCTTTAAACAAAAATTGAGGAGAATCAATCCTATGCTTCTCCCAGCAATGGAACAAGAAGTACAGAAAATGTTTAAAGCAGGCATCATAGCACCAATCAGATTCTCTGAATGGATCTCCAACTTAGTCCCTACAAGAAAGAAAACTGGTGAAATAAGGCTGTGTGTGGATCTAAGAAATCTGAACCAAGTATCCCTCAAAGACAACTATACCTTACCCAAGATGGATCACATCCTCCAAAGGGTGGTAGGGGCCTCAAGGATCTCATTACTGGATGGGTTTTCATGCTTCAATCAAATCCTGGTGCACCCTGATGATCAAGATAAAACAACATTCACTACCCCATGGGGAACTTTCAAATATGTAAAGATGCCTTTTGGATTGAAAAATGCAGGGGCAACTTTTCAAAGAGCAATGGATATTGCTTTTTCCAAAGAGATTCATGACTTTCTAGTCATTTACCTAGATGACCTTACACCTTTCTCAAAATCAGACCAAGAACATATAAAACATTTGAGACAGATCTTCCTAAAATGCAGAAAATATGGAATTTCCTTAAATCCCAAGAAATCCCTGTTTGGTTTAGAGGAAGGTAAGCTGTTGGGCCACATCATTTCTAAAGATGGCATTAGAATTGACCCAGATAGGATACAGGCTATCCTACAAATGCCCCACCCAAGAAATGTCAAAGAGTTGCAAGGATTCTTGGGAAAAATCAATTTCTTAAGAAGGTTTATCCCAAACTTAGCAGAACTAATCAGATTATTAAATAACATGCTAAAAAAGGATTCAAAAGTCAAATGGACTGTTGAAGCCAATCAAGCCTTTGAAGGTATAAAATTGGCCCTTACCCAAACCCCAGTGTTGACCAATCCTCAATTTGACAGGGACTTTATCATTTTCTCTTTTGCCTCCCAGCATACCATTGCGGCTGTTTTATTACAAAAAGATGACCAAGGAAATGAGAAGCCAATTGCTTTCTTTAGCAAAGCTCTTAGAGATGCACCTTTAAAGTATCAAATCATGGAAAAGCAAGCTTATGCTCTGGTCAAAGCCATTAAAGACTTTAGGATTTATATCCTTTATTCCCATGTTATAGCATATGTGCCAAGTCCTATTGTCAAAGACATTCTCACCCAAGAAAATTTAGAGGGCAGAAGAGGAAAATGGATTGCCAACATCTTGGAATTTGACATTGAGATAAAACCTACAAAACTAATAAAAGGGCAAGGCTTAGCCAAATTAATGATAGAAGCAAATTTCCAAGCCTTAGACATTAACCAGCTGGACAGTGAACCGGAGCTGGCGACTCCAAAGATCAATGTAGCCTTTGAACAATCCCCTTGGTACTCTGATATATGTTATATATTGCAAAACCTGTGTGCTCCCCCAGGATTGTCCAGAACTGAATGTAGGTTTTTAAAAATGAAAGCTTCTAAATTTTGTGTTATGGATGGAAATTTGTTATGGAAAAACCATAAAGGAATATTGCTAAACTGCCTAATTGAGAATGAAACTGACAATATCATCAAGGAATTTCATGCAGGTGACTGTGGTGGACACTTGTATTGGAAGTCCACTGTGGATAAAATACTAAGGGCTGGGTACTACTGGCCCACCATGTTCTCTGATGTCAAGAAATGCACCACCTCCTGTCATAAATGTCAACTGTTTGAGGGAAAGAGACAGCTGCTGCCCCTTCCCTTAAAGCCTATTGCAACAGAGAGACCTTTTCAACAATGGGGCTTGGATTTCATTAGGGAAATTCATCCCTCATCTTCAGGCCAACATAGATGGATCTTAACAGCTACAGATTACTTCACCAAGTGGATTGAAGCTGCTCCATGCAGACAAGCAAATGATTCCACTATCATTCAGTTTTTGGAGAACAACATATTGGCTAGATTTGGCTGTCCTGAGAAAATAATAACAGACAATGCTGCTGCTTTCAGATCCAAGAAAATGGTGAACTTCTGCCATAAATTTCACATCACCTTGGGCCATTCTACTGCATACTATCCCCAAGGAAATGGCCTTGCTGAGTCATCAAATAAAAGTCTGGTAAACATCATAAAGAAAGTGCTAGAAGAGAACAAAAAGAATTGGCATAAGAAGCTTGTGAATGCCCTATGGGCAGATAGACTAACAACCAAAAGATCAATTGGGACCAATGCATATGAGTTGGTTTATGGATTAGAGGCCAAATTTCCTTCATCACTAGGAGTGCCTGTTATGAAACTTCTTCAAGAAAGCCAAGCTAAACCAAATGATATGCAAAGAAGAATCAATCAAATCATTTGTTTACAGCAAACTAGAGACCAAGTTTTCAGCAGAGTTCAAGTTCTACAAGAAAAATTAAAGAAGGCCTTTGATAGAAGAACTAAGGCAGAAGATTTCAACATTGGTGACAAAGTCCTCAAGTGGGATTCAAGAAGAGAGGATAAGGGAAAACATGGAAAATTTGACTCCCTTTGGAGAGGACCATTTGCTGTCCAAGCAGTACAAGGAAACAACACTTATTTCCTTAAGAGTCTCAATGAAACTGATTTGGATGAAGGTCCTGTGAATGGCAGGATGTTGAAGCACTATTTTGAATATCACCCATAAGTGCACCCTGAGTTTTCCTTGTACATATCCAGATGTATATATTATTTTCTGTCAACATGTAGAAATGTAATTTCTCAAAGTTTTCCTAAACTGCCAGCGAAAGGTGAATACAATCAGAAGTCTACCAAGGAGAGAAGCACATAATTTTGGCATTTTTAAAGCATCAAACTTCAAGGTTGGCAAGAGCAGTCAAGGAGCAAGGCAATCTGACCTGCTGTTCTTGGTCTTTCAAATGAAACACCACCCCCATGTGGAGCCACTGTTAGCTACCTATACCAATAGGTTTCATATTTCATGATTGGTTATCAAAAGGTCCAAATATGCTCTGCTTTGATGATTCAAAGATCACATATTTCCAAGAGAATCCAATCTGTGCTTATAGCTTGGTATGGACTCAAATTTTGATGGATGGTCCAACAGTCTAATCTGGATCATGTCATGTTTTAAATTTTCAGTTGTAGAATAGAGAAAGGAGTCTGTTCTGTTTAATCTTGGCAGACAAGTAGTTTAGGTAGAGAGAAAAGGCTCCCAATAGCTTAATTTGGGACCTTGGAAGAAATAAGGGTAGAAGTAGATAGAAAAACAAAAGAAAAAGCCAAAGAAAAGAAAAGGCAAGTAAGGGTCTGCAAGTCCAAGTGCACCCTCCAAGAAGAAATAAAAAATGCTAGGCAAATAGATGGGTAGGCAGTTGGGGTTGCAGAAAGGTCATTTCTTATAAGTTGCATGTGTGCTAACTCTGTTTACCAAAGCAAAATCAATGAATTGAGAAGGTGTCATTCTTCATCAAGTTGCAGCAAGCAAGAAGCATGTCTAACCTCCCTTCTTCCCCTTTCCATTTCATTACTAACACTCCCTCATCAGCTGAGATTCATGGAAGAGATTATGGTTTCATGGTGGTTTTTAAACTTTTTAGAAGCCACATTTCTTGTCTAAAACTCTTTTCATTTTGATCTACTCCCTAAACTAAGTAAGTCTCAAATAAACTTAGTGATTTTCCCCCTCATTCACATTTTCCCCCATATTAACTCTAACTCTACTATGTAAATCCCCTATATTACCTTTCCCCTAATATTATTAACACCATGGTGTATAAACCCCAAATTTTGTATAAATATCCCTCCCCTTGGCATTATAGCCAATAGGTCCTCTGTCAGGGATCAAATTGGCATCTGGTCACTTTGATGAACCTAAACCTTACCCCTCTCCCTTCTTTGAAGTCATTCCACCCATTAAGCCTTTGATTGTAAAGAAAAAACCTTGTAAAAACCCCTCCTACCCATAACCCCTTTGAAATTATGAAAAAACCCAAAAACCCACCTTTTGCCGCTTATCCAAAGTTTCGGCGCATATAGTTGATTTTCCAAAATACATTGAGAAACTTTACAAAACCCATATCCTAATGTTTTCCGCCGGGCGCAGCTTTCAAAACAAATAATAAATTAAACCCGCCCCCCCTCCGTATTGTTCGATTACATCGCCCTTCCGTCCACCGTCGGATCGGACCCATGTGATCCGACGGCCCTCGTTGATATCGGAGCGGCCCCCACGCCCGACAGTTAGCGCCCGAGAAAATGACGAAGGGTTACGTCAGTCCTCGGCCACGCGTCACCCTCTCAAGGCTCTCGGAGCGGCCTCTGACAAAACCGGGGCCGTATCGTAAGCGGTCCGAGAAAACCGTAACCACTATTGCAATTACCGCCCGGTTTGCTGGTCCCACGTCATGCCCACGTCAGAGCCACGTCGCCGTCGCATCACCCCACTCGTCCGTCCCTCCGCTGACATGTCCGCCACTTCAGCATATTCATGGACCAACCAGGGCCTGCCACATCACCCGGTGACATCATGCTGACGTCATCCGACTCTGACCCCACCTGATGACGTCATGCTGACGTCATCCCAAAAGCGCGCCAATATTGCCAAAATCTATTTTAAGCCAAAATTTCGTGTTTTTTCTACATTTGCCGAAAGAGACCGTTGTTGTTGCTGCATGAATTTGACGACCATACCAGCGCCAACCTGCACCGTTCAAGTCTGAAACCAGGGGCGCCTCTGCCGTACCTGCATTTGCAACTATCAGTGACAATCCGCAAGGTATTTTTCGAAATTATTCTCTGCACCTGGTTTTTATCCAAATTTCTTCGAACAAATTGTTAAGGGAGTGTTAAAACACTGAATTCACCGTCCAGTATCCAGTAACCTGCACCTATTTCCCTCTGGCAAGACAACGAACAGTTTACGAAACTTGCATTCAACTGAAACAACCTGAATTCACAGGTAGCTCGCGCAACCGTGAGCTAGAAACCGCTGCTGGCTAAATTCACCATAGAAAAGTTCTGGTCAGCCCTGCTATTTGTCTTTGTCAATCTGTTAAACAGTATTTCAATTGTTGTATGCTCATTTCACCCTCTGGCCCCTGAAATTCATATTTTCATTGTAAGGAATCACCTCTGTGTTGTTCTGCTTACTTCAACCAGTTCACCTGCAAGTCAGAAGCTTAATAGACCATGGAAACTCCAATTGCACTGAACATCAAGCCTCTCAATACCCCTCATAGGGAGTTAGAATGGAAAGCTCTGGGAGATATGGATTATCAAATGTTGGATTGGTTTCCATTAGGCTCTAAATACAATATTCAGTTGCTAAATGAGTTGAAAGCCCAGCACCTTAGTGGAGCTGATATCCTAGGGATTTGGGACTCAAACTTGCCCATCTACAACCTCCCCCAGGTAAATCCTATGCCAGAGTTGATCCACAGATGCCAGGAGTGCTATGATCCATGCCAAAGAGCTGTCCTCAGCCCCACAGGCTCAATTCTGTTCCATATCACCCCAGAGAGCATAAATGAGATGCTGCATTTCCACACTGCAAAACCATTGACCCCCCTCTACATGCAGAACTTGATAAAGAAGGGGACTAAGTTGTCAAATGACCAGATCATCAAAATCAATCAGCTGTTTGTACAACCAAGCTCTGAAGCCATCAGAACTCCTCCTATTGGATATGCATACTTAAATGAATTGGGCAGAATGCTAGTGGATTTGATCAGCTATGTCCTAGGGTTCAGGGGAGTGGAGGATGTGGATGATATTATAATGGCAATGCTGTCTATATTCTCTCCTGGAAAGCCTCCAGCTGTACATTATGACTATGCCACATATATTGCAGATAGGATCCATGACCAGCTGATGAATCTGCAAAGGGAAAGACTGTTCAGATACACCTCCTACATTTACCATCTAGTCTTGTTTTATCAACCAAGCAGCTTCCTCATTCCCCTGAAGCAAGTTAATGCCCAAGGGAATCCAAGATCAGTTGTGTTTTGGACCTTTGTTTTTCATTGCACCTCTGTATCACCATACACATACTGTGAGTTCATAGACTTGTTCATTCATCCAGCTATGACATTATTGTATGGTGTCTCTCCTCCAAGGTTAACTGATGACATGAGGAGAATTCTCCATCTAAACAAAACCTACAGCATTGGTAATTGGTACTTTTACCAAGACCACACAGTCATCAGAGTATATGGCTGTGAGTTGAAGCCTTATAGGCTGCCAAGGTATGTCCCTATGAGACTTTTTGCCCTAGAATAATTCAGGCAATTTGGGAATGTCGACTACCTCCACTTCCAAAGTAAGAACAAGAAGGCGCAGTTGAAGGTAAGGAGCCAGCTGGGCCCTTTCCTATATAACAAAAAAGAGGAGGGATGGAAAGAGGCAAATAGTATCCTAGAGGCTCTCAAACTGCAAACTAGTTTTGAGTGGATACCCTATGACCCCAATCATTTTGTTTCCCTCAGGAGGATAAGATACAAATTGGGTACCTATTCACATGTGAGGCAGCCTGAGATTGAGCAGTATGCCAATGCATTGAGCTGGGAAGAAGGCACCCTAGAAGAGGAAATTACTAGTGAAGAGCTGCTAGAAAGAGAGGCTAGAAATATTCAAAAAGAAGCTGACTTAGAAACTTGTAGACAGGTCCCCCTCTCATATAAAAGACAACTTGGAGCAGCTGCCTCATCCTCAACAACACACCAGCAAGCTGCCATGAATACTCCACAGACAGCTAACAAAAGCAAAGAAAAGCAGGTGGAACAGCCACCTCCTATGACAGAAGAGCAAATGGAAACCCTAGTGCAGCAACAAGAAGAGATGGAGCAGCAGAGAGAAGAACAGCAACAACAGGAAGAACAAAGGCAGGAACAGCCTATCCAGCAAGAGCAAACAGTGGAAGCCCCTAAATCCACTGAACAAACTGTGCCTCCAAGGCAAGAAACTTCAGCTGAGGCAGCTGAGGGATAGAGAGACTCCCCTTACAACATCAGCAACTCATGGGGAGAAAAGACAGAGAATCAATCCCTTCTCAGAGGAAGAAATGCCAATAGGACAGTCTTTTGGTATGGTCCCACCCAGCAGGGAAGCATCAGCAAGTTCCTTTCAACAGGAACAGGATAGAGCAATGGGAGGAGAAGTGAGTTCCTCAAATCAGCAAAGGGAAGGTGGACCCAGCATTAAACAGCAGTTCATCGACATTAAGAGGAGAAATGAGCCCATCAAGATACAGCTGTATAACCATCTGTTAAACATGGCCCCCACCAATCAACAAAGACTCATGTCTGCATATGATGTGCAGGAAGGCAAAATGATCATGAGTCATTTTATGCCAACAGCAGTGCAGCCCCAATCTGCCTCTGACTACTTTAGGACTAACCTGGAAGTCCTTGCCAAGGATATTCACCCAATGGACAAGATAGAACTGCATAAGCAAACGGGTGAGATGGTCTATGCTTCCTTGGCAGACCAAACATTGGATAACTACAGGCTACAAAATAGCCTTAACAATACAGCCTCTCAGCTAGAGTTGGAGAGAGCATCATCCCAGGCAAAGGACAACAGAATAAGGTCCTTAGAGGACATCATCATAGAGATTGGGCATGATCCCAAAGATATCAAGGGCATACAAGAGATATTAAAATTGAGGGATGCAGACATGGCAGCCTTGAGGAGAAAGATCAAACTCCCAGCCACAATTCACCCTCAAACAGATGATGTTTCCCAGCAAAGACATGATCAAGAGGCCACAACCTTGTTGATATCTCTGTACAAGCAGCTAATCCAAACTCAGGAAAAGCTGGGAGAATCGGAGGCTGCAAAAGCAGCACTACAGGCAGCCTTGAAACAAAGAGAAGAAGGGCAAACCTCCAAGCCTCCTCCTGAAGTAATCAACCTTGAAGAAGCTGCTCCAACTACTGCTCCTCCTCCTCAGCAAACAGAACCTACAGCACCAACTACATCGACAGCTGCACCAACAACAGAGCAGACTCATAGTCTGGATATGCAGAAGCTTCAAAATGAAATTCAAGTCCTGGAAGCTCAAATGTTAGAGCTTAATCAAGCCAAAGAATCTCTGGCTAAAGTAAATGAAAGATATGATAAGAGAAAACAGAATGTTGCTGAGAAGGAAAGAGATATAAAAGCTCTCAAAAAGAGAATAACTGAGCTTGAGAAAGAACTCACACTAGATAAGGTGACAGCAGAGCTCAAAACAGTCCTTTGGGCCAATATTGGCCAGTCCATTACCGATCAGTGGCAGTTCATTGAGACCATAGATGAACAGTCAGTACTCATTACAAAGGCAAATAGGGAAATACACAGAGCAAGAGCAAGCCTTGGCAACATGCCTGATGCTGCCAACAGAATGATCAACATATTGAATAACAGGACAAGCTCTCAACTGACCACCATGGGAATTGCTCACAGGACTGAGACAATCTCAATGGTTAAAAGGGTCCTGACATTAAGAAACCTGGTTGGAACATTAGAAAGAAGAACCCAAGACATGCAGACCGAAATCAACAAGTTCATGGACAGGTTTCAGGTATTGCAAAACAGAGGCCTCCCCAGCCTACTAAGCAGTGTGGGAAGACTGCTTACCCATGAAAACTATGCTAAAAGGGTCAATGCCTTTGCTGCAAGTCAAATTGCAGGACAGCCCAGCACTTCAGCAGAATCAGGGCCAGCATCAGGGCAGACTCTATATAATAGGGTGGAAAACCTATTTTTTATCATGAACGAGATCAATCATCTGTTCGATGTGCCTCCAAATTTCTATAAATATACAGAAGCAGATGAAACCATAGAGGCAATTGTGAAGCACCAATTGCCCACACAGGAAGTCTGGAATAAATTGACACAGCTAATATTATCAAGCCAGAACCTGTAATGTTATGTTTTGTCCAATTTATAAGTGATCATACACAGGGAAAATTTTGGTAGATCAACATACAGAGGAAAGATGAAAGGCTGAGCCAACTCAGCAGGGCTATTCGGTCACCACAGCAGCAAGCACAGTCACAGGTGGCAGGGCCGAGAAAATACAGCGCAGCAAACGTAAAGACACATTTTCCAGCATTAAAGCAAAGCGGTTCAACCGACTCAGTGACCTCCAAAGGTCAAAATATCCTCTGACAGACTTAAAGAGCAGTTATGTTGCATTCAAAGCTGTAATAACGTCTTTTCTACTTTTCTGTACGAAGTAATGAAAATATTTCTCTCTCAGATGACTCAATGCCTGAGATATTTTGTATAAACATTTCTATAAAGTCCCCTTCGCATGAGTTTGGAAGGGTTGTTGTTGATTTCATTTCTATATTTCTGTTGTACAACTCTCAGAGAAATAATACAAAAGGTGGATGGAATTTCCAAAGCTCTGCGTTCCTTGATGCACTGTGGTGGTTGGCTGAATGTTACAGGATTCCTGCATGTTTCATAGCACAATAAGTAGTCTTTAAACCTTTGTGTTATATGTTTTCTAGGCTTTCATGTTATTTCATGTTTCTTTGTTTTACACTTAATGGCAAAGTAAAAGAATAGTTCCAGGATTTAATCGCAGATTACCCTGAACTCAGTCTAAGCTGTTATAAATGTTTTCTTCCAGATAGAGTAAATAAGGTGTAATTCTTAATTGCTACACTTTCAATCTATAATCTCTCACTGTGATAAATATTTTCAGGAATTCAAGTTTGCTCCTGAGGCATCTATCTCTTCCCCACCCCAGCTTTAGTGGAAAATTCTTAAATGCTTTTCACTGGTTGTTTACATGTCACCATCATAATCTAACTTTGTTATATGAAATATTTAATTGGCCCTGTAATTTCAGTAAATCACCTCAAGGTTTCTAAACACTTCTAGCCACAGACTCCATTGCCCAATGAAATAAACTCATCTGCAGATTGCACACTTCAGGTACAGAAAGATATCCCTCAACCAAAGCATAAAGCTAAACACACTCATTTCATAGCTAGCCTAAAATCATTTCAGAACAGAGACAAATTTATAAAGAGAGAGCCCTCTCTGATTACAGTGTGGCTAGGCACTGTAATCCAAAGATTGGTTAGTGGTTACCCCGGCCGTATTCCCTTGGGAGTCATAGGGAACGACCTGGGTGTTAACACGTGGTTGTTGCGGCATTCAAGGAATTTATTCATAAGTTCCTAGAGGTCTATTTTGATAATTGGACTGTATTTGAACTGGTTAAGCACCATGTAGCGAGCTTGCGCTTGATGTTGGATACCTGTCGAAGATACCAGATCGCGCTCAACCTTAAGAAGTGTATGTTTTGCATTCCTTTTGGGAACCTATTGGGACATGCAGTTTGCAGACAAGGGCTAATGGTAGACCCCGCGAAGATTGTGCTGATTATGAACTTGGAAGCGTTGAGAAGTGTGAAACAGCTGTGCGCTACTCTAGGACATACGGGATATTACAGAAATTTTATCAGAGGTTATGCCTAGATCACCATGTTGATGGAAAAGTTGTTGAAGAAGGATGTCTCATTCTGCTGGAACGATGACTGCAAGAAAAGCATGTATATATTGAAAGAAAATATGGTTACCGCGCCAATTCTAGTCTTCCCGAACTGGAAGAAAGTATTCCATGTACATGTTGATGCGTCATGTATAGAACTGGGGGCAGTACTAACACGGGATGGTGGAGAAGGCTTGGACCACCCTATCACATTCGCAAGTCACTAATTATCCAAAGTAGAGAAGAACTATTCCACTACAGAGCGCGAAGGGCTAGCTATGATGTATGCACTCCAGAAGTACCGACACTACTTGCTAGGAGGCAACTTCAATATGTATACGGATCACTCCGTGCTAAAGTACCTGGTCAATAATCCTGTGTTGGGGGGGCACATCTGCAGATGGCTATTATTGTTCCAGGAATATGATTTTGAAGTTGTTGTGAAGCCTGGACGATTGAACGTGGGACCAGACCACCTGTTGCGTATCAAGACAAGAGAAGAACCTACTAATTTGGAGGAAGGATTACCTGATGCATAGCTTTTCATTGTGCACATTGCGGATGGACATTTTGAGGATATAATACACTTCCTAACAACTGGAACTGCGCCGAAAGGATACTCTGTCCAGCAAAAGAAGGAATTAGTGGTTCACGCGGCAGATTTCTCTGTCATTGCTGGGCATCTATAAAATATGGGGAATGATGAAATATTGCGAAGGTATGTACCCAAGTTTGAAATAAACATCATCCTCGTGGACGCTCATGGGGGTGCCGCGGGAGGACATTATGCAAGGAGAGAAACCTCGTAGAAGATTCTACGCGCAAGGTTTTGGTGGCCAACCCTTCATCGGGATTCAAAAGCATATTGCAAGGTGTGCGACATATGTCAAAGAATAGGAAGGCCATCATGGAGGGATGAAATTCCTTTGAATCCACAAATTACATTGCAACCTTTTGAAAAGTGGGCAATAGATTTTGTAGGACCTATTCAGCCCCAAGGAAAGAAAGGCGCGAGGTACATTATCACTATGACGGAGTGTTTGAATTGTTGGGAAGAATCGTAGCCGTTAAAAGATTTCACGAGCCTATTTGAACATGTACTGACGCAATTTGGATGTCCAAAGATTTTGATGAGTGATAGAGGTCCGCACTTTCTGAACGAAACGATCAGCGCACTGACGGAAGAATTTCAGGTGTATCATCAAAAGAGCATGCCTTATCACCCACAGGTTAATAGGACAGTGGAGGCATTCAAAAAAGTATTGGATACCTTGCTAACCAAGGTATACAATGCTCAGCGAAGTGATTGGGACCTACGCATACCTGTAGTATTGTGGGCTTATCGGACAATATGCAAGAAGTTAACGGGACAGACACCCTTTAGGCTGGTATACGGGGTTGAAGTTGTGATGCCTATGGAATACATCATGCCTAGTCTATGCATAGCAGTGCTCACAGGTATGACAGATCGTGGAGCTCTGGAAGAGAGGCTCACATAGTTGGATGAGCTCGAAGAAGAGAGATTTTTGGCTGGATTTCACTAGCAGGTCCAAAAGCAGTGCGAAAAGGAATGGCACGATCGACATATTAAGCTACGCACCTTTAAGGTGAATGACTTGGTGCTACTATATGACAGTAAGTTTGATAAGTTTCCAAGGAAACTCAAAATGCATTGGTTGGGGCCGTATGTTATTAAGGAGATTACCAACTGTAGCGCGGTCCAGCTGGTTAAGTTGAATGGACATCCCTTCCCAAGAAAAGTGAATGGAAATTATTTGAAGCCATACAAAAGTGGCCCGACCATCTGACTAGCCAATAGAAGCATATTATTAGCACTCCAGGCAGCTGAAAGTTGGCACGAGACTATAAACTACAATGCCCAGGAGCTGCACGATTTCAGGACTATGCGAAGCAGCGAGGTGTCACAGGGTCCGCGATAGCGTGAAGACAGTTGCACTCGCACGTAGGTCTACCAGAAAAGTAACCGCTAAAGTCACTATTCATGATTTGATGGTTGGTTGGGGGCCAAATGGAGTGGGTGGCAGGCATTTAAGGCGAACAGTGCAGTGGCAGATTGCATCTAGTTGTTCAAACAGTCATTCGAGGTCCTAACCACCGTGCAAGAGGACCCGAATGTAGAGCACCTAGAGATAGAGGCATGTGAGCTACAACAGAGGTACAATGAGGTAAAAGGGACCACGCAGATGGTTTCCCTTACACAGAGGATTGCATGGATGCAGGAGGCAAAGGTGCTCAAGGAATAGGTAGATGCCACTCAGCACAAAGAAATGGTCTTAAAAGCACACCTACAGCCATGTATTGATGAGGATTACGCGATCACAACCTCCATTGAAGGAAATTTCATGAAACTGCAGGCAGCTCAGCATAATATTCAGAGCAGTAGTCACCGAATAGCACGTGGAAGAAGTCTAGTAGGCGACCGCTCAATGCACTGCTGAAGTTGCGATGATCTGAACAGATCTAGGAGGTCTTCACGCTAAAATCTCCATACCTGCAGAGTGACTTGAGGGTGAGTCACGATGTTTGTATTGGGGGTTGGTTGGGCGTGGGATCCCCCAAGGGCAGTTTTGGGGCTTAAAGCCCAGATTTTGGTCCAATTTTTGTAATCCAAATGTAAAGACTCCAAATTTTGTGGTCGCGGAGCGTGTACATGTTAAAGAGTCATAGGGTTGTCTGCCCTTATTTTGATAATGTAATGTCAGTTGTAAAATATCTACCCATGGTCTGCGGTTCATGGGATTGTATAAATAGAGCGAAGCTCTAAGTACATAAAGACATCAATCAAGAAACGAAGAATGATATGATGTATGAGAGATAGTTATGAGTAGAAGTCTAAGTCTTGAGTCGTAGCGTAGGTAGAGGCTCTGTAGCTGAGTGCGCAGGTCGAGTCGAGTCTATAATATTCTGAAAGTATCAATAAAGAGAAGTATTCTAGAATTTCTGCGTCTTTACTTCCTGTTTATGTGTCTGTTAAATTGGGTATGAATTTCACTTCTAATGCTTATATGATGCGTGAATGTGTATAACTGTAATGGTTAAGTGAATGAAAGTAAGAACATTTGTTTACACGAAGCTAACTAAGATATGTTAATAAGATAAGTAAGATACTTATCGTAGTTTGGGAAATATCATAGTTCGCTACCCTAGCAGCGTGAAAGCATATCAGACTCTGGTTAGGGATGCGCAGAAGTCGATTGTAACATTTTGTGAAGGTACTCAGGGGTAGAACAGAGGGATAAGTAACATGTGCGAAGGCAGGAATAGTTGGAATAAATCGACATCACATCCATCTCAAGGGTGCAGAAACTTGGTTCCAGAGACTTCAGTCCATGCTCCGTGGGCTGATGTCGAAAGGGCCAGTAGTGTAGGAATTTTTTTGGCTAACTAACGTTGAACCTTGGTTAGGCCCCCATAAGCCAACAATGAGTGTGACAGTTGATATAACAAGGTTCAGAGAAAGGCTTGTCTGGTGTCTGGAAGAGTAGTCGACACGGATGGTGACAGCATTAACAACATATACAACAAATTAACAACAAGATTCATATAATTTCATGTGAATTAGTTCATACACAAGTACATAAGTTAAACAACATATATCATTAAGGCAACTAGAGAAGTCCAACTACAATAACAACATATGCATGAAAATGTGTTGGATTTTATTATATAAGGAAATGTAAGTCACAATCATAAAATACACCATGTAAACCTACTAGCCCTATCAGTAGAACATTACAGCCACATCTGCTTGCTCCTCCAAAGAGATGTACTAGCTCCATGCAGTGGAGAAGCCAAGGCGCATTACAATATTGTCCAAGCCTTCTTCAAGATAGTCTTAGTAGAAGCTTTGCTAATCAAAAGCCTATGCAATGAGTTATGAGGGACTATTTGTAGCAAAGGGTGGGGTGACCCTTGACATTCCACTTTGTGACAATTCAACTACCCTCATGACTCTTCACCTACTCTATGACTATTACGTCCAACTATTGACACTCAACTCACACTTGACATGACTCAACATTACAATGCACATGTACTCATGTGAGACAACATGGCTTGAGTAAGCCTTGCAAGACATCACTGGCACTCGATCCACTGTGACGAAACCAACTCTTTGACATGCTTATGATGGTGAAGGTGGTGAGCTGATGCCAAGCTTGGTCGTCCATGATGGTGTGCGTGCACCTCATGGTGACATCTTGCTGAAGCGAGCTCTTGCCTCCGTTGCAACTGGTGCATTGGGTTGGCCCCTTCATCCAACTCGTTTGCTAACATGTGCATGGTCTTCTTGGGTATGGTTGAATCGGCAACACAATGATGCATAATGTCTGTGCTAATCGCCAAGTGTGTGTTGGTCTTCATGTGCATCAACTTACCAAAGTACATGTTCAGCCCCAGTTGGACTTGCTTCTTGTCTTCACCTTGGTGAGTGTGTTGAATGGGTTGGATTGCATGTGTGCGCTTGATGAGCCCCAAATTTGGTAACATTTTGGGCTCATTTGGCCTACTCACCCTTGCTCAACCCTTCATTTTTCATCACTTATGCATCATTTTTTAGTATATTCATGTTATTCGTAGGTAGGAAGGAGGGCAGTCACTATTCCTAGGTGGCTAATACATGTTTACTTCAGGTTTTTTGACATTAAATGGAGCAAAACCACGCAGATGAAGGCAAGGAGACAGCCAAGGTGGCATTGAGGTTTTGTAAGAAGGTTGTCCACAGCCTTGAATGGCCTTCCTCGTGATCTCCACCCACAACTCCGATCTCCAACAGCTATCACCACCGAGCTAGAAGGCAGCCAACGGATTCTAAGGGAGCAGCAGTTTACTTTTAGTTGGTCAACCAAGCCCCACTAATTTAGGAGGCCAGCTTGGCCCTCATAATGTATAAATATTGAGGCTATAGCCTTCGATGGGAACTTTTGAACCTTTGTTGCAGATTCTGAATTACGAGCTATAGCTCTGTTTTGCTTTTTGTAAGCCATTTTTGGCATGTTGTTAGACTTATGACTATGATCTTTTAATAAAAGGCAGGCAGAATTGAGTTCAGTTCTGAGTTCTTAGAGGAGCTATAGCTCTCAGGGTTGGGCCCAACCTGAGAGCAATAAGCCTCCTTTCTTTGTATTGTTACCTTTCTTTCTTTCAGCATTATATTTCTTTTCCTTTACATGCACTTGGAAACACAGTTTGCTGATTCGGATTTCTTGGTGTGGTTACATAGGTTAGTGTTATGAACAAAGTTGCTTTCAGTAGTTTAGATTAGAGTAAGGAGATTAGAGTTGATCAGAGCTCCAAAAAAGGGTTGATTGCACACTCACTTCCACCTCTGTTTAGAGATTGGGATTGCAACTCGTGCCACCCACCGAAAACACAATTTTACATGTTCATGCAAGCTTTAACGTAATATTTCCGTTTGTAGAAGTGTCCATGCATTTAGATCTTGAGAAATAACTCTTTGTTTCAGCACCATGCACGATTTTCTCTTAAAAACGACATTGTTGTTCTTTGGTTTCTAATAAAACAGTTAGAGTAGGTTGATGACATTTCGGTTATACGCAAGACAGGGGTGATTTGTTTCATTTACATTGCGCAGCACCACTCCATCATTTCCTTATCCTTCTAAGCCGTGCCTAGGCCATCTACTTATCTCCCAGTTATATCATTTTCCTCCCAACTCTTCTATCATCCACGTTGTTTTATCTTTTCGGCCTTCCATTGCCTCTACCCTCCTCTAGACCAACCAGCTTTACACACCCCCTCTCCATCTCACCTCTCTATCCATAAGCCATCACAAGCTCCCCTCCTACCTCCCTATCCACCCATACAGCTCATTCACTCATCCATCACCCAAAAATCCGATTGCAGAACATCCTGTAGAAATTACGGAACTTCCTGTAGAAATCCTGAACTTCCTGTAGAACCCCCTGCAGACATCCTGTAGAAGCTCACAAACACGGTTGCCAGGCATCTGAACTTTGTGAACTTCTGTGGAATGATGTTAGGGATCCCTTGGACCCTCTCAGAGTCCTCCTGACCTTTTCCAAGCCTTCCTCCCCTTGATCTACCCTTGCACAGTCAAGACCCAGTAAGAAGCACAGTCATAATAACTCCAACAACTTGAGCAAAAATACAAAAACATGTTCTCTTCAGATGAAAGTAGTTTAGACACATGCATCTCATCTCAATAGAAGTAATGGCATCACTTTTAGAAGTTGCACTCCCACCATTGCATCATAAGGATTAAGCTGGTAGAATTAGGGTTTACTAGGGTTTCCATGTTTTGTTGGCTTTCAGTTCATTCTTGCAAAGTAGGTTAATTTCCTTTGAGATAGCTTTCGTTCATCACATAAAAAGCTTCTTCTGAGAACATATAGAAGTTGGCTTGAGCCCTAGCAGACTTGTGCCAGCTAACCAAGTGACAGCTGCGACAAGAGCTAGTACTTGTGCATACAGCACCGTCGCTTCCAAGTTTGTTACGAACTACCGGGTTGATAAAATTAGAGAAGGAAGCTCCAGGAGTTGTAGCATTATTGCTACAATACTGGAGCCCACCATCTTTTTGGCGCCGTTGCTGGGGAAGCGTCAGAGTATTAGTAATTGTTGCTTTTCTTCTATTTTCCTACTCTCGCCTTCTGCCAAGTAGTTTATTTCATTTTCATTCTGCAAAAGTAGCATAGACATTTCCTGCTTTCATAGATTAACATTTCAATTCCGCAATTTCATTTTTGCAAACATAGATTAGCATTTCAATTCTGCAAGCGTAGACTAGCATTTCCATTCCTGCAATTTCATTTGAGCAAATTAGATTAGTTCTTTCCTGCTTTCATTTCAATTCTGCATTTTCATTTCAGCAAGATAGTTAGCTGTAGATCAATCTGTTTCAGTTTTTGCAGGTACCAGAGAAAAAACAAAAGCAATCAAAAGTCTCTCCATTTCATGCCTCGTAGGAATCGAGATAAAACAGCCAAATTCTTACCCAACACCCCCACCACATCAATGAGTCACCCTTCTCTCTTCTTCGGTGACAGTGATCCATAAGAACCTATAGGTGAACCTCCTGAGATATACGAAGATCCTATAGCAGAAGAAGAATTAGAGACCATTCCATCTGAAGCTATGGCTGACAATAGAGGAGAAGATGATAGAATAGAAGGTGCCTTCCCCATCCGAGAGACCAATGGAGACATGAAAATGAAGAACATTAGCCCCTCCACTTTACCTCACTTCCATGGACTGACTACTGAAGATCCTGATACCTTCCTGTTTGAGTTTGCTATCCTTTGTCGAACCTATGACTATACTGAAGATGAGCAGAAGCTGAAACTCTTCCCCTCAACCCTTAAGGATGCAGCATTACGCTGGTTCATGGGCTTACCTGGGAATAGTATCACCACTTGGGCTCAGATCCAACAAGCTTTCAATACCAAGTACCGGGACTGCTGTAGGTCCAAGGAAACCAAGGGAGAAATCTTTCGGATGACCATGGGAAATGATGAGTCCTTAGAGGATTATGAGGAAAGGTTCCAACTTAGCTATAAACGGGCCAGGTGCACACTTGACCCTGAATCCCTCAAATTGGTCCTGCTCCGAGGAGTCCCTGAAGACCTCTTAGATACCCTTCACATGTTGGCTGGAGGAGATATTTACCAACTACCTTATGAGGACATAAAGACTGTGTTTAGAAACCACTCTAGGGCAGCCCGGAAACGAGGTAGAGGAAACCTCCTCTCAGCTGGTATTCCTTTCTCCAAACATGAGTTTGAAAATCAATTAGAGGATCTCAAAAGTGAGGTGAGACAAACCATTGCCATGCAACTTGATACATTCAGGATCCAGCAGAAGAAGGAAGAAGCTGAGAGGGCCTTGGCTATCTTCTGCCCTAGGTGTACAAGGAGACACCCTAAGAACGAATGCCCATTGCATACGGTTGAAGTATGTTTCGTTTGTGAGGAGGACCATCCCACGAACCAATGTCCAACCTTACCTGGGCTTAAAGCCATGTATCAAGGGACAGAAGCCCCCACCGAACCTCTCTATTTCCTCAACCAAAGGAGGCCAAAAGGACCTAGACCTTACCAGCAGGGGATGCAAGGGGCACCCCAAGCTTATTACAGCCCCAACCAATCTACTCCTATGCCTTCCTGGGGCCCCCCTGCTCATCCTTCCTGGTCTGTGCCCCCTCCATGGTCTTATCCACCTTAGTACCATACTCAACCCACTACTCATTCGTATCACTCACAGGCCCAGCCACAGCCTCAGTGGAATGCACCTCCATCGAGGTGGAGGCCCCAGTACAACACTCCTCCCGCCATTTTTCCTCCACCACCAGTTCAACCTCAACCATTACCTCCTGCTCCTCCAAGGCAACCTCAAATTCCTGCTCAACCGAACCCGAACCCCAACAATAGACAGGCCCAGCAGGTATACACTAGGGAAACATCATGCCCTACCTATGTTGTGGAGATCCAGGAGATCAATCTTCGATCTGGAAAGACTCTTCCGGATCGCCAACCTCCTCCCGCAGAGGATGAGGAAGATAAGCAGGAAAGTGAACCAAAAGCTATTCCACCCTTTCCTGAGAGACTAACAGCCACCACACAACCCAACCCAGAGGAGGATGAGCTTCTGGGAGAGCTCAAGCAGTCGTGTGTGAAAATACCACTTCTCCAAGCCATCAAGGATGTGCCAATATACAACAAACTGGTTAATGAAAAGTGTTTCAAACACCCAGGCCGGCGAAAGAGGGATGCTTCAACCATCAATGTCATAGGACAACTGTCTGACCTTATGTTGGGACAAGTCATCTGCCCAAAGTACCTAGATCCTGGGAGTCCTGTAGTAGATGTCCACATCAATGGAACCATCATACCTCACACCTTGATTGATCTGGGGGCTGCCATTAATGTGATGACCAGGGATACCATGCTCAAACTCAACCTTCAGGGTTCCTTGAGGAAGACCTCGACAGTCCTACAACTAGCAGATCGCTCCACCGTGACTCCCGAAGGGATTGTGGAGGATTTCTTGGTCTCTGTTGACTCTTGGGAATACACAGAAGATTTCTTGGTTCTGCAACCAAAGGCAAAGCTTACTGGATATCCTCTTATTTTGGGAAGGCCTTGGTTAGCCACTGCAGATGCTTACATAAGTTGCTGTGCAGGAAACATGACCATCAAAAATGGTCCTATGTCCAAGCAGCTAGTCCTATACCCTCCTGCCCAACCCTCATTAGAGCATGACTTACCACTTTGGCTGGAGGAAGGAGAAGAAGATGAGGTGTACTCAACACCTTTGTGCACCCTAGACACCACTAGGGGAGACCCCCCGACCGAGGATGATTTGATTGAGACCTTGATCCAGAATCCACCTCCCAGTGCATTGACCTTAGAAGAATTGGTGGAGGATGCCCAAGCCAGCACCTTAGTGGACCTTTGTGCAACCAACCCTGTCACTCCCAGAGTCAAGAATGTGGAGTTCGGCCCTGAGAGGACGTTAAAGATCAGCTCCTCCCTATCTCCTTCTCAGGAAAAGGAGCTGTGTAGTCTGTTGGCCAGTCATCTAGATGCTTTTGCTTGGAGCTATAAGGAGATGAAAGGAGTCCATCCTTCAGTCTGTACCCAGCACATTTACATCAAAGAGGATTGTAAACCGGTTAGGCAACCCCAGAGGAGGATGAATCTAGCCCTTAAGGACATTGTCAAGGAAGAATTGCAAAAATTGTTGGATGCCGGATTCATTTACCCCATCTCAGGTAGCGAATGGGTGTCCCCTCTGGTGTTGGTTCCCAAGAAAAATGGGAAGTGGAGAATCTGTGTGGACTACCGAGAACTGAACAAAGCTACCAAGAAAGACCATTTCCCTCTACCTTTCATAGATCAAGTGTTGGATGGATTGGCAGGAAAGAAGTTTTTCTCTTTCCTGGATGGGTTTAGCGGGTACAACCAAATCCAAATCAGCCCGGAAGACCAAGATAAGACCACCTTCACTTGTCCTTGGGGTACCTTTGCCTACCGAGTTCTTCCCTTTGGGCTATGCAATGCTCCTGCTACCTTCGAGAGAGCCGTCTGGAGCATCTTTTCTGAACTGGTCCATGATGCGGTGGAAATCTATATGGATGACTTCACTCCTTATGGGTCCAACTTCAAGGAAGCATTGTCCAATCTGGGAAAAGTCCTAACCAAATGCATTGAGATGAACCTGTCCCTTAGTCCTGAAAAATGTGAATTCTTGATGACTGAAGGGACCGTGATAGGCCATACCATTTCTTGCCAAGGGTTACAAGTGGATCCTAACAAAATTGCTCTCATCAAGAAGGTTCCACCTCCCCAAAAGGTAAGGGATGTTCGGAGTTTCTTAGGATTAGCAGGGTATTACAAGAGATTCATTAAAGACTTCAGCAAGCTAGCCTCGCCATTGTTTGGCCTGTTGGCAAAAGATGTGGAGTTTAAATGGACTGACGATTGTCAGAGGGCTTTGAATGAATTAAAGGACAAGTTGGTGTCTGCCCCAATCTTGAGAGGTCCAAACTGGGCCTTACCTTTCCACATCCACACTAATGCCTCGAACAAAGCCATAGGGGCAACCTTAGGACAAGTTGAACAAAAACTTTCGTATGCCATTTACTTTGTCAGCAAAAACTTGTCCAAAGCAGAACTGAATTACACTGTAACCGAGAAAGAATTCTTGGCTATGGTCCATGCACTGAACAAGTTCCGACATTATATCACTGGCTATCAAACATTTGTACATACGGATCATGCTGCAATTAGATATTTAATGAAAAACCACATGTGAATGCTCGTATTATTAGATGGTTACCTTTGTTGCAGCAATTTGATTTGACTATCGTTGACAAACCAGGTAAAGAAAATGTTGTTGCTGACTTTTTATCTAGATTGGATCTATCTGCAGATGAGGATGGAACAGTGGATGACCAGATGCCCAATGAACATCTGTTTGCTATCTCAGTACTCTCTCCATGGTTTGCTGATATAGCAAACTACCTTGTTTCAGCACAGTTCCCTCCGCACCTATCCTCAAGAGAGAAGAGCAGAATCATCAGAAAAAGTGCCTCATTAACTTGGATCGGGGGCAACCTGTTCAAGCTTGGCCCTGATCAGATCTTAAGGCGTTGTGTAAGGGAGGAGGAAGTCTTTGATATCCTCCTCACCTGTCATGATGGGCCTTGTGGAGGACATTTTGCAGCAAAGAGGACTGCCTTCAAAATCCTGCAGGCAGGCTACTATTGGCCCACACTTCATCAAGATGTCAGAAGGTATATCAGCCAATGTGACCGATGCCAAAGAATGGGGAAACCGACTCAAAGGGATGAGATGCCTCTCCAACCTCAAGTGACTCTTGAGCCATTTGAGAAGTGGGGTATGGACTTTGTGGGTCCAATCAACCCTCCTTCGAGGCAAAGGTCTTACATCATTGTGTGCACTGACTACCTGACAAAGTGGGCAGAAACTAAGGCAATCAAAGCAGCAACAGAAGAAAAGGTGGCTGAGTTCTTAAGAGAAAACATCTTCTACAAATTTGGCTACCCAAGAGAGCTAGTCACCGATCAAGGAAGCCAGTTCACATCCAACTTAATTGAAGACCTACTAGCTCATCACAAAATCAAGCATAGGACTTCCACCCCCTATCGTCCACAGGCAAATGGGCAAGTGGAAGTCACCAACAGAGCATTGGAAGGGATTTTGACTAAGGTGGTGAGCAGCAGTAGGAAAGATTGGGCAGATCGCCTGGTTGAGGCCACATGGGCTTACAACACCACTTGGAAGACCACAACCGGCTTCACACCTTATGAGCTGGTCTATGGGAAGAGAGATTTGTTGTCAATTGAATTTGAATATAAAACTTTGAAGTTGGCAGCTCAGCTGGACCTAGATCTCAGCCATGCCCAACAAGAAAGGTTATTGCCGCTGAATGGACTGGACGAGCACCGAATGCAGGCCCTCCTTCACTCAAAAGTGGTTCAAATTCAGAGAAAGGTGTGGCATGACCAACACCTCAATGACAAGCAATTCCAGCCAGGAGATTGGGCGTTGTTGTATGATTCCAGGCATAAATATTTCAAGGGGAAGCTGAGAACCAGATGGCTGGGACCATATGCAGTGGAGAAATGTCATGAAAATGGATCTGTTCTCATTCGTACCATTGATGAGGAGGCCATCCCCATGCTTGTCAATGGGCATCGACTGAAAATCTACAGGAAACCTCTCTCAAGACAAGAATTCATTAAAAATGTGGAGAAATCAGTGCTGGTCATAGAGAAGGGTTCTACCTCTGCTTTGGGCATACCCTGAAAGATCTAAAAAAAAAAAAAAAAAAAAGATCCTTGGGTGAAAACCTTTCTGAGGCTCCCAAGGCAGGTGGTAGGGGTGAAAACCTCATTGGGGCGCCCCTATTGTCTTCCAAAAAAAAAAAAGGATTTGAGAAAAAATCCTTGAGTGAAAACCTCTCTGAGGTGCTTAAGGCAGATGGCAAGGGTGAAAACCTCATTGAGGCGCCCCTCCTATCTTTCAAAAAAAAAAAAAAAAAGGATTTGAAAAAAGATCCTTTAGTGAAAACCTCTCTGAGGCACTTAAGGAAGATGGCAAGGGTGAAAACCTCATTAATGCACCCCTCCTATCTTTCAAAAAAAAAAAAAAAAAAAGAGAAAAAAAAAAGAAAAAAAAACAATAAGCAAAAAAAGACAGGGACAACAAGTTTATAATGTGGAAATGCATGCAGGTTGCAGGTATTCTATGAAGGAGCGGAGGTCCCTCAACTTGAAGACAAGGGTCCATATCATGCTGCCAGGAGACCCTACCAGCACCTCCTCCAAGAATACTCATCTTCTCCAAGGTATGGGCACGATTTCATCAGAGCTCAGACTTTCTACAGGAAGTTACAGACTTTCTACAGGAAGTTCTGTATTTCTACAGGAAACTTCCTGTAGAAGTTTTGGACGGCCCAGAACTAATTATATGAGGAGATCTAACGACCAAGGTTCGGTATGGACGCATGCAAGCTACCATTTTCTCCCTCACACACTGCTGTCACCTCCTTCTACCACCCCTGTCGACATGCAATGAAGATACCTGCACAATCAAAGCAGATCATTGAGTTATCAAGAGAAAGCAATTTTTAAATGAAAAAAGACGCTGAGATGCCATGCCATACCCATCCCAGCTATCCAAGAGCCCTGTGAGCGTGATCGTGAGGCCACTGTCTTCATCGTGCAGCATGCACCTGAGGAGGAAAAACTGCTACAGGACATCCTGCAGGAGTCCCGTAGCAGTTAAGCCAACTAGAGTGTACACCATTCCATCGCCTGCAACATGCAAGGATAACGCAGGCACATGCAGCCGAATCATAAGATTCATCGTCAGCGGCCTGTGAAGAGGAACCTCCGGGCCTGTGCAATCAAGCAGCAGCAAACAAATCTAGTCATCGTCGTCCAAAAGCCTGAAGAATCATGTCGCGGTCGCACAGGTAAGTGCCTCGCCCTTTCTTCCGTCGAATTGCATGAATTTTACTTTGAAATGTTTGCGAGTGTGAAGTGAATGGGTTGAGCGGTCGTATGGCCATTCGACTGGCCGCGTCGACCAGTCAGATGGTCTAGTCGGATGGTAAACGGTGGTCGTGGCAAAAGGAACGGGAAGTGCACACGTGAGAGCCATCCAGTCGGGGAGAAGCGCGTTTTAACAGAAATGACGGTGGCGGATCTGCGGGGAATGATGTGGCAGTAAGGGAACTTGCAGAAGAATGATGGAGTGACGTCGTCCAACGTTCTAGCAGAGACAGCTCACCCCCGCGCCACGGATTCCGCCGGATTCAAATCTAATCGGCTAGATTGCCACCCCACGCATTTATCATTCGCCGTTTGAAAGTCGAGTGAGCATTCGGATTCCTCTGAAGCTCGACACTCCAAGTCTTAGGCCATTCGAACGCCTGTTAAGCAGCACAGAGAGCGCAGACCCACTGCAGTATCCTCCAGAATTCGTGCGCTGCTTCTACAGGAAAGCTGCTTCTACAGGAAATTGGGTTCCTCACGTCAAAAGGTGGCGGATTAAAAAGGTAAGCCTGAACCTTCCATGCAATTGGTTTCGAGGGTGGCAGAGTCGACGTTCTACAGTCTGGTCGTAAAAAAATTGCAAGTATTGTCTGCCATTTGCATGAATTGTCGTCCTACAGGATGTGAGGATAATTAAGCCGTGTTAAGGTCATCGGGAGATAAGTTTTCGTGAATTATATGCGTGACAGAGGCGTAATTCTATGCTCTGTCCCAGTAGGCCAATTTTCTTCCGCACTCACCACCTCCAGCTAACGCAACAGTTTTTCACCATGCCGGGTGGGTTCATCAGAAGGGAACCAACCGACTCAACAAAGCTAAGAGAGAATCCTGAGGTGGTGGAGCTATTCACGCAAGCGCAATGGATGTCGTTCTGCGACAAATTGCAGGGCTATGACGATGAGGTGGCAGAGGAGTTTTTGCAAGCTTTGAAGCCGAAATCCAAAACATTGGCCACCGTCAACTTCAGGGGTTTGAGCCTCAGACTCACCCCACAATTCATCAGCCGAGTTACTGAGCTTCCAATGGGATTACCATGGGATAAAGAAGAGAGGAAATTGGGCCAGAAGGCTAAGAAGGAATTCTTCCCCCCAGAGGAGGAATTCTCAGAAGATAAAAACGGGGTTCGTAGAACCAGCTTACTGCCACTTTGGAGTGAAGTTAGCCTCCAGATTATGAAGTACATCACCTGCGAAGGTCAGTTTAGCATTGTATATCGGTACCATTTTCGGTTACTCATGGAATTAAGGCATCAAATGGACCTACCTGTAGAAAACAAACTAAGTATCCCCTACTTTCTACTACAATTTATGATTGAATGTGCCACCAAGTTGAAAGAAGGCACACCAGACCAGGTAGCCCACCATGGACTCACTAAACTCCTCATGGAGGATGCGCTCCACACATACAAGGTTCCTCTCTCATGGGAAGCCTTCAGAAATTTGACCAAGGATGGTGATATAAAGATGTTGACCGAAGAGCTCGGTTCATCCAGCAGTGAGGAGAAGGAGTCAGTGCCCGCAGGGAAGAAAGAAAAAGGCCAAAAGACCACGACCACGGAGCATAAGAAAGAGAAAAAGAAGAAACAAGAGAAAAAGGGTGCCAAAGAGAAGGATGACACACCCATGTTGACGGACAGAGAGAAAAGACTACAAAGCAGAGTGGACAAGGCTGAGCTGGTCCACATCAGCAAAGGCACCTCGACAGCAGCCTCGACCAAGTCAAAAAGTAAAACACCCTCAGCAAAGCAACCTAAAGTGGTGCCACCTGTTCCTACAGGAAAACCGAAACCGGCTTCTACAGGAAGCCAGAAATCAACTGAAAAAGGGTCTTCTGCAGGAAGCCTTGAGAAAGCGAAACCCAAGGAGAAGAAAGTTGACATTCTTGCAAGGGAGGCAGCAGCCGTGCTAGCCGCCCTCAGTACACCTCCTAAGCCCAAGGAAAAGAGAAAGAGGGAGGCCCCTCTATATTTTAAAGCTAGGAGAAGTGTGAGAATAAAGACGGGCAAGCCACAGCCTCCGTCCAGCAGCCCAATCACTATAGATGATGCCCCTACTTCGCCCAAGGAGAGGTCCCCCTCAAAGATATCAGTCACCTATGAGAGGGGGAGCCTGAAGAAAACTACTTGGAAAGAAAGGTTAGACCAATTGGCTTCAAAAGCTCGGCTACAGGATGCTGAGGATGCTCTACAAGAAACCTTAGCCCGGCTTAAGGAGACCGAGAGGATGGAAGGAGAAGCACCCTCATCACCACCGAGGGAGGGCGAAGTAGAGCCACCAAAAGAAGTGGAGAAAGAGCATATTCCAGAGCCTAGCCCTCAGCCAAGTCTGAGTTCATATTACAACTTCTTAGAGGCTGGCAAAATTATACCTCAGAAATTCACTGTGCCACTGTTCTTTGCATTGGAGGAAGAGAGAGTACGTACACACACGTGGATGAAAATAGACAAGTCAAAGGGTGTGGTGGACATAGGTCCCTTGGAGGAGCAGCTCAAGGAGGCCAGAAGTGAATTAGCCATGGCTAAACACGTGGCAAATTGCCAATGAGTGTTCCTACAGGAAGAAAACGAAAAGCTTTGATTGCAGCTACAGGAGCTGAGGACAGGAACAGGTACATCCTCCGGGGACACCACAGTAGAACAGCAAGGCAAAAAGGAACTGCACACCGGTCTTGGGGAGCCAACCACACATCTACAGGAAACAGAGCTGCAAGCACAAATTGAGGTGCAAGCTCTCAGACAACAGCTGCAGCAGAAAGAGGCACAATTGGCCTGCATGGCCAGTTGGGCCATGGATGCTATACAATGCAGACAGCCGGCCAAACCTTATGGCCTGTACCTGAAAGACCAATGGCTGCAATTTCAAATCAATACCTTGGCTCAAAGGGGTATCTCTCAACTCCAAGACCCGCATCAATTCACTGAATTATGCAGTACCAGCTCATCAGAGGATAAGGCCAAATTAGCGGAGTTCTACCTCCATAATTTGGCCCTGCCTAACGTAATTTCATGGGATCCCAATACGGCCTTAGGAGATATGCAATTAATGGCATTTGCCTCATGGTTGAACCATGAGGACAAAAGAGCAACAGAAGCCGAAGCGGTCATGAACCGAGAGTTGAATGAGCCATTGCTAATTAGAGCAGAACCAGGGGATCCAGTTGCACTAATCTCGGCACACCAACACTTGTCCACTGACCCTCAAGCTTCATTGAGATATATGGATCAACAGGCCCAAGCCATAGCGCATTTTGAGGACATGGAGAGACTGTTAGGAGACAACGCTATCCAAGCTTGCACCCGCCGATGGAATACATTGGCCCACAGTCTGAAAATCAGAGATTATCATACCCCAACTCAGATGAGGGAAGCTCTAGTACGGGTGGCCCTCTATAAGAAATCCATGCAAAAACTCCAGGCCAGCTGGATTGGCCTCAAGCTAAGCCCACCACTGCTACTAGGATTGATGGAAGGTAGCACAGAGAAGGATGATAATGAACAGTGGGAAGAGGTGAACAGAAGGGCTGGGTTCCATATCAGCAAGGAGGACACTACTACAGAGGCTTGGGATGTAAGGGTGGCAGTAAAGGCAATGAAGGATGAGGAGCTGGACTAGTTGCTCAAGGATGAGCAAATATTTTAGCTGGGGGGTGATGATGAGCCCAAAATTTGGTAACATTTTGGGCTCATTTGGCCTACTCACCCTTGATCAACCCTTCATTTTTCATCACTTATGCATCATTTTTTAGTATATTCATGTTATTTGTAGGAAGGAGGGCAGTCACTATTCCTAGGTGGCTAATACATGTTTATTTCAGGTTTTTTGACATTAAATGGAGCAAAACCACGCAGATGAAGGCAAGGAGACAGCCAAGGTGGCATTGAGGTTTTGTAGGAAGGTTGTCCACAACCTTGAATGGCCTTCCTCGTGATCTCCACCCACAACTGCGAGCTCCAATAGCTATCACCACCGAGCTAGAAGGCAGCCAACGGATTCTAAGGGAACAGCAGTTTAATTTTAGTTGGTCAGCCAAGCCCCACTAATTTAGGAGGCCAGCTTGGCCCTCATAATGTATAAATATTGAGGCTATAGCCTTCGATGGGAAATTTTGAACCTTTGTTGCAGATTCTGAATTACGAGCTATAGCTCTGTTTTGCTTTTTGTAAGCCATTTTTGGCATGTTGTTAGACTTATGACTATGATCTTTTAATAAAAGGCAGGCAGATTCGAGTTCAGTTCTGAGTTCTTAGAGGAGCTATAGCTCTCAGGGTTGGGCCCAACCTGAGAGCAATAGGCCTCCTTTCTTTGTATTGTTACCTTTCTTTCTTTCAGCATTATATTTCTTTTCCTTTACATGCACTTGGAAACACAGTTTGCTGATTCGGATTTCTTGGTGTGGTTACATAGGTTAGTGTTATGAACAAAGTTGCTTTCAGTAGTTTAGATTAGAGTAAGGAGATTAGAGTTGATCAGAGCTCCAAAAAAGGGTTGATTGCACACTCACTTCCACCTCTGTTTAGAGATTGGGATTGCAGCCCGTGCCACCCACCGAAAACACAGTTTTACATGTTCATGAAAGCTTTAACATAATATTTCCATTTGTAGAAGTGTCCATGCATTTAGATCTTGAGCAATAACTCTTTGTTTCAGCACCATGCACGATTTTCTCTTAAAAACGACATTGTTGTTCTTTGGTTTCTAATAAAACAGTTAGAGTAGGTTGATGACATTTTGGTTATACGCAAGACAGGGGTGATTTGTTTCATTTACACTGCGCGGCACCACTCCATCGTTTCCTTATCCTTCTAAGCTGTGCCTAGGCCATCTACTTATCTCCCAGTTAGATCATTTGCCTCCCAACTCTTCTATCATCCACGTTGTTTTATCTTTTCGGCCTTCCATTGCCTCTACCCTCCTCTAGGCCAACCAGCTTTACACACCCCCTCTCCATCTCACCTCTCTGTCCATAAGCCATCACAAGCTCCCCTCCTACCTCCCTATCCACCCATACAGCTCATTCACTCATCCATCACCCAAAACTCCGATTGCAGAACATCCTGTAGAAATTACGGGACTTCCTGTAGAAATCCTAAACTTCCTGTAGAACCCCCTACAGACATCCTGTAGAAGCTCGCAAACACGGTTGCCAGGCATCTGAACTTTGTGAACTTCTGTGGAATGATGTTAGGGATCCCTTGGACCCTCTCAGAGTCCTCCTGACCTTTTCCAAGCCTTCCTCCCCTTGATCTACCCCTGCACAGTAAAGACCCAGTAAGAAGCACAATCATAATAACTCCAACAACTTGAGCAAAAATACAAAAACATGTTCTCTTCAGATGAAAGTAGTTTAGACACATGCATCTCATCTCAATAGAATTAATGGCATCACTTTTAGAAGTTGCACTCCCACCATTGCATCATAAGGATTAAGCTGGTAGAATTAGGGTTTACTAGGGTTTCCATGTTTTGTTGGCTTTCAGTTCATTCTTTCAAAGTAGGTTAATTTCCTTTGAGATAGCTTTCATTCATCACATAAAAAGCTTCTTCTGAGAACATATAGAAGTTGGCTTGAGCCCTAGCGGACTTGTGCTAGCTGACCAAGTGATAGCTGCGACAAGAGCTAGTACTTGTGCATACAACACCGTCGCTTCCAAGTTTGTTACGAACTACCGGGTTGATAAAATTAGAGAAGGAAGCTCCAGGAGTTGTAGCATTATTGCTACAATACTAGAGCCCACCAGCGCTCAACGACATGCATGTTGTTGGATCCTTTGCATGTGATCAACAACACTACTCACCATGTTTTCTCTATGTCAGCTGCTAGGATGGATCCTTAACTTGGACTGGCTCAGTTTCATCCATGAGTGCATGTTGCACCCACTGTTCTTCATGTTCCTGATGTAAATCATTGGTCTATCTATGAAGCTTCATGTTCTTCTTGAGTTCTTTCTTCGGCACATGTAACTCCTTCTTTGTTCCATCTTTTGCCTTCACGCGATCTTCATGTCGCGTTGTCACTTCATAGCCTGAGTCTCCAAACTTGCTTTCATTATCAATGGATTTGCTTGATCTTGAAACTTTGCTCTGCCTCTAGGTTGTCAAAAACCTTCCTCTTGCCTTCGTTCTGTTCACTGCATTCGGCATGCTTGTTGGATTGTGGGGGCCTGACCCAGGTTCAGCGTCAGTTAGCCAAACAAATCCCTACACTACTAGCCCATTCGACATCAACCCGCATAGCGCGAACTGAAGTCTCACCTGAAGCAGTATGGGGGGATGTTGGAACCAAGTTTTTGCACCCTTGAGATGGATGTGATGTCAGTTTATTCCAACTATACCTACCTTCGTGCGCCTCCCGGGTAGTGTAGTTTATAGTTCCATGCCTCCTTTCAACTACCTGGAGCGTTGAGACTATGTTTCTGTAGGCTAGTCAGGTGGTTGGGCCACCTGTGTATGGCTTCAAACGACTGTCATTCACTTTTCCTGGGAAGGGATCTCCATTCAACTTAACCAACTAGACCACGCCACCATCAGTAATCTCCTTAATAACGTACAGCCCCATCCAATGCATTATGAGTTTCCCTGGAAATTTATCAAACTTACTGTCATACAACAACACCAAGTCATTCACCTTAAATGTGCACATCTTAATATTTCAATCGTGCCATGCCTTTCTGTGTTGCTTTTGGACCTACTGGTGAAATCCAACCAAAAATCACTCTTCTTCGAGCTCATCCAACTATACGAGCCTATCCTCCAGAGCTCCATGATCCATCATACCTATGAGCACTACTATGCGCAAACTAGGCACGATGTATTCCATAGGCATCACAACTTCAACCCCGTATACCAACCTAAAGGGTTTTTGTCCCATTAACTTCTCGCATGTTGTCTGATAAGCCCACAATACTGAAGGTATGCGTAGGTCCCAATCACTTCACTGAGCATTGCATACCTTGGTCAGCGCAGTCTCTAGTACTTTTTTGAATGCCTCTACTGTCCCATTAGCATGTGGTTGATAAGGTGTGCTCTTTTGATGATACACCTGAAATTCCTCCATTAGTGCATTGATTGTCTCATTCAAGAAGTGTGTACCATGATCGCTCATCAATATCTTTGGAGATCCAAATTGCATCAATACATGTTCAAATAGAAACTTCGCAGAAGTCGTGCCCATGCAATCCTTCACCAGCTACGCTTCTACCCAACAAGGCAAATACTTCGTCGCAATGATAATGTACCTCGTGCATGTCTTTCCTTGTGGCTGAATCGGTCCTACAAAATCTATTGCCCACTTTTCAAAAGGTTGCAACGTCATTTATGGATTCAAAGGAATCTCATCCCTCCGCAATGGCCTACCTATTCTTTGACATACGTCATACACCTTGCAATATGCTTTTGAATCCTGATGAAGGGTTTTCAACCACAACCTTGCTCGTAGAATTTTCTGTGCGGGTGCACTCCCTGCATAATTTCCTCCTATAGCACCCCCATGAGCATCTGCGAGGATGTTTCTTTGTCTGAATTCAGGTACATACCTTCGTAGTATTTCATCATTCCCCATTTTGTATAGATTCCCAGTAATGACAGTGAAATATGCTGCGCACACCACTAATTCTTTCTTTTTTCTGGACAGATTATCCTTCCGGCACATTTCCAATCATTAGGAAGTGTATTATATCCTTGAAATTTCCATCCGCAATGCCCATAGCAAAAAGTTGTGCGCCAGGTAATCCTTCCTCCAAATTAATGGGCTTATCTCCTGTCTCGATGCGTGAGAGGTGGTCTAGTCCCGCGTTCAATCGTCCAGGCTTCACAACAAATTCAAAATTGTATTCCTGGAACAATAATAGCCATCTACAGATGCACCCCCCAACACAAGCTTATTTACCAAGTATTTTAGTGCGGAGTGCAGGCGCACCTGCTCAGGTTGGGGCTTTTCTTCATAGGCCTGTGGTCACTTGGCCAGATGCGCACGCAGGTCATTCTGCCCATCGTACTTGTCTTTCAGTCACACCTTAGGCTTCCCAAATCATGTTCACATCATTTTCCCACATTCGCACCATTCATCAAAACTCCCCTTGTGCGTACCCCACTGTCTTACGGGCGTAGCACGCAGTGCCCAGTCCAAGGCCTGGAATCGTTACTTTTCTGGCACTTCCCTCTCGAAAGCATCCAAAAAGATATCTACCTCATTTAAAGCATCATAACTAGGAAGATTCCTTACCTCTGATGATACGCAGCAAAGTGACTTGGTCATCATATTGCAATTCAGCGTAGTTACTTCATGTAACTGATTCCGCCAGCATTCTATTTCTTCGTCGGAATCTGAAGTGTAGGAGCTCTCGCACTCCCATGTAAGCATCCCATTCACAGTGGGATTCACAAAGTCTTCGTTTCACATCGTATCTTATAGATGTTGTCCAGACCATCATCACTCTCATAGTCGCGGACCGGCTCTGTATAGCGCGATCCCTTAGCAGGATCCAGGGGTATTATTACGCGCAGTGATTTCTTTTCAAAGTTCATCTTTCGCTTCTTCAGATTGATTACCTCATTCATATCAGTAGCCCAATCAATTCCCAAGAGCACAAGGTACGGATTTCTGTCATCAATAATCTCTATTACTCCAAAATGTGTCAACGTGCTCGCTCCCTCAATATCCATCGTTATTCCCTGCAGCCACACCATGGGTATTATTTTCTACTGATTTGCCATCCTTAGTTGAATTGGAGACCATTGCAGTACAAGTCTCCCCATTCACTCCCATGTTTGCTTCGGTCGAACGTTTGCCTCTGATCCCAAATCCAAAATGACTTGATCCATTTCATATCCTCCAATTTGCGCGGTCAGTCTCATTTCATGTCCCATCCTTATCTTATGCCTTCTAATCTTTCGAACTATGCGCGGTTCACCTGGAGCAGTCCGATCACATCTATTGATAAGTTCTTGTAACCCTTTCACAGCCTTACTGTCACGCAGTAACTTCATACAGGTTTCTAGGAAAGTTGTCAGCATAAAGGGGTCCATCTCCGGCTCTGGTTTATCCTTGCTTCCTGAAGTGGAGGCCCCAGTGAAGCTCTTCTTAGCTTCCATGAAGGTTTCCCAAGTGTGCTCCAAATTGAACTTAGCCTCTTTTGTTGGGGCTTTACAAAACCATGCACTATCTTCCGATTGTTTTCCCTTGTCATCTCCCATCATGATTCCACTTCGAAGCACTATATTTACATTCAGGTCTTCCTTGCGTGGCTCAGACCTCATCATCTGCAAGTTCTGAGTCGGGGGAGGTAGTAGTGCTCCTTTGTCCCATATCCTAGCTATCAGCGTAGGACAATCTTTTGTTTCATGATCAAACAATTTGCAATACTTGCACGACGGGTGTGTTGGATTAGTGAAATCATGGACATAATGTCCTAGCCCTCCACAACGTAGAAAATCAACTGTCTGCGACCTCTACCAGGTCCTCCTCCACCTCAGCTTCATCCGCGCCCCTGAAATCCTGTCTACGCCATCCTTGCATTTTGGTCAAGGGGCCGCGTTTCAGCTTGAACCCTGTAGGTGGGAGTTCTATCCATCATCACTTCATAGCTCCTACAAGTACGCTCGTCATGTCCCACCAACCTACAAAAGTTGCAGAACAACTGTTGCAGGGTTTTCATATACTTCTGTAACAGGTGGCAGTTATCCGTGGCATGTTTTTCAGCTATTTGATAGATAGTGCACCACAAAGAAGGCACCGTGCTAGGTCCTTCTTGAGCTTCTAGCCTTAAATACATCGGTCCTCCTCCTACAAGGTAATTTGTAAAGACCAGGCAGTGGTATTTGTCATGACCCTGACTCTTGCATTTCACACACCATACTTCTTCGCGTACCTCTGGCCGAACCATCCTATCCTGCTTCAAGTTTTACATTTCAAGGCATAGATTTATCAGCTGTGATGGATCTGCTGAACTCCTAGATTAGGATCTTGCATCGAGGTCTCTACCTGAGTTGTTATCTTTTGCTGTGATAGCTCACTCCTTAAATGTGGTAGTAGCGAAGCTACAAACCATTCGCGATGTTGTCCATCTATCAAATTCATGTTGGCTTCGTGAATCGTACATTTTAGCCTCTAATCTAGTTGCCAAGGCGCGTCACCTAGTAGCATCGTGATCTCTTTGAATCTCACAATCGACTACGCTTCATATTTAGACTTGCTAAATTCACTATTCAATGTTGTTTGGATGTCTGCTACTCTAGCATTCAGGTTATCGCTGGAGTACTTAATATACCAGGTTAGTGCATGATCTTTCAGAGCACTAACCAGTGTTGCCTTCTTTATGTTATCATCTGTAACACCTTGAGCTTCCCATACAGCCCTCACAATGAACTAGAATTGGTCTGAGTCCTCATTTCCCAAACCTTTGAACAAAGGAAACTTCATTATGTTCACTATACTGAATCACGGTGGTGGTGGAGGTGGTGTGGGTGAAGTTGGAGGTGATGGTGGTGAAGATGGAGGTGGTGTGGGTGGAGGTGGTATTCGCGGAAATCCATGTCTTATCAATTGAATAGCACTTTGCAGAGAGACCTTCGCTATCCCTTCTTCGTCCCTTCGCGGTGGTGAAATCAAGGGGCTATACTCTGAAACCTTATTTCCTTTGTTTCTATAACTTTTTTCGCTTCACATAGTCCCAAACATCAAGGTAAACACATAACCCGCTTTTCGCACAACAGAATTTTAATCCAAGTATTCAAAGATTTTACGTACTTACCTCGCGATCCTTTGAAAAAGCATAGCTCTACCTCGCTATAGCTGACTAAGGTGTCGGGCGCGAACTCAGTAACAAATCCTCCTATAATGTGATCGAGCCAATGATCGATGACACGCGCAATCTTATCCCCTAATGCTTCCAACCTTCACACTAGCTCTGGGGTCCATACAATAGGACCGCCAAGTTTCCACCTTCCTTAGCTAACTGTTAGCTTTGCGATACACTCATATAGCTCAGTAGGGAAAGAGGCAAAAAATATTTCGTGGATCTCCATATACAGGTATTGGTCCAACCATTTTTCTTTTGACAGTCGCGAGTTTTTGTTATCCTGCGCCATGAACTCATGAATCCTTTTATCCAACCAGCCTTCGATTTCTTTCTTAGTTCGATTCCAGTGATAAGACATCACACATATCTCATGTAGATTTCATTCCCAAAAACGGAACCATTTTTTGGCTTGTGGGGAACTGACCCAGGTTCAGCATTAGTTAGCCAAACAAATCCCTACACTATTGGCCCTTTCGACATCAGCTCAAGGAGCGCGGACTAAATTCTCACCCGAAGCAGTATGGGGGGATGCTGGAACCAAGTTTCCACACCCTTGAGATGGATGTGATGTCGGTTTATTTCAACTATACCTGCCTTCATGCAAGTTGCTTATCCCTTTGTTCTATCCTTCAATACCTTCGTGAAATGTTACAATCAGCTTCCGCGTAGCCCTAACTAGGGGCTGATGTGCTTTCACGCTACTAGGGCAGCGAACCGTGATAATTCCCAAACTATGCAAAGTATCTTACTTATCTTATAAATAGATCTTAGTTAGCCTCACGTAAATAGATGCTCTTACTTGCGTTCACTTAACCATTATAGTTATACACATTCGCACATCGTATAACCATTAGAAGTGAAATTCATACCCAATATAGTAGATGCATAAATAGAAATTATAGAATACTTCTCTTTATTGATACTTCCATATGATTATAGACTTGACTCACCCTGCGCACTCAGCTGCAGGGGTCCGCACACTTAGCTACGAACTTCTAGGCCTTTGTGCACTCAATTGCACAGCCTCTACCTATGCTACGACCCAAAACTTAGACTTCTACTTCAAATCTATCTCAAATACATCTTTGTGATCTTCCATCTATCCCTTAACTACTTAGAGCTTCGCTCTATTTATAAAATACCATGGTCCGTAGATATTTTACAACTGATATTACATTATCAAAATAAGGATGGAAAACCCTATAACTCTTTAACATCTATGCACTTAGCGACCACAAAAGGAGGAGTCTTTACATTAGGATTACAAAAGTTGGACCAAAATATGGGCTTTAAGCCCCAAAAATGCCCTTGGGGGATCCCGTGCCCAACAATGTTGCCTTCAACTTTTGTTCATGATGTTGCTCACTTTGATGATGTTGCTTGATGTCCTTGTCCATGAACAACTTGATGTCTTCATGATTAGGTAAGCCCATGGACACTTGATCTACTACATCCCCAAGTGTGCTCTGAACGGTGTCTTCATCTCTGCTCTACTAGAAACCATTGTACCTATACTGCTGAGAGGCAAATGAACACCTTTGATACCTAGAGATGTGGAAACACTCATAGCAAGCAATCTTTCAGTTGAAAACCAAAATGAACATGAGAACTAACTTGCGACATACCTGGGTGAATGATCATGAAGGTTGCACAATTTTGGTTGGGAGGTCAAGGGACCGACTTCCAAAACTACAAAAGGCACAATCCTAGCTATTGGGAGACTGCCTGACTATTGCAACTGTGTAATGCATAGTCCAATTGGGCAGTTGGCTGTTGGGATTTCACAATGCGTGATTCCAGCTGGGAAAGACTGTTGGCATAGGGAGAGATTTGCACAAATTTTTAGGCCAAGGAGCCACTGACCTCCAGAAATGTGCAATTCAGTCCAGGAGGCCAGTGTTGGGCTAGAATGCACAAATCTAAAGAGGAAGGTGAGCCTTCCTTTCCCAAATTGTGCAATGCAGCCTTGGAGAAGGCAGATACCAGGCCAAGGTTGGCCCTACTCTCTAACGGGAAACTGAAATCAAGTAAGTCGATGAAAATCATGGAAAAACTAAGTGATAGCAGAAGTGATAAACAGGGCATAAAAAATATGAATAGAGGATTGAGTAAATAGATCAACATGCACATGGGTGAGGTCATTCGTCGATTGGGCGAACTTCTGTGAGAAATAGTTTCATGCATGCGATGGCGATGAGATAGCAACGAAAATTGAAATAAATCTAGAACAAGCTAGAATATATGTAAATGACACCAAGCGTTCAAAGAAATCAAGAAAATAGTACTCATACAAGCAAAAACCCAAAAAGCGACAAAAATGCAGCACAAGGCATGGGAATCGAGCTTACCCCAAAACAGTTGAGTTGAATGTGCTGACTGCTCCTAGATGTGATGTGGGATGTCAAAGGTACAAGTTTGATGTGAGGAATGAGCTCTGCAGTGCCCAATTGATGAGTTTTGATAACATCGAGGTTATGACGCACATGCCACAAATCTAGGGGAAGCAACACTTGGAGGGAGGTTTCCAAATTACTCCTTGCTTGTAACCTCCAACTGCTAAACATAGATCCCTGAAACAATGGATGCCTTTGCATGCTACCTTGGGAGAAGCAGCCTATGCATGCAAGTCTATTTTTCTCAATCCCGAAGGGAACTGGTCAACTCAGCTGCACATGCAATAGACTACTTGACTTCTCGAGAAAAATGTGCATTCCTAACTGTAAGTTGGGCTGACTACCCAAGGGGATTGCATAATTTCTGGGCCCAACGGCTAACTGCTGCCCAAATTTGTGCAAATCCTGGGCTGAACTGACTGTTGATGGGAAAAATTTCGCAATTTCTGCTAGGAGGGTTGGCTGGCAGGATTGCGCAATGCTAGAACCCAGCAAGCTGTCAGAGCAAATTGCAAAATTCCTGGAGGGAAAAGCTAGTTACCCTTCAGAAATGCACAAATTCCACTAGGAAGTTGCTCAAACTGCAGCTGGACCAAGTCCGAGTGAGCAGCTCGTGAAGGAAAAAGATCAAATTGTGATCGACAGGCTACCTTAGAGCAAGAAAGACACTGAAGCTTGAGGACTTGACAAAGCAAGCCAAGCTACTATGAAGGTTTGTAGGGAGGCTCCAAAAAAGGCTAAGGCAAAATTTTGGACGGTGGTTGTAGCTGCTACACCAAGGTCCTATAATTTATAGGATCTCAATGTAATTGAGTATTCTATCTCAAGAATCTTATTTTATAAATACTTGTCAATTTGCCAATGATTTCCAAATAAAAAGAAAAAAAGAATTAAAAAATGAAAAGAGGGTATAAAGAAGAAAAATAAAGAGAAAAACAAGAATATTGAAAAAAAAGAAAAGATTGAACCCCACCAAAAGAAAGAAAAGTAAAAAAAAAGAATAATACTGAAAGTGTTGCAAGTCTAAATGCCACTACTCATAGATAGTTTTTGCTTCATTTCTGTAAAATAAAAGTTGTGTGCAACTTGTTCAAAATGCCACAATCACTAGTTTTAGTTTAATCATACAGTGTAATCATGATTAAACTTCTTTCAAATTTTGTAAATTAAGATAGAGAATAAAGATTTACCCAACAGTTTAATCTGGGTAAATCATTAGTTAGGTAGAAAATGACATTAATCCAATTGTTTAATCTGGATCAATAGGATAACTAAGGGATAGATTAGGTAGTTTTTAATGTAGAAAATTTGTGACAGGTTAACCTGATAATGCAATATAAATCAAAGAAGAATACTATAACCTACTTCTACTATCAATTTACGGAAGCTTAAAGATCGAGATGAACAATATAACTAGAAGAAGAAGAATCAATGGCACAATACACATGAAAATACTTTGGGGAAAGTCTCAGATAAAAACCCCTCACTATTGTATTATCATACATGGTGAAAATACATAGGAATTATGCAAAGCCTTAGCTCTCACAGCTAGCCAGCTCTCAGTACAATCCTCACAAATGCTCACAGGGAATATTGGTTTCTCTCCAGCCTTCCTCTTTGCCCTCCAAGCTCCTATTTCCTTGTGCTATTCCTTATGGATGATTAACCTATTACCAAGTGGAAAAACAAGCCTTCAAAACTATGCAATCTTCAAGGATGAATCCTTGACTGCATAGTACACTATCCTTGAACATTAATCTCAACTGGGTCTTTCTCAGAATAGACATGCATGAGTTTCTGATGAGGGAATCTTCAGTTAACTGGAGTAGCACTAGTTGAGTGCATTAATGCATCAACTCATTGTTAACTCACTATTAGTTCCTCAAATAGTTTGGAACTAATTAACTGGACTTAACTCAATAAACTGAGTTAACTAATTACAACTCAAATATAACTAAATCTTATCTCCTTAATTTAAGGGATAACTCTTGCATGACTTCAGAAAGACTTCTAAGTTGAATTTCTCCAACTAATTAATTTAAAATAAATTAATTAATTATTCCCAAGTATTTGTTAATACTAAATTCGATTTTAATTCACAATTTAATTCAAGGACAAATTAAATTGGAATATTCTTGTTGCCATATTTCAACACTCCCTCTCAACAAGAAAGGGATTATCTGCCACCCCGATCCTATCTCTATGGAACTCAAATTTACACTTTGACAATGCCTTTGTCAAAAAGTTAGCATCTTGCTCCTTTGTCAAAATATACTACGGTAACATGATCCTCCTCGCTACACACTCTCTCTTGGTGTACCAAGCACAAGGTGCTTGCTTCAGCCCATACAACGCTCTCTTGAGTCAACACACATGCGACTCACGATCGAAGGTCTCAAAACCTTCCGGTTTCTCTATGTACACCTCTTCCTCAATCTGTTCATTGAGGAATGCAGTCTTCACATCCATCTGATAGATCTTCCAGCCCATCTGTGCTGATAGTGCCAACATAGATCTAATAGATGAGTACCTTGCGACAAGAGAAAAAGTCTCATCATAGTCAATCCCCTTAACCTATGAAAATCCACAGAAAACAAATCTTGCCTTACGCTTCTCCACAATACCATCAATAGCTTGCTTTACCTTGTAAAGCCAATGGGAACTCACAACTGAGTTATTCTCTGGTCTCGAAACCACGTCCCAAACACTGTTACAAACTATGGAGTCATACTCCTCCACCATAGCATCAACCCAAATCAGTTGTTGCATTGCTTCCTCAAAGGAAGATGGCTTGGTCTCAACACATTCCCCGGCAACGGCCATGTATCCAGTGTACCTCTCAGGTGACCTCCTCTATCTGCGCTGAGAAGATGGTGCTCCCACATTCTCTCTCGCATAGTCCAACAATCTGTCAGCTTCTCTTGTGGGCTTTCATCCATCTCTGGAAGACTCTACTTGAGTGGATGTCTCCACTCCTGGAACCTCTACAAGCAGCTGCTCCGCATCAGTCTGAGGCTCCTCCTCCTTAGGAACCAACAGTTCCTCCATAGCCTGTAGTTGGAGCTCCCTCTCAAGGGAAACTCACATGGCCTTCTGCTCATCAAACATGAGATCTCTGTGAACCACTGCCCTCCAACTGGTAGCCAAGTATACCTGATAGTTGTGAGGTGTATCAGTGTATCCCACAAATATCCCCAACTCTATTGTCGACTTAAGCTTCTTCCATGCATCCTCTGTCACATGGCAATATATCGATGAGCCAAAGATCCTGAAGTGACCCACATCTGGTCTCTTACTGGAGAAAGATTCCTCTAGTGTCTTCATCCCAAGTATGCGATGTGAGCTTCTATTCTACAAATAGACCGTTGTGTCGCATGCCTTAGCCCACAAGTGAAGTGGTAGGCCTTTGTCATGCACCATTTACCGTGTTTCCCCTACAATAGTTTTGTTCTTCCTCTTGGCCACCCCATTTTGTTGTGGGTTATGAGGTGTCGTCAACTCTCTTTTAACTCCTTTTGCTGCACAGAAGTCCTTAAACTCTTAAGAGACATATTCTCCATGGTTGTCTCTTCTCAAGGCCTTGATCTTCTTCCTTGACTCTTTCTCGACCAAAGCTTTGAACTCACAAAACTTTGTGAAGGTTTGGTCCTTCTTCTGCATGAAATAAATCCAGCATTTACGAGAATATTCATCAATGAAAATCACATAATACCTTTGCTTCACTGTGGATGTCGTCGAGAATGGTCCACACCAATCAGTATGAACTCGCTCTAAGATAGCCTCTGCTCGACTGCCTTGATCATGAAAGGAAGACTTGGTGTACTTTCCCAAGGTACAACCTTTGTATGTGTCAAATTTCTCAAGTTTACCTTTGGGAAGTCCTATAGATATCTGTTGCATTATCTTCAAAGCCCCATGATGCAAATGGCCCAACCGCCTGTGCCACAACTCACCAATGTCTTGGCTTTGCACCAATTCTGCTTTCGTACTCAATGTTGCACAATCATCTACCTCTAGTTTATAGAGATTCTTCACCCGAATCCCTATCCTCTTGGTCTGACTCATGGCTATGTGTCTTAGGAATGCCTTTCCTTTGCTAGAGACAACATCCTAGCCTTTTTCCTCCAACATCGTGACTGATACCAAGTTATTTTTCAATCTAGGCACATACATCACATCTGTCAAGGTGAGAGAAGCTCCATGCTCCCTCTGAAAAGCAATCGTGCCCACTCCTAAAACATTATACCTTCCATCGTCACCCATCTCTATCCGCATCTTGAGGTCTTTCTCCTCCAAGGCGCTGAATGAATTTTTATCACCGGTCATGTGGAATGAGGCTCAACTGTCAAGATACCAGACACAACCCATCATCGATGACACCATGCATGCGATGAGGGTAAAGTCAATTTCGAACTGAGAGGCTAATGCCTCACCTTCCGATCCTTCTGAGGATCCCTTCCTGGACTTCTTCGATGGGCAATTAGTCACATAATGTCCCAACTTGTGACAATTAAAGCATCTTACTTTAGACATGTCACCCTTCTTCCCTCCATGAGAAGAATTCAATTTGAAATGGGAAGCCTTCCCCTTCCATTTCCTTGCCTTGCTAAGGCTAGATTTTCTTCATCATCATTCTTGGATGAATAACCATCTCGTGTGCTCCTCCTGATCTCCTCCTACATAATATTTGACCACAGTCGTTCCCAATCCGACAATTTCTCCCTTCCATTCACAAAGTCCTAGTAGCTATTCCAACTCTCTGGAAGGCCAAGGAGAGCGAGCTCACCATATCATCATCAGCAGTAATTATTCCCACACTACCAAGCTCATCTCTGCAGGTGGTGAGCTTGTTCAGATATGTGGAAATAGTATCGCCCTTCTCCATCTTGATTCTTCGAAGCTTATCCTTGAGTGCCAATTTCCTCAGGTCGTTATTGTTCTGGTAGAGGTCCTTCAATGTCTTCCACATTGAAAATGGAGTATCCTTCCCATGGGGACTCGAGAAAATATGGTCTCGAACTCCCTCAAGGATGATCCATCTCACCTTCGCCACACACTTCTTCCACTCATTCAAATCTTGTGCATTAGTTGAAGTTGGCTTTGAGATTTCTTGATCAATGAATTCCTTCAAGCCATTGTCTTCTAATACAGCCTCCATTCTATCTTTCCATGCTATGTAATTCGAGCTATCTTCCAAGGCATACGTGAGTCTCAATCCATAGAACACTATTGGCCAACCTTGAAGTATGATATGAATTCGATTTGCACCTGCAACCCCAAACTTCAAACTTCAAATTCTCTTCTCAGTAGATTGTTCACAGATCTAATACCATGTAGAAAATATTTGATAGGTTGTCCCGATAATGCAATATAAATCAAAGCAGAATACTATAACCTACTTGTACTATCAATTTACGGAAGCTTAAAGATTGAGTTGAGCAATATAACCAAAAGAAGAAGAATCAATGGCACAATACACATGAAAATACTTTGGGGAAAGTCTCAGATAAAAATCCCTCACTGTTGTATTATCATACATGGTGAAAATACATAGGAATTATGCAAAGCCTTAGCTCTCACAGCTAGCCAACTCTCAGTACAATCCTCACAAATGCTCACAGGGAATCTTGGTTTCTCTCCAGCCTTCCTCTTTGCCCTCCAAGCTGCTATTTCCTTGTGCTATTCCTTATGGATGATTATCCTATTACCAAGTGGAAAAACAAGCCTTCAAAATTGTGCAATCCTCAAGGATGAATCCTTGACTGCATGCATGAGTTTTCTCCATGAGAAAACACATGCAACTGATAGTACACTATCCTTGAACATTAATCTCAACTGGGTCTTTCTCATAATAGACATGCATGAGTTTCTGATGAGGGAATCTTCAGTTAACTAGAGTAGCACTAGTTGAGTGCATTAATGCATCAACTCATTGTTAACTCACTATTAGTTCCTCAAACAGTTTGGAACTAATTTAACTGGACTTAACTCAATAAACTGAGTTAACTAATTACAACTCAAATATAACTCAATCTTATCTCCTTAATTTAAAGGATAACTCTTGCATGACTTCAGAAAAACTTCTAAGTTGAATTTCTCCAACTAATTAATTTAAAATAAATTAATTAATTATTTCCAAGTAGTTGTTAAGACGAAATTCATTTTTAATTCACAATTTAATTCAAGGAAAAATTAAATTGGAATATTCTTGTTGCCATATTTCAACATATAATTTTGTATAAAAGAAAATAAAAATGGGTTTGCTAGTTTAAGTGCACCCTAGAGACATAAATAAAAATGCTAGTCTAGCTAAGGGTAGGTAGATTAGGTGATTTGTTAAATATTTGCTTATACAAATTTTATCCCAAGTTTTGAGGATATCATGAAAGCTCATAATATGCATGTTGGGATAAAGTCTTTTATATGTTTCATTATATATCCCTTATCCTAAGTTCAAAAGGGAAAATATGTGTGCTATGGTTGATATTTTTCATTTGTTCATTTTCCCTTATCCTAAGTCGGGAAGCAAAGGTCAAAAAGCGTAGGCCCACAAAATTTCTTTGTCCTATTCAGTATAAAAAACACTCCACTCACTACCCTCGAGATCTGCTCCCCCACTTCATCCACTGACCTCATCCATTTTCAGCCCCCCCTTTCCATTTTGTCTTTGGCGTTGGGGGGGTTCCGGAGTTTCCCCCGTCAGGCCCCATCCCTTATGTGTCGCCCTGAGGTGATTTTGCACCCCCCCAACTAAAAACATTAACTGCTCGCTACCCCCTCCGAAAAACATTTTCCCTCATCCATCATGTCATGCCCCACCACTCTTTCTCCACCACTCTCCATCTGCCACATGGCATGACCGTTGGACCAATTAAATGTGTTCTTAGCCAAAAAACTCGTTCTTCATTTATTTCGATTTCTCCGGGGTAACCGTTCAGCCTAATGATCCCACGCCATTTCCAACAGGACATTCGTCATAGTATTTAAACGCCTTGAAGCCTATCATTCTCACCCCTTTTCACTCTTGCTTTTTTTGTTATTCACAGTTTCCCACAGCGATCTCTATTGGAGCGATTTCATGGCTAGATTACTACAGAAATTGACATTTCCTTTCCATTTTCACCTCACAGTCCGTTATCATCCTGTCTTCAGTAAGTTCATTTACAAATTCATCCTGTACTCAGAATTTTACAGTCATGCCTCCCAAAACTAAAACTCAAAATAATCCTACTAATCCTTTAATTCCCCCTTCTGTAGATTTAGATCATACACCTTTATCTTATAGGGATTACAGGATAAATGAAACACAATGTGAGTATGATTTTCTCGAATTATATTGCTAGTTAGAGGTTAAACACAAAGAAAAGACTAATGAAATTGGGCTCTCGGAGTCCAACCTCCCCCATTATATTTTACCCTTGACATTCCAAGCTCCAGAATTTATCAGAAGATGTCAAGCTTATTATACCCCTACCCAAAGAACCATTATTTCTCCTACAGGTGAAATTATTTTCACCATCACATCCCAGTCCATTGACAAAATTATGTTTGCCCCCACTGTGGAAAATGATGCCCCTTTCTCCCAAAAAGCCCTCACCCAGCTTTATCAAAAGCTAGACTTTGCCACCAGAGCCAGAATTTTTGAGATTTTATTGCTATAGAATGCCCAATTACCCAAAATGAATCCTCCATATCCTTCTTCCATCTTCCCTGATCAGGCCAAGCAGATTATTTCCATGATTTCTTACATTTTATGCTATCATTCTGATCAGTGGATAGACGATCCCATTTTAGGATTCCTCGTCATATTTTCCACTGATAGCAAGCCCTCCTTGGTGTTCAACTTCAGTCAATTTTTGGCTGATATATCCTTCAACAGTTCATAAAGTTTCCGACAAAACATGTGTTCAATTACACCTCTCTTTTGATTTATATCTTCCTCTATTATCAAGTAGACAAATTCATTTTTGCATTGCAGAAGCTTGATGATGCAGGAACCAGCAGCCAGTGATATTTTGGACCTCATTGGTCATGATAGAACAGCAGGAATTCAGTAATAAGTAGTTTATTGAAGACTTTTTTCATCCAGCCATGAACATTCTGAACAGTGCAGTACATCCCAGAATCAGTGAGGACATCAAGAGAATTTTACATTTGTCATACCAAGCAAATATTGGAGATTGGTACCTATACCAAAATTACACAGAAATTAGGGTGTACGGATGTGAATTGGCCCCCTACAAACTCCCCAAATACCTCCCAATGAGGATTTTTTACCTCGCGTATATCAGGAAGACGTTGAATTCAGATGACATCCACGTTGTAGTGGCCAGGAAGAAGGCACAATTCAGGATAAAGACACAGGTGGGCCCATCTATGTGCAACACAAGAACAACAGATGAAGAGGCAGATATAATACTTAAATAAATGAAGTTCAACTTGAGCTTTACATGGTCTTATGACCCCTGTGGCATCATCTCAAAGCTTAGAGTGGAAAACAAAAACACTCCTTACATTCATACTTCAAGGCCAGACATAGAACAGTATGCTAATCAGCTGGAGTGGGCAGAAAATACCTTGCAGGAAGCTGAAGAACAACTTGTTTCTACTTCTAGTTTGCAGACTCCTATTCCTCAGGAAAAATCAATTAAAAGACAAAGGAAGGAAGCATCATCTTCTACAACTAAGATTGAAGCTAAAGAATTCAGAAGCAGTTGTAGGAAGAGAGTAAAGGTAACTCCAACAGTAGAATTGGACAAAGAAACTGAAGAGAAGGCAGCCATCATCATCACAAATTCACCACCTGCAACTATCAATTTCACAACATCTCCTTTTGAACCTTCATCTTCATAAGGTTACTAGGAAACTAAGCTAGAATCACAAACTATCCAAATAGAAAAATAGAAGACAGTTTTTGATAGGTACAGGGAGATAAAGCTCAGAAATGAAATTCTAAGGAACAACACTTATAACAAATTTTGGAAGTAGACCTCCAGCTCATAGAGTTGGTTGTTTTCAGTCTTTGACACAGAGCATGGTAAAATGTAGATGGCCTTTCTTGAGGCCTAGATTCCACAACCAAAATCAACAGCAGACTACAAGAGCACTACCTTTGAATTTAGCACAAAGGACATATATCCCATTGATCAAATGGAGATGCACAAGAAAACTGGTGAAATGATATCCTCCACTCTAACTAACACTACAATGTCACTATCTAAATTGCAGGTTTCTTTTGCAAATGTCCAATCACAACTGAAGATGGAGAAAGTGTCCTCCTTGGCCAAAGATAACAGGATCAAGTCTTTGGAATACTTGGTGATTAAGATAGGGTATGACCCTAAAGATGTCAATGTTGTTGAAGAGATTGTTAAAAAGAAGAACCTAGACATTGTAGCATTGAGGAAGCAACTCAAGCTGCCAGCCACAGAAGATCCAATGACTAAGGATATTGAAGAGGGTGAAGCACAAAAATCAGATATGATGAAATTGATCATAGAACAGAATATAAAGATTAGGAAGATGGAGGTAGAGATGGAGAAACTAATAAAGGAGAAGGAAGACAACCTGAAGATGGCCATTGTCCCCCTAGATGCTATACCTATTTCTCATCTTCCATCAACGGGGACAACCACTGCACCTACCTCTTCCACTCAGACTCCAAGTGTTGAACATGTAATGCAGACACTACAAAACATGTCACTGTAGTCAAAGTAAATTGAGACTTTTCAAGGCCAACTTAAAACTTTGGAAGTGAAAAAGGCAAAATTTGAAGCTGCTCGAGTTATTGAATTGGAGAAATCCCAGAAACTATTGGAGAAGTTGCGCCAAGTAGAGAGAAACACTTCAATTGGTCAGACCTTGGCTGAAGCCAAGGAAACTATTTAGATGAATATATTAGACTCTATGAATGAGATTTGGCCTTCTATCCAAATCATATTTGAGCGGAAAGAACTAATAGAGAAGGCTACATAAATTATTGTGCAAGGAAGATAAACGTTGGGAGAGATGCCAATAGAAGCTGCTAATATAGTCAAGTTCTTAAACTCAAAGTCCAGGTATGGGTTGGAGGAGGTAGGAAATAGTGATAGAACTGCCACCATTCTATAAGACAAGAAAGTATTGACAAAGAGGAATATCATTCATCAATTGGATGAAAGGTGTGAAACCTTAGAATTGTAGGTAAACAGGTTCACAAACAGAATTGAAGCCTTAATTCAAAAGGGATTTCCCAGTGTATATGTTATAAATGACAAACTGATCACTCAGGAAGACTATATCCTGAAGATGAAGGAAGTGGCCAAAATCAGCATTAAGTTTAGTGTAATTAAGGGAAGTATGACAACAAAGGCGTTTATGGAAACCATGTAAAATTATTTCCATGTACAGAATGAGGTAAAACACATTTTTACTATGAAGCCAACTTTTTCCAAATACAAGGAGGTGGATGAAATTTACCTCAAGCTAACAAAATTGACAGTGCCAGATGAAAAGAGATGGGAAAAATTGGTTGATTTACTGGAATGAAGCATAACTCAGGAGCAATAAAACAACTTGCCATCGCAGCAGCCAACACGATGGTCAATTCAGAATTGCAGCACTATTTCGGGTTGACTCAGCAACTAAAACAATCAAAACTAGGCCACCTTTCTTTTCAATAGCCTAAGTGGCCTATTCTTCTGCCAATATTAGATGATATTGCTTGTAATTAGGCTAATAATACACTATTAGTTTGACAGCGATTTTGTAAAGAATTTTTGATATTTTCATTATAAATACTTCACACTTTGGAGTATCAAAGGTTGATTTCCAAATGTAATTTCCTTCTACATATTGTAATTTTCAAAGCACTGGAGCATCAATAATACAGGGACCTTTCACAGGATTCCTGTGGTGTGCTAAATGGTGATGTGTCTCTTCTATTTATTTGTTTAAACATTGTTATTTCTTTCTATGTTATTCTAAATATCTGAATTAATCAACAGAAACTGGGATAAATAGGATTGGTTATCTAGAGCGCCCTATTTTGGTTTTTGTTAATTTTAATGTTTTCCACTGAAGTTAGAACAAGGAATTCTTAACTTCTCCTTGATTTCTACTGAAACTTACACTTCTACTATTCCACAATTCATTTAATTTCTAAAAAGATCCAATTAGTGCAACCTAGCTTGCCCTGGGAGAACTCCTCTAAAAATTGATGCAAAACTCCAGTTTAGTTTATAGATTCCATAGCCCAATGGAATTATAACACTCAAATAAACCAAACCTTTCAAACAAAACAAATAAGTACAATCATAACTAGCCTAAAACTTACACTAAAGCAAAGCTAAATTAAACAGAGAGATCCCTATCTGAAGCTGGTAGGGCTAGCTCCTAGCTTCAAAAGTGGTTTTGACATTGTCCAATGTATTTACTCCCTCAACCTCAAAAATACAGAACGACAACATAGTGGCGACCATACTGGGGACGAATACTTCTTAATCTAAAACATTATTAATCCCTAGTATCTAATTAGTATTTCTATAAATCAAGACTTATATATCATTATGAAATACATGATCTGAGGTTGTTATTTTGTAAATATTCTACATTGTCATTGATTTGATTTTCATTTGTACGATGATTTTTAATAGGCTTGGCTCCCAAAAGAATTTTCACTAGATCTCACCCTGACCCCAACCCTGCTGAATTCGTAGATAACATGAGAAGTTGGTGAGAAAGAAATTTTTTACAAAGATTCAAGGTAGTAATATCCCATTGTCTAGATTCAATTCTCTTCCTAAGAATATTCCTTTGTCAAGGTCTAATTCACTCCCAGAGAAATTTGAAACTATAAAAGATATAGAGTTTGATTTTCCTTTCCAGCATAGTTTGTTTAGATCAAAGTCTGAGGCTTTTTCAGACCAAACTGTAGTTGATAAATCCATACTACAACCATACATACCCCAAACCCAACATTTTGAAGCAGATCCTGATCTAGAAACCTTACAACAATTTGACAAATTACAAGGTCTAGTTTCAATGTTGGACCAAGCTATTGAAGAATATTTTATTCAACAATCAGTTGAATTTTCTGCTTTAAAAGTTACAGCAACCTCTTTTTCTATTCAGTCTTCCCAGTCTATTCATCTACAGCCTCCCAGTCCTACTTATTCTACAGTTTCAACTTCCTCACTAGTGATCTCTCAAATTGTTATTCCTACTATCCCTGTAGTTATCAAAACTACGCCTCCATTAGGTCCATCTTCAAGTCAATCTTCCAGAACAGTTATGGTAGGTGGGTATGCACCTTTGCTGTTACCATGCCAGCTAAATGCTATCCCTGGAGATTACCAATCTAAAATTGTGACCTTTGATAACAGTGGTGCTTATACTGCTCAGCAGCATGTGGATAGGATGAATGATGTGTTTGACCTCCAAGAAGTAGATGAAGCTGATGTTAAAATGAGATTGTTTGCTCAGAGTTTAGGAGGTGATGTCAAGAAATGGTTTATGGGTTTACCTACAGGAAGTATAGCCAACCTTGACGCTTTCTATCAAACCTTTTTAGCTAGATGGGAGATCAAGAAAAATTCTCTTCAACTCCTAAATGAATATAAAAGGATGAAAAGAAAACCAAATGAAAGTGTGGCAGAATACTGTGAATGGTTTAATATTGTTTATGATGCCATTCCACAAGATATCAAGCCCTCCCCTAGCCTAGCTCTGATTTATTTTCCAGATGGTTTCGATGTAGACATGGAATATCAACTTAGAGAGAGAGAGATACCTGGCAACTTTCAAAGAAATGCAAGCAAATGTTACTAAAGTTGAAGCTAACATCCTGGCAAAGAAGGCCAAACTGAAGTCTGAACGCAGAGTTACCATAAGACAAGAACCTTCTACTTTTGTTGTTGATCATAAAATTGATAACTTGGTGAGAGTAGTGAATCATATGACGCAAAGAGTAAACATCAATGACCAAACTCAAGTAAGAGAGAACCAAAATCTCCCTCAAAATGGAAACCAAAACTTTAGAAGGAATGTTCCCTAAATTAAACAAATAGAACAAAAGGGTCCGACTAGTAGGTTCGGCCTCCTTTTCAAGAAAATTACACAGATTATGATGGGAATATTGTTGAATATTTGGATGAGAATCAAATAAATTTGATGGGGATAAGTGATGATGAAGCAGTTTTCCTCACTCAAGAGGATCAAGAAATTTTTCTTCTATCCCAAACTGAATTAGATTCCGAAGAGTCAGATGAATATAAACAACAGTTTGAAAATTCCATAATGGAAGTCCATAGGAAGTACAACCTTAGGAGAAAAAATAATCCAGACACTCTCAACACCAAAAACTCAGACAATCCTGCTAAAAAGTCATCTGAAAAGGAACTTAGGAAAACCATAGATAGTCTTCCTAAGAAAATTGTGGATAGTTCTAGTAAGAAAAAAGTAGAAATCCATGTCAAAAAGGTTGTTGACAGTGTTTCTAAAACTACTCAAACAGATGCCCCAACCACTAGTCAACAAAAAGAGTCTATGAATAAACAAATCACAGATCAATCTGAACTTCCTAACTTAAGTAAGATTCCAACATCGTTCAACATTGAGAATGAATTAGCTAAATTGAAAATCTTTATTCCTCTCACAAAGTTAATGAACAAAAGCATTTACAGACCCCAAGTAATGAAAGCTTTAAACATAGGGGAAAACATTGACTGTGTAAATCTGAATGATGACCAACCTGAACTCTTATTTGGACCGGAAGTTGAGGGCAAACCTTAGGAAGGAGGAGTTCCTCCATTCTATTTTAGCCTGAATATTCATGACAAGATTCTCCATAATTTTATGCTAGATTCAGGTGCATCCCACAATTTAATGCTTAAAGCTGTTATGGAGAAATTAGGACTTGACATTACTAGACCTTATAAAGACTTGTATTCCTTTGATTCCAGCAAAGTTAGATGCCTAGGTCTTATCAAAGACCTATGTGTTACTTTAGCTCAAATCCCTGCTAAAAGTCTAGTAATGGACATAGTGGTTGCAGATATTCCCCCTAAGTATGGCATGTTGTTGTCACGCTCATGGGGGGGTGAATTACAAGGTACCCTACATATGGATATGACCTTTGCTACCATACCAGTCTTTGGGCAGCAAAGAAGACTATATAGGGAAACCTTGATGAAATTCATGGTGAGTAGTCAAGACAAACCTCACAACTATCCACTTTATTCTGTTCATTCGGATTTGGATTCTTTCATTCTTTACAATGATGGGGATGTCAACACTCAAGTAATCAATGCTAAAACTAAAATTTCTAAAACAGACCCAACCCAATCACAAATAACAGAACTAAAAACTCCTCCTGAACCTCTTTGGAACATGAGTTTTGATGGCTCTTGCAGCAAAGATGGTGTTGGAGCAGGAATTTGGGTGGTTAATACAGGGAATAATCATGCCGAGGGTCACTCATACAGACTTAATTTTCAATGTACCAATAACATAGTAGAGTATGAAGCCCTTATTTTAGGATTGTAGTTGTTAAATTTAGGTGCTAAAAGAATCTCCATTCAAGGAGATTCCAAATTAATTATCAAACAAATTAAAGGAGAATATTCAGCCAGACATCCCAGGATGAGAGCATACAAAAATGTTGTGCTCGATTTCCTAGAAAGTTTTCTTGAATATGACCCTTCTAAAATTCCTAGAAAACAAAACATCATTCCAAAAAATCTGGCTTGTTCAGCCATCTCTTGTAAAATGCCTTATCCTAACCAAGAATATGTATTGGAGGTAAAACACCGACCAGCTGTACCTGATAACATGAGGTATTAGCAGATGTTCGGAAATGATAAACATATTGAAAGTTTTATGCAATCAAAAGATGAATTTCAAGATGATAGTATTGATTTGGAATATGAAGTAGATAGTCAAATTGTTGAACATTATAGTTTAGAAAGGAAATTAGATAATTTAGATGTAAATACACCCGTAGATGAAATTGTAAATAAACTAGAATTTCTTGAAATAGACCCAGTAAAAGAAGAGTTTGAGACACTCCAGCTTAAAGATAATGTTTTTCCTAGAGGTCTAGTTCCATTAGAATAATTATTTGATTTCAATGATGTGGCTAAAAAGACTAATATTGAGCCCTCAAGAACAGCAGTTGAAGATTGTAATTAGGTACTGAAAAGACCCCAAAATCATAAAATTGTCTAAATCAATCCCGACAGCTAAAAAACAAAAATATATTGCCTTATTCAAGGAATTTCCTGATGTTTTTTCCTGGAAATATGAAGATCTTAAAACATATGATACAGAAATCATACAACACAAAATTTCAATTAAAGAAGATCATAAACCCTTTAGACAAAAACTTCACAGAATAAACCGGTTCTAGTGCCTTTAATTGAAAAGGAAATCAAAAGAATGTATGATTCTAAAATCATATTTCCTCTTAGGTACTCCAAATGGGTTTCCAATATTGTACCAACCAGGAAGAAAACAGATGAAATCATATTGTGTATAGGTTTTAGAAATCTAAACAAAGTTTCTCTAAAAGGAAACTATCCCTTACCTAAAATGGATCATATTCTGCAAAAGGTAGTTGGATCTTCTAGGATTTCCTTATTACATGGATTCTTATGTTATAATCAGGTCTTAGTTCATCCAAAAGATCAGAACAAAACAGCGTTTACCACTCCATGGGGTACCTTCATGTATGTGAAAATGTCTTTTGGATTAATGAATGTTGGGGCCACATTTCAAAGAGAAATGGATATTGTTTTTGCTGATGAAATTGGCAGATTTATTGTGATCTATCTAGATGACATAAATGTATATTCTAAATCTGATGAAGAGCATCTGATGCACGTGAGAAGAGTGTTTGAAAAATGTAGGAGGTTTGGGATTTCACTAAATCCTAAAAAAATAGTGTTTGGCCTTGAAGAGGTAAAAATTCTTGGTCATATCATATCTAAGGAAGGTATTAAAATTGGTCCTAAAAGGATTTAAGTTATTCTGAAAATATATAATCCAAGAAATATTTAAAAACTTCAGTCATTTATTGGGAGAATAAATTTCCTGAGAAGATTTATCCCTAGCCTTGTAGAACTTCTCAGAAACATCACAAACATGCCGAAACAGGATTCTGAAATCAGGTGGAACCTTGAAGCTATGCAATCATTCGATCAGGTTAAGCAAGCACTAAAAAAGGCACCAGTCTTTGTTATTCCAAATTTTACTAAAGATTTTTTCATTTTTTCATTTTCCTCTGAACATACTGTTGCAGTTGTTCTTTTGCAGAAAAATGATGATGGATATGAACAGCCCATTTCTTTCTTTAGCAAGGACTTGAGGGATGTTGCTCTCAAGTATAATATAATGGAGAAATAGGCATTTGCACTAATAAAAGAAATTAAAGATTTTAGAGTATATATCCTTCATTCTCATATAATTGCTTATGTACCAAATGTTGTAGTCAAAGATATTTTGACACAAAATGGAAAAGATGGAAAAAGAGGAAAATGGATTGCCATCATAATGGAATATGACATGGAAATCATGCCAACCAAGCTTATTAAAGGACAAGGATTAGCCAAATTAATGGCTAAATCTAATTTTAATTCTTTAGATATCAACTTCGTAGCTGAATTGGATGATCAAGAGGAATAGGCGACTCCACAACTAGATGAGGCTTTCATGACCTCACCCTGTTATGTAGACCTTATTTATGTTTTATTTAATTTAAATTCTCCTCCTGGTCTAACAAAAACAAAGGCTAGATTTCTGAAGTTAAATGTGGTTAAATTTTGATCATAGAAAATGTTTTGTATTGGAAAGATGTTGGTGGGCTTCTACTAAAGTGTCTATTGAGATATGATGCAGAAACAACAATGCAAGAATTCCATGAAGGTGACTATGGTGGCCATATGTATTGGAAACCCACTGCCAATAAGATCCTTAGAGCTGGTTTTTACTGGCCTACACTTTTCCCAAATGTTCATAAAAAGGTAACCTCTTGCCACAAGTTTCAAATCTTTGAGGGAAAAAGAAAGCTTTTGCCATACCTTTGAAACCCATATCTGTTGAAAGCCCTTTCCAATAGTGGTGATTGGATTTCATTGGAGAAATTCATCCTCCATCCTATGCTCAATATAAATGGATCCTTACTACTACTGACGACTTCACCAAATGGATTGAGGTCACTCCTTCTAGACTAGCCACATATGTTGTTATCATTAAATTATTAGAAACCAATATCCTGTCTATATTTGGCTGCCCAAACAAGCTTATTACAGACAATGTTGCAGCCTTTAGGTCTAAGAAAATGATAGATTCCTGCAACAAATTCCACATCTCTTCGGGGCATTCAACTGTTTATTACCCACAAGGTAATGGGTTGGTTGAATCTTATGATAAGAGTCTGGTAAATATTATCAATAAGATGTTAGCAGACAACAAAAAGTCATGGCGCAACAAGCTCATAAATGCACTTTGGGATGATAGGCTCACCACAAAGAAATCAATTGGCATGTCACCATACCAATTGGTTTATGGAATGGATGTTGCTTTTCCATCCTCTTTGGGAGTTCTTGTCATGAAGTTAATTCGGGAATTGCAAGCTGAGCCGAACGAAATTCAAAGGAGGATTGATCAGACAATCCAGTTGCATAAATCCAGGGAAGAAGTTTATAATAAGGCTCAAGTCATCCATGAGAATATTCAGAAAATTTTTGACAAAAGGACAAAAGCAGATGATTTCACCATTAGTGATAAAGTCTTAAAGTGGGATTCTAGAAGAGATGATAAATGGAAGCATGGAAAATTTGACAATTTATGGATGTGACCATATGTCATTTATGCTTTCACAGGGAATAATGCATTTTTTATCATAAATTTGGATGGGATAGAATTACCTAGTAAACCTGTCAATGGTAGGATTCTCAAACACTATTTCTCTGAGCAATACAGAATTTCTTACCATTTATCATTGTAAATACCATTGTCCTTATTGTTTGGATTGGATGACCTATTAACAGAAGTTGAAGCTCGAAGAGAAGGCCCTGAGCTTCTATTGATGAGTTACTGTTAGTACTGCAACAAAGAAATCAGAGGTAGATATTGCTGAAATAAGACACTCAAGGCTACTGATCACATGCTCTTGGCACCTCACAGGGAGAGTTCCATCCCCAGCTGGAGCCACTGTTAGGGTCATATAATTTATAGGATCTCAAGGTAATTGAGTATTCTATCTCAAGAATCTTATTTTGTAAATACTTGTCAACTTGCCAATGATTTCCAAATAAAAAGAAAAAGAGAATTAAAAAATGAAAAGAGGATATAAAGAAGAAAAATAAAGAGAAAAACAAGAATATTGAAAAAAAAAAAAATTGAACCCCACCAAAAGAAAGAAAAGTTAAAAAAAAAATAATAATACTGAAAGTGTTGCAAGTCTAAATGCCACTACTCATAGATAGTTTTTGCTTCATTTATGTAAAATAAAATTTGTGTGCAACTTGTTCAAAATGCCACAATCACTAGTTTTAGTTTAATCATACATTGTAATCATGATTAAACTTCTTTCAATTTATGTAAATTAAGATAGAGAATAAATATTTACCCAACAGTTTAATCTGCGTAAATCATTGGTTAGGTAAAAAATGACATTGATCCAACTGTTTAATCTGGATCAATAGGAGAAATAAGGGATATGTTAGGTACTTTTTCATTTTGTATAAAAGAAAATAGAAATGGGTTTGCTAGTTTAAGTGCACCCTAGAGACAGAAATAAAAATTATAGTCTAGCTAATGGTGGGTAAATTAGGTGATTCATAAATATTTTCTTCTATAAATTTTATCATAAGATTTGAGGATATCATGAAAGGTCATAATATGCATGATAGGATAAAGTCTTTTGTATGTTTCATTATAAATCCGGTATCCTAATTTCAAAAGGGAAAATATGTGCGCTATGGTTGATATTTTTCATTTGTTCACTTCCCTTATCCTAAGTCGGGAAGCAAAGGTCAAAAAGCGTAGGCCAACAAAATTTCTTTGTCATATTCAAGATAAATAACACTCCACTCACTACCCTCAGGATCCGCTCCCCCACTTCATCCTCGGACCTCATCCATTTTCGCCTCCCCCCCTTTCCATTCTGTCTTTACCATTGGGGGGGGTCCGGAAAGCAGTTTCCCCCACTGGACCCCATTCCTTATGTGTCACCCTGAGGTGATTTCGCACCCCCCCACTAAAATCGTTAACTGCCCGCTACCCCCTTTAGAAACCGCTTTCCCTCATCCATCTTGTCACACCCCACCACTCTTCCTCCACCACTCTCTACCCACCACATGGCATGACCATTGGACCAATTAAATGTGTTCCCAGCCAAAACAATCGTTCTTCATTTATTTTGATTTCTCCCAAGTAACCATTCAGCCTAAAGGTCTCACGCCATTTCCAACAGGACATTCGTCACAGCATTTAAAAGCCTTGAATCTTGTCATTCTCTCCCCTTTTCACTCCTGCTTTTTTCTATTATTCACAGTTTCCCATAGCAATCTCTATCAAAGCGATTCTGCAACTAGATTACGCCAGAAATTGGCATTTCCTTTCCATTTTCACCTGACAATCCGTTATCCTGTTGTGTTCGGTAAGCTCCTCTGCAAATTCATCCTGTACTTATAATTTTACAATCATGCCTCCCAAAACTAAAACTCAAGATAAGCTTATTAATCCTTTAATTCTCCCTTCTTTAGATTTAGATCATATACCTTTAGTTGATAGGGATTACAGGATAAATGAAACTTAGTGTGACTAAGATTTTCTAGAATTATATTGTTGGTTAGAGGATAAACACACAGACAAGACCGATGAAATTGGGCTATGGGAGTCCAACCTCCACCATTATATTTTCCCCTTGACATTCCAAGCTCCAAAATTTATCAGAAGATGTCAAGCTAGTTATATCCCCACCAAAAGAGCCATTATTGCTGCTACAAGTGACATTATTTTCACCATCACAGCCCAGTTCATTTACCAAATGATGTTGTCCCCCACTATTGAAAATTTTGCCCCTTTCTCCCTAGAAGCCCTCACCCAGCTTTATCAAAAGCTGGACTTTGCCAACAGAGCCAAAAAGTTTGAGATTTTCTTGCCAGAGAATGCCCAATTACCCAAAAATAATCCTCCATATCCTTCTTCCATCTTCCCTGATCAGGCCAAGAAGATTATTTCCATGATTTCTTACTTTTTAGGCTATCATTCTAATTAGTGGGTAGATGAGCCCATTTTAGGATTCCTTTCCATATTTTCCACAAACAACAAGCCCTCCTTGGTATTCAACTTCAATAATTTTTGGCTGATAATACCCATGAACAGTTCATAAAGTTTCCAACATAACAGGTGTTCAATTACATCTCTATTTTGATTTATATGTTCCTCTATTATCAGGCAAACAAATTTAGTTTTTCATTGCAGAAGCTTGATGGTGAAGGGAACCAGCAGCCAGTGAGCTTTTGGACCTCATTAGTCATGATAAAACAACAGGAATTCAGTTATATGCAGTTTATTGAAGACTTTGTTCATCCAGCCATGAACATTCTGAACAGTGCAGTACAACCCAAAATCAGTGAGAAGATTAAGAGAATTTTACATTTTTCAGACCAAGAAAATACTGGAGATTGTTACCTATACCAAAATTACACATAAATTATGGTGTATATATATGAATTGACCCCCTACAAACTCCCCAAATACCTCCCAATGAGGATTTTTTCCCTGGAGTATATCAGGCAGATGTTGAATTCAGATGACATCCACTTTATAGTGTCCAAGAAGAAGGCACAATTCAAGATAAAGACACAGGTTGGCCCATTTGTGTGAAACACAAGAACAACAGGTGAAGAGGTAGACAGAATACTTAAAGAAATGAAGTTTAGTTTGAGCTTTACATGGTCTTATGACCCCTATGGCATTATCTCAAAGCTCAAAGTGGAAAAGAAAAACACTCCTTACATTCATACTTCAAGGCCAGACATAGAACAATATGTCAATTAGCTGGAGTGGCCAGAAAATACCATGCAGGAAGTTGAAGAACAACTTGTTTCTACTTCTAGTTTGCAGACTCCTATTCCTTAGGAAAAATCAAGTAAAAGAAAAAGGGAGGAAGCATCATCTTCTACAACTGGGATTGAAGCTAAAGAATTCAGAATCATTTATAGGAAGAGAGCAAAGGTAACTCCCAGAGTAGAATTGGACAAAGAAATTGAAGAGCAGGAATCCATCACCATCATGGATTCACCACCTGCAACTATCATATTCACAACATCTCCTTTTGAACCTTCATCTTCACAAGGTCACTAGGAAATTGAGCTGGAATCATAAGAAATAGAGAAGACGGTTTTTGACAAGTATAGGGAGATAAAACTCAGAAATGAAATTCTAAAAAACAACACTTATAACCAATTCTGGAAGCAGACCTCCAGCTCACATAGTAGGTTGTTGTCAGATGGTCTTTATTGAGGCCCATATTCCACAACCAAAATCAGTAGCAGACTACAAGAGCACCACCTTTGAATTTAGCACAAAGGACATACATCCCATTGATCAAATGGAGATGCACAAGAAAAATAGTGAAATGATATCCTCCACTCTAACTAACATTGCAATGTCACTATCTAAATTGCAGGTTTCTTTTGCAAATGTCCAATCATAGCTGAAGACGGAGAATGTGTCCTCGTTGACCTAAGATAACAGGATCAATTCTTTGGAAGACTTGGTGATTAAGATAGGGTATGACCCTAAAGATGTCTATGTTGCTGAAGAGATTGTTAAAAATAAGAACCTGGACATTGCAGCATTGAGGAAGCAGCTCAAGTTTCCAGCCACAGAAGATCGAATAACCAAGGATATTGAAGAGGGTGAAGCACAAAAAGAAGATATGATGAAATTGATCATAGAACATAATATATAGATTAGGTAGATGGAGGCAGAGATGGAGAAAATGATAAAGGAGAAGGAAGACAGCCTAAAGATGGCCATTGTCCCCCTAGATGCTATACCTATGTCTTATCTTCCATCAACAGGGACAACCACTGCACCTACCTCTTCCACTCAGACTCCAAGTGTTGAACAGGTAACGTAGACACTACAAAACATGTCACTGCAGTCAAAGGAAATTGAGACTTTGTAGGGCCAACTTAAAACTTTGGAAGTGAAAAAGGAAAAAGTTGAAGCTGCTCGGGTTACTGAATTGGAGAAATCCCAAAAACTATTGGAGAAGTTGCGCCAAGTAGAGAGAGACACTTCAATTGGTAAGACCTTGGCCCAAGCCAAGGGAACTATTTGGATGAATATATTAGACTCTATGAATGAGATTTGGGATTCTATCCAAATCATATTTGAGCAAAAAGAGCTAATAGAGAAGGCTACAGAAACTATTGTGCAAGGAAGAGAAAAGTTGGGAGAGATGCCAACAGAAGCTACTAATATAATCAAGTTCTTAAACTCAAAGTCTAGGTATGAGATGGAGGAGGTAGGAATCAGTGATAGAACTACCACCATTCTAGAAGTCAAGAAAGTCTTGACAAAGAGGAATCTCATTGATCAGTTGGAAGAAAGGTGTGAAACCTTAGAATTGCAGGTAAACAGGTTCACAAACAGAATTGAAGCCTTAATGCAAAAGGGACTGCCCAGTATATATGTTATAAATGACAAACTAATCACTCAGGAAGACTATATCTTGAAGATGAAGGAAGTGGCCAAAAGCAGCATTAAGTTCAATGGAATTAAGGGAGGTATGATAGCAAAGGCGTTTATGGAAACCATGTCAAATGATTTCCATGTACAGAATGAGGTAAAACACATTTTTATTGTGTAGCCAACTTTTCGCCAAATACACGGAGGTGGATGAAATTTAACACATGGTAGCAAAATTGACAGTGTCAAATGAAAAGAGATGGGAAAAATTGGTTGATTTACTGGATTGAAGCATAACTCAGGAGCAGTAAAACAACTTGCCAGCACAGCAGCTAGCACGACTGTCAATTCAGCATCGCGGCACTGCTTTGGGTTTACTCAGCGACCGAAACCATCAAAATTGGGCCACCTCTCTTTTCAATAGCCTATGTGGCCTATTCTTCTGCCAAGATTAGATGATATTGTTTACAATTATGCTAATAATATACTGTTAGTTTGACAGCGATTTTGTAAAGAATTTTTGAAATTTTCATTATAAATACTTCACTGTTTGAACCATCAAGGGTTTATTTCCGAATGTAATTTCCTTCTGCATATTGTAATTTTTAAAGCACCAGAGCATCAATAATACAAGGACCTTTCACAGGATTCATGTGGTGCGGTAAATGGTGATGTGTCTCTTCTGTCTATTTGTTTAAACGTTGTTATTTCTTTCTCTGTTATTCTAATATCTGAATTAATCAACAAAAATTGTGATAAATAGGATTCGTTATCTAGAGCGCCCTATTTTGGTTGTTGTTAATTTTAATGCTTCCCACTGAAGTCAGAACAAGGAATTCTTAACTGCTCCTTGATTTCTACTAAAAATTACACTTCTGCTATTCCACAATTCATTTAATTTCTGAAAAGATCTAGTTAGTGCAACCTAGCTTACCCTGTGAGAACTCCTCTAAAAAATGATGCAAAATTGACTTTTAGTTTATAGACTCCATAGCCCAATGGAATTATAACACTCGAATCAACCAAACCTTTCAAACAAAACAAACAAGTACAATCATAACTAGCCTAAAACTTATACTAAAACAAAACTAAATTAAGCAGAGAGATCCCTCTCTAAAGCTAGAAGGGCTAGATCCCTACTTCCAAAGTGGTTTTGACGTTGTCCAATGTGTTTACTCCCTCAACCTCAACAATACAGAATGAAAACATGCTCCACAATGATCTCATGTCCATGAGTTGGAGCCAGATGTTACCCACTAAAATGGGTAACCCCATAGGAGATAGATTTTCTCCAACATTGGATAACCATCATCCCTTTCTAACTACCATTATCTGATAATGTGCCATATATATCTACCACTTACATCAAGCATTTTCTTCTCATCCATCTGGCATGAGCACATGGACGAAGGTGGGTTTCCACTCAAAAGTTACTTTGATCATTTTGCAATCAAGTGCTTATACGTTTATTTTAGGAATTTGGCATGGATTATGGATTGACTTGGAAGATTGGCATACTTTAATTGTAGTCTCATTCCCTCACCTTACTTTTGGGGTTAATATTTAATCCTATTCCACTGGAACCACACCTAAGGCCCTTTGGATATAGGAGGAGCACTACCTAGGAAGCCATAATTGAGATAGTATTGTTCCATATTCCCATATGTCACAATTTACAACTTCCATCTTACATTACAATCCCATGTCTCGCCTCCATTCTTTGTGTGCAAATTGTCATTGGTTATTTTGGATATGGCACTCATATGTCCACATACCTATGTGGGGCCCAAAAAAATTTCCCTGGGAGGTTGATGGAGCTAGAAGAACTAGAAATATCATATCAAGTCCACAACAAAATGAAGAAAGAAAATTTAAAATGAAAAATATGGCTAGGGACATAAATATTATCACATTGGAAAAAACCTAGCATGAGCTCTACCTTACTCATATGGACATCACCCGATTCCTGCGCACATATTGCTCCATTACATCAAAAGTGGGAACCCTTTCATGTCCCAACCCCAATGAGAAATAAACTTACTCATCTTAAAAGAGAACAAAATTGCTACATCATATGAAGAAAGCTCCAACCCTTGAACTATAAGTATTAATAGAAGGGTAAATTAGGAAGAAGTAAAATGTGCACAAGAGGACTAGAAAAACCAAGGTCGAGCTAGTAACTCAGGCATCGATGAATGATCCTTCCTTGCATCTATACACTCAGGATGTGAACACTCTCATCAGTTGGTCCTTCGGACCATGGCACTTGGACAAGAAGTCTTCTCCCCTCCATTTCGATCATTATTATTTACTAGCGCCTATCAATTGAAGGGTAGACCAGGGAAATGTTACTTTCCCTTAGGGGTTGGAAGCACCTAATAGGGTTTACCTTTAGCCACCCATACCTAGTGAGAAAACATATTTGTGATATCAATTTCCTAATTTTGGAAAGGGATCCTTGTTTGAAGTATTAAACCACCATTAACATTCAATTTTGTTTCACTTAGACGCATTATTGATCTTGGTCTATAATGGCTAGCTTCTTTCACTAGAATCCATGTTGTTCTTGTTAGGTGGTTCAGCGGCTCAGGTTTGGGCACCTACTCCACAGGTACCCAGGACATATAGAGAAGTATCATTAGGGGAGTTTTTAGGTCTAAAATGGGCCTCCTAAGAAAAATGTACAACAAAATAAACTTTATAAGAACCAATAGCATTCAAATGATGTCAACCATGGGGGATGATTCACCATTTTTGGAGTAAAAAAGTAAAAAGATTAAAAAATAATAAAATAATAAAACTACTTTTTCAAATCGTATTTTCAACTTATCTCCCTAAGGTTTTACTCAATTTCGAGTGGGAGTACTCGTTGGATGCAAAATTTAATTCCTCATCCAAGGAGTACCCATGTTGCATACTTTCGATGGACCCTGCTACACGAAAAATGAGAAATACATGAAAAAACATGATTGTAATCATGTTTTTCATGTATTTCTAATTTTTTGTGTAGTAGGGTCCATTGAAAGTATGTAACATGGGTACTCCTTATATGAGGAATCAAATTTTGCATCCAAAAGTGTTTCTACTCGAAATTTGAGTAAACCCATAGGGATATAAATTGAAAATACAATTTTAAAAAATAGTTTTTTTCTTTTTTTCCTCTAAAATTTGATGATGTGATCTAATCTTATTTTATTATTTCCATTGTTATTTTATAATTTCCTTAGGAGGCCCATTTCAAACCTCAAAATTCCCCTAATGATTGGCACAAACATGTGAATCTTTGAGAACCTTAGGCCTCCTAGCTACATCATTGGATGATACATGTCCCAAAGCACCTTAAACACCTAGGACATTAGTTAGCTTTGTCCCAAATTTGAGGACTCTTCAGAATGACATAGTTGGACCTAGAATGCCCATAGGTTGGCCTTTACACATCTCGATGGGTAGCAGTTGATTCATAGCCCATGAGATACTAGGAATTACTTTTTGCACCAGAGAAGCCCTTATCACTAGAGTAGAGGAGGTCACATTAAGGAGTTAGATACCCATGGAGACCACTTTATGGTGCCCTTGGAGCATGGGACCCCATGGGAGGAAATGGGGTGAATTTGAGGGCCAACACTCAAATCTTTGACTTGAAATGCTTCTACACCATCTTGGACACCACCCTTGGACATGGAATTTGGAACACTTACATTGGATGGCATCATCCCTAAAGAGCTTGTGGCTCACACGTGTGGGATAATTAGGGAATATTATGTTAAATATAGTGGGCTGGCATGTAACCCAACTAATGTTATCATTAAAATTGTTTTAGGGGATTTTGCAAGTTAATTAGTAGTCCTAATCCTCATTTAAATAAAGGATAGGCTCATTTGCACTGGATAATTACACTTATGACTAGTTTGACCCTCTTCAAGAATTTTGGCCTTCTTGAATTTTTGTGGAGATGTGATTCTATGGGTACTTTTCTATTTGGAGCTATTTATTTGGCCTTGGATATCCTACTTTGGAGCAATAAAGGATTTTACATGTATTATATCATGTAAGTATGCCTTGGATCTGTTAAATTTCATTATTGTGTCAAATGTATGGAATGATTTATTATCTAAGGTTTTTGTAACACACCCTCTTACCACCCATGGACCAAACCAAGGACAAAGGAAAATGGTTACTATGATGTTATGAAACCAACTCACAAAAAGATAGAAAAGGGAGATGAATGCCTTAGAAATAAGCCTCTTTGAGGGAGAAACCTCCTTTACGTTACACAAATGAACAATTCTTAGATGATACAAATGACAATACCTCCTTTCTATATATAGGAGTCTAAGGGGTCATAATATAATCAGAGCCGACATAACAATAATAATGTAAGGGCACAATAATAACAATAGTGGGCTTCTATGGGGCACAATAATAACAATATGGGGACTACATGGGCACAACAATATAATAAGGGGGTTGTACTAATAACAATAAGGGGTTACACTAGTAGTATAGGGACCTAACATGCCCCTCTCCTTCAAAAAGTGTTGTCCTCAATGCTTGAGTAGTTTTTGATGCTTCTATACATAATTCTTGTCCTCCCATGTGGAATCTTCAGCGAGTAAGTTCTTCCACTTGATGAGATACTCTAAAATTGATCGATTTCGTAGCTGCCGAGTTCTTGTTTCTATGAATGCTCTAGGTTCCAATATGATTTTTCCTTCCTCTTCAAGTTCTGGCAATATTGTTTCAATTGGGATCTTTTGAAACTTTTGAATGAGTGGCCATACTTATTCATCCTTCTTCCATTCATCCCTTGCTTTGTTTATCCAATCTGGTTGGATAATAGAAATAACACAAAACAATGCTTCCACATCCTCATCCTTTCTTGAGAGTGCATCTGCAACAAAATTTTTCTTCCCTTTTCTATAGATGATGTCAAAGTCATAACCCAACATACTTGTCACCCATTTTTTTTGTTCTTCTAAAGATAATAGTTGTTCTAAAAAGTATTTAAGACTATCATGATCCATTTTTACCTTGAAGTGTCTTCCCATTCGGTAAGGTCACCATTTCTTAAGTGCATGTAGTATTGCCAACATTTCCTTCTCATAAATAGCTTGTTTTAGATGTAGCAGTAAAAATACCCAATCACCTACATCAAAACATTTTTCACTACGATGTTGATCTACCTGTTGTTTCATTCGATTTTTCACCAAAGTGGAATTACCCTTTAAAAGTTGGAGAACTTGTTGTTGATGCTCGATGTGATATTTCACTACCTCTTGATATGTCCTTCTATCTTAAGAGTTTTAGGAGTGGCAATTTATTCCATTGCTTTAAAAGATATGGTCGGATTCATTTCTTGATGCTCGATGTGATCTTTCACTTCTTGAACATTTTTTTTCTTGATATGTCCTTCTATCTGGATAGTTTGAGGAGTGGTAATTTCGGCATATGCATTACACGATATGGTTGGATTCATATCTTCTTTCTTGATGTGATCTTTCACTTCTTGAACCTTTTTCTTCTTGATATGTCCTTTTATCTTGAGAGTTTGAGGAGTGGTACTTCTTGCCAATGCTTTACAAGATATGGCTGGATTCATTTCTTCTTTCTCTGGGGTTGGGTCCTCGTGTATATCCTCTTCTTTTGATTTTTCTTGATCATTTTCTTCCTCCTCTTCATACTCTACGTAAAATAATTTCTTCTCAGCACACTTATGACCTTTAGTGCATTTTCTATCACAATTGTAACAAAGTCCTTTTTCTCTTTTTTCTTCCAATTGTTGTGGTGTAACCCTTGTAGGTTGTGGAAGGCTAGGAGAAACAAAACTTCCATCTTTATAGTTGTGACGGGTAGAATTCCTTGTTTCCATAATTTTGCTTTCCACTTTGTAACAAAGCCCTTTTTCTCCTTTTTCTTCCAATTGTTGTGGTGTTTCTCTAAAGAAGGTGTTGCTCTTTGTATTCTCATAATGTGCTATAATTTCCTCTGTGAAAATTGACCACGTAACAAGTTGTTTACGAGAACAAAGCCCTTTATACCATAAAAATTGGTTTTTTTCTAAATATGAAGATGAAATACATACCTTTTGTAATAGTGGTACCCCATGTAGATCAAAATATTTCTCCATCTATAGTATCCAATTTACCGAATCCTTGTCATCAAACTTCCTCATTTCGCTTTTTCCTAATTTTAGGAGCTCGATCTTGAAATGACTATAACTCTGTCCTTTCGGATATTTAAGTTCTAAAATCGTGACCTGTTGTAGCCCTCTGTGTCCTCTTTCCAGTGCCACCAGTTTTATCAAATTTAGATTCTCCAAGAAATAGTTATGCACAATCTCCCAAGATGACCTGATTATATACCTTTTCAGAAGAGCAAACTTGTATGAAGTGCCATGTGTCACAGTTTTGACCTTTGGATCTAAAACATATACACAGGAAACTACAGTCTATCCTCTTTCTGTAACTTCTTACGAAATTTTAATTTTTATTCTCAAAACAAAATTTATGAGTATTTTCCCTAGATCACCTGTTTGGAATGTAATTCGGGAGTCTGCAAAAATGACAAATTCCTCAAATCATATCTCTGCAAATATAGCGCTAAAGGCTATGAAATTTGGGCCTATGATTCAGAACGATTTCGGCCCAAATGGGTTTTTTTTTAAGCATCTGAAACGTCACAGAAAAAAGTTATAGCGCAAATGCCATGATGACCTATTTGGAGCAGCGAAACCCTAGAATTCAAAGCTCTAATACCAAATGTTACGAAACCAACTCACAAAAAGATAGAAAAGAGAGATGAACGCCTTAGAAATAATCCTCTTCGAGGGGGTAACCTCCTTTACATTACACAAATGAACAACTCTTAGATGATACAAATGACAAGACCTCCTTTCTATATATAGGAGTCTAAGGGGTCATAATATAATCAGAGCCGACATAACAATAATAATGTAAGGGCATAATAATAACAACAGTGGGCTTCTATGAGGCACAATAATAACAATATGGGGACTACATGGGCACAAAAATATAATAAGGGGGTTGTACTAACAACAATAAGTGGTTACACTAGTAGTATAGGGACCTAACATATGCAGACCCGACATCTAGTGTCCTGTAAATGAGGCCTAAATTGTTTGACCTTTTTCAACCCTCTCAAAACTTAAAACCAACGACATCATTGCACTCATATCATTGAGAACTTCCGAAGATATAAAATTTGTCTCAATTTGACTCCTGGATCAAAAGATACAGTTGTTCAAATATTGACCTATCAAATAGTGCCATGTCATCCTAACCTACCACGTGGCACCCATGTAGCTACCTGAGTCAACCACCTCACCCTCACATTGCAATGTTACTTCATCTGTTGACCTGTACATACTCGTGTTACGTATTATATATATATATATATAGATATATATATATATATATATATATATATATATATATATATATATATATATATATATATATACATATATATATATATATATATGTATATATATACACACACACACACACACACATATATATATAGATACATATACATATATATATATATATATATATATATATATATATATATATATATATATATATAGATATATTGCACACACGGTATGCAGGCGTGGGCCCCTTTATGACCACATCACGCTAGGAATAAAATCCCGACGGTATCCTAGCTGGTCCCCTATGGACCCTCCTCCAATGTGTCATCTCATTATTTTATATGAACATGCGCTCAAGATCCACCATGCCACGTTATCCCGACCCAATCTCTTTTTCAATGCATTCAAACTGCTAGGGTTACGTGGAGCAGTCACCTAGACACCCTCCACCTTGACTCAGCTTTCATCAATCGTTTTTGCCTTACACCTATATAGGTGGCCTCTACCATGCCACATCACCCTGAGGATTGAATCCCGACAAGGTTGCTATCGACTCCATTAGAAATCTTTGGGAACAAGTCAATGGGTGATGTTAGCATCCCTTTCCATTAGGGTGACATCACCCTCTACATGGCTCCACTTTAAGTATGCCACGTATCACCCAAAATTTAGGCCACTTGAGCCCAAAAAACCTTCAAATTAAACTATCATGTGTCCACCTCCCAGGTCACAACATGAATATGAGGCCACGTTACATGCCCCATTGTCTGTGGGCCTGTTACACAGCATTTTTTCACTGTCCTTGTACTCCCCGTTCCTTGATCCTGGAGGACCTCTACAGTGAATCCTGTGTTAGTGTCGGTATCTTCATCCCTCCGTCAGAGATCAAATCCTCTTGTTGCATTGCATATTAGGTGTCTCGCTCAATCAGCTGCATTCCATTAGGAGCATGGATCATCTAATGGTAGTGGCTTGCTGTACAGTTTCCCTCATGTCATTTACTTGCTGGCTCATGTTTGTTCATTTAGAAACATACACAGTCTTCTTTTTATCTTGAAAATTGCAAAGGTTGTCTTTAGGGTTTCATTGTCAAATAGGTCTAGGGTTTCATTAGGGTTTCGTCAAAAAATGTGTTAAAATGTCCAATAATTTCCAGCAGGCCATGAGGAGGTTGCAACATCAATAAATTTTATCACCAAGCATTTGAAAATGTGTTTTTCCTCAAAACTCTGTTTTGAGGAAAAAACAGAGTATTTAGCATTTATTGTACAAAATCATGAAAGTTTTTGTTTTCCTCATTGTAAATCCATTCATCTGCATCCTGGTTTCTTTCCTTAGCCCAAAAGCCCCAACACCTGCAAAAACAAGCAAGCTCAGGTCATTAAATTCATCACAAAGTGAAAAAAGCAGTGAAAAAGTTCAAAAATAGAGTTTAAAGATAAAGTCAAATCCAAAACATTATAAAAGTGGGTTTCATGAGCCAAAATTTCAAAAGCTCTTGGTTTATAAGCAATGCCTTCATTTGTAAAGTTCATTTGCAAAAGACAAGTAAGGCAAAGTGATTTTGTTGAGCAAGAGGAAAAAATTGGGTGAAAATCGCTCCTGGTGACCGGCGCGGTGCACTGGGTAGGAGGCGCGGCGCACTAGGCCTCAGAACTCAGTGTATTTTTGCACAGGCATGGTGCACTGGTGGGGCGCGGCGCATTGGGTGTGCTGAGCGACGCGCATAGCCAAAGAGCCCGAAAAAATTCCAAACTCACTCTAATCGCCCGAAATCGCTTGGAACGATCTTGATACAAGTAGGTACAATCTTCAAAGCTGTATTTCATCTAAGTTTGATGATGGTTTGATGGTGTGTTTTTTATGGTGCTTGTGAGAAGCAATCAAACCCTACTATTTAAAAAAAAACTTGCTACCTAGGGTTTGAAAACCTATTTTGCTACCAAGTTCATCATCCCTCCATTACTCCCCTATCCCATTTATCCCTGAATTTCATTGTTCCCTAAGTTCCCCAACCCCCCTAAATTCACTAATCCCCTATCCCAAGTTCCCTTTCCCAAAATCCTAATTGTAAAATCCCAAACCCTAACCCTATACAAAACTCCCATAATATCCCATTTTTCCCTAGCTAACTCTGTCCCAACAGTCCCTAAATTCCCATTATTTTTCCCTCTCCTAACAGTCCCTTGTTTCATTGTTTTCCCTTGGTAGCAGAGGTCAAACAATCATCAAAGGCAGTCCAACACAATTTGACACATCAACACCTATTTCTCCAAGCCAATTTGTCTATCAACAGTTATGGCATCTGATCCTTCATATGATTATGAAGAAGAGACCCAAAGTGATTCACCCACAGAGGGACATGCACCCAGGAGGCCTCATAGAGGTGGCAGACATATCAGAGAAGAACCGACCACTCTTGCCGAGTTGCAGGCTTGCCCTCTTTTCATCTTTTGTTTCTAGCATCAGTCATGTTATGAATTTTGTGAAAAGGTTGCTAATATTCAGTTTCATCATGAGTTGGAACGCTTATTTGTGTTGCATTTGCATGGTGATCAAGCCACTCTTGCCGGTGTTACTTTCACATTAACACCAGAAACCATTTCATTGGCAACCGGCATACCAAACATTGGAGAACCATGGAATAAGAGACAAAAGATTGACCAGCAACACTATGAACCATGCATCAAACCTGGTTTTCTGAGGTAGCTTAAGAGAGTGTTTCCTTTTCAGTTTCTCAAAGATGAGTATGCTCCTTTAATGAAACTCATCATGAAGTATTTCACCTGTGAGGGCTGGTTCTCCCGCTTGTATGCTTATCACATCAGGCTGCTGATGCATTTCACTCGGGTACGGATGATGAACATTCCTTATTTCATATGTTGAAACATAGAAAGGATGACCACTCTTGTGCAGCACAAGACCCCTCAGCAGCAGTTTAACAGTCTTTATCATTTTGCTCTCATCAAAATTGTGGTCGTTCACCAGCTTGGTTTACAGGGCATCACATGGGATGACTTCATCTCTCGTGAGTTTTTCAGAGCTTCACAGGGACCTTCAAAGGTTGGGCATGAGACAGGTGGACCTTCTTATCAGCAGGGCCATGAGACCGCTAGTGTGTCGGTGTTCATCTCTTATCAGAGAGGCACTAGATGGTTGTTTGCAGCAACGAAGCGAGTGTTATCTCCACCCGGGGTGGAAGGGGCCTCGCTTCCTCCATCATCACAACAGGTTTAGGACCGAGGCAAGAGGCCTCTACAGGAGGAAGGACCATCAGGTGAGCGAGAGACTGATTTCATCCTCATTGAGGGTGATGATACTGACATGGGCCCACAAAGTGCAAACCTTAGACAGATCATCAAGGAGCAATAGGCAGACATTGATGCCTTGTCCACCAACTTGGATAGAGCCCAGTGGACTATACAGTATTTGGAGCAGAGGAACAAGCAGCTTGAGGATCAGCAGGTGGTGATGGAGTTACAGAACATTCGGCAAAACCGCCAAAGTGCCCGAAGGAGGAGGATAGAGTTCACTTCATTGGAGCAAGAGATCAATGCTGATCGAGAGTCATGGCTTGAAAGAGTCAATACCCACTTGGAGAGGAAGCTAGAGAAGGCAATAAATGAGAAGAACATGCTTAGAAATTTTTCATATCATTATTTGTCCCGGAATTTGGTGTGCCAAGCAAGAATCAGGAATTTGAAAGCTAAGTTGAAGAGAGCATCAAGGAGGAAAAAAGAGGATGAAGGACTTAAAATCTTGGTTGAGGCTTCCTTGGTCCATCACAGAACTTAATAGAGAAGACTCAGCCCAAATTTCAAGAAATTTGGAGCAATTTTTGCATTTTTGTAAATTTTTGACACAAAAAATAGAGTTTTCCTCCCTACGCGCCGCGCCACGTGGCGCTCGCTTTTGCTAGAGGGCTCTAAATCATAAAAACTTTGCATTTATAGATTTTTCATGGAAATTTATGCTTTCCTACCTATGGCCAAGAAATTTGAGCATGTTTTGAGCCCTCAAAAGGTCAAAAAACACTCAAAAAATGACCTCACTGCCCCTATTTTGACACACATGAAGAAGTGTTGGGAGAATGGACTTTTGGAGGGGAAAATGGAGGTCAAATTTAAAAATTCTACTTGGGTTGGAAGGTATACAGGTAGACCTTTCCATCAAGCACACCTGGAGCTCATTTTTACATTGGGAAGGCCTCCAAAAGTGGGTCCAAACAGGCGCTATGCATAGAGAATCAGGCACGGCGCATAGAGGAAAAATTGCCAGTTTGACCAAGTTCTGCTCTGTTTTTCGCCCAGCTTCGCCTAGTTTGACTTTTTCACTTTTCTAATGCAAAATTTATGATGTAATTTGATGAAAATTGATGGATTATGATTTAAATATGTTTGATTTTCACTTGTAGAGGTAGATTCATCAGTTTAGAGGTTGTTTGAAACTGAATGAATCAGTTCCCTTGTTTTTAGAGGCATGCTGTTATCTTGCCTAGTTTCTAGTTCTCAGTTTAGAATCAGTTGGATCAACTCCTAGACTCATGAGCTCGACCCCTAGAGGCAAGGAGGAGCTATGTTTTTCTATATTATTTTTTTTTTCAGTCATTAGCATGGTTGGACTCTTGAGAAAGCCTTGAGCTTCATTGTACATTCATTTTCAGTATTTTGGCTAAGGAATTGAGACCAGGATTTGCAGCACTCTTTGGGATTCATGTGGAAATTTGTATTGGTACGGTGCTTATATTTGTAATTGTGAATTGTTTTTATGTATGCCATCATCTATCTTATTTCTTCTGAACTAAACAAACAAGAGTGTAAGTAGAATTCATTGAAGGTGCAATGCTCTACTTGAAGTTTGCTTTAGTTGTTTGATGTTTTCAGCTGTTTGGGGAGGATTCTTGATTTCCCTTGCCCTCTTCAACACCTCACCTGTATTTTCCCTCCATCTCACTAAAATTTAAGTGCCAATACGATCACTTACATTGCCCCATCGAGATCTCTGCAGAACTGAGCCTCAATCCCCGCACCCCAAAATTTGCCTTTCCCTTGATCCCAACAAAACCCCCAAAAACTCAAATCAAATCCTTGTATTTCATATCTAGCCTAAAATTAGTTTTATTTCATTCATCTCAAGCCCATTGATTATCTTTTGCTGAGATTGACCCGGAGAGAGCCCTCTTCTATCCTCATAGGGCTAGTTACGAGGCCGAGCGTGGTTTGATGTTGGCCTTGGATCCTACCTTTTCAGCCTGAGGTAAATATAGGCACTAACACCCTGCATGCTTTTCCCTCATGAGGAAACTCCCGTTGTTTCCCTCTTCATGAGAATATAAATTCCCTTTTGCACCACTTCCCATGAAACTTCTGTTTTGCCCAGTTTACAAGACCGGCGCTTATGGCCTCCCCCCCCCCAACGCCAATGTGTAGAGATTAGCACTACTCCTCGCGCCGACCAGAGTGACTGAGTTGTGTTCCAGTCGTGTCGGTCTTGTTACGGATTTTTTTTTAAATTAGAGTTGAAGTTTCCAGCTCTAGAAGCTCCGTAACGGAAGTTTGGTAAATGGTTTGGCCAGATGGGGTCGAGGATGACGGTTTGGGCTCCTTTCCCCTATAATAATGGAACTACCTCAAGGGATAAGTCCTTCTCCCATGAGAAGGGGATCCATCTCCCATCCATATTTCCTATATAAACCTCCCTTCTTCCCAAGCACAAGCTAGTCATAGTTTTTTGGTTTAGTGTTGATGTTATTTTGGTTTGGAGTAGACAACAAGCTATTACTAGTTGTAGATATCTAGTTGTGTGAGGGAGAAGTGTGATTTGGTTTGGAGTGAAGCCAAAAGGGAAGAGCCTTAAAACTATTATTGATTGAGGCCATCATGGAATTCTAGCAGAAGTGTGTGGGACCCTGGACTTGTCAGAAGAAGACTGCAATGTCAAGACGAATGGTTGTAATCTCTCTTTGATATTAATATATGCAACTATCGATTGATTTCCTACATGTTTTGTAATATTACATGTTCATGGCTTAATGTTTCTTGACTTGTTGAGTAGGTTGAATTGCAATTTGCCTATTATTATGTTTGTTGTCTATTGTTGTTTACTTGTTTCAGGAGTTTGAAGAAGGAAGCGAGAGATAGCTGGAGTGAGCAAGCGAGAACATCATCAAGCAAGATAAGCGGACCAAGAGGTAGGCCCTCTTGATTGATTCTAACCAAAGGAAATCTTCCATAGAATGTATCTATTGTGGCCAGACCCATTATTGGGCTAGAGGAATCTGTTCATGTCTACACTTATAATTTTACTTCACCACAAATTGGCGACTCCACTGGGGAACCCAATCCTTTTGTTTGTCTTGGATTTCATGAGGACTTTTCTAGTTCCAATTTTTTTCTTTGGTTCTGTTTCTTTTCTCCTACTTATTGGCCTAAGTCTAAAATTCATAGTAGCAGATCTAGCCCCTGTTTTCAAAAAAAAATATTTTTCCTTAGATACCTCGATTAGCATGCTTAATCAGCTAACAATCACGCCAACCAGCACGAGTTGCTGAGAAACAGTCGCGTCGACCAGCCTCTCCCGCTTGTTGTCAGTTAGGCAATCACACCGATGCCTGTAAGTGAATATTAGGGCTTAACCCCAATCCTGGTCAGTGTGTTCTGCTCTTGTGTTTTTTACCACGTAAGCCTTTTTGACAATTTTCTCCCCGATTAGAAAGCTACTTTTCATTTGTTTTTGTTTCCTTGTTGGCTTATCATCTTTTTACTTGATTGATTGAGTCATTGAGTGGCCATTGACACTAGGGCATCTAGTTGGTCACCCATTCAGCAGTTTGTGAACTCACTAGGTCGAGTTGTAGGTGTGTTTAGTCTTTGCATTTTGTTTTTTGGCCCTTTTTATGACTTTGACCTCTTTTGCACAAGTTTGAAAAAGTTTCGTTTACTTGCATAAACGTTTCTTTTCCGGAATAGATTACATTGTTGGTCTTGTGTTTGGTAAAGTCGATATTCCATTGATCTGAATGAACTTCTCTTCTCATGTTTTCATCTACTTGAAGAGCTTATTGTCTCGAAAATTTTTCATTGAAAGATTGTATGTGAAAAGCTTGTTTCATTGTTTCATGAAAAAGTATGAAATTCTAGCTTGTTGCATCATTATGTTACAATAATTGCATCTCTTAAAAGACTAGAATTGCATCAGCATTTGAAAAAGGAAGAGAATTTTTTGTTTTTTGAAAGGACTAATAGATAAGTGCTTGTTAGGAAATTAGGAATTGGAATGCATTTTTCATTAGTTTATTTTTTGAAAAAGTAAGGTAGTGAAAGATCATTTCGTTTTCAGTTGCTTGATTGTTTGGATTTGATTGAGTAGTTTCTACCCTCTCTATTGTAGGCATTTCGTCGAATTGAAAGGGTCTTGTCTCATTTAGTTGCATTTAAGGTTTTTTGAGTAGCATTGCTAAGACCTGAAAACTGAAACTTAACTCAAGATCAACTTTAAAATGAATTCAATTAACCTAAGGCGCATTTGACATTAACGATCATATCTAGAAGGTCTAGGCTAGAGACGTGTTCCAGCGTCTTTAAACCTAGCATTTGTCGTTAGCTTCGGCATTAGATAGCGCTAGTACGAATTTGTGCTCCATGTACCATCGAGTATATAACAGGAGACCCCACTAGGCTATAATCCTTTTATCCTTAGGAAGCCGATTCGGCCACCTTGCAAACATGATACACTGAACACAGCATTCGGGGAGATTGCCTGCTCGTACTTCTTGGTTCGCCGGGAGGTATTCTGCAGTTCACAGTTGCCTGGTAATCATGTTTACCTAGATCATCCAGAGCAGTCATTTTTGACTTGTTAAACTTAAAATATCATTTGAGCAATTGTCCTTTCGAAGTTGTTTCTAATCGAAAGCGATAGAGTCATCTTTGTTTCTTTCTCGACTCTTAAAAAAAGAAAGAACATCAGTCTTTTATGCGTCTTAATAATTGATTGCCTACGATCCCAAACACCCTGTTAGTATTTTTGAGACCAAATCGTGAGTTTCCTTAAAAGAAAATTTTAAAGCCTTGAAGTTATTTGTTCCATCGACTAAGACAAGGTCATCATGGCTGAACCATCTGGTTCACCCAATTCCTCTTCCTCTCCTCCATCTGAAATATTGTCTCAGTCGTCATTTCCTAAGTTACCAGAGTCACTCGAGGACCAAAACATTGAACTCACAATCATTTTTAGTGTTCAACCATTGTCATCTCGTCCTCCACCTACTTTCGATACTGGGTCATCTGCTGATCTTGGCCTGGAATCTCCGGACAACCCTGTTCGAACTCCAGAGAACTCACCGACCACTAACGGTCAGCTTGGACTGGTTATCTATCCTCTGAACCCTCTGTTTGACTCTATTGTGATATCACTGCAGCATCCTTACAGTCCATATGACCAGCCGAGTGTTCCTTTGGAACTATCCCCTCGTACACATTCGACCATTCATCGTCGTTTGTTTTCAAACATGGAACCCGAAGACGATCCTCCAATCACATCTTCGGATGAGTCTGAAGTTTCTACTCCACACACTGTTGAGGGGGAAGAATTGAAATTTTAGTTTCCTCCTGAGGGTTTCCCTTTTTCAGAAGGTATTCCCGCCAGTTTGCCACCCAACTATGTGTCTTTGGTGCACTTGGTTTCAGGTACACCTAGTGCCTCATCACTTTACCATAATCCTGTATGGGCGTCAGGCATTAGGCCTATGTCAGGTCTGTTCATTACGAACACGACTTCCCAACAGGATATTACTTTAGTCCTGGCACAACCCACCATTCTGAATACCCTTGTATCATTGATCCCAGTTACCCGTCAGACACAACGGCAGTTTCAAAGATTGTCTCTGTCAGTTCCTTCGTCCCACTAGTCAGTGGCCAGATTGTGCCACCGCTTGGGGGGCAGAACCTGAATGTTTCTATGGTGTCAGGTTCCACTAGTGTGAGTGGCTCACAAGCTGACATGCTTGGTATAAACCATCATAGATGAAGGGGATTATGTGAGTATCCTTTCCTCAACTGCTTGGAAAGCGCTTGGTTCGCCATCGCTTTTGCCTGAGATGTGATATCTGATAGGCTTCGATAAAGGAACCAGTCGGCCGTTAGGGATCTTTCCAAGTTTTACTATGACTTTGAGAAGGAAAACTGTTTATCTGAACGTAATGGTAGTCCAAGGACCTTTAGATTACAATCTACTCCTTGGGCGCGACTACATTTATAGCATGGGAGCCATCGTCTCCTCAATCTTTCGAGTAATGTGTTTTCCGCATGAAGGCAGAATGGTCCAGCTCGTAGACCAGCTTTCATTCCCCGGTTCACACATAGCTAATAGTCAAATTCCATCCCTAACAGGCCTTTTTGCACAAGGAATGTCTCATCAATCTCCAGTTTTTCCACCTGATGAACATGAGTGATTCGGTGGTTGTGACTGAAACCCAGGGGGCATGCACCCTGGTCTACTTCAGCAGGAAAACTTCAGGTATAGGGTAGGTTTCCATAGAGGATATATGACTGACCTGACACACCCATCCATTTAGGAAAATGGGATTAGACCGGAATAAAATACCTCTGTTAGAAGGTAGGCCTTTCCCGATAGAACAAATGTTTTGTCTGCAAATTGAAGGGTAACCTTGAGAAGGTAGACCTTTCCCGATAGAACAAGTGTTTTGTCTACAAATTGAGGGGTAACCTAGGAAAATCTACTTCGCTATACCTGGGGGCATGCAAACCTTTTTGCGTGAAAGTGAAAAACGACCATTTATTTTCTTAGTTTGTAGGTTCTTAACCCTTTAAACTCGTAGGATTGGTCGTTCCTAGCTTACATAATGAAAGGAGTCGGAGCATAATTTCAAATGGTGCAAGCTCCCTAAAAAATGAACCTATCGCTGAGACATCCTTATTATACGACTAGCACGAGTAGTTTTCCATGAAGTTCAAGCTCGTTAAAAATTAAACCTAGCAATGAGCATATGTTCCACCAGAGTTTAAGCTCATTAAAAAATGAACCCACCTCCGGTAAATAACCATTGTGAATGCATTATCATTAGATTTTGAGCCTTGGTCATGTTCTTACCATCACCTCCACTCTGTTGTTGCCGATCATTCACTTCCATTTGATTGTTTACCCCTTTTGAGGAACAGCTACGACGAGTGATCCTATTAGCCACCTTTTACACTACCGTGATTGGAAAGTTCCAAACCTTACCTGGAACCAGCTGCTATCTGAAAACATCACTCGTTCCTCAAAAAACGAGTCTCCTTTAAGCTCCTTTCATCTGACTCGTAAAATATGAAAAGATGGCAGAGCGATTGGCCTCTCCAGCTCATTAAAGTGATTGGAAGTGCTATCCCTCCTCTAGATTTTAATCTTTTTGGACCTGAGGGATTATTACACAAAAATATCGAGCGTTTGTCTTGTTTGGCTCGTTAAAACTATCAAAAAGTCATCCCTTGCGCATTGTTTTATACTTTTTCAGACGTAAGGGATTATGTTACGAAAAAGGAATATTGGAGTCTTCTTTCCGTCTCTTTTCAGACTCTTTAAAATTGAAAAGAACCGAGTTATCCTTGTCGTTAAACTCGTTAAAACAATAGTGAAAAACTTGTCCATTCAAACAAGGGCGAGTTTCACTGTTGCTAGGCTCGTTAAAACATAGTGACGGGTTTGCCCGAAGGGAAAATTATAGAACAAGCATATGTTATCCTCCTCAAGCTTGACAAAAATAAAGAGGCACTGGTCAGAAATGATTGGGGAAAATTGGGAAGAAAACTTGAAGAAACTTTATTGGTAGCAAGTCGCTCTTGAACATAACACTTTCACTCCATCACCATGATTGAGTCGAGTTGGGTTATTCCGTTCACTGGATTGGTAGCCTTAACCCAAAAAGTGGATGGTACGGTGGACCAATGGTGATATGACCAGTGATCGCTGATATGTTTAAGAGAAGTCACTCAGAGAATTCACCTACCCAGCTTGTGTCTCATCTGCTACAATACCTTCACGCTTCATGCTTTCATGACCGCCACCCTGAACGTTGTATCATCAGATCGTTTTCACCTCCACAAAATCATTTGCTCCGTTCCGTGTCATAGATGTGGGATCCATTAATGCCCTCCTATGACAGGTCACTTCTTGTCGACATCAACTCATTATCCAAGAAGCTGACCTATGGACAACCCTTCCAGTATTTTGAAGCTTGCATGCCTCAATGGCAAGTTTCTCACTTCCGACGACATGTTTACACTAATGGCCTTCGACCAAAAGATTTTGCGTGGTGTTCGACATCGACTCATGTATTCGCACCACATGAATTGTACTGCAGTACCTTGAGGGTCATTATCATCATCGGTGATTCCTCTCGCGTCTGTTAACATCTTACATCATTAGGTGGTAATCAGGCGATGTCCTTCCATGTTCGACGTCAGAACATCTTTTCACATGGATCGACTTGTACTTTCGGGCGAAGATTGAACAAGTTTTGAAGACCCCGGATCTAGTTTCATCCATCTGGGCTACGATATAATCAGGAAAATAAAGACATCAAATGTACATCATTGCTGCACAGATAATCATCCAAACTAAGGGATGATAGCTCTACCAGAATCATCAGTCTGCACACAGACGGTTGTCTGTCCTTTGTACATGAAAATGAATTTATCAAGCTGAGCGTGGGAATGCCCGCCTCAGCTAGATCATGAAAATATTATGAAGATAATGTATTGTATTGTATCTTATTACAGGTCACCTTCCAGTGCGAAAAACCTTAGATCCTCATTATAAATCATTTCACCCGACATCAAAAGATTTACGACCTCATGCTTTGGGGGGCAACTGTTATAGACATATTTGGGCACTACAACCCCAATCACATATTTCCATAAACCAAGGGCTTCTAAGTCCCTAAAAGTGTTGTTTCGTACCCTAAAGGAGCAAGGTCAACTGATTACATCATCTCCCAGAAGTTCTCCATGAAAAGCTACTCAGAACTGGTCAAAGCAGGACCATACAGACTACCCAGTGCTAAAGGTGCGATGCATCTCACTTTCCACATGAAAAAAGTGCGATGCATACTGGAAATCCCTTCTATAGGGTAGATGAGCGAGAGCAGACAAATGGCACAAGTAGTTTGCTAGGTGGAAACCCAGAGAATCTTCTAGAAACTGCTCATTTGACACTTGCCTCTCTGAGTTCGCCCAGGGATGAGTAAGAGATCTAAAATCTCCATGTGGAACCAGGAAATATCTGAGAGATGACACTAATCAAAATCCCAAAAGCTGACTCACCCCCCCCCCCCGCAAATATCTATAAATGGATCCCTCATCCAAGATATCCAAAGGTTGGAATTTGGTAATTTGCAAAGAGGTGCTGCTAGTTTCTCTTTGAAGACATTTGTCATGCGGAAAGAGTCAATTTTGTGGACAAAACCGACCTCCCTAGAAGCTAAGGCTTTCTAGTGACAAACAAGACAAGTAAACACTACCTTTCTTTAAATATGCATTTAGAATACAAGTAATCAGGTGTTCATAACATACCTTTAGTCCAACGCTTTGTAGTAGTCCAGCCTCGCCGATCTGGATGAGCTCCTCCTTCTCTTCGAAACCTGCATTCACTAACAAGCCAAAAGATTACACAGCACCTGAATAACTTATAAAATAACACATATTCATCATACAGACCAAGGAGTATATGAAACAAATCATGTATAACAATTTGTTGAGAAAAGTGAGCTTAATTGTATTAAGTGGAAACAAAAGAAACCATTACAACCTGAGCCTTGGTGTTGTGCAGGTCCCTCCTAGGGTCCAGCAAGAGTTCTCCTTTACTTTGATCAACTCACCCAATTCCAAATAAGGCTAGGAAAGGATGGGAATCTCTCCTCTCAAGCTCTATAAGGGAGTCCTAATTCCAGCAGCATCTACCCTTAGGAATATTTAGCTTTCAACCTCCCCTCCTTCTGGCCCAATGCCTGTATTTATAGTGCTCTAGAGGACGTTAATCAGGTCCACCATCAATGGGATAAGCCCCTCTTTGAATGGGATAGCTCCCCTCTTGATGGGATAAGCTCCTCTTTCATAGGGATACATGAACCATCTGGAGGCACTCAATACACGTCAAACAAGCTTCTAGAATGCTCTAGAAATGACCACAAGTAACTTTTTTGAAGTGAAACTTACGCCTTTTGACCTTTACAGGAGTACGCACCCACCCCTTTACAGACAGAGCGTACAAGTACGCAGGTATTGTGAACTTGGGGTGCGTACACGCAGGTAAGGCTAAGAGAAACTGCGTACCCAGAGTTATATAGATTTTTAAAGACTTTCTATCTTTTTTGGAGTTTGACATGAAGAACAGAGGTATGAGACTTGCCAAGGAGGATAGTATGACAGTTGATGGAGCCATACTAACTGCAAATAGTCATGGTGACAAATTTTAGTGTAACAATTTTCCCCCTAAAGTGCGAAGCCTGTAGTAGATTAGGGTTTCATATCATCTAGGAAGGGTGAAGTACTTTATTATTTCAAGGATTATCTTGTGGAGAGCCCAGTTGGAACCTGCAAGTATTCAACACAAAATACATATATAAGATCATATCATCGCTGAGGTAGGCATTCCCATACTCAGATCAAAAACTTTAACTAACAAACTAACTACTGCTCTGATACAGAAATGATTTCGCAGTACATCATAATCATAGACTTTTGTATACACAGTATGGACACAGCCATCTATTTATGATTAGTCTACTATATAATGAATACAAAACTCCTCGCAGCCTGGATGGTGGAAACTAGATCCAGGGTCTTCATTTCTACTTCCCGAAATAGTACGATTCTATCCATGCGAATAAATGAGTTGATGTTGAGCATGGTAGAAACCACTTGATTACCAGTCGATGATGTAAACTGTTAACAAGTGTGAGAGAGACCACCAGTGATGTCAATGGTTCTCAAAGTACCCAGTACAAACCATGAGATGTGAATGAATGAGTTGATGTCGAACATTTCACGGAGTCCTTCGATCGAAAGTCAATGATGTAAACCGTCGTCAAAGGCGAGAAACCTGCCATTGATGCATGCAGATTTCAAGGTACTGACGATTTCTAGGTCATCTTTCTAGATAATGTGATGATGTCAATAGAAAGCGACCCGTTGCAGACAAGCCCACAACACGAAATCATAGATCAAGTTGAAGAAACATAGCTGTAAGGACTGACTCAGGGATGGTTGAGATGGATGACGGGTATTTTGCAGATGAATGGTTTATTTGCAGTGACCTCTTGAACACATAACGACACAACAGATGGCTTGGTGACATTTGACCCAAAGTTAATACCCGGCTGAAGACTTTCAATGTGGTTTAATCAACTGTGAGGCAAAGGATTTCCAACCCAGGTGAATGGAAAGTGCCGTGTTCAAGAGTGGTGATAAGGCTTCTTTTGAGACAAAGGATAACAAATAGGCTCATTTTTCTCTCTTTTCCCCCACCATTTCTAGCAAGTACCTCTTTATTTTTTACAAGCTTGAGGAGGATAACATATTCTTGATTATAAGCTCATCCTTCGGATGAGTCCAACTTAGTTTTGATTCGAACCGTAAGAAGGAGTGGTCCGTTCCTGTTTGTAATCGAACAGGTCCTTTACTGTGAAAATTTAACGAGTCCAGTATAGGAGAAACTCGGCGTTTTTCAATTTTAGAGAGTCTGAAAAAACTTAAGAAGACTCCAGGGTTGAACTTTTTCGTAAATTTGTGTCTCCCATGCCCAAAAAAGTATAAAATAATACTTGAGAGAACCGCTTCGTTTTTTACGACCAAGGAGTACTTTCATAGTTAGTGTCTTTGACCTGAAAAGTAAAAAGCGATCAAGGACACGTCGTTTTATTTCCAATATTGAGTTTGAAACGACAAAAACCCGGCAATCTTTTCCTGTTTTTACGGTCAGAAAAGGGCTATAAGGGGACCATCTTTTAATTCCGTTTTAACGAGTGTAAAAGAAACGCTCGACAATCTTTTCATGTTTTAGGAGTCAGAAAAGGGCTTAAAAGATGACTCTGATTTTTTGTTTGTGAAAAATGACAATTTTCCCTGAAAATCCTTTTATCCTGCACAAAAACCAACACATTACTCATACATGTTTAAAGATAGATAAAAATACTTTGAAAAATACCTTTTCACCGTGGAAAATAAACAAATTTAACATTTATTTACTCAAAAAACCTATAAAAAGGGCTTTTACCATTTTACTGTTGAGGAGAGAAAAAGGGCTTTTGGCAAGAAACTTCCCGTGGTCATTGCGGAGAATCCGACCGTCGGAATCGAACGCCGTCTCATCAGGTATTCTACAACATCCTCCCTTGCATTTCCATCCATTTAGAATTTGTTTTTAAGCTTTAGTTTCATTTTTTGGAGGCCTTGGGGTTTCAAGGTCCGCTTTTCGGGGTACGCAGGTGCTCCATTGGTGACCTGCGTACCCTGACATTTTCTCAGTTGGGAAAATGCCGGGCGTACGCAGCTTGCCTTAAGAGAACCTGCGTACACACACTCTGTCTCTAAAGGCGGGCTGCGTACACCGCGGAAAGGATTTTCAAACCCCCATTTCTCCAAAATGAACCAAAAAATTTTAATTTTATGGACTCTAACAGATGTTTTATGGTGTGTAGATTTCCCACCATGCTTGATTGGCGCGAGAGAGAACACGAAGATGTTGATTTGGCTGCCATTAATCACCAACCTTCCATTGATGCTTTGAAGGCATGCGGTCTTTACAAATACTGGGCCATACCTGACATGAGGGCCCATGTGCGCTTTCTAGAGTGGCTGGTTGAAAGGTGGAACGTTCAGGATCAGTGCTTTTACATTGGAGGGCACCAGCTCGAGATAGAGCCCTCAGATATTTACTTTCTCACTGGTTTGCCCAAGAGGGGCGAACAATTGACTCTGTCCAGGACTAGGCCGGGTGGCCAGTCCATTGCTAGTCTCCGACTAGAGTGGTGCAATAATAAAAACCAGGATAAGGGGATAGAGATCAAAAAGATATCCCGACCTGAACTTATGGTAATTGCCTTTACAGTTACCAGACTTTGCGGGGCTGCCGCTTTGCACATTGCCACTGGATCCCAGATGCGGATGGCGATTGATTGCTATCGGGGCACCATTTTCAACTGGTGCGATGCTGTGTTGGCCAACTTAAAGGGCCAACTGACTAGGACCAAAAACGGACAGCTGAAGACTTTTGGTTATGGGCCTTTAGTTGTGAGTTTTGCCCTAGAGAGGGTTCCGATTTTGATCCCACAGCAGCTCATTGTTGAGGTTGGGCCTCCCCGAGAGCCTAAGTTGACGCGATGGGTTGCGGTGATGGCCCGTCATCCTAACGAGGGCACGGAGGTTGTCCGATTTAGACCGGAGTATTTTCACTGGTTGGAGAACCAGATCTTCTCGATACAGGATTTTCCTTATGCCGGAGTTGATTTTCGTGGAGATCCGGACATGATTCTTCCACCGGGAGAACAGTGGGATGACACAGGTACTTCATTTTTCACAAGTTTTTAAATTATCTATTTTTTTGTTTTTATATCGTCTCAAAACTGACAGTGACAATTTTCAAAATGCAGATGTAGGCCCACAGCGTCCAGCCAATCTCCGGCCTTTCGAGAGAAGAGTACCAGTTGCACCGGCACCGGCCCCACAGGACGCGGCTGCAGAGACCTTAGCTGAGTTGGAAGAAGACCTAGAGCATCTTACGGCAGACATACCAGAGACTACTATAGATGATATTCCTATCAGGCTTCAGCGCTATGTCGTCGCAGTCCCAGGACCTTTTAGGAGGTTCTTGTGTAGGGTGGCGCGTGCAGTGGTGTCGTATAGAGAGCATCACCAGTGATTGGATGGTCGCTTTTGTAGACACATGTGACATTTTGGTTTTTTGTACTTATCATTTTTGCCGATCATAAGGTGTTTTTCGACCTATGATCGAAGACGATGTATTTTTTGACACACTCCTATCTATATATATCATTATTACCGGCTTATCTTGTTAAACATGTGTGATGAAATGTTTTTAAATTTACATGTATGATTATCGCAAATGTCTGTCTAACATTCGAGAAGCAATTGCATCTGCTAATGTATTTAAAGACCTTGGAATATGCTGATATTCAATGTAATCAAATTCACGTTCCAAGAGACGCACTCTCAAAAATAACCTTAATAACACTGGATTTCTAATGGGATATACTCTATTAAGCTGTAATACAATGAGTTCAGAATCTAACCTCACTATCAAACTCCGAATCCCAAACGAAATGGATTCAGACAATAATTCAATCACTGCACTGTATTCTGCAATGTTGTTTGTTGTTTGACCGAGGCTCACCCCATGCATAGAAACTAACTCGTCAGAGGGCGAATAGATAACCCAAGCTGCGGAAGAGATATTCCGTGTACTACGACAAGCACCATCAGCGAATCCAATGTACGTTTGGAGAGGCGTCGACATCTGCAATATCAAGAGTAAAACCAATATAAGCCAGAATAACGGCGAAAAACACACTTTCTAAGCTAAGCACACTATCTATACTAACAAACACACCAGCTAAAAAGAAAAACCTAACCTAACTAAAATCTCCATACCCATCATTTAAGCATAATACCTCTTTAGGTAAAGTCCATTTCTGGGTTTACCCAAAGAATCCCCGTCAAAATCTACCAGCTCATAGGCCCCTTTTGCTAGCTTTCGCTTGACAATGTAGGGCTCATGCCACATAGGAACGAATTTTCCAGCACCTAATTTATCGTTAGCTTGATCATATAATAGCACTAGGTCTCCTTCCGAAAAATTTCGAGGGGTCACATTTCGATCATACTGAGCTTTCATACGTTTTGCGTGAGTCTCGATTGCCAATGCAGTGTCACGTCGAGTCTCATCTAATTGAGCTAAGTATAATAAACGCTTCTCCTCTTCGGAAGTAGCTGGAAGTAATTCGACAGCCATTTGAAGTGACGGGATTTCGCATTCAATGGGCAGCACAGCTTCCAAACCATAAACTAGTTGGAAAGGAGTGAACCCTGTTGAAGTTTTCACTGAGGTTCGGTACGCCCAAACCGTGGAAAATAAAATGTTGTGCCAATTCGATTGATGAATACCAATGATTCATCGGATCATGATAACTAAAACTTTGTTGATGGACTCAACCAGACCATTCGCTTGTGGATAATAAGGAGTTGAGCTATCGTGACGCAAACCAAGCTGGCCTGTAAGTTCTGTCATCATAACGTTTCGAAAATGGCGCCCATGGTCAGTGATTATCGCTTGTGGGAGACCAAACCTAGCAATAATGTGATTGAATACGAAAATTGTAGTTGTCTTGCCGTCTGCCTCGAATGTAGGCATCGCCTCGGCCCACTTAGTAAAATAGTCAACCGCAAGGATGATATATGCATGCCCCCCGGCCGAGTGAGGGTTACATGTAATAAAATCGATACCCCATTTGGCAAAAGGACCAACGGAAATTATAGGGTGGAGAGGAGCAGGTGGTGCACGCATCTTGCGATCAAACACTTGACAGTTGTGGCATTTCCGGACCGCAATAATACAGTCTTTAAACAAGGACGACCAGAAGTAGCCAGCGTGCAATATCTTTTGGGCTGTGGCATACCCAGACATATGACCACCACACGCTCCAGAGTGACAGTCATTCAAAACCCTTTCAGCTTCCTCTTGAGTTAAGCAACAGCGAAAAACCAAGTCCGCCCCACGGCGATAAAGAGTATCTCCAATAATTTTGTACTGTTGGGACTGGAATCGAATTCTCCGACGTTCTGACTTTGAAACTTCGGGCCGAAAGGATTGGGTTTGGAGATAGATGATTATATCCCCATACCACGGATCTAAAATGCTGATGAGAAACAAAGATTCTTCCGTAATGGGTTCCTCTGCCACAGTTTCCGTGTCAGCACGCGGGAAATCACACATTAACTCGGCAAAAACTAAAGATTTCTTAGACTTAGATTTTTCAAATTCCAAGTCGAACTCCTGCAGGATAACAATCCATTTGGAGTACTTTCCCCCTAGCAATTGTTTAGTCAAAATGTAGATCATAGGGTTGCAATCCGAAATGACTGTAGTTTTACGGAGAAGAATGTAGTGATGAAAACGTTGGACAGCTTGAACGGCTGCCAAGGCCAATTTCTCCACATGTGAATATTTGAGCTCAATGGGATTTAACATCCGACTAAGGTAATATATCACATGTTCCATTCCGAATTAGTCTTCCTGTACTAAGACCATTCCAATGGTGGAATGAGTAGTGGCGAGGTACAAAAAGTAATCCTGGTTGTAGTTGGGAGGATACAGCAACGGTGCATGGGTCAATGCGTGCTTGAGCACATCGAAAGATTTCTGAGCTATCTCATCCCAAGAGAATTGAGCGTTCTGTTTCAAAAACCGGGTAAAACCCTTTGTAATCTCGACGTAGTTAGGAATGAATCGGCGTAAAAAGTTTGCTTTCCCCTGCAAACTTTGGAGTTGGCGAAGACTCAAAGGAGGAGGCAATTTGATGATAGCTTCTACCTTCGAGGGATCGACGCGGATGCCGGCTTTTTAAACTACAAATCCTAGCAATCGTCCCACTTCTATATAGAAGACACATTTGTGTGGGTTCAACCGAATCCGATAATGCCTACACCTCATGAAGATTGCTCATAAATGGACAAGGTGATCAGCTCGATGTAAGGAGTGAGCGGGCAAATCATCGAGATACGGTTTCACAATGTTTTTGATGTCATGAAATGCATAAGACATTGCCCTTTGAAAAGTGGCTCCGGCATTATTCAGCCCAAAAGGTAATTTTCAATAAGCAAATGTCCCCCATGGACAAATGAAAGCCATTTTTGGTTGATCGGCAGGTAGAATATTGATTTGGTTGTAACCGGAAAAACCGTCCATAAAGGAAAATATTTCACTGCCGGCACAATCATCAATTATTTGATCGATATAGGGTGTTGGATAGTTGTCCTTGGGACAAGCACGATTAATATCCCTATAGTCGATACATATTCTTATTGTTCCCTGTTTTTTGTTAACCGGAACAATATTCGATACCCTATCCGTTAACGGGATCGGATAAATGAAACCTGCTTTCAACAGCTTCTCAACTTCTGCTTTAATTGCAGCCGCTTTTCGTGGGTGAATCTAACGCAAACGTTGCCGGACGGGTTTAGCGTCCGGGTAAGTCTTGATCTCATGGACAACAATCGCGGGATCAATTCCTGGCATTTCCTCGTAAGACCAGGCAAACACGTCGCGGAATTCTTGAAATAGGGCCTTGTATGTCTGAATTTCGTCATCTGAACACGAGGCACCTATATGAATGTGCTCAACAATTCCGGGCTTGACTGAAATGTCAATGGGAATAGTGCGAGAAATGTTTCCCAAATTCAGCTCTGAATCAGGATGTTTCATTGGACTCTGAGCTTCTTTGACATATTCAGCTGTAAAGATTGATGAGAAATCGTTTTCAAAACGATCATCCTCAAGTAAAAACGAAGATCTATGATGGAGATCTTCCCATGGTAAATTGTCTACGCACAGGACTTCACAAAGTTGTTCATCAGATGACACAACTTCGGGAAACATTATTAACTCCGAGGTTGAGGTGAAAAGTGATTCCTCATGGACCACATTCATTTGGTCGATTTTGGTTGAACTCGGGTCGGTAAAAGACTGCACGGCTTCATAGGCAATTTCATATGGACTCAAAGGCATCGCATCACCAAATGAGTCTATCTCAGAGTCAGAAGGAACGATCCAAGGATCGTCATAAACAATGGTGTCTGAAGTAATCATATGAATAGATGCAAATGAAGACACGGCGTTGATTGGAGGAAAAGGAAAAGTTCCCAGTAAACTGGCATCTTTAACTAATCCTACGCCAAAATCCTTATAAGGGATAGTCGTTTTACCGACATGAACCACACTGGTTGGTTCGAAACGCGTCGACAAAAGATTGGTTATGTGATTTTGCCGAAGATTATCTTAACAATGCTGGATACTCTCTGAAGAGGCTGGGTTGGATGAAAAGTAAGCCAGCTGGTCTATGGTTACGATCTTGCCATTATGTGGAAACTTTATTACTCTGAAGACCGATGAAACGACCGCTGTCATAGCATAAGACCAACTTCGACCCAAGAGAAGGTTGTAGTCTAGAGGGGCATCAACCACCTCCACATCTAGACTAACGGTTTTTCCCTCAACCCCTATAGGCAAATCCTGTAGAATTCCAAATGGATGAAACCAATGGCCATCAAAGGCCTTAAGAATTGTCGGGGATTGATTTAGTGAAGGAGAACCAAGCGATCTCCAGCACTGTATCGACATAATACACGTGGAAGCTCCCTCATCAATTACAGTCCGATGAATAGGCCTGTTTTTTACTATCACTGGAATCTGGAAAGCCATCTGATGAGGTAAACGCGGTGTACTATTTTCTAGATCAAAGATTATTAGGTTCGGGTCCTAAATATCAACAGCTCCTATAGCCGACAAAATTAATTTACGTTGTGCTGGGCACGATTGCAGCACTTCCAAAGCCGACATTACTGAGGGTGAAACAGCTAAGTCCTCAACAATGTTGTAATTCTGGGCCGCTCTCGCATGTGGATTGAAAGCAGACCTTCGAAGTACACCCTTGGCAGGTGGTTTGATTACTAAGTCAGGGTTAGGTTTCTCGATCTGTAGTGGATCGGAACCGGGAGCTGAGGTTGATGGATTTGAATGAGAAGATTCTGCTTCTTTCGATCCATCAACAGGACTTTTACTACCATAATCTTGCAATCGAGTCGCAATCCTTACATGAGACATCATCAATATGGGTTCTTCACTGGCACTCGAGGAAGAACCTATCATCTTACTCTCCTACTTTGGAAATGGATCTTTCAAAACAGCAGGAGTTGGGGAACCCTTGACGATTTTCACAACCTCGGCCTGATGAGGGCAATCTCTTGTAAAATGATCCTCTTCACAAATAAGACAAGGATATCGAGGTTTGCGCTTTTCGTCATTGGTTTCCGACTTTTTTGTTTTCTCCTTTGGAGTCTTGTCTGCTTTATTCTTCTTCTTACCTTTCTTCTTCCCACCGTTTTTTGCTTTAGCCGTAGATGACTCTACAGCGTGAATATCAGCGGAAACTTCAGCAGAAGATTCTCCTATCAGGGAGTCTCGTAGGGTTATAATAGGAGAAGAATTCTTTGAAGACTTCTTCTTGCTTTTAGTATTCACCGTACCAATCATGCCATCAGCAGCATGAGATCCCGAAGGAGCAGCAGCGATTTGATTTGACTTTGGAAGATCTGGGATCTTTTCGTGTAACGTACCTGACTGAGTGTAAACTAAGTCAAGGTACTGCGCTTGAGCAATCACTTGCTCCTCAGTAACTACGTCGGCCTTAGTTACGTCTTCAGTAATCTTCGGTAATAATGATTTAACAAACCATTCAGCTAAGATTTGGTCCGGGATAAAAACTTTCACTAATCGCCTTCGACGTCTCCATTCATGTATATGATCGGAAATATAAGTGGACGTCGACTGTTTTAATGAAGTTAGTAGCTCTGTGCCATTATCATATCTGACCGGCAATTGAAAATGAGTTAGGAACGAGGTAGCTAACTGACTAAAATTATAAAAAGAGGCCCGTGGTAACTCAATGTACCACTTGGCCGCGAGACCAATGAGCGTACGCTGGAAAAGACATAAGCGGATCAAATCATCCGAGATGGAATTTGAAGCACACCAGAGGTGGTAAGTCATCACATGATTTGACGGATCCTCTCCAGACTTACCCTCGAACTTGGGAATGTCACTGGGCAACTTATTCGGCATTGGCGGCCAAAACGGAAGATAATTGATCGGATCGTTCGTTAGGCGCGACAAGTCTGGTAAATCCAAAGTTGCGATAAACGGTAATTGCCGATTAGGATCCCTAAAACTCTGGGTCACAAGACCAGTCCCAGGAGGAGGATATCCAGGATAACTTGGAATAGGAATCGCATTCAGGATATTGTATCCTCCCGGAAAACCAGGATTAACCAGACCGTACTGGGGTTGCTGAGGTTGTTGATAAGTGTACCCAGGATAGGGTTGATACTGGTAAACTGGCTGCTGGACAGCAGGCCCGTATTGTTACTGTCCCTGGTACGGTTGATAAGTGAATTGTGGTTGACTAGTGACAACCGTACTTAAACCAGGCTATCCTACAGGAATCTGAACCGTAGTTTGGATCGTGGATCCAGACAATGGTAAGGATGTCTGAGGAGTAGTTGCAGAGACAGTAGAAACTGGAGCTGTCGATACTCCAGAAGTAAGTGTGGTAGACTGAACAGATGTTGCGGTAGTTGCAGCAGTCGTTTGAGATGGAGTACTAGGCGCAATGGGCGACTGAGTAACTACCAAAGGTACAAAAGTTTGAACATTAGACTGGACTAGTTGCTGGGGTGAACCAGAAACTAAAGGTTGTCCAGTTTGAGATGACAACTGTATGCTTGGTTGCAACACCTATTGAACTTGCGATGGATCCCACACTATGTTCATTCCGGGGTATTGACCCATGACAGGTTGAGGATATTCAGATCCATAACCGAATTGAGGGTAGGATTGATAATTGAAAGGTACATTTCCCGTACCTTGAACATAAGATTGACCTTGGGGTGGTTGATAACCTTGACTCGAGTACTGACCTTGAGGTAGATACCCTTGAGGTAAGTACTGATACTGGGGTTGACCTTGAGGCATAAATTGATACTGAGGTTGACCTTGGGGTACATATTGAGGCTGGGGTTGACCTTGAGGAATGTATTGCACTATGGGTACATATTGTCCTTGAGGTTTCCCCCCAGACGCAATTTGTGTACCTTGAGGTTGCCCCCCAGGCGTTAATTGAGGCTGCCCCCCAGGCGGTAACTGGCCACCTTGAGGTTGAGAACCAGGAATTGAACCTAACATCATGTAAATGTCTCCTACACCCAACGGTTTATTACCATTGTTTCCAGTTAATAACCCATGTTCAATGGGTTGAGGAGATGCCCCCGCAAAAGTACCAGAAAGTGACTGATACCCAGAGGGAACAGAAGGACCACCGTACAAGAAAGATTCAGGAGATTGAGTGAACACGGACGACTGACCAGACATATTTACAGGAGTATAAATACCTCCAGGTGGATAAGGAGTACGAGGTGGAGAAAAATTTGACCCTGAGTTGTCCAAATAATTAGTTAACGAAAGATACCAAGTAGTACTTCTAGGAGGACTGTAAAAAATGGATTCATGCTCCCTTAGATCAATAGTATGTTGATCTTCAAGGATAGAGACACCTATTTCTTCTTCTGGAGCAAGTTCTTCAATAGCTATCAAACCAGAAGGAAGATTTTCGGTGATGACTCTTTCTACCCTAGGTGAATCAGGAGAACTAGAAGTTGGAGTAACAGGTTCAGATATTTCAGGTTCTTCGCCTATATCACTAGTAAATGAAAAACTACCAGCAAGCTCCGGAACTGCAACAGCTTCGGGATTATAACCTGTTTCTAGACCTTGCTAATCTGGATGGACTACCAACGACGACTCTCCTTCTTCAGGTGAACCTACTTTACTGCCACTAGGAGTTACAAGGACTTTCAAACCTTCGTAATGACCCGGGACGTCTTCAGGAGGTTCGCCCCAAAGTCTACAGGACTTCCTCAACAAATCGGCCACGGTAACAATCTCAGGAGATTGGCCCCGAAGTCTACGAGACTGTCTCGGTAATTCAGCCACAATTAAAAACTTTTAACTACTGCACACGCAAACAAAGTAAAATCTCAAAGAAAACCGCCTAAAGTCTCTAAAGAACCAAACAAATTCGAATCACACGCCTAAAGAATCTAGGGCGTCAAACCATACACAAACAGTAGCCTTCCGGACCGAAAACACTAGTTGGTGATGAAGCCCATCGCCGAATTCAGTACAGAAGTGGTGGGTGGAACAGTTACCCCGGAAACCTGCTTAATGAATAGACCGGCACAAGTTCCTCCACTTTAACCGTCTCGAGTGAAGTGAACCCCCCAGAAAATCCAAGTGATTCTAGCCGACGTCTGCTCCAGGTACAGTGGGATCTTCCCTCCACCGTCACCTCGGGTAGAATCCTAAAGATAATGGTCACTAAGGTTACCAACAACAACAAATATACCTGGGGGAACAGTCTACGACCCGATAGCACGCAAGGGCAGAGTAACAAGCTCAATCCCCTTGCCGGCTCCTTGACAATAATCCAAGGTTTACCGACAAGTGACCCCAGGCTCCTTGACAATAATCCGAGGTTTACCGTTTGTAGTACGTGCGTATCTGGCATCTTTCCCAATGAAGGAGGATTGATCCCCTCACTGGTTCGGACACGGTCTCGTGCTTCTCCTTTAAGAGGAGCTTTCCCAGAGTACAAATGAAACAGTTGGATTTATCCTACCACAAGATGAGCTACTTGTTTGGTTTTACTGTCTTGGAGAGTTAATTACTCTCCTACTCCAAGACACTAGCCTGATCTATATTGGTGTTTCAGAGCCCTAGTAAATAAAAGTTACTAAGTTGATTTTACTTTAAGCGTTAATTTTTTATGGCTTTTCTTTAGGACAAAAGGTAGTGGAGATGAAACTGATGGTGTGTAGACTCGACTGAAATCCACTAAAAAGATGCACTTAGGATGATTTATACTAATTTTCTTTTTCAATGAATTCCCTAGCTAAGAGAGTAGGAGAATGCAAAATTGATATAAAAACAACTTTCTTGGCAATGAAAATCAAAGAAACAGACTCTTTATCTTTTCCAAAGCATACAACACATGACCACTAATTACTTCACGAAAATTCCTTATCTTTTCAAAGACTCAAATGCTACTAAAGCAAACTTTTCTTCAAAAGAGTTCTTTTTGTATTTTTCCCTATATTAACAAAGCATGTAAAACTTACTTTAACAGAAATCAAAGTTAAAAAATCTATGGCAATCAAATCAACTCAATTTCATCCAAAAGCAAATCTAAGATAAATTCACCTAAAAGTAAATCTAATGAGGCAAAAGCCTAGCAAGTATGATTCGAGGATGTTTTACTCAGTCAAAATTTAACTAAGGACTAGTTAATGCAGAATCAAAAACCAGTCAAAAACAAAAATCAAAATCTTTTGTTCTTTTTCTTAAGAATAAAATTCAAAGTTTAATCAACAAACTTTTTCGAGATTCCGCAAAGGGACAACACAAAGGTGGGTTTCTCACAAGGGTAGATTCTATGAAAGGTCCGACTCCTAAGAAGACTGAAAAGACCAGGGAGATCCAAGGTTTTACAACTTCTAAAGCCAAAGTCACTACAGGACCAATGCAAAAATCAAACCCTAGGGCAAAATCTCTATGAATTTCACTAAAACTCTTGACACTGATGAAACAAGCTTAGGTGAAGATTTATGACAGGTAACCAGTGGATCTGGGCAGTAAAAACAAATTAAAAACAAAATCTATGAGGCAAAAAGGAAAAAATTGAAATTTTCTCAATTTTGACAGGGTACGCAGGCAACTTGTTTGCACAGGTGCGTGTACGCTCTGTGCACAAAGTTGCAGTGCGTACAGGTACGCACTGTGCTTAACTCAAAGGGTGCGTACTACTAGCAAAACCAAGAAAAACTAAAATCTAATTTAACTCTAAGCTATCCCACCCAAATATAGAGTCAAACAGCTAAAAACCAGAAAACAAACGACTTTTATCAAATCAAAGTTTCACACAAAGGAAAAATCATTCACATCAATGGAGTCCCCAGTGGAGTCGCCATTTTGTCATGCAGAAAGAGTCAATTTTGCGGACAAAACCAACCTCCCTAGAAGCTAAGGCTTTCTAGTGACAAACAAGACAAGTAAACACTACCTTTCTCTAAATATGCATTTAGAATACAAGTAATCAGGTGTTCATAACATACCTTTAGTCCAACGCTTTGTAGTAGTCCAGCCTCGCCGATCCGGATGAGCTCCTCCTTCTCTTCGAAACCTGCATTCACTAACAAGCCAAAATATTACATAGCACCTGAATAACTTATAAAATAACACATATTCATCATACAGACCAAGGAGTATATGAAACAAATCATGTATAACAATTTGTTGAGAAAAGTGAGCTTAATTGTATTAAGTGGAAACAAAAGAAACCATTACAACCTAAGTCTTGGTGTTGTGCAAGTCCCTCCTAGGGTCCAGCAAGAGTTCTCCTTTACTTTGATCAGATCACCCACTTCCAAATAAGGCTATGAAAGGATGGGAATCTCTCCTCTCAAGCTCTATAAGGGAGTCCTAATTCCAGCAGCATCTACCCTTAGGAATATTCAGCTTTCAACCTCCCCTCCTTCTGGCCCAATGCCTGTATTTATAGTGCTCTAGAGGAAGTTAATCAGGTCCACCATCAATGGGATAAGCCCCTCTTTGAATGGGATAGCTCCCCTCTTGATGGTATAAGCTCCTCTTTCATAGGGATACATGAACCATCTGGAGGCGCTCAATACACGTCAAACAAGCTTCTAGAATGCACTAGAAATGACCACAAGTAACTTTTTTGAAGTGAAACTTGCGCCTTTTGACCTTTACAGGAGTACGCACCCACCCCTTTACAGACAGAGCGTACAAGTACGCAGGTATTGTGAACTTGGGGTGCATACACGCAGGTAAGGCTAAGAGAAACTGCGTACCCAGAGTTATATAGATTTTTAAAGACTTTCTCTCTTTTTTGGAGTTTGACATGAAGAGCAGAGGTATGAGACTTGCCAAGGAGGATAGTATGACAGTTGATGGAGCCATACTAATTGCAAATAGTCATGGTGACAAATTTTAGTGTAACAACATTGTTGGGTGATCTTGTTTTGTGTGAGGTGAAGAGGGCTTTCAAGCTAGGAGGATGGCGCTGGTTCAGACCAAGTGGTTGTAATCTTATCTTCTACGACTTTTACTAATAAATCTATTTGAGTTTTCCTCCATACTCTTGTGTATCTTTGAATATCGTGTTGATATATGCATTTGTATGGTCAATATATATCTGATCCTATATTGTTTACAGTGAAAGATCTCTATGCTTTGATGGTATTATGTTGTTGTGAATCTACAGGTGCTCTTCGAAGTGGGACAAGTAAGGAAGGAGTGGCGAGATTCTGTCAAAGGGGAAAGGAAACAAGAAAGGAGCCAAACGAAAGATTGAGGTTGGTACTCTCTGCTTCTTTCTCATCTCTCTCTCGTAAAGGAAAAACAAGTGACTTTAATCTGTTTGTTTCTAAGATAGCTACCCGTCTTAGTGGGACTAGTAGCTCTGAATAGACACTAGATTTCTCGATAACAAAATGGAAACTCCGCTGGGGAGAAATTAGTTTGATTTCTTGTCTTCATTTGTTTGATTCATAAACTGCAGACAGAGCTTGAAGTCAAGCCAGCTAGCCTTCGAACTACATTTGCTATGCAAGTGCAAAGTAGATCAATACTACTTCAATCAATCTCCAGGTTTGTTTATGAACTGAAAAATTGACTTGCAAACATCCTAAGTTCCCTCGAGGTAGCTTGAGTAACCTCATTAGATCAGTCCTATACTTTGTAGTTACTGACTATCATTTGCTTGCCCTAAATCCCTGAACTAAACTGCAAACTGTGACCAAAAACCAAGTTAAAGTCTCGTTCCTTGACCATTGCACCATCTCCTTTAGGAAATCTGGATGCATCGCACCTCTCGTGTGCAGTAGGTGGGATGCATCCCTATTTCCTTGTGTTACAAGTGAGATGATCATACAAGACTAGATCTGCCTCCAGATTTTGGTTTTTTCTTCACACTCTTCAGTTTTATTCAGGAATTTTGCTGTCTGTGATCAGTAGACCACTGTTGAAACCCCCTTTCTTTGCATCATCCAACCTCTATTTTACAAATAATTGTGAGTGTTTTTATGTATTGTGTGCCATTTACAGTTCTCTTTTACAAAATAGTAGATTAATCGAACTATCGTCTTTTGATTTGGAAGTGTCGCAAGTGTCGTTTTCAGTCAAAGAAAAGAATATTTCTCTTTTGATAGTCGATTACATTGTTACTCTTGTATTTGATCTCAATTTATAAGTATTTCAAGTGTCGAAAGCAATTTTCAATTCAAAATTGCAAAGTGTCGTCTTGCCTTCCTGTCGTTTTTTGAAAAGAAAATCGTTAGTACTATCGCTTTGAAAGAAGAAATAATTCAGATTTTTGTTTAGCATTCTTTTTGTCATTCACACATTAAGAAAGCGGAAAACAAATACATGCACGTGCATTTACATTTAGATTGCTTGTTGATTTTGATTTAGGACAGTGCATCTAGTGTGTGCTCTTTGCTCTATGTTGAAAGGATTTCATTTCTCTTTCCTTAGTGGCTAGGATTTTCATTGCAAAAAGAAGATTAAATGACTGTTTATCATCTTAGATTGCATTTTAGGAATTGTACATCTACATCACGCGGTGAACCTGAAAGGAAAATTTCTTAATAAATATCAACTGTAAAATAAATTTAATGAACATAAAACGCTTTGGAACCTAACGCACAACATCTAGAAGTCTAGGATAGAGACGTATTCCAGCATCATAAAGCCTGGTAACTGTCGCTTTCACCATAGGTTGGGTGATTCCTCCTCTTTGAGATGATAAGTGCCAGTACGGACTTGTGCTCCCACGTACTGTCGAGTATATATTGGGAGACCACAATGGGCTATATCCTTTATCCTTAGGAAGCCATGTCTGCCGCCCTATCGATCACAATGCACTGAACACATCATTCGGGAAGATTGACTGCCGTACCGTAAAAAGTATTCTGCAGTTTTGTGATTGGTTTGGTAATCCCTCTGTCTAGATTTCCAGAGTAGTCTCTTTCATTCCTTTTCAGACTCCTTAAAAGAAAAGGTCCATCTGAGCACTTGTCACTTCAAGCTCATTAAAAATCAAAGGCGACTAGAGTCATCTTTAGCTTTTTCTTGACTCTTAAAAATTGAAAAAACAAGTTGTGTCAAAGCGTCTAAAATTTATTTTAATCTGAATAACGTCACTGTTCCCTCGTTGGTCTTAGGTTGAGAAAATGGAGTCCGCCAACCAAGTATTTCCCCTTTGGGGAAGTCCTAGTCCTTTCTCCTCTTGGGGAGATGTTGGTGCACCTAATATGGCCACATTGTCCCTCCCAGGGCTGACAATTGGCTTGCTGGTATGGTTTTTCTCGACCTCTGTCATTCAAAGCACCATGATTCCTGAATAATCGAATCAGCAACTAGATGATACCAGAGTTCCCCCCCAACCTTCTACTTCGTTTATCTCTCCCTCTCATTCTTCCTCTTCGCTTGGTAAAGATAGTAAAACTAAAAACCAAGTAACTGAGAAGAAGAAAAAGGGGAAGGAGAAGAAGAAGAAGGAGCCAACGACAAAAAGGGGCAATCGTGCATCGTCTAGTGAAAATCCACAAACTACACCGTCCAAACCTAAATCTCCATGTTTCATTTGCAAAGGAGACCACTATCACCGAGATTGTCCTTGCATCCCATGGATCCTAATGAACTGGTCTCCCCGCTTGCACAATCTGGTGTCGTCAACCTCTAAAAATCATGTTGAAAGTATACCGTCAACTAGTGAAAGCGAAGTCTCCGGACAAAAGGGAAAATCTAAATTTCCCTACAGATTGTGTGAAGGCGATCATGCCCTCCACCATTGTCCCTTCCTGGACGAAGCTAAAAGAGTGTTGGATAATCATCCTGTATCACCACAGCAACTCCCTCTTGGGTACAAGAAACTCTTGTCGAATCCATTGCTAGTTGAAAATCTGACTGACCCACCTTTAGAGTCGGTCGAAGCATCTATCATTGAAGATAAACCCTCTGAGTCCAAGACGGCAGTCGACCCAATCTTGACTTTAGAAGATTTACCTTTAGATGATACATTCATCGAAGAGAATGAGAACGACGCCGTCCAAAATATTTTCGTAAACACAGACTCCGATGAACATGGGGGCAATCTACCCATTCCTTTACCATAGGAAGGAAATTCATCAGAGTTGTATCCGGTCGTTTATTCGGTCCCACCTCCAAGCAACCTAGTCATTTCCTTCGATTGGAATCTACTAGGTAGACCCCATTTACCATCTAATGTACCATTTCGAATCATAGTGCAAACTTACAAAATGGTCATGGTTGGTACCATCAAAGATGAAGGGACTTCTGTGAGTATCCTTTCCTCAACTACTTGCAAAGTGCTTGGTTTGCCATCGCTTTTGCCTGAGATGCGATATCTGACAGGCTTCGATAAAGGAACCAGTCGGCCGTTAGGGATCCTTCCAAGTTTGCCTATAACTTTGAGGAGGAAAACCGTTTATCTGAACGTATGGTAGTCCAAGGACCTTTAGATTACAATCTACTCCTTGGGCGCGACTACATTTATAGCATGGGAGCCATCATCTCCTCACTCTTTCGAGTAATGTGTTTTCCGCATGAAGGCAGAGTGGTCCAGCTCGTAGACCATCTTTCATTCCCCAGTTCACACATAGCTAATAGTCAAATGCCATCCCTAACAGTCCTTTTTGCACAAGGAATGTCTCATCAATCTCTTATTCATCCACCTGATGAACGTGAGTGATTCGGTGGTTGTGACTGAAACCCAGGGGGCATGCACCTTCGTCTGCTTCGGCAAGAAAACTTCAGATATAGGGTAGGTTTCCGCAGAGGATATATGACTGGTCTGACACACCCGTCCGTTTAGGAAAATGGGATTAGACCGGAATAAAATACCTCTGTTAGAAGGTAGGCCTTTCCCAATAGAACAAATGTTTTGTCTGCAAATCGAAGGGTAACATGGAGAAGGTAGGCCTTTCCCGATAGAACAAGTGTTTTTTCTGCAAATTGAGGGGTAACCTAGGAAACTCTACTTCGCTATACCTGGGGGCATGCAAACCTTTTTGCATGAAAGTGAAAAACGACCATTTATTTTCTTAGTTTGTAGGTTCTTAACCCTTTAAACTCGTAGGATTGGTCGTTCCTAGCTTACATAATGAAAGGAGTCGGAGCATAATTTCGAATGGTGCAAGCTCCCTAAAAAATGAACCTATCGTTGAGACATCCTTATTATACGACTGGCACGAGCAGTTTTCCACGAAGTTCAAGCTCGTTAAAAATTAAACCTAGCAATGAGCATATGTTCCACCAGAGTTTAAGCTCATTAAAAAATGAACCCACCTCCGGTAAATAACCATTGTGAATGCATTATCATTAGATTTTGAGCCTTGGTCATGTTCTTACCATCACCTCCACTCTGTTGTTGCCGATCATTCACTTCCATTTGATTGTTTACCCCTTTTGAGGAACAGCTGCGACCAGTGATCCTATTAGCCACCTTTTACACTACCGTGATTGGATAGTTCCAAACCTTACTTGTAACCAGCTGCTATCTGAAAACATCACTCGTTCCTCAAAAAACGAGTCTCCTTTAAGCTCCTTTCGTCTAACTCGTAAAATATGAAAAGATGGCAGAGCGATTGGCCTCTCCAGCTCATTAAAGTGATTGGAAGTGCTATCCCTCCTCTAGATTTTAATCTTTTTGGACCTGAGGGATTATTACACAAAAATATCAAGCGTTTGTCTTGTTTGGCTCATTAAAACTATCAAAAAGTCATCCCTTGCGCATTGTTTTATACTTTTTCAGACGTAAGGGATTATGTTATGAAAAAGGAATATTGGAGTCTTCTTTCCGTCTCTTTTCAGACTCTTTAAAATTGAAAAGAATCGAGTTATCCTTGTCGTTAAACTCGTTAAAACAATAGTGAAAAACTTGTCCATTAAAACAAGGGCGAGTTTCACTGTTGCTAGGCTCGTTAAAACATAGTGACGGGTTTGCCCGAAGGGAAAATTATAGAACAAGCATATGTTATCCTCCTCAAGCTTGACAAAAATAAAGAGGCACTGGTCAGAAATGATTGGGGAAAATTGGGAAGAAAACTTGAAGAAACTTTATTGGTAGCAAGTCGCTCTTGAACATAACACTTTCACTCCATCACCATGATTGAGTCGAGTTGGGTTATTTCGTTCACTGGATTGGTAGCCTTAACCCCAAAAGTGGATGGTACGGTGGACCAATGGTGATATGACCAGTGATCGCTGATATGTTTAAGAGAAGTCACTCAGCGAATTCACCTACCCAGCTTGTGTCTCATCTGCTACAATACCTTCACGCTTCATGCTTTCATGACCGCCACCCTGAACGTTGTATCATCAGATCGTTTTCACCTCCACAAAATCATTTGCTCCGTTCCGTGTCATAGATGTGGGATCCATTAATGCCCTCCTATGACAGGTCACTTCTTGTCGACATCAACTCATTATCCAAGAAGCTGACCTATGGACAACCCTTCCAGTATTTTGAAGCTTGCATGCCTCAATGGCAAGTTTCTCACTTCCGACGACATGTTTACACTAATGGCCTTCGACCAAAAGATTTTGCGTGGTGTTCGACATCGACTCATGTATTCGCACCACATGAATTGTACTGCAGTACCTTGAGGGTCATTATCATCATCGGTGATTCCTCTCGCGTCTGTTAACATCTTACATCATTAGCTGGTAATCAGGCGATGTCCTTCCATGTTCGACGTCAGAACATCTTTTCACATGGATCGACTTGTACTTTCGGGCGAAGATTGAACAAGTTTTGAAGACCCCGGATCTAGTTTCATCCATCTGGGCTACGATATAATCAGGAAAATAAAGACATCAAATGTACATCATTGCTGCACAGATAATCAGCCAAACTAAGGGATGATAGCTCTACCAGAATCATCAGTCTGCACACAGACGGTTGTCTGTCCTTTGTACATGAAAATGAATTTATCAAGCTGAGCGTGGGAATGCCCGCCTCAGCTAGATCATGAAAATATTATGAAGATAATGTATTGTATTGTATCTTATTACAGGTCACCTTCCAGTGCAAAAAACCTTGGATCCTCATTATAAATCATTTCACCCGACATCAAAAGATTTACGACCTCATGCTTTGGGGGGCAACTGTTATAGACATATTTGGGCACTACAACCCCAATCACATATTTCCATAAACCAAGGGCTTCTAAGTCCCTAAAAGTGTTGTTTCGTACCCTAAAGGAGCAAGGTCAACTGATTACATCATCTCCCAGAAGTTCTCCATGAAAAGCTACTCAGAACTGGTCAAAGCAGGACCATACAGACTGCCCAGTGCTAAAGGTGCGATGCATCTCACTTTCCACATGAAAAAAGTGCGATGCATACTGGAATCCCTTCTATAGGGTAGATGAGCGAGAGCAGAAAAATGGCACAAGTAGTTTGCTAGGTGGAAACCCAGAGAATCTTCTAGAAACTGCTCATTTGACACTTGCCTCTCTGAGTTCGCCCAGGGATGAGTAAGAGATCTAAAATCTCCATGTGGAACCAGGAACTATCAGAGAGATGACACTAATCAAAATCCCAAAAGCTGACTCACCCCCCTGCAAATATCTATAAATGGATCCCTCATCCAAGAGATTCAAAGGTTGGAATTTGGTAATTTGTAAAGAGGTGCTGCTAGTTTCTCTTTGAAGACATTTGTCATGCGGAAAGAGTCAATTTTACGGACAAAATCGACCTCCCTAGAAGCTAAGGCTTTCTAGTGACAAACAAGACAAGTAAACACTACCTTTCTTTAAATATGCATTTAGAATACAAGTAATCAGGTGTTCATAACATGCCTTTAGTCCAACGCTTTGTAGTAGTCCAGCCTCGCCGATCCGGATGAGCTCCTCCTTCTCTTCAAAACCTGCATTCACTAACAAGCCAAAAGATTACATAGCACCTGAATAACTTATAAAATAACACATATTCATCATACAGACCAAGGAGTATATGAAACAAATCATGTATAACAATCTGTTGAGAAAAGTGAGCTTAATTGTATTAAGTGGAAACAAAAGAAACCATTACAACCTGAGCCTTGGTGTTGTGCAGGTCCCTCCTAGGGTCCAGCAAGAGTTCTCCTTTACTTTGATCAACTCACCCAATTCCAAATAAGGCTAGGAAAGGATGGGAATCTCTCCTCTCAAGCTCTATAAGGGAGTCCTAATTCCAGCAGCATCTACCCTTAGGAATATTCAGCTTTCAACCTCCCCTCCTTCTGGCCCAATGCCTGTATTTATAGTGCTCTAGAGGACGTTAATCAGGTCCACCATCAATGGGATAAGCCCCTCTTTGAATGGGATAGCTCCCCTCTTGATGGGATAAGCTCCTCTTTCATAGGGATACATGAACCATCTGGAGGCGCTCAATACACGTCAAACAAGCTTCTAGAATGCTCTAGAAATGACCACAAGTAACTTTTTTGAAGTGAAACTTGCGCCTTTTGACCTTTACAGGAGTACGCACCCACCCCTTTACAGACAGAGCGTACAAGTACGCAGGTATTGTGAACTTGGGGTGCGTACACGCAGGTAAGGCTAAGAGAAACTGCGTACCCAGAATTATATAGATTTTTAAAGACTTTCTCTCTTTTTTGGAGTTTGACATGAAGAACAGAGGTATGAGACTTGCCAAGGAGGATAGTATGACAGTTGATGGAGCCATACTAACTGCAAATAGTCATGGTGACAAATTTTAGTGTAACAAATTTCCCCCTAAAGTGCGAAGCCTGTAGTAGATTAGGGTTTCATATCATCTAGGAAGGGTGAAGTACTTTATCATTTCAAGGATTATCTTGTGGAGAGCCCAGTTGGAACCTGCAAGTATTCAACACAAAATACATATATAAGATCATATCATCGCTGAGGTAGGCATTCCCATACTCAAATCAAAAACTTTAACTAACAAACTAACTACTGCTCTGATACAGAAATGATTTCGCAGTACATCATAATCATAGACTTTTGTATACACAGTATGGACGCAGCCATCTATTTATGATTAGTCTACTATATAATGAATACAAAACTCCTCGCAGCCTGGATGGTGGAAACTAGATCCAGGGTCTTCATTTCTACTTCCCGAAATAGTACGATTCTATCCATGCGAATAAATGAGTTGATGTCGAGCATGGTAGAAACCACTTGATTACCAGTCGATGATGTAAACTGTTAACAAGTGTGAGAGAGACCACCAGTGATGTCAATGGTTCTCAAAGTACCCAGTACAAACCATGAGATGTGAATGAATGAGTTGATGTCGAACATTTCACGGAGTCCTTCGATCGAAAGTCAATGATGTAAACCGTCATCAAAGGCGAGAAACCTGCCATTGATGCATGCAGATTTCAAGGTACTGACGATTTCTAGGTCATCTTTCTAGATAATGTGATGATGTCAATAGAAAGCGACCCGTTGCAGACAAGCCCACAACACGAAATCATAGATCAAGTTGAAGAAACATAGCTGTAAGGACTGACTCAGGGATGGTCGAGATGGATGACGGGTATTTTGCAGATGAATGGTTTATTTGCAGTGACCTCTTGAACACATAACGACACAACAGATGGCTTGGTGACATTTGACCCAAAGTTAATACCTGGCTGAAGACTTTCAATGTGGTTTGATCAACTGTGAGGCAAAGGATTTCCCAACCCAGGTGAATGGAAAGTGTCGTGTTCAAGAGTGGTGATAAGGCTTCTTCTGAGACAAAGGATAACAAATAGGCTCATTTTTCTCTCTTTTCCCCCACCATTTCTGGCAAGTACCTCTTTATTTTTTACAAGCTTGAGGAGGATAACATATGCTTGATTATAAGCTCATCCTTCGGATGAGTCCAACTTAGTTTTGATTCGAACCGTAAGAAGGAGTGGTCTGTTCCTGTTTGTAATCGAACAGGTCCTTTACTGTGAAAATTTAACGAGTCCAGTATAGGAGAAACTCGGCGTTTTTCAATTTTAGAGAGTCTGAAAAAACTTAAGAAGACTCCAGGGTTGAACTTTTTCGTAAATTTGTGTCTCCCATGCCCAAAAAAGTATAAAATAATACTTGAGAGAACCGCTTCATTTTTTATGACCAAGGAGTACTTTCATAGTTAGTGTCTTTGACCTGAAAAGTAAAAAGCGATCAAGGACACGTCGTTTTATTTCCAATATCGAGTTTGAAACGACAAAAACCCGGCAATCTTTTCCTGTTTTTACGGTCAGAAAAAGGCTATAAGGGGACCATCTTTTAATTCCGTTTTAACGAGTGTAAAAGAAACGCTCAGAAATCTTTTCATGTTTTAGGAGTCAGAAAAGGGCTTAAAAGATGACTCTGATTTTTTGTTTGTGAAAAATGACAATTTTCCCTGAAAATCCTTTTATCCTACACAAAAACCAACACATTACTCATACCTGTTTAAAGATAGATAAAAATACTTTGAAAAATACCTTTTCACCGTGGAAAATAAACAAATTTAACATTTATTTACTCAAAAAACCTATAAAAAGGGCTTTTACCATTTTACTGTTGAGGAGAGAAAAAGGGCTTTTGGCAAGAAACTTCCCGTGGTCATTGCGGAGAATCCGACCGTCGGAATCGAACGCCATCTCATCAGGTATTCTACAACATCCTCCCTTGCATTTCCATCCATTTAGAATTTGTTTTTAAGCTTTAGTTTCATTTTTTGGAGGCCTTGGGGTTTCAAGGTCCGCTTTCGGGGTACGCAGGTGCTCCATTGGTGACCTGCGTACCCTGACATTTTCTCAGTTGGGAAAATGTCGGGCGTACGCAGCTTGCCTTAAGAGAACCTGCGTACACACACTCTGTCTCTAAAGGCGGGCTGCGTATACCGCGGAAAGGATTTTCAAACCCCCATTTCTCCAAAATGAACCAAAAAATTTTAATTTTATGGACTCTAACATATGTTTTATGGTGTGTAGATTTCCCACCATGCTTGATTGGCACGAGAGAGAACACGAAGATGTTGATTTGGCTTCCATTAATCACCAACCTTCCATTGATGCTTTGAAGGCATGCGGTCTTTACAAATACTGGGCCATACCTGACATGAGGGCCCATGTGCGCTTTCTAGAGTGGCTGGTTGAAAGGTGGAACGTTCAGGATCAGTGCTTTTACATTGGAGGGCACCAGCTCGAGATAGAGCCCTCAGATATTTACTTTCTCACTGGTTTGCCCAAGAGGGGCGAACAATTGACTCTGTCCAGGACTAGGCCGGGTGGCCAGCCCATTGCTAGTCTCCGACTAGAGTGGTGCAATAATAAAAACCAGGATAAGGGGATAGAGATCAAAAAGATATCCCGACCTGAACTTATGGTAATTGCCTTTACAGTTACCAAACTTTGCGGGGCTGCCGCTTTGCACATTGCCACTGGATCCCAGATGCGGATGGCGATTGATTGCTATCGGGGCACCATTTTCAACTGGTGCGATGCTGTGTTGGCCAACTTAAAGGGCCAACTGACTAGGACCAAAAACGGACAGCTGAAGACTTTTGGTTATGGGCCTTTAGTTGTGAGTTTTGCCCTAGAGAGGGTTCCGATTTTGATCCCACAGCATCTCACTGTTGAGGCTGGGCCTCCCCGAGAGCCTAAGTTGACGCGATGGGTTGCGGTGATGGCCCGTCATCCTAACGAGGGCACGGAGGTTGTCCGATTTAGACCGGAGTATTTTCACTGGTTGGAGAACCAGATCTTCTCGATACAGGATTTTCCTTATGCCGGAGTTGATTTTCGTGGAGATCCGGACATGATTCTTCCACCGGGAGAACAGTGGGATGACACAGGTACTTCATTTTTCACAAGTTTTTAAATTATCTATTTTTTTGTTTTTATATCGTCTCAAAACTGACAGTGACAATTTTCAAAATGCAGATGTAGGCCCACAGCGTCCAGCCAATCTCCGGCCTTTCGAGAGGAGAGTACCAGTTGCACCGGCACCGGCCCCACAGGACGCGGCTGCAGAGACCTTAGCTGAGTTGGAAGAAGACCTAGAGCATCTTACGGCAGACATACCAGAGACTACTATAGATGATATTCGTATCAGGCTTCAGCGCTATGTCGTCGCAGTCCCAGGACCTTTGAGGAGGTTCTTGTGTAGGGTGGCGCGTGCAGTGGTGTCGTATAGAGAGCATCACCAGTGATTGGATGGTCGCTTTTGTAGACACATGTGACATTTTGGTTTTTTGTACTTATCATTTTTGCCGATCATAAGGTGTTTTTCGACCTATGATCGAAGACGATGTATTTTTTGACACACTCCTATCTATATATATCATTATTACTGGCTTATCTTGTTAAACATGTGTGATGAAATGTTTTTAAATTTACATGCATGATTATCGCAAATGTCTGTCTAACATTCGAGAAGCAATTGCATCTGCTAATGTATTTAAAGACCTTGGAATATGCTGATATTCAATGTAATCAAATTCACGTTCCAAGAGATGCACTCTCAAAAATAACCTTAATAACACTGGATTTCTAATGGCATATACTCTATTAAGCTGTAATACAATGAGTTCAGAATCTAACCTCACTATCAAACTCCGAATCCCAAACGAAATGGATTCAGACAATAATTCAATCACTGCACTGTATTCTGCAATGTTGTTTGTTGTTTGACCGAGGCTCACCCCATGCATAGAAACTAACTCATCAGAGGGCGAATAGATAACCCAAGCTGCGGAAGAGATATTCCGTGTACTACGACAAGCACCATCAGCGAATCCAATGTACGTTTGGAGAGGCGTCGACATCTGCAATATCAAGAGTAAAACCAAGATAAGCCAGAATAACGGCGAAAAACACACTTTCTAAGCTAAGCACACTGTCTATACTAACAAACACACCAGCTAAAAGGAAAAACCTAACCTAACTAAAATCTCCATACCCATCATTTAAGCATAATACCTCTTTAGGTAAAGTCCATTTCTGGGTTTACCCAAAGAGTCCCCGTCAAAATCTACCAGCTCATAGGCCCCTTTTGCTAGCTTTCGCTTGACAATGTAGGGCTCATGCCACATAGGAACGAATTTTCCAGCACCTAATTTATCGTTAGCTTGATCATATAATAGCACTAGGTCTCCTTCCGAAAAATTTCGAGGGGTCACATTTCAATCATACTGAGCTTTCATACGTTTTGCGTGAGTCTCGATTGCCAATGCAGCATCACGTCGAGTCTCATCTAATTGAGCTAAGTATAATAAACGCTTCTCCTCTTCGGAAGTAGTTGGAAGTAATTCGACAGCCATTTGAAGTGACGGGATTTCGCATTCAATGGGCAGCATAGCTTCCAAACCATAAACTAGGTTGAAAGGAGTGAACCCTGTTGATGTTTTCACTGAGGTTCGGTACGCCCAAACCGTGGAAAATAAAATGTTGTGCCAATTCGACTGATGAATACCAATGATTCATCGGATCATGATAACTAAAACTTTGTTGATGGACTCAACCAGACCATTCGCTTGTGGATAATAAGGAGTTGAGCTATCGTGACGCAAACCAAGCTGGCCTGTAAGTTCTGTCATCATAACGTTTCGAAAATGGCGCCCATGGTCAATGATTATCGCTTGTGGGACACCAAACCTAGCAATAATGTGATTGAATACGAAAATTGTAGTTGTCTTGCCGTCTGCCTCGAATGTAGGCATCGCCTCGGCCCACTTAGTAAAATAGTCAACCGCAAGGATGATATATGCATGCCCCCCGGCCGAGTGAGGGTTACATGTAATAAAATCGATACCCCATTTGGCAAAAGGACCAACGGAAATTATAGGGTGGAGAGGAGCAGGTGGTGCGCGCATCTTGCGATCAAACACTTGACAGTTGTGGCATTTCCGGACCGCAATAATACAGTCTTTAAACAAGGACGACCAGAAGTAACCAGCGTGCAATATCTTTTGGGCTATGGCATACCCAGACATATGACCGCCACACGCTCCAGAGTGACAGTCATTCAAAACCCTTTCAACTTCCTCTTGAGTTAAGCAACAGCGAAAAACCAAGTCCGCCCCACGGCGATAAAGAGTATCTCCAATAATTTTGTACTATTGGTACTGGAATCGAATTCTCCGACGTTCCGACTTTGAAACTTCGGGCCAAAAGGATTGGGTTTGGAGATAGATGATTATATCCCCATACCACGGATCTAAAATGCTGATGAGAAACAAAGATTCGTCCGTAATGGGTTCCTCTGCCATAGTTTTCGTGTCAGCACGCGGGAAATCACACATTAACTCGGCAAAAACTAAAGATTTCTTAGACTTAGATTTTTCAAATTCCAAGTCGAACTCCTGCAGGATAACAATCCATTTGGAGTACTTGCCCCCTAGCAATTGTTTAGTCAAAATGTAGATCATAGGGTTGCAATCCGAAATGACTGTAGTTTTACGGAGAAGAATGTAGTGACGAAAACGTTGGACATCTTGAACGGCTGCCAAGGCCAATTTCTCCACATGTGAATATTTGAGCTCAGTGGGATTTAACGTCCGACTAAGGTAATATATCACATGTTCCATTCCGAATTAGTCTTCCTGTACTAAGACCATTCCAATGGTGGAATGAGCAGTGGCGAGGTACAAAAAGTAATCCTGGTTGTAGTTGGGAGGATACAGCAACGGTGCATGGGTCAACGCGTGCTTGAGCACATCGAAAGATTTCTGAGCTATCTCATCCCAAGAGAATTGAGCGTTCTGTTTCAACAACCGGGTAAAACCCTTTGTAATCTCGGCGTAGTTAGGAATGAATCGGCGTAAAAAGTTTGCTTTCCCCTGCAAACTTTGGAGTTGGCGAAGACTCGAAGGAGGAGGCAATTTGATGATAGCTTCTACCTTCGAGGGATCGACGCGGATGCCGGCTTTTGAAACTACAAATCCTAGCAATCATCCCACTTCTATACAGAAGACACATTTGTGTGGGTTCAACCGAATCCGATAATGCCTACACCTCATGAAGATTGCTCATAAATGGACAAGGTGATCAGCTCGATGTAAGGAGTGAGCGGGCAAATCATCGAGATACGGTTTCACAATGTGTTTGATGTCATGAAATGCATAAGACATTTCCCTTTGAAAAGTGACTCCGGCATTATTCAGCCCAAAAGGTAATTTTCAATAAGAAAATGTCCCCCATGGACAAATGAAAGCCATTTTTGGTTGATCGGCAGGTAGAATATTGATTTGGTTGTAACCGGAAAAACCGTCCATAAAGGAAAATATTTCACTGCCGGCACAATCATCAATTATTTGATCGATATAGGGTGTTGGATAGTTGTCCTTGGGACAAGCATGATTAATATCCCTATAGTCGATACATATTCTTATTGTTCCCTGTTTTTTGTTAACCAGAACAATATTCGATACCCAATCCGTTAACGGGATCGGATAAATGAAACCTGCTTTCAACAGCTTCTCAACTTCTGCTTTAATTGCAGCCGCTTTTCGTGGGTGAATCTGACGCAAACGTTGCCGGACGGGTTTAGCGTCCGGGTAAGTCTTGATCTCATGGACAACAATCGCGGGATCAATTCCTGGCATTTCCTCGTAAGACCAGGCAAACACGTCGCGGAATTCTTGAAATAGGGCCTTGTATGTCTGAATTTCGTCATCTGAACACGAGGCACCTATATGAATGTGCTCAACAATTCCGGGCTTGACTGAAATGTCAATGGGAATAGTGCGAGAAATGTTTCCCAAATTCAGCTCTGAATCAGGATGTTTCATTGGACTCTGAGCTTCTTTGACATATTCAGCTGTAAAGATTGATGAGAAATCGTTTTCAAAGCAATCATCCTCAAGTAAAAACGAAGATCTATGATGGAGATCTTCCCATGGTAAATTGTCTACGCACAGGACTTCACAAAGTTGTTCATCAAATGACACAACTTCGGGAAACATTATTAACTCCGAGGTTGAGGTGAAAAGTGATTTCTCATGGACCACATTCATTTGGTCGATTTTGGTTGAACTCGGGTCGGTAAAAGACTGCACGGCTTCATAGGCAATTTCATATGGACTCAAAGGCATCGCATCACCAAATGAGTCTATCTCAGAGTCAGAAGGAACGATCCAAGGATCGTCATAAACAATGGTGTCTGAAGTAATCATATGAATAGATGCAAATGAAGACACGGCGTTGATTGGAGGAAAAGGAAAATTTCCCAGTAAACCGGCATCTTTAACTAATCCTACGCCAAAATCCTTATAAGGGATAGTCGTTTTACCGACACGCTGGATACTCTCTGAAGAGGCTGGGTCGGATGAAAAGTAAGCCAGCTGGTCTATGGTTACGATCTTGCAATTATGTGGAAACTTTATTACTCTGAAGACCGATGAAACGACCGCTGTCATAGCATAAGACCAACTTCGACCCAAGAGAAGGTTGTAGTCTAGAGGGGCATCAACCACCTCCACATCTAGACTAACGGTTTTTCCCTCAACCCCTATAGGCAAATCCTGTAGAATGCCAAACGGATGAAACCAACGGCCATCAAAGGCCTTAAGAATTGTCGGGGATTGATTTAGTGAAGGAGAACCAAGCGATCTCCAGCACTGTATCGACATAATACACATGGAAGCTCCCTCATCAATTACAGTCCGATGAATAGGCCTGTTTTTTACTATCACTGGAATCTGGAAAGCCATCTGATGAGGTAAACGCGGTGTACTATTTTCTAGATCAAAGATTATTAGGTTCGGGTCCTAAATATCAACAGCTCCTATAGCCGACAAAATTAATTTACGTTGTGCTGGGCACGATTGCAGCACTTCCAAAGCCGACATTACTGAGGGTGAAACAGCTAAGTCCTCAACAATGTTGTAATTCTGGGCCGCTCTCGCATGTGGATTGAAAGCAGACCTTCGAAGTACACCCTTGGCAGGCGGTTTGATTACTAAGTCAGGGTTAGGTTTCTCGATCTGTAGTGGATCGGAACCGGGAGCTGAGGTTGATGGATTTGAATGAGAAGATTCTGCTTCTTTCGATCCATCAACAGGACTTTTACTACCATAATCTTGCAATCGAGTCGCAATCCTTACATGAGACATCATCAATATGGGTTCTTCACTGGCACTCGAGGAAGAACCTATCATCTTACTCTCCTGCTTTGGAAATGGATCTTTCAAAACAGCAGGAGTTGGGGAACCCTTGACGATTTTCACAACCTCGGCCTGATGAGGGCAATCTCTTGTAAAATGATCCTCTTCACAAATAAGACAAGGATATCGAGGTTTGCGCTTTTCGTCATTGGTTTCCGACTTTTTTGTTTTCTCCTTTGGAGTCTTGTCTGCTTTATTCTTCTTCTTACCTTTCTTCTTCCCACCGTTTTTTGATTTAGCCGTAGATGACTCTACAGCGTGAATATCAGCGGAAACTTCAGCAGAAGATTCTCCTGTCGGGGAGTCTGGTAGGGTTATAATAGGAGAAGAATTCTTTGAAGACTTCTTCTTGCTTTTAGTATTCACCGTACCAATCATGCCATCAGCAGCATGAGATCCCGAAGGAGCAGCAGCGATTTGATTTGACTTTGGAAGATCTGGGATCTTTTCGTGTAACGTACCTGACTGAGTGTAAACTAAGTCAAGGTACTGCGCTTGAGCAATCACTTGCTCCTCAGTAACTACGCCGGCCTTAGTTACGTCTTCATTAATCTTCGGTAATAATGATTTAACAAACCATTCAGTTAAGATTTGGTCCGGGATAAAAACTTTCACTAATCGCCTTCGACGACTCCATTCATGTATATGATCGGAAATATAAGTGGACGTCGACTGTTTTAATGAAGTTAGTAGCTCTGTGCCATTATCATATCTGACCGGCAACTGAAAATGAGTTAGGAACGAGGTAGCTAACTGACTAAAATTATAAAAAAAGGCCCGTGGTAACTCAATGTACCACTTGGCCGCGAGACCAATGAGCGTATGCTGGAAAAGACGTAAGCAGATCAAATCATCCGAGATGGAATTTGAAGCACACCAGAGGTGGTAAGTCATCACATGATTTGACGGATCCTCTCCAGACTTACCCTCGAACTTGGGAATGTCATTGGGCAAATTATTCGGCATTGGCGGCCAAAACGGAAGATAATTGATCGGATCGTTCGTTAGGCACGACAAGTCTGGTAAATCCAAAGTTTCGATAAACGGTAATTGCCGATTAGGATCCCTAAAACTCTGGGTCACAAGACCAGTCCCAGGAGGAGGATATCCAGGATAACTTGGAATAGGAATCGCATTCAGGATATTGTATCCTCCCGGAAAACCAGGATTAACCAGACCGTACTGGGGTTGCTGAGGTTGTTGATAAGTGTACCCAGGATAGGGTTGATACTGGTAAACTGGCTGCTGGACAGCAGGCCCGTATTGTTACTGTCCCTGGTATGGTTGATAAGTGAATTGTGGTTGACTAGTGACAACCGTACTTAAACCAGGCTGTCCTACAGGAATCTGAACCGTAGTTTGGATCGTGGATCCAGACAATGGTAAGGATGTCTGAGGAGTAGTTGTAGAGACAGTAGAAACTGGAGCTGTCGATACTCCAGAAGTAAGTGTGGTAGACTGAACAGATGTTGCGGTAGTTGCAGCAGTCGTTTGAGATGGAGTACTAGGCGCAATGGGCGACTGAGTAACTACCGAAGGTACAAAAGTTTGAACATTAGACTGGACTAGTTGCTGGGGTGAACCAGAAACTAAAGGTTGTCCAGTTTGAGATGACAACTGTATGCTTGGTTGCAACACCTGCTGAACTTGCGATGGATCCCACACTATGTTCATTCCGGGGTATTGACCCATGACAGGTTGAGGATATTCAGATCCATAACCGAATTGAGGGTAGGATTGATAATTGAAAGGTACATTTCCCGTACCTTGAACATAAGATTGACCTTGGGGTGGTTGATAACCTTGACTCGAGTACTGACCTTGAGGTAGATACCCTTGAGGTAAGTACTGATACTGGGGTTGACCTTGAGGCATAAATTGATACTGAGGTTGACCTTGGGGTACATATTGAGGCTGGGGTTGACCTTGAGGAATGTATTGCACTATGGGTACATATTGTCCTTGAGGTTTCCCCGCAGACGCAATTTGTGTACCTTGAGGTTGCCCCCCAGGCGTTAATTGAGGCTGCCCCCCAGGCGGTAACTGGCCACCTTGAGGTTGAGAACCGGGAATTGAACCTGACATCATGTAAATGTCTCCTACACCCAACGGTTTATTACCATTGTTTCCAGTTAATAACCCATGTTCAATGGGTTGAGGAGATGCTCCCGCAAAAGTACCAGAAAGTGACTGATACCCAGAGGGAATAGAAGGACCGCCGTACAAGAAAGATTCAGGAGATTGAGTGAACATGGACGACTGACCAGACATATTTACAGGAGTATAAATACCTCCAGGTGGATAAGGAGTACGAGGTGGAGAAAAATTTGACCCTGAGTTGTCCAAATAATTAGTTAACGAAAGATACCAAGTAGTACTTCTAGGAGGACTGTAAAAAATGGATTCACGCTCCCTTAGATCAATAGTATGTTGATCTTCAAGGATAGAGACGCCTATTTCTTCTTCTGGAGCAAGTTCTTCAATAGCTATCAAACCAGAAGGAAGATTTTCGGTGATGACTCTTTCTACCCTAGGTGAATCAGGAGCACTAGAAGTTGGAGTAACAGGTTCAGATATTTCAGGTTCTTCGCCTATATCACTAGTAAATGAAAAACTACCAGCAAGCTCGGAAACTGCAACAGCTTCGAGATTATAACCTGTTTCTAGACCTTGCTAATCTGGATGGACTACCAACGATGACTCTCCTTCTTCAGGTGAACCTACTTTACTGCCACTAGGAGTTACAAGGACTTTCAAACCTTCGTAATGACCCGGGACGTCTTCAGGAGGTTCGCCCCGAAGTCTACAGGACTTCCTCAACAAATCGGCCACGGTAACAATCTCAGGAGATTGGCCCCGAAGTCTACGAGACTGGCTCGGTAATTCAGCCACAGTTAAAAACTTTTAACTACTGCACATGCAAACAAAGTAAAATCTCAAAGAAAACCGCCTAAAGTCTCTAAGGAACCAAACAAATTCGAATCACACGCCTAAAGAATCTAGGGCGTCAAACCATACACAAATAGTAGCCTTCCGGACCGAAAACACTAGTTGGTGATGAAGCCCATCGCCGAATTCAGTACAGAAGTGGTGGGTGGAACAGTTACCCCGGCAACCTGCTTAATGAATAGACCGGCACAAGTTCCTCCACTTTAACCGTCTCGAGTGAAGTGAACCCCCCAGAAAATCCAAGTGATTCTAGCCGACGTCTGCTCCAGGTACAGTGGGATCTTCCCTCCACCATCACCTCGGGTAGAATCCTAAAGATAATGGTCACTAAGGTTACCAACAACAACAAATATACCTGGGGGAACAGTCTACGACGCGATAGCGCGCAAGGGCAGAGTAACAAGCTAAATCCCCTTGCCGGCTCCTTGACAATAATCCAAGGTTTACCGACAAGTGACCCTAGGCTCCTCGACAATAATCCGAGGTTTACTGTTTGTAGTACGTGCGTATCTGGCATCTTTCCCAATGAAGGAGGATTGATCCCCTCACTGGTTCGGACACGGTCTCGTGCTTCTCCTTTAAGAGGAGCTTTCCCAGAGTACAAATGAAACAGTTGGATTTATCCTACCACAAGATGAGCTACTTGTTTGGTTTTACTGTCTTGGAGAGTTAATTACTCTCCTACTCCAAGACACTAGCCTGATCTATATTAGTGTTTCAGAGCCCTAGTAAATAAAAGTTACTAAGTTGATTTTACTTTAAGCATTAATTTTTTATGGCTTTTCTTTAGGACAAAAGGTAGTGGAGATGAAACTGATGGTGTGTAGACTCGACTGAAATCCACTAAAAAGATGCACTTAGGATGATTTATACTAATTTTCTTTTTCAATGAATTCCCTAGCTAAGAGAGTTGGAGAATGCAAAATTGATATAAAAACAACTTTCTTGGCAATGAAAATCAAAGAAACAAACTCTTTATCTTTTCCAAAGCATACAACACATGACCACTAATTACTTCACGAAAATTCCTTATCTTTTCAAAGACTCAAATGCTACTAAAGCAAACTTTTCTTCAAAAGAGTTCTTTTTGTATTTTTCCCTATATTAACAAAGCATGTAAAACTTACTTTAACAGAAATCAAAGTTAAAAAATCTATGGCAATCAAATCAACTCAATTTCACCCAAAAGCAAATCTAAGAGAAATTCACCTAAAAGTAAATCTAATGAGGCAAAAGCCTAGCAAGTATGATTCCAGGATGTTTTACTCAGTCAAAATTTAACTAAGGACTAGTTAATGCAGAATCAAAAACCAGTCAAAAACAAAAATCAAAATCTTTTGTTCTTTTTCTTAAGAATAAAATTCAAAGTTTAATCAACAAACTTTTTCGAGATTCCGCAAAGGGACAACACAAAGGTAGGTTTCTCACAAGGGTGGATTCTATGAAAGGTCCGACTCCTAAGAAGACTGAAAAGACCAGGGAGATCCAAGGTTTTACAACTTCTAAAGCCAAAGTCACTACAGGACCAATGCAAAAATCAAACCCTAGGGAAAAATCTCTATGAATTTCACTAAAACTCTTGACACTGATGAAACAAGCTTAGGTGAAGATTTATGATAGGTAACCAGTGGATCTGGGTAGTAAAAACAAATTAAAAACAAAATCTATGAGGAAAAAAGGAAAAAATTGAAATTTTCTCAATTTTGACAGGGTACGCAGGCAACTTGTTTTCACAGGTGCGTGTACGCTCTGTGCACAAAGTTGCAGTGCGTACAGGTACGCACTGTGCTTAACTCAGAGGGTGCATACTACTAGCAAAACCAAGAAAAACTAAAATCTAATTTAACTCTAAGCTATCCCACCCAAATACAGAGTCAAACAGCTAAAAACCAGAAAACAAACGACTTTTATCAAATCAAAGTTTCACACAAAGGAAAAATCATTCACATCAATGGAGTCCCCAGTGGAGTCGCCATTTTGTCATGCGGAAAGAGTCAATTTTGCGGACAAAACTGACCTCCCTAGAAGCTAAGGCTTTCTAGTGACAAACAAGACAAGTAAACACTACCTTTCTCTAAATATGCATTTAGAATACAAGTAATCAGGTGTTCATAACATACCTTTAGTCCAACGCTTTGTAGTAGTCCAGCCTCGCCGATCCGGATGAGCTCCTCCTTCTCTTCGAAACCTACATTCACTAACAAGCCAAAAGATTACATAGCTGAATAACTTATAAAATAACACATATTCATCATACAGACCAAGGAGTATATGAAACAAATCATGTATAACAATCTGTTGAGAAAAGTGAGCTTAATTGTATTAAGTGGAAACAAAAGAAACCATTACAACCTGAGCCTTGGTGTTGTGTAGGTCCCTCCTAGGGTCCAGCAAGAGTTCTCCTTTACTTTGATCAACTCACCCAATTCCAAATAAGGCTAGGAAAGGATGGGAATCTCTCCTCTCAATCTCTATAAGGGAGTCCTAATTCCAGCAGCATCTACCCTTAGGAATATTCAGCTTTCAACCTCCCCTCCTTCTGGCCCAATGCCTGTATTTATAGTGCTCTAGAGGACGTTAATCAGGTCCACCATCAATGGGATAAGCCCCTCTTTGAATGGGATAGCTCCCCTCTTGATGGGATAAGCTCCTCTTTCATAGGGATACATGAACCATCTGGAGGCGCTCAATACACGTCAAACAAGCTTCTAGAATGCTCTAGAAATGACCACAAGTAACTTTTTTGAAGTGAAACTTGCGCCTTTTGACCTTTACAGGAGTACGCACCCACCCCTTTATAGACAGAGCGTACAAGTACGCAGGTATTGTGAACTTGGGGTGCATACACGTAGGTAAGGCTAAGAGAAACTGCGTACCCAGAGTTATATAGATTTTTAAAGACTTTCTCTCTTTTTTGGAGTTTGACATGAAGAGCAGAGGTATGAGACTTGCCAAGGAGGATAGTATGACAGTTGATGGAGCCATACTAACTGCAAATAGTCATGGTGACAAATTTTAGTGTAACAACATTGTTGGGTGATCTTGTTTTGTGTGAGGTGAAGAGGGCTTTCAAGATAGGAGGATGGCGTTGGTTCAGACCAAGTGGTTGTAATCTTCTCTTCTACGACTTTTACTAATAAATCTATTTGAGTTTTCCTCCATACTCTTGTGTATCTTTGAATATCGTGTTGATATATGCATTTGTATGGTCAATATATATCTGATCCTATATTGTTTACAGTGAAAGATCTCTATGCTTTGATGGTATTATGTTGTTGTGAATCTACAGGTGCTCTTCGAAGTGGGACAAGTAAGGAAGCAGTGGCGAGATTTTGTCAAAGGGGAAAGGAAACAAGAAAGGAGCCAAACGAAAGATTGAGGTTGGTACTCTCTGCTTCTTTCTCATCTCTCTCTCGTAAAGGAAAAACAAGTGACTTTAATCTGTTTGTTTCTAAGATAGCTACCCGTCTTAGTGGGACTAGCAGCTCTGAATAGACACTAGATTTCTCGATAACAAAATGGCAACTCCGCTGGGGAGCAATTAGTTTGATTTCTTGTCTTCATTTGTTTGATTCATAAACCGCAGACAGAGCTTGAAGTCAAGCCAGCTAGCCTTCGAACTACATTTGCTATGCAAGTGCAAAGTAGATCAATGCTACTTCAGTCAATCTCTAGGTTTGTTTATGAACTGAAAAATTGACTTGCAAACATCCTAAGTTCCCTAGAGGTAGCTTGAGTAACCTCATTAGATCAGTCCTATACTTTGTAGTTACTGACTATCATTTGCTTGCCCTAAATCCCTGAACTAAACTGCAAACTGTGACCAAAAACCAAGTTAAAGTCTCGTTCCTTGACCATTGCACCATCTCCTTTAGGAAATCTGGATGCATCGCACCTCTCGTGTGCAGTAGGTGGGATGCATCCCTATTTCCTTGTGTTACAAGTGCGATGACCATACAAGACTAGATCTGCCTCCATATTTTGGTTTTTTCTTCACACTCTTCAGTTTTATTCAGGAATTTTGCTGTCTATGATCAGTAGACCACTGTTGAAACCCCCTTTCTTTGCATCATCCAACCTCTATTGTACAAAGAATTGTGAGTGTTTTTATGTATTGTGTGCCATTTACAGTTCTCTTTTACAAAATAGTAGATTAATCGAACTATCGTCTTTTGATTTGGAAGTGTCGCAAGTGTCGTTTTCAGTCAAAGAAAAGAATATTTCTCTTTTGATAGTCGATTACATTGTTACTCTTGTATTTGATCTCAATTTATAAGTATTTCAAGTGTCGAAAGCAATTTTCAATTCAAAATTGCGAAGTGTCGTCTTGCCTTCCTGTCGTTTTTTGAAAAGAAAATCGTTAGTACTATCGCTTTGAAAGAAGAAATAATTCAGATTTTTGTTTAGCATTCTTTTTGTCATTCACACATTAAGAAAGCGGAAAACAAATACATGCACATGCATTTACATTTAGACTGCTTGTTGATTTTGATTTAGGACAGTGCATCTAGTGTGTGCTCTTTTCTCTATGTTGAAAGGATTTCATTTCTCTTTCCTTAGTGGCTAGGATTTTCATTGCAAAAAGAAGATTAAATGACTGTTTATCATCTTAGATTGCATTTTAGGAATTGTACATCTACATCACGCGGTGAACCTGAAAGGAAAATTTCTTAATAAATATCAACTGTAAAGTAAATTAATGAACATAAAACGCTTTGGAACCTAACGCACAACATCTAGAAGTCTAGGATAGAGACGTATTCCAGCGTCATAAAGCCTGGTAACTGTCACTTTCACCATAGGTTGGGTGATTCCTCCTCTTTGAGATGATAAGTGTCAGTACGGACTTGTGCTCCCACGTACTGTCGAGTATATATTGGGAGACCACAATGGGCTATATCCTTTATCCTTAGGAAGCCATGTCTGTCGCCCTATCGATCACAATGCACTGAACACATCATTCGGGAAGATTGACTGCCGTACCGTAAAAAGTATTCTACAGTTTTGTGATTGGTTTGGTAATCCCTCTGTCTAGATTTCCAGAGTAGTCTCTTTCATTCCTTTTCAGACTCCTTAAAAGAAAAGGTCCATCTGAGCACTTGTCACTTCAAGCTCATTAAAAATCAAAGGCGACTAGAGTCATCTTTAGCTTTTTCTCGACTCTTAAAAATTTAAAAAACAAGTTGTGTCAAAGCGTCTAAAATTTATTTTAATCTGAATAACGTCACTGTTCCCTCGTTGGTCTTAGGTTGAGAAAATGGAGTCCGCCAACCAAGGATTTCCCCTTTGGGGAAGTCCTAGTCCTTTCTCCTCTTGGGGAGATGTTGGTGCACCTAATATGGCCACATTGTCCCTCCCAGGACTGACAATTGGCTTGCTGGTATGGTTTTTCTCGACCTCTGTCGTTCAAAGCACCATGATTCCTGAATAATCGAATCAGCAACTAGATGATACCAGAGTTCCCCCCCAACCTTCTACTTCGTTTATCTCTCCCTCTCATTCTTCCTCTTCGCTTGGTAAAGATAGTAAAACTAAAAACCAAGTAACTGAGAAGAAGAAGAAGGGGAAGGAGAAGAAGAAGAAGGAGCCAACGACAAAAAGGGGCAATCGTGCATCCACTAGTGAAAATCCACAAACTACACCGTCCAAACCTAAATCTCCATGTGTCATTTGCAAAGGAGACCACTATCACCGAGATTGTCCTTGCATCCCATGGATCCTAATGAACTGGTCTCCCCGCTTGCACAATCTGGTGTCGTCAACCTCTAAAAATCATGTTGAAAGTATACCGTCAACTAGTGAAAGCGAAGTCTCCGGACAAAAGGGAAAATCTAAATTTCCCTGCAGATTGTGTGAAGGCGATCATGCCCTCCACCATTGTCCCTTCCTGGACGAAGCTAAAAGAGTCTTGGATAATCATCCTGTATCACCACAGCAACTCCCTCTTGGGTACAAGAAACTCTTGTCGAATCCATTGCTAGTTGAAAATCTGACTGACCCACCTTTAGAGTCGGTCGAAGCATCTATCATTGAAGATAAACCCTCTGAGTCCAAGACGGCAGTCGACCCAATCTTGACTTCAGAAGATTTACCTTTAGATGATACATTCATCGAAGAGAATGAGAACGACACCGTCCAAAATCTTTTCGTAAACACAGACTCCGATGAACATGGGGGCAATCTGCCCATTCCTTTACCATAGGAAGGAAATTCATCAGAGTTGTATCCGGTCGTTTATTCGGTCCCACCTCCAAGCAACCTAGTCATTTCCTTCAATTGGAATCTACTAGGCAGACCCCATTTACCATCTAATGTACCATTTCGAATCATAGTGCAAACTTACAAAATGGTCATGGTTGGTACCATCAAAGATGAAGGGACTTCTGTGAGTATCCTTTCCTCAACTTCTTGCAAAGTGCTTGGTTTGCCATCGCTTTTGCCTGAGATGTGATATCTGACAGGCTTCGATAAAGGAACCAGTCGGCCGTTAGGGATCCTTCCAAGTTTGCCTATAACTTTGAGGAGGAAAACCGTTTATCTGAACGTATGGTAGTCCAAGGACCTTTAGATTACAATCTACTCCTTGGGCGCGACTACATTTATAGCATGGGAGCCATCATCTCCTCACTCTTTCGAGTAATGAGTTTTCCGCATGAAGGTAGAGTGGTCCAGCTCGTAGACCATCTTTCATTCCCCAGTTCACACATAGCTAATAGTCAAATGCCATCCCTAACAGTTCTTTTTGCACAAGGAATGTCTCATCAATCTCTTATTCATCCACCTGATGAACATGAGTGATTCGGTGGTTGTGACTGAAACCTAGGGGGCATGCACCTTCGTCGGCTTCGGCAAGAAAACTTCAGATATAGGGTAGGTTTCCGCAGAGGATATATGACTGGTCTGACACACCCGTCCGTTTAGGAAAATGGGATTAGACCGGAATAAAATACCTCTGTTAGAAGGTAGGCCTTTCCCAATAGAACAAATGTTTTGTCTGCAAATCGAAGGGTAATGTGGAGAAGGTAGGCCTTTCCCGATAGAACAAGTGTTTTTTCTGCAAATTGAGGGGTAACCTAGGAAACTCTACTTTGCTATACCTGGGGGCATGCAAACCTTTTTGCATGAAAGTGAAAAACGACCATTTATTTTCTTAGTTTGTAGGTTCTTAACCCTTTAAACTCGTAGGATTGGTCGTTCCTAGCTTACATAATGAAAGGAGTCGGAGCATAATTTTGAATGGTGCAAGCTCCCTAAAAAATGAACCTATCGATGAGACATCCTTATTATACGACTGGCACGAGCAGTTTTCCGCAAATTTCAAGCTCGTTAAAAATTAAACCTAGCAATGAGCATATGTTCCACCAGAGTTTAAGCTCATTAAAAAATGAACCCACCTCCGATAAATAACCATTGTGAATGCATTATCATTAGCTTTTGAGCCTTGGTCGTGTTCTTACCATCACCTCCACTCTGTTGTTGCTGATCATTCGCCTCCATTTGATTGTTTACCCCTTTTGAGGAACAGTTGTGACGAGTGATCCTATTAGCCACCTTTTACACTGTCGTGATTGGAAAGTTCCAAACCTTACCTGGAACCAACTGCTATCCGAAAACATCACTTGTTCCTCAAAAAACGAGTCTCCTTTAAGCTCTTTTCATCTGACTCGTAAAATATCAAAAGATTGTTGAGCGATTGGCCTCTCCAGCTCGTTAAAGTGATTGGAAGTGCTATCCCTCCTCTAGATTTTAATATTTTTGGACCTGAGGGATTATTACACAAAAAGATCGAGCGTTTGTCTTGTTTGGCTCATTAAAACTATCGAAAAGTCATCCCTTTCGCATTGTTTTATAATTTTTCGAACTTAAGGGATTATGTTACGAAAAAGGAATATTGGAGTCTTCTTTCCATCTCTTTTCAGAATCTCTAAAATTTAAAAGATCCGAGTTATCCTTGTCATTAAACTCGTTAAAACAATAGTGACAAACTTGTCCATTCAGACAAGGGCGAGTTTCACTGTCACTAGGCTCGTTAAAACATAGCGACGGGTTTGCCCAAAGGGAAAATTATAGAACAAGCATATGTTATCCTCCTCAAGCTTGAAAAAAATAAACAGGTACTGGTTAGAAATGACTGGGGAAAATTGGGAAGAAAACTTGAAGAAACTTTATTGGTAGCAAGTCACTCTTGAACATGACATTTTCACTCCATCACCATGATTGAGTCGGGTTGGGTTATTTTGTTCACCGGTCATATCACCATTGGTCCACCGTACCATCCACTTTTGGGGTTAACGCTACCAATCCATTTCAGTGTCGCCGATATGTTCAAGAGAAGTTGCTCAGAGAATTCACCTACCCAGCTTGTGTCTCATCCGCTACAATACCTTCACGCTTCATTCTTTCATGACTGCCACCCTGAACCTTGTATCATCAGATCGTTTTCACCTCTACAAAATCATTTTCTCCATTCCGTGTCATAGATGTGGGATCCATTAATGCCCTCCTATGATAGGTCACTTCTTGTCGACATCAACTCATTATCCAAGAAGCTGACCTAGGGACAACCCTTCCAGTATTTTGAAGCTTGCATGCCTCAATGGCAAGTTTCTCACTTCTGGCGACAAGTTTACACTAATGGCCTTCGACCGAAAGATTTTGCGTGGTGTTCAACATCGACTCATGTATTCACACCACGTGAATTGTACTGTAGTACCTTGAGGGTCATCATCATCATCGATGATTCCTCTCGCGTCTGTTAACAACTTACATCATTGGCTAGTAATCAGGCGATGTCCTTCCATGTTCGACATCGGAACATCTTTTCAGATGGATCAACTTGTACTTTCAGGCAAAGATTGAACACGTTTTGAAGACCTCGGATCTAGTTTAATCCATCTGAGCTGTGATATAATCAGGAAAATAAAGACATCAAATGTACATCATTGCTGCACAGATAATCATCCAAACTAAGGGATGATGGCTCTACCAGAATCATCAGTCTACACACAGATGGTTGTCTGTCCTATGTACATGAAAATGAATTTATCAAGTTGAGCATGGGAATTCCCACCTCAACTAGATCATGAAAATATTATGAAGATAATGTATTGTATTGTATCTTATTACAGGTCACCTTCCAGTGCGAAAAACCTCGGATCCTCATTATAAAGCATTTCACCCGACATCAAAAGATTTACGACCTCATGCTTTAGGGGGCAACTATTATAGACACATTTGGGAACTACAACTCCAATCACATATGTCCAAAAATCAAGGGCTTCTAAGTCCCTAAAAGTGTTGTTTCGTACCCTAAAGGAGCAAGTCAGTTGATTACATCATCTCCCAGAATTTCTCCATGAAAAGATACTCAGAACTGGTCAAAGCAGGACCATATAGACTGCCTAGTGCTAAAGGTGCGATGCATCTCACCTGCCACATGCAAAAAGTGCGATGCATACTGGAAAGCCCTTCTATAGGGTGCGATGAGCGAGAGTAGACAAATGGCACAAGCAGTTTGCTAGGTGGAAACCCAGAGAATCTTCTAGAAACTGCTCATTTGACACTTGCCTCTCTGAGTTCGCCCAGGGATGAGTAAGAGATCTAAAATATCCATGTGGAACCAGGAACTATCAGAGAGATGACACTAATCAAAATCCCAGAAGCTGACTCACCCCCCTGCAAATATCTATAAATGGATCCCTCATCCAAGAGATCCAAAGGTTGGAATTTGGTAATTTGCAAAGAGGTGCTGTTGGTTTATTTTTGAAGACATTTTTGGGTGATCTTTCTTTGTGTGAGGTGAAGAGGGCTTTCAAGCTGGGAGGATGGCACTGGGTCAGAACAAGTGGTTGTAATCCTCTCTTCTACGACTTTTACTAATAAAGCTATTTGATTTTTCCTCCATACTCTTGTGTATCTCTGAATATTGTGTTGACATATGCATTTGTATGGTCGATATATATCTAATCCTATATTGTTTACAGTGAAAGATCTCTATGCTTTGATGGTATTATGCTGCTGTGAATCTACAGGTGCTCTTCGAAGCGGGACAAGTAAGGAAGCAGTGGCGATATTCTGTCAAAGGGGAAAGTAAAAAAGCAAGGAGCCAAACGGAAGATTGAGGTTGGTACTCTCTGCTTCTTTCTCATCTCTCTCTCATAAAGGAAAAACAAGTGACTTTAATCTGATTGTTTCTAAGATAGCTACCCGTCTTAGTGGGACTAGCAGCTCTGAATAGACACTAGATTTCCTGATAATAGACTGCAGGTCCAGAATCCTCTTGTTTAGGGACAACAGGTTCATCAGTCATATGTTCAAGGACAATAGGTACCATATCCATATGTCCAAGGTCAACAAGCTCAACAGCCTTTCAACCCGTATGTTGCTTATCAGCAACCTATTCCTGGATAGTTCCAAGGTATTCAAGGTCAAAATCCTCCCTATGGTCAAGGTAATCCGCAATGGGGTAGCCTTAGATGCCATATCGCCAAAAGCCCCCACTATGGTCCCAAAATCCTTACCAGCAGGGATGGGCCCCTCCCTATGGGTCCACTTATCAACCTCCTGTGCCTTATAACACTCAATTACCTTTCTTGGCTACACTCGAGTTGCTAGATGTATCGCGCCTTACAAATGATTTGATCCTTCATTTGTCATACTGGCCTCCGATGTTGTCCAAGTTACCAAGTGATTGCCCAAAGTTCAATGGGAAGGCTAAATAGGATCCTCAGGCCCAAGTGATGACATATCACCTCTTGTGCTCGTCGATCTCATACGTGGACGATTCCATTTGTCTCTGTCTTTTCCAATGAACCCTCGGAGGTGCTGCAGCGAAATGGTACATTGAGCTACCTTGAAGTACTTACCATGACTTTAACTCATTAGTTATGGCTTTCCTCACCCATTTTAGTTGTCGGTTCGCTATGAAACTGGCATCTATTTGCTCACATCGCTTAGGCAAGATACCGCGACGCACATCTCTGACCACATCCATGAATGGAGACGTAAGCGTCACTTAATCAAATTCAAGATTGTTGAATAGTTGCTCACTGAATGGTTTACCAAATCATTCGTAAGCCCAATTTCTCATGATATAGCTATGGGTGGATGCATCACTGAAGTGCAGGCCATCACTCGTGCCCAGTACTTGGATCTAGTTTACTCTCAATCTGGCACTTTATACGAGTTATTACCCAATGCTCCACAACCATCATCAAAGTCACCAGTTGTTCCTCCCGTCGATGGAGTTATTGGTTCAGTATCCCAGACCCCTACTAAAACTTCTTCCAAACAGAAGTCAGTCTCAAATGCTGCTCCTAATAGTTCATCTCAGAAACCGCCTGGGCCTGGTAAAACCTCATAGGTCCATGTTGTCCAGTATACCGCAGCATACAAATCCTCGAAAGAAAAAAATAAATTCAAAGGCAAAGCTAAAGCCTTTCCCGAAACAAGGTCCTCCCAAATTTTCTGCTAGCGAATCTTTGCAACAGAAACCTAAGTATCCCTGCCTCATTTTTGAGGAAGATCACTACAGCAAGGATTGTCCTCGATGATCCAAAGTTAGTCGCCTGCTCAAAGGGACCCCTAATGTCCTCAAATATTTGTTTCTGTCTCATCAAAACCAAATGGTAGACCAACCCCAATCTGCTTCCTCCGGATCTCAAGTGTTCATGATGAGCATGCCTATTAATGTGGCTACCCGATCGAAAGACTATCAAACTCCAGCTCTGAAAGCTGGGAAAGAGAAAGAAGTTTCACCTTCTTCTTCTACCCCAAGTTTTGGCCCTCTGCAAATTGAGCGCCCTAACCCTAATTCTGCTACGTGGCCACCCTCTTGAGTTGTACTGTGGAAATCCTCATGTAATCCCAACGCTTGAGCTACTCAGCACTACAATATTGTTGAGGATTTGGCTCAGGCACCATCAACCATGTCGGCTCTAGAGGTACTCCAAAGCTTCCCATCGCAGTGGAAATCTTTGCTGCCAACTATCCAGGGCATCGATCCCACCAATTCCAATTTGATATTTTTTGATATGGAGAACCATGTTCCACAGCTCCCTCATCATATTTCCTTTCTTATTCAGATAATCATCAATGAGAATACCATCCACCACACTGTCATCGATGAAGGTGCTTCCACCTGCATCATGTCAACCGCATGTTGGAAGGCTATTGGTTCCCCTGCACTGAACCAGTCTCTGAACACTTTGGAAGCTTTCGATGGGCACGATTCACGATCCTTCAGTGTCTTACCTAACCTTGCCATCACCCTAGAAGGCAAGACAGTGCAATTCGAAGTAGAAATTGTAGATGCCAATCTCAATTATAATCTTCTACTCGACCGAAGTTGGACTCATGCCATGCATGTAGTAGCCTCCTCTTTGTTTCACATGATCCATTTTCCCCATCAAGGGAAGATTTTCATTGTTGACCAGTTGACTTTCTTCTCCTCTTCCTCCTTGGATGGCAATGTTCTGTACGTCAAGCACTCTGGTGCTCCCTATGAGAGTGTGGGAGCAGGTCTCTTCAAAGATTCTGCCTTAATGGGAATTTTTCCACTCCCACCTCCTCATATTGCCTCTGTCAACATGATCTCGGTCAAATCTGATCCCTAGGTCATACCTGCACCAGATCTTGTTGATACTTGGGGCGAGGTTATGCTACTTAGTCCTATCGAAGTCAATTACGTGGAAATTGTTTCAGCTTCAAACTCTGCATCCTCTGGTTCTCATATGTTGAAGACCTCTCTCGATATGTACTCTCAATCCCATTGGCTTGGCACTTTGGAATCGTCTGATCCCTTAACCGAGACCTTCCTTGCTAATGAAGGTATCATGGAAATCATGTCTCTCGAGGAACCACCATGGATAGATACTCATCATCACTCCCCATTCCTGCCTCACCCATCGGTCATGTCTACTGCTTTCGAAGAGTCCTCTTCTCCATTTCCGCCACCGATTGTTACTCATGAAGTATGGTTGGAAGGAAATCTAGGTAATATTACCCAAACGATGCCGATTAACATTTCTATCAAACCCGGTATCGTTGAACACGTTCATATTGGGGTATCTTGTTCTCCGGATTAGATCAAGACATATACTCGTCTATTTCAGGAATTATGTGATGTGTTTTCATGGTCTTACGAAGAAATGCCCAGCATTGATCGTAGCATTCTGGTGCACGAAATACCAACGTATCCGCACGTGAAGCCCGTTCGCCAATGGCTTCGCCAGGTGCACCCTAGGAAGGTCGCTGCCATTAAAGGTGAAGTTGAAAAGCTTCTCAAGGTTGGGTTCATCTATCCCATCCCCCTTATAAACTAGGTGTCCAATATTGTCCCGATGACTAAAAGACAAGGCACGATCCACGTTTGCGTGAATTATCGAGATCTTAATCATGCCTATCCTAAAGACAACTATCCTACTCCCTTCATTGATCAAATCATTGATGAATGTGTCAGGAGCGAGATCTTTTCCTTTATGGATGGTTTTTTTGGTTATAACCAGATTAATATTGCACCGGCCGATCAAGAAAAGACAGCCTTTATCTACCCATGGGGTACGTTCGCATACAAGAAGCTCCCTTTTGGCCTCAAAAATGTTGGAGCCACGTTTCAATGGAAAATGTCTTATGCATTTTATAATATTCACAACATTGTCCAACCTTACTTGGATGACCTTCCCGCTCATTCTCGTAAGCACCAAGATCACCCAGACCATCTTCGGTAGATTTTTCTACACTGCAGTCACCATAAAATTCGATTAAATCCACACAAATGTGTTTTCTGCATGGAATCAGGATGACTCCTCGACTTCATCATTTCCAAGGATGGTATTCGCCTAGATCCGCTAAAAGTCAAGGCCATTGTAAATTTACCCCCTCCATCCTCAGTACACCAACTCCAGAGCCTGTAAGTAAAGGCCAACTTTCTCCATCATTTTATACCCAACTATGCTGGACTAGCTACAGGATTTACCCGGTTGCTCAAAAAAGGAACACCCTTTGCATGGGACGAGGTGCCCCAAAAATATTTTGACGATCTCAAGGTCATCCTCATAAATGCTCCTCTGTTGCACCCATCGTACTATTATCAAGATTACTTCCTTTACCGAGTTGTGGCCCCTAGCACCATTGATATGGTCTTGGTCCAAGACGAAAATGAAGTAGCTAACATTTAATCTACTACCTTACTCAGAATCTCCTCGACACTAAAATGCGTTATGCACATATCGAGAAGATGGCTTCGGCTATCATTCAGGTTGTTCAACGCTTTCGGCACTATATCCTTTTACGTACGACTACAGTGATTTCTGAATGCAACCCTATGACATATATCCTGACTCATCAGTTGCTGGGGGGCAAGTATTCTAAATGGATCATCATCCTGCAAGAATTTTATTTGTCTTCACTACTGCCAAATCTATGAATTCACTTGTTTTTGCTGAATTGATTTGTTCCCTCCCCTCCAAGGCTCTCCCTGCTGGTGCAGATGAACAGCTTCTAGATGAGACCCTTTTCCTAATTAGCACCCTTTATCCATGGTACAGTGATATCATTGTGTATCTCCAAACGTCCACGTTTCAGTCCGCATTGACCAAGGATGATCGTCGAAGGATTCGGCATCACTCCCAACCCTACCGTATTATTGGCGATACTTTATACCGTGTCGGTGTCGATTCAGTTCTTCATCGATGCCTTACAATCGAGGAAGCTGAAAGATTTCTCAATGATTGCCACTCCGAGGCATGTGGTGGTCATATGTCTGGTTACGCTACAGCTCAAAAAATCCTTTGCGTTGGTTATTTTTGGCCGTCTATCTTCAAGGACTGCATTCTTTCTGTTCGTAAGTGCCACGAATGCCAAATTTACCAACGCCAGATGCATGCCCCACCTACTCACCTACACCCCGTCATTACCGTTGGTCCCTTTGCCAAATGGGGCATCAATTATATGACATGTAACCCTCCTTCGGTCGGGGGCATGGCTATATTATCATCGTTGTGGATTATTTCACCAAATGGGCTGAAGTGATGCCTATAGATTCTGCAGATGGTAAGACGATGGCTCAATTCCTCTTTAACCATGTTATTTCCAGGTTCGACATACCCCAATCCATTTTCACAGACCATGGCTCCCATTTCAGAGATTACATGATGGTTGAGTTGACATCTACATTGGGCTTGCGCCACGATAGCTCGACCCCATATGACCCTCAGACCAACAACCAAGTTGAAGTCATGAACAAGGTCTTGGTCACAATGCTTCAGCGTACTATTGGGATGCACAAGTCAAATTGGCATCTCATGCTCTTTTCAGCTCTGTGGGCCTACCAAACCTCAACCAAAGACACAACTGGTTTCACACCATTCCAGCTAGTCTACGGTCTAGAAGCAACGTTTCCGATCAAATGCGAGATTCCTTCACTCAAGTTAGTTGTTGAACTCCTCCCCGAAACGTCACTTCAAGATGAACGCCTCTTATATTTAAAATGACTAGACGAGACTCGCTGTCTCGCTACCTTGGTCATCGAAGCACAAAATAAACAGGTCAAATCCCATTTCGATTAGTCGGTCTCCCCTCACGCATTATCTGAGGGTGATTTGGTCTTATTATATGACCAAGCTAATGAAAAGCTAGGGGCAGGAAAGTTCGAACCTATGTGGCATGAGCCCTATATCATGAAATGTGTTTTGCAGAAAGGAGCCTATGAGCTTATTAATTATGAAGGAAATCCTCTCGATAAGCCCTGAAATGAGATTTACCTCAAAAAGTACTATGCCTATGTCATATTTCATGGTTACTTATGTACATTAGTGTGTGATTCATTTTTGTACAGCATGGTTTTGTGTGATAGTTTTCAAACGGCTTTCCTATTTACTATGCTTTTCTTGCTTTGCAGATGTCTGCGACTCCTCACATTGGTTTCACTGGTGGTGCTTGTCGTACTACCCGAAACCTATCATCCACGGCATGGGCTATTTATGACCCTAACAATGAATTGGTTGGCCTTCAAGGTATCTACCTAGGTCGCACAACCAACAACATTGTTGAATACAGTGTGGTCATCGAACTATTGTCAGAATCCATCGCCCTAGGCATCAGAGAATTGGTTGTCAACCTGGATTCACAACTTGTCGTCATTCAACTCAACGGGCAATATTCCATCAGGAACCCTCAAATATTGAGAATGTATCTCTGTATCTATATATTGGAAAGGAATTTTGATTATATTATATATCATCATATTCCTAAACGCATGAATACATTGACAGATGCATTAGCTAATTATGTGTTGGATAGACATTTACGAAACATGTAAAATATAAGACAAACCATTTGTACCATAATAGATAGGAAAATACAACATATATATATATGGTGAGAATGTTTGATACATCAGAACCCAAAAAAAATAATATGTGTCTAAAATAACATCGGCGGCTCGCAGGCCTCATACATCCGTGGCACGCGGGCCACAAAAAATATGTAAATGCTGGACCTAGGAACTAATCAGCATGGTGATCATGGTAGCATGAGACGACTCATGCAACATGACTCAGAAATCAGCGGATCCAATCTGAGACTCCCACCGTGTGTCTCTGGTCCCGACGGGGAATTTCTCCTACCCGAGCATACTTCGGGATACCATGAGTTAACCCCACAAGGTTCCTCGCAATCTCCTCCTTGTTGTCGCTCCCTTCCTGATAAGGGGCGACATCATCGATAGGGGGGGGGACACGCCTGGCTATCGGGGACATCCCAGCTGGCCACTCTGGTCCAACATCTGCATTAACGAGAGAAATGTTATAAGCATATATATACCAAAAACAATTAAATTTTTTATTTTTTACCTTCGTCATCAAAGTCCTCTCCATCTGGTAAGCGCATGTCTGGATCTCCACAGAAATCAGTGCCGTTGTATGTCCAGTCCTCCACGATGATCTTCTGTCATTGTAACCATGAAAAGAATGCAGGTTGGTATGACATACACTGACCCCCAGTGATCCTTGGCATCAAACGACTCCAGCAGGACGTCTGCGGATCGTGTGGCATAGGAGGTTCCACCTCAATCAGCTGATACTGGAATAGTGGTAATCATTCCAGGAAGAAGGTCACAAGTACAGATCCGAAGCAAAATTCCTTCAGATTCCCCGCTTTGCCTCTGGACAACTGGCGCTTGATGTTCATATTCATGGCCTCTACCCAATTGAATATCGTAGGAGTTGTGCAATCAATAGCATAAAGTAACTTCGACTTGTTAGTCTCATGTTCTGCCTGGGACCCCACCACTCTGTTCATAGTCACCAGCAGCACCCTCAGTGTCAGATCCTGCACACTAGAAATCTCTATCTTCCCACTCTTGGATTTCAGGACCTCAGGGCAGTGTTCGGCAAGCAAGGAAGATATGCTTGCCCCAATTGGACGTGACCCATACAAGTTCACTATCTCACCTCTACGAGACAGTCTAGTGATGAAGTAAATATCTAAAGTTTCCAACTCCAACTCCTGGTCGCCAATGACAAAAATCTCCCGATTAATGTTCCAAAGACTAATCAGGTATCGAAGCAACTCGGGTTGGGCCCGCATTCCTAGCGTAAGAAAGAATTTGAGGAGCCCACAAGCCCTCAAAGCCTCCAAGGAAATTTGGGTCATTCATCGCCTGGGTGTCAACATCTTCATGTTCCCGTTCTTTCCAATCCACCATTTTCAGTGTTTCTCTCCTGCAAAAGCCATTAATTTGAGTCAATAATCATCCTTGGCACATAAACTTCAAGTTTAAACGGTCAGTTTTTGAGAAAATACAGTTTTGCCCTATCCACAGCGGTGATGTGCCTGTTTTAAAAAAATTGCGCCGATTGGTGCGGATGGATTTGTTAATCACCCTTGCCCAGTGCAATTCCATGCCCAAAAATCATGCTGACCGAGGGCGAAAAATATTTTCAAAAACCTCCTTAAAAATCTAAAAAAATAGCTAAAAGCATAAATAAATAGCATGAAAATGGAGCTCAGGGCTTCAGCTGTTACCTGGAACTGGTGGCTCATCGATTGACCTCTCGGATCTCCCGCAATCTACTCTGGAACAATTAGGGAAAAAGTGGGTAAAAATTCTTCACAGCAAAGGTAAAATGGTAAATGGTACAAATATATTTGCTTTTCCCTTTTTTAATCATTTTTTCATGAAAATATCAGGTTGTGTAAATATTTTGACCTATTTTTCCTCAAGGACTCGATAATACACTTTACCTTACTTGTGCAGCGATAGGTGATGGATGTTCGACGATGATGATGAGTCATGTTTCAGCTCTTTTCTCAACTCATTAAACTTATATGAAAAGATTGTCGAGTATTTTTTCCCTTTTTGACTCGTTAAAGAGAATAAAAATGGGGTTCCACTTTCAGCTCTTTTACGATCCTTTAAAAATGAAAAGATGGTCGATCCCTTATCATTTTGAACTTGTTAACAGATGTGAAATGTCATGCACCTAGTATAAGTTTACCCCTTTTTCGGGCTAGGAGGCACTATTTACGAAAAAGGTACTCCTTCACTGAAATGGTCAAGCGGTTCTCTCAAGTATTGTTTTCTACCTGTTCGGGCTCGAGAGACACAAATGTATGAAAAGGGACCACGTGGAGTTTTCTTTTACATGTCTTTTTCAAACTCTCTAAACATGAAAAAGATACTAAGTTACACCTTTTTCAAACTCGTTAAAATATTAAACAACATCGGATTCGTCACCATGACGAACATGAGCTTCTCCTTCCTAGGGCTCGTTAAAATTACTAGGTTAGATTCGTCCGAAGGATGAAATTACAGTGCCAACATCTATTATCCCCTTCAAGCTTGCGATTTAAAAAATAATTTGGGTACTTTCCAGAAATGGTGGGAGAAAATTTGGAAATCTATCAGTCGTTTCGGCAGCTTACTCTTGAACATGATACTTTTCGCTTCGTGTTGGGTTGGGACATCCTCCTTTGTATCGTTGACCTTCCTGGGTTTGGGTCATTCATTTTTTCCTTCCATTTGATCTCTACCACGTCGTCATGACCACCAATCCTATGGATCCAAAAGCTGCCAAACTTCCAGTTGTGTCGCTGATATGTTTAAGAGTTTTCCTTCTGCAGTTACACTTACCACTGATTCTCTGTATCATCCAAAATCATTTTTCATCCTCTCGTCTCGCATCGATGATTTGGGATTCATTATGGCCCTCCTTCGACATGGTCACTTTCTGTCGACTTCAACTCATTATCCAAGAAGTTGATCGAGAGACTCCCTTCTAGTACCTTAGAGCTTGCATGCCCTAATGGAAAGTTCTTCGCACTCGACAACAATTTCACATCATTGGCTTTAGATCGAGTGATTTCACGGGTGTTCGACTTCAGTTCCTATATTCACATTCCGTGAATTGTGCTGATAGTACCTTGAGGACCATTTTCATTATTGATGGTTTCTCTCGCACTTGTTAACATTTTACATCATTGGCTGGTACTCAAGCGAATTTCTAGCATGTTTGGTGTCAACACATCTATTCGCATGCTAGGATCTGTACTCTGATTGGGTCGTGTTGGAGCACAAGACCCTAGACTCAGATCACAAAAGTCTAGGTTGCGAAGTGATTTGACATGGTTATGATGATATGCATGTCTCTTTCCAATGGCTGGCTATGACCAGAACATGAGTTATCATAGAGGATCCTTCTCATTATTGGATGGTTGCAACCATAACTTGGTTTTTTTATGATCTTCCTTAATGGATGGTTGCGCCCGTACTTAGATCCATTTACATGATCATTCTCTAGATGGCTATGTCAATGCCATGATTCATGTATCATTTGACAGAGACCTCATTTTATGTATATGTATATGTACTTGCTTGCAGGTTTTCTGACGACAAACTATGGTTCCCCGCACTGATTTATAAATCATTTCATCCCTCACTCCAACTTGGCCTTCATGCTTTAGGGGGCATCTGTTACATAGCATTTTGTCACTATCCCTATACTTCCCATTCCTTGATCCTGTAGGACCTCGACAGTGAACCCTGCATGCTTTGCCCTCATGAAGAAACTCCCATTGTGTCCCTCTTCATGAGCAGATAAATTCCCTTTTGCACCATTTCCCCTGAAACTTCTGTTTTGCCCAGTTTACAAGACCGGCGCTAATGGTCTTTGCTCCCCCCCCATGATGATGTGCAGAGATTAGCACTACTCCTCACGCCGACCGGAGCGACTGAGTTGTGTTCCAGTCACGCCGGTACTGTTATGGAAAGTTTTTTAAATTAGAGCCGAAGCTTCCATCTCCAGAAGCTCCGTAATGGAAGTTTGGTAAATGGTTTGGCTGAATGGGGTCGAGGATAACAGTTTGGGCTCCTTTCCCCTATAATGATGGAACTACCTCAAGGGATAAGTCCTTCTCCCATGAGAATGGGATCCATCTCCCATCCATATTTCCTATATAAAACTCCCTTCTTCCAAAGCACAAGCTAGTCATAGTTTTTTGGTTGAGTGTTGATGCTATTTTGGTTTGGAGTAGACAGCAAGCTATTACTAGTTGTAGCTAAGTTGTGTGAGGGAGAAGTGTGATTTGGTTTAGAGTGAAGCCTAAAGGGAAGAGCCTTAAAACTATTGTTGATTGAAGCCATCATGGAATGTTAGCATAAGTGTGTGGGAACCTGGTCTTGTCAGAGGAAGACTGCAACGTCAAGACGAATGGTTGTAATCTCTCTTTGATATTAGTATATGCAACTATCGATTGATTTCCTACATGTTTTGTAATATTACATATTCATGGCTTAATGTTTCTTGACTTGTTAAGTAGGTTGAATTGCAATTTGTCTATTATTATGTTTGTTGTCTGTTGGTGTTTACTTGTTTTAGGAGCTTGAAGAATGAAGTAAGAGATAGCTAGAGTGAGCAAGCGAGGACATCATCAAGCAAGATAAGTGGACCAAGAGGTAGGCCCTCTTGATTGATTCTAACCTAAGGAAATCTTCCATAGAATGTATCTGTTGTTGATAGAGCCATTATCAGACTAGAGGAATTTGTTCGTGTCCGCACTTATAATTTTACTTCAACACAAGGCCCCACCTGGACTTTCTTTTCACTATAAATATCATATTGCGTGTTATAAGTGATTTTGGGTACCTCTTCGTAGATGTGCCAAATGCATAACAACCGGCCCCACTCACCAAGTCGTCCCAACATGTTAATATCGGTGGGACTTGCCCGTCTTCCCTTAAAAATATTTGGGGTACCAAACCTTTGGGACACGTGGACAGATCTAACCCTTTGTGAAATCTGATGGCTAGGATATATCTTTCCTACGCCCTTGGTCATGGCTCTAATTCGCATGTTTTAACAAAGTCTTAAACCCTTTTTCTCTGAAATATCTATGTTTCCAATGTCGTGTTGTGGTATCTATTAATACATGTATAAGCGGACATGCCCAGAGGCTTTGATGCATAATATATAGACATACATGAGTATATACAAGTCCTTCAGGTCATCCCTCTTGGGCTTGTATCACTTCGGTCCAAACTTGACCTGTGAAAGCATAGATGAACTATGAGTTCATATATATATATATATATCCTAAGCTTACAGGAAAATACCAACCTATTAACCAAGTCATTTTAATCTAGGCAATTAATTGATTATTAGATATTTGTCTATCTCCTCTATACTCAGCCGATCAGACCAATTTAAGGACTCATAATGACTACAAGAGAAATCCACTCCTAAATACTAACTTAAATAATTATCGACTCTATTTCCAACAAATAAAAATAAGTACAAGAGCATGAGCAAGCGTTAATATATTTTCCTTCAGGGATCAATAATAAAACATATACGTTTATACACATTGTTTCCCTACAATCTTGGAATTAGATATGGGGACACAATTGGCCTTTCAATGACTATGATGCATTCTGGTGCCATATACAACTAGAGTTACTTCATGGTTATGATTGCCATACTTTGAGCAATGTAAACTCGACAAGTAAGAGATTCACACAAGAACATACATAGTAAATAGAGATCTAAGTTATGAACTGCAACATTCCCTTGTACCACACAGGGATATACTTATATGTGTGCATATATATATATACATACACACACACACACACACACAAACAGATATATATATATATATATATACATACATACATACATACATACATATATATATATATATACACATATATATATCCACATATATACACACACACACATATATATATACACACGTATATATATATATATATATATATATATATATATATATATATATATATATATATATATATACACACACAGAGATATATATATATATATATATATATATATATACACACACACACACACACACATATATATATATATATGACAGTGAATTCATTGTGAGATCTTCCCGGTCCAACCTTTCATGTTAACTGCAAATATTCATCATAATGATTCAAGCTTGAATGTCATATATGTAATCACTTCTCACACATGAACTCATTACATTATTCAATTGTTTCCAATAAAATATGGACGACCATACAAATCATCCATATAAACATCAAAGTCACAAGTCATGCCTCAAACCTCAACATTACAATCCATGATAAACTAGTACATCAAGACAAGCATAAAGCATTTAGAAAATAAGAGCCATAATCAGACACTTATCTTTGATAGGTTGAACTAGGAAACTAATATTGGTACTTCAACTCTCCACCCAACCTTGGACACTACACAATCAAGCCTTTCTTGTAGTAGTCACCCCCGAGTCAGATTACAGATCTTGAGGATGAGTGCTTAAGGGATTAAACCAAATCTACTAGCTAAAGCATGGACTCTAGAGGACCTTCCACTGTTGATCTGATAATGAGATCTTAGACAATTATTAAGGTATTACATACTCATGTGCATGGATTTTCCTATATTACTTAGTGCAATGGATCGATAAGATTGCGAATAACATAAACAATGAAGCAGTTAAAGAAACATAATAGACAACACACATAACACAGCAAGTTTAATCTGGAGTTCACCCAAAACTCTTGGGCTACGTCTCCTGGTCCAGCCTTCAGTGGTGGCCTCTCTATTATGTCTTTGAAAACAGAGTTTTACAAAAGTAAGCTCAATTTGAGTCACACACAACAGATACAAAACAACAAGGCTTTACTTGGATCCCCCAAGTCTTTCTGAGTACAGAGACTCTCCTCACTAACTCTCTGTCTTTGTTTTCTCTCTATCTCAGCACTGCCTGTCTCTATCTTCTGTCTTCTGTGGCTTTAAACCCAATCGGCACTGTCTGTTCGTTTCCCCTTCTCGGGCTCTCTGGCTCCTGGCCTCTATCCGCTTGAATCCCCTTCTCAGCGAGCAATCATGGCATAACATCTTCAAGGAAGGTGGCCACCTATTCTGCAACAAAAGGGACCATTGGGCCTATGAAATCCCCAAAAATAGTGTTCTCTGTTTACACAGAGAAATACACTAAAAACTGTGAAAACCCACCAATCTGTCATTTATCGGATTTGAAATATTTTAAATTCTTCCTTATAACTCCTATCAGGTCTGCCTTTATATCGCCATGACATCTCCATCATTGATCTGAGAGATCTTGATCCAATGGCTAAGGTTCATTTCAGACGGCTCACGCTTATGGGGGTTAATCGCCCGAAAAGGGTGGTTTTCTCTCTCCGGTGCCTGGCCACGTGGCAACCAGTGTATGGGCTCGGGCGGAGCCCGACCAAAACCACTTACCATCTACGGCCCGCCCGAAATCCCACTTGTTTCAGAACTGAAAACATATATATATGCATGTATAAACCCTTTCGAGTCTGGTTTATCGCTTTATTCGCATTTTCTTTGGTTTTTGTTTATTTAACGAAAATGTGAATTTACATAGAAAAAGCCCTATTTCTGGATCTCAAAATATATCAAATATCATTCATAATTTTATCGGGTCCAGCTATCGCAGTCACAGTTGTTATCAGCCCCGCTCCTTTGCATAGCTCCGATATCCTCCACCTGCCATCGTCGATTGCGATATGCCGATCGGATCTTGGCCATTGATCGGCCAAATCCAACGGCTCCTATGCATCATTCCTTTGACCTCCGATAGGCCTTATTTCACTGTTTTTTTCATGTTTTTGCCTCCCGATAGTGTAATCTGCCTTTTTAAAAGGTTCTTCTCAAGCGATAGTCTTGAATGTTTGAAGATTTAGAGGGTGTTTTGGATCCATTTTGGATCACTCCTTCCCACTGAAAAGGTTTTTGGACCACCAAAAGTTGGTTTTTAAGCATCAATCAAGTGAGGATACAGCTTCCTCACTTGCCCAATCTCTATCCATCTTGCACTGCTTGGTTTTGAACCTTTCAGTCCGATTCTGAGGTACTCAAAGTCCCCTTTGCGCTTAGTTCTCACCTTCCTGTCCAGAACTGTATCTTCCTGCAGCTCATTGAGATATTCATGGCAACAGATCATCAATATAAGGCAACTAACTTTTCTCTTCGGGATATTCAATCAATGAAGGTTCAAAAAGTCTCATGTTCTCTGCATTTACTACTGAATAGATGTGCATGTAAGCTGGAAAATCAAGGCAAAAGGCGTTCTCACCAATTTTCTCAAGTATCTTGAAAGGCCCATACCTTATTGGATTCAGCTTTTTACCTTCACCTTGCATTCTATCTTTGATTATGTACAGCCAGACTTGATCACCAACTTGGAAGTTATGCTCAATTCGATGCTTATCATGCCTTGCCTTGTACTTGGCCTGGCTCTTTTCCAGTTGTTCCTGCACTACCTAGTGAATTTCTTGGATCTGTTCAATGAACTTGGTTGCTTTGTCCACATCATTGTGTCCATCAACTACTATGTCTTTACTAAAGACAAAATCCAAGGGAGACATTAGTGTAAAACCAAAACAAGTCTCAAAAGGAGATCTATGTGTAGAAAAGTGTTTAGCATGGTTGTAAGCATGTTGCACATAACACAAATGTTCATCCCAAAGCTTGGGATGCTTGCTGCAATAGCCCCTGAGCAACTGGATCACTGTCCTGTTGACCACCTCTATTTGGCCATCTGTTTGTGGATGAAATGTTGTGTTCTTCTTCAATCTGGTGTCCATCAACTCCCATAGAATAAACCAAAATTTCCCAACAAATCGGGAATCTCGATCAGATACAATAGAAGTGGGTAACCCAAAATGAACCCATACATGTTGAAACAACAACTTTGTTGTTTGTTCAGCTGTAATCTACTTGTTACAATGTATTAGAATACACATGTTGCTGAACCTATCCACAATAACATATAAATAATCATGACCTTTTCTAGATTTTGGCAATCCCCCAACAAAGTCTATGGAAACACTTTCCCAAGGATGAGAAGGAACAGGAAGTGGAGTGTGCAAGCCTAGTTTTCTATTTTTGGGCTTGCTTTTAGCACACATGGTACACCCTTTAATATATCTAGAAACTGTTTCATACATTCTTGGCCAAATAATAGAATCTTTGCAGTTGTGCAACTATTTTACTTACACCAAAATGACCTGATATTAGAGAAGTATGTGCTTCTCGGATTATGTTAACTCTTTCAGTTTGAGGAATGCATAACTTTCCCAAATGATACAAGAGTTGGTCCTTAACATGATAATCCAATTCTTCTACTTGTTTTCCATGACTTAAAGTTGCATATACATCTTTAAAATCTACATCTTGAGCATATTGCTCAATGTAGCTCTCATGCTATACTGAGTTATGCTTAAGTATAGTAGATGCATTTATGATTGGTCTTGATAACATATATGCAACCTTATTGTGTATGCCTTTCTTATATCTGATGACAAGATGAAACTGTTATAGAAAGCCCATCCACCTATAGTGCCTTGATTGCTGCAATTTAGTTTGTGAGTGAAAATATTGAAGTGGTTGATGATCTGTATGTATAATTGTTTCTTTGCCCAATAGGTAATGTTTCCACTTTTTCACACTCTGCACTAATGCATACAATTATTTATCATATGTCGGATAATTAACTACTGCAAAATTAAATGTCTCATAATGATAACATATGGGTTTACCATGTTGCATTAACACTGCTCCTGTTAATACCCAGGTTGTTCCCTTTGACTCCCAAGGGAATATGGCCGGGGTAACCACTAACCAAGCTTTGGATTATAGGTCCTAGCCTACCTATAATCAGAGAGGGCTCTCTCTTTAAGTTTAGCTTCGCTTTGTGAAGATTTTAGGCTAGATATGAGGTGAGGATTTGGTTTGAATTCTGGTTTAATGATGTCTTTTAGTACCTAAGGTGAAATGTTCAGACAGTTCTAGTCCATTGGGCAATGGAGTCTATGGCTGTGGGTTGTTTGAAATGCTTGAGTGGGATTGTTTAAACTGCAGGGCCTTTTGAATATTCCATGAAACAAACTTAATATTGTGGAAATGAAATATGATTAGCCAGTGGAAGGAAATTAAGAATTTCCCACTAAACTGGGGGTTTGAGGATGAGATATATTGCACAGGAGCAGGCTTGAATTCCTGAACAAAGATCACTATGAAAATTATAGTCTGAAGGTGCAGCAATTAAGAATTACACTATCATAACTATAACTGAAGAAAACATTCATAACAGCATAGATTGAGCTCAGGGTATTCCATGAATAAATCCTGAAAGCTATTCTTTTTCTTTGCTATTAAACTTGTAGAACATAGAACATGAATGGATTATGAAGGAATGAAATACATAACGAAGAGGTTATAGACACTTATTGTATTATGAAATACACAGGAATCCTGCAGCATTCAGCAAACACACCATAACGCATCAAACAACTCAGGACTTTCGAAATTCCATCAGCTCTTTGTATTAAACTCTGAATATTTACAGCATAGGATGTCTTCCAGAGAAAATCAACAACCCCTGCAAGCTTATGCGAGGGGGAATATATACAATCGGTTACACAAAATATCTGAACCGCTGAGTCACTTGAGAAGTAAATATGTTTACCAACTTTACAGAATAGCAGATAAGGAAGTTATTGCTGCTCTAAATACAAAATGAATGCTTTTTAATTCTGTCAGAAGACTTTTTGACCTTTGGAGGCCACTGAGTCGGTTGAGCGTTCTGCATAAATGCTGAATGATGTGTCTTTATGCTTTGTCATGCTGTAGCTTTCTCGGCCCTGTCATTTGCAGCTGTCAGTATTTCTTTAGTGGCCGAATAGGTTTGTTGAGTTGGCTCAGTCCATTCTTCTCCATACATACTGAATGCATCAAATTTTCCTGTATATGATAACTTATGTTTTTTGATGAAAAAACTTGATGAGAGGCTCTTGTTCACAGTATCAACTGTATCATTTTGGTCCACCATTCCTGTGTGGGCAATTGATGTCTCAAAATTGCATCTAAGGTCTCATCTGCCTCTGTGTATTTGTAGAAGTTTGGAGGCACTTCAAACAAATGTTTGATCTCATTCATGATGAAAAATAAGTTCTCTACTCTCTTATAGAGACTTTGCCCAGATGCTGGCCCTGTTTCTTCTGAGGTACATGGTCTTGCAGTGATCTGATTGGTAGAAAATGTATTGACCCTTTTAGCATAGTTCTCATGTGAAAGTAGTTTCCCTGCGCTGTTCAGTAAGCCAGGAAGACCTCTGCTTTGTAATGCTGCAAACTTGTCCATGAATTTGTTTACTTCTGTCTGCATGTCCTGGCTTCTTCTTTCCAGTGTTTGTACCAGGCTTCTCAATGTGAGGACCCTCTTTATCAGCTGGATGGTTTCAGTTCTGTTGGAGATTCCTATTGCTGCCAGCTGAGGACCTGTGCGGTTATTGAGAACGTTGATCATTCTGTTTGCTATCTCAGGCATATTGCCTAGAGATGCCCTTGATCTTTGCACTTCCTTGTGTGCTTTGCCTATGAGCTCCATTTGCTCATGAATGGTCTCTATATACTGCCACTGATCTGTGATTGATTGGCCAATGTTGGCCCATAAAACTGTCTTGAGCTCAGCCACCACTTTGTCAAGGGTGAGCTCTTTCTCCAGCTCCTTTATCTTCTCTTTGAGAGCCTTCACTTCTCTTCCCTTTTCAGCTATGCTTTGCTTTGACTTGTCATATTTTTCATTGAGCTTAGCCAAATTCTCCCTGGCTTCATTTAACTCTACCATTTGGGCTTCTAAGGCCTGAATTTCATTCTTTAGCTTCTGCATATCAAGGCTTTTAGCGTGCTCTGTTGTTGGTGCTGGTGCTGATGTAGATGGCGATGTTTGAGCTGCCTGCTATGTAGGAGGAGTAGTAGTTTGAGGAGATTCCTCAAGGTTGATTATTTGTGGAGGGGGCTATGATGTTTGGCCTCCTTCCTTCTGTTGTAGGGCTGCCTGCAGCGCAGCCTCTGACTCTCCCAATTTCTCCTGTGTCTGGATCAGCTGTTTGTATAATGATACCAGCATAGCTGCTGCATCTTGGTCATGCCTTAGCTGGGCAACCTCTTCTGTCTGAGGATGAAGAGTTGCTGGAATCTTGATCATTTTTCTCAATGCTGCCATATCTGCATCTCTTAATTTCAACAGCGCTTGTACAGCCTTGATGTCCTTGGGATCATGCCCAAGCTCTATGATGATATCCTCCAACGCTTTGATTCGGTTGTCTTTTGCCTGGGAGGATGCTTTCTCCAACTCAAGTTGGGCAGCTGTGTTATTTAGGCTATTTTCTAGCCTATAATTCACCAATGTTTTGTCTGCAAGGGTGGCATATACCATCTCACCCGTTTGCTTGTGCAATTCAATCTGATCCATGGGGTGGATGTCTTTTGCAAGGACCTCAAGGTTGGTCCTTATGTAGTCTGCAGCTGACTATGGCTGCAGCATGGTTGGCATGAAATGACTCATTACCATTTTGCCCTCATGTACATCATATGCAGACATCAACCTTTGTTGGTTTGTTGGAGCCATTTTCAACAAGTGATTGTAGAGCTGTATCTTGAGTGGCTCATTCCTCTTTTTGATATCAATAAATTGTTGTTTGATGCCTGCTTCAGCTCCCCTTTGGTGGCTTGAGGAGCTGACTTCTCCTCCAACTGTCCTTTCTTGTTCCTGCTGAAAGGAACTTGCAGATGCTTCCAGGCTTGGTGGGCCCATGCCCAAAGATTGCCCAATAGGCATTTCTTCTTCTGAAAGGGGATTTAGCCTCTGTCTTTTCTCCCCTTGAGTTGTGGATGTGGTGAGGGGAGTCTCCTGCTCTCTATCTCTTTTCTTGCCCCTCTCTTCATTGACAGGTGTCTGGAGCACCGAAGTTTCTACTGTAACATTCTGTACTGGGGCCTCCTTTTCTTGCATTTGCTCATTATTAGGACCAGGAGCCTCTGCTGTTTCTTCCTGCTGTTCAGGATGATTTTCAGGCTGTTGATCTTGGGCTGATTGCTGCTCTTCATGGGCCTTTTGTTGTTCTGTTTCCATGTCTCTATCCTTGGCTGAAGTCTCTGCTGTAATTGGGACTTGGACTGCCTTTTGTGGAGCTGCAGATGATGAGGCAGCTGCTCCCACTTGAGTGCCTAGAAGAGAAAATACCTGTGAACAAAGCTCTAAGTCAGCCAACTTTTGGAGATTTTTTACTGCTCTTTGAGCTAGTTCTTCTTGTGTGGCAGCCTCTTCTAAGGTGCCTTCCCTCCATTTTAGTTGATTTGCATATTTTTCTATGTGAGGCAACCTTAAGTGGTCATAACTAGCCAGCCTATATCTGACCCTTCTTAAACTTATGAAATGATTGGGGTCGTATGGTTTCCAAAGGAAGCTGGTCTGTAAGCCAAGGGCTTCTAGCATTCTATATGCCTCTTGCCAACCTTCCTCCCTTTTATTGTAAATGAAGTGGCCTAATTGGTTTCTGACTTTGAGCTGTGCTTTCTTGCCCTTGCCTGAAAAATGGAGTACATCATCATTCCCAAATTGCCTGAAGTACTCGAGGGCAAACAATCTCATAGGCACATATTTGGGTAATCTGTATGGGGGCAACTCACACCCATATATTCTGATAACTGTGTGGTTTTGGTAATAGTACCAATCCCCAATGCTGTATACCTTAGACAACTGAAGAATCCTCTGCATCTCATCAGTTAGTCTTGGAGGAGGTGAGCTCAGAAGCAGAGACATGGCTGGGTGGATGAAGAGGTCTATAAATTCACAATAAGTGTATGGGGAACAAGATCTGCAGTGGAAGGCAGAGGACCAATAAACCACTGACCTTGGATTGCCTTGTGCATCCACTCTTTTCACAAGAAAAGGAAATTTCTCATGCTGATAATATAAGATTAAGTGGTAGATATAGGAGGTGTATCTGAACACCCTTTCTCTTGCCAAGTTTATCAATTGCTCATGTATTTTATTGGATATGTAAGTGGCATAGTCATAACAGATTGGGGACTTGCCAGGGGAAAACATGAGCATCATCACCAACACAGTTTCATCAACATATTCTATTGAATTATAGCCCAATATGGGACTAATCATGTCTACAAGGTCTCTGCCCAATTGGTTGAGGTATACATGAGAAATGGGAGGGTACTGCATGGTGTCAGAGTCAATGTACAATTGATTCATCTTGGTGACTTGAGCATCTGTCAGCTTAGCTCCTTGCTTTATCAGATCTATCAATGATAAAGGAACTAATTTCTTATCAGTATTGAAGTGTAGCATCTCTCTGATGGCTTCAGGGGTGACATAAAAAACAACTGAGCCTGAAGGGTCAAGCACAGCCCTCTCAGTGGGGTCATAGCAGTCAGCACATCCGTGGATTAGGTCAGGAAACTGGTTGACCTGAGGGAGCTTGAAGATAGGGAGGAAAGAGTCCCAAATGCCCAATACATCCATTCCACTCTCATGCTTGAGCTTCAATTCATTTAGCAAGTGAATGTGGTACTTGCTATGCATTAGCATTTCCTCTGATATTTGATAATCTTGATCTGCTAATGCTTTCCACTCCAACTCTCTCTGAGGGGCATTCAATGGAGCAATATTCAGGGCCACAGGTGTTACTGATGTATCCATGTTTCTCAAGTGAATTTGGGTTGAATCCTGACTATATATGGGAGAAATACCGTCCTGCGCGGTAGGTTAGGTAGTTTTCTGAATTACCCCCTGTTTCTGAGCAACAGGGGTGTAATTGGGCACAATTGGCTGGTTAAAAGCTGAGGGAATTAGTTTTAATGCGTAGTAGGCCTATTTCTCCAGGGAAAATGGTCAATTCTATTGGCTTTTTAACAATGCAGGACGAAACAGAGGGCGCAGTTGGGGAATTTGACAAATACCTGGTTAAGTGGCAGTATTAGAGCTTGGTTGCAGTTGAATTCTGGGTGACAGCAGCTCCGAATGTTCTTGGCGAGGTGCGGCAGCAAAGGACGTAAAATCGCATGCAGAAGGCAGAGCATAAAAACACAGAAAAGAACGTAAAAATGACAAAATTCGGCCAAATATGGACTTTTTGGCGTTGGTGCGAAAATTTGGATGACGTCAGCATGATGTCATCAGGTGGGGTCAAGGTCGGGTGACATCAGCATGACGTCATCGGGTGACATGGCGGCCTATGAGTGGTCCACGGGGACTGCATAGGTGGAGGCCATGTCGGAGCGATGGCGGGCGGGGGCGCTGACGCGGTGGTGAGGTGGCGTGACACTGGCATGACCGGTCAGCGGAAAACTGGAAATGGTAAGCGGTATGATATCGCACCGCTCTTTATACGGAAGCAGGATTGTCAGAGGGCGGCCCGATAAGATTTGGGGGCGACGCGTGGCAGAGGCCTGACGTCACCCTCTGACAAATTTCGGAAGCTAACTGCAGTACATCGGGGCCACTCCGAAATTGATAAGGGCCGTCGGATGGGAAAGCCCAGATCCGACGGCTGGCGGGAGGCAGAGGTGGCCGGACGATACGGTCAAGCGGGGCCAATAAAATATTATTATTTGTTTGAAACGTGTGCCTGGCAGGACTTTGGAAAAAGTGGGTTTTTTAATGTTTTTTCTGTGTAAAATGCACATGACCTCCAAACTTTGGATAAAGCGGAAAAGTGGGTTTTTAGCGTATTTCGCAAACAACACGGGTTAGGGGTAATAATGGGTTTTTACATGGGTTTTTACAAGGCTTTATTGACAAAGAGGGTTTAGGCTATTAGACTGACCAGAGGTCAATTTAATCCCTGACTTTGGACATATCACTATAATGCCAAGGGAAGGGAATATTTATACATTGCTTAGGGTTTATACACCATAGTGTTCATCATAGTAGGGGAAAGGGGAACATAGGGGATTTAGATAATAAGAAATTAGGAGTTAATATGAGTGGAAGAGGTGGATGAGGAGTGGAAACACTAAGTTTTATATGGAATCAACTTAGTTTAGGGAGTAGATCAAAATGAAAAGAATTTTACACAAGAAATGTGGCTTTTAAAGAAACAAGAACCACCATAAGACCTTAACTTTCTTTCATGAACATAACTGGTAATGGGATGTTAGCAATGAATATGAGGGGGGGAAACAGGGAGTTAGACATGCTCCTTTTTATTGTTGCAAGATGATGGAGAAGAGGAACTTCTCTATCCACTGATGTTTCCTTTATGTAGACCAGCAAAATTCAATTGGAAGGAATGACATTTCTGCAACCCCTCTACCTACCCATTAACTTGCCTAGCATTTTTTGTTTCTTCATGGAGGGTGCACTTAGACTTGCAGACCCTCATGTGCCTTTTCTTTTCTTTTGGCTTTTCTTTTGATTTTCTATCTAGAACTGCCCTTATTGCTTCCAAGGTCCCAGATTAAGCAGTTGGGAACCTTAATTCTCTACCTAACTACTGGTCTGCCAAGATTGAACAGTTTGGACAGACTTCTTTCTCTATTCTACAACAAGAAATTGAAACATGGCATGATCCAGATTAAGCTGTTGGATCACCCTATCCAAAATTGAGTCAACATCAAGCTATGTACACATATTACATACTCTTGAAAATATGGGATGTTTGCATCACCAAAGCAGAGCATATTTGGAACTTTCTTTGCCAATCATGAAATATGAAACCTATTGGTATAGGTATCTAACAATGGCTCCACATGGGGATGGTTTTTCCATTTGAAAGACCAAGAACAGCAGGTCAGAATGCCTTGGCCCTTGACTTCTTTCACCAAATTTTGGAGTTTTCCTCCTTGAAATCTCAAAATTGTGCTCTGTCATACTTGTGGAACTTGCTGAACTGAAAGCCCTTTCCTGATTCTACAAGACCTTTCAAACTGAGCTATTCACATGCTGAAAGAAAACATTATATATAACAGATTATGTACAGGGGAACAACCATGCTATGTTCATGGAAAGTAGTCAAAATAGTGCTTCAACATCCTGCCATTCACAGGACCTTCATCCAAGTCAGTTTCATCTAGATTTTTTAGGAAGTAAGTGTTGTTTCCTTGCACTGCTTGGATGACAAATGGTCCTCTCCAAAGGGAATCAAATTTTCCATGTTTTCCTTTATCTTCCCTTCTTGAATCCCACTTAAGGACTTTGTCACCCATGTTGAAATCTTCAGCCTTAGTTCTTCTATCAAAAGCTTTCTTTAACTTTTCTTGTAACACTTGAACTTTGTGATAAACTTGGTCTCTAGTTTGCTGCAAACATATAATTTGATTTACTCTTCTTTGTATATCATTTGGTTCAGCCTGGCTTTCTTGAAGTAGTTTCATAACAGGAACCCCTAGTGATGAAGGAAATTTGGCTTCTAATCCATAGACTAACTCATATGGGCTGACCCCTATGGATCTCTTAGTTGTTAGTCTATCTGCCCATAATGCATTCACAAGCTTCTTATGCCAATTCTTCTTATTTTCTTCCAACACCTTCTTTATGATGTTTACAAGGCTTTTATTTGATGATTCAGCTAGGCCATTACCTTGGGGATAGTATGCAGTAGAGTGGCCCAAGGTAATATGAAATTTATGTCAGAAGTTCACCATCTTCTTGGATCTAAAGGCAGCAGCATTGTCTGTTACGATCTTGTCAGGACAACCAAATCTAGATAATATGTTATTTTCCAAAAATTGAATGATTGTTGAATCATTTGCCTGTCTACAAGGGATGGCCTCAATCCATTTAGTGAAATAGTCTGTGGCTGTGAGGATCCATCTATGTTGGCCTGAAGATGAGGGATGAATTTCCCCAATGAAATCCAAGCCCCATTGTTGAAAAGGTCTCTCTGTTGCAATAGGCCTCAATGGAAGTGGCAGTAACTTTCTCTTTCCCTCAAATACTTGGCATTTATGACATGAAGTGGTAAATTTTTTGACATCAAAGAAAACAGTGGGCCAATAGTAACCAGCCCTCGGTATCTTGTCCACAGTGGACTTCCAATACAAGTGTCCACCACAGTCACCTGCATGGAATTCTTTCATGACATTGTTAGTCTCATTCTCAATTAAGCAATTTAACAATATACCCTCATGGTTTTTCCAAAGCAAATTGCCATCCATGACATAAAATCTTGAAGCTTTCATTTTTAGGAACCTACATTTAGTTCTGGACAATCCTGGGGGAGCACACAGGTTTTGCAATATATAACATATATCAGAATACCACAGAGATTGTTCAAAGGCTACATTGATCTTTGGAGTCGCCAGCTCCGGTTCACTGTCCAGTTGGTTGATGTCCAAGGCTTGGAAATTTGTTTCAGACATTAATTTGGCCAAACCTTGCCCTTTTATCAGTTTTGTAGGTTTTATTTCAATGTCAAATTCTAAAATGTTGGCAATCCATTTTCCTCTTCTGCCCTCTAAGTTCTCTTGAGTAAGTATGTCTTTCACAATGGGACTTGGCACATAAGCTATAACATGGGAGTATAGGATATAAATCCTAAAGTCTTTGATGGCTTTGACCAAAGCATATGCTTGCTTTTCCATGATCTGATATTTTAGGGGTACATCTCTGAGAGCTCTACTAAATAAAGCAATAGGTCTCTCATTTCCTTGATCATCTTTCTGTAATAAGACAGCAGTAATAGTATGCTGGGAGGCAAAAGAGAAAATGATAAACTCTTTGTCAAATTGTGGATTTGTTAAGACTGGAGTTTGGGTAAGGGCCAATTTTATTCCTTCAAAAGCTTGATTTGCTTCTACGGTCCATTTTACTTTTGAATCCTTTTTAAGCATGTTATTGAGTAATCTGCTCAATTCTGCCAAATTTGGGATAAATCTCCTTAGGAAGTTGATCTTCCCCAAGAATGCTTGTAATTCTTTGATGTTTCTTGGGTGGGGCATTTGCAATATGGCCTGTATTCTGTCTGGGTCAATCCTAATGCCATCCTTTGAAATAATATGACCCAATAACTTGCCTTCTTCCAAACCAAACAGGGATTTCTTGGGATTTAAAGAAATTCCATATTTCCTACAACTTATGAATATTTGCCTTAGATGTTTTAAATGTTCTTGGTCAGATTTTGAGAAAGGTGTGAGGTCATCTAAATAAATAACAAGGAAGTCATGAATCTCCTTGGCAAAAGCAATATCCATTGCTCTTTGAAAGGTAGCTCCTGCATTTTTTAACCCAAAAGGCATTTTGACATATTTGAAGGTTCCCCATGGGGTTGTGAATGTTGTTTTGTCCTGATCATCAGGGTGAACTAAGATCTGGTTGAAACCTGAGAATCCATCAAGTAAAGAAATTCTTGAGGCCCCCACTACTCTTTGCAAGATGTGATCCATCTTGGGTAAGGGGTAATTATCTTTTAGGGATACTTGATTTAAGTTCCTTAGATCAACACAGAGCCTTATTTCACCAGTTTTCTTTCTTGTAGGGACCAAATTTGAAATCCAATCAGAAAACCTGATTGGTGCTATGATGCCAGCTTTAAACATCTTTTGTACCTCTTTTTCAATTGAAGGGAGAAGCATAGGATTGATTCTCCTCAATTTCTGTTTAAAGGGTTTTTGACTTGGCTTGAGGGGGATTGTGTGTTGGATCACAGAGGTGTCATAGGATTTTAAATCCTCATAACTCCATGCAAAGACATCTTGGAATTCTTTAAAGAGGTCAATGTATTTAGGCTTCTGATCAGGTGGTAAAGATGCAGACAACTTAATTATCTTGGGTTTTTCAATAGTTCCAATGTTGCACTCTTCAATGGCAGCATTAAGAGGCTACAATTTCGGTTTTCTAGGGACATCATTTGAGTCAAAAATGTCCTCTAATGGAGCTAGGCCTGTTGGAAGAAAATTGTCTTTCAATTGTATAACTTCATCTTCAGCATCAGCTATTTCCTCATAATGTAATTGTTCAAGTTCTTGTATTTTCTCCTGGTCAAAGTTTGTTGGAAGAAGCATTTGATTTGCTGTTTTGAGTGAGATATTTGTTTGGTGATGTTCACCTAGTATTTGTGAATCACTTGCAGCCTCAGTATCAATGTTTAGTCCTGAGAATTCTTGCTGCAAAGTCAAGAAATTGTTTATTTGTGTATCATCCTCAAACACTTGCCAATCCTTGACATTGTTTGGGACAGAAGGTCTGTGTTTTATCTCAGCTGTAAAGCAATGCTGGGGTTCAAAAGGTAGTTTGCAAGTGCTTGCAAATGTAGCCAAACTATGAGCATGAAGATTATGGGTTCTAGGAATTTTGGTAATTTGAAATTCAATGAAGGAATTTAGTATTTCAGCAGCAGCAGACCTATAAGATCTCAGTCTTTTGTCATTAGTGAAAAAATTTCCCTTTACTTGTTGGATAATTAGGTCTGAGTCTCCTAGGATTGAAACTTTTATGGCTTGTAAGGATTTTACTAGTTTGAGGCCTAGTAAAAGAGCTTCATACTCTGCCATATTTTTGGTGCACCTGAAGTTTAGCCTATAAGCTCGGCCCTCTGCATGACTGTTTTGTTTGTTATGTATCCAGACCCCCGCTCCTGCCCCTAATTTGTTAACTGATCCATCAAACTCAAGGAACCATAAGATCTCCTGTTTTAAGGGATTTTCAACATTCTTTCCATAATTTGGGATTATAAGTTGGAGTTCGTGTTTTTCATCTGGTTTATCTTTTAGGAGTGACTCATGAATTGGTTTCTCAATTTGGATCTCTAGGGGACTCGGTTGCTTACTCTCATGCATGTTTTGTTCAAGTGTGACTGATTTATTATCACTTTCAGGACTTGTATCATCATTGAACAGAATAAAGGAATCCATATCTGAATGGACTGCATAAATGGGGAAATTCTGAGGCTTTTCTTCACTGCTCACCATGTATTTCATAAGTGACTCTCTATATAGCCTCTTGGGTTGAACAAAGACTGAGATGGTGGCATATGACATGTCTAATTGCAGGGAACCTTGGAGTTTATCCCCCCATGATCTTGATAACAACATTCCGTATTTGGGTGGGATATCAGCAACTACAACATCCATTAAGATTGTTTTGTTTGGATACTGGACCAGGGATACACATAGATCTTTTATCAATCCTAAACACTTAACTTGGCTGGAGTCAAATGAAAATAGGTCCTTATAGGGTCTTGTAATGTCTAAGTTGAGTCTCTCCATTACTGATTTAGGCATAAGGTTATGAGACGCACCTGAATCAAACATTGCATTGTGTAATATTTTATCATGAACATGCAAGCTGACATAAAAAGGTAAGATCCCTGTAACTGCTGTCTTCCCATCAACCTCTGGACCGAAAAGTAGTTCTGGGGTATCATCCAACACATTGACATCATCTGTATTATGGGTAAGTTGTAGGGACTTTTTAATTTGTTGTTTGTAAATGTCATGCTTGGCTAGCTCTTACAGGGGAATGGCTATCTTCAATTTTCCAATTTCAGCTTCTAAGTCAAAGGGTTTTTCAGATTGGACCTTGGTGTTGTGGTTGACAATTCTTTCTTTGTTGTTCAAATTTTCTTCTTGGTTTTCACTCTGATCTTGAGGCTTGTCCTTTTTACTCATCTTTTGGGAAGTAATGCTTGGATTAGGCTGCAAGGGTGATGCAACCATTACTTGTTGATTTGGGGAAGATATTTCAGTTATTTCTTCAACCATTACTTCCTTTGTAATTGGATCAGTTTTGTCAATTTGCTCTGTGATAATGGTTTTCTTAGGCAGAGGAGTGTCCTTTGTTTTCTCAGGCTGTGTCACATTTATGGTTCTGCTCCTTAGCTTGTATTGTTTATGAACTTCATAAACAGCTGTGTCATAGCCTTGTTTAAAGTCAAATGACTCACCTGACTTGGTTTGAAACTGTTTAATATCATCATCCTTATGATCTTCTTGACTTAGGAAAACTTGTTGATCTTCATTCAGGCCCATCAGGTTAATGTGGGTGTCATCTATTTGTTCATTAGAAGTGGATGCTTCTGTATAGTTTTCTTGGAAGGGAGGTCTGATCTCTGGTTCAGAATTTGCTTTACCAACATTAGGATTTTGGTTTCTTCTGAAATTGGGATTCCTAATAGGATTATTCTGTGGTGCTTCCCATGATGACTTCCTCTCAACTGATTCTACTCTGTCACCTAATATCTGCATACCAGTGATTATTGCATCCAATTTTTGATCCCAGCCTGAAGGCTCTTCTTTGAAGGTGGTCTTTCTCTCAGTTCTTGTCCTATTTCTCTTGGCTATCAGATTGGCTTCCACACTTACTATTATATCTTGCATTTCAGCTAAAGTTCTGGGAGCCCTTTCCCTTAATTGATATGCCATATCTGAATCAAACCCACCAGGGAAGGTATATAAAGCTAGATCCGGTGGGGGTCTAAGATTTTGGGGAATAGCATTGTAGACATTGTTAAACCGGGCACAGTAGTCCAGGACAGTTTCTTGGGGACCTCTTTTGATAGTATTGTATTCAGATAATATATGGAGTGGGTCCTTCTTCTTCTCCCAACTGTTGATAAATGTTTGATAGAGGGCTTCAGGGTCAGCTATTGAATTTGGTGCAAGTGACCTAAACCATGTTCTTACATCCCCTGTTAAGCTTTGCACAAAAATTTTCATCCTAACCCCATCATCATCTATTTCGTAGTTTTCAAAGTAGTCCTGCATTTTCTTAGTATGTTGAAGGGCTGGATATGAGCTAGTACCATCAAAGTATGAGATCTTGCTTTGGTACTCTTGAGGCAGAGGAGCTGGATTGGCCGGTAACTGCAGTGGGGCATATCTATTGGCCATGTTTGGTGGGACAATAGGGAAAGCAGGGATGAATGGGACAAGTGGAGGAAATGGGATGAAAGGGGTGTGTGTAGTTGATGGAGTGGTTGAAAGGATACCTTGTTAAGTGGATGAAGAACTAGGAGATTGTGGGCCAGTTTTATGAGGATGTAGAGAAGCTTTAGCAGGGGTTGGAATGTCAGTTTGGAAGCCTGCTTCCGAACTTGAATATGATAAAGTGCTTTCTGATTTGTGTCTCTTGAGGATTCTTGCAATCAAGTTTGGATTTTGAAACTCAGATGCTGGATCAGGATCTGGGTTTGATCTTGTATAACGAGTTTTCTTCTTGGGAGCCAGCTTCTATAACTTTCTTTGTGAGAATTTCTAAGGAGGTAGTGACCTTTGACAAGGACTGGTCAGTTATAGCACAGCTATATGAGAATTAATACTGAATAAAGATTGACTGAGGCAGCTTTTATATACTCCTGCAAATGCAAAGCAGAGGCAGTTTCTAAGGCTGTCTGGCTGTCACTCAGGCTTTATCTACAGCATTAAGAACCAGATAGGAGGTTGCAAAGTTTATCCAGGTCCCCAGTGGAGTCGCCATTTATGTTAACACCCAGGTTGTTCCCTTTGACTCCCAAGGGAATACGGCCGGGGTAACCACTAACCAAGCTTTGGATTATAGGTCCTAGCCTACCTATAATCAGAGAGGGCTCTCTCTTTAAGTTTAGCTTTGCTTTGTGAAGATTTTAGGCTAGATATGAGGTGAGGGTTTGGTTTGAATTTTGGTTGAATGATGTCTTTTAGTACCTAAGGTGAAATGTTCAGACAGTTCTAGTCCATTGGGCAATGGAGTCTATGGCTGTGGGTTGTTTGAAATGCTTGAGTGGGATTGTTTAAACTGCAGGGCCTTTTGAATATTCCATGAAACAAACTTAATATTGTGGAAATGAAATATGATTAGCCAGTGGAAGGCAATTAAGAATTTCCCACTAAACTGGGGGTTTGAGGATGAGATATATTGCACAGGAGCAGGCTTGAATTCCTGAACAAAGATCACTATGAAAATTATAGTCTGAAGGTGCAGCAATTAAGAATTACACTATCATAACTATAACTGAAGAAAAAATTCATAACAGCATAGATTGAGCTCAGGGTATTCCATGAATAAATCTTGAAAGCTATTCTTTTTCTTTGCTATTAAACTTGTAGAACATAGAACATGAATGGATTATGAAGGAATGAAATACATAAACGAAGAGGCTATAGACACTTATTGTATTATGAAATACACAGGAATCCTGCAGCATTCAGCAAAAACACCATAACGCATCAAACAACTCAGGACTTTCGAAATTCCATCAGCTCTTTGTATTAAACTCTGAATATTTACAACATAGGATGTCTTCCAGAGAAAATCAACAACCCCTGCAAGCTTATGCGAGGGGGGAATATATACAATCAGTTACACAAAATATCTGAACCGCTGAGTCACTTGAGAAGTAAATATGTTTACCAACTTTACAGAATAGCAGATAAGGAAGTTATTGCTGCTCTAAATACAAAATGAATGCTTTTTAATTCTGTCAGAAGACTTTTTGACCTTTGGAGGCCACTGAGTCGGTTGAGCGTTCTGCATAAATGTTGAATGATGTGTCTTTATGCTTTGTCATGCTGTAGCTTTCTCGGCCCTGTCATTTGCAGCTGTCAGTATTGCTTTAGTGGCCGAATAGGTTTGCTGAGTTGGCTCAGTCCATTCTTCTCCATACATACTGAATGCATCAAATTTTCCTGTATATGATAACTTATGTTTTTTGATGAAAAAACTTGATGAGAGGCTCTTGTTCACAGTATCAACTGTATCATTTTGGTCCACCATTCCTGTGTGGGCAATTGATGTCTCAAAATTGCATCTAAGGTCTCATCTGCCTCTATGTATTTCTAGAAGTTTGGAGGCACTTCAAACAAATGTTTGATCTCATTCATGATGAAAAATAAGTTCTCTACTCTCTTATAGAGACTTTGCCCAGATGCTGGCCCTGTTTCTTCTGAGGTACTTGGTCTTGCAGTGATCTGATTGGTAGAAAATGTATTGACCCTTTTAGCATAGTTCTCATGTGAAAGTAGTTTCCCTGCGTTGTTCAGTAAGCCAGGAAGACCTCTGCTTTGTAATGCTGCAAACTTGTCCATGAATTTGTTTACTTCTATCTGCATGTCCTGGTTTCTTCTTTCCAGTGTTTGTACCAGGCTTCTCAATGTGAGGACCCTCTTTATTAGCTGGATGGTTTCAGTTCTGTTGGAGATTCCTATTGCTGCCAGCTGAGACCCTGTGCGGTTATTGAGAACGTTGATCATTCTGTTTTCTATCTCAGGCATATTTCCTAGAGATGCCCTTGATCTTTGGACTTCCTTGTGTGCTTTGCCTATGAGCTCCATTTGCTCATGAATGGTCTCAATATACTGCCACTGATCTGTGATTGATTGGCCAATGTTGGCCCATAAAACTGTCTTGAGCTCAGCCACCACTTTGTCAAGGGTGAGCTCCTTCTCCAGCTCCTTTATCTTCTCTTTGAGAGCCTTCACTTCTCTTCCCTTTTCAGCTATGCTTTGCTTTGACTTGTCATATTTTTCATTGAGCTTAGCCAAATTCTCCCTGGCTTCATTTAACTCTGCCATTTGGGCTTCTAAGGCCTGAATTTCATTCTTTAGCTTCTGCATATCAAGGCTTGGAGCCTGCTCTGTTGTTGGTGCTGGTGCTGATGTAGATGGCGCTGTTTGAGCTGCCTGCTGTGTAGGAGGAGCAGTAGTTTGAGGAGATTCCTCAAGGTTGATTATTTGTGGAGGGGGCTGTGATGATTGGCCTCCTTCCTTCTCTTGTAGGGCTGCCTGCAGCGCAGCCTCTGACTCTCCCAATTTCTCCTGTGTTTGGATCAGCTGTTTGTATAATGATACCAGCATAGTTGCTGCATCTTAGTCATGCCTTAGCTGGGCAACCTCTTCTGTCTGAGGATGAAGAGTTGCTGGAATCTTGATCATTTTTCTCAATGCTGCCATATCTGCATCTCTTAATTTCAACAGCGCTTGTACAGCCTTGATGTCCTTGGGATCATGCCCAAGCTCTATGATGATATCCTCCAACGCTTTGATTCGGTTGTCTTTTGCCTGGGAGGATGCTTTCTCCAACTCAAGTTGGGCAGCTGTGTTATTTAGGCTATTTTCCAGCCTATAATTCACCAATGTTTTGTCTGCAAGGGTGGCATATACCATCTCACCCGTTTGCTTGTGCAATTCAATCTGATCCATGGGGTGGATGTCTTTTGCAAGGACCTCAAGGTTGGTCCTTATGTAGTCTGCAGCTGACTGTGGCTGCAGCATGGTTGGCATGAAATGACTCATTACCATTTTGCCCTCATGTACATCATATGCAGACATCAACCTTTGTTGGTTTGTAGGAGCCATTTTCAACAAGTGATTGTAGAGTTGTACCTTGAGTGGCTCATTCCTCTTTTTGATATCAATAAATTGTTGTTTGATGCTTGCTTCAGCTCCCCTTTGGTGGCTTGAGGAGCTAACTTCTCCTCCAACTGTCCTTTCTTGTTCCTGCTGAAAGGAACTTGCAGATGCTTCCAGGCTTGGTGGGCCCATGCCCAAATATTGCCCAATAGGCATTTCTTCTTCTGAAAGGGGATTTAGCCTCTGTCTTTTCTCCCCTTTGGTTGTGGATGTGGTGAGGGGAGTCTCCTGCTCTCTATCTCTTTTCTTGCCCCTCTCTTCATTGACAGGTGTCTGGAGCACCGAAGTTTCTACTGTAACATTCTGTACTAGGGCCTCCTTTTCTTGCATTTGCTCATTATTAGGACTAGGAGCCTCTGCTGTTTCTTCCTGCTGTTCAGGATGATTTTCAGGCTGTTGATCTTGGGCTGATTGCTGCTCTTCATGGGCCTTTTGCTGTTTTGTTTCCATGTCTCTATCCTTGGCTGAAGTCTCTGCTGTAATTGGGACTTGGACTGCCTTTTGTGGAGCTGCAGATGATGAGGCAGCTGCTCCCACTTGAGTGCCTGGAAGAGAAAATACCTGTGAACAAAGCTCTAAGTCAGCCAACTTTTGGAGATTTTTTACTACTCTTTGAGCTAGTTCTTCTTGTGTGGCAGCCTCTTCTAAGGTGCCTTCCCTCCATTTTAGTTGATTTGCATATTTTTCTATGTGAGGCAACCTTAAGTGGTCATAACTGGCCAGCCTATATCTGACCCTTCTTAAACTTATGAAATGATTGGGGTCGTATTGTTTCCAAAGGAAGCTGGTCTGTAAGCCAAGGGCTTCTAGCATTCTATCTGCCTCTTGCCAACCTTCCTCCCTTTTATTGTAAATGAAGTGGACTAATTGGTTTCTGACTTTGAGCTGTGCTTTCTTGCCCTTGCCTAAAAAATGGAGTACATCAGCATTCCCAAATTGCCTGAAGTACTCGAGGGCAAACAATCTCATAGGCACATATTTGGGTAATCTGTATGGGGGCAACTCACACCCATATATTCTGATAACTGTGTGGTTTTGGTAATAGTACCAATCCCCAATGCTGTATACCTTAGACAACTGAAGAATCCTCTGCATCTCATCAGTTAGTCTTGGAGGAGGTGAGCTCAGAAGCAGAGACATAGCTGGGTGGATGAAGAGGTCTATAAATTCACAATAAGTGTATGGGGAACAAGATCTGCAGTGGAAGGCAGAGGACCAATAAACCACTGACCTTGGATTTCCTTGTGCATCCACTCTTTTCACAAGAAAAAGAAATTTCTCATGCTGATAATATAAGATTAAGTGGTAGATATAGGAGGTGTATCTGAACACCCTTTCTCTTGCCAAGTTTATCAATTTCTCATGTATTTTATTGGATATGTAAGTGGCATAGTCATAACAGATTGGGGACTTTCCAGGGGAAAACGTGAGCATCATCACCAGCACAGTTTCATCAACATATTCTATTGAATTATAGCCCAATATGGGACTAATCATGTCTACAAGGTCTCTGCCCAATTGGTTGAGGTATACATGAGAAATGGGAGGGTATTGCACGGTGTCAGAGTCAATGTACAATTGATTCATCTTGGTGACTTGAGCATCTGTCAGCTTAGCTCCTTGCTTTATCAGATCTATCAGTGATAAAGGAACTAATTTCTTATCAGTATTGAAGTGTAGCATCTCTCTGATGGCTTCAGGGGTGACATAAAAAACAACTGAGCCTGAAGGGTCAAGGACAGCCCTCCGAGTGGGGTCATAGCAGTCAGCACATCCGTGGATTAGGTCAGGAAACTGGTTGACTTGAGGGAGCTTGAAGATAGGGAGGAAAGAGTCCCAAATGCCCAATACATCCATTCCACTCTCATGCTTGAGCTTCAATTCATTTAGCAAGTGAATGTGGTACTTGCTATGCATTAGCATTTCCTCTGATATTTGATAATCTTGATCTGCTAATGCTTTCCACTCCAACTCTCTCTGAGGGGCATTCAATGGAGCAATATTCAGGGCCACAGGTGCTACTAGTGTATCCATGTTTCTCAAGTGAATTTGGGTTGAATCCTGACTATCTATGGGAGAAATACCGTCCTGCGCGGTAGGTTAGGTAGTTTTCTGAATTACCCCCTGTTTCTGAGCAACAGGGGTGTAATTGGGCACAATTGGCTGGTTAAAAGCTAAGGGAATTAGTTTTAAGGCGTAGTAGGCCTATTTCTCCAGGGAAAATGGTCAATTCTATTGGCTTTTTAACAATGCAGGACGAAACAGAGGGCGCAGTTGGGGAATTTGACAAATACCTGGTTAAGTGGCGGTATTAGAGCTTGGTTGCAGTTGAATTCTGGGCGACAGTAGCTCCGAATGTTCTTGGCGAGGTGCGGCAGCAAAGGACGTAAAATCACATGCAGAAGGCAGAGCATAAAAACACAGAAAAGAACGTAAAAATGACAAAATTCGGCCAAATATGGACTTTTTGGCGTTGGCACGAAAATTTGGATGACGTCAGCATGACGTCATCAGGTGGGGTCAAGGTCGGGTGACGTCAGCATGACGTCATCGACTGACGTGGCGGCCTGTGAGTGGTCCACGAGGACTGCATAGGTGGAGGCCATGTCGGAGCGATGGCGGGCGGGGGCGCTGACGCGATGGTGAGGTGGCTTGACGCTGGCATGACCGGTCAGCGGAAAACCGGAAACGGTAAGCGGTATGATATCGCACCGCTCTTTATACGGAAGCAGGATTGTCAGAGGGCTGCCCGATAAGATTTGGGGGCGACGCGTGGCAGAGGCCTGACGTCACCCTCTGACAAATTTCGGAAGCTAACTGCAGTACATTGGGGCCGCTCCGAAATTGATAAGGGCCGTCGGATGGGAAAGCCCAGATCCGACGGCTGGCGGGAGGCAGAGGTGGTCGGACGATACGGTCAAGCGGGGCCAATAAAATATTATTATTTGTTTGAAACGTGCGCCCGGCGGGACTTTGGAAAAAGTGGGTTATTTAATGTTTTTTCTGTGTAAAATTCACATGACCTCCAAACTTTGGATAAAGCGGAAAAGTGGGTTTTTAGCGTATTTCGCAAACAACACGGGTTAGGGGTAATAATGGGTTTTTACATGGTTTTTTACTTGGGTTTTTACAAGGCTTTATTGACAAAGAGGGTTTAGGCTATTAAATTGACCAGAGGTCAATTTAATCCCTGACTTTGGACATATGGCTATAATGCCAAGGGAAGGGAATATTTATACATTGCTTAGGGTTTATACACCATACTGTTCATCATAGTAGGGGAAAGGGGAACATAGGGTATTTAGATAATAAGAAATTAGGAGTTAATATGAGTGGAAGAGGTGGATGAGGAGTGGAAACACTAAGTTTTATATGGAATCAACTTAGTTTAGGGAGTAGATCAAAATGAAAAGAATTTTACACAAGAAATGTGGCTTTTAAAGAAACAAGAACCACCATAAGACCTTAACTTTCTTTCATGAACATAACTGGTAATGGGATGTTAGCAATGAATATGAGGGGGGGAAACAGGGAGTTAGACATGCTCCTTTTTATTGCTGCAAGATGATGGAGAAGAGGAACTTCTCTATCCACTGATGTTTCCTTTATGTAGACCAGCAAAATTCAATTGGAAGGAATGACATTTCTGCAACCCCTCTACCTACCCATTAACTTGCCTAGCATTTTTTGTTTCTTCATGGAGGGTGCACTTAGACTTGCAGACCCTCATGTGCCTTTTCTTTTCTTTTGGCTTTTCTTTTGATTTTCTATCTAGAACTGCCCTTATTGCTTCCAAGGTCCCAGATTAAGCAGTTGGGAACCTTAATTCTCTACCTAACTACTGGTCTGCCAAGATTGAACAGTTTGGACAGACTTCTTTCTCTATTCTACAACAAGAAATTGAAACATGGCATGATCCAGATTAAGCTGTTGGATCACCCTATCCAAAATTGAGTCAACATCAAGCTATGTACACATATTACATACTCTTGAAAATATGGGATGTTTGCATCACCAAAGCAGAGCATATTTGGAACTTTCTTTGCCAATCATGAAATATGAAACCTATTGGTATAGGTATCTAACAATGGACTTCAACCTTAGAGGGATCTATCTTCAATTCACCACCCCCTACAATATGACCCAAATAATTTAAAGATGTTTTTCCAAATTCACATTTTGATAGCTTAACATAGAGATTTTCACTTTTCAAAACATCTAGAATCTGCTTTACATGCTTCAAATGTTATTCCCATGTTTTACTGAAAACAAGAATGTCATGTAAATATAATTACAAAATAATCAATAAAAGTCGGAGTACATCATTCATAACTCTCATGAAAGTGGCAGGAGCATTAGTTAGGCCAAAAGGCATAACTAGCCATTCATACAACCCTTCCTTTGTTTTGAAAGTAGTCTTCCATGCATCGTGTTCTCCTACTCTGACCTAATGATAGCCACTACGCAAGTCCAACTTGGAAAAGTAAACAGCTTCTTTCAGCCGATCTAATAGATCATCAATGTGAGGAGAGGATAACGATTCTTGATCGTTATTTTATTCAGTGCTCTGTAATCAATGCACATCCTCCACGAACCATCTTTCTTTCTCACCAACACAATTGGAGATCCACATGGTGATGTGCTTGGTCTGTTGAATCCTTTATCGAGCAACTCATGTACCTGCTTCTTGATCTCTGCATTCTCTAAAACGGATAACCTGTACATTCCGATGTTAGGCAATGGAGCATCTTGCTGCAAATGAATATCATGTACTATTTCCCTTTTGGGTGGCAGACCTTTAGGTTCTTGAAATAGGATATCATATTTTGAAACAACTTTATCTAAATCAGCTTTCTATTTAGCATCACAGCCTTCAAATGCATTGGTTTTATCAGGGTCTTTTCCTTTACAACCATTAGTAAAAATTGATTGCATGAATTTACAATTCTTTTAATCTGCCCTGAGTTTATGAGAGTGTAGTTATTTTTGAGCTGATGAGCTCTTACAATATATTCTATTCCATATTTTGTGAGTTGATACTTATTTTCAGTTCTATAGAAAATGGCTTTTCTATCATACAAGTAAGGACTTCCTAAAACAATACCACATATATCCAAGGGAACTATATCTAACTCAACCTCATCTACAAAATTTGACCCAATAGCAAACCTAAGTTTACATTGTCTAGTCACTTGTAGCTTTGCTTTATCACATACCCAACCTAATGGATATGGCTTCTTGTGATGTGTTGTTAGTAAGCCCAACTTCTTTACAATAGTTTCAAAAATCAAGTTTACTTGTGAACCACTACCAAATAAAGTATCAATCTTTTGATGCTTGGAAATAAATCTAATATGAAAAAGCTTATGTCTTTTCCTCTCATTTTCTTCATTATCAATAGATTGTGTAGAATTACTTTTAGATGCTTCAAAATTTTTACCTTTTATACCTGTTGTTATGACTGTTGTTTCATCACCTGAGCCTGACCCCAAATCTTTCTAAATAGCAGCAACAGTCTTCTTCTTTTTACAACCAAACTTCTTGGGTTTCAGCTCCAGATGCAAAGACTAGCAGTGTTCATGATCATTCCCATCCTTCTTGCAATGAGTGCATGAAGGTTTGTCTTTTTGTATAGTGTTTGTCTTCCTCTCCTTCCATTTTTGCTTCTTCTTTTCCTTGTTCTTGCTTGCAGAGGGTTTTGATGATCCCCCAATCTCTGGGTTCACATTCTTGCCTCTAGCCTCTAGATGTGTAGCCTGAACTAATACTTCATCTAGGCTAGTGGGGTTAAACATGAGAATGGTGTGCCTCAAATAGCTATGTAGACCACCTATATACTTCAAAAAAGTTTCAGGTGAGTCTAGAGAAATGCCTAGAGTTAAAGCTCTTTTTCTAAATTCCTGGGTATAGCTTTGTACACTTTTTCCCTTTAGTTGGCGAAGAGTTTGCCAACTCATCATTGCTTGATGCATATAAGCTAGTGGATAGAATTGTTTTTTAGTGGTAGAAACAAATTCATTCTAGGTAGAAAGAATTTTACCATGCTTCTTCAAATCAGCTTGTGTCCTACCTTCCCACCACACTAGGGCAGTTCCTCCAAGGCGAAGGCTGGCCAGCTGAATCTTTCTCCTTTCTGAATTACTGTTATGCACCCTTAAATATACATCAATTTTTCTAATCCAGTTATCTAGCTTTTCTGCATTTAATTCACCATCATAAATTGGTAAATCAAATTTCACATCTAATTTAATCACAGCAGTTTTCTTCTTTTTCTTTTCAGGGCTAGTTTTATGTGAAGAAGATGATCAGGATGGTGATCATGGAGTAGATGGTGGAGAGGGCCTCTCTTCTTTTCCTTTCCTTCTGGATGGCCATATAGAAGAGGTTCCTATGCTCCTTTTTCTTTTTGAGGTGCTGAAGTGCTTTCACCTCGGCCTTTCTTAAATTCTCGATACATCTCTTCCACCATGGCTCTCATGGTCATGAAACTATCCATGAAATGAGAGTCTGATTCCGATGAGGTTTGTTCTGCCATCCTCCTCCTAGTATAGACTCTTCTAATTTCTGGATTAGTCTCAACATATTCTCCTTCTCCTAGTTTTAGCCTTGACCTAGTTAGCATTCAACAATCCAGCACAAGCTTGTCTAACCTCAGCAAACCTAAAGCTCTGATACCGCTTGATCTGATAATGAGATCTTAGACAATTATTAAGGTATTACAGACTCATGTGCATGGATTTTACTAGATTACTTAGTGCAATGGATCGATAAGATTGCGAATAACATAGACAATGAAGCAGTTAAATAAACATAATAGACAACACACATAACACAGCAAGTTCAACCTAGAGTTCACCCAAAACTCTTGGGCTACATCTCCTGGTCTAGCCTTCATTGGTGGCCTCTCTATTATGTCTTTGAAAATAGAGTTTTACAAAGGTAAGCTCAATTTGAGTCTCACACAATAGATACAAAACAACAAGGCTTTACTTGGATCCCCAAAGTCTTTCTGAGTACACAGACTCTCCTCACTGACTCTCTGTCTCTGTTTTCTCTCTATCTCAGCACTGTCTGTCTCTGTCTTCTGTCTTATGTGGCTTGAAAGCCAATCGGCGTTGTCTATTCATTTCCCCTTCTCGAGCTTTCTGGCTCCCGGCCTCTTTCCACTCGAATCCCCTTCTGAGCGTAGCAATCATGGCATAACGTCTTCAGGGAAGGTGGCCGCCTGTTCTACAATGGAAGGGACCATCGGGCCTTTGAAATCCCCAAAAATAGAATTCTCTATTTACACAAAGAAATACACTAAAAACTGTGAAAATCCGCCAATCCATCATTTATCAGATTTGAAATATTATAAATGTCGTCTTATAACTCCTATCGAGTTTGCCTTTATATCGCCATCTCATCTCCACCGTTGATCTGAGAGATCTTGATCCAACAGCTGAGGTTCATTTCGGGAAGCTCATGCGTACGGGGGTTAACCACCCAAAAAGGGTGGTTTTCTCTCTCTGACACCTGACCACGTGGTACCAGTGTATGGGCTCAGGCAGAGCCCGACCAAAACCACTTACTGCCTATGGCCTGCCCGAAATCCCGCTTGCTTCAGAACTCAAAACATATATATATGCATGTATAAACCCTTTCGGATCCGATTTATCGCTTTATTCGCATTTTCTTTGGTTTTTGTTTATTTAACGAAAACGTGAATTTACATAGAAAAAGCCTTATTTCTAGATCTCAAAATATATCAAATATCATTTATAATTTTATCGGGTCCGGCTATCGTAGTCACTGTTGTTATCGGCCCCGCTCCTTTGCATAGCTCCAATATCCTCCACCTGCCACCACCAATTGCGATATGCCGATCGGATCTGGACCATTGATCGGCCAAATCTGATGGCTCCTGTGCGTCATTCCTTTGACCTCCAATAGGCCTTATTTCACTGTTTTCTTCATGTTTTTTCCTCCCGATAATGTAATCCACCTTTCTAAAAGGTTCTTCTCAGGTGATAGTCTTGAATGTTTGAAGACTTAGAGGGTGTTTTGGATCCATTTTGGATCAACTGCCACCCACCAGCTACTTCAAGCAGTCAGCATCTCGTGGGTAATCTAGAGGTTCACCACCTCCACCCTTTAACTACTTCAATCAGCATTGTAACTTTACTAGCACAGGCTAGAACAGGGAATCCAACAATGCGAGCCTGTCCTCCAGCTCATCCAACTATGCGAGCCTATCCTCTAGAGCTTCGTGATCCATCATACCTGTGAGCACTGCTATGTGCAGTAGGCACGATGTATTCCATAGGCATCACAGCTTCAACCCCGTATACCAACCTAAAGGGTGTTTGTCCCATTAACTTCTTGCATGTTGTCCGATAAGCCCACAATACTGAAGGTATTTGTAGGTTCCAATCACTTCACTGAGCATTGCATACCTTGGTCAGTTTGGTCTCCAGTACTTTGTTGAATGCCTCTACTGTCCCATTAGCATTTGGTTGATAAGGTGTGCTCTTTTGATGATACACTTGAAATTCCTCCGTTAGTGCGTTGATCGTCTCATTTAAGAAGTGTGTACCATGATCGGTTATCAAGATCTTTGAGCATCCAAATCGCGTCAGTACATGTTCAAATAGAAACTTCGCGATAGTCATGCCCGTGCAATCCTTCACCGGCTGCGCTTCTGCCCAACGAGGAAAATACTTCGTCGCAGTGATAATATACCTCGTGCATGTCTTTCCTTGTGGCTGAATTGGTCCTACAAAATCTATTACCCACTTTTCGAAAGATTACAACGTCATTTGTGGATTCAAAGGAATCTCATCCCCCCATGATGGCCTACCTGTTCTTTGACATATGTCGCACACCTTACAATATGCTTTTGAATCCTAATGAAGGGTTTTCGACCACAACCTTGCACGTAGAATTTTCTGTGTGGTTGCACTCCCTGCATAATTTCCTCCTGTAGCACCCCCATGAGCATCTGCGAGGATGTTTCTTCATTTGAATTCAGGTACATACCTTTGCAATATTTCATCATTCCCCATTTTGTAGAGATGCCTAGTAATGACAGAGAAATCCGTCACGCACACCACTAATTCTTTCTTTTGCTAGACAGAGTATCCTTCTGGCGCAATTCCAGTCATTAGGAAGTGTATTATATCCTCGAAATGTCCATCCGCAACGCCCACAGCAAAAAGTTGTGCGTCAGGTAATCCTTCCTCCAAATTAGTGGGATTATCTCCTGTCTCGATGCACGAGAGATGGTCTGGTCCCGCGTTCAATCGTCCAAGCTTCAAAACAACTTCAAAATCGTATTCCTGGAGCAATAATAGCCATCTACAGATGCACCCCCCAACATAGGCTTATTGACCAGGTATTTTAGCACAGAGTACGGTGTACCTGCTCAGGTTGGGGCTTTTCTTCATAAGCCTGTGGTCACTTGGCTAGATGCGCGCACAGGTCATTCTACCCATCGTACTTGTCCGTCAGTTGCATCTTAGGCTTCCCAAATCATGTTCACATCATTTTCCTACATTCGCGCCAATCATCAAAACTCCCCTTGTGCGTACCCCACTGTCTTGCGGGCGTAGCGCGCAGTGCCCAGACCAAGGCCTGGAATCGTTGATTTTCTGGCACTTCCCTCTCGAAAGCATCCAAAAAGATATCTACCTCATTTAGAGCATCATAAGTAGGAAGATTCCTTACCTTTGACAATACGCAGCATAGTGACCTGGTCATCATATTGCAATTCAGCGTAGTTACTTCATGTAACCAATTCTACCAGCGTTCTATTTCTTCATTAGAATCTAAAGTGCAGGAGCTCTCACACTCCCATGTAAGTCCCCAATTCATGGTGGGATTCACCCAGTCTTGGTTTCACGTCTTTATCTTATAGATGCAGTCTAGACCATCATCACTCTCATAGTCGTGAACCGGCTCCGTATAGCGTGATCCCTTAGCGAGATCCAGGGGTATTATTACGCGCAGTGATTTCTTTTCAAAGATCATCTTTCACTTCTTCAAATTGATTACCCCATTCATATCAGTAGCCCAATCAATTCCCAAGAGCACAAGGCAGGGATTTCTGTCATCAACAATCTTTATTACTTCAAAATATGTCAGCGCGCTCGCTCCCTCAATATCCACGGTTATTCCCTGCAGCCGCCCCATGGGTATTATTTTCTGTTGATTCGCCATCCTTAACTGAATTGGAGACCATTGTAGCACAAGTCTCCCCGTTCACTCCCATGTTTGCTTCGGTCGAATGTTCGCATATGATCCCAAATCCAAAATGACTTGATCCATTTCGTATTCTCCAATTTGCGCGGTCAGTCTCATTTCACATCCCATCCTTGTCTTATGCTTTCTGATCTTTTGAACCATGCGTGGTTCACCTGGAGTGGTCCCATCACATCTATTGATAAGTTCTTGTAACCCTTTCACAGCCTTACTGTCGCGCAATAACTTCATACAAGTTTCTAGGAAAGTTGTCAGCATAGATGGGTCCATCTCCGGCTCCGGTTTATCCTTGCTTCCTGAAGTGGAGGCCCCAGCGAAGCTCTTCTTAGCTTCCATGAAGGTTTCCCGAGCATGCTCCAAATCGAACTCAGCCTCTTTTGCTGGGGCTTTGCGAACCCATGCATTGTCTTCCGATTGTTTTCCCTTGCCAACTCCCATCATGATTCCACTTCGAAGCACTATATTTACATTAGGGTCTTTCTCGCATGGCTCATACCTCATCATCTATAGGTTCTAAGTCGGGGGAGGCAGTAGCACTCCTTTGTCCCATATCTTGGCTATCAGCATACGACAATATTTTGTTTCATGATCAAACAATGTGCAATACTTGCACGACGGGTGCGGTGGATTAGTGCAATCACGGGAATAGTGTCCTAGCCCTCCATAATTGTAGCAAATCAACTATTTGTGACCTCTACCAGGTCCTCCTCCGCCTCGGCTTCATCTGCGCCCCTGAAATCATGTCCGCGCCATCCTTGCATTTTGGTCAAGGGGTCGCATTTCAGCTCGAACCCTATAGGTGGGAGTTCTATCCATCATCAATTCATAGCTCCTGCAAGTACGCTCGTCATGTCCCACCAACCTACAAAAGTTGTAGAACAACTGTTGCAGAGTTTGCGTATACTTCTGTAACAGGTGGCAGTTATCCGTGGCATGTTTTCCGGCTATTTGACAGATAGTGCACCACAAAGAAGGCATCGCGCTAGGTCCTTCTTGAGCTTCTAGCCTTAAATACATCGCTCCTCCTCCTACAAGGTAATTTGTAAAGACCAGGCAGTGGTATTTGTCATGACCCTGACTCTTGCATTTCACACACCATACTTCCTCGTGTAATTCTGGCTGAACCGTCCTATCCTGCTTCAAGCTTTGCATTTCAAGGCACAGATTTATTAGTTGTGCGTGGATCTACCGAACTCCTAGATTAGGATCCTGCATTGGGGCCTCTACCTGAGTTGTTATCTTCTGCTGCGATAGCGCACTCCCTAAATGTGGCAGTAGCGAAGCTATAAACCATTCGCGATGTTGTCCATCTGTCAAATTCATGTTGGCTTCGTGAATCGTACATTTCAGCCTCTGATCTAATTCCCAAGGCATCTCGCCTGGTAGCATCGTGATCTCTTTGAATCCCACAATCGACTGCACTTCAGGTTTAGACTTGCTAAATTCCCTATTCAGTGTTGTTTGGATGTCTGCTACTCTAGCATTTGGGTTATCACTGGAGTACTTAATATACCAGGTTAGTGCACGATCTTGCAGAGAACTAACCAGTGTTGCCTTATTTATGTTATCATCTGTAACACCTTGAGCTTCCCATACAGCCCTCACAATGAACCAGAATTGGTCTGAGTCCTCATTTCCCAAACCTTTGAACAAAGGAAACTTCATTGTGTTCACCATACTGAATCATGGTGGTGCTGGAGGTGGTGTGGGTGAAGTTGGAGGTGATGGCGGTGAAGATGGAGGTGGTGTGGGTGGAGGTGGTATTCGCTGAAATCGTTATCTTATCAATTGAATAGCACTTCCGGAGAGACCTTTGCTATCCCTTCTTCGTCCCTTCATGGTGGTGAAATCAAGGGGCTATACTCCGAACCCTTATTTCCTTTGTTTCTGTAACTTTTTCCGCTTCGCATAGTCCCAAACATCAAGGTAAATGAATAACCTGTTTTTCACACAAAAACATTTTAATCCAAGTATTCAAAGATTTTACGTACTTACCTCGTGATCCTTTGAAAAAGCATAGCTCTGCCTCGCTATAGTTGACTAAGATGTCGGGCGCAAACTCAGTAACAAATCCTCCTATAACGTGATCGAGCCAATGATCGACAGCGCACGCAATCTTATCCCCTGATGCTTCCAAACTTCGCACTAGCTCTGGGGTCCATACAATAGGACCGTCAAGTTTCCACCTTCCTTAGCTATGTCTTAGATTTGCAATACACTCATATAGCTCAGTAGGGAAAGAGGCGAAAAAGATTTCGTGGATCTCCATATACAGGTACTGGTCCAACCACTGTTCTTTTGACAGTCACGAGTTTCTGTTATCCTGCACCGTGAACTCGTGAATCCTTCTGTCCAACCAGCCTTCAACTTCTTTCTTAGTTCAATTCCGGTGTGTTGAAGCCTCAAAAATCGGGTCTACAACAAGGGGGATACCCGCCCAGTCCAGACCTTGGTTGGCAGCTCCTTTTCCGTTTGGTATAGCGGGTCCGACTGGGGATGTGGGACCAATTTCCCAATTTCAGTGTGTGTGTGAGAAAGATGAATATTTATGTTTCTAAAAGTTTCTAAATGGAATACTTCTTAATCTAATTCTAATCTAATAATAAGGAAACTATATTCTAATAACAGGAATATGTAAATCTACACTAACCCGGGGTGTGATTTTTCTTCTATGCGATCTAAAATGATTTCAAACAACAACTGGTAATAAAGATCATTCATCCGTTATGAGAAAAGAATTCAGTACATATGAACCACCTCGTATAAAAAGTTAGACGAAACAGTTGTGCAAAACATATCGCATAATGAGCTATTCATACACTAAGCATAAATAAATAGCTATCACCGTACAAAAGTGCCAAACGATAACTCGGGAATTCATACATTAATATATAAATAACTGAAATGGAAATCACTCTAACACAAGCCAGAAATAGTTAAGAGATAGAAATACCATTTATAACTAGTCCTACTCATGAGCTTCAAGTGATCACGATTTATCTTTCCTTGATCAAATATCCACTAAGAGTACAAAAGTGCAACATCAGAAGCAGATATCAAATGCAAACATTAATAAATCTTGTTCCATTCATTCATCAAAACCTCCTCAGAGGGTACAGAAGTGCATGTTCTGGGAATAAGTTTTTGATAAATTTCAGGACCCCTCTCTAAATGCATGAGAGGGGTTTAAATACTACTAAACTAATTCTAAAAATAAATTATTACAAAAATGTAGGATGCGGTTTAAATGACCGTCCTCTTTTCAGGAAAATAAAATATAAATAAATAAATAAAAATAAAAATAAATAAAAATAAAAATTAAAAAATTAAAAAAAAAAAAAAAAAAATTAAAGCTAAAATTAAATCTAATATTAAACTATTTCTGTATTTGGTCCTTGAAATCACACGCACGCAACATCTGTTTAAGCAGAGTCGGCTGGCTGACATCCGCTTTTAGCTGAGTTGAGTAAATAGAATCGACAAGCGCTGGCGCCATCTTTTCAGCCGAATTGATGATACACTTAACAGTCATCCATTGGCTATGTGGCTTTACCAAGTACGCCCAGTAATAATCCCAGTTCAACCTGGTTAACCCTTGAATTGCTTGTGCCTTTTCTTGAGCTCTTTGTTTCCAATCTGTCTGCAGTTTTACTTTCTTGCGATTTTCGGGACTTGCAGGTGACTGGGTAACTAGCAGCTTTCCTTTTCTAGAAATTTTTCTCAGCGACGAGATTAGCGCTAGGCGCTAATCGCGCATCGGAAACTACCTCTATTTCTTGTTCCGAGTTTCCTTGATACGTTTTTCCCCTTTTGTGCTTTTTCCTTCCAACAGATATAAATTTCAAAATTTGTAAAAATAATAATTCTGTGAACTCTTGACCTTGAGTCTTAAATTGTTTGTTTATGACTTTTGCGCTATCCAATATCCACTTGACCATGTCCGTGTATGGGAGGATTTTTGGCCTTGCTGCTATCCGATGTAAGAATGAGCAGGCTAGTTCTGAAAGGGATGCTTCTGAAGAACCATTTAAGCCCACGCTATCAACTACTTCCATTACCCTGGGATTTTCCTCTTCGAGCAGATTATACATGCCTTCCCACGTAGTTATTCCCGCGTCTCTGTTACAGGCCGTGTCTGTATTAAGGGCACCATTTCCTTTTCTTCTGAGCTCGAGGCTTTGCCTTTCTTTCCCATTTCAACCCGTGTAATTCTTTGTATCGGCCTTTTTCCTCCGTTCCTTCCATTCACAAGTGAAGCGAAAATGAATGATAGGGAAGGGTGATGGGAAAAGTTTTAAATGCCGCAGACATATCAAGCATACCACCTTACATGAAATGATTCTTTGGATAAGCACACACCCATAATCCATTATAAATGGCAACTACCTCATTTATTAGCATTAAAGCGCATAACCAGGTGTCAACTTAAGGAACATACTTTTCTTGAATCACGCGCCCGAAAGATCTGCGATGAAGCGATTTTGCGATTTGCTTCGCAACATCGCAAAATCGCAATATCACTCGTGACATCGCATTATAGTATTATCGTTGCATCGTGAAATCACAATATCGCAACATCACAATATCGCAAATCACAGAAATGTTATGGTGACAATCTTTGCTAACCTATTTTCTGCGATATGTGATCTTGCGATCGGCGTCATCGCATATCAGCAAATTTTAAAGTGTTTCATGTAAGTTATGCTGAATGCGATGCGATATTTGTTTATTATCGCATATCGTGATCTCGCAAATGTTGGAATTGTGCTTTTAAAGTGGCATCCCGCTATCTTATGCGATGTGATATTTCCTAAGGAAAGATTTTATTTTACCTTATCACAAAACTTAGCTTTTTTGGATTTTTCAAGGTGGTTTCCTAAGCTTATGATGGTAATTTTATTCAAGAAGGAAATTTAAACACTATTTTAATTTTTTTTAGATTTTTAACTAAGGGTCCCCTCTTATTTAGTATTAGGAATAACACTAAATAAAAATGGGGGTTGTTGCTGGCCACAACAATTGGCGATTCACTTGGAAGAACCAGTTATCTCTGCTGCTTTTTGAATTTTCAAAACTTCCAAAATAGAAAATTTTCCAGAAAGTTAATCTTTATTATACAAAGATAAAGTACATTATATTCTAACCTGTCAATGACATTTTGTTTCAACTATTTTCAACTTTGATTATTTGCTGCCCCAAGCTAGTCCTTGTATTTATATCAGTCATTACTTAGTTTGTAAAGATAAAACAAAGTCTTCTCTGTAAACCAGTTTTAAATATGCTCATTTGTCGTAGGTAAAGCCTCTGCTGCCAGCAGGCGTTTATAGCCTCGATAGGGTTACCTGTTACCCAGCAATGATCCTGCATCCTACTTAAAGAAACCCACAATTCTCAAATAAGAATCCATATCCACGCTTTCTACTTTCATTTTCTTTTTATTCTTAAAGAGCAATGTCTTGGTTTGATGGCCAATTTATGACACAGTCATTCATTGATTTATAACTTTGTTGAACAAGCTGGCTCATGATGAGACCCCTTTCCTTTTGATTGCAACAACATTGAGTCTTTGCCCTGTTGTGGTATACAGTATTGGCAAAGTCAGCAAGCTATAATATCTGTGATTATGATAAGCCAGCTCGTGATGAGACCTCTCACTCTTTAAGATAAAGTGTATCCTTGGATTGTTCCTCTGAAAGTTGTGATTTCCTTAGTAGGGAGGAAGTCATTGTTTCCTTAAGATAGCTCTGGACGACAATAGTAGACTTTTTGGAAATAACTGTTCTACAGAGAATCTTTATTTTGTTATTGATACTTTTCATTGCACTGATATAAAACAATTTCTCACCAAAGGTTGTTTTCATCAAATTTTATGAAGTTGAAACTAGTATCATATCTAGGCTAGAGCCTTTAACTGTATCTTTCAATAATAAAGATTAATTTTCAAAAATATTTTCTATTTATACAAGCGAAAGATCAAAATTTGAAAGAGAATTGGTGTCTTTTTCATAAATGCCTATCATAACCATTCACAACTGATCTTATTATGAAAAGAAAAACAACTATTCTACAAAAATAGAAAACTGATCTTTTATGGAAAATATTTCTTAAGAATTTGACCATTAACAGGTAAAGAATCCCTCTTCCCTGCTAAATCTTGTAACGTGAAGGTCGATGGACCTATAATTTCTACAATTTGAAAAGGACCAAGCCACATTCTTTGAAATTTTGTATGTTTTCCCTTTTTCTCATGAGCCTTGTCCCATTTTAAAACTAAATCTCCTATCTGAAAATTTTTTCTGGATACCATATTGGAATCAAAAGAGGCTTTCACCAATGCTTTATGATGAGCGTGAGTAATCTTAGCCCTTTCTCGTTGTTCTTCTAATTTAATTAATTCCAGCTGCCTAAGTTGTAAAGAAGAAGTTGATACTTCATCAATGTACTGAACTAAGGCTAAAGAGGGAATTTCCAGATGCGTTGGAAGAACCACTTCTTTCCCATAAACTAAATTAAAGGGAGAAGTGCCAATAGAGGCTTTATGTGTTATTCGGTCTGCCCATAAAGCATATGTTAAAAACTTATGCCAATTTTTATGATTTTGGTCAATGGTTCGCTTGATGATTCTAATTAAGTTCTTATTTGTGGACTCGGCTAAACCATTCCCTTGTGGATAGTAATTGGCAGAATGTTTAAGTTTGAAACCTCTTTTGAGTGCAAACTCAGTCATTGCATTACTAGAAAAGTATGATGCATTATCAAACATTAAAGCGGAAGGCAATCCAGACCTGGTGATTATGAACTGATTTATGAATTCAATGATATTTTCATCATTAGCCGTCTTGAGTGGAATTGCTTCTGCCCATTTAGTAAAGTAATCTATCACTGTGAGGATGTATCTATGATGTTTAGAAGAGTGAGGAACGATCTCACCTATTATGTCTAATCCCCACTGATCGAAAGGTTGTTCGATGGTAACTGCTTGCAGTGGTAAGGATGGTTTCTTTTGTCTTCCAGCAGCAGTTTGATAGACTTGACATTTTCTTACGTAGCTATGTGCGTCTTTGAATAATGTGGGCCAATAATAGCCTGCGCGTAAGATCTTATGAGCAGTTGCATCTCCAGCGTAGTGTCCACCTGCTGGCCCATCATGGAGTTCCTGCAAAACTTTTTCAGCTTCAGCTTTCTTGAGACATCTAAGTAGAATAGAATCATAATTTATTCTGAAAATAACGTCATTTACAAGTTGATATTGTTTGGCTTTTATCCTCAGGGCCCTTTTCTTGGTGTGATCAAGGTTTGGAGGAGCATATCCATTCTTTAAATAATAAATAATATCAGCATATAATGACTCAACATCGTTTAGGCTTACCTCGTATACTTGTACCTCTTCAGATGGATTTTCGGGCATTAGCGATGCTCCTGCCAGCAATTTTCAAAAGCCTTGACCTTTTACAATGTTTTCTGGTTTGATTTCTACATCGTATTCTTGTAAGGCAATAACCCAATTTGCCCTTTTTCACCTACATCCTTCTGTACTAGAAGACTTCTTACTGCTAGAAACGGTACTATGATCTTGGTATGTGTCTTGAGTAAGAAAGGTCTGAAATATTTAATTGCTTTAAAAACAACATAGGCTTGTTTCTCCACATCTGAATAATTCAGTTCAGCACCTTGTAAATTGGAACTGAAAAAAGCAATTGGGGCTTCCACCTTCTCTTGATTTGCTTGAGTGAGTATCGCAGCATATGATCTATCTGAGGCAAAGGTATACAAGATAAAAGGATCAGAAAAATTTGGAGTTGCTAACGATGGAGCATTGATAATGGCTTGTTTGATCAGATTGAAAGCCTCATGTTCATCTTGGCCCCATTTAAAGTTTGCGTTCTTTTTAATCATGGCTTGTAGAGGAGACACGATTCTAGAAAAATCTGGAACGAATCTCTTTACAAAGTTGATCTGGCCAAGGAAAGATTGCATGGCTTTCTTGTTGTGAGGTAAGGGAACTGCGGAAATTTCTTTGATTCTGTCAGGATCAATGTGAATTCCAGATTTTGACACTATGAATCCTAGAAGCTTTCCTTCACTTAATGCGAAAAAGGATTTTTTCGGGTTAAGCGAAATTCCATACCTTAAACAACGTTGGAAGATTTGTTTTAAATCCCTGAGGTGGTTGTTTCGTTTCTTGGAATAAACAGTAATATCATCCAAATAGATTACTACTAACTTATTAACTAACCCTTTGAATGCGATGTCCATGGATCTTTGAAATGTGGCACCCGTGTTAATCAAACCAAATGGCATCTTTTGATATGCGTACGTGCCCCATTTAGTTCTGAATGTAGTTTTCAATTGATCGTCGGGATGTACCAGCACTTGGTTGTATCCTAAGAATCCATCTAAGAATGACATTAATTCTGAGCCCACAACTGCCTGCAGTATTTGTTCCATGGGGGGTAAAGGAAAATTATCCTTTTGGTAGGCCTTGTTAAGGTTTCGAAAGTCAATGCAGATTCTGATATCTCCGTTTTTATTTCTAACAGGTACCATATTGGAGACCCATTTAGAATGTCTAACGGGAAAGATTATCTTGGCTCTCAATAACTTGTTGAGTTCAGTTTTAATCTGATTTTCTAAATTTGGATGGATCTTTCTCAACTTCTATTGGACAGGTTTTTCATTATCAATCATTAGGATAGTGTGTTGGATGATGGAGGTGTCGTATGTTTTGAGTTCATCGTAATTCCATGCAAAAACACCTTTTTATTGTTTCAGGAGACGAATATATGCTAATTTCTCTTTAGGGGCTAGGCCAAGGCCTAAGTTGATGTTCTGTGGTTTGGCATTAGTTCCTAGATTTACTAATTCATAATTCAAAGTTCAAATTTGGAGTTTTGAATTGGTAGATCTTTTAAATCGATCTTTCAAATCATAAAGGTCTTCTAATTTGACTACTGATTTAGGTATAGCATTGTTAGTACTATCCTGTTGCAATTGTTGGTCATGCTGGTCTTCGTCAATTATTTGATTGGTGTAGGATCCCTCGGATGTGAGAAAACACACGATATCAGGATCGTCAGTGAAAATTCTCCAATTGGTGATGTTATCAGGGATAGATGGTCTAAAAATTAACTCAATTGAAAATCAGTCAGGGCTAAAATCTTCTAAAGGAATGAGCTTGGAAGCTACGTTGGCTAAGAGGTCTGCGCTATCATTCTGGAGTCTGGGTATTGACGAGATATTAAATGCTATAAAATGTTCATTCAGATCTTGAACTAAAGATTGGTAATGCTTTAAATGACCTAATAAACAGTGTATAGTATTGTGTACCTGTCTGATTATAATTTCAGAATCTCCGAAAACTTGCAGGTATTTGACGCCTAATCCAATTGCCTTGTATAAGCCTTGGACTAGAGTTTCGTATTCCGCGGTCTTGTTGGTGCACTCGAATTTGAGTCTGCAAGTTAACATGGTTTTATCTCCCTCTGGGCTTACTAACACACATCCTGCTCCTGCTCCTTCGTTAGACTTAGAGCCCTCAAAAAATAATTTCCAAAACAAATATTTATTTACAGGACTATCTATAAAATTAATGTATTTAGAACTATCTGTTTGAGAGAAATTTTCTACTTGAGACAAAACAGAATGTTCTAAGGTGAAGTATGAGCATTAGAATTTCCTAAGAAAGAATCTACTGAATAGTTGCCAATGATGTTAGAATTATATGCTACTGGTTCATTTTCTCCCTCGAGTTCTGTTACTATGTATTTTTTATGTCATTCATGTTCAACTTTTATTTGGTTTGGTTTACCATTATAAGGCAGCCACATATGTGACCAGTCAGTTGCAAAGTATCCATGAAGTTTTTCTGACCAATCTCTAAGAATTAAGCCACAAAATTCAGGAATATCAGCAACTAAAATGTCGATAACTTGACATACCTTTGGATTGGATGACAGCCTTATGGTAACCTGATTTAATTGGCCAATCACTTCAACTTGCGATCGATCTAGTTGAACTATGCGCACAGCGGATTTTTGTGGTTGAACATTCAATTTTGCACAAATTGATCTCGGAAAAATATTTGATGAAGCTCCAGAATCCACTAAGCAATTATGCACATTTTTATTGAAGATTTCATAAGGAGAAATGGGGGAGTATGCGATCTTGATCTTCCTCCAATTAATGTGATATTGTTTGGATCAACTTTATTTATCGTATTAGTTGGAGGTCTTCCTATATCATGGGAAGCTTGAGAGATTACAGCAGCTGGTAAAGGTGCAACTGGCACAACATGTAATTCTTTCAAAAGTACTTTCTGTTGGTGTTTTAACTTGCTCAATTGAAAAAGAGTAATGTTGGCCCTAATCTTTTTCATGTCTTCAACAATGTTATACTCCATTTCATTTGAAACCATTAGCGTTTTAGATGGAGTAGATGTTTCTGTTTGGACTGGGCTGGTTTGAGTCGCTTTAGGTGATGTTTTCTTGGCTGCGACTTTATCCTTAGTCATCAAGCTTGCGCTCTTTGGCTTAGGTGTAGGCTGAGGAGGATCAAGTTGATTTCTGCTACGAATACTAACTAGGAATACTTCTTTATCTTCTTCATTTGGGAGGATGAAATCCCACATACCTTGTAATTCTACAACTTCTTCTTCATCAATATGCTCTTCAGTAGCATTTTCCTCTTCTTCTTCTTTTGATTTAGCATTTGAAATAGCGTTAGGGGGTTTGGAATCAGTTGAAGGATTTCTTTTAAAAAGCATGTATGGATTTTTAAAGGAAGTTTCTGCTACCTGTTTCTTAATGTCGACCATTTCGTTATACATGGTCTTCAAAACTTTTTGTAATCCTTCTAAATCGAATGGATCTTTCGGTTGTTTTTTCTTGGGATATTCTTTGAAAGAGACCTTTTTAGATTTCTGTTCTTCCATCACATTTTTCTTTTCTAAGGCTGTAATACGTTTCTCCACTGCTATTTCTTCTTTCATATTTTCAACTAAGGTTTTTTTGTTAGCCCTATCAACAAAGAGTGCTAAGTTTGATGGTAAAGCAGTAATATACCATTCACATCGCACTTCTTCACTCAGTTGAGAAGCAGTAGGTATTTTGTTTAGGATTTTATTGAAACGTAAATTGAAATCTTTGATAGGTTCTCTTGACTCAGCTCTAAGATTAGACAAGTCATTGATCAGTGTCACTGTAGACTTGTCATCACCAAACTTGGTCAAGAATTGTTCTTAGAAGATGTCCCAACTAGTAATAGATCCAAATGGTAACGAGAAATACCATGATCCGGCTATCCCTTGCAAAGTATAAGGGAAAATTTGAACAACAGCATCCTCATTGGTAACTCCATTGAGATTTATGGACAACATAAAGTTATTTATATGTTCTTCTGCTAGCATGCCTGCCTCGGGGTTAAACTTAGGCAACCATTTTTCAGGATGGGCTGGTATCTGACTCAAGGGTGCAGGCATTAAGACTGCCCTTGGGTTATTCCATGGAGATTGGGCCATTGTTGAACTACTAATGAAAGAAAGTGCAGAAGATGATCCTTGTGGTTGAGAAGATGAGGATATTATAACTCCAGATGTTTGAGAAGGAGTTGAGGAAGTTGCAATAGGCTGATGGACGATGATCTGAAGTGGAGGAGTGGATGGTTGACTTCGCAGTGAAGAGATTGAGATGGATGATGATGATGAAAGAGTCTCACTATCAAATCCTTTAGGAGACTTCCTTGCTCTCTTCCTAGAAGGTAGAGGTAATTCGGTTGGCTAAACACAAAAATTTTCGCTTTTTAATCTGGTGAGAGGATGAGCATGGTTGTATTGCGAAGTCACGCTGCCTTGAGATTTCTCAGATTTTTGAGGAGATATAGAAAATCGCTGAAGTTTGTGAATCAAAGATTCAACTTCAGGAGGTTCAGTAGTATATTGTTTTGAAATATCAGGAATTGTAGCAGCGGCTGTTGATCCATCGACTTCTAACTCTGGATTTAAGGTTTTTGAATGCAATGGAGAAGTCGGAGGAGATGGTGAGGGCGATTTACTCTCAGAATGGTATTTAGATTTGGATTTGCTTGCCATTCACAGTTCGGAGGCCCTCCTTCTAGCGCCAAATATGTTGAAGCCCCGAAAATCGGGTCTACAACAAGGGGGATACCCGCCCGGTCCGGACCTTGGTTGGCAGCTCCTTTTCCGTTTGGTATAGCGGGTCCGACTGGGGATGTGGGACTAGTTTCCCAATTTCAGTGTGTGTGTGAGAAAGATGAATATTTCTATTTCTAACAGTTTCTAAATGGAATACTTCTTAATCTAATTCTAATCTAATAATAAGGAAACTGTATTCTAATAACAGGAATATGTAAATCTACACTAACCCGGGGTGTGATTTTTCTTCTATGCGATCTAAAATGATTTCAAACAACAACTGGTAATAAATATCATTCATCCGTTATGAGAAAAGAATTCAGTACAGATGAACCACCTCGTATAAAAAGTTAGACGAAACAGTTGTGAAAAACATATCACATAATGAGCTATTCATACACTAAGCATAAATAAATAGCTATCACCGTACAAAAGTGCCAAATGATAACTCAGGCATTCATACATTAATATATAAATAAATGAAATGGAAATCACTCTAACACAAGGCAGAAATAGTTAAGAGATAGAAATACCATTTATAACTAGTCCTACTCATGAGCTTCAAGTGATCACGATTTATCTTTCCTTGATCAAATATCCACTAAGAGTACAAAAGTGCAACATCAGTAGCAGATATCAAATGCAAACATTAATAAATCCTGTTCCATTCATTCATCAAAACCTCCTCAGAGGGTACAGAAGTGCATGTTCTGGGGATAAGTTTTTGATAAATTTCAGGACCCCTCTCTAAATGCATGAGAGGGGTTTAAATACTACTAAACTAACTCTAAAAATAAATTATTACAAAAATATAGGATGCGGTTTAAATTACCGTCCTCTTTTCAGGAAAATAAAAAAAAATAAAGCCAAAATGAAATCTAATATTAAACTATTTCTGTATTTGGTCCTTGAAATCACACGCATGCAGCATCTGTTTAAGCAGAGTCAGCTAGCTGACTTCCTTTTTTAGTTGAGCTCAGTAAACAGAATCGACAAGCGCTAGCGCCATCTTTTCGGCCGAATTGATGATACACTTAACAATCATCCATTGGCTATGTGGCTTTACCAAGTAAGCCCAGTAATAATCCCAGTTCAACCTGGTTAACCCTTGAATTGCTTGTGCCTTTTCTTGAGCTCTTTGTTTCCAATCCGTCTGCAGTTTTACTTTCTTGCGATTTTCGGGACTTGCAGGTGACTAGGTAACTAGCAGCTTTCCTTTTCTAGAAATTTTTCTCAGTGATGCGTGATTAGCGCTAGGTGCTAATTGCGAATCGGAAACTGCCTCTATTTCTTGATCCGGGTTTCCTCGATGAGTTTTTCGCCTTTTGCGCTTTTTCCTTCCAACAGATATAAAGTTCAAAATTTGTAAAAACAATACTTCTGTGAACTCTTGACCTTGAGTCTTAAATTGTTTGTTTATGATTTCTACGCTATCCAGTATCCACTTGACCATGTCCGTGTATGGGAGGATTTTTGGCCTTGCTGCTATCTGGTGTAAGAATGAGCAGGCTAATTCTGAAAGGGATGCTTCTGAAGAACCATTTGAGCCCGCGCTAGCAACTACTTCCATTACCCTGGGATTTTCCTCTTCGAGTAGATTATACATGCCTTCCCACGTAGCTATTCCCGTGTCTCTGTTACAGGCCGTGTCTGTATATAAGGGCGCCATTTCCTTTTCTTCTAAGCTCGGGGCTTTGCCTTTCTTTCCCATTTCAACCTGTGTAATGCTTTGTATCGGCCTCTGTCCTCCGTTCCTGCAATTCACAAGTGAAGTGAAAATGAATGACAGGGAAGGGTGATGGGAAAAGTTTTAAATGTCGCAGACATATCAAGCATACCACCTTACGTGAAATGATTCTTTCGATAAGCACGCACCCATAATCCATTATAACTAGCAACTACCTCATTTATTAGCATTAAAGCGCATAACTAGGTGTCAGCTTAAGGAACATACTTTTCTTGAATCACGCGCCCGAAATATCTGCGATGAAGCGATTTTGCGATTTGCTTCGTAACATCACAGATCGCAAAATCGCAACATCGCAGATCGCAAAATCGCAAAATCGCAACATCGCAAATCGCAACATCGCAAAATCGCAACATCGCAAAATCGCAATATCGCTCGTGACATCGCATTATAGTATTATCGCGAAATCGCGAAATCGCAATATCGCAACATCGCAATATCGCAAATCGCATAAATGTTATGGTGACAATCTTTGTTAACCTATTTTTTGCGATATGCGATCTTGCGATCGACGTCATCGCATATCGGCAAATTTTAAAGTGTTTCATGTAAGTTATGCTGAATGCGATGCGATATTTGTTTATTATCGCAAATCGCAATCTCGTAAATGTTAGAATTGTGCTTGTAAAGTGGCATCCCACTATCTTATGTGATGCGATATTTCCTAAGGAAAGATTTTATTTTACCTTATCACAAAACTTAGCTTTTTTGGATTTTTCAAGAAGGTTTCCTAAGCTTATGATGGTAATTTTATTCAAGATGGAAATTTAAACACTATTTTACTTTTTTTTTAGATTTTTAACTAAGGGTCCCCTCTTATTTAGCATTAGGAATAACACTAAATAAAAAGGGGGGTTGTTGCTGGCCACAACACAGTGATACGACACCACACATCTTTCATGCAGATTTCATTCCCAGCAATGGAACCATCTGTTGGTTTTTGGGGGCCTGACCCAGGTTCACTGTTAGTTAGCTAAACAAATCCCTACACTACTGGCCCTTTCGACATCAGCTCGTGGAGCACGGACTGAAGTATCACCCGAAGCAGTATGGGGGGATGTTGGAACCAAGTTTCCGCACCCTTGAGATGGATGTGATGTCTATTTATTCCAACTATACCTGCCTTCACGCAAGTTGCTTATCCCTCTATTCTACCCTTCAGTACCTTCGCGAAATGTTACAACCGGCTTCCGTGCAGCCCTAACCAGGATCTGATGTGCTTTCGCGCCGCTAGGGCAGCGAACCATGATAATTCCCAAACTATGAAAATTATCTTACTTATCTTATAAACAAATCTTAGTTAGCCTCGCGTAAACAGATGCACTTACTTGCGTTCACGTAACCATTACAGTTATAAACATTCGCGCATCGTATAAGCATTAGAAGTGAAATTCATACCCAATATAACAGATGCATAAACAGAAATTATAGAATACTTCTCTTTATTGATACTTCCAGATGATTACAGACTCGACTCGCCCTGCGCACTCAGCCGCAGGGGTCCGCGCACTCAGCTTTGGACTTCTAGGCCTTTGTGCACTTAGTTGCACATCCTCTACCTACGCTATGACCCAAAACTTAGACTTCTACTTCAGAGCTATCTCAAATACATCTTCGTGATCTTTCATCTATCCCTTAACTACTTAGAGCTCCGCTCTATTTATAAAATACCACGGTCCATAGATCTTTTACAACTGACATTACATTATCAAAATAAGGGTGGAAAAACCTATAACTCTTTAACATCTATGCGCTTCTCGACGACAAAAGGAGGAGTCTTTACATTAGGATTACAAAAATTGGACCAAAACATGGGCTTTAAGCCCCAAAACTGCCCTTGGGGGATCCCGCACCCAACAATGTTGCCTTCATTTTTTGTTCATGATGTTGCTCACTTTGATGATGTTGCTTGATGTCCTTGTCCATGAACAACTTGATGTCTTCATGATTAGGTAAGCCCATGGACACTTGATCGACTGCATCCTCAAGTGTGCTCAGAATGGTGTCTTCGTCTCTGCTCTCCTGGAAACCATTGTACCTATACTGATGAGAGGTAGATGAACACCTGTGATACCTGGAGATGTGGCAACACTCATAGCAAGAAATTTGTTAGTCGAAAACCAAAATGAACATGAGAACTAACTTGTGTCATACCTGGGTGAATGATCATGAAGGTTGCACAATTTTGGTTGGGAGGTCAAGAGACCGACTTCCAAAACTACACAAGGCACAATCTAGGCTATTGGGAGACTGATTGACTACTCCAACTACGTAATGCACAGTCTGTTGTGGTCACCAACAAACCCCCTCTTTGTTTGGTATTAGCAATAACACCAAGCAAATGGGGACCCTTAACAAAAAATCCAAAAAACATTTTATCAAAATTTTTGTATTTTAACTCCCTAAAGCTGTATCGCATCGCGAGAAGAGAGTGAAGCGTTTTCCTATGCGCATAATAAGCTGCGAAGAAGCGACGCGAAATTCATCACATCGCATATATTGTGAAGCGCTCTTAAATGAAAAAATTAAGGAATCGCCGATAGCCGATATGCGACGTCGCATATCGCAACATCGCATAAGCAGCATATAGTGATTGGATGATTAAGCGCGATTTGCGATTCGCGATCTGCGATCTTGCGATCTGCGATGAATGCGACCATCAATTCCTTCGATGACACATGTTGACATCGCAATCCTCGATACTGCGATACGAGTCACAGAAATCACTCATCGCAAAATTTCCTCGACATAGTGTTCAAGGAAAGCTGTCTGTAGACCAAAATTGGGCGCGCACCTTAAAGAAATTAATGATTGTACGCCAAAGTATCCAAGAAGGATTGTGTTGTGTTTTTCGAAGAGTCAAGTCATTATGAGTGTCATGATTATGCATTCATTAGAGCTTAAAGCTTTCATGTCAATCTTTTCGTCATTACTCTTTTCCTTTGCGTAAACTGTAATACAGCAACTAATATAAATCAATGTGCAGGAAACATCTAAGGAAAAGGGGAAACCGTCAATACTCGGAGAACAGAGAAGAGATGCCTTCGCAAATGGATGCCGCATGCAGCAGGACCACGGATTCCAGAGTATCACTCAACAGATACTGATGGAAATAGACTATCCAAGACTCAGAGTCAAAGGCGCACAAAAGCAGCATGTTTACAAAAGATCCTGAAGCTTAGACTGGGTAAAGCAAAAGGAAAAACGCTAAAGAGGGAAAACGCTCCAGAAAAGCCTGGAACAAAGAACGGAAGCAGTTTTCAATATAGAAAATTTTTCAGAGAGCAAAGTCCCTAACTTATTAAGTCATTCACACGGCTGGAAACCGAAATAGCAATAGCACAATCAGTTTGAAAGAAATTTGGGTTATACCAAGTATACACACAGTGAATACACCAAGCGAGAGGAAGATTTTCGAAAATATCTTCTAGTTTGTCAGAAAGCAGTGCCAGCTCTTGTTATTTCTATTTTCATAGCTCAAACGAAAGGAGAATACAACCAGCCGACTCTTCCCAGGCGAATGTTGCATTGCTTACAGCACTAAGGAGCAAATACAGAAACGGTTAGAAATTAGATTCAATTTTTAGAAATAAATTTGCTTTAGTAGAAGGGCGGTCATTTGAAACCGTGTCTTAAATTTATGTAATTAAGATTAATTAGTTAGTAGTATTTAAACCCTTCTCAGGCATTTGGAGAAGGGTCCGGAAATTTGTCAAAAAACTTGTCCTCAGAACATGCACTTTTGCACCCTCGGAGGGGTTTTTGATGAATGGATGGATCGAGATTTATCAATGTTTGCATTTAATGTCTGCTACTGATGTTGCACTTTTGTACTCTTAGTAGATGTTAGAACAAGTAGAGATAAATCGTTATTGCTTGAAGCTTATGAGTGAAACCAGTCATAAATGGTACTTTTATCTCTTGACCAATTTCTGCTTATATTCTTAAAGTGATATGTAGTTTTCAGTTGTTTATATGTTAATGTATGAATGTGTGGGTTACCATTTGGCACTTTTGTACGGTGGAGTCATTTATTTGTGCTTGACATATGAATAACTTATTATGTGATATGTTGTTCACAACTGTTTTGCTTAACTTTTTATGCAGAGTGGTTTATCTTAATTGATTTCTATTCTTATGATAGCTGAATGATCTTTATTACCAGTTATTGTTCTAAATCTCTTTAGATCGCATAATAGAAGAAATACACCCCGGGTTAGCGTAGATTAGATGTGTTGTTTCTTATTAGATTACAATAGCATAGAGTTAGTTTAGAAGTTTGAATTAAATTAGCTTAAAATACTCCTAGATCAGCATCATCCTACTCTACACACACACACACCCCTTAGATTGGGAAACTGGTCCCATTATCCCCAGTCGGACCCGCTATACCAAACGGATAAGGAGCTGCCAACCAAGGTCCGGACCGGGTGGGTATCCCCCTTGTTGTCGACCCGATTTTCGGGGCTTCAACACAGTCCAATTGGGCACTTGGCTGTTGGGATTTCACAATGCGTGATTCCAGCAAGGAAATATTGTTAGCATAGGGAGAGATTTGTGTAAATTTTTAGGCCAAGGAGCCACTGACCTCCAAAAATGTGCAATTCAGTCCAGTAGGCCAGTTTTGAGCCAAAATGTGCAAATCTGGAGAGGAAGGTGAGCCTTCCTTTCCCAAATTGTGCAATGCAGCCTTGGAGAAGGTAGAGACCAGGCCAAGGTTGGCCCTACTCACCATCGGGCAACTGAAAGCAAGTAAGTCAATGAAATGCATGGAAAAACTAAGTGATAGCAGAAGTGATAAATAGAGCATGAAAAACATGAATAGAGGATTGAGCAAACAGATCAACATGCACATGGGTGAGGTCATTTGTCGGTTGGGCGAACATACGTGCAAAACAGTTCATGCATGCAACAGCGATGAGATAGCAACGAAAATTGAAATAAAGCTAGGACAAGATAGAATATATGTAAATGACAGTAGGCGTTCAAATAAATCAAGAAAACAATAATCATACAAGCAAAAACCCAAAAAGCGACAAAAATGCAGCACAAGGCATGGGAAGCGAGCTTACCCCAAAAAAGCTGAGTTGAATGTGCTGACTGCTCCTAGATGTGATGTGGGATGTCAGAGCTACAAGTTTGATGTGAGGAATGAGCTATGCAGTGCCCGATTGATGAGTTTTGATAACATCGAGGTTATGATGCACATGCCGCAAATCTAGGGGAAGCAACACTTGGAGGGAGGTTTCGGAATTACTCCTTGCTTGTAACCTCCAACTGCTAAACATAGATCCCTGAAACAAGGGATGCCTTTGCATGCTACCTTGGGAGAAGTAGCCTATGCATGCAAGTCTATTTTGCTCAGTCCCGAAGGGAACCGGTCAACTCAGCTGCACATGTAAGAGACTACTTGACTTCTAGAGAAAAATGTCCATTCCTAACTATAAGTTGGGCTGACTGCCCAAGGGGATTGTGCAAGTTCTGGGCCCAACGGCTAACTGCTACCCAGATTTGTGCAAATCCTGGGATGAACTGCCTGTTGATGAGAAACATTTCCCAATTCCTGCTGGGAGGGTTGGCTGGCAGGATTGTACAATCTTGGAACCCATCAAGATGTCAGAGGAAATTGCACAATTCCTGGAGGGAAAGGCTGGTTTCCCTCTAGAAATGCACAAATTTCACTATGAAATTGCTCAAACTGCATCTGGACCAAGTCCGAGTGAGAAGCCCGTGAAGGAAAAAAGATCAAATTGTGATCAACAGGCTGCCTTAGAGCAAGAAAGACACTGAAGCTTGAGGACTTGACAAGCAATCCAAGCTACTATGAAGGTTTGTAGGGAGGCTCCAAAAAAGGCTAAGGCAAAATTTTGGACGGTGGTTGTAGCCGCTACACCACAGTCCTATAATTTATAGGATCTCAATGTAATTGAGTATTCTATCTCAAGGATCTTATTTCGTAAATACTTGTCAACTTGCCAATGATTTCCAAATAAAAAGAAAAAAAGAAATAAAAAATGAAAAGAGGGTATAAAGAAGAAAAATAAAGAGAAAAACAAGAATATTGAAAAAAAAAAAAAGATTGAACCCCACCAAAAGAAAGAAAAGTCAAAAAAAAAGAATAATACTTAAAGTGTTGCAAATCTAAATGCCACTACTCATAGATAGTTTTTTTTCTTTGCTTCATTTCTGTAAAATAAAAATTGTGTGCAACTTGTTCAAAATGGCACAATCACTAGTTTTAGTTTAATCATACAGTGTAATCATGATTAAACTTCTTTCAAATTTTGTAAATTAAGATAGAGAATAAATATTTACCCAACAGTTTAATTTGGGTAAATCATTAGTTAGGTAGAAAATGACATTGATCCAATTGTTTAATCTGGATCAATAGGAGAACTAAGGGATGGATTAGGTAGTTTTTAATGTAGAAAATTTGTGATAGGTTAACCTGATAATGCAATATAAATCAAAGCATAATACTATAACGTACTTCTACTATCAATTTGCGGAATCTTAAAGATCGAGATGAACAATATAACCAGAATAAGAAGAATCAATGGCACAATACACATGAAAATACTTTGGGGAAAGTCTCAGATAAAAACCCCTCACTATTGTATTATCATACATGGTGGAAATACATAGGAATTATACAAAGCCTTAGCTCTCGTAGCTAGCCAGCTCTCAGTGCAATCCTCACAGATGCTCACAGGAAATCTTGTCTTCTCTCCAGCCTTCCTCTCTGCCCTTCAAGCTCCTATTTCCTTGCATTGTTCCTTATGGACGATTAGCCTATTACCATGTGGAAAAAAAATCCTTCAAAATTGAGCAATCCTCAAGGATTGATCGTTGGCTGCGTGCATGATTTTTCTCCATGAGAAAACACATGCAACTGATAGTACATTGTCCTTGAACATTAATCTCAACTCGGTCTTCCTCAAAATAGACATTCATGAGTTTCTGATGAGGGAATCTTTAGTTAACTGGAGTAGCACTAGTTGAGTGCATTAATGCATCAACTGACTGTTAACTCACTATTAGTTCCTCAAACAATTTTAACTAATTTAACTGGACTTAACTCAGTAAACTAAGTTAACTAATTACAACTCAAATATAACTCAATCTTATCTCCTTAATTTAACGGATAACTCTTGCATGACTTCAGAAAGACTTCTAACTTGAATTTATCCAACTAATTAATTTAAAATAAATTAACTAATTATTTCCAAGTAGCTGTTAAGACTAAATTCGATTTTAATTCACAATTTAATTCAAGGACAAATTAAATTGGAATATTCTTGTTGCCATATTTCAACACTCCCTCTCAACAAGAAAGGGATTATCTGCCACCCCGATCCTGTCTCTATGGAACTTGAATTTACACTTTGACAATGCCTTTGTCAAAAAGTCAGCATCTTGCTCCTCTGTCGAAATATACTACAGTAACATGATCCTCCTTGCTACACAGTCTCTCCTAGTGTACCAAGCACAAGGTGCTTGCTTCAGCCCATACAACGCTCTCTTGAGTCGGCACACATGCAACTCACAACCAAAGGTCTCAAAACCTTCTGGCTGCTCTATGTAAACCTCTTCCTCAATCTTTTCATTGAGGAATGTAGTCTTCACATCCATCTGATGGATCTTTCAACCCATCTGTGCTAATAGTGCCAACATAGATCTGATAGATGAGTACCCTGCGACAAGAGCAAAAGTCTCATCATAGTCAATCCCCTCGACCTGTGAAAAGCCACGGACAACAAATCTTGCCTTATGCTTCTCCACAAGACCATCAGCAGCTTGATTTACCTTGTAAAGCCAATGGGAACTCACAACTAACTTGTTCTCCGGTCTTGGAACCACGTCCCAAACACTATTACAAACTATGGAATCATACTCCTCCACCATAGCATCAACCCAAATCGGTTGTTGCATTTCTTCGTCAAAGGAAGATGGCTCGGTCTCAACACATTCCCCAGCAATGACCATGTATCCAGTGTACCTCTCAAGTGACCTCCTCTATCTGCGCTAAGAAGATTGTGCTCCCACATTCTCTCTCGCATCCTCCAACAATCTGTCAGCTTCTCTTGTGGGCTTTCGTCCATCTCTGGAAGACTCTGCTTGAGTGGATGTCTCCACTCCTGGAGCCTCTACAAGCAGCTACTATGCATCAATCTGAGGCTCCTCCTCATTAGGAACCAACAGTTCCTCCACAGCCTATAGTTGGAGCTCCCTCTCAAGGGAAACTCGCATGGCCTTCTGCTCATCAAACTCGAGATCTCTCTGAACCACTGTCCTCCAACTGGTAGCCAAGTATTCCTGATAGTTGTGAGGTGTATCAGTGTACCCCACAAATATCCCCAACTCTATTGTCAGCTTAAGCTTCTTCCGTGCATCCTTTGTCACATGGCAATATACCGATGAGCCAAAGATCCTGAAGTGACCCACATCTGGTCTCTTACTGGAGAAAGATTCCTCTGGTGTCTTCATCCGAAGTATGCGATGTGGGCTTCTATTCTACAAATAGACCATTGTGTTGCATGCCTCAGCCCATAAGTGAAGTGGTAGGTCGTGGTCATGCAACATTTGCCGTGCTACCCCTACAATAGTTATATTCTTCCTCTCGGCCACCACATTTTTTTGTGGGTTATGAGGTGTCATAAGCTCTCATTTAACTCCTTCTACTGCATAGAAGTCCTTAAACTCTTGAGAGACATATTCTCCATGGTTGTCTCTTCTCAAGGCCTTGATCTTCTTCCTGACTCTTTCTCGACCAAAGCTTTGAACTCACAAAACTTTGTGAAGGTTTGGTCCTTCTTCTGCATGAAATAAATCCAGCATTTACGAGAATATTCATCAATGAAAATCACATAATACCTTTGCTTCGTTGTGGATGTCATCGAGAATGGTCCACACAAATCAGTATGAACTCGCTCTAAGATAGCCTCTGCTCGATTGTCTCGATCATGAAAGGAAGACTTGGTGTACTTTCCCAAGGTACAACCTTTACATGTGTCAAATTTCTCAAGTTTACCTTTGGGAAGTCCTATAGATATCTGCTCCATTATCTTCAAATCCCCATGATGCAAGTGGCCCAACCGCCTGTGCCACAACTCACCAATGTCTTGGCTTTGCACCAATTCTGCTTTCATACTCAATGTTGCACAATCATCTACCTCTAGTTTATAGAGATTCTTCACCTGAATCCCTATCCTCTTGGGCTGACTTGTGGCTATGTGTCTTAGGAATGCCTTTCCTTTGCTCAAGACAACATCCTAGACTTTTTCCTCCAACATCGTGACCGATACCAAGTTATTCTTTAGTCCAGGAACATACATCACATCTGTCAAGGTGAGAGAAGCTCCATGCTCCCTCTAAAAAGCAATCGTGCCCACTCCTGAAACATTATACCTTCCGCCGTCACCCATCTCTATCCACATCTTGAGGTATTTCTCCTCTGAGGCACTGAATAAATTTTTATCACCGGTCATGTGGAATGAGGCTCCACTGTCAAGATACTAGACACAACCCATCATCGATGACACCATGCATGTGATGAGGGTAAAGTCAATTTCGAACTGAGAGGGTAATGCCTCACCTTCCGATCCTTCTGAGGATCCCTTCCTAGACTTCTTCGATGGGCAATTAGTCACATAATGTCCCATCTTGTGACAATTAAAGCATCTTACTTTAGACATGTCACCCTTCTTCCCTCCATGAGAAGAATTCAATTTGAAATGGGAAGCCTTCCCCTTCCCTTTCCTTGCCTTACTTTCTAAGGCTAGATTTTCTTCATCATCATTCTTGGATGAAGAACCATCTCATGTGCTCCTCTTGATCTCCTCCCGCATAAGATTCGACCACAGTCGTTCCCAATCCGGCAGTTTCTCTGTTCCATTCACAAAGTCCTAGTAGCTATTCCAACTCTTTGGAAGTCCAAGGAGAGCGAGGCTCACCATATCATCATCGACAGTAGTTATTCCCACACTACCAAGCTCATCTCAGCAAGTGGTGATCTTGTTCAGATATGTGGAAATAGTATCGCCCTTCTCCATCTTGATTCTTCGAAGCTTATCCTTGAGCGCCAATTTCCTCTAGTCGCTACTGTTCTAGTAGAGGTCCTTTAATGTCTTCCACATTGAAAATGGAGTATCCTTCCCATGGAGACTCGAGACAATATGCTCTTGAACTCCGTCAAGGATGATCTGTCTCGCCTTCGCCACACACTTCTTCCACTCAGCCAACTCTTGTGCATTAGTTGAAGCTGGCTTTGGGATTTCTTGATCAATGAATTCCTTCAAGCCATTGTCTTCTAATACAGCCTCCATTCTATCTTTCCATGCTATGTAATTCGAGCTATCTTCCAAGGCATACTTGAGTCTCAAGCCATAGATTCAACACCATTGGCCAACCTTGAAGTATGATATGAATTCGATTTGCACCTGCAACCCCAAACTTCAAACTTCGAATTCTCTTCTCAGTAGATTGTTCACAGCTCTAATACCATGTAGAAAATATTTGATAGGTTGTCTTTGTCGAGTGGATGAATCGTTCTTGCGGACAAGACTGATCTCCCTAGTATCTAATGATATCTAGCGACAAGAAAACCAAACAAATTCTATCTTTCTCTAGATATGAAATTTATAAATAAAAGTTACTAGGTGTTTTAGGCCTACCTCGGGTCCAGTGCTAGTTTGTGGAAGCCACTCTCCGTTTGTCCAAAAGAGCTCCCTTTTAAAGAATCTGCAAAAACAAACAAGCACACATATTTAGCACCTGCATAGCCAATATAATAAAGCATATTTATCATGATGATCAAGGAATTCATGAAATAAATCATAGAAGACAATTTATTGAGAAAAATGAATCTGATTGTATTAACTTTAATCAAAGAAGAAATTTACAACCTTGGTGCCTTGATGTTGTACGAGCTCCTCCCAGGGTCTAGCAAGAATCTCCTCTACTTTGACAAGTTTCACTCTCTTCCCAAAGAAGCCAAAAGGTATGTAATCTCTCCTCTCAAGCTTAACTAGGAAGTCTCAATTCCAACAACATTTACCCTTAAAAATGTTCAGCTTTCAACCTCCCTAGCAACCAGCCCAATGCCTCAATTTATAGTGCAGAGGAGGGAAGTTACTAGGTCCACCTTCAAAGGGATAGAGCCCTCCTTCAAAGGGATAAGCTCCTCTCATCAAGGGGTTAGCTCCTTTAGTTATGGGATGCATGAACCACCTAGGAGCAAACCAACCACGTCAAGATTCCTTCTAGAAGCGTCCATAATTAACCCAAAGTGAGTTTTTAAGAATAAACTTCCGCTTTTTTTACTTTTACAGGGGTCTGCACCCACTCCTTTAGAGATAGAGCGGGTAGGTCCGCAGGTAACATGACCAAGGGGTGAGGGACCGCAAGTAATGGTAAGAGAAAGTGCGAAACCAGAGGTTTATAGATTTTCAAAGACTTTCTCTCATTTTTAAAGCTTGACATGAAGAGCTGAGGTTTGAGACTTGCAAAGGAGGATAGTATGAGTGGTGATAGACTCACACTGACTGTAGAAAGTCATGGTGACAATATTTTGTGTAACAGATTTCCCCCTAAAGTGCGAAGTTTGTAGTAGATGAGGATTTCATTTATCATCTAAGAAGAGTGAAGTACTTTATCATTTCGAGGATCATCTTGTGGAGAGCCTGGCTGGAACCTGTAAAAACATTCAATACAAAATATATATATGAGATCATATCATCGCTGAGGTAGGCATTCCCATACTCAGATCAAAACTGACTAGAAAAGTAACTAAACTGCTCTGATATAGGAATGATCTTGCAATACATCACAAGTATAGACACATGTAGACATAGCATGGACGCAGCCATCTGTTTATGAATAGTCCATTGTATAATGAATACAAAATTCCTCGCAACCTGGATGGTGGAAACTAGATCCAGGGTCTTGATTTCTACTTCCCGAAATAGTACGATTCTAGCCATGTGAATGAATGTGTCGAAGTTGAACATGGTAGAAACCACTTGATTACCAGTCAATGATGTAAACTGTTAACAAGTGTGAGAGAAACCACCAATAATGTCAATGGCTCTCAAAGTAATCAGTACAATCCATGAAATTTGAATAGATGTGTTGATGTCGAACATGTCACGGAGTCCTTTGATCGAAGGTCAATGATGCAACCTATCTTCGAAGGCGAGAAACCTGCCATTGAGGCATGCAGATCCTGATGATTTCCAGATCATCTTTCTAGATAATGAGCTAAAGTCGATAGAAAGCGATCCGTCGTAGGCAAGCCCACAACACGAAATCATAGATCAAGTTTGAAGAAATGTAGTTGCAAGGACTGACTCAGGAATGGTCAAGATGGATGACAGATATTTTGCAGATGAATGGTTTATTTGCACTGATCTCTTGAACACATAACGACACAACAGATGGTTTGGTGACAATTGACCCAAAGCTAATACCCAGAAACCGGCTGAAGACTTTCAAATATGGTTTGATTAACTATTAGGCAAAGGATTTCCCAACCCAAGTGAACAAAAAGTGTCGTGTTCAAGAGTGGTTAAATGTTTTTCTGAGACACAAAGTATGAAAAACAGGTTCATTTTTCTCTCTTTTCCCCCACCATTTCTGGCAAGTACCTCTTTATTTTTGACAAGCTTGAGGATAACATTTGCTTGATTATAAGCTCATCCTTCGGATGAGTCCATTAGTTTAAATTCGAACCCTAAGAAGGAGTGGTATGTTCCTATTTGTAATTGAACAGGTCCTTTACTGTTAAATTTTAACGAGTCCAGTATAGGAGAAACTCGGTGTTTTTCAATTTTAGGGAGTCTGAAAAAACTTAAGAAAACTCCATGGTTGTCCTTTTTCGTAAATTTATGTCTCCCAAACCCAAAAAAGTATCAAATAATACTTGAGAGAACTGGTTGACCATTACGATCAAGGATTAATTTTCATAATTAGTGCCTCTGATCCGAAAAAGTAAAAAAGCTATCAATGACACGTCGTTTTATAACCAATATCGAATTTGAAACGATAAAAATCCGGCAATCTTTTCATGTTTTTATGGTTAGAAAAGGGCTGTAAGTAGACCATCTTTTTAATTCCATTTTAATGAGCTTAAAAAGAAAAATCAGTAATCTTTTCATATTTTAGGAGTCATAAAAGATCTTAAAGGTGACTCTAATGTTTTTTGTCGAAAATGATCAATTTTGCCTGAAAAATCCGTTATCCTGCACAAAAACTCAAACATCACCCATACCTGTTTAAAATAAATAAAAATGCTTCAAAAGTTACCTCTTTAAAGTGAAAAATAAACAAGTTAAAAATTCATTTATTCAAAAAATCTTATAAAAAGTGCTTTTGTAAATTCATTTTTACCGTTTGACTTCAGAGTGAGAAAAGAGAGCTTTTGGTAAGAAACTTCCCGTGAAGATTGTGGAAAATCCGTTCGTTGGAATCGAACACCGTCACCTCTAGGTAATCCACATCATCTTACTCTTGCATTTCATCCGTTTCAAATTTGTTTTTAGGGTTTTATTTTCATTTTTAGGAAATATTTAGGTTAAAATACCGCGCGCGCGGGGTCCGCAGGCGCAGTATAGGAAACCTGCAGACCCCGACTTTTTCATAGAAGGAAAAAAGTCAGGGGCCTGCACCTTCTGTTAAGACAGAGTGTGGACCTACGCACTATCTCTAAACCAGAGAGTGTGGTCCCCACGCCATAGGTTTTCAAACTTAAATTTTTCAAATTCCGCCCAGAAACTTTGATTTAAAATATTCTAATCCGCCTTTTTGTTTGAATGTAGGGTATACATCATGCTTGACTGGCAAGAACGGGAGCACGAGGATGTGGACCTCGCTGCAATTAATCATCAACCTTCGACTAATGCATTGAAGGCATGCGGTTTATTCAAATTCTGGGCCATACCTGGCATGAGGGCCCAAGTAGACTTTCTGCAGTGGCTGGTAGACAGGTGGAATGTACATGACCAATGTTTCTTTATTAGTGGCCACCAGCTCGAAATGGAGCCGGAAGACATTTACTTTTTCACTGGTTTGCCTAAGAGAGGTGAACAATTGACTCTATTCGGGGCTAGGCCAGGTGGCCAGTCTATCGATAGCCTCCGGCTAGAGTTTTGTAACGACCAAACCAAGGACAAAGGGATTGATATCAAAACCATCTCCCGTCCTAAACTCAAAGTGATTGCATTTACTGTCACCAGACTCTGCGGAATCGCAGCACTACATATGGCCACTAGATCCCAAATGTGGATGGTAGTAGACTGCTTTCGGGGCACCATCTTCAACTGGTGCGAAGCTGTGTTGGCTAATGTAAAAGGCCAACTGACTAGAGCAAAGAACGAACAACTGAAAAACTTTGGATATGGTTTCTTAGTTGTGAGCTTTGGTCTAGAGAGGGTCCCAATGTTGGTCCCACAGCATCTTTCCGTTGGAGGTGGACTTCCCCGAGAGCCCAAAATGATGCGTTGGGTTGCAGTTATGGTCCGTAATCCTGAGGAGGGTTCAGAAGTTGTTCGATTTCCTCCTGAGTATTTTCATTGGTTGGAGAACCAAGTTTTTGCTATTCAGGATTTTCCTTATGCTGGGATGGATTATCGTGGTGACCCAGACATGGCTCTTCCACCAGGAGAGCAATGGGATGACTCAGGTAAAATCATTTTCAACCTTTACTAATTTAATTTTTGTTTTGTTTTCAAATCGTCCCAAAATTGATAGTAAAAAGTTTCAAATGCAGATGTAGGTCCACGGAGACTAGCCACTCTCCGGCCCTATGAGAGGGAACAACCAGCTGTAGCAACACCAGCCCCACGGGACGAATCTACAGAGACCTTAGCCGAATTGGAAAACCATCTAGAGCGTTTGACAGCAAACATTCCAGAGACTAGCATAGATGACATTCCTCTTAGGCTACAGCGCCATGTGATTGGGGTCCCAGGACCTTTCAGGAGGTTCCTTTATAGAGTGGCCTGTACAGTGGTTTCTTATCGTGATCATCACCAGTGATAGGATGATCGCCTGTTGTAGACTCATATGACATTTTTGCTTTTTGTACTTATCATTTTTGCCGATCATAAGGTGTTTTTCAACCTATGATCGAAGACAATGTATATTTGACACACTTCTATGCTATGCTATATCACTATTACTGGCTATCTTGCAAAACATGTTATGGAATGCTTTTAAATTTATTGTTTGATTATTGCAAATGTCTACTTAACATTCGAGAAGCAATTGTGTCTGCTAATGTATTTAAATATCTTGGAATATGCTGATATTCAATATATTCAAATTCACGTTCCAAGAGACGAACTCACAAAAATAATCTCAATAACACTAGATTTCTAATGGCATACACTCTATTAAGCTGTAACACAACGAGTTCATAATCTAACCTCACAATCAAACTCCGAATCCTAAATGAGATGGATTCAGATAATAACTCAATCACTGCACTATACTCTGCAATGTTGTTCGTTGTTTGACCAAGGCTTACCCCATGCATAGATACCAACTCATCAGAGGGCAAATAGATAACCCAAGCTATGGAAGAAATGTTCTGTGTATTACGACAAGCACCATCAGCAAAACCAATGTATGATTGGAGAGACGTCGACATCTGCAATATCAAGAGTAAAATCAAGATAAGCAGGAATAATGACAAAAACACTTTCTAAGCTAAGCACACTTTTTAATCTAAAACACACCAGCTAGAAAGAAAACTAACCTAACTAAAATCTCCACACCCAGATTTAAGCATAATATCTCTTCAGATAAAGACCATTTATGGGCTTATCTAAAGAGACCCCGTCAAAGTATACCAATTCATAGGCCCCTTTTTCCAGCTTTCACTTAACAACATAAGGACCATGCCACATGGGTACGAATTTTCCAGCGCCTAATTTATCATTTGCTTGATCGTACAGTAATACTAGGTCTCCTTCCGAAAAATTAAGAGGTGTAACATTTCGATCATACTGAACTTTAATACGTTTGGCATGAGCTTCAATTGCTAGTGCAGCATCACGTCGATTCTCATCTAGCTGAGCCAAGTACAACAAACGTTTTTCCTCTTCGGAAGTGGTTGGAAGTAATTCTATGGCCATTTGCAATGACGGGATTTCGCATTCAATGGGTAACACAGCTTCCAAACCATAAACTAGTTGAAAAGGAGTGAAACCATTCGATGTTTTTACTGAGGTTCGATATGCCCTAGCACTGAAAATAGCATGTTATGCCAATTCGACCTATGAATCCCAATGATTCATCGGATCATGATGACTAGAACTTTGTTGATGGCTTCAACCAGACCATTAGCCTGTGGATAATATGGAGTTGAACTATTGTGACGCAGGCCAAGTTGGTTTGTTAGTTCAGTCATCATAATATTTCGAAAATGACGCCCATGATCAGTGATAATTGCTTGTGGAACACCAAACCTAGCAATTATATGATTGAAAATGAAAATCGCAGTAGTTTTGCCGTCTTCCACAAATGTAGGCATCGCCTCGGCCCACTTGGTAAAATAATCTACCGCAAGGATGATATATGCATGCCCCCCGGCCGAGTGAGGGTTACATGTAATAAAATCGATACCCCATTTTGCAAAAGGACTGACGGCAATTATAGGGTGGAGAGGAGCAGGTGGAGCGCGCATCTTTCGATCAAAAATTTGGCAGTTGTGGCATTTTCGGACTGCGTTAATACAATCTTTAAACAAAGACGGCCAGAAATAGCCAGCGCGCAATATATTTTGGGATGTGGCAAACCCAGACATATGACCACCACACGCTCCAGAGTGACAGTCATTTAGAACCCTTTCAGCTTCCTCATGAATTAAACAACTTCGGAAAACAGAGTCCACCCCACGATGATAAAGTGTATCTCCAATAATTTTGAATTGTTGGGATTGGAATCGTATTTTCCGATGCTGAGATCTTGAAATTTCAGGCCGAAAGGATTGGGTTTGGAGATAAACTATGATATCCCCATACCATGGATTAAGAGTGCTGATTAAAACAAGGATTCGTCCACAATGGGCTCTTCCGCCACAGTTTCAGTATCAGCACACGGGAAGTCACACATTAACTCCGCAAAAACTAAAGATTTCTTGGACTTAGATTTTTCAAACTCCAAGTCGAATTCCTGCAGGATAACAATCCATTTGAAATACTTGCCCCCTAGCAATTGTTTGGTCAAAATATAGATCATAGGGTTGCAATCGGAAATTACAGTAGTTTTGCGCAGTAAAATGTAATGACGAAAACGTTAGACAGCTTGAACAGCTGTCAGGGCCAATTTCTCCACATGTGAATATTTTAGCTCAGTTGGATTCAAAGTGCGACTAAGGTAATAAATCACATGTTCACTACCGAATTCATCTTCCTGAACTAACACCATTCCAATGGTGGAATGAGAGGCGACGAGATATAAGAAATAGTCCTGGTTGTAGTTGGGAGGATGCAATAACGGTGCATGGTTCAACGCGTGTTTTAGTGCATCAAAATATTTGTCAGCTATCTCATCCCAAAAGAATGGAGTATTCTGTTTCAACAACCGGGTAAAACCCTTTGTTATCTCGGCGTAGTTAGGAATGAATCGACGTAAAAAGTTTGCTTTTCCTTGCAAACTTTGGAGTTGGCAAAGAGTCGAAGGAGGAGGCAATTTGACAATAGCTTCAACCTTTGAGGGATCGACATGAATGCCGGCTTTCGAAACAACAAATCCCAGTAACCGACCTGTTTCTATACAGAAAACACACTTATGTGGATTCAACCTAATTCGATAATGCCTACACCTCATAAAGATTGCTTGTAAATGAATGAGATGATCGGCTCGATGTAATGAATGAGCAGGTAAATCATCGAGATAGGGTTACACAATGTGCTTGATGTCATGAAACGCATAAGACATGGCTCTTTGAAAAGTTGCACCGGCGTTCTTAAGCCCAAAAGGTAATTTGCAATAAGCAAATGTCCCCCATGGACAAATGAAAGCCGTTTTGGTTGATCAGCAGGTAGAATATTTATTTGATTGTATCCGGAAAAACCATCCATGAAGGAGAATATTTCACTACCGGCACAATCATCAATGATTTGATCGATATAGGGAGTTGGGTAATTGTCTTTTGGATAGGCTCGATTAATATCCCTATAATCGATACATATTCTTATTGTTCCTTGCTTTTTGTTAAGAGGAACAATATTCGATACCCAATCCGTTAATGGAATTGGATAAATGAAACTTGCTTTAAGTAATTTCTCAACTTCTGCTTTAATAGCAGCAGCTTTTCGCGGGTGGATCTGACGCAAACGTTGCCGGATGGGTTTAGCATCCAGGTAAGTTTTGATTTCATGAACAACAATTGCTGGGTCAATTCCTGGCATTTCCTCATATGACCAGGCAAACACGTCATGGAATTCTTGAAATAGGGCCTTATATGTTTGAATTTCATCTTCCGTACAAGAGGAAACTATATGAATGTTTTCAACAATTCCAGGCTTAACCGAAATGTCAATAGGAATAGTTCGAGAAATATTTCCCAAATTTAACTCAGAATCAGGAATTTGCAATGGATTCTGAGGTTCCTTGTCATAATCAGTCGTAAAAATAGATGAAAAATCATTTTCAAAGTGATCAATCTCAGGTAAAAATGAAGATCTATGATGAAGATCTTCCCATGGTAAATCATCAACAAATAAGATTTCTCAAATTTGCTCATCAGTGTGAACAAGTTCGGAAAAAGTTGTTGAATCTGAGTTTGATGTTGAAAGTGATTCTTCATGGACTACATTCATTAAGTCAATTTCGGTTGAAGAAGGGTCAGAAAATGACTGTATGGCCTGATACACAATTTCATATGGACTCAAAGGCATAGCATCACCAAATGAATCTATCTCAGATTCGGAAGGTACGATCCAAGGATCATCATAAACAATAGTGTCTGATGAAATCATATGAATGGTTGCAGTAGAAGGCGATACGTTTGGAGGAGGAAAGGAAAAAGTTCCTAGCAAACCAGAATCTTTAACTAGTCCTACTCCAACATCCTCATAAGGGATAGTTGTTTTGCCGACATGCTGGATACTTTCAGAAGAGGCTGGGTCAGATGAAAAGTAAGTTAGATGGTCTATAGTTACAATCTTTCCATTATGAGGAAACTTTATAAGCCGAAAGACCGATGAAACAACAGTAGTCATAGCGTAAGACCAACTACGACCCAAGAGAAGGTTGTAATCTACAGGGGCATCAACCACCTCCATATCTAGATTAACAGTTTTGCCTTCAAACCCTATAGGTAAATCCTATAGAATGCCAAAAGGATGGAACCCACGGCCATCAAAAGCCTTTAGAATCGTCGGGGATTGGTTAAGTGTAGGAGAACCAAGCGATCTCCAACACTGGATCGGCATAATACACGTTGAGGCTCCCTCATCAATCACAGTCCTATAGCAAGGTCTGTTTTTTACTAACACTGGAATCTGGAAAGCCATTTGATGAGGTAAGCGAGGTGTACTATGTTCTAGATCGAAAATTATAAGGTTCGAGTCCTAAATATCAACAGCTCCTATAGCCGACAATAGCAATTTACGCTGTGCTGGACATGATTGCAGCACCTCCAAAGCCGACATTGCTGTGGTGAAATAGCCAAATCTTCAACAATGTTATAGTTCTGAGCAGCTCTCGCATGTGGATTGAAAGCTGACTTTCGAAGTATACCCTTGGTGGGCAGTTTGATTACTAAGTCTGGGTTAGGTTTCTCGATCTATAGTGGATCAGAACCGAGATTTGAAGTTGATGGGTTCGAATTAGAAGATTTTGCTTCCTTACCACCAACAGGACTTTTACTTCCATAATCTTGCAATCGTGTCACAATCCTAACATGGGACATCATCATTATGGGTTCTTCTGAGGCATTTGAGGAAGAACCTATCATCTTACTGTCTTGACTAGGAAAAGGATCCTTCAAAACAGCAGGCGCTTGAGAACCTTTGACGATTTTCGTAACCTCAGCGCGATGAGGGCAGTATCTTGTAAAATGCTCTTCATCACAAATGAGACAAGGATAACGAGGTTTACGTTTCTCATCAGTAGATTCTGTTTTTTCTGGTTTCTCTTTGGAATTTTTATCTATTTTATTTTTCTTCTTCCCCTTCTTCTTACTGCCGGATTTTGATTTGGCCGTAGATGACTCTACGACATGAATATCGGCAGAAATTTCCGCGGAAGAGTCTCCTGTCGGGGAATCTAGTAAAGTTATGACAGGAGAAGAATTCTTGGAAGATTTCTTCTTACTTTTGGTATTAACTGCACCAATCATACCATCAGCGGCATGAGACCCTGAAGGAGCTGCAGCTATTTGATTTTGTTTAGGAAGATCGGGGATTTTCTCATGTAACGTACCCGCCTGCGTATAAACGAGGTCAAGGTACTGAGCTTGAGCAATTACTTTCTCTTCAGTAACGACTCCTACCTTAGCTACATCCTCGGTGATTTTCGGTAATAAGGATTTGACAAACCATTCTGCTAAGATTTGATCCGAGATAAAAACTTTCACTAAACGTCGTCGACGTCTCCATTCATGAATGTGATCTGAAATGTAAGTGGATGTTGACTGTTTTAATGAAGTTAATAATTTCGTGCCATTGTCATATCTGACAGGCAACTGAAAATGAGTTAAGAATGAAGTAGCTAGCTGACTAAAATTATAAAAAGTGGCTCGCGGTAACTCAATGTACCACTTGGCCGCAAGACCAATTAGAGTGCGTTGAAAAAGCCGTAAACGAATTGAATCATCTGAAATGGAGTTAAATGTACACCAGAGGTGATAAGTCATCACATGGTTTGACGGATCCTCTCCTGATTTTCCTTCAAACTTAGGGATGTCACTGGGCAACTTATTCGGCATTGGCGGCCAAAATGGAAGATAATTAATGGGATCGTTCGTAAGGCGCAAAAAATCAGGCAAGTCCAAAGTTGCAATGAATAGTAACTGACGATTAGGGTCCCTAAACCCTGGGTCATGAGACCAGCCCCAGGAGGAGGATATCCAGGATAACTAGGAATTGGAATTGCATTTGGGATATTATATCCTCCCGGAAAACCAGGATTAACCGGACTATACTAGGGTTGTTGAGGTTGCTGATAAGTATATCCAGGGTACGGTTGATACTGATAGACTGGGTTCTGCACAGCAGGACCGAATTGGTATTGTCCCTAGTACGGTTGATAAGTAAATTGAAGTTGACTTATGACAACCGTACTTGGACCAGGTTGTCCTACAAGCATTTGAACCGAAGTCTGAATTGTGGGTCCAGACTGAGGTAAAGATGCTTGAGGAATTGATGCAGGAACAGTAGAAACCGGAGCTGTCGATACTCCAGAAGTAGGTGGGGTAGATGGAACAGATGTTGCAGCAGTCGTTTGAGACGGAGTTCGAGGCGAACTAGGCCCATTGAATAGTAGGCTGGACAGGTTGCTGGGTTGAACTAAAAACCAAAGGTTATCCAGACTGAGATGACAACTGCACATTCGGTTGTAAGATCTGTTGAGATTGAGATGGATCCCACACTAAGTTCATTCCGGGGTATGGACCCATAGAAGGTTGAGCATATTGAGGACCATAACCGAGTTGAGGATAGGGTTGATAATTCAAAGGTACATTTCCAGCTCCTTGGACAAATGATTGACCTGAAGGTGGTTGGAAACCTTGGGTTGGGTACTGACCTTGAGGTTGATAACCTTGAGGCACGTACTGATACTGGGGTTGACCTTGAGGTACATATTGATACTGGGGTTGACCTTGAGGTACATACTGAGTCTGGGGTTGACCCTAAGGAATGTACTGTCCCGTAGGTATGTATTGTCCATGAGGTTGCCCCCCAGGCAGTAATTGGGTAACTTGAGGTTGCCCCCGAGGTGATAATTGAGGACCTTGAGGCTGCCCCCCAGGCGGTAACTGGCCACCTTGAGGTTGCGGATTTGGAATGGTACCTGACATTATAAGAATATCTTCTACACTCAATAGCTTAGTTATGTTATTACCAGTTAATAACCCTTGTTCAACAGGTTGAGGAGATGCTCCCGAAAAAGTACCAGTAAGTGACTGATACCCAGAGGGAACAGAAGGACCGCCATATAAAAATGTTTCTGGAGATTGAGAAAACATGGACGACTGTCTCGACATATTCAAAGGAGGATAATAACCCCTAGGTGTTGGATGAAAAGGAATGCGAGGTGGTGAAAAACTTAGTCCCGGGTTTTCCAAAAAATTGGTCAATGAAAGATACCAAGCGTCCCTCCTAGGTGGACTGTAAAAGATCGATTCACGCTCCCTAAGTTCTATAGCTGGTTGATTTTTAGGGATAGGTATACCTTCTTCCGGAGTAACAAGTTCTTCAATAGCAATAAGCCCAGAAGGAAGATTTTGGGTAATGACTCTTTCTACCCTGGGTGAACCAGGACCACTGGAATTTGGAGAGGCAAATCCTGATAATGGAGTAGCAGCAGGTTCAGTTTCAGGTTCAGATAGTTCAGGTTCCTTGGCTAATTCACTAGTAGAATAAAAACTACCAGTAACTTCGGAAAAAGAAACAGGTTCAATAATATACTCTGGTGCTTCCACTTGATAATCAAGATGTACAACTAAAGAAGGCTCTCCTTCTTCAGGTGACCCAACTCTACTGTCACTAGGAGTTACAAGGGCTCATAGCCCTTCAAGCTAGCTTGGTGAAAACTCAAGAGGTTGGCCCCGAAGTCTATGGGACTTCCTCAGTAATTCGGCCATGATTAGATATTTTAACTACTTCACACGCAAACAAAGAAAAAATCTCAATGAAAACCACCTAAAGTCTCTAAAGAACCAAACAATTTTGAATCACACGCCTAAAGAATCTAGGAGGTCAAACCACACACAAACAGTAACTTTCCATACCGAAAACACTAGTTGGTGATGAAATCCAACGTCGCAGAATTCAATACAGAAATGGCAGTTGGAACAGTTACCCCGGCAACCTGCTTAATGAATAGACTGGCACAAGTTTCTCCACTAAGCCGTCTCGAGTGAAGAGAACCCCCCAGAAAATCCAAGTGAGTCTAGCCAATGTTTGCTCCAGGTACAGTGGCATCTTCCCTCCACCGTCACCTTAGGAAAGAATCCTATAGATTATGGTCACTATGGTTACCAACGGAAACAAATATACCTGGGAGAACAGTGTGTGATCCGATACACACGCAAGGGCAGAGTAGCAAGCTCAATCCCCTTGAAGGCTCCTTGACATAATCCAAGGTTTACCAACAAGTGACCCCAGTCTCCTCGACAATGGTTAATCCAAGGTTTACTGTTTTTAATATGTGTATATCTGCTATCGTTCCCAATGAGGAAGGACTGATTACCCCACTGGTTCAGATATGACCTTGTGCTTGACTCCTTTAAGAGGATCTTCCCAGAGCATAGATGTAACAATTGGAATTTATCTCCTACCGCAAGATACAGCTACTTGTTTGTTTTACTATCTTGGAGAGTTAATTACTCCCTACTCCAAGATACTAGCCTAAGCTATGTTGGTGATAAAGAGCCCTAGAAATAAAAAGATTACTAGATAGATTTTACTTTAAGCGTTATTTTTATTGGTTTTTTCTTAAGTCAAAAGGTGCGGAGATGAAACTTTATGGTGTGAAGACTCGACTCCAAAACACTAAAAATGCACTTAAGATGATAAACAATCCTTTTCCTTCAATGAATTTCTAGCTAAAGAAAGAGTTGAGAATGCAATTGCTTGAAAAAACAAATCTTTCCTTAACAAACAAATAAAAAGAAGAACTTTTTTGTCTTTTCCAACAAACTCAAAACGAGACTACTAATTATGCTCACGAAAATTTCCCTTTCTTTTTAAACACTCAAATACTACAAAAACAAACTTTTTCAAAAGATATTTTTTTTAAATTTTATAAAACACTCAAAACTATTGAAAAATCTAATCTTGAGATCTATAAATTCTAAAAAAAACTAATTGAAGTAAAAGCTTACAAGATTTCTTTTAAAGGATGTTTTACTTAGTTATGAGCAAACTAAGGACTAATTTTTCCAAAATCACAAATTAATCAAAAACAACCAGCTTTTGTTTTCTTTTTTAAAAATGAAATCCAAAACTTTCAACACAAGTTCTTTTGAAGCTTCACAAAGAGAAAAACAAGATGTATTCCTCAACAAATGCAGATTTTACAAATCGGTCAAACTCATAAGAAGACCAGCAAAAACCATGGTGATATGAGGTTTCTAAGGCCTCTAAGCTCTGAGTTACTACAAAGACCAAACGAAAATCAAGCCAGGCACACAAAGCTTCTAGAAATCCACCTAAAACCTAAATTCCAATGGAATTAAGCTACGAAAAGTTTCTAACAAGACACATGCAGATCTAGGCAGAGGCTAAAACATATAAACAAATCCTAAGCTGACTAAATGAGAAAATTTTAAGTTTTTCAAAATTTTGACAGGGTCCGCAGGCTCCCAGTACAACCAGGTGCGGTACCGCTCTGTGTGTAAAGCAAAAGTGCGGGGATGTCCGCACTATGTTACAAACAGAGGGTGCGGTCCTCTTCAAAAAGTGTGAAAAACAAAAAATAATTCAAAATCTACAGAACCTACCCAATCCCACACACATCAAGCAAAAACCAGAAACAGAGAAACAGTTTCTCAAGTCAAAGTAAAAGCAAAGGCAAAAACCAAAAAATTCAAGTCCCCAGTGGAGTCGCCATTTTGTTGGGCGGATGAATCTTTCTTGTGGACAAGACCGATCTCCCTAGTATCTAATGATATCTAGCAACAAGAAAACCAAACAAATTCTATCTTTCTCTAAATATGTGATTTATAAATAAAGGTTACTAGGTGTTTTAGGCCTACCTCGGGTCCAGTGCTAGTTTGTGGCAGCCATGCTCCGTTTGTCCAAAAGAGCTCCCTTTTAAAGAATCTGCAAACACAAACAAGCACACATATTAAATAGCACCTGCATAGCCAATATAATAAAGCATATTTATCATGATGATCAAGGAATTCATGAAATAAATCATAGAAGACAATTTATTGAGAAAAATGAATCTGATTGTATTAACTTTAATCAAAGAAGAACTTTACAACCTTGGTGCCTTGATGTTGTACAAACTCCTCCCAGGGTCTAGCAAGAATCTCTTCTACTTTGACAAGTTTCACTCTCTTCCCAAAGAAGCCAAAAGGTATGTAATCTCTCCTCTCAAGCTTAACTAGGAAGTCTCAATTCCAACAGCATTTACCCTCAAAAATGTTCAGCTTTCAACCTCCCTAGCAACCAGCCTAATGCCTCCATTTATAGTGCAGAGGAGGGAAGTTACTAGGTCCACCTTCAAAGGGATAGAGCCCTCCTTCAAAGGGATAAGCTCCTCTCATCAAGGGGTTAGCTCCTTTAGTTATGGGATGCATGAACCACCTAGGAGCGAACCAACCACGTCAAGATTCCTTCTAGAAGCGTCCAGAATTAACCCAAAGTGAGTTTTTAAGAATAAACTTCCGCTTTTTTTACTTTTACAGGGGTCTGCACCCACTCCTTTAGAGACAGAGCGGGTAGGTCCGCAAGTAACATGACCAAGGGGTGAGGGACCGCAAGTAATGGTAAGAGAAAGTGCGAAACCATAGTTTTATAGATTTTCAAAGACTTTCTCTCATTTTTAAAGCTTGACATGAAGAACTGAGGTTTGAGACTTGCAAAGGAGGACAGTATGAGTGGTGATAGACTCACACTAATTGCCGAAAGTCATGGTGACAATATTTTGTGTAACAGTCTTGATAATGCAATATAAATCAAAGCAGAATACTATAACCTACTTCTACTATCAATTTGTGGAAGCTTAAAGATCGAGCTGAACAATATAACCAAAAGAAGAAGAATCAATGGCACAATACACATGAAAATACTTTGGGGAAAGACTCAGATAAAAACACCTCACTATTGTATTATCATACATGGTGGAAATACATAGGAATTATGCAAAGCCTTAGCTCTCACAGCTAGCCAGCTCTTAGTACAATCCTCACAAATGCTCACAGGAAATCTTGGCTTCTCTCCAGCCTTCCTCTCTGCCCTCCAAGCTCCTATTTCCTTTATGGATGATTAGCCTATTACCAAGTGGAAAAACAAGCCTTCAAAACTGCACAATCCTCAAGGATGAATCCTTGACTGCATGCATGAGTTTTCTCCATGAGAAAACACATGCAACTGCTATTACACTATCCTTGAACATTAATCTCAACTCGGTCTTTCTCAGAATAGACATGCATGAGTTTTTGATGAGGGAATCTTCAGTTAACTGGAGTAGCACTAGTTGAGTGCATTAATGCATCAACTGACTGTTAACTCACTATTAGTTCCTCAAACAGTTTGGAACTAATTTAACTGGACTTAACTCAGTAAACTGAGTTAACTAATTACAACTCAAATATAACTCAATCTTATCTCCTTAATTTAAGGGATAACTCTTGCATGACTTCAGAAAGACTTCTAACTTGAATTTCTCCAACTAATTAATTTAAAATAAATTAATTAATTATTTCCAAGTAGTTGTTAAGACTAAATTCATTTTTAATTCACAATTTAATTCAAGGACAAATTAAATTGGAATATTCTTGTTGCCATATTTCAACATTTAATTTTGTATAAAAGAAAATAAAAATGGGTTTGCTAGTTTAATTGCACCCTAGAGACATAAATAAAAATGCTAGTCTAGCTAAGGGTAGGTAGATTAGGTGATTTGGTAAATATTTGCCTATATAAATTTTATCCTAAGTTTTGAGGATATCATGAAAGTTCATAATATGCATGATGGGATAAAGTCTTTTATATGTTTCATTATATATCCCTTATCCTAAGTTCAAAAGGGCAAATATGTGTGCTATGGTTGATATTTTTCATTTGTTCATTTTCCCTTATCCTAAGTCGAGAAGAAAAGGTCAAAAAGCGTAGGCCCACAAAATTTCTTTGTCATATTCAGGATAAAAAACACTCCACTCACTACCCTCGAGATCTGCTCCCCCACTTCATCCACGGACCTCATCCATTTTCAGCCCCCCCTTTCCATTTTGTCTTTGTCATTGGGGGGGTTCCGGAAAGACGTTTCCCCCGTTAGGCCCCATCCCTTACGTGTCGCCCTGAGGTGATTTCGCACCCCCCCCCCAACTAAAAACGTTAACTGCCCACTACCCCCTCCAAAAAACACTTTCCCTCATCCATCATGTCATGCCCCACCACTCTTTCTCCACCACTCTCTGTCTGCCACATGACATGACCGTTGGACCAATTAAATGTGTTCTCAACCAAAAAAATCATTCTTCATTTATTTCGATTTCTCTCGGGTAACCGTTCAGCCTAACGGTCCCACGCCATTTCCAACGGGACATTCATCGCAGTATTTAAATGCCTTGAAGCCTGTCATTCTCACCCCTTTTCACTCTTGCTTTTTTTGTTATTCACAGTTTCCCACAACGATCTCTATCAGAGCAATTTCGCGGCCAGATTACTACAGAAATTGACATTTCCTTTCCATTTTCACCTCACAGTCCGTTATCATGCTATCTTCGGTAAGTTCATCTACAATTCATCCTGTACTCAGAATTTTACAGTCATGCCTCCCAAAACTAAAACTCAAAATAAACCTATTAATCCTTTAATTCCCCCTTCTGTAGATTTAGATCATACACCTTTAGCTTATAGGGATTACAGGATAAATGAAACTCAGTGTGAGTACGATTTTCTCGAATTATATTGCTAGTTACAGGATAAACACACAGACAAGACCAATGAAATTGGGCTCTCGGAGTCCAACCTCCCCCATTATATTTTACCCTTGACCTTCCAAGCTCCAGAATTTATCAGAAGATGTCAACCTTATTACACCCCTACCCAAAGAGCCATTATTTCCCCTACAGGTGACATTATTTTCACCATCACATCCCAGTCCATTGACAAAATGATGTTGGCCCCCACTGTGGAAAATGATGCCCCTTTCTCCCTAGAAGCCCTCACCCAGCTTTATCAAAAGCTGAACTTTGCCACCAGAGCCAGAATTTTTGAGATTTTCCTGCTAGAGAATGCCCAATTACCCAAAACAAATCCTCCATATCCTTCTTCCATCTTCCCTGATCAGGCCAAGTAGATTGTTTCCATGATTTCTTACATTTTAGGCTATCATTCTAATCAATGGATAGACGATCCCATTTTAGGATTCCTCGTCATATTTTCCACTAACAGCAAGCCCTCCTTGGTGTTCAACTTCAGTCAATTTTTGGCTGATAATATCCATCAACAGTTCATAAAGTTTCCAACGGAACATGTGTTCAATTGCACCTCTATTTTGATTTATATGTTCCTCTATTATCAGGTAGACAAATTCAATTTTGCATTGCAGAAGCTTGATGATGCAGGGAACCAGCAGCCAGTGATATTTTGGACCTCATTGGTCATGATAGAACAGCAGGAATTCAGTAATAAGTGGTTTATTGAAGACCTTTTTCATCCAGCCATGAACATTCTGAACAGTGCAGTACATCCTAGAATCAGTGAGGACATCAAGAGAATTTTACATTTGTCAAACCAAGAAAATATTGGAGATTGGTACCTATACCAAAATTATACAAAAATTAGGGTGTACAAATGTGAATTGGCCCCCTACAAACTCCCAAAATACCTCCCAATGAGGATTTTTGCCCTCGAGTATATCAGGAAGATGTTGAATTCAGATGACATCCACTTTGTAGTGGCCAAGAAGAAGGCGCAATTCAGGATAAAGACACAGGTGGGCCCATTTGTGTGCAACACAAGAACTACAGATGAAGAGGCAGATAGAATACTTAAAGAAATGAAGTTCAACTTGAGCTTTACATGGTCTTATGACCTTGTGGCATCATCTCAAAGCTTAGAGTGGAAAACAAAAACACTCCTTACATTCATACTTCAAGGCCAGACACAGAACAATATTTCAATCAGCTAGAGTGGGAAGAAAATACCTTGCAGGAAGCTGAAGAATAGCTTGTTTCTACTTCTAGTTTGCAGACTCCTATTCCTCAGGAAAAATCAATTAAAAGACAAAGGGAGGAAGCATCATCTTCTACAACTACGATTGAAGCTAAAGAATTCAAAAGCAGCTGTAGGAAGAGAGCAAAGGTAACTCCCAGAGTAGAATTGGACAAAGAAACTAAAGAGAAGGTAGCCATCATCATCACATATTCGCCGCCTACAACTATCAATTTCACAACATCTCCTTTTGAACCTTCATCTTCATAAGGTCACTAGGAAACTAAGCTGGAATCACAAACTATCAAAATAGAAAAATAGAAGACAGTTTTTGACAAGTACATGGAGATAAAGCTCAGAAATGAAATTCTAAAGAACAACACTTATAACAAATTCTGGAAGTAGACCTCCAGCTCACATAGTAGGTTGTTTTCAGTCTTTGACACAGAGCATGGTAAAATTCAGATGGCCTTTCTTGAGGCCCAGATTCCACAACAAAAATCAGCAGCAGACTACAAGAGCACTACCTTTGAATTCAACACAAAGGACATACATCCCATTAATCAAATGGAGATGCACAAGAAAACTGGTGAAATGATATCCTCCACTCTAACTAACACTACAATTTCACTATCTAAATTGCAGGTTTCTTTTGCAAATGTCCAATCATAGCTGAAGATGGAGAAAGTGTCTTCCTTGGCCAAAGATAACAAGATCAAGTCTTTGGAATACTTGGTGATTAAGACAGGGTATGACCCTAAAGATGTCAATGTTGTTGAAGAGATTGTTAAAAATAAAAACCTAGACATTGTAGCATTGAGGAAGCAACTCAAGCTGCCAGCCACAAAAGATCCAATGACAAAGGATATTGAAGAGGGTGAAGCACAAAAATCAGATATGATGAAATTGATCATAGAATATAATACAAAGATTAGGAAGATGGAGGCATAGATGGAGAAACTGATAAAGGAGAAGGAAGACAGCCTGAAGATGGCCATTGTCCCCCTAGATGCTATACCTATTTCTTATCTTCCATCAACAGGGACAACCACTGCACCTACCTCTTCCACTCAGACTCCAAGTGTTGAATATGTAATGCAGACACTACAAAACATGTCACTACATTCAAAGGAAATTGAGATTTTTCAAGGCCAACTTAAAACTTTGGAAGTGAAAAGGCCAAAGTTTAAGCTGCTCGAGTTATTGAATTGGAGAAATCCCAGAAACTATTGGAGAAGTTGCGCCAAGTAGAGAGAAACACTTCAATTGGTCATACCTTGGCCCAAGCCAAGGAAACTATTTGGATGAATATATTAGACTCTATGAATGATATTTTGCCTTCTATCCAAATCATATTTGAGCGGAAAGAGCTAATAGAGAAGGATACATAAACTATTGTGCAAGGAAGATAAAAGTTGGGAGAGATGCCAACAGAAGCTGCTAATATAATCAAGTTCTTAAACTCAGAGTCTAGGTATGGGTTGGAGGAGGTAGGAATCAGTGATAGAACTGCCACCATTCTATAAGAAAAGAAAGTACTGACAAAGAGGAATATCATTGATCAGTTGGATGAAAGGTGTGAAACCTTAGAATTGCAGGTAAACAGGTTCACAAACAAAATTGAAGCCTTAATGCAAAAGGGATTTCCCAGTATATATGTTATAAATGACAAACTGATCACTCAGGAAGACTATATCCTGAAGATGAAGGAAGTGGCCAAAAGTAGCATTAAGTTTACTGTAATTAAGGGAAGTATGACAACAAAGGAATTTATGGAAACCATGTAAAATTATTTCCATGTACAGAATGAGGTAAAACACATTTTTACTATGAAGCCAACTTTTTCCAAATACAAGGAGGTGGATGAAATTTACCTCAAGCTAACAAAATTGACAGTTCCAGATGAAAAGAGATGGGAACAATTGGTTGATTTACTGGATTGAAGCATAACTCAGGAGCAGTAAAACAACTTTCCATCGTAGTAGCCAGCACGACGGTCAAGTCAGAATTGCAACACTGTTTCGGGTTGACTCAGCAACCGAAACAATCAAAACTAGGCCACCTTTCTTTTCAACAACCTACGTGGCCTATTCTTCTACCAAGATTAGATGATATTTCTTGTAATTAGGCTAATAATACACTGTTAGTTTGACAGCGATTTTGTAAAGAATTTTTGAAATTTTCATTATAAATACTTCACTCTTTGGAGTATCAAGGGTTGATTTCCAAATGTAATTTCCTTCTACATATTGTAATTTTCAAAGCACTGGAGCATCAATAATATAGGGACCTTTCACAGGATTCCTGTGGTGTGCTAAATGGTGATGTATCTCTTCTGTCTATTTGTTTAAACGTTGTTATTTATTTCTCTGTTATTCTAAATATCTGAATTAATCAACAGAAACTAGGATAAATAGGATTGGTTATCTAGAGCGCCCTATTTTGGTTGTTGTTAATTTTAATGTTTTCCACTGAAGTCAGAACAAGGAATTCTTAACTGCTCCTTGATTTCTACTGAAACTTACACTTCTACTATTCCACAATTCATTGAATTTCTAAAAAGATCCAATTAGTGCAACCTAGCTTGCTCTGGGAGAACTCCTCTAAAAATTGATGCAAAACTCCAGTTTATTTTATAGATTCCATAGCCCATTGGAATTATAACACTCAAATAAACCAAACCTTTCAAACAAAACAAACAAGTACAATCATAACTAGCCTAAAACTTACACTAAAGCAAAGCTAAATTAAACAGATAGATCCCTCTCTGAAGATGGTAGGGCAAGATCCTAGCTTCAAAAGTGGTTTTGACGTTGTCCAATGTGTTTACTCCCTCAACCTCAAAAATATAGAACGACAACATAGTGGCGACCATACTGGGGACGAATACTTATTAATCTAAAACATTATTAATCCCTGGTATCTAATCAGTATTTCTATAAATCCAGACTTATATATCATTATGAAATACATGATCTGAGGTTGTTATTTTGTAAATATTCTACATTATCATTGATTTGATTTTCATTTGTATGATGATTTTTAATAGGCCTGGCTCCCAAAAGAATTTTCACTAGATCTCACCCTGACCCCAACCCTGCTGAATTCGTACATAACGTGAGAAGTTGGTGAGAAAGAAAATTTTTACAAAGATTCAAGGTAGTAATAGCCCATTGTCTAGATTCAATTCTCTTCCTGAGAATATTCCTTTGTCAAGGTCTAATTCACTCCCAGAGAAATTTGAAACTATACAAGATATAGAGTTTGATTTGCCTTTCCAACATAGTTTGTTTAGATCAAAGTCTGAGGCTTTTGTAGACCAAACTGTCATTGATAAATCCATACTGCAACCATACATACCCCAAACCCAACATTTTGAAGCAGATCCTGATCTAGAATCCTTACAGCAATTTGACAAATTACAAGGTCTAGTTTCAATGTTGGACCAAGCTATTGAAGAATATTTTATTCAACAATCTGTGGAATTTTCTGCTTTAACAGTTGCAGCAACCTCTTTTTCTAGTCATTCTTCCCAGTCTATTCATCTATAGCCTCCCAGTCCTACTTATTCTATAGTTTCAACTTCCTCACTAGTGATCTCTCAAAATGTTATTCCTACTATCCTTGTAGTTATCAAAACTGCACCTCCATTAGGTCCATCTTCAAGTCAATCTTCCAGAATAGTTATGGCAGGTGGGTATGCACCTTTAGTGTTACCATGCCAGCTAAATGCTATCCCTGGAGATTACCAATCTAAAATTGTGACCTTTGATAACAATGGTGCTTATACTGCACAGCAGCATGTGGATAGGATGAATGATGTGTTTGACCTCCAAGAAGTAGATGAAGCTTATGTTAAAATGAGATTGTTTGCTCAGAGTTTAAGAGGTGATGTCAAGAAATGGTTTAGGGGTTTACCTCCAGGAAGTATAGCCAACCTTGATGCTTTCCATCAAACCCTTTTAGCTAGATGGGAGATCAAGAAAAAATCACTTCAACTCCTAAATGAATATAAAAGGATGAAAAGAAAACCAAATGAAAGTGTGGAAGAATACTGTGAACGGTTTAATATTGTTTACAATGCCATTCCACAAGATATCAAGCCCTCCCCTGGCCTAGCTATAATTTATTTTGCAGATGGTTTCGATGTAGACATGGAATTTCAACTTAGAGAGAGAGACTGGAAACTTTGGAAGAAATGCAAGCAAATGTTATTAAAGTTGAAGCTAACATCCTGGCCAAGAAGGGCAAACTGAAGTCTGAACGCAGAGTTACCATAAGACAAGAACCTTCTACTTTTGTTATTGATCATAAAATTGATAACTTAGTGAGAGTAGTGAATCATATGATGCAAAGAGTAAACATCAATGACCAAACTCAAGTAAGAGAGAACCAAAATCTCCCTCAAAATGGAAACCAAAACTTTAGAAGGAATGTTCCCTAGATTAAACAAAGAGAACAAAAGGGTCCAAACCAGTAGGTTCGGCCTCCTTTTCAAGAAAATTACACAGATGATGAGGGGAATATTGTTGAATATTTGGATGATAATTAAATAAATTTGATGGGGATAAGTGATGATGAAGTATTTTTCCTCACTCAAGAGGATCAGGAACTTTTTCTTCTATCCCAAACTGAATTAGATTCCAAAGAGTCAGATGAATATAAACAACAATTTGAAAATTCCATAATGAAGTCCATAGGCAGTACAACCTTAGGAGAAAAAATAATCCAAACACTCTCAACACCAAAAACTCAAATAATCCTGCTAAAAAGTCATCTGAAAAGAAACTTAGGAAAACCATAGATAGTCTTCCTAAGAAAACTATGGATAATTCTGGTAAGAAAAAAGTAGAAATCCATGTCAAAAAGGTTGTCGACAGTGTTTCTAAAACTACTCAAACAGATGCCCCAGCCACCAGTCAACAAAAAGAGTTTATGACTAAACAAATCACAGATCAATCTGAACTTCCTAACTTAAGTAAGATTCAAACATCATTCAACATTGAGAATGAATTAGCTAAATTGAAAATCCTTATTCCTCTCACAAAGTTAATGAACAAAATAATGTACACACCCCAAGTAATGAAAGCTTTAAACATAGGGGAAAACATTGAATCTGTAAATCTGAATGATGACCAACCTGAACTCTTATTTGGACCAGAAGTTGAGGGAAAACCTCAGGAAGGAGGAGTTCCTCCATTTTATTTTAGCCTGAATATTCATGACAAGATTCTCCATAATGCTATCCTAGATTCAGGTGCATCCCACAATTTAATGCCTAAAACTATTATGGAGAAATTAGGACTTGACATTACTAGACCTTATAAAGACTTGTATTCCTTTGATTCCAGCAAAGTTAGATGCCTAGCTCTTATCAAAGACCTATGTGTTACTTTAGCACAAATCCCTGCTAAAAGTCTAGTAATGGACATAGTGGTTGCAGATATTCCCCCTAAGTATGGCATGTTGTTGTCACGCTCATGGGGGGGGGGGGGGGGGGGGGAATTACAAGGTACCCTACATATGGATATGACCTTTGCTACCATACCAGTCTTTGGGCAGCAAATAAGACTATATATGGAAACCTTGATGAAATTCATGGTGAGTACTCAAGATAAACCTCACAACTACCCATTTTATTCTGTTCATTCGGATTTGGATTCTTTCATTATTTACAATGATGGGGATGTCAACACTCAAGTAATTAATGCTAAAACTGAAATTTTTAAACAGACCCAACCCAATCACAAATAACAGAACTAAAAACTCCTCCTGAACCTCTTTGGAACATGATTTTTGATGGCTCTTGCAGCAAAGATGGTGTTGCAGCAAGAATTTGGGTGGTTAATACAGGGCATAATCATGCCAAGAGTCACTCATACAGACTTAATTTTCAATGTACCAATAACATACCAGAGTATGAAACGCTTATTTTATGATTGTAGTTGTTAAATTTAGGTGCTAAAAGAATCTCCATTCAAGGAGATTCCAAATTAATTATCAAACAAATTAAAGGAGAATATTCAGCCGAACATCCCAGGATGAGAGCATACAAAAATGTTGTGCTTGATTTCCTAGAAATTTTTCTTGAATATGACCCTTCTACAATTCCTAGAAAACAAAACATCATTCCAAACAATCTAGCTTGTTCAGCCATCTCTTCTAAATTGGCTTATCCTAACCAAGAATATGTACTGGAGGTAAAACACCAACCAGTTGTATCTGATAACATGAGGTATTAGCAGATGTTCGGAAATGATAAACATATTGAAAGTTTTATGCAATCAAAAGATGAATTTCAAGATGATAGTATTGATTTGGAATATGAAGTAGATAGTCAAATTGTTGAACATTCTAGTCCAGAAAGGAAATTAGATAATTTAGATGTAAATACACCCGTAGATAAAATTGTAAATAAACTAGAATTGCTTGAAATAGACCCAGAAAAAGAAGAGTTTGAAACACTCCAGCTTAAAGATAATGTTTTTCCTAGAGGTCTAGTTCCATTAGAAGAATTATTTGATTTCAATGATGTGGCTAAAAAGCCTAAGATTGAGCCCTCAAGAACAGCAGTTGAAGATTGTAATTAAGTACTGAAAAAGACCCCAAAATCATAAAATTGTCGAAATCAATCCCAGCAGCTGAAAAACAAAAATATATCGCCTTATTCAAGGAAATTCCTGATGTTTTTTCCTTGAGCTATGAAGATCTTAAAACATATGATACAGAAATCATACAACACAAAATTCCAATTAAAGAAGATCAGAAACCCTTTAGACAAAAACTTCACAGAATAAACCGGTTTTGATGCCTTTAATTGAAAAGGAAATCAAAAGAATGTATGATTCTAAAATCATATTTCCTCTTACGTACTCCAAATGGGTTTCCAATATTGTGCCAACCAGGAAGAAAACAGGTGAAATCAGAGTGTGTATAGGTTTCAGAAATCTAAACAAAGTTTCTCTAAAAGACAACTATCCCTTACCTAAAATGGATCATATTCTGCAAAAGGTAGTTGGATCTTCTAGGATTTCCTTATTACATGGATTCTCAGGTTATAATCATGTCTTATTTCATCCAAAAGATCAGAACAAAACAGCCTTTACCAATCCATGGGGTACCTTCATGTATGTGAAAATGTCTTTTGGATTAATGAATGTTGGGGCCACATTTCAAAGAGAAATGGATATTGTTTTTGCTGATGAAATTGGCATAATTATTGTGATCTATCTAGATGACATAAATGTATATTCTAAATCTTATGAAGAGAATCTGATGCACCTGAGAAGAGTGTTTGAAAAATGTAGGAGGATTTGGATTTCACTAAATCCTAACAAAATAGTGTTTGGCCTTGAAGAGGTAAAACTTCTTGGTCATATCATATCTAAGGAAGGTATTAAAATTGATCCTAAAAGGATTTAAGCTATTCTGAAAATAAATAATCCAAGAAATATTAAAGAACTTCAGTCATTTATTGGGAGAATAAATTTCCTGAGAAGATTTATCCCTAACCTTGTAGAACTTCTCAGAAACATCACAAACATGCTGAAACAGGATTCTGAATCAGGTGGAACTTTGAAGCTATGCAATCATTTGATCAGGTTAAACAAGCACTAACAAAGGCACCAGTATTTATTATTCCATATTTTACTAAAGATTTTTTCATTTTTTCATTTTCCTTTGAACATACTATTACAGTTGTTCTTTTGCAGAAAAATGATGATGGATATGAACAGCCCATTGCTTTCTTTAGCAAGGACTTGAGGGATGTTGCTCTCAAGTAAAATATAATGGAGAAACAGGCTTTTTCACTAATAAAAGAAATTAAAGATTTCAGACTATATATCCTTCATTCTCATATAATTGCTTATGTACCGAATGTTGTAATCAAAGATATTTTGACACATAATGGACCAGATGGAAAAAGAGGAAAATGGATTGCCATCATAATGGAATATGACATGGAAATCAAGCCAACCAAGCTTATTAAAGGACAAGGATTAGCCAAATTGATGGCTAAATCTAATTTTAATTCTTTAGATATCAACTTTGTAGCTGAATTGGATGATCAAGAGGAACAGGCGACTCCACAACTAAATGAGGCTTTCATGACCTCACACTAGTATGTAGACCTTATTGATGTTTTATTTAATTTAAATTCTCCTCCTGGTCTAACAAAAACAAAGGCTAGATTTCTGAAGTTAAAGGCAATTAAATTTTTCATCATAGAAAATGTTTTGTATTGGAAAGATGTTGGTGGGCTTCTACTAAAGTGTCTATTGAAATATGATGCAGAAACAACAATGCAGGAATTCCATGAAGGTGACTGTGGTGGCCATCTATATTGGAAACCCACTGCCAATCAGATCCTTACAGCTGGTTTTTACTGGCCTACACTTTTCCCAAATGTTCATAAAAAGGTAACATCTTGCCACAAGTGTCAAATCTTTGAGGGAAAAAGAAAGCTTTTGCCTCTGCCTTTGAAACACATATCTATTGAAAGCCCTTTCCAATAGTGGTGATTGGATTTCATTGGAGAAATTCATGCTCCATCCTCTGCTCAAAATAAATGGATCCTTACTACTACTGACTACTTCACCAAATGGATTGAGGCCACTCCTTCTAGACTAGCCACAGGTGTTGTTATCATTAAATTCTTAGAAACCAATATCCTGTCTAGATTTGGTTGCCCAAACAAGCTTATTACAGACAATGTTGCAGCCTTTAGGTCTAAGAAAATGATAGGTTCTTGCAACAAATTCCACATCACTTTGGGGCATTCAACTGTTTATTACCCATAAGGTAATGGGTTGGCTAAATCTTATGATAAGAGTCTGGTAAATATTATCAAGAAGATGTTAGCAGAAAACAAAAAGTCATGGCGCAACAAGCTCATAAATGCACTTTGGGATGATAGGCTCACCACAAAGAAATCAATTGGCATGTCACCATACCAATTGGTTTATGGAATGGATGTTGTTTTTCCATCCTCTTTGGGAGTTCTTGTCATGAATTTAATTCAGGAATTGCAGGCTGAGCCGAATGACATTCAAAGGAGGATTGATCAGACAATCCAGTTGCATAAATCCATGGAAGAAGTTTATAATAAGGCTCAAGTCATCCATGAGAATATTAAGAAATTTTTTAACAGAAGGACAAAAGCAGATGATTTCACGATCGGTGATAAAGTCTTAAAGTGGGATTCTAGAAGGAGGATAAAGGGAAGCATGGAAAATTTGACAATTTATGGATGGGACCATATGTCATTTATGCTTTCACGAGGAACAATGCATTTTTTATTAGAAATTTGGATGGGATAGAATTACCTGGTGAACCTGTCAATGGTAGGATTCTCAAACACTATTTCTCTGAGCAATACAGAATTTCTTACCATTTATCATTGTAAATACCATTGTCCTTATTGTTTGGATTGGATGACCTATTAACAGAAGTTGAAGCCTGAAGAGAAGGCCCTGTGTAGAAATTTTTAATAATATGACACTTATTCACAAAGATTATCCCAATTATACACTATTGCGGAATACATGCATAATACATAACCTCCTCTACATTGATCACTAATTTAGCAGCATTAAAAACAATGAAACATCAATCGCATGCGCACATTAACACAGTATGTAACCCGGGGAAAGCATACAGCTGAAAACCCCACACTATCTGTATATTATAATGATTGAGAACATGTAACAATACATAGTACAATACTCCTCACAAGTACTCAGTACTATCTCCAACTGTTACACACAAACTAGCTCAGATCTGATGCCTCAAATCTCCTCCACTGTCTGCCTGCCTCCACTGCACAACCCTGCAAGAGAATGAATGATGAATGGCTGACCCAAACTCCTATTTACCTTGTGAAAATCACTCACACTGGAAATCACGTGAGCACGGGCTATTCTACTGGGCATATATTGTGCAATCCTCATGGGCATACTCAATACATTGCTTGTGCAAGATCTCATGCACAACTATAGTCACAACTGATAGCAATCTCAACCTCTAACACCTGTCCCTGTTGAACTGTACGTGCACTGAGTTAACTAATGTATTCTTCAGTTGCATTATGAGTTAATAATTAGTGAATTAATTTAATCAGTTAATTCACATCACTCATCACTAGTCTATTTGCAGTTAGACTAATTACAACTAGTTTAACAAAGTCAAACTGAACACAACTCCATCAACTCCACATCCAACTCCACAGAACTGACATGCATGAGTTCTAACTGATGTCCTGCATGCAATAGCTCAACTGACTCACAAGAAAAGCGTATTTCCTTCTGACAGCTGCATGTGCCACATCTGTAGCTCAAACTGAAGTGCTCCAAGAGAATAAGATAAAGTTTATAGTCTAAATATTATTATGAGCTAGTAATATTTGACTTTTCTATTTTTGACTAGCAGTCTAAAAATAGACTCTGATCACTCCTGTTGTGATCCAAAAATAGAAGTCCATCTATTTTTCCCAACATGACCAATCATTCATAAACAGCATCCTGCAACTCATAGACCATGATCCATATGTCTAAAAATAGATATAGTCTAAAAATAGACTTTGCGCCATAATTTTCCTGCGGACCCACTTAGTGAAGGTGACTCCTTTCCACTAAGCTTCATCATCTTGTTGCATTTTCAACACCCTGAGCTTCTATTGATGAGTTACTATTAGTACTGCAACAAAGAAATCAGAGGTAGATATTGCTGAAATAAGACACTCAAGGCTACTGATCACATGCTCTTGGCACCTCACAGGGAGAGTGCCATCCCCAGCTGGAGCCATTGTTAGGGTCCTATAATTTATAGGATCTCAAGATAATTGAGTATTCTATCTCAAGAATCATATTTTGTAAATACTTGTCAACCTTCCAATAATTTCCAAATAAAAAGAAAAAGAGAATTAAAAAATGAAAAGAGGGTATAAAGAAGAAAAATAAAGAGAAAAACAAGAATATTGAAAAAAAAAATTGAACCCCACCAAAAGAAAGAAAAGTTAAAAAAATAAATAAATAAATAAATACTGAAAGTGTTGCAAGTCTAAATGCCACTACTCATAGATAGTTTTTTTTTCTTTGCTTCATTTATGTAAAATAAAATTTGTGTGCAACTTGTTCAAAATGCCACAATCACTAGTTTTAGTTTAATCATACAGCGTAATCATGATTAAACTTCTTTCAATTTATGTAAATTAAGATAGAGAATAAATATTTACCCAACAGTTTAATCTGGGTAAATCATTAGTTAGGTAAAAAATGACATTGATCCAACTGTTTAATCTGGATCAATAGGAGAAATAAGGGATATGTTAGGTAGTTTTTCATTTTGTATAAAAGAAAACAGAAATGGGTTTGCTAGTTTAAGTGCACCCTAGAGACAGAAATAAAAATGATAGTCTAGCTAAGGGTGGGTAGATTAGGTGATTCGTAAATATTTCTTATATAATCTTTATCCTAAGATTTGAGGATATCATGAAAGGTCATAATATGCACGATAGGATAAAGACTTTTATATGTTTCATTATAAATCCCTTATCCTAATTTCAAAAGGGAAAATATGTGCGCTATGGTTGATATTTTTCATTTGTTCATTTTCCCTTCTCCTAAGTCGGGAAGCAAAGGTCAAAAAGCGCAGGCCAACAAAATTTCTTTGTCATATTCAGGATAAAGAACACTCCACTCACTACCCTCAGGATCTGCTCCCCCACTTCATCCCCGGACCTCATCCATTTTCGCCTCCCCCCCTTTCCATTTTGTCTTTACCATTGGGGGGGAGGTCCGGAAAGAAGTTTCCCCCACTGGACCCCATCCCTTATGTGTCGCCCTGAGGTGATTTCGCACCCCCCCACTAAAATCGTTAACCGCCCGCCACCCCCTCCATAAACCGCTTTCCCTCATCCATCATGTCGCGCCCCACCACTCTTCCTCCACCACTCTCTGCCCACCACATGGCATGACCATTGGACCAATTAAATGTGTTCCCAACCAAAACAATCGTTCCTCATTTATTTTTATTTCTCCCAGGTAACCGTTCAGCCTAAAGGTCTCGCGCCATTTCCAACAGGACATTCGTCGCAGCATTTAAATGCCTTGAATCCTGTCATTCTCGCCCCTTTTCACTCATGCTTTTTTTTGTTATTCACAGTTTCCCACAGCGATCTCTATCAAAGTGATTCTGCAACTAGATTACGACAAAAATTGACATTTCCTTTCCATTTTCACCTGACAATCTGTTATACTGTTGTGTTCAGTAAGCTCCTCTGCAAATTTATCCTGTACTTAGAATTTTACAATCATGCCTCCCAAAACTAAAACTCAAGATAAGCTTATAAATCCTTTAATTCTCCCTTCTTTAGATTTAGATCATATACCTTTAGTTGATAGGGATTACAGGATAATGAAACTTAGTGTGACTATGATTTTATGGAAGTATATTGTTGGTTAGAGGATAAACACACAGACAAGACCGATGAAATTGGGCTATGGGAGTCCAACCTCCCCCATTATATTTTCCCCTTGACATTCCAAGCTCCAAAATTTATCAGAAGATGTCAAGCTGGTTATATCCTTGCCAAAAGAGCCATTATTGCTCCTACAAGTGACATTATTTTCACCATCACAGCCCAGTCCATTTACCAAATGATGTTGGCCCCCCCTATTGAAAATGTTGCCCCTTTCTCCCTAGAAGCCCTCACCCAACTTTATCAAAAGTTGGACTTTGCCACCAGAGCCAGAAATTTTTAGATTTTCTTGCCAAAGAATGCCCAATTACCCAAAAATAATCCTCCATATCCTTCTTCCATCTTCCCTGATCAGGCCAAGAAGATTATTTCCATGATTTCTTACATTTTAGCCTATCATTCTAATCAGTGGGTAGATGAGCCCATTTTAGGATTCCTTTCCATATTTTCCACAGACAGCAAGCCCTCCTTGGTGTTCAACTTCAGTCAATTTTTGGCTGATAATATCCATGAACAGTTCATAAAGTTTCCAACATAACAGGTGTTCAATTACATCTCTATTTTGATTTATATGTTCCTCTATTATCAGGCAGACAAATTCAGTTTTGCATTGTAGAAGCTTGATGATGCAGGGAACCAGCAGCCAGTGATATTTTGGACCTCATTGGTCATGATAGAACGGCAGGAATTCAATTATATGCAGTTTATTGAAGACTTTGTTCATCCAGCCATGAACATTCTGAACAGTGCAGTACAGCCCAAAATCAGTGAGAAGATTAAGAGAATTTTACATTTGTTAGACTAAGAAAATACTAGAGATTGTTACCTATACCAAAATTACACATAAATTAGGGTGTACGGATATGAATTGACCCCCTACAAACTCCCCAAATACCTCCCAATGAGGATTTTTCCCTGGAGTATATCAGGCAGATGTTTAATTTGGATGACATCCACTTTGTAGTGTCCAAGAAGAAGGCACAATTCAAGATAAAGACACAAGTGGGCCCATTTGTGTGAAACACAAGAACAACAAGTGAAGAGGCAGACATAATACTTAAAGAAATGAAGTTCAGTTTGAGCTTTACATGGTATTATGACCCCTATGGCATCATCTCAAAGCTCAAAGTGGAAAACAAAAACGCTCCTTACATTCATACTTCATGGCCAGACATAGAACAATATGTCAATTAGCTGGAGTGGGCATAAAATACCTTGCAGGAAGTTTAAGAACAACTTGTTTCTACTTCTAGTTTGCAGACTCCTATTCCTCAGGAAAAAACAAGTAAAAGACAAAGGGAGGAAGCATCATCTTCTACAACTGGGATTGAAGCTAAAGAATTCAGAATCATCTATAAGAAAAGAGCAAAGGTAACTCCCAGAGTAGAATTGGACAAAGAAACTGAAGAGCAGGAATCCATCATCATCACGGATTCACCACCTGCAACTATCATATTCACAACATCTCCTTTTGAACCTTCATCTTCACAAGGTCACTAGGAAACTCAGCTGGAATCACAAACTATCCAAATAGAAATAGTGAAGACAGTTTTTGACAGGTATAGGGAGATAAAACTCATAAATGAAATTCTAAAAAACAGCACTTATAACCAATTCTGGAGGCAGAGCTCCAGCTCACATAGTAGGTTGTTTTCAGTCTTTGACAAAAGCATGGGAAAATGCAGATGGGCTTTCTTGAGGCCCATATTCCACAACCAAAATTAGTAGCAGACTACAAGAGCACCACCTTTGAATTCAACACAAAGGACATACATCCCATTGATCAAATGGAGATGCACAAGAAAACTGGTGAAATGATATCCTCCACTCTAACTAACACTACAATGTCACTATCTAAATTGTAGGTTTCTTTTGCAAATGTCCAATCACAGCTGAAGACGGAGAAAGTGTCCTCCTTGACCTAAGATAACAGGATCAATTCTTTGGAAGACTTGGTGATTAATATAGGGTATGACCCTAAAGATGTCTATATTGTTGAAGAGATTGTTAAAAATAAGAACCTAGACATTGCAGCATTGAGGAAGCAGCTCAAGTTTCCAGCCACAGAAGATCGAATAACCAAGGATATTGAAGAGGGTGAAGCACAAAAAGAAGATATGATGAAATTGATCATAGAATAGAATATACAAATTAGGCAGATGGAGGCAAAGATGGAAAAAATGATAAAGGAGAAGGAATACAACCTAAATATGGACATTGTCCCCCTGGATGCTATACCTATTTCTTATCTTCCATCAACAGGGACAACCACTGCACCTACCTCTTCCACTCAGACTCCAAGTGTTGAACAGGTAACGTAGACACTACAAAACATGTCACTGTAGTCAAAGGAAATTGAGACTTTGCAAGGCCAACTTAAAACTTTAGAAGTGAAAAAGGCAAAAGTTGAAGTTGCTCGTGTTACTGAATTGGAGAAATCCCAAAAACTATTGGAGAAGTTGCACCAAGTAGAGAGAGACACTTCAATTGGTTAGACCTTGGCCCAAGCCAAGGGAACTATTTGGATGAATATATTAGACTCTATGAATGAGATTTGGCCTTCTATCCAAATCATATTTGAGCTGAAAGAGATAATAGAGAAGGCTACAAAAACTATTGTGCAAGGAAGATAAAAGTTGGGAGAGATTCCAACAGAAGCTACTAATATAATCAAGTTCTTAAACTCAAAGTCTAGGTATGGGCTAGAGGAGGTAGGAACCTGTGATAGAACTACCACCATTCTAGAAGTCAAGAAAGTCTTGACAAAGAGGAATCTCGTTGATCAGTTGGAAGAAAGGTGTGAAACCTTAGAATTGCAAGTAAACAGGTTCACAAACAGAATTGAAGCCTTAATGCAAAAGGGATTCCCAGTATATATGTTATAAATGACAAACTAATCACTCAGGAAGACTATATCCTGGAGATGAAGGAAGTGGCCAAAAAAAACATTAAGTTCAGTGGAATTAAGGGAAGTATGACAGCAAAGGCGTTTATGTAAACCATGTCAAATGATTTCCATGTACAGAATGAGGTAAAACACATTTTTACTGTGTAGCCAACTTTTCACCAAATACACGGAGGTGGATGAAATTTAACACAAGGTAGAAAAATTAACATTACCAAATGAAAAGAGATGGGAACAATTGGTTGATTTACTAGATTGAAGAATCACTCAGGAGCAGTAAAACAATTTTCCAGCGCAGCAGCCAGCACAACTGTCAATTCAGCATCGCAGCACTGCTTTGGGTTGACTCAGCAACTAAAACCATCAAAACTGGGCCACCTCTCTTTTCAATAGCCTACGTGGCCTATTCTTCTGCCAAGATTAGATGATATTGTTTACAATTATGCTAATAATACACTGTTAGTTTGACAGTGATTTTGTAAAGCATTTTTGAAATTTTCATTATAAATACTTCACTGCTTGAAGTATCAAGGGTTGATTTCAGAATGTAATTTCCTTCTGCATATTGTAATTTTCAAAGCACCGGAGCATCAATAATACAAGGACCTTTCACAAGATTCATGTGGTGCGCTAAATGGTGATGTGTCTCTTCTGTCTATTTGTTTAAACGTTGTTATTTCTTTCTCTGTTATTCTAAATATCTGAATTAATCAACAAAAACTGTGATAAATAGGATTCGTTATTTAGAGCGCCCTATTTTGGCTGTTGTTAATTAATGTTTTCCACTGAAGTCAGAACAAGGAATTCTTAATTGCTCCTTGATTTCTACTGAAAATTACACTTATGCTATTCCACAATTCATTTAATTTCTGAAAAGATCCAGTTAGTGCAACCTAGCTTGCCCTGTGAGAACTCCTCTAAAAAATGATGCAAAACTGAATACTAGTTTATAGACTCCATAGCCCAATGGAATTATAACACTCAAATCAACCAAACCTTTCAAACAAAACAAACAAATACAATCATAACTAGCCTAAAACTTATACTAAAGCAAAGCTAAATTAAACAGAGAGATCCCTCTCTGAAGCTGGAAGGGCTAGATTCTTGATTCCAAAGTGGTTTTGATGTTTTCCAATGTGTTTACTCCCTCAACCTCAACAATACATAATGACAACATGCTCCACAATGATCTCATGTCCATGAGTTGGAGCCAGAAGTTACCCACTGAAATGGGTAACCCCATAGGAGATAGCTTTTCTCCAACATTGGATAACCATCATCCCTTTCTAACTACCATTATCTGATGATGTGCCATATATATCTACCACTTACATCAAGCATTTTCTTCTCATCCATCTGGCATGAGCACATGGATGAAGGTGGGTTTCCACTCAAAAGTTACTTTGATCATTTTGCAATCAAGTGCTTATACGTTTTTTTTAGGAATTTGGTATGGATTATGGATTGACTTGGAAGATTGGCATACTTTAACCGTAGTCTCATTCCCTCACCTTACTTTTGGGGTTAATATTTAATCCTATTCCACTGGAACCACACCTAAGGCCCTTTGGATATAGGAGGAGCACTACCTAGGAAGCCATAATTGAGATAGTATTGTTCCATATTCCCATTGTCACAATTTACAACTTCCATCTTACATTACAATCCTATGTCTCACCTTCATTCTTTGTGTGCAAATTGTCATTGGTTATTTTGGATATGGCACTCATATGTCCACATATCTATGTAGGGCCCAAAAAAAATTCCCTGGGAGGTTGATGGAGCTAAAAGAACTAGAAATATCATATTAAGGCCACAACAAAATGAAGAAAGACAATTTAAAATGCAAAATATGGCTAGGGACATAAATATTATCACATTGGAAAAAGCCTAGCATGAGCTCTACCTTACTCATATGGACATCACCCAGTTCCTAAGCACATATTGCTCCATTACATCAAAAGTGGGAACCCTTGCATGTCCCAACCCCAATGAGAAATAAACTTACTCATCTTAAAAGAGAACAAAATTGCTACATCATACAAAGAAAGCTCCAACCCTTGAACTATAAGTATTAATAGAAGGGTAAATTAGGAAGAAGTAAAATGTGCACAAGAGGGCTAGAAAAACCAAGGTCGAGCTAGTAACTCAGGCATCGATGAATGATCCTTCCTTGCATCTATACACTCAGGATGTGAACACTCCCATCAGTTGGTCCCTCGGACCATGGCACTTGGACAAGAAGTCTTCTCCCCTCCATTTCGATCATTATTATTTACTAGCGCCTATCAATTGAAGGGTGGACCAAGGAAATGTTACTTTCCCTTAGGGGTTGGAAGCACCTAATAGGGTTTACCTTTAGCCACCCATACCTAGCAAGAAAACATATTTGTGATATCAAGGTCCTAATTTTGGAAAGGAATCCTTGTTTGAAGTATTAAACCACCCTTAACATTCAATTTTGTTTCACTTAGACGCATTATTGATCTTGGTCTCTAATGGCTAGCTTCTTTCACTAGAATCCATGTTGTTCTTGTTAGGTGGTTCAGCGGCTCAGGTTTGGGCACCTACTCCACAGGTACCCAGGCCATATAGAGAAGTATCATTAGGGGAGTTTTGAGGTCTAAAATGGGCCTCCTAAGAAAAATGTACAACAAAATAAACTTTATAAGAACCAATAGCATTCAAATGATGTCAACCATGGGGGATGATTCACCATTTTTGGAGTAAAAAAGTAAAAAGATTAAAAAATAATAAAATAATAAAACTACTTTTTCAACTCGTATTTTCAACTTATCTCCCTAAGGTTTTACTCAAATTTCAAGTGGGAGTACTCGTTGGATGCAAAATTTAATTCCTCATCCAAGGAGTACCCATGTTGCATACTTTCGATGGACACTGCTACATGAAAAATGAGAAATACATGAAAAAACGTGATTGTAATCATGTTTTTCATGTATTTCTAATTTTTTGTGTTGTAGGGTCCATTGAAAGTATGTAACATGGGTACTCCTTAGATGAGGAATCAAATTTTTCATCCAAAAAGTGTTTCTACTCGAAATTTGAGTAAACCCATAGGGATATAAGTTGAAAATACAATTTTAAAAAATAGTTTTTTTCTTTTTTTCCTCTAAAATTTGATGATGTGATCTAATCTTATTTTATTATTTCCATTGTTATTTTATAATTTCCTTAGGAGGCCCATTTCAAACCTTAAAATTCCCCTAATGATTGGCACAAACATGTGAATCTTTGAGAACCTTAGGCCTCCTAGCTGCATCATTGGATGATACATGTCCCAAAGCACCTTAAACACCTAGGACATTAGTTAGCTTTGTCCGAGATTTGAGGACTCTTCAAAATGACACAGTTGGACCTAGAATGCCCATAGGTTGGCCTTGACACATCTCGGTGGGTAGCAGTTGATTCATAGCCTAGATGAATATGTATCACCATGAGATACTAGGAATTAATTTTTGCACCAGAGAAGCCCTTATCACTAGAGTAGAGGAGGTCACATTAAGGAGTTAGATACCCATGGAGACCACTTTATGGTGCCCTTGGAGCATGGGACCCCATGGGAGGAAATGGGGTTAATTTGAGGGCCAACACTCAAATATTTGACTTGACATGCTTCTACACCATCTTGGACACCACCCTTGGACATGGCATTTAGAACACTTACATTGGATGGCATCATCCCTAAAGAGCTTGTGGCTCACACGTGTGGGATAATTAGGGAATATTATGTTAAATATAGTGGGTTGGCATGTAACCCAACTAATGTTATCATCAAAATTATTTTAGGGGATTTTGCAAGTTAATTAGTAGTCTTAATCATAATTTAAATAAAGGATAGGCTCATTTGCACTGGATAATTACACTTATGACTAGTTTGACCCTCTTCGAGAATTTTGGCCTTCTTGAATTTTTGTGGAGATGTGATTCTATGGGTACTTTTCTATTTGGAGTTATTTATTTGACCTTGGATATCCTACTTTGGAGCAATAAAGGATTGTACATGTATTATATCGTGTAAGTGTGCCTTAGATTTGATAAATTTCATTATTGTGTCAAATGTATGGAATGATTTATTATCTAAGGTTTCTGCAACACACCCTCTTACCACCCATGGACCAAACCAAGGATGAAGGAAAATGGTTACTATGTTGTTATGAAACCAACTCACAAAAAGATAGAAAAGAGAGATGAACGCCTTAGAAATAAGCCTCTTCGAGGGGGCAACCTCCTTTACATTACACAAATGAACAATTCTTAGATGATACAAATGACAAGACCTCCTTTCTATATATAGGAGTCTAAGGGGTCATAATATAATTAGAGCCGACATAACAATAATAATGTAAGGGCACAATAATAACAATAGTGGGCTTCTATGGGGCACAATAATAACAATATGGGGACTACATGGGCACAACAATATAATAAGGGGGTTTTACTAATAACAATAAGGGGTTACACTAGTAGTATAGGGACCTAACATGCCCCTCTCCTTCAAAAAGTGTTGTCCTCAACGCTCGAGTAGTTCTTGATGCTTCTGTACAGAATTCTTGTCCTCCCATGTGGAATCTTCAACGAGTAAGTTCTTCCACTTGATGAGATACTCTGAAATTGATCGATTTCGTAGCTGTCGGGTTATTGTTTCTGTGAATGCTCCAGGTTCCAATATGATTTTTCCTTCCTCTTCAAGTTCTGGCAATATTGTTTCAATTGGGATCTTTTGAAACTTTTGAATGAGTGGCCATACTTTTTCGTCCTTCTTCCATTCATCCCTTGCTTTGTTTATCCAATCTAGTTGGATAATAGAAATAGCACAAAACAATGCTTCCACATCCTCATCCTTTCTTGAGAGTGCATCTGCAACAAAATTTTGCTTCCCTTTTCTATAGATGATGTCAAAGTCATAACCAAACATATTTGTGACCCATTTTTTCTGTTCTTCTAAAGATAATAGTTGTTCTAAAAAGTATTTAAGACTATCATGATCCATTTTTACCTTGAAGTGTCTTCCCATTTGGTAGTATTGCCAACATTTCCTTCTCATAAATAGCTTGTTTGAGATGTAGCAGTAAAAATACCCAATCACCTACATCAAATCATTTTTCACTATGATGTTGATCTACCTGTTGTTTCATTCAATTTTGCACCAAAGTGGAATTATCCTTTAAAATTTCGAGAACTTGTTGTTGATGCTCGATGTGATATTTCACTACTTGAACCTTTTTCTTCTTGATATTTCCTTCTATCTTGAGAGTTTGAGGAGTGGTAATTTATTCCAATTCTTTACAAGATATGGTTGGATTCATTTCTTGATGCTTGATGTGATCTTTCTCTTCTTGAACATTTTTTTTCTTGATATGTCCTTCTATCTGGATAGTTTGAGGAGTGGTAATTTCGGCCAATGCATTACAAGATATGGTTGGATTCATATCTTCTTTCTTGATGTGATCTTTCACTTCTTGAACCTTTTTCTTTTTGATATGTCCTTCTATCTTGAGAGTTTGAGGAGTGGTACTTCTTACCAATGCTTTACAAGATATGGCTAGATTCATTTCTTCTTTCTCTGGGGTTGGGTCCTCGCGTATATCCTCTTCTTTTGATGTTTCTTGATCCTTTACTTCATCCTCTTCATACTCTATGTAAAATAATTTCTTCTCAGCACACTTATGACCTTCAGTGCATTTTCTATCACAATTGTAACAAAGTCCTTTTTCTCATTTTTCTTCCAATTGTTGTGGTGTAACCCTTGTAGGTTGTGGAAGGCTAGGAGAAACAAAACTTCCATCTTTATAGTTGTGATGGGTAGAATTCCTTGTTGCCATAATTTTTCTTTCCACTTTGTACCAAAACCCTATTTCTCTCTTTTCTTCCAATTGTTGTGGTGTTGCTCTAAAGAAGGTGTTGCTCTTTGTATTCTCATAATGTGCTATAATTTCCTCCGTGAAAATTGATCACGTAACAAGTTGTTTACGAGAACAAAGCCCTTTATACCATAAAAATTGATCTTGTTCTAAATATGAAGATGCAATACATACCTTTTGTAATAGTGGTACCCCGTGTAGATCAAAATATTTCTCCATATGTAGAATCCAATTTACCGGATCCTTGCCACCAAACTTCCTCATCTCGCTTTTTCCTGATTTTAGGAGCTCGATCTTGAAACGACTGTAACTCTGTACTTTCGGATCTTTAAGTTCTAAAATTGTGACCTGTAGTAGTCCTCTATGTCCTCTTTCTAGTGCCACCAATTTGATCAAATTCAGATTCTCCAAGAAAGAGTTATACACAATCTCCCAAGATGACCTGATTATATACCTTTTCAGAAGAGCGAACTTGTATGAAGTGCCACGTGTCACTGTTTTGACCTTTGGATCTAAAAAATATACATAGGAAACTAAAGCCTGTCCTCTTTTTGTAAACTCTTATGAAATTTTAATTTGATTCTCAAAACAAAAGTTATGACTATTTTCCCCAGGTCACCTGTTTGGAATGTAATTTGGGAGTCTGCAAAAATGCCAAATTCCTCAAATCATATCTCCGCAAATATATCGCTAAAGGATCTAAAATTTGGGCTTGCGGTTCAGAACGATTTTGGCCCAAATGGGTTTTTTTTTTTAGCGTCTGAAGCGTCACAGAAAAACGTTATAGCGCAAATGCCACAATGACCTGTTTGGAGCAGCGAAACCCTAGAATTCAAAGCTCTGATACCAAATGTTATGAAACCAACTCACAAAAATATAGAAAAGAGAGATGAACGCCTTAGAAATAATCCTCCTCGAGGGGGCAACCTATTTTACATTACACAAATGAACAATTCTTAGATGATACAGATGACAAGACCTCCTTTCTATATATAGGAGTCTAAAGGGTCATAATATAATCAGAGCCGACATAACAATAATAATGTAACTGCACAATAATAACAATAGTGGGCTTCTATGGGGCACAATAATAAAAATATGGGGACTACATGGGCACGAAAATATAATAAGGCGGTTGTACTAATAACAATAAGTGGTTACACTAGTAGTATAGGGACCTAACATATGCAGACCTGACATCTAGTGTCCTGTAAATGAGGCCTAAATTGTTTGACCTTTTTCAACCCTCTCAAAACATAAAACCAATGACATCATTGCACTCATCTCATTGAGAACTTCCGAAGATATAAAATTTGTCTCAATCTGACTCCTGGATCAAAAGATACAGTTGTTCAAATATTGACCTATCAAATCGTGCCATGTCATCCTAACCTACCACGTGGCACCCACGTAGCTACCTGAGTCAACCACCTCACCCTCACATTGCAGTGTTACTTCATCTACTGACCTGTACATATATATATATATATATATATATATATATATATATATATATATATATAGATATATATATATATATATATATATATATATACATAGACATATATATATATATGTATATATTTATATATATATATATAGACACACACACACATATATATACACACATACATATATATATACATATATACATATATATATATAGATACATATATAGATGTATATATGTGTATATATATATATATATATATATATATATATATATATATATATATATATATATATATATATATATATATATATATATCTGTATATATATATATATATATATTGCACACACGATATGCAGGCATGGGCCCCTTTATGGCCACGTCACGCTAGAAATAAAATCCCGACAGTATCCTAGGTGGTCCCCCATTGAAAATTTTAGGGAGAATGGAGCGGGGTTACTTGGATCCCCTATGGACCCTCCTCTAATGTGTCATCTCATTATTTTATATGAGCATGCACTCAAGATCCACCATGACACGTTATCCCGACGCAATCTCCTTTTCAATGCATACAAACTGCTAAGGTTACTTGGAGCAACCACCTAGACACCCTCCACCTTGACTCGGCTTTCGTCAATTGTTTTTGCCTTACACCTATGCAGGTGGCCTCTACCATGCCACATCACCCTGAGGATTGAATCCCGACAAGGTTGCTATCGACTCCATTAGAAATCTTTGGGGACAAGTCAATGGGTGATGTCAGCATCCCTTTCCATTAGGGTGACATCACCCTCTACATGGCTCCACTTTAAGTATGCCGCGTATCACCTAAAATTTAGGTTGCTTGGGCCCAAAAAACCTTCAAATTAAACTAACATGTGTCCACCTCCTAGGTCGCAACATGAACCTGAGGCCACATTACATGCCCCATTGTCTGTGGGCCTGTTATACAACATTTTTTCACTATCCTTTTACTCCCTGTTCCTTGATCCTGGAGGACCTCTATAGTGAACCCTGCATGATTTTCCCTCATGAGTAAACTCCCATTGTGTCCCTCTTCATGAGAAGATAAATTTCCTTTTCCACCATTTCCCATGAAACTTCTGTTTTGCCCAGTTTACAAGACTGGCGCTAATGGCCTCCCCCCCGTGCCGATGTGTAGAGATTAGCACTACTCCTCGCACTGACCAGAGTGACTGAGTTGTGTTCCAGTCACGTCGGTCTTGTTATGGATTTTTTTTAAATTAGAGTTGAAGTTTCCAGCTCTAGAAGATCTGTAACAGAAGTTTGGTAAATGGTTTTGCTGGATGAGGTCGAGGATGATAGTTTGGGCTCCTTTGCCCTATAATAATTGAACTACCTCAAGGGATAAGTCCTTCTCCCATGAGAAGGGGATCCTGTTAGCTTTGCTACAATTTTCAGTGATTGCAGGTCATTTTCGGGTTTGATGGTGGGTTTGTGCCGAAAAGGCCTCGCAACAGTCATTTCCCTTTCTACTCCTTCAAGTTTCCTCTCACTCCGCTGTCTCTGTTTCTTTCATAAACCCCTTTAATCCCTCGCCTTTACCTTCTTCTCCTTGATTCTCCTTACCTTCCCTTAACCTCTCGCTAGCCCTGTTTTCATTCAAATTTCAATGTAAACCTGTTTGCTATTAACTCCCGGGCGCCATGATCATACTGCCTTTGTTTTATCTGTTTAAACTCTGCATACCTCTTTTCTTTAGCTCGGGCTTTTAAAACACGAACCCGCGCTATTTTAACCCTTCATCGTTTTCTAAATCTCCACCATTGATCGCCTTGATCTAACGGTCTCCGCGTTTCCCGCCCAACGTTAAACTTCGCGTATGTTTATCGCCATCTGACCGTCCATCGTCAAATCGACGGTTGTCGCTTCCCCCGATCGCGCAACTTGTGCACGCGATAACCCGTGGGGGCGGTGGTTTTGGGCTGCCACGTGGCACTTTCTTATTGCATCGCTCCTCCATATACGGAAACCACCGAGCTCCAATAGGCGGTGCGGGGGATACCACCCGCCCGTGAAACCACCCTTCCTGTATGGCTCACCACTGGTTAACCTGCGCGCACCTTCCACTAGCGACCACCGTCGGATCTGCCGCGTCCAGATCCGACGGCCCTCATTAACCCTGATCATCCATCACTCGATAGACTCCATAAACTAATCTAGGCCGTCTGTTTATGTGATCCGACAGCTCACAGCTCTCTCCCGCTTCTACTAAGTTTTCCCCTTCCAATAGATCCTCACCGTTGATCCACGCGATCCAACGGCTGAGATTTATTCCCGGCCTGCTCATTCTTCCGCCATGAAACCTTAACTCCTGACTGCTCTTTGCTGCCCGAGGAAGGACGAAGCCATCAACTACCCTGTACCTGCACAGTAATATCTCAACAACCGCATTTAACAAGCAGCATGGTGGAGGAAGAAAAGGACCACTCTCGAGCAGTTAAAAGCATTCAAAGGTTATGAGTTTCATTCATATTTTATTGCATCTACCGGAGAAGGACCACAGAACGCCAGAGAATGTCTAAATCATCCATTAAAGCAGTCAAATTGTAGCAGCGACCCATATCTGAATGTAAATGTGGTTGGTGGTCCATTAAGACACCTCCACGCATAGCCTAGCAGAGAAATTTTGTAAACATACTCTATATATACTCAGAAGACAGAATGTAATAGAGGGATGAGTGTTATTTTGTTGTAAGGTTCAACTTCTGGAGATTGTAACTGTTGTGATACCTGCAGCGTCTGGTCTTCATTTTCAGCTAGTGCAAGCTTCTTTTGTTGTTAATTTCTCACTGTCCACTTCTTCTTCTTGTTCCAGGCTGTTATTTTTTTGCATTTATTCATGTGTTGTTAATGTTTAGCATTAGAGGGGTTTTCATCCCACCTCTGTGTTAGGATTTAGCATGTATCATTGAATTTGTTTGCAGGTTTCTGTTATTTTAATGCTAGAGAGCTATCATCCTGTATGTGTATTAGAAAATAGATTTACAGACCTTTTAACTGGTTGCAGCTGGCCATCACAGGGTCCTGTGCATCTGCTGGTGTGATTAGTCTTCTCCATCTTCACATTTTCTATAAAACTGTGAGTAATTGGTGGTCTAAAGCCTTGTAGTCTGGGGGTGTTCACCAATGTCTGGGGTTAAACATAGTAGAAGTGGTTATATGGCTTGAATATGCAGCATTTCTTTCATCCATCCACCATTTATCCAACATTTTGTTGAGTTTGTAATGTTCCCGAGCATCTTTGATATACAACCTAGGAGAGTTTATTGGGGTGATAACATTAAATGGCGTTGTTGCCAGGGAGAGGAGAATCGAAGCTCAGCTTCCCTTGGAGAATGACACAGTTTCAAGCTTTGATGATAGACAAGGTTTGAACACAGTTTCTAGTTGTAATCATCTATCTAGCGACTCCATTGGAGGAAGACCATATTTTGGCGACTCCACATTGCAGTTCTGGTGCAGTTGGTGAGGCATGTTCGGTGAAATACTTAGAAATCATTACCTGAATCAATGCCTGATCCTAAGAAGATCGTTCAGCAGAAGAAAATATTGAAGTAAGGAGCATCAGGGTCGGGTAAGCCTTAAAGAATTTTTATGTATCTCTGCTAGTGTAGAAATACCTTCAGAGATTCATACAGCTCCTTGTCATTCATTTCCCTTTCGGATTCCAGTTCAAAGAACGAAGTTTTCCATGTTGTCCATAATATTCCTCTGTTTTTCTCATTCTTTTCATTGATCCATTCCACTCACTCTACCAGTGTCCTTCCATTTACCTCAGTCATGGCGGGCCAACAAGCTCTTACAAAGATAGAAAGAATAGTTGCTACTAGGTATGGACCCTTAGTCTTGCCTACCCCTTTGAATGCCATGCCTGCAGGTGATTATCACAAATTTATGCCAAAGTTTACTGGTGCAGAAGGATTATCAACTAAAGAGCACCTTGAGGCCTTTTACAGCTATGCTGATAACCTGGATATCAATGAAGAAGATGTCTGGATGAGGGTTTTTGTCCATAGCCTAGATGGGGAAGCTATAAAATGGTTTAGAGAATTACCCCCTAGGTCTATTGCAGACATTGAGGCCTTAGATGATGTATTTTTAAAGCACTGGGGAAATAATAATGATCTGCTCTTTTATCATGATGAATTTGGGAACTTGCAGAGAGAATATGGTGAGTTGTTGTTTGATTTCAACATCAGATTCAATCATATGTACAGTAGAATGCTAGCTGAAGTAAGACCCACCCCTTCTTCTGCCATGATCACTTATGCCAATGCCTTTGATTCTCAGTTCTGCCTGTTGTTAAGAGAAAAAGGATGTACTTCTTTGGCTGATATGCAAGCTGCAACCTTTGAAGTAGAAGCAAATATCATTGCTGCAAAAAGACTCGAAGGTGATGTTGAATGAAGAAGACGGGAGGTGAGTCCTTATCATCCTCAGATCCTGAAATAAATGAATTAGCTAGGATGATAGAGCTTTTAACCTCTGAAGTTTCCAAGTTAAAAGCTAAGTAGTATTCTAAGGAAGCAGGAGCTCCTTATTCCATTTCTCTTCCAGCTCCAAATCCATATAAAGGAGCACCGGAGCAATTGCAGATTTTGCAGAGAAACAGTGATGCAAGCGAAGATCAAAGGGTGAAGACCCTTTGTCAAAATATAGTCATGGAAAAAGAGCATCCTAATGAAGAGGAGGAGGTCCATGGTTTGGAAGGTGTTCCTTTCCTAACCAGAGCTACCTATGAAAGAGAATTATCCAGAGGCACTGCTCGTGAGCTTGTTGTAGCTGCAAAACAACAAGCTGATCAGCAGAAGCAGCCAGCAGCAGATCCCTTTATCCTCCAAAAATTTGTGCCCGAAGCCAGCTCATCTTCACATGGCTATGCAAATCTGCAAATTAGCCACCCTGCTATCATCCCTAGTCTAGTGATAAAGAAGGGAGAGGAAATCTCCCCATCATCTTTGGTCCCTCTATCTGCTCAAGTGAAAATCCCTCAAAATAGCCCCTTGAACACTGAGGCAGAACAAAATTCAATGCTCAAGGCTGAAATTGATCATCTCAGTCTTGATATTCTGAAACTTGCTCAGATGGCCTCCACACAGACTGAAGAGGCAGCTTATCAGATGACAAAGGAAGAGGATGCATAGTTTTGGGACTCCTCCTTGGATGAGGATTGTTCAAAGAAAGATTCAGGAGCAGATAATGTTTCTGTGTCCCCTACACACGAACATATTGGTACACCATTCATATTTATTGTGCAGGCCACAGAAGACACAGACATGTACACAGCCATGATTATTCAACAGGTGTACAAAGGCTCCCATGAAAAACATCCAAGGAGGAGAGCACACAGAAGGGAGATGAAATTTGATCCATATTTACCTATTAAGCTCAAATGTCCTAAACTTTTTGAGGTAAAGGATCAAATAAATCATGTTTTGCGGCTCTATGATGAAGGGGCCGAGAGCAGGAGAAACAATTTTGATGGCCCATCAGTTGGCCATTTTCTGAATAATTAATTTGTCTAAGGTCCTCAGGCCTTAATGATTGTAAGCAGTTTCTTTTCCAAGTTTTAGTGTAGACTTGGTTTGACTCCATGCCCAATGGATACTAGGCAATAGTTTTTAAAGCTGGTTTTGCATGAAGGCATTGGTCTGCAGGTTCTTGAGACCTCACAGGGAGGATCTCATCCCCAGAAGGAGCCAGTGTTAGCTCTGCTACAATTTTCAGTGATTGCAATTCATTTTCGTGTTTGATGGTGGGTTTGTGCCGAAAGGGCCTCACAGCAGTCGTTTCCCTTTCTGCTCCTTCAAGTTTCCTCACACTCTGTTGTCTCTGTTTCTTTCATAAACCCCTTCAATCCCTCACCTTTACCTTCTTCTCCTTGATTCTCATTACCTTCCCTTAACCTCCCGCTAGCCCTGTTTTCCTTCAAATTTCAGTGTAAACCTATTTGCTATTAACTCCCAGTCGCCATGATCATACTGCCTTTGTTTTATCTGTTTAAACTCTGCATACCCCTTTTCTTTAGGTCGGGCGTTTAAAACACGAACCCGCACTATTTTAACCCTTCGTCGTTTTCTAAATCTCCATCGTTGATCTCCTTGAACTAACGGTCTCTGCGTTTCTCGCCCGACGTTAAACTTCACATATGTTTATCACCATCTGACCGTCCATCGCCAGATCGATGGTTGTCTCTTCCCCCGATCGCATGACCTACGCACGCGATAACCCGCGGGGGCGGTGGTTTTGGGCTACCACGCGGCACTTTCTTATTGCATCACTCCTCCATATATGGAAACCACCAAGCTCCAATAGGTGGTGCGGGGGATACCGCCTGCCCGCAAAACCGCCCTTCCTGTATGGCTCCCCTTGGTTAACCTGCACGCACCTTCCGCTAGCAATCACCATCGGATCTGCCGCATCCAGATCCGACGGCCCTCGTTAACCCCGATTGTCCATCTCCCGATAGACTCCATAAACTAATCTAGGTCGTCCATTTATGTGATCCGACAGCTCACAGCTCTCTCCCGCTTCTACTAAGTTTTCCCCTTCCGATAGATCCTCACTGTTGATCCACAAAATCCAATGGCTGAGATTTATTCGTGGCCTGCTCATTCTTCTGCCATGAAACCTTAACTCCCGACTGCTCTCTGCTGCCCGAGGAAGGACGAAGTCATCAGCTACCCTGTACCTGCACAGTAATATCTCAACAACCGCATTTAACAAGCAGCATGGTGGAGGAAGAAAAGGACCACTCTCGAGCAGTTAAAAGCATTCAAAGGTTATGGGTTTCATTCATATTTTACTGCATTTGCCAGAGAAGGACCACAGAACGCCAGAGAATGTCTAAATCATCCATTAAAGTAGTCAAATTGTAGCAGCGACCCATATCTGAATGTAAATGTGGTTGGTGGTCCATTAAGACACCTCCACGCATAGCCTAGCAGAGAAATTTTGTAAACAGACTCTATATATACTCAAAAGGTAGAATGTAATAGAGGGATGAGTGTTATTTTGCTGTAAGGTTCAACTTCTGGAGATTGTAACTGTTGTGATACCTGCAGTGTCTGGTCTTCATTTTCAGCTAATGCAAGCTTCTTTTGCTGTTAATTGCTCACTGTCCACTTCTTCTTCTTTTTCCAAGTTGTACCTGTTTTTCATTTATTCATGTGTTGTTAATGTTTAGCAATAGAGGGGTTGTCATCCCACCTCTGTGTTAGGATTTAGCATGTATCATTGAATTTGTTTGCAGGTTTCTGTTATTTTAATTCCAGAGAGCTGTCATCCTGTCCGTGTACTAGAAAATAAATTTACAGACCTTTTAACTAGTTGCAGCTAGCCATCACAGGGTCCTGTGCATCTGCTACTGTGATCAGTCTTCTCCATCTTCACATTTTCTCTAAAACTGTGAGTAATTGGTGGTTTAAAGCCTTGTAGTCTGGGGGTGTTCACCCATGTCTGGGGTTAAACATAGTAGAAGTGGTTATCTGGCTTGAATATGCAGCATTTCTTTCATTCATCCACCATTTATCCAACATTTTGTTGAGTTTGTAATGTTCCCAAGCATCTCTGATATACAACCTAGGAGAGTTTCTTGGGGTGATAACATATCCATCTCCCATCCATATTTCCTATATAAACCTCCCTTCTTCCCAAGCACAAGCTAGTCATATTTTTTTGGTTGAGTGTTGATGTTATTTTGGTTTGGAGTAGACAGCAAGCTATTACTAATTGTAGTTATCTAGTTGTGTGAGGGAGAAAGTGATTTGGTTTGGAGCGAAGCCAAAAGGGAAGAGCCTTAAAACTATTATTGATTGAGGCCATCATGGAATTCTAGCAGAAGTGTGTGGGAACCTGGAATTGTCAGAAGAAGATTGTAACGTCAAGACGAATGGTTGTAATCTCTCTTTGATATTAATATATGCAACTATCAATTGATTTCCTACATGTTTTGTAATATTACATATTCGTGGCTTAATGTTTCTTGACTTATTGAGTATGTTGAATTGCAATTTTCCTATTATTATGTTTGTTTTCTGTTGTTGTTTACTTGTTTCAGGAGTTTGAAGAAGGAAGCGAGAGATAGTTGGAGTGAGCAAGCAAGGACATCATCAAGCAGGATAAGCGGACCAAGAGGTAGGCCCTCTTGATTGATTCTAACCAAAGGAAATCTTCCATAGAATGTATCTATTGTGGCTAGACCCATTATCGAGCTAGAGGAATTCGTTCGTGTCTGCACTTATAATTTTACTTCACCACAAATTGGCGAGTCCACTGGGGAACCCAATCCTTTTGTTTGTCTTGGATTTCATGATTTCATGAGAACTTTTCTAGTTCCAATTTTTCCCTTTGGTTCTATTTCTTTTCTCCTACTTATTGGCCTAAGTCTAAAATTCATAGTAGCAGATCTAGCCCCTGTTTTCAAAAAAAAATATTTTTCATTAGCTACCTCGATCAACGCGCTTAATCCACTAACAATCATGCCAACCAGCACGAGTTGCTGAGAAACAGTCGCGCCGACCAGCCTCTGGCGCTTGTTGTCTGTTACGCAATCACGCCGATGCCTGTAAGTGAATATTAGGGCTTGAACCCAATCCTGGCCAGTGTGTTCTGCTCTTGTGGTTTTGACCACGTAAGCCTTTTGGACCATTTTCTCCCTGATTAGAAAGCTACTTTTCATTTGTTTTTGTTTGCTTGTTGGCTTATCATCTTTTTACTTGATTGATTGAGTCATTGAGTGGCCATCGACACTAGGGCATCTAGTTGGTCGCCCATTCCGCAGTTAGTGAACTCACTAAGTCGAGTTGTAGGTGTGTTTAGTCTTTGCATTTTGTTTTTGGTCCTTTTTACGACTTTGACCTCTTTTGCACAAGTTTGAAAAAGTTTCGTTTACTTGCATAAATGTTTCTTTTCCGGCATGGATTACATTGTTGGTCTTGTGTTTGGTAAAGTCGATGTTCCATTGATCTGAATGAACTTCTCTTCTCATGTTTTCATCTACTTGAAGAGCTTATTGTCTCGAAAAATTTTCATTGAAATATTGTATGTGAAAAGCTTGTTTCGTTGTTTCATGAAAAGGTATGAAATTCTAGCTTGTTGCATCATTATGTTACGATAAGTGCATCTCTTAAAAGACTATAATTGCATCAACATTTGAAAAAGGAAGAGAATTTTTTGTTTTTGAAAGGACTAATAGATAAGTGCTTGTCAAGAAATTAGGAATTGGAATGCGTTTTTCATTAGTTTATTTTTTGAAAAAGTAAGGTAGTGAGAGATCATTTCGTTTTCAGTTGCTTGATTGTTTGGATTTGATTTAGTAGTTTCTACCCTCTCTAGTGTAGGCATTTCATCGAATTGAAAGGGTCTTGTCTCATTTATTTGCATTTAAGTTTTTTCAAGTAGCATCGCTAAGACCTGAAAACTGAAACTTAACTCAAGATCAACTTTTAAATTAATTCAATTAACCTAAGGCGCATTTGACATTAACGATCATATCTAGATGGTCTAGGCTAGAGACGTGTTCCAGCATCTTTAAACCTACCAGTTGTCATTAGCTTCAACATTAGACATCACGAGTATGAATTTGTGCTCCCTGTACCATCGAGTATATAACAGGAGACCCCACTAGGCTACAATCCTTTTATCCTTAGGAAGCTGAGTCGACTGCCTTGCAAACATGATACACTGAACACAGCATTCGAGGAGATTGCCTGCTCGTACTTCTTGGTTCGTCGGGAGGTATTCTGCAGTTCATAGTTGCCTGGTAATCATGTTTACCTAGATCACCCAGAGCAATCATTTGATATTTTTGACTCGTTAAACTTAAAAGATCATTCGAGCAATTGTCCTTTCGAGCTCGTTTCTAATCGAAAGCGATAGAGTCATCTTTGTTTCTTTCTCGACTCTTAAAAAATGAAAGAACATCGGTCTTTTATGCATCTTAATAATTGTTTGCCCACGATCCAAAACACCCTGTTAGTCTTTTTGAGACCAAATCGTGAGTTTCCTTAAAAGAAAATTTTAAAGCCTTGAAGTTATTTGTTCTGTCGACTAAGACAAGGTCATCGTGGCTGAACCATCTGGTTCACCCAATTCCTCTTCCTCTTCTCCATCTGAAATATTGTCTGAGTCGTCATTTCCTAAGTTACCAATGTCACTCGAGGAACAAAACATTGAACTCGCAATTGTTTTGAGTGTTCAACCATTGTCATCTCGTCCTCCACCTACTTTCGATACTGGGTCATCTGCTGATCTTGGCCCGGAATCTCCGGAAAACCCTGTTCGAACTCCAGAGAACTCGTCGACCACTGACGTTCGGCTTGGACTGGTTATCTATCCTCTGAACCCTCTGTTTGATCCTATAGTGATAGCACCGCAGCATCCTTATAGTCCATACAACCAGCCGAGTGTTCCTTTGGAACTATCCCCTCATACACGTTCAACCATTCGTCGTCGTTTGTTTTCAAACATGGAACCCGAAGGCGATGCTCCAGTCACATCTCCGGATGAGTCCGAAGTTTCTACTCCACACACTGTTGAGGGGGAAGAATTGCAATTGCAGTTTCCTCCTAAGGGTTTCCATTTTTCATAAGGTATTCCCGCCAGTTTGCCACCCAATTATGTGTCTTTGGCGCACTTGGTTTCAGGTACACCTAGTGCCTCATCGCTTTACCATAATCCTGTATGGGCGTCAAGCATCAGGCCTATGTCAGGTTCGTTCATTACAAACACGACTTCCCAACAGGATATTACTTCAGTCCTGGTGCAACCCACCATTCTGAATACCCTTGTATCATCGATCCCAGTTACCCGTTAGACACAACCAGTAGTTTCAAAGATTGTCTCTGTCAGTTCCTTCGTCCCACTAGTCAATGGCCAGATTGTGCCACTGCTTGGGGGGCAGAACCTAAATGTTTCTATGGTGTCAGGTTCCACTAGTGTGAGTGTCTCACAAGCTGACATGATTGGTATAAACCAGCCTTCTTCTAGTATTATTTATAACAATGTTGATCCTACTGGATCAAGCAATGTCCAATACCAACAGGTTCAAAATCTCGTTGGTCCGTCTGGATGGAGCAATGTTCAGTATCATCAGCCCTATGGAGCTCAGGTCCAATACCAAAATCCGTACGTTCCATATGGTTCTCAAGGAATGGTTAATCAACCTTACACCCTCCAATCTGGGCAGTACATCTAGCCTGGCTACGGCCAGATTCAGTTCAGTAATTTCCCGGGCACTATTCAAGTACCCTTGCAACAACAAGAACATACTCTACAACAATAAGGGTAACCTTCGTTACAGCAAGGGCTCTTTGCGCAATAACAAGGGAAAATTATCCCACAGCAAGTTCACCTACAACAACCGCAAGGTCAATCCTTACAACAGTTGCAGCAAGTCGTGCAGTAGAAGATGCAATATTCTCTGCACACCTCTCAACCCATGTCCTCGGAAGGCCAACCTCTGCAGCCCCAGGGACAAATTTTGCAACCACAAGGTCAACCCTTGCAATAGCAAAACCAACTAGGGCAGCAGCAACCCTTGTATACATATCAACACGGTCAACCCTTGTAGGGGCAGGGTCAAGGTCAAGTCCTGCAGCAGCAGGCCCAAAATCCTCATGTCCTAGGTCAACAAGTTCAAAATCCTGTCGGCCAAGGGCATCAAGTATAAAATCCCTACGTCCAAGGGCAGCAAGTGTATCAACCTTATGACCAAGGACTGTAGGTCCATAATCCTCTTGTTTAGGGGCAATAGGTTCATCAGTCGTATGTTCAAGGACAATAGGTCCCATATCCATATGTCCAAGGTCAACAGGCTCAACAGTGTTTTAACCCGTATGTTGCTTATCAGCAACCTATTCCTGGACAGTTCCAAGGTATTCAAGGTCAAAATCCTCCCTATGGTCAAGGTAATCCGCAATGGAGGCAGCCTCAGATGCCATATGGCCAAAATCCCCCACTATGGGGCCAAAATCCTTACCAACAGGGATGGGGCCCTCCCTATGGGCCCACTTATCGACCTCCTGTGCCTTTTAACACTCAATTACCTTTCTTGGCTACACGCAAGTTGCCATATGTATCGCGCCTTAGGAATGATCTGATCCTTCATTTGTCGTACTGGCCTCCGATGTCGTCCAAGATACCAAGTGATTGCCCAAAGTTTGATGGGAAGGCTAAATAGGATCCTTAGGCCCATGTGATGACATATCACCTCTTGTGCTCGTCGAACTCATACGTGGACGATTCCATTCGTCTCTATCTTTTCCAACAAACCCTCACAGGTGCTGCAACGAAATGGTACATTGAGCTACCTCGAAGTACTTACCATGACTTTAACTCGTTAGTCATGGCTTTCCTCATGCATTTTCGGTTGTCGGTTCGCTATGAAACTGGCACCTATTTGCTCACATCACTTAAGTAAGATACCACGATGCACATCTCTGATCACATCCATGAATGGAGACGTACGCGTCGCCTGATCAAATTCGAGATTGTTGAATAGTTGCTCACTGAATGGTTTACCAAATCATTCGTAGCCCCAATTGCTCGCGATATAGCTATGGGTGGATGCATCACTGAAGAGCAGGCCATCACTCGTGCCCAGTAATTGGATCTAGTTTACTCTCAGTCAAGCACTTTATACGAGTTATTACCCAATGCTCCGCAGCCATCATCTGATCTTGCAGCATCAAAGTCACCAGTTGTTCCTCCCATCAATGGAGATATTGGTTCAGTATCCCAGACCCCTGTTAAAACTTCTTCCAAACAGAAGTCAGTCTCAAATGTTGCTCCTAATAGTTCATCTCAGGAACCCCCTGGCCCTGGTAAAACCTCAGAGGTCCATGTTGTCCAGTATACCGCAGCAGAAAAATCCTCGAAAGGAAAAAATAAATTCAAAGGCAAAGCTAAAGCCTATGCCCCGAAACAAGGTCCTCCCAAATTGTCTACTGGTGAATCTTTGCAACAGAGACCTAAGTATCCCTGCCTCATTTGTGAGGAAGATCACTACAGTAAGGATTGTCCTCGATGATCCGAAGTTAGTCGCTTGCTCAAAGGGACCCCTGATGTCCTCAAAGAGTCATTTTTGTCTCAGCAAACCCAAATGGTAGACCAACCCCAATCTGCTTTCTTCGGATCTCAAGTGTTCATGACGAGCACGCCTATTAATGTGGCTACCCGATTGAAATACTATCAAACTCTAGCTCCAGCAGCTAGGAAGGAGAAAGAAGTTGCACCTTCTTCTTCTACCCCAAGTTTTGGCCCTCTGGAAATTGAGCGCCCTAACCCTGATTCCGCTACGCGGCCACCCTTTCGAGATGTACTGCGGAAATCCTCATGTAATCCCAATGCCCGAGCTACTCAGCACTACAATATTGTTGAGGATTTGGCTCAGGCGTCGTCAACCATGTCAGCTCTTGAGGTAGTCCAAAGCTTCCCATCACAGTGGAAATCTTTGTTGCGAGCTATCCGGAGCATCGATCCCACCGATTCCAATTTGATATGTTTTGATATGGAGAACCATGTTCCACAGCTCCCTCATCATATTTCCTTTCTTATTCAAATAATCATCAATGAGAATACCATCCACCACACTGTCATCGATGAAGGTGCTTCCACCTGCATCATGTCAACCGCATGTTGGAAGGCTATTGGTTCCCCTGCACTGAACCAGTCTCTGAACACTTTGGAAGCTTTCGATGGGCACGATTTGCGACCCTTCGGTGTCTTACCTAACCTTGCCATCACCCTAGAAGGCAAGACAGTCAATTCGAAGTAGAAATTTTTGACGTCAATCTCAATTATAATCTTCTACTCGGCTAAAGTTGGACTCATGCCATGCATGTAGTAGCCTCCTCTTTGTTTCGCATGATCCATTTTCCCCATCAAGGGAATATTTTCACTGTCGACCAGTTGCCTTTCTTCGCCTCTTCCTCCTTCGATAGCAATGTTTCGTACGTCAAGCACTCTGGTGCTCCCTGTGAGAGTGTGGGGGCAGGTCTCTTCAAAGATTCTGCCTTAATGGGAATTTTTCCACTCCCACCTCCTCATGTTGCCTCTGTCAACATGATCTCGGTCAAATCTAATCCCTAGGTCATACCTGCACCAGATCTTGTTGATACTTGGGGCGAGGTTATGTTGCTTAGTCCCGTCGAAGTCAATTATGTGGAAATTGTTTCAGCTTCGAACTCCGCATCCTCTGATTCTCATATGTCGAAGACCTCTCTCGATATGTACTCTCAATCCCCTTGGCTTGGCACTTTGGAATCGTCTAATCCCTTAGCCGAGACCTTCCTTGCTAATGAAGGTATCATGGAAATCATGTCTCTCAAGGAACCACCATGGATCGATACTCATCATCGCTCCTCGTTCCTGCCTCACCCGGCGGTCATGTCTACCGCTTTTGAAGAGTCCTCTTCTCCATTTCCGCCACCAATTGTTACTCATGAAGTATGGTCGGAAGGAAATCTGGGTAATATTACCCAAACGATGTCGATTGACATTTCTATCAAACTCGGTATCGTTGAACACGTTCATATTGGGGTATCTTGTTCTCCAGATGAGATCAAGACATATACTCATCTATTTCAGGAATTTTGTGATGTGTTTGCATGGTCTTACGAAGAAATGCCCGGCATTGATCCTAGCATTGTGGTGCATGAAATACCAACGTATCCACACGCGAAGCCCGTTCGCCAACGGCTTCGCTCAGTGCACCCTAGGAAGGCCGCTGCTATTAAAGGTGAAGTTGAAAATCTTCTCAAGGTTGGGTTCATCTATCCCATCCCCCTTATAAGCTAGGTGTCCAATATTGTCCCGATGACTAAAAAACAAGGCACGATCCACATTTGCGTGGATTATCGAGATCTTAATCGTGCCTATCCTAAAGACAACTATCCTACTCCCTTCATTGATCAAATCATTGATGAATGTGTCGGGAGCAAGATCTTTTCCTCTATGGATGGTTTTTTTGGTTATATCCAGATTAATATTGCATTGGCCGATCAAGAAAAGACAGCGTTTATCTGCCCATGGGGTATGTTCGCATACAAGAAGCTCCCTTTTGGCCTCAAAAATGTTGGAGCCACGTTTCAACGGGAAATGTCTTATGCATTTCATGATATTCACAACATTGTCCAACCTTACTTGGATGACCTTCCCGCTCATTCTCGTATGTACCAAGATCACCCAGACCATCTTCGGCAGATTTTTCTACACTACAGACACTATAACATTCAGTTAAATCCACACAAATTTGTTTTCTGTGTGGAATCAGGACAACTCCTCGACTTCATCGTTTCCAAGGATGGTATTCACCTAGATCCGCTAAAAGTCGAGGCCATTGTAAATTTACCCCCTCCATCCTCACTGCACCAACTCCAGAGCCTATAAGTAAAGGCCAACTTTATCTGTCATTTTATACCCAACTATGCCAAACTAGCTACAGTATTTACCAGTTGCTCAAACAAGGAACACCCTTTGCATGGGACGAGGTGCCCCAAAAATATTTTAATGATCTCAAGGTTGTCCTCATAAATTCTCCTCTGTAGCACCCATCGTACTATTATCAAGATTACTTCCTTTATCTAGCCGCGGCTGCTAGCACCATTGCTATGGTCTTGGTCCAAGATGAAAAAAGAAGGTAGCGAACATGTAATCTACTACCTTAGTCGGAATCTCCTCAACACTGAAACGCATTATGCACATATCGAGAAGATGGCTTCGGTTGTCATTCAAGTTGTTCAACGTTTTTGGCACTATATCCTTTTACGTATGACTACAGTGATTTTTTAATGCAACCCTATGACCTATATCCTAACTCGTCAGTTGCTGGGGGGCAAGTATTCTAAATGGATCATCATCCTGCAAGAATTTTAATTGGTCTTCACTACGGCCAAATCTAAGAATTCACTTGTTTTCGCTAAATTGATTTGTTCCCTCCCCTCCAAGGTTCTCCCTACTGGTGCAGATGAACAGCTTCTAGATGAGACCCTTTTCCTAATTAGCACCCTTGATCCATGGTACGGTGATATCATCGTGTATCTCCAAACGTCCACGTTTCGGTCTACGTTGACCAAGGATGATCGTCGAAGGATTCGGCATCACTCCCAACCCTACCGTATTATTGGCGATACTTTATACCGTGTCGATGTTAATTCAGTTCTTCGTCGATGCCTTACGATCGAGGAAGCTGAAAGAGTTCTCAATGATTGCCACTCCGGGGCATGTGGTGGTCATATGTCTGGTTACGCTACAGCTCAAAAAATCCTTTGCGCTGGTTATTTATGGCCGTCTATCTTCAAGGACTGCATTCTTGCTGTTCATAAGTGCCATGAATGCCAAATTTACCAACGCAAGATGCGCGCCCCACCTGCTCACCTACACCCTGTCATTACCGTTGGTCCCTTTGCCAAATGGGGCATCGATTATATGACATGTAACCCTCGTTCAGTCGGGGGGCATGGCTATATTATCGTCGTTGTGGATTATTTCACCAAATGGGCCGAAGTGATGCCTATAGATTCTGCAGATGGTAAGACGATGGCTCAATTCCTCTTTAACCATGTTATTTCTAGGTTCGGCATACCCCAAGCCATTGTCACAAACCGTGGATCCCATTTTAGAGATTACATGATGGTTGAGCTGACATCTACAATGGGCTTGTGCCACAATGGTTCGACCCCATATTACCCTCAAGCCAACAGCCAAGTTGAAGTCGTGAACAAGTTCTTGGTCACAATGCTTTAGCGTACTATTGGGATGCACAAGTCAAATTGGCATCTCATGCTCTTTTCAGCTCTGTGGGCCTACCAAACCTCAACCAAAGACGCAACTGGTTTCACACCATTCCAGCTAGTCTACGGTCTGGAAGCAACATTGCCTATCAAATGCGAGATTCCTTCACTCAAGTTAGTTGTTGAACTCCTCCCTGAAACGTCACTTCAAGATGAACGCCTCTTATATTTAGGATGGCTAGATGAGAATCGTTGTCTCGATGCCTTGGTCATCGAAGCACAAAAGAAACAGGTCAAATCCCATTTCAATCAGTCAGTCTCCCCTCATGCATTGTCTGAGGGTGATTTGGTCTTATTATATGACCAAGCTAACGACAAGCTAGGGGCAGGCAAGTTCGAACCTATGTGGCATGAGCCCTATATCGTGAAACGCGTTTTGCAAAAAGGAGCCTATGAGCTTATTAATTATGAAGGAAATCCTCTCGATAAGCCCTGAAACGGGATTTACCTCAAAAAGTACTATGCTTATGTCAGCTTGCATGGTTACTTATGTACATTAGTGTGTGATTCATTTTTGTACAGCATGGTTTTGTGTGATAGATTTCAAACAGCTTTCCTATTTACTATGCTTTTCTTGCTTTGCAAATGTCTGTGACTCCTCACATTGGTTTCACTGATGGTGCTTGTCGTAGTACCCAGAACCTATCATCCGCGCCATGGGCTATTTATGACCGTAACGGTGAATTGGTTGGCCTTCAAGGTATCTACCTAGGTCACACAACCAAAAACATTGTTGAATACAGTGCGGTCATCAAACTGTTGTTAGAAGCCATTGCTCTAGGCATCAGAGAATTGGTTGTCAACCTGGATTCACAGTGTGTCGTCCTTCAACTCAACGAGCAATATTCCGTCAAGAACCCTCAAATATTGAGCATGTATCTCTGTATCCGTCTATTGGAAAGGAATTTTGATTATATTACATATCATCATATTCCTAAACACATGAATGCATTGATAGATGCATTTGCTAATTATGTGTTGGATAGACATTTACGAAACATTTAAAATATAAGACAAACCATTTGTACCATAATAGATAGGAAAATACAACATATATATATATGGTGAGAATGTTTGATACATCAGAACCAAAAAAAAATAATATGTGAGTCTAAAATAACATCAGCAGCTTGCAGGCCTCATACATCCGTGGCACGCGGGCCTCAAAAAATATTTAAGTGTTGGACCTAGGAACTAATTAGCATGGTGATCATGGTAGTACAAGACGGCTCATGCAACATGACTCAGCAATCGGCGAATCCGATCTGAGACTCCCACCGTGTCTCTCTGGTACCGACGGGGAATGTCTCCTACCCTAGCATACTTCGGGATACCATGAGTTAACCCCTCAAGGTTCCTCACAATCTCCTCCTTGTTGTCGCTCCCTTCCTGATAAGGGGCGATAGCATCGATAGGGTGGGGGACATGCCTGGCTATCGGGGACATCCCAGCTGGCCACTCTAGTCCAACATCTGCATTAACGAGAGAAATGTTATAAGCACATATATACCAAAAAATCTCAAAATTAAAAATTTTATTTTTTACCTTCGTCATCAAAGTCCTCTCAATCTGGTAAGCGCATGTCTAGATCTCCACAGAAATCAGTGCTATTGTATGTCCAATCCTCCACAACGATCTTCTATCATCGTAACCATGAAAAGAATGCAGGTCAGTATTACATATGCTAACCCCCAGTGATCCTTGGCATCAAATGACTCTAGCGGGTCGTATGTGGATTGCGTGGCATAGGAGGATCCACCTCAATCAGCTGATACTAGAACAGTGGTAATCGTTCCAGGAAGAAGGTCACAAGTACGGATCCAAAGCAAAATTGCTTCAGATTCCCCGCTTTGGCTTTGGACAACTGGCGCTTGATGTTCATATTCATGGCCTCTGCCTAGTTGAATATCGTAGGAGTTGTGCAGTCAATAGCATAAAGGAACTTCAACTTGTTAGTCTCATGTTCCGCCTGGGACCCCGCCACTCTATTCATAGTCACCAGCAGCACCCTCAGTGTCAGATCTCGCGCACTAGAAATCTCTATCTTCCCACTCTTGGATTTCAGGGCCTCAAGGCAGTTTTCAACAAGAAAGGAAGATATGGTTGCCCCAATCGGACGTGACCCATACAAGTTCACTAGCTCACCTCTGCGAGACAGTCCAGTGATGAAGTAAATATCTAAAGTTTCCAACTCTAGTTCCTGGTCGCCAATGACAAAAATCTCCTGATTAATGTACCAAAGACTAATCAAGTACTGAAGCAACTCGGGTTGGGCCCGCATTCCTAGCGTAAGAAAGAATTTGAGGAGCCCAGAAGCCCTCAAAGCCTCTAGGAAATTTGGGTCATTCATTGCCTAGGTGTCAACATCTTCATGTTCCCATTCTTTCCAATCCACCATTTTCATTGTTTCTCTCCTGCAAAAGCCATTAATTTGAGTCAATAATCATCATTGGAACATAAACTTCAAGTTTAAACGGTCAGTTTTTGGGAAAATAGGGTTTTGCCCTATCCACAGCATCGGCACGCCTGTTTTAAACAAAATTGCGCCGATCGGTGCAGATGGCTTTGTTAATCACCCTTGGCCAGTGCGATTCCACGCCCGAAAATCACGCCGACCGAGGGCGAAAAATATTTTCAAAAACCTCCATAAAAATCTTTAAAAAAAGGCTAAAAGCATAAATAAATAGCATGAAAATGGAGCTCAGGGCTTCGACTATTACCTGGAACTAGTGGCTCATTGATTGACCTCTCGGATCTCCCACAATCTACTCTGGCACAATTAGGGAAAAAGTGGGTAAAAATTCTTCACAACAAAGGTAAAATGGTAAATGGTACAAATATATTTACTTTTCCCTTTTTTATTTTGACCTATTTTTCCTCAAGGACTCGATAATACACTTTACCTTACTTGTGCAGTGATAGGTGATGGATGTTCGACGATGATGATGAGTCATGTTTCAGCTCTTTTCTCGACTCATTAAACTTATATGAAAAGATTGTCGAGTATTTTTTCCCTTTTTGACTCGTTAAAGAGAATAAAAATGGGGGTTCCACTTTCAGCTCTTTTCCAACCCTTTAAAAACGGAAAGATGGTCAATCCCTTATCGTTTTGAACTCATTAACAGATGCGAAATGTCGTGCGCCCAGTATAAGTTTACCCCTTTTCGAGCTAGGAAGCACTATTTACGAAAAAGGTACTCCTTAACTGAAATGGTAAAGCGGTTCTCTCAAGTATTATTTTCCACCTATTCGGGCTCGAGAGACACAAATGTATGAAAAGGGACCATGTGGAGTTTTCTTTTACATGTCTTTTTCAAACTCTCTAAACATGAAAAATATACTAAGTTACACCTTTTTCGGACTCGTTAAAATATTAAACGACATCGGATTCGTCACCATGACGAACGTGAGATTCTCCTTCCTAGGGCTCGTTAAACTTACTAGGTCAGATTCATTTGAAGGATGAACTTACAATGCAAGCATATGTTATCCCCTTCAAGCTTGCAATTTAAAAAATAATTGGGGTACTTTCTAGAAATGGTGGAAGAAAATTTGGAAATCTATCGGTCGTTTCAGCAGCTTACTCTTGAACATGACACTTTTCGCTTCGTGTTGGGTTGGGACATCCTCCTTTGTATCGTTGACCTTCCTGGGTTTGGGTCATTCATTTTTACCTCCCATTTGATCTCTGCCATGTCTTCATGACCACCAATCCTATGGATCTAAAAGCTGCCAAACTTCCAATTGTGTTGCCGTTATGTTCAAGAGTTGTCCTTCTGCAGTTACACTTACCACTGATTCTCTGTATCATCCAAAATCATTTTTCATCCTCTCGTCTTGCATTAATGATTTGGGATTCATTATGGCCCTCCTTCAACATGGTCACTTTCCGTCGACTTCAACTCATTATCCGAGAAGTTGATCGAGATACTCCCTTCCAGTACCTTAGAGCTTGCATGCCCTAATGGAAAGTTCTTCGCACTCGATGACAATTTCACATCATTGGCTTTCGATCGAGTGATTTCACGGGTGTTCGACTTCAGTTCCTATATTCACATTCCATGAATTGTGCTGATAGTACCTTGAGGACCATTGTCATTATTGATGGTTTCTCTCGCGCTTGTTAACAGTTTACATCATTGGCTGGTACTCAAGCGAATTTCTAGCATGTTTGTTGTCAACACATCTATTCGCATGCTAGGATCTATGCTTTGATCGGGTCGTGTTAGAGCACAAGACCCTAGACTCAGATCACAAAAGTCCAGGTTGCAAAGTGATGTGACATGGTTATGATGATATGCATGTCTCTTTCTGATGGCTGGCTACAACTAGACCATGAGTTATCATATAGGATCCTTCTCATTATTGGATGGTTATGACCATAACTTGGTTTTGTTATGATCCTCCTTGACGGATGGTTGCTCCCATACTTGGATCCATGTTCATGATCATTCTCTGGATGGCTACATCCATGCCACGATTCATGTATCATTTGACAGAGACCTCATTTTATGTATATGTATATGTACTTGCTTGCAGGTTTTCCGACGGCAGACTACGGTTCCCTGCACTAATTTATAAATCATTTCATCCCTCATTCCAGCTTGGCCTTCATGCTTTGGGGGCATCTGTTACATAGCATTTTGTCACTATCCCTATAATCCCCGTTCCTTGATCCTGAAGGACCTCTACAGTGAACCCCGCATGCTTTGCCCTCATGAAGAAACTCCCATTATGTCCCTCTTCATGAGCAGATAAATTCCCTTTTGCACCATTTCCCCTGAAACTTCTATTTTGCCCAATTTACAAGGCTGGCGCTAATGGCCTTTCCCCCCCCCCCCCCCCAACGATGATGTGCAGAGATTAGCACTACTCCTCACGCCGACCAGAGCGTCTGAGTTGTGTTCCAGTCGCGTCGGTCCTGTTATGGAAAGTTTTTTAAAGTAGATTTGAAGCTTCCATCTCTAGAAGCTCCGTAATGGAAGTTTGGTAAATGGTTTGGCCGGATGGGGTCAAGGATGACAGTTTGGGCTCCTTTCCCCTATAATGATGGAACTACCTCAAGGGATAAGTCCTTCTCCCATGAGAATGGGATCCATCTCCCATCTATATTTCCTATATAAACCTCCCTTCTTCCCAAGCACAAGCTAGTCATAGTTTTTTGGTTGAGTGTTGATGCTATTTTGGTTTGGAGTATACAGCAAGCTATTACTAGTTGTAGCTAAGTTGTGTGAGGGAGAAGTGTGATTTGGTTTAGAGTGAAGCCTAAAGGGAAGAGCCTCAAAACTATTGTTGATTGAAGCCATCATGGAATGCTAGCATAAGTGTGTGGGAACCTGGTCTTGTCAAAGGAAGACTGCAACGTCAAGACAAATGGTTGTAATCTCTCTTTGATATTAGTATATGCAACTATCGATTGATTTCCTACATGTTTTGTAATATTACATATTCATGGCTTAATGTTTCTTGACTTGTTAAGTAGGTTGAATTGCAATTTGTCTATTATTATGTTTGTTTTCTGTTGGTGTTTACTTGTTTTAGGAGCTTGAAGAAGGAAGCAAGAGATAGCTGGAGTTAGCAAGTGAGGACATCATCAAGCAGGATAAGCGGACCAAGAGGTAGGCCCTTTGATTGATTCTAACCTAAGGAAATCTTCTGTAGAATGTATCTGTTGTGGATATACCCATTATCGAGCTAGAGGAATTCGTTCGTGTCCACACTTATAATTTTACTTCACCATAAGGCCCCACCTGGACTTTCTTTTCACTATAAATCTCATATTTCGCGTTATAAGTGATTTTTGTACCTCTTCATAGATGTGCCAAATGCATAACAACCGGCCCCACTCACCAAGTCGTCCCAACATGTTAATATCGGTGGGACTTGCCCGTCTTCCCTTAAAAATATCTAGGGTACAAAACCTTTGGGACACATGGACAGCTCTAACCCTTTTTGAAATTTGATGGCTAGGAAATCTCTCGCCTACGCCCTTGGTCATGGCTCTAATTCGCATGTTTTAACAAGGTATTAAACCCTTTTTCTCTAAAATATCTATGTTTCCGGTGTCGTGTTGGTGTATCTATTAATACATGTATAAGGGGACATGCCCAGAGGCTTTGATGCATAATATATAGACATACATGAGTATATACAAGTCCTTTAGGTCATCCCTCTTGGGCTTGTATCTCTTCGGTCCAAACTTGACTTGTGAATGCATAGATGAACTATGAGTTCATATATATATATATATATATATATATATATATATATCTCCTAAGCTTACAGGAAAATACCAACCTATTAACCAAGTCATTTTAATCTAGTCAATTAATTAATTATTAGATATTTGTCTATTTCCTCTATACTCAGCCATTCAGACCAATTTAAGGACTCATAATGAATACAAGAGAAATCCACTTCTAAATACTAACTTAAATAATTATCAAATCTATTTCCAACAAATACAAATAAGTACAAGAGCATGAGCAAGCGTTAATATATTTGCCTTCAGGGATCAATAATAAAACAAATACGTTTATACACATTATTTCCCTACAATCTTGGAATTAGATATGGGGACACAATTGGCCTTTCAATGACTATGATGCATTCTAGTGCCATATACAACTAGAGTTACTTCATGGTTATGATTGCCATACTTTGAGCAATGTAAACTCGGCAAGTAAGAGATTCACACAAGAACATACATAGTAAATAGAGATCTAATTTATGAACTGCAACATTCCCTTGTACCACGCAAGGATATACTTATATGTGTGCATATATACACACACACACACACACATATATACATACATATATATATACATATGCAGATATATATATCTATATATATAGATATATAGATATATGGATATATAGATACACACACACACATATAGATATATTTATATATATAGATATAGATATATATGACAGTCAATTCATTGTGAGATCTTCCCGGTCCAACCTTTCATGTTAACTGCAAATATTCATCATAATGATTCAAGGTTGAATGTCATATATGTAATCACTTCTCACACATGAACTCATTACATTATTCAATTGTTTCCAATAAAATGTGGACGACCATACAAATCATCCATATAAACATCAAAGTCACAAGTCATGCCTCAAACCTCAACATTACAATCCATGATAAACCAGTACATTAAACAATCATAAAGCATTCAGAAAATAAGAGCCATAATCAGACACTTATCTTTGATAGGTTGAACTAGGAAACTAATATTGGTACTTTAGCTCTCCACCCAACCTTAGACACTACACAATCAAGCCTTTCTTGCAGTAGTCACCCCCGAGTCAGATTACAGATCTTGAGGATGAGTGCTTAAGGGATTAAACCAAATCTACTAGCTAAAGCATGGACTCTAGAGGACCTTCCACTGCTGATCTGATAATGAGATCTTAGAAAATTATTAAGGTATTACATACTCATGTGCATGGATTTGCCTATATTACTTAGTGCAATGGTTCGATAATATTGCGAATAACATAGACAATGAAGCAGTTAAAGAAACATAATAGACAACACACATAACACAACAAGTTTAATCTGGAGTTCACCCAAAACTCTTGGGCTATGTCTCCTGGTCCAGCCTTCAGTAGTGGCCTCTCTATTATGTCTTTGAAAATAGAGTTTTACAAAAGTAAGCTCAATTTGAGTCTCACACAATAAATACAAACAACAAGGCTTTACTTGGAACCCCCAAGTCTTTCTGAGTACACAAACTCTCCTCACTAACTCTCTGTCTCTGTTTTCTCTCAATCTTAGCACTACCTGTCTCTGTCTTCTGTCTTCTATCTTCTGTGGCTTTAAAGCCAATCAGCATTGTTTGTTCGTTTCCCCTTCTCGAGCTCGCTGGCTCCCAGCCTCTATCCGCTTGAATCCCCTTCTTAGCATTAGAAATCATGGCATAACATCTTCAAGGAATGTGGCCACCTATTCTGCAACGGAAGGGACCATTGGGCCTTTAAAATCCCCAAAAATAGTGTTCTCTATTTAAACACAGAAATACACTAAAAATTGTGAAAATATGCCAATCTGTCGTTTATCAGATTTGAAATATTATAAATTTCACCTTATAACTCCTATCGGGTCCACCTTTATATCGCCATCGCATCTCCATTGTTGATCTGAGAGATCTTGATCCAACGGTTGAGGTTCATTTCAGGCGACTCATGCGTACGAGGGTTAACTGCCCGAAAAGGGTGGTTTTCCCTCTCTGGCGCCTGGCCACGTGGCAGCTAGTGTATGGACTCGGGTGGAGCCCGACCAAAACCACTTACCGTCTACGACCCACCCAAAATCACGCTTGTTTCAGAACTGAAAATGTATATAGCTGCATGTATAAACCCTTTCGGGTCTGGTTTATCGCTTTATTCGCATTTTCTTTGGTTTTTGTTTATTTAACGAAAACACGAATTTACATAGAAAAAACCCTATTTCCGGATCTCAAAATATATCAAATATCATTCATAATTTTATCGGGTCTGGCTATCGCAGTCACAGTTGTTATCAGCCCCGCTCCTTTGCATAGCTCCGATATCCTCCACCTGCCACCGCCGATTGCGATATGCCAATCGGATCTGGACCGTTGATCGGACAGATCCGACGGCTCTTGTGCGTCATTCCTTTGACCTCCGATAGGCCTTATTTCACAGTTTTCTTCATGTTTTTGCCTCCCGATAGTGTAATCTGCTTTTTTAAAAGGTTCTTCTCAGGCGATAGTCTTGAATGTTTGAAGACTTAGAGGGTGTTTTGGATCACGCCTTCCCACTGAAAAGGCTTTTGGACGACCAAAAGTTGGTTTCTAAGCATAAATCAAGTGAGGAACCAGCTTCCTCACTTACCCAATCTCTATCCATCTTGCACTGCTTGGTTTTGAACCTTTGAGTTCGATTCTAAGGTACTCAACATCCCCTCTGCACGTAGTTCTCACCTTCCTGTCCAGAATTGTATCTTCCTGCAACTCATTGAGATATTCAGGCAACAGATCATCAATAGAAGGCAACTGACTTTGCTCTTCAGGATCTTCAATCAATGAAGATTCAAACAGTCTCAAGTTATCTGCATTTACTACTGAATAGATGTGCATGTAAGCTAGAAAATCAAGGTGAAAGGCATTCTCACCAATTTTCTCAAGTATCTTGAAAGGCCCATACCTTATTGGCTTCAGCTTTTTACCTTCACCTTGCATTTTGTCTTTACTTATGTATAGCCAGAATTGATCACCAACTTGGAAGCTATGCTCAATTCAATGCTTATCATGCCTTGCCTTGTACTTGGCTTGGCTCTTTTCCAATTGTTCCTGCAGTGCCTAGTGAATTTATTGGATCTATTCAATGAACTTGGTTGCTTTGTCCACATCACTGTGTCCATCAACTGCTATGTCTTTACTAAAGACAAAATCCAAGGGATACCTTAGTGTAAAACCAAAACAAGTCTCAAAAGGAGATCTCTGTGTAGAAGAGTGTTTAGCACGGTTGTAAGCATGTTGCACATAACACAAATGTTCATCCCAAATCTCGGGATGCTTGCTACAATAGCCCCTGAGCAACTGGATCACTGTCCTATTGACCACCTCTATTTGGCCATCTGTTTGTGGATGAAATGTTGTGCTCTTCTTCAATTTGGTGTCCATCAACTCCCATAGACTAGACCAAAATTTCCCAACAAATCGGGAATCTTGATCAGATACAATAGAAGTGGGCAACCCAAAATGAACCCATACATGCTGAAAAAACAACTTTGTTGTTTGTTCATCTGTAATCTTCTTGTTACAAGGTATTATAATACACAAGTTGCTGAACCTATCCACAATCACATATAAATAATCATGACCTTTTCTAGATTTTGGCAATCCCCCAACAAAGTCTATGGAAACACTTTCCCAAGGATGAGAAGGAACTGGAAGTGGAGTGCACAAGCCTAGTTTTCTATTGTTGGGCTTTCTTTTAGCACACATGGTACACCCTTTAATATATCTAGAAACTGTTTCATGCATTCTTGACCAAATAACGGAATCTTTGCAGCTGTGCAACTGTTTTACTTACACCAAAATGACCTGATATTAGAGAAGTATGTGCTTCTCGGATTATGTTAACTCTTTCATTTTGAGGAATGCATAACTTTCCCAAATGATACAAGAGTTGGTCCTTAACATGATAATCCAATTCTTCTACTTGTTTTCCATGACTTAAAGTTGCATATACATCTTTAAAATTTACATCTTGAGCATATTGCTCAATGTAGCTTTCATGCAATACTAAGTTATGCTTAAATATAGTAGATGCATTTATGATTGGTCTTGATAACATATCTGCAACCTTATTGTGTATGCCTTTCTTATATCTGATGACAAGATGAAATTGTTGTAGAAAACCCATCCACCAATAGTGCCTTGATTGCTGCAATTTATTTTGTGAGTGAAAATATTGAAGTGGTTGATGATCTGTATGTATAATAATTTCTTTGCCCAACAGGTAATGTTTCCACTTTTTCACACTCTGCACTAATGCATACAATTCTTTATCATATGTGGGATAATTAACTACTGCAGAATTAAATGTCTCAGAATGATAACATATGGGTTTACCATGTTGCATCAACACTACTCCCATGGCATAGTCAGTGGCATCTGTTTCAATCTCAAATGGTCTTTAAAGATCTGGCAATGCTAGTACTGGTGTTGTACTAATTTTTTTCTTTCAATGTGCCGAAGGCTTTCTATTGTTTGCCTCCCCACTGAAACACCTTGTTCAATCCTGTTAAAGCATGTAAGGGAGCTGCAATCAAGGAAAAGTTAACCATAAACTTTCTCCAATATTGTGTTGCTCCTAGGAAGCTCCTAACTTCTGTAGCAGATTTGGGTTTATGCCAGTTCACAGTGACTTCAACCTTAGAGGGATCTATCTTCAATTCACCACCCCCTACAATATGACCCAAATAATTTAAATATGTTTTTCCAAATTCACATTTTGATAACTTAACATGGACATTTTCTCTTTTCAAAACATCTAGAGTCTACTTTACATGCTTCAAATGTTCTTCCCATGTTTTACTGAAAACAAGAATTTCATTTAAATATGCAATTACAAAATCATCAATAAAAGTCGGAGTACATCATTCATAACTCTCATGAAAGTGGTAGGAGCATTAGTTAGGCCAAAAGGCATAACTAGCCATTCATAAAACCCTTGCTTTGTTTTGAAAGCAGTCTTCCATGCACTTGTTCTGCTACTCTGACCTAATGATAGCCACTACGCAAGTCCAACTTGGAAAATTAAACAGCTTCTTTCCGCTGATCTAATAGATCATCAATGCCAGGGAGAGGATAACCATTCTTGATCGTTATTTTATTCAGTGCTCTGTAATCAATGCACATCCTCCACGAACCATCTTTCTTTCTCACCAACACAATTGGAGATCCACATGGTGATGTGCTTAGTCTACTGAATCCTTTATCAAGCAGCTCATGCACCTGTTTCTTGATCTCTGCATTCTCTAAAGCAGATAACCTATACATTCCGATGTTAGGCAATGGAGCATCTTGCTGCAAATGAATATCATGTACTATTTCCCTTTTGGGTGGCAGACCTTTAGGTTCTTGAAATAGGATATCATATTCTGAAACAAATTTATCTAAATCAACTTTCTGTTTAGCATCACAGCCTTCAAATGCATTGCTTTTATCAGGGGTCTTTTCATTTACAACCATTAGTAAAAATTGCTTGCATGAATTTACAATTCTTTTCATCTGCCCTGAGTTTATGAGAGTGTAGTTATTTTTGAGCTGATGAGCTCTTACAATATATTCTATTCCATCTTTTGTGAGTTGATACTTATTTTCAGTTCTATAGAAAATGGCTTTTCTATCATACAAGTAAGGACTTCCTAAAATAATACCACATATATCCAAGGGAACTATATCTAACTCAACCTCATCTACAAAAGTTGACCCAATAGCAAACCTAAGTTTACATTGTCTAGTCACTTGTAGCTTTGCTTTATCACATACCCAACTTAATGGATATGGCTTCTTGTGAGGTGTTGTTAGTAAGCCCAACTTCTTTACAATTGTTTCAGAAATCAAGTTTACTTGTGAACCACTATCAAATAAAGTATCAATCTTTTGATGCTTGGAAATAAATCTAATATGAAAAATCTCATGTCTTTTCCTCTCATTTTCTTCATTATCAATAGATTGTGCAGAATTAGTTTTAGATTCTTTAGAATTTTTACCTTTTATACCTATTGCTATGACTGTTGTTTCATCACCTGAGTCTGACCCCAAATCTTTCTAAATAGCAGCAGCAGTCTTCTTCTTTTTACAACTAAACTTCTTGGGTTTCAGCTCCAGATGCAAAGAACAGCAGTGTTCATCATCGTGCCCATCCTTCTTGCAGTAAGTGCATGAAGGTTTGTCTTTTTGTATAGTGTTTGTCTTCCTCTCCTTCCATTTTTGCTTCTTCTTTTCCTTTTTCTTGCTTGGAGAGGGTTTTGATGATCCCCCAATCTCTGGGTTCACATTCTTGCCTCTAGCCTCTAGATGTGTAGCCTGAACTAATACATCATCTAGGCTAGTGAGGTTAAACATGAGAATGGTGTGCCTCAAACAACTATGTAGACCACCTATATACTTCAACAAAGTTTCAGGTGAGTCGAGAGAAATTCCTAGAGTTAAAGCTCTTTTTCTAAATTCCTGGGTATAGCTTTGTACACTTTGGCCCTTTAGTTGGCGAAGAGTTTGCCAACTCATCATGGCTTGCTGCATATAAGCTAGTGGATAGAATTGTTTTTTAATGGCAGAAACAAATTCATTCCAGGTAGAAATAATTTTACCATGCTTCTTCAAATCAGCTTGTGTCCTGCCTTCCCACCACACTAGGGCAATTCCTCCAAGGCGAAGGCTGGTCAGCTGAATCTTTTTCCTTTCTGAATTAATGTTATGCACCCTGCAATATACATCAATCTGTCTAATCTAGTTATCTAGCTTTCCTGCATTTAATTCACCATCATAAATTGGTAAATCAAATTTCACATCTAATTTAATCACAGCAGTTTTCTTCTTTTTCTTTCCAGGGCTAGTTTTATGTGAAGAAGATGATGAGGATGGTGATGATGGAGTAGATGGTGGAGAGGGCCTCTCTTCTTTTCCTTTTCCTTCTGGATGGCCATCTAGAAGAGGTTCCTATGCTTCTTTTTCTATTTAAGGTGTTGAAGTGCTTTCACCTCGGCCTTTCTTAAATTCTCGATACATCTCTTCCACCATGGCTCTCATGGTCATGAAACTGTCCATGAATTGAGAGTCTGATTCTAATGAGGTTTGTTCTGCCATCCTCCTCCTAGGATAGACTCTTCCAATTTCTGGATTAGTCTCAACATATTCTCCTTCTCCTAGTTTGAGCTTTGACCTAGTTAGCATTCAACAATCCATCACAAGCTTGTCTAACCTTAACAAACCTAAAGCTCTGATACCACTTGATTTGATAATGAGATCTTATACAATTATTAAGGTATTACAGACTCATGTGCATGGATTTTCCTATATTACTTAGTGCAATGGATCAATAAGATTGTGAATAAGATAGACAATGAAGCAGTTAAAGAAACATAACAGACAACACACATAACATAGCAAGTTTAATCTGGAGTTCACCCAAAACTCTTGGGCTACATCTCCTGGTGCAGCCTTCAGTGGTGGCCTCTCTATTATGTCTTCAAAAATATATTTTTACAAAAGTAAGCTCAATTTGAGTCTCACACAACAGATACAAAACAACAAGGCTTTACTTGGATCCCCCAAGTCTTTCTGAGTACACAAACTCTCCTCACTGATTCTATGTCTCTATTTTCTCTCTATCTCAGCACTGTCTATCTTTGTCTTCTATCTTCTATGGCTTTAAAGCCAATCGGGGATGTCTATTCATTTCCCCTTCTCGAGCTTTCTGGCTCCCGGCCTTTGTCCACTCGAATCCCCTTCTGAGCGTTAGCAATCATGGCATAACGTCTTCAAGGAAGGTGGCCACCTGTTCTGCAATGGAAGGGACCATCGGGCCTTTGAAATCCCCAAAAATAGCGTTCTCTGTTTACACAGAGAAATACACTAAAAACTATGAAAATCTACCAATCCGTTGTTTATCGGATTTGAAATATTATAAATGTCGCCTTATAACTCCTATCAGGTCCGCCTTTATATCGCCATCTCATCTCCACCGTTGATCTGAGAGATCTTGATCCAACGGCTGAGGTTCATTTCAGGTGGCTCATGCGTACGGGGTTAACTGCCCAAAAAGGGTGGTTTTCTCTCTTCAATGCCTAGCCACGTGGTAGCCAGTGTATGGGCTCGAGCGGAGCCCGACCAAAACCACTTACCGCCTATGGCCTACCCGAAATCCCGCTTGTTTCGGAACTCAAAACATATATATATGCATGTATATACCCTTTCAGGTCCGGTTTATCACTTTATTTGCATTTCTTTGGTTTTTTTTTTTTATTTAACGAAAACGCGAATTTACATAGAAAAAACCCTATTTCCAAATCTCAAAATATATCAAATATCATTCATAATTTTATCGGGTCTGGCTATCGCAGTCACTGATGTTATAGGCCCCGCTCCTTTGCATAGCCCTGATATCCTCCGCCTGCCACTGTCGATTGCGATATGCCGATCAGATCTGGACCGTTGATTTTCCAGATCCAACGGCTCCTATACGTCATTCCTTTGACCTCCGATAGACCTTATTTCATTGTTTTCTTCATGTTTTTGCCTCCCGATAGTGTAATCTGCCTTTTCAAAAGGTTCTTCTCAGGTGATAGTCTTAAATGTTTGAAGAATTAGAGGGTGTTTTGGATCCATTTTGGATCAACTGCCACCCACCAGCTACTTCATGCAGTCAACATCTCTCAGGTAATCTGGAGGTCCACCACCTCCACCCTTCAACTACTTCAATCACCGTTGTAACTTTACTAGCAGAGGCTAGAACAGGGAATCCATAGGTCCACCACCTCCACCCTCAAATCAACAAGGGGGTCCAAAGGCTATACCTCCACCCTCAAATCAGAAAGGGAATCTATAGGTTATACCTCCACCCTCGAATCAACAAGGGATTCTAGTGGTTATACCTCCAACCTCAAATCAACAAGGAAGTAAAGAGCCTATACTTCCACCCGCATATCAACAAGAGAACCCAAAGGTTATACCTCCACCCTCAAATCAGCCCCGGAGTCTAGAGCTCACTACAAAGACCCAGAAAACAAGAAAATGGGATAAATAACTCTCCTTGTTAGGAATCAAAGGAATAGAACTCCACCCAAGTTGGCAAGGGAATCCAGAGAAAACCATCTCCACCCTCCAATTTTACATGGAATCCAGAGACTACTACCCTCATATGGGAGATATTCTTCCACCCAAAACTGAGTGAGGGAATCCAGAGGCTTACCACCTACACCCTCAACAAATTATTTCACATAGTGGTTCCACCCAATCCTGGGAATCTAGAACCCTCTATAAAAGCTAGAAAACAATAAAATGGGGTTAAAAATAAAGCTCTTCTTACCAGGAATACAAGGAACAGGCCTCCACCCAAGCTGTCAATGGATTCTAGTGAAAACCATCTCCACCCTCCAATATTACAAGGAATTCAAAGACTGATTTCCTCACCTGATAACTATTCTTTCACCTCCCACTATTTAACTGGAAGGTTGCTCTACTCTCTACGTTCTGATAGAAGCACCAAGCTATTCTACCCTTTTCATTCTTGTGCTATGGCTTCTCTCCCCCTACAGCATTTTCTCCTCCCTCTTGAGAGTTTCTCCTCAATGTGTGAGAAAATTCCCTTCAAGAATGTGCACTTTCCTTCATTCCTTCCAGCACGTTTTTTCCACCATCATCCTGCCAGCTCAGTCATGGTGGTTTTGTTTCACATGGTCGTGGGGGTGTTGTTGTGTTAGCTCCCCTTCACTTCCTATTGGTTGAATTCAACTTTCTTAGTTTCCATTGCAACCCATCATTCATTAATTTTTGTCCTTTATGCCCCAACTCCATTAAATATATATATATATAGATATATATCCATTGAATTGACCATTTTTTAGTGGATCTTTTTGTGGTATTCTTGGTGCTTTTCTTGCGCACTATGATACTGTCAATTTGCTGCTAATTTTTCCTATAGGCAACTCCATTCTCCCAAACTAGGAAATTCCCATGCTTCTATGTAACATGGCATACAGTCTCTCATGAGATTCATCATAAAGAAATTGTAATAATTTAAATTGGACCTCTTATCTTGTCCATCAGTCTATAAAGGGATTTCAGAGTGTCGCACCTCCACCCTTTTCAAAACAAGGGAATCTAGAGTCCATAATGCCTCCACCTAACCTCTAGGAATTCAACTATGTCTCCACTCAAGCACAATCAAGTCATGGAATCTATAACAACTAAAACTCCACCCCACAACTTATTCATGGAATCCAAAGTTATTGTAGGTCCACCCCACAATCAGTTCAAGGAATCCATAATTGATGGTGCTCCACCCCAACTATAGGAATCCAAAGGCCTAATACCCTCCACCCACTTTTCTCATTAAGAATACAGAATCGAGTGCCTCCACCTGTCTCTTGTAGGAATCCATATTACATTATCCATTCCCCCTTATGGCCTCCATGGGAATCTAGAGAGCTTACCTCCACCTATTCGCAAAAGAATTAGGAATCCAAAACTTTGTTCGAGCTCCACCTAATACATAACAGGAGTCTAGAGAACTTGATCCACCTTCATACCACGTGCACCCATAGCCCAAACCTTGGGTCTATGGTCCCTTCAATTGTCCATTCTTGTCCTAGCATGTCAAATATCACATGGCTCATTATCCACTAATATATCTTTCAGAATTTCTTGTTCATAGTATAAACATGGATGCGATATAAGAACCACATTCACATGTTATTAAAATCAAAATCATCCAGGGCTACATTTTCCAAAATTAATTCCTCGTGCAACCAAGAATATTACATGCCATCCACATCACATTAAATAAATATAAACCACCATTATTTCACAAAAATGACTCCTAAAAAAACCTTTCAGTCACAATGGCATTCATATATCCATATAAAGATTCACATGATTGTGACAATATCACAAATTTACAAATGTAAATTGGGTTAAGGTAAAGAGAACCTCCTTTGATCCATTTTCATGGCTGCCATATCATTGTCCATTATCCCATGAACCAACCAACCCACTTGGTTTTCAACACACATTAACACATGTCAACTAGAATTAAGGTTTAGAGAACTCCCTGCTTGTTAGAAATGTTGAGAGGGGGGTGAGTCAGTATTTCATACCCGATCAAATTTTACTTAGTTTATGCTTTCATTTTTCAAGTTATTTGAACAATTCCTTCATTACCAGAACATCATGTTCTAGATCTAGGTATCTTCAGTAAATTATGAGCAATGTTAACTATAAGAGCATATAAACCATAAGAATGCAACACTTCAACACATAGGACACTGGATTTTTAGGTGGAAAGCCCAAATGGGAAAACCCATCGTTGTTGTTGTATGCTTCATTTCAATTATTATTAAGAAAAATTCTTTACGTCTTTCACTGGTGTAGGATTTTTCCATTGTGCAACCTCCCTCTTTCTAAAGGCTCCAACCTTCACTAAATTCTCCAACTGCTACTGGAAGGAACCAACTACTCCCTCTAACTTGTTGTGATCCACGTTTCACAGTATTTCAGACTATGACCGCCTTTAACAATCACTGATATGGATGTTGAGACATCCATTAGGGAAGAATTATGGTTTCTTATTAAGTTGATTTCTCATTTTACTTGAAAACTTATTGTGATTAGATATTATTTTTTCTTCTTTGTTATTATTTTTTTGATGATCAAGAAAACTGCCAAAACTTCAAAGACAATAGAAGAACACGAGATGTAAGCACTCAACCATGGAAAAACCCCTATGAAGGGGAAAACCCAGTCAAACTCTTCCACTAAGAGATTCAAATCAAATTGAGACATATCCAATACCCTTGACCTATACCTCTCCCCATCCATCAAGTCAACATTTTAAGTAGAGAAGTCATTTTTTGGTTCATATCTTCCAAAACAACTCTTCAAGATCAAAGGTTCCAGCCCACTCTATCATCCTTTACCATCTCCTGCAAACATACTAAAAAATTTGGTCATGTGATGTCTTAGACAATATTCGGTAACTATTCATTAATGCCTCTACGAACTTCCTCCCTCAACTAAATTGCATAGCGGTGTTGGTTCTTCTCCTTCTAAATGAGTCAAGTAGCACTTGTATTTATAGTTGTTTGTAGCTCCATAAATGAGGCCAACTTGATGTGTTTGAGGTTGCTTGAGGCCGACTTGATGGTGGAGGGGTTAACATGACTAAAATAAATTTATTTTCTCCGATACAATGATCCCAAGAAGGGTCTTATAAATGATATTTACTTTTGACACATGATACAAACCCTAAAGAACACAATGGTGCTTTTTACCTATTGACTATTGACCCAAGGATGAAACCCATGCTTTAATAAGTCAATTTATTTTATAGTAAAAATCATGTTTTTTTATTTTTACAAATACAAGTATGAAGACTGACACTAGCTACATTCTTCAACACTCCCTCTTAACTAGGGAGGTATTCATAAATACAAATATACATAAGTACATTGAATATTTCAAAATGATATGATCTATGAAGAATCACAGCACACGTAGTGCTACAGATTAGATACTTGACCAAGGTATCTAATCTTGTTCGGACTAAGGTGTGTTCCAAGCTTTAGCCATTCTAGGTACCATAAAGCTTCCACTCTAAGACCAAAACATATGTTAGATGACTAAAAACCACAAAGAGAAGTATTAGTACTTAATTGAGTAATGCTTACTTCAAGCTGCGTCTTCTAATGATGTTGCTTGTGGAGGATAGAAATTATTACAGGTTTTCTTATCACCTTTGGAAAATAATGATACATATCAGATTAATGCTCATAATTCTTTAGAATGATACATTATGTAGGAGAGGAGACTTCTAAAACCACTATATATGTGTGTGCCTTTGTCAATTAATGTGAAGGTTTCATAGGTGAGATTCTTATTTTCACTATTCAAGCTCTAATTGTGTATATATATATATATATATATATATATATATATATATATATGTACCACAACACTGCATCCTCAGGTAACTCAACTTTTGTACTATTGTAGAATATTTGAACAAGACTGTGAATTTTTATTCCAAGAATGGTAACTTCAATTTGGTGATAGATCATTCTTTGAAGACTCGGTTTTGGGTCTTTTCTATCCACAGATATTAACTCTTTTTCGTAGGTGATGTCTAAGTATTTAAGCCTTCCAAAATACACTTATGCTCAGGTCTTCAAGAGAGTCTCGGTTCCTTATTTTAGGTAAGAATAGTTTTAGGATAGTTTTGCATCAAACCATACCTTTTGTTGGATTATCAACCAGTGATATTTTTTGGCTTGCTACTAAGGGTTATGTTAATAGATGCTCTTAAATGAGTTTTGGTCACCCTTGATCTGAATTTCGGATCATTCAATGGTGATTTTAGAATTTATTGACTATACCCAAAACTATTTTATCCTTTTCAATATGCTCGTCCTTGAAACGGCTATAGGATTAGCCTCTCAATCCATTGAAACAAATCTTTTAGGATCTCCAAAACCTCTCATACTTTTTTCGCAGTCTTGACGCCTAGACATTGTGATAAGGACTTGTGAATGTGCCCAGAATTTTGTTCTTTTTCCCTCTAGGATCTTAGTCCTAGGAAATAGCCCTTCTATATTGACTTGAAGCCCCTAATATCTTCTTTACTTCCCTTATGCCATCAAACCAATCCTTGATTCCATGTTGGAAATCCATTATGGAAGCATTAGGGTTTCTTATTAAGTTGATCTCTCATTTTACTTGTCAATTTCTTATGATTAGATATTATTTCTTCTTCTTAGTTATTATGTTTTTCATCATCAATATAATTGCCAAAACTTCAAAGACAATAAAAGAACATAATATGTAGGCACTCAGCCAGGGAAAACCCCTATGAATGGGAAAACCCAGTCAAACTCTTCCACTAGTAGATTCAAATAAAATTGAGACATATCCAAGAGCCTTGACCTAGACCTCTCTCCAACCATGAAGTTGGACTTTTAGGTAGAGAAATCATTTCCTAGTTCACATCTTCCAAAACAACTCTTCAAGAAAAAAAATTCGACCCTCTCTATCATCCTTTATCTTCAGCTCCTATAGTCGTACCAAAAACTTTTGTCTTCTGATATCTTGGACAGACTTCGGTAACTCTTCATTAATTTCTGTATGAACTTCCTCTCTCAACTGAATTTCAGATTAGTGTTGTTTCTTCTCCTTCCAAATGATTCGAGTAGAAATTGTATTTATGGTTGCTTGTAGCTCCATATGAGGTCGTCTTGATGTGCTTGAGGTTGCTTGAGGCCAACTTAATGGTGGAGGGGTTAGCATGCCTAAAATAAATTTTCTTTCTTAGATACAATGAGCCCAAGAAGGGTCTTAAAAATTATATTGACTTTTGACACATGATACAAACCTTATATCACACAATGGGTGCTTATGACCTATTGACTATTGACCCAAGCATGAAACTGTAGGAATTTACAGGGTGAGTTCCTTAGATAGAACACCAAAGGACACCACTCACAAACAGATCACAAATTAGTACACCAGTATTCTTGACATAGTTAAAACTATAAAAGAGGGAAACAGTCCACAGCTTGAGCCAATGCGGACACTTCAGGCAATTTATTAATGTAAAAGAAACAAAAGTTACATAATCTTCTCTCATGAATGGCCACTGGATAGATAACCTTCCATGCTCTTTAAATAGAGATCATGGACCAATCGGATGTTAAGCCATGAATCAAGTGTCAGTAATACCAAGGATAGAATGAACTGTTAGATCACTTCATGTCTAGAACATACTATGACTGTCGGATTATAAGTTACAAAAGGTACATACTAAAGAAACACACTTTACCTAACTATACAGTAGACCAAGTTATACTTAATTATTTCCTATGTGTCGGAATATCTTAACATCCCCCCTTAAGAACAACTTGGGATAGGATTGAAGGATGTACAAAGATGACACAATAGGAGAATGAAGGGGGCATTAGAGCCTATCCCCCCTTAGTGACAACTCCTGAACTCCAACCACAAATTGAAGTTTAGTAAACTTGGCCTCTGTGAGAGCCTTTGTAAAGATGTCTGCAACTTGATCATCAGTTGAACAATATTTCACTTCAAGAACATGGTCATGAATGAGATTTCTGATGAAGTGCATGTGTAGTTCAATGTTTTTGTTGCGTTGATGTTGGACTGGATCTTTGCATAGCTAAATGGCACTTTGATTATCACACCAAAGTGTAGTCAGATGTTGTTGTTGAAAAAAAAACTCTGATAGGATCTGACGAAGCCACATGGATTCCTTACTATCTTCAACGGCACCACGATACTTTGTTTCTTTGAAGAAAGAGAAATGGAACTCTATTTCTTGCAAGCCCATGTAATAGGTCCAGAACCAAGAGTGAATACATAACCTATAGTAGACTTCAAATCATCAGGGTCACTAGCCCAATCAGAATTAGTGAAACCAACCAATAGAGGAGATGCCTCTACACTGTAATGAATCCCAAACTGAACTGTACCTCAAACATAACGAAGTATTCTTTTAGTTTCTTTCCAATGACTTTCATGTGGTTTTTGCATAAACCGAGCAACAAGGCCAATAGAAAAGGAAAGGTCAGGATGGGTATGTGTTAGATACAAAAGTTTTCCAACAAGTCGACTAAAATTTTGACTCCAGGCTGAAAGGGAGAAGGGTTTGGCTTACAATCTTCCATGTGAAAGTGTTGTAGAAGATCACATACATGCTTGGACTGGGGAAAGGGAAATACCTTCTTTGGATTGTGAGAATTGAAGACCAAGATAATAATGCAAGTGTCCTAAGTTTGTCATTTCAAACAACTTTTTAAGACTAGACTTCACATGGTTTATAAGGTTGGGATCACTACCAGTAAGGATAAGATCATCAACATAAAGAACAATAATGATAAGAGGCTTACCCACTTTCTTGGTGTTGACAGTATTATCATAATGACACCTATAAAATCCAGTATCTAAAAGAAAGTTATCCATTTTGGCATACCAAACCCGAGGGGCTTTCTTGAGACCATAAATGGATTTCTTAAACCGACATACAAGGTTATAGTCCTTTTGTAAAAAGACAGGAGATTGTTCCATATAGATTTCTTCATGAAATTCCTCATGCAAGAAGGCGGATTCAACATCCATCTGATGGACTTCCCATTTGAAAGAGGTAGCAAGGGAAATAATAAGGTGGATAGAGTTCATTTTGGCAACAAGGGAGAAGGTTTTAGTATAGTCAATCCCTTCAACTTGTGAAAAACCCTTAGCAACAAGACGAGCTTTATGTTTATCAATTTTTCCATCTGGTCCAAACATGGTTCTGTAAACCCATTTGCATCTAACAAGTTTTCGTCCCTTTGGAAGAGGAACAAGGTCCCATGTATCATTTGCCAATAATGAATGATATTCTTCATTCATAGTTGTGTCCCAATTTGGATGGCCTAAAGCTTCTGCAAAGGTGTCAGGATCATAATTCGTTGAAGCTTGAGCTAGTAGAGGCTCTATCGAATTGAGAAAGCATATGACGTTGATCTGTAGGATCACCTGCAAGAACACCTGTTGCATCCCAAGTAGCACGAACCCATTTTGGAAGTTGAGGAGATAAAGGAGGATACCAAGAAGGTGGGGGAGGATTCTCATCCTCGATTTCATCATCTGAAGAAGGAATATTTTCAAAAGTAGAAGGGATAGAGAGAGGTGGCACATCTGTTGAACTAGGCTTGTAGGCCGATATATTTTCAGCAAACTTTACATCTCTTCTAATGAAAACATTTTTGGATTTAGGTTGAATAAGTCCATATCCTTTGACATCTTCAGAATATCCAACAAAAATACATTTTTCACTCTTAGGTTCTAAGGCTTTATGTTTCTCATCTGGAATCAATGTTTTTAAAACTAGAACCGGTGACCGAACTGGTTCTCCTAATGAACCGGTTTACCGACCGGAACCGGTATAACGGGACTAGTTTGGTCTAAACGAACTGGTTTTAGAAAAATACATTAAATAATTAATTTTTAATGAAACAAAACTATTTTTAAGATTTAAAACCATGATTCCAAGCCAATAGAGAAAGAATATGCAAAGTTTACTCATTTATATACCATGAAAATGTGAATATATCAAAATGGCACCGATTACAATACATATCACCGAAAAATGGCAAAAAACATAAGTAGTGAGGCTCTAAATGGCCTAAAAAGTCCAAAAACAATGCTGCAAGCTATGAGGCCATTGGCCTACTACAAGTTTACAGTGTACACATGATCAATCATCAAGTTCATCACCACTACTAGCCACAGGATCATCATCAGGAGCTACAAAGACATCATCTGGTTCAGAGTTTGAGGATGCCTCAGCCTGATCTGCAACCTCAGTTTCAATGCCACCAATAACAATAGAAGTGGACCTAATGGAAGCATGAGTTTGTCGACCTGCACGACTAGTGCTTCCCATTGGTTCTTTTCCTTTCCTTGATTCCGCTACTAATCCTGGTTCTAAGGCCGCCACATAATCTGCTTCATCCCCCTCTAAAGCCATGTCGATATCAAAATCAGCCTCAAACACGGGATCTTTAGTCTCCTCCACCCATTCTGATGTTGGATCAATACCGTCCAACACAATGGGATCTAGATCAGGTGTTTTGCTCATCATTTGGTTCCTCCTTAGTCGAAGGTTGTATTGCACGAAAACAAGATCATTTAACCGTTTTTGTTCCAAACAGTTTCTCTTCTTCATGTGTATGCGCTCAAAAATAGACCAATTGCCTGAAGCACTGCAAGTTTGACTGAGGACTCTAATTACAAACCTTTGCAATTGAGGACACTAGCCACCAAATGACTCCCACCAATGTGCTGTAAAGAAAAAGACATTATTTAGTAACTTAGTTTATAATTTGAATTGTAAAGAACGTAAACAATTTTAACTTGAAAAGAAAAACAAATTGGAAATTGGAATTGTTTACCTAGTTGGTCCACATCTCTTGCCATCTTTGCCAAGTTTTTGCCAAAGGTACCACTTGCCATAGTGAAAATAGTAAGTTGTCTATGTATTTCCAACTGGTCTGCATGGGTAGGGACCATGCGCTCCAAGTAATCAATCAATCCAACTCTGACCTCCCCATCATGCAGATCTCCGGGCCGATTTTTATAATGATAATTTGGGTTCAAAAAATACCCAGCTACATGTATAGGACGATGGAGTTGAATGTTCCATCTGTTATCAATGATCTCCCATATACGGCCATATTTAGCTAACATGTCCTTGTAAGTTGCCTGTATCTACTCCCTTGCCAGATCCATAGCCTCATAAATGTAGCCCATGGCCAATTTTTCCCCATCCACCATCCTTAGCACCTTAACAAGGGGCTCAGTAATTTTCACAAGCTCTACAGACCTTTTCCAAAAATAATTATCTAACACTTTCTTTTCGGTGTCTTTTCCATCTTGTCTACAAGCCCACCGAGATTCAGACCATTCTTCAGAAGAAAACATTTTCTGCAAGTTTTTATGTTGACCATTTTTTATCAGGAAAACTAGTGTCCGTTCAGAGCTTCTAGTCCCACTAAGACAGGTAGCTATATTAGAAACAAACAAACTAAAGTTACTTGTGTTTTCCTTTATGAGAGATAGATGAGAGAGAAGCAGAGAGTACCAACCTCATTTTTTCGCTAGTCTCCTTGCTCATTTCCTCTCTCCCTTGATAGAGCTTTCGCCACTCCTTTCTCACTTGTCCCACTTCAAAGAACACCTATAGAGTCAAGGCAGCCAAGATACCATCAAAGCATAGAGATCTATAACCATAAACATTGTAGAATCATATGTACATTAACCATATAAATGCATATACAAATACAAGATTCAGAGATATACAAGCATATGGAGGAAAAGTCAAATAGCTTTATTGATAGAAGTAGTAGAAGAGAGGATTACAACCAGGTTGTCTGATCCAGCATCATCCTCCCAGCATGAAAGCGCTCTTCACCTCATACAAAGCAAGATCACCCAACAATGTCTTCAAAGAGAAACCAACAGCACTTCCTTGCAAATTAAAAAATTCCAGCCTTTGGATCTCTTGGATGAGGGATCCATATATAGATGTTTACAGGAGAGTGAGTCAGCTTCTGGGATTTTGATTAGTGTCATTTTACTGATAGTTCTTGGTTCCACTTGGCGATTTCAGATCTCTTACTCATCCCTGGGCGAATTCAAAGAGGCAAGTGTCATATGAGCAGTTTCTAGAAGATTCTCTAGGTTTCCACCTAGCAAACTGCTTTTGCCATTTGTCTACTCTCACTCATCGCACCCTACAGAAGGGCTTTCCAGTATGCATCGCACCCCCCTGTGTAATAGGTGAGATGCATCGCACCCTATGCATGGAGCAGTCTGTATGGTCCGGTTTTGACCAGTTCTGAGTAGTTTTTCATGGAGAACTTTTAGGAGATGATGTAATCAACTGACCTTCTTCCTTTAGGCTATGAAACAACACTTTTAGGGGTTTAGAAGCCCTTGGTTTATGGACATATGTGATTGGGGTTGCAGTGCCCAAATATGTCTATAACACCATTGAGACACTGCAACGTGAGGAAGTGAGTTACAAATCTCGTAATTGCAGGCCTAACAAGCTCTTTGTCCCCAGTGTTTTTCCTCATTAGGCTCAATACCCATGAGTGGTTGTAAATGTATTTTGTAATGAATTTGGCATGCTCTACATTGTTTTTTACCCACTCCACTTTGCCTATGCCCTCAAGCATGAGGTCTATGCAATGTGCAGCACATGGAGTCCAAAATATGGTCTTATATTTGGACTCAAGCATCTTTCCAGCAAGAACATAGTTTGAGGCATTATCGGTGATGACCTACACAACATGTTACTCCCCAACTTCCTGAATAATTTCATCCAAAATCTCAAATAGAAGGGTTGCATCCTTCACCTTATTAGATGCATCAACTGATCTCAAAAACATAGTTCCTTGAGGGCAAGAAGCAAGGAAATTAATGATAGTGCGGTTCTTTCCATCGGTCCATCCATCTGACACGATGGAACAACATGTTTTGAGCCATGAATATTTAAACTCAACAAAATACTCATCAATGGAAGATATCACTTTTTGCAAAAAATCTCCCCTCAATTCATGCATACTAGGGCCTTTGAAGCCTTTTCCTGCAACTATAACTGAGTCCCACGTAGCGTGGTAATAAGGTGAGCGAGCAGCATTAAATGGGATATCTGAATCATACCACCATCTAGCAATGTATTGATGAGAAGTTTCTTTGCATTGTTTTTTCCAATGTTAATCCAAAGTGGGTTGACAACTTGGCTAGGAGGAAGTGGGATTAGAAGAGGCAATGTTGGCAGAAAATGACAAAAAACCTTGGATGTTTGTTCTCTTTGTTCCTTTTGATGGTTGGCCACAAGAAGGATGAAGATAGTGAAAGGGGTCATTGGTGGAAGGGATAGAAGTTGAGTCTTGAATCTCAAAATCATCATACCCACTCTCTTTCATGGCTTCTAATAATTCCCTCTTCCTTGCAATGTCATCTTGGATGGCCTTCTCCCTAGCCTTATCCTCATAAAAAATTTCAAGCTTGGAAATGTATTCTGCCCTAATAGGACCTAACACTGCATTTGGTGCATCAAATGGCTTTACTTGGCCTCTTACCCCAACCAAGTGTTGTTTCAATCTAAGAATCCCCCCACCTCCAATAAATTTATGGCATAATTTGCATATCATTTTTCCATCAATTACATCACAATGAGCCCATGCATTGTCGTTTCCTTTTGGAGCCATGTCTACTTGAAATAATTACAATTTGCAAAGAAATTTTCCATTTAAAAAAAAAAAAAATTGCACCTAAGCAACATGGAAAACCAAACCCTGGATGCGGGTGATTCGAATTGCATTTAGTATGATGGGACTGGGGTGGGCGAAGCAGCGAAGCCACCTGCCAGCCATGATCATCGGACAAAAGGCCATGTGGGAGGAGAAGCACCTGCAGGTGGGTGTCATTAAGGGTAAAGGAATGTCTGAAACCAGCATTAAAATGTCGTCCCGTTTCGCATGCAATGATGGATATCAGTCTTCAGCTCCCATGAATGCCACAGTTATGGCGGGAGAGTATCGAGGTTGTGGGAACTGTTTATTAGCCGGTTTCGGCCATGGATATATGCTATTGTGTTTCATGTTGTTTTGGATGGTTATGGGTTCTGCAGGTGCTTGGGCTTCGTAGGGGACGAGCTCTGGTTTCTATCAACAGCTCACACCTGAGGTGGTGGGCTCACAAACGCAAACCAGGGCGCTCTCTGCACGTAGTATTCCCTCTGCTGTTCGTGGTATCCCCTCTGTTGTTCGTGGTATTCCCTTTGCTGTTTGTGGTATTCCCTCTGCTGTTCGTGGTATCCCCTCTACTGTTCGTGGTATTCCCTTTGCTGTTCGTGGTACTCCCTCAGCTGTTCGTGGTATCCCCTCTGCAATGCCGAGGTCCCGCCAGAGAATGCTCAGCCGCAGAGGCTCAGGACGGGGCAACCCTTCACGCCCATCCTCTAGGTCTGTCGCCATGATTCAGGATCCTCGACCTCGTGGAAATGAGGGCATTCTGAGGCCCAGTCAATTCCTCGACCCAAGCTCTCCAAGCTCTTCGAATTTGCCCTCCTTTGGCTTTGTTATCTTTACTTTCAATTGCTCCCTTAATCGCCCTCGGATCACGGCTCATGTCTCTGTCCTCTTTCTAGAGGAAGCCCAAGATGAGGGCGATCCCAGTGCTCCAATGCCACTCACAGAGGATGAACAGGATGTGGGTGATCCCAATACTCCGAGGCCAATTTCCGATATGCAGCTCGGGATGGTTCCGCCGGCCAGCGCTGTCAATGTTAATCCTATGGCTCCTGCTCCTCCAGACATGCAAGATAATGCAGCGGCCCAAGCTCAGGACCTGAATGAAGGGGGTTGGTGCAGGATCGTGGAGGAGTCACCTGACGAGTAATCAAGCGTTGCAGTTGCTCAACTGGTTTTTGCGGCCCAGTTGAAAAGGTTTTTTTGGCTCAATGTGTCAAATTTTGTCTCTGTTGCTGTGTCGAGATCAATTTCTAGTTTCAGTTGTGTTTGCATGTTGTTTGTGTTCGTCTGGATCCCCTGCGTGGGAAATCTCGTCCAATTTCTCAGTTTTGGACAATGTCTGGCTCAAACGGCCTTACTCTCAGGCTAGTTGGTTCACCATGCTTAGCTTGTTGTAATTTTACTCTTTTACTGTGAATAATAGTTTAGACTTACTTAGCAAAAAAAAAACATGGAAAACCAAAGCTAAATTTAGGAAAACAAATGCACATGCAAGCTACAAAATTTGATAGCATAGAACTAGAGATTTGATAGCATAGATGATAGAAGTGAGAAGTTTATAAATTTATAACACATTAAAAAAAAATTTGTGGACAGCAGTCAAATGAGGAATTTTCAAGTGAAAATCCTTACCTGGAAATGCAAATTAGCTTCCTTAGCCTCCTCTTGAAGATGCCAACTCCACTGACAACTACAAACTATCTCCAAAATAGCTCCAACTCCAACTCCAAGATGACTACTCCAGCAAAAACTCAACACTCTCCAAGCTCACAAACAAACTCACAAACACTCATAAACACTCTAAATTAGATGTGTGAGACAAATGAGAGGGATAGGGGCCTCTTAAAGGCTTGGAGAGGGTGTTTTTGAAGGGAAAGCACCCTTATTTTCCCTCCAAAACCCCTAAACCTCATTGAGAAATGCGTTGAGTGGGGCTGCAGTGGGCATGGCTGGTAACCGGCCAGTTTAGGACGAAACTGGCCGGTTTGTTACAAATCGTCTGGTTTCGTCCTAAACTGGCTGGTTTAGGACGAAACTGGCCGGTTTGTTACAAATCATCTGGTTTCGTCCTAAACTGGTCGTTTAGGACCGCTTAGGGCCATTTTTCCTCCATCCAGCCTCTTAAACCAGGTTTTTTCTCTGGTTCCAACCGGTGGGCCTGCTAACCGGCCGGTTAGACCGGTAACCAGTTAGCTAGGCCGGTTTTTAAAACTATGTCTAGAATATGGACCCATTCTTCACTTCCAAAAACACAAAAGTGACTTAAATATGGTTTAATTGATCTCCATGCTTCTTTTGGAGTGATATCCTTTAAAACCTTAGTAGGAGTGTGATTTTCTATGTAATTTTCACAGTTAATTGCTTCTACCCAAAAATTAAGACTAAGTCCTTTAGATTGAAGCATACAATTAGCCATTTCCTTTAAGGTGTGATTCTTCCTTTCAGCTACACCATTTTGTTGTGGAGTATATGGAACAGTATGTTGCAATTTAATTCCATGCTCAATGCAAAATTTGATGGAATTTTTGCTAATATATTCTCCACCATTATCATATCTTAGCTTAATAATTTGATGTCGTTTCTCAACAAAGGTCTTAAAGGCCAAGAACATGTTACAGACTTCACTCTTGAGTTTTAAGAAGTATACCCAAGTGCTTCTAGAGAAATCATGAATGAAAATTAAGAAATACTTGTAGCCAGCGAATGAAACAACTGGAAGTGGACCACATAAGTCACTATGCACAAGTTGTAAAGGGGTTGAGGAGTGCCAAGAGGCAAGTTTTTCAAAACTATCTCGATGATATTTTCCGAGTACACATCCAGAACAAACACCATCTCTGCAAGATATTGTAGGAAGACCTGTCAATATATTTTCTTTACTTAAGGGAGCGATAGTTCAAGTGACCAAATCGCTCATGCCAAAGTTTGCTCACATCATCATTATGAGCAACAAATACCAAGGTAAGAGTTGATGACCCAAAGTTTTTAAACTTATACAACCTTGTAGAATCATCAGCAATGCCAATAGCTAAAATCTATCTAGGATGTCTTAGGTCCTTAATTACAACATCATGAGGTGAAAATTCAACGGTTTTACCATCACCTAAAAGAGTTATTTGATATACAGATAGAAGGTTGCGGGATAAGATAGGAACACATAATACATCATTAAATTGACCATTGTCTATATGAATAGTTCCAGTCCCTACAACACTAAGAGATCTATCATCACAAACATATATATTTTTGGTGTTACAATCATTTAAAGAAGAAAACATGGCTTTGTTTTTGGCCATGTGATAAGAAGCTCTAGAATCAATGAGCCACTCATGAGAATGAAGAAGAATATACATTTAGTGCATAACCAGACTGAGATGCTTGACAACCACATGCATAAAGTGTTATTCCTGAAGATGAAGATGAAGTTGAAGTTGAAGAGTGCTCCAAATGCAAGGTATGCTTCTTCATTGTTGCTTCCAAGGCTTCCATCTTCTTAAAGCATTTGGATTCTAAGTGGTCATCACGATTACAAAAGTTGCATTGTTTATTAGTCTTCTTCCCTTTGTTTTTAGTTTCTTTATCATTTTGTTGAGTTGATTTTTCATTTTGAGAATGAAATGGCTTAGGACCCTTGTTTGGTTTAGGACCATTCTTTTTAGGATGTTGCTTCTTAGGATTATTTGAACTTAGTTTTTGTTGGGATGCTAAGCCTTTCTTAGAAGAGTTTCTGGTATTAAGAAGACCAATATGTAAGATTTTTTCTTGTTCTCTTATTAAAGAATCACAACAGGCATCAAAAGAGGGCAACTTGTAGTCGTGTCCTTGAGAAATAAAGGCTTCTCTAGTAGAATGGAAGGTGGAAACAAACACAAAGTAGGCTGGTCATAACTTAGTAAGAATGGAATATATAAGGCTACCATCTTCTTTCTTAACCTTAACACCTTCCAAGAGAATTCTGAGGGTCTTGAAATTGGACAAAAAATATTCAATGGAGGAAAAATTATTGGGGTCCAACGTAAGTAACTCATTTTCGAGTTGATGGGCTCTGATTTCATTTTTAATTCCAAAAACTTTATTAAGTTTTTTCATTTCTTCAATGGGGGTATCAATTTTTGCGATATGGAATCTAAGGTCTAGAGAAATATACATCCCTATCAACCCACGTGCTTGATCTCTCTTAATTTCCCATTTGGCTTGCTTATCTTCATCTTGAGGTTTAGACTCTTGGCATGAGGCTATTCTATAAAGACCTTTACTTCTAAGTAAATCCACCATGTAGGATAGCCATTGGAAGTACTTGGTGCTATCAAGAATAACTAGGCATGGAATTTCCATTTTAAAAGAAACTAAAGTTGTATATGCTGAAACTAAGAGTTCCAATAGAAAGATCTTGAAAAATTAGGTCGATTAAAAAAAAACAGCTTCTGGATGAAGAAGTTATGGCTTTTTGAAGAAAAGTTATTTAAGATGCCAACAAACCACGTGAATTTTGGGAAGTTGATGATAATGTTATATTTAACCCCCCCCTTTACAAACTTAATATAATTACCTCACTTAAAAAAAAAATATTAGTTTATGTGATCCACTTCTATAGATAAGTGAAAGTCACTTGTACAATGGTACTATCCACTAAATTGTAACTTAAACATTGAAGCTTTGGGGTGTGTGCTTACTTGAAAACCCCCTTTCTGCCTATAGAACAAAAAAAACAACCACACAAACTAAACGAACAAGAAAAAACATCCAAGTCTTACGACTTAAAGTTAAATTTGGCCGGAAACTATATATTTTCCTCAATGTTTCTAATTTTCTGAGATCACACTAAGGCGCAGCAAAAAAGAGCATATGCATGAGAAAAATCCTTTCTTTTTGTTTCTGGTTTTCCCAGATCGCATAAAGTTGTGGGGCAAAGAGCATATGCAGAAATGAAAGGTATAGATACGGTAATAAAAAAAAAAAAAATTAAATAGGTCTATAAACTGAAATGAATAGAGAGATAAATAACTATAACTGCAAATAAAGATTGTATACCTCCAGATCTTAAAAATGACGTAGTTAGGGCTACCCGAAACCTTTTCCCATGAAACGAAAGGGGTTCCTCATTGGAACAGATGCTCCTAACACAATAGAGTAGTCCTCTAAGCCTAAAAGCAGTCAGAAATAGTAGATCTATGAAACGACAGTCAGATATAGTTGTATCAGCTTCAGATTTGGATCACCAACAGATGCGGCCCTCAAATAGTTCTGATACCATGTAGGAATTTACGGGGTGAGTTCCTTAGATAGAAAACCAAAGGACACCTCTCACAAACAGATCACAAATTAGTGCATCGGTATTCTTGACGTGGTTAAAACCCTCAAAGAGGGAAACAGTCCACTGTCTGAGAAAACGTGACCACTTCATGCAATTTATTAATGTAAAAGAAAGAAAATTTACATAAGCTTCTCTCATGAACAGTCACTGGACAAATGACCCTCCATGCTCTTTAAATAAATATCATGGACCAATTGGGTGTTAATCCACGGATCAAGTGTCGGTAATACTGAGGAGAGAATGAACCGTCGGATCACTTCATGTCTACAACATATAATTACCGTCGGATTGTAAGTTACAAAAGGTACATACTAAAGAAACACATTTTACCTAACTATACACTAGAACAAGTTATACCCAATTATTTCCTATGTGTCGGAATATCCTAACAAAAACTCATGCTTTAATAAGTCAATTCTTCAACACTCCCACTTAACTAGGGAGGTATTCATAATTACATATATACATCGGTACATGGAAGATTTCAAAATGATATGATCTATGGGGAGTCACAGTGCACGCAGTGCTACAGATTACATGTATATCCAAAGGTGATAAGAAAAGCATGTATATCCAACATCAAATTCATTTGATCCAATTCATATGGCTCTCTGCCCTAAATAATGAAAGGATCAAGGTAATCTCATAATAAGACATTCATTCATCATTGCATATTCAAACTCAGAACTTGAACTACGAGCAAAATAATGATCTCTAGGAGAAATCTTGCTAATTGTTTGTCAACTTAGTGCAGTCTCTAATTCTGAACCATACATAGGTCTCAAAAGTAAATTACAATTACCCACATTCAGTACATATCTTCGATCTACAAAAATAATTTCATATGTATGCAGGATACACATTTTTCAACAAAGGAAAAGTCTTTGTTGTGAAATCGGGTCTATGGAGAAACTATGATGCGCATGGAGAAATTAAGCCTCACCAATCAAGGGAATAAATCGATTCGAGAAAGAGAATGAGAACATTGATCCATGTCTCTTACACTTGTAACTAATGATCAAATAAAAAAATAACTTATCATACCAAGAACCTTGAGATCACTTAACCCCCCCCCCACCGATGCAAGTACCTATTCAAGAATAGAGGAGACACAACTCATTCAAATCGCGCACTGAATTGATCATCTTTGCTTCCCTTTTATAGCCACTGTGAATTGTTAATACCACAGGAAAATCCATGGGATTTGTTGATGGTATGATTTGGTAGGATCAAATAAACATTACTCAACCTTCCACACAAGAATACCTTGGTAAATTCCATGGTTTAGCCCCGAAATTTTTATTTTTCCACACTTATAGACAGTATATCTCCCTCTCCTTTTGGGAAAGGTGCTATAATGCACCCCTTGAAATAAGAACATGTATTACCCTGGTCTATAGCTCTCCCTCTGCATTGGAAACCTGCATTACCCTGTCTTCTAGGCCTAAAACTCAGTCAAACTTCACTCAAACTACTTCCAACTTTTGGGATGCCTTCTTCAGCACCTGTATGACTTGTCCAATCCTTGACAAGTCTTAATAAAATCTCAGAAAAATCATCATTCTCTGTAATCATAAGCAAATCTTCCTCAATCAGTCACTTGTGTTACCATAGTTTTCTTCACTTTCAAGAGTTTTCAGCCCTTTTCCATCCTCCTACAACTGTTCTAGACCCTGTGCAGCCTTTTACAACTCCCAATACTCCTACAACAACTATGCAATCATGAAGAGTCATCATCCATTCATGACCTAGCTAGGCATATAAATAATAGTGACATATTGTGACAAGATCATGGTGACAAGAGTGACAAGATATACAGCTTGACATCAAGGCAAACACACTAGCCGTAATGCCAACATTTCTTTTATGCAAGCATGCATAAAATTTCAACAACAATTTCATGCACCCAAAGGAATTAATTTATATTAATTTCTCCCTTTACACTTTCACCTTGTTGTTAGTACCAATGCTCTTAGTTGTTATTTTATGTTAGCATTGTTTGCACAGTCAATTTTCAGCCATATATATTTCCTCATTTATACATGTTATCACATTCAGGAGTGATGCTCCAACATACACCAACAATGGTCTTTCTCAAACCATCGCCCTAGCCCGGCCTTTCTCATTTTTGTTCATGCTTGTATTTATATGAAAGGCCTTTTTTAGGTCATATTTATGTTGTTCCTTCTCAACTCGTTTACTAGAGCCTTGTGGCTTTCCTTCCATGCCCAACAAGTTTTCCCTAGGCCCCCAAGCATGATAGTCGAAAGGAAAAAAATTGAAAAGTAAAACGAGAATAACCAATACAAAAGGGAAATCACAACAGTAAAATTTCAACAAAACAACATGGCCTTATGCACATCAACAGTCAAAAATGCAATTAAATGTAAAATCGATCGAAGGACACACAACATAAAATATCCAACAACTCAATCTCCATGAGTCCCAGTGTTTCAAATGATTCATGAATAAAAGCTCATCCTGAGCCTTCTTCAAGAATTCATGGAAGCCCCTTTTAAACTTGTAATTACCCTCCAATTTCTCCTAGGAGGATTCCTTCAATACTTATCAGAGGATCTTAAGGGAAAACCCCCTCCTCTCCCCTCTCCTCTAGCATTAAACCTTGTTGTCTCAAGTGCTTGAGAGTTCTTACAAGTTTCCCTTTTATTGCTGCTACTGAATCTTTATAAGTGTTGTCACACAAACTCAGCTATTAGTGCATTAAGTAAATGATATAAATAAGTATACTAACTGCCATTTCGCCATGCTAAGCCCAGCACAAACCTTGCAGTCGATTACACATCTCCAAAATTCTCATTAGCCACATGTCTCAAGATCCAAAGCATGATTAGGCATTTTTAAAAAATCAGAATTCCACATGCTCATGCATATACTAACTAAATGACAATCAATCCCTCCTCAATTTGAAAGATAATTATTTTACCAAAATCTTAGCATTAACTCAAAATCAACCTCTTAACTGAGACTATTATTATCAGTTTGAAAATCAACCTTTAAATTTTAAAATATTAGTCTTCTTTCTAAGGCCATTAATGACCATTAAGTTCAACCTCTTCACCAAGGCCATATACAGTACTTAAATCAAGCTTCCTTTCCAAGGCCAATGATCAATGGCATCTGTAGTCTCAAAAGGTTAGTTAAAAACCATTTAAAATTTAAGCATCTGTCATTTTTATAATTTATAATTTTCACATTTATGAAATATATCATGTAATATATGCAAGAAATATTACAATCAACACATATCCATTAAATCATAATGCTACACCTAGCACCCACTTGCACAAGTAAGCAATCAACATACCATCAACAATTGTAGTGCTACAACTAGCGCAAGCAAGCAATCAATACATAATCCATAATTACAGTGTTATAGCCCGCACCTGCTTTCATAAACCAATAATTATCAAAACACTTGACTCTCTAACATAGTCACAATATCATCCAATCCACCGAGGCTCTCCATCGTATAACACATAGAACATGGGATTCTCCCATCCGATCAATATATATTTATAATCGACAATAACAACTATGCTATGCAACACAAGCAACACAGGGATTTCCCCAAACTCCCTCATATCACTTGCATACTTATTCCAAGTGTGTAAGATCACACCACTTATCTAGTAGTGTTAGTACTCTTCAAATAATTATACACAAATCCATGCAAGAAGTTATGCCAATAAGGAAGAATCAACCCACATCCATAGTCACAGCAATAGATTGTCCAGACCTTTAAGATGACTAATAGAAACCACATGCAATACCATTGCATTTATCAAGAAATCAAAAAAAAAAATCATCAGTCTACAATCCCAAATTAGTGCTATGAATAGCACACCAATACATTCACATCCAATTATAATACTCTGAGTTAGAGCTCCACCCATCTCCAAAGATCTATGCATTGGATCTACTGCTTTGTTAATTCTGTAACATAGCACCAATTTATTACCAAGGTCTAGAGTTGAACCTTTGTTATGCATTTCTTCTGCAATAGAGCCCATCTACTCCAAGTGTTGAACTTGGTAACTCTAATACCACTCTATAACACACCCCCTTAGCACCCATGGACCACACCAAGAATGAAAGGAAATGGCTACTGTGCAAAATTGACCTCTAATGTCCCATTATGGAAATGGGGTCTAAAAACAATTTATGCAACGATATAAAATTTGTCTCAATCCAACTCCTGCGTCAAGATATGGACATTCATAGATTGGCTTATCAAATAGTTTCACGTCATTTTGACGTGCTATGTGGAACCCACGTGACACCAACGTGGCTACCCCAGTCAGCGACCTTTCCGCTACATGGAAACGTTACTTTAGTTGTCGACCTATCTATACTAGTGTTACGTATTAACCCCTTCCATGGCTTACCAAGCCCACACACACACACACACACACACACACACACATATATATATATATATATATATATTGTACGCATGGTATGTGGGCACAGGACCCTTTATGGCCACATTCCCTTGGTAATGAAATCTTGATGATACCCATGCGGTCCCTTGTTGAAACTTCCAAGGAGAATGGAGCGGGGTTACGTGGATCGCCTATGGACCCTCCTCCAACATGTCATCTCGTTATTCAATATGAGCATGCACTCGATATCACCACTTCATGTCGTCATGGCCAAAAAAAAATTGTAATGCATTCAAAATGTCAAGGTTACGTGGAGCAGCCACCTGGCCACCCACCACCACGACTTAGTTATAGCTAATCGCGTCTCCCTTACACTTGTGTAGGTGGGCTCTATTGCACCACATCAAACAAGGATTGAATCCCAATGGGGTTGCTCCCAAATCCATTATAAATCATCAGGGACAAGGCGTCGGGGTGACATCAGCGGCCCTTTCCATTGGGGTGATGTCACCCTCCATGTGGCTCCACTCTAAGTATGCCATGTGTCACCTCGATTCAAGCCACTTAGGCCCATAAAACCTCCAAATTCAACTGACACGTGTCCACCTCCTAGGTCGCCACATTACCTACCTTAATAGCAGTGAGCCCTAGCTAAATTCCTCTACACGGTAAATCTTAGGTTTCACATTATAATTTATTTGGGGTTCCCCAATGTCGATGTGCCAAATGCATAACAATAGGCCCCACTCATGACGTCATCCCATCAAGTTAAAACCTGGCAAGAATTGCCTGACCTCCCATAGAAATATCTAGGTTACCAAACCTCTAGGACATATGGATAGATCTAACACTTTATGACATCTGACGGCTAGGATCTCTCCCACCTATGCCCTTGGTCATGGCTCTAGTTCGCATGGTTTAACTGGGTCTTAAACCCTTTTCCTCTGAAATCTCTATGTTTCCAGCCCCACACCTTGGTATCTATTAATAAATGTATAAGGGGACTTTTCCTAGGTCTCCAACACATAATATGTAGACATACACAAGTATATACAAGCCCTTCCAATTATCCCTCTTGAGCTTGTATCAATTCGGTCCAAACTTGACCTGCAAATGCATAGTTGGACTATGTGTTCATATATATATATATCCTAAGCTTACAGGTAAATATTGACCTATTAACCAAGTCATTTTATGTAGGCATTCATTTGATTATCAAAGACTTGTCTATCTCTTCTATACTCAACCATTCAGACCAATTTAAGGACTCAAAATGAATACAAGAGAAATCCACTCCTAAATACTATTAAATAATTATTAGCTCTCTTGCCAGCAAATACTAATAAGTATAATAGCATGCCAGCAAGCGTTAATATATCAGCCTTCAAGGATCAATAATAAAACAAACAGGCTCCACATTGTTTCCCCTACAATCCAAGAATTAGATATGGGGACACAATTAGCCCTCCAGTGACTATGATGCATTCTGGTGGCATATACATCTAGAGTTACTTCATGGTCATGATTTCCATACTTTCAGCAGTGTAAACTCAACAGTTAAGAGATTAACACAATAACATACTTAGTAAATAAAGATCTAATATATGAACTGCAATATTCCCTTCTGCCACATAAGGATATATGTGTGTATGTATGTATGTGTGATAGTCAATTCATTCTAATCTCTGTCCAATCCAGCCTTTCATGTTAAGTGCAAAGATTCATCATAATGATTCAAGGTTGAATGTCATATATGTAACCACTTCTTATACATGAACTCATTACACTATTCAATTAATACCAATACAATATGGACGACCATACCAATCAGCCATATAAACATCCTAGTCACAAGTCACACCTCAAACCTCGGCATTACAATCCATGATAAATATGTACATTAAACAACCATAAAGCATTCATAACACAAGATTCATAAGGTGAGACTTATATTTGATAGATTGAACTAGGAAACTGAGATTGGTACTTCAACATTCCACCCAACCTTAGACACATTGCATCGAAGCCTTTCTTGCAGTATTCACCCCCGAGCTAGATTCCAGAGCTTGAAGATGAGTTCTTAAGGGATTAAATCAAATCTTCCAGCTGAAACAAGGATTTCAGAGGACATTCCACCTCCACCCATCGGCTACTTCATGTAGTCAATATCTCGCAAGGAATCCAGATGTCCACCACCTCCACCCTTCAACTATTTCAATTATAGTTGTAACTTTACTATCACAAGCTAGAACATGGAATCCAAACGTCCACCACATCCACCCCCAAATCAGCAAGGAAATCTAGAGGTTATAACTCCACCCTCAAATCATAAAGGGAAACCAAAGTTTATACCTCCACCCTCAAATCAACAAGGGAATCTAGAGGTTATACCTCAACCCTCAAGTCAGCAAGGGAATCCAAAGGCTATACCTCCACCCTCAAATCAACAAGGGAATCTAGACGTTGTACCTCCACCCTCAAATTAGAAAGGGAGTCCAAAGGTTATACCTCCACCCTAAAATCAATAATGGAGTCCATAGCTCACTACAAAGACCAAGAAAACAAGCAAAGGGACTAATGAATTCTCCTTATAAAGAATCCAGAGAACATGCCTCCAACCAAGCTGACAAGGGAATCCAGAGAAAACCATATCCACTCTCCAGATTTACAAGGAATACAAAGACTTATCACTGTTTATTTTTGTATCTTGGGAGGTACTCCAAGCCTTGAGGATTGAGGGTTTGGAGGAATGAGCTCCACAAGTGGCCTTATGGTCTTAAAACCCAAGCTTGAGGTTTTGTACCCATCAATGTTTGGGCCAAAACCGTGACGAGATTGTGACATGTGATGGATGAGGATGATAGTAGATGACGAGAAAAATCCAATGCATTGAGAATCATCCAATTCTGATTTGTCGCTAAAGAGTTATGAATTTTTTAAGTTAATGTGTGGTTATGTGGGCTAATTTTCCTAAGAAAAACAAGTCAAATTCACTTGTAGAAACCACTAAGAAGGGTTGGATGTTAGCCTAAGGAAAAGTATATAAAAGAATGAGGAGGAGCCTCATTCTTACTAATCAAGTGAATCTATATCTCATGTGAAGCGAATAGGAAGCATATTCTACCTTAGGAAGGACGCAACCCTAAGAGACCCAGGGAAGAAAAGAATTATGTCATTATTGTCATTGTTTGGGATCACTTTTGGAAGATGCAACTAGCGAAGGAGGGACATTCTAGGCCGAGTGAGTTGGGGAATGATTTTGGGCATAAAATCAGTGGAATTTTCTTTGTTGTAAGTTGTGCATCTTTGTTGCAAGTGCAGGGAAGAAAAAAGGCTTGTTTAGGGAGGTCAGTAGCCTACTAAGCTCCCTAAACTAGGCCGCAAACATCTCTTGTTGGAGCACAATGACAGAAGGCTTGTAAAGTGGAGAAATATGAGTTTTATGCAGACCTAGAATTCCCTAACCAGGGCCGAGTTCCATGGGGAAGATCTTGCTCAGATTCAAGGCCTTTAGAGATCAGAAAGTGGACGACTTCTAGGCAAAGAATATGCAGGATTGAGTTTGAGTCTTTTGAAAGTAGTTTGTGCTTGATTGTGTGTGGGTCACCTCTGTCTACTAGGCCACAGAGAAGGGTCGCTACAGAAACACGTAGAAGGGACTATTTTGAGGGAAACTAGGCATAAGATAGGTTTTCACTTAGGTCGCTTCTCCTGGAGGTGATAGCGCAGTAGTACAGGGGATGTCTCCATATGTAAGGGAAACATTCTTATTGTTGGTTGGTACATAATTGTTGTAGGGTAAGTTGAGAAGTAGCCTCACCCTAGAGAAGCTTTTTTTTCCTATAATTGGACAGCGAAAAGGAGCAGCCTTTGGGAGAACACACAATGTTGGAGCAGTGGGTTAGGGCTAGTAGGGTGCCCTAACTAGTCTTCTAGAAGCATAGAAATTAAGGCAAGGTGGCAGCAATAGTACATTGTAGATGACTCCTTGACAATGGATGAGTACTAGTTGGTTGGGTGTCCTAGGAGAGGACAAGTTGAGAAGTCTATTCGTAGCCATGTGGAAGGGTCTCCATAGGTGTCGTATGCCCTAACTAGAGTGCAGATGACACAGTTGGTATTGGACACTCATGGTCTGTTGGAGGGCAGCGTGAGAGTGGGCCAAGTGTGAACGTGGATTGGGCATTTACGGTATGTTGGAGGACATCGTGATAGTGCCCAAGTTGGAGCCCGATGTGCACCATCTTCATGGACATAATTTGTTTCTATAGTGGCAATTGTTGAGCTCAAGGTTTGGTGAGCCGAAGTAGTTGAGAAGCTCTAGACTTGTGTGTGGAGAAGTAGCATATGATGGGAAGTCTTCCTAGCCCATGTTCATTGTGGGAGATGGACATCTTGCAGTGATAGTGGCAGCCCTTCGTGCCCTGTGTTGGTCTTCATTAGAGCAGCGTAGGAATACCATAGTGGGTTGAAGTCCCTGAGTAGCTAAGGAGTAGCATTGGGAAGATTGAGAGTTGTGAACAAATCAACAGGGGTCTCGATGTGTTGTGCCCTAAATGGACCAAGGCACAACTAGTGAGAAGATTGGATAGCCAAGGTTTAGTGTCCATATGGACTTGGATCGTTGATAGAGGTAGTGCTACATATCAGGAGCTGAAGGACCAGGAAAGTACAGGGTATGACCAAGAGGAGTTGAGGGAGCATGCGACAGCCATATGGTCAGAGTATCTTGTTGAGGGTAGATTGGTTGTCGATGGACTTACACCAAGCCCCAGTTTGTATTCTTGTATCAGTGGATATTTGAGGGCCATTATCCCTAGTACAGGAGCCCTAGACTGTTGTATTATTCAGTTTGATTAATATAACAAAGTTGGTTTATTGTACATATTTGTATAATATTTTGTAAAAAATTGTCTATATTTTGTGCACTAATAGATTTATTGTTGTTTATATTCCACTGTGCAAAGTAGTTTCGTTGTGATTCTTGGTTTGGTAGCGTCGGAGATTTATGATTCTATCCCAAACACCAACGTCGTAGAAAAACAAAATAGTATCAAAGAATATCTGAGCTACTTTGAGGAACAGGGAATCAGAGTGTGCACAGCGAAGCAACTCAGATGAAGTTATGGGTGTATAGATCATGGAGCAGAGGGTTCAACTGAATACATGGAGATGTGGTCTCAATAGGCTATATGGTGAGATGGGTTGGGAGTTTTGGTGGATCAGTGCTACACCTGGTGCACTTCAATATGTTGTGTGGAGGTTTGCAAATCATGGACTTCCTACGTCTTGTCATGGATGGTTGGAAGAACTCGAGGACTTATTTGGTATGAACGAGATCAGCATGATCGAGATGGATTCATGTGATGGACTGGATATTGGCATACTAGAGTCTTCATTGGATTGTGATGTTTCATATCCGAGATTTGAGAGATTTCCATGAGTATTATTTGATCCAGGAGGATGAGTGCTCGCAAGACTAAGCTAGTGAAGAATGTGTAGGCTCAGAGGGAGTCTAGCCTCAAAGGGAGCAGCCCTATGGAGGTTTGGGATCTTTAGGTTCAGGTGTGATGAGGCAGAGGCACTACCGAGATAGCAGGGTTCATTCTACTGAGTATGTTGCAGTGGTGGACACCAAATGGGTTAGTGTCGCCAGATGATGATGGTTACTTCCTAATCTTAGAATTACCTCCCTCACTAAGAGGGATTCTTTATTTTTGTAGCTTGCGAGGTCCTCCAAGCCTTGAGGATCGAGGTTTTGGAGGAATGAGCTCCACAAGTGGCCTTGTGGGCTTGAAACCTAAGCTTGGGATTTTGCACCCATCGATGTTTGGGCCGAAACCATGATGATATTGCGACATGTGATGGATGAGGATGATAGTAAATGACGAGACAAATCCAACGCATCGAGAATCGTCCAATTCTAAGTTGTCGATGAAAAGTCATGAATTTTTGAAGTTAATGTGTGGTTATGTGGGCTAATTGTCCTAAGAAAAACAAGTCAGATTCAATTATAGAGACCCCTAAGAAGGGTTGGACGTTAGCCTAAGGAAAAGTATATAAAGGAATGAGGAGGAGCCTCATTCCTTACCAATCAAGTGTAACAGCCCTGGTGAAAATTCCATGTATATATATATATATATATGGCCATGGTGATGGGACATGTATTCCAAGTTGATTCGGTTTATTATGGCTAAGAAAATTGGCAACTGAAATGGCTAAGTCTTTGGGAAGGTATGAGGCATTAATTGGCATTTTGTTTATGAAAATAATGGAAATTAGGAGAAAAGGAAGGTGAAAGGTCACAGGTTGCATTTGAGGATGAAATTGAAGGAAAATAATAGAAAATGAAGAAAATAGAGGCATCATTGATAAAAAGGATTCTGAGGATCAGTGGGTAAGATTTTGAAAGGTTTGGGTGGAGCTCTCTCATTATTCTCCCTCTCTCTCATACTCTTGGAGACTTAGAGTTTTCTTGGAACACTCTTGGAGGGTGTGGAATAATTGGACCCTTGGAGCAAGAGGGCAAAGGAAAGCAGGAAAGCACAAGAAGGCATCGGGATCAGCAGCTACAGGTACCAAGTTACATGTATGTTTCCTTCACTAGTTTTGGCATGCATGGCATATGCAAGTGGTTTGTTGGTTGTGATCTTTCATTGGCATCGAGGATGGTCGGGATTAATAGTGGATTGCCTAGCCTTTCCATTTCCTGGATAGCCATGGTGATTGTGGGTTTATTTCATTTTTGAGTTCTTGGTTGGTTCTCATCTTTCCTTGGCTTGGGTTGAGTTACTAGTTCCTAGAGCCTTGGTTGGAAAAACGATATGGAGCCTTGTAACGGCTTGGGTTGAGATACTAGTCTCGTAGCCTTGGTTGGAAAAACGCTCTGGATGCCTTGGTGGGTTGAGTTACTAGTCCTAGAGCCTTGGTTTGACAAACGCTCTGGAGCCTGACAGCAGTTGTGGGTTGAGTTACTAATCCTGGAGCCTTGGTTGGAACAAATGCTCTAGAGCCCTGGATGGTTGGGATAGAGACCGATTTGATGATGGTTTTGTGATGTCCGACTGTGAGGTGGAATCACTATTTGATGGGTTGAGGTGGATGGCCTCTGGAAGCCCTGGATGAGTTTTGATTGATGTTTTCTGTGAGATCCCACATTCATACTTGGAATATTGCACGACGGTGAATGGCTGAAGAGAGATTTGGCTCAGCCATTCTACGGTCGGGTGGAACATGGAAGTCCCATCCTAGGTTTGGATTTTGCATCATTAATGAAAGGTTATTTCTCCTTGTATTTATATTAGCATTATACTAGATTGTATGAGGTTTATATCGCAGTCCATTCATTGGTATTTATGTCCCTATTATGTTGGTTATGCATATGTTTTATGACAACAGATATGTATGGCTCTCATCATGTTTCTACTTGTATATGAATGAAAAATGTACCTATGGTCTATTGGATGGAATGGTAGTTAATGTTTTGAGGCATCAATGCTTCATGGAAAGTCTTAGATAAGTATGAGACCCCTATGCTTAGATATGTTATTTACACCTATAGTTTACATATTCATGATATGTTTGACGAAGTGCCTATCATGGCTAGTAGGGGTCCATTCAAGGTCTTAAATAAGTATTTGCTTTAGTACTGTCATTTCCATGTTATTTTACTGATCTGGAGAGATGGTTCAATTATGGACAGTGACCTGGGCTCTGGACCTGAAAAGGTGGCTCAAATCTTGGGGATTTTGGCATAGCACTGACTAAATGAGTCTTTGGACGTTGGCAAGAAAGCCTGAGAGAGCGACTCTGGGTTTCTGGACATTGTCATGCATATAGCATGACAGCGACTGAATTAGGCCACATGGGGGCCAAATGCCTAGGGGCTAACTGCCCGGCCACACTAGTAGGGCCCCCAACCGCTTGACACGCAGTCATAGCACTCCATAAAAAATTTTAGTGCTTAAATTCCATGTTGAGGACTGAGCGCTCCATCCGTTGTGGTGAAGTCACGTGGTCCCACATGTGACCTTGGGCTGGCTCCCATCCTATAGTCTTCGCCCACGGTTCTGGGGTTAGCTCTAATATATGGTTTGTGGTGGGCGACATGACCATGGGGCTGAGGCTAAGCCCTAGCCCACGGTCCCACCACTTGGTCCTCTTGGGCGCGGTGACCAGGGTTGGGGCTTAGCCCCGACCCTACCCCCAACCATGCCAACGATTAACTTTAAATATAATTCGCATATATTGTATATCAAGTGACATTGTGGTGGCACCATGGTATGGCTCTTGGTTGCTTGGTACTTGGTGTTGATTTCGACTCCCAGGGGTGTTGTCCGACCTCCATACAAATTTTGGTCAACCATGAGGAGGCCACATGGCACTCCCTCATTGGGCCACCACAACAACATTCAACCAATAAAACCACGCCTTAACAAATCGCTTGATGCCAAGTGTCGACCAACTATTGGCCGATGAATGACCCAGTCATCCTTCCAAGTCATGGCCCAGTCAGTGTACGAACTTCTGACTAGGCATACCTACAACCCATATTTCAATTTTTTTAGTTGTTTCCCAAAACTAACAGAACGTGATTCCGGAGCATCCGATGTCGGATTTGAGTGAAAGAAGTTGCATTGGATTCAGGTTGTTTATATATATCCAATCGTATAGGCTTCGAGCTTTGTCATACACTTTCAATTTTGAGCATTTTTTTATCCCTTGGATCACTCCTCCCCATTGGAAGATTTTGGACCTCCAAAAGCACATTTTCAGTTAACAAATAGATGAAGGTATAGTTCCCTCACCCTTCCCTTCTCAATCCACTTAGATTTTCTTGGATTTGTGCCTTTGATACCAACACGAAGGTACTCCACATTCCCTCGTTTTGAAGTTCTTGTCCTTCTGTCAAGGATGGTATCCTATTGCAATTCTTCAAGAAATTCTGGAGAGAAATCTTCTATTGAAGGAATCTGAACATGCTCTCCTTGATCATCAATCAAAGGAGGCTCATATAGTCTCAAATTATCAACATTAACAACTGCATACATTTGCATATAAGGAGGCAAATCCAAACGGAAAGCATTGTTACCAATCTTTTCAACAATCTTGAAAGGACCATACCTTATTGGTTTCAGGTTTTTACCTTCTCGTTTAAGCCTTTATTTGATAATGCAAATCCATACTTCATCTCCAACTAGGAAACTATGATCAACATGATGCTTATCATGTCTTGTCTTGTACTTGGCTTGGCTCTTTTCCAATTGTTCTTGAACCATTTGATGCACCAATTGAACTTGCTCAATGAACCGCTTGGCCTTGTCAATGTCACTATGACCATCAATAGCAACATCCTTCCCAAAGATAAAATATAAAGGAGATTTTGGTAAGTAACCAAAGCATGCCTCAAATGGAGATGTTTGAGTCGATGAATGCTTTGCCCAATTATAAGCATGTTGAATGTAGTGTAAGTGTTCATCCCAAAGCTTGGGATGTTTGCTACAATAACCATGAAGAAGATGTACTACCGTTCTGTTCACCACTTATGTCTGACCATCGGTTTGTGGATGGAATGTTGTGCTCTTTTTCAACTTGGTGTCCATGAGTGCCCATAATCTTGATCAAAAGTTCCCGACAAATCGAGAATCTCGATCAGAAATAATGGATTTGGGAAAATCCAAAATGTACCCATACATGTTGAAAGAACATTTGTGCAGTATGTTCAGCTGTAACCTGCTTCTTACAAGGCATCAAAATACACATCTTGTTGAAACGATCCACCACAACATAAAGATAATCATGATTTATTTTAGACATAGGCAGTCCTCGTATGAAGTCCATAGAAACACTTTCCCAAGGACGGGAAGGAACAGGAAGTGGAGTATACAATCCTAACTTTCTATTGCTAGGATTACTTGTAGCACATAAAGAACATCATCGTACATATTGTTATACATTTTCATTCATTCTTGGCCAATAACAATACCTTTGTAATTGTGCCACTATCTTGCCAATATCGAAATGGCCAACAATAAGAGAAGTATGTGTCTCCCTTATGATGTTGACTCTTTCACCCTGTGGAATGCATAGCTTGCCAAGATGGTACAAAAGTTTATCATTCACATGGTAATCCAATTCCTCTACTTGGTTTCCTTGACACAAAGTTGCATATACATCTTTAAAGTATTCATCTAAAGCATATTGTTCAACATAGCTCTCATGCATGGTGGAATTATGCTTAAGAATAATTGAAGCGCTAACAATTGGTCTAGAAAGCATGTCAACAACCTTTTTATAGGTACCTTTCTTATACCTTATCACCATGTGGAATTGTCGAAAGAAACCCATCCATCCGAAGTGCCTTTCTTGTTGTAGCCTAGTTCGTGATTGCAAGTATTGCAATGGTTGATGATCAGTGTGAATGATAGTTTCCTTTCCCATCAAATAGTGTTTCCATGTTTTCACACTTTGCACCAATGCATAGAGTTCCTTATCATAAGTAGGATAGTTAACTACTGCACCATTAAATGTTTCAAAATGGAAACATGTGGGCTTACCATGTTCCATCAAGAATCATGTTGGATACCTCTTTTAGGAGGCAATCCTTTGGGCTCCTAAAACATCTCATCATATGTGTTAATAACCTCATACAAATCAGAGTTTAACTTTGCATCACATCCTTGGAATGCTTCATTTTCAACATCCTCTTTGGGTTTTATCATCTGAGTACAAAGTTCTTACTAGCATTTACTAACCTCTTCATTTGTCCATCATTTACAAGTGTCAAATTCAACTTCTTGTTATGTGCTCTAACAATGTACTCACTCCATTTTTAAACAAGTGATTTTTTCTCATGGCGATGAAAGATGGCTCTCCTATCATATAGATATGGGCTTCCCAAAACAATACCACAAATATCAAGTGGAGTGACATCAAGTTACACTCATCTATAAAGTTTGTAGTGATGGCAAACCTTAATTTACATCTTTTTGTCACATGCAACTTTGCATGACATCCAACCTAAAGGATATGGTTTAGGATGAGGAGTTGTTTCCAAATTCAATTTCTTGACAGTGTCTTCAAAAATGAAGTTTGTTTGTGAATCACTATCAAACGGTGTGTCTATCTTGGTATGTTTTGAAATGACTCTAATGTGGGAAAGGTCTATTTGTTCCTTGTTGAGTTTCATTAAGGTTACTACTTGAAGAATTAGTATTTTCAATAGAGTCCTTACCTTTGAATCCCATGGTTGTGATCTTTGTTTCATCCCCAGAGTCAAATCCTAAATCATGTTGTGTAGTTGCAGCAGTCTTTTGTTTCCCTTCATTGTTAAACTTTTTGGGTCTCATTTCATGATGAAGTTTCCAACCATGGTCTTCATGATGCCCTTCTCCAATGGCTCCATAACAGTAAAAAAACCCCATTTTTAGTTGAACGTTGTTTCTTCATTTTCCCAAATTTTGCAATTAACCATCCTCTATTTCGGCCTCAACTTGGCTTGAGTACCCCAAATGCAGAAATGGCACAAACCTGACCTGGGCGAAATTGTAGGATGGTCAACTTTTCCATTAAGCCCCCAGTTCCGAAAAATTAGGCCACGTGCCTAGGGGTCGGGGCTAACTACCTGCCCCTGCCGATCGAGCCCCCAACCGCTTGACACGCGATCATATCAATCCATAAAATCTGGGTTTAGCGCTTAAATTCCATGTTGAGGACTGAGCGCTCCATCCATTGTAGTGAGGTCATGTGGTCCCAAATGAGAACTTGGGCTAGCCCCCATCCTACAGTCTCCACCCACGGTTCAGGGGTTAGCTCTGGTGTATGATTTGTGGTGGGTGTCATCACCATGGGGCTAGGGCTCAGCCCTGGCCCATGGTCCCACCCCTTGTTCCTCTTGGGCGTGTTGACCAGGGCTGGGGCTTAGCCCCAGCTCTACCCCCAACCATGCCAATGATTAACTTTAAATATAATTCGCATCCATTATATATCAAGTGACATAGCAGTGTCGCGATGGTATGGCTCTTGGCTGCTTGGTACTTGGTCTCGAGTTCGACTCCCGTGGGTGTTTTTCAACCTCGATACAAATTTTGGTCAGCCATGAGGAGGCCACATGGCACTCCCTCATTGGGCCACCACAACAACGTTCAACCAATAAAAATAAAGCATGCATCAACCAATCGCCTGATGCCAAGTGTCAACCAACCATTGGTCGATGAAGGACCTAGTCACCCTACCAAGTCATGGCCCAGTCAACGTACGGACTACTGACTGAGCATCCCTACAACCCAAATTTCAATTTTTTTAGTTGTTTCCCAAAACGAACAGAATGCGACTCTGGGAGCATCCAATGTCGGATTTGAGTGAAATGAGTTGCATTGGATTTAGGCCGTCGAGATCTATCCAATCGTATAGGTTTCAAGCTCTGTCGCACACTTTCAATTTTGAGCATTTTTTTTATCCCTTGGATCCTATTTATTTTGATTTTGTTTGAAGATATCATAAATCGTGCATGTCCAAACATTGGTATATTCATCTTTGATCTAGTTATGTGAATGATATCTTAAAGTGTTCATCCTACATGGAAACACTTTGTTTTGCCGAATGGAAACAATAGAGTACTTGAATCACTAGATAAGGTCATAATTTTTTAGCAAAATCATTTTTTGTTTAATAGCCAAAGTCCCGAGTCAATGTTGGTCATTGCTCAAGCCACCCTATTTAATCACCGCCCATTTACTTTGATATTGTTTGAAAAGATAATAAAGCATGCATGCCCAAAGCCCATTAAATATCTCGTACTAGGGTTGACAAGTTATTTTCTGCTAATTAGGTGCAGGAAAGAAGCTTTCAAAGTATCTTTTGCACTCCCTAAGCTCAAGGTGGACTAGAAATCACCAATATTCATGGACAAGGACTAATATAATGTGAAAAATGGATATTGAATATGTTAAAATTAATTAATCTTGTGTTTCCATGACCATTTTGAATCTCAGGGGTCTATAAAAGTGTTTCTACATGGCTAAAGGTGAAGCTTCAAGTTTGGCATTATGTGAATGAGTGTTTAATGTAGTGATTCCTTTTCATTCTGGATGAAGGTAACCTTCCTGCTAAAAACCCATTTTTTCAATTCTTCAATTCTTTCACAAAGGAATCAAACTACTCTATGATGCCTTACCTTCTAAAACGAGGGACTAGATTCATTGGAATATGCTAAAGAAGACTCCATTTAAGTAATTTGAATACTATTTTGATTAGATCCTAATTCTTGTTTCGCACAACCTTTTGTTTAAGTTGGGCACCAAGCATCCAAGAAATTGGTGGAACGATTGGTATGGCTATACAAGAGGCTTCTCACTCTATAAGTCCTAAGATAGCTATAGTTTCTTTAGTCTTGCCTTGTTGATAGATTTGCAACCGTACAATCTATGGAAGAACCACCCCAATCTCAACCTAGTGAATTTGGAAATCTCTATTGCAACTAGCGAAAAAATAAATAAATAAATATATATATATATATATAATAAAATTTAATCACTTCTTCATGGTGGATTTGTTGTGTTGAGTTATGGTATGTTCTATGCTTATAACAGTCTACTTCTTTTTCTTATTATATTCCACAAATAAGCAATCACATGTACATAAAGTAAAGTGCAAATAGAACATTAAACGATCGATAGAAAACAAGCCAAGACAAGAGACACAAGATGTGGCGGCTAGCCAGGGACAAACCCCACAATGTGTGGGGAAACACTTTGATCAAATCTTCTTTTATCTTCAATAATTCAGCAGAGAGAAATAGTACAGTAAATCTAATTCATATTAGCAGTAGCAAACCCTAGATCAGCAGCATCAGCATTAGCGGCTTCATTATCAAACTAGGGCAGACGATATCTCACAAACCGACCGTCGGATTGACTTCATTCCACCACAAAAAGTTGTGGCTTCCAGAGGAGGTTCAGATGAACCTACAGCACAGTTCAGATGAGGAGACCTTCTAGGCCACGCAGGTCAATCTTTACTTCTGCAGTTGCAACTTCAGTTTCAACAGTTTCCGGCTTCAAACTAGCGCAGTCGATATCTCGCAAACCGTTCGTCGGATTGACTTCATTCCACCACCAAAATTTGCGGCTTTCAGAGGAGATCCAGATGGACCTATAGCGTAGTTCCAAAGAGGAGATCTTCTAGGCCACACAGGTCAATCTTTGCTTCTGCAATTGCAGCTTTAGGTTCAACAGCTTCCGGCTTCACATGTGTGAGAGAGAGACCCATTTCTGCGCAGTAGAAAAGAGACTCATTTCTGTGCAGTAGAGAGAGAGAGATATGATGAGAAGAGTGAGTGAAAATGAGGAAAATTCCTCTTATATTTATACACAACGTTGATGTTTGAATAGATGCGACTATTGGGCTTCTGAGCCTACATGAGTTGTAGGTCGGCTTGATAATAATTCCATAATCAAAATAAATTCATATCTCCATGAATACTTATCGGAATAATCCTACACCTCTCGACGAGAGGAATCTAATAAAAATATTATCAGCCATGAATAAGATGACCCACATGAAGTTTTTCCCTGGTTGCCAATTTTATCACTCCCTCTCAACCAGGGAGAACTTCATATGTACTCTGTCTATCGATCGTTACTATTCATCCATCAAATGCACTGCCCTGTACAGCCTGACCCTTGCCTTGCTCTGCTCTGTTCTGCCTATTCTACTTTGTCTTGTTCTGCCATGCACTGATCGATACTGTTTTTCTCTATTCTTCTCTGCTCTTTCATTGTTCTGTTCTACTCTGCTTTTGTCCGAATTATGAAGAAGAAGAAATGATCGAGGATGTATCATACTGACTCAAAGTCAGTCTCAGAGTATGTACCACTGGTCCCAGACCAGTCTCAACCAACCCGAAGTCAGCGTCATAGTGAGTACAACTCCACTGGTCCTAGACCAGTATCATCCTCCATTGACTCAAAGTTAGTCTCAGAGTGCGTACCACTGGTCCCAAACCAGTCTCAGCCGACCCGAAGTCAGCTTCATAGTAAGTACCACTCCTACCACTAGTCCTAGACCAATATCGCAGTCTCAGAGAGTGTACCACTGGTCTCAGACCAGTCTCAACCGACCCGAAGCCAGCGTCATAGTATGTACCACTCTCACTGGTCCCAGACCAGTACTGCATTGACACAAAGTCAGTCTCTGAGTATGTACCACTGGTCCCAAACTAGTCTCAACCAACCCGAAGTCAGCATCATAGTATGGTACAACTCCTACCACTGGTCCGAGACCAGTATTGCAGTCTCAGGGAGTGTACCACTAGTCCCAGACTAGTCTCAACCGACCCAAAGTCAGCGTCATAATATGTACCACTCTCACTAGTCCCAGACCAGTACTACACTGACACGAAATCAGTCTCGGAGTATGTGCCACTAGTCCCAGACCAGTCTCAACCGACCCGAAGTCAGTGTCATAGTATGGTACAACTCCTACCACTGGTCCCAGACCAGTATCATTGATCCCAGATCAATGTAGGTCATCCCAGTGTAGGGAGTACGGTAGATACAACGATGCATCCATCGGTACTACTATGGTCCCTAACTTCATTTCCCTGCTCATTGATCAGATGATAGGTACTTCCCATGAGTCCCAGACTGCATGGGTAGGATGCCTCGACAGGAGAACTAATCAATCCTGTCCTCACAGAAGAACACATCAATCCTGCTACAATCACCATGGAGAACACATCAATCCAGGCCGCCATGGAGAACACATCAATCCAGGCCTCACAGGAGAACACATCAATCCTGCTACAATCGCCATGGAGAACACATCAATCCAGGCCTCATAGGAGAACACATCAATCCTGCTACATAGGAGAGCAAATCATCTTGTTCCACAAGAGAGAAAATCATCTTGTCCCACAAGAGAGCGAGTCATCTTGTTCCAGTGCGCACCACTAGGGGAGGGTGAGTCACCCTATGGTCGTATGTTGCTCTAGTAAGAACCGTAAGCCCTCAGAGCTCCCAGAGCTCAATGTATGCAACATGCAGGACCCTCGTACAAGGGTTTCTTGTCAACTCCAAGTCGTTTGGGAAAATCACAGATTAGATCTTTTCTCAGGGCTTTGACAAGGTGTATCAACATGTACATCATCTTAATGCGATGGAGCCTCCTTGCTCATCGTCTTACCATATCCTAGATAATGTCTATCTGCTGGAGCAATCGACGAATACGGGATTCCTCAAAAATCGAATCCCACCTCTGGTTGTTACAGAGAATCATAGTGGTTTGTGTTGAAACAACTCACTGAAGAGCTTCCCAACCAGCCAGCTTCATACGAGATCATACTCGTAGATATGTATATGGTCTCAGCAGTGCTTATGGCAACCGACTTCTGCTTCCTGCTCATCCGTTATATCGAAGCAAAATCCAAAGAGAAACAACACTAAAAAGTGCTCCAGTGATCCTCCACACTACCTACCTAATCAGCATTCGAATAATCATGCAGTTTCATATTTCCGGTAGTGTATCTCAATCCATTAGTAATTGTGCCATGAATATATCTTAGAAGATTCTTGGAATCAATGTAGTGAGGCTCAACCAAATATGAGCTCACAGTGCTAACTGCAAAACATATGTTCGGACGGAGGTTCACCAAGAACATCAACGCGAATGAGTTTTTGAAACTCAGAGGCATTTCCCAAATCTGGTTCGACATCACTACCATATAACTTCTAAAAGTTAAGATCCTCAAGGTAGGCACAGACTTGCAGTCCATCATACCAAATCTTTCCAATATCTTTACCACATATTTTCCTTGAGATAGGAAAATTTCCCTTAGCTTCTGCCATACTTCAAGTCCTTGGTCCTTCATTTCAAATTCAGAAGCCAACTCCCTCTTACATTTGTGAATGAGAGGGTTTGCACCTGTTAGAAAGAGATCATCCACATACAGCACCAGTATGAGAGGCTTGTCATCTTCAACCTTAAAGTAAAGGTTAGGATCGACTTCACTCCTAGTGAATCCTAGCGTCATCAACTAGCTGTCGATCCTCTCATACCATGCTCGGGGTGCTTGCTTCGGCCCATAGAGAGCCTTCTTCAACCTGCATACATGAGATTTTCGATCATAAATTTCAAATCCTTCGGGTTGCTCCACGTAGACCTCTTCTTTGATCGAGCCGTGTAAGAACGCAGTCTTGACATCCATCTGATGTAGGTTCCATCCTTGTGAAGCGACAAGGGCTATGATCGAGCGAATGGTTGTATATTTGGAAACAGGTGCAAATATCACATCATAGTCTATACCTTTCTTTTGGGAGAAACCATGAGCAACAAAACGAGCCTTATACTTTTCCGTACTTCCATCTGCTACATGCTTTATCTTGTAAAGCCATTTGGAAGTAACAACTGTCTTGTCCTGGGGTCTGGGAACTACTTCCCAGACATCATTCTTCATGATAGACTCATATTCTTCGATCATAGCATCCTTCCATACTTGATGTTTGACGGCGTCTGAGAATGATGAAGGCTTATTTTGTATGATCGTGCTCATGATGGTCAGGTATCCCTTATACCTATTAGGTTTCTTACTTTCACGAAAGGTTCCTCGGGGTCCAGCATGTCCTTCAGCATCACCAAGTAGCCCCCTAAGCCATGAAGGCCTCTTCCTAGAAGAGGAAGGCTCATGTGGAGGAGGATCAATCGGATCCATGGGTTCTTCTACATCAGGCATCGATTCATCATCCTTTTCTTTCGGTTCCCTGGTGTCGGCTTTTTGAGAGCTCTTCAAAGTCGGAAGATTGTTCACCTTGCTGAGAGCCATATCTTCGTCAAAGGTGACATCATGAATAATTACGACTTCCCTTTGACCAGCTACATAGATTCTATAGCCTTTAGTATTTTCACCATAGCCCATGAAAATTCCCTTCTTTCCAGATGCACCCAATTTATTTCTTTTCTCTTTCGGCAGATGAAAATATACAGGGCTTCCAAAAATTCTAAAATGAGAAACATCAGGTTTCTTACCGGTGAACTTTTCTTCAGGAGTCTTGTAACCCAATGCTATACGACAGTGTTTGTAGTTTCAGCCCATAGAAACTTCGGAAGTCTTTGATCATGTAGCATGGCCCAGACAACTTCCACAATCGTGTGGTTCTTCCTTCCCGCCACACCATTCTGCTCAAGAGTACGTGGTGTAGTAGTCTCCCTCTTAATGCCAGCCTTAGATATGCCTGAGTGAACTAACTGTAATATATCAGAGGTCGTGCTTTGGCTTGAGGGTAATGCTCCCCTTTTGAGCTTTCCTTCGACACATCCCAGACATACACCTTCTTTCTCTACTTGGAATTCGGGCATCCCTGTTACCATCTGTCTTACATCGGGTAGAGCTTTGAAATGAAACCTCCAATGCCAAAGTTCAAACTGAAGAGTTGTGTCACAAGACATGACACCTAGCGGACTTCCATTGACCCGATATAATGAATCAACACTAAACCCAAGAGTAAAGGCATCTTTAACATTATTTTTCCATATACATGCCTTGCCATTTCTGAAGGTTACCTTGAAGCCTTTGTCTTCCATTGCCAAGATGGACACTAGGTTCTTTTTGAGGTCAGGTGCATTTAATACATCCTAGACTTTCTAGCCTTCTTGAATGGTTGTCCTCTTCCTCGATCCCGAGCTCTCCTCTTACCTTTGCTGTTGAATTTGTCATTCCTTTGATTTGCCATCAGAGAGATTTTGATCATCGTCCTGGTGTGAGTCCTTTCTATCAGGGCACTCCCTTGCATAGTGACTTGCTTTATCGCAGATGTAACATCGTCCTTTTCTTCCACCCTTAGGTCCAGCATTTCCTTTTGATTTAGTCCCAGAATTATTTCTTTTCTTAGCATGAGAAGAAAAGGCAGCAGGAAGACCTTTAGGCATGGGCATTTCTTGCTCTTCTTCCCTTGTTTCTTCTTGAATGCATCTAGCCATTAATTCCTTGAAACCAAGGATTACATTATAGTTCAGAAGAGTAGTCTTGAACACGTACCATTCGGATGGTAATTCTCCAAGAGTCGTGGGTTTCCCAGTCTATCGTAGATTTCCTTGGAGGTGTCCAGTTCAGAGATGTAGGCCACCAAGTGCTTATTGATAGAGTCCCGGATGATCTTCTATTTTGACTTCTTCGGTTTTCCATTTGTTCCATGCAGCAGCGGATGCATTTGATGGAGGCTCAACAATATTGCCTCTTACATGGTCCACCACTCCTGGATCTTCTAGGGTTAAATCGATAGACATCTTCCATCCATGATAGTCAACTTTCTCACGGAGCTTGTCTTCGGTAGGAAAGAGTGTTGAGGACCCCATAGTTATTTTAGGATAGCCTTGCCAATCTTCTCTTTGGTGATTTCTCTTGCTCTTGCTCGGACTTTGTCTTCACCTCAGCTTTGATACCATGTTGAATTATGGTATGTTCTATGCTTATAACAGTTTACTTCTTTTTCTTATTATATTCCACAGATTAGCAATCACATGTACATAAAGTAAAGTGCAAATAGAACATTAAACGATCGATAGAAAACAAGCCAAGACAAGAGACACAAGATGTGGCAGCTAGCCAGGGACAAACCCCACAATGTGTGGGGAAACCCTTTGATCAAATCTTCTTTTATCTTTAATAATTCAGCAGAGAGAAATAGTACAGTAAATCTAATTCATATTAGCAGTAGCAAACCCTAGATCAGCAGCATCAACATTAGCGGCTTCATTATCAAACTAGGGCAGACGATATCTCACAAACCGACCATCGGATTGACTTCATTCCACCACAAAAAGTTGTGGCTTCCAGAGGAGGTTCAGATGAACCTACAGCGCAGTTCAAATGAGGAGACCTTCTAGGCCACGCAGGTCAATCTTTACTTCTGTAGTTGCAACTTCAGTTTCAGCAGTTTCTGGCTTCAAACTAGGGCAGTCGATATCTTGCAAACCGTTGATCGGATTGACTTCATTCCACCACCAAAATTTGCGGCTTTCAGAGGAGATCCAGATGGACCTACAGCGTAGTTCCAAAGAGGAAATCTTCTAGGCCACGCAGGTCAATATTTGCTTCTGCAGTTGCAGCTTTAGGTTCAACAGCTTCCGGCTTCACATGTGTGAGAGAGAGACCCATTTCTACGCAGTAGAGAAGAGACTCATTTCTGCGCAGTAGAGAGAGAGAGATGTGATGAGAAGAGTGAATGCAAATGAGGAAAAGTCCTCTTATATTTATACACAACGTTGATGTTTGAATAAATGCGACTGTTGGGCTTCTGAGCCTACATGAGTTGTAGGTCGGCTTGATAATAATTCCATAGTCAAAATAAATTCATATCTCCATGAATACTTATCGGAATCGGATGATATTTATATCAATCCTACACCTCTCGACGCGAGGAATCTAATAAAAATATTATCAGCCATGAATAAGATGACCCACATGAAGTTTTTCCCTGGTTGCCAATTTTATCATGTTGCTAGTAATTGCATTTGTCATTTTGGGCCAACTTAGCCCTTGTGTGATTTTATAAGCAAGGTTGAGAGATTAAAGCATATTTTTGGTTTTGTCATAAAGCTTAGGTTCCTAGGAATGCACAAAGAGCCTTTGCAAACAATATGTGACACACAACTCTCTTGAAAGGTTGCTTTGTTAAGAGAGAACATGTTGTAGACTATTGATTTCAATATGGTTTCGCATACTTGCAAAGTTGAAATTTTATTTCATATTTGGAAAACCAAAAATTACATGTTGATTAGACACAAAACAAACATTATGTTTTTGTTGACTAACAAGATCTATGTTATGCTCAATCCTTTGTTGCAAACCCAAGTTCAAGTGATATATTCTTTAGATTTCAAGCATATGTGACAATTGTTAAAGCATTGGGGTGACACCCCTTGCAGTGTGAGTACTATCCCAATATGCCCAAAGGCAAATGTAGATGGCCATATAGCCTTTGTATGACCACTTTGCTTGAAAATAACTCCTTGGTTGATTCACCTAACATGAGGACATAGGGATATGGGTGTTTGACGCAAGGTACATAAACCCCCAAAACATGATACATCAAGGCACATAAATATAAAAGCACATGAATTATGAATAGACATAAAATTATAAATTTTGCGAACAATTAGAAAATAGTTGCATCAAACACATGTTGAGACCCATATGCATACATGTTTTGAACATTTTTTGGTATCTCTCAAGTTTTACAAATGTTGGGGGCATGTCTTGAACAGCTACATCTCCCACAAGTATTTGATATGACATTCTATAGTGAGTGTCCAAATGTCTGATATACTATAGACGTGACAGGCATGAGGGAGTATCTAGTGATCTAACTCTTTGGTTTTACTTATTATTGTTTTGATTAAGTAGTTGACATTCTATAGTGAGTGTCCAAATCTCTGATATACTAGAAACATGACATGCATGAGGGAGTATATGGTAATCTAACTCTTTGGTTTTATTTATTATTGTTTTGATTAAGCTTCATTTTTCTTGAGCCAAGGGGATTGGCTCAATATAGGATAGGAAAAGGAATGTGGTTTTTGTTCTTGCAATGCTTTTTGATCTCATACTCAAGGCAAAGTTTGCTCTCAATTATGAGTGTTGTTTGGATGTGCTCAAATAAACTAGGTGGTTGTATGAGATATTGGATGTCAAAACAACCTTATAATAATCTCTAGTAGAGCACTTCTAGATGATATTTTGAGAAGGGAAAACCATATCCAACCATACGAGCATGAAGTCCTCAACCAGCTTTTGGTTTGATTAGATGAAATGATGTCATCTTGTCAGTCAACCTTTGAATCCATGAAATGATTATTTTCTCGATACTCTTGAATAGGATTTACTATACTATTGGTTTTGAACAAATAATCATTTTATGTATTGAGCATGACACCTTTGACTATACTAGAATAAGTAGCTTAAAGTAGACAATTAGAACCAATGCACAATTTTCTCATGGCAGTTGACCCCATTTTGACTAGGGACTTTGAACAAACACGAGTGGAACCACTTTCCATCCAACAAGTTTACACAGTAGCCTAAATCAAAGATTTCCCACAAAAATCCAACAGAATAACTTTTTCATGGAGTTGTAGATCCAAAGTGTTGGGATTGCATGTTCCAAAGGCTGTAACAGTTGTCGAGGCCACTGAATCAATTAGTGCAATTGAAATCTGCGAATGCAATTGATAGCCTTGAACAAACATGGGTGGAACTCCTTTCAATCTAGCAAGTTTACAGAGTCGCATAAATTGAAGATTTTCCACAAGAATCCAGCAGAAAAAAAAAATCATGGGATTGAAAAGCCAAAGTTTTGAGATTGCATAATTAGGAAGCTGTAAGGGTTTCTGAGGCCACTGAATCAATTTGTGCAATTGAAATCTGCAATTTCAATTGATTTGAAAGCATTTTCAGCAAAAAATTGGATTGCCGAATTCTAGTGAGGCAGAAGGGAAAAATCATTGATCATTTATCATACTCCATGAAATACCGTGTTAAGTTATTGTATTAAGATAATGCAAATATAACAAAATGTAGTAGGACATCATTTCAATTATGACGATCACACTATAATTTACAAAATTAATTTATGTCTGCAAGTTTACATAATAGGCAGATTTTTTCATGGAATTGCAAATTGAAAGGGTTAAAATTGCATAATCCAGGCGCCACAAGGGTTTTTAGGCTGCTGAATCAATTTGTGCAATTAAATCTGCAATTTTAATCAATTTAAAGGTGATTTTCATCAAAATTGATTGTTGAATTCCAGAGAGTCCAGAGGGCCAAAGTCATTGACCAATTATCCTACTTCATGAGATATTGTGTAAATTATTGTGCATTTTATATGATATATAATGAATGCAACAAAATGCAGTCGGACACCAAGTCAAATGCAATCATTACTTTATAATTGACAAGATTAATGAATACATTTAGACTTAATAATTGAAATGAAAAAGGGACCTATCACTAAAAGTGAATAACATTCAACCCACAAACCAGGAAAAAGCATACAAGAAATGCTCTTACTATTACAAACAAAAGTCAATTTGAGAGATTCATGAGAATAACCAGTGTGCTCAAGAATTATAGATTCTTTGAAAGTCCTAGTAAGGCACAAATGACAATCATAAGATAGCGTTATTGATTCATAGATTAAGTCATGTATTGATGATGTTCTTAATTATATCTTTATAAAATAAAAATAAAGAAATGCAAGTAGCCTTTAACTTATTTGATTACATTAAAGCTCACAATGAAGGAATCCATATTGCATGGATTTTATATGCAATTAATATAACCAAGTTAGCTCTCATTCCTGAGACTTTGAACAACACTATTGTAACAGCTAGTGTTACTTTACACTTTCATTGTGAACAAAGAATCAATGGATTTGTTTTAGACAAATACCAAGTGGGAGGTCCATGACCATGATTGCAATAAATTTTGTTATTCTTCAAATTTCAAAACAATTCATGGTGAAACAGGGAATGAAGAAAATTTTAAAGCTGCTCTAAAAACAATAGTTTATCCTGATTCCTAAGTGAATCTAAGATCATGTAATAGTGGAACATCCTATATGGTCAGCAAAGCTCGGGGGGGCACAGGGACATAAATCTAAGGGGCAGTGAGAAAATAATGAGAAGAGTTAGGAGCTGGATTAATAATTTTTCAGTTTTTTTTTTTCCTTTTTGCGCACAGGGCAAAAATCTGCTGTAAGACTTCACTGGTGTACGACCACCTTGCTAAAGCTAGTGGAAGTATCCAGATCACAAGGTTATCCTGTTGGAAGAGTTGCTCACTTAGTCCTCTGGCACACAAGTTGCAGTATAAACAAATAATTTCAAGCCAAACCTTCTCTCATCAAGGATGTCTCAAAGACATCAATGGCCAATAATAAAGTACTTAAACTTCTGTCAAAGAATATTAAAAGAATGTTATTCAAATCCAATTTATTTGAATGCAATGCCAATGTAAGTGCTCAGCTAAACCTCGTCATCATAACTCTCAGCCAATCAGAACAGTTCAAGTAAAGCCCCAACCTTGCCTTGGTGAACATAAAGTAAAAAAGTGATTTCCAGTTAAGCCCCAAACTTGTCTTGCCTTGGTGAACATGAAGTGAAAAGTGATTTCTGGTGACGCCCCAAACTTATCTTGCCTTGGTGAACTTCAAGTGAAAAGCTATGTTGCACGAAACTTCTAGGAACCCGGCGTTTCATGCTGTACCAGTACCCAAAACACTGAAATGCTACTGAAACGCCTGAGTGGCGTTTCTTGATTTGGAAATGCCACAGAAACGTTTCGGTGGTGTTTCGGCCCAAATTTTCCCTTTTTCCGTCACTTTTTTGCTTATGGGGGCTCACTCAAGCACCCAAGAAGGGTGTGGGGCACTTTTATGGCCAAAAATTATTTAATCTACCACTAAATTTTATCTCTAATCACTCCACAAACTAATTTATCTTTAATCAATCCACGCTCTAGTTGCACTAAAAGAGCACCTTGTTCTATTTTTGCTAATGAAGATGAAGATGAGGACTATAAGGTATGTAATTGTACTTGTCATTAGCTCATGTTTTATTTCATTTCAACACATATAGCCATGTATAAAGCGTGATTTTGAATGTAAAGCCTCATGTATAAAGGCTGGTTTTCGAATCTTCGATGTGCAACCTCATCTATAAAGGATAATTTTGGATTTTGAATCATGTAATCATCTATGAGAGTTAATATAGACTGGGTTTTCCTTCTAAAATGTCATTTGTGTTTCATTTCTTGCAAGATAATGCATTAACTTATTTTTAAAAAAACTACATACATACATACATATTTATGACGATACGTTTCCATTCTCCGGGGGTCATGTTTCCAGCTGTACCTGTTTCGGAAACTTCCAGACATTTGAGCAATTCGTGCAACTTAGATAAAAAAATGATTTCTGGGGAAGTCCCAAACTTGTCTTGCCTTGTTGATGATGAAGTTAAAAATGATTTCTGGTTAAGTCCCCAACCTGTCTTTGAAGATCATGAAACATACATGGAACCATAGAAAGTATCCTTGTTTCAGAGTTGCTTTACCTAATCCGATGTCATGTCCTCAATTGTTTTTTGTTAATTTCCAGTTAAGCTACATTGAGTGCATTTCCCTTGTACCAGGTTTCATTTTTGCATTTCTTACTCATGCTTTGATTGGACATAGTTCAATCTCAGTTACTGATTATTGTTCTGACTATTATCTTTATCTTTTTTCTGCCTGCAGTTGTAAACCTTCCTGGTTATCGTGACTTAGAAATGTTCTTCATGTGAGTCTAGGTCTGATGCCCCTACGCTTTTCAGTTCACTGTATTCAGAAAGCTCACGCAATATAATTGTCTACCTATACAGGATAAGATGTTTTATTGTGACCTTGCTATTTCATGCTAGTCGTCTACCAAAGCTTTGTATGTAGAGAATTAGTCCAGTTCTCTCTGCATTTTGTCTTCTTCATTTTAGAATAGAAATATTTAATGTGTATTATATATCAAAGCTAAAGTTGCATCAATCATTGTAGAAAATGGTCATAGCAATCAACAATTTTTTATCTTACAATAAAAGTGACATAAATAGATTTGCTTACACGATCACCTCAAACAGGAGCTCAGAATCCCAAGTCCTGACTGGAAACAAGAAACTGACTTTTACTACGAACATTGGTAAAATGAACACATATAACAGCAATAGCAAATTTTCAACACCTAGAGATGGTTGAAACATTCAACTCAACTTCTACCTAAACTTGAACATTTTTTCCAGTGTTCTTTATATAGTCTGGCCACCTTTCAGGCCATTTCAAGATATATGGTCCATGTGAAACATTATTGCTCTTCAGAATCACTAAATATTACTCAGTAGTTAGCTTGCCTTAGATGCTGCAGCAGCAGGGCGCAGAAGCAACAAGGACTTCTCTATATTGTTTATGGCTGTTCTAAGCGTGTCAAGGGATGCAGCATATGAAATACGAATGCAGTCATCATTGCCGAAGGCATCTCCTGGGACAAGAGCAACCTGCATTTATGACAAGCTTCAACCATCATCCATCCAATAAATAATAACAATAGTGATGAGGATACCAAAATTGCAAGTTATAAAAAATTCAGACAGTAGTAAGTTTTCCATAATTCCAGACCATGTAAAAATGAATGCAATGATATCAGATAACTGTGTCAACTCCAAATGGTCGCTGCACTATAATGAAAAGAATAACAATTACACATACTTGTGCCTTCTCTAGGAAGAAACGACAGAGAGCTTCTGAGCCATTGATAACACCAAAACCTTCCACTTCAGTTCCATAGTAGGAACTAAAATCGGGAAATAAATAAAAAGCACCCTTCATTAGAAGAAGAAACTAAATTAGTAAAACATTTCAAGGTTACTCCTACAAGGCTACAAGTCATAAGAAAATACAGTATTTCAACGAATAGGTGCATAATCTAGGACATATGCTCAAGCAAAATGAAGCATACCTGAGGCACTGGTAATTTAACACCCTCCATGGCTTGCAATCTTTGGACTAAGAAGTCTCTCCTCTCCCTGTATGCTTTGACCATAGTAGACACTGCTTCACTACCAGCATATCCCAAGGCCAAAGCAGCAACCCCTGCTTTCTGAGAGATACTGCTAGCACCTGATGTGGACTATAAGTACCAAGGACATTCCAACAGAAGCCTATAGTCAGCCAGTGCCTAATGTACGTGAACAATGTATTTTTATGATAAAACACTATATGGTCTGAACCCTGAAGGAGGAAATAAAGTGTAAGGGAGTGCTAAATATTGGAAGGCAGTCTAAAACTATTTCAACTAGTATGTCACAAATTCATTGAAGACAAATATATGCCATTCAGTAATCCAACAAACCTGGCTCTGAATTCTTCCACAAGCTGTAACAAAGTGCTTTGGTCCTGCCAAGTACCCAAGTCGCCAACCTGTCATTGCAAAGGCCTGGAGACAGGATACTTCAAATTTTATAAGTCACACTCTCCAAGAAATTCAAACAAGTCAGTTACAGTCCATTCACATTCATGCTATATACAAATAATTCTCAGGCTATCATTGCTTAAGAGGATTATTGGATTAATACTACTAAAGGTTTTTAAGTTAATAGCAGAAAATTAATTCATTATATATGACAAAGACCTCATGTTTTAAGGTGGTTTGTCCCTACAATTATAAAAAATCATGGCATGGCCCTCAGTGTTGATGTTTGAATCTCAAACGAGTAATGATAAAAGAATTACCTTAGAGAATCCATTAACAGTCAGTGTTCTTTCCCACATTCCTGGCAAAGAAGCAAAGCTCGTGTGCTTTGCTGGTGGATACATAATGTGTTCGTAGATTTCATCTGACAGAACCTGAAAAAAATCAGAAGAGGACATGTCAAATAGGCTCCTTAATTCCACAAATTTCAGCTTGCTGGATACATCAGCAAATAGCTACAATCAGGTTAATGTATTGGAAAGAAGATTGAATGAAAGAGAACATAACTAACAATGAAAGAACATTCTTGACAAATTTTGGTAACTAACCAGTAACTTAGGATGCTTTGCAACAATTTTTGCTATTTCTTCTAGCAATTCTCTTGGATAAACAGATCCAGTTGGGTTGGAAGGTGAACAAAGAATCAATAACCTTGACTTTTCATTCAGCTTTGAAGAAAATACTTCTGGATTCAATAGAAAATCATCTGATAATAAAGTTGGAATTATCACTGGAGTTGCATCTGCTAACCGAGCCATTTCAGTATAGCTTACCCAAAATGGAGCTGGAATAATAACCTGAAACAAACTAACAAGAGAGAATTACAAATACATGGACAATTAACAAGAAGGCCTATTTGAATAAACTAATCCCCATAGCCTGATTTAGAAGACACAACTGATGTACCCAAACTTAAACATTATAGAGAGGAAAAACTTAAAAGCTGCGGACAACAATCATAAGTGAAATGAATTTGTACAGGAGCCGGTCCACATTCTAGTTTTATGAAGCCAAAAGAAGTTCTTTAAGGGTCATACCAGATGTCTGTTTCATATATGAAAAGATATACAGATGAAAGCATTTAACACTTGAGATTGTCTGTTAAGATAGTTGTTGACTTGGATATTTTAAATTATACTTTAGTGGACCAAGATAACTATTATTTGAGATCCTAAATCACAAAGTGCACAAGCAATCAAGCATATTTTAACCACATGACAACTAGGCATTATATCAAACATTTGAAAAATGAACCTCTTTTAACTATAATCCATTGCTCTCACAGAAAAGGCTGGAAAGAAAACCCATGTCATCCATGTTAAGAGAGATAAATTACAAGAGTTTTTACTTGCTAGGATTTTAGAGATCCTTTCTTCTACGAGAAGCTGTCTGATTCTTTATCATTGTCAAGTATTTTCAGAAGGCTGCTGATTAATCTAGATTCTAGTAAATAAATCTCCCTCCAAGCTTAACACTATACTGCTAATATTTCCCAATATCAACATGTACCCGTCACAACTCCTAGTATCTTTAAGGTTCCTTGATCTTTTCATTCTCGAGTTAATCTTGGACCCAGTGTTACTTGGGAGTAGGAGCGAAAGCGGGGAGCGGGAGCGAAAATGGGTGCGGGAGCGACATTTTCAAAAGCTCCTGGTTTGGGAGCGAATCCTAGAGCGATTTTTATATAATATATATATATTATATTTTGACACATATATGTCAACAAAAACATGTAGAATGATGAATTAGATATAAAAAAAACATAGATTGATCATTGAACCATATAACATCAATCATCTAGAAGTTATAATCCTCATCAACCACGTCCACAAGTTAGTAACATACAACATCTTGAGTCTTGTGAATCATGATTCATCAATCTTAAAGTTTCAATTTCAAGCTTTCAAAATTGAAAATTCAATATACAACATTTATCATCTTTGATCACCAAAGTTGCACTTGTAAGCTAAGTTTAACCATTACAAGAAATAATATCTAACATGAAATGAAATGTTATAAAATGAATTATGAAATGAAATGAAACAACTTTCACGAAGCATCATATTCATAATTCAGAATCATTACCAATGAGTTATAATTGCCAACTTCAAACTTCAAACTTAAATTGTCACAGTCATATATTGTTTACAAAAAATATCATTATGATATGAAAGAGTCAAGACTCAACAGTTATGAAAACTAATAGAAACTAGAAAAGACAAGTAAACTGTAAATCTATTATCTACTACTTCATGTGGCCCTTGCCACGAGAAGTGTCTGATGTATGAGCAGGTCGTGGTGGTCTTCTAGGAGTCTCCTCCCGCACAAACCAACGACCAAAACCAGAAGGCACATGCCCTCCACGTGAGGGTGTAGATGGAGGCAGCGACAGCAAAGGAACAAGACTCGGAACTCGAGCACTGCTACTAGATGGTGGAGGTGGCATAGTTATTGCTTCATCTTCCTCTCTCATAAGTTCTGCTTCCAGTTCTTCAAGATGTATAGTGCCATCCTCCAAATTATCATCCTCTGGGTGGTTGTCCCAAATTTTATATGTTGGATCCTCATAAGCCCGATCACAGTAATGACTCAACAACCTCAAGTTGTAGTGCACATAAACCAAGCTTTCTGCCCGGTTTTCATTGAGTCTGTTTCTTTTCACATTATGTATGAAGTTGTAGGTGCTCCAACACCTCTCTGCAGAAGAAGTATTTACAACCTGCGAGAGAACCTTTTTTGCCAATTTTGGCAAAAGTCCCTAGCCGCCATATGATTCCCACCATGTGAGAGCATCAAATTTGTCTCTATCTTCCATTGCATGAAAGGTACCAAACAAACCAGTGCAACTGAAGTATCTGCCTAATTCAAGACGCACACTAGCACATTCCTCCCTGTCAGGTATCAACTTTTCTAATGCTTGCAAATATCCTGTAGATACCTCTTCATCTATATGGGGTTTGACCCTAACCCCACCCCCTGGTGCAGGTTGGCCCAACCAAGATGCAGAGTAGTATTTTGGCATAAGGATATGTGCCAAGCAATGTAGTGGAACATTAAGTTTATCCCACTGTAAACACATACAATCGTGAATTAGTTTATACAAGTTGGGATCATTGTTATGAACAATATCTTTTATTTGCCCCAACATGGTATCCATCTGCTCATACACCTCGCCAATCATTGGTTTATCCGTACCTGCAAACCAAATCATGTGATAAACGGACTTGGTGAAATCCAATACTTGCCTCACACGTGCCCAAAACATACCATCAAGAGCGGCCTCCTCCACCTGTTCAAAAACTTGCCTATCAGCTGCATTTGTAACCCTTTCCTTTAATACCTGCCAGTGTGGACTTGATACCATGCTAGCCAATGACTCTTTTACCTTCAAAAGGCACCTGAAGGTGAGGTAATAGCTACCAAATCTAGTCCTCGCAATCTTCAACAACTCTAATCTTGAGTGACTGCGGAAAAGGCCATGGGTATTGCTATGATTTGTAATAAATTTTATCATTTCTTTGCCTCTCTTGTACAAATTACCAATCCATTTGTATTGTTCGTTTTTGTTCTTAACAATATCATGCATCAAAAGGTTCATTGTGTGAACCAAACACCCAGACCAAAATATGTTGGGGTATTTATCCTCAATAATTGCTTCCGTTGCCTTACAATTAGGAGCATTATCAGTGATGACTTGGATGACATTGTATGGCCCAATACGCTCAATTGTTTCAAGTAATGGTTCTGCAATGTTGATGTCGGTCTTGAACTTGTCTGAGTAATCATATGCTGAAAGAAAGATGGCACCACTAACAGACACGGCAAATACATTTATCAATGGCTTGCCTTTTACATTTGTCCATCCATCAGAGATAATGGACACCCCATGTTCAATCCAAGAACTTGTCATTATATTCAAAGAATGTGATATTTTTGCTTTTTCATGATCAAGTCCAACAATTCTTGCCTTGTCCCTAGGACTCTTGTATCCTTTAGGGGCATCATTTATGGCAGAAACCATTTCGTGCCAATAAGGTGAGCGAAGAACATTGAATCGTATCCCACATGCATAGAGAAACCTGTAAACTTTTGAATCCACATCATTCCTACACCCTTCATCAAGGAAACTTGATATGCTTCTACGCCTTAAACCTAGTGACCCTATGCCTCCATATCCACTGCCTTGGGAGGATGCTGAAGGAGTTCTTTGTGCATGTGATTGTGAGCTTGGTTCAAAGAAACCCTTTGATTTTTTAGATTTGTATTGGGCTTCCTCCTCTTCCCTTATGTATTTGGCTCTATCTGCTGCTGACACACCTGAACAAGTTTTGATTCCTATTTGTTTATCTCCATCCCATGGCCTTTTCCCGCAAAGGTGCTTTCTGGCATGGGTGTATGAACCTGTGTAATTATTGTTGCAATGGGGGCAATGAAATTTAGTGGTTCCACCCCCTTTCCCTGCTTCAGGCCTATTAACATATTTCCACAATGGAGTTTGGTCTTGTTTAGTTTTTTGAGCTGACTCATGTTCACTCTCCTCCAGCTCCTCCTCACCAGGGTTTTCATCAAATCCACTATGACCCCCTTCTTCATCCCCTTCTTCATTTTCAACCCTCCTTTTTCTACTCTCCAACACCATAATAACCAAAAAAGGAACCAAGAAGAAGAAAATGCCAAGAAATATAACCATGATGTTTGAATCTGCAAAAAAATGGAATGGGAATGGGAATGGGAGAAAAAAAATTATTTATTTATAATTTTATTTAGTAATGATTCATGAACATTAAAAAAAAATTGCTAGAACCTACCTCTTTGGCCTCCAATCTCCCCTCCTTGCTTTCTCTTGCTCCTTGCTCCTTGGCACTTGCTCTCTCCTTGCACCTTGCTCCTTGCTCTCACTCTCACTTGCTCTCTCTTGCCCCTCACTCTCTCTTGCTCCTCACCCTCTCTTACTCTCCTCTTGCTCTCACTCTCTTCTAAAATAATGAAATTGATTGGAGGGAGGGTTTATTTATATTCCCTCCCTCCCTTCCCTCCCTTTTTCCCCCAAAACCAGCGACGCTTTATTTTTTCCACCGGCTTCTTTTTTTTCCGCGCACGAATTTTTTTTGTCGCTCACCCGCTGGGAGCGGTCAGGAGCAGTCGAGAGCGGAAATTTTTTTCCGGGAGCGATTTTGGGAGTACGCTCCCGCCCGGAGCGCAGATTGGAAGCGGGATCGGGGGGGAGGGCACTCCCCGCAACACTGCTTGGACCTAGAGTGAGCTATCTAGTCCATGCTTGTTTCTGGATGTTTTATTGCAATAACATCCATCATGCTAAATCACAGGACACATGGACATGGGGATTCTGTCTGACAGAAGACACATAGACACCCCAAATCTGTAGTAGCAAGATTTGAACATCGATATAAATACAATTACAATTCAGTGTGGAAAAGATACATAACGAAAAAAGCCTAGTATGACTCCCGCACAGAAGTATACTCGGTAATGATCACTGTAGCATAGAAATACAAGTACATAAAATTAGCGCTATCTATTAAACAAGGCTCTAAGGGGATGAATCAGGAAAGAAAATTATCATTCATTCTGAATTAAGACTTAGAAGCTGAAGTACCTGGAATTATTTCTGTTGGAGGTAAAATGCAGCACAAAGAGATAACCCATAAATGCATTGAGATTAGCAAAAAAGCAGCCCATAAATACATCTAAAGGCCTCTCTTGATAGATTTCAGGTGCTCGTGAAGCAGAGCAATAATCACTTGAATTGGAAAAACTTCGGCCTCGGGATGCATAACTTACAATAGATCAGAGAAAATAACACATTCCTTGAAATCTGTCAATTTTTTTTATAGGGTTTTCTTCTTTGGAGGTTTTTGGGTCTTTTTTGCCGTTCATGGGTTGGACCCCATACCATATCCATACATGAAAATTGCTGCCAAATCTCTCTGCAGCAAAGCCTAAATCTTTGCTACTATGCTTGCAACGCAACACAGGAAACATGTATGTATACAATGATAGCATATGTAGGTACACACACAGCAAACTGGAGTGTATAATGTTACTACCTTATTAAACTGGACCCCAATCACTGGCCTCAAAACAGGGGCCCCACATTTAAAACCCCTCTAGAGTTAATTTAGAATGTTGGCTCTCCAAAGTCATTTTATTAATTTTCTTTCGAAAATGGGTTTCAGTTTGTCATTTGACATACTGTAACTGTGGAGAATTTTCCCTTGTTTGACTTTGCAGAAAAAGATAGTTTAGGATGGGTCAAAGCATACTACAGCAGCAGGAACAATGAAAGGTCAAAGCAAACCCTTGACTTCCCACATAAAATAGTAATTAATTTTCCCTGAAAATAATCTGTTTCTTGTCACTCAGATAAGAACCTGGGTGGTTGGGAAATAGATGCAATTGATCTTACCTCATCACCCGGTGAACAAACTGCTAAAACAGCTTGCATGATGCATTGTTTTGCTCCGTTACTAACCAATATCTGGTCAGGTGTATATGAGAGGCCATTTTCCTCTGTGAATCCAAGCAAGCAGTCTTGTTAATTTTCCAATCAGAGAAAATTATTTGTGACAAATAAATGATTATTTTAGAGGTCCCAAGAAACAAAATCCTGAATGAAACGATTAGGGTAGAGTGAGAAAATAACCTTTTAACTTATGACAAATAGCAGTTCTAATCTCCATAGTTCCTGCATTAGGTGTATATCGAGTATAGCCATCCTGAATTGCCTTAATGCCTGCCTGAATCCAAGGGCATGTCAGAGTAGGGCAAACCATCCCAAATTGTAGACACTGAATTATCCTCTAAGGTTAGTGAATGTATAAATTTATCATTAGGTGTGGACTACTCACCTCAGCTACTGCATCTGGTGTATTAAAATCAGGTTCACCAGCTGCTAATCCAATAACAGGAACTCCAGCTTGCTTAAGTGCAGTTGCAAGGTCTGTTATGGCCATTGTCTTTGATGGTTTAAGGGCTGCCACCCTTGGACTCAGTGAGATATCAAGTTGTGGTACACCATTTCCACTGTCCGTCTCAGCCATGGCTCTTATGTTGAACAAGCAACAGCTCCCCTTTTTTCCAAACGTCCTATACATATATCACAGAACCCAAGAAATATTACATGTATATAATGTTGGAAATCTGGTTAGATGCCAAAATCTTATACTGTATCGCATTATCTAACAAAGAACAAGCATGAGTTGCCTAACATTAATTGAATTCGAAGTTTAAACTTCATTGCTACCACCATACAGATTTAGTCAATGTTCTACCAAGTTTCTGTGACAGGGAAGCACAGGAGCAGGGAGACGTACATGGGGATGTGTGGAAGCACCCCCAAATTTTCGGGAAATTCAGGGGGGCAGGGGGCCATACAGGTGCCTACCATAGGGGTCCCCACCTCTAAAAATATAAATATAAAAACAACAATGATAAAATCCCAACAATAACAATTCATTCCATGCAAATTCATCATTGTGCAATGTTAATAATAAATGGAAAACAGTTAAATAGTACTAAATTCGAATTTGTAAATGATATAAACATGATTCATGATTCAGATTCAGATTCAGAGATAAATAAGTTGATTCATAAGCCACAAATGGAACAGAAATAGTAAAATATTGATACATTGATTTAAATTCATCATTCTAGAATCTAATTAGTACTAAGAAAAATAGTAGATATTGAAGTCTGAAATAGTAAATTGAAATTACTCAAACTCAAAAATAGGAGTGACATGTCAAAGACTCAGTCTGGGGTCATTAGTATCTAGAGTGAAGACTCTAAAGTTAAAACTGAAGATTAACAATGGACAATGAACATTGAAAATAAAATGAGCATCAAGTAAAAGTGAACAAAAGGTAAATAAAAGTGAAAGTGGGGTAGGAATTTTTTATATATTGTTTTTATTTTTTTATTTTTTTAACCTTTATAAGCAAAAAATTGGGAGGATGCCCAAAAATCCCCCTTTCATGGGTGGACACCTGGAAGCACTCATTTTCTTGGAGAGATGCCCAAAAATCCCCCTTTCATGGGTGGACACCTGGAAGCACTCATTTTCTTGGAGAGATGCCCAAAAGTCTCTGTTGACCACTGGAGTGGCACCTGATGATTATATGAAAAACTCCATGCCCAAGGATGCTCGAGAGGACACTTGTACCATCAGTTATCATTAGCCAATAGAGTTTTTTAAACTCTACTTCTATTTTTCATCATCTTTCTTGTACTCAGATTCCACACCCTACGGAGAACTGGAATAAGTGATACTAGTAATGATGAGTTTTGAGTCTATAACAGGCCTAGGATATTGGGACTCGATCAACAAATGAGTACACATTGGAGTGTTTTTTTTATCTGGTTAATTATCCCTTTTTTCCAGAGGCAGATAATTTTCTGGGTTTTTTCACTCACTTTTTACTCCAAAGCCAAGGTGACGGTTTGAAGGTTGAACCCCTAACACATCTTACTGTCTAGAGTCGATATATATTACCATACTAGATCACACAAAATTTCATGGAATTTGGTTAGGTCTAAGTAATTATTTTTTAATTTTTTAGATTTTCCGCACTGCGGAAATCGCTAATAAAATTATACTTGTAATGTAATAAGTGATGTTTAAAGAAGTTGTATGGGGTATGAGTAATGAAATTTGCACCTCTCACCCTCAACTTTCTACTATGACACACTTTGATGGGTTAAAAATGTGTTTTAAACCCTCAAAACCCACTTTTCCTAAGTTTAGTGGGAAATCTGGCAATTAATTAAGCCAGAAATTAAATAAATGAAGAAAAATAAATATCCACACATGCTAAAATGTTGTGGAAATAGGGTGGAAAATTATGGGGAAGTTAAAGTGAAGTCTCAAGGTGATGTGGACTCCTAAAATCAAGAAAATGACATGTGCTCAAATATAATCGAATTTCTAGCGTTAAATGAGAAAGCTGCTTACTTGAAAATTCGAATTTGTGAAGTTTATGCACATTTGGAAGGATTTGGGAGAATATTTGGTAGAGATTTTTGTGGGAAATTGTCCCCACATGGGTTAGCACCCATATACACTTGTCATTCCATCATAAAATTCGAATTTGGCACATATGAGAAGAAGAAAATGATGTCCACTTGCCAAAATTAGATTTTTACACTTGGCATTGGAGCTCCATTCAACAAATTCGAATTTCTTTTTGGGATTGTCACCTCATGCCACTTGTTTAATCACTCCTACATTGGGATTGGCTCCCATAGTTCTATATAATAGAGCCTTGAGCTCTCATTTGTATATATTTGTTACTAGCTATTGTGCTTGCGGAAGCGCTGGTGCCTTGTACACTTTCAAAAATATCAATAAAAACTTTGGGATTTCATTCATGAGATGTTCCTCCTTTGGGAGTGTGTGATGAATTGTTGATCATTGGTATAATTCTTTTTACTCATGTTTTGATCTAATTTGTTTCCATATGTTCTTATAGATTTGTTAATGTAGAGCTATCTTGCATTGACATTTGATTTAAAAGTATGCTCTAGGTATAGAATGCTCTAGTTGGTTTAAATAAATTTCTAGAGTTTCTTATCATTGTTTATTGCTAAATCTATATGGAACTAATTCTTGATTGAAGTTTTGTATAGGGAACATCTTGTTGGGATCACAAAATCAAGCGTGAGGGGAAGTCTTTGGAGAGACCAACCCACTCTTGATACATTCTTAAAGAAGCTCTCATTTGTTCTTTGACACTACATAGTCTTATCTTACAAAGTTGTTTTGCAAGGGTTTTGGCACATAGCTTGTACACAAGCCAAGAACTTCTAAATTTAAATTTCTTTTAAAAAACATTGTACTTGATTTCTTTCATTTGCTATCTAAGAGCTTGAAGATGGCTAAGCAAAAACGAGAGTTTACTCTCACTCTTTAGCTTAGCCTTTATAATTGTACATATATATTTTATCTTGTTGATTTTTTCACTAATACTTAACTTATTTTGCAGTCATTGTTTGGATTGTTTGCTAACACCTATGTGGCAGATTTTGAAGAGCAACCTCCCGCAACATCTAACAAGTGTTTGCAGGACCTTTGCAAATGTTGGGGGTTCAATTTCCAAGTATGTCATGAGCCCTTTTGAGGCTTCTTTTGGCCATGTCAAGTTCACTAGAGGGCTGCCCATTTTCTTCTCTAAGCCATGGGAATTTGGAGGAAACTCACACCTTGTTTCCCTGGCATAAGTTTTGTGAGATCTTGTCACTACTTTCTCAAGGAAGGAGGTCTAGTGTCCAAGTTTCAAACAATTATTATGAGGACTTTAAAGGGCCCTTTCCTCGTTGTAATATTAATAAAAGATCTAATTTGCTTGTGGGAGCTTGGGATTTCTTCCATGGTATCCTATCTCCCCATTTAGAGGGAGGTTTCTCTTGGGTGGATTGACATTTGCATGGTTTAAGCTTTCATACTTCATTCACTTACTTGCATGTTTTAATTGGGAATTAACACAACCTCACTATCACATTTCATTAAGTTAAAGTTTGTTACAATTATATTTGAGCTTTGCATTCTATACCTCATTGTTGCTTGAAGCTATAAGCTTACATTTTACTTTGGGCAATTCATCATTTACATGCAAGCAGTTTATATTTTTAACAAACTTTGATTCCTTTCCATTTACCTTAGTAAATTGTTTCATGAGCACTTGAATACATGCTTCAATTTTATGCTACATTGTTATCTGGAATATTGGAGCAATTTATTGTCAGCCTATTTGAAACAAATTTTACTTTCAAGCAAATTACTTGTATCATTTTAATTCATTGATGAAACACATGCAACAGTTATAAGCTAATTTTATTCCTCCAATTGAAGTTATTATTGCAACTTATGTTGAACACTATTTAATTTTCAAGCGTTGCAAATCAATGACAATCTCTTTGAAGCATTTGCATGTATCATTATTTTAATTTGGGGAATTAACATAATTTGCATTTCATCTAGGCATTTTAGTGTAGGAAGGCTCCAAGCTTCATTAAAACTTTACCTCCAACATAAGTTGGTTGAAGTAGACATCTTAGGGATCCTCTACTCCGCTATTGACTCCTCACTGTGAGATCCATATCTTTGAGCGAGGGTGAGGTCTGAGGATTGAAGAGTTAAATTGTAAACTTGTTGTAGAGATAGTTAATAAAATTAACCAAGAGCACTTTCCATTACATTTACTTTACTGTCTTTTGATGGTTTGAGTTTTCATATGCAAAGTCTATTTCAAAAACAAGTATTGTAATCCTTTCAAACTAGTGCTTCATTTTCATGCTTCAAGTCTAATTGCATATTGATGTCTTGGTTTAGCACTTCCTTTTTTTTTACATTTCCAAATGAGTTACTAATTGTTGGGTTTTGACAAGATATGTTTCACATGTTTTGATTTATAAAGTTGATTATCTCAAAAGCATTTTGTATCTTACATATCTTGTGCTAACAATTTTTTTTTACATTTCAAGTTTACTTTGCTTTCTCTTTTAAGACCATTGCATTTTACTTTGAGAAAATATATCTTTTGAGCAAATTCCTTATAAGGCATTGGTTTTATGGTTTTTCTCATGTTAATGATTGGCATTATTATTCCAAGTTGCTCACATCATATTTGGTCATAAATCCTTAAAAGTAATCCATTTTCACTATAACACTCTCCTAGAAACTCACATCTTTTAACTTAACTTTTCATTAGGGACCACCCCCCTTAGCTAACCTAGGAGATAGCTCAAACGGAGAGAGTCGGGATTAGTGTGACAGCCCCTTCTCTGAATTCCCTGCCACCAACCACACCTTGTGGCATTGAAGGCTTTTCTCACTGACTTGTAGGTAGGTGTAGGCGGCAAGGTCAACAGTCCCCATTTTGGAGAAATGCATCCCCCACATTGAGGAAACATTTTCCCCTGTGTTTCCCCATGTTTCCCCAAAAGGGGGATGTGGGAAACCATTTCCCTAGGTGCCATCCCCACCCTTTTCGAGAGCATGGGAAACGTGGAGGAGCACCCCCTACTTTGGGAATATGTCCACGTGGAACACTAGATTTAGTCCCAGATGTTCTAAGCAATCATGTTCGCTAGATGGCCTAATGAGTTGAAGGGTTTTCAGTGTTCACAAACAATAAAACAAAGCAGATTCCTACCCAAGTATAGTGCTTCATATATTTCCCTTCAGAGTAAACATACAAGAAGCAATTGACATGGCCATTTATGAAAGTGCAGGCCAACATGTGCCAATCTGCAATCATGAATTCAATCAGAGAATTGTCAAAGAGAATATTTGAAGAACGGTTTAGCCAATGTTTTAAATTGTACTATAAGCCTTAAGAGGGGGTGTTAGCGTATAAATCTCAGTTGATGTAATCTAAGAAAATGATAGATCATTTTTAGATAAAGGAATTACATTGTAAAGGTAGCACAACTGCCTTGCCAATGATATGAAAGGGGATCAACTCCATTGTACAATTTGACTTCATTGTAATAAAAGTGTATCTTTTACATGAGTTGGCTGAGCCCATTTCAAATCAGGATTTCTTGTATACTTAGAAAAATGGCATAAATGAAGAGCCTATTGGATCAATAGATTAGAGAAACAATGGCCATGAGGCAAGAGCAGTACCCTGATCCTTAGGAGAAGGATACAAGCATGTTATACTATCATGTTCTGAGGAGGATTCTGCCATCTACCATACTCTCTGATGGTAGATAATAAGCCTAGAGGTTTTCTCAAGAGGAAGAATATAAGCACCAGACTCTACTTGTAAAATACATTGAGAAAGGGCCTGTTTCCTTTTGACCGAGGATTGTCATCGATGTCAATATGGCAATATTCTAGATACTAGATGACGATATGAAGCCAAGGGGAAGCAGAGCAGATCCATGAAGAGACAGGAGCAAGGCCATCAGGATAGCCAAGCCATAAGCAAGAGGAGCTACAGGAGGAGCCATATATATATGTAGTATATATATGCCAAAATTGAGTTCTCAGAGCTACAGGAGCAAATAGAGCGAGCAGGACAGAGCACATATATATGCCAAAGAAGAGGAGCAAACGGAGGAGCCATATATATATATATATATGCCAAAACAGAGCCATCAGAGGAAGCAGATTACACAATCGGGTGCTATCGAAGGCCAAAACCCATCTATATATGCATTAACAAGCTATCGGCGCTACAGGAGAAGTAATATATGCCAAAGGTTCGGCTGCCAAAGGAAGAACTATCGAAGGAGTAGAGCTATCGCATATGCCAAGAGTAAGGTGCATTAGCGGAGGAGCATATAAACAGAGTTAAAACAGCGGAGCAATATATATATACAGGGTTAATGGAGTGGAGAATATACATATAAATAGGTGAATGCATTATCGAAGGAGAAAACCATATATATATATGCGTTTAACGCAAACAGAGGCCAAAAACCCATATATATGTGCTTAACACTATCGACAGCCAAAACTATGCATCCCCAGCAAATACACTATCGGAGGCCAAAACTCAAGTATATATGCCTTTACACTATCGGAGGCGGAAAGCAGACTTGAAATCTTATACACGAGAGTGTTGAGTCGTATCAAGTCCGGCACATAATATCGCATCGGGACTTCGGTAGCGGAAGTCATACAGTGTTAAGCGGCCCCTTTGCGATCGCTGATAGCGATACATATATATGCGGACCCGCCGCAACATTGCAATATAAGTTAATCTATTATCGCATCCGTCACAATCACATATGTTATGAAGCCTTGCCACACCCAAGCACCGATTGCGATGAACGTTGTGGACCCGATGCGACATCACAACTTGGCTTAATATAATATCGCGTCCAGTGGTGGATCGGCCGTCGGCCATCGGCGGTGTCATGGGCCCGACATATAAAGGACCGCCGGGAGTCGCGAATCGCCGATTGCGATTTAAGTTGCGGACCCGATACAGTTTAGATGCGGGTGTAATATTGCTTGAAGTCCGCCCCTTAGTCTTTTGACTGGTTTTTCTCATATACTCTGTGTAATGAAATATTTGGCTTGCGCAAGGTGTTTTAGGCCGAAAGGCTTATGATAGTCGTTCCGATGGTTCAGGAGGTTGAACATCAATTAAATGGGGTGATTTGTGGCGAGTGTGATTGCGATTGGGACACGACATCTCCGTTAAACTGAAAAAACCCTATGTATGTCCATAATGATTAGAAAATGAAACGTTGTTACGGTGTAATGCGTTACAATGATTTCTCTGAGTTTTCCTTGGACTTCTCTTATGAAGTTACGTGTCCATGGAGTATCAGTGAACTCGAACAGCTCATAGGAAGCCACAGCAATTGCGGAGGGAAGCCAAAGGATCAAGTGAGGCAAAGGAATCTACAGCGATGTAGGAGGAAGCCAAAGAGCCAGCGAGAAAGAGGAAATCGATAATCAGAGGATCAGGTATGAATAAAAACAGGAAAAACAGAGAACAATGGCGTCGTTGAACGCTGTTGAATGTTGTTGAAGGGCTGTTGAACGCTGTGGAAAATAAGCTGGAGGAGACAGAGGCAGCGAGAGGATCCAGCGGAACAGAAAGAGGGCCGAAGGGCCAACAAGGCAGCAGATAGTCGAAGGGGCAGTAGCCAGCACTGGTATTAAAGCATATGTGAATGTATTTCTGGGAAGTAAGATTGCAATAGCAGAGAATAGTGAGAAGCAGCCACACCTGCAACATTTACTGTGACTGGTAGAACAGAAGCTTGAAACAGAGAAGTGGTTCTTGTGTAGAGCTTGGTTGTCATTGATGTTGTAGCATGGAGACTACAGTGAAGCTGTAAACAGACAGAACTCAATAATGAAGAGTTCTGAGAGCAGAATATCACTATCAACTGTGCTTTGACAATATTGGGTCGGAACCCTTGGGGCTGGTGCCTCAGAAGCAAGAAGGATTGGAGTCCTTGGGGGCTGGTGCCTCAGAAGTAAGTAGGATAGGAGTCCTTGAGGTTGATGCCTCAGAAGTAAGAGGAATTGGAGTCTTTGGGATTGGTGCCCAGAGATTGGAAGGATTGAAGTCCTTGGGAGTTGGTGCTCCTAAGTCCAAGACTGGTGCCTTGGCGAAATAGAGTTGGAGCTCTGGAGGTTGGAGCCTCACAAAAGTCCAAGTTGGTGCTTGGAAACTGATTGCAACCATCTATATATTGTATCTATTTTACTACACAGTTTATATTAATAAAAGCATTTATTCTTGTTGTTCATCTTGTGTTCTGAATATATATGTTTTAACTGGTAAAACAATAGTCGGAAAAAGAAATACTGATTCACCCCCCCCCTCAGTATTTCCAACAATTGGTATCAGAGCCAGGTTCCTTCATTCAAGGCTTAACAGCTTGAAGGTTGACCTTTAGAACACAAATGGCGAAGTCAAGGAAGAAAGTCTCCAATCCTCCCAAGGATGTGTCTCCCTCTACTGCTAAAATAGAAGACAATTAATTTGAGGAGGCTCCAAAGCTCAATGGGAGCTTTAATATATGGGAAGAAAGAATGAGGAATTTCTTACAGACTCAAGGCATTGAAATCTAGAAATCAGTGATTAATGATAGCAGAATGGATAGAGAATCCAAGGCGTACAATGCAAAAGCAGTAAAGGCAATCTTGAATGGACTACCTGATTCTGTAAAGAACAATCTAGGAAAAGATTCATCAGCAAAGGGCATATGGGACAAACTTCATGATCTTCACTCAAAAGGAGCATTGACCATGACCATCAGTCAAGAAGATGATGGAAATCAAGAAGGAAATCCAAAACCCATCATAGAAGCTGAACATGAGAATGATGCCATCAAGGCTAAAACAGACCTAGAAGATGAAGAGAATGAAAAAGACTTTGTAGAAGATCTCCTCACTCAACTTATGGCTGCCATGGAAGAGATTAACAATCTGAAAAAGGAAAATAAGGAACTTAAGAAGATAGCACTAGCTGGTGACCAAGATCAAACAAGGAATGAAGAGCTTGTCAAGCTTAAGAATCAATTGAATAAAGCAAAGAAGCAGGAAGATACCTTGTCAAGTCAACTTGAACAAAGGCACAAGAGCTTGAACAAACTTGAAGAAGAGATTGGTCAGCACAAGGTAGAGGTCTCCTCTCTCAAGCCTCAACTACAAGAAGCAAGGAAACAAGCACAAGGAGCTGAAAAGACCATGGAAGCATTGGAAGTCATAGAAGGATAGGTTAATGAAGCAGGAAAGGAAAGAAACACCATGATCTGTCAACTGAAAGCAAAGGATGAAGAAATCTTCAAAATGAAGTCAGATATCATCTCCCTTAAAATAGAAGTAGATGAAGCTACTCATAGCAAGGAAGAAACTGAGAAACAACTTGCCAAGAAGAATAATGAGTGTGAAAGAATGGAAGAAGAGATTATCTTCCTCAGAACAAAGGCTGAAGGGATGAACAAAATCTTGAAGAGCTCTCAAGCCTTGGATGACATGCTCAGCTATCACAGATGTCCATCTGATAAATCAGGGCTCGGGCATGCAGGTGAACCCTCAAACAAGAATGAAAATGCTCTAAACAAAATAGATGTGAAGAAGCCAGAAAGAAATGGTGATGCTCCCAGTTCCAGCAAATGCAAGGAGAAAAATCAAGGCTACAAGAGATGAAATCCTGCTCCAAGAAGAAATGTAGATGATGTCAAAGATGCGAGAGGCAATGGTTATCAACAAAGGATCTCAAGGCAGAAAGGCTTCAGAAGTACATCAAGGAAACGTCCATCTCCCAGGTACCAAAGTTCATTTTTTGGCTATTGTTATTCTTGTACAAACTTTGGTCACGTGGCAAAAGACTGTAAAGCATATCATAGAGATAGATATTATAGTCCCTAACAATCTCCAAGAAACAATTTTGCAGGAAGAAATCATGAGTTCTTATTCATGAACAATGTAGAATGCTTCAAGTGTCACAACATTGGTCATATGGCACGTGATTGTAACTTAACTTGGGCTCTTACACAAGCTAGAACCATGCAAAAGAAGAAAGTTACACAAGTATGGAGAAGGAAGGAAATACAATCTGAAAGTCCCTTGAGCTCTCCAGCCAACAACATATGTCATTGGCCTGAATTTTGACAATCTAAGCATTTTATGAGAAGACTCTGCCAAAAGGAGATGATGCATACAGTTAGGGGGAGCCTGTAATTCTTGATCATTATCGCTGAAGCTTTTAATGAAAGGGTCCTTATGAAATCCTTCTTGAACTATATTAACAGTCATTCTTTGATAAAGATCATTTCTCAGGGGTACTCCATTGAAGCATATGATCCTGTAACCAGTCTTTGCACTGTTGTTAAAGATGTTTTCCACTTAATCACTAAGTAGAATTTGAAGCAACAGAGAAAGTCATCTAATGCTAGAGAAAATAGGGCAAACAACCATGGTGTTGTTATCACAGAAGTTTATGTCTTAACTTAGGGATTTAATGTGAGAACAGATAAATTCTGGACACTAATAGAGGCAGTCTTCAAACAAACAGATACATCTGGAATGGAGTTTGAAGTAAGATCAGCTGGCAGCATATAACAAACTGAAGCATTGAAAATAGATGCAAATCAGTACAATGTTTTTTAAAAGACAATCACAGATCGTATATCTAAATCTGCTAGCAGAAATAACATGTAGAGACATGTACAAGAACACAAGGAAAAGATGGCTCATAGGAAGGAGAATGTTGTGCAGTCAAGCATAACTTAAGCTAATACAGATCACTTAAGAAATATAGCAACAGTAAGGCACAACCCCTCACATTTTTGTCCAAATGCAATGATGATTGAATACTAGATGGCAGTAACTTAAGGAGAAGCACAGAGACACAAAGGAACTCAGATCTGAAGAAAGATAGCAAGAAAGACAATCTCAGGGGCATTTTCTCTTGATTCGGACTATGAAGGCCTCTCAATGTTACCTGTGGAGACAACAATATGGATTGAAGCATAAAAGCCTGGACTTGGACACTTGGTGTATAGCTATTTGAAATCTGATTGTAAGCATTGAAGTAGAGCACCTTTAAGTATTGTAGAAGCCATGATAAAGTAGATTTGAGACATGAAGAGGGAATAATGTGCAAATTGATGATAAAACATCAATCCTTCTATCTTGAGTAAAAAGAGGAAGAGCACTGCGACAGGGGGAGTCACAGACCCATGAAGATCTACCATTCATGAAGAACAGAAGCAGTTTGATAGGGGGAGTTCCAGAGCACTCCTTTGCCATTGATGTCAAAGGGGGAGAGAAGAAGAATATTGCCATCAATAACAAAGGGGGAGATTGTTGACTTAGGTTGTCATTGATGTCAATATGGCAATATTCTAGATACTAGATGATGATATGAAGCCAAGGGGAAGCAGAGCAGATCCATGAAGAGACAGGAGCAAGGCCATCAGGATAGCCAAGCCATAAGCAAGAGGAGCTACAGGAGGAGCCATATATATATGTAGTATATATATGCCAAAATTGAGTTCTCAAAGCTACAGGAGCAAATAGAGCGAGCAGAACAGAGCACATATATATGCCAAAGAAGAGGAGCAAACAGAGCAAACGGAGGAGCCATATATATATATATATATAACATATATATATGCCAAAACAGAGCCATCAGAGGAAGCAAATTACACAATCGGGAGCTATCGGAGGCCAAAACCCATTTATATATGCATTAACAAGCTATCGGCGCTACAGGAGAAGTAATATATGCCAAAGGTTCGGCTACCAAAGGAAGAACTATCGGAGGAGTAGAGCTATCGCATATGCCAAGAGTAAGGTGCATAAGTGGAGGAGCATATAAGCAGAGTTAAGACAGTAGAGCAATATATATATATACAGGGTTAACGGAGTGGAGAATATACATATAAATAGGCGAATGCATTATCGGAGGAGAGAACCATGTATATATATGCGTTTAACGCAAACGGAGGCCAAAAACCCATATTTATATGCTTAACACTATCGGCAGCCAAAACTATGCATCCCCAGCAAATACACTATCGGAGGCCAAAACTCACGTATATATGCTTTTACACTATCGGAGGCGGAAAGCGGACTTGAAATCTTATACACGGGATTGTTGAGTCGTATCGGGTCCGGCACAAAATATCGCATCGGGACTTCGGGAACGGAAGTCATACAGTGTTAAGCAGCCCCTTTGCGATCGCCGATAGCGATACATATATATGCAAACCCGCCGCTACATTGCAATATAAGTTAATCTATTATCGCATCCATCACAATCGCATATGTTATGAAGCCTTGCCACACCCAAGCACCGATTGCGATGAACGTTGCAGACCCGATGCGACATCACAACTTGGCTTAATATAATATCGCGTCCAGTGGTGGATCGGTCATCGGCCATCAGCGGTGTCATGGGCTCGACATATAAAGGACCGTCGGGAGTCGCGAATCGCCGATTGCGATTTAAGCTGCAGACCCGATACAGTTTAGATGCAGGTGTAATATTGCTTGAAGTCCACCCCTTAGTCTTTTGACTGGTTTTTCTCATATACTCTGTGTAATGAAATATTTGGCTTGCACGGGGTGTTTTAGGCCGAAAGGCTTACAATAGCTGTTCCGATGGTTTAAGAGGCAGAACGTCAGTTAAATGGGGTGATTTGTGGCGAGTGTGATTGCGATTGGGACACGACATCTCCGTTAAACTGAAAAAACCCTATGTATGTCCATAATGATTGGAAAATGAAACGTTGTTATGGTGTAACACGTTACAATGATTTCTCTGAGTTTTCCTTGGACTTCTCTTATGAAGTTACATGTCCATGGAGTATCAGTGAACTCGAACAGCTCAGAGGAAGCCACAGCGATTGCGGAGGGAAGCCGAAGGATCAAGTGAGGCAGAGGAATCTACAGTGATGTAGGAGGAAGCCAAAGAGCCAGCGAGAAAGTGGGAACCGATAATCATAGGATCAGGTATGAATAAAAACAGGAAAAACAGAGAATAGTGGCATGGTTGAATGTTGTTGAATGTTGTTGAAGGGATGTTGAATGTTGTGGAAAATAAGCTGGAGGAGACAGAGGCAGCGAGAGGATCCAGCAGAACAGAAAGAGGGCCAACAGGACAGCAGATAGTCGAAGGGGTAGTAGTCAGCACTGGTATTAAAGCATATGCAAATGTATGTCTGGGAAGTAAGATTGCAATAGCAGAGAACAGTGAGAAGCAGCCACACCTGCAGCATTTACTGTGACTGGTAGAACAAAAGCTTGAAACAGAGAAGTGGTTCTTGTGTAGAGCTTGGTTGTCATTGATGTTGTAGCATGGAGACTACTGTGAAGCTGTAAACAGACAGAACTCAATAATGAAGAGTTCTGAGAGCATAATATCACTATCCATTGTGCTTTGACAATATTGGGTCTGAACCCTTGGGGCTGGTGCCTCAGAAGCAAAAAGGATTGGAGTCCTTGGGGGCTGGTGCCTCAAAAGTAAGTAGGATAGGAGTCCTTGGGGTTGATGCCTCAGAAGTAAGAGGAATTGGAGTCTTTGGGATTGGTGCCCCAGAGATTGGAAGGATTGAAGTCCTTGGGAGTTGGTGCTCCTAAGTCCAAGACTGGTGCCTTGGCAAAATAGAGTTGGAGCTCTTGAGGTTGGAGCATCACAAAAGTCCAAGTTGGTGCTTGGCAACTAATTGCAACCATCTATATATTGTATCTATTTTACTGCACAGTTTATATTAATAAAAGCATCTATTCTTGTTGTTCATCTTGTGTTCTGAATATATATGTTTTAAGTTTTAACTGGTAAAACAATAGTCGGAAAAAGAAATACTGATTCATCCACCCCCCCCCCCCCTTCAGTATTTCCAACACTTCCACCAAATAAAATATTGAAGCATGATAGTCTGGACTCTCTCAATGCAAAACCATTTTGTAATATGTTTAACTGTAAGATACCCTCTAGGAATATCTTAGAATTTCCCCCTTTACTCTCTGAGTTTTGTCTGAGTTTTCAGTGAGTGTTTTTCGTCAAACAAATTGGATACAAGTGGTTGTAGGTGCACTTTTTTACCAAGTAATTTCAAAAGAGATAGCACAGTGCCAAAAATATGCCACATAAATGTTTTAACTAGCTGAATGTACTGTATAACAAACTCAGAAATACAAATGCCATATAAATATGTTCGCCACAGCCATAAATTCAGTGATACCCAGTCTTTCTATTAATTTACAACAGAGATAACAGAGTGTAATGGAAAGAGGAACCTGATTTAAGTTTTTACATTACAGGATTTAGAATATCAGTCCACTTTAATGGGTAGCTTCAGCAGTATGGTCTTCAAGGTATCATCTCCTGGATGACAGATGAAGCATGCTACACCCACAATAAAGGAAATATAATAATAAATATCAGCAACAAGTACATACAGATCTGCTGTAGAATTGGCACTCCAAAACACGAGTCTGGAAGCTCAGTCAACAAAGATAAATAGTCCAGCAAGCATGAACTCCTTCAGCCTTCAATACGTTATCAGCAGGAGGGAAAATGCTACCCGTGGGCAGTTTGAATGGGTACCAGAGAGAGAGGCTCAGCCTCTTGCAGAATATCAGCTCAGCTCCTTAGTAAACTTGCCCCTTTAATCAGTTCTAAGCCCACCCACGGACAGAGACACCTCTCAACAACGAACACGGTTAGCAACAATGAGACTTGGCTCCACAAACAGGCTAAATATGGCAGCCAACTCAGCCAACTAAGTAAGAGACGTTCAGCCTCATTTAATTGGTGAAACTCGGCCCTTCAAAGATCAGATTTGACCATCAATAAAATGGTTCATACTCAGCCAGCATAGCAGAGATAAACTCAGCCCTCATTAACAACCCAAATCGACTCTCCAACAGCAGAGATAACACAGCCTCTTTTAGCAATGGGAACTCAGCCACTTAGTCAACAAAACTCGTCCAGCACACAGTACATAACCTCAGCCCTTTATTAATGGCAGAACTCAGCCCTCATAAAAAGATGGGACTCGACCTCTTGGCTATTATGGGCTCAGCTTGTATAAAGAGAGAGAAAACCAAAAGTTAGTCCATAAAATCAACTAATAACACTATGGACTTACTCCCTTCTGCAAAAATATTATCCTTGAAACAAAATGTCGGAATCTAACTGATCCCGCTCCCAAACTAGCTAGGGTGTATGGATTCAACACCGAAACTAGCACCCAACAATGAAGGTTTCCAAAAACCATAGACTCTTCTCCAAGAGCTCTCCAAATTTCTTTTTCTCAAGTGGCAAAATGGTAGAATGAGAGGAGACCCCTTATTTCCATTTTTTATAACTCACTTGACTCTTTTGCCACCCTTTTTACTTTTTTCCAATGTTGCACGAAGCGGAAGCGTTTTTTGGAAGCGGGACGCGGAAGCGTCATTTTCCAAAAATCTAGGAAGCGAAGCGTCCGCGGAAGTGTCTGCTATATATATATATATATATATATATATATATATTTGCATTTATACTCAAAACAAACATCCCAAATAGCAAATTAATTGTAGAAGACATGAAAACATGCATATTTTTGCATAAATCAAGATAGATATAACATCCATTGTACATTAATGATTAATTATTCGAGCATCAACCATTTAGATGCATCAACCATCTAGAATCTAGATTCTTCTCCTCTTGTCTAGCCTTTGCCTCTACCTCGATTGTCTAGGGATATTAGTCAACATTGCCCAATTTTGATCGAACTGCCTAATTCAAGACTTAAAATATGGTAGAAAAAGCTTAACATGCTTGATCGATGATTTTGACTTGATTGAAAGGTAATTTTTTGCTAAGGGCGTGCCACGTGACAAAGGAGTTCAACAATTAACACCACCAACACTAGGGTACATATAGGGCTTGGTGCTCTTGATTAAATGCTAATCGCATACCTTCATACTTGATATAATCTAATGAAATGCCACAATCCCATTGATCCTGAATTCCTGAAAACTGTGAAGTCTGCTGAATTTTGAATAGGGTATGAAATTCTATTTTCTCCATATGAAGTCCAATGAGGCTGGAACCACTCTCAAACATCCTGAGTCATTTCATGGTAATGTTAAAAATTTAAGTAAAAGGAAATGAAAAATAAAGGAGAATGTCACTTTTACTTTAAGAATTTAACATTACCATGAGGGAGCATCTGCTATATTTATATTTTTTTTTGCCTTCATTCGTCACCCTAACCCAAGGTGGACCCACCCCCAACAAGCAAACTCACCTAAAATTAAAAAAAAAAAAAAAAAAAAAACGATTTTCTAAACGCTTTTCTGAAAGCTTTTCCAGAAGCGTACGCTTCCTCCTCCGAAGTGTCATACGAAGCGCGCTTCGACGCTTTCGTACCATGCTTCCGAATTTCCAGGAAGCGGCAAAAAATTCGGAAGCGCGCTTCCGGCCAAGCTTCCTAGGCACTTCCGTACGGGGCGCGCTTCGGGGCTTGGAACCATGGGGGGGGGGGAGGGGGGGAGGGCTTCGAACATTGCTTTTTTCCTCCAATTAAATAATAAAAGCACTTTTCCTTTCTTACTTAATAAAGTGACTTTTATTAACTAATTAAAGCCACTTTTAACGCCGGAAAATGCTTGATTCGCCTCCACAGTCACACTAGCCACCCAAAGCCCCTTTTCATCATCTTGCCCTGTAGATCTTTTCACCTCATTTTCAATGAGCTATTACACTAAGGTGTTTCTCCAAGTGATTAGCCCAAAACAACATCCTAAGTGAAATTAATTAAAATATGTCCATTTAACTTCGTTTTACGGGAATTGTCAAAATACAATGAACCAAGAGCGGACCGTACGAAACTGACCTTGATGATGAAATATGTTAAGCAATCCCAGCGAACCCATAAAACTCCTCTAAAACCCTCTGGGCTCACCAATGGAGTAATCTCACTCCTATGACCGAGCGACACAAGCTCTGGAAATCCCTCCTAATCACCTCACAAGGTAATCCAATATTTGGGGACATTACAGTCTCCCCTCTTGTTGTGGTAAAAACACAACCCCCCATTATTCACTTAATTTTCATTATGGGGACCCTTTGATTGAATGGTTACTCATATTACTATCTGCTTTTGAGAATTTGGATTGCTTCAAGGAGTTCAATATTTTCCTATCTTCCTATCATAACTTTTTGATCTCATTTGGGTTGTTTAGTTTGTAAATAGCGCCTAATTGAAAATTGGATATTTTTCACTGCTTTGGCCTTATATAGTGTATTTTACCTTTTATTTTATAAATTTCCTTGTTTGTAAATAATTAATTTTCAATTGTAAATATTTTATTTTTATTTTATACCATTGAAGGATTAAACCAGCAGGTAAGGACGGGTCTATGGCTGGGCCGGGTCAGCCGCAGAGAACCCACGGTCTAAACCCGGACCCGGTGGATTTTCCATAAGACCCAACTACCCGTATCAAACCCGTGGGTAGCCCATAAGACCCTTATCGGACCCGTATAAGACCCGTCGGGCATGAAAAGGCACAAACTGTCCAGAATTTCAAATTTTTTTTCTTTTTTGGAAATGAGGTGGAGGGAAAGGGAAATTGGAGGGAAAAAATGCTATATAAGCACCTCTCTCCCTTCCATTTCTCATTCACTTATCATTTGAGTGTTTAGCTAATTTGTGTGAGTGTTGAGAGTGAAGCTAAATGAGCCTGAAGGAGCTGTTGGAGAAGGCTAAAGGAAGCTAAAGGGGGCTTCTTCAGATTAGACTAAGCTTCAAGTAGGCTTCATGAACCTAGTTAGAATGTTTTCCATGTTTTTTCTTATGTTTACAAATTTTTTTGAGGTTTAGGGTTGCCTGTGGTTGAGTTTCTCAAATTATAAGAAAAAATAAATAAATATATATATATATTGTTCCAGATTTTATCACCATGCCACCAAAGGGTTTCAAACACTGTCGTGATTCGACATGGGCACATGGTCAACGAATCATCGTCGATAATGACCACAATATCAAGTGCAATTATTGCAATGCCACAATACATGCAAGCATAAACAAGCTGAAATACCACCTAGCCAAAATTCATGGGAATGGTGTGGGATGTTGTCCAAGTTGCCCTAATGAAGTCACTACTGAAATGGTAGCTGCTTTGGAATCCATTAAAGAAGCAAGTTCTAAGAGGGCAAAAAGGAAGGATGAGATTGTTGGGATAGGTAGATCTTCATCTCAGAGTGAAACACAGTTTCAAAGTCCAGGTATTGGTAACTCCTCTTCAAGTGTTGTGGCAAACAGGAGTATAACCTCTTCTTTCTTCAGTCCTCGTACAACTCCAGGATCTCAACCAACCTTGGACAGTTTCAATGAAAAGAAGAGGAAGGAGGCAGATATGGCAGTGAGGAGGTTTTGGTACCATAACAGTCTTTCATTCAACTATGCAAAGTCTTATTTTTATCAGCCCATGGTGGATGCCATTGCAAGTGCTGGCCCTAGATACAAAGCCCCATCTTATAATGCACTTAGGGGGAAAGAGCTAGATGAGGAGCTTGAGTGTGTCAAGGAACAATTGGAGAGCATTAAAAGCTCATGGAAATTTACAGGTTGTACAATTATGTCTAATGGGTGGACAGATCAAAGGGGTAGAACAATAATAAATTTTGTTGTAGCTTGCCCTAAAGGAACCATGTTCCTAAAATCCATTGATGCATCTGCAAATGTAAAAGATGCACATTTGATTTTTTCATTGTTGGCTGATGTGGTGGAGGAAGTTGGGGTTGCAAATGTTGTCCAAGTAATCACAGAAAATGCAACAAATTATGCAGCAGCTGGAAGGTTGATTTGTGCCAAATATCCCACCATTTTTTGGACTCCATGCGCTGCCCATTACATAGACTTGATGCTAGAGAACATTGGGAAGTTGGAGTGGGCACAAGATGTTGAGCAAGAATGCAAGCAAAATACCAAGTATATTTATTATTTACAATCATGCTTGGGTGTTGAACCTTATGATGGAATTCACACAGGGTGAGCTTAGTCGCCCAGTGGTCACACGGTTTGCTACAAACTTTCTTTCCCTCCAAAACCTTTTGTATGAGTACCAAGCTTTGAGAAGAATGTTTTGTAGCCAGCAATGGGTATTTTGGAAAGATAGCACAATACCAGAAGCAATGTCTGTGAAAACATCTGTCTTTGTTGATAGTTTGCGGGACAAAGTCACTGAGATTGTCAGCTTCATTAAGCTCCTTGTGAAAGTCTTGAGATTGATGGATGGGGAGAACCCTGCAATGGGATATATTTATGAGGGTATGGACAGGGCCAAAGAGGCCATCAAGACTTTCTATAAGGGAAATGAATCTAAATATCTCCCCATATGGCAAATTACTAATTCTAGGTGGGACAGGCAACTACATTCACCATTGCATGCAGCAGGATCATATCTCAATCTAAGCTTATTCTATAATGAGGGGTCTAACATTCAAAGAGATCCCGAGGTGATGAGAGGTATCATGATGTGCATTGAGAAGATGTTCCCGGATCAAGATATTCAGGACAAAATCAACATACAACGAGATATGTACAAGGAAGCATCTGGCATGTTTGGATTCAGCTCAAGCCAACGTCTCAAGGACAAGAAAATGCCTTGTAAGTGCAAATTGTTAGAACTTAGCTTGTAATTTTGCTAGTTCTCTTTTATATGTTTGGCATTGCAAACTGATAATCTTCGTTGTTATTTTTTTACAGCTTGTTGACCACTACGTGTCAACGACAAATAGCACTACACCCCCCTTTTTCGCAAAAAGGATAGTGCCTGATCGATGTGTTCATGACGTCCAATTATCATCATCAGCTTGATCATCATCTTATAAACCTAGTCTGCATGTGTATAATGTAAATAATCTCCGCAGATCCATGTCGTGTATGTAATCACCTAAGTAAACCTACTTTTCTAGTGACGATCTACATTCCGAGAGGTTTTTTGTCTCACCGATCCATTCTCGAATGGTCGGCAGAGTTTTCCTTCAGCCTTACCCCAAAGCCGGAATGGATTTTGTCACTTGGATCTTAAGGGAGTCGTAGTGTTCTAGATCGAGTTTATGTAAAAGTGATTTGGGAATAATCCTAACTATTTATTTAGGTTATTTTATTACAAATGTCTTGATCTGCTAGATTATATTTGTGTCGTAGAACTGGATAGTCTGTGAAGATCTATCACAAATGGGTTTTCCCCCTTGAAATGTAAAAAATGTAAAAATCATTATGTAAAGTGTCTTGAGGGTTGGAAAAATAATTTATCCCCTCATAGGTTAATTAATTAAATTTTTTGGCCAAAATTAATTAAAATCCTAAGCCAGAAATTTAATTAATTCTAGGTCCTAGGTAAATTTAAATTCTTCGAAGGCAAAATTTGTCGGTCCTTAAAAATTAAATTTTAAGAGGTCCAGAGACTAAGGTAAATTGATTATTTTGCTAAATTTTAAGCCTTTGGTCCTTGGGGTTAAATCAAAGTCAAATATTTGAATAAATTAATTTAAAAATTTAATTTTTGAATTAATTAAAATGCATTTAATTGAAAAATTCGAATTTCCTCAATAATTTAAAATTTCGATGGATGAGATTAAAAGAAATTTTGATCCTAATCAATGGTCGAAATTGCTTTGACGAGGATCACTCGAACTAGCCGTTGGAGGATTTATCTTTAAATCATTGTTTTACAAAACGGCCGAGTCGAACCGAGTTGATGGCCTTGGGAATGAAACGGTTGGAAACCCGATTCGGTTGACCGAGTCATATGTGACTCGGTCAACCCGGCCGGGTCCGTTATGACTCGGCCGAGTTAATGTAGGGCCGGCTGGGCAGCGTAACAGCTCATGAAATTTCACTTTTTATGTGATTTTTGCAAAAGTTAAATGCAGTTAATGGATTCTAAAGGGTAATTGTAATTTGTTAAATGCTTTTGGGGTCCATTTCCCCCTCCCAAACCCTATTTAAGACAGCCAAATGCTCTCATTCACTCACAGCAGTCTTATGCTTTTGAGTGAGAGTCTTCTTTGAGAATTAGTGAGCAGTTCTTGAGCTTGTTTTGGAGCAGCAGTGAGGAGTCTTGGAGGAGCATTGTAGCTGGAGTGAGGAGCTTCTTGGGCAGCCATTTGGAGCAGCATTGAGGAGCTGATTCTTGGAGCAAGCTTGAGGAGGCAGTTTGTGCCTGGAGGTATTTTTTTCCACCTCTATAAATCTGTTTTTGCTTAGTAAATTTTAGGTGCATATCAAGAAAGCTTAGAGAGTGTTTTTTGTCAAATAAATGAACATTGAATCAATTTTTTTTTTTTTCATTTTCAGATTGTTTTCCTAGTCAAAAAATGGCACCTAGAGCAAAAGATCTTGCTTGGGCATATGTTGAAATGGTTGATAATCAGATGCATTGCAAGTTTTGCCATAGGAAAATTAAGGAAGGTCCTGGGGGGATTAATAGGCTGAAACAACACTTGGCAGGGATTAGAGGCCAAATTACCGCATGTACCTCTGATGAAATTGATGAGATTAGAAAGAATTTGTTGGCCAGCTTTGAGAAATTTAAAGAAGATAAAGCTAGGCAAAAAGAGATACAGGCTGAAATTGGGAGGAAGAGGGAGATACAAAGAATGATGGCTACCAACCCCCACTATGATTTTGAGGGTTCTTCCTCTATCCCTCAAACTGAGGCATCCAACCCTTTCCGTTATGTTCCTCCCTCTTTTGGTTCTGTTCAAGATAAGGGAAAGGGTAGAATGAAGGGTGATGTGACTATCAAAAGTTATTTCACTCCCTCCTCTCCATCAGATGCACATGGTCCTGAAGTTAGTAAAGGTCAAATTCAACCCACTTTAGATGACCATTGGAAGAAAGAATTGAGGGAGACTGCTTGTGACTACATAGCTAGATGGTGGTATGATGTTGATATCCCCTTTAATGCTGCTCGTTCACCATATTATGAGCCTATGTTTGATGCCATACATGCTGCTGGAAAAGGCTTCAAAGGCCCTACTATGCAAGAGCTAAGGGGGTTTCGTTTGCAGAAAGAAATTCAATCCATTAATGAGTATTTGCAAGAGTTCAGGGACTCATGGGCAAGAACAGGGTGTACCATCATGTCAGATGGATGGACTGATCAAAGAAACCGTACCATCATAAACTTTCTTGTCTTCTGCCCACAGGGAACCATGTTTTTAAAATCAGTTGATGCATCTGATAAGGTAAAAGATGGCCACTTGTTGTTTCAGCTATTGGATGAGGTTATTGAGGATGTGGGGGTGGCTAATGTTGTTCAAATCATCACAGACAATGCCTCTAACTATGTTCTTGCTGGTAAACTGTTAGAGGAAAAACACAAGACCATCTTTTGGACCCCATGCGCTGCACATTGCATAGACCTCATGCTTGAGGATATTGGAAAATTAGATTGGGTCAGAAACACTGTAGATAATGCCAAAAGCATAACAAAATTTATCTACAATCATACACTGGTTTTGAGTCTCATGATGAAACACACTGGAGGCAAGGATATTATTAGGCCTGCCATCACTAGATTTGCTACACATTTTTTGACATTGCAATCTATGCTTTCCCAACATAGAAACTTGCAAAAGATGTTTTCCAGTGATGAATGGAATCAAAGCAATTGGTCTAACAAACCAGAAGGCAGAGAATTGAAAAGGAAAGTCCATGATGAAACTTTTTGGAGAAAGGCAGCAGAGATTGTGAAGCTTGCTGAGCCACTAGTTAAGGTGTTGCGGTTGGTGGATGGGGAAAGGTTGGCTATGGGCTTCATTTATGAGGCTATGGATCAAGCAAAGGAGCAAATAAAGACAGCATACAAGGATAGAGTGGCAAAGTATGGGCCCATTTGGGCAATCATTGATGAAAGATGGAACAATCAACTCCATCGCCCTATACATGCAGCTGGGTATTTTTTGAACCCACGGTATCATTATAAAGCTAAGGAGTCAGGAGCTTTAAGGGGGGAGGTCAGAGATGGACTGGTTGATTGCATTGAACGCATGATCCCATCGGAGTCTGATCAGCTGGAGATACATCAACAGGTCAGATCCTTCAGCAATGCAACAGGTACCTTTGGGAAGAACCTAGCAAAGATTGCAAGAGAAGCAGATGAGCCAGGTAAACAAAAATTTCAATTTTCAATTTCTTAATGGTTTTACAGTTTTACTTTTTTTATTAAAGACTAAAGTTTGTTAAATCATTTATAATTTGAAAGTTAGATATAATTTGTAATTTTGTTGAGCTTCAGCCTTCATCTAACTCATAATTCATTACACTCCTATGTTTTTTGCAGCACAATGGTGGGAGGCCTTTGGTGGCCAGTGCCCTCAATTGCAAAAGTTTGCAATTCGTATTTTGAGTCAAACTTGCAGTGCATCTGGGTGTGAGCGCAATTGGTCTGTCTTTGAGAGGATTCACACAAAGAAGAGAAACCGTTTGGAGCAAAAACGGTTGAATGATCTAGTTTTTGTCCAATACAACCTTCGGCTCAGACGGAACCAATTGCTGAACAAAAGACCTGATTCAGATCCCATTGTGTTGGAAGACATTGATCCAACATCAGATTGGGTAGTGGAGAGTCGTCCACCAGAGTTTGATCCTGATGAGGATCTTGATGAACTTGAACTGGAACATCCACTTCAGCTTGTTCAGTTGAATGCAGATCCCAATCCACCAGCCTCAGTCTCACAGCCAGCAAGGAGTAGGACTCCAGTTGTAGGTGCTTCCTCTGCTCAGCCACGACAGAAGCGCAGCCGCATATCTACTCTATCTCAGCTTGCATCTGCTGCACAGCCTGCTAGTGGTACTGGCACCACTTCTACAGTTGCAGTTGGAGACGATGATGATGAGGAGGAGCCATGGGGCCCCTTGTCTGACTCTGATGATGATGATCTAGAGATTGGTCGAGATGATCTTGGCTCCTCTGGCAGTAGCTACTAGCCAGTAGTACTAGTATTGGAGTCTGGTCACCATCACAGTTTACTTTTGTTGTAGAGGCCATTTCTAGCCTCCTTGGTTATTTGTATTTTGTTTTGAGTCTTTGATCATGTATGACAGTTGACTATGTATTGCCATTGGGTACCATTTTGATATAATGGATTGGTTCATGAGCCTACTTTGATCATATGTTGTCTTCCATCTATATTATAATGCTGTGTGTTTGGAAACATGAATGAAAATCTTTAAAATTATGTTTAAAATATTTAAAATTATGTTTTCTTACAAAAAAAATAAATATTTAATGTATTTTTTACAACGACCGAGTCATTGAAATCGAGCCGGCCGAGTCATTACCGAGTCAGAGTCGGAGTCGGAGTCGATCCTCGGCCGAGTCGGAGTCGGAGTCGATCCTCGGCCGAGTCGGAGTCGGAGTCGGAGTCGTAAAACATTGCTTTAAATAGGAGGTCATTTTTCAGTGAGTTCATCCGATCTTTGGATCATGTACTAAGCGAAAAGCTCTCTTGTAATCTTTTTATAAGCAATAAAGAAAGAATTTGGTGGAAATACTGTAAGATGTGTCATTTTCATGCACAGATTTCTTTTTTAGCTATTAATGATAGCTTTCTGAAGAGTAATTTGAGTACAGGTATCTTGCTCAGTCGCTAGGGTTTGAATAATAATTTAAGTTTTGAATATAATAGCAGGTATCTCTATTTATCTGAATTTTATTATCGTTTTCTCACTCTATGTTGATGGTTGAATTGAGTTTTGCAGGAAAGTCTTGTTTTTTTAGATAATCGGGCATTCAGGGAAGTTCTCGGTTGAACCAGCCAACTCCTGATCCGTGTTTTTTGAAGAGCCCAGCTTAATTTGATCCCGGGCTTATCATAAGATATTTTTTATGGGTGATGCATGAAGGGTTTTGAGCTCAGTACCTCCTTTAAAATTCAAAAAATTTAATTTTTTTTGTGTGCTAAATCGATAGATCTAGCTATTGAGAGCCTCAAATTATCAGATCTGGGAGCGGAGTTGGACTCACACTCTCTAGATCTGATAGATCTGTCATTCATGTACATAGATCTGTAATTATTTTCAATTTTCTGACTTGGGTTTTCTGGGTTTTAGTTTTTTTTGGGTCATTGTATATATCGTTTGGGTGTTTTTTGTTGTCTTGCAGCTACAGATCTGAAGGATAAAGTCCAGATCTAGGCCCTGGAGGGTAAGATCTGGATCTCTAGGGTTCGTCAAATCATTTTCCAAGGATATTATTCAGATATTTTGCAGCCCAGGGTTTAAATTTATTTATTTTTTATTGTTGGATCTGGAAACTTCGTGAGGGTTTCATTAATAAATCTGAGGCAGGTGGATTCCATAAAAAAAATTAAATCTGCAGAAAAAAAATTTAAGGGTTTAATTAATAATTTTGAAGCAAAAAGATTTGACATTTTTTTAAGGATTGCTAAGGTTTTATGGCTATCATTTGTCCGTTTGTTTTTTAATCTGCTGCCTGGGTTTTGGGGTTTGCTGCAAAATTCAAAAAATTTCTTTTAGCCCTGAAGCCTCTATCTGCATTCTCTCATTATTGTTGGCGCCTTCAAAAAAACCCCTCTGCGGCTGCCTCATCTATGTCCCATCGCTCATTTCCCTTTGTTCCACGTGCACAACAAACAAAACCCTTCTTTTCCTTTCACTACCCAACCCCCTAAACCTGTGTTTTCTGTCCAGATCCACGACTCCTCCTCGTTGCCTACTTGCATCTCTCATTACTGCTCTCCCTCTGCACGCATACCTGTTCTTCTTCACGCAGCTCTAACCCTCACTCACTGCGTGAATTCCTCAACGCTGCCCTCTCCTTGACCCTCACAGCGCGCTCAACCTGCCTTCAAGCTTCCCTGTCCGCACTTTCCTTCATCGCTACTATCATTTCTGTAGCATCCATCCGCGTGTTGTCTCTAAGCCTACGTGCCTATCCCCCATCCGTCGTCGAGTTCTCCTCCTTCCATGCAGTCTCTCCCTTTCCTTCCTCTCTGTCGTCCATCCTCTGCCATTGAACCTGTCCGCGTCATTCTATCGAGTTCTCCCGCACACCTGCACTGCAAACAGCAAATACACTTCAAAATTTTTATTTTACTTTCACCTATATGAATGCGTTAGGTTAGGGTTCATTTTCATTAGATTAATTCTTTTGTTTTACGTTTAGGTTCGTATATACATTTAAAGTCTAGGATTAGAATGTATTTTAATTATTCATTTTTTTTAAATTCGATTTAAGTTCTTTGATTTTTTATTTTTTTTATATTCGATTTGCTGTTTTGACTTCTATTTTTTAACTTTTTGATTTTTTATTTTTATTTTTTATGGTTTTGATTTTATTATCTAAAATCCTAGGAAATCTAAAAGATTAAAAATCAAAAAACATTAAAAAAATTAAAAAAGTTTTAAACATTATAAAATCTTAAAATCTTAAAAAAAAAAATCTAAAAAATCTTTAAAACATTTAAACATTAAAAAAATTTAAAAGTCTAAAAAAATTTGGTGACTAAGGAGATAAAATAAATTAAAGGGGTTTACGCTTTAACATTAAAAAAAAAAAAATTATGTGGCCTATGGCCCTTTAAAATTTTAATTTTTAACCCTTTGATTCATTTTTCCGTTGCATTAAAAGATTTTGATTTCTTCAGTTACCATTAAAAATTATTGCTTAAGGAATAGTTAAAATTTAAATCTAAAGTTCCTTGGTGTTATCTGGTGATTAAATGCGTTTTTTGATATTTCTCTATTGTCAAGTGCGATTAATGTTTCAAAAGTTATATTGGCAATAAGAGAAAATTAATTAATTCTAGATCTGGGCAGTAAATGAAAATCATTTTAAATCTGGAATCTCTTGCATGTTAAAGTTTCGGGCATTTATATTGATCATTCATGATTGTCACTGTTCGTCACATATTGGAAAATTATTCTGAATGACTTGTTTTCTTACTTAATCTATGGTTAATTCAAATTAAAGGCACTGGTCTATAATTATCTCTAGTTGGTGGTCGTGTCTTGGTTACATTAGCGTTTAATCTATTCATCTGAGTTAATCGAGATTCATTTAAATTCATCAAGTTGTTCATCATTAAAATCTAAGAACCCATGTTCCACAAGTTTTCTCATCCATTTACCTTAGAGACTACCCCCCTTGACTTGCCTAGGAGAGAATCTAAACAAAGTGAGTAAGGATCAAGAGTGACAGCCCTTACTCTGAGCGTTGTCGCGGCGCCTAGACACTTTGTGCGACAACACAACACATTGGTGGATAGATTATGGCACTGAGGCACCACAATTACAATAATTCGCCATCAGAGTTCCGAGTCAACCCTGTAGTGCTTCTTCTTGTGAGCGCAATTAGTCATTGTTTAAGCACATCCACAACAAAAAGAGAAACAGGTTGGAGCATGAGAGGTTGGAGAAGTTCGTTTTCATCTACTACAACCTTCGAATGCTCACAAAACAAGTGCAACCAAAGGATATAGATCCAATTTTATTGGATACTATTGATTTAGAGTCTGATTGGGTTGTGGAGGAGGAGGCCCCTTATTTGAGTTGGCTTGATCAAGAGACTGAGGATCTCTCTAGTTTTCCATCTCAAATGGAGACTCCAAATAAACCCGCCTCACAGTTGCTTCAACTTTCGATGTTACCACTAGCTCCACGAGGGCTTATTTTAGGCATAGTCGTCCATGAGTGATGAGACTCAAGATTGTTATGAGACAATCATTTATCATTTATGACATGTATTTGAATTTTGAACTTGCTGACATTTTTTATTTTAATTATGGAATCATGAGTCCTTTTCTTATTCAGTATCTAAATGTTTTGCTTACAAAAATCGAATATGTTATGTTGTACTTTTATAGATATGAGATGATGTTATGAATTATTGCATATATTGTGGTTTTTATAACTTATAAGGATTGGAATTGTCATTAGTTTCTTTTTTGTGCTTAAAATTTACCATATTTTAAGTTTTCTTTTTTGTATTTTGACGAATCTTATACAAGTCTTATAAGGGTCGTTCCCGAGTCTTATACGAGTCGACATGTCAATGTCATGACGAGTCTTATACGAGTACAAGTCGTGCAACATTGTTTTATACATAGCCCCAGAAGACCAAGAATCATTCATAGTATTTAAGTGGTGCACATATTAATATATCGGAGGAATTCATTTGAAATCCCTGATATTCAAAGTCCAATCCATAACGCGGCTGTCGGAGGACCTACCTGCCACATCATTACTCCCGCTCCCATCGGGGTCAACACTTATCGAAGATTTTCAACTAAGCAAGCTTTTAAAAACTCCGATACAACACTCCCTCCGATCTCCGATATGCCGATACAACACTCCCTCCAATCGTCGATATCCCAATGCGCCTCCCCCTCCGACTTGCGATATTTTCCAGGCTCCAATATGTCGGACCCGATATACGTATTAACCATGGTCTAATCAGAACATCGCATCCACCCCTTACATCGGAACTTTTTATATGGTAACAGTCATAAAACCTCTGATGTCTTAAACCTTCCGATATACGCCTCTGCATGCCACCTGTTAGCTTCACAGACCCGATGTGGTTATTAAAAAGGTTCAATTTAAATCCCAGCTTTCTGGTGCATCATAGGTTTTGTTATTGGCTCACACTCCCGATTTCCGATATTAGGCCGGACCCGATGGGCATATAAACAATGGTATAAGAATTGGTATCGCGTCCGCTCCATAACACCCATATATCGTAAGATTTGTTGTGTGTCTATGTTTAAACATCTGATATGCTTTGTTTTCCGATATGAATTTCTCTGATGCATGTCAATGCTTACAATTTGTCATCCAATGAAATTCTTCCAGGCCGCAAATGAATCCTTTATTAGCAGAAAGTTATTGAAAACCACCGAGTTAATTTTAGCACTGCGCAGACTAAATTGGGTAATTCGTTCTTAACTGTCCCATCAACGTTTTGCCAGGTCCCAATCAAAGCAATCCTTTTGTTTCATTGTATTTTTAATAACTTTGTTGTTGAGAGACTCGGGGAAATGGTTATTGTTTCTAAATCATGTATAAAAACCCATCGTTGGGCTGAGTTAAAGGGATTCAAATCCGAGAGAAAAGAGGCAGAGTAATACTAAAGCTTACAACATGTTTGTATAGAAGGAGTTAAGACTCATTTGCATTATTGTAGTGAGATCGGATCCATCTGTGCAGACAAGGAATCGATTTAGAGACAGCAGAGGACCTGCACTATTGTAATTCTCTGATGTTTTATGTAATTGATTCATTTTTATAATAATATTTATTTATGTAATCAAATGTACAGCACTATTGCTTGCTCTATTATTGAAAATAAATTCTTCATATTTCAAATTCATTTCTGGAGTATGAGTATGTATGTGGCTTTTCAGCACTACTATTGACTGTTTACTGAAATGCTCATTTAGAATCTGGTCAAGCTATCTTGCAAGGTTAATCAAAAATGAGTTTTGAAACTGGAACTTGCATAAGGACAAACTTTTATCTCCTTGAGTTGCTAGCTATCTAACAGTTTAATCTTATAGAAGTCCTGCTTTCCACATGTCATGTATTTGAACTATTTTAATATTGTGACATGAATCTTTTTGTTCTTATGCATATATTTTTATTACGAGTTGGAGCTATTTATAGTTAAGTGTCTGGTAACTATTTATTAGGCATTTAGTTGTTTATATTTGTTTTAATAAGGATTAGATCTCGTGAACTATTTCCTTGGTCTATTTCCTTCATTCCAATTCCAAGTCCTACATGCTTCTTTTCCCATTCTTTTAGCTTGCTCTTGATTGAGAGAAGGACTAATCCTTCCTTCAATCAAGATAGGTCTAGGATTAGATGCAACTTAGATTGTACTTTGCATTTAGTTCTACTTTGTGCATCCTAGAAGTCCCCTCATACAGGGACAGTCTTTAGAGTGGTTTGGCTGGGCCATAAAGTCAGCTTAAGGATCACTTTCTTGCCTGATCAGCAAGAAGGGTCGATATGATGTCTCTTCTCTATTGGTAAGGGAAATTCATACTTTAAGCTAGTAGAGATAAAGAGAGGTTAACTAGACCCAATTGAAACAGTCGGAACCACCATTTCAACAGAAAAGGAGTTGCTTTAAGTTCCCGACTGGGTGGAGCCCCTTACATGTTGATGAGGCCATTTTTGTCGATCAACACCTCCCCAAAATTGCTAGTCCTCAAGCAATCCCATCGCATGTTGTCGCTCCACAAGCTGATCCAAGCGAATACCAAGGTCCCAAACCATCCTAATCATCGTGAAGCATCTCTCGCTCCACTCACTCCCCAACAAGGAATAGACACCAAAGGCCCTCTGCATACTGCCAATAAGTATAGCGTCATGAAAATGCGAAATTCCGACCAACTCCTCAAGAAGTTGCTCTACCGGAAAACCAATCCCATGTACCTCAAGAGTGAACTCCTAAAAGTACAATATTGCACCTGTTGAAAAGGGTCCTCGCCCACATGAACTAACCATTGCCTCCTCTGATACCATCAACAAATCACTGAGAAGTGATGCGCCCTCCATCAAAATGAAGTCCAATAGAAGATCTGAATGATCTTCCCCTGTAAATACCAGCTCATCCATAATGGTAATTGAGTTGTCAAGACCTGCAATGCCATGTTCCATGATGATCTCAAAAGGAGACTGCCATGTTGTCGCTGCGCCACTCTGAACATAACTGACTTCTACGGCAAAGTACTACTAACTGTTGGAACCCATCCATGGCTCCCCTCTGATCCCTGCATGCACTCAACAGAGATACACCATGTATCAATAATCAACCTGGTGCTTGCTAAGCTGCCCTACTCCTGCCAAATCACACAGATAAATCTGTTGATGAATCCCAATACTGCTTGGTGTCCAAACACCCTCTTGTATGAGAGGTTTACCATATGTTGTATCTCATGCTCATAGACCACCTTGGAATGTCTTGCCCAAAGTGCGTCATGCACCTCCCTGAGTGTGAGCTCAGGGGCGGAACCTATGCTATCTCTACAGTAGATCAGGTCATCCCCAAGCCTACCTCTGCCAACTCGCATTTTGACCATATGACACAACTCAGAAGTCTCTCTCTTGATGCACTGTGTCCCATCCAACCGTCTCAAGTGAACCTCCCACATCTCGCTACTCATGACGAGAGCATCAAGGCACAACAACCAATAAGCAATACGGAGGAAAGATAGGTGTGTGAGTCCCTAGGAGTATGACCAAGAGATGCTTATTCATGCCCTCATCAATCCTAAGTAAGCTAAACCCAACAATATGCCCAACATCCCTGTCACGAGATCTCTCTGGAGGCCACGCTCCAAAATCCAGTTGTGCAACATCATACACTACTACATACAACCATGTATCCCTGCACTCATCTGCATAACACTGCACTCCACAGCATATCTCTCTGCACCATTGGATACCACTACCTACAACCGTACCACCTTTTATTGTCTGGTATCTCGCATGTGCTAATGTATTTGCCACTCTACAAGTGAACCCACCATGATGTGAGTCATATCTCCTCATCTACCCTGGTAGACCTGAGTGGAATAAGTCCTCACATGCTAATGGGGATGTCACTATTGTGTCAATCCTCGATGGCTCCTGTGCTCGATGCATCATGGGAAGGGCATCGTCTCCATACAATACCCTGCCTGGTGGCATGCCAATGCCCTCCCATCCGAGTAAATCTTGCCCATGACCCCGCACACAAACGATGTGCCAAGACATCTTCCAGAGCCTGCTCATGAACCGAATGGCCACTAATGTTGACTAGGACTCCTCTAAAGAGTCTGCTCATGAACCGAATGGCCACTAATGTTGACTGGGACTCCTCTAAAGAATGTGTGTGCTCGGTCATTGGATCAACCATGCCATCAATACCATAGTCATCCTGCAACTCTAGTATACGATGGAAAGCCCCACCTGGATCCCAATGCCACCCTGGGATTCCAGTATCCACTCCACTCGTGTCAATTGAACCTAGAACCTAGATGGATTTATCCTTGTCTGAAATATATCTGTCTCCACATCCCATGGGTGCATAATCAAGAATCTCTTGGACATACCTCTCTGCAAGTGCCAGTTCATCTAGGTGTGCATAATTAAGAATCTCTTGGACATACCTCTCTGCAAGTGCCAGTTCATCTAGGTGCTCTTCATGCTCAACTATCACAAGAGGCTCCTCTATCAAATCATGAGTGCCCCTAACATCCTCTTGTGTGATGGTTTCCAGAGTTAATTGACTGTCTACCATGGAGGTTGATGAGTGTCCACAACTCAACCCCATACAAAGTTGCTTAACCTGCAACCCTGATTCTTGAAGGGCCATCTAAGTGCTCTTCAAGGACTCTTAAGCAATCTCAAGCTCAAGTGTAACCCTGTCAACTTCCTCTTCATTCCCTACTAGCGCATCATGGTATCATGAGTAGGTGATTTTTGTCTGAAAGGAGGTGTAGGTAGTTAGATTTCATCTCTACCAATGCCTTTCTGAGAGTCTGAAAATCTACAAGTGAAGGCTCTCCTCCCAAATTGTCATGTGTCACTGCACTCCAACAATAATCTACCACCAATGCCTGTGTATCATCATATTGCCTCATGGCTACCATAATCTTGTCTACGTTCATCTTCAATTGGTTTTCCAAGTTATGGGCACAAGTAGGCTTATGAGCAACATTTACTTCATCAACTGATGGGCTTGGGTTTGCACCGCTGACAACCTGTGTGTTATCATCTTTGCACACCTCTTGGGGATCACCATCAATTGTTGTAGCCTCGTGATTTTCTTTATACTCATCATCTAACTCAACAATCTCACTAAGTGACAATAGGCATTCTATAGCCATTTCTAACTCTCCTTCATCCGAAACTCGTTTACCAAACTATTGGGATGACTCTGTGCTAGCTTCATCCTCAATGGGTATGACTTTTCCAAATTCATCATGGGAGGTTTGGTCATGGTCTTCACCTTCAACTACATGGGTTGACTCTTATGTATGAGTTAATACTTTTCTCCTATCCTTATTTGAACTATTATTCTCCTTTGGGCTCCCTTTAATCCTTGCTACCTGGTCCTTAGCTACCTTTTCATCTTTGGATCTGTTATTCCTTTTTATTTGTTGCCTTTGATAACACCCATACCTCCATGTGCTCTATCATCTTTGCAAAGGTTGCCATAATCTTAAAAAATTTGGGCAAACAGTTCTTCTTGACTTGTAAGCATTTTTCCCTTGTTATAATTTACCCTTTAAACCCAACAGTGGTCCAAGAACATGCTTGCTACCACTGTAATATACCCTCTAGGAATATCTTAGAATTTCCCCCTTTACTCTCTAAGTTTTGTCTAGTGTGGAAAAAGTCACGATAAAATCGGCAAAACCCGAGTTTTTGAGCTGGCCAATGTTATAGGCCGAATTTTTGACGATTTTTTGAAAATTGAAAAACTCGTGATTTTATCATAAAAGTCTTGATAAAATTGGGAGTCGATCCAAAAAATAGCGTAGGGTGTTCAAGTCGTGTATAAGTGAGGAAAAGGGTGAAATTTTCACTCATTTTTCACTCTAACTTCTACCATTCATCCCTGTGGAGAGAGGAAGTGTTTGCTACTGCCCAAGAGGAGGAGATTTACCAGCGTTGTGGCGTGGATTTGGAGATTTTTCCACTACTCAACGTGAGAGACTCGGGGTGCCAATTTGCTGCTACCAGGTATGTATTTTAATTTCTCTCTTAGTCCTTGTAACACAAATGGCTTTTGTGAAATTCACCTATGTTCTAAGGGGTTTCTGATTGTCAGATTTCATACAGTGAAAGATAAGGACTATGCTTTAAATGAGGGACCATGGTTTTGGGGCAATGTGGGGCTCTTCATGATACCTTGGTTCCCAGGTTTTGATGCTACCACCATGGCGGTATCCAAAATGCCTGTATGCGTCAAGATACATAATCTACCGCTACATTTTTGGCACCACAAAGTATTAGAAGGAATTGGGAACTCCTTGGGGAGATTTCTTAAGATTGATGCGAATAGAATGTCAAAAGGCATTTTTACTTTTTCCAAACTCTGTGTTGAAGTAGATCTTAGCCAAGGTTTACCTGATTGCATTATGTTGGTTCACAACAATATTCAGTGGACACAACCACTAGATTATGAAAATACGGCATTTCATTGTTGTGCCTGTTTACAACAGAACACCTTCAAAGTGCATGCCCACAAGCTAAAAAAGATCCTAAAAGAAACAAGAAACCTCAAAAGCCAAAAGGATGGCAATGCACTGAATCCCCTGAAGAGGCACCAGACGAAGCAAACCCCCCAGAAAACACCACAGACAACAATGATCAGACCACCCAGAACATCTCACAGAAGGACGAGATCAAGCACAGCTCCGCATTAGTTCTGAAGCCAACCTTCCCACAGCAGCAGAGTGAGTAGCACACCCCTGGGAAAGAGGTAAGTGGCAACAAACGGAATCATGGGTCAAAAGGCTCTGATTCTGACAAAGAACTCCCAGCTACTACACAAGAGAGTCAAATGACTATTGTAACATCCACACCCAACACTAGTGGTTGGCGAAAAGTGGAAAAAAAAAAAGGTAGAAAAGAGTAGATTAGCTTTTTTGGATGAGTTTCTATAGATCCTGAGACACAGGACCTGGTTATTATGCATATGCTCTTTAGCATCTACAACATGTAATTTTGCTCACTATGGATAAAATTACGATTTTCCTTCGGAGAAAAAAAATACAAAACAAAACAAAACAAAAAACAAAAAACAAAAAAACAAAAAACAAAAACACAAATGGCTTTTTAAATTCGTTTATCTGTTTGTCTTTAGCTTCTTGTTGCTTTGAAATTTGAATCAAAACATTGTTTAGATTGAATCAAAACATTGTTTAGATTGAATCAAAATGTTTAGATTGTTTACATGTTTCAAAAATTCAAACCCTTGTTTAGTGAATCTGAGTGTGTTCACTGTTAACTTGAGTGAGTGAGAAGAGGCATTTAAAAATTTTAATTAACAATTACAATTAAGTTTGCTTCTTATGTGATGAGAAATTTTTAATTTTTTTCAACTTTTTTTGTGCCCTAGGTTCAAATTCAAGTTCAAAGTTTCAAACAAAATGCTAAGGAATTTGGACCCTTTGTGGGAATATGGTAAACCTGATCTTGTTCCCGAGAGGGGGGGCGGCAGGGGGTCAATAAACAATATTTGACTTGCAAGTTGTGTGGCAAGCATATGTCAGGGGGTGTCAATAGATTAAAATTCCATCTGGAGCAAATTTTGGGGCAAAATATAGAACTTTTCCCAGATGCAACTCCAGAAATCATCTGGAAGGCCATTAAATCACTGCATGATAAAGATGATGCCAAAGACAACAAGGCAGCGATAAAAAGTCAAATTGTAGGGGCCTCAAGAGTGGGGGGAAGTGAGAGTGGTTCTTCAACATCACATTCCACACCCACATGGCCCAACCCCTCAGCTTTCTCATCTTTTTTTGTTCCTAGAACCACACCTGGTGCACAACCTGGGACTAAATCGGCACTTAAAAAAAAGGAAAAGGAGGACGTTGACAAGTTGGTCAATAAGTGTCTTTTATGGAGTGATGTTCCTTTCAACATTGCCAAGACCAATCCATTCTACCAACCTATGTTTGATGTTGTTGTTGTTGTTGGCCCAGGGTACAAAGCCCCTACCTTTGCGGAGTTGAGAGGGCCTCTTTTTCAAAATGAAAAGGTTGATTGTACTGTTAGATTGGAGAAGTTTAGGTCATCATGGAAACACACTGGATGCACAGTCATGTCAGATGATTGGACTGACCAAAATGGTAGGACCCTTCTTAACTTCTTGGTTAGTTGTCCCAAGGGGACAATGTTTATGAAATTTGTTGATGCATCTACACAGATTAAAGATGCACGTTTATTATGTGAGTTGTTGGACACTTTCATTCAGGAAGTAGGTCCACAAAATGTTGTCCAAGTCATAACGGACAACGTTGCAAATTATGTTGCTATTGGCAGGTTGCTTATGGAGAGGTATCCTAACTTGTTTTGGACACCTTGTGTTGCACATTGTATTGACTTGATGTTGGAGGATATAGGGAAGATTCCTTTTGTGAGGGATATTGTTGAATCATCCAAGAGCATAACAAAATTTATATATAATCATGCATCTGTGCTTAGCTTGATGAGAAGATTCACTAACAACAAGGAGTTGATGTGTTATGCCATTACACGATTTGCCACTAGTTTCATATCTCTTCAATCTCTATTGAATTCTATGTGGGATGTGAAGACCATGTTTCTTTCACAAGAGTGGTGTGCTTTATCTATTCGTTGCATGCTAGAGAGAGAGGGCATATACAGATTAGTTTCATATGATCAAAGCTTTTGGGTAGGAGTGGAGGAGGTGTGTGCCATTTTGGAACCTTTCGTAAGGATTCTTCGGTTGGTTGATGGATACAAGCCCGCAATGGGCTACTTGTATGAGGCCATGGATAGGGCCAAAGAAGTCATTTGTGCCTAGTATGAAGATAAGGGGGAGAAGGGGTTTGAAAAACAACAGTTGGTATGGAGAGTGATTGATGAGCGTTAGAACAATACCCTCCATCGCCCCATTCATGTTGTAGGTATCTACCTCAACCCCTCATTTACTTACTCCAGTGGTTTCAGATTTGATGCCGAGGCGATGGCTGGATTCCTCACTTGTGTTGAGAGGATGGTGGCATCTAAGCAAGAACATGAAGAAATTTCTAAAGAAATGGAGAGATATGGGATGGCATGTGGCACATTTGGTTTTACCATGGCTATTAAGAATAGGACAACCAAAATGTCACGTAAGCTTCAATTTGTTTCAACTTTCAAATTTCATAATTCATTCTCTTCATAATTTGCTTCAAGTTTAGAATTTCAATGTTTTAACTTTTTTTTATGTTTCTCTTTTTTCTTTTAACTTGTAGATGTTTGGTGGACAAGCTATGGTGGCAAAGTACCCCATCTCCAAAAGCCTGCCATTTGAGTACTCAGCCAAACATGCGGTTCCTCTAAGTGTGAGCGCAATTGGAGTGTATTTGACAAAATACATAGCAACAAGTAAAAAAAAATCGAATTAAATTTTTGAATTCATTACAAATTATAATTTATTATTTTTAATATTTAAATTTTCCAAGTACTAATTTACAATCTATGACCCTAACACAAGTTGGAGTCCCAACACCTCAATGACATGGTCTATGTCTACTACAATCTTCGATTGTGGGTGAGACAACTTCAGAAAACCCCTGACATGGAAGCCATCTCATTGGACCATATTGACACCACTGTTGCATGGAGGGTTGAGACTGAGAGGCCTATCATGGACTCAGTCCCTAATTGGTTAGAGGCGGATCTGGAGGAACTAGAGGCATAGGAGGTAGTAGCTGCGGGGAAGGAAGAGGTAGAGGAGAAGGAGGAGCAGGAACAGGAAGCGGAGCAAGAGGAGGAGGAGGTGACACCATCTAGGATGGGCAGCAGTAGAGGACAGAGGCCACCCCCTTTTTTTGCTTCTAGAGGACGACAGAGTCCATTTGTAGCCCCAGGGGTAGGACCTTCTTCCTCTAGGGGAAAAGGCAAAGCCATTCCCTATTCCCGTAAATGGGGTAGAGGATCTCAGTGACTGATTACTTTGTGACATGTAGATGACTCATGATAATGAATCACGATATACATTTATTATATTTTTTGTTGATATTTTGACTCTTGAGAGTTGACACTGAGTCAGGACTCAGGATTCAGGACTTGATTCACTATTTTGATATGTGATGTAGACTAGACTTCTTTTGTAGCGGCTGCAACACCCTCCAAAATTTTGGCTTGCACTCAAATTTCGGAGCCTTCCTTGGTCTTTCCCTTGATTGTTGCAAACACTTAAGCTCATTTCATGAGCTTTCCTAAAGTCCTTTGACCCCTTTTGCTTGTTGGATCAGTTGTCATCTTTTGGCATGTTTGACTGTTTTGTCATGCTTGCGGACCTTTTCTGGTGGTTTCGAAGGTTGGTCTTTGTGTATACGATTTTTCCTAGCTATGTAAACACCCATCGCACTCATACACAAAGTTTTGAGCATTGTCGCACAAGTGTCGTCACGGTCGTCCTAAAGTCTATCTCAAGTGTCGCACTTGTCGCTTCTTGTTATGAGACAGTCACACAGAGGGAAATGCTTTCTTGTTGCTTCGGTGGTCTATGTTGTCGTGTCGTCAAAGTATGCTAAGTGTGATCACAAGTTCAAGTTCATCACAAGTCTATCTTCCTCCCGCACTTAGCCACTTTTCCGAAAATCTTCTCGACTGGGCAACTCAGTTGCACCAGACCCTAACTGAACTTCGCACTGCACAGTCTCAGCCCTCAGTGTTGTGACCTTGCTGCCTGGAACTACGCAGTGCGCAGTCACTGTCCTCCAGGGCAGTTGCACTGCGCAATTCCAGAGCCCAACAACCTTCCTTGACCCCCAAAATTGCGCAGCAGTTCCTCCCAGTCTGACTTGAACTGCACACTTTCAGTCCTCAAGCTTTTCCCCTTGCCTGCTGGAACCTTGCAATACGCAAAGAACCTAGCCTCCCTTGTCCTCTAGAACTGCGCAAAGGTGTCCCCAGTGTCCTCCCTCAATCGGAGCTCACTAACCTCAAGAACTACGCAGATTTGTCCTCCAGGTCTCTTTGCTGCCCAGTCCCCCTTGCCTCTGAAAACTGCGCAAATCTGTCTCCCAGGGTCCCATCCCGCATCAACCACTGTCTGCCTGAACTGCGCAATCCTGACTCCCAGTGGCCACTGCACAATTTTTCTCCTCAGTGAGGACTATGCTCAAAAGTTCCTCAGTCAAGCCTGAGTTGCGCTCTGTGCAGTCTCAGTGATCAACCCCTCTCCCTGTCACCTGGAACTGCGCAATGCACAGTTACTGGGCCCTCTCTCCCAGCCTATCACTTGTCCCGGGCTCAGTTCATGGATAGTAATGCATCATCTTAGACTAGGGAGTTTTTGGATTGATGTCGTCCCATCATGAGTGAATTGTAGGAATAGGTACACTGTCAAATCATGGCGAGATGATGAAGAAGGAGAAGAAGGAGGAAGCATGCCTAAAGACTCACTTGTAGCTGAACGGATGAATGAACCTACCAAGAGCAAGCAAAAGGAACACAAGTGTGCAACCACCTTCCAAGACCGAAGATCATTGAAGACCCCACATCATCAAGCTATGCAGAGGAGAAGAGAAAGCATATCCAAGAACACATCTATCACTCAACAGCAATAGCGGCTTGACATTGCCACATCATCAAGCCAGTCCATGTCAGTAGTGTCATGTCAAGTCGTGTCATGAGTTGTCATATGCCACATCACTATTGTGGGCCATGCATATTGTAAATCAAATGTATTGTAAAGTGGAAGTCCAATGGACACACATGAATATGAAGAGTCATGTAAATTGAAAAGTCATAGGAAATTGAACAGTCATGAGGGTAGTCAAAGAGTCACAAGGGGTAGGCATCACCCCTTGGTTATATATACCCCCTCATTCTATGAGCCAGAGACTTTTCACCTTGGCTCCTCCCGCAAGGCATTAGAGAGATCAGCTAGTTCTTTGAGGAGCAAAGAGTGGCTCCAATGTCCCACTACTGGGGCTAGTGACATACAATGTAAATGTGTCTTGGAACTTTTGCTTAATTACAGAAGCCTTTTAAGGGCAGCAAGTTCTTCATGCATGACTTATGAATGTTTGTAAGACTATTCTGTGAACGTTTGTATTTCATGTTTGCTTTCACATGTACTAAGATAGTTGAACTATTTCGGTTATTTTAGTGTTTATCTTGTTGGGAATGTGTTGTAATGGTTGTCACTGTTGTCTCATCCTTGTGGACTATTCCGCGGGATATTAGATAGACCTTTCTTTGCTTATCGGTTATAACAACCATCACATCCGCTATGGACTATTTCGTTGGATGTTAGACAGATATTCCCTTGTTCATTGGTTGTAACCACTGTCGCATCCGTTGTGGACCATTCCGCTAGATATTGGACAAGTCCTTCTGGTTTGTGTGTGTCTCTTCCTGGGTGGTACTATTACCTCTCACTTGGAGGCTCACTTTTCTCCCCCTTTTGCAGTAAGAGAACCTAGACACAGTTGCGTTGCACACTCACCTTGCTTTTCGAGGATACCATTGCATCACTCTCTTGTGCTGACAGCTAGAGCCAAGGCAAATCTTTAAGTATTTGGCAATCGGGCCATTATACCGAATGGGACTCCTACACCAAATTATGTGAGGTCTGATTGGGACTTCATATCGGGGAGATCCCCTGAATGTTGGTGGGTCTAGCACTATCAACAACTTCTTATACATCTTATATATTAGCTTTATTTTCATATTTATGTGGCAATGCATTTATCTGATGTTGTGGATACCTTAGATGCTAAAAAAAATGGAATTTTTTGTATCTTTTAAACTTTGCCAAGTTTCTCGAAAACCTCCTCACTTTAAAAACATTTGCAATTTCCGGACCCTTGTCGATTTATTCCCAACATCGACTTTTTGCACATTGGTTTTGTCTGACGACAACAATTTGGATACAAGTGGCTGTAGGTGCAATTTTTTACCAAGGAATTTCAAAAGAGATAACAAATTGCCAAAAATATTAAATGTTTTAACCAGTTGAATGTATTGTATAACAAACTCAGAAATACAAATGCCATATAAATATGTTCACCACAGCCATAAATGTTGAAAATAAGGATACCAAGTGTGGAAGAAAAGTGTAACTAGGTTCGGTATTTGTCAATGTAATTTTGATCTTTGTACTTGTCAAGAAAAAAGAAATATTATTTTTATAAATTATATGAATGAGTTTCTTGCTCATTCCATAGGTCTAGGAAAGTCAAAGAATCAAAATCACGTCAAAGAGCTCTTCTTGAGCATTTATGTAATGTACATGGGTAAACCTAGTGTCAAGTAGCCCTCTAAGACAAGCACCATCCTTCAAAGAAAAACACTGCAAGCAAAACAATGAAGAGAACATCATGTCGGCCTCAAAATATATATATATTGATGTCATGTCAGCTCATATAAAAGAAACAATGATTCACCTAGACAAGTTGGCTCAAAATGAAGACATAACACCTATATATACCCAGCTGGGGTATCCGCAAAAGCACAGGAAGAATCTCGGACTTGTCTGAGATTTCTCGGAAGTCCACTACAGAATCTCGGATGACATATTGGGTACAGAACTTCGGACTAGTCTTACAACTTCAGATGAAGAGCAGAAACTTGGAATCTCTCTGAACTTCGGATAGGTACAGATCTCGTTAATGATTACAGAGCCTCCTCCTTGATGGTACAGATCTCGGTGAAAGAATACTACAGTCTCGGCTTAAGGGATCTCAGTAAAGTAGTCTCGGCATAGTTATGGCAGGGAAGATTTCGTTGTAATGGAAAAACACAATCACAGTCTCGGTGAAGAAGATGATTTCAGGGTCCCACAGTGGCACACATAGTCTTGGCATAATCATGATGAGAAGACACTCTGTCTAAAAGGTGCAGCCATGAGACAGTCATGATCTCGATGGAGTTAGGAATAGATCTCAATCATATATATGGAAACCTCGTTGGTATGGTGAAGATCTCAATGAAGGAGCAGTCATGGTGCAGCTATGATAATGATCTCAGCAGTGACAAAGGAAGAGGATTGGTGTCTTGATCTTGGAGTGGCCTAATAGGTCAAGGGTCATGGTTTTGGTATTCGTCAATTGGAATCTCTATAAGAAGAATTTTGTGCAGGTTTTCCTCTCCAAGAGGGAGAGGTTTTGGCCCTGGCAGAATGCCAACTTCTTGTGTTCTTGTCTCTTTGTTTTTGGTAGCTATTTGATGAAATAAGAAACACACACTATAATAATGTCGAAGGGAAGATCGTGCTAATAAGAAAATTAAAATGCCTCACAAACAGTTATCAAGTCCAGAAGAATCTCATTAACTACATGTGCCCTAGATTCTTCAACATGGTTTCAAAGCTATGGTTGCAGTCTAAGGAAGGGCATAAAAGGGACACTTAAAAGATCAGTCTTCAACCAGCAAGACAAGTCAATATCAATCTCAGTTAAGGTGAAGGAGGACTTCTCTGCAACTTCGTATGAAGAACAAAATTCGGATAGCAGACCTCTGAAATCTCTGTGGTAATCACAGTGACACCCTCGTACATATCTCAGAAATCTCGGACAAGGAACAGTGGTACAATCTCTTCAACATAAAGGTTCAGGCTTCGGATGGTCACTGTAGTTTCAGATGAATGTCACTGCACTGGCTACAGTGTTGGCATAAGCATCATGATAAGGGTCTCAGTACAAGAAGGAAACACTTTGTTTTATCATACTTAACAGTATTATGGAAGTCTCAGTATAGAAAGGAAAACTCAATCTCTACATAACAATGATGACAAGGATCTCAGGGATCCCACATCAACATACACAGTATCGGTACAATTCAAATGGAGAAAGTCTCATAGTAACACACTATGCAATCCTGATCTTAAGCATAAATATGATGATGATGGTATAACAATCATGATCTCAATGGATCTAGGTACAGACCTCATGAAGACTTCAGTAATATAATGAAGCTCGGATGGGGACAGAGTATACACTCTCGCATAGATGAAGAGGATCACTGAAGCACTCATGGTTTCAGCATAAATTATAATCTCAGTTTTGATGCTAAATTACAAGAATAAGTTCCGGATTCCTTACTACCATGATATCAGTCAAACAAAATATTGTTGAAGAAGACAGTGTCGGTAATAAGACAGTCTCTCTATACACAATCCAGTTACTATCTCTATCTATGTTATTCGGTGGCAAGTTCGGGCTCACATCATAGTGCCTCTCTACATACTTCTATCACGAGCATGTCAACAATGTGTTCAAATGTAGGAGTCAAAATTACCAATAAAAGGAATTAGGAATCAAGATGATCTCAAGATCATAAACCAGTTTCGGCAATAACAAGATCAAAAATGTCATGGTGCTAGAAGGTCTCCAAAGAAGTCTTGGTAAAAGGATACTAGCAATTCATGATGGGCAGCTCAAGCAAAGGAAGCATCAAGGTGAAGATCTCCTCTTCACATGCCAAGTAAGTATCTCTCATGTTTAATCAATTTTTGATTTAAAGAATTCGGTTTGCAAGGGAATGGAAATGCTAGACGATAGTCATAATCCTCATAACAAGGTCCTTGCATGAAATAAGAACAATAGTTATGGTCCTCATAGATGAATGAAGTCATTGAATAAGGTCTCCTTTGAGTTCATGAAGGTAGGCATTAGGGAAGCTAGTGGAGGAATCATGAAATTAGAAGAAAATTCATGTTACTAGATAGGATGGAAGGAGCTGAAAAAGAGGGAGTAGAAATCTTTAGGTTAGTCTCTCTCTATAAGTCTCTTTTTAGGCTCCTAGATCCTACACAAAATGTGACTACAATATATGATAGGATGTGGTGTAACATCATGAAAGAAACTAGATCTCGTGACATCATCACGAGGGTGTCTAAATTTTCAAAGATAAGTAAGATACCTCAATCAACATCTTAGGGTTTCTATGAAAGAAGGAAAGTTGTAGGCAACAACTTTGCACAAGTCAAACATTTAAAGAAGGCTCATCATACAACAAAAGGGAAACATGCTCATCATACAACAAAAGGGAAACATCTGTTGGATAGGGATCTTTAAGATCCTCAAGGTTCTCTGATGGAATCTTCACTAAAAGATTCACTAATCCAGGGATGAAGCAAGTGTTTCAATAGAAATTACAGCCAGTGAAGTTCACGAATAATGATATGATGACGTAAGAGCAGTTCAAGGGGTTGAAGATATTTCAATCAAGGAAGACGTTGAAAGAAGCCTGGACAACCTAAAAGGTAAAATGAGGTATGTATACTTGCATTTAAGTTTTATAATGACATGTCATATGGTTGCAGATCAATACCTCTATTTTGAGAAACATGATAGAAGGACAAAGATCTCCTCCTCTGAAAGGATGCAGAAAGTCATAAGTTGCACTAGGTAAAATCAACATAATATGTCCTCATATGAAGTATGAGGTGATTAACTACAATGAAGAAACTATGATTAAAAGTTGTTGATGGAATGTGTGAGGAAGGAAGAGATTGTGAGATATGCAACCATGATAAAAACAATTAACATCCAAAAGACCAAGAAGATTTAAATAGGAAATCTCCCGGAAAGATATGAAGACTCTGATGAAAGTCTGAAAAAGATGAAGACCCTTGACAATGGATATCTTTGGGAGATATGTCAATATGTGTGCAGGATGTTGATACCTACAGAAAGATGTCGTGATGAAGAGCCACCTAGTAAGGTACAATTTGATTTAATGATATACTTGATTTCTTGAATAATATCTGGATAAGTTCATGCAGGGCTACTTACAAGTACAACTAGCATTCATGTGATGAATGGAAGAAGCATGATGAGAAAGAAGTAGTCATATGACGAAGGTTCCAGATATGAAGAAGACCACTTTCCATGAAGAAAGAAATGACATGACGAACTAAGAAGGAAAGTGATCGATGACAGTTGCCCTACAAGAAAGAAGCTCAACTAACTTTCATGACATCAAGAAGAAAAGTTGATCAAGCAGTTGAAGGACCCACAAAGAAGAAGTTGTTGATGTATAGAAGAGTCCCTAGCTAAGAGGGAGCTCTGACAGGTCCCTGATCAAGAGGGAGCTTGGATTAGATCACCCCCAATTACAAAGGGGTGACAATTGTGTTTTTCTATTTCATGTGTCATGCACTAGACCAGGACTAACAGCCATAAGTCTAGGTGAAGACCATGGATGGAAATGAAGACACGTGATAGACACAACATTCCTGTCTTCACCTAGGACGAAAGAATGGAGGGTTGGGTAATCATCTAGCATCTGATGCTCTTTGAGGATGTATAGAGCATCCAAGACAAGAGTAGGCAAGAGGACCAATATTCTTTGAGGGCTAGGAACCCAAGATAAGAATAGTCCTAGAAGGTCATACTCAGTGAACACCCAGGTGGGTATGTACCTTGAGAGACAATGATGAAGGTGTCTATAAATCATTGGTCTCGCCAGCATTGTAGCTCATGGTCTCGTGGAGAGATGGAGTTGTCAATCAAGGCCTTGCATTGTGACAACGCTGGTTGATATGATGCTATACAGATGGGATTACCAATTCGATTCTTCTTATAAGAAATTCTTCATATTGAGAATAACCAAGTACCATTGTAAATACCTCCCTAGTTAAGAGGGAGTGTTGAAGAAAAGTGTAACTAGGTTTGGTATTTGTCAATGTAATTTTGATTTTTGTACTTGTTAAGAAAATGAAATATTATTTTTATAAATTATATGAATGAGTTTCTTGCTCATTCCATAGGTCTAGGAAAGTCAAAGAATCAAAATCATGACAAAGAGCTCTTCTTGAGCATTTATGTAATGTACATGGGTCAACCTAGTGTCAAGTAGCCCTCTAAGACAAGCACCATCCTTCAAAGAAGAAGACTGCAAGCAAAACAATGAAGAGAACATCATGTCGGCCTCAAAATATATATATTGATGTCATGTCGGCTCATATAAAAGACAGTGATTCAGCTGGACAAGTCGGCTCAAAATGAAGACATAACACCCATATATACCCAGTTGAGGTATCCGCAAAAGCACAGGAAGAATCTCGGACTTGTCTGAGATTTCTTGGAAGTCCACTACAGAATCTCAGATGACATATTGGGTACAGAACTTCAAACTAGTCTTACAACTTCAAATGAAGAGTAGAAACTTGGAATCTCTCTGAACTTCGGATAGGTACAGATCTCATTAATGATTACAGAGCCTCCTCCTTGATGGTACAGATCTCGGTGAAAGAATATTACAGTCTCAGCATAGTTGTAGCAGCGAAGATTTCATTGTAACGGAAAAAACAGTCACAGTCTCGGTGAAGAAGATGATTTCAGGGTCCCACAGTGGCACACATAGTCTTGGCATAATCATGATGAGAAGACACTCTGTCTAAAAGGTGCAGCCATGAGACAATCATGATCCCGGTGGAGTTAGGAACAGATCTCAATCATATATATGGAAACCGCGTTGCTATGGTGAAGATCTCAATGAAGGAGCAGTCATGGTGCAGCTATGATAATGATCTTAGCAGTGACAAAGGAAGAGGATTGGTGTCTTGATCTTGGAGTGGCCTAATAGGTCAAGGGTCATGGTTTTGGTATTTGTCAATTGGAATCTCTATAAGAAGAATTTTGTGCGGGTTTTCCTCTCCATGAGGGAGAGGTTTTGGCCCTGGCTAAATGCCAACTCCATGTATTCTTGTCTCTTTGTTTTTGGTAGCTATTTGGCGAAATAAGAAACACACACTATAATAATGTCAAAGGGAAGATCGTGCTAATAAGAAAATTAAAATGCCTCACAAATAGTTATCAAGTCCAGAAGAATCTCATTAACTACATGTGCCCTAGATTCTTCAACACCAAGGAGGTGTTCCTAGTGCATTTACCCTTTTGGCGTTGGAAGACACATTAATAACCCTTTTGTCTTTGGGACCTTATGAGTTTTATTATGTCAATGAGCAAAGTTACTTTTTATGGGTTATGTACTATGTATTTTAATTTATTAAAGTCACTAGTGTTATAAAGTGACTGTATGTGAAAAGTACAAACTACACTTTAATATTAAAGTGACTTTTATGTTTTAAAAGTGACCTTACGAAAGAAAAAATGCACATGGTACAAAAACATTAAAAGGTGTGTTTAGGAGGCTCATTAATAAAGGGGGACCACATGAGGGAGGGCGTCAAGTGGGGGACTTGAAGTCTTGATTTCATCCATTGATCTCATGGGCTGAGATTTAATCTCAACCCTTGATCAATAAGGTTAGGTTTTCCTCTCTAATGAGAGACAAAAAGGGAAAAGGAAGAGAAAGCTCATTCATTATTCTCATGCGTTCAATTAAGAATAGCATAGGCGCTTGAGAGGAGGACGAATATTGTTGAGGAAGAGACAATGTTCATGTTAAAATTGGCAACTAGGGCCAAACCCCACATGGGTCATCTTATTTATGACAGATGATATTTTTCTTGGATTCCTCTCTCCGAGAGGTGTAGGATTGATCTAAAATCATCCAATTCTGAGCCTACATGTATAAATGAAGTTATGAATTTATTTTGATTATGGTCAAATTGTCAAGGTCAACCAACAAACTTATGTAGGCTCAGAAGCCCAACAGTCACATTTATTCATCCTCAACGTTGCATATAAATAGAAGGTGAGTTAGCCTCATTTGGACACACTCATCTTCACAATTCTCTCTCCCTCTCTCTCTCCTCATTGATTGGGTACGGATTTCTAGGCCTCTCTCTCTCCTCATTGATTGGGTACGGATTTCTAGGCCTCTCTCTCTCCACACGTCCTAAATTTCAAGAGAGCAAAATTTCAGAAGGCCGAAATTTTAGGAGAGCAAACTTTCAGGTGGCTGAAATTTCAAGAGGCCGAAATTTCAGGAGACAAAATTTCTTGACAGTTTGACCAGCATTGACTGCAACTAAGGCTGACCGCAGGTGGGTTGTTTGACCAGACTTTGACTGGGCTGAATTTGACTGTTTTGAGGGTTGTTTTATCTTGTTGTTTGGAGGCCGAAGTTGACTGAAGTTGACCGATTTGCTGAGGGTCAAATCTTCCTTGTTGACCAGCGTTGACTTTTCTGGTTAGGGCTCTTTTGCTGCTGTTATAAATTATCAAATTTGTAAATTGTACTATCTCTCTCTGTTGAACTATTGAAGACTAAAAGAAGATTTGATCAAGGGTTTCCCCACATTGGGGTTTGTCCCTGGCTGGTGCCACATCTTGTGTCCTCTTGTCTTGGCTTGTCTTCTACTATTTATGTTTATGTTCTATCTACATTTTACTATCATGTTGATGTGATTGCTAATCTGAATATTGATACTAGGCTAATAAAGAAATTGAAGTAAAATTGCTCTAAACCGGAGAACATACCATTGTTGCCTAAAATTAACATGGTATCAAAGCTGAGGCGAAGACAAAGCCCAAGCAACAGTGAAAGAGCAATCACCAAAGACAGTTGGACAAGGACAAAAGGTTCAATGGGTTCTTCATCCTACTTCCCGACTGAAGACAAGCTCCATGATAAATCTGACTATGGATGGAAGATGTCTCTTGATTTGACATTGGAAGAAAAAGAAGTGATGTGCAGGGTAAAATCCCTGAACCTCCTTCAAATGCACCGACTGTTGCGAAGACCAAGTATAATAGGGCTGAAGTCAAAGCGAAGAATATTATCGAGGATTCCATTGACAAGCATCTAGTGGCCTATATCTCTAAATTGAAGACCTCCAAGGAGATCTACGACAGGTTGGTGAGCATGTTCAAGGTTAGTAATGCTAATCAAATTCTCTTTCTTAAAAATAAGTTTAAGGATACTAAGAAGGGCAAGGACGAGGACATTCAATCCTATTTCTTGAGGATTACTGAGATCAATATTGATCTACTCTCGATTGGAGAAGTCATTCTTGACAGGGAACTTACTCTCACCACCCTTGGAGGACTCCCACCTAAGTGGTATGTATTTAGAACCACTGTACTCAACAATGATCAAATTCCAGGATTTGAAGAATTGATGTCGAGATGCATTCAAGAAGAAACAAGAATGGTGGAGCAAGAAATGTGTTAATTTTAGGTATGTTCTATGCTTAGAGCAATTTATTTCAATTTTCACAGTTAGGTCAATATCTTTTCCAGATTAGCAATCACATCATCATTAAAGTAAACTGCAGATAGAACATAAACATAAATCGCAGAAGACAAGCTAAGACAAGAGGACACAAGATGTCGCGCTAGCCAGGGACAAACCCTAATGTGGGGAAACCCTTGATCAATTCTTCTTATATGTTCTTCAATAGTTCAGCAAAGAGAGAGAGAGATAGTACGTTTACAACAGAAGTCAACACTTTGACTTATCTAAATAAGAGCATAGATCATCTCTAAGAAGATGATACATGAGATCAGTTGAAGACATGCTGCTTCAACTAATTCTCCAAGGTGACTTCTTCACCTATTGTTGTGCTGCATTTTGTCATCATGTTGCACCTCACCGTGTTGCATCATGCTGCACCCATCATCACCATGCTGCATCTCATCGGGCTTCATTAATCATGACTGTACCTATCATTGTACTGCATTATATGCCATTGCTGCATCATGTTGCCATACTGACCTATGTGTTGGCTGCATCTTGCTTGCTTGTTGTCCCTAGCATGCTTGTTGTCCTTAGCATGCTTGGTGTTGCATGCTAGCTGTCCCTTGCATGCTAGTTGTAACATTGCATGCTTGGTGTATTTGCTGCTAAGTACCATACAACTGTCCCAATGTTAGTTAGTTGTCCCTTGCATGCTGCTCTCCTTCAGAGACAGATGCTCTTGTTGTTTCGGCAGTTTCGGCAATTTCCACTGTTCCCAGCAGTTCCAGCAGTTCCGGCAATTCCAGCTATTCCCGACAGTTACGACAGTTCCGACAATTTCAGCTTTTCCCGGCAGTTCCGTCAGTTCCCGGCAATTCCAGCTTTTGCCCTCTGCGTCAGCTTTCCCGACTGTTCCGGCAGTTCCAGCTGTTCCCGACAGTTCCGGCCATTCCCAACAATTACGGCTATTCCCGGCTATTCCCAGCAGTTCCGGCAGTTCCGACGTTTCCCGGCAGTTCCGGCTTTTCTGACAATTCCGGCTATTCCTGGCAATTCTGGCAGTTCCGCTTCTGCCCTCTAGATTAGGGCAGCGTTATCCCTTAGGATCTCTCCTCCTACTAAAACCCAAAGACAAGTAGAGAGGAAGAGATCCAAGTGTGTTGAAATGACTTGAAGGCCACCTCTATTTATACTAAAACGTTGAGCACAAGTGGGGTTTATTTGGTTGTTGGCTGACCTTGACGAATTGTCCCATGACACAAATAAATTCATATCTCCATGAATACTTATCAAAATCGGATGATCTTTAGATCAATCCTACACCTCTCGGTGAGAGGGATCCAAGAAAAATATCAGCTTCCATTAATAAGATGACCCACATGGAGTTAGGACCTAGTTGCCAATTTTAACAAAATGCTTTCTAATAGAAGCAACCCCACTGCATTCTCCACTCATGCCAAGAGGAAAAACAATGCATATTCAAAAAAGCAAAGTCAAGGAAGACCGGGATTCAAAAATGGAAGGAAGGGAAGGTGCTTTGTTTGCAATAAGTTTGGCCACTACGCAAGGGAGTGTCCTAATAGAAGGGATACACCTCAAGATGATGACTATCATAACAACTTCAACAACAACGATCAAAGGAATGGCAGGACCAATGGCAAAGGAAAAAGGAATGCGAGACATCAAGGAAATGATCGACCCTCCAAGAAATCAAGGAACTCCAGGTATGATGAATCCAATGTTGTTAACAATAAGCAAAAAGAGTATTATCTTATATTGGCCCTCTCCACTGCCTCTCCTCCGGACACCTTGAGAAATTGGTTGATTGATAGTGGTGCCTCAAGGCACTTCACCGGATACAAGGAATCCCTCTCTAATCTGATGGAAAAGGAGACAAACTTGGAGATCATCCTTGGAGACGATGCCACCTATCCTGTGAAGGGAGTAGGGAATGTTACCCTTCAATTGAATCAAGGTAACACTATTCATTTGCAAGAAGTATTATATGTACCTGATCTTAAGAAGAACCTGGTGTCCATTTCAGCCATGGAGGACAAAGGATTCAAGGTGGCATTCATCAATGGAATGGTACATGTTTGGAAAAGAAATTTTAAAGATGCTTTTACTCTTGGGTTCAGGGTTGACACTTTGTATCAAGTTGGAGGAAGTCCATTGGTAGCCATGTCTTGCGGCACATCTCTACAATCTAACCTATGGCACCGAAGGTTTTCCCATCTTCATTATAAGGCCCTACCCCAATGTTACTTGGGAGCGGGAGCGGGAGCGACCATTTTCAGAAGCTCCCGGTTTGGGAGCGAATCCCGGAGCGATTTTTTAAAAACATATATATTTTTATATTTTTTAATTTTTGATACATATATGTCAACAAAAACATGTAGAATGATGAATTAGATATAAAAAACATAAAAAAGCATAGATTGAACCATATAACAACAATCATCTAGAAGTTATAATCTTCATCAACCACGTCCGCAAGTTAGTAACATAGTAACATACAACATATTGAGTCTCATGATTCATCAATCTTAAAGTTTCAAGCTTTCAAAATTCAATATATAACATTTATCATCATTGATCACCAAAGTTGTACTTGTAAGCTAAGTGTAACCATTACAACAAATAATATCTAACATGAAATGAAATGTTATAAAATGAAATGAAATGAAACAACTTTCAACTTTCATGAAGCATCATATTCATAGTTCATTACTAATGAGTTATAATTGCCAACTTCAAACTTAAATTGTCATATATTGTTTAAAAAAATATCATAATAAATATGAAAGAGTCAATAGTTATAAAAGCTACTAGAAACTAGAAAAGAGAAGTAAATCTATTATCTATTTCTTATGCTTGGGCCTCTTGCCACCTCGAGAAATGTCTAATTTTTTAGTCTTGTTGCAAAATCAGGATCTTTGTCATTAATATCACCCTCCAAGCATTAATATCCAGAGGTATCTTTGTCATTACCTTTGTATCTGTATAGGGATCTTTGTCATTAATATCACCCTCTAAGCATTAACATAAGATAGAAAAAGCATAGCATGTCAAGTCAAGATTTTGTTTGAGTGATGCGTACATTTTTAGAAGGGTCATGATAGAGGAGTTCGACAACCAATGTCACTAACATCAAGGTACATAGAGGGATTGGTACTCTTGATTAAATATGAGTTCCATACCCTAATACATGACAAAATTCAATGGAAACATTGCAATCCCCCAATCTTGAAATCCTAAAAAACTGATAAGTCTGCTGGATTTTGAATGAAATCTAAAATTCTACTTTCTCCATATGAAATCCAATGAGGACGAAACCACTCTCAAACATCCTGAGTCATTTCATGGTAATGTTAAAAATTTAAGTAAAAGGATGAAAATGAAAATTAAAGAAAATGTCACTTTTACTTTAAGAATTTAACATTACCATGAACAGCATATCAATACTAGGGCCTAGACTTGATCATTAAGTTGCCCCACTCAAAAACTATTTGTTTCTTTCAAAAAAAATTGCATTTCGAACATTACTACAAAAAAAAAAATGCAAAAAAGGCAAAACGCTCCCGAAAAGGCAGGGAGCGAAATTTTTTTTAGGGAGCGCGCTCCCGACCCGCTCCCGAGTCGCTCCCGCCCGGAGCGCGGATCGGGAGCGGGAGCGAGGGGGGAGGGGCGCTCCCCCGCAACACTGCCCTACCCAATGTGAGACAGATGGTGACAGGTATGCCCGAGTTCAAAGTAGAGCATGAAGGTGTATGTCCGGGATGTGCTGAAGGAAAACCTACAAGGGGACCATTCCCCTCAAGTAATAGCAAGACCACAAATATATTGCAATTGATCCACTCTGACATATCTGGTATGATGCTCGTAAACTCTTTGGGAGGATACTTATATTATCTCACCTTTACAAATGATTATTCTCGCAAGACCTGGATCTACTTCTTGAAGAAGGATGAAGTTTTCACCTGGTTCCGACACTTCAAAGCCTTGATCGAAAACCAATTCGAGAAGAAAATCAAGATATTGAGGACTAATAATGGGACCGAGCACGAATCCAGTAAATTCCAAGATTATTGCAGAGAAGCTGGCATTAAGAGGGAGACTACAACGCAATACACTCCTGAGTAGAATGGTGTGGTTGAAAGGAAGAATCGCTCTATTGTAGAAGCAGTTTGTGCCATGCTTTATGATCAAGTCCTTCTAAAGTTCCTATGGGCTAAAGCTGCAAATACCGCCGTGTATGTTCAAAACCGAAGCCCTCATCAAGCATTGGACTCCAAGACTCCCAAAGAAATGTTCACTGGTAAGAAACCCAACGTCTCTCATTTTAGAATTTTTGGAAATCCCGTATATTTTCATGTGCCGAAAGAGAAAAGAAGTAAATTGGGTGCATCTGGGAAGAAAGGAATCTTTGTGGGCTATAGTGAAAATTCTAAGGGATATAGAATTTATGTGGTTGGTCAAAAGGAAGTTGAGATAAGTCATGATGTCGCCTTCGACGAAGATATGGCCCTCAGGAAATCAACAACCTTCCTATCCTAAGGAAGGGCAAAGAAGCTAACACCGGAAATCAGGGTGCAAAAGAAGACGAAACGATGCCTGATGTTGATGAACCTATGGATCCTATTGATCCTTCTACTCCAAAAGGAGACTCTCAAAGATGTCGAGAGACACATTGCACCATAGGGGACTTTCCGTGAAAGCACGAAGCCGAATAAGTATCAAGGATATTTGACCGCCATGAGCACTATCATTCAAAATGAACCTTCATCATTCGAAAAAGTCGTGAAGCATCAAGTATGGAAGGATGCTATGAATGAAGAATACGAGTCAATTATGAAGAATGATGTCTGGGATGTGGTCCCTAGACCCCAGGACAAATCGGTTGTCACCTCTAAATGGCTCTACAAAATCAAGCATGGAGCTGATGGAAGTGTAGAAAAGTTCAAGGCTCGCTTTTTCGCTCGAGGCTTCTCTCAAAAGGAAGGTGTAGATTAGAATGAGATATTTTCACCTATTGCCCAAGACACCACCAGCTGCTCGATCATAGCCCTTGTTGCCTCACAAGGATGGAACCTACATCAGATGGATGTCTAGACCGCTTTCTTGCATGGTTCAATCAAAGAGGAAGTCTATGTGGAACAACCGAGGGGTTTGAGGTTCATGATCGGGAATCTCATGTATGCAGGTTGAAGAAAGTTCTCTATGGATTGAAGCAAGCACCTCGGGCTTGGTATGAGAGGATCGATAGCTATCTGATAAAGCTGGGATTCTAGAAGTGAAGTTGATCCGAACCTTTACTTTAAGGTTGAAAATGATAAACCTCTCATTTTGGTACTTTATGTGGACGACATCTTTTTGACAGGTGCAGACCCTCTCATTCACAAATGTAAGAGGGAGTTGGCTTCTGAATTTGAGATGAAGGACCTAGGACCGATGCACTATTTCCTAGGGTTGGAGGTCTGGCAAAAGGCAGGTGAAATTTTCCTCTCTCAAGGAAAATATGTTGTGAAGATATTGAAAAGATTTGGGATGGTGGACTACAAGCCTGTGACTACTCCGATGGAACTTAAATTTAAGAAGTTATGTGGTAGTGCTGTTGGACCTGAATTGGGAAATGCTTCTGAGAATCGTCAACTCATAGGAGCACTGATGTTCTTGGTGAACTCCCATCCGGACATATTTTTGCAGTTAACACATTGAGCCAGCAAATGGTTGAGCCTCATCATATACATTGGATTGCCGCCAAGAATCTTCTGAGATATCTTTGGGGCAGAATCACTCATGGACTAAGATACACTGCCGAAATGTGAGGCTGCATGGTTATTCTGATGTTGATTGGGTTGGTAGTGTGGTGGATTGCAAGAGCACTTTTGGATGTTGTTTTTCTTTGGGTTCTGCTTCGATATCCTGGATGAGCAGGAAGCAGAAATCGGTTGCCTTGAGCACCGCCGAGGCCGAATACATAGCTGTTAGTATGGCCTCCTGTGAAGCTGTCTGGTTGAGGAAGCTCTTCAATGAGTTGTTTGGACATGTGTTGGATACCACCATGATCTTCTGCGACAACCAGAGTGGGATCCAATTATCAGAGAATCTCGTGTTTCATGATCGCTCCAAGCATATAGATATCAGGTACCACTTTATCCGGGATATGGTACAACGAGGAGCAATAAGGCTCCATCACATTCGGGCTGATGAGCAGATTGCCGACATTCTAACAAAGCCCTTGGGGAAGGTCAAGTTCTTGGCCTTCCGAGAACGACTTGGAGTCGTGGAGAGACCCTCTTATGAGGGTCCTGTATGAGATGGACATTGAGCTCTGAGAGCTCCGGGGGGCTTGGGGTACTTCTTGGAGCGATGAGCAACCATAGGGTGAGTGGTTCAGCCTTCCCTAGTGGTTGTTGTGTACAGGGTAAGTGGTTCAACCTTCTCCTACGATACCCCTTGGCGACATGTAGGCAGGATGAGTGGCTCATCCTTCTCCTGCTAAGACATCCTACCCATGCAGTCTGGGACTCATGGGAAGTACCTCTCATCTGGCCAATGAGTAGGGAAATGAGGATAGGGACCATAGTACTATCGATGGATGCATCATGTACTACCATACTCCCTATGCTAGGATGACCAATATTGATCTGGGATCAATTGGAACTGACTTCGGGTCAGTAAGAGTGGTATGAGACACTCTCTTTTGATTAGAACTGACTTCGGGTCAGTAAGAGTGGTAGGACACACTCTCCTTTGATTGGGATGGACTTCGAGTCGGTAGAGAATGGTATGATATATTCTTGATCTCTTATTCTTCTTCGTAGTTTAGCAGAGCTGAGTAGTGCAGAGCAGTCATTGATGGCAGAGAGCACAGATTGGCGGATGAATTAGCAGATGGAGTTCTCCCTAGTTGAGAGGAGGGTGTTAAAATTGGCAACTATGGCCAAAATCCACATGGGTCATCTTATTTATGACAGCGGATATTTTTCTTGGATTCCTCTCTCCGAGAGGTGTAGGATTGATCTAAAAATCATCCGATTCTGACATGTACAAGTGAAGTTATGAATTTATTTTGATTATGGTTAAATTGTCAAGGTCGGCCAACAAACTTATGTAGGCTCAGAAGCCCAACAGTCACGTCTATTCATCCTCAACGTTGCATATAAATCAGTGTTGCGAAAATCGCGATTTTATCACAATAACATCAAAAAATCGCGATTTTTTCATTTTCCTGATAATATCGCGCGATTAATTCAGTGATTTTTTCAAAAAATCGCGATTTTTTTGGGGAAACAAAAAAAATAAATAAATAAAAATAAAAATAAAAAATCTTGATTTTTTAATTACCAATTTTATCCCGATTTTTACGATATTTTCTGATTTTTTCCCCTCGCCAATTTACTCCCGATAACGATTTTCGCAACATTGATATAAATAGAAGGTGACTTAGCCTCATTTGGACACACTCATCTTCACACTTCTCTCTCTCTCCTCATTGATTGGGTACAGATTTTGGGGCCTCTCTCTCTCCACACATCCGAAATTTCAGGAGGCCCAAATTTCAGGAGACCGAATTTATGGACAGTTTGACCAGCGTTGACTGCAGCTAGAGATGACCACAGGTGGGCTGTTTGACCAGACTTTGACTGGGCTGAATTTGATTGTTTTGAGGGTTGTCTTATCTTACTGTTTGGAGGCCAAAGTTGACTAAATTTGACCGATTTGTTGAGGGTCAAATCTGCCCTGTTGACCAGCGTTGACTTTTCTGGTTAGGGCTCTTTTGTTGCTATTATAAATTATCAGATTTGTAAATTGTACTATCTCTCTCTGCTGAACTATTGAAGACTAAAAGAAGATTTGATCAAGGCTTTCCCCACATTGGGGTTTGTCCTTGGCTGGTGCCACATCTTGTGTCCTCTTGTCTTGGCTTATCTTCTACTATTTATGTTTATGTTCTATCTGCATTTACTATCATGTTGATGTGATTGCTAATTTGAATATTGATACTGAGCTAATAAAGAAATTGAAGTAAAATTGCTCTAAATCATAGAACATACCATTGTTACCTAAAATTAACAGTTCAGCAAGGAGACAATCTCGAGTTTTTCGTTGAGAGATTCTGGCACGGAGTCCTAGAAATTCGTGATAGGTTCCAGGCCGAGACTTAAGGAGGTTTGCAGGCTGAGTCTTAAGGGTTTGCAGGCCAAATCTTGAGGAGGTTTGCAGGCCAAATCTGTTGATTTGGGGTAACATCGGATGTGCTCTAGCCATGAAAATTGGTGGAGAGGCTAAAGCACATGAGATCTCCAAGACCCAGAAATGGTTTGGGCAAATTCTGACCGATTTGGGAGATATTAAAATAATTAATATTTTTTATGAAGTTCCTAAGTCTAAACTTAGGAAAAATAAAATATTAATGGGTATTAATATAAAACTGGGTTAGAAGGGTCCAAAAATCATGGATCAAGCCAAATCTAATCTTAGTCGTTGATTAGAGATTTAATCTCGGTCATTGATGGACCAACGAGAAAAGTATAAGAAGAGGCTTGAGGGTCAGTTGGAGAACGCACTGAGGGAGACCAATTAGTTCGATTTCTGGAGCGGAGTTAGCTGAGAAATTCGAACTATTGGTCTGGAGAGTAGTAGGAGGCAGCAAGTACGGAACAGGGAGTTGGGAACAGCACCTGAAGACCAGCGCAGACGTTGGAGAGGCAAACGCAGAGCCTCTCAGGCGCAGAGGCAGCAGCAGACTGTGCAGTCACTAGAGGGCCTGCGTGGGTGATGCAGAGAGGCCCAGTGCTGACGCAGAGAGGCAGGGGCTGACGCAGAGTGTCTAGGAGCTACGCAGAGGTCAGCCAAGCTGACGCAGAGACTGGGAGAAGTGCTGGAGAATTTTCTCTCTGTTGGGTAAGCCAGTTTGGCACCCTGTTGTACTGAAGAATTGCTGAATAATAAAATCCTCCCTTGTTGCACCGGTTTTCCCACATTGGGTTTTTCCGGGGACTGTTGTCCAAAATATTTGTGTCAATGTGTTGATTCTTGTGCATGTGTTTGTTTCTGTATTATGGTGTGATATCTGCAGCAGAATTTATTTTAATGTTTATTGAAGGAATTTCATAAATAACTTATTGGAAAATAAGTAGGTAAAGTAAATCAGTTGTTGCAGTGATAGAATTTTCACATGGTATCAGAGCAAGAAATCAGTGGCAGGAAGGGAAAATCAATTATGGGTCGAGACCATGATGCAGAGGCATTTACGTCACGAGACTCGCATAGATTTTCAGAAAATTGCACAAGAGAGAGTGATTTCGATTTCTCTATGTTGGCTTTCGAGCTGGAAGAAGAAATGGCTTGTATGATTAGTTCTGCATCATTAGAGGTATGGTATATAGATAGTGGAGCCTCTTGGCATATGACGGGAATCCGGGATTGTTTCTCAAATTATCGGGAGGAGAAGATGAACTTTGAGATCACTATGGGGAACAAGGCAAAGTTTACTCCAGTAGGGAGGGGTACCATAGTTTTTCAAACAGAACCGGGAGAGTGGTTTCGTGCTACCAATGTGCTGCATGTACCAAGATTGGGGATGAACTTACTTTCCATGTCGCAACTTCAAGGCAAAGGCTATGATGTCTTTTTCATCAAGGAGAAAGAATACGTCAAACACCCGAGCTGGAAAAAGAAAGTGCAGATCGGGATCAAAAGTAACAGGTTGTATAGACTACAACTAGAATCACCAATAACACTAATAGGCAGTCATGGAAACAAGGATTTGAAAAAATTATGGCACAGAAGAAAGGGACATTTGCACCAAGGGGCTCTGAGAATTCTCAAGAGCACTGTGATTGGAGTTCCGGATCTTAGTACGGAACGAGATGATGTATGCAGAGGATGTGCTCTAGGAAAGTATGCCAAAGCAACATTTCCTAGAAGTAAAAATAGGGTCAATAGTGTACTAGGATTGATAGACTCAGATATCTGCAGACTTATGTCCACTAAAGCTCTTAGTGGTGTCGAGTACTTCCTTACCTTCATTGATGACCACTCAAGGAAAATTTGGATTTATTTTCTGAAAACCACGAACGAGGTTTTCTGTTGATTCAAAGAGTTCAAGGCTCTGGTGCAGAATCTGACTGGGAAGAAAATAAAAGTTTTGCGCTCAGATAATGGTGGAAAGTATGTTGATAAGGACTTCACTAATTTTTGCGCTAAGGAGGGCATCAGAAGAGAGTGGACAGCTCCTTACAATCCGGAGCATAATGGAGTAGCAAAAAGGAAGAACAGGACTATTGTAGAAGCAGCTAGGGCCATGATGTATGATCAGGATATGCCAAAATTCCTGTGGGCAGAAGCATGCAACACAGCAGTCTATGTTCAGAACAGGACTCCTCATCGAGCATTAGGCAAGATTACTCCAGAGAAAGTTTTCACGAGGAAGACACCTGAAGTCAGTCATTTCAGGATATTTGGGAGTTCAGCATATTGCCGCGTACCTGAGGAAAAGAGGAAAAAGCTAGATCAAACTGCGGAAAAAGGATATCTAGTGGGATATAGCGAGAATGCTAAGGCATAAAAAATCTATCTTCCAGGGAGCAGGAAGGTAGTGGTTCGACGAGATGTGAAGTTCATGGAGGACAGAGCTTTCAAAAATCTCGAGAAATGCCTTCCAAGGAGCAGTGAAAAGAGGAGTCATTGATTAAACCTCTTCAACCAACGGAAGTAAAGAATTCTTCCTCAGGTCGGAAGATTCACAAGATGAGGAGGAGCTAACAGAACCACCTGCTGGCAGAGGAAGAACTAGCAGGGAACTTCGTCAGATTCTGTAAGATGCAGACGACTTCATCGGTGCGCCAAGAAACAATAAGAGGGAGCGAAAATAGCGAGACAGATATCAGGCACTAGTAGCTTAGGATGGAGAGCCTGCCAGTTTCCAGGAGGCAGCTTAACATCAGGTTTGGCTGGATGCGATGGTAGAGGAGTACAACTCCATGATGGTGAACGATGTCTAGGAGGTAGTGCCAAGGCCTCAAGACAGCGCAGTGGTAGGTTCGAGATGGATCTACAAGATCAAATACGCTGCAGACAGCAATGTTGAGAAATATAAAGCCAGGTTTGTGGCTAAGGGGTATGCTCAGAAGGAAGGAATTGATTACGAAGAAACCTTCGCCCGGGTAGCCAGGTATACATCTATTAGAACCTTGATATGTCTTGCAGCACAGATGGGGTGGGAGATTGATCAGATGGATGTCAAAACGGCATTTCTGAACAGGCTGATAGAAGAAGAGGTATACATTGAACAACCAGAGGGATTTGAGATACATGAGAAGAAGTCTCATGTATGCAGGTTGAAGAAAGCCATGTATGGGCTGAAATAGGCACCTAGAGCATGGTATGGTCGAATCGATGGCTACTTGCAGAAGATGGGATTTGTCAAGAGTGACGCAGATCCAAATCTCTACTGTCTGGTCATAGAGAATGAGCTGCTAATCTTAGTATTGTATGTGGATGATCTCTTTCTGACAGGATCATCCAGGCTCATCGGGGATTGCAAGAAGAATCTAGCCACGAAATTCGATATGAAGGACTTGGGACGAATGCATTATTGCCTAGGGTTGGAAGTTTGGCAGCAAAAGGGAGAGATCTTCCTTGGGCAAGGGAGATATGCTACAGAAATCCTGAAGAGATTCAGGATGGAGGAATGTAGACCTATGGCTACTTCAATGATCACCAACTGGAAGAAGATTGATACATCAGAAGACAAAGATGTTGATCCCACCTTATATAGGCAGCTCATAGGGTCCCTGATGTATCTGGTGGATACCAGGCCAGACATTTGCTACGCTGTCAACACCCTCAGTTAGTTCATGGTGGAACCGAAGAGGGCGCACTAGGCAGCAACCAAACATGTTCCAGGTCTTTATAGGGAACAGTCGATTATGGACTCTTGTACACCAGGAGTAAGGATATCAGATTAAGTGGATTTACTGATGTAGATTGGGCAGGAAGTTCAGTGGATCAGAAAAGTACCTCTGGGTACTATTTCAACATTGGATCAGGAATGACCTCCTGGTGCAGTGGGAAACAGAAGTCTGTGGCTCTGAGCTCATCTGAGGCAGAATATATGGCGGTGAGCACAGCTTCGTGTGAGGTCATATGGCTTAGAAAACTGCTTGTGAACCTATTCAGAAGAAAAAATGGAGGCGACTAGGATCATGTGCGATCATCAGAGTTGCATCAAGCTCTCTGAGAATCCAGTGTTTCATGATCAGTCAAAGCATATTGATATCCAGTGTCACTTTGTCAGAGACTGTGTCCAACGAGGAGCTGTACAGTTAAGCTACACTCCGACAGGAGAACAGGTAGCAGGCATCCTTACCAAGGCCCTTGGAAGAACAAAGCTTGATTACTTCAGGGAAAAGATGGGGATGAGAAGGAATCCATTTCAATAGCAGAAATGGGGGTGATGTTGCAGTGTAGATACAGTGTTGGGAAGAAGGACCAACAGCAGCACAGATGCAGAGGGAGTTGCAGTGCAAATGCAGTGTTGGGAGAAAGGGCCAACAGCAGCATGGATACAGAGGGAGCTGTCGTACAGATGCACCAGTGGCAGTAGCAGGGCCATGGGCAGCAGTACAGGATGCAGCAGTGCAGAGGATGTTGGGCAGGGAGGCCTAGCATGAGCACAGGGACCGATACTAGACGATCAGGGTGGTACTCGTGAGGAGTATTACTAGAGCACAGTCCTCGTTAAGAGGGAGTGTTATTTTGGGGTAGCATCGGATGTGTTGTACCCATGAAAATTGGTGGCGAGGCTAAAGCACATGAGATCTCCAAGACTCATAAATGGTTTGGGCAGACTCTGACCGGTTTGGGAGATATTAAAATAATTAATATTTTTAATGAAGTTCCTAAGTCTAAACTTAGGAAAAATAAAATATTAATGGGTATTAATAGAAAACTGGGTTAGAAGGGTCCAAAAGTCATGGATCAAGCCAAATCTAATCTTAGTCGTTGATTAGTGTTAAGTTATGGTATGTTCTATGCTTATAACAGTTTACTTCTTTTTCTTATTATATTCCACAGATTAGCAATCACATGTACATAAAGTAAAGTGCAGATAGAACATTAAACGATCAACAGAAAACAAGCCAAGACAAGAGACACAAGATGTGGCGGCTAGGCAGGGACAAACCCCACAATGTGTGGGGAAACCCTTTGATCAAATATTCTTTTATCTTCAATAATTCAACAGAGAGAAATAGTACAATAAATCTGATTCATATCAGCAGTAGCAAACCCTAGATCAGCAGCATCAGCATTAGCAGCTTCTTTATCAAACTAGGGCAGACGATATCTCACAAACCGACCGTCGGATTGACTTCATTCCACCACCAAAAGTTGCGGCTTCCAGAGGAGGTTCAGATGTACCTACAGCGCAGTTCAGATGAGGAGATCTTCTAGGCCACGCAAGTCAATCTTTACTTCTGCAGTTGCAGCTTCAGTTTCAGCAGTTTCCAGCTTCACACTAGGGCAGTTGATATCTTGCAAACCATTCATCGATTGACTTCATTCCACCACCAAAAGTTGCGGCTTTCAAAAGAGGTTCAGATGAACCTACAACGCAGTTCAGCAGGTCAATCTTTACTTCTGCAGTTGCAGCTTCAGTTTCAGCAATTTCCGGCTTCAAACTAAGGCAGTTGATATCTTGCAAACCATTCATCGGATTGACTTCATTCCACCACCAAAAGTAGCGACTTTCAGAGGAGGTTCAGATGAACCTACAGCGCAATTCATATGAGGAGATCTTCTAGGCCACGCGGGTCAATCTTTGGATCTGCAGTTGCAGCTTCAGGGTCAACAGCTTCCGGCTTCACATATGTGAGAGAGAGACCCATTTCTGCACAGTAGAGAAGAGACTCATTTCTGTGTAGTAGAGAGAGAGAGATGTGATGAGAAGAGTGAGTGCAAATGAGGAGAAGTCCTCTTATATTTATACACAACGTTAGTGTTTGAATAGATGCGACTGTTGGACTTCTGAGCCTACATGAGTTGTAGGTCGGCTTGATAATAATTCCATAATCAAAATAAATTCATATCTCCATGAATACTTATCGGAATCGGATGATCTTTATATCAATCCTACACCTCTCGACGAGAGGAATCTAATAAAAATATTATCAGCCATGAATAAGACGACCCACATGAAGTTTTGCCCTGGTTTCCAATTTTAACAATTAGAGATTTAATCTCGGCCATTGATGGACCAACAAGAAAAGTATAAGAAGAGGCTTGAGGGTCAGTTGGAGAACAAACTGAGGGAGACCAATCAGTTCGATTTCTGGAGCGGGATTAGCTGAGAAATTCGAACTAGGGAGAGTAGCAGGAGGCAGCAAGTATGGAACAGAGAGTTAGGAACAACACTAAAAGACTAGCGCAGATGTTGGAGAGGCAAAAGCGGAGCCTCTCAGGCAGACGCAGAGGCAACAGCAGACTGCGCAGTCATTAGAGGGCATGTGTGGGTGACGCAGAGAGGCCCAGTGCTGACGCAGAGTGTCTGGGAGCTACGCAGAGGTCAGCCAGGCTGACGCAGAGACTGGGAGAAGTGCTGGAGAATTTTCTCACTGTTGGGTAAGCTAGTTTGGCACCCTGTTGCACTAAAGAATTGCTGAATAATAAAATCCTCCCTTGCTGAACCGGTTTTCCCACATTGGGTTTTTCCGGGGACTGTTGTCCAAAATATCTATATCAATGTGTTGATTCTTGTGCATGTGTTTGTTTCTGTATTATGGTGTGATATCTGCAGCAGAATTATTCTAATGTTTATTGAAGGAATTTCATAAATAACTTATTGGAAAATAAGCAGGTAAAGTAAATCAGTTGTTGCAGTGATAGAATTTTCACAAAATCTTAAGCAGTTAGCAAGCCAAGTTACAAGTCCAAAAGTCTACGTTGGTTGTAGTTAGGCTGAGTGATTCTTAGGGAAATTCTCATGGAAGAGAAGAGCAGCTCATACCATACAAATTCGACCACAGTCACAGTTGCCTGGCTGCACTTTTAGGTTTGTTGATGACAAAAACAAACAGGTCAAGGCAGAGAAGGGACACTTGGCACCAGACTTAAGACTTACAGCAAAAGAGTAAATCATTGAACATATGTCATTTCCGAGTATTGATCAGTGTTATTGGAACCAAACAAGGTTTCGGCAAAATGGCCGGTCCGACCAATTTGGAGGCAAAACTGGTCTGAACCAGCCCTCCGAACCAGAAATGACCGATTCGATACGGAACAGGCCAGTTTCGGTACAGAACTGGCCGGTTCGGTACCAAGCCGGGCCGGCCTATTTCACTGAACAGACTGATTTTGTGCAACAAAAAAATTTGTCTTTTATTTTTTTATTTTTTAGTTAGTTGGCATACTTCTTAATCTCCCTTGGGCTAGCCTAATAATCAAGCCTATGGCCCTAGTATTGCTATGCAATTCATGGTAATGTTAAATTCCCATTTTCATCCGTTTACTTAAATTTTTAACATTACCATGAAATGACTCGAGATGTTTGAGAGTGGTTCCAACCTCATTGGATTTCATATGGAGAAAGTAGAATTTTAGATTTCACTCAAAATCCAGTAGACTTAACAGTTTTTCAGGATTTCAGGATTGGGGGGATTGCAACGTTTCCATTGGATTTTGTCATGTACGAGGGTATGGAAGCTAGTATTTAATAAAGAGCACCAAGCCCTCTATGTACTTTGATGATAGTGGCATTGGTTGTCGAACTCCTCTACCATGACTCTACTAAAAATGTACCCATCACTCAAACAAAATCTTGACATGACATGCTACGTTTTTTCTATCTTATTTTAATGCCTAAATGGTTATATTGATGGCGAAGACCCCAATATAGGCAATGATTTTGATGATATGTAGGCATTTGTTGTAGCACAATTTTTTTTGGATGCTAGAGACCATATAGAGCCTATTTGTTGATGTATTTTCGGTTCAGAGATGGATTGCACTCGATGCTATTTTGGTTGTGCACCCTTACATGCTATGTAAATGAAAAATTTTGCATATTTGTATATAAATGGTTTGGATTCATATGGATGCACATGAATATATATGTTTTTCTTTAAAATATTAGTATTTTATGTGTTTTTTATAAACCGGTTTTTTACCGGTTCCGGTTCGGTTCCGACCGGTTCCTGGTCCACAAGGTTTTTCGGTTCGATCACCAGTTCGGTTCTGATAACATTGGTATTGATTTGACAATGGTTTTAAACTTCCAAATTTGGAGCAGAAGTCTTTGACACACATTTCAAGGAGGCTGCAACAGAATTTAAAGGGGAGATAAGCAACTTTAAATATTATTTGCTGTGTAGATTTCTCAGTGAAATAGAAGCAATAAAATCATCCTTTCACTGGTTTTCCCCTTGTGGGTTTTCCCAGGGTCATTAAACCAAAATCTGTGTGTAAAATTTTTGAGTGTGTTTGGTTGTATATTCTTACATATCAGCTGAAAAGAAGTGTAGTAGTAGCTCTAAAGTGTTTCAAATAAATTTGCATTTTAAAAGTTTTATATCTCCTAACTGTTTGGGGTGAGGGCATTAAACATACATGCAAAAAATTTAAAACTTGGAGGGCTACCAGCAAACAATTTTTTCTACAATAATTTCAGTGATACTCAGTCCTTCCATTAATTTAAAACAGAGATAACAGAGTGTAATGGAAAGAGGAATCTGACTTAAGTTTTTAAATTACAGGCTTTAGAATATCATTCCACTTTAATGGGTAGCTTCAGCAGTATAATCTTCAAGGTATCAGCTCCTGGATGACAGAGATGAAGCATTCTACAGAAACATTAAAGGAATATTATAATAAATATCAGCAACAAATACATACAAATCTGCTGTAGAATTGGCACTCCAAAACACGAGTCTGGAAGCTTAGTCAACAAAGATAAAATCTGATAAATAGTCCAGCAAGCATGAACTTCTTCAGCCTTCAATACGTTATCAGCAGGAAGGAAAATGCTACCCTTGGGCAGTTTGAATGGGCACCAGAGAGAGAGGCTCAGCCTCCTGCAAAATATCAGCTCAGCTCCTAAGTAAACTCGTCCCTTTAATCAGTTCTAAGCCCACCCACAGACAGAAATACCAATTAACAATGAACACAGTTAGCAACAATGAGACTTAGCTCCACGAACAGGCTAAATATGGCGGCCAACAAAGCCAACTAAGGAAGAGACTTTCAGCCTCATTTAACTGGTGAAACTCGGCCCTTCAAAGATCAGATTTGACCCTCAATAAAATGGTTCATACTCAGCCAGCATAGCAGAGATAAACTCAGCCCTCATAAACGACCCAAATCAACTCTCCAACAGCAGAGATAACTCAGCCTCTTTTAGCAATGGGAACTCAGCCACATAGTCAACAAAATTCGTCCAGCACACAGTAGTTAACCTCAGCCCTTTATTAATGGCAGAACTTAGCCTTTATAAAGAGATGGGACTCAACATCTTGGCTATTATGGGCTCAGCCTGTATAAAGACATAGAAAACCAAAAGTTAGTCCATAAAATCAACTAATAACACTATGGACTTACTCCCTTCTGCAAAAGCCTTCTCCTCCTTGAAGCACAATGTCGGAATCTGACTAATCCCGCTCCCAAACTAGCTAGGGTGTATGGTTTCAACACCAAAACTAGCAACCAGCAATGAGGGTTTCCAAAAACCCTAGACTCTTCTCCAAGAGCTCTCCAAATTTCTTTTTCTCAAGTGGCAAAATGCTAGAATGAGGAGAGACCCCTCATTTCCATTTTTTATCTCACTTCACTCTTTTGCCACCCTTTTACTTTTTCCCTCAAATAACGAATAAAAGCACTTTTCCTTTCTTGTTTAATAAAGTGACTTTTAGCTTCCAGGGTGGGGTGGCATGAAGGGAAGGGATTCTCATTAATCCCGAAGGAATAATAGTTGATCGTTATGTCGGGGGCTTGGGAAGGAAGACCAACAACCAAGTGGAAGCGTATGGGTTATATCTTGGACTAGTTTTAGCTCATCAAAAGGGTATTAAGGAAGTGAAAACACTGGGTGACTCATTCTTGGTCATAAAGCACATGAGCTCCAACTCTTCAGCCCAGAATAATAAGCTCAATCAGATTCTCAAAAGAGCCCTTGGCATGCTCCCTCCCTTTGAGAAATTGCAATTTTTTCACATTCTAAGAGGCCTAAATAAGGAAGCGGATACACAAGCCAATAAGGCATGCCAAATGAACGAAGGTCATACCATGGTTAATGAAATTGAAGGTTTTCTACTCATCCCCTAAGTTTAAGAATGAATGTCTCAAATTCTATGTTAAAATTCCACTCCTCCTCTCTAAGCATGGTAAAAAGGGATTATATAATTTCTATAGCCTCAACCTCTCTCCCCTTGAGATCGTTCACCCTCCCTCCCATTGGGCGCGTTCACCCTCCCTACCCGCCTCCACATCATCCTCCACCTCACCCTCCCTACCTGCCTCCCCCTCTCCCTCCCTCCCTGCCTCCTCTTCACCTTTCCTCCAAGCCTCCATCTCACCCTACCTCCTCGCCTCCTCTGGGCGTCCCCCCTCTTTCCTCCCATCTGGCATCATTTGATTAATACCCTCTCTCCTCCCCTGCCACAAGGCTGTAATTGAGGGCATGTGAAGCCAATTGGCATGGCAGAAAGGTTAAGAGTGGAACTCCTCAGTCTGTCCCTCGTATCTGGGTCCATTCCCTGAAGAATCAAATAAACTCCATGCGAAACTCCTCAGAGAGCGAGCCACATTTACTCCCCTTGGTTTGGATCGGATGGTTCACTCACTTGAAGTTCCAAATACGTGAGGTGAAGGTCGTTTCGAATAATAGGGTAATCATGGAAACTTAGTGGGATCCAGGAGGCATGCAAGCCGCCTCTCAACACCACACGAGGCTCCTATTCGGCTCAGTCTATAAAATGTGGGATAACAGTTCGAAATTTTGCATGGTGAAGGTGTCCGGCTCTATCCAGTGGGTTGTAAGGGATAGGTATCTTTGGTAGAGTTTGGGTTGTCATTGGATGGTCTCGGTGGTTGGGGGATTCCCAAACCCCCAGTCTAGTAAGAGTTTCTCGCATGTAATTATAGTTTGGCCTGGCGGACAGAATTGGTCCGGGAACTTTGTAAAGTCTCACTTTGAGAGGTCTCATAGTGTCAATTGTCATGGATGTTGGCTCCTGGGGATGCCGCCGTCGGCACTCAAGCAGGGTGGCAGGTCACACTGAGCATAATTGGTAAAATGCCCCCCTCTGGCCTCTTTCTCTCTTCCTGCCTGTGGAATATGTGAAAGTGAACACACTGAATTGAGAGTCGATGTGGCTGAATTGCAAAGGCTTCTTCAACAACAGAGGATCGAGGCAAGCGAAATGCAGGAGTTAAATGTAGAGAAGAGCAAGAAAATTCGATAGCTCAAAGACAAAGTCGATGCACTCAAAATCAAGATTGAGGACCTCCAAATTCAACTTGTTATGCAGACCTCCCAGCCAACAAAAGAAAGCACTGGCTTCGACCTCAACCATCCAGCCGACCCAGATGATTAGTCTGCTTCAAAACGTCTATTTGGAATGTCTAGTTTTAAATGCATTTTGCTCCTTTCGCAATACTTTAAAGTCTACACTAGTACATTAGTAGCCACTCTGCCCTGGCAACTTATGAAACCCATCAATCAATGTCTTGAAAATGTAAATCTCCCGTTTTTAGCCACGACCGGGCGCGGATTAATATATATACAGTACACTTCTGTGTTAAAAAAATAAATAAAGTCACTTTTATTAACTAATTAAAGCCACTTTTAACGCCGGAAAATGCTCGATTGCTTCCGTGGTCACACAAGCCACCCAAAGCCAATTTTCATCATCCTACCCTGTAGATATTTTCACCCCGACTCCAACGAGCTATTACACTAAGGTGTTTCTCCAATTAATTAGCCCAAAACAACACCTTAAGTGAAATTAATTAAAATATGCCCGTTGATAACTCTGTGTTACGAGAATCGTCGGAATGCAACATAACCAAGAGCAAACCGTGCGGAACTGATCCTGTTGATGAAATATGGTAAGCAATGCCAATAGGACCCATGAAACTCCTCAAAAACCCTCTGGGCCCACCAATGTAGTAATCTTGTTTCTATGACCAGGCTAACACAAGCTCTGGAAATCCCTCATAATCACCTCACAAGGTAATCCAATATTTGGGTACATTACATTAACCAAGGCTAGGGGCTCAGACCTCAAATCTAAGTAAAACAAAAGCCTTGATGAGTAATCAAAAGAATTTTGCCTTGGATACCATGTCCTATAAATAGGATTTGGCAGCATAGTGTCTCAAGTATTGCCAAGGAAGCATACCCTTGTATACTTGTGGTTGGGATGCAAGTTTCAGACTGAAGGTGGGTTCCGTAAGTTGCAACCTTGAGTATAAGAGATTGTAATTCTCATCAATGGCTGAAAAAAAGAAAATTTTCACTTAGAGAGGGCCTCCTTGGCTGTATTAAATACCAGCATAGATCCATCTTAATGCCAAATCTACCAAGCACTGAGAGGGATTAAATCCTCTTGATGCAATCATGATCTTGGTTTTCCAAATATTGAGTATAATGGTCTAAGATCGCATAACCAATCCTAAGCATCAAGCTGCCTTTAAAACCCCTTTGGAGTGGATGCTAACAATACCACATCATTTACAAATAAAAGGAGTGAAATCAGAATTTGATAAAGTAGGCAACAATCCTGGTCTGAGTATAATCCTTGATTAATTATTCTAGCCCACTAATATAGATGCCAAAATTGGCTGGGAAAAACTTGAACGGGGACACCCTTGTTTGACACCAAAGTAGTCTTGATTACACCTAGAAAGCCCATAAGAAGTACGGAAACTGCTTACCATTGTCTCATAAAGCCACATCACAGCAGAAATAAGGTGATGTACTCCAAGGTCATGAAGCCACTCAATGTGAGAGACGTATTGATTACAGCATCGATGATAAAAGTCTATTCATTATTTTCTCTCCGGCATCTTTAAGAAAGTGTGCACCCAAATTTCTACATCCTTGCATTGATTAATATTCAGAATTACATTGAAATTATTCCTAACTACCCTCTGACTGATTAATCTCCATATCAAACGTCTTTACCCCAATATGCAGGAATGGAAAGGTAATTAACCAAACCCCTTGAGGGAAAAAATTAAAATTCAACACAGCACTTCACTGTACAAATCTCCAGCACTGTTGGTGCCCAAAAAAGAGGGGGAAAGGACGTTATGTATCGACTACCGAGCTCTCACAAAATTAAAGCTAACCATTACCCCCTTCCTTATATAGATGGTCTCCTCCGTCGGCTCGAGATTAGCACACTGCTTCACAAAGGTTGACTTAGCCTCAGGTTATTAACAAATCCGGATGTAACTGACTGATGTTTGGAAAACAATATTAAAAGCAAAATATAGGTTGTATAGATGATACTGAAACTACTGGTTGATCGCGTTTGGGTTGACCAACGCACCCACAGTCTATGACATTCATGAGATATACTGATCACATCTTCCATTCTCATCTTGGTAAGTTTTTAGTTGCTTATCTTAAATACACTTAGGTTTACAGTAAGACTCGGAAAAATCATCTCCAACAAGTGCAATTTGTTTTAGAGCTCCTTTGACAAAATCAACTTCAAGCTGTGATGAATAAGTGTTTCTTTGGACAAGAGTCCACAGCCATCTGGATTTCATCATTGACTCACAGGAAGTGCACATAAATCCTGAAAAAAATAGAGGTGTTGAAGAACTGCCCGACACCAAAGACAGGCACCGAATTGAAGAGGTTTCTTGGCAGTATGAATTTCTACCATAAATTCATACATCATTTTTCACATAGAGCTTTTCTTCTTGACCAAGTTGACAGCGACTAAAAGAACTTTTGAGTGGAAACAAGTCGCAGAAATTTATTAAATTAAAAGATGTTTTATATTCTCCACCAGTAATGCATTACCAGATTTCCAACAAGCTTTTGAAATGTGGGCTCTGATCAGTTTGGTACCTTGGTGTACGGGAGTGATTTAGATAGTCCTGTGCCTGCTAGGGCCAACATTTGGTGCAGCCATAAATTATGTACATATGTATATTAAGGGAAGATTTACCGTTTTAGCAAGTATTCGTCACCTCTTTAGCTACAGGACTCTACCTATCCACAGCTCATAACAAATCTACATGATGGAAGACATAATAAATTTGGAGTGTGCTCAAGGATATGTTTCAGCAGAGGAATAATCATACACTTAAATCAGAGGATTTTCCTACACAATTATATGTCACAACTTAACTGTATCTGCATATAACCAGATATTTAACTCATATGAAACTCAAAAAATTCAGTAAATGATTACGCACGAAAATGATATTCCTTGCTGACAATCAAAGCAATGTGGCACTAAAACCAAACTCCAGAACTATAAACAGTTCAGCAGGGAAACTTCAAAGAGACATGTTTATTATAACCATCCACCGCTATTTAAGGAGGAGAAATTAATTAAGAAAGAGGGGGAAAAATCAGGCATCGAAAGAACCTTATGAACAAAAAAACAAAATTCACAAATTAAAAATATGGAAAACATGTTAATGAGAAATATATTACATCTAACAAAAACGAATGGTGGATACCCTTCTGTATGAAAAGAAGTTCTTCTCGTACAAATTTTAAATTCAATATAAATATATTGGAAGTGAAAGATCATACTGGATGAAAGTAGCTATTACTAAATAAGTTTGCACTGAATCTTGACAGCGAGACAGGATGGCCAGACCATTCTGACTAATTACAAAGACGGTATTATGCTGGATCAAAGTACAGTAGCATCTCCCAGAAATGCACAGAGTTTGAGTAGGTTTAGTGTTAAGAACATGTGTTTTTTTTTTTAATTATTGGTTCAAATCTAGAGGGATAAGATATATATTTATCTTATAAACTAAGTAGTCAACTTGAAAGGTCCCTGGTAAGTTATTGGTTCAAATTTAAAGAGGATAAGATATATATCTATTTTATAAATTAAATAGTCAACTAACTTCATGGAAGGGTTCCTTGTTACACAAAATAAAAAGTCTTATATATCAATTTAATGTCTAATTAAATTGTAATCTTAAATCTTTCGAAAAAAAAATAATAAATTTAACATAATGCAACATACAACTTGCCTATAACAACAAGCATCACTGCATTCCGCCTCAAGTTTCTACCCTGGGACTGGAAAATCAAATCAATAGTCTCTATTATTGCATTCATAAACTGGCAACGATTCATCTTAACATTACACAGACCGAGGGATAAATAGTACGAAGTACAAGGGCAAACCTCAATGTTTATTAAAAATATCTAAAGGTTTTATGCGCCTCCAGTATTTCGATCAATTTCTATGCAATAGATCTGGGGTATGTAAATCTAACTTGTTAGAAGATTTTACACGTTAAAGTTAGGAAAAGAAAGATGATTTGGGGAAAAAAATAAAAATACCTGAAAAAGATCTTGTTGGCACTATGATGTCGTTGTAAGAATGAACTCCCTGTGAACAAAGTCCTCGAGTTGATCCCGGGAATAGCCTTGTCCCCGTTACATATATTCTCCACACCTGACAATGATACTGGGCACTTAAAGCTTGCAGACATTATTTCGTAGTTAGTGTGCCAAATGTAACTAAATCCCTCTTCTGGTGACCTCTTTCCTTCCGTAATCAAATATTCTCAGAATTTCAGTGCGGTGCCAATTTTAATTAAGGCACTGTATATGCCACGGATGGAGAGCCAAACATATGATGGTTGATCGTAATGGTTCATTTTATTATTCATTTTCACAGTAAACAATGGTTTCGGAGGCTGCTCGGTGGGTAGGCGGGAGTTGGTGTGTGCGTGTACAAATAGACCACTTCGTGGTTGGTGAGTTTGATGTTTCGACGGAATTATAATTGGGATTCGGATGCCTAGCTAAAGGTCATCGCTGATCAGATTCATGGTCAATAATTCATTTAAATTTGTTTATTTTTAATTTAATCGATATCCGATCGAGGAGTAAATCTCCCTCAATCTCACATTTGTTTGAAAGCTTGGTCTCACTGTCCCCTTCTCTTGGAAAATAAGCATGGCTCTGCATAACAATAAATATAAAACTGAGTGGTTGAGGTGGTTCTAGTGTTCTATTTTGAGAAATGACATGCTTAGTTTGTATTGTGATTTGTCACAAGGAATAAGCTGCTCCAATCCGTGAATGTTTAGTTCTTAGTGAATGTCTCGCCATTAATTCATTACCATAAAAAACAAACAAACAATAAATATTATATTTTTCCAGAGCATTACTAAACTAAAAAACAAACAATGGTCTTTGGATTTTAAAAGATATGGGTGGTCTTTTGTTTAGAAAAGACCACCCATATTTTTTGACTTTAAAAGATATGGGTGGTCTTTTGTTTAAAAAAATGGTCTTTTTTTTCGGAAATTTATTAAAAATAGTTTTATGAGAGAGGTTTTTTTTTTTCATGTTTTCTTATTTGTTAGTCTTTGGATAGTTTGTTGTATTTGGAATGGAAAAAAAGTTCGTTGAAGTGAAGACATGTGGCTGGGTGTAGATGAAAAATTCAAATTGTTCAAGGATTTTATCTCCAAATTACATAATATGGGTTTTTTTTCTTTGTGGGATATTAAATCTCTTCTTCATGATCACATTGACCAAGGTGATCGGTAATATGTTAGTGATATCAATCGTGAAGGCCTTTTGACTAATGAGTGGTCTATATATGTTGGTAAACTTGTTTCTAGATTTATTAGGTTATATGAAACGATGAGGACACTCTATGATGATCGAAGAATCCCTCAACATGAAACTTCACGCCTAAACTTAGATATAACAATCAGGGTAAATTTGTCTTTCGAGGGGAAAAAAAGTGGTGGTGGGATCAAATGTGGAAGATCCATGCTCCCCTCAAGGCGAAGATTTTGTTATGGCTAGTGTTGAGTAATAATTTTCTCATTGAAATAATGGTTTGAAGAGAGGTTAGATTAATCCAAATATGTGTGCTTTATGCAAAGGTGAGGTGGAATGGATTTTCCACCTTTTTCATCTCTTATCCTTTTAGTATTCAAGTTTGGAATTGCATGGTAAAAAAATTTGGGCCCAAATCAAATTGGGATGCTCCTAGTTTGGAAGATAGCATCCAGAGATGGCTTTATGATGTTTCTATGGTTTATTTTGGCTCTCTCCTTTTCTTTTTCATGTAATTTATTTGGTGGGCTCATAATCTTTGTGTTTTCCAAAACAAATCAATTCCAATGGAAGCTTTTTCAGATATGATTGTGAAGGTGACTAGAGAATATAAGTATGATCCCAAGTAGGCAAAATAGTGCAATCTTATTATGCCTCCTCTAGATTTCAAGATCCCTTAGGGCTTTCTGATGGGGTCATTCAAAGCCATCCTCCTCTGATCTGTATTGGATCATGGTATTGTTTGTCATCATCTTGATGTTTTCAAAGTGGAAAAAGTAGAAAAAGTGGAGGAATCAACTCACAAGACCATTTTTACCGATGGGACCCAGTTTGACAAATTGGGGTTTGAAACCTTCTGGGAGCATTTTAAGGAATCAAATGATGTTTTTTGAGGATAAAACTTTTCTGCTTTAGTGCGCACTTTTTTTGCCTATTCTACACACAGAAGAATCGCCTCAATTGGAGTTTGTATACAAAAGTTACGCCACTTGGAAGTTGACTTTCCTATTTTGTCCACCATAATTTTAGAGGATGCCACGTCAGCCCCAATTGCAAGAAGGAAGAGGAGCTAGACATGTGATCATGATGGAAAAGACTCTAAAGGAGTCCATATTGTAACTTTGGTTAAGACTTGAGGGAGTCAAACCTAACCAGTAGTAGGTTATTAGGATGTGTTATAATCGGGCCACTAGGAGGAAAGGGGTTTCATTCTTTTTTAGGAGCAAAGTATCCGAGATGGGTAGGGAGAGAGCGCACACAAAGGATTTGTGCATTTTAGTAGCCTATGGGCTACATGCCTTACTTTTTTGTACTCGCAACCATTTTCTATTCAAAGAAAGAGAGCAGAGCGACCTCACCCTCCAGTTGGGTGTTCTCCCAAAAGGTTTTAGCAAGTTATATCTTGTGTTAAGTCATGGTTTGTGAGTTTTTTTTTTTAATTTCGTTGTTCTCTATTTTCTGCATAATTATAATTTGCATGCATGCACAATAAATAATAATTTACAGATCCAGAAATTTAAAGAGAAACAAACCCTCATGATGTAGATTTCATATTTTTTAAGTATAATTTATCAGATATGTTGTGACGAACTATCCAGTGGAATATCCACGACATTTTACGGATCATATTAGTACCAGAGCAATTTTCTTTGGTTATATTGTGGATATTTACGAGGAATCTAGATCAGCTAAGCCAAAAGTCATAAAACCCTAGTCATGGGTGACGAATCTATGAATAATTATTATGATCCTGCAAAGAAGAGGTTTTCGTGGTTGGAAGCACAAGTGGCAGATATAAGTCATAATGTGAATCTCCCCATGTTGGGCCCGAGCAATAAGCTTGGGCTATTCAAAGAAGATGGGGTTTTCTAACATAAAGGACCAATTAGAGGGGAGATCGGGAAATAACAGAGAACAAGTCGAAGAAAGGACCTAAAATAGGTCAACCTAGTTCAAGTGTCATGAACCATTCACGAACCCTATTCAAAATGGAAGTGAAGGTTGATATCAAGTCGTACCAAGGTGATATCGATGCTCTGAAGCTAAAACATTGATTGTAGTAATTAGAATTTTATTTCAATGTCCATCAAAGAACAAAAGATTTCATTTGCACGGTTGAAATTAGAGAGGTATGTCTTAACCTGGTGGGAAAGCCACACAAAGACCTTAAAGTTGAAGGGAGATCCTCCAGTGACTAAGTGGGGGGACTTTAAAACCCTCATAAAGTCACAAAATTACCTATTAGGTATGTAGAGGACTAGTGGATCGTGTGGCATTACTTCAGGCAAAAGCAAGGGTAGAGTGTGCAAGAGTACACCATAGAGTTAACAAAGTTGGCCATAATGTTGGGTATCTCCCCAAAGAACCTGGATGTACGCTTCAAGTATCTGGGGGGTCCACATAGCCATTTGCGGAAGCAAGTGATGTTGTTTGAACCCAAATTGGTGGATGAGGCTTGTGTACAAGAACTATACATGGAAAACATAGGCCAAAAGAAAGGGGAATCAAGTGGATCAAAGCAGAAGGAACATCGGGATGTTTTTAGGGAGAGAAAGAAGAAGTGGAAAAGGGGAAAGATAAAAAGATGATATGTACAACACACCAGTCCAAGAATCCTAGCAACCACTGCAACCACTTTAATATTGATGGTCATATAGAGGAAAAGTGTTAGAAGTTGCATATGGAGCTTAGCCCGAAGAACAAAAAGAAAGATAATAAGAAGAAGAATCTCATGGCCACTCATTCGAGAAGCCAGATTAAAAGCAACTCAGACATGGATGAGAAGATTGTATGTACATCAATGTAGAAGGAGTTGAATATGACTAGCCTTCAACAACAGGAAGGAAAAGAAATGACCAAATTCTTCCACGTTAAGATACAGATCAAGAATACAAATATTGATGCTCTGTTTGACTCAAGATAGCAGGTGAATCTCACTGCAACAGAGTTGGTCAACAAATTGGGATTGGAAGTTCATGATCATCTAAGCCATATCTATAACACCCTCCTCCCACATCTACCCAAGTAACCGGCCAATCTGGATAATCATGCAACAAGAGGCCACTATGATATGATTCGACCTCCTAAGTCACGTTAAGGAAGTGGAACCGACGGAAACACACCATACAAAGCTTCAACATTAGCAATAGGACCGCTAGGAACCATCTCAACCTTCTGCTAACCAAACCCTGGGTCCCACTGAGATTTTGGACCACTTGACTTATGGACGCTCTCATGCTATGGGCATGCCAGTGTTCGGGGACCTCTGGACGCTCCCAGAGGGCTACAAGCCAGCGTCCAAGGACTATTTTTCACAGTGCTATGCCAGCGTCTCCAAGATTTGAGCCACTGTTTCAGGCCCAAAGCCCAAGTTATTGCCGAGAATTGAATGACATATTCAAAATAGTAAAATAATAGAGAAGTGACAGTACAAATGGAATTACTTGAATAAGACTTTGACTAGACCCCTTCTAGTTATGACAGACATTTCATCAAACATATCACAAATATGTAATCTACATGTGTAAACAATATATTTAAGCATAGGGATCTCATACTTATCTGAGAATCGCTAAGAACCATTGTTCCCTCATATCATTTGTTGCATCATCATCTGTTAGGTCATAGATACATTATCCATTCATTTACAAGTAAAAACATGATGAGAGCCATACATAGCCACTATCATAAAACGCATACATAATCAGCATAATAGAAGCGGAAATACCATTGAAATCACAACCATATGATCCATATATAAATCTGTATAGTACTCATAGAAATAGAAGGAGAATTAACCTCATATTGATGATGCAAAATCCAAAAACGGGATGGGACTACCACGTTACACTAGACCATAGAATGACTGAGTCAAATTTCTCTTTAGCCATTCACCCTCGTGCCATATTCCAAGCATGAATGTGGGACTCAAACCAGAAGAACCAACCAATGCATCCTGAGGCTAAACCACCTCACCCTCATCAACAGAAACCAGGCTTTACCTTAATCCATCCCGGATCACTAGGCCAACACAACGAACATGTAATAAGAGGCTTTACCATGATCCACCCAATCACTAGGCCAAACAAGCATGGATGCCACCATATTTCTCCACTTACACCATGAGGAATTTCTTGTCTCCTAGTCTCTCAGGCTTTATTGCAATCCAAACACAAATCACTAGGCCCTCAATTGAGACCCACTCTCCAAGCTTTACCGAATATTCCAACCCGGGATTACTAGGCCCAACAAAGAGCAATCCACCTCTTGGATTTACTGTATATCCTGCCATTGACTGACAAGGATCCATAGGCCCACCGAGGTAACACAATTCTGGCTTTACTGCAACCCACAGTCTTCCTCAAGGGTCACTAGACCAGTGGCTTTACCATGATCCACAGTCCGGTTCAGGGACCACTAGGCCATGTTCTCTATCATTCGGAGATCCACCTCACTCATCTTGGAATCCATCTGGCAATCCAACTCAACCAAAACATGAGAACCCCATCACACCATGACTATCCAGAAGTGGCAAGGGTAGGCTGAAAACATTGTTACACATGGCAAAACCCATGCCATAACAACAAAAGAACCACATGCAATGCCATGCATGCTATATTTAGCAAGGAAAATACACATGCAAATCGATAGCTACAAAGAATATTGTTGTAGTTGCTTGATCCCGCTCTTCCTTGCTTGATCTCTGCTTCCTCTTGCCTTCTTGATCCAATGCCAAAGCTTAGCAAAAGCTTACACATTGATCCTCAGAAGCCTTTTTATCAATGAGGCCCATATTTTCTTCATTTTCCATTATTTTCCTTCAATTTTCTCCTCACATGCAACCTATGACCCTTCACCTTTCTTTTCTCCTAATTTCCATTATTTTCATAAATAAATGCTTCATGCATATCCAAAGCCTTTGTCATTGCCTTTGCCAATTTCTTCAACCATAATAAACCAATGAACACCCACACTAGGATGTTTTACCCAACATTCAGCTTGGAATATGTGTCCCATCAACTATGGTCTTATATTTTTTTACATGGATTTTTAACCAGGTCTATTACAGAACCCTCCCCCTTGGGGGAACACTGTCCTCGGCGTTCAATGACACCTATAACCAACAATACTACTGAAAACACAACATACTGCCCATGGAGCTTTATAACACATCTCGTTGTAGTATTTACAATGACCATCTATTGAAACATGATAAACATACCGTTTACTGGAGCTTTATAACACAACTCATTACGGTATTTACAATAATAACCACATATACTCATCCACATTTGCTTCACCCAACAAATAATCATACTATCTATGGAGCTCGATACAGTATTTACAATAATATACACATATACACATTTTCTAAACCAACAAATAAAATGATATGATGCTTGCATCTGCAACAAGGGAATCTAGAGGCTCACACCTCCACCATCGGAGTAATACTAGGATTCACCTCCTTCCCAGGAAGTCCAAAATCCACTATCAAATTCAAATCTACATCCAATGTCCAGCATTATAATACTACACCACTTGTCCTCTCAAGGAACAATTACCGGCTCATTGTTCCAGGGCACACTCCCAATGTGCACCTGATTCCATTTGGCAATGTTGATGACCAAAACAAATCCATCCTCGCCCTTCCCTTCTCTACTACACAGTCCCTTGGGCAATCCGGTCACCCCCTTCTGTGCAGTCACACACCTTCCAAGTTTCGTTGGCACCCCCATCCCGGGCAGTACATCCCTTGGCAAGGCTTCTTCACATAGTAAGATACAAAAACCAAGGCATATACCTGCCTTAAAACCATCATATCGGCCATAGCATGCTCATGGAAATCAATGGACTCTATTGGTTACTAGTGTCCAACAATGGCCCTCCTCCTGAATGCTTTACCAGCATACTCCTACTTGTTCCAATTCCTTTTCTTGTTGTTGTTAATGCTTGCCATTAGTTTTGACCACCCAACAGAGCATTTCATGCTTTCCTGTATAAGCACATAATTTTCATTAGACTCAACATAAATTATAATAACTTCAAATCATACCTCATTGGTATCTTGTCAATAAGGTGCACTTTGCAATCATGTTTACTTCTTGTTACAACGAGTCAAAGTAGCATCCTTGACCAAATTATCGCATATAAACATATCACATCAAGTTAGCTCAAAACACAACCATCATAGATCAAAATCACAAATCACATGTAACCATCATAAACCAAAATCCTAGATCACATGTAATCATCATAAACCAAAATCATAAACCACATGTAATCATCATAGACCAAAATCATAAATCACATGCATAATAAAACTGAAATAAAATACTAATACATATCCTTTAACCAATCCTTAGCTTCTACCTTTGTCCTTATTCCGTACGCACACTCGATCAGTTGCCACACTCAAAAACACCCAGTGCCTTCTCCTCAACCATGTGAACATACACATAGTGTACGTCACGCACATACAACCACACACGACATACAACGCCATGCAATACATGCACCTATACCTGACATACAATGCATATGTAGTAGAAGAACTCAACAATTATGAGCACGATAGATATTTTATTAATAATAAAAAATGGATGGATCTTTTACAGAGTGAGAGGCTCGGGCTTAAATACAGTTCTACATGCCTCTTAGTGAATGCCCTATGCCCTAATTAAACTAATAGTTTATAGAATAATTAATTTTTATATAACATTGTCTTCCTCCCAAAAAGATGATTTGTCCTTAAAGCATATGTAACGATGGATGTTATTGATGAAACGCTTCAATCTCCCAAGAAGCTTCTTCTTCTGGTAGGTCCTTCCACTTGATCAAGTATTCTTTGATAACTTATGATTGCAAATTCCTTTCCTTGCTAGATAAGATACCTTTTGGCTCTAGAATAACCCTTCCTTCGTCATCTAAATTCGAAAGTGTTGTTTGTGCTGATTGATGTTCACCGAGTGCCTTTTTGAAGTAGGATACATGGAAGACGTTATGAACACTACTTTTATCAGGAAGGCTTAAACTATATGCGACTTGGTTGATTTTTTTGTTGATCTGATATGGTCCATAAAACCTTGGTGCCAATTTATTTTTTCCTTTCTGTTTTAAGGATAGCTGCTTGTATGGTTGAAGTTTGACAAATACCCAATCTCCAACTTCAAATTCTCTCTCAGTTTTATTTTGGTCAACTTTTTGCTTCATACGATTCCTTGCGTTATTCAGATTTTCTTTTAGAGTTTGGACGACTTTTTGGGTTTCTTATAACTGGTTTTTAATAGCTGGAAACTTCATCTTGATGATAGCAAAGTCCTTCCATTTCGGAGGTTCGTAACCATATAGAGCTTGAAAATGATTCATTTTTGCTTACGTGTGGTAAGTGGAATTGTACCACCATTCAGTGAGATGTAACCACTGAACCCACTTATTTTGTTTGTCTGTGGCATAACAATGTAAGTAGGCTTCTAAACATTTATCGACAACCTTTGTTTGGCCATTCGTTTGAGGATGGTAAGCTGAACTCATTTTGAGGTAGGTTCCTATATGATTGAAAAATTCCTTCCATACCCTTAAATTTGGCATCTCTATCGCTCCCAATGACCTTGGGGAATCCATGCAATTTGTAAACATTTTTGCAATATATCTCAACAATTTGTTTTGTTGAGTTTGATTTCCTCATTGTAATAAAATGAGCATACTTGGTGAGTCTGTCGACTACTACAAGAATTTTATCCTTGTCGTTGAACACAGCTAAACCTTTAATAAAGTCCATTGATATTTCCTCCCATTTCTGGTTTGGGATGTTGAAGGGATGAAGCAGTGCGGGTGCCATAATATTTTCATTTTTGTTCCTCTGGAATTTGTCACATTTGTCTACATACTTTTGAATATCCTTACTCATTCCCTTCCAAAAGAATGGTTGACGTGCGTTATAGTAGGTTTTAAAAAATCCTACATGTTCGGTTGACAATGAATCATGCGACTCTTTGAGAACCTTGGCTTTAAATTTGGAATTTGCATTCAAATAAATTCTTCCCTTGTACCATAGAATATCGTTATTCCATTCAAATTTTGAATTTTGAGGAAGATTATTGATTATAGCACTTGTTTCTGGGTCTTTTTCATATTCACTTCAAATCTCATTAAGCCATTCAGGCACAACCACTGAAACTGAAAGTAATGATGGTTCTTCATCTTTCCTTGACAATGCATCAGCTACTACGTTATCTTTCCCTTTCTTATGTAATATATACATGTCAAAGGTAGTGATTTTTTCTATCTATTTTTATTGTTTTGTAGATAGTGTTTCTTATTGGAGGAGATGTTGAAGACTATTATGATATGTTTGTATTAAGAACTTACTTCCCAAGAGATATTGTCTCCATTTGGCTAATGCGTGCATAATAGCAAGCATTTCCTTGTTGTATGTAGACTTGAGACGTTCGTGCTTATTGAGCTTTCTGCTTTCAAACACGATTGGGTGACCATCCTGCATTAGTATTGCTCCTATGCAAAAACCCGAAGCATCACATTCAATTACAAATGGTTTTGAGAAGTCTGGAGTTGCCAATACAGGGGCATTAAACATAACTTCCTTCAAGTCTTCAAAACACTTTTTTTGCTTCATGATTCCATCGAAATGAGTTCTTCTTTAGGAGGTTCGATAGGGGTGTGGTTATATGGGCATAGTTTTTAATAAATCTTCGGTAATACCCGGTCAACCCTAAGAATCCTCTTAGCTTGGAGATATTAACTGGTTTGGGCCATTCCCTTATAGCCTTGATTTTATTAGGATCTACTTTTACTCCTTCCTTGGATATTACATGTCTGAGATATTCTACTTCTTCCTTCCCAAAAGTGCATTTGGACTTCTTGGCATAGAACTGATGCTCTTCCAACACAGTAAGAAATTTCTCCAAATGTTGTAGGTGCTCCTTCCAAGTTTTACTGTAAATTAAAATGTCATCAAAGAACACTAACACAAACTTCCTTAGATATGGACGGAATAACTCGTTCATAGTAGCTTGGAATGTTGTTGGTGCATTGGTTAAACCAAAAGGCATTACTTTAAACTCGTAATGACCTTCATGTGTTCAGAATGCAGTTTTTGCTACATCTTCCAATCTTATTTTGATTTGGTAATATCCTAACCTTAGGTCCAATTTGTAGAAGTATCTAGCACCATGTAGTTCATCCAACATTTCATCGATAAAAGGAATTGGAAACTTGTTTTTAATTGTTATTTTGTTTAGCCCTAGATAATCGACGCATAATCTAAACGATCTATCTTTCTTTCGAACTAATACAACTGGAGCAGCATACAGACTTTTACTTTTTGAGATGATGCCACACTTTAAAAGATCTTGGACTAATCTCTCAATTTTAGTTTTTTTATGATGTGGATATAGATATGGGTTGATGTTAATGGGATGTTTTCTTGCTTTGACTTCTATTGTATGCTCGATTTCTCTTTTAGGTGACATCTTCATTGGTAGCTTTTGGAATATTTTTTCGTATTTTTAAATTAGCTCTTGGACTTATGGTGCTTCTTCGTTGACTAGATTCGAAATTAACATTTCTAATTGATGACACTGTGCTACATAGGCTCGTGCTTCCTTCCAAATCATTTTCATGATCTTGGATGATGATACAATTTGGTTCTCAGGTGGTTGGAACCCATATAATTTGTATTTATGCCCTTCCCATTTAAATTTTATAAATTGCTTTTGATGGTTGGCAGAGTAAGTACCGAGGATTTGGAACCATTGGATACCTAAGAACACATCCACTCCTCCTAATGGTACCGTGTAGAACAAAGATTCTAAATTAAATTCTTGAATCTGCAATTTGACTTTATGGTATTTCCCTACTTTTTCAATTTTCTTACCATCGGCTACCATAACATTCATGTTGGGCATGGGAAATGTGAAAATGTTGAGTCTCTTCACCATGGTTGAGTCCAAAAAATTGTGGGTGCTATTGGTATCAATGAGAACCATTACACTGTTCTTCTTGATATATCCTTTTAATTTTAATGTCTGGGGTTGTGATATACCTATCATGGTTGATACTGATGCTTGCAGAATGCTCTCGTCATCTAATTCTGGAGAGAATTATGGGGAATCTTCAATTTCTTCTACGTCTGATTTATCATTGTCTGAATCATTAGTTGCTTTTCATTTATACATGTTTTTGGTCTCCTTTCCTTTAGCATACCTATGTTTAGGGTCCCATTTTTTGCCACAGCATTTGCACTTGCCCTCTTTCATCCTTTGTATTTCCATGTTAGTTTTTTCTCCTTCAAGAAGATGTGGTGGAACATATTTTATGTTATCCATGTTCACAAACTAGGGAAATCTTCGTCTCAAATATACTCTTTCAACCTTTGACCACAACATCTTTTTAAATTTCTTTTCAGAAACTTTTTCTTTTTGTCTTGCTACTTCTATCGATGTAATGTCATGAAGCTCAATTTCTGCTTATAGATGGAGTTTAAGACCCAAGGTGTACGATTGAAAGAGACGAGTTTCTAATAACCTAGGTACTCATGTTTCTAAAGTATCCCATTCTCGAGTGTATTCATCCACATCTCCTTTTTGTCTCAATCTAGTGATTGTTGAGAAGAACTCTTCTTCCTTGACACCTCGGGACCTTTTAAAGAACACATCCTTAAATTTCCTCCAACTAATAGCAAGTGTCGTCTTCTTCCACGACATATACCAATTATATGCTTCACCTTCCATTTTCATGGAAGCATGCCTGATCTTTTCATCATCATTGTCAATATCATAAATCTCGAAATATTGTTTTGCTTTATTGAACCAAGCAACGCTGCATTTTTCATTACCGTTAAATTTGGATAGCTCAAGCTTTGCTCTTCGTTGATATGTTGCTATCGACGAAGCGAAGAAGGGGTATTGATTTGAAAACGACATATTGGTGTATGGATTCCAGAGCTGCCTATTTTCAAAATTTGTGTTACTATTTCCTTGATTAGGTGTGGAAGATGTCTTTGGAGACTCGGGCTTCTCATGTGAGTCTGACGAGTTTGACGAATCTGGAGAATTGAGATGTTGAGTAGCTTCATTATTCTGGGGTATTTGATCGGGTGTAATCTTCATAGTGTTACAAATACAAGTCAACATCACCATTGCTTTATCCACTTTAACTGAAAGGTCTGCCTAATCCTTTTTAAATTCATTCTTGTTCTCCTCAAGTTGACTCTCTATTCTCTTTGTTGTGTCCTGCAGTGCCTCGATTTTGTTGCCATGTTCGGTCACCTTAGCCTCAAGTTCTATCAATTTTTTATTGAAATTGGCCATTGACATTGATGCAACCATCGAGCGTGTATGAGGTGGGGTATACTTATCCAGTGTAATAATTTTTATTTATTTTTATTTTTTATTTATTTATTTATTTATTTTTATTTATTTTTTTTAATTTTTATTTTTTATTTTTTTATATAATTATAATAACTATATAAAATATATATAAGTCACAATATGAACGGGTTAATCGACAGTGGAAAAGACAGGGTCGATAGTGAGTATGACATGCTCGTCGGGACAACAGGGTTAAAGGCATTAACGTGGATGGGGAGCGACGAAGGTCGGGGAATACAACAGTTCAACGATGGAAGAAGTCGAGGGTGGGGGCACGACGGAGAGGGACGATAGAAGATTTGAAGAAAGACATACTCAGGGTGAACGACGAAAGTCGAAGGCGGAAATCAAGATGCAGAGAGGAATGGCGGAAGAATTGGTGCTGGACATCGCCGACGGAGAAGAGGCAGGTGATATAGGTGGCTGTGTGTGCATGGTGGAGCAACGATGGTACAACACTGGCCCAACAGTAACCGGGTCTGAGGAGCGAACAACTCTGAGACCACATGCAGTCGAAGGAATCAACAATTATGAGCACGATATATATTTAATTAATAATAAAAAAATGAATGGATCATTTACAGAGTGAGAGGCCTGAGCTTAAATACAACCCTACGTGCCTCTTGGTGAATGGGCATGATCTTTGATCATGCCCTATGCCCTAATTAAACTAATAGTTTACAGAATAATTAATTTTTATATAACATTGCCTTCCTCCCAAAAAGATGCTTTGTCCTCAAAGCATATGTAACGACGGATGTTGTTGACGAAACACTTTAGTCTCCCAAGAAGCTTCTTCTTCTGGTAAGTCCTTCCACTTGATCAAGTATTCTTTGATAACTCATGATCGCAACTTCCTTTCCCTGGTGGATATGATACCTTCTGGCTCTATAATAACCCTTCCTTCGTCATCTAAAGTCTGAAGTGTTGTCTGTGTTTATTGATGTTCACCAAGTGCCTTTTTGAGGTAGGATACATGGAAGCCGTTATGAACACGAATTTTATCAGGAAAGCTTAAATTGTATGCGACTTGGCTAATTTTTTTGTTGATATGATATGGTCCATAAAATCTTGTTGCCCATTTATTTTTTCCTTTTTGTTTTAAGGACAATTGCTTGTATGGTTGAAGTTTGACAAATACCCAATCTCCAACTTCAAACTCTCTCTCGGTTCTATTTTGGTCAGCTTGCTGCTTCATATGATTCCTTGCATTATTTAGATTTTCTTTTAGAGTTTGTACGACTTTTTGGGTTTCTTCTAACTAGTTTTTAACACCTGGCAGCTTCGTCTTAATGATAGCAAAGTCCTTCCATTTCGGAGGTTCGTAACCATATAGAGCTTGAAAAGGAGTCATTTTTGTTTACATGTGGTAAGTGGAATTGTACCACCATTCAGCGAGATGTAACCATTGAACCCGCTTATTTTGTTTGTCTGTGGCATAACAACGTAAATAGGCTTCTAAACATTTATCGACAACCTTTGTTTGGCCATCCATTTGAGGATGGTAAGCTAAACTCATGTTGAGATAGGTTCCTATATGGTTGAAAAATTCCTTCCAAAAATTACCCTTAAATTTGGCATCTCTATCGCTCACAATGACCTTGGGAAATCCATGTAATTTGTAAACATTTTTGCAAAATATCTAAGCGATTTGTTTTGTTGAGTCTAAATTCCTCATTGCAATAAAATGAGCATACTTGGTGAGTCTGTCAACTACCTACACCGAGTGTACTACACAACACATACATACACCTGGTGTACGACACAACACAATACATACATACACCTACACCTGGTGTACGACATAATACACAAACGTACACAGAGTACAACACAACGAATACACATGTCAGAATACCACGACTACACAATGCACATACGTAGTGCTGCATGTACACAACACAACATGTATGACATGCACATAATACCACATGTACAACATGTACGCAGTACCACCCATATACAACACCACCTCCACAACGTGTACACAACATCACATGTACACAACACCACCTGCACAACGTGTACACAATGCCACATGTACATCATACCACCCGTACAATGTGTACACAATGCCAGACATACACAACACGACATGCACGACATGTACATGACACCACATGTACACAACACCATATGCACAACATGTACACAATACCATATGCACAACATGTACACAACACCACTTGCACACAACACCATATGTACAACATGTACACGACAACACATGCTCACAACACCACTTATACAATCATGCACATGACACCATATGTACAACATGCACACAATCACCATATGCACATAGCACTGCATATACAACATGTACATAGCACCTTATGTACACAACACTACATATCCAACATGTGCACAATACGATATGTACACAGCACCACATATCCAACATGTACATAGCACCATATATACTCGACATTGCATATGCAACATTCACACAACACTATATGTACCACCTTGTACATAATCATTGCATAAACAACATGTACACACACTAGATACACAACACTGCACGCGCACAACATCACAGATGCAATATGTACAACATATGCACAACAATAGTACCACACCCCCAAAACCACGTTGTCTCTACCAAGCAACCTTGCTTCTAGTGCCTTCCCGCCATCCATGCTGATCTTAGCATGCCGCAGACCACGCTGCTTTCATTTAGCTGATATATTCCTCGGCCTTGGCTTGTCCATATATTAAGCATAGGCATAATATAATCACATAATATCAATTTGCATCCACACGATACTAACCTCAGAGATCTGTTAGGCTACTCTTTCCACTCAATTACTCATGAACCAACAATCTCTTCATGCCATCCACCTGCATAAGCAATGATTCCTCCACAAGAACGATCCATGACAACCTTGTCAGACAATGACATAGATACATAGATACATACATATGTAATCATTAGCATAAAACAATCATCATCTTGTCAGGCAATGACATACATAAATGCATACATGTATACATATATAAACATCAACATAGTCATGATCACAACATAATTACCAGATAACATAAGGTTTAGGTGAAGAGAACTCCTTATTTGTGCATAGCATGCACAACATTGAGAACCACAAGCCAAGGCATCCTACACCTCAGATCCATTTACTTTACCTTTTCTGGTTACCCTTCTATTGTAGCCACTACAACCACCCTCCAAAATTTTGCCTTAGCTTCGTTTTGGAGCCTCCCTACCAACCATCCTAGCAGCATGTCTTGCACTGTCAAGTACATAGGCTTCATTGGTTTTTCAGTGGCCTTCCAACTTGTGCATGTCAGTTTGCTTCACTCCTTTCACAGGCTACCATTCTGGACTTAAGCTAGTTGCTGGCTGAGCAGCTCCCTCAGAAAATTGTGCAATTCTGGAGGGGAACCAGCCTTCCCTCCAGAAATTGCGTAAATCTGTTGGGCAGCCTGTTGGGCTTAGAAATTGTGCAATGCAGTCAAATAAGCTTCCTAGAGAAAACTGTGCAATTTGGCCCAGCACTGCAACTCAGCTCATAAATTGCGCAAATCCTCTGGGACAACCAGTGCAACTCCTCCCAGAAATTGAGTAAAACCCTCTCTCAGTCTTGCAAGTTGTTGCATTTGCCTTTAGGTCGATCGGTTCCCTCTGGGACTCAGAAAACCAGATTTGCATGCATAGGTTGCTTTCCCCGAAATAGAAAAAAGCAACATGTAAAAAACATCCCTAGATTTTAGGGATCTATTTTTAGCAACTGGAGGCTACATGCAAAGATCGTTTTAGAAACTTTCCTCCAAGTGTCGCTTTCTCCTAGATTTTTGGCATGTGCATCATAAGCCTCAAACTTATTTATTCGACGCTTCAAAGCTCATTCTTCACATCGATCTTGGAGCTCTGACATCCCGCAACACATCTAGGAGTCTTCGGCACATCCAGCTCAGCTATTTCCGGGTAAGTCCGCTTTACTTGGCTTTTGCAGCATTTATGTCGCTTTTGTGTTTTGGTTTGTGTGAGTTGTCTGCTTGATTTCTGTGAACGCTTGCTATCCTTTGCATGCATGTTAGCCTGTACAAGCACCGTTTCAGTTTTCATTTGCATCTCACTGTTGTCGCATGCATGACATTGCTTTGCACGGACGGTCGCTGATTTGGAGAATCGTTTCACACACATGCATGTTTTCCCATTTTCTAAATCTTGCATTCATTTTTTGCATGCATGATCATTCACTCTTTCCTACACTCAATTTCGCCATGCATTCAAATCTTCATATGTTTTCAGTCACTTGTCAACGCGTTTGGGTAGACTTTGCCTTGCCCGGACAACATTGCGCATTTATGAGAGGGAAGGCTTTGCCTTCCTCCCAAAAAATGCGCAAATTTGGCCATACACTCTCCTCTAGACTTGCTTTGCGCAATTCTGAGAGGCAGTGTATGATGGCCCAAAAAATTGCACAATGCAATTCTTGGGCCTGCATGACTCGATGACTGAAATTGCACATTGTGTAATATCAACACCCAGCAGGTCAGTTTGGATTATTCATTATGCAATTCCAACAGTTAACCAGCCTCCCAAGAGTCCGGACTGCCTTTTGCACAGTTTCGACAGTCAGTCTCCCGCCCTCCTAGTGAAAATTGTGCAATCCTTGCCATCAGTTTCCCGGCTATGTTGCATGTTAATCCTCAAGTTTGCTTTGGTTTCAACTATCAGGTTTCTTGCCATGCATGTCGCATGTCTCAAGGTATAGCAGGTGTTCATCCGTCTCTTAGCAGTTCAGGATCAATGGCCTCCAAGAGATTAGGGTCAAAGGACATCGACGGAAGCACAACTGGAGAAGCAATTGAGCGAGTGTCTATGAGTTTGTTTATTTACGAAGACACCAAGTCGATCGTAGACAAAGACATCAAGTTGAAATGGCAGGATAGTAATGATGCATTCACTGGCACATTTGAGGAAGATCTTGAAGATCACAAGGTCTATGTGAACATTCACAAGTCCGGCTTGTACCGAATTTCATGCAGGTATCCCGCGTTTCCTTGCACGGACATGTTACATTGGATCGTCTCGCACACTGATCCTGAGACGATGGTGTTAGCCTATACAAGAACCGTTTCAGTTTTCGTTTTCATCTCACTGTTGTCGCATGCATGACACTGTTTTGCACGGACAGTCGTTGATTCGACGACTTGTTTCACACACATGCATGTTTTCCAATTTTCTGAATCTTACATTCGTTGTTTCCATGCATGATAATTCACTCTTTCCTACACTCAATTTCGCCATGCATTCAGATCTTCATCTGTTTTCAGTCGCCCGTTAGTGGGTCTAGGCAACCTTGGCCCAGACTCCACCTTGCCCGGAAAACATTATGCATTTCTAAGAGGGAAGGCTCTTCCTTCCTTCCAGAAAATGTGCAAATCTGGCTAGACACTGTCCTCCAGACTTGCTTTGCACAATTTTGACAGGCAGTGTCTGCTGGCCCAGAAAATTGCGCAATGCAGTCCCGGGCCTTCATGACTTTCTGACTGAAATTATGCATTGCGCAATCTCAACACCCAGAAGGTCAGTCTCGGTTACACATTTTGTAATTCCAATAGTCAACCAGCCTCCCGACAGTTCGGACTGCCTTTTGCACAGTTCCGACAGTCAGTCTCCCGGCATCCCAGTGAAAATTGCGCAATCCTTGCCATCAATTTTCTAGGTATGTTGCATGTCAGTCCTCAAGTTTGCTTTGGTTTCAACTGACAAGTTGCTTTCCATGCATGTCGCATGTCTCCAGGTATAGCAGGTGTTTGTCCATCTCTCATCAGTCCAGGATCAATGACCTCCAAGAGAACAGGGTCAAAGGACAACGACGTAAGCGCAACTGGAGAAGCAGTTTAGTGAGTGTATATGAGTTTTGCAATTTACGAACACACCAATTTGATCGTAGACAAAGACGTCAAGCTAAAATGGAAGTATATTACTGATGTATTTACAGACACATTTAAGGAAGATCTTGAAGACCGCAGGGTCTATGTGAACATTCACAAGTTTGGCTTGTACTAGATTGCATGCAAGTATCTCGCGTTTCCTTGAGCGGACATGATACATTGGATCGTCTCACACATTGTTCGCGAGACGATGGTGTTAGCCTATACAAGCTTCATTTCAGTTTTCATTTGCATCTCACTGTTGTCGCATGCATGACATTGTGTTGCACGGACAGTCGCTGATTCGACGACTCGTTTCACACACATGCATGTTTTCCCATTTTTTGAATCTTGTATTCCCTGTTTCCATGCATGATCATTCACTCTTCCCTGCACTCAATTTCGCCATGCACTCAGATCTTCATATGTTTTCAGTCACCAGTTAGCGTGTTTGGGCAACCTTGGCCCGGACTTTGCCTTGCCCGGACAACATTGTGCATTTCTAAGATGGAAGGCTCTGCCTTCATCCCAGAAAATGCACAAATCTAGCCAGACACTATCCTCTAGACTTGCTTTGCACAATTCTGAGAGGCAGTGTCTGCTGGCCCAGAAAATTGCGCAATGCAGTCCTTGGGCCTTCATGACTTGTTGACTGAAATTGTGCATTGTGCAATCTCAACACCCAACAGGTCAGTTTGGATTGCGCATTGCGCAATTCCAATAGTCAACCAGCCTCCCGACAGTCTGGACTACCTTTTGCGTAGTTCCGGCAGTTAGTCTCTTGGCCTCCCAGTGAAAATTGCGCAATCCTTGCGATCAGTTTCCTGGGTATGTTGCATGTGAGTCCTCAAGTTTTCTTTGGTTTCAACTAACAAGTTGCTTGCCATGCATGTCGCATGTCTCAAGGTATAGCAGGTGTTCATCCGTCTCTCAGTATTTTAGGATCAATGGCTTCCAAGAGATCAGGGAGAAAGGACACTGACGGAAGTGCAACTGGAGAAGAAGTTGAGCGAGTGTCTATGAGTTTGCCGATTTACGAAGACACCAAGCTGATCGTAGACAAAGACATCAAGTTGAAATGGCAGGATATTAATGATGCATTCACAATCACATTTGAGGAAGATCTTGAAGACCACAGGGTCTATGTGAACATTCACAAGTCTGACTTGTACCGGATTGCATGCAGGTATCTCATGTTTCCTTGCGCGGACATGATACATTGGATCGTCTCACACACTGATCCCGTGATGATGCTGCTAAGTAGTGTCAGCGGGACAGATATTGCTACCTTCTGGGCACATGACTATCAGTAGATGTACCACTTGCCGAAGCCAATGATCATAATGGAGACACCCTTCAACATACCTAGCTGCAATGCAAACTCCAGGGATATCTTGAAGAATTCGGTGAAGGAGACAACCAAGTTCAGGATGACACCCAACCAGATTTACAACACGAAGATACTATGGAAGGCATATCAATACTTGGTCATCTTTGCATGTTGCTGGTACGGACAAGAGCACAGATACCTTCCCACAGAGTTGGGTGATCATGTTGGACCAACTGGCCAGTGAAGGCAAAGCATGCAACTGGTTCGAAATGTTGGCTCACGGGTTGAAGGAACAGGTAGCAGGAGCTCGGCAGCTACCCAAAGGTCAGCAAGCAAAAATATACATGTTCACGTACATTCTTGATGCAATTTGTGCTCATCAGAAGTTTCCCAACTTGAAGTGGGCATGGACATCAGTGGAAACCTCTGTGAACACTTATTGAAAACTGTTTTTCGAATGCAAATTTCGCGAAGTCATCACACAATTGTCAAACCATTTTTTCACCCCTGTGTACAAGATGATAGTTGAGCAGGATCCAACTTGCATGTTGAAGGCATCAATGGAGGCACTGATCGACATAGCGGATTAGTATGCCTTACCTTTTGGCACCTTCATATGGATGTACAGCGCGGAGAAACCTCTACATGTTTTTCCAAAGTTTGCCATGGACAAGCTCGTTATGTAAGAAGTGTCGTACCACATGTCGGCATGACTCTTAGCTAGACTGCATCGAAAGAAGAAGGCACCCTGGCCCACTCTTCCATTGTGCACCGAGTTGTACGAGATACAAAATCTCAAGCATGTTGATGCCGAGACAGAAGAATTCAAAAGATTTACTTTCGGCACCAAAAGCTTCAATCCGCACGACCCACATTGCTTTGTGAGGGATCATTGTGCAAGAGTAAAATTTCCTTGGATCCATGGGGCGTGTCATTGGGCTGAGGAATACCCATGGAGATATTGTCACAGCTTCTCCAGACCCAATGAACCGGTCGACATCGTTGTGGAATGGTTAGAGAAGTAACATGAAGTAGCATCTAGGAGGGTGCTAACTATTAACACTCAGGTTGTTCCCCAAAGTTGTAAGAAAGGGAATACGGCCGAGGTAACCACATATCAATCTTTTAGATACAGATTCTAGCCAATCTGCATCCAGAGAGGGCTCTCTCTTTATAATTTAGCTTTGTTTTGATGTATATTAGGCTAACTATGAAGTACAAGAGTTTTGTTTTGAGTTTGGTTGGAGAAATGGAGATTCAATAGAACAGTGAGGTAAAACTGAAGAGTTTCAGTCCATTGGGCATGATGGAGTCAAAGGAGGATAGCTTCTTGGATTAGGTTTCTGAATAGAGAAAGGTGTCACAGAGCAAGGTACTCAAATATGGAACAATTTGTAGGCTGAAATAAGATGGAATGGAGCCAATGGGTGAAGGGAAATTAAGAATCCTTCATCATGTTGACAGAGGGAAAATGGATGAGTATTGTTAAGGAGCAGTTAAGAATTCCTTAGCAAATATTCAAGATGAAAGAATCAGGGGAAACAGGAGCAATTAAGAATTCACTGTTTATTCTAATTCTGAAGAAACCATTGGTAATAACAAAGACTGAACACAGAGCGCAATCAAGAAAATTCTGAGTTATTCTTTCTCTCTATTATTTAGATCATGAAACATAGATGATAAAACATAGAAACTGTAAAACACAAGTTAGAGGGACTTATTGATCCATAAAACGATTCAAGAATTCTATAACAGATCCTTAGCATCAATTCTTCATCCAGTGAGCTCGACAAAAATGGTTCCAACAGCTTTTTATTCCAAAATTCTTCAGTATTACAGTCAAGACTGTGAACATCCACCACCAACCAACCCCAAATACTTCATCTCGGGGTATTTATACAAAAATGTCAAATATCTTACAGAATATCTGGTAGAAATAATATCTAGTGGTGATTAATGCTTCTTTTGCAAGAGATAGAGACGAACAGTCTCGAAAACAGGGGAACAATAAATTGATGTAATAAATTTGATGTTGTGCTGGCTATTCCATCTTTATGAGATGTACTGGAGGTAGGTGCTGCAAGTCGGTTCACAACCGTCTTCTACTGATACTCTGTGCTAGTTATTCTACCTTGGCCGGACTTTCTTTAACTCTGATGTGATGCGCTTTGACCCGCATGACTGTGATTCATTTCTGTTCTCCGCATTATAGTAGATGGTCCAAAATTTTGAATTGACCAAAGATAAGTTTATAGGATCTCTAACATACTTTGCCACCACTCCGGTCCTGGTAATTTATGTCTTTGAAGCTTCCTTAAAGTTTCGTCAGTCTCTGTGTATCTGAAGAAATTAGGTGGGATGGTGAACAGATGCTTCACCTCGTGCTCAATGTAAAACAAATTTTCCAGGCTGTCGTAGAGGGCCTGGCCAGATGGAAGTGCCTTCTCTCCTGAAGTACTTGATGATGTATTAACTTGATCAACAACATATGTATTCAATTTATATACATAGTCTTTTTGTTTCATCAGACGATCATTACTTCCCAAAGGACTTGGCAAACCTTTTTGATGCAGGACTGTAAACTTTCTGTGAAATAATTAATCTCTACCTGCACGTCCTAACATCTTCTGTCCAAATTTTGCATTAGATTTCTCATGGTTAGAACTCTCCTTATATCTAGAATGGTGCCTATTTTGTCTCTAATTTCCAGTGCTTCCAGTTCTTCACTGGTCTTGGTGTTCAAAAAATGTATTAGCCGGTTAGCTTGCTCAGGCATCTGTCCCAATAAGGCTCTTGTTTTTTGAATCTCCACTTGGGCCACTCTTATCAAGTCAATCTGTTCATAAATGGTTTGGATAGACCTCCACACATCACTAAGGGATTGAGTGATGTTGGTCCACAAAATTCCCCTGATTTCTGCTAGAGGTTTATGCAGAGAGAGGTCCTTTTCTAATGCTCTCACCTTGTTCTCCAATGTTTTGATCTCCCTTGTTTTCTCTACCACATTCATCTTGGATTTATCATAACTCTGTTCAACTTTTGCCAATTTTTCTTTGACTTGCTTCAGCTTTGACACTTGGAGTTTCAATTCCTCCATGGCTTTTATTAGTTGTTCTGTAGTCATAGTAGTACTGCTGCCTGGTGTTGTTGCTGTTGCTGAGGTACCTGTGGTGATCTCTGCTGTTGATGCCGGGACAGTGGGAGGCACTGTTGTTATAAGTGTGGAGGGGCAGTAGTGACTGTTGGAGCTACTTCGGGTGGCTGGGAGGTCGACTCTCCCTGCTTTTCTTGTAGAGATTTCTCCAATGCCTGCTCTGTCTCACTCAATCTCTCATTCAGTCTCATGAGCAGGTCCATCATGTCCTCTTCAGATTTCTGCTGCACAACATCTGCAGTCTGTGGATGCATGGAAGGAGGCATTTTAAGCTGTTTTCTCAATGCAGCGATGTCCTCTTCTTTCTTCTTCATTAGTGCCTTTATGCCTTTGGCATCTTTGGGATCATGTCCCAGTTCAATGATAATTTCTTCCAAGGATTTGATCCTGTTGTCCTTTGCTAGAGAAGAAGCTTTCTCTAAATCCAACTGAGCAGAGGTGTTATTCAAGGAGTTTTGCAATTTATGAGCTAACATAGCTTTGTCAGCTAGCGTGGAGTATACCATCTCTCCAGTCTGTTTATGCAGCTCAATCTGGTCGATTGGATGAATATCCTTGGCCAAGACTTCTATATTTGTCCTGATGTAATCAGCTGCTGATTGTGGTTGCTATACCTTGGGCTTGAAATTGCTCATGATCATTTTGCCCTCCTTAATGTCATAGGCAGACATCAATCTTTGCTATTTTGTGGGGGCCATCTTAAGATATTGATTGTAAATCTGCAGCCTTAGTGGGTCATTTCTAGTCTTTATCTCTGTGAATGTTCTTTTGATGTCAGAGGTCTGCTTACTTGGTGGCCTAGTGGATGAAACTTCCACACTATGCTGCCTTTCTAGCTCCTGCCTGTGTGAGCTAGTTGATGTGTCCACCACTGGGGAAGTCTGCTGGGTAACCCTCTCACCTCTTAAACTTTCAGTTGTTTCTTCAATGATTTCCTCTTCTGACAGAGGATCCAATCTTTGCCTCTTTGCACCCGGCTGTTCTGCAGGTCCACTGATGGGTGTGGCCTCTTCTCTGTCTCTTTTCTTGCCTTTTTCCTCATTCAGAGGAGTTTATAATGCTAGGATCTCTGGTGCTTTGGTTTGGACCGAAGGAATTTTCCCCTGCTGATCAGTCATTGCTTGTTGCTCCGTGTCTGCCACTTCCTTGCCCTTAGAAGACCCTGTAACTGGTGCGCTGGTTTCTTGTACAGGTTGCTGTGAAGTTTCAGCAGAGGATGTACTCACTCCGGTTTGCTGAGGCAGCTTGAAGGATACTTGTCCAAAAGAGTCCAGGTCAAGGGTTTTTTCTAAATCTTTCATGGCTTTTTCCATATTCTCTTGTTCAGTAATTTCTTCTACTAATGTACCCTCTACCCACTCATCCTGATTAGCAAATTGTTCAATTTGAGGGATCCTATGATGTATATAAGCCGATAGCTTGTTTCTTACTTTTCTGTCACTTATAAAGCTATTTGGGTCATATGGCACCCACTAGAAACTTTTCTTCAATTTAAGGTCTTCCCCTAATATATTATCAACATCTTCCCATGCCTCTCTCTTATGGATGATAAAAGGGCCTAGCTGGGTTTTTATTCTCAGCTGTGCCTTTTTCTTTACGTTGCAAAAGTGGGTTAAATTTGCATTGATAAGCTGCCTGAAATACTCCAGTGAAAATAGTCTCATAGGCACATACCTAGGCAACTTGTAAGGGCACAGTTCATAGCCATATATTCTGATTTCAGTGTGATTCTGGTAGAGGTACTATTCACCTATCCTGTACTGTTTGGACAACTGCAAAATTTTCCTCATATCACCAGAAATTCTAGGAGGATGACCTCCTATCAACAGGGTGGAGGCTGGATGTATAAACAAGTCAATGAATTCACAGTAAGTATAAGGGGATTCACAAACATTGTGGAAGACCGAGGTCCAAAAGATCACAGACCTCCTCTCTCATTTGGAATCCAATTTCCTGATGGGAAATGAAAAATTGTTTGGCTAATAATATAGCAGAAGGTGGTATATGAATGAGGTGTACTTGAAGACTCCTTCTCTTTCCAGATTTATGAATTTCTCATTGATTTTATTGGCAATGAAAGAGGCATAATCATATTTGACAGCAGCGGGCTGTCCTGGAGTAAACATTGACAACATAACTAAGATGGTTTCATAAAAAAATTCACTAGTTTTGAATCCCAATATAAAGGATATCATGTCAAGAATAAGCTTGCCTATTTCAGTGAACCAGGAATGCACATAGGGAGGTGGGCCTTGAGGCTGGAAATCTGGTTTCATGAATAATTTAGCAATTCAGGTTATTTCAGAACTGGGCAATTGAGAGCCTTGCTCGAGCAAAAATCCCATGGAAAGAGGAGCAAGGGGCTAAGTGAGATGGAAGTGTAACATCTCATTGATAGATTCAACAGTTATGTAACAGAGAACAGTTTGGGATGGGGTCATAACTGCTTTACTGATAGGGTCATAGTTGGCACAACATTGGTGAATAATATCTGGGAACACATTGACTGAGGGAAGGTAATACCTGGGGAGATGGGATTCCCATATTCCATAGATATCAGAGTTGCTCAGATGACTATTCCTAATTCGACAAAATGTTGAAAATGCAACAAGATGATGGAGCTTAGTGGAAAGGAGTCGCCTTCACTAAGTGGGCCCGCAGGCTATTTTTGGCGCAAAGTCTATTTTTAGACATATGGATCATGGTCTATGAGTTGCAGGATGCTATTTGTGGATGATTGGTCATGTTGGTAAAAATAGATGGACTTCTATTTTTAGACATATGGGCGGAGTCTATTTTTAGACTGTCAGTCTAAAAATAGAAAAGTCGAATATTATTAGCTCTTAATAATATTTGGACTATAAACATTGTCTTATCCTCTTGGAGCACTTTAGTTCGAGCTACGGATGTGGCACATGCAACTGCCAGAAGGAAATACGCTTTTCTTATGGGTCAGTTGAGCTATTGCATGATGGACTTCAATTAGAACTCAAGTGGTTGAGTTTGGTGGAGTTGATTGAGGAGTTGTGTTCAGTTTGACTTGGTTAAACTAGTTGTATTTAGTCTAACTGCAGAATACACTAGTGATGAGTGATGTGAATTAATTATTAATTAATTCACTAATTATTAACTCATAAATCAACTAAAGAATACATCAGTTAACTCAGTGCATGGACAGTTCAGTGGAGACAGGTGTTAGAGGTGAGTGAAAGGGCAAGACAACTGTCAGTTGTGACTATAGTTGTGCATGAGATTTGCACAATCAAAGGATTGAGTATTGCCAATGAGGATTGCATGGTTCAACCAAGGGAAATACGAGTTTGGATAAGCCATTCTCATCTATTCTCATGCAGGATTGCGCAGTGGAGGCAGGCAAGCAGTGGAGGAGATTTGAACTTGTGATTGATTCAGATCTGAGCTAGTTTGTGTGTAACAGGTGGAGATAGTACTGAGTACTTGCGAGGAGTATTGTACTATGTATTGTTACATGTCCTCAATCAATATAATATACAGATAGTTGGGGGTTTTCAGCTGTATGCTTTCCCCGGTTACATACTGTGTTGATATGTGTTATTGATGTGTTTCAATGTGCGCATGCGAATGTTTTGATTCTGCAAATTGATGATCAACGTAGAGGAGGTTATGTATTATGCATGAATTCCGCAAATAGTGTATAATCAGGATAATCTCTGTGAATAAGTGTCATATTATTCAAAATTTCTACATGGTATCAAAGCAGAGTTGATCATCAGATCTATTATTTAGAAAGTGATTACATTTTATTTCTTCAGGCAGAGTCTGTAATCGGGCCAGGTAGCCTCTGGATTCATCCTTCCTTTGGAAGGTGATATATCCGGTGAATGCCCATACAGTCAATCTCTGTATGAGAAATACTTTGTTCTCACGAATTTTAGATCAGAAGCGGTTGAGTTTTGAGCTGGTGGAATTCGAATTTGCAGTAGTGTTTTCTTGGTGTCAAAGTTGAAATGTCTTTCAACGGATTGCGATTGGAGTATGCTCTTGAGGGCAGCTCGAATTATATTGCATGGAAAGACAGGATGGAGGTGGTGTTAGATGACAATGGGCTGAAGGAGTTCATAGAGGCTGAGGTCCCAAAGCCTACTGATACTGCTCAAGTTGAGGCTTTGCAAAAGAAGACAACAAAGTGTCGAAGGATTCTGTTGGAGGGCGTAAAGGATCACATTGTATCTAGCCTGCATGGAAAGGTTTCTCCATACTTGATGTGGAAAGGGTTGACAGATTTATTCGAAAGCAAGAGCGACCAGAGGAAGTTGGAGCTCAAGGATAAACTCATAAATATTAAGTGTGAGAAGGGAGATAGTATGCCCAAGTATCTCACGAAGTTCACTCAATGCCGGGATGAGCTGGGAAGTGTGGGGGTGACTGTCGATGATGAGGACTTGGTGAGATTGTCTCTCCTTGGTCTTTCGAAGAGTTGGCATTCCTATCAGGACTCTGTCAATGGTCGGGAGAAATTGCTAGGATGGGAGAGACTTTGGTCAGATCTTGTGCAGGAGGAGATCAGGCGGAATACCAGGGACAGATCTTCATCAAAGGCACCTGATGAAGAAAATTGCGCTTTGGCTGCCAAAGCAAAGAAGGGGAAGAACAAGAAAGATTCTCATTCTGGTGCGAAAGGCAAGAAGCAAGACATGTCCAAGGTGAAGTGCTTTCACTGTCACCAGCACGGACATTATGCCACAAAATTGTTCGCAGAAGAAGAAAAATAAGCAAGCTGCTGGATTTGCAGCGGGAGAGGCCTTAGCCTCGCAGTTTGAGCTGGATTTTTCGTTGATCGCATGCTTGGTATCAAGTGTGATGGGATCGGTATGGTTCTTGGACAGTGGTGTGTCTTTTCACATGATAGGAGATCGAGATTTGTTTTCTGATCAGGAGGAGAAATATCTTGGAGTGCACATCGAGATAGGCGATGATGGTAGATACAGTGTGACTGGTATCGGTACCATTTCCTTTGAGAGGGAGTCTGGTAAACCCTTCGTATTGAAGGAAGTGATGCATGTTCCAGGATTGAAGAAGAATCTTATCTCTGTGGTGATGTTAGAAGACAAGGGATATGATGTTGTTTTTAGTGAGGGAAAGGCTTTCCTGCGCAGTAAGACAATTGGAGAAACCCGGAAGATAGGGGTTTGAGTGAGGAACCTTTATCAGTTGCATGTAGATGGTTGCGCAGCAATGGCATGCAAGGTAGAAGGATTGGTGAGCCAGAATGATGGCGAGCTGTGGCACAGGAGATTGGGTCACCTTCACCATGGAGCCTTGAAGACACTGCAGCAGATTACTACTGGGCTTCCTAAAGGCACTCTTGCGCAGTCAGATCAGTGCAAGGGGTGTACTTTGGGAAAATTTGTGAAAGCCACCTTTCACGAGAAGGATAGTCACGCCACGATGATCCTTGAGAGAATTCACACAGACGTGTGTGGACCTTTCTCAGTAGCTTCGACAGCAAAGTACAGGTACTATGTGATCTTTGTTGATGATTTCTCTTGAAAGTGCTGGATCTTCTTCATGCAGAAGAAGAGCGAGACATACTCAAAGTTCTGTGAGTTCAAAGCACTGGTCGAGAAGGAATCGGGGAAGAAGGTGAAGGCTCTTAGGAGCGACAATGGTGGTGAATTCATCTCTGGCGAGTTCAAGGACTTCTGCAACGCAGAAGGGATTCGAAGAGAGCTCATAGCTCCCCATAACCCACAGCAGAACGGGGTTGCTGAGCGGAAGAACAGAATGATCGTGGGTGCTGCACGGGCGATGTTGCATGATCAGGGCCTACCCCTTCACTTGTGGGCGGAAGCATGCAATACTGTAGTATATGTGCAGAACCATTGTCCTCACAGGATACTTGGCATGAGTACACCCGAGGAGGCTTATTCTGGTAAGAGGCCTGATATTTCTCATTTGAGGATTTTTGGTTCTAACGTTTACATGCATGTGACGAAGGATGCCAGGAAGAAGCTAGAACCGATCACAGAGTTTGGGATATTTGTGGGGTACACTGATACGCCCCACAACTATCGTGTGTATTTTCCAGACAGTCGCAAGACTGTTGTGCGACGGGATATCAAATTTCAAGAGGAGAAAGCCATGAAGTGTTCGCTTGAGAGGGAGCCACACTTGCGTGTAGATGAGGAGCTATTAGTTCCTAAGGATGAGCTTCAGGACATGGATCAGCCACAGGACAAAGTTCATGGAGTGGAAGAGACCACTCATGCAGCACCAACCATCAGAGGGCGAAAGCGCATTACAGAAGCTGAGCGACTGGCTCAAGATGCAGAGAAGGTTTTAGGACCACCTACAGCTCAACGCAGACATAGACAATCACCTAATCGGTACACTGGATACATGGCTCTTGTGAGCAAATGTGTCGTGACTGAGCCATCCTCTTTCGAGGAAGTTGTGGAGGACCCTGCATGGGTAGATGCCATGGTGGAAGAGTATGATTCGATTGTCAGAAACAGTGCATGGGATATTGTCCCAAGACCGAAGGGGAAATCAGTGGTGGGTTCGAGATGGATCTACAAAGTAAAGAAAGCAGCTGACGGGAGTGTGGAGAAGTACAAGGCAAGATTTGTTGCCCGAGGCTTTTCACAGATAGAGGGGATCGATTATGAGGAGACCTTTGCACCTGTCGCAAGGAATTCTTCCATACGGATGATTCTTGCTTTCTCAGTGCAGATGGGGTGGCACATTCATTAGATGGATGTGAAGACTGTGTTCCTCAACGGAGTCATTGAGGAGGAGGTGTACATAGAGTAGCCTGAAGGTTTCGAGATCTTCAGCAGTGAGTTGCATGTGTGTAGGCTCAAGAGAGCGCTGTATGGGTTGAAACAAGCACCACGTGCTTGGTACACACGGATAGATAGTTATTTCACTGGACTTGGATTCTCCAAGAGTGAGGCGGATCCTAACCTATACCAGATTGTGGTGGAGGGTAAGTTGCTTATCATTGTACTTTATGTAGATGATTTGATTTTGGCAGGTGATGAGTTGTTGATACTTTCATGCAAGAATGATCTTGCTAGGGAGTTTGAGATGAAGGACTTGGCCCTCCTTCATTATTTCCTGGGATTGGAAATTTGGCAGTGCAGTGATGGACTATTTGTTTCTCAGGGTAAGTATGCTCGAGAGATACTAGAGAAGTTCAACATGCATGGCTGCAAGCCTGTTGATACTCCTATTCCTGGAGGTTGGAGGAAGGAGGATGCTACTTCAGCGGAGGTAGTGGATGCCACTGTTTATCGACAGTTGGTGGGGTCGCTTATGTATCTGGTCAATACACGACCCGATATATGCTATGCTGTTAACCAGCTTTCACAAGCTATGGTTATGCCAACCAAGCTCTTCTGGAAGGCAGGCAAGCATGTATTGCGTTATCTCAGAGGCACATTGGGATATGGGTTGTGGTACAGACAGGAGGATGAGGTGAAGCTATGTGGCTTCACGGATGCGGATTGGGCAGGGAGCCCAACGGATAGAAAGAGCACATCTGGAGGGAGCTTCGGTATCAGGTCGACAGCAGTTTCTTGGTACAGCAGGAAGCAGAGATCCGTGGCACTCAGTTCAGCAGAGGCCGAGTATATGGCAGCAAGTTTGGCTGCATGCGAGGCTATATGGATGAGGAAGATCCTGGTCGGGTTGTTCGGGTCACACTTGGAGCCTACAGTGATTCATTGTGATAACCAGAGTTGCATTAAACTCTCGACTAATCCAGTATTTCATGATAGATCCAAGCACATTGACATCAGGTACCATCATATCAGATATTGTGTGCAGCGGAGAATCATGTTACTTTCATACATTCCAACGGAGGATCAGGATGCTGATATCTTGACGAAGGCGCTCACCAGGATAAAATTCGAATACCACTGAGGCAGGATAGGGGTTGCAGATAATCCATATATTGTTGAGAGGGAGTGTTGAAAATGCAACAAGATGATGGAGCTTAGTGGAAAGGAGTCGCCTTCACTAAGTGGGCCCGCAGGCTATTTTTGGCGCAAAGTCTATTTTTAGACTATGTCTATTTTTAGACATATGGATCATGGTCTATGAGTTGCAGGATGCTATTTGTGGATGATTGGTCATGTTGGTAAAAATAGATGGACATCTATTTTTAGACATATGGGCGGAGTCTATTTTTAGACTGCCAGTGTAAAAATAGAAAAGTCGAATATTATTACCTCTTAATAATATTTGGACTATAAACATTATCTTATCCTCTTGGAGCACTTCAGTTCGAGCTACGGATGTGGCACATGCAGCTACCAGAAGGAAATATTCTTTTCTTATGGGTCAGTTGAGCTATTGCATGATGGACTTCAGTTAGAACTCAAGTGGTTGAGTTTGGTGGAGTTGATTGAGGAGTTGATGGAGTTGTGTTCAGTTTGACTTGGTTGAACTAGTTGTATTTAGTCTAATTGCAGAATACACTAGTGATGAGTGATGCGAATTAATTATTAATTAATTCACTAATTACTAACTCATAAATCAACTAAAGAATACATCAGTTAACTCAGTGCATGGACAGTTCAGTGGAGACAGGTGTTAGAGGTGAGTGAAAGGGCAAGACAGCCGTTGGTTGTGACTATAGTTGTGCATGAGATTTGCACAATCAATGGATTGTGTATTTCCAATGAGGATTGCGTGGTTCAGCCAAGGGAAATACGAGTTTGGATCAGCCATTCTCATCTATTCTCATGCAGGATTGCGCAGTGGAGGCAGGTAAGCAGTGGAGGAGATTTGAACCTGTGATTGATTCAGATCTGAGCTAGTTTGTGTGTAACAGGTGGAGATAGTACTGAGTACTTGCAAGGAGTATTGTACTATTTATTGTTACATGTCCTCAATCAATATAATATATAGATAGTTGGGGGTTTTCAGCTGTATGCTTTCCCTGGTTACATACTGTGTTGATATGTGTTTCAATGTGCGCATGCGAATGTTTTGATTCTGTAAATTGATGATCAACGTAGAGGAGGTTATGTATTATGCATGCATTCCGCAAATAGTGTATAATTGGGATAATCTCTTTGAATAAGTGTCATATTATTCAAAATTTCTACACAAAATGCCTGGAGATGGTGTTGCCAGATAACTCTTTTATTTGAAAATCTCTGTCAGCCAAGGGTAACCAATTCAGGTCTTTATGAGGCGCATTGAGGGGCGCAACATTGAGGGCCACAAGGGCTTCCATGTTTGTTTGCTGTGTTTTCAAACTGGAGATCTAGTTTCTGTGGAAAAAATGGTCAAAACAACAATTCTTTGTGCCTTTCTCTGAGACCTATAGACGAAATTTAGCTTGAATTCGGCTCTTTGGGTAAAATTCACAGAGGAAAAAACGAAATTACCGGTTTAGGAAGTGAATTGGGGTAAATACCTGCTTTTTAAAGGCGAGTAGCGCAATTGCAGGTTGACCGACGAGCTGCGGAGCAAGATGCTGGACTTTGTTTGGCCGGGTGGCGGACTGTATGCTCGAGCAATGAACTAGACGTAATTTGCATGAAAGTAGTTCGTAGAGAGAAATGGGCGAAAAATGACATTTTCTCGACTTTTTAACAAAATTTGGCTTTCGCGGGGCTTTTTGGTGCTTTTTGGTCAGATGATGTCATCGGGATGTGACGTCTTGTCGCGTAGCGGAGGGTACGGAAGGGTGACGTAGAGGTGACGTGGTCGTGACGTCAGCTTAGGGCCAGCGGGGGGGCGGTAAGCGGTTTTGGCCTGCACCGCTTATGGGCCAGAATGGTTTGGAGCGGAGAGGTAGCGAGCACGGCGGGAATGCGCCATGCGTCCCCAGTACGGGCGCAATACCGCCGGCTCCTCGGGAGTTAAAGTACGGCAGCGAAGTGGGGCGCGATATGATCTGGAGCCGTCCGATGGGAGGGCGCTTATTGGATGGTTGGCGCTCATTGGAGGTGAAGGAGGGTTACGACGCGGGACCCATCAAATTAACGTTAAGTTAATGATATCGGGCGCAGTTTGATTGGTTGCAGGGTGATTAGGCTGCTAATTAATTGGATGTTAATTAACTTTTAAAATTGCGCGTGGGGAGGGTTGTTTAATAAGTTCCAGGTGAACTTATAAATTCCCAATTTTAAGCAGTGATATGGTTTATATTTAAACCGGGGTGGGGAATATTAATACATGGGGTTTTTATTTTATATACATAATACAGGAGGGGTATTAAGGATAGGGTTTTATGTAATAAAATTAAATAGTCAATATGAGAAACGATATGAACAGAAGCGCTAAGTTAATGAAGTTTAATGACTTTGGCTTAGGAAAAAAAGAGTTTATATGTGATCTTGTACCATGTCCTAAGCAAAAGGGTTTTACTTAGGGTTTTATGAAATGAAATGGAGTGATTTGGGGATATTGAGTAGATCTCAACACCCTAGGGGAGATTAGTGAGTGATTTAGGGAGAAGTGTGAAGGGAAGTTAGTCATGCCTCACTTGATTTGTAACCAGACAGTTGCCATGGTACTTATGATAATAATAAGATGAATATCTTTGAGAGACAAAATTAATCATAAGCATGATTCTGCAACACCAAAAATGTCTACCCAGCTTATTATACCTAACATTTTTTCTTCCTTTTTCTTTGGGTGCATTTGAATTGGCAACCCCTTTTTCAATTTTCCTTTTCTTTACATGATAAGCCTATCTAAATCAACACTTGTTTCTTCCAAGGGCTCAGATTTAACTGTTGAGCTCCTTTGCTTCTCTACCTATCTACTTATCTGCCAAGTTTAAACAGTTTGGACAGATTTCATTCTCTATCTCTAAAATAGGAAATTCAATCATGAACTGGCCAAGATTAAGCTGTTTGGCCATTCATCAACTGCAACATGGAGTTCAACAAACTACTCATGAAACTTTATTTATAGAACATGAAATAGTAGTGGCATTTGGACTTGCACACTTTCCTGGTCCTTTTTCTTTGGGGTTCATTTCTTTCATTTTTTCTTTTTGACCACTTATCTTTTCACCCTTTGATTTTTCTTTTAGGGTATACTCTCTTTACATTTTTTAATTTTTTGATTTTTTCAAAATATGGAAAACCTTTGCAACACAGAAAGGATGAACATATTTGGGATTTTAACCAGTCAATCATGAAATATGACACCTATTGGTATAGGAGCATAACACTAACAACAACAGCAGTAGAGGGTAACATACATGTGTGTGACAAAGGCCAGAAAATGATTGTTGATAGCGTAGAGGCAGAAGAAAGCTACAAGTTTAGAGCAGACCCACTTGTGGAGAAAGCAACTTTGGAAATAGAGGCAAAGAGGCGACAACGTGACAAGAGGAACGCGCAAAGGCAGAGAGATAAACAGAAGATGGAGGAAACAGTGAAGGAGTTTCAAGATTTGAAGCAGCAACTCCGGGAAGAAAAAGAGATGTGAAAATGGGAGAAGGAAGCGCAACAAGGATAGATACAATAGGGGGTGCAAGATGCACATGTTGATGAAACTACACCCATATAGGTTGTAGAATCATCTGAGCAGCTGGCACAAAGCAGAGAGGGTGAGCAGTCACACGAGTAGGACTTCGCTCAAGAGATTGAACATATACTTAAGCAGATGGATACGAAGATGGAGCAGTTAGAGTTATAACAAGACATCGATCTCATGCCTTACAACCAAGAGGTTGACCCACCGCTTCGCCGGATCCAAAAGCAGAGCAAGTCCTGAGCGACCAAGGAGATACTAAGATCCATAAAGACAATCCGGAAGCAGATATGCACAACATATCATTCTACGAGTCACAACATAGAGTTGTGCAATCACGTAGAGTGGCTACTCCAAATGTCCACACATCTCCTACGCAGTTTGAAGAACGAGTGATCGTATCTGATGTGCACAAGCATCTAACAACATTGGTTGATGCTACCAGAGCATATGCCAAACCCACCAACTCAAGTGTTCGCTTCTTGATAACAGAGAACGAGCGAATGGCTAAGGAGTTACAGACGACCAAACAAGGAGGATAACAGGTTACAACATCTGTCAGAGCAGAGTTGAAGAAGGCAACAGTGGATGAAGTATCGTCCCTTGAGACAGTCATGCAGATGTTGTATTCCAAATTTGATATTGTGAATAAGGGAGTTGTCCATCTCAACAGTTGGCAGCAACGCTATGCTAGGAGAGCACGTATCTTATCAAACCTACATATTGTTGTCGACCGCATGCAAACATGGACAATGAGATATAGGGAGCCCCATTACACTTGCCCAAGAGTATGAAGCCTAAGGCAGTTGAGTTGAAGGCACGCATCCGAAGTTAGATGCGAAACTATGAGGAACTCTCGCAGCTCATCACTAGTTTGCAGGCTTCCCATGCATAGGTGTTCAGACGCATGGATGTTGTTGCGCGCTCATGCAATCCCATATATTGGGACACTCACCGAGGCAAAGACAAAGAATTAAGTCCTACTGGATCTATACATGTACTTTGACGATTGGATGCACATAGCCACTAGTGCAGACTTGGCGATCAACATAGACACTATGCATCAGTATGTCGCTGGTCTGACAACACTCAAGACGATGATGCGGATGTTATCAGACGAGTTGGACAGAGGAGCCAAAATCAGTGCACCCAGATGCAATAGAGGTAAGATTTCGGTTCTAGAAAGATGTCAGCACAGAGTACACGAACACCATCACGGACTACCAAGCTTGGCATCAGTTCGCCATCGTCGACCATCGTGAGGATGTCAAAGAGTTGGTCTTCACATGGTTGTATGAATCTTAGTGATGTCTTGCATGGATTTCTCAAGCCTATTTTGTCTCACATGGGTACATTTGTAGATTGTATGTAACTTCTTGTAAAGTGAAAGTCAAAGTGTCGATAGTGGAATGTAACAGTCATAGAGTAGTTGAAGAGTAATGAGGGTAGGTGAACAATCACAAAAGGGAATGTCAAGGGTCACCCCACCCTTTTCTATTTATAGTACCTCAGAACTCATTGTAGAGGCTTTTGGTCAGCCAATCTTCCGATAGGAGTATCTTAGAGAACGCTTGGAGAGTATTATAACGAGCCTTGGCTTCTCCACAGTGTAGAGCTAGTACATCTCTTTGGAGGAGAAGGTGGCAGTGACTGTAACGTTCCGTTATCAGGACTAGTGGTTGGTCATGGTTGTACTCTATTATTAGAACTTTCACTTCTTAATATAACAAAGCCAACACTTTTCATGCATATGTTGTTATTGTATTTCAATTAACTTGGTTACTCTAATGATATATGTATCTGTTTACTTACAATGTATGTATAGACTCTTTCTGTATATGTATGTATGAATCTTACTTAGATGTGCTATTGGTTTAACCATCGATTTGGATTGTTGGTTCACCTTCCTTCCAGTTTGTGATGCATCTCGTGTGTTCCCTTCCAAGCTATGTGTTTACACAAGTTTTCAAGGGGCGCACTCATTCCAACTTTCGTGTGTTAGAACCATTCATGCACCTTCCTTGGCTTGTTGCACATGTCACACCCTTGCTACCAACAAGGACATATCACTTACCTCTGTGCACAATTGTGATCAAGGCGATACCATATGACCCACTACTGGGACTCTTACACTAAATGGTATGAGGTCTAGTTGGGACTTCTTGCAGGGGAGATCCCTTGACATGTTAGAGGGTCCAACACCGTCCACATTTCCAGTGCTAGAAGGAGGGCCAGATGACAAGCTGTGTCCTCTCATCCTATTTTGAATCTTCGCACATCTATCATGGATACTATCAAAGTCATCCCTCCATGATGTTTTTCACATGCTGAACCTCTCGACATCATGAGGGAGTTTTCTGATATCTTGTCTGAATTCACGTATGATGGTGAAGGGGAAGTGGCATGGCCTGCGTACTTACAAAACTTCTATGTATTTCTTGATAATGAAAATGAATGCTCTAACGAAGAGGCTAGTGTGTTGCTTGCATACACACTTCGTGAATCCCCACAATGGTGGTGCTGGAGTCTGCCACTCGACTGCGTGCACTCACTTGAGCAGTTCTATGATCTCATTGAATCTACTTTCCATCATTTTGATCCATAACCTCTTGACCAAAAACTGTTACAACAACGGAAGACCCCTCAGGAATTGCCTCAGGATTTTTTGGAACGCTTCCATGTATTGCAGTTTCAAGCTCTGAAAAGTCAGATGAAATTCCAGTATCTCATGGACAAATTTGAATATTGTCTTACCAAATCTGTCAATCCTAAAAATAATTTCAAGCTCAAGCCCCGCTTAGCATAGTTTGGTGATGGAGTTTCACAATCATAGATAGACACGGTCATTGTCACAAGTGACTGTCCGTCGTTCGCTCATCAAACAGCTCCACCACCACAGGCTGATGTGGGAGAACATGCACACACATCCATTCAACTATCACATCCTCCCAATGTCACTTCTCTCAATTTTTGCACAGATTTGGTTGCGAAGTCCATGGGTTGTCACATGCATGTCTTACCTCAACCTCTGTCTTCATGTTCTGCTGATCCTCCAGATTACACTGTCTTGTGTTCTTCCATTCCGGACTCTACACCTGTTGTGAATGAGGATCAAGCAATTGATGGAGTTGGTGTTGCACAATCAACGTGTGTTGTCATTCATGAAGAGTATGACTTGGAGCCTGAGCATCAACCCGTGGCGAAGGATGATTCCCTTCTATCTGCGCTTCCTCCATTTTTTCCTAACATCTTTGGTGATTTTGCCATCCTTGATTTTGCATGTGTATCTCCATCTACGAATGCACCCATTGTTGATCATTTGTAGAACACACCGGATGTTAATCCATCATCCGACAAAGGAGAGGACAAATCATTCTTTGAAAATTCACTTGATTTTTCATCTACCTTTTTCAGAAACGTAGAGGATGAATTTTTCCGCTTCTCATCTACCCTTCTGTTTGATTCATTAGATCATGAGGATGCCAATGAAATCATTGATTTTGTTGATCGTAGTTGTCGTGATCTATTTACCCCCAACGATGGTTTTATCATAGTTGATTTTTCAAAGCCACCTGTTTATGATGATCTATTTGTCAACGAAGTCGAAACCCCTCAGACTATCGAGGTACTTCATCCTAAGCTGATGGTCATGTCAAGTCCTCGTTTTCCCGAGGTTGGTTTCAATTCTGATCAGGAAATTGTTGAAACACCAAAGGATCCTCATCACTCATTTGTATGCATTAAATATCAATCTCTCACACAGATTATGCTTCCTCCACTTGAACTGCATGATCCCATCGCTCATGCATTGGAGGAATCTTACATAGCAAGCACACGTGCACGACGCAAGTTGTCTTTGTTTCTTTCATTTTCATGCATGTCATAGTTAAGAGTATGCGTATGCTTAACATCAGCATGCAGTGTCGCACAACACTATGGTAAGTCCACAAATTGTATGTCATGCGCTTGGACTCACTTATGTTTTGTGGATGCATTTAAACTCAGAGTGTGTCTGTATTCATTGTTATATCTTTCTTGTTTATTGGTTCGCACAACTGTGTTGTTCACAAACCATACCTTCACCAACATGGGTTGACCAATGCGTCGATGGCTACATTGGAAGTATCACTTCACGTGAGCAGACCCATGCACCGTTAGCTTAGGTGTAGGAATAGTGTTTGATTTTGGTTTGTTTGCTTGCATGCATGTTTGCTTATTACTTTGTTCGTTTGCTTGCTTGCCTTCTTGTTTGCTTACTCACTTCGCTTATGCATTTACTTCTGATTTTCCTTTGTAGTTTTTGTTTGTTGTCTTCTTTACGTCCGTAGGTTATTTTCACATGAAACAGTGTGCGACTCTTGAAACAAGCCTGGTAAAGTAAAAGAGGACTTGCGCAGTTAACAAGACTTGGTTATCTGTCGTCCTGCATCTGCATGAAGAACTTGTTGTCTTCAATCCATGATACATCAATGGAAAATACGTGTTGTTCGAAGTGAATCTTGGTGAAAACACAATGCTTGCGTGCTAACTAGTATCACCTACTCTAGTTGGTTGTTTTTGGGTTAATCCTTGTCAGCTCAGTCAAGTAGAGTAAGGTGAGGGGGAAAACCTTAACAATCACGTCAGACGTATATACAAACTACTTCTCTGAAGGAACAACCTGTTCTGCTCTCAATAAGTCAGGATCCCTCTTCTGTCTCTGAAATGAATAAGTGATATGCATAGTTACAAAAATGAAAATGTGAAAAAGTTCGAAAAAATGAAAAACGAATTAGGAGAAAGAAGAGAAAGGCTTCCTGCGCAGAGAGGTGATGCAAGTAACTTCGCCGGGGTATTGACCAGGCTCGCTAGCAGTGGAGCGATGCTTGTGTTCCTGCGTGACTCCGCCCGGGTACTGTTAAGGCTTGCTGGCAGCGGAGCAACACCAGAGATGAAACTAAAACTCTGACAACTCTAAAGCTTGTGCACCAATACACCCCTCATCCCAATCAAAAAAACTGTGTTGGCTTGGCTTGGAATGTGTGCCGACCGACCAAGAGCTTGGCATATGCTACATCTTACAATCAAGCAAGCGTGGAAACCAAGATGAATAAAGAACTGATCAATACTTCCGTAGGTATTAAACTTGCTTTTCACGAACAAGGTCCATTCAGAGAGCTAGATTTCTACCAATGTGTCACCAAGTGTTGTAGCACCTACAACCACCCTCCAAAATTTTGCCTTAGCTTCATTTTGGAGCCTCCCTACCAACCATCCTAGCAGCATGTCTTGCATTGTCAAGTACATATTTTTTTCATTGCCCTACCAGGCTGTGCATGTCAGTTTGCTTCACTCCTTTCACAGGCTGCCATTCCAGACTCAAGCTATTTGTAGGCTAAGCATCTCCCTTAGAAAATTGCGCAATTTTGGAGGGGAACCAACCTTCCCTCTAGAAATTGTGTAAATCTGCTGGGCTAAGAAATTGTGCAATGCAGTCAAATAGGCTTCCTTGAGAAAACTACGCAATTTGGCCGAGCACTATAGCTCAGCCTAAAAATTGCACAATTCTGGGTAGCAGTGACATGCTGACCCCATAAATTACACAAATCCTCTGGGACAGCTAGCCCAGCTCCTCCCAGAAATTGCGCAAAACGCTCTCTCAATCTTGCAGGCTGTTGCATGTGCCTTCAGGGTGACCGGTTCCCTCTGGGACCTAATAAACCTGATTTGCATGCATAGGCTGCTTTCGCCGAAATAACAAAAAGCAACATGCAAAAAGCATCCCTATATTTTAGGGATCTAGTTTTAGCAATTGGAGGCTACATGCAAAGATCGTTTTAAAAACTTTCCTCCTAGTGTCGCTGTCTCCTAGATTTTTAGCAAGCGCGTCATAAGCCTCAAACTTATTTGTTCGACACTTCAAAGGTCATTCTTCACATTGATCTTGGAGCTCTGACATCCTGCAGCACATCTAGGAGTCTTCGACACATCCAGCTCAGCTATTTCGGGTAAGTTCGCTTTACTTGTCTTTTGCACCAATTTTGTCACTTTTTGTGTTTTGATTTGTGTGAGTGTTGTTGATGAGCCCCAAATTTGGTAACATTTTGGGCTCATTTGGCCTACTCACCCTTGCTCAACCCTTCATTTTTCATCACTTATGCATCATTTTTTAGTATATTCATGTTATTTGTAGGAAGGAGGGCAGTCACTATTCCTAGGTGGCTAATACATGTTTATTTCAGGTTTTTTTGACATTAAATGGAGCAAAACCACGCAGATGAAGGCAAGGAGACAGCCAAGGTGGCATTGAGGTTTTGTAGGAAGGTTGTCCACAACCTTGAATGGCCTTCCTCGTGATCTCCACCCACAACTCCGAGCTCCAACAGCTATCACCACCAAGCTAGACGGCAGCCAACGGATTCTAAGGGAACAACAATTTACTTTTAGTTGGTCAGCCAAGCCCCACTAATTTAGGAGGCCAGCTTGGCCCTCATAATGTATAAATATTGAGGCTGTAGCCTTCGATGGGAACTTTTGAACCTTTGTTGCAGATTCTGAATTACGAGCTATAGCTCTGTTTTGCTTTTTGTAAGCCATTTTTGGCATGTTGTTAGACTTATGACTATGATCTTTTAATAAAAGGCAGGTAGATTCGAGTTCAGTTTTGAGTTCTTAGAGGAGCTATAGCTCTCAGGGTTGGGCCCAACCTGAGAGCAATAGGCCTCCTTTCTTTGTATTGTTACCTTTCTTTCTTTCAGCATTATATTTCTTTTCCTTTACATGCACTTGGAAACACAGTTTGCTGATTCGGATTTCTTGGTGTGGTTACATAGGTTAGTGTTATGAACAAAGTTGCTTTCAGTAGTTTAGATTAGAGTAAGGAGATTAGAGTTGATCAGAGCTCCAAAAAAGGGTTGATTGCACACTCACTTCCACCTCTGTTTAGAGATTGGGATTGCAGCCCGTGCCACCCACCGAAAACACAGTTTTACATGTTCATGCAAGATTTAACGGAACATTTTCATTTGTAGAAGTGTCCATGCATTTAGATCTTGAGCAATAACTCTTTGTTTCAGCACCATGCACAATTTTCTCTTAAAAACGACATTGTTGTTCTTTGGTTTCTAATAAAACAGTTAGAGTAGGTTGATGACATTTCGGTTATACGCAAGGCAGGGGTGATTTGTTTCATTTACACTGCGCAGCACCACTCCATCGTTCCCTTATCCTTCTAAGCCGTGCCTAGGCCATCTACTTATCTCCCAGTTAGATCATTTGCCTCCCAACTCTTCTATCATCCACGTTGTTTTATCTTTTCGGCCTTCCATTTCCTCTACCCTCCTCTAGACCAACCAGCTTTACACACCCCCTCTCCATCTCACCTCTCTATCCATAAGCCGTCACAAGCTCCCCTCCTACCTCCCTATCCACCCATATAGCTCATTCACTCATCCATCACCCAAAACTTCGATTGCAGAACATCCTGTAGAAATTACGGGACTTCCTGTAGAAATCCTGAACTTCCTGTAGAACCCCCTGCAGAGATCCTGTAGAAGCTCGCAAACACGGTTGCCAGGCATCTGAACTTTGTGAACTTTTGTGGAATGATGTTAGGGATCCCTTGGACCCTCTCAGAGTCCTCATGACCTTTTCCAATCTTTCCTCCCCTTGATCTACCCCTGCACAGTCAAGACCCAGTAAGAAGCACAGTCATAATAACTCCAACAACTTGAGCAAAAATACAAAAACATGTTCTCTTCAGATGAAATTAGTTTAGACACATGCATCTCATCTCAATAGAAGTAATGGCATCACTTTTAGAAGTTGCACTCCCACCATTGCATCATAAGGATTAAGCTGGTAGAATTAAGGTTTACTAGGGTTTCCAGTTTTTGTTGGCTTTCAGTTCATTCTTGCAAAGTAGGTTAATTTCCTTTGAGATAGCTTTCATTCATCACATAAAAAGCTTCTTCTGAGAACATATAGAAGTTGGCTTGAGCCCTAGCGGACTTGTGCCTGCTGACCAAGTGACAACTGCGACAAGAGCTAGTACTTGTGCATACAGCACCGTCACTTCCAAGTTTGTTACGAACTACCGGGTTGATAAAATTAGAGAAGGAAGCTCCAGGAGTTGTAGCATTATTGCTACAATATTGGAGCCCATCAGTTGTCTGCTTGATTTCTGTGAATGCTTGCTATCGTTTACATGCATGTCAGCCTGTACAAGCACCGTTCCAGTTTTTGTTTGCATCTTACTGTTGTTGCATGCATGGCATTGTTTTGCATGGACGTCGCCAATTTGACGACTCGTTTCACACACATGCATGTTTTCCCATTTTCTGAATCTTGGATTCGCTGTTTTCATGCATGATCATTCACTCTTGCCTACACTCAGATTCGCCATGCATTCAGATCTTCATATGTTTTCAATCGCCGGTTAGCAGGTTTGGGCAACCTTGGCCAGGACTCTGCCTTTCCTAGACAACATTGCGCATTTATGAGAGGGAAGGCTCTGCCTTCCTCCTAGAAAATGCGCAAATTTGGCCAGAAACTGTCCTCAAGACTTTCTTTGTGCAATTCTGAGAGGTAGTGTATGCTAGACCAGAAAATTGTGTAATGAAGTCCTTGAGCCTGCATGACTTGCTGACTAAAATTGTGCATTGCGCAATCTCAACACCCAGCAGGTCAGTCTGGATTGCACTTTGTGCAATTCCAGTAGTCAACTAGCCTCCCGAAAATCTGATCTGCATTTTGCGTAGTTTTGACAGTTAGTCTCTTGACCTCTGAGTGAAAATTGCGCAATCCTTGACATTAGTCTCCCGGGTATGTTGCATGTCAGTCCTCAAGTTTGCTTTGGTTTCAACTAATGAGTTTCTTGCCATGAATGTCACATGTCTTCAGGTATAGCAAGTGTTCATCCACCTCTCAGTAGTTCAGGATCAATGGCCTCCAAGAGAGTAGGGTCAAAGGATGGAAGCACAACTGGAGAAGAAATTGAGCAAGTGTCTATGAGTTTGCTGATTTACGAAGACACCAAGCTGATCATAGACAAAGACATCAAGCTGAAATGACAAGATATCAATGATGCATTCATAGGCACATTTGAGGAAGATCTTGAAGACCGCAGGGCCTATGTGAACATTCACAACTCTGAATTATACCGGCTTGCATGAAGGTATATCATGTTTCCTTGCACGAACATGATACATTGGATCGTCTCGCACACTAATCCTGAGACGATGGTGTTAAGCAGTGTAAACAAGACAAATATGGCTGCCTTCGGGGCACAGGACTATCAACAGATGTACCACTTGTTGAAGCCAGTGATCATAATGGAGACACCCTTCAGCATACCCAACAACAATGCAAACTCTAGGGATATCTTGAAGAGTTAGGTGAAGGAGCCAGCCATGTTTAGGATGAAACCCAACCATATTTAAAAGACAGAGATACTGCGGAAGGCATATTAGTGCTTGGTCATCTTTGCATGCCGCTTACATGACCAAGAGAGCACGAAGACCTTCCTGCAGAGTTGGGTGATCACGTTGGACCAACTGGCTAGTGAAGGCAAAGCATGCAACTGGTCTGAGATTTTGGCTCACAGGTTCAAGGAACAGGTAGCAGGAGCTAGGTAGCCTCCCAAAGGTCAACAAGCAGAAATATACATGTCCGCATACATTCTGGATGCAATCTGTGCCCGTCAAAAGTTTCTTGGCTTGAAGTGGGCATGGACATCAGTGAAAACCTCCGTGAACACTTATTGCAAACTGCTTTCCAAATCCAACTTCCACAGAGTCATCACACAATTGTCAGACCATTTTGTCACTTTGGTGTACAAGATGATATTTGAGCAGGGTCCACCTTGCATGTCGAATGAAACAATGGAAGCACTGATCAACATAGCGGATTGGTATGCCTCACCTTTTGGCACCTTCATACAGATGTACAACGTGGAGAAGCCTCCACATGTTTTGTCGAAGTTTGCAATGGACAAGCTCGTCGTGCAAGAAGTGTCGTACCACATCTCGACATGACTATCAGTTAGACTGCATCGGAAGAAGAAGGCACCCTGACCCACTCTTCCGTTGCGGATCGAGTTGTACGAGATATAAAATCTCAAGCATGTTGATGCTGAGACAAAAGAATTCAAAAGATTTACTTTCAGCACTAGAAGCTTCAATCCATACGACCCCCATTGCTTTGTGAAGGATCACTGCGCGAGAGTGCGATTTCCTTGGATCCATGGGTTGTGTCATTGGGTTGAGGAAGACCCATGGAGATATTGTCACAGCTTCGTTAGGCCCAATGAACCAATCGGCATCGTTGTGGAATGGTTAGCGAAGCAACGTGAAGCAACATCTAGGAGAACACCAACAACAGAGGGTAACATACCTGCACGTGACAAAGGCAGGAGAAATATTGTTGACAACGCAGAGGCAGAACAAAGCTGCAAGTTCAGAGCATACCGACTTGTGGATAAATCAACTTTGGAAATAGAGGCAAAGAGGCGAGGAATGTGCAAAGGAAGAGAGATAAATAGAGGATGGAGGAAACAATGAAGGAGTTGTAAGAGTTGAAGCAGCAACTTCGGGAAGAACAAGAGATGCACAGATGGGAGAAGGAAGAACAATAGGAACAGACACAACAAGGGGCGTAACATGCACAAATTGATGAAATTGCGCCCATATAGGTGGTAGACTCATCTCAGCAGCTGGCACAAAGCAGACAAGGTGAGCAGTCGCAGGAGCAGGACTTCGCTCAAGAGATTGAACAGATACTTGAGTAGATGGATATGAAGATGAAGTAGCCAGATTTAGAACAAGACATCGATCTCATGCCTTACAACCAAGAGGTCAACCCACCAGCTTCGCTGGATCAAGAAGCAGAGCAAGTCCTGAGCGACCAAGGGAATACTGAGATCCTTGGAGACAATCTGGAAACAGATATGCACAACATATCATTTGACGAGTTGCAACATAGATTTGTGGAATCTCACAGAGTGGTTACTCCAGATGTGCACACATCTTCTGTGCATTTTGAAGAACGAGTTATCGTATCTGATGTGCGCAAGAATCCAGCAGCATTGGTCGATGCTACCAAAGCATATGCCGAACCCACCAACTCGAGTGTTCGCTTCTTGATAGCATAGAACGAGCGAATGGCTAAGGAGTTATAGACGACCAAGCAAGGAGGAGAAGAGGTTACATCATCTTCTAGAGTAGAGTTGAAGAAGGCGATACTGGCTGAAGTATCGTCCCTTGAGACAGTCATGCGGATGTTGTATTCCAGATTTGGTACTGTGTATAAGTCAGTTGTCCATCTCAATGGTTGGAAGCAGCACTGTGCTAGAAGAGCACGTATCTTGTCAAACCTGCATATTGTTGTCGACTACATGCAAACATGGACAATGAGATACAAGGGAGCCCTCTTACACTTGCCCAAGTTTATGAAGCCTAAGGCAGTTGAGTTGAAGGCACGCATCCGAAGTCAGATCCTGAACTATGAGGAACTCCCGCGACTCATCACTAGTTTGCAGGCTTCCCATGCATGAGTGTTTAGAAGCATGGATGTTGTTGTGCGCGTGCATGCGATGCCATCTATTGGGACACTCGTTGAGGCAAAGACAAAGAATCAAGTCCTACTGGAGCTGGACAAGTACTTTGACGAGTTGATGCGCGTAGCCACCAACGCAGACACTATGCATCAGTATTTCCTTGTTCTGGCAACACTCAAGACGAGGATGCGTATGTTATCAGACGAGTTGGACAAAGGAGCCAAATCAATGTACTCGGATGCAACAAAGGCAAGAGTTTCGTTCCAGAAAGATGTCACCACAAAGTACACGGACACCATCGCGAACTACTAAGCTTGGCATCAGTTCACCACTGTCGACCAACGTGAGGGCGTCGAAGAGTTGGTCTTCCCACAATTGTCTGAATATTAGTGATGGCTTGCATGGATTGCTCAAGCCTATTTTGTCTCACATGGGTACATGTGCAGATTGTATGTAACATCTTGTAAAGTGAAATTCCAAGTGTCGATAGTGGAATGTAATAATCATAGAGTAGTTGAAGAGTCATGAGGGTAGGTCAACAGTCACAAAGGGGAATGTCAAGAGTGACCCCACCCCCTTGCTATTTGTAGTACCTCATAACTCATTGTAGAGGCTTTTGGTCAGCCAAGCTTCTGATAGGAGTATCTTAGAGAAAGCTTGGAGAGTATTGTAACGAGCCTTGGCTTCTCCACAGTGTAGAGCTAATACATCTCTGTGGAGGAGCAGGCGGCAGTGACTGTAACGTTCCGTTATCGGGACTAGTGGTTGGTCATGGTTGTACTGTATGATTGGAAATTTCACTTCTTAAGCCAACACGTTTCATGCATTTGTTGTTATTGTATTTCAATTAACTTGGTTACTCTAATGATATATGTATCTGTTTACTTACACATGTATGTATAGACTCTTTCTATATATATATATGTATGAATCTTACTGAGATGTGCTGTTGGTTTAACCATCACTTTGGATTGTTGGTGATGAGCACCAGTATTGCCACAAGAATGCTGCAATTCTTGGGCTACCAGCTTTACTTTATCAACTCGGGGTTCGTACAAACTTGGAGGTGACAATGCTGTATACACAAGTAAAAGTGATGGTTTTGCCCTTTTGTCACTGTTCGGCTGATGAGAGACCACTAGGGTTTTTCAAGCCAAACTTCTATGGATTCAAAAGAATCTTGATTACTAAGGAGGGAAAGAGAAATCTACTCTAAGAGAAAGCTTGTCTACTGCAATAAGGAAAATGACTCAAATCCAATGCTAAAATCACACCATTTTCTAACTAACTGCTAAGAGACTATGCTTAAGAAAGAATGCTAAGTTAACTTTTATGAAATTCTACTGTCCTAAGCATGTAAGTTCAAAACATCAAACATTACTATTGTGCTTGTAAATGACTAGAATTTGTTTTTTTTTGTTTTGTTTTGTTTTGTTTGTTTGTTTTTTTATTTTTATGGAAGAGTGTGAAAGCTAATCTCTTTTGGCGATGTGGTAGGTGACTTAGGAATGCTAGTGGATGGTTGGAAGGTTTGGGAGACCCTTAGGTGACCTTGTCTGGCTTCCTAGAGGCTTTTCCCTCAATCCAGCCTCAAAACAGGTCACTACAAGAAAACCTACAGGATGTCCTAAAAACCTACAAGATTACTTGTATTTCTACAAGATACAACCGAGAGAAAAATGATTGGTGCTGAAGGTGATCGAAGGCTTAGGTAAGGTGGTTGGTGGATGGAATGAGGTGAGACAATGCCTAGGATCACTCAGAACTCAAGACCAAGTTTGGGAGATGGTTGGATTTGCTCAACATGCTTGGAGAAGTTTCCTTTTAAAATGATGAAATTGGTGAGGGTCTTAGTGAAAGCAAGGAATGATCATGGATGGATGAAGTTTGAAAGAGGTTGCTAGCTATGAGATCTATCTTTACTTTTGAAACACTTGCACTGCATCAAACATTGATATTTGCCCAAAAATCATGTAAAGAAGGAGAATTTCAATAAGCTAGGAAAACAAAGTTTAATGAGCTAGTTGTCTACTTCATGCATGAGAAAAACTTGCAGAAGAAGATGGAATCATTGATAAGATGTACTGTAAGGCTGAATATAGAAGAAATGATGACTAGGTCCTAGTCTTGCAACTTGATCAAATGCTGGCTTAATTAACAAAAACTCTAAATTCTATGAGAAAGTAGAATTCTGTCTTTTTGGGGCTGCATAGGAGTCTTTTCCTCAAATCATGATCTCTGAAGGTATAAGTGAGGCCAAAACACCTATTGATAACTTTTTGATGGTTCTTTATCTCCTCTAAACTACTGCTGAAGTAAAGCACAAATGGAAGCAAACTAATAAACAAACTAATCAAATCTACACTACTTGCAATGAAGTTCTTCTAAGGACATTTTAACCATGAATCTATGAAATCAATCCAAGCATACAGATACAAGAAGAGGATCCTTTGCTACTGGGGTTGTGCCCTAACCTAAGAGCTTCAGCCCTCTGAGTTAACTCAGTACTGGATGAAGAAGAAGCTCATTCCCATTATCAAAATAGAAAGTCTGGAGCTCAAAAATAACTAGTGTTTTTACAACAAAAATTCGAATCCTAATGAGGCTCTAGGCCTCTTTATTTAAACAACTGAAGTCCCCAATGACTTCCTTAAATATAGGGAGGCTCGGCTCCCAAAATCGAGATAAACCAACTCTTTGACTATCACTTGCTCGCTTCCTTTTGATCTTCGTGACTTGGCTGCTTGTACTCCGAGCTAGTGTGATTTATGGAGGAATATTCGAATGATGGAGGAGTAAATGAGGAGGATTTACCTCCTACAATCTCTCTTCCTTGTCCCATTCGAGTTTCAGCCTTTAATCTTGCCAAAATCCCTGATTTTATCTCACAGACCTGCGTTCAATGCACATTAGTCCACTAGGCATGATATCTCACTTTGACTCATCTCATTAGACTAAATATAATCAAAACATGTAATAATTTGTGAGAAGAGTTGATTTGACTAAGCTAGGAGGTGAATTAAGGTCCATATAGTTACCTAATGATGAGGCTCATCATCACCCCCCTACTGAAAGTGTTGCTCAACCTTTGAGAAACTCAATCAATATCCATATCTTTCATAGCCTTAGTGGCCTCCCTGACATCCCATGCTTCTGCTGTCGTTTCCTCTTCTTGTGCATAGAATCCTACCTTCCTTTCTATCTCCTCCCACTGCTTTCTTTCTTCCTCTTCCTTCCTTCCTTCTAACATCCCCATGAGTAGTGGTGGAATGCGTCTCAAGCCAATCCAATTTAATTTGAGCCTTTTGATGGTTTGCTTGTACATGGGTGTCATGTTCTGTGCTTCTCTCATTCTTTGAGGAGAATGGTACTCTTTGATTTTCAAACTTTATGGCAAAGTATTCCATCTCCTTTGGCAAGCTTGCATGCTGTCATCCCCTAACAACTTGAACATATCCTCAAAATGTGTAATTGATTGCTCTTGGGCAGAAAGATACCTGGGTGCAAGTAGAGGATCATTTGTGATTAAATTATGTGTGTTGATGACAACCATTGTGGTTGACTGCTCAGCTCTTATCATGAGAGGCTCTGTTTGTTCCCTTGCCAATATCTTCTTCATTTTTGCAGCCCTTGCTTCTTCATGGTTCATCCATGAGGCCATATCCATCAACTGTAAATCCCTTAGTTTTGCATTAGGGTCCCATACATTCAGATCTGTCAAGGCCATGTTATGCAAGTAGAACTCATACATCTTAGCCCTATCCTCCAATATGCTTTGATCACAAAGATCAATGAACTGTCTATAATTCTGGAATGGCATAGTGCCTCTCTGTGCTAGGGTCTTTATTTGGAACTACAGCCACTGTTCCTTAAGGTATATTGCATAGGACTTAGCTGACATCCTACACTGGATTGCCTCTAAAGATAGACTGGCCATGGTTACCAATTGATTATCTTTTTCTTGCAACTGTCCTTTCAACCATGCATTTTCTTCTTCCAACTGAGTTTTCATTATGGCCTCCCTGTCCCTCAGGCTGCTTAGTTCTCTGCCCATCTCTTTGAGCTTTTCCTCCATGTGACCTATGTCCTCCACTCCCTTGGACTTGGCAATCTGCATCCATCTATGTGCACTGAAATTTCTGCAGATACAATTCCCTCTTACTGCAATCAATTTCAACAAACTAGAGGATTTTTTTGTTCCTTTCACTTGGAAAAATAGGAGGAAATGTAGAGCCTACCTCCTTACAATGCTTGATGTAGCCAACCCCTGTTTTTCTCCCTCTGAAATTTCTCACTGCTAATCCTGTAGATTGCCTGAATGTATCCTGAAGGATTCCTGTGGGATCCTATAGGATTCCCTGTAGGATCCTGTAGGTAGTGCTACGTAGAAAAAAAAGGAAATTTACCTCTCCTGTAGACTACTGGAGGGCCGAGAGCGACTTTGCTAGTGTGAGCCTCGAGAATGTGAATGCATCTATGCATGGGGATCAACGTTTATTTCCTCTTATGGTTGATTCGAGTGAGGTGGTGTGCTGGCAGTCGAGGTACGAATATCTATTTTTGGACCGTTGGTCCCACTACCACATCATCATTCTCCTCACCTCATAATCAACTCCCACTTCAGGCATCCATAGTCTTAACTTCTTTCGACCTCATCCTCCTTTTCTTTGACTTGACTGTTGCCACATGTGTGAGGACTAACTGTTTTGTCCTCGTTGACTGAACGAAGGTGGCCAAGTTAACTAGCCACCTTTCGCTTATAAACCAACTTGTTCACAATTTTTACATCTTTTGATCACATTATGCAAATGAGAGAGTGGAAGCGAGATACTTACCTATGGTAACAATACCTTGCTGCAGTTGTTAAAGAAATGAGGTCTTTGTTGTGTGTTGGCTGCATGTGATTTCTCCTCTTTTTTTTTTTTTTTTAATTGTCCTTTGATGATTTTCTTTGATGTGCAAGTACCTGGTGTTGATGATGATGATGATGATGATGCTGGTAGGCTCTAGAGGAGCTTCTTCTCCATGCTTGAAACTTGCTGCAACCTATGATTTCTGTTTTGTGGGATAGGCTGCTATAGGATTTCCTACAGGATGTCCTGTAGCTGCTTCTCCCTCAAAATTTTTAATCATATTCTATTGCTGGGACCTGAGGATGATTAGCATGGGCAGAGAGGAGGTCTAGGGGTTTGTGAATGGTAAAAAATAACCTTTAGGTGTTGTCCCCTTGCTCTTTGTCTTCATCTTTTTCTTTGTGTTTTTTTCTTGACAACTGTAAATTTTTTGAAACTGATTTTTTTTTAGGAAAGCAGGGGTGATTAAGATGGAGAGAGGTATGGTAACGAGATGGTGATGTAGGAATTTATTACTTTGACATGGGCAAGTCATTTCCTTTTTCTAGGGTTACTTCCTTTAGGATTCCCAAGCCATTGTAATTCCTACAGGATCATCCTGTAGGTTTTCAGGGGATCCTGTAGGTTTACAGGGAATCCTGTAGAAAACACAGAACCCTTGCAAACTGAGGCAAATGAGTGAAAAAATGAAAGGAATGGTGGAATGATGAAGGATAATGAATGGAGAAATAAAAATATGAGCTGAATAGGTCCCTTTTGATTCTCTATTTTTGCTCTGATCGTCCTCGTGCTGACCTGCAAACAATATTTTCATAATTTTTCTTTTCTCTTTTTTATTTATATTTTTTTTGAAAAACAACTAGTCTACCTTGAAGAGGTTTTCATCCTAGCTGCTTACACTGGGCGCCTCAAGAGAGGTTCTCACCCAGGGATATTTTTATTTCTCTCTTTATTTGTTTTGACACCATTGGGCCGCCTCAAGAGGTTTTCAACCCAACAATGGGACTCAGGCGCCTCATGGAGTTTTTCACCTGAGTCTCCTTATTTTTTTTTTCTTTTTTTTTTTTTTCTCAGGGACTTGACGAGGTAGGAGTTGAGACTTTGTCCACCATCATCACTGTTTTGTTGATACCATCAACAAACTCTTGCTTTGACAATGGCCTTTTGTAAACTTTCAATCTGTGCCCATTAACAAGTAAAGGAATGGCCTCTGCATCTATGGCTCTGATCTGCACCAAACCATTATCATGGCATTTCTCTATGACATAAGGCCCTAACCATCTAGTCCTTAACTTGCCCTTATAGTCTTTATACCTGGAATCATATAACAAATCCCAATCACCTTCTTGAAATTTCTTATCCTTGATGTTCTTGTCATACTAGATCTTCCTCTAAATTTGAGTTACCTCTGTGTGTAGGAGGGCCTGCATTCTGAACTCATCTAACCCATTCAATTGGAGCAATCTCTCTTTTTGTGCACTGCTGAGATCTAGATCTAGTTGGGCTACCATCCTCAATGTATTGTACTCAAATTCAATGGACAACAGGGCCTTTTTCCCATAGACCAACTCATAGGGTGTGAATCCAGTGGTGGTCTTCCAGGTGGTATTGTAGGCCCAGGTGGCCTCAACTAGTCTATCTGCCCAATATTTTCTGTTGTTGCTAACCACTTTGGTCAGGATGCCCTCCAGCGCTCTGTTGGTCACCTCCACTTGCCCATTAGCTTGTGGGTGATAGGGAGTGGAGGTCCTATGCTTGATCTTGTGTTGGCTTAACAAGTCTTCAATCATGTTGGATGTAAACTAGCTGCCTTGATCAATGACCAGTTCTCTAGGGTACCCAAACTTGTAAAAGACATTTTCCCTTAATAACTCAACCACCTTCTCCTCTGTTGCTACCTTGATTGCCTTGGTTTCAGCCCACTTAGTTAGATAGTCAATGCACACAATGATGTACTGCTTTTGCTTGGAAGGAGGGTCAATAGGTCTAATGAAATCCATGCCCCACTTGTCAAATGGCTTGAAAGTCACTTGAGGTTGTAGAGGAATTTCATCCTTTGGAGTAGGCTTTCCCATCCTTTGGCACCAATCACATTGACTAGTATATTTTTTCACATCCTGATGAAGAGTGGGCCAATAATAACAAGCTTGTAACACCTTGAATGCTGTCTCTTTACTGCAAAGTGACCTCCACAAGGCCCATCACGACAGGTTAGAAGGATGTCAAAGACTTCCTCCTCCCTGACACATCTTCTCATAATTTGATCAAGGCCTAGTTTGAAGAGGTTGTCCCCAATACAAGTGAATGGGGCGCTCTTCCTCACAATCTTGATTTTCTCTTTGGAGGAAAAATTCAGTGGGAACTGTGCAAATACCAAATAGTTTTCTATGTCAGCAAACCATGGAGAGAGAACTGAAATGACGAATAAGTGTTCATCCGGTAACTAATCATCAACCATTCCTTCCTCACCTGCAATAAAGTTAATCTGGACAAAAAATCTGCAACAACATTTTCCTTGCCAGGCTTAACAATAATGGTTAGATCAAATTACTGTAATAAAAGTAGCGATCAAATAATCCGGGCATTCACATCAGGTTTATTCATTAAATATTTGATTGCAGCATGGTTAGTATGTACAAATGTTTGATAACTTGTAATGTAATGCCTAAATTTTTTCAATGAATGCACAACAACCACGAGCTCCTTTTCGGTCATTGTGTATTTCAATTCAGCCTTTGACAGATTTTTACTGATAAAGTAAATGGCATAAGGCAATTTTTCATCTATCTAGCCTAGAGTTTCTCCTATGGCTTTGTGTGAGGCATCATCATGTATATGAAAAGGAAGGGCCCAATTTGGGCCTCGGAGAATCGATGCAGTGGTTAACTTGTCCTTCAAGGTGTCCAAGGCCTCTTGACAACTTTTTGACCATACAAACTCAGAGTCTATGGCCAACAACCCAAATAAAGGGGTAGCTAACTTGTTGAAGTCTTTTATAAACCTTCGATAGTATCAAGCTAACCCTAGGAAACTTCTGACATCTCTCTGCTTTTGCGGAGGTGGGACCCTTTGGATGATAACTATTTTGTTTGGGTCCACTTGTAGCCCTTTGTGGGATATTGAATGACCTAGCATAGTCCCTGTAGCCATCAAGAACTCACATTTTTCGGGACTAAGAGACAAGTTCATTTCAATGCATTTGTTTAGCACCTTACCTAAGTTGGACAGAGCCTCCTCGAAATCACATCCATAAGGTGTAAAATCATGCATATAAATCTCTACTACATCATGGACTAACTCAACAAAGATACCTAGGACTGCTCTCTGGAAAGTGGCAGGAGCATTGCATAGGCCAAGAGGAAGGACCCTATAGGCGAAAATACCCCAAGGACAAGTGAAGATGGTTTTATCTCGGTATTCCGGGCTGATCTGGATTTGATTGTACCCATTGAATACATCTAGGAAAGAGAAAAACTTTTTCCCTGCCAGGCCATCTAACACTTGGTCGATGAAAGGTAGAGGGAAACGATCCTTCTTTGTGGCTTTGTTTAACTCTCTGTAATCGACACAAATCGCCCACTTACCATTTTTCTTTGGAACCAACACCAAAGGAGAGACCTACTCACTGTCGAAGATAGGGTAAATGAATCTTGCATCTAGCAGCTTTTGCAGTTCTTCTTTGACTATATCTTTGAGAGCTGGATTCATCCTCCTTTGGGGTTGCTGGACTGGTTTGAAACCTTCTTTGATATAAATGTGGTGAGTACACACCAAGGGGTGCACTCCCTTCATTTCTTTGTAACTCCAAGCAAAGGCATCTAGGTGTTCCTTTAGCATGTTGCACAACTTTTCTTCTTGGTGAACAGAAAGAGATGGGTTGGTTTTCAAAGTTATCTCAGGGCCGAATTCTATGGTTTTGACACAGATAGGGTTGGAATCGGCTAAGCATAGGTCAATCTGATGGTTGCTCTTGGTTTCCTTTACTACTTCTTCTAAGGACAATGTAGTGGGAGTTGGACTTTGGAGTATGTGTTCAATCAAGTCATCTTCATCTGGTTGTCCCCTTCCCAGGGTTGTTTCTAAGGTGTAGAGTTGGGTGGAATAAACTTCATCTTCCTCCTCCTCTTCCAGCCATAAAGGTAAGTCATGTTCTAGAGATGGTTGAGCAGGAGGATATAGGACTAACTGCTTGAACATATGCCCATTCTTGGTAGTCATATTTCCAGCCCTGCAGCTAATGTAGGCATGGACATTGGCTAGCCAGGGCCTCCCAAGGATGAGAGGGTAACTAGTAAGCTTGGCCTTAGGCTAGAGAACTAGGAAATCTACAGGGTATTCCCAAGGGTCGATGGAGACCATCACATTCTCCACAATCACCTCGGGGGTCACTATGGAGCGGTTTGCAAGTTGCAAGACTGTTGTGGTATTTCTCAATGAACCCTGGAGGTTGAGCTTGAGCATGGTTTCCTTGATCATCACATTAATGGAAGCCCCAAGATCAATCAAAGTGTGTGGGACAATGGTGCCATTGATGTGCACATCTACTACAGGGCTTCCAGGGTCCAAATACTTTTGGACAAATTACCTGCCACAGCATTAAGTCGGGCGACTGTCCAATGACATTAATGGTAGGGGCATCTCTTCTTCGCATCCCTGGATGCTTGAAGCACTTATCCTTGATCAACTTGTTGTAAATAGGCACATCTTTTATAGCTTAGAGAAGTGGAATTTTGACACATAGATTTTTCAATTCTCCCAGAAGTTTGGTTTCTTCTAGGGTAGGCTGGAGTGGTTGGGTTAATCTCTTAAGAAAGGGTGGTGGATTTACTTTAGGCATGCTTTCCTCTCTTTTTTCCTTAACCTCCCTAGATGGAGGTAGAGGTTGGTTGTCTGGGAGTACTCTCCTAGATCTCAGGCTTATTTCCTGAATTTCCACAGCATAAGTTGGATATGATGTCTCTCCACTTTATACTGGTTGTGCCTGTCGGTTGTTCGGGTTTGGATTTGGCTGGGCAGGCATCTAGGGTTGTTTAGGTGGAGCAGAGTGTAAAAGATGTGGTTGAGCAGGTGGTGAAGGCAATAAAGCTGGAGCATTGTTGTATGGGGGCCTCCACCCCTGGGGCAGTGCATTCCACTGAGGTTGTGGTAGAGCATATGGTTGAAATGATTGGCTAGTTGGCTGGGAATGATACTGAGGTGAAAAGGACCAAGGAGGAGGTGTAGACCAGGAAGGATGAGAAGGGGGTCCCCAAGAGGGAATAGATGTGGTCTGGTTGGGGTTGTAATATGCATGGGATGACCCTTGCATGCCCTGCTGGTATGGCTCAGGCCCATGGGGTCTCCTTTGGTTTATGTAGCAGAGCTGTTCAATTACCCCTTCAACTCCTTGATATACATATTTTAGTCCAGGTAGATAAGGACACTTATCTGTGGAGTGGTTTTCTTCACAGACTGAGTAGATTTCAATCGAATTCAATGGAATTCATTCCTAGGGTGCCTCCTGGTGCATCTAGGGAAGAAAATGGCTAAGGCTCTCTCTGCTTCCTCCCGTTTTCTCTTAATGTGCATAGTGTCCATTTGTAGGGAAAGGGTTTGCAACATATCACTCTTGAAATCCTCCAGCACGTTTCCAATTTTACCCTTGATGGATGCATTGGAAGAGGATGGGCTGACCGTAGGTTGACTACCCCTACCCTTTTTCCTAGCTTTCCTAGAATGGTTTCTAAAGACAGTATTGATATCCTCATAGGGTAACTGGTAGATGTCCCCTCCTGCTAACAGTTTTAGGGTATCCAGAAGATCTTCCCTTCCTCCTCTAAGCAGGACTAGCTTTAGTGACTCAGGGTCAAGTGTGCACCTGACCCTTTTGTAGCTAAGCTGGAATCTTTCTTCATAATCTTCTAGGGATTCATCATGCCCTAAGGTGATCCTGAAAATTTCCTCTTTAGTGTCTTTAGACCTAGAATAGTCTCGATACTTATTTTTGAAGGCTTACTGCATCTGAGCCCAAGTGGTGATTCTATCCCCATGTAAACCCATGAACCAGCACAAAGCTACATCTTTGAGAGTGGATGGGAATAGTTTCAACTTATACTCATCATTGGTGTAGTCATAGGTTAGGCATATGACAACAAATTCGAATAAGAAAGTGTTTGGATATTCTAAGGTCAGGCCATGGAAATGAGGAAGGGCAGAGGGGCTTATATTCTTCATCTTAGTACCCCCATTGGTTTCCGTTATGGGGAAGGCACCCTCAACTCTTTCTCTATTCCCTCTATCATTTCTATTTTCAGCCATTGGATCAGTAGGAATGGGTTCTTCTTCTTCTTCTTCTTCTTCTTCTACTATAGATTCTTCAAATATTTCAGGTTGCTCACCTAAGGGTTCCTCCAATTCACAACGATCGAAGAAGAGGGAAGGTTGGTTGTTTGTAGCAATGGGGGTATTTGGCAAAAATTTCCCTAAGTTATCCTATTCCTACGAGGAATGAAAGAAATGTTTTTGTTTTGTTTTGAGTTTTTTTTCAAACTTTGAAAGTGATTGCAGAGTTGAAATTGCAGATTGAATGGAAATTAACTGACTGAATGAAAACTAACTATTTGAATTGAATCTTACTTGTAGAATGGAAAGAAAAGAAAAGAATGCAGAATGGAAAATAAAGAAACTAAATTACTCTTGCAGAAATGAAAATAACAGAATACCAGAAACAAGAAATGGAAGAAAGAAAGCAGTAATCACATATTACTCAAACACATCCCCGACAACGGCTCCAAAAAGTGATGAGAACCAGCATTGTAGCAAGAATTCTACAACTCCTAAGGCTACCAACTTTACTTTATCAACCTGAGGTTCATATAAACTTGGAGGTGATAGTGTTGTATACACAAGTAAAAGTGATGGTTTTTCCCTTTTGTCATTGTTCAACTGGCGAGAGACCACTAGGGTTTTCCAAGCCAGACTTCTATGGATTCAGAAGAATCTTGATTATTGAGTAGGGAAAGAGAAATCTACTCTAAGATAAAGCTTGTCTACTACAATACGGAAAAATACTCAAATCCAATGCTAAAATCACACCATTTTCTAACTAACTTCCAAGAGACTAAGCTTCAGAAAGAATGCTAAGTTAACATGTATGAAATTCTACTGTCCTAGGCATGTAAGTTCAAAACATCAAACATTACTACCGTGCATGTAAATGACTAGAATAAATCTGTTTTTCTTTTTATCTTTTTTTATGGAAGAGTGCGAAGGCTAATCTCTTTTGGCGATGTGGCAGGTGGCTTAGGAATGTTGGTGGATGGTTGGAAGGTTTGGGAGACCCTTAGGTGACCTTGTCTGGATTCCTAGAGGCTTTTCCCTCAATTCGGCCTCAAAATAGGCCACTACAGGAAAACCTACAGGATGTCCTAAAAACCTACAGGATTCCTGTATTTCTACAGCATACAACCGAGAGCAAAATGATGGGTGTTGAAGGTGATGGAAGGCTTAGGGAAGGTGGTTAGTGGATGGAATGAGGTGAGACAATGCCTAGGATCACTCAGAACTCAAGACCAAGGTTGGGAGATAGTTGGATTTCCTCAACATGCTTGGAGAAGTTTCCTTGTAAAATGATGAAATTGGTGAGGGTCTTAGTGAAAGCTAGGAATGATCATGGATGAATGAGGTTTGAAGGAGGTTGCTGGCTATGAGATCTCTCTTTACTTCTGAAACACCTGCACTACATCAAACATTGATATTTGCCCAAAAATCATGTAAACAAGGAGAATTTCAATAAGCTAGGAAAACAGAGTTTAATGAGCTAGTTGTCTACTTCATGCATGAGGAAAACTTGTAGAATAAGATGGAATCATTGATGAGATATACTGTAAGGCTGAAGATGGAAGAAATGATGACTAGGTCCTACTCTTGCAACTTGATCAAATGCTGGCTTAAGTACATAAAACTCTAAATTCTATGAGAAAGTAGAATTCTGTCTTTTTGGGGCTGGATGGGAGTCCTTTCCTCAAATCATGATCCCTGAAGGGACAAGTGAGGCCAAAACACCTATTGAAAACTTTTTGATGGTTATTTATCTCTTCTAAACGACTGCTGAAGTAAAGCACAAATGGAAGCAAACTAATAAACAAACTAATCAAATCTACACTACTTGTAATGAAGTTCTTCTAAGGACAATTTAACCATCAATCTATGAAATCAATCTAAGCATACATATTTAAGAAGAGGAGAATTTTCTAATAGGGTTGGGCCCTAACCCAAGAGCTTAAGCCCTCTAAGTTAACTCAGTACCGGATCAAGAAGAAGCTCATTCTCATTATCAAAACAAAAAATTACATAGCAATGTCTTCCACAAGTCTGGAGCTAAAAAATAACTAGTGTTTTTACAACAAAATTTGAATCCTAATGATTATACAACTCAAGTCCCCAATGACTTCCTTAAATCTAGGGAGGCTCGGCTCCCAAACTCGCGATAAACTAACTCTTTGACTATCACTTGCTCGACTGCCTTTTGATCTTCATGACTTGGTTGCTTGTTCTCCGAGCTAGTGTGATTGATAAAGGAATGTTTGAATGAGGGAGGAGTAAATGAGGAGGATTTACCTTCTACAATCTCTCTTCCTTGTCCCATTCGAGTTTCAGCCTTTAATCTTGCCAAAATCCCTGTTTTTCTCTCACAAACCTGCATGCGATGCACATTAGTCCACTAGGCATGATATCTCACTTTGACTCATCTCATTAAACAAAATATAATTAAAACATGTAATAAATTGTGAGAAGAGTTGGTTTGACTAAGCTAGGAGGTGAATTAAGGTCGATATAGTTATCCAATGATGAAGCTCATCAGTTGGTTCACCTTCGTTCCAGTTTTTGATGCATCTTTTCTCCCATGTTCCCTTCTAAGCTGCGTGTTTACACAAGTTTCCAAGGGGCACACTCATTCCACCTTCCATGTGTTAGAACAATTCATGCACCTTCGTTGGCTTGCTGTGCATGTCACACCCTTGCTACCAACAAGGGCATCTCACTTACCTCTGCGTGCAACCGCGGTCAAGGTGATATTGTACAACCCACTATTGGGACTCCTAAACCAAATGGTCTCAGGTCTAGTTGGGACTTCTTACCGGGGAGATCCCCTGACATGTTGGCGGGTCCAACACCATCAACACCTTCTCATGTCTGTATTGCCACCATCCATTTACCACAATGGACCCAACCAGTCCAACCGATTGTTATAGTCTTACTTTCCGATGTGCTTACTCATGCGTTGAGCTTCATCCGTGTCTTACATTACTTGTTGAGTACCGCACAACTCTCCTCTAGCTCCATTAAATTTCCTCTTTCACAACCAATTTCCAAGACTAAAAACTTAAAAGGCAATACCAAGAATCAAGCACGAGAAAACCAATAACAATATGACATCACAAACAATGTGGCATGGCCATGCACAAGACAGAAACAAAACCACAATCAAGCACAACAAATCACAAAATACCAAAAGCACAAGATTGACAACAAAACACGTTGTCTTGCAACTAAACACATCCACTCCATCTCTCAAGGGACTCCAATTCCCTTGACAGATCCACCTGTAACTAGAGACTAGCTAATATACCTATCAAGTACATGTTCATGAATCTAGCACATATCCACATAATGTGAGACAAGATTAAGGTTAAGAATACTTCCTGTATGTAAAGCGATCATTCATTTGGAATTAGGGTTTCCAAACATAGTCAAAAGAATTCTTGCCCAATTCCTTTATTTGACCTTTTCCTTGCTGCAATTGAGTGTTACTTTGCATTGTCACATCACCCAACCGTTAGTTATATAAACACATCAACTATTACCTTGTCATGCTAATACCAAGCATGTTACCCTACAACTGCTCACACATGTCAACCACATGTTCTAAATATCAAGACAATCATATCTATCAATTTGAAATCAACCTTTACTAAGACTAACAGTCATGTCATAATTCATAATCAACTCATAGTCTTTAGAAATAATACTACAATTGTCACCTATTACACTCAAGTACATGTCAGTTATCTCAACACATACGTGTTAGTACAATCATATTAAAACAAGATCATTCATTCAGGCAATCTTACGGACACATACCCATATTATGCAAGTAATCAAACATTCACACAACAGATAGGCGGAATAATAGACATCAACACTCAAACACCAACTAAATGACATAATCAAGCATTCAAGCACAAAGTAGACAACATAGGAAATCTCATACCTTAAGGTATCTTAGGGGAGGATATCTTGTCTGCACAATCAAGCTAGATTAGCACGATATAACTTCACAACACATCAGCTCAAACACAAATAAGATCACGATATCCAGAAGCAAGTTTACATCATAAACTCATAAACAATTATCATTCATACATAATAATCACATCTGCACAATCAGTCTATATTAGTATGACATAATATCACATCATATTAACTCATACATGAATGTCATAACCCTAACCATTTGCTTAGACCAATCCAAATTAGTATGATACGTATAACATCAAGATCTTAATGTAATAACCCTAATCATCAAGTTACTAGCATATAACAACAAGAAGTTATATATCCTTCTCATCAACAACATATAACCTAATCATCAAGCTGACTACCATATAACAACAACAAGTTAACCTATAACATACTCATCAACAATGTATAACATAAAACGACAATAGCAATGCATACAACCACATGTTACTAACATTCATGACTACCAACACATGTGCATATAACTACACTAATCAACTAGCATCTATCATGTATGTAACCATAACATCAATAGAATGAAAGGCATACACATAACCGTAATGCATATAACAATCCTTAACCTACATACCTACATGCCCAACATACAAACCTATATGACAACATGCTCTTGCCTCGAGGTCCAATGTTGCAACTTCAATTTAATGATCTGCATCTCCTGCCCTATCTCAACCTACATATCAACATCATAACAAACCAATATCAACATGATGACCTAATTGTATACAATTAATTCACAATGCATGGATGACCTACCATACATGCATAACCATAACCATGACAATGCATGCATAACAACATATAGACACAAGCATGCATAACAAATGCATACGCAACCATACACTCATGACGACACATCCCACAACAACACCATCAACCTTCACGTGACGACATCACTACAACTATGATCAACACCATGCAAATGCAAAAAGCACATGGACTACAAACATAAGCAACACATATGCAACCAGCATGAATGCATGACCAACACACTGCCCATCCAGTCTGAGGGTGAACCATGTTCTGATACCACTCGGTAACATCCTCCTCCCACATCTACCCAAGTAAGCAACCAACCAGGGTAAACATGCAACGAGAGGCCACTATGGTATGATTCGACCTCCTAAGTCACGTTAAGGAACTGGAACCAATGAAAACACACCATACATACCTTCAACATCAACAATAGGACCCCTAGGAACCATCCCAACCTTCTGCTAACCAGCCCCTAGGTCCCACTGATATTTTGAACCACTTGACCTCTGGACACTCTCATGCTATGGGCATGCCGACGTCTAGGGACCTCTGGATGCTCTCACAAGCATGCAAGCCAACACCCAGGGACTATTTTGCACAGTGCTATGCCAACGTCCCCAAAACTTGAGCCACTTTTTCAGGCCCAGAGCCCAGGTCACTGCCCATAATTGAATGACATCTCAGAGCAGTGAAATAACAGAGAAATGACAGTACAAATACAATTACTTCAATAAGAACTTAACTGGACCCCTACTAGCCATGACAAGCATTTCATCAAACATATCAAAAATATGTAATCTACAGGTGTAAATAATAGATTTAAGCATACGGATCTCATACTTATCTGAGAATTGCTAAGAACCATTGTTTCCTCATATCATTTGCTGCATTATCATCTATTAGGTCATAGATATATTGTCCATTCATTTACAAGTAAAAACATGATGAGAGCCATACATTGACACTGTCATAAACCACATACATAACTAGCATAGTAGTAGTAGAAATACCAATGAAATCACAACCATATGATCCACATATAAATCAGTATAATACTCATAGAAATACAAGGAGAATTAACCTCATATTGATGATTCAAAATCCAAACCTGGGATGGGACTACCACGTTCCACCCTACATAGATTGGCTGAGCCAAATCTCTCTTCAACCATTGACCCCTGTGCCATATTCCAATCATGAATGTGGGACTCAAACCAAAAGAAAAAACCAGGGCATCTCAAGGCTAAACCACCTCACCCTCATCAATAGAAACTAAGATTTACCATAATCCATCCTGGATCACTAGTCCAACACAATGAACATGTAATAATAGGCTTTACCATGATCTCTGCCCGATCACTAGGCCAAACAAGCATGGATGCCACCAAATTTCTCCACCTACACCGTGAGGAATTTTTTTGTCTCCTAGCCTCTCAGGCTTTACCATAATCCAAACCTAGAGCACTAGGCCCTAAAACGAGACCCACTCTCCAGGATTTACCACATATCCCAACCCAAGATTACTAGTCCCAACGGAGAGCAATCCACCTCTTGGCTTTACCGTATATCCTACCATTCATCAAGAAGGATTCCTAGGCCCACCGAGGTAACAAAATCCTGGATTTACCACAACCCACAGTCTAGCTCAGGGGTCAATACGCCAATGGCTTTACCATGATCCATAGTTCGGTTCAGGTACCATTAGTCCATGTGCTCTATCATTCAGAGATCTACCTCACTCAACTTCGAATCCATCCGGCAATCCAGCTTAACCAAAACATAATAACCCCATTACACCATGGCTATCTGGAAATGGCAAGGCCAGGCTGAAAACATTGTTACACTTGGAAAAACCCATGCCATAACAACAAAAGAACCACATGCAATACCATGAATGCCAGATCTAGCAAGGAAAATACACATACAAATCAATACCTACAAAGAGTACTGTTGTAGTTGCTTGATCCTGCTCTTCCTTACTTTATCTATTCTTCGTCTTGCCTTCTTGATCCAATGCAAAACCTAAGCAAAAGCTTACACACTGATCCTCAGAATCCTTTTTATCAATGAGGCCTCTATTTTCTTCAATTTCCATTATTGTCCTTCAATTTCCTCCTCACATGCAACCTGTGACCTTTCACCTTCCTTTTCTCCTAATTTCCATTATTTTCATAAATAAAAATGCCAATAAATGCCTCATGCCTTTCCAAATCCTTTGCCAATTTCCTTAGCCATAATAAACTAATTAACACCCACACTAGGATGTTTTTCCCAACATTTAGCTTGGAATAAGTGTCCCATCAACTGTGGTCTTATATTTTTTTACATGGATTTTTAACGACGGCTATAATATCCATTGGGATGGGTAAATAAGGATGTATATTTAACGGTAACAAAACAACGCAAAATTAGATTTGCTATCAATGCTTAATATATTGATGAAGTAGAACTAGATGTAGTTCCCCTTGATGTATGTGGAGTGGTGTTTGGAAGTACCTACATGTACATGCGAGATGAAATATTCATGTGGAGAGCCAACCAATACCAACTAGTCAAGGGTGGAAAATAGCTCACCACCAACACGCACAAAGGCAAGTCAAAAAATTCCTTAGTAAGTTCCAACCAAGCAAAAATTGATCAGTTCTAGCAAGAACTTTGTTCTATTATTGTGAAGAGACAATTAGTTTGTAGAAGAGTCAGTAAGAGCAAAAGAATCCATATAGGGTTGTATTAAGAAATAGAAACAACAACTAGAAGATTTGTTACAAACATATAGGGGTGTTTTTCTAGAGCCTGAAGGGTTGCCACTGAAGAGGGAAGTGGAGCATGAGATCTAGATATTACCTGAATCCCCATTTCCAAACATTGGGTTGTACAGGTAGTCTATTATAGAAGCAAGTGAGGTGAAGAAATAGTTGTAGAAGCTACTAGAACAAGGTGTCATTTGATCAGAGACTACCTTCAAAACCAAGCAAGGTTTGTATGAGCGGTTAGTCATGCCATTTGGCCTATGCAATGCATCAACTACATTTATGAGGTTAATGAATGATATATTGCACTCTTTTATCGATAAATTTATTATTGTCTATTTGGATGATACATTGGTATACATTGCTACTTGGGAGGAGCACATCTCACATTTGACATAGGTGTTAGAGAAAAGAAAGTAGCACCAGTTGCAAGCAAATACTAAGAAGTGTGAGTTTGCACAACAATTTTGGTGTATATGGGGTATGTGATAGGTGGAGGAGAGATTAAAATAGATCTTTCCAAGATGGATGCCATCATGAAATGCTTGGTGCTTACTAATTTTTCTGAGGTTAGTAGTTTTCTTGGGGCAGCATAATACTTGAGGAAATTCATAGGCTCATTTTCAGTATAGTAGCACTACTCCCTGTCATATCAGCAAGTGGTAAGAGTTTTTAGCAAGGAAAGGGCCAGTTGAGGGCCTTTGAGGAGCTAAAGAATAAGATCAGTCAAGCACTAGTTTTGGCATTATCGAACTTGCAACAACCCTTTGAATTTGAGACAGATGCGAGTGGGTATGTTATTGGAACAATCTTGATGCAGAGAGGAAAACTTATATGCTACCATTCTTAAGTATTTCATGGGGTAGTTCTTAGCTTCCCTACCTGTCACAAGGAGTTATTTGCCTTAGTGAAATTTGTGAGGAAGTGGAAGCACTATCTGATGGGGAAGGAGACAATAATCCACATAAATTGCCAACCACTACAATACCTACGGGCCTAGAGTAAGTTACAACAAACTAGGCATTACAAGTGGATGGGGTTTCTACAACAATTTTATTTAGTGATAGAGTATAAGAAGGGTAACAGAAACAACTTGTTCGACATGCTTTCAAGGCCACCCACATAAAAGATCATATCTTTGGGAACTTTGATGCACATGGAGCCATTCACCCATGATGCATACAAAGAAGCATGTTCAAAGGATGAGGACTTCAAGGAGGTGTTTCAACAATTTTAGATCTAGAGTCACATGCACGATGGTGACAACACTGTTGACTACCATTTCCAGGATGGGTTTCTCTACAGGTTAGATAAGTTATGTGATCCTAAAGTTGAGCGATTGCAATTGATCAGATAGGCTCACACCTCCAAGGTTGCAGGGCATTTTGGTGTATGGAAGACAATGGCCAGCTTATATAGGTATGTGTATTAGCCCAAGACGCAAGAACATATAGCTAGCTTCATAATATGGTGCATGCTTTGTTGTACCAAAAAGCCTAGTATTGGGAAACAGGGTCTATACCATTCCTTACTTGTACCCACTTGTCCTTGGGAAAGCATTTCCATAGACTTTGTGGGAGGTTTATCAACAACCAAGAAGGGACATGACTACTTATTTGTGGTAGTTGACAGGTTCAAAAAGATGTATGTTGTAAAGCCCCGTAAAAAGATCATCAACGAGCAAGAAGTGGCGGACTTATACTTTAGATAGGTTTAGATGCACTTTGGGATACCAAGGAGCATTTCTTCAAATAAATACAATATTTCTCGGTGCTTTTTGGACTACATTGTGAAAGAATATGGACACGAAGTTAAAGAGGTCTACGACATTCCATCTTCAAATAGATGTGCAAACATAAGTAGTCAACAAGAATTTGTTACAACTTTTGAGGGGTTACAATCAAAAGCATCCAAAGACCTAGGATGGAAATTTGGTATATATACATCACTCTTATAATAGAGAAATCCACACTTCTACTAGAAAGTCCCCATTGGAAACTTGTTTTAATATTTGCTTCCTTCACCTTTGGATATTGCATATGGGCAACAAGGAGGAGTAAGGGAGGATCTTAAAGGGGATGGCTTGAGGCCTGGAAATTTTGTAGAAAAGATAAGGAAAATCCATATACAAGCACAAGAGTCACAAGAAAAATACAAGGTTGGGCATGATGAGCATAAAATAGAGAAGTTGTTCAAGGTAATAGAGAGAATATGGTTATAGTTGAACAAGGAGAGGTTACAAGGTCCCCGTAAGAAAATAAAGGCTCCGCAATATGGTCCCTTTGAGATATAGGAAAAGGTGGGAGATAATGCCTACAGACTCAGTCTACCCCCATACATGTGCATTTACTCAATTGTGAATGTAGAGAATCTGAAACTCTAGGAGCCTTCCATGTTAGATTGGGAAGAGGAACATATCCTACTTGCTATGGAGGATTTGGCACCAAATGTTCAGAAAGAGTCGAAAGAAGATATATTTTTCCAAAAGAGATCGAGAACTACAATACATGAGTAGCATGACCTTTGGAAAATTATGTTGAAAGGACAAATTCTAGGCAAGGCTAAGTGGTACACATGAGAAAAGGCAGAGAAAAAATGTCCACACCTCATTCGAAGTCCATATGCAAAAGTTATGTCGCTTGGAAGTTGACCTTCTTGCTTTTTCCACCATAATTCAAGAGGACGCCACATCAACCCCCATTACTCAATGAAAAGAGGCTAGCCACATGATCGTGATGAACAAGACTCTAGAAGATTCCATATTGTAATTCTGGTTAAAAGTTGAGGCAGTCAAATCTAACCACTATTAGGCTATCATGTTGTGTTATAATTAGGCCACTAGGAGGAAAAGGAGTTCCATTCTTTTTTGAGGCATTTGTTCCATAGACAAGTATATTAGCTGAGAGGGATAGGGAGAGAGCACACACAGAGGATTTGTGCATTGTAGTATCCCATGGGCCAAAAGCCTTACTTCTTTGTACTCGCAACCAATTTCTATTCAGAGAAAGAGAACATAGCAACCTCACCTTCCAGTTGGTTTTTCTATCAAAAGGGTTTCCCAGGTTATATATGGTGTCAAATCATGGTTAGTGAGTTTTTATATTTAGTTGTTCTCTATTTTATGCACACTAATTTGCATGAATACACAATAAACAATAATTTACAGATCTAGAAATCTAAAGAGAAATAAACCCTCATAGTGTAGATTTCAAAAATTTTAAGTACAATTTATCATATCTATTGTGATGAACTATCTAGTGAAATATCCATGGAAGTTTATAGATCATCCTTAGCGTGGAGTAGGATTTGTTCATCATATAAACTCTGATATTACATTCAAAGCTTCGAATGCACCTCTTTCTCACATGTTTCTAGGGAACTCAAAACTCAGGCATACGAGCTCTCTAAGTAAGCTTTGTCCCTCCAAGATGGGGTGTTTATCTCTTATGAATTCCTTTATTTTCATTTGATTTAGAACATGTTTTTATATTTATAAATCTCTTTTGTTGTCATTGTATATTTTTGTTGATAATTTCATCTTAGAAAAGGGTATTTAGGAAATACAAGTCAAATATCTTTTTTAGGTTTTTTTGTTTGTAATTGTCCATGAATGAATCAATATAGTAAGTGTCTCAACAAGATGGGGGAATTTTTCAAGTTTTGAAAAAGGTGCTGTGAGCCACTTTTCGCTCCTGTATGGGGGTTGTAATATATATATTTATTTTTTTCACAATATAAAGATTTTTTTCTTCCCATATATGTAATCACATTTTGATTATTTAAGAAATATAAGAATACATTCGTTAGCAATTTTGCACATTAAAGTGCCCCAATTAATTCATCACTATGACTTCAACTATTGTTAGAAATATTAGAATTTTACTAATATAAATCTCCATATCATTTAATTACATTTTTCATATTTTTTTTTATTGTTCGCATTGTACTAATATTTACATCGACCATCACTATACAAAAAAACAAAATAAAAACTAACTTTGAGAATTGTCACCATAAGTTTTCCTTGGATTGTTGAGTCTCTCTACCAAAACATTCCACCACATGGGCTTTCCTAAAGGGTAGTCATTGTCCCTCCTTGGGCAATGCATCAACCCTTTATTTCAATTCCCTGTAGATTTGATAAATAGTGAACCTTTCAAACATGGCCACAACCTATTTCAAGTGTCACACCACTGTCTACAAGTCAACATTTTGGATTGGATGCTTTCCTTTCAACCAATTTACTATCTGTAAAAAGTTTCGATAAACCTATATACTCTTTAGACCACACTTATGAGCTAACTTTAGAAATATAAAAGTTGAAATCTCTGCCAAGTTGTTTGAGGCCCTTCCACCATTTAACTTGAAGGTAAAATAATGTTCATCTAAAAGGAAACTTAAATCCCCTTAGTCTGCAAATCTTATTAGGCCCTTAGCATGCATCATTAGAGAAACCCTAGTTATAACTTTATCCTGTCGTGACAATTAGAAGTTGAAGACTATTGACTTGGTTAAAAATAACCACCACGTAGGAGAAAACCTAAAAAAATCCATATCTGTCTCAGCAAAAAGTTTGTTATTGCATGATAACCGAGATCCCCACAATACTAAAGATGAGATAGTTCTATATATTTTAGTTTTGGTCCAGTAAAAATAGCATGCAAACAATGCCACACATCATCCTTGTTCCATAAGTCATTTTCCCCAACCTATTGCTAACTCCCTGCTAAACTTGTCTAACAAAAACATATTCCACAAAAAGACGACATGTCAGTTCCTCAATCCTTCGATAGAGCACACCAAAATTTGGTTTGGTAACATTTCTTTTCTTCAAATCCTTCAATAATATCACTTTCTGCCACAACACAATCCACATGAAAAGTTTGATTTTCTTGAGAACCTTCACCTTCTAGATCCTTTTCCATGTTTTCCCACCTTCCACCTCAACATTATGTTGATCACCAGAAAATAAGGCACTAGTGTATTCCAATGAGAAGAGCCATTTTGGACATATTTATCCCCCCTTCCTATCAATCATTTTTGACACATCAATTTATTCCATAAAATCCCCTTTGTTGATGGATTTCGCCTAAACTTCCCTACTAGTGTAACACAAATGACGTGAACATTCTTTAGTCCCCATCCTCCTTCATCCTTTTCTTTTGAAATTGACTTTGAATTCATCTAGTGAATTTCATCCACTCCTTCCTTTCCACTCCAAAGGAAATTTAAACATATTTTTCTTATCTTATCTAGGACTCCTTTGGGAATGTGAGTCGATAATTATCAATACATCATAATTTCTTCTAACATCAATTTAATAAATTTCTATCTGCCACCCCTTGAAATATAATGATTACACTAGTGTTGTATGAACTTTTCCACATTCCTAGTCAACCATCTCCAATCCTTCTTCTTGCACGAGTTTGGTTTGAGCAAAAAGCCAAAGTAATTGAAATCTTCATAAGAATTTACCTCTTAAAATTCAAAGGCCTCTAATTGTTGTTATGTTTCCCAATTCTCTATTTCGTTAAAACATAACAAAGATTTATTAATATTAATTATAATCCTCATAGCTTTATTATACAGAGTTAGTAATTCTTGAATCACACACCCTTTTCCCAAAGAGTTATTCGAGAAAAGTAGGATGTCATCAAGAAAAAACTAGTGTGTCAATATGAAATCTCCCCTATTTAACCTCCTTTAACCTTCTAGTTCTTTTGGCATCAGAAATAGCACGGGTTAAACCCTCCATGACTAAAGAGAAAGGTAAGGGAAGAGCGACTATCCATGACATAGCTACCTACTTGGGATAAAGAAGGGCAATGCAACACCATTTACCAGTACAACAAAAGAAATAGAGGTCACACATGCCATGATCCAAATAACTACATCCAATGAGAAGCCTATATGAATTAAGATCATTCTCAAATAAAGTCATCAAACATGATCATAAGCATTTAAAAGATCCAATTTCATCACCATTGTACCAAGTTTTCTCATCTTTATACTGTGAATCCCTTCTTGGGTAACACCAATAGCTTCATGGATTTGTCTCCTCTCCAAGAAGACAAATTGTTCCAACATAATGACCTTCGATATAAGTTTCTTAAGCCTTATTGCTAATTTTTTTTTATATACATAATTACATAAAGAAATTGGCGTGAAGGCTCCAATTTTTTTGGTTTATCCTTCTTAGCCTCAAAGCAAGGAAAGCAAAGCTAAAGTTTAGAAGAACCCTATCTATTACTCCGCCCTCCGCAACCACTATTAGTAGATATTTACCTAACAACTCAAAAAAGGCAATAAATAACTCCATCATCCATTTGTTAGGCCTTGTACTTTTCCCCTTCTAAAAGGCCAATAGACCCCTGGATAGGTTCCCTAAATTGATTTCTTTAAACAATTCTATATTATCCTCAATTGATACAAAAGTGGGAAGAAGGAGGAAACCTTCACTATCTCCACCAAGTTAGTTCCTTTAGGATCCTTATGAATGGATGCAAAATATCACTGGATTTTTGAACCCTCAGACCCTCACTCCTTCTTCATTTGATAATTCCCAAATAATATTAACACTTTCTGATAATTTGTAAAACGATGGAAGAATTTGGTGTTTTTGTAACCTAACTCCAACCATACACCTCTAGCCTTCATGAGCCTCTCTGCCTCCCTGTCTTGAAGACGCTTTTCCCTTTTTGTCTTTAACTCTATCAATTCCACTAGCTCCTCATCTAAGAATACCCTGACTATGTTATTGTTTTTTGTTTTTTTTTTTTTTTTTTTTGCGATTTTTGTTTGTTTGTTTGTTTTTGTTTTTTTAATTTATTTGAAACAAAATTAGATTATTCTTATACACTTCGAGAGTGTATTCTTAAGGATCTTCGAATATCCTCCCAAAGTATACAGAGGTTTGAATCAAAATATCCCTAAGATGTGCCAAAAAAAACATGAACATGCTTGTTTGTTTTTTTACATGAGTTTGAGATATAGACCTTAGAGCAAAAAAAAACAAAAGAATCCACTGATGATAATTAGGAATATTGGATATTCCTAGATGCCAGCCATAGATATGACATTAGTCATGAAGTCTATTAACAAAAGAAAATACATCCAGAAAAACAAAATGGAGGGTGTAGTTTGTGATGTTATCCATCTGCTACAAAAGCTAGTGTTGCCTCCTCTATGTACAACCTATGATAAAACTCATAGTGTTCCTCCCCTAGATATTTTGTGATGTGCCGGGCACCCCTATCCATGACTAGGACCTCTTTTTAAAGGTGATCCATTGTGGCATTCCTCTCCCTGTATATATGAGCACATGTGAAAATTGTAAATGATTTTTCAATCCTCATGATATCATGTAAAATTGGCATAAGAGTAAAATTTTAACATTAATGATGTTCATTTACCTATTTTACTACCAACATACAATCACCATAAATTGGTAATTAGTCACATCCCTTATCCTTTACAAATAATAACAAGGCTTTGAGGGCCAAGAGCTCAGCCAAGTTATTTTAATCCCATTTTTTCATGAAATACATGATACTATGTGAGAAAAAGAACAACCCCCCCAACTTCTATGATTTGGCTCTTGAGAGGCTCCATCAAAATATCCCCAGGGTATAGTTCTATTAGGATTCTCCTCCCTAATTGGATGTGGGTGGTTTTTAATTGTCGGTTGGGGAAAGTGCGAGAGGATTGCCAAGCCCTTGATTGCTATCTTCTCTAACGAATGAATATATCCTGGAAAATTCTCTTATTTCAGGCTAACCAAAGTCCCCAGGAAACTATCAGAGACAAATATTTTATGTTTTTTATAGCCAAATTCTGATATGAAGTCCTCTAGTATTCTACCACACTCTGACCCTCCCATTTGCAGGTAGGTCTCAGAGAGGATTTAGACGCTTCCTAAACTTTCTCCGAGAAATGAATTCTATGAATATATGCCTTATGGATTCTCCTCTTGATCTGCATAAACAACACCAACCAGGTTCTATTTTTGATATCTTTTGCATCATATCTGAAGTTGGAGCCTTTTCATTTAGAGGGCACCACATGGAAATACAAGTATTCATAGGACATTTCAACTGCCAAATGTTCTTCCACCACCAAATGTGAGCATTTTGCTGACCACTTATATTATAGTGAAGGTACCTCGGTTCATGTGTATAACAACCTGAGGGGGAAAATGTCCATATTAACTCATCCTATGAATATGTCAATCTTATATTGGATTCTTGTAAAGCTGCTACATATCTGGTCCATTCTAATTGGTGTTGTCCTTCCAGTCCCAAAGCTCTCAATGACCTCCAACTCTATTGCCATAAAAACAAAACGTTGTGCATATGTTATTTGAGACAATCTTAAGTAGCCTCTTCCCTGAGCCAATTGACCACTTGCTGAGATAATTTGAATCTATCCCCACTACAAGCCCATGGGTCTATTCCAAATCTAATAAGGCGTCGATCCCCTACTTTCCACTCCAATCCATTGTTGATAATGTCAAATGAATATAACACAACTCTCCATATAATTGAGATATTCACCCTTGGCTTGATTGAAGTACGAAAAAAATCTTCCAATGATATGGGAGCTATATTTTTTCCAGTAACCATTTTGAGTCCACAAATTGTTCATGTTAATTAAACTCCATCGACATTTAACAGCTAATGCTGACAAGAAGAAGAACATGTTTTTAAATCCCCAACCTCCAAGGCTTTCAACATCGTTATCTTCTGTCATCTCACCCAAGGGATCACATAATGGTATTTTTGCCTTGCCCACAGAAAAGAGAAATAATTTCTTCTAGATTTCTCAAAAACTCCCTTGGGGATCCAAGCTAAGGACATCTAGTAAATTGGGGCCTCCAACATAATTTTGTTTTACCAAAATTAATCTTCCTGCCTCAGACAACCATTTGAAGTTCTAGGTTTTGAGTCTTTTATCAAGTTTTGCTAGTAGCCATGCCCAAATTGCTTTGGTGCAGTTGTTTGGTTTCAAATGAAACCCCAATTGTTTTAATCCTTCTTCAAAACCTCTCGTTTCAAAGACAAACTTTTGAGAAATATGCCTTCCTTCTTCATTCTCTAGATTTATGCACGAGATAGTTGATTTTTTGGCATTGATTTGCATGCCAGTTGTTATCCCAAACATAGATAAGACTTCAAACAGATTGTCAATATATTGCATGGAACTATTACAAAAAATTAATATATCATCTACAAAGAGTAGATGTGTAATAACCATACCTTAAGCAATATTCAGGCCTTGAAACTCGCCTCGTCATTTTACCTCAAATATCAAAAGACTAAGGCCTTCAACAAATAGATGAAAGAGGAGGGGAGACAAAGGGCATCCCTGCCTTAATACTCAATTTTAATGGAATAATTGTGATGCCGAGTCATTGATAAGAACTAAAAATGATACAAATTGGATACAACCCGTAATCCAGTTGAAAAATGGAGGGAAACTTGTATGAGTGAGAATGAGTTTGAGATAAACCCAACTAACCCTATCATAGGCTTTCAACAAATCCATTTTTATTACTACCCGCTTCAATTGATGGATTACCACACTATGCAAGCCTTCTTGGGGAATTCCTATTACTTCATGTAATTGTCTTCCTGGAAAAAACCTAAACCGTTCTTTTGAAATTGCTCTTGAAATAATTGGTTTTATCCATAATGCTATTATTATTACAATAAATTTGTAAACGTTATTTTATAGGGAGATTTGTCAGAATTATTCTAAAAACTGAGGATTACCCCCCTTTGGAATAAGTGCAATGAATGTAGAATTGAAAGTAGCCAATACTGTCCCCTATTCTTCGGATTCATTTACCACTTTAAGCATGTCAAGACCAAGCACCTAAAACAATGTTGAATATGCTACAATCACCCACCCATCTGTCCTAAGGCTTTTATCTTTTTGATAACTAGAAAGAACCTCCTTTAGCTCCTCTATAGTAGAATTTTCTTGTAAATCATCAATATCCTCCTCCCTTACATAACTTGGGAACAATTGTGCAACCTACAAAACGTTTACTATAGAATTTTGAGGATTTTCCTTGAAGAGATGTTGAAAGTGAGACTTGCCCATCGCTAGAAGCCCCTCAAAAGATGTCACTTATTTGTCTTCCTGATTTTTCATGCTCTAGATTGTTTTCTGTATCTTGCGTCATTTTTTGTATGTCTGAAAGAACTTTGTATTTTTGTCTCCACATTCTAGCCATCACACTCTGATCTTGAGAGGCCAAGCTACTTCTCTCGAGGCCAAAATGTCTCTCCTTTTTTCCAATTTTAATATGACTTCCCTTGAAGCTTCAATAGAAAACCCTTCCTCTCCTAACTCTGATAACACCCTTAGCTCTTGCTCTACCTTCAATATATCTTCCTCCTCTTTTTCTATTTTTTAGCTTTGCCCAGGCCTTTATGTCACCTTTTAGGTTTCAGAGATTCGATTCAAATTGCTTTGTTGCTAACCTGCCATCCCTTTTGTTAATGATATTCCAGTGGTTCTTCACCATATTTATGAAGTCATCCTCTTTTAACCAAGAAGATTTCATCTTGAAAGGGATCCCAGGTTTATTTCTTCCTCCCTTGATTTCCAAGAAAATAGGGGAGTGATCTAATTCTCCCCCTACACCTATCCATTGTATAAACACATTCAATCTGTCTATTATTTGCTTAGATAACAAGAAGCAATCTAACCTTTTGGCCACTCTATCAGGACCAACACATTGATTTCTCCAAATCAGCTTTATCTTAACAAGTTCAATATCAATCAATTTTTTTCGGCCAAATGGTGTAAAAAGTAACCTAAAAGAGGGTTCAAAGCAACTCTAGGTCCCCAAGACTCTGAGTCTCCCAGAGAGAATTTTAAGTCCCCTCCTACAATCAGGATTTCCTTTAAGAGAAATGAATCAGAGAACATAACATCCCATAATTTTCTTTTATCCCCATTAGGGCCATATAGGTTGACTATAGTAAAAGAGAGGTCAAATTCCAAGGAGTGTAGCTCGAGACCAAGGCATGATGTAATGCTCCAAAAATTCAAAGGTTTTATACACTGGGAATTCCAGCCTACTACCATACCTCCTGAACACCCCTGAGCATCAAGAGCTACAAATATCCAACAAATAAAAAAAGAATGATAATGTAACTACTCCATCTTGATGGTGCCTCTAGATAGGCCCCCAAGGTGGAGAATAAATTCTTTATTTCTCTAGTTATGAAAGATCAAACGATCAGACAACTCAACATCTAATGTTGCACGAGATACATGTATTAGGGGAGGGGAGGACCCTTAATATCCCATGGGTATATCACATGTAGCTTTGAATAAGGAAAGGGAAGCGATTAGTAAACAAGGAATCATAAAAGACCTATTCTCAGAGACCAACACCCATTTTTTACCCAGATCATAAAAAGATTCAATAAGAGAAGTAACATGAGGCACATAAAATAACATGCCACTAGAGGAGGTTGTTGGAACCATAGGTGTGGCGAGATGAGATGGATTGCCTCTTGTCAATGTTTGATTAATTCCCTCTGTTGGTTCCTATGCAAACTGAGGATGAATCATCATGCACCTATGGGAACATCTAAAGAGATAGGAGGGGCCTCAACCCTATAAATACTTATACCAACATTGGATGAAGGAACCTCAAAAGACTTTATTTGGAAGATTATCCTTCTAAACCTTCTTCTTTTTGAGTAACAACTTGTAGAACTTGAGAGTGTGACCTTACTAGTGACATCTACAACATCTAAATGGGACCCCTTCATAGTCCAAGGGTTGAAGATTGCCTTGACCATCCCCCATATCCAGGTCCTCTGAAACTCTTTCCATCGACTTGCGTTTGGTTTGTAGGAAGGAGTCATTCATTGCCGTTAGAAAATTATATATTACAGAGCAATGGAACACATAGAATATTGCATAAATATAAACATAGAAAACACATAAAACCAGAGAGACACAGATATACGTGGTTCACCCAGTTTGGGCTACGTCCACCCCGAACAGCTAGTCCTTCCTTTCTATTATCCAACAAAATGAAGAGACATAACCTGCAGCAGATTCGCTGTAATATCCTCTGTTTTCTCTCACAGTCTCACCTCTCTGTTTCTCGCTCGGAGAATACACATCTATTACACAGCCTCAATACAATGCCCTCATACAAAGAGAGGGGTTGCCTTCTAGGGAAAAAAACCCTAAAATAAGCATAAGTTATTCCGTTAGATCATCCGCCTAATGAATGGCCCAGATTGACTAGAAATTACTATACTTTTACAAGGCAATTTTACATCTGTTTTTAGCTTCGGGGGCGTTGCCCCCAAAACCCCCGCCAGCAGACCGCTGGCCCCGAACCCCCCAGCCGGGGGGGATCAGCCCCCCCCCGAACCCCCGTGGGGGGGGACAAGTCCCCCCCACAACCCCCCCCACGTGGAGGGGTGTACAAACTTCTTGGGGTATACATCCAACTGAAACAAAAACCTCTAAATAATCATGCTCCACACCCAATAATTGCCAAATAGGACCCTAGACTGCTCCCCACATCTTGAAAGATATCCTCCTTTGATAACTCCGACAACCAACCAAGGAGCCGAACCTAGATTGGGGATACATATAATATCTCTTGAATCACATTGAAAAGGGATGTCCAAAATTTAAAGACAACTGGATTTGAGTAGATGCTCCAAACCCTCTGAGATATGGCTCGAGCTTCCTCATGTGATTTACAGTTTAGCTATATCCATCCTTTTTCTAAAAGAAAAACTTCAGGGGGGGTTCGAAACAATTGGAATTACTTCAACAACCATTCAAGATTCTAGTGATTTGATATTGAGCTTACATCCTTATGTCCTTCCTACTAGGATTTTGTTTGCCATAGCCATAGTTTCCTGCATCTACACATCCACCTACATACTTAGGTTGAAATTTGTATGAGGGTTCTTTCTTTTGATGACCCTATATTTATTTGCTTTGACTTCCTGACTTAATTCCCCTGAATGAGGTAGAGAGAAACCCTCGCTACTTTGAATCTCTTGTTTTCGCCCCTAACTTCATTACCCCCAACTTCTTGGAGCTCAAGAACATAAGGGTTTTGAAAAAAAAAATGAGGATACTACTCGAAACTGAGTTAAAACCCCCCGATTAAATGGTGTGGCGAGAGGATCAAATCCTTAAAGTGCTCAGTATTCCCTTCTGCGTAAGTAGTAAACTTGTTTTTTGAGAAAGGCATGTTTACCTCAGGAAAAGCCTTTGTAGAAAAGCTTGCTTGATTTTCTAACTACCCAGAAAATGGTGATGCTAACGTAGTTTTTCCTCATAGCCCCTCTAGATGAGCCTCAAACCTGATTTAACTAGGGGAGAAAAATGCTTCCTACACTGGAGGTTCCACTATATGTGATGGTAACCCTTTCGACTTTGAGACCTCTCCCCGAACCTTCTCTGAAGTTGGACCCGAAGAAGGTGTTGGATGCCATTCTGACCCCTCTACGACCTGTATTCTTTCTTGCCAAAGGGCTATGGTCTCTGCGATGTTTCTAAAAGAAGGGCTTCCGTCAATGTTGACTGTGTTGTAATCCATTAGATCATCCATAACCATGCTAGACTCTTCTTCATAAACAATTCAAGATCAAAAAAATATCAGGCCCAACAAACCGTTGTTTACCCTGTACAGTTACAAACCTCACTGACCTCCCTCCTCATAATCAGATGCATGTACAAAAACCACCCCGCTAACTTCTCTCCTCAGAATCTGGGTCGAGAAAAGTTTACTGAGGAAAAAGGGTAGATTTACTAAGGGGGGAAAGAAACTTTACCCTTATTTAATTCGCTGAAACCCTATCCCATCATCCTTCTGCAGGAACCCTCTCACTCTCGCCTCTGTTCCTTAATTCCACTATGTTATTGTTGAATAGGTTTTCAATAGTATTCTCCACATTTTTAAAATTCTCGTCTCATGTTTTTACTCTTTTTTATGACCACTCCACCACCTATCTTTTTTAACCTTAATAGAAAATTTATGAACTATTTGCTTAGTGAAACCCCATAGTTTCGATTAAAAGTAATCCATTCTCAAAATACCATGTTTGTAAACTCCTCCTCTAACCAAATTGGATAAAAATTTAAAGGTGTCAACAAATTTTCTTTTAATTTGTAAAATCCCAGATAGATTGTGTTGTCATCAAATCCTCCTCTTGCACCTACCCAACTTCAATACCTCCTTAAACTATCTAGAAATTTCTCACAACCAAGAAACAATCCAAATGCTTGGACACCCCTACTATACATGATCTCTTATTTCACCACATTGGATTTAGTTTGATACCCTCCACATCTATCAAGTTTCCATTTCTTATCTAATGTAAAAATTAATCTGACTTACTATCCACTTAAGCCACCACTGCTAAAACCTCCTGTCTGCATAAAGTAAAATTCAAACCCTCCCCTATTAATATGTCCCCCTCCTTTAAGGAAAAAGATGAGAAAACATTATCCCAAAAACCTCTTCTCATATCAAATGCCCCACACAAGTTCAACACCATTATTTGAGCGTCCAATCTTTCACTCTTGAAATCCATGCACAACCTTGAATGCATAGAAATAGATTTATTAGGAACAAATCATGTTTCCATTCTATCAAAAATCCTTCGAAAATACCACAAGAGTCTACCCCTAAGAACTTTTAATTACTAAATAACTCCTTCAAACTACCTATTATTAAATCATTTGTACACATTGTTTCACGAACCCACAAAAATACTTGGTTTCCCACTCCCAACTAACCTATGAAGGGAAATTATTTTATTAGGGCCTGTTATCACCCCAAGAAACTCTCCTAGGTTGTATATCAGAGATGCTCGGGAACATTACAAACTCAACAAAAAGTTGGATAAATGGTGGATGAATGAAACAAATGTTGCATATTCAAGCCAAATAGCTACTCCTACTATGCTTAACCTAGACATGGGTGAACACCCCCAGACTACAAGGCTTTTAACCACCAATTACTTACAGTTTAAGGAAAATGTGATGATGGAGAAGACTGATCACACCAGCAGATGCACAGAACCCTGTGATGGCCAGCTGCAACCAGTTTAAAGGTCTTTAAATCTGTTTTCTAATACACAGACAGGATGACAGCTCTCTGGCATTAAAACAACAGTAACTTGCAAACAAATTCAATGATGCATCCTAAATCCTAACACAGAGGTGGGATGACAGCCCCTCTAATGCTAAAAATTAACAGCACATGAAATAATGCAAAATAGGCACAACCTGGAACAAAGAATAAGAAGTGGAAAGTAAGGAATAAACAACAAAAGAAGCTTGTATTAGCTGGAAATGAAGACCAGAAGCTGCAAGTCTCATAATAGTTACAGTCTCCAGAAGTTGAAGTTTACACCAGAATTACATTCATCAACCTCATTACATTGTGTTTCTTGGTATATATGGAGGTTGAACACAAAAATCTCTGTTGACCTATGCGTGGAGGGGTCATAACTGACCACCAACCACATTTACAGTTAGATATGGGTTTTGTGCTACAATTTGAATGTTTTAATGAACAAAATGGCTCTTTCTGTACTCTGGTGTACTCCTGGAACAGGTGAAGTATTAACTGAATAAATTCCAATAAATGTTGCACTGATTTATCTGCTCAAGGTGGTCCTTTTGTCTTTCGGAGGTACATTGTGTTGAATGCAGTAGCTGAGGGCTTTAATGCGCAGGCCTCTGGATCGTGGCTTCCTTCCTTCTTTGCGTGCACAAGACAGGCCGAAAACACTGAAAATTGCATGAAACTGGACGATGATCTGCAAATGAAAACTGATCGTTGGATAACTTAGATGGACGGCCAAGATCACTTGGCGGGCAGCATTGGGAGAAAACAGAAGCAGGATTAAATATTAGCCATGGATCTGACAAATCAGACGGCGGAGATCGGCGTATAGAATCCATCGAGAACAAACAGGAAAGGAGGGACGAGGGCCGTTTGATTGTACGATTGACGATCAGACGGTTGACGGGCGGCGGCGCTGATCGCAGGTTAACGGGTGGGGAGCCGTACCAGAATGGCGGTAAGCAGTTCCCCCGCACCGCTTTATGGCTAAGGGTGGTTTACGTATAGGTGAGTGCGATGCAATAATATGAAGACGCGTGGCAGGTAGGCTGGCGGGGAAAGCCACTCTCCCGCGGGCTAATGGGTGAGCGGCTCATGGGTTGAAGGCTTGCGAACATCGTCAGACGATAAGGTGGGATAATCGGACGACCGACAGGAAAAGCACAGTTAACACACATGTTGGTTGATGTGACGGGTGATGTGACCGGTAAGGGGCCCGTCGAGTTATGATTTTTGCAAAGGCGCGCAGTTATAAAGGTCAGGACTATAGTACCGGGGTGAAATAAATAATAAGTTAAAATGGGGTTTATAAAATTATAACAAAGAACGCGCGGGGATGGGAAAAGGGCTTAAAGGGGTTTAATAAAGGTTATAACACAAAAATGCTTGGGAGCCCGAAAAATGGGTTTAGGCGGGGGTTTACAAAAAACTATAGAGAGATATGAAAATAATGGGTTAGGGAGCAATAGGAGAATGGAAGAGGAGGTGAAAACGAGGTTGTGGGAGTTATAAGGAGAAAAGGGGAAATGAAGGAGAAAACATGAAAGACTGCTGCCAGCCTTATACAACCAAATTAGCACTGCTCAACACCTATTTTTATCCATCGACTGCTGACGAACATAGCAGAGCTAACACTAGCTCCTTCTGGGGATGAGATCCTCCCTGTGAGGTCTCAAGAACCTGCAGACCAATGCCTTCCAGCTGAAAACCAATTAATCAAAATTCCTAGTGTTCCATTTGGGCATGGAGTCTACTTGCCTGCACAAAACTGAATAAAACACAATATTTACAACTTTTAAGGCCAAAGACCTTAATCAACATAAACTTTCAAAAACCGCCCATTAACTGGGCCATCAAAAACTGCTTCTCCTCCCATAATTTTCAGTATGAAGGTGTTATTCCCTTGAACCTGTGAAATAATGAAAGGCCCTGTCCATAAAGCATCAAATTTCCCATGATTGCCTTTATTTTCCTTCAATGCATCCCACTTCAAAACCAAGTCACCAACCTAAAAATTATCTGTTTTTGCCTTCTTGTCAAAGGCTTCCTTGATCCTTCTTTGATGTGCTGCAGATTTTTCAACCAGCTGTTCTCTAATCTGATGTATTTCTACTAGATCAGTGATTCTTCTTGCCATGTCTTCTTCCTCATTCTGCTCTTCTTGAAGGAATTTTGCCACAGGGAGAGTTAACTGAATTGGAAATACAACCTCAGTACCATATACTAGCTTGAAAGGAGAATTACTTGTGGACTTTTTAATGGTCACTCTGTTAGCCCACAATGCATACTTGAGCTTTGAATCCCAATTCTTTTTATTATCCTCTAACATCTTTTTAATTATCCTGATCAGGCTTTTATTAGAGGATTCTGCTAGACCATTTCCCTGTGGGTAATATGAGGTGGAATGAACAAGTTTGATACCCATTGAATTACACATTTCCATCAATTCCTTTGCCCTGAAGGCTGCTGCATTATCTGTAATCAATTTATGTGGACAACCAAATTTGCTGAAGATATTTTCTATCAAAAACTTCATGACCACATTATGATCAGCCTTCCTTGTAGGGATTGCTTCAATCCACTTTGTAAAATAATCAGTGGCTACTAATATCCACCTATGCTGGCCACTGGAATGAGGATTGATTTCTCCAATGAAATCTAAACCCCATTGCTGAAAAGGCCCTTTTGCCTGAATTGGTTTTAGGGGCAGGGATTTCAACTGTTGTTTTCCTTCAAATCTTTGGCACCTGTCACAAGATTTAACAAAGAAAATACATCAGAAAATAAAGTGGGCCAATAATACCCAACTCTGAGAATTTAATGGGCTGTGGTTTTCCAATAATGGTGCCCTCCGCACATGCTGGAATGAAACTGCTGCATGACTTCTATTGACTGTTCTTTCTCTAGACATCTTAAAAATATTCCAGATGGATCCCTCCAGTAGATAAGATTTTCCATAATGCAATACTTTGCTGCTCTAAGTTTTAAAGTTCTGGCCTAACTTTGAGTAAATTCTGAAGTGATCTCTAGCTTCAGCAAGAAATTAATTATTTTAGCATACCAATTACATGAAGCTAGATTTTCAGCCACAAATTGTTTTCTGTCTATTTCCGTTGTTTCCTCTTCTTCATTTGTCTGACCATTTTATACATTTGCATATGAGAAATCAATGTCTAACGATCTGCAATTTTCTTCAGCTAATAACTTGGCAAGCCCTTGACCTCTGACCAACTTTGTGGGCTTCAGCTCCATATTAAATTCAATCATTTTTGCAATCCATTTTTCCCTCCTTCCATCAGCATCAGGTTGTGTCAAGACATCTTTTATTGCAGCAAAGGGCACATATGCAATTATTTTTGAATGCAAGATATAAACTCTGAAAGCATTTAAGGATTTGACAAGAGCATATGCCTGTTTTTCTATAATATCATACCTCAGTTCAACATCCCTCAAATTCTTGCTGAAGAATGCCATTGGATGCTCTGAACCTTCTTCATCTTGCTGCAATAAAACAGCTGCAATGGTGACTTCAAAGGCAAAAGAAAATATATGGAACTCCTTGCTGTAGTATGGACTTATTAATGTGAGAGCCTCCATAATAGCCTTTTTAATTGATTCAAATGATTTCTTGCTGTTTCAGTCCATCTTACCTCTGCTCCTTTCTTCAACATGGAGGTCACATGCTTAACTAATTCTGCAAAATTTGGAATAAACCTCCTGACAAAATTAATTTTGCCCAGAAAGGATTGGATATCCTTCTTTGATCTAGGGACAGACAAAGTCTATATTGCTTTGACTCTTTCTAGTCCAATTTGAACACATGCAGCAGACATAATATGTCCTAGCAACTTGCCTTCATTTAAAGCAAATTGAGATTTTTTTGGATTGACTGATATTCCAAACCTCTTGCACTTCAAGAACACTTTTCTTAAATGCTGCAAATGATTTTGATGATTACTGGAATAAATTGTTATATCATCAAGGTAGATAAGCACAAATTTGTCCTTCTCTCCCACAAACGCTATGTCCATAGCTCTCTGAAAGGTGGCTCCAACATTCATCAATCCAAATGGCATTTTGGCATACATAAAAGTGCCCCAAGGAGTGGTGAACGTAGTCTTTTCTTGATCATCTGGGTGCACAAAAATCTTATTGAAGCTTGAAAATCCATCCAAAAATGACATCACTTTAGCTCCTGAGACCTTTTGCAGCAAATGCTCCATCTTTGGCAGAGGATAGTTGTCTTTCTTTGAGCATTTGTTCAAATTTCTGAAATCAACACACAGTCTGATTTCTCCACTCTTCTTCCTCACCACCACTAGATTGGCTACCCATTTTGAATATCTGAGAGGTACTATGATCTTGGCAGCCAGCAACTTTTTAATTTCTTTTTCAATCAGTGGAAGAAGCATAGGGTTTATTGGTCTCAGCTTCTGTTTGAAAGGAACAGTGTCTTTCTCTAGAGGGATTTTATGCTGAATTATGTTCTTGTCATATGTTTTCAGATCACTATACTCCCAGGCAAACACATCAGCAAATTTCCTCATTAAATTGCAGTACTCAGCACTTTGATCAGCAGACAAATGAGTGGAAAAATTCACATACCTAGGCTGACCTGGACTTCCTATATCATGCTTACAGACTACAGATTGGTCTTCTTTTTGGGTAGCTTTGTAAGGCACATCATTTTGGTCAAACACCTTTCAAGAGGAATTAGACCCTTAGGAATATGGTTACTAGGAAGCTGGACAATGTTGTCTTTACCAATTTTATTTCTAAGCTGGGATTGGGGATTTTCTAACAAGACAACATTCTCTTGGTCAATTTGCATCTCAGAAAATTCATCAATGACTTGCAAGAACCTATTCAACTCATTATCATCTTCAAAAACTTTCCAATGCAGGACATTATCAGGCAAGGAAGGTCTGTATTTCATTTGGACTTCATAGACTAGTCTGGGAGGCATGGGAGGTATAAATAGACTAGCAGAGACAGCAAGGGAATCAGCAAGCTGATTTTGGTCTCTAGGAATATATGAAATACAGAAATAATCAAAATAGTCTCTGATTATCCATACCTCATCTCTGTATGCTTTTAGCCTTGGGTGCTTTGCTTGAAATGTTTTATTCACTTGCTGGATAATCAGATTAGCATCTCCAAATACCTTTATACTTTTGATTCCTCTATCTTTTGCTGCATTAAGGCCCAACAACAAAGCCTCATACTCTGCTATGTTATTTGTGACTTGAAAAACCAGCTTAAAAGACAACTGAATGCTTTCTTGTTGTGGAGATACTAGCACCACCCCTGCTCCTGCAGCTTCCCTGGAACATGCTCCATCAAAGAATAACTCCCAAATCTAACTTCCTTGCTCTTTCTCGGCCTGAACAATTGGTTTCCTGAGCTGCATTTCAGCCTTCTGAGATTCTTCTATTTGGAGAATGCATGCTCCAAAATCAGTGTCCACTGCATATATAAGATGATTTGTAGGATTCTTCTCATCACTGATGATATATGCCAACTGTGCTTTTCTGTACAATCTCCTGCTTTGTCCTCCAAACACTAGGACATCGGCATAAGATAAATCATTCTGAAGTGTCCCACCTAGTCTCTTGATCCACCCTCTGAACAACAACATGCCAAACTTGGGAGGGATATCTGCTACCACAATATCCATCATCATACTCTTCATGGGCAGCTGAGTTAAGGTAATGGCCAGATCTTTAATCAAACCAAGACATTTCACCTTTCTTGAATCAAAAGAAAATAAATCATGATAGGGTCTAGTGATGTCAAGGCCTAACTCTTCCACAACAACTTTAGGCATCAAATTGTGGCTGGCCCCTGTGTCTAGCAGGCAATTGTGGAGGATTTTGTCATGAATGGTCAATGAGACATAAAAAGATGGAGAATTATTATCAGCAGGTTCAATCATGGGGCTGAGCACAATGGCAGGTTTGTCATCTTGCAAATTAACAGAGTCAGTGGAGGTTTGTGTGGTTCCTAGCTCAAGGGCTTCAAGGATGGGCTTTCTAAACACTTCACTCTTCACCAACTCAACCAGAGGGACATATATTTTCAATTCTTGAACTTCTGACTCAAAGCTGAAAGAAGAGGACGATTTATTAGAACTTTTTACCTCTTGAACTGGAGCTTTGAGGATGACTGAATCATCTGCTGGTCTTCTCTGCTTGATATTCTGTGATTCTGTTTGGACAACAGCTATTTGTGCAGGATTTTCTTTGACATTATTTGCATTCGACCTCAGATTATATCTCTACTACTGTTCACCGATTCGTAGAACAACTCCTTTGTCCCACTCTTGACTGTTTTGTTCCTGCAACAATGACTATTCATACTCGGCCAATGTCAAAAATGCATCACTGCCTTTATCTTCAATGCAGTGAATTTCATCCTCATCTTCCTCAAATTGTTCCTCCTCCATGACTACATTCTGAAAGGGAGCTTTGAATTTCTGTTCATCCTTTGTTTCTTCACCCCTTTGCATAATCTGTAACTGCTCATTTGCTCTTCTGAATGGATTGGGGTTTCTTGGAGCAAATGTGTTCTGCTGCCTTGTTTTCCCTGAGTTCTGTTCAACCTTTAGCTTAGACATTTCAACAGCCAATGACTCTATCATCTTGGTCATTTTGTCCAATTTAGGCTCTGAAGATGATGCAGAAGAAGTAGAAGCCTGATTTCTCTGTCTTCTCCTATCAGCTTGACTTTTGAGCTTTTCTGCTGCCATAATATTGGACTCTACTTCTAAGGCTGCATCCTGCATGTCTGCTAGCGTAGCACATCTCCTTTCTCTCAATAACAGGCAGAAATCAGAGTCAAAAGCATTTGCATAAGTGAGTTTGGCAGAGGTAGGAGTAGGCTTTACCTCAGCTGGTATCTTACTATACATTCGATTGAATCTTTTATTAAAATCATGTATTGATTCACCATTTTTCCTCTTCAGATTACCAAACTCAGTATGGTAATACAACAAATCCTTTTTATCTCCCCATTGCTTCAAAAATGCATCATCTAATGCTTCAATATCTGTTATAGATCTCTGGGGTAATTCTCTGAACCACTTCCTAGCCTCTCCATCAAGGCTCTGGACAAAAACTCTCATCCACACATCATTTTCACTTATATCTAAATTATCAGCATAACTGTAAAAGGCTTCTAAGTGTTCTTTTGCTGTTACTCCCTCTGTTCCAGTGAATTTAGGCATATATTTTTGATATTCTCCCACAGGCATAGGATTTAAAGGCACATGCAAGACTAATGGTCCATATCTGGCAGCTACAATTCTTTCTATCCTCGTAGGTGCTTGCTGTCCTGCCATGATTGGGTTATTGGGAAGAATACTAGCAGCTTGAATGGTAGGGAGTAATGTGATGGATGGCTAAGATAAAGGGATGTTTTGGACTGAATGGGAAGCTTTCTTTGGACTGAGATTCAAAGGGGAACCAATTGAACAAGGGGTTGAACTAATCTCTGAAGGTTTTTCTTTATTAATAGTGCTGATTTCTAAATCTTCAAACTGTAAATCTTCAGAAACAACCTTATCTTTCAGAGATGAATAAGATTTCTTAGGCTTACCTAATCCTGATGCCCCTTTCTGTGATGCTTTCTTTGATTTGACAGTCTTCTTAGGTTTAGGCACTGGTTCAGTTGGAGATTTCTGAGGATTTCTTCGAGTATGTCTCACAAACTGAGCCAGAAATTCAATGTGGAGTCGCCAAAGGATGGTCTTCCACCAGTGGAGTCGCCAGACAGAGGATTACGACTAGAAATTGTGTTCAAACCTTGTCTGTCATCAAAGCTTGAAGTTGTGTCATTTTCCTAGGGAAGATGAGCTTCAATTCTCCTTTCCCCAGCAACAGCGCCAATTAATGTTATCACCCCAAGAAACTCTCCTAGGTTGTATATCAGAGATGCTCGAGAACATTACAAACTCAACAAAAAGTTGGATAAATGGTGGATGAATGAAACAAATGCTGCATATTCAAGCCAGATAACCACCCTTACTATGCTTAACTCAGACATGGGTGAACACCCCCAGACTACAAGGATTTTAACCACCAATTACTCACAGTTTAAGGAAAATGTGATGATAGAGAAGACTGATCACACCAGCAGATGCACAGAACCCTGTGATGGCCAGCTGCAACCAGTTTAAAGGTCTGTAAATCTGTTTTCTAATACCCAGATAGGATTACAACTCTCTGGCATTAAAACAACAGAAACCTGCAAACAAATTCAATGATGCATGCTAAATCCTAACACAGAGGTGGGATGACAGCCCCTCTAATGCTAAAAATTAACAACACATGAAATAATGCAAAACAGGCACAGCCTGGAACAAAGAAGAAGAAGTGGAAAGTGAGCAATCAATAGCAAAAGAAGCTTGTATTAGTTGGAAATGAAGACCAAAAGCTGCAGGTCTCATAATAGTTACAGTCTCCAGAAGTTGAAGTTTACACCAGAATTACATTCATCAACCTCATTACATTGTGTTTCTTGGTATATATGGAGGTTGAACACAAAAATCTCTGCTGACCTATGCGTGGAGGGGTCATAACTGACCACCAACCACATTTACAGTTAGATATGGGTTTTGTGCTACAATCTGAATGTTTTAATGAACAAAATGGCTCTTTCTGTACTCTGGTGTACTCCTGGAACAGGTGAAGTATTAACTGAATAAATTCCAATAAATGCTGCAGTGATTTATCTGCTCAAGGTGGTCCTTTTGTCTTTTAGAGGTACATTGTGTTGAATGCGGTAGCTGAGGGCTTTAATGCGCAGGCCTCTGGATCGTGGCTTCCTTCCTTCTTTGCGTGCACAAGACAGGCCGAAAACACTGAAAATTGCATAAAACTGGACGATGACCTGTAGATGAAAATTGATCGTTGGATAACTCAGATGGACGGCCAAGATCACTTGGCGGGCAGCGTTGGGAGAAAACAAAAGCGGGATTAAATATTAGCCATGGATCTGACAAATCGGACGACGGAGATTGGTGTATGGAATCCATCGAGAACAAATAGGAAAGGAGGGACGAGGGCTGTTCGATTGTACGATTGACGATCAGACAGTTGACGGGTGGCGGATCTAATCGCAGGTTAACGGGTGGGGAGCCGTACCAGAAGGGCGGTAAGCGGTTCCCCTGCACCGCTTTATGGCCAAGGGTGGTTTACGTACAGGCGGGTGTGATGCAATAATATGAAGACGCGTGGCAGGTAGGTTGGCGGGGAAAACCACTCTCCCGCGGGCTAACGGGCGAGCGGTTCACGGGTTGAAGGCTTGCGAACATCGTCAGATGATAAGGTGGGATAATCGGACGGCCGACGGGAAAGGCACAGTTAACGCACATGTTGGTTGATATGACGGGTGATGTGACCGGTAAGGGGCCCGCCGAGTTATGATTTTTGCAAAGGCGTGCAATTATAAAGGTTAGGACTATAGTACCGGGGTGAAATAAATAATAAGTTAAAATGGGGTTTATAAAATTATAACAAAGAACGCACGGGGATGGGAAAAGGGCTTAAAGGGGTTTAATAAAGGTTATAACACAAAAATTCTTGGGAGCCTGAAAAATGGGTTTAGGTGGGGGTTTACAAAAAACTATAGAGAGATATGAAAATAATGGGTTAGGGAGCAATAGGAGAATGGAAGAGGAGGTGAAAACAGGGTTGTGGGAGTTATAAGGAGAAAAGGGGAAATGAAGGAGAAAACATGAAAGACTGCTGCCAACCTTATACAACCAAACCAGCACTGCTCAACACCTATTTTATCCATCGACTGCTGACGAACATAGCAGAGCTAACAGGGCCACCCAAACCGCTTATGTTTAATGATAACACCTTCATAATGGAGTTCTAACACTAGGATGGCCATCTCTAAGAGCCCAAGTTAAGGCTCTCATTTTTCCCTTTTAACAACTCTGCCTTAGCTTTATTATACACATGATACAAATGGTATTTTTTTTCCTACACCCTCCTCACTTACAATCCTCCTAAGATCTAGACCTAAACCCCACAAGACAATTTCATCCCTTACTATTGGTCCTTTTGACCTTAACTGGTATTAATTTCAAGGAGTTTCCCCACCCAAGGAAGAAGAAAGGGATTCTGAAATTAAATGAGCCCCTTCCCCTTGACTAGATGTACTAGTGACAAATATTTCAACATATCATCCCTTGATACATCACCCAAAAAATTATTTTGATGATCACAACTTGGGATATTTTGCACCATAATTGTCTCTAAATCCATAGAAATATCATTATTTCTTTCTTCATAATTTAATGAAAAACCTCCTTGATCCAAAAAAGAAGTGGATGGTAATTTTGCATAATGTGACTTACTTGAACATTTGATCAGTTGTGATGAAATATCTTGTGGTTCTACACCCTTAAGCACTAGGACCTCCTCTTCTAATATCCCATCTACAACATATAGAAATGGTGTTACAATTCTTTCAAATAACAAATGCTCCTCTTCCATCTTCTTCCTTAAACTTTCTTTTAACAATTAAAAACTTAGATATACCCCAAATTGCATTATCTTTCCATGATAAGTCCACAACCACATCCTTTCCATAGTCCCACCCAAAACCAAAAGCTTCCCCAAAAATTTGGATCCTTTCGTTAACTTAAGAAAGGAGAATCACCCTTTTGGACCTGATACTTTCTTCCATCAAACTTCTCTGACACTATCAACACATCACGTGACCTCCCTATAGAGCTTGTTCCCCCCTATTTCCTCATACCATATTCCCCTTCCTCTTGCACTTTTCCAAAAGTAATTTTTCCCTCTATAGCCATAGGGATAGCCCCAAAATCGCTAAATCTAGGACTTGAAGAAAATGTTAACAACCTTTCCCTCCTTTGCCAAATCTTCCTCACAAATTACCTTGGACAATCCTTAATCACATGCACGATCTAATGAAATATTACACACATGAAGGGGGCATTTCCATAATCCGTAATCTGCATGTATTTCCAATCACCCATTTCCACATCAATACTCTCCACTTAGCCCTATGATAAATATATGCTTCATAAAATCTTAACGACAAACAAATACATCAAAAACTTGTAGGATGGATCCTCCATTAGGGATTTCCCTATATAAGTTTGAAGGTCCCAAATCAATTTTCCATTCTAAAGTTCCAAAGGAAGACTTGAGAGGTTAACCATATAGGATAATTCCTCATCACTTCCCAGTGAGGATTGAAAAAAAGGTGCCACAATTTTAGGTTTAAAAGGTAAGCACCCCAAAACAATCTACCCCCTAAGATTTTTATCGCATCTTCTTCAACTTTAAAAAATAAAAATAAACCATCCCTTAAGTCAAAATATGAAAAATAGGGTAGTGGCCGAACAACCACTCTCAGGAGTGCATCACCTAATTTCAAATAGAGGAGTCCAACAAAGACATTCCAAAGAACCAACCTGCCAAAGATTTTTTGTCCAACTTGATGGTCTGTTCAACTGTTAGGTCCTTGCCCATTCATTGTTTCCCCTCTTTACATCCCATCATCTTCTTGTGTTTATTTACTTATTGAACCCTATCCTTCATATCCATCCCTTCCTCCCCCACCTCTCCCATTCTACCCAATTCTACTAAATCTAGAGAACCAGCTACAAAACCCCTATCTAGAATGGGATCTATAGGCTTACCCTCCTAATTGAAATAAATGTCAAATCTAACATTTACAATACTTTGTTATCCTCACCATTAATCTTGATCTGCATTGGAAGAAATTCCACCGACCTGGACTCCTAAAAACCAATTATTTCCTCATCCACCTCATCTCTGGCTAGATCACATTTGCTCACATTCAAACCACAATCTATTACTTCATCTTGCAACTTTTTGAACCCTCATCCCATCATGGGACCTCTTCCAACATCTCCAGAACCTACACCCTTCCTTGTCCTCACTGTATTTTCATCCCCATTGACATCAATATTCACTAGTGAAAATAAGTGCAAGAATGTAAACATGTCCTTCAAATCCAATGGATCCTGACCATAATCTACTATCCCAACAACAAAATCAATGCAATCCAACATTCTTAGTTGTCTTAAGGCTTCCTTAAACTGCATTCTCGACTACTCTAGTGTTTCTTCTCGAGTATCTTATGTATGTGTGTGTGTACACACACACACACAGAAGAGATATGGATTAGATCAATATATTATTTGTCACCCATCTTGATGCATTCAAAGTGGAAAAAGTAGAGGAATCAACTCACGGGACCATTTTTACCAGCGGGACCAAGTTTGGCAAAACAGGGATTGAAACCTTTTGGGAGCATGTTGAGGCATCAAACGATGTTTTTTGGGGGTAAATATTTGTTGCTTTAGCACCACACATTTTCATGATATTCTATACACATAGATCTTTCAAACAACACAAGAAGCGCATCAATTGGATTTTGTATGCGAAAGTGATGCTACTAAGAAGTTGACCTTCCTATTTTCACGCCCATAATTCAAGAGGATGTCATGTCAGCCCCCATTATTCATGATTATGATGTAAAAGACTCTAGAAGAGTTTATATTATTATTCTGGTTAAGAGTTTAGGTAGTCAAACTTAACCATTAGTAGGCTACCGAGTTGTGTTATAACCGGGCCAATAGGAGGAAGATGCATTCCATTCTTTCAATTGAATTTGTTCCATAGCTGAGCAAAAACAACTAAGAGGAATATGAGGTAGAGTACAAAGAAAGGATTTGTGTATTGTAGCAACCCATAGGCCACCGACCATACTTCTTTGTACTTGTAATCATATTTCCAAACAGAGAAAGAGAGCGGAGTTGCCTCACCTTCCAGCTGGGTTTTCTCTCGAAAGGGTTTCCCAAAGCATATCTTGTGTCTTATGTGTGTGTGAGATTTTATTTTTTCATTCTCTATTTTCTGCATAATTTTCATTCACATGCATGCACTATTAACAATAAATTTACAGATCCAAAATCTAATAAAACTTTAATAGTGTAGAATAAATATAATATTATAAGATTTGTTGTGACAAACCGTCTAGTGGAATATCCATGTTATTTCATGGATCAATAAGTGAGCCTGATAGTTAAGAACATGTGTTTCCTCCTAAGAGTTCAGAGATTCAAATCTAGGGTGGTAGAGTATGTACATTTTCATATACTTTAATAGTCAAAATCATTATGTAGGGGCTTAGGGTTGAATGGTTAAGAACATGTCTTTCCTTATAAGAGTTCATAGGTTCAAATCTTGAGGGTGGAGGTTTGATACGCCAATTTCCTATATAAATCCATTTGACCATATAAATTAAAATAATAATTCATATGCTTAATCATTATTTTTCATAACTTTATATTTAAATTTAATTAATAAGCATATAAAAATTCAATATTTATAATAAGGTCTTATTTTTTTTTGAATTATCTATATATTTGCAAATATCATTAATGTTATGCATATCACATTAAAAAAAACATGTCAAAAAAATGCTCCACACACACATATAAGGGTTTTAATAAGATTAAAAATAATAATATTTTTATATATAAAGATGTGAAATTTATATAAATATAGATAATTGTGCTAAGAGACGCTCTCCAACACAGTATGGAAGAGATGTTGTAAGGTTATGTTATGTTATGTTATGTAAACATTTTGATTTCCTCAAATTACGTAACAATAAAAATAAAATACAATTAAAAAAAATAAAATAAAATATATAATTAATAATTATAATTATTAATTAAAATATTTTGGCTAAGTGAAATTACATAATAATAATTACTATTAATTAGTAATAATTAAACCAACCTAGATCCATCTTAACTCCTGATCTACCGAGCATTGAGAGGAATCAAGTCTCTTTTCACTCTAAAAGATGTTTGCACCTTAAGAGATTTGATCCCCCTCAACGCTTGGTAGATACAGAGTGAAGATGGATCTAGGCTGGTATTATTAAGAACCAACATAGATCGGTCTTAATTATGGATCTACTAAGAGCTAAGAGGAATCAAATTTCTGGAGATGCAAACATTTTTTCAAATTTTACACTCACAAAGATGTTTGCATCTTGAGAGATTTGATTCATTTGAATATTTGATAAACCTCAAGTTAAAATAAATCTAAACCAATCTTAATACAATAAAAAATAGTTAAAACATTTTTTAAATTACATGAATCTCTAACTATATATATATATATGTATAAATAATACAATAACAAATATTTAAACATTTTTGTTAAAGTTATGTAATCTTCAACTAAGTTTTATAAAGTGGATTTACTTTTTCTTACACCTCTTGTTTTTTTTAAAAGTGTAAATCAAACTACACGAGAAGGCCGCATCTGCCGCTTAATTTAATAAAATATTTTAATATCATGTATGTACTCCAAACAATAATACAATTGTAAAATAAGTTATATGAATATTTTTTTAACATTTTTTTTTATTAATTTTTTAATATAATTAAACATTTTTTTGATAGATAAAGGTTATATATATATATATCTATATAAAATTGACATTGAAGAATGATGAAAAGTTAATAATTATTTGTTTAATATTGAATGATGACAATTTTTTTATATAATGCTCATATTATAGTACACATGTCATGATTGATATAATGAGAGTTGTAAAAATTATACACATGTTATTTTTACATATTTTTTTCAAATTATTTTTTTGTAAATTAAAAAATAAAACCCATAAAAATTGTCATTTCAATACTTTACACCAATGAGAAAATTGAATTTTTGAATTTTGTGTTTATGGTACATAGTAATTAATATATAATGTTATTTTTCAAATTATTTATATTTATTGTACATAGTAATTAGTGATATAGTACATAGTAATTAATAATAGTGTACACAAAAGTCAATTTTGCCATCATTACACAATAAGAGGGGAGGCATTTCAACCAATCATATTTGAGATAAATAGAAATAAATTTTATTTAAAAATAATAAATTTAATTTCATAATGTTAAACTTTGGATAGAAAAACTAACAACCAGTCAATGAAAAACTCAATACGTTATATCCTGCCAGCGTAATAATAAGAAAAATCTAAACATTAAATATTATAAAAAGTTTTATTATTTTATTTCACCTTTTCACAAATTTTAAAGTTTTGAGTGGACTTTTCTTTAAAGCTTAGACACTTTGCACTATTTTAAAAGGAAATTATACAAATAAATATAGCCTACTACTAGTCTACTAGAAAGGAAACTAGACTAGTAACACAAGTTCAAAGTTTTGAGGTTACCAATATCTCTCCAGATCATAACATCATTTATACAAAATTGTTATAGAAAGGTTGGTTGTGCGGCCCTTTACATACTATGCCATAGCTAAACAAAATATATCACCTAATGCATAAACAAAATTCCAATGGAGCATGATAGTTAGTGAGGGGGATCTATGTGCATTTGCGGTTGCAGATCACTCTCCTCACATAAGGAGAAGGTTATGTTGGTTGATCTCTTGGCCAAAATGGTTAGCTTACAGTCAATGCAATCAATTTTATCTTCTAGCTCTGCAATTTAGATTGCAATTTCGTGTTGGGTGTCAAGTTTGTCTATGAGTACATGCCCCATGAAGATCTTTGTCTGCCAATATACATTTACAACTTGAATATAACAAGAAAACCAAGACCAAGAGGAGGTTCAAATATAAGGAATCCATTCTCGGGTGGCATTGTAGACATGGGTGTCTAGGATAAATCACCAATAGTAGCACACATTAGCTTCCACATGTTCAATTTCTTGATGAACCAATTCAAGAATAATCTCCAGGTAATGGGCAAAGGAGCTACAAGCTTAAGCTTGGGCTCAGGGCTGTGAATAAGAGGCGGCATGACTATCCATCGAAGCAAATGTAGTGGTTCGACCATGCGTGCCACCCCTACGCTTAGGACCCAACCTTCCACAAGGCATATTGACAAAATGGATAACAACGTAGGAGTCAAGAGCGGGTGAAAAAACTTTGAATACTAAGTTGGAAAAAGTAGGAGAACAAGTGGCAAAGTGGCATATGTCGATGAGGCTATCACTGGCCAGGGGGCTAGGAAGAGGCTAGTACTACAAAGAGTTAATGACCATGAAGGATATGAAAATTTAGCTAGAATGACATGCGATAAAGAGTGACAGGGAGGGCATACAAAGAGGCAAGGGTTAACCCAATTAAAGTTGCAGGAAAGCCTAAAAGAGGTAGACTTTAAGGTGGAAATGGATAGGCACACTATGTAGTGAATCAAATCAAGGGCACAAACTTGATGCATATGCTTAGAAAAAGAGTTTGTCAACATGAAAACATAGGATACTAGAAATAAAATGATATAATGATACCAATAAAGGGAATAGAAACCCAAGCACCAACAAAACCAAAGGTAAAAAAACTTTACAATTAGAAATAACAATGAAACAAAGCCTTGTAGAGAAGAATGTTACCACCATGCATGAAGTGACCACTACTAAGAGGTTGAATCCTTGAGCACTAAAGGACCTTGACAAGGAGGAACTATGTATAATCACAATGCCAAAAAACATGGTTGGCTCTCGTTGTCGTGCATGCTTTAAAATGTGGGCCATTACTAATACAAATATCTCAAATGTGGAAAGATCGATAATTTAATATCCAAAAGAAGGAATTAGCCCTGGGCAAAGGATAATTAAACATATATGTGAGCTAGAGGAGCCAAAAATTTGGTGCTTTATGAAATCCCTAGGAGCCATTTAAGTTGCAAGTGGTAATCCCCATGAAAAACCTCTTGTGTTTATAATGATGTCACAAATACAATGTTAGTTATCTCCCAATTATGATTCAGGCATGGTATGTGACTGCATTAAGCTCCAACTGAGCTCGCTTGTACTCTCCCCTACCCTTCCTTTTGTTGTAATGATGTTTCCCCTCATGCATATCACCTACTATCACATTTGAAGTGACGTGAGTACATGCACTATGATAGGTAGGGGGTGCACTGCACGCTCCTTTTCATTGTGTCACCATCATATCAAGGCGAGGGGCGTTAAGCTTGCTCGTAGGCACCCTCCGTGGGGGATTGAGTTAATTTATTTTAACATGTAAGAGTTCTTACTTTTCTTTTAGTATAATTTAAACTTTACATTCATATATTTTTTTAATATTTTAATAATCAAAATCACTTTATAAAAGTTGGTCCTTTATCCCATAAAGAAGAAAATCTTATACACTAATTTGATATCTATATCTATATATATATTATTTTATTTTTTCTTAATATTTTTATAATCTAAATAACTTCATAAAAGTGGGTCCCTTTGTCTCACAAACAAGAAGATCCTATACACTAATTTGGTGTCTAGCTTGATTGTGATGTTAAAAATAAATCATTATTATTATTATATGATAAATAGTATTGCTCACGGGGTGTAGCGCAGATGGTGATAGGGTGTTAAGTTAAGGCACTCTGTGGTGTAAAGGTCATCGGTTCAAAACTCAGTGGGAAAAAATCCAACAATGTTAAGGGTTGGTGTGGCCTTGGCCAAGTGTGATCCCCAGGTGATTTTGATGGCTTAGATGCCCTTGGGTCCCGGTTACTCAAGCCACAAGTTAGATGTGTCAATAATGTCAGGACTCACATAACCTAGCAAACAAAAATATATGACAAGTAGTATTTTAAAAAACAGTGTGTGTGTGTGTGTGTGTCAGTTGGATTTATTTTGGGTGGTTAGAAGGAATGATTGGATCCTCCCCACCTAGGTTAAATTCTCGCAAATGACGTGATGAGTTTTGATATAATGACTTAGAAATTTATTGTTGAGCAAGAATAGTCTCTTGAAAATAAAACATGTATATTCCCCATATGGAATATAAAGGGAGCAAGATCATATTCAACCATTGGGCTAGGCCGAATAACGGACGTCTCGCACCAGAAGACATTTACCAACTAATATAGGGGCCCCACCCAAGTTCAAAACTCGGTCTACTTGTCTAGCAAGGCTTGTGGAAGGTTGCACTAAGCTAAAGAGTATAGTGGGAGTCCCACTCACTCAATCCTAAATCTCCTTAATAATAGATGACTAATCTATTAAAACAAACGAAAAATTTATCAATTCTTTTATAATAATAATAATAATATTTAAAACATTTTTTTATTTATATAAATCTTAAACTAAATATTATAAAAAATATCTTAACTTATATATAGTTATGAGAATTATATATATAAATGAATTTTTAACTAAATATCATAAAAAAAAATCACTAACTTCTTTTATTTTTCTACATTTTAATTTTTTTTGAGTGGATTTACTTTTAAAAAGTAAGAGTTTTTATTTTTATTTTAGTGTAACTGAAACTATAAATAAAGAATATTTACACTTTTTTTTAAAGTTATGTAACCATCATAAAAAGTTTCACTAACTTATTTCATTTTTTCACATTTTTAAAGTTCTTAGTGGATTTAAAGTAAGAGTTCTTACTTTTATTTTAGTATCACTGAGTGACTAGTACTGTAGAGTGTTCACGACCATGAAGGATATGAAAATTTTAGCTAGAATGGTGGGTGATAAAGAGTGTGAGGGAGGGCATACAAAGAGGAAAGGGTTCACCTAGCTAGTGATCTAAAATTAAAAAATTTAAGGTCTATTAAAAAATTGCAAGTAAGTTCATGTCTTGTAGGCAATGAATCAAGTTGCAAAAGCACATAAACTTTAGTGTTTTTAAAACTCGGTTTGCAGAAATAAAACATAGAAATATGAACCATACACAAGAACACAAAACAATAATTGATAACGAAGTTCACCTCTCCTGGGCTACATCTTCGGGTCTAGCTTCCAATGTTGGGCCTCTTCAATTATGTGCTCAAATATGTAACTACATCAATTTACAGTGCTAAGAATGCAAAAGTAGTGTTGCCAATGAATTCAAAATGTTAAAAAACCCCTATCTTGGCTCTTCATGAGCTCAAAAAGGTTAAAAATTGAGCAAGATATGCCTCCTTGAAAAATTTATGCTAACTGTTATGCAAAATTGCAATTCTGGCTAATTGTTTTGAATTTTCCACCCTTTTTCCAACTATTGAGCGTCAATTTCGCTTAGCACCGATGGGATTCCCACCGCGATTGGGGCAATTTGTCGCTTCTTTAATTGTGCCTATATCCCTTAAGCGCTGGATATAGTCACATGGGATCCATGTGGCCGGGGGTTGGGCTAACTTCTTTCCCCCGCTGCTCCACTCCCTCCGGACTTGGCGAGTGGTCATATAGTGGTTCACGGGACTGAGGGCCAACGTGGGCCAGGTGCCATCCAGCCCGCCCCTTCTGCCATCGGATATTGTCACGTGGTACTGTCGAAACCGGGGGCCGGGATTAACTGCCTACCCCCTCTGCTTAGATCTTGCCACATGTCTTATGGATATCGTGTGACTAGGGGCTGGGGTGAAGTGCCCCACCCCCTTCCCCCAATGCACCAATAAAAAAACTTCATATATAATTTAGAGACCATGTATAATAAGAACTATTGTGTGGTCTAACGGTAGAGCATGGTGTTGAAGCTTGGCAGTTTGAGGGGTCAAATCCTGTCGAGGCCGTTGGGCCACTTTGCAAAGTTTTGGCCAACCATGGAGGTGCCACGTGGTGCCCTCTCATTGGGCCACATGGAACCTCTTGATTGGTTCACCTCACATCCTTTGAACCAATGAAAAATCGTCATCTGTCTCAGTACAACCCTGCCACATGTCACGCTCGGATTGAGTCATACAATCCACTATGCATACCCAGTCAGCTGCTGATGTAAGCGTACGACTTGCCCAGTCAGTAACCCGGTCAACTTTGCTGCACAATTTTTAGATGTTTGGCCAAAACTTCAAAACATCATAACTTGATCATACGATGTCAGTTTGAGGCGATTCAAGCGGCGTTGGATTTAGAACGACAAGTACTATGATTTAGCGCTATTTATGAGTAATTTTTAGCACTTTTATATTTTGAGCATTTTTATGATCCTCTGGATCATTCCTCCCCACTGGAAGCTTTTAGACCACCAAAATGTTATTTTCAATCAACAAGTAGGTGAGGGAGATCCATTTGGCATTACTTGTATTAGTTCCCTTGAGCCCCACACGAAGTTATTCCGCATTTCCTCTGCATGAAGTCCTTATCCTCCTATCAAGAATAGTATCTTGCTGCAATTCTTCTAAGTATTCAGGAGATAAATCTTCTATTGTTGGAATATGAAAATTCTCTCCTTGATCTTCAATCAAAGGAGGCTCATATAATCTTAAATTCTCCACATTTACAACAACATAAACTTGCATATATGGAGGTAAATCTAACCAGAAGGCATTATTACCAATCTTTTTCAAGATTTTAAAGGGTCCATATCGGATTGGTTTGAGCTTTTTACCTTCTCCTTGGATCCTTTTTGTTATAGACATTTTTGTGCCTTACAGCTATAAGCATGAAATGTCCATAATTCAAGGGATCCAAAGTCCCTAAAGATGTTGTTACAGCTCCTAAAGGAACAAGGTCAACCAATGACAGCTTCTCCCATAAGTTCTCCACCAAAAACCACTCAGAAATAGTCAATTCAGGATCAATTCAGAGGCTCCACTAGCTGCCTGCGTTGAAATGCAGAGTCTACATTGGCTAGGTGCACTGCAACGCAGGTGGAAGCACTACCAGGGTGCGCTGAGCGGAAAATGACAAATGGAAAGCTCATTCAACAAGGTGGAAAGACCCTGAAAGCTTCCAGAATCTTCTCCAATGACACTTGCCTCAATGAATTCGACTAGTGATGAGTAAGAGGTTCTCAACCTCCAAGTGGAAGCAAGAACTGACAGAGAGAAGCCACAAGTCAAAACATAAGCTGACTCATCCTCTCTGCTTACATCTATATATGGATCTCTCACCCAGAGGTTCAGGAGGCTGGAATTTTGTACTTTGCAGAGAATTGCTATTGGTTTGAGATTGAGATTAGTACATTGGGTGATTTATGCTTTGTTGGAGGAGAGGAAGGGATTCCTTTGCTGGGAGGTAGATGCTGGATCGGAACTCACTTGGTTGTATCTCCTCTTGGACTTTCTTATTTCATCAATAAACTATTTGAGTTTCTCCTACATGTTGTGTACCAATGATGTTTTGTTATGCTTACATGTTTAGCTTAATCTGATCTTGAGATTTTTATGAATGTATATCTGTATCTTTGTGTAGTTTCTCTCTCTTGTGATCTTGCAGGAATTCGGTGAAGCTGGGCCGGTGAAGGAGCAAGAAGCTGGGAGCTACTCAAGAGAGGAGTGATTTGGATCGACAAACTAGCGGAAGACACAGGTTGGTTAGATCCTTCTTCCTCATTTACATTCCATAAAGAAGAATACTCAATTAGTTTACTTCGTTTGTTGCTAAGGCACTATCACACCTTAGAGTGGGATAGGGGCATTCCGAATTGGATACTTTTCCCAACAACAAATTGGCTTCTCCACTGGGGAAAGTATCTTGTTAGTTTATTTGTGTTTCTATTGTTGTTCTTCTCATAAACTCAGGAGTGCCGAATCGAAATGCATTTGCCTTCTCAAATGCAAAGTAGAGATCTGCCACTCTAGTCCACTCACTGGGCCTGTTTTTATGATCTGAACAAACTGATCCACAAGTGCTCTAACAGCCCTTTGTGATAGATCTTAGTCCTACTTTAAATCATCCTCCTAATTGTACCTGATTGATAGCTTTGATCCGGCCAAAAACTGTAGATTTAGCTGCAAACCGTGACCCAGAACCCAGAAACAACTCTCGTTTCTGCTTCAGCGCAGACTCTGTGAAGAGGTTCTGCATTTCAACGCAGGTCCCGTGAAGGATACCTGCGCTGAAGTTCAGTTTCTCTGTGCTGAGGGTGCGCTGATCAGCCTTTGCCTTGTGCAGCTGTGGTTCCCTGCTTCCTTTTGCTCAGTTTTATCTCTGTTTTTTTGCAGCATGTTATCAGTCAGTGTACCTATCTGAAACCCCTTTTATTTGCCTCAATTCCACCTCAGTTGTATAAAGAAACTGTATTTGTTCTTTGTGTATTTGTTACATCATTTGCAGTTTCCCATTACAAAAGTAAACTAGTCATACTGTCGCCCTTAGATCTAGACCTGTTGTAAGTGTCGTTTTGATCTTAGGAGTGAGTTTGTTTGCTGTTCACAGTTGATTGAGCTTTTACTTTTGTCGTTTGGTTTGAATTTTTTCATTTCTAGTGTCAAAACAAGTAAATCATAAAGTGTCGTAATCGTCTTTTTGATTTTGAAAAAGGAACTTGTTTATATTTTCACTTGAAATCGAATTCAAATTTGTACAACAGCTTTCTTTTAGGCATCAATATTAAGAAAGCGAAAACAAATACATGCATTTGTGCATTTGCATTTTGATAGTTTGCATGCTTTGATTTAGGAAAAGTGCATTACAGTGTGCTCTATGCTCTTTGAGAAAAGATTGTGTCTTTCTTTTCCCCTTGTAGCTAGGATTTTCATCGTTGAAAAGATATAAAAAGCTTGCTTATCATCTTTAGACTGCATTTAGGAATTGGATCATACATCTCGTGGTGATCCAAAAAGGCAAACTTCTAAGAAAGATCAACCTAAAATAAATTGAATGAACTTAACAACGCTTTGTAACTTAGCGCACAACATAGAGGTCTAGGCTAGAGACGTGTTCTGGCGTCGTAAAACCTGGTGACTGTCGATCTCGCTGATGGTTGGGTGATTCCTCCTGAGGGACGATAGCGCCAGTACGGATTGTGCTCCCACATACCGTCGAGTATATATTGGGAGACCCCTATAGGAATAAAACCTTTATCCTTAGGAAGCCGTGTCGGCCGCCCTACTGATCGCAATGCACTGAACATAGCATTCGGGAAGATTGACCGCCCGTACCTTAAAAAGTATTTTATGGTTTTGCGAAAAGTTTGGCACACCCTCTACCTAGAACTCCAGAGCAGTTCCTTTTGGCCTTTTTCAGACTCTATAACGGAAAAAGTCCATCCGAGCATTTGTCACTTCGGGCTCGTTAAAACATCGAAGGAGACTAGAGTCATCTTTAGCTTTTTCTCGACTCTTTAAAACTGAAAAAGCAAGTTGTGTCTAAAGCGTCGTTTAAATTTATTTTAAACGGAACAATCACCCCTTTTTCCTGCGTTGATCTTTAGGTTGAGAAAATGGAGCCCACCAACCAAGGAATTCCCCTTGGTGGAAATCCTAGTCCCTTCTCCTCTTGGGGAGATGTTGGTGCGCCCCATATGGCCACATTGTCGCTTCCAGGACTGACAATTGGCTTGCCGGTCTGGCTCTTCTCAACCAATGTCGTTCAGAACACCACTATTCCTGAACAGTCAAATCAACAGTTAGACCAGTCCAGAGTTGCCCACCAACCTTCTACTTCCTCTAATTCTTCCTCTCCTCCTTCCTCTTCGCTTGACGAAACTGGTAAAACAAAAAACCAAGTTCCTAAGGAGAAGAAGGAAAAGAAGAAGAAAGAGAAGAAGAAGAAGGAGCCAAAAGCGACTGGGGGAAAACAAGTGTCGTCTGACAAAAATCCACACACAGCACTGACTAGGCCTAAATCGCCATGTGTCATATGCAAGGGAGACCACTTCCACAGAGATTGTCCCTGCATCCCTCGGATACTAAGGGACTGGTCTCCCCGTTTGCACAATCCGGTGGCATCAACCTCTGATAGCCATGTTGAATGCATACCGTCAACTAGCGAAAGTGAAGTCCTTGGACAAAAAGGGAGAGCTAGATTTCCCTGTAGACTGTGCGAAGGCGATCACGCCATCCACCGTTGTCCCTTCTTAGACGAAGCGAAAAGAGTTTTGGATGATCGTCCGGTTTCACCGTTACGACTTCCTCCTGGATATAAAAAACTCTTGCCGAGTCCTTCGTTAGTTGAAAATCCAGCTGGCCCGCTCAAGTGGTCAGCTGAAGCGCCGGTCATTGAAGATGAACCAGCTGAATCCATACCCGACGAAAGTCAAAAGGTCGATGATCCAGGTGGATATTGGTGGCCACCTGCCAAGTCCACCTGGACCCCCACCATTGTCTTTCTCAGCATTTTCAGTTTCCTTAATTGTAGCACAACTTACTATTTTTAGCAGTTTTTCGGGTCCTGAACTTCTGGAGCCGTTTTGAGGCCCTAAACGACGTTTTTTTGGGAATCTAGGGCAACATGGGTCCATGGATTGATGTTGCCTCCCAAAGTGGTAGTACTCGGATAGATCTTTCTAACGAGCTATCATATGCGTCAAACGGAGATCGTATACCAAAGTTACGACCCTGGGAAATTGATGTACCAATTTACCCAAACGGGGCCCACAATTTGGCGTTTCATCTTCTAGGGTTAGGTTTCGGGATGTGAAGGGTTTTTCATTGTTTCTCAACAATAAATAGTCCTTCGAGCCTCATTGTAAGACAGTTCGAAACAGTTCAGAGGCATGTAGCCGACACATCTCTTCTCAGAGATAACCATCGCCCTAGCTACCATCGCCCTAGCTGGGTTATTTCTATTTGTAAGCATATTTCAGTATTTTACAGTGATGAAATGAAGTATTATTTCCGCTGCATCTCTGTTTTTATGGTTATCGCATCTCTGTATTTATGGTTATCTCTGAGAAGAGATGTGTCGGCTACATGCCTCTGAACTGTTTCGAACTGTCTTACAATGAGGCTCGAAGGCCTATTTATTGTTGAGAAACAATGAAAAACCCTTCACATCCCGAAACCTAACCCTAGAAGATGAAACGCCAAATTGTGGGCCCCGTTTGGGTAAATTGGTACATCAATTTCCCGGGGTCGTAACTTTGGTATACGATCTCCGTTTGACGCATACGATAGCTCGTTAGAAAGATCTATCCGAGTACTACCACTTTGGGAGGCAACATCGGTCCATGGACCCATGTTGCCCCAGATTCCCAAAAAAACGTCGTTTAGGGCCTCAAAACGGCTCCGGAAGTTCAGGACCCGAAAAACTGCTAAAAATAGTAAGTTGTGCTACAATTAAGGAAACTGAAAATGCTGAGAAAGACAATGGTGGGGGTCCAGGTGGACTTGGTAGGTGGCCACCAATATCCACCTGGATCAGTCGAGGCGGCAGTTGACCCGGTCTTGCCTTCAGAGGATTTATCTTTGAATCATACAGTCACTGAAGAGGATAAAGATGACACCATCCAAATTCTCTTCATCAACACAGACTCCGACGAGCACGGGGGCACTCCCCCCATTCCTTTATCGTAGGAAGGAAGTTCGTCAGAGTGATACCCGGCCGTTTACTCGGTCCCACCACCAAGCAACCTAGTTGTCTCCTTCGACTGGAACCAACTAGGCAGACCCCATTTGCCAGCAAGCATACCATTCAGAATTATCGTCCAAATATACAGAATGGTCATGGCTGGCACCATCATTGATGAAGGGGCATCTGTGAGTATCCTTTCCTCCATTGCTTGGAAAGCGCTTGGTTCGCCAGCGCTTTTGCTTGAAATGAGAAATCTGACAGGCTTTGATAAAGGAACCAGTAGACCTTTAGGGATCCTCCCCAATGTGCCAATCACATTGAAAGGGAAGACCGTTCAAATGAAAGTGATGGTCGTTCAAGGACCCTTGGATTATAACCTACTCCTTGGACGAGACTATATATATTGCATGGGAGCCATCGTCTCCTCACTCTTTAGAGTAATGTGTTTTCCGCACGAAGGAAGAGTGGTCAAGCTCGTGGACCAGCTTTCATTTCCCAGATCACGCATCACAAATAGTCATATACCATCCCTAAATGGTCTCTTCACGCAAGAAATGTCTCAACCCACGGTCCGTCCTCCCGATGAGCGCGAGTAATTCGGAAGGATATGACTGGAACCCAGGGGGCATGCGTTCTGGTCTGCTTCGGCAGGAAAACTTTGGGTATAAGGTAGGTTTCCGCAGGAGAATATGACTAGTCTGTACCCTGTCCGTCTTGGAAGTGGGGTTATTCTAGAATAAGATTCTCTTGTCAAAGTTATGTGAGTTGACAGAACTGAGTCAATCACCTTTGTCTATCTCGGTAGACATTGCCGAAGAAGTGTTTTGTTTGAAAGATTAATAGAACAATCTTTGGGTGACCTGTAAGAGGTAGGCCTCTCTCGCTGAAACAAATGTTTTATCGGACTAAAGTAGGGGTAACCTTGAAACTCTGTTTTATACCTGGGGGCATGCAAACCTTTTTGAATGCAAGCAAGGGGCGGCTATTTATTTTTAAAATTTTTAGGTCATCCCTTTAAACCTGTAGGTCTAACCCTTTAAACTCGTATGATTAGTCGTTTCCGAACTTGCATAAAGAAAGGATTCCAGGAGCATAGCTTTGTGAGGCGCAAGCTCCATAAAAAATGGGATCTTACATGAGACATTCTTATCATATGACTGGAAAATCGAGCAGTTTTAGCACATAGTTCATGCTCGTTAAAAAATAAACATAAGATTGAGCAGTTTTAGCACATAGTTCATGCTCGTTAAAAAATAAACATAAGACCGAGCAGTGTTTTTCCGCGTTTAAGCTCGTTAAAAAATGAACTACCCTCCGGTAAATAACCACCATGAATGTAACATTATTAGCCACTAAAGCCTTGGTCGTGTTTGCACCGTCACCTCCACTTTTCCATTGGCCGATCATTCACCTCCATTTGATTGTTTACCCATTTTGAGGAACAGCTGCGAAGAGTGATTTCACTAGCCATCCTTGTGACACTGCCGTGATTGGAAAATTCCAACCCTTACCTGGAATCAACTGCTAACCCGTTTTATCACTCGTTCCTCAAAAGACGAGTCTCCTTTAAGCTCTTTTCATCTGACTCGTAAAATATGAAAAGATTGCCGAGTTTTGGCCTTCCAGCTCGTTAAAGCGACCGGAAGTGCTATCCCTCCTCTAGATTTTAATCTTTTTGGATCTGAGGGATTATTGCACAAAAAGATAGAGCACTTGTTTTGTTCGGTTCGTTAAAACTATCGAAAATTCATCCCTTCTGTATTGTTTTATACTTTTTCGGACTTAAGGGATTAGATGACGAAAAAGGACTTTCGGAGTTGACTTTACGTACCTTTTAAGACTCTCTAAAAAAATGAAAGGGACCGAGTTATCTTTGTTGTTAGACTCGTTAAAAACATTAAATAGCGACAAACTTGTCTTTAGACAAGAACGAGTTTCACTATCGCTAGGCTCGTTAAAACATAGCAATGGGTTTGCCCGAAGGGCAAATTATAGAACAAGCATATGTTATCCTCCTCAAGCTTGACAAAAATAAAGAGGTACTGGTCAGCAATGACTGGGGAAAAATTGGGAAGAAACTCAAAGAACTTTATTGGTAGCAAGTCGCTCTTGAACATGACACTTCCACTCCGTGCCTGAGTCGGGTTGGGTTGTTTCATTCACTGGTCACATCGCCATGGTCTCGCCATACCATCCACCTTTGGGGTAAATGCTACCAATCCATCACACAAGTGTCGCCGATATGTTCAAGAGAAGTCATCCAGAGAAGTAAACCGTGTCCCATCCACTACCATACATTATCCTTCATTCTTTCATGACCGCCACCCTGAACCATATATCATCAGATTGTTTTCACCTCCATCAAAATCATTTGCTCCGTTCCGTGTCATTGATGTGGGATACATTAAGGCCCTCCTTTGATGGATCGCTTCTTGTCGACATCAACTCATTATCCAAGAAGTTGATCTAGGAACACCCCCTTCAGTACTTTGAAGCTTGCATGCCTCAATGGCAAGTTTCTCACTTCCGGCGACAGGTATACATCAATGACCTTCGACCGAAAGATTTTGCGTGGTGTTCGACGCCAAGTCCTTTATTCACACCACGTGAATTGTACTGTAGTACCTTGAGGGTCATTATCATTATCGGTGATTCCTCTCGCGCTTGTTAACGGTTTACCTCATTGACTGGTAATCAAGCGATGTCTTTCCATGTTCGACTTCAGAACATTTCTCACATGGATCGACTTGTACTTAGAGTGAAGATCGAACGAGTTTGAAGACCCCAGATCTAGTTTCATCCATCCGGGCTGCGATATATATTCAGGAAAAATGAAGACATTGACATGTACAGCATTGCAGCACAGACAATCATCCTACCAAAGGATGATGATTTCAGCAGGATCATCAGTCTATCATCAGACAATTGTCTGTCTTATGTACATAAAAATGAATTTATAAAGCTGAGCATGGGAATGCCCGCCTCAGCTAGATCATGAAAATAGTATGAAAAGTAATGTATTGTATTGTATCTTATTACAGGTCTCCTCCCAGCATTGAATGAACTTCAGATCCTCCTAATAAAGCATTTCACCCGATAAACGGCCTCATACTTTAGGGGGCAACTGTTATAGAAATTTTTGTGCCTTACAGCTATAAGCATGAAATGTCCATAATTCAAGGGATCCAAAGTCCCTAAAGATGTTGTTACAACTCCTAAAGGAACAAGGTCAACCAATGACAGCTTCTCCCAGAAGTTCTCCACCAAAAACCACTCAGAAATAGTCAATTCAGGATCAATTCAGAGGCTCCACTAGCTGCCTGCGTTGAAATGCAGAGTCTACACTGGCTAGGTGCACTGCAACGCAGGTGGAAGCACTACCATGGTGCGCTGAGCGGAAAATGACAAATGGAAAGCTCATTCAACGAGGTGGAAAGACCCTGGAAGCTTCCAGAATCTTCTCCAATGACACTTGCCTCAATGAATTCGACTAGTGATGAGTAAGAGGTTCTTAACCTCCAAGTGGAAGCAAGAACTGACAGAGTGAAGCCACAAGTCAAAACATAAGCTGACTCATCCTCTCTGCTTACATCTATATATGGATCTCTCACCCAGAGGTTCAGGAGGCTGGAATTTTGTACTTTGCAGAGAATTGCTGTTGGTTTGAGATTGAGATTAGTACATTGGGTGATTTATGCTTTGTTGGAGGAGAGGAAGGGATTCCTTTGCTAGGAGGTAGATGCTGGATTGGAACTCACTTGGTTGTATCTCCTCTTGGACTTTCTTATTTCATCAATAAACTATTTGAGTTTCTCCTACATGTTGTGTACCAATGATGTTTTGTTATGCTTACATGTTTAGCTTAATCTGATCTTGAGCTTTTTATGAATGTATATCTGTATCTTTGTGTAGTTTCTCTCTCTTGTGATCTTGCAGGAATTCGGTGAAGCTGGGCTGGTGAAGGAGCAAGAAGCTGGGAGCTACTCAAGAGAGGAGTGATTTGGGTCGACAAACTAGCGGAAGACACAGGTTGGTTAGATCCTTCTTCCTCATTTACATTCCATAAAGAAGAATACTCAATTAGTTTACTTCGTTTGTTGCTAAGGCACTATCACACCTTAGAGTGGGATAGGGGCATTCCGAATTGGATACTTTTCCCAACAACACTTTCCTTATTGTTATAAAGCCAAACATGATGTCCCACCTGAAAGTTGTGGTCAACACTATGATTATCATGTCTTGCCTTATAATTGAATTGAATCTTTTCCAATTGTCCTTGTACCATTTGATGCATCAACTGAATTTGTTCAATGAGCGCTTGGCCTTATCTATGTCACTATGTCCATCCATTGCAACATCTTTCCCAACGATAAAATCTAAGGGAGATTTTGGTAAGTATCCCAAACATGCTTCAAATGGATATGTCTGAGTCGAAGAATGCTTGGCTCTATTGTAAGCATGCTGGATGTAATGTAAGTGTTCATCCCAAAGCTTAGAATGCTTGTTGTAGTAACTATGAAGGAGATGTACTACTGTTATGTTCACCACTTCTATCTGGCCATCAGTTTGTGGATGAAATTTTGTGCTCTTCTTTAACTTGGTGTCCATGTGTTCCCATAAACTTAACCAAAATTTCTCTACAAATCAAGAATCTCAATTAGAAATAATAGAAGTGGGTAACCCAAAATGCACCCATACATTTTGGAAGAACATTTATGTGGTTTGTTCAATTGTAACTTGCTTCTTACAAGGCACCAAAACACACATTTTGTTGAAATGACCCACAACAACATAAAGATAATCATGAACTTTCCTATACATAGGTAGTCCTCCTACAAAATCCATAGAAACACTTTCCCAAGGACGTGAAGGAACAAGAAGTGGAGTATACAAACCCAAATTTCTATTGCTAGGCTTACTAGTAGCAGATGTAGAACATCCTCTTACATATATTGACACACTTTCATTCATACGAGGCCAATAACAATACCTATATAATTGTGCCATTGTTTTTCCTACACCAAAGTAGTCATCAATAAGAGAACTATGAGCTTCCCTTATGATGTTGACTCTTTCACCCCGTGGAACACATAACTTGCCAATATGATAATCATAATCCAATTCTTCAACACGATTTCCCTGACATAAAGTTTCATAAACATCTTTGAAATCCTCATCTTTAGCATACTATTCAACATAGCTCTCATGGATGATAGAATTATTCTTAAGAACAACAAATGCACTAACAATAGGTCTTGATAACATATCAATAGATTTGTTGTATATACCTTTCTTATACATGATTACCAAATGAAACTATTGTAGAAATCTCATCCACTTGAAATGTCTAGCTTGTTTTTGCTTTGTTTGTGGTTGTAAATATTGCAAAGGTTGATGGTTAGTATGAATAATCATTTCCTTACCCATAAAATAATGCTTCCATTTCTTCACACTTTGTACCAAAGCATACAAATCTTTATCATAAGTTGGATAGTTAATTACTGCATTGGTAAAGGTTTCAAAATGATAACAAATAGGCTTACCATGCTGCATCAAAATTGATCCCATGGCATAATCACTTGCATCGGCTTGAATCTCAAATGGATGCTTAAGATCGGGAAGTGCAAGAACTGATGCTGAAATAATTTTCTCTTTCAATGTATCGAAGGCTTTTTGTTGCTTGCCTCCCCACTAAAAGGCCTATTTCACACTTGTCAAAGCATGAAGTGGAGCTGCAATAGATGAGAAGTTAGCAATAAACTTTCTCCAATATTAGGATGCTCCCAAAAAGCTCCTAACCTCTATTACATTATTGGGTTTAGGCCAATTCATAATGACTTCAACCTTTGAGGGATCAATCTTCAACTCACCCCCTCCATCAATATAATCCAAATAAACTAAAGATGTTTTCCCAAATTCACAATTAGACATGTTCAAATACAATATCTCTTTTTTTAAGACATCTAAAACTTGCTTAACATGCTTGACATGCTCTTCAAGAGTCTTACTAAAAATTAGAATATCATCTAAGTATACTATGACAAAATAATCAAGGAATGGTGTCAACACATCATTCATAACTCTCATGAATTTTGCAGGTGCATTGGAAAGCCCAAATTTCATAACTAACCATTCAAACAAACCTTGTTTTGTCTTAAAAGAAGTCTTCCAAATATCACCTTCAGCAATCTTGATATGATGATAACCTCTTCTCAAGTCCAACTTAGTGAAATAAACAACATACTTCAATTGATCAGTAAATCATCAATACGAGGAATAGGATAGTGGTTCTTTACTGTGATTTTGTTGAAATCTCTAAAGTCCACACACATGCACCATGTACCATCCTTCTTTGGAACCAAGACAATAGGAGACCCACAAGGAGATGTACTTGGTCTAATGACCCATTTGTGAAGAAACTCTTGAATTTGCTTCATCATCTCTCCATTCTCCAAAACTGACATTCTGTACATGCCAATATTTTGAACAGGTGCATCTTGTTGCAATTGAATCTCATGTTGGATTCCTCTTTTAGGAGGCAACACTTCAGGTTCTTGAAACATCTTATCATATGTGTTAAAAGCTTCAACCAAATCATGCTTGAGTTTTACATCATAGCCTTGGAAGGCTTCAGATTCAACAGTATATTTGGGTTTGATCATCAACAATACAAAATTTTTACTAGCATTTACAAGCCTTTTCATTTGACCAGCATATACAAGAGATAGATTCATTTTCTTGTGATCTTCTCTAACAATATACTCAATTCCATATTTAAACAAATGATATTTGTTCTCATGGTGATGGAATATGGCTTTCTGGTCATACACATATGGAATCCATAAAACAATCCCGCATATGTCAAGTGGTACAACATCAAGCTCTACCTCATCAATAAAGTTTGCAGTGATGGCGAATTTAAGTTTACATTTTCTTGTCACTTGCAATTTGGCATTGTCACATACCCAACCCAAAGGATAAGGTTTAGGATGAGGTATAGTTTCCAAGTTTAGTTTCTTGACAATAGCTTCAGAAATAAGATTAACTTGGGATCCACTATCAAACAAAGTATCAAATTTGGTATGTTTTGTAATGACCCTAATATGGAAAAGCTCAATTCTTTCTTTATCATTTTTAGGCTCAATAGGCTTACTAGAATAATTAGTACTTGCAGTAGAAGATTTACCTTTCATTCCCATGGTTGTCATTTTGGTCTCATCACCTGAATCAAATCCTAGATCTTGTTGAGTTGTTGTAGCAGTCTTTTGCTTCCCCTTGTTATTAAACTTCTTTGGTCTCAAATATGGATTTAATTTCCAAAAATGGTCGTTATCATGGCCTTCTTTTGAACAATGTTTACATGTGAGTTTTTCTCCCTCTTTCTTGACCATAACATTTTTTTACCCTTGCCTTTAAACTTGCCGTTTTATAGCATTCTCCAGATTTGAATGGCTTCTTGCTAGTCTCTTGAGGAACATTTTTCCCTCTTGCTTCTAAATGAGTCTTTTGAACACATACTTCATCTAGGTTGGTAGGATTAAACATGAATTGTATGTCTCAAATAACTATGTAATCCACCTATGTATTTAAGGAGAGTGTCTTGTGAAGACAAATCTACACCTAAGATTAAATCTCTTCTTCTAAATTATTATGTATAACTTTGAACACTCTAACCTTTAGCTTGTATAAAATTTTTCTATTCCATAATTTCCTTTTCCATGTAAGCTAATGGATAAAATTTCCTTCTTAATGCAACTACAAAATCATTCCAAGAAGATATAATTTTACCACTTTTCTTCAAGTCTTCTTGAGTTTCGGCCTCCCACCAAATGAGAGTTGCACTTTCGAAACAAAGAGAATCAAGTTGAATCTTGGTCACATCATCCTTAATCCTTCGAATCCCGCAATAAACTTCCATTTGACGAACCCAATTATCCAACTTTCAACATTTACTTCTCCATTGTACATAGGTAATTCAAACTTGGCATCAAGCTTTAACAAATGAGACTTAACATGTTCTTTTGGAGACCTTGGAGGAGTATGTGAAGGGGATGAAGTAGAAGAGGATGAAGGTGATTATGGAGGTGAAGGAGGAGGTGGAGGTGGAGGCTTGCTCCCATCAAATCCATTACCTTTTGGTTGATTTGAGCTCTCTCCATGCAACCTTGTAGTCCTCTCTTCAAACAAAACTTTCACCATTTCAAACATACCAAAGAAAACATTTTTGAAAGCTCTGTCATCCTCATACATCATCTCATGTCCTTCTTCATGTGCCATGAATGGTGAATTTTGAGGGGTTTCTGACCTCCATGAACCAATTTGAGGATCTGGTTCTTTAAGAACTCCTCCTCATTTTTTCAACTTTAACCTTGTAAGCATAAAAAAACACTTGCAAACACAATAAAACCTTCAAACCAACCATGCTCTGATATCAAACTGATATGAAATTAAAAACTTTAAGGTCTATTAAAAATTTGCAAGTAAGTTTATGTCTCGTAGGCAATGGATAAAGTTGCAAAATCACATAAACTTTAGTGTTTTTAAAACTCAATTTGTAGAAATAAAATAGAGAAAAATGGACACAAAACAATAATTGATAACGAAGTTCACCCCTCCTGGGCTACATCTCTAGGTCCAACTTCCAATGTTGGGTCTCTTCAGTTATGTGCTAAAATATGTACTTACTTCAGTTTATAGTGCTCAAAATGCAAAAATAGTGCTGCCAATGGATTCAGAAAGCTCAAAAACCCCTATCTAGGCTCTTCTTGAGCTCAAAAATGTTAAAAAATGAGAAAGATATGCCTCACTGAACAATTTATGCTAAATGTTCTACAAAACTGCAATGTTGGCTAATTGTTCTACATTTTCCACCCTTTTGCCAACCACTGAGCGACAATTTCACTTGGCGCCAACAAGATTCATGCCACAATTGGGGAAATATGTCGCTTCTTTAATTGCACATATATCCCTTAAGTGCTAGATAACCAACAAGATTCATGCCACAATTGGGGAAATTTGTCGCTTCTTTAATTGCGTATATATCCATGTGTTTGGGTGCCAAGATAACCGCTCGCCTTCGCCACTTCGCTCCCTCCAAACTTGGCGAGTGGTTATATAGTCGTTCACGAGACTAGGGGCCGACGTGGGCCAGGCGCCACATGGTCCACCCCTTCTGCCATCAGTTGTGGTCATGTGGTGTTGTTGAAACTAGGGGTCTGGATTAATCGCCTGCCCCCTCCGCTTAACTCTTGTCGCAGGTCCTATGGATATAGTGTGACTAGGGGTTGGGGCCAAGTGCCCCACCCCCTTCCCCAAATGCGCTAATCAACAAAATTCAAATATAATTCAACAACCATGTCTAATAAGAACTATTGTGTGGTCTTACGGTAGAGCGCGATGTTGATGTTTGGTAGGTCGAGGGGTCGAACCCCACTGAGGCCCTTGGGTCGCTTTGCAAATTTTTGGCCAACCATGGGGTGCCATGTGGCACCCTCTCACTGGGACATGTGACGCCTCTTGATTGGTCCACTTCACATCCTTTGAACTAATGAAAAATTGCCATCTGTCTTAGTATGACCTTGCCACGTGTCATATCTGAATTGGGTCGTATAATCAACTGTGCATGCCCAATCATCTACTAATGTCAGTGTACGGTATGCCCAGTTAGCAGCCCAGTCAACCATGCTGCACAATTGTTAGCTGTTTGGCCAAAACTTCAGAACATCTTAAGCATACGATGTCAGTTTGAGGCCATTCAAGCAGCGTTGGATTCATAATGATGAGCACTATAATTCGGCATTGGTTCTGAGCAATTTTGAGCATTTTTCTGATCCCCTGGATCAACTAGAGTTCTAGGAAAGCCCAACAGAGGTATACTTTGAGGTTGAAAGGGATAGGCACGCTTGCAATGAAACAAATCAAGGCACAAACTCAATGCATATGCTCAGAAAATGAGTTTGTCAAGAAGACAACATAGGATACCAGAAATAGAACGATACAATGATACTAAGGAAGGAAATATAAACCAAAACATCAGCACAACCAAAGGTAAAAACAACTTCGTGATGAGAAACGACAATGAAACAAGGCCTTGCAAAGAAGAATGTTACTACCATGCCCAGAGTGACCACCACTAAGAGGCTGAACCCTTGAGCTGTGAAGGACCCTAACAAGGAGGAACTATGTATAATCACAATACCAGAAAACCTCATCATCATTGGCTCTAGCTACTATGCATACTTTAAACTGTGAGCCATTACCAATACTAAGATCCCAAATGTGGAAATATCGATAATTTAGTATCCAAAAGAAGGAATTAGCCCTAGGCAAAGGATAATTAAATAGATATGTGAGTCAGAAGAGCCAAAAATGTGGCGCTTTATGAAATTCCTAAGAGCCATTTAGGTTGCAAGTGGTAATCGCAGACATAATGCAAATTATCTCCAAATTATGATTTGGGCATGGTATGTGACCACATTAAGCTCCAACTAATCTCACTTGTACTCTCCCCTACCCTTTCTTTTGCTGGAATGATGTTTCCCTTCATACATATCATTTGCTACCACATTTGAAGTAACATGTATACATGCACTGCGACAGGTGAGGGGTGCACTACACCCTCCTTTTAATTGCCTCACCATCATATCAAGGCAGAGGTTTTAAGCCTACTCATAGTCACCCTCCATGGGGGATTGAGTTAATTTATTTTAAAATGTAAGAGTTCTTACTTTTCTTTTAGTATAATTTAAACTATGCATATGTACATTTTTTAATATTTTAATAATCGAAATCACTTTATGGATATTATCTCTCCCACCCTAATTAAAAAAATGTTATCTATATAAAATAATAATAACAACAACAATAATAATAATAATATTCCTATCATCTACCCTACTTTAGGGTAGGGTAGATGATAGGAATACCTATCATCTACCCTACCCTACCCTAAAGAGGGTAGGGTAGATGATAGGAATTATTATTATTATTATTATTATTATTATTATATATATATAACAATTTTTAATTATATAAATTTTCAACAAAATATTATATAAAAAAATATTTACACATATTTTTTTAACTAAATATCATAAAAAGTTTCACTATTTTCATTTTTTTTTGCATTTTTAAGATTTCGAGTGGATTTACCTTAAAAAGTAAGAATTCTCTTATTTTTATTTATGTATAGCTCAAACAAGAATTTTTAAACGATAAAGTATATTTAAACATTTATTTTAAAAGTTATGTAACTCTTCAACTAAATATCATAAAAAAATTCAATAACTTATTTCATTTTTTCACATTTGTAAAGTTATGAGTGGATTAAAAGTAAGAGTTCTTACTTTTATTAGTCCCTGCCGCCTGCGTCATAGGACTATAGTAATTGAAATGGGCTATCTTTATAAACCTCACACATAAATCGATAGAGTGTAAAACTTATAAACCATAGTTTGTTAAGTATGATGTCCCCACCACATTTCCTCGACCAATGAAACATATTGACTTTTTCTATTAACGAATCAATGCAATTTTCATCTTATTTGGCCTCATAGCGAGGCAAGTATGAGGTCGAACTTAGAATAAGTATAGGAAACTATGAAAATTTCATTTTCACACTAAGTAATGCTAACATTAATTCTAAACATTTTATGTAACATCACGTTATCCATGTATGATCCCCCTGATCCCCCTAACCCACCTCGCGTGCTTTGTTATTTTGCTCTGCCAGGAATACAGGGCATGTGCTTCCTTGTTTTGCTATGCCAGGCATACAAGTCAGCGATATGTCCACTGGACAAGATGCATGGAGTAACAATTTGATTCTCCACTACGTGCCCTACTTCACCGCTTGACTTGCTTTACCACTTTGGGCAGATTAGCTTCTAGTGCTATTGGTGAAAGTTCCTTTGGCTCTGGTTGACCCTTCTTTACTACTTTCTCTGCAGCCACCCTTGCCCCAAGCTAGACCTTCAACATTTTTGGCATTTCGAGGAGAAGCACCAAGCCAGACCTTCAACATTTCTGGCATTTCCAGGAGACGCATCAGTACTTTCTCTGCTAACTTCTGCTTGGCTTATATTCAGCTGATTGGATATTTTCACCACCTTCTTCATCATTGATTTCATTTGGTTCTTCTCCATTGCCAACATCCATGTCAGCTGAGGTTTCAGGTAAGGAGCTTCCTGCTCTCCTTTTATGTCATGTCCACCTGTGTGGATGAGGTTCTTCATCATCAGAAAAAGATTGTTTCAGGTCTTCACCTTCATCGCCATCGGTAGCTGAGCTTCTCCTAGGGCGTTTGCTTCTATTTTTCACTTTGTTTTGGACACTACTCTGACCTTGGACACCACAAAATTTAAAATGAGATTTTCTGACAGTAGTTGTTGTAGTGGCCTTTGTAGTCCTTCGTCGTCGCATCATAGCTTTTGACTGTCACCAAAACGTATCAACAATACTAGCTTGGATATGTCAGAACAATTTATAAATGAGATAGGCATACCTTTTGTCCGATGGGAACGTCAGAAACATGGATGCCGAATTGATTAGTCCCACGTTGTTTGGTGGAGTTGGGTTCGAGGATTTCCCTTTAGTAGCATTGGGAAACAAATTTAAGGGGTTGCTGATGTTTATATTATGATGGAAAAATTGGAAGGGAAGAAACGTAGTACTATTATATTGTTGAGGACCATAATTCTCAGGGACAGAATTAAGGTGGGAAACACAGTTCATATGAGGGTCAAGTACTGCTTTATAAGTCAAGGGTTTGCGAAGCAACTGCAAATCCTGCTAGCCTACATGTACAATGATGGTAACAACTCCTGCTAGCCTACATGTACAAAGAAGGTAGGGTTCATGGATGAAAATCGAAAGGGGGTTTCAGGAATACCCGTGAAGCCCTGCACCATGGCTCTAAAATTTGCAGTGTCGGTGTTAAACAGGGCCTATGTGCTCGCCACTGAGGTGTTACAAAGGACCAGATGGCAGTGTGAAAAAGACAAATGGTAGTTTGTCATAGAAAAATGGCAGCTCGTAAGACAAGAGCCTTGGGGCGCTTGATTCCATCCTTTATAAAATCTAAAGGAATGGTCTGGACGTGGGGGCACGTGGATTGCATCCAAGACCACGTACCCACTCAAACATCCAGTTATTTATTTTTTATTTCAAATATTTTTTATTTTCTTAATTTGACCATAACAGTATATGGGTTTGCATGCATGGCAAGTGTCTACATGAAAATCTTTCAAAGTTGAACAAAGGTCAGTTCATGGTAATGCAAGAGTTTTGCAGTATGTAATGGTGCAGCTGAAAGGGTTGGTAGAAATTTCAATTTCATTTGGAGGTACTATGGATCCAGTAACGTATTTTGAATTAATGTCTATTGCAGGGTTGGGGTCTGATACCAATGAGAAGCTGAGCACAACCATTACCAACATAAACATATTGGAGACCAACATGACAATTTCTTATCCACTGGAGACATTGATAGACACAGGGTTTACCCCTTTATGTTATATGTCTATAAAGAATGGGAAGGCTGGTAGTCCACCGATTGATCTGTCCTTTCCATGGTGAGCTAAATTTGAAGACATGAATATCATAATTAATACGTGGATCTGATCAATAAGGATAGTTTTTGATCCAGGTGGATGTTGGTGGCCACCCGCCTATTCCACGTGGACCCCCACCATTGTTTCTTTCAATTTTTCAGTTTCCTTAATTGTAGCAGAATTTAATATTTTTGGCAGTTTTTCGGGTCCTGAACTTCTAGAGCCATTTTGAGGCCCTAAACGACGTTTTTTTGGAAGTATGAAATCACTGTTTCGGTTGTAGTCCTCGGAGAGATATTTCCAACGAGGTATCATGCGCGTCAAACCGAGATAATATGACCAAGTTACGACCGACGGAAGTTGGCTGCCCAACTAACCCCAACGAGGCCCATAACTCTTGGTGTTACATCTCCTTGGGTTAGGGTTTTGGTTGTTTAGGGTTTTTTCTTATTGTTCAATAATAAAAAGGCCCTTGAGCCTCATTGTAATGCAGTTCAGAGGCATGCAGCCGCCACATCTCTTCTCAGAGATAAGCTACCATTGCCCGAACTAGTCCCATTTCCATTATGTTTGTAAGCATATTTCATTGTTTGATATTAATGAAATATAGTGTTATTTCTGCTGCATCTCTGTATTTATGGTTATATTTGTAATTTATTGCGTTCCTGTTTAAATTTGGGTCAGTGGTATCAGAGTGATCTGCTCTTTCTCTGTTTTTCTTTACATGTCCCCAACAGGGTCGGAATATAAGGAGTTAGGACTCGAACGAACCTTTGTAAGACCAGCCTCAGAAATCCCAATGGCCTCCCATGGGGGAAGAAAATAAAGACGAGGGAGCAGGAGATCCTATCAAAATATTGCTCGAGGAGGCCCTTGAGAAACAAAGGAACGCGATGATGGATAACTTTGCCCAAATCCTTCAACGGTTGCTCACCGGCGGCACATCCACATCCAACAACCACTCTGGAGGCTCCACGCCTTTTAAGATACAAGTAAACTTTGACATTCCCATATTTGAGGGCCAAATAGATGCAGACACAATAGATAAATGGTTGAATCTACTAGAAGGATATTTTTCTGTTCATGAATTTTCCAATCGAGAAAAGATTACTTTTACTCTTCTCAAAGCCGCCCCCCATGTCAAGGACTGGTGGTAAACCTATTGTGAGTAGAAGGATGAAAGTACGACCTCACTGTTTTCATTCACTCCCACTTGGAATTCATTCCGAGACACCATCAATGAGTATTACTACCTTGTTGGGAGCTACGAGGACAAATACATAAAGTGGACCATGTTACGGCAGGGAAGGGACCAAGATATACCGGAGTTTACCAATGTTTTTCATACCCTTCGCACGAAGTTGGGTATTAAGGATTCTAAGAAACATTTGGTACTCAAGTTCCGCGGTTGCCGACATAGATACATCCATGACAAGATGGAGTTCCTAGACATCTCCTCGCTTGACATAGTGTACCGAAACGCCGTCAAGATCGAGCAGAAGTTTAAACAGAAGAAGCGAGAATTTGTTTCTGCGAATCTGAAGCAATGGAAAGGTGCCCCCAAACCGCAGAACAAAGGACAAAGCCAAGGCGGTATGGCCCAGGGCAACCCGCCAAGGCCACAAGCAAAGGACAACACTGCGAAGCTGAAGAAGGACACGAGAAAGTGGTGTGAGTTCGATAAGAGCTCCACCCACAACACAAGTGAGTGTCAAGCAGTCACTGGTGGCCGAATTGAAGGCTTCAGAATCAGATGCATGTTCCGAATCTCAGTCAGAACCCGACAAGGGGAATGACAAAGGGAAGCAGATTATTGATGCGTAGCCCAATGCCATTGTCGCCACCACAAAGATACAGAAGGAGGAACCTGAAGATCCAGAGGAGGAGGAGCGTCTCTTCCACTCCCAGATGTGGGTAAAGGGTTCCCCGCTACAATTCATTGTCGACAGTGAGATCCAAAAGAAACTCATTGCAGTAGAGGTCGTGAAGCGTTCGGGCTTACCGACCACAACACACCCACAACCATACACCATCGGGTGGCTTCACCAAGGACGGGATCTCCGCATGAGCCAACAATGTCGCCTTCCATACAACATCAATCCCTTCACGGATGAGGTATTATGTGACGTTGCTCCCCTTGATGTTTGTGATGTATTATTAGGCCAACTATACTTGTGGAAGTGACATGCTGTGTATGAGTCAATGCCTCACGCTGTTATTGTTACATTGGAAATAAGTTGTATAACATACTAGAGGTAGCACCGTCTACCGCCATCTCTTTGGTTACTGTAAAACAATGTAGTAAGCTCATTTAAAAAATCGGGATATTTTTTGCCTGATGACACGCCCTGAAGGAAAGAAGAAGACAGTGGCAATGACCTCCAGACAGGGCCCCTCCGCACGACAACAACAGATGGACAAGGTCATGGAGGAGTATGAGGACATCTTCACCTCCCCTGCAGGGGTGCCTCTGCACTGTCAGGTCAAGCACTCCATCGATCTGATCCCAGGTGCGCTGTTACCTAATGGACAAATCTATCGACGCTCTATTCGGGAGAATGATGAAATTAAGAGGCAAATTCAGGAGCTGCTGCAGAAAGGTCACATTCGGCCGAGTTCATCACCCTGTGGGAGCCCAATCGTGTTGTAACAGAAGAAGGATGGGACTTGGAGACTCTGTATTGACTATCGAGCACTGAACAAGATCACTGTCTGGAATAGGTACCTGAACCCACGGATTGATGACCTTCTGGAACAAATTAAGGGGGAAAAATATTTCAGCAATATCGACTTGAAGTCTGGATATCACTAGGTACCAATCCAATGCTCGGATGTGTGGAAGACTGCCTTCAAATCCAAGGATGGCCTTTTCAAATGGTTGGTTATGCCTTTCGGGTTGAAGAATACTCCTGCAACCTTCATGAGGCTTATGGGTGACATCTTGTGTCCATTCACCAACTCATTTGTAGTGGTATACTTGGATGACATCCTGATCTTCAGCTAGAGTTGGGAAGAGCACCTCCACCACATCCAACAGGTTCTCCAAACACTACGGCAACACAAGCTGTGTGATAATTTGGAGAAATGTACTTTTGGCATGACCCAGGTTCAGTATCTAGGATACATTATTGATGAATGGGGTGCATGTGCATCCAACCAAGATCCAAGTCATTTGGGATTGGCCAGCCCCAACCATTCCGATGAAGCTCCGCAGCTTTCTGGGTCTTCCCAATTTCTATCGCAGGTTCATGTTGGGGTTCTCTCATATCACTTGGCCCTTGAGTCAAGTCACCAAAGGAGGAGAGAAAGCAAAATTATTTTGGTCTGAATCTCAAAGAAGGCATTCGCAGAGTTGAAACATCACCTCTGCTCTGCATCTGTGCTCACATTTCCAGACTTGCAACAACCATTTAAGATCAAGATAGATGCCTCTGACTATGCTATTGGGGTAGTCCTTACTCAATAGGGCATCCAGTGGCATATCACAGTGAGACACTTCCAGACACAGTCCAGAAGTATCCCACTAATGAAAAAGAGATGTATTCCATTGTGCAGGCCTGCTGACAATGGAAGCATTACATTTTGGGGAAGGAAACATTCATCCACACAGACCACCGACCCCTATAATTCATATAGATGCAAAGGAAGTTGCAGAATGATCGCCATCAGAAGTGGTCCACATGCCTGCAACAGTTCCATTTGAATATCAATTACAAGAAGGGCAACACAAATAATGTTATAGATTGCCTTAGTCGACCACTGATCATGGTGTTAACCACCGTGCTAAACTCTTGTGGGCATGAGACTTCTGATTGGCCACTTCTCTACAAAAGAAACCTAGAATTCGGCCACACATACCATATGCTCTTGGAGGGGCAACAAGTTCCAGATTTCCACCTTTAGGATGCTCTGTTATGCCACCTAGGACACCTTTGTGTTCCTTCAAATGAGCGTGCGAAGATGATTTTGGAAGTGTACTACAGTCGGGCCGCTGGGCATTTCGGGGTCGAGAAAATGATGCCAGTACTGCAGAAGTATTTCTATTGGCTAAATATTCGACAGGATGTCGGGAAGTACATTAGATCCTGCACCACCTTCGCCATTGCCAAATCGAACATCAAGAAGCAAGGTTTCTATACTCCGCTGCCTACCCCTAGTCAAACTTGGGAATCCATCTCCATGGATTACATGTCAGGCCTTCCTTCTACTAAGCATGACAACAACTGTTTTTTTGTGGTCGTCGACAGATTCTCGAAGATGACCATTATGGAAGATTGTAAGAAGAGTATCACAACAGAAGCCACTACTAAACTCTTCTTTGAACGAGTGTGGGTACACTTTGGGATCCCACAGTCTATCATCTTAGACTGGGACAATAGGTTCCTTAATACATTTTTGTCCAGTCTCTGGTCGATGCTGGTCACCAAGCTCACTAAGTCCACAACTTTCCATCCCTAAAGTAATGGCCAGACATAGATCGTAAACAGGATGATCGTACACATTCTGCGCATGTACAACTCAAAGCATCCACGCACATGGGATGAGAGCCTTTCCTATGTCCAGCCCAGCTAAACCCAGGCTCTCCATAGCTTGACTGGTCACATCCCTTTTCAAGTGGGCTTGGGATTCCAGCCACTATGTCCCATTGATGTGGCCATACCATTTGCAGCGACTCAGGCATATTCGGGTCATGTCCAGTCCGAATCCGACAAGGAAAATAGCTTCATTTAGCACATTCAACACATCCTCCAACAGGTCCATGACATATTGGACAAAGCCAATTCTAAGTAAAAGCAGTGACATGATCAACATCGGGTTCCACACAAGTTCCAAGTGGGCGATAAAGTTTGGCTACATTTGCAGAAGGAGCGCCTTGCTGGGCCCCATCGCAAGATTCACCTGCTTCAATATGGGCCATACACCATCCCTAAGGATGTGGTAGGTAATGCTTTTTAGCTCAGCATTTCCCCATTCCTTGGCCTGCACCCAATGTTCAATGTGGATCGCCTTCGACCATACTTTCCACCATTACTGGACACATCCGACATTGCAGAACAACTCACACCGACAGAGTTAAATCAATACGGCATGGAACAAGCTGAAACTGATCGGATCATGGACACACAGATTGAGAACACTCGCCAGCAGAAGATCCAACTGTATCGAGTTGTTAAAGCTGACCAACTCCTACACCAAGGAAAATGGCTCACTAGGGACCAAGTTCAGCAAAAGTTTCCTCATCTCATGGAGGAACTCAATGCAATGGAGAACATTGCTTCCTAAGGGGGGAGGAATGATCCAGGTGGATATTGGTGGTCACCTGCCTATTTCACGTGGACCCCCACCATTATTTCTTTCAGTTTTTCAGTTTCCTTAATTGTAGCACAATTTACCATTTTTGGCAGTTTTTTGGGTCCTGAATTTTCGGAGCCGTTTTGAGGCCCTAAACAACGTTTTTATGGAAATATTAAATCCAAAAAATTTCATTGAAATCAGATTTTCAGTTGTAGTCCTCGGAGATATCTTTCCAACGAGGTATCATGCGCGTCAAACATAGATAATATGACAAAGTTACGACCCAGGGAATTTGGCTGCCCAACTAACCCCAACGGGGCCCATAAACTCTTGGTGTTACATCTCGTGGGGTTAGGGTTTTCTCTTATTGTTCAATAATAAAAAGGCCCTTGAGCCTCATTGTAACATAGTTCAGAGGCATGTAGCCGCCACATCTCTTCTCAGAGATAAGCTACCATCGCCCGAACTAGTCCCATTTCCATTCTGTTTGTAAGCATATTTCATTATTTGATATTAATGAAAGATAGTGTTATTTCTGCTGCATCTATGTATTTATGATTATATCTGTAATTTGTTGTGTTCCTGTTTAAATTCGGGTCAATTTTTGTCAATATTAATACATGGAGCATCATGGTGAGGGAAATACTTAGTTATGTCATCTCCCTTGACTTTCATGCTTGAAGATGAGTCTATGATATGAAGCCAAAGCCTTCCTTCACAATCTTATGTAGAATATTACATGTTTTATTAGAAATGTTGTCAGTCAGAAATGCCATTGGATATCATGCCAGATGTATGAATGGTAGCCGATTTTTTTTTTTTGTTTAAACTCAGCTTAGTACTTATCTTTCCATTATTATGTAAAAGGTCAAGTTTCGTATTATTAATCCTCTATTTATTTATGTCAATGTGAAAAAGGTTTCATCCCATTCATGTACTCTGGAAATTTCAAATAATTAAGAATCTTCTTATGTACACTAAAATTTTATTGTAATTAAGAATATTATCATTGCATCCATGTGTAATATACTATGCAATTTCCATATAATTGGCGAGAATTGGAAACTTAGCTGGTGCCCTGTTATTAGGGAACAATGACTTTCGTGATAGGTGTATTGTAATCAGTGTCTCGGTAATCTTTGGTTTTTCCTTTCTGTTATGTTATGCAAGCATCGCAGGACACATTACTGTTATGTTAGTAATATTGTATCAATAATTCTTGAGTTGGAAACTGATGTCCTCATTAATTAAACTTTCGTATTATGCTCTGAAATCGTGTTATGTAAGTCATAATATCCATTCTAATGCTCTTAGTATGATAATGGCATAAAATTTGTGGTTTAAAATTATATGAAATATAGCTTCTATAATTTTATATAAACTATTTAATTTTTGATAATGTACAACTTATTTTGCATTTTTATGGGCTTTACTCTCCCACCAAAGATCATTTGAGTTCGAGTTCATGGTAGTGATAAGTCGATGAGAGATATATGGAAGTCATGTGTATTGTTTTATGATTGGTTAAGTATTTCTCATAATCTGCAGCAAGGACCAGGGACAAAGGTATGAAGTACCATTGAGAGTGCGATGATAAAAGCCTATTACGTCCTTATTACATTAGTTTGTGCTAGTGCCCATATTCATTTGCACACAAACATGAATAACACTAAGTGTTGATGGACGTCCCCACTCCTACACAACTCTAAAGAAGTTTGTTTCTGTTAGTGCAATTAATGGATATATGATTTTAGTTTTGTTTCTATGTGCAGGAGGATTTTTTTGAAGGGATAACAGTTCTAGATTTCGATTTTGGAGAAAGTGGTGATTTCATCAAGTCTTCTATCCATGACAAAGCTCCATATGAGGATAGAGTTCTATGGAATAGAGATGCCCAAAAGCAAGAAATCGTCCTACCAGTTGAGTTTGATGAAAACATGGAGACCGCACAAAAAGTTTGTCCCTTGATTCTATGGATAAAGATATTGCTTTTTTGTAGTTTCCTGAGGTGAAAACAGAGCCAGAGTCTTTGATTCTTATAGGTTATCCTTCCTCAAAAGGTATGTCTTCCTCCTACCCATCTGTGACTTACAATGCTCCTACTGTAGTTTCCCCAACAACCCAACTGGTTGTAGCATTTAACCAGGATTCCCTACTTTCACCCCAAATTAGCCTGTCTAATGGCTCTATAGAGGTATTAGCAAGAAGTACCACAGAGGAGCTACTCTTGGAGAAAAAAAAAGATCTTGCCTCCAACGTTTAGTTTTCTACGGTACCGAGGACTGGTAGCTCTATTGACCTTGGAAATCTTGTTTCAAAGGAAAATACCACTGAGGATTCATTGTCTCCCCTTCCTACGTATACACACAGGCCTAGAATGATGCAAAGAAGTTTCAGAAGTCATTCATTGGATCAATTAAAGACTAATCCTAGAATCAATGAGGCTTCCTTTCACCCCCAATTTTCTCCTATATATACTTCTGTTGCAGAATTTCCAAGCACAACCCATAGATTGTAGCCCCAGTTGTCTGACTTGCAAGGGATGACAATCAGGCCTGCCTCGAGGTCAATGCACTGAGTTTTCAACACATGAGATATACAGGTTTGAAATTTATTGTTCTATTTTCTTCTTTCTTCTAGCTTTGAGATGGAAAATCTTAGGGCCTAAACACAATTCTAAGCTTTTTAGGCACCCACGTCCTCACTGTATCATGGGTGCTACACACTGGTCACTTGCAAAACAAGCTAACATTATGTTGTTGGGAAATTTTACGAAATTTTCTTTGGTTATGTTCTATGTGCTTGTAATGTTGAATTTGGAACTTGGTGTGCTAGTTTCTTGTTTCATCTGGAAAGGTTATGTTTGTTTTCATATTTCGCGTATTGACTTCTTGTTTCATTTTGGTAGGTTAGGTTTTGTTTACATGCTTGGTGTACTGGCTCATTGTTTCATTTGGGCAGGTGAGGTTTGTTTTCATACTTTTGTTATACTATTGTAACTGGGTTGTTTTGTTTCTTTTTTATTTTGTCTTCTTCATTCCATTTTACTACCAAGACTATTGGATTTTCTTGGATTTACCTTTTAGCCTTTTTGGGTTCCATTGTGTGGAAAATATTTATTAAACTCTAAAAATGAAAAGTTAAAACCACTTCATTCTAGAGCAACTAGATCCAGTATTCCTGTTTTTCTTTGATTTTGAGTGGGCTTTGTCTATTTTGGCATTTGGTTGCTTGTATTTTTGGCTTCTCTTGAGAATAAATATCTACCAGTGCTGTTGTTTTTCACTCTTAGTTGTGTTCAATCTTGGACTCTTCATTTATTATTGGATTTTGGGGACATCTACCCATATTGGTAGATGGCTTGATTTGATCTTTTAAATGATTCACAGGGATTCTTTATGCAGTTGTTCTAGGTTTTTATATTACTCTTTGTAATTAGGTTCATATTTACCATTTTTCCCATTATACAATTGGTTTATTTTGGTTTAGGTTCCCCTATTCAGTTCATGTGGGATATTAGTTTCTTGTGGCATTTATTGCACTTGTGCTACTATTTTATTCATTTTAGGATGGTCTTGCAGTAAGGATACTGAGGAGTTGGCTTCTTCTATAGTCCCAGGATTCTTCATCACTTGGGTGTTGATTTATTTATTCAGGTTTCTCTTGAGCAGTTATGTAATTGGGTTGGTTTGTTCATGAGTTTCATGAGTTTGGAGGAGTTGGCTTCTTCTATAGTCCTAGACTTCTCCATCACTTGGGTGTTGATTTGTTTATTCAGGTTTCTCTTGAGAAGTTATGTAATTGGGTCAATTTTTTCATGGGTTTCATGAGTTTGGAATCTGGAAGGGATTTTGATTTTCATTCTATTAGTAGATTGCTTCTATACACTTTCGTGCTTGATATATTTTGTTATTTTATCCTTTCAGTATGATTTGGAGCTTTTGTAATATTTCAATATTTTGGTATTACTGTAGACAAGCAATGGGATGCAATTGAACCATGGGTTTGGAAGCCCTTTGACATTTGAAATTTTGAGTTTTGAAGAAGCAAGACTTAAATGCCATCTCTAATTCAATACCCAAACCAACTTCTTTTGTAGACAACTTGATTGGCTGAAAGAAAGAATGAAATTCAAGATTCTAATCAATGTTCACTACTAATAAACATTGTATGAAACAAGTGGTGACACTACCACCAATCAGGGGACAACTCTAGCCTTAAGATGTGATATATTTCTAAAAGAATAATTGGAGGGAAAAATATAACTGATATCTATCTATCTATCTATCTATCTATCTATCTATCTATCTATATATATATATATATATATATATATATATATATATATATATATATATATATATATATATATATATATATATAGATATTCAGCTCCACCTCTATATCTTAAATAGAATGCTTTGATAAGCAACTTTGCACTTGGTTCCAAGTCCTAAAAACTTCTGCGAGTTTCCAATAGTGGAAAACTTCGTAACCGCTCACCACAACTCAACCAACAACTACATCCCTTATATACAAACCTACGAAAAGGAAAATATATTGTCAATAATGGGATTTGAACATATGCTCTTCTGGACTATTAGGCATGACTATGCATTTGTGGCAGCTAGTGGATTCTTGCCTTGAATCCAACTTCTCAAGCAATAACTCCGAATAAAGCTAAGTCTGGCTAAGAAGCTCATCCAATTTGTTAAATAACACATGATCCATTAGTGAACTCCCATTCCTCAATTTATTTTCCATTTCCTTCTTTTCACATTTAGCTTGCTCTTCATGTTTCTGGCAACTCAAGAGCCACAGAGGATTGCCACAAATACACTAGCCAACTTGTAAGCTATAGGTGCATCACAGAGAATTTCCAATGTGAAAATGGCATGCCATAAATCCTTCTAATATGCAAAGGTAGATCCTTCTTTGTATTCAATGAAGGGTTATGCTTCCAGACAAGAGCCTAGAACAATTGCTTTTACTCGGACAAGAGCTTGGAAAAATTGCTTTTACTCGGGGCAGGGACTTGTTGCTCAGCACAACCCTTGTTTTAGGGACTTGTTTCTCAACAACAACCTTTGTTTTAGGCATGAAGGGCTATGCTTCCAGACAAGAGTATGGAACAATTTCTTTTACTTGGGGCATGGACTTGTTGCTCAACAACAACCCTTGTTTTAGTATAACTCAGTGGCTATTCAGTGTACTGACCCACCCTTATCTCCAAAAAAGAAAAGATCATCTTTATGCTTTGTAAAATATAAGGTGCCATCTTAGGGTTGTAAATATATCTTAATGTTTTTTTTTTTTTTTTTTTTTTAATTAGTTTGCTGGTGAAATATTATAAAAATATTATTATTTTTTTCATTTTTTTTTCAATTTTTAATAAATTTAATTTATTATATATATTAGATAATGATGATTAGTTTTCACTAAAATCAATATGGGCTATTAGATCTTAAGAAGGTAATAGACTAGTAATTGCTCCAAAAAAGTGCAAAGGTACATCGATAGGATTGTTAAATTGGAAAAAATTCATAACAAACATAAATCACTTGAAAACCAGGCCACAAATGCCATACTATAGCTGAAAGATTTGCACATTTCGAAAGGGGAATGTCACAAGACAAAAGACAAGTGAGTACAATTCAAATTTAAATAATGGCGGTAACAATTTTATCTACTAAATATGGCTTCATTTTCTTGCAAGCAGAGACTGAGCACTTCTTACCAATTCATTGTGAGGCACCTTCATTTGTTGAGCATTCAATAGAGCAAGAAAATTCTTGTGATTGGAATTAAGGATAGGTTGGATAGATCTGTGATGCAATAACTAAATTGAACAATTAAAACATGACTCTTATAAGGTGTACTCACCATAAACATGACCAACTAGTAGGGCCTAGAGCTAATAAGCTATCCATGACTCTTATAATATGAAGACATAACAAATATGACCATGTAGTAGAGCCTCTAGATTGTTGGCTAAGTATGATGTTTATGGAAATCATAATCCATAATTGCTAATGAGAAACTGGGTGCAAGTTTTGAATCACTGCTAATGAATGAGATATAAAACATTTGTTGCAAATCATTTCATGTTGAAAAATGTCTTCCAGGTGGGTGGTATCCCTTCAAGCTAGATCTGGGGTTCTTAATCTATTCTTTAACATGCCCACTTGATGTGTTGCAAAGACTATGTGAAGTGATACATAGATTACATGTGATGCCTAAGCTATTGAGGTTTAAAATCAAAGTTCAAGCAATTGGTTCTTGTAGAGAAAATTTGGTCATCCCCGAAGGCTCCATGCAAAAGATAGTGAAACTTTTATGCAACTTTGTAAGATCCTTTCTGATGACATTTTTTTCAAAACAAGTGTAGATGCCAAGCGGAAAATGATCTCCTGTAAAGAATATAGAATGAACGTGATAATAAAAGTAAAGTATGATAAATCAATTATCAGTTGAATAGAGCAACAAGTTTTCTAACTTAACAGAGTAACAAAAAATTCCTTCAAAATTTCATCAAATTAGTTACATCAAGTTCACAATCTAGAGAAGGCATTATTTGAGGAATTTCAAGATAGGTCAGATCTTCTAAAACTGGATTTATGCAGATTGCCACATTATTATTGTTCCAAGCTTTACAATCTTTGCTGGTAAATGAAGAGGCAAAGAAGACTCATTACTCCACCTATATTTGTCCAATGGTTGTACCAAGCTACCAATGCACATCCCTACTATGCAACCTTAGGAAATGAGACAATGGTTTAGGTCCTAACGGGGACACATTAGTGCATTGACGACGTAAATGTGTAATAGTTTGAGGGCCATAAGTCGTTTCTATGGAATGAACAAAAATATAATTATCCTTACCATGTTTAGGTATGCTATTGCATGCTCAACTGCCATGGGATATGACAATAACACTCGTGAAATATTTAATCAAATGTCACCAACACAGAGCAGTGATTTCAACAATGTAAACTTTGAAACGGGAACTGATAGTTACCCGTTTTGTAGAGGTGGCAAAAAAATGACCCGATTTTCAAAAGTGGTGATGCAGAATACACATGTTTTTTTTAGAACATGGTTTTTGGAACTTTAATTTTTTTCATGTGCATTAAGTTTTAGAATGGTAGTGAATGGTAGTGATTTTCATCCTGATTTTAAAAAGTGAGTATTCTGCATCACACCCTTTTTTTAAAAGACCTATTTTTTGACTTTAAATTTTCTAGTGTGTGAAATGTAAAAAATTATTTTCTAAATTTGATAGTTTTTGAAGTCGTCATTGTATTCATATTTTCTTGTTCTCTATCTTAATTTTTTTTTTTTAGTGGGCTTTTTATTGTTTTGCGTTTTTAAATTAGAAAGTCGATAGTTTGAATTTTAGATAATCTACATATTTAGACATCCTTAATTAATTTTTCAATCCACATGAAATAATTGTTTCTAAAAAACAACATTTTTTAACAATGGACATAAAAATAACCATTTTTAACATAAATATAACAAAAAAACTAAACGTTTTGATAATTTTTTGCTAGAATTAACATGTCAAAATCACAATTTTTATACAAAAATATTAACTAAAAATGGTCAAATAATAGTTTTTTTTATGAATTTCATGTCAAAAAAATAATAATAACAACTTTTTTTTTCAAAAAATAATAATTAACTTAAAAATCAATGCGAAAATGACAGTTGTGCTCTCTCCTTTGTAGATGAATCAAAATGTCCTAAATGTGCCATTGATTCCTTTGAAAATCATTCATAAAAGAAATAATTTCATTTCGGTCATCACATTTGTCATCACATTTGTCTGGGGTTTGTAAGGTTCACAGAAGAATTTAAGTGGGCCCATACTCCATGCAGGAAGATGCTACCCCATGTCATAATCTGTGTATAAATAAACAATTCATACATCATTCGTAACATCATATTTTGATATTGTGATAAACTTTTTAACTTATAGAACCCATTTCTCTCTTGTTCATATGTTTACCTTTTATCTCTCTTTCATAAGTATGCCTATTGATATGATTTCCTCTTAAATAATGTTGTAATAGATTTGAGGTGCCATGCTCGAAAGTTTTCATAACCTAACTATAATTTCAATACCTCTAAATCATGATTCATAATATTAACATAGTATAAAATCTAATGCTAAATTATATTACTTAAATGCAAAATGATATATTTATTAGAAACAAGGATGATAAAATGACAAGATTGATTATAATAAGTTACTTAAAAATAATGTGCAACTATGTAACAATAATAGGTGCGACAAAACATAATGATGCTATTATGATGTTTTATGAACACTAAAATGACTATTGATGCCTTAAAAAAAAATGTGGCACTTTCAAATTGAAAAATATTAAATATATATATAAAAATAAAATTTACAAGAATATTAAAAAGATATATAAAAATAAACCTTACAAGAAGCACCAACTTATATGAAAAAAATGTAAAATTGAAAAAAACAAAAAAATATAAAATTAAGAAAAATACATGTAGATGTTAACTATTTAATACTTCTGAAGACAAAAGTCATAAAATTAACGACATATTAATACAAAAGCTCTAATAACAATCCATATTGGTGCAAAAGCATTATAAAAATAAAAATAAAAATTCATAATTTAATAAAAAAACATAACTTTCTTTTTTTCCCTTAGGATCGAAGATCAAAGTTAAAGGGAAAAAAGGATCATCGAAGATGCATCCTAAGGATGCCAGCCTAAAGAAGCATCCTAAGAAAAAAGCGGGCCCCATCCTTCATGAGGCATTGCATCCTAAGATTACGAGTCTGTTTCCCATAATCTATCATCGCAAATCTGCCCATCCCACTAGTTATTAATATAGCTGCCGCATTAAACTTTTCGGTTAACAATTGTTAGGTCCACATCATTTTCTTTACTCTGTAATTAACGCATCATTTTGTTGCTCGATAATTGCCTTTTTTCGCAGTGTTGGTTTTTGTCAATATATGCAGTAGCCACAGATATTGTCTTATTAAGAAGTATGCAATTTCGGTTTCGTTAAATGTTATTCTCTATTTGCCTCCTTTTCACCGTTTCTTTGCTTTAGGCACCGGCATCTTTTCTATACATGCCCATAATACATAAGTTTGAGATGAGATTTTCTAAATGAAGTATATGTTTGTGCAGGTGCGGTTCCGTATTCAAAGGGATTGCTTGCCGCTTTCTGAAGACATATTCAAGAAAGCAATCAAAGATAACTATGATGGGAAGAACAAGTTTCGGTTTGAACTCAATCCTCAACAGGTATCATCTATCTATTAATTATTTGTAATGAAACTGCTCGACATATTTATTTGATGGCTTCTTTAATTAGGACAATTATTTGTTTTACAGGTGAAAAAGCTTACGGAGCTCTTTAATTCTCGCCCTGAAATTCCCCGCATTCCTTTGGAGGCTCCCCCTCTTGAACCTAGAGTTCAAGTTGACCTTCAGCGTTCTAGGGAGCTTCAATTCAGGGAGGAGATGATGAGGGAGGAAATGCTTAGAGAGGAACTGCGTCGAGAGGAACTACGTCGAGAGGAGCTCCTAAGAGAGGAACTGCGCAGAGAGGAATTATGCAGAGAGGAACTGCGTCGAGAAGAATTGCGCCGAGAGGAATTGGTGAGAGAAGATATGCTACGCTATCAGGAGGAAGCCAGACGTGCAGCACGTACTGATTATGTTCCTCAGGCTCCTTTAACTGGATATGGTGTTGATCCTGCTATACCTGAGAGGGAGCTGTTACGATATGGAGGTGGAAGGGATTATATTCCTCAGGCTCCTCTTCAAGCTCAAGATCCATATGCGAGTCTACGAGCTCAAGATCCATATGGTAGTCTATTACCAAAGCAACCTGAGTTAGATTATCAGAGCCGGGTTGATCCAAGCATTGGATCTTTAAATCGTCAAAGGTTGGAGGCGGATTATCGAAAGCCGATAGGTGATGTGCCAACTGAAAGCTACTATGCGGACCCTCTTCTCGCGCCGCCGCTGCGCAGCGCCACCCCCGGGCCGCCACGCCCCGCCCGACCCGGCGGCGGGTCGATTCCCGGAATTGACCCGCCGCTGGGTCGGGCGGGGCGGGGCGGCCCGGGGGTGGCGCTGCGCGGCGGGAATCGACCCGCCGCCGGGTCGGGCGGGGCGGGGCGGCCCGGGGGTGGCGCTGCGCGGCGGGAATCGACCCGCCGCCGGGTCGGGCGGGGCGGGGCGGCCCGGGGGTGGCGCTGCGCGGCGGGAATCGACCCGCCGCCGGGTCGGGCGGGGCGGGGCGGCCCGGGGGTGGCGCTGCGCGGCGGGAATCGACCCGCCGCCGGGTCGGGCGGGGCGGGGTGGCCCGGGGGTGGCGCTGCGCGGCGGGAATCGACCCGCCGCCGGGTCGGGCGGGGCGGGGCGGCCCGGGGGTGGCGCTGCGCGGCGGGAATCGACCCGCCGCCGGGTCGGGCGGGGCGGGGCGGCCCGGGGGTGGCGCTGCGCGGCGGCGGTGCCACGCAGCGCCACCCCCGGGCCGCCCCGCCCCGCCCGACCCGGCGGCGGGTCGATTCCACATGATTTGATTACACATGATCTGATTACTTTTAAATATTAAAGTGAATTTTGTTTTAAAACGTATCTCTATCATGAAAATTAGGTATTTTTGAACATTAAAGTTATATCTACTATGACAAAGATATATTTATCCTGAAATAGCCCAAGTGGAGTCGTGAAAAAACATCTATTTGTAGAATAAACCAATGGAGTTTCATCGCTAATGTATTAAATTCGATTAGTCGAAAAAGATAAATTTAATTTTTTTAAGTTTTAAAATAATTTTGCATTTTATATAAACCATATATATATTTTAGTTTTTTAGAAATTATTGAAACAATATTTCTATTACGAAACTTAATATATAAGAATTGAATCTGAATATTAATGGGTCAAATTTAATTATTGTTACAATAATAATAATATTAATAATAAAGTTATAATATAGTTAATTTTTATAATTTTGGTGATGTGAGATGTATCACGAGATAAGTGTTTTGGTGCCTAAGGAAACAAGATACTACTTTTTGTTTTTATGATATAAATGTAATTTCATGAATGTGTTTTCCATTTATACATAACACTTGAATAAATTGTTAATTTTATTATTTAATTTTAAAATAGGTTTGTAACAACATTAATCAATGAAATTGTATTTACTCAAATTGAAAATTTATTTGGTGCCTCTTTACTAAATCAAGAGTTCACTTCAAACCTTTGCTCTCTAATCCCTCAATCCAATGTAGAACAATGGATAAGAATACAATAGCCAACCACAATCACAAACTACCAACTATAGCCAACCACAATCACACACTACCAACATGTCATTGCTATTTTTTACTTCTTTTCACCTTTCTTTAATTATAAAAATCCAATCAACAAAGTAAAGTTCCAATTAAGTGTGTCTATCCTCCTCTTCTTCTTCTTTCTTTTTGGTCGACATTTATCAACGTAGGCTTCTCTATCATATGACCTATCCCTATCAACCTAGATTTCTCTATCAAATGACCTATTCCTCTACCCATTGTTTTGATGTTGGTTCATGTTATATGATAAATACTTTGGGCATGTCTCTTGCATCTTGCATGATACACAAACTTGCATCTTGATTCCGGGAATTGACTCGCCGCCAGGTCGGGCGGGGCGGGGCGGCCGGGGGTGGCGAGGGAGGGCGGGGTGGGCCAGGAGGGGGAGGGAGGGGGGTGGGGCGGCCCGAGAGGGGGGGGGCGGGGGGGGGGGGGAGGGGGAGGGAGGGGGGTGGGGCGGCCTGGGGGGGGGGGGAGGGGGAGGGAGGGGGCGGCCCAAAATGATATTCTACCAGAAACATTAATGTGTTTTTTCCTTAAAATTTAACTTTGTTTGAGACATAAAAAATTGGTTTTATTAGCATTTTTTAAAAAGTATGAAAATTGACCCTAAAAAAAAAATCATTATTCCAGTATCAACACTTTCGTTCTGAAGCTATATTTTGCAGGAAAATTTCGTAGAAAATTTCGTAGTCACTGCCATTTTTAAAACAGCCGCAAAATTGACACCTAAAAAAAAAAATCATTATTCCAGTATCAACACTTTCGTTCTAAAGCTATATTTTGCAGGAAAATTTCGTAGAAAATTTCGTAGTCACTGCCATTTTTAAAACAGCCGCAAAATTGACACCTAAAAAAAAAACATCGTTCCAGTATACACACTTTTCGTTTTGAGCACCGTTTTTGTGGTTTTTTTGGGGTTTTTGGGCCAGAGTTCCCGTTTTGAGTTTATAGTTCCCGTTTCAAAGTTTACATTGTTTTTCAATGATTGAAGAACCTTATTTAGATCTTCAAGCATGATTAAAGCAAGGAACAAGTCCATCATTGCAAAAGGCTTTACATGCTCAACATAATAAAGAAATGATGCATTGAATAAATTGATTTGCTCCCAGCACTATTTACCAAAGGAAACAAAGTGGAAATAATAAAACCAGTAGAAAACCAGAAATTAAAACCTAGCAATAAAGTAAGATTCTCTGAAATATTTAAAAAAAATCACCAACATAGAGCAATGATTTCAACGATCTCCTATAAAGAATCTACTGTATGAACTTGATAATAAAATAAAGTATGAAAGTAAGATTTTATGAAAATATTTAAAAAAAAAATCACCAACATAAAGAAAAGATTTCAGTGATCTCCTATAAAGAATCTACGGTATGAACCCGATAGTAAAATTAAGTATGATAAATAAATAATCAGTTGAACATAACAACAAGTTTGTTAGCGTAATAGAGTAACATTAAATTGCTTCAAAGCTTCATCAAATTAGTTAGATTATTCAATAGTCAAATAAGGGAAAGTATGATTGGGTGGTTGATTCTCAAGAATACCCTAGCACATATAGACTGATAGACTTTAACATACACAACTTTTATATGGTTGTTACATGACGTAGAAGGCATTCTTCGTGAAGCATCAATACTCTGCAATAATGGTTTTGCATTGATATTTTCAAACCTGATTTTGATGTGATCATTCATCAGATGTATAAAGGAAAGTTGAAAAGAGTTATTATCTCCTTTGGTTATGCCTTCCTCTCATATTTCTTAGTTTAAATTCATGAGCCAATCTAATGCTTGATCTTATAAAGAGGTTACTTACCTATCTATTCCTCTTAAACTTGTGCTCCAGGATTTAAAGGAGCTAGGAAATAAACATATAGGTAAAATTGCAATAAGGTTGAACTTGCTAAAATAGAATATAGTCCAGCTTCCAGGCAAGACTTTTTCACACGACCACGTTGAAGTGACAAGGGACTTGCGTGAAACTTTGCAAATGTACAAAGCTTGGTGCAAGACCTTGAGAGAATATGGCTATGAAAAACCATGATTTTGACCATAAATAATGAGAATTTTCATATTTTGACGTTGTAAAAGAATTCTTAGGCCATCAAAGTTTGTAATTCCTAAATTGTGTCAAAGACTTTGTCGGAGTGGGGACACATGAATGCATTAACGATGTAAATGTGTAATAGTTTGAGGTCCATATGTCATTTCTATGAAAAGAAGAAAAAATTGAATCATCCTTATGATGTTTAGGTATGGTATTGCATGCTCAACTACCGTGGGATATGAAATAACACTCGTGAAATATTTAATCAACGATCACCAACACAGAGCAATGACTTCAATGATCAGGGGACCTTAACTAGATCTTCAAGCATGATTAAAGCAAGGAACAAGTCCATCATTGCAAAAGGATTTATGTGCTCAACATAACAAAGAAATGATGCATTGAATAAATTGATTTTCTCCTAACACTATTTAGCATAGGAAACAAAGTGTAAATAATAAAACAAGTAGAAAACCAAAAATTTAAGCCTAGCAATAAGTAAGATTCTCTGAAAACATTTAAAAAAAATCACCAACACACAACAATGATTTCAATGATATCCTGTAAATAATCTACGGTATGAACCTAATAATAAGATTAAGTATGATAAATCAATTATTAGTTGAACAAAGCAACAAGTTTGTTAGCTTAATAGAGTAACACAAAATTGCTTCAAAGGTTCATCAAATTAGTTAGCTTATTCAACAATCAAATAGGGAAAAGTGTGATTGGGTGGCTGATTCTCAAGAACACCCTAGCACATATAGACAGATAGACTTCAACATACAAAACTTTTAGATGGTTTTTACATGACCTAGAAGGAATTCTTCGTGAAGCATCAATAGTCTGCAGTAATGGTTCTGCATGGATATTTTCAGACACGATTTTGATGTGATCATTCATCAGATGTATAAAGGAGAGTTGAAAAGAGTTGTTATCTCCTTCTTGGTTATGCCTTCCTCTCATATCGATTAATTTAAATGCATGAGCCAATCTAATGCTCGACCTTATAGAGAGGCTACTTACCTATTTTTATCTACTTAGGTATTTTTCTCCACATAAACTTGTGCTCTAGGCCTTAAAGGAGCTAGGACATAAACACATAGGTAAAATTGTAATGAGGTTGAAATTTTCTAAAATAAAATATAGTCCAACCTCCATGTAAGACTTTTTCGCATGACCACGTTGAAGTGACAAAACTTTGCAAATGCACAAAGCTAGGTGACAGACCTTGAGAGAATATGGCTATGAAAAACTACGATTTTGACCATAAATAATGCAATTTTGCATATTTTGATGTTGTAAAAGAATTCTTATGGATCCATTCCCATAAAAGACTATAATTCCTACTGTGTGTCAAATCTCTATTGGAGTGGGGACACATTAACGCATTGATGACGTAAATGTGTAACAGTTTGAGGGCCATAAGTTGTTTCTATGAAAAGAAGAAAAAAATTAAATTATCCTTACCATGTTTAGGTATGCTATTGCATGCTCAATTGCCATGGGTTATGACAATAACACTCGTGAAATATTTAATCAAATGTCACCAACACAGAGCAATAATTTCAATGATTGAAGAAACTTATCCAAATCTTCAAGCATGATTAAAGCATGGAACAAGTCCATCATTGCAAAAGGCTTTACCTGCTCAACATAATAAAGAAATGATGCATTGGCTAAATTGATTTGCTCCTAGCACTATTTACCATAGAAAAAAAAAGTGGAAATAACAAAACCAAGAAACAAAAATTAAAACCTAGCAATAAAGTAACATTCTCTAAAAACATTTAAAAAAATCACCAACACAGAGCAGTGATTTCAATGATCTACTGTAAAGAATCTACGTATGAACCTGATAATAAAATTAAGTATGATAGATAAATGACCAGTTGAACAAAGCAACAAGTCTGTTAGCTTAACATAGTAACATAAAATTGCTTCAAAGGTTCATCAAATCAGTTAGCTTATTCAACAGTCAAATAGGGGGAAGTATGATTGGGTGGCTGAATCTCAAGAATACCCTAGCACATATAGATAAATATAATTCAACATACATAACTTTTAGATGGTTGTTACATGACCTAGAAGGCATTCTTCATGAATCATCAATAGTTTGCAGTAATGGTTCTGCATGGATATTTTCATAACTAATTTTGATGTGATCATTCATTAGATGTATAAAGGAAAGTTGAAAAGATTTTTCATCTCCTTCTTCGTTATGACTTCCTCTCACATCGCTTAGCTTAAATTCATGAGCCAATCTAACGATTGATCTTATAGAGAGGTTACTTACCTATTCTATTCCACGTAAAATTGTGCTCCAAGCTTTAAAGGAGATAGGAAATGAACCTATAGGTAAAATTGTAATGAGGTTGAACTTTGCTAAAATAAAATATAGTCCAACCTCCAAGCAATAATTTTTTGCATGACCATGTTGAAGTGACAAGGGACCTGCATGAAACTTTGCAAATGTACAAAGCTCGGCGCAGGACCTTGAGAGAATATGGCTATGAAAAACCATGATTTTGAACATGAGTAATGCAACTTGGCATATTCTGATGTTGTAAAAAAATTCTTAGGGTTCCATTCCCATAAAAGCTTGTAATTCCTATAGTGTGTCAAATGTTAGATGATCCAAAATACATAAACTATAGTTTAATTATTTAGAGTCTACTATTCAATTATCCAAAATTTTAATTAAATATTAGAGACATTTTAGAATAGCTAATTGTTGTAAAAGATATGACATCTAGAAAGGTGTTGTTTCTAAGGAACTAATTTAGGACAATAGTTAGGAGAGTTGTTATGATAACATTAAATGTAAATGGACACTTGTAAATGAAATAAGTGACGCATAACAAAATTAGTTTAGGACACAAGCTTATTTAAAGCTTATTTCTCTTCTCTTGCAAGAGGTTAGACACGATCACTCAACACTCTTGCAAGTGGAGAGAAACAAGCTTTATATAGACATGTGTCCTAAAGTAATTTGGTTATGGATCAACTATTTCATTTACAAGTGTCTATTTACATTTAATGCTCTCATAAAAACACTCCTAACTATTTTCCTAAATTAGTTCCCAAGAAACGACACCTTTCTAGATGTCATATATTTGACAACAAAAAATGTCTCCAGTATTTAATTAAATATTCTAGATAATTGAATATTAGACTCTAAATAATTAAACTATAGTTTATGTATTTTGGATCATCTAACATTCCCCCCTTTGATTACAACATATAAAACTCTCTTCCTGGAACTTAGTAAACTTGATCCTGCCATGTGGTTTTGTGAAAATATATGAGATCTGATCTTCTGAAGGAAAATATACTAGTTTGATGACGTCCTTTGTGATGAGTGTCATGATGTAATGATACTTTGTGTCCACATGTTTTGTTTTGGAATGGAAAACTGGATTTTTGGCAAGTTTTATGGTTGGCTGACTGTTGATGAATAAAGATGTGGCTTCTGCTTGAGGAATGCCTAAATCCTACAAAACTCTGTGCAACCAAACAATTTCACATGTTGCTTCCCATGTTGATATATATTTTGCTTTCGCTGAAGAATTGGCGACCGTAACTTGCTTCTTGCAACTCCAAGAAACTGCACTTGTCCCAATGCTAATTAAATAAGCTGATGTTGATGCCTGATCATCAATACTTCCAACAAAATCTGCATCTGAATATCTGCCAAGTACAAATTTCTTAGTCTTTTTGTAAAGAAGACCAAAATATTTCATCCCTTGGATATATCTAAGGACCCTTTTTGATGCATTCCAGTGGCTTTCCATTGGTTCATGCATAAAGCGTGATAAAATACTGGCTGCATAATATAAGTCTGGACAAGTGGTTGTCAGATAGATCAAGCTTCCAATCAACTGTCTATAAATAGTACTATTTACCAATTCCCCCCTTCAAATTTTGAAAGTTTTAAGTTTTGTTCCATTGTGGTTAGAATGAACTTGCAATTTTGCAGTCCAAATCTTTGAAGAAGTTCAGATGCATACTTGCTTTTACAAATGAAAATATTGTTTGGATGTTGGAATACTTTAACTCCCAGATAATAGTGAACTAATACCAAATCAGTCATCTTAAATCCATCTTGCAACTCCTTTACCTACAAAATATGATCAGTATTGTTCCCAATAATGATCAAGTCATCCACATACATAACTAGAATCACTAGATTTTTACCCTGTTGGCACACATATAAAGTGTCATCAGATTCACTTTGCTTAAAGCCAACCTAGTGAAGGTACTCGTCTATTTTTCATACCGAGCTCGTGGATCTTGTTTCAATCCATATAAAACCTTAATCAATTTTCATACTTTGTGTTCCTTCCATTCAATCTCAAAACCTGGAGGTTGAGTCATATATACTTCTTCTTGCAAGTCCCCATTGAGGAAGGCACTTTTAATATCCATCTCATGGACTTTCCATCATTTTTGAGTTGTTAATGAAAGTTCTAATATGATGGTGTTCCATTTTGCTGTAGGTGAAAAAGTTTCCTCATAGTTGATTCCTTCTTATTGTGCAAAACCTTTAGCAACAAGCCTTGCCTTGTACTTGTCAATGTCTCCATCTCGCTAATACTTAATTTTGTAAACCCATTTGCATCTGATGGGTTTCATATTTTTAGGACAACCAAAAAGTTTCCAAGTGTCGTTTTCCAACATTGCCTTATATTCTTCAACCATTTCCTTTTCCATTCTATGTGTTTTACTGCCTCCTTTTATGTGGAGGGCTCAATAAAAACATTTGTTATTAAGGTAAAATTTTCTTCATTTCTTTGTGAATTTTGTGTTCTTGTTTTATTTTCTTCATCTGGCTTGACATCCTTTAAAAGTTGAATGACCCATTTAGGTAGTTGATGTTCACTTGTTTATGGATCTAAATAATCACTATCATTATAAAGTGGATTGATATAAAAAGATGTTGTTCAATCATCTGAAGGTTAAGGGGGTGGAGAGTCACTATCAGATGAACTGTTGCTAGAAGACTCAGATGATTTTCTAGAAGATCCAGGTGGTCTAGATGAAGTAGGTGAGATGGATGAACCATTTTCTAATGAAGGAAATTCAATATCATACCAATGTTGTGTTCTTGGTTGATTTTACTTTTTGCTTTTCTTTTTGTCTCCGCTAATTTCCAATTTCTGTAGAAGACTTTCTATCTTTGTGGCACTTTTGCTTTCTGTTTCATCAAATATAACATCCCCACTGACAATAAACTTTCCATTGAACATAAGACGATATCCCTTCTTTTCATCAGAATACCTAATCAATGTACACTTCAAACTTTGTGAATTTGCCTAGTCCAACTCGCAGAGGAACCCATATCGGTGTCATTAATTGAGATTCTTTAGCATTTATTTCTATGTTCAAAAATAAGAGAGAGAAGTATTCCTAGATCACCATAGTTATGTTGACTTAACAAGTCAAGAAGGTTGGTAGTATGACAAATATTTCGAAATTTAGAATGGACATGAGTAAAAGCTCGACAATCCAAGAGAAAGTGTCTTTCATCTTCAACTCTCTTAGTATCACATAGGTGATAGACTCTTTCATCCTATGGCATTTTCGGAATGGACCAACTTTAAGTTTCACTTCAAGCTCATGAGAATTAATTCTTATCTTAGTAATGTTCATTTTCTTCTTCACACTAGTCAAGACAAATAGATAATTCTAGTTTTCAAGATTAGGGTTGATCACCTCCTTATAATATATAGTTTCCTTTTCCCCTCTATCTCTTTATCGCCCCACAACTGTCCTTAAATTTGGAAGTAGTAATATTTTTAATATTATAATTATGCTTCAAGATGATCTCCTCCTTTATCCCCCCAATGGTCTAGTTAAGAGTGGGCATCCTTATGCCATCCTCTTGAGCTGAAGGTGGGGGTTTTGGCTATAGTTAGAAGCAATTTGGGAAACCTCTTGGCATCCATATTGAATAACATGTCATACCTAGTCATAGCCATTTTTTCAATGGGAGAAAGGATAATTTTAATCGAGGATAAGGTAGGGAGTATTTCTTTAAATATTGACGTTGTAGGTTATAAATTGTTTTTGGATTTGCTCAATCTTCCTCTATGACTCTCTAGAAATACAATAACTCCAAACTACACACAATATATATCTTTATTATCTTAACATAAGAAAATATATTCAAAACAACTATTTTTTAAAGTTACATTGATCTCTACGCAAAATATTGTAAGTAAGTTGCATTACTTTATTTTAAAATTTTAATATTATAAGTAGGTTTAGTATTAATTTTTATTTTTTTAATAAAATTATAATTTCTGAATTCAGAGTTCCATGATCCATATTATGAATATTGAGAGATCTTTAGGTAAAAATAGCATAAAGAAACTATAAGTCAATGCATTTGGAACCAGCTAGTGTTGTTCATCTTCAGGACAAGATGAAAAAACCAGATCATGGCATTCGATTAAATAGATGAAGAGAGATGTTTTCTAGCCATTAGAATATAACAACTAGTTTTGACTAAAAAATTATCATTAATTAATAAACAATTTTTTTAATTAAAAACTAAGTAATATACCTAAATTAATTGTAAATAAAGAATTAAATTAATTTTATTATTATTATTATTTTAATCAAAACAAAGGTCAGTAATAATAAGGTCAAACTTAATTATTCTAAACAATAAAACTGAAAAATAGTAATAAGAAAATGGAAAAAATAAAAATAAAATAAATAAATAAACAAATAAAAAATAATAAGGTCAAATTTAACTATTCTAAACAATAAAACTAAAAATAGTAATAAGAAAATGAAAAATAAAATAAATAAAAAATAATAAATTAATCCAATTTTATTACTTAAATAAAAATAATAATATGGTCAAACCAAAAAATAAAATAAAAATAAATAAATAAATAGTAAATAAATACGAAATAAAGGAATACCAGAAATTCTGATTAAAATAAATATTATAAAAACTTAGGAATACAGGTTAGCTATCCAACATCTAATAATACTCCAACCATTGTTTCTATTTAGTTTGATAGGTCTCCTTTCAATTTCCAAGGCCTCCCTAAAATTACGGTGATGAAATCCTTTCAATGATCTTTTGTTACCTCTTCTTTCATTCCATCTTTTATTTGGAGCTTCTCCTTTCTGTTTATTCTGCTGGTAACAGATTCTAGCCTTGCGGATAGCTTCATCCATCGTCCTAGGATTGTCAAACTCGATCCTTTCTCTTATATAGAGGTAAACTACTAACAAATCTTTGCACCTTGGCTTTCTCTTCCTTAATATAGGGCACATAGCGAAGCAGGGAGGTAAAACGGTTGATAAACTCGTCCATAGTCTGCTGTCCCAACCGTAAATCGTGGAATTCCCTTGCTTTTTCATCATAGAAGCGCTCAGTTAGATATCTTTCTTTGAAGTATTTCTGAAACTTCTCCCAAGTTAGCCTCTTCAATGTAGATGTGATGGTTTGTCTTTTCTGCATATTCTGCCAAAGCGGAGGAGTGAGACCCTCCATATTTGATGTCAGCTGCGTGCTCAAGAATCCTTTGATTAATTGAGCGGATAGTTTTTTTTAGGACAATTTTTCTCAAGCCCTGATTTTAAAAAATCATAAGTTGTTTAATTTACAAAAATCTAGTGCCTCAAGCGTTTTTTACGGTGTTGAATTAAATTATGCATTTCGAAGTGCATTTTAAACAACAAGAAATCATAATCTCTTTGGAAATTGTATTGCATGATTTCAATTCGAAAATAATTTTTTTGGTCAATTCCGTGAGATTATGATTTCTTGTTGTTTAAAATGCACTTTTGAATGCATAAATGGATTCAACACCCTAAAAAATGCCTAAAACACTCAATTTTTGCAAATTATACAACTTAAACCTATAAATTTTAAAAATATATATTAGGTTTTGAGAAAAAATGATGAAAAAAATGCTCGAAAACTACCATTCAATTATTAGTCATCGTAATAATAAAAACTTAAAAAAAATAAAAAATTTGTTTGTTTGTTTTTTTTAAATTGAAATATTAAGGCCTAGTCTAACTTATAGACGAAATGACCTTTTTCATGACATTTTTTTTGGTTAATTTTAACTAAAATTCAACATATATTTTAAAAAACTTGAGTTTAAGTTTTTCAATCTGTAAAATTCGAGTGCCCTCGAGGTTTTTCGGGGAGCTAAATCCATTTATGCATTCAAAAATGTGTTTTAAGTAACAAAAAGTCACATTCTTGCTTGAAATTGTATGAGCGTATTCCGGTGAAAAAGACTATTTCATCTATAAGTTAGACTATTCCAAATATTAATCTTCAACCAAAAATTAATTTCAATAATCTATTTCCTTTTTTCAAAATATTAAAGTCTTTTAGAACATTTTAGTTTTAAAAATATAATTATTATTTTTTCTGGGTGGTGGAATTCTAACTATGCAATCCATACATATTCTTTATGTATATTTTGAATGATAAAGAATATTTTATAAGTTATGGTACTGTCAAACCAAACACTGTAAGGAAATTTCACTACCCTATGAGTGGAATTCAAGTTTTCTTTCGGTATAAAAAATTATGTTAATTTCTAATAGAATATTATTATGTTAATTTTTAATTGAATATTATAAAGAAGTTAAGTTTATTTTAGTTTAGTTTTGTTTAGTTTTGTTTTTTTTTTTCCAGTTTTTTAATGGAGTAGTTTTTAAGTGGGATTTTTTGGAGTTGTTTTTTTGGTGGATTTCTGACTGGAATTTGGTGAAATTTTGTGACCAAACCTTGATTTGTGTTGTTTAAACTAGTTTTTTTTTTATTGCATATATAGATTCAGCACCCTCAAAAACCCCAAGACACTTTGATTGTGAAGATTTCACTTGTCAAACTTGTAATTTCAATGAATCCTTGCCAAATTTTAAACAAATTAGATTGGAAAATAAACTGGAAAACTTTCCAAAAAATCACACTTAAAAACTACTAGATTTTTAATATCTTAAATGGATTCAATTTAAAAAAAAATTGTTATTTTCTTTTAGTAAAATTCATTGAAGTTCTAATATCATAGAATTATGTTATTTGTTAAATTTTTAGTCAAAATTAAATTGGAAGATTTATTCTTTCGAAGGCTTGTTATCCACATTTTTAATTAATTAATTAATGCTTCTTTTTAAATTAATTTATAATCTAATGTTTTAAATACAAAAGTTTATTAGATTTTTATTTTTCATCATATTTACATAATAACAAGAAACATATTTGAGAAATGTGCTTAATGGTAAGAATGTGATGATCGTCAAATTTTTTTGATACTCGTACATATTCAAATGCATAGCTGAATCATGAAAGTTCTACAAATTGTGAGATTACGGGGACAATTCTACAATGTACAAAATGAGAGTTGCCATTTAAATGTGAAAAGACCCAAGGGGTGGTGCAAGTGCAACTTCTATTGAGTTCCCAATATTTAAATCTCATTGCAAACTAAAGTTATATTAGTATATAATTTCTCAGATGTTTAGAGAACATAGGAAATTTGTAACTAAATACATCCCTGAATATTGTACACATGGGAAAGGGTTAAAGTTAAGGTTTCCTTTGCTTATTGTATTCTTTATGCTTGTTTTGATCTCTAGTATTTTTTTTCATTGGTTTATCTCTAGTATTGTTACTCGGATGTGAAGAAGGTATAGGGTTATTGGTAAGTTTGGAAAAGGAATGATGTCCATAATTATTATTATTATTATTATTTTTTTAACATAATCGGGTGCTGTTTTATATTCCAAAAAAAGGTTGAGGAGGCTGAACTCCTGTGTTACAAAGCTTTATGCTAGGAAAGCAAAGAGAGGAAATGCTGCGGGGAAGACAAAATTCCTCTTTGTTCCTGCCTTTTCTGACTTCTGAAAAACCTAGAAGGGTATAGATTCTAATGAACTGAAACAACAAAAAACAAGATTTACAAGGCATGTTGAGTCTATGTTGATGTGGCTAATCTGTCGAGCTGTAGATTCTTCGAGCTTATTATCAAAATCAATGTTCCTATTTTCCATCATAAACTTCAGGATTTCGATGGATTCCTGTGCGTGACTGCACTTGTTGGAGAGATCGTTGAACTGCTCTTGGAGTGAAGTGATTCTGTGCAGGAACAGGTTGAGATTAGCTTCATACTTGTCACTGGTGAGCCGGGTATGATTGTTGATCTTGGCATCCAGAATCTTCTGATGGGCACAAATTTGCTCCAACTTGGCCTGAAGGTCGGTGCAGTGGAAAAATCCTTCACTTTTTGCCATTGCTGTAGATTGAATTTGATGCTTGGAGCACTGTGGAGGCCGAGAAGCTGATTGATGTTGAAACTGCTTGAGTTGGATGCTCAAAGCAGGAACTTCTAAATCCACGAAGCAGGGAAGGGGAAGCGGAGACAGGAGGGGCGACTCAAAATGACACTGAGTACAATCAATAGACTCAGCAAGAGTAAAGAACTTAGAGCAAGAAGGCAGAATGGGCAAAAATAGGGAGGGTGACTCAGAGCGAGAAAGAGGGATGATAGGCTCGATTTCAACATGAGAAGAGGAGAAGGTGCGGGAATGAAGGGAGGAGGGGGCGTATAAGAAGGGAAGGATTAGCAGAGGGCCTGGCGAGGGAATGTAAGGAGAAGCAGAGGAAGGGAGATGAGGGAAATCATGGGAGAGGGAAGGACGAGACAGGGAGGGATGGGCGACAAGATGGAAATCGGCTGAGCGGATCATTGCCAGCGATTTGATGGGATATTCAAGATGATGCCGAATATCAAGATAGATTTTGGCAGAGGTGAGGATCTGAAAAATTCTTGATAAGGCGCAGATGTCAGAGTCATCAGAATTACTGCAGGTCAGATTGAGACAATAGTTGATTTTGGTCATGGGAGATGATGCTGAGATTCAACTGAGTTGCAAAGAAGATTACCCAAGGGTCTGCCGCAGGCTTTTATGGCATGGGAGTCGGCCTCCTTATTGAGGGTGCAGAGGACGTGGAAAAAGCACAGATCTGTCATTGATTGACCGAGAATTTGACAACGGCTAATGGTTTGTTGAAGAAGAACATTGGGAGACTTTCTATTATGAGCCATTAAACTGATGACTACAGCCGAGTCACCAAATATCATTGCTATATCTATACCAATTTTATGGAGCTGGACAAGCCCCTGATATAGAGCCAGAGCTTCAGCCCTATTATTGGAGATGGGGCCAAGCCCCCATTCATAGGTAACAATGCGTTCCCCATTGGCATTGAATATGACTCCTCCTGCCCCTGCAATTCCAAGGTTAGATTTGGAAGCACCATCAAAGAAGAGATAATATATGTTACAATTTCTGAGCCAAGTTGAGAACTTTTCTTCTTTTAATCTTATTTTCCAGTTGTGACTAGCATTGTTGAGCAGGTGGTTGGTGATATTCCTATTTTGGTTACTATTGTTTTTGTCTAGCAAATAAATAATGAAGTTTCGCTCTTCGACACAGAGGCCAGTGATATCTATATTCCTTTGGTTTTTGGTAGAGATAGTTTCTTGGGTGAGGCTCCTTGCCTTGTTGCAGAGTTTTCTTACGATTGTTTCCTTGTCTTTGAAGACTCTGTGGTTTCTAGCCAACCAAATGTTCCACAAAAGAGAATAGGGAAGGGTATTCCAGACCCTTTTAACTATATTGTTCTTCTTATGCTGCCATGGATATCTCTTCTTCCATAGTTGCAGAACTTCTCCTATGGAATTCTGATAGTTCCAAGGAATATGATCGGTGGAGGATATTTCTCTCCAACAGGTGGTAGCAAAAGGGCAGACAATGAAGAGATGTTGAATAGTTTCTTCAGCAACTTAACAATTAGGGCAACGGGAAGGGCCACTAATTCTTCGTTTTTGCATATTTTCAGAGGTGAGGATTTTCCCTTTAAGGAGAGTCCAAAGGAAAAATTTAATTTTGGGAAGGGCTTCAGATTTCCAGATAGTTTTCCAATGAGTCCAAATGGGCGTGGGATGATTACTGTTGCAAATGTGCTAGTGGGCAGCTTGAATTGTATAATTGGATCTAGATGGATCCCAGCGGAAGCCATCTAAATCATTTTTTTTTATAGGAGCTATGCTATGAAGATGGGCTTGGAGAACAGAGAAGCTTTCCTTGAGATCAATGGGAATGGCTGGAAAAGTCCAACCCGTCCATAATTGGGATTGGGGATCCCACTGGGAAATCTGATCCAGGTGCTGAATGCCTATGTTGTCAAGGAAGGAGAGGATTTGATCAGCTCCAACTTGGCTGTTGATAGGTTGTTGTCCCATAATTTTATCAGCTCCAATTTTAATATTAGCGCCTCCCTTGGGAACTTTAGATATGTTCTGAGCCATAAAGGGGATTGCTTTCTTGCACAATCTCCAAATTTTGGAGCAGTCTCTATTAGGAATGTCGTAGTCAAGGAGGTGCTGCCTTGGAAATTTAAATATTTAGCTTCCAACACCCTTTTCCACCAAGCAGAAAGGCCGGTGATAAGTCTCCAAGCAATCTTGCCACCAAATGCTAGATTAAGGAACTTGGGGGATCTGATTCCGAGGCCTCCTCGATCTTGGGTTTGAATGACCTGCTTCCAACTAACAAGATTGAACTTTTTTTTGTCATTTTTCCCTCCTTGCCAAAGAAATTGGCGGAGTATGATTTCCATTTTATGATCAAAGGAGGCAGGAGCTTGGAGGAGGGTGAATTGGTATAAGGGCAGAGAGGAAATACCTGATTTTAAGAGAACAAGGTGACTTGCAGGATTGAGCCAGATGGAACCCCATTACTGCACTTTCCTTTTCATTTTGTCTATTATAGTATCCCAAACTTCTGCCTTTAACGGACTTGCACTCATTGGCATGCCTAGATAAGTGAAATGAGTCCAATCATAATTGCAAGAAACTCCAAAGGTATTGGCAATATTGTGAAGGACTTGAGCTGAAGTATTCCATCCATAAATGCAGCTTTTCAACTGATTGACCATTCCTCCAGAGTATGGCATATATTTGTCCAGGAGATCTTTGAAGCGCCGAGATATTATATTGGAAGCTCCTCCAATTAGCAAAGTATCATCAGCAAATTGAAAGTGATTTATATTCCTTACCCCATTCCCATATTTAATGCCTGTGATGAGGCCAACCCTCTGATTGAAGTCCAAATATTTGCTAAAGGATTCAGCCATCAAAATGAAAAGATAAGGAAAGAGAGGGCACCCTTGTCTTAGACCTCGAGATGATTGGAATGCAGTTCCAGGTCTGCCATTAACAAGAGGAGAGATCTAGGGGCCAGAAATGCATGCTTTAATGAGGTTCAAAAAAGACACATTGAACCCCATTTTCTTTAGAACAACCATGAGGAAAGAGTGCCTTACTCTGTCGAAGGCATTAGCAAGATCTAGTTTAAGAATAAACCCTTTCTCTTTTCTAGACTGGCTTGAATGGATAGCTTCTTGGACAAGGAGGATAGAATCAGAAATTTGCCTATTGGCCAAGAAACCTCCTTGGTTTTCAGAAATGAGGGAAGGGAGGAGGGGTTTGAGGCGAGAAGCAAGGATTTTGGTCAGGATTTTGTAACAGGAGTTGCAAAGGGAGATGGGTCGAAAGCGAGCAAAGGAAGAGGGTTGATTTTCTTTGGGAATGAGGGTAAGGTGGGTGGCATTGGTGAAGCCTCCAATTTTGCCCTTTCATTGGGCCCATTTGATCATTTTGATTAGATCTTTTTATTATTATTCCCCAATAAGCTCTGAAGAAGCAGATTGGGAAACCATCTGGGCCTGGAGCTTTGTTAGGTTGGAGGGTCCAAATAGTTCTTCTTATTTCCTCCTCGTCGATCTCCTTGTTTAAATTGTCATTCACTTCCTTGCTGATCTCGTTAGGGAGTTATTGCTGTAGAAATTTTGAATAATATGACACTTATTCACAGAGATTATCCTGATTATACACTATTGTGGAATACATGCACAATACATAACCTCCTCTACGTTGATCATCAATTTAGCAGCATTAAAAACAATGAAACATCAATCGCATGCGCACATTAACATAGTATGTAACCCGGGGAAAGCATACAGCTGAAAACCCCACACTATCTGTATATTATAATGATAGAGAACATGTAACAATACATAGTACAATACTCCTCACAAGTACTCAGTACTATCTCCACCTGTTACACACAAACTAGCTCAGATCTGATGCCTCAAATCTCCTCCATTGTTTGCCTGCCTCCACTATGCAATCCTGCAAGGGAATCAATCACTCTGTGAAATCGAATTCCTTTGGTTATACTACGCAAGCCTCATGGGCAATCTCCATCCATGCATGTGCAAATCTCATGCACAACTATAGTCGCACTGTAGTCACAACTGATAGCAATCTCAACCTCTAAAACCTGTCTCCACTGAACTGTACATGCACTGAGTTAACTGATGTATTCTTCAGTTGCTTTATGAGTTAATAATTAGTGAATTAATTAATAATTAATTCACACAACTCATCACTAGTGTATTCTTTAGTTAGACTAAAATACAACTAGTTCTACCAAGTCAACTGAACACAACTCCATCAACTCCACAATCAACTCCACCAAACTCAACCACATGAGTTCTAACTGAAGTCCTGCATGCGATAGCTCAACCGACCCACAAGAAAAGCGTATTTCCTTCTGACAGCTGCATGTGCCACATCTGTAGCTCAAACTGAAGTGCTCCAAGAGCATAAGATAATGTTTATAGTCCAAATATTATTATGAGACAATAATATTCGACTGTTCTATTTTTAGCCTGGTAGTCTAAAAATAGAAACCTGCCCATATGTCTAAATATAGAAGTCCATCTATTTTTACCAACATGACCAATAATCCACAAATAACATCCTGTAACTCATAGACCATGATCCATATGTCTAAAAATAGACATAGTCTAAAAATAGACTTTGCGCCAAAAATAGCCTGCGGGCCCACTTAGTGAAGGCGACTTCTTTCCACTAAGCTCCATCATCTTGTTGCATTATCAACACTCCCTCTAAACAAGATATGGATTATCAGCAACCCCTATCCTGCCTCGGTGGTATTTGAATTTTCTCCTGGTGAGCGCCTTCGTCAAGATATCAGCATCCTGATCCTCCATTGGAATGTATGAAAGTAACATGACTCTCCGCTGCACACAATCTCTGATATGATGGTACCTGATGTCAATGTGCTTGGATCTATCATGAAATACTTGATTAGCCGAGAGTTTAATGCAAGTGAGAACCGAACAACCCAACCAGGATCTTCCTCATCCATATAGCCTCGCATGCAACCAAACTTGCTGCCATATACTTGGCCTCTGCTGAACTGAGTGCCACAGATCTCTGCTTCCTGCTGTACCAAGAAACCGCTGTCGACCCGATACTGAAGACCCCTCCAGATGTGCTCTTTCTGTCTGTTGGGCTCCCTGCCCAATCTGCATCCCTGAAGCCACATAGCTTCACCTCATCCTCCTGTCTGTACCACAATCCATATCCCAATGTGCCTCTCAGATAACGCAATACATGCTTGCCTGCCTTCTAGAAGAGCTTGGTTGGCTTAACCATAGCTTGTGAAATCTGGTTAACAGCATAGCATATACTGGGTCATGTATTGACCAGATACATAAGGACCCCACCAACTATCGATAAGCAATGGCATCCACTACTTCCGCTGAAGTAGCATCCTCCTTCCTCCAACCTCCAGGAAGAGGAGTATCAACAGGCTTGCAGCCATGCATTTTGAACTTCTCTAGTATCTCCCGAGCATACTTACCCTGAGAAACAAATAGTCCATCACTGCTCTGGCATATTTCTAATCCCAGGATATAATGAAGGAGGCCCAAGTCCTTCATCTCAAACTCCTTAGCAAGATCATCCTTGCATGAAAGTATCAACAACTCATCACCTGTTAGAATCAAATCATCTACATAAAGTACAATGATAAGCAACTTACCCTCCACCACAATTTGGTATAGGTTAGGATCCGCCTCACTCTTGGAGAATCCAAGTCCGGTGAAATAACTGTCTATCCATGTGTACCAAGCACGTGGTGCTTGTTTCAACCCATACAGTGCTCTCCTGAGCCTGCACACATGCGACTCGCTGCTGAAGATCTCGAAACCTTCGGGCTGCTCTATGTACACCTCCTCCTCAATGAATCCGTTGAGGAACGCAGTCTTCACATCCATCTGATGAATGTGCCACCCCATCTGCGCTGAGAGAGCAAGAATCATCCGTATGGAAGAATACCTTGCGACAGGTGCAAAGGTCTCCTTACAATCGATCCCCTCTATCTGTGAAAAGCCTCAGGCAATAAATCTTGCCTTGTACTTCTCCACACTCCCATCAGTTGCCTGCTTAACTTTGTAGATCCATCTCGAACCCACCATTGATTTCCCTTCCGGTCTTGGGACAATCTCCCATACACTGTTTCTGACAATCGAATCATACTCTTCCACCATGGCATCTACCCATGCGGGATCCTCCACAGCTTCCACGAAAGAGGATGGCTCAGTCACAACACATTTGCTCATAAGAGGCATGTATCCAGTGTACCGATCAGGTGATTGTCTCTGCTTGCGTTGAGCTGTAGGTGGTCCTACAACCTTCTCTGCATCTTGAGCCAGTCGCTCAGCTTCTCTCAAGCGCTTTCGCCCTCTGATGGTTGGCGTTGCATGAGTAGTCTCTTCCAATTCATGAACTTCGTCCTGTGGCTGATCCACGTCTTGAAGCTCATCCTTAGGAACTAATAGCTCCTCATCTGCATGCAAGTGTGGCTCCCTCTCAAGTGAACACTTCATGGCTTTCTCCTCCTGAAATTTTATATCCCATCACACAATAGCCTTGCCACTGTCTGGCAAATACACACGATAGTTGTGGGGCGTATCAGTGTACCCCACAAATATCCCAACCTCTGCGGTCGGCTCCAACTTCTTCCCGGCATCCTTCGTCACATGCATGTAAATATTAGCACCAAAAATCCTCAAATGAGAAATATCAGGCCTCTTACCAGAATAAGCCTCCTCGGGTGTACTCATGCCAAGTATCCTATGAGGACAATGGTTTTGCACATATATTGCAGTATTGCATGCTTCCGCCCACAAGTGAAGGGGTAGGCCCTGATCATGCAACATCGCTCATGCAACACCCACGATCATTCTGTTCTTCCGCTCAGCAACCCCGTTCTGCTGTGGGTTATGGGGAACTATGAGCTCTCTTCGAATCCCTTCTACACTGCAGAAATCCTTGAACTCGCCAGAGATGTATCACCACCATTGTCGCTCCTAAGAGCCTTCACCTTCTTCCTCGAATCCTTCTTGACCAGTGCTTTGAACTCACAGAACTTAGAGTATGTCTCACTCTTCTTCTGCATGAAGAAGATCCAGCACTTCCGAGAGAAATCATCAAAAAAGATCGCATAATACCTGTGTTTTGCTGTCGAAGCTACTGAGAAAGGTCCACACATGTCTGTGTGAATTCTCTCAAGGATCGTCGTGGCATGACTATCCTTCTCGTGAAAGGTGGCTTTCACAAACTTTCCCAAAGTACACCCCTTGCACTGATCTGACTACACAAGAGTGCCTTTAGGAAGCCCAGTAGTGATCTGCTACAGTATCTTCAAGGCTCCATGGTGAAGGTGACCCAATCTCCTGTGCCACAGCTCGCCGTCATCCCGGCTCACCAATCCTTCTGCTTTGCATGCCATTGCTGCGCAGCCATCTACATGCAACTGATAAAGGTTCCTCACTCGAACCCCTATCTTCCGGGTTTCTCCAGTTGTCTTACTGCGCAGGAAAGCCTTTCCCTTGCTGAAAACAACATCATATCCCTTGTCTTCTAACATCGCCACAGAGATAAGATTCTTCTTCAATCCTGGAACATGCATCACTTCCTTCAATACGAAGGGTTTACTAGACTCCCTCTCAAAGGAAATGGTATCGATACCGGTCGCACTATATCTACCATCATCGCCCATCTCGATGTGCACTCCAAGATCTTTCTCCTCCAGATCAGAAAACAAATCTTGATGTCCTGTCATGTGAAAAGACGCATCACTGTCCAAGAACCATACCGATCCCATCACACTTGATACCAAGCATGCGATCAACGAAAAATCAAGCTCAAACTGTGAGGCTAAGGCCTCTCCTGCTGCAGATCCAGCAGCTTGCTTATTTTTCTTCTTCTGCGGACAATTTGTGGCATAGTGTCCGTGCTGGTGACAGTGAAAGCACTTCACCTTGGACATGTCCTGCTTCTTGCCTTTCGCACCAGAATGAGAAGCTTTCTTGTTCTTCCCCTTCTTTGTTTTGGCAGCCAAAGCGCAATTTTCTTCATCAGTTGCCTTTTATGAAGATCCGTCCCTGGTATTCCGCCTGATCTCCTCCTGCACAAGATCTGACCAAAGTTTCTCCCATCCTGGCAATTTCTCCCGACCATTGACAGAGTCCTGATAGGAATGCCAACTCTTCGGAAGACCAAGGAGAGCCAAGCTTACCAAGTCCTCATCATCGACAGTCACCCCCACACTTCCCAGCTCATCCCTGCACTGAGTGAACTTCGTGAGATACTTGGGCATACTGTCTTCCTTCTCGCATTTAATGTTTCTGAGTTTATCCTTGAGTGCCAGCTTCCTCTGATCGCTCTTGCTTTGGAATAGATCTGTCAACGCCTTCCACATCATGTATGGAGAAGCCTTTCCATGCAGGCTGGACACAATGTGATCCTTCACACCCTCCAATAGAATCCTTCGACACTTTGCTGTCTTCTTTTGCCAAACCTCAGCTTCGGCAGCATCAGTAGGCTTTGGGACCTCAGCCTCTATGAACTCCTTCAGCCCATTATCATCTAACACCGCCTCCATCCTGTCCTTCCATGCAATATAGTTCGAGCTGCCCTCAAGAGCATACTCCAATCACAATCTGTTGAAAGACATTTCCACGTTGACACCAAGAAAACACTGCTGCAAATTCGAATTCCACCAGCTCAAAACTCAATCGCTTCTGATCTAGAATTCGTGAGAACAAAGTATTTCTCATACAAAGATTGGCTGTATGAGCTTTTACCGGATATCTCATCTTCCAAAGGAAGGATGAATCCAGAGGCTACTTGGCCCGATTACAGACTCTGCCTGAAGAAATAAAATGTAAACACTTTCTGAATAATAGATCTGATGATCAACAGCTCCGATACCATGTAGAAATTTTGAATAATATGACACTTATGCACAGAGATTATCCCAATTATACACTATTGCGGAATACATGCACGATACATAACCTCCTCTACGTTGATCATCAATTTAGCAACATTAAAAACAATGAAACATCAATCGCATGCGCACATTAACACAGTATGTAACCTGGGGAAAGCATACAACTGAAAACCCCACACTATCTGTATATTATAATGATAGAGAACATGTAACAATACATAATACAATACTCCTCACAAGTACTCAGTACTATCTCCACCTGTTACACAAACTAGCTCAGATCTGATGCCTCAAATCTCCTCCACTGTTTGCCTGCCTCCACTGCGCAATCCTGCAAGGGAATCAATCACTCTGTGAAATCGAATTCCTTTGGTTATACTATGCAAGCCTCATGGGCAATCTCCATCCATGCATGTGCAAATCTCATGCACAAATATAGTCACATTGTAGTCAAAACTGATAGAAATCTCAACTTCTAACACCTGTCTCCACTGAACTGTACGTGCACTGAGTTAACTGATGTATTCTTCAGTTGCTTTATGAGTTAATAATTAGTGAACTAATTAATAATTAATTCACACAACTCATCACTAGTGTATTCTTTAGTTAGACTAAAATACAACTAGTTCGACCAAGTCAAACTGAACACAACTCCATCAACTCCACAATCAACTCCACCAAACTCAACCACATGAGTTCTAACTGAAGTCCTGCATGCAATAGCTCAACTGACCCACAAGAAAAGCGTATTTCCTTTTGACAGCTGCATGTGCCACATCTGTAGCTCAAACTGAAGTGCTCCAAGAGGATAAGATAATGTTTATAGTCCAAATATTATTATGAGACAATAATATTCGACTGTTCTATTTTTAGCCTGGTAGTCTAAAAATAGAAACCTGCCCATATGTCTAAAAATAGAAGTCCATCTATTTTTACCAACATGACCAATCATCCACAAATAGCATCCTGCAACTCATAGACCATGATCCATATGTCTAAAAATAGACATAGTCTAAAAATAGACTTTGTGCCAAAAATAGCCTGCGGGCCCACTTAGTGAAGGCGACTTCTTTCCACTAAGCTCCATCATCTTGTTGCATTCTCAACAATTGCAACAGATCAATATAATCTTCCTCTTCTTTTGTTTTAGTTAAGAGAGCTCTGTAGTGATCTGTGGCTGCCTTTCTAATAGCACCTTCAGTGTTTTGACGATTGCCATCTGCATCCAAAATAGAATTTACATTATTCCTTATTTTTCGGACAGTAGCCTACTTATGAAAGAAAGCAGAGTTCTTATCTCCCCCTTGCAGCTAGAGCTGCCTCGATTTTATCCTCCATTTATGTTCCTCCTCTCTGTTTGCACGACACAGTTGTGAATAAAGATCGCTCTCCTGGTCTTTGTTCTCCTGTGAGAGGCCATGTTCCTCTGTTATTCTATGGATATAGTCCAGTTTGCTCTTTATCTCTTTTTTGGTCTTCTCGGGTTCCTTATAGCAATTTTTTGCCCAATCCTTTAAAACTTGTTTGGTCTTTTTTAGCTTGGTTTCCCAAATGTAACCAAGGGACCCTTCAACCTGCTGGCACCAGGTGTTTTGAACAATCTCTTTGACAGCTGGAATGCAGTTCCACAAAGAACTATATTTAAAGCTAATGGGTCCAAGAGGACAGTGGGCTTCCAGAGTAAGAGTTATAGGGTAATGATTAGAGGCTGAGAAAGGGAGGATGGTGAATCGAAGTGTAGAGGTAAGTGTTATTAAAAGCATAATCAATACTTGTGTACATAATATTAGCACGAAGTAGAGAATGGGTTCGAATGACCAAGGTGTAAAACTATGAAAAAGCTTGAAACACACAAACAAGGATTTATGAGAAACTTATTAAGCTTCATATTGTCTCATGAACTATTATTAAAAGAAACTTATTAAGCTTCATATTGTATCATGAACTATTATTAAAATAAACTTATTAAGCTTCATATTGTATCATGAACTATTATTAAAATAAACTTATTAAACATGATAATATAGGTATTTGAGCCTATTCACCTCATTGTTATGAAAAACAACAACCCTTTGAATTTATGGTAAAGCATTCAATTGGTGAAAATTCTTGAGTTTTTAGAGTGTTCATTGGTGCTTTGTGATAGGGTCGAGTAGTCACCTCCCTTTTTATTAGGTTGGCATTTTCTTCAAATTTTAATTTTACATTTAAATACCTTCTTGTCTCAAGCCATATTAAAGTTTTACAAAGCTTTTGTGTGTCTTTTAACTCTCCTGGATCAGGTGGTTAATGATCTTATGAAGCAGTTTGGAATATTTATGAATCATAAGGCTTTGTGGCCATGCTAAATGACCTAGATCATTACGAGGTTACTAGGGTCTCCAATTCCAACATCTTCCCAAGACTTCCACTCAATGGTGGAGATATGTTTATATCTATGGTCTAAGATCTTGCAAACCTTTTTGGGTCCAAAAGGTGAAAACCTTTCCAAATGGTTCATTCGATGGTTAGGATAAAGCTAATGAGCAATCTAGATTGTACCTTGGGCCGTTTTTTTCAAACGAACAAGTACAATTTATACTATAAAATATGTTGGATTCCTGACCAAAACCTTACATTCAACTTCATAGTCGCAGAAGCATGCTGCATTCCACTGTCCACAAAATGGGACTACTTTCGACTATCCACAAAACATAGATATTTTGACAATGACCTTGTTTACTGACTATACAAAAAGGATGACTACCATAAATTATAACAAAGACACCTAGAAAAAAAAAGAAATTTTGCAGTACATTGATAAAAAAGGAACAAGAGGGAATTCTTAAAAATTTTAAGTATGATCACCAACCAAATGGGTTCCCTGTTTAAAAATAACTCCATTTTTTAGCGCTGACTCCCCTCTTCTAGACCACACGCTCCTCTTTTTCATGTTGGGCTAGAAATGGTCACCATTGCATCTATATTCATATTGAATCCATCTAAGAAATTATCCCTTAATTCTTCAATTTGAAAGTGAATTACTGCAAATTCGGTCTGAATTTACCTTTGCGTTCTTTTAGCTTGACTCTGGAGGGACTTGATTTGTGTAATGATCAACAAGTGGCATGGCAAGCATTCTGATTCTTCCACCTCATGATGATGGTTCAAGGAGACCAATAGTCCTTCTGTTGACGGTGCTGGACCTGCCAACATTCAGGGGATCACCTCGGTATGAAGTCCCTACTAGACCTCACACCATTTGGTGTGGGAGTCCCATCCAGTATGATGGCCAGGTTGCCATTGTCTTTAGGATTTGCCTCAACTCTTGCTTGTCAGCACAAGAGAGTGGTTTGCTTTGTCTTCGAGAAGTGAGGTTCACGTTCCTGGTGAGTGTATGTGTACTTGTGTCAATGGTTCTTTCACTGTAAGGGGAAGAAGGTGAAGGTGAGTTCCAGGTTGAAAGGAATTAGTCCAAACTCAGCTAGGAACATACAACACAAAAGGACATACATAACTTCCGGCGGAGTAGTCCACTCGGATGCAGCAGTCATAAAATACAAGATAAGATAACACGTACAACACTCAAGGATCAGTCTGAAATGAGTGCAACAGTGGTTACAACAAGGTTCATGTGAAAGGTCTGTCTGATGTCTGATAGAGCAGTCGACACAGACGGGACAACATTAACAACATATATAACACAATTCCATTAATAGATTATGCATTACAACAAATGAATCAGTTCAGATGTAGAACACATGGTTAAAGCAACATGCATTACAAGTGTTAAAGACCAGTCTTACAACAAATACAATACATGTGCGAAAACGTGTTGGCCTGTTAACATGCTTCTGAATTAAGCGAAAGTTCCAAGACACATCATTACACCATACATCACTAACCCCGTCAGTGGGGCATTGGAGCCACTACTTACTCCTCAAAGAAAATATTACAAAGTCTCTTGGCTATGTGGGAGGAGTTGAGGTGAAAAAGTCCTTTCATGTACAAATGAGAGGGGTATTTGTAGCCAAGGGTGAAACTGACCCTTGTGGCTATTCGACTACCCTCATGATAGTTTGTCTTCCATGATTTTCCGACTTACATGACTCTATGTTCAACAAGTGGGTCTCTTGGACTTCCATGTTACATCACATTGATTGACAACACACCCATAGTGGATATGTGGGCAACATGACTCATGAATTGACTCGACATGAATTGACATGAAAATGTTGGTACATTCGTGCTACTGCTGGAGTGCATGTCGAGCTAGAGTGCTGTTGAGTGATGTATGTATTCAAGGTGTATCATAGATTCACTTCCGCATGGAAAAGTGCGCAGAGTCTTCGATGTTCCTTGGTTCACTTGATGAAGCTTTAGCGTGTTGCTCCTTGCTTTCATGCTAGAAGGCTTGACAAGCTCACTTGTTCATGAAGGTGCATGTTCGTCGCCTTTGTCTGCTTCGCATGCTTCATTCGTTCATTCGTTGGTGAACCTGTCCATCTACATGTGCTCCATTTGTTCATCACGTTCGTCGTCTTGACATGTTTGTTGGTGTACTTGTACCTGCAGTCATCAAATGAAACTCTTCAAGGGAGGCTCCGAAATTGATGCTGACCAAAATTTTGGAGGGTGGTTTTAGCCTCTACAACACTTGGCGACACACTAGTCGGACTCCAACTTCTCTGTTTTGGTTCGTTGCTAGCACAAGGCCTTGGTATTCCAGGGAGTATTGAATCACTATGTAGGTTACTTCAGTTTCCCCACTTACCCCATGGACATACATGGTTCACCATTTTGCAACTCAGTAAAATACAATCAAAAGTTCAACTTAAATTTCAGTGTTTCGAATCCGGGAAGGTTAGTTTAGTTTGCGAATTGAATATTTTTAGAGTATAAATTTTCATCTCTGGTGTTTCTCCATTGCCAGCAGGCCTGGACAGTACCCTGACGAAGTCACGCAAGAACACACACATTGCTCCACTGCCAGCGAGCCTGGTCAGTACCCCTGTGAAGATGCATGCTTCACCTGTCTGCACAAGAAGCCTTTCTCTGCTTTCTCCTTTGTATTTTTAAAGAAAACTGTGCATAGGCACTTATTTATTTTTGGGGCGAAAGAGGGATCTCGATTTATTGAAAGAAGAAGAGGTTGTTCCTTCAGAGAAGCATGTAAGACCTCTGACATAGGTTTGCTCGTTTAGATTTTTCCCTTTCTCCGTTTCTACTAATTGGAGTAGCTTTAAGACATAGAATAGAAGGCTGAGTACATGCATGGGGTTTCCCAATGTGGACACAGGTTCACGGTTGGACCAAAGCTTCTCTTACAGATGGTTCATATTTTCCGTCAGGACTTCATTGGTAGAAGATTGTAACTAAGCATAGAGAAAATGGACACAAGACTAGCCAAGTGCTGTAGTGTGACGAGTCTCTTCAAATTTTAGCCACATACTCTATTCAAAAGCCATAACGTATTAGTTGGAAACACTTATTTCCGGAAACAAAAATAGTAATATATCAAAAAAACAAAATGATCGTGAACAAAAATAGTAAGCAGAATAAAACAAAGCAAAATCAAAGATAATAAGCAAATCAAAACAAATGAAACAACAAGCAGCAAGCAGACTATGTACAAGGCACGGGTGCGGCCTGACCTATTGAACTAATGTTTGAGGACTTGGCCATTTGACAGAAAGATTATCAATCCTTTCGTCAAGTGATTGCAAATGATACGTGTGTGAGCGAAGTTTCTCGTGGACAAGTGCTGGTCCACCAGGCTCCGCTATTGGAATTTGGTGGCATTCCAGAAAATCTTCAAGTGAAAACAACACTACTGTCTCAGGAACTATGTGCAACATGGGCTCGGATGATGGCACGGGGTAGTTGTTTTTATTTCGGGAAGGGTTTAAGTTTCTGAAATCAATGCGTAAGCGGATCTTCCCAGATTTCTTATGTGCAGGATTTAAATCAGAACACCAAGTATGATGATGAACTTTGCAAGCAATCCAACCACTTAAAATATTAGTCAATCTATTCGGTGAAAGGAGTGCAAACAACATATATGTGTTACCTGTTCTTTGCTGTAACAACTTGTCTTCTCCTTTACCTGGAATTTCATGTTGGATTGTTCACATGTAGTGGGTACTTAGGTCATCATCTACTCGTGTAAGCCCATCTTGGTATTGCTCGATTAAGCTAAAAACGATTGGTCACTGCTGCAATGTGAAACTTGTACCAAGATTAGCCATCTTCAGATCATGGTGGATTCCCAAGTTGCTCTGTTCGTTCATAGTGTTGGTCCTCCGTGTGTTCAGCATGAGTGCTTCAACATCATTGTTTGTGACTCCGAACTTCAAACAACTTGAAATCATGCATTGTTCATTGTTTTGGATGACTGAGATGCACTCAGTCCTTGAGCCATCATGTGTTCCTGATTTATCAAGACCCATGGTCCACTACTTGTCTGTACATGGAACGTTTGGTATGCTGGTACTAATGCTACTACTGTTGTTGCTACTACTACTATTATCAGAAAAACAAACTGTACAAGTTTCATTATCATCAGTTGGGAGAGGAAGGAGTCCCAACTGCATGTCTGACGATGTTGAAATAGGCCGTGCAGGATAACACTCCAATGTATTTTCCAGGAGGCAGTTTCCAAACATGAGTTCTGCGAAGGCTAATGGTTCGTTCTCGCCATCAAGGGGAGTGAAATTGTGTTTCATATACCTCTCCGATAACACCCAGATTTGGTTGCATCTGCCCTTGTACGGAAGCCACATGTGAGACCAATCTGTGGCAAAGTATCCATCTAGCTTGCCGGATCAGTCTCTGCTAAGCAGTAGACCATATGCTTCCGGTATGTCCACAACAACTATGTTGATGCATTGATGGACTCGACTATCATGGGATAGTCGGATGATCACGCCTCATAGTTCACCAATGGCTGGTACTGACGTTCTATCAAGTTGGATGATTCTTGCGGATGTTTTGCTCCATCGTGCATTGATCTTCTTAGCAATGGAGAGCAACATGACACTGGCTATCGCGCGAGAATCAACCAAGAAGTTATGGACATTGTAGTTGAAAACTTCGAATGAAAGCAGGAATGGGGGGCAACCTGAGTTTGCTTCTTCCATCCGGAGTGTATTGAGCACAGTGGATAGTGATACAGGAGGTGTGCTTTCTCCCTTGCTGATGGAGGTTGCGCTATCTGTTGCTATTTATCCCAATGTGCGCAACATGATATCTCGCTGACTCTGGACTTTGGCTAGCTCGAACAAAATGATGTTCGCTCGAGCTTTCTTCATGTCATCGACTATGTTGTAATCCAGAGGTGGTAGACTCACCAAGGTTTCTGGGGTGGAACAGATGCTCGTGCTGTCCGGTGGATTGTTCTGCAATTTGCTGCCTATGGACGTGCTCTTATCCGCTGCTGTCTTCCCAGACTTGCTTTATGTTTGTTTCTTTGAGGCAGCTAGTAGATCGACCTTCTTTATCAGCTATCTCAGTTCTCTTGCATCTCCTCAAGTGTCGGGGGAGCCCCTTTACTCCTAAGATTGCAACGATCATTTTGCTTTTGGGGCTGCTTCTCGGTGTTCTTCTTCGAGACTACTTGCGAGCATTGGTATGCGTTCACCACATGCCCAAAACTTGGTCCTCCATCAGGTGCAACCTCTTTGTTGCCATCAATGTCTTCCAGCTACTCCTGTATGTCACCATCTGCATCATATTTACATAATAACAAGACACATATTTGAGAAATGTGCTTAATGGTAAGAATGTAATGATCATCAAATTTTTTTGATACGGTATGTTATCGTACATATTCAATTGCATAGCTAAATCATGAAAATTCTACAAATTGTAAGATTATGGGGACAATTCTACAATGTAAAAAATGAGAGTTGCCATTTAAATGTGAAAAGACCCAAGGGGTGGTGCAAGTGCAACTTCTATTGAGTTCCCAATATTTAAATATCATTGCAAATTAAAGTTATATTAGTATATAATTTCTCAAATGTTTAGAGAACATAGGAAATTTGTAACTAAATACATCCCTGAATATTGTACACATGGGAAAGGGTTAAAGTTAAAGTTTCATTTTCTTATTGTATTCTTTATGCTTGTTTTGATCTCTAGTATGTTTTTTCATTGGTTTATCTCTAGTATTGTTACTCTATAGGAATATGGTGAGTTAAGGCATAAGATGTTGAAATGGCATGTTAAATAGGGATGTGGTATATTGTGTAGGGATGTGAAGAAGGTATAGAGTCATTGGTAGGTTTGGCAAAGGAATGATGTCCATAAATATTATTAATGGATGAAACATTTCTACATTAAAAAAAGGTAAAAAATAAATTGAAAACTCTTATTTTTCTCATTAATTATAATTGTTAGTTAAAGAATCATTATAGTTGTCTTGTTAGTTTTTGGAGTACAATCATTGTTTATCACATATTCTATGATTGAAAAATATATTGTTATTAAATTTGATGCAAATTTTAGATCATAGTCTTCACATGTTTGCACATTTTGTGATTAAACATCATATTGTCAATAACTTTGATATTGGAAATTTTAAATAAGTTTTTTTAAGAGTAAGCTAATCTTGTGGGCCCTCTTTTTGAGCACAAATTTGATAAGAATATGACATAAGTTTCAGACCCAAATATAGTTCTACCACAATGCAATATTGTTGCATCGTGGAACAATATTCTTAGGAGTTTTACTCAATTCTAATGTGCAAGGGTATTGTATCATAGATATTTCAAGCATGAATAGAGTTCTACAATGATGTAATATATCGTTGCATGGTGGAACAATATCCCTATGGTTTTGCTCCATTTTGAATCAACCCATACCATTAAAAAATTGAATCTCTCTCTCTCTGACAATGAAATCAGTTACTTGGATTCTTTAGGCTCTTACTCTCTCGTCCCATTAATCCGTGGACTCTCTCTCTCTGACAATGAAATTAGTTACATTAATTCTTTAGACTCTTACTCTCTTGCCGCATTAATTCCTGGACCATGGTGTACATTGCTCACATGTTAAAAATCATGTTATCGTTAACTTTGATATTAGAACATTTCTTTTGTTTGTATGACATTGGAGTAGTTAATTGAACTCTCGAGACTCTTACTTTCTCGTCCCATTAACGCTCGGACCATAGTGTTCATGAATTGTGTGCTTTGTGATTAAAAATAAAATTATCATCAATTTTAATGTTGGAAGTTCTCAATTAATTTTTTCTTACATTGAATTTACATAAAAAGAGGGTAAATACTATTACGGTGATGGTGAATCGAAGTGTAGAGGTAAGTGTTATTAAAAGCATAATCAATATACATAATATTAAGCACGAAGTAGAGAATGGGTTCGAATGACCAAGGTGTAAAACTATGAAAAAGCTTGAAACACACAAACAAGGATTTATAAGAAACTTATTAAGCTTCATATTGTCTCATGAACTATTATTAAAAGAAACTTATTAGGCTTCATATTGTATCATGAACTATTATTAAAACAAACTTATTAAGCTTCATAGTGTATCATGAACTATTATTAAAATAAATTTATTAAACATGATAATATAGGTATGTGAGCCTATTCACCCCATTGTTATGAAAAATAACAACCCTTTGAATTTATGGTAAAGCATTCAATTGGTGAAAATTCTTGAGTTTTTAGAGTGTTCATTGGTGCTCTGTGATAGGGTTGAGTAGTCTCCTCCCTTTTTATTAGGTTGGCATCTTATTCAAATTTTAATTTTACATTTAAATACCTTCTTGTCTCAAGCCATATTAAAGTTTTACAGAGCTTTTGCGTGTCTTTTAACTCTCCTAGATTAGGTGGTTAATGATCTTATGAAGCAGTTTGGAATATTTATGAATCATAAGGCTTTGTGGCCATGCTAAATGACCTAGATCATTACAAGGTTACTAGGGTCTCCAATTCCATCATATTCCCAAGACTTCCACTCAATGGTGGAGATATGTTTATATCTATGGTCTAAGATCTTGCAAACTTTTTTGGGTCCAAAAGGTGAAAACCTTTCCAAATGGTTCATTCGATGGTTAGGATAAAGCTAATAAGCAATCTAGATTGCACCTTGGGCTGTTTTTTTTCAAAGGAACAAGTACAATTTATACTATAAAATATGTTGGATTCATGACCAAAACCTTACATTCAACCTCATAGTCGTAGAAGCATGCTGCACTCCACTGTCCACAAAATGGGACTACTTTTGACTATCCACAAAACATAGATATTCTGACAATGACTTTGTTTACCGACTATACAAAAAGGATGACTACCATAAATTCTATCAAAGACACCTAGAAAAAAAAAGAAATTTTGTAGTACATTGATAAAAAAGAAACAAGAGGGAATTCTTAAAAAAATTAAGTATGATCACCAACCAAATGGGTTCCCTGTTTAAAAATAACTCCATTTTTCAGGGCTGACTCCCCTCTTCTAGACCACACGCTCCTCTTTTTCATGTTGGGCTAGAAATGATCACCATTGCATTTAAATTCAGATTGAATCCATCTAAGAAGTTGTCCCTTAATTCTTCAATTTGAAAGTGAATTACTGCAAATTCGGTCTGAAATTAGCTTTGCATCCTTTTATATTGACTCTGTAGGGACTTGATTTGTGTAATGATCAACAAGTGGAATGGCAAGCATTCTGATTCTTCCACCTCACAATGATGGTTCAAGTAGACCAATAGTCCTTTTGTTGACGGTGCTGGACCCGCCAACATTCAGGTGATCACCTCGGTATGAAGTCCCAACTAGACTTCACACTGTTTGGTGTGGGAGTCCCACCCGGTATGATGGCCCGGTTGCCATTGTCTTTAGGATTTGCCTCAACTCTTGCTTGTCAGCACAGAAGAGTGGTTTGCTTCGTCTTCGAGAAGTGAGGCTCATGTTCCTGGTGAGTGTAAGTGTACTTGTGTCAATGGTTCTTTCACTGTAAGGGGAAGAAGGTGAAGGTGAGTTCCAAGTTGAAAGGGATCAGTCCAAACTCGTCTAGGAACACACAACACAAAAGGACATACACAACTTCCGGCAGAGTAGTCCACTTGGATGTAGCAGTCACAAAATACAAGGTAAGATAACACGTACAACACTCACGGATCAGTCCGAAATGAGTGCAATGGTTGTTACAACAAGGTTCATGTGAAAGGTCTGTCTAATGTCCGATAGAGAAGTTGACACAGATGGGACAATATTAACAACATATACAACACATTCCATTAATAGATTATGCATTACAACAAATGAATGAGTACAACGGTTGTTACAACAAGGTTCATGTGAAAATGTATTGGCTTGTTAACATGCTTCTAAATTAAGCAAAAGTTCCAAGACACATCGTTACACCATACATCATTAACCCTGTCAGCGGGGCATTGGAGCCACTACTTACTCCTCAAAGAAAATATTACAAACTCTCTTGGCTATGTGGGAGGAGTTGAGGTGAAAAAGTCCTTTCATGTACAAATGAGGGGGGTATTGATAGCCAAGGGTGAAATTGACCCTTGTGGCTATTCGACTACCCTCATGACCGTTCGTCTTCCATGAATTTCTGACTTACATGACTCTATGTTCAACAAGTGGGTCTCTTGGACTTCCACGTTACATCACATTGATTGACAACACGCCCATAGTGGAGATGTGGGCAACATGACTCATGAATTGACTCGACATGAAAATGTTGGTACATTCGTGCTTCTGCTGGAGTGCATGTCGAGCTAGAGTGCTTCTGAGTGATGGATGTCTTCATGGTGTATCATAGATTCACCTCCGCATGGCGAAGTGCGTAGAGTCTTTGATGTTCCTTGGTTCACTTGACGAAGCTTTAGCGTGTTGCTCCTTGCTTTCATGCTAGAAGGCTTGACAAGCTCACTTGTTTGCGAAGGTGCATGTTCGTCACATTCGTCTGCTTCACATGCTTCGTTCGTTCATCTATTGGTGAACCTGTCCATCTACATGTGCTCCCTTTTTTCATCCCGTTCGTCGTCTTGACATGTTTGTTGGTGTACCTGTACCTGCAGTCACTCATGATGAGACGACATCAAATCCAAAACCTCCTAGTCTACCATGACACATGATCATTCAGATGCGGGTGATTGGGAGAGGAAGTAGGGTTGTGATGCAGAATGATCGCTCTGGGCAACTGCTGATTAAAACCATACAAGAGTCATTGAGGGATGGAGACAGATAATATGAGTCGACAGTGACTGTCTGTAAGGTCTGGCTTGGCTGGGAGGAAAAATTGCGCAAATTTTGGGAGGGACAGTCCGGGTTGCAGGAGGGCAGGGCAAGCATGCTTTGCACATTTTCTAGAATGAACAGTTAGCAGGGGCTAGACAACCAAATTTGTGCAATTTTCTAGAGGAACGGGCTGGGTTGCATGAAGGGTCAGCAGGCAGGGATTGCGCAATTTTTCTGGGGAATTGCTCGGGAGACTAGTAGCCAAAACTGCACAATTCTAAGAGGGAACTGTGAGTTGGCTGCTAGGGTCACTGGCAGCCAGAACTGTGCAATTCCCAGAGGGAATTTCCAGTTGGCTGCTGGGGTCACTGGCAGCCAGAACTGCACAATTCCCAGAGGGAACTTCCATTTGGTTGCTGGGGTCAATGACAACCAGAACTACGCAATTCCTAGAGGGAACTACCAGTTGGCTACTGGGGTCACTTGCAGCCAGAACTGCGCAATTCCTATAGGGAACTGCCATTTGGCTGCTTAGTCACTGACAATAGAAACTACACAATTCTCGGAGGGAGTAGGTAGTCTGCTGCTGGCTGGGAAAACTGGATTAAGGCTGGGAGGCCGGCCTACTGATCATCTTTCCGCAATTTCTGAGCTGATATTACTGATGGGCAGCGGGAGGCCTGCTCATGAGCACTGCATAATTTCTGAGATGAACAACTGGTCGACTGTCTAGGTGGTCAACATGAGTGTTGTTTGAGTTGCTTGCGGGCAGCGCAGCTTGAAAGAACTAGCTTGGTGCTTCTGCACTACTTTGGTTGACAATCGATCAAGTCGAAAGCAGGGTGATGGTCCGGTTGTCAGTGGGGAATCTGGTCGTCAGAACTTCAGCAAAAATGACTAAGTGTGTGAACAGTAGAAAGATGCATAGGTGATCATACGAACACACACTCGCATGACTTGACGACGAAACGACCGAACCATCTAGACACACATGTTCAACATGACTGACCGACGGTGCAAGTGAAAAGCGCGACACTCGTGATTGATCGTTCATGATTAAGGTGATGCTTGTATGACAGTGAATGTGAATCCATGTGTGAGTGCAACATATGCTTCGTGGTGAACACAACAAACACATACAAAGCAAAGACTTTGAGCAAAACCAGAACACGGTCGCAAGCATGACTTAGACATCAACATGCAAAGACTTGAGTGCAATAAACAAGCAAGGCGAATGTAAAGAATCACACGGGCTCATAGAGTGAACCCAGATGTGTGCAGTCATCAAATGAAACTCTTCAAGGGAGGCTCTGAAATTGATGCCGACCAAAATTTTGGAGGGTGGTTTTAGCCTCTACAACACTTGGCGACACACTGGTCGGACTCCAGCTTCTTTGTTTTGGTTCGTTGCTAGCACAGGGCCTTGGTATTTCGGGGAATATTGAATCACTATGTAGATTACTTCAGTTTCCCCACTTACCCCATGGACATACATGGTTCGCTGTTTTCCAACTCAGTAAAACAAAATCAAAAGTTCAACTTATATTTCAGTGTCTCGAATCCGATTAGGGTAGTTTAGTTTGCGAGTTGAATATTTTCAGAGTATAATTTTTCATCTCTAGTGTTTCTCCACTGCCAGCAGGCCTGGACAGTACCCTGACGGAGTCACACAGGAACACACACATTGCTCCTTTGCCAGCAAGCTTGGTCAGTACCCCTGTGGAGTTGCATGCTTCACTTGTCTACACAATAAGCCTTTCTCTGCTTTCACCTTTGTATTTTTAAAGAGAACTATGCATAGGCACTTATTTAATTTTGGGGCGGAAGAGGGATCCCGATTTATTGAGATCATAAGAGGTTGTTCCTTCAGAGAAGCATGTAAGACCTCTGACATAGTTTTGCTCGTTTATATGTTTCCCTTTCTCCGTTTCTACTAATTGGAGTAGCTTTAACACATAGAGTAGAAGGCTGAATATAGGCATCGGGTTTCCCAGTGTGGACATAGGTTCACGGTTGGACCAAATCTCCCCTTACAGACGGTTCATATTTTCTATCAGGACTTCATAAGCCGAAGATTGTAACCAAGCATAGAGAAAATGGACACAAGACTGGCCAAGTGTTGCAGTGTGAGAAGTCTCTTCAAATTTCAGCCACATACTCTATTCAAAAGCCATAACGTAGTAGTTGGCAACACTTATTTCCGGAAACAAAAATAGTAATATATCAAACAAACAAAATGGTCGTGAACAAAAATAGTAAGCTGAATAAAACAAAGCAAAAGCAAAGATAATAAACAAAACAAAACAAATGAAACAACAAGCAGAAAGCCGACTATGTACAAGGCACGACCGCGGTCTGGCCTACTAAACTAATATTTGAGGACTTGGCCATTTGACAGAAAGATTATTGATCCTTCCTTAAAGTGATTGCAAATGATATGTGTGTGAGCGAAGTTTCTCATGGACCAGTGCCGATCCACCAGGCTCCGCTATTGGAGTTTGGTGGCATTCGAGAAAATATTCAAGTGAAAACAACACTACTGTCTCAGGAACGTTGGGCAACATGGGCTCGGATGATGGCACGGGGTAGTTGTTTTTATTCCGGGAAGGGTTTAAGTTTATGAAGTCAATGCGTAAGCGGATCTTCCCAGATTTCTTATGTGCATGATTTAAATTAGAACACCAAGTATGATGACGAACTTTGCAAGCAATCCAACCACTTAAAATATTAGTCAATCTATTCGGTGAAAGGAGTGCAAACAACATATATGTGTTACCTGTTCTTTGCTGTAATGGCTTGTCTTCTCCTTTACCTGGAATCTCATGTTGGATTGTTCACATGTAGTGGGTACTTAGGTCATCATCTACTCATTTAAGCCCATCTTGGTACTGCTTGATTAAGCGGTCAACGGTTGGTCGCTACTGCAGTGTGAAACTTGTACCGAGATTAGCCATCTTCAGATCATGGTGGATTCCTAAGTTTCTCTGTTCGTTCATAGTGTTGGTCCTCCGTGTGTTCAGCGTAAGTGCTTCAGCATCATTTTTTGTGACTCCGAACTTCAAACAACTTGAAATCATGCATTGTTCATTGTTTTGGATGGCTGAGATGCACTTAGTCCTTGAGTCATCATGTGTTCCTAATTTATCAAGACTCATGGTCCACTACTTGTCTGTACATGGAACGTTTGGTATGCTGGTACTGCTGCTACTACTGCTATTATCAGAAAAACAAACTGTACAAGTTTCATTATCATCAGTTGGGAGAGGAAGGAGTCCCAACTGCATGTTTGACGATGTTGAAATAGGCCATGCAGGATAACACTCCAATGTCTTTTCTAGGAGGCAGTTTCCAAACATGAGTTCTGCGAAGGCCAATGGTTCGTTATCGCCATCAAGGGGAGTGACATTGTGTTTCATATGCCTCTCCGATAACACCCAGATTTGGTTGCATCTGCCCTTGTACGGAAGCCACATGTGAGACCAATCTATGGCAAAGTATCCATCTAGCTTGCTGGACCAGTCTCTGCTAAGCAACAGACCATATGCTTTCGGTATGTCCACAACAACTATGTTGATGCACTGATGGACTCAACTGTCATGGGATAGTCGGATGATCACGACTTGTAGTTCACCAATGGCTGGTACTGACGTTCTATCAAGTTGGATGATTCTTGCGGATTTGCTCCATCGTGCATTGATCTTCTTAGCAATGGAGAGCGGCATGACATTGGTTGTCATGCGTGAATCAACCAAGAAGTTATGGACATTGTAGTTGAAAACTTCGAATGAAAGCAGGAATGGGGGGCAACCTGAGTTTGCTTCTTCCATCTAGAGTGTTTTGAGCACAATGGATAGTGATACGGGAGGTGTGCTTTCTCCCTTGTTGGTGGAGGTCACGCTCTCTGTTGTTGTTTGTCCCAATGTGCGCAACATGATATCTCACTGACTCTGGATTTTGGCTAGCTCAAAAAAAATGATGAGCTTTCTTCATGTCATCGACTATTTTGTAATCCAGAGGTGGTAGACTCACTGAGGTGTCCGGGGTTGAACGGATGCTCGTGCTGTTCGACGGATTGTTTTTTAATTTGCTACCTATGGACATGCTCTTATTCGCCGCTGTCTTCCCGGACTTGCTTTGTGTTTGTTTCTTTGAGGCAGCTAGTAGATCAAACTTCTTTATCAGCTATCTCACTTTTTCTTGCATCTCCTCAAGTGTCGGGGGAGCCCCTTTACTTCTAAGATTGTAACGATCATTTTGCTTTTGGGGCTGCTTCTTGGTGTTCATCTTCGAGATTACTTGCGAGCACTGATATGCGTTCACCACATGCCCAGAACTTGGTCCTTCATCAGGTGCAACCTCTTTGTTGCCATCAATGTCTTCCGGCTACTCCTGTATGTCACCATCTGCATTGAGTGTATGAGTACAGACAGAGGTAACAACTTGCTTCCAATTTGAACAAGAGTTCTCGGGGTGAAATTCTTCATGGAAGGAACAATACTTAGGATCAACGCATTGATCGAGTTGGAACATAGGCTTCTGCGCAAATTTGGAACCGAATCGGTTGTTGCTTGATGAGCCGGTTGATGAACTGCTTGCCTGTCTCTGTCTGGGCAGATGACTGTTTGCGAATGTGTCTGTCTTTCGTTGCTTGAGTTCGGACATTTCGGTGGTCAAGTTCTTGACAAGGCGAGTGAGGGTCTCAATGTCAGTTGCTTCCTTGTCTCTGCCTTTGCTCATCGTTGCTTGGGGCTTTCTGCTCACATCCTTGGAGTCTTTCATTGATTCGTCATCCTTGATGACTCCAATGGCACGCAAGTCTTTCTCAACAACAATAGCCTCTTCGCAGCTTTCTAAAAGTGTTGGCTTCACATCTCGCTTGATGAACTTGATTGGTGGTGCAGATGTGTAATAGTCAACAGTGATGGAGTCATGAGGTTTTGTGTCTGCTGCAAACTTGTTCAAGATACGCGTAAACCTCAGATTGAAATCCTTCACTTTCTCTTTCCCTCCATCTTGAGGCTTCCCAATTCTTTGAGTAGCATGGTTGGAGTCTTGTCATCAACAAAATTTTCAAGGAACACATGTTTGAAAGAACCCCAATTCTATATAGAGTTGGGTGGAAGGATGTGATACCAAGCAGCTGCTTGACTGTCCAAGGTACATGCAAACAATCTACATGCTACGTCGTCATAATGTACCTCAAGGGTCTGCAGCTATAGGTAGAAGTTGTCTAAGTGGTATTTCGCCTTCACTGTGCTGTCAGGGTTAAACTTGATGTTCATTCTTTCCGCTCGCTTCAGAATCTTGTGTAGAACATCCGGGAGAGTTAATGGTCCCTGAGTCATCCATTCAAGATTTGGGTCAGCCATCTCTTCATCCTCTTCGTCTTCTTCCTCTCCTTCGGAATCTAAAGGTTCTGGTTCTAAGTCTATCGTTTTGTTTCCACCTCCACTTCCTTCGTTGCCTTCCCCTCCACCTCCTGTGCCGGAGTTTGATCCCAAGACCACAAGAGTGTCATGTTCGTCTTCGAAGAAGATTCGAGGTTCCTCTCCATCTTCAATAGCTTCTTCCAAACCTTCAAGAGTAGAAAGGAGTGTTTCTTCCACCGATGATACAACAACCATTGTGGGAGTGGCTTTTGGCTTCTTCGATGTGTGTGGAAGATACTGTATGACTAGGATCAGTCTGATTGCTTTTGTGAACTGGCGAGTGATGGGGCAGATGGAGCGAAGGTGTTGATATGAAATCTCGTGTTCAATTCTGGGAGGTGAGGAGTAACCAACTGCTGAGTCGTGAGAGTTCTGCCTTGAACATATGGCTGATGAGTGAGTGTGAGGGGAATTTCAACCATGTACAACTAAATTCCCTCCTTCTAGTGCCAGAAATATTGACGGTGTTGGACCTACCAACATTCAAGGTATCACCCTGATATGAAGTCCCAACTAGACCTCACACCACTTGGTGTGGGAGTCCCATCCGGTGTGATGGTTCGGTTGCCATTATCTTAAGGATTTGCCTCAACTCTTGCTTGTTAGCATAGGAGAGTGATTCGATTTGTCTTCAAGAAGTGAAGTTTGCATGCCTGGTGAGTGTAAGTGTACTTATGTCAATGGTTCTTTCACTGTAAGGGGAAGAAGGTGAAGGTGAGTTCCAGGTTGAAAGGGACCAGTCCCAACTCATCTAGGAACACACAACACAAAAGGACATAGACAGTTCCGGTGGAGTAATCCACTCGGATGTGGTAGCTACAACATACAAAGTAAGATAACACGTACAGAACTCACGGATCAGTCTGAAACAAGTGCAATGGTTGTTACAACAAGGTTCATGTGAAAGGTCTGTTTGATGTTGGGCAAAGTAGTCGACACAGACGGGACACCATTACCAACATATACAACACATTCCCATTAATAGATTATGCATTTCAACAAATGAATCAGTTCAGATGTAGAACACATGGTTAAAGCAACATGCATTACAAGTGTTAAAAATTAGTCTTACAACAAATACAATACATGTGTGAAAACGTGCTGGCCTGTTAACAGGCTTCTGAATTAAGTGAAAGTTCCAAGACACATCGTTACACCATACATCATTAACCCCGTCAGTGGGGCGTTAGAGCCACTACTTACTCCTCAAAGAAAAGATTACATACTCTCTTGGCTATGTGGGAGGAGCTGAGGTGAAAAAGTCCTTTCATGTACAAATGAAGGGGCTATTTATAGCCAAGGGTGAAACTGACCCTTGTGGCTGTTCGACTACCCTCATGACTGTTAGAATTCCATGACTTTCTGACTTACATGACTCTATGTTCAACAAGTGGGTCTCTTGGACTTCCACATTACATCACATTGATTGACAACAAGCCCATAATGGAGATGTGGGCAACATGACTCATGACTTGACTCGACATGACTTGACATGACAACGCTGGTACATTCGTGTTGCTGCTGGAGTGCATGTTGAGCTAGAGTGCTGCTAAGTGATGGATGTCTTTGTTAGCGTTCGAATCTGCCTCAGGCTGAGGAAGGCAAAACTCGAGGCAACATCAAACCAAGCTCAGCCTCGTAGCTAGCCCTACGAGGACAGGAGAGGGCTCTCTCCGGGTCTATCTCGGCAGACAAGTTTTCAAAGGGGCTGAGATGACTCAAATTTAATACTGATTTTAGGCTAGTAAAGAGATAGGAAAGTTTGTTTTAGATTTTTGAGTTTTTTGTTGGAGAAATGGGAAAACCAATTTTGGGTGCGGGGATTGAGGTCAGATCTTTGCAGAAATTGAGTTGGGGCGAGGTAGGCAATAGTATTGATGCCTTTGATCAGGTGTATGGACGGATCAAAATGACAAGGAGTTGAAGAGGGCAAAAGAGAATATGGATCCTCTTCAAACTGACGAAAACATGGAAAATCAAACAAACTTAAAGGCAGAGCATAACAATCTATGGATTCTACCTTAACACTTCATTTGTTCAATTGCAGAAGATGAAAGAAGGAAAATGATACACATTAACAACTTACAATTACAGAAAGAAACACACCATCAACACACAAAGCCACAGGGATCCCAACAGGTGCTGCAAAATCTCTGATCTTTCCTTAGCCAAAATATGAAAAAATATGTACAATAGTGTCCAAAATCTTCCCAAGAGTCCAACCCTTGCTATTGACTGAAAATTTACATAATATAGACCAAGCTAACCCATTCCCTAACCTCTAGGGGTCGAGCTCCTCCTTCTAGGAGCAGTTTCAACCAATTCTAAACAAGGAACTGAAATCTAGGTAGTCAAACAACTAACCCCTATATGCTAGGAAACTGATTCATTACATTAAATTTTTGCTATTTTATGGATGAATCATCTAGAATAGGTAAATAAGTACCAAATCTACATCATGTACATTAAATTACATCAATCTGGGTCAAAAATCACATCAAGAGGTGAAACTGGTCATGACTGGCCGAAATCCTGAGCTGGAGGATGAAAACTGGACCAAAAACCCCAATGCATAGCGCCCTGATCCCAATGCGTAGCACACCTTTCAGCCTATTTTTGGGGCACTTCCTGACATCCAAATTGAGCTCATGATAGCTCGTTGGAAAGCCCTGGATGTCTACGTTCCAACCCAAGTGGAATTTTTCAATTTGGAGCTCATTTTCCCCTCCAAAAATGCATTCTCCCAGAAGTAATTCCTACTGTTGCAAAAGGTGGCAGCAAGGTGGTTTTCATGGTGTTTTTGGGCCTTTTGATCATCTAGAACTTGATGAAATGCTTCGAAAATAACTGAGCATGCATAAATTACCATGAAAAACCCAAAAATATAAATTTTTCCTCCAGCAAGTGTCCCAATCAAAAGCGAGAGCGTCGACGCGCTACGCGTTGGGCTGAAAAACCTGTTTTGCAAGCCAAAAATTTCAAAATGACAAAAATTTCTCCGAATTTGCTCAAATTCGGAGCGAAGACCCTCCATCATGTATCATGCCCAGCCACCGAAGCCTCAGCCAAAATCCAGAGTCTATCCTCCCTTTTTCGACGTTTTAGTGTCCTTCAGGTGCATGCAATTTCAGTTGTAAAGTCACTGTCTATCCGCCTTCATGGTGTTTCAAAGTCTGTTTGGCTTTCAATGAGATGAAGAATGAGAGTTTGGCACAATTTCCAAATATGTCACATGTGTATCAAGGTATCATAGGAAAGCCACAATGAGAATAGTTTTGTCAAATGAGTTTGCATGAAAAAACAGTCATTGCTTTGCTTATGAAGGAATTTGACAAGTGTGTAGAAAAGAGGTGGAAATGACAATGGCCATAACAATGACAGCAAGGATGTAATGGAAAAAAGGGAGTGTGAGGTTAAGGTTAACAATGAGCATGGAAACTACTGAAAATAGATGACATAGGCATATATTAAACCACACAGTCCCTAATATTTGTTTCAAACCCTAAGAAGTTGAAATAAACATAGGGTTTTACATTTCACACTTGTTTCTCCACTTCAAAACACCATAATCATGTCTAAAATTCACTGAGAAAACATAAAGAACCTACTTGCAAGCAGTTGGAGGCAATTTGGCATGAATCTGGATGAAGGAGCAAAAATTTTACCCAATGCGTAGTGCACACCTGAGTGTGTAGCGCTTGTGTATTTTTACACTGGCCAGTGAGGCCCAGTGCGTAGCGCCCGTCTCAGTGCGTAGCAATTTTTGAAGGAGGATTTTGGAGGCCTTCCCAATGTCCAAATTGGGCGCAGGATAGCTCGTTGGTAAGGGCGTTGAGTCTACTTTCCAACCCAAGAGGAATTTTTCAATTTGGAGTTCATTTTCCTTGTCAAAAATTAAATCTCCCAAGACTGGTCAAAATGTGCCAAATGAGGCTGCCTCAAGGCAGAGTGCTGTTGAAGTCAACGTTTGAATGCCTTTCTCAACTCCAAATTGCGCTCATGATAGCTAATTAGAAAGCTCTTTGTGTCTAGTTATCATTTGACTCATCAAGAAAGTCATTTGACCAACCAAGCTAGGAGAAAACTTGATTTTCCCAAGGTCACTTCAGAGGTGCATCAATTCTCCCGAGGCGATTGTATTTTTGACATTTCTCTAAAACCATGACACCTGTGTAAAAAGTGAAGGAGGTTTTTCTTCCTTGGCATGTTTTGGACAAAAAAATCTCTCATTTTTCCCAAATTCATCTTTTATTTCTCAGAAACATCATTTGAGTAAAACCTACCCCGATGTGTGGAACAAGAGATTTTGTCGAAATGAAGCGAAATGAAGGGGATAAGGGGCTTCTAAATTCTTGGGGAAATTTTTGGAAGTAGGGAGGGATGTTAGGAAGCAGGGGAAAGTGGAATCTTAGAGATCAAGTGAGGGGAAGGGGTCCAAAAGGGAAAAACACAGGCCCAACCTAGAAAATTGCTAGGTTGTAGCAAGAAACTAGGGTTTGTGCGAAAATGAGGAATTTGGCGGATCTAAGGGATGGGAAGTGTTTAATAAGGTACATGAAGGATAGGGGAAGGTGTATGAACATCTGGATACAAGTTTTTCTAATGATTTGACCATCCAAGAGAAATTACCTCCAAAACCCTAAGAGAGGGAAATGGACCTTACCAAGGCACAACTGAAGCATGAATAAGCTGTAAAATGACCCAATGGAACTTGACATGATGATAACAACCATATGAATGATGATAGACTCAGATGAATGGTGACATAGACTGACATTTGGGCAACTTTGAAAAGAGTGAAAGCAAACCCTAGACCTAATGCCTAGTGACCAAATTTTGCTTGAAGACTCACTGAAATGACAAAATTTGACCTTGACACCTTAAAATCACTTTGTAAGAGCATATTTGATCACTGGAGGAAGGCTACAAAGGCTGACACTAACATTGGATCCAATGGGGATGGTGGCTCCTTAGAGATGCCAAGAACGACAGATCTCTGGAAGAGCTAGACAGTGCCTTCATCCATTGGGCAATGGAGTCAAAAACTCAAGCGGAAATGCATGACTGAAAACCGAGACAAACTAACTTAACAACAAGACTGAAAATTGATTCACAAATGACTCATGACTCAATAAAAACTGATGCGATACTTAAACACAATCGACAAACTGAAAATGATGCTCAAAGGAGAGCTTATTCATCACAAGCTACTCTAACAGTTTCATTCATCACCTGATCAAGTGAAATGAAACAACCAGTGCAACCAAGTAAGTATTCCATCTACTGTTCGAATTTTCCGCAAGTGCTCACTTATGAACAACAAGAGAGAACTACAGAAAGGCAACTCCCATGATAACTCAGAAACAGATCTGTTGAATGATATGAATTCTCTATCCGCCTCCAAAAACACTGCATAAGGATCTTGAAATTCAAGCACACTGGAACTTAGCTCATCCAATGGATTACTTCTCTTTTCCTCATACCATGAATGCAAACTTTGATCTGAGCCTTGTGACGAGACCTCTGCTAAAAATGACAAAGAAAACGGCTGTCGGATCAAGTTTGTATCAATACACGTTTCAAGCTCACATATAGTCAATGGAGAGAGACTTTGAATGCAAACCTCATCCAAAACATCAGCTATTGGATCATGAAAAACTTGAAAAGACTATTGCAACCCATTTTCTATTGGTTCCAATGTGATTACATGATTGTCTACATGCTGCTCATTCTTTACTGAAGATTTACTTTGCAATTTTCCCTTCAAAAGCTGAAATGATTCAAAACAGAAAGGTAGGGAACCTTCTTGTATCATTTGATCATATGTGTCAGCTTCCATGCCTTCATATGCAACTTGACAATCAATGGCATTTGGGGGCTGGAAATTTGAATATGAAAAGTCTGGAACAAAGTTTTCATTACTCTCAAGATGGTCCAAATCAAAACTTGTTGACAGCTGATTTCTGATTGCATGGAAGTTGTCTTTGATGAACTGACATGAATCAAAACAAAAAGGCAAAGATCCTTCACTTATTTCAAAATTTGTTGCACTTTCCTGGTCACTGTCATAGCTGATATGTGATGGCTGAACATTGTATTCAAGCTGCTGAAAATGAACTTCTTCCTCCCACAAACTAGCTGCTTGTTTGATTGCAAGATTAGCTTCTGTTTGGAGAACATAATCATCATCATACTAATCAAACTGAGGCAAATCATCAGTATAAAACATATCATCAAGCATGCAAGTCATATCAACAGTTCTTTCTTTGCCAAGGTGATCTACAAAACAATCATTATCAGATCTATGACAACTAGGATAAGAAACAAAATGTTTTGGAGTGGCCATTTGTTCTTCTTCAATCAACAAGCCATGGGCTTGAACATCATAATCATTCCTTGGGGTGATCCTTTGCATCATCTCTTCTACTGCACTTACCAAAATGTCAAGCTTCACCTCTAGAGATGTTGATTCGACCGGATCTATGTTTTTCATCTCTTCTTCTTTCAACCTTGCCCGTCGGATCAGCAGATGCGTCTCTACATTTACTGCTCTATTTTGCATCTCGTGAAGTGTTGCAATATCCCTTTCTCTCAGCTGAAACTCCATCTCCGGATCAAAGGCACCCGGATAGTGCAAGAGAGCAGATCTAGGAGTAGGCCTTATCTCAATTGGCATTGAATAATAAACTTGATTAAATCTGGCCGAAAACTGTTGTACTGTCTCCCCTGGTAGTCTTTTCAGCTGGTTATACTCTTCTACAATCAAGAAAAGGTTCTACCCGATCATCCACCTGTCGAGAAAAACTTTGACGAACTGCCGGAAATCTGAGATGCTCGCATCAGGCAGGGCTTTGAACCAACTCTTCACTTTAGCTTGCAAAGAAAGAGCAAAAAGCCTTATACTAACATCTTCGCTATCAACTTCAAAAAGGTCTAGAAAAGACTCAAAATTCTGCACATGTTGCTCAACATTGACATTCTTACTTTCGCCATCAAACCTCGGCAAGTATAGATCATAGTTTTTGGGGAAAGCATGGAGAACAAAAGGTAAAACAAGAGGTTTATACCGATCTGGAATTTTACAAGGTGTAGGGGTATGTACAGCAGGTATAGAATCAGTCTTGGTCTCTTGAGTTTCATCAGTTTTAAGACGGTCATCACAAGATTTAGAAGAAAGGTCTTGATCAAGCTCAAAGGTATGCAAATCTTTAGTATTCACAATCTTCAAAGGGAAATAATCAATTGCAGGCCGAGGATCTCTTCTCAAATATAATATACTTTGCAAAGCCTTCTTGACATTCTTGGGAAAAGAGAAGAAATAATTTATGACAAAGAACAAAATGTCTTGGATGAAATTCCAACTTGAATACCTGATCTGTCCATGTTGTCCTTTCATGTTTTTGCTGGTCGGGATCATCCTCCAGTGGAGTCTTTGGATCTGATCTCGAAACTGATTTAGAGTCGCCAGGTGAATGATTTCAGCCTTGCCAGTGTCTGATCGTTGTCCACCATCAACAATCAAATCTGAACTTGATACATGTACTGGGGTAATTAACAAGTTAGATGTCACGATTACAAGCTAGACCGGAGATTGACTGAAGCAGCGTTTATCTACTTCCGCTAATGCAAAGCAAAAGCGTTTCGAAGGCTACCTGGCATAACTTCAGGCTCCGTCTGTAGCTATAAAACAAATGACATCAACAAGCAAACCATTTTCTTCCCCAGTATGGTCGCCACTATGTTAGTGTTCGAATCTGCCTCAGGCTGAGGAAGGCAAAACTCGAGGCAACATCAAACCAAGCTGAGCCGCGTAGCTAGCCCTACGAGGACAGGAGAGGGCTCTCTCTAGGTCTATCTCGGCAGACAAGTTTTCAAAGGGGCTGAGATGACTCAAATTTAATACTGATTTTAGGCTAGTAAAGAGATAGGAAAGTTTGTTTTAGATTTTTGAGTTTTTTGTTGGAGAAATGGGAAAACCAATTTTGGGTGCGGGGATTGAGGTCAGATCTTTGCAGAAATCGAGTTGGGGCGAGGTAGGCAATAGTCTTGATGCCTTTGATAAGGTGTATGGACGGATCATAATGACAAGGAGTTGAAGAGGGAAAAAGAGAATATGGATCCTCTTCAAACTGACGAAAACATGGAAAATCAAACAAACTTAAAGGCAGAGCATAACAATCTATGGATTCTACCTTAACACTTCATTTGTTCAATTGCAGAAGATGAAAGAAGGAAAATGATACACATTAACAACTTACAATTACAGAAAGAAACACACCATCAACACACAAAGCCACAAGGATCCCAACAGGTGCTGCAAAATCTCTGATCTTTCCTTAGCCAAAATATGAAAAAATATGTACAATAGTGTCCAAAATCTTCCCAAGAGTCCAACCCTTGCTACTGACTGAAAATTTACATAATATAGACCAAGCTAACCCATTCCCTAACCTCTAGGGGCCGAGATCCTCCTTCTAGGAGCAGTTTCAACCAATTCTAAACAAGGAACTGAAATCTAGGTAGTCAAACAACTAACCCCTATATGCTAGGAAACTAATTCATTACATTAAATTTTTGCTATTTTGTGGATGAATCATCTAGAATAGGTAAATAAGTACCAAATCTACATCATGTACATTAAATTACATCAATCTGGGTCAAAAATCACATCAAGAGGTGAAACTGGTCATGACTGGCCGAAATCCTGAGCTGGAGGATGAAAACTGGACCAAAAACCCCAATGCGTAGTGCCCTGATCCCAATGCGTAGCGCACCTTTCAGCCTGTTTTTGGGGCAATTTCTGACATCCAAATTGAGCTCATGATAGCTCGTTGGAAAGCCCTGGATGTATACTTTCCAACCCAAGTGGAATTTTTCAATTCGGAGCTCATTTGCCCCTCCAAAAATGCATCCTCCCAGAAGTACTTCCTGCTGTTGCAAAAGGTGGCATTAAGGTGGTTTTCATGGTGTTTTTGGGCCTTTTGATCATCCAGAACTTGATGAAATGCTTCGGCAATAACTGATCATGCATAACTTACCATGAAAAACCTAAAAATACAAAGTTTCCCTCCAGCAAGTGTCCCAATCAAAAGCGAGCGCGTCGACGCACTACGCGTTGGGCTGAAAAACCTGTTTTGCAAGCCGAAAATTTCAAAATGACAAAAATTTCTCCGAATTTGCTCAAATTCGGAGCGAAGACCATCCATCATGTATCATGCCCAGCCACTGAAGCCTCAGGCAAAATCCGGAGTCTATCCTCCCTTTTTCAACGTTTTAGTGTCCTTCAGGTGCATGCAGTTTCAGTTGTAAAGTCACTGTCTATCCGCCTTCATGGTGTTTCAAACTCTGTTTGGCTTTCAATGAGATGAAGAATGAGAGTTTGGCGCAATTTCCAAATATGTCACATGTGTATCAAAGTATCATAGGAAAGCCACAATGAGAATAGTTTTGTCAAATGAGTTTGCATGAAAAAACAGTCATTGCTTTGATTATGAAGGAATTTGACAAGTGTGTAGAAAAGAGGTGGAAATGACAATGGCCATAACAATGACAGCAGGGATGTAATGGAAAAAAGAGAGTGTGAGGCTAAGGTTAACAATGAGCATGGACACCACTGAAAATAGATGACATAGGCATATATTAACCCACACAGTCCCTAATATTTGTTTCAAACCCTAAGAAGTGAATTTGGAAATAAACATAGGGTTTTACATTTCACACTTGTTTCTCCACTTCAAAACACCATAATCATGTCTAAAATTCACTGAGAAAACATAAAGAACCTACTTGCAAGTAGTTGGAGGCAATTTGGCATGAATCTGGATGAAGGAGCAAAAATTTTTACCCAATGCGTAGCGCACACCTGAGTGCGTAGCGCCTGTGTATTTTTACACTGGCCAGTGAGGCCCAGTGCGTAGCGCCCATCTCAGTGCGTAGCGCCTTTTGCAGGAGGCTTTTTGAGGCCTTTCCGGTGTCCAAATTAGGTGCAAGATAGCTCTTTGGAAAGGGCTTTGAGTCTACTTTCCAACCCAAGTGGAATTTTTCAATTTTGAGTTCATTTTCCTTATCAAAAATCAAATCTCCAAAGACTGGTCAAAATGTGCCAAATGAGGCTGCCTCAAGGCAGAGCGTTGTTGCAGTCAACTTTTGAATGCCTTTCTCAACTCAAAATTGAGCTCATGATAGCTCATTGGAAATATATTTGTGTATAGTTATAATTTAACTCATCAAGAAAGTCATTTGACCAACCAAGCTAGGAGAAAACTTGATTTTCCCAAGGTCACTTCAGAGGTGCATCAATTCTCCCGAGGCGATTGTATTTTTGACATTTCTATAAAACCATGACACTTGTGTAAAAATTGAAGGAGGTATTTCTTCCTTGGCATGTTTTGGACAAAAACCTCTCTCATTTTTCCCAAATTCATCTTTGATTGCTCAGAAACAACATTTGATTAAAACCTACCCCGATGTGTGGAACAAGAGATTTTGTCGAAATGAAGCGAAATGAAGGGGATAAGGGGCTTATAAATTCTTGGGGAAATTTTTGGAAGTAGGGAGGGATGTTAGGAAGCAGGGGAAAGTGGAATATTATAGATCGAGTGAGGGTAAGGGGTCCAAAAGGGCAAAACATAGGCCCAACCTAGAAAATTGCCAAGTTGTAGCAAGAAACTAGGGTTTGTGCAAAAATGAGGAATTTGGCGGATCTAAGGGATGGGAAGTGTTTAATAAGGTAAATGAAGGATAGGGGAAGGTGTATGAACATCTGGATACAAGTTTTGCTAATGATTTGACCATCCAAGAGAAATTACCTCCAAAACCCTAAGAGAGGGAAATGGACCTTACCAAGGCACAACTGAAGCATGAATAAGCTGTAAAATGACCGAATGGAACTTGACATGATGATAACAACCATATGAATGATGATAGACTCAGCTGAATAGTGACATAAACTGACATCTGGGCAACTTTGAAAAGAGTGAAAGCAAACCCTAGACCTAATGCCTAGTGACCAATTTTTGCTTGAAGACTCACTGAAATGACAAAATTTGACCTTGACACCTTAAAATCACTTTGTAAGAGCATATTTGATCACTGGAGGAAGGCTACAAAGGCCGACACTAACAGTCTTCATGGTGTATCATACCTTCACCTCCGCATGGCGAAGTGCGCGGAGTCTTCGATGGTCCTTGGTTCGCTTGATGAAGCTTTAGCATGTTGCTCCTTGCTTTCATGCTAGAAGGCTTGATAGGCTCACTTGTTCACCAAGGTGCATGTTCGTCACGTTCGTCTGCTTCGCATGCTTCGTTCATTCGTCCATTGGTGAAGCTGTCCATCTGCATGTGCTCCCTTTTTTCATCCTGTTCGTCGTCTTGACATGTTTGTTGGTGTACCTGTACTTGCAGTCACTCATGACGAGACAACATAAAATCCAAAACCTCCTAGTCTACCATGACACATGATCATTCAGATGCAGGTGACTGGGAGAGGCAACAGGGTTGTGATGTGGGATGATGGCTCCGGGCAACTACTGATGAAAACTGTGCAAGAGTCACTGAGGGATGGAGACAGACAATCTGAGTCAACAGTGATTCTCTGCAAGGTCTGGCTTGGATGGGAGGAAAAATTGCGCAAATTTTGGGAGGGGCAATTTGGGCTACATGAGGGTAGGGTAGGCATGCTTTGCGCATTTTCTGGAACGAACAGTTAGTAGGGGTTGGATAGCCAAATTTGCAAAATTTTCCAGAGGAATGGGCCGGGTTGCATGAAGGGTCAGCAGGCAGGGATTGCGCAATTTTTCTAGGGAACTGCTTGAGAGCCTAGTAGCCAGAACTGTGCAATTCCTAGAGGGAACTGCGAGTTGGCTACGAGGGTCACTGGTAGCTAGAACTGTGCAATTCCCAGAGGGAACTACCAATTGACTACTGGGTCACTGGCAGCTAGAAATACACAATTCCCAGAGGGAACTTCTAGTTGGCTGCTGGGGTCACTGGCAGCCAGAACTACACAATTCCTAGAGGGAATTTCCATTGGGCTGCTGGGGTCACTGGCAGCCAGAACTACGCAATTCCCAAAGGGAACTGTCAGTTGGTTGCTCAGTCACTGGCAGCAGAAACTGCACAATTCTTGGAGGGAATAGGTAGTCTGCTACTGGCTGGGAAAACTGCGCTAAGGCCAGGAGGTCGGCCTGCTGATCATCTCTGCGCAATTTTTGAGTTGAGCTGACTGATGGGCAGCGGGAGGCGTGCTCATGAGCACTGCGCAATTTCTGAGATGAACAACTGGTCGACTGTCCGGTTGGCCAGAATGAGTGTTGTTTGAGTTTCTTGCGGGCATCCCAGTTTGAAAGAACTAGCTTGGTGCTTCTGCGCTACTTTAGTTGACAATCTATCAAGTCGAAAGTAGGGTGATGGTCCGGCTATCAGTGAGGAGTCTGGTCGTCAGAAATTCAGCAAAAATCACTATGTGTGTGAACAATAGAAAGATGCATAGGTGATCATACGAACACACACTCGCATGACTTGACGACGAAACGACTGAACCATCCAGACACACATGTTAAACATGACTGACCGACGGTGCAAGTGGCAAGCGCAACACTTGTGATTAATTGTTCATGATCGAGACGACGATTGTGTGACAGTGAATGTGACTCCATGTGTGAGTGTGACAGATGCTTCATGGTGAACACAAAAAACACATAGAAAGCAGAGACTTTGAGCATAACCAGAACACGGTCGTTGTTAGGCCCCTATACTACTAGTGTAACCCGTTATTGTTATTAGTACAACCCCCTTATTATTTTGTTGTACCCATGTAGTCCCCATATTGTTATTAATGTGCCCTTACATTATTATTGTTATGTCGGCTCTGATTATATTATAACCCCTTAGACTCTTATATACAGAAAGGAGGTCTTGTCATTTGTATCATCCAAGAATTGTTCATTTGTGTAATGTAAAGGAGGTTGCCCCCTCGAAGAGGCTGAATTCTAAGGTGTTGATCTATCTTTTATATCTTTTTGTGAGCTGGTTTCATAACATTAGGTATCAGAGCTTTGGATTCTAGGGTTTCGCTGTTCCAAACAGGTCATTGTGGAATTTTCGCTATAACTATTGTTCTGCACCATTTCAGATGCTAAAAAAAAAACCTGTTTAGGTTGAAATCATTCTGAACTTGGGGTCCGAATTTCAGAGCTTTTCATTCTATATTTGCGGAGATATGATCTAAGGAATTTGGTCTTTTTGCAGACTTCTGAATTACATTCCGAACAGGTGACCTTGGGAAAATCAACATAACTTTTGTTTTGAGTATCAGATTGCAATTTCGTAAGAAGCTACAGAAAGAGGACAAACTGTAGTTTCCTGTATATATTTTTTAGATCCTAAGGTTAACACAGTGACACGTGGCACTTCATACAAGTTAGATCTTCTGGAAAGGTATATAATCATGTCATATTGGGAGATTGTTCATAACTCTTTCTTGGAGAATCTAAATTTGATCAGACTGGTGGCATTGGAAAGAGGACGCAGAGGGCTACTGTAGGTCGTAATTTCAGAACTGGAAGAACCAAAATTACAGAGTTATAGTTATTTCAAGATTGAGCTCCTAAAATCAAGAAAATGTGATATGAGGAAGTTTGATGGCAAGGATCCGGTAAATTGGATACTTCAGATGGAGCAATATTTTGATCTACATGGTGTACCACTGTTACAAAAGGTATGTATTGCATCTTCATATTTAGAATTGGATCAATTTTTATGGTATAAAGGGATTTTTTCTTGTAAACAACTTGTTACGTGGTCAATTTTCACGGAGGAAATGATAGCACATTATGAGGATACAAAGAGAAACACCTTCTTTAGAGCAACACCACAATAATTGGAAAGAGTAAAAGGGCTTTGTTACATAGTGGAAAGTAAAATTATGGCAACAAGGAAGTCTACCCCTCATAACTATAAAGATGGAAGTGTTGTTTCTCCTAGCCTTCCACAACCTACAAGGGTTACACCACAACAATTGGAAGAAAAAAGAGAAAAAGGGCTTTGTTACAATTGTGATAGCAAATGCACTAAAGGTCATAAGTGTGCTGAGAAGAAATTATTTTACATAGAGTATGAAGAGGAGGAAGAAAAGGATCAAGAAACATCGAAAGAAGAGGATATACGCCAGGACCCAACCCTAGAGAAAGAAGAAATGAATCAGACCATATCTTGTAAAGCATTGGCAAGAATTACCACTCCTCAAACTCTCAAGATAGAAGGACATATCAAGAAGAAAAATGCACAAGGAGTGAAAGATCACATCGAGAAAGAAGAAATGAATCCAACCATATATTGTAATTCATTAGTCGGAATTACCACTCCTCAAACTATCAAGATAGAAGGACATATCAAGAAGAAAAATGTTCAAGAAGTGAAAGATCACATCGAGCATCAAGAAATGAATCCGACAATATCTTGTAAAGGATTGGAAGAAATTACCACTCCTCAAACTCTAAAGATAGAAGGACATATCAAGAAGAAAAAGGTTCAAGCAGTGAAAGATCACATCGAGCATCAACAACAAGTTCTCCAACTTTTAAAGGATAACACCACTTTGGTGCAAAATCGAATGAAACAACAGGTAGATCAACATCGTAGTGAAAAATGTTTTTATGTAGGTGATTGGGTATTTTTATTGCCACATCTCAAGCAAGCTATTTATGAGAAGGAAATATTGGCAATACTACATGCACTTAAGAAATGGCGACCTTACCGAATGGGAAGACACTTCAAGGTAAAAATGGATCATGATAGTCTTAAATACTTTTTAGAACAACTATTATAGCTAGAAGAACAGAAAAAATGTGTCACAAATATGTTGGGTCATGACTGTGACATCATCTATAGAAAATGGAAGCAAAATTTTGTTGCAGATGCACTCTCAAGAAAGGATGAGGACGTGGAAGCATTATTTTGTGCTATTTCTATTATCCAACCAGATTGGATAAACGAAGCAAGGGATGAATGGAAGAAGGACGAAGACGTATGGCCACTTATTCAAAAGTTGCAAAAGATCCCAATTCAAACAATATTGCCAGAACTTGAAGAGGAAGGAAAAACATAGTGGAACCTGGAGCAATCACAGAAACAAGAACCTGACAGCTAGGAAATCGATCAATTACAGAGTTTCTCATCAAGTGGAAGAACTTACCCGCTGAATATTCCACATGGGAGGACAAGAATTTTATACAGAAGCATCAAGAACTACTCAAGCGTTGAGGAAAACACTTTTGAAGGAGAGGGGCATGTTAGGCCCCTATACTACTAGTGTAACCCCTTATTGTTATTAGTACAACCCCCTTATTATATTGTTGTGCCCATGTAGTCCCCATATTGATATTATTGTGCCCTTACATTATTATTGTTAAGTCGGCTCTGATTATATTATGACCCCTTAGACTCCTATATATAGAAAGGAGGTATTGTCATTTGTATCATCCAAGAATTGTTCATTTGTGTAATGTAAAGGAGTTTTCCCCCTCGAAGAGGCTGAATTCTAAGGTGTTGATCCATCTTTTCTATCTTTTTGTGAGCTGGTTTCATAATAGTCGCAAGCATGAATTAGACATCAACATGCAGAGACTTGAGTGCAATAAACAAGCAAGGCGAATGTAAAGACTCACACGGGCTCATGGAGTGAAACCGGTTGTGTGCAGTCATCAAGTGAAACTCTTCAAAGTAGGCTCCAAAATTGATGCAGGCCAAAATTTTGGAGGGTGGTTGTAACCGCTACAACACCTTCATAAACTTGTAAGAGTTTCCCCAACAACTGGTGAGTGCTCTCCCGCTCCAAATCCAACAAGGAATTGCTTACATTCTCCATAATTCCACAATGATGAATGTTGGATATCCACAGTGAACACTAATATCTTAGCAGATAAATACAATAACTCAGAATGAACGAGGCTACAATTAAAAGGTTGAGCCTTCTCCTTGATAAATTCCATAAGGACAAAATGTGGGGTCCCGACAATATATATCCATTAAGGATGCCACCAACCAGCCTGAGATAATCCTTTGTACCACACATCATGCCCGTGAGTAATAAATGCCACTCGCAATGAACTAGGCCCGAAATGCCTTGGAAAAATTTCCAATATTGTTGTTTGATACAGATAATGGAAGAGAGGGATGTCTAACCAAGGCTAATAAAATTGCTTGCATTCTTCCCAAATAATTCCATTTTAATCACCACAGGAACTACAATTTGATGGGTTTGAGTGACAGGGGGAGTGCACTAGGTGTAATTGGAGATGGGACACTAAGGATTTAAATCTTGATCTCATATCCTTCACATTAAAACTTTAGCCATTATCCTCATGATTGTCTTTGGGAGGTGCGATGATTCCAAAGGCACCACAAGCTCCACCTTATTCATACAATATTCCAATATTAACATCAATAGCAGGAGATTAACCTTCATGGAAGCAAACATATTGTTGTTAGACTATGGTTAATTTACATCACTCATTAATTCATTATGGTCTCAATGTTTTCCAAAGTGTTGGATGTGGAGTTTAAGTGCCATAACACATGATATAGTTCTATGTGTTCAAATTGGTAAAGTTGAGCTGAAATTCATTGCAATATTGGGGGGTGGTTGCATGCCGGTCAATTTCCTGAGCTCGTTGAATAACAATTAGCAAATCCCCAAATAATGTTATTTTTTTTATTTTCCTACCTATTGCCGATTCTATCCTTTCCATAATGCTAAGTATTCAACTTGGTTATTGGTTGCGAGCGCCAACCTCGAAGCATACTGTAATTCAACTTGTTCATTGGGACAAAAAATGGCCCCTCCCACTCTTCCCACCACTGAGATTGTACCTTGGGCCATTACTAAGATGTAGTTTTAGGATTTTGAAAGACCTAAAGACCGATTAAATAATGCCCCATAACATAATTTTAGAGAGTTGGCACTCGATTTTCCAATTAATGGCCAAATTAATGACAAGCTATGATGTTGTTGAATCAAGAGATCATGGTAGTTGATATTATATGTGTGGTGATTTAAAAAATTATGATGTTAATTAAGAGTTAATTACCTTTTTTTTTTCATCATGAAGAACTATGAGAAGCAATCTTATGATGTTTTTCTACAGGGGAATTCATTCAAGAAGTTTACAATTCATCTTAGTGTGCACATTTAGTGTCATGGATATTATTTCAAAAACCACATAAGTAGCATTTGAATATTTTATTTATTCTTTGTCCATTGGTTAGTATATATTTCCCATAAATGACAAAAAGGAAAGTCAATGTTTCCTATACTAACCTCTAAAATATCCAAAGCTTCACAAAGCTCTATGTTAGACATGCCCGAAAATAATTCAAGAATCAACAATTTTAAATATATGTTCTGTGGTGTTTTCTATATTGTTATTAAATAAGTAAAGCCTAATATCATGAGGTATGGTACCCAAAGTTATTTCATTAATAGAATAATGAAATTAAATCTTAGTAATGTGATATAAGAAAAATATAGTTTTGTGTTGACTGTTATGACATGCAAAGAGGAGAAGTCGGGACTTTTGATATGCCTAGGTTATATTTCATTTTTGTATTAAGGAAATTGAAAAAATGGCATCTCTATCCTAGGGAAGTATTGCAATAGATGTCAACATCTTGTCATAGCTACTACAACCCTTCTCAATTCCTCCTAGTGTCTTTAGCCTAGGTAAATTGAGGGGCCCACCTAGTCAAGCTAGCTCAGAAGTTAGTTTGCAAATCCTATCTAAAACTTGTAAGCTAGGTTCATATCTATGATGACTTGAGATAGTGGGGGAAGGATTGCGAGTCTGATTAAGTACTAGTGGAAAATCCAACAACAGTGAGGATCACTAATCCTTAGTTCAAAAACATAGAGTTACCCTGCAACTCTTTAGCCTATCGAAGTCACTACTAGGGAAAACTTTCAACTTGAGTTTCTTTGAAATTTTTAGGTTTTTAGAGCTAGTGTAGCACCCTCTTGAGCATACAACCAAAATTGTAATTCTCCAATGACCCTCATTCCAATGTTATTGCCTTAGAATTGGAATTTCAACTTGGTTTTAGCCTTCCACCTTCTGTGTAGCACCCTCCTCAACCCCAAAGCATTGCTACAGTTCCCCTTTGAGCCTCAAGGTAATGCTACAAACATAAGAGAATATCTCTCTTGAGTCTTTCTCTCAAAGTTTTTCCTTTTCAACTACCATAACACCCTCTTGGGCCTCAAGGCAATGTTACAACCCTCTGACTTAATCTTTAAGCAATTTTTTCTTCCTCCTTGAGCTTCCTTAGTGCTCCAATGAGCCTCTGTCCAATGCTATAGTGCCCTTGTGAGCCTCTGTCTAGTTTTATGGTCTCAAAATATCTCTCTTAAGCTCATCTTTTGGCCTCCCCACCTCTCTCTGTCGCTCGACTGAGCCTTAGTGGAGTGCTATAGTGAACCACCAAACCTTAACCCAACACTACAATGCTCTTTTGAGCCTCAAGCAAGCAACATGAAGACTTTCTCAAGATTTTCTCATTCATAAGGCTTTTCTTGATTTTTCTTAAGTAACACTGAGTTAACAAAAGGTAAAAGTCAAGTTAAAAAAAGAAAATAAAAAAAATTACTTGAGTATTAATGCAAAAAAGCTCTTGAAAACTCTTTCAAGCTTAGATTGCTCTCTATTCCTCACATCAATTACCACTCATGATTTAGAGGTAAAATCACTTTATTGAAATAGTATTACACCTCAACTTTCCCAATCAACCCCATATTTAGCCAACTTTGTGACAATCCTTTTTGCTACCCGCCTTGTAAAAGTCACTATGAATGTAATTGATGTAAATATTATGGAAATGTAAATAATGATTGGGTTGGAGGAGTGGATATGGATTGAGAGGTATGAGGAGGAGGAGTTTCTTTGGAAGTGACTTAACTTATGTTGTTTCATTTAATATGCTACCAACTTCTTGACTGAGTTTAATGGCCTGCACAATTAGAAGGGAGGTGGAGTACGAGTTCCCTGAGATAAGGAATAATCTCATACCACCTCTTCCCTCGAGGGGTGTGTTGGTGTGGTCAACATGCAAGAGGGGGATGAGGGTTGGTGAAAGGGTAAAGTGCCAATGGGAAATAGAAAGGGGATGATAGAAGTGCCTACACTACAACACACTACAACACTGCTTAGATACTTGCCATCGAAGAATCCATTCGGGCAGTCATGTCACCTGCAATTTGCACTTTACCCATGTCATAATAGTGCATATCAAGTAGATAGGAAATGTAATAGAACAATGAACATCATACCATTCCTCATTGGATGTCTTGCCATCCCTAGTCGGTATCCTACCTTCCAATCTGCAGGTTAGTTCTCATCAAAGCATATACATAACAATATATATATATATATATATATATATATATATATGTGTGTGTGTGTGTGTGTGTGTGTGTGTATGTGTGTGTGTGTGTGTGTGATCATAATCATCATGTTATTAGGTTTGATATCGGTTTACCCACAATTTCATCAGTATGATGGAAGTAAATCTTACATCAAATAAATCATAACTCTGATAAGTCATACATGAGATATATCATACGTCATACATGAGATATATCATACTCAAATAATCCATACATCAGATAAATCATAAATTAGATAAGTCATACATCAAATACTTTAGTCAACAAAACATAATCTATCAAGTGTTTTATGTAAATAAGTTCATCTATCCAACTGAAATGCATCAATATAACATACCATTCATAAATGAAACAACATGAAAATTCAAATAGGGCCTTAGTAGAGGTAGCTATCTAGGTCAAAATGAGCATCACAAATGGTCAAAAAGTCAAGGGTAATCATGACGTATAGTCTCTGCATCCTCCTAGGTAGCAGATCTTTGGCTATACTTGTCCCACTAGACCTTAACTTGGTCCACCATGAGACGTTTGAGCTATCGAACGTTACAGTCCAATATGCATAACTATTCGACCATTACAATTCCCACGTCCGAGACCTGTAATTCCCTACAATTGAGTTTGTGAGATTCATCAGAAACATAATGTCGTAGAATAAATACATGAAAGAAATCATGAGTTTTATGAAAATGGGGTGGAAGTTTAAGATGATGGGCAACTGGTTCAATTTTCTCTTTGATTCTAAAAGATATTATATATCGAGGTGACAACTTTGTCCCTTTCCCAAATGAATAGTGCTTTTGTTGGGTTGAATATGAATAAAAACTTGGTCTCCCACTTCATAACTTTGATCAGTCCTATGTTCATCCGCATACCTCTTCGGGCCTATCTTGTGCTTCCTTAACCTTTGTCAAATTTGTCTTACCTGTTCCTCCATTTCTTGAACCAATTATGCCTGACTATCACTCTATCCTCCAACCTTTCTCAACTTAATGATGTCTTGTACGACCTCCCATAAAGAGCTTGATAAGGAGCCATCCCAATTGAACTGTGGTAACTGTTATTATAGGAAAACTTTACTAATGGTAAGTACCTTTCCCGCTGAGTTTGATTATCCATGACATACATTCTAAGCATATCTTCCATAACTTGATTTACTCTTTTAGTCTTCCCATCTGTTTCTGGATGATATGCAGTGTTCCAGTTCAATTGAATCCCTAACGCTAATTGCAAACTTGTCCAAAATATAGATGTAAAGCTAGAGTCCCTATCATAAATGATCTTTGTGGGTAACCCATGTAGCTCGATAAATACTCGTGCCGCATAGATTACATTATAAGTGTCTCTCACCGGGATGAAATGGGAGCTTTTGGTCAATTTATCAACTACAACGAATTGAAATGATACGAATTAAAATATACAAATTAAGTATATCAAACAATGCTATTACTAATTGACAATAAATATTTAGCTGGTTTTAGCATATAATTTTCGAAAATCATGAGTAGTGAATACTTACCTGTAGAGCGAAGATATGTCTTACAATTTATTATAATGTCGTGGTGCTAATTGAATCTTTTTAACTGTAACAAAGTTTTGGGGATGACTCTCCACCCAACCACAAGCACAACTGCACAAAATTTTTGTACAGTGGGCCACCCCTGAGCCCTTAATCGACTACTACTTCCAAGGACTCCTTTGTCTCTCAACATTCTCCTCTCTAAAGAATGAATGCCTCTCATCTCCATTTTCAACCATCAAATATAACAAGCTATTCCAAAAATGGAAGAGGATTCGAAAAGGATCCGCATGCATACAATCCACGTGTCAACATGCTAACTTTAATATCTTTGTCTTAAGTTTTACTTAAATCGACCATTTTCTTAATTTAACTCTTGCTTATTTTATTCCATTTTACTTTTTGTTAACTTTATTTATTCTTGCTATATATATTCAGTCGGTTTATTATTTATCATTTTATTTATTTACTATTATTATCTTAGGCTTTATCATTTATTATTGTACTTATTTATATTTTTTTTCCAAAGGAAAAAGCGAAACTTTTTATTAAGATTTATAAAAAGTTTACATTGTAAATGCTGAGCATCACTGATCCGTCTGAGGGATTACCATAACTGTTTTATAAAAACATGCTGTCTTATACATCACCTGTTCCTTAGTAAGCTGCTGAAACTGTTCTGTTACCTCTGAACCGAGGTGCCATTCATATACTGAAAATCAGAGGACTGTTTGCACAAAAAAATAAACCAGCATGCCGGGCCTCCTCAACATAGAGGAAAACAACCCGACAACTCAAATGGAGTTTTATAAGCCGATCTACCAAAACTGTTATGTTTGTATGGAATTACGAAAATTTTGGAAAAAGTAGAGTGAAACAAAAAAACCGCCAGAGTGTCAGGAAGGCTGATTATAGGGCGGCTGATCCGTTCTTCTGGTTTGTCCTTGGTCTTCTTCTACGATCTTCCATCTGCCCAAATCCTGTTGTAGACAGTCTTTAGAAAGCTGGTCCGCTGATTCATTTCTTTCCCTGAAAATGTGGCGAAGAGAGAAACTGTTAAAATAATATTTTAATCTCTGAACTTCTCCCAGGATTTGTTTTAATAGTTGGTTTCTGCAGGTGCTTTGTCCATTTACCCATCTGATCACTATTTGGGAGTCCCCAAAAATTTGAATTGTGAGGGTGCGCCTTTGAATGAGCCAGCATATAAGGAGTTTCAGGGCAAGTAGTTCAACATAGTTATTAGAGCCAGTTCCAAGTCCCACAGAAGCTTTTAAGACATGAGATGGGGATTCATTGATGACTAAACCTGCTCCAACTTTATTGTTTTGAGATGCACCATCAAAGAAAGTGTGGAGCTATAACAAGGGTCTTTTTCACCTCTAGTTATCTCACATTACAAGTCAATCCGGGAGCGTTTTGTTATTGTAAAGGATATCTCAATTTGAGGCTATTTGTCAGGATAATGCTTCGTAGTATAGATCTAAAGAATACAAGAGTAAATGGATGCTAAGCTATGCTAAATTACTTTTGCATAAAGAAATCACACACGCAGCAACTTCGTCGGTCGAGGGTATGGAATTAGTAACCTATCCCCCTAGAAACTGATGAAGGAGTATGGATCATGATCTGGGAGCATTGTAGCGTCTGCTGTATCTCACAACAGCCTTGATCCTCCTCTCATGCCACTTCAATAAATGCAAGCAAAAGGAACAGCAAGAAAACAGAATGGAACAGCAACTTCAGAAATGGAACAGCAATAAAAGGAACGGCAGTAAATGGAACGGCAGTAAAGAAACTAAGTTTCGCGAGGTCAACACTTCCAATCCTTGGCACACACTTACATACAAAGGGAAATCAATCGTTTATACAAGTTTGCAGCTTAATCAAATGGAACAACAAATTATTAAAGACAGGAAACGTCAATCATATAGATATGATCTGCGATAATCACCAATAGTCCATTACCCCCAATCACCTGTAGCTGAAATATTCTACTTATAAATTCTGTAATTGATGCAAACAACTTAGATCAACAGTATGCGAAGAATCCTGAAAGTATGATGTAAACTTGTTACAGAGATTTATAACAGGAAAGCTACAGATGAATAAGTATGAAACGACATGCAATCATAACAGATTATAAGAAACAAACCACACAAAGCAGAATTGTAATGGTACAATCAGCCAGTGTCCGTTGGAGCCGGGCTTGAAGCTTCCAATGGCGCACTGCCGTAAACTACTTCAGACGCAGGGAGAAATTAACACCAAAGATATTATATTAACGCATCACCAAGAGTACAAAACTAAGTCTCAGAGAGACTCAATAGTCTGAGTTCAACTGACAGTAAAATCCGTGAACAGAAAGTTAAAGATACAAAATAATTCCGACTGAACTCCTTAATCTTCAATGCTGCCCCCCTTTTATACAATTAACGGCGGAGTTCACCAGACGACAAAAAGATTGAACGTAGCGATCCCTCAGGATCAAAGATCCTGAGTGATCCGCTAAATTGTTAACGCCTTCCTTTACTCGGCCTGTATTTCCGAACTGGCAGTCCTTCATCTCGTTCCGGACTGATCTTCCTTGATTTACTCGACCTGGTCTGAACCTTATTTAGAATTGGAGGGACAGCCGTTATCTTCTCATCAAATTCTCGTTTTGCGTTGCGCCTTCCTGCTTTTACCTTTCCCTGCGTAGAGAAGACAACTATTAGTGATTGGATCATTTTGGACTCGTTCTCGTTGCGTTTTCCCTACTTTATAATAAAGAAAAGATTACAACTATTGCTTAAAACATCACTAAATTATTTATTAAAACATACCTTCCCAATGCTCTACACACCCCCCGACTTACTCTGTTTCATGGCCTCATGAAAACGTTATAATTAACATGGAGAGCAGTAAGAGAATAGGCTGGAGAGGGTACTTCATGAGGAGGTCTGCAACCATGATAGGCAACCAGATTATTAAAGAAGTAATGCAACTGATCTGCAGGCATATTATACAAGGCCTGGTACCCCGGTGCAGGGTGCTAGATAATTGGGCTACGGAACCGGTATCCTAACCATGATGGTCCAGCTTGCAGAATGCACTGGCCATAAAAGGGCAATCGTTCAGCAGCCAGCTCAAAGTTCTCATATTTGAAGGGCTCCCTGAGCTGGATGCTTGGGGTGGAAATCCGATAACGGAATTTGGCAGCCTCCAAGGCGGAATCTTTAATAACCAGAAAGTATTCTAAGCTATTTCGGATCAACTCCTCATGCATGGGTCCTAGTAGTTCTATAACGCCTGGGTTTCTCATAAGGCTTTTGTGTGATTGCCATAGGCGAACTGGGTCTTGAGGCTTAGCCCTGACCCATAGATCTAGGCTGTGCTCCTGCCTCTGAAAGGCATTGTAAGCCCTGAGCCACTTTAACTGATTGACCCCGAATGAAACAAAGGCTTGCAGCTGTATATCTCCCACAAAGGGACCAGGGTTTAGATCAGTTTCCTGCTCAAGCACCATATTGTGCAAATAAAATTCGCATAATAATCGTTGGACCTTAACCCCATAATGTTTGCAACAATCAATAAAATCATTAACAGTATTAATCTGAATGGGGGCACCTGCCCTGACAGCTTTTATTTTCAATCTTAAGTATCTTTCAAGGAGGAATAAAGCATAATTCTTCGCGGGGGCCCTGCAAGTCAAAACATCATCATACAGCGAACATACAGTGTCCAATTGTTTAATAACAACATCTAGTCGACGTGTTACCTTAGCAACCTTTTCCTGTTCCTTCTGCCATCCTTCAAAAGCCTGACTCTCCGATTGACTCATGTTTCTCAGCTGCTGTTGCAGTTCTTCATGTTTTTCTAGAGGGATCCTTTGTTCCTCTAACTGCTCAGCCCTCTGCTGCAATTCTTCGTATTTTTCTCGAGGAATCCTTTGCTCAACTTCCTGTTGCAGCTCCTCATATTTTTCTCGAGGAATCATTTGTTCAACTGCTTGTTGCAGTTCCTCATATTTCTCTCGAGGGATCCTCTGCTCAACTGCTTGTTGCAGTTCCTCGTATTTTTCTCGACGAATCATTTGTTCCCGTAGCTGTTCAGCCTCCTGTTGGGCCTGTCTTATCTCGCGGCGCAAGGCCTTGGTTTTTGGATCCCTTTCCCATGATTCCTTGGAGGCAGGAAGTTTCGCCTGGACCTTCACATTTCGTCGCTTAATTTTCCCTGAAGGTGGTGTCTCAGTGTGAACTGCTCTATTTTCCCCTTCCTTCTTGACATGTATAAAGGGGTACGGTGGTCCCTCTGTAAATGGGATGTCGTCTTGTGGCTCAGTTTTAATTGGAACAGCAGTTGGTTCTAATGGGTTGTTTGGAATATCAGCCTGCTCCTCTATGTCAATAGGAACGACATTCTGGTGCTCTGTTCCAGATGGAACAGCATTTTGTTCCTCAGTACTAATTGGAACAGCTGCAGGTTTGTTGGCAGAATATCGACCTACTAGATGCCTATAAGTGCTCTGCCTTCTCCTCTGACAGGACCCAGCTGTATTTGTCCTTCTCTTTCTTCTTACAGTCCTCCTTATTCTCAAGCTGGCTTTCAGACTTCGAATTTTCTGCCCAAGCTGGGTTATAATATTCAGCAATTTCTGCTGTTTTCTTCTCAACTTCTTAATTTCTCTTGCCTCGGCTGTGGGCACATGAGCGGCCCTCAGTTCTGCTCCTCTTTCATCGAGGGTTTCTTCTGTCATTCGGGGAACGTCCTGTTCCCGACAAACATTTTCATTCTCCACGCCATCAGCAGGTGGATTTCCTTCTGGTGTTTTGGGAATGGCTTGTTCCTAATTGGTATTCACATTTTCTTTGTCAACGACAGGGGGGTTTTCTTCCCCTTCCATTCCATCATGCAATTCTTCACGCGTCTCTTCCTCAGAGGGTCCTTCGGGAGGCTCTGCCGGATTGGAGGGTGAAGGATAACCTCTAAGGCTGGCCAAGATGGTGGCCAGCTCTTCTTCCTCCACAGGGGTTTGTGGATGGCTACCCCCCAATTGTTCCATCTCCTTCTCCTGAATTGGCTGCTCAGTAGCTGCCTCTGGATAGCTGGTCTCGGCCGCAGAGTCATCATTCTTATTTCCTTCTTTAGCTTCTACTTCGTTCTCTGTTTGTCCCACATTTTCCCCAGGTATTTGTTCTGGCGCTGGAGGTTCCTCTATTATTTCAATCGGCTGGTCAATGTTTGGCTGGATTTTTTCCAGCCTACCTCTTATCTTTGCCAACCGAGCTGACTTTCTAGGCCTCTCGGGCTGTTCGGGTGTGCTGGCCACCTATTCTTCCACCTCCATCTTTCTGCGTTTTTCAAACTGTTCTGGCGTGCCAGAGGAATGCCTTCGCTTTAAGGTAGCACGTCTTTCTGCGGGCAATTCCTTACGTTTTTCTGCATGTCTAGTTACTTTAGGGGTACATTTTTGTTTCCCTAGCTTTATGCGTTTCTTCGTTTGCTCGGTTGTGCCCGAGGGTTGCTTAGGTTTTGGCGATTCTCTGGGTTTTTTAGGTGTTTCAGAGGTGCTAGCGGGGTGCTTCGCCTTTGGGGATGGTGATGCTACTTCCCCTCCAATTGCTGTAATAAGTTCCCACCAGCTACTCTGCTGCTGAGCGAGACTGTATGTCACTATCAGGCGGATCAACCCGTGGTGGCTAACCACTGCGTCTTCATGGTGTGCCTTTTTCAGGCTCCGAGAGGCATCATGCAGCAATGAATTTAACAATGCAGGGAGATTCACATCACATTTTCCTTTTAACACAGCTAAGAGCTTAAGGTGACGCGGCCTTACCACATCTTTTTGCCCTTCGCAGGTGATGTAGCTCTGTACTACCTTTGCCAGTTCGCTCCAAGGTTCTCCCAGTGTTGCCGGCAGCACTCCTTTTCCCTTCATTGTCAGCTTCTGCCCTTCATCTTGGAAGATTTCTACGATCTTTTGCAGTCTTTCTTTCTTTGTCGTCCATATTGGACCTGAGTCTGGTAATCCGGTTACTTCCGCGATTATTTCCTTCGTGACTGCTATCTGCTTCCCACCTACCACTGAGTGTTCTTCCTGCAAATTCTGCAGGAATTCCATGGCCACTATTTCATTTGATTTGCGCAGGCGGCCAAAATAAGTTAACCACCCTGCCTTTTCTAAGATCTTCCGAGCGGCTTCGGAGACTACTAGCTCGCTCGGCTCGCTTCTGATAGCCTTTCCCCCCATGGTTCTGTTTCAGGGTCTAGATGGAACAGCAATGCAAAGAACGTAATCGCGGCAAAAAAAGAAGAGACACAGAGCATGCATGAATAATTGATCATAAATAACAACTTTTGCAAAAATAGCATTGTCATGCCGTTAATGCATATCGTACCTTCGTATCATATCATTTCCGAATGATGTGTTAACACGTGGCTGGCGGAGTAATGAAGTCACCTCCCCCCCGCGCGAAATGATAGGCTGCCTCAGCCGTCAAATAGAAGAAGGCGGTCATCCCATCACCGAGTCATAATGGAACAGCTTATAGAATTTTGCCATGTTTCAGATTAGACAAAGAAATACCGAGATCGATGCGACAGATAGATCGCGTTTAACATAAGCCTTCGTGATGTGATGCAGAACATAAGGATAGGACGTCTAGCACTCATGGAAAGTCTGAGATAGTCATAGTCAATGCCTTTGCCATAATTGGTAATGATAGATGTTCATGTGACGTATCCATTAAGGTGTAAGATATAATTATTACGAGGATAGAAAGAAATATTTAATAAGATCCAAATTGGTGTATATGTTATGACTCCAATACCATTAACAGAGCTCTGCTGCCGACCGGTGTTTATAACCGTGGCAGAGTTGTTTATTTCACCCCGGAACCATAGTCCTTTGTGTAGTTTTGAAGAGAAATTCTTGTCAACATGCAGGCCATCATGCTGGCTTGGTAACCAGATAACCATGACGCCATTCACCAGAGAGGCGCGAAACGTGGGCAGGCTGGCTCGTGATGAGACCCCCTGTTCCAAGGTTTGTTTATATAATGAACCTGTTGGACCATATCCCTAGTGTGGTGGCCATGATGGGAATGCCACTTTGCTTCCAATCTTATGATCATAGTAGGCTGGTTCTTTAATGAAACCCCCTATCCTGCATTTGACAAATAATTTCTTTTTATTTTGCTTTTGCTTTTTTTTTTTCTTTTGAGATGGACTTTTGCTCTTGTATAGTTACACATAAGGGTGGTTCAGCCCTCCTTAAGAGTGGGAATGGCGGAAGAAGTCTTGTTATCCCAATAGGAAGATATAAATTTTCTATTCTTATTTCCAAGTAATAATGAAGAAAATTGGAGGAACGTAACATGATGAAATTTTCCAACAGGGCAGAGGAGGTGAGACTTATGGCTGAAAAAAATGATGAGTGTATGGATCCTTCCTTTGTTGCATCAATACTAGGGCTGTTATAGATAGCGATTTATGATGTGCTGATCTCGATATATCATGCCTTTTATATTTGTTGCATAAATATATAGCTGCTACTTATGGCCTCGGGAAAAGGATGGACAACGTTTTCTTCTTATAGAAAGGACGAGGGCATACTATTTCTTTCTTACAAGGGAGGGTGGGAGGGTTCTTTTGATGCAATGTCCTAAGATAACAAAAGCACTCAAATGCTGCTTGCTAAAAAAAAGAACTGAAAAAAATACACAAATGCTGTTTGCTAAAAAAAAGAACTGAAAAAAACACACAAATGCTGTTTGCTAAAAAAAAGAACTGAAAAAAACACACAAATGCTGTTCCTTCTAAAAAGGAACAGCAAAAAATTCAAAAGTGCTGTGCCTTTTGAAAAGGAACAGCAAAAATTCAAAAGTGTTGTTCCTTTTGAAAAGGGACAGCAAAAACTCAAGGGTGCCGTTCCTTTTGAAAAAGGAACAGCAAAAATTCAAAAGGGCTGTTCCTTTTGAAAAGGAACAGCAAAACACGCAAGTGCTGTTCCTTTTGAAAAGGAACAGCAAAACACACAAGTGCTGTTCCTGTTGAAAAGGAACAGCAAAACACACGAGTGCTGTTCCTTTTGAAAAGGAACAGCAAAAAGTGCTGTTCCTTTTGAAAAGGAACAGCAAAAAGTGCTGTTCCTTTTGAAAAGGAACAGCAAAAATTCAAGAGTGCTGTTCCTTTTGAAAAGGAACAGCAAAACACGCAAGTGCTGTTCCTTTTGAAAAGGAACAGCGAAAACACACACTCGAAACATATATACAAAATTTACAATCTTATATACAAAATGTGGTAATAAAGAATGAACTTCTTACCAATCTATAGGGGAGGAAGTTTTTGCTTCCTCTCCCATAATCTCGATGTTAGTATCTTGGCGTAGCTGCTGGCAAAATGATTCCCGAGTGAGCGGTTTGCGATACAGACGAACTCGGTGGCCGTTTACCTTAAATGTATATGCAGATCCATCGATTGTAATCAAAGTAAGGGTCCCATTGTCATGGACTTTTTGAATCTCGTATGGTCCCAACCATCGAGTCTGAAGCTTCCCCGGGAAATCCTGAAATCTAGAATCATATAACAGAGCCCAGTCTCATTTGTGAAATATCTTGTTTTTGATGAGCGCATCATGCCACTTGGCTCGCTGCTGCTGGATGAGTGCTGTATTCTGTAATGCAGCGAGCCTTGTTTCGTCCAACTCATTAATTTGCTGTAATCGATTTTTCTGTGCTTCACTTAAATCCAATCCGACTTCTTGGGCAGTTCGCAGGGTTTGGATCTCAAATTCTATAGGAAAAATGGGTTGCTTTCCAAACACTAAGTGATATGGTGAATAGCCGGTGGTACTTCTCCATGTGGTTCGATAAGCCCACAGTGCCTCCGGTAGTCGGGCGGCCCAATCGCGGCGATGTGAGGCAACAGTTTTTGTCAAAATCGACTCTATTATCTTATTACTGTTCTCGACTTGCCCATTTGCCTGCGGATGGTATGGGGTAGTAATTTTGTGGTGGATGTGATGGTTATTGAGTGTTGCAGCTAATTTATGTCCCACAAATTGTGGTCCTCCATCTGTAACCACTTCCCTTGGAAGACCATAACGTACAAACAAATGGAACAAGAACTGTATTACCGACTCCTCTGTAGCTCTGGGTAATGCCTCAGCCTCAACCCATTTGGTAACATATTCAGTTGCCACCAAAATGTAGGTTTTTTGGTTTGATGGGGGGTTGATGGGTCCGACAAAGTCCAGAGCCCAGCGTTCGAAAGGTTCGATCACTAATTGAGGCCGCAAAGGCATTTCGTCTGCTGGGCCAGGTCGTCCTGCACGCTGACAACTATCACAGGCCTGGACAAATTTTTTGGCATCTTTGAAAATTGTAGGCCAGTAATATCCCGTTTGTAATACTTTGTGTGCTGTTCTTCGTTCAGCGAAATGTCCTCCACATGGCCCGTCATGGCAGGCTTTCAAGATATCAAAGATTTCGTCTTCTCGAATACATCTTCTGATTTCCATATCTGCGCCTGTGTGAAACAGATAGCCCCCAACCCACGAAAATCGATTGCTTTTCTGGACGATCTGTTTCCATTCATTGGGAGTTAAATGTTTTGGAAGCTTACCTACTGCAAGATAATTAGCCACATCAGCGTACCAGGGAGTCTGAACAGCGACAGCAAATAAGTGTTCATCTGGGAATTGGTCCTCAACTGCTGCTGTTTCAACTGATTTTGGTATTCGTGAAAGAAAATCAGCTACATGGTTCTCCTTCCCCGGTCGGTCTCTGATTGTAATGTCGAATTCCTGCAACAAGATCAACCACCTGGTTATTCTTCCATTTGTAACAGGCTTGTTTGCTAAATACCTAATAGCAGAATGGTCTGTATACAAAATAACGGGATAGCCTGTAATATAGTGTCTAAATTTATTAATAGCATGTATCACAGCTAAAAATTCTTTTTCGGTGACAGTGTAATTTAATTCAGCCGGAGCCAAATTTTTGCTGATGTAATAGATAGCATATGGTCTTTTCTCTTCTTCTTGGCCCAAAACTGCACCGATTGCTGTGTCTGAGGCGTCGGTTGAAATTTGGAATGGTAAGTTCCAATTAGGTCCTCTGAGAACTGGAGCTGTAGATAGCAACTTCTTTAATTCTGTGAAGGCTCGATCACATTTCTCTGTCCATAAGAAATCAACATTTCCAGTTAATGCATGTAGGGGTGCGGCAATATGTGAGTAATGTTGTATAAATCGTCTATAATACCCAGAAAAACCAAGAAAACTGCGTACCTCTGTTTGATTAGTGGGGGTTGGGATAAGCATGAGTATTTGAATTTTAGCCGGGTCTACTTGAATGCCAGCTGCTGAGATGTAATGTCCCAGAATGAGTCCTTCGGTCATCATCATGTAACATTTTTCGTGACTCAAGCAAAGCCTGGTAGCGATGCAGCGCTCTAGAACTTTTTCGAGAGTGTCCAGGGCTGGATCAAAGTCATCTCCATATGGTGTGAAATCATCCATATAGACTTCCAATCCATCATTAATTAAATCTGCAAAGATGCTAAGAACAACCCGTTGGAATGTGGCCGGAGCATTACATAATCCAAAGGGTAAGACTCGGTAGGCGAACGTTCCCCAGGGGCAAGTAAAGGTAGTCTTGTCCTGGTCTTTAGGGGCAATTTGAATCTGGTTATATCCGCTGAAGCCATCCAAGAAAGAAAAGAATTTCTTGCCTGCTAAGGTGTCCAATACCTGGTCTATGAAAGGGAGAGGGAAGTGATCTTTTTGTGTAGCTTTGTTTAATTCTCTGTAATCGACACAGATCCTCCATTTCCCGTTCTTTTTAGGTACTACCACAAGTGGGGAGACCCATTTGCTGTCAGAAATAGGATAAATAAAATTAACGTCTAATAATTTCTGCAGCTCATCTTTTACAACATCTTTTAAATGGGGATTGAGTCTTCTCTGTGGTTGGCGAACAGGTCTTGCATCTTTCTCGATATAGATACGATGTGTACATAGCTGGGGATCAATCCCTTTCATATCGGGATAGTCCCAAGCAAATGCCTCCTGATACTTTCGTAGCAGCTGGATGAGTTTGGTCTCTTGCTCTGGTGTCAGATTAGCGTTAATATTTAGAGTTTTGCCCGGTTCAATTTGCACTACTTTGCTGTTAGCAACAGAGGTTACAGGTATAATTGGGTCATGGTCATCTTTTAGAGGATCTTCCTCTAATTCGTTATCAATTGCCGCTTTTATCATAAAGCATTGTGTATACGATGTGGATTCTGTTTGATTAATGAATTTATTGATGGCATCATCTTCCGTTTGATCTTTAAAATCTAGCGCTTCCTGGACTGTTAATGGTGGTCTAATATTATCAGTAATATATGAGGCAGGGCGCAGAGTGGTCAGTGATATATGAGGTGTGATGCTTGGCTGGGCTGGCGGGTACAAGATTAAATTTTTGATATCCGGCCCTCTGGTTATGGTCATGTTTCCCTGCCGGCATCCAATGTAGGCGTCAGCAGTAGCGAGCCATGGTCTACCTAGAATTAGCGGATGTCCATCTAGTCGGGTTTTTGGATTAATCACCAGAAAATCGGTCGGGTATTCCCAAGAGTCCACTGAAACCATGACATCATACAAGGTGCCTTCTGGTCTTATTACTGATCGGTCAGCTAGCTCTAGTAAAGTGGAAGTAGGCTCTACCGATGTGATTCCAAGCTTCTGGCAGGTTGATGTTGTCAGGATATTAATTGCAGCCCCTAGATCTACTAAAACGTTGGTCAGGGTCTGCCCACGGACTTGAACAGTGACAATTGGGTTTCCAGGATCCTCATATTTAATTGGTGTTTCTTTCCCTGATAAGAGGTCGGATAAGGTGCCGACTACCTGGACTCTAGGGTTAGGGGTTATATTTCTTTTTGATTTTCTGCTACACAGGTCTTTTATGGTTTTTGCATATATGGGGATATCCTGTATAGCCTAAAGGAATGGAATTCTTATATACAAGTTTTGGAGTTCTCCCAGAATATCAAAATCCGGATATTGCATTTGTCTCGGAATGGCCAGTTGTTCTGGGAAAGGTGGAGAAGATGTAATTACTTGCTGATGAACCTGGTCTTTACTTACATATTCTTGTTGTGACGGCTGTTCTATCGGTAACTGGTTTTCAATATGAGCGGTTCTATGTCCCTCAGTTTCTATTATTCGCCCAGATCTCAACTGAAGATCATTGCACTCCTGCAGAGCAGATTCAATCTCAGAAGATTCTATAATTTGAAGAGATTGAACTGGTCGATTATTTGGATTAGGGTTGGGTTGGGCTGGGAGCTGCGGTCTTAGGTTGGGCTGGGGATTTTGTTGCAAGGCTGGCAGAGTTGGTTGAGGGAGCGGAATTGATCCTGGTGTTTGATATGTCGATCTTGGCCAGTTGCTCTGCCAGGGTGAACTTTGCGAAGTGGAAGGGGTCCACTGCGGAGGATATGAATGGGGATATGAATTATTTGGCCAACATGGTGGAGGATAAGGAAAGTTTGGCCAACCAGCTTGGTTCATCCAAGGGTTCGGAGTAGGAAACATTTGAGGCGACCAATTTGAAAACGGGTGCTGAGACTGATTTTGCCACATATTCTGTTGCTGAGCATTAAATTGCGGAGATTGAAAAGAAGAGGAGGGATCTTGAAACATACCAGATTGCCTAGGCTGCCATTGACGACGCTGGTTAATAAAATATGCTGATTCTGGTTCCTCTTCTGCTTCTTTGTACACCGCCTTCAAACCAGGAAGCGAGGGACAGCTTTCAGTCGGATGGTCCTTGGTACAAATAGCACATATTTGAACTGTATCGAGCGGGCATTCTTTCTGGCTATGTTTCTTCCTGCACCGAGGGCAGAAAATTGCCAGATTCTGTTCCGCCTCTGCTTGCTTCTGTTTAGCCTGCACAATATCAAGCTGTGTAGTTAATGTCCCCATGATATCAGTTTTAATATTTTCTAGCAGATTTCCAAGTTCCACTCGTGATACTCCTTCTGTTGATGTTCTATTGTCTCTAGTGAAGCGATCATATTCTGCTGGTTTTATCCTTGTGCTGCCTCTTGAGCTCCTGATACACAGATTAATGATGTCAGCAAAATTTTCCTGATAAATGTCTCCTTTTCCCATAATATTCAACGTTTCAATCCATTGCTCTTTCATACCTCTAATCAATGCAGTTTTCAACACGTTATCGGGCAGAGGTAACGATGCATAGGGAGATCTTTGCAAGTTATATTGGAAACGTTCTACATATTCTTCTAAAGTTTCGTTTGGTCTGGCTGACATTTGAAAGATTTCATCCTTTAGTTCTCTTGATCTACAGTAATCCTGATATTTTTTTAAGAAGGCCACTTTCATTTCTTCCCAATTGTTTATGACTCCACCACCTAAACCCATGAACCATCTCAGAGCTGCTCCCTTCAAGGTAGAGGGAAACAACTTTAGCTTCTGGGGGTCAGTGGTGTAATCGTATCCCCTGCATAACACATCAAATTCGAATAAAAACGCATCAGGGTCTTCTGATGTGAGTCCATGAAACGTCGGGATATGTTGAAGTGGAATTGCCTTCATCGGTGCATTCACAGCGGAATCTACTATGGGATATTGCAAAGTAGAGGTTTGGGTATTTGGCTGATTCTGCACCATGGAATCAAATATATGCCAGTAATCTTCAGGAATTTCTAAGAGAGTATTCCTTGGTTGAGGAGGGGTAATCTTAGCGGGAACTGTTTTTACAGCACTCCCTTTATCAGGGATAATGATGGTCCCTACTGTCTGAGGTGAATGAATTCCTTCAACGAGGATTTTTGCAGCGCTTCCTTTATCCGGACTGTTTAAAGGCTGGTTTGGTTCAATAGGAGATCTAGGTTCCTCGATTTCCCCTGTTTCTCCTTCTCCTTCGCAAAGGTTGCTAAAATTTCCTTCGTGCACTGGTCCAGGAGTCGAATTTTCAAGTTCTTGAAAGTCCTGCTCCTCTGTCTGACTGTGCACCTCAGCAAAGGCTTCAGATGGTGATTTTGAGGCCTGAAGGGAACTAGCAGGTTGTTTGGAGTTTACTTTCCTATAACCTACTGATGGCTGAGATTCAGCTTTCTTATAAATTTCATCTATAAAGGTCTTTCGTCCAAGGGTCGCCGACCCCTTGCCTTTTTCGATTTTGGATGGAGGCTTTTGATTCTTTTCTGGCTTTTTCTGCTTAGTCATGCACTCCAATTAAACTACTAAATCAATTCTGCTAGGAAAGCGGACGGTGGAGCAGGGCTTTTACATGCTCCGCACGCAGGTTCTTACCTTTCGTTTTTAAAATCCAGTTCTCCCCTAACAGATTCGCACACTACCCTGTTAAAAGACAAATGGCTATACCCTTTCCCCGGCAACGGCGCCAAAATGTGGAGCTGGAACAAGGGTCTTTTTCACCTCTAGTTATCTCACATTACAAGTCAATCCGGGAGCGTTTTGTTATTGTAAAGGATATCTCAATTTGAGGCTATTTGTCAGGATAATGCTTCGTAGTATAGATCTAAAGAATACAAGAGTAAATGGATGCTAAGCTATGCTAAATTACTTTTGCATAAAGAAATCACACACGCAGCAACTTCGTCGGTCGAGGGTATGGAATTAGTAACCTATCCCCCTAGAAACTGATGAAGGAGTATGGATCATGATCTGGGAGCATTGTAGCGTCTGCTGTATCTCACAACAGCCTTGATCCTCCTCTCATGCCACTTCAATAAATGCAAGCAAAAGGAACAACAAGAAAACAGAATGGAACAGCAACTTCAGAAATGGAACAGCAATAAAAGGAACGACAGTAAATGGAACAGCAATAAAGAAACTAAGTCTCGCGAGGTCAACACTTCCAATCCTTGGCACACACTTACATACAAAGGGAAAGCAATCGTTTATACAAGTTTGCAGCTTAATCAAATGGAACAACAAATTATTAAAGACAGGAAACGTCAATCATATACATATGATCTGCGATAATCACCAATAGTCCATTACCCCCAATCACCTGTAGCTGAAATATTCTACTTATAAATTTTGTAATTGATGCAAACAACTTAGATCAACAGTATGCGAAGAATCCTGAAAGTATGATGTAAACTTGTTACAGAGATTTATAACAGGAAAGCTACAGATGAATAAGTATGAAACGACATGCGATCATAACAGATTATAAGAAACAAACCACACAAAGCAGAATTGTAATGGTACAATCAGCCAGTGTCCGTTGGAGCCGGGCCTAAAGCTTCCAATGGCGCACTGCCGTAAACTACTTCAGACGCAGGGAGAAATTAACACCAAAGATATTATATTAACGCATCACCAAGAGTACAAAACTAAGTCTCAGAGAGACTCAATAGTCTGAGTTCAACTGACAGTAAAATCCGTGAACAGAAAGTTAAAGATACAAAATAATTCCGACTGAACTCCTTAATCTTCAATGCTGCCCCCCTTTTATACAATTAACGGCGGAGTTCACCAGACGACAAAACGATTGAACGTAGCGATCCCTCAGGATCAAAGATCCTGAGTGATCCGCTAAACTGTTAACGCCTTCCTTTACTCGGCCTGTATTTCCGAACTGGCAGTCCTTCATCTCGTTCCAGACTGATCTTCCTTGATTTACTCGACCTGGTCTGAACCTTATTTAGAATTGGAGGGACAGCCGTTATCTTCTCATCAAATTCTCATTTTGCGTTGCGCCTTCCCGCTTTTACCTTTCCCTGCGTAGAGAAGACAACTATTAGTGATTGGATCATTTTGGACTCGTTCTCGTTGCGTTTTCCCTACTTTATAATAAAGAAAAGATTACAACTATTGCTTAAAACATCACTAAATTATTTATTAAAACATACCTTCCCAATGCTCTACAGAAAGCCCAGGGGATTCCTTCTGTGATCTGCATTTCTGGGATGATTCTTTGGGGATGGGCTTCCTTAGGCTCGGGGATACTAGAGAAGATGGCAGCGCTCTGGCTTGCGGTGATAGCTATAGGAATTTCCTTATCCTGGAAAATACTCCTGTTCCTAGCTATCCAAATAGCCCAGCTAATGATGAGAGGGAGGTTGCGCAGGTTCCCGTTTGGATGAGAGTCCCACCACTTTTTCCAAGCTTCTTGCACAGTGTGTCCATCCCATTCTAACTTCTTGTTCATGAGGTTCCCTACCTCGCCCCAATTTTTAATAGCTTCTGAGCACTTTAAGAAGAGATGGTTTATAGTTTCTGCTTCTGATTTACACAGAGTGCATCTCCCAGGCCCATACATAAATCTGGTCTGCAGGGAGTCCCAAATTGGGATTCTGCTTTTTAAGATACACCAGAACAGGATTTTTGATTTTGGGGGGCTCTTAAGTTTCCATAGTTGTTTTGACCACCACTCAGGATTTTCCCATCCTTTTATTGACATAAGGAAATTATATCCACTCTTTGGAGCGTATTCCCCAGAGTCTGCATGGGCCCAAATTAACTCATCCTGTCTATCATTCAGCCGGACATTTGTTCTGAAGAGTTCTTGAGTAAAGGTACTCCATTCGTTCCACCATCTTTGCTCCAGATCCAACTCTTCACCATTCTTCCAAGCTTGGCCCTAGATGGTTGAAGATCCCGGATTTGCCACTTGGCTAAGGTAAAGAAGCCCTTTATCCTCTAACTGTTGAACCAGTTCAGGGGTAAGGGCAAAACTTTCAGTACAACCGACCCAAGGGTCCTTTCCTATCTTAACCTTTTCTCCATTCCCGACTTTCCATGCTAAACCTTGTTCAATCACTTTAAAAGACTCCAGAGTTGCTTTCCAGATTGTCGACACATTCTTATGGCTCTTGACTGGGTTCCTGATCCAAACTTCCAAAGGAGTTGGATCTATGTATTTCCTTTTAACTGTTCTAGTCCAGAGATTTTCCATCTTAATGAGGCGCCACCCTGATTTTGCTGACAATGAAAGTCTGAAATCGGGTAAACTTTTTATCCCCCAACCGCCCCAGTCTTTTGGTCTCGCCACTTTCTCCCATGCAACCCAAGGGAGAACTGAAGATTCTTTGGATCCTGCCCACAAAAATCTGCTACAGATTCTCCTAATTTTCTCCACCACACCTTTAGGGACCCATGTTAAAGCTGCCCAGTATACTGGGATGGCTAGTAACACAGATTTTATCAGGGTCAATCTCCCTGCTCTAGAAAGCCATTTAAAGCTCCAATGCCTGATTCTAGCTTCAATTTTTGCAATTAGCCAAGACCAGTCCTCCTTCTTATAATCATTTGGCTTCAACCAGAAACCCAGATACTTGAACGAGGATGCCATATTGCACATTTCATATGGAAAATACAAGATGAACTATTCCTTTTCCTGTTTACTTAGCCCTTCCATAATGATTTGTGATTTCCTAGGGTTTATCTGCATTCCAGTAGCTTTCAAAAAGAGGTCAAAGATATTTTTTAGCTCCTTTAAATCATTTATGGAGCCATTAGTAAAAACCAGAATATCATCTACAAAGAGAAGATGGGATATGAATAGGTTTACTGCTACCTCTATACCTTTTATCTTACCTTCCCTTCTGCTTTTATGAATCAGCTAGCTTAGACCTTCAGCCACCAAGAGGAACAGCAGGGGGGACAGAGGGCAGCCTTGCCTCAGTCCTTTTTGTCCTTTGAAGAAAGGGGTAGCAGCTCCATTTATGAGTATTGCATAACTAACATCCGTGATGCACCCCATGACCCATCTGATGAAATCCACTTTGAATCCAAGGTGCGTTAGGAGCAGGCGAATATATGACCAGTTTATCCTGTCATAGGCCTTTGATAAGTCAATTTTTATTATAGCTCCCTTCTTGTTTTTCATCTTTACACTATGAAGGACCTCCTGAGCCACCCCTATTGCTTCATGAATTTGTCTCCCATTCAGGAACCCAAATTGTTCAGGAGAGATATGCCTTGATAGAATTGGTTTGATCCTGAGAGCTATCACTTTTGCAATTATTTTATAAATACTGTTGCAAAGGGAGATGGGTCTAAAGTCCTCAAAGGATTCCGGGGCTTCCTTTTTTGGAATGAGAGCAATGAAGGTTGCATTGAAAGGACTATAAATTTCTCCCTTTTGTCTTGATTCATCCACTACTTCTGATATTTCTTCTCCTATCTGCTCAAAGAAGTGCAAGAATAGCTCTACTGTCCAACCGTCCGGCCCGGGGCTTTTCTCTTTTGCCATGGATTTTATGACACTTTCCACTTCCTCCTTCGTAACCGGCTCCATTAGGAAATCTGCATCTTCCTCCTCCACATATCTGTGAAAACATTGCGCTGTTTGGATGACTTCCGCAATGGTAATCTCACCATTGTCTTTGAATACAGATTGGAAGTGATTTACCCCAAGGGATGATAGGGCTTCAAATGTCTTAGCCTCCCTTCCATCTTCAAACTTTAAATGCCAGATGGTGTTTGTACTCTTCCTTCCTTTTGCATAATTATGAAAGAAGCTGGTGTTGTCGTCCCCAGCTTTGAGCCAGATTGCTCTGCTCTTAAGTCTCCATTCTTCCTCTCTTGCCAGCAGGATTTGATTCTTGTGCTTTTCCAGGGCTACAATTTTCTCCTTTGATTCATGAGTCGCATATCCATCTGCCTCTATGCTTTCGAGATTTTGGAATTCCTCGGTTATCTTGGATAGGTCTTCATTCTGCTTTAGTTTCCTATCCTTAGCCCACGATATAGTTGCCTTTTTCAGTCTTTTGAGGTTTTCCATAAGTAGAAATCCTTTATTCTCTTGAGAACCTCTGGCAGGATGTATCCATATTTCTTGGAACAGTTTGATGTATGATTCTTCTTGAAGCCAGGAGGCATTGAATTTGAAGGGAGCTGGAGGTTTTGAGGGGCCATTGGAGAGCTCAAGATAAATCGGAAAATGATCCGAAGGCCCCCCTTCTTCTACCCATTGCCTGAATAAAGGAATTGCATTAGATAAAGCCTCATTAATTAGGAAACGATCTAATCTCTTCGCCACTCTGGCAGCTCCAACTCTTCTGTTTCTCCATGTTGGTTTCAGTTTGATGAGATTCGCTTCAATAAGATTATTTGAGGCTAAGAGATCCATAAAAAATTCTGATTGCGGATCCTCTCTTGCAGCAGGGCCCCAGGCTTCCGCTCTTCCTAAAGAGAAGTTTAGATCTCCTCCCAACACCAGGTAGTTATTCTTCATAAGCGAGTTTCCCATCAAATTATTCCAGAATGGAATCCTTCCTTGACACGGCCCATAAATATTGATGATTGTTAAGGGGAATTCGAATTCTGTGGACTGGCATTCTATCCCCAACACCTGCTTCATTCCCCACCGGTTCCAGATCTTAATTTTACCTTCTCTAATTCCAATAGCTAAGCCTCCAGAGTGGCCGTCAGAATCCATGGCTATAAAGGACCATCCTGGAAGGAGAGCATTAAGCATTGATTCATTGTCCTCCCCTTTCCCCAAAGTCTCCTGAAGAAGGAGAACATCCGCTTTTGAATTCATCACTAACTCCCTAAGGGCCAGTTTTTTGGGTTTACTGGCTAAACCCCTACAATTCCAGGAGGTAATTATCATTTTGAAATAGGTGCGGGGCTTTGCATTGCTCTAAGTGCCCCTGTTATTGAAATTTATTTCCCATCTGCCACATCGAAGATAGCCTGGACTTTGGCTTCAGAGAGCTTAGATTTCCTACCCCTTTTTTTCCCTGGCTGGCTCAGTGATGAGGCTGGGTCGATGCCCCCTACAACAGTCATGGAACCAGGCTTGCTTACAAGGGAGCGGAGGTTATAGGGACATAGGGTTGTTGGTCCGAGGCAAGGGAGATTAGGCAGGACCCATCACGATTCAAATCCAGGGAGGGGATAGCGGCTGATAAATTTTCAATTGAGTTTTCCAGTTTGCCATCTTCCATCATTACATTTTTAGCATTTAAATCAGAATAAAGAGATTTAATTGTTGGATCATCAGATGAACGTTTATCCATACAATTGTCTTTATTTTCAACGATAGGAGGAGAAGAGAGAATTGAATTTGAATTCATACCCTTTTGATCCTCTACAGGGCTTGGGGCTGCGGTCGATGGTGCCTCTTCAACGGCCTTCAGAGATTCCCCTGGTTCCGGATCGGCAACATTTCTTTCCTTTGGTGGTGCCTGGGTTCCTGCTTCCTGGCCTTGGCTCCCCTGCTGCATGTCTATATCCATATGATCATCCTCCTGAGCTGCTGGGATCTCCTTGTTTGGATGGAAATGAGGGCGCCTGTAGGTCTTTTCCGTCCTCTCCCTTGTTCTCTGAAACCTTCTCCAGCGTCTTCCTAAAGGGCATTCCTTTGCCAAATGCCCATACTCATGGCATCTATGGCAGCGAAACGGTAAATATTCATAGTCCAAGATTTGTTCAAAAACATAATCTTTGTACTGAAGGATGATTTTCTCTGCCAATCCTCCGCTGGGCTTAAGATTAACCAGGATCCGAGCCATTGTCCTGTTGTGAGTTTCCTGAAAAGACATATTAGCCTCCAAATAAGTGCCTAGCCGGTTCTCGATCGCCTTGAACACCGATTCGACCCATAGGAACGATGGCAGCCCTGGTGCTCTAACCCATACCGGGAAGACATCAGCCTTTTCGTGGTCTGCATCAAACATTGGACTCCAGTTTTTAAAAAGCATCGGGATGTTTCCAAGCGACCAATGTCTCTTCATAACCCAATCTTCTGCCTCTTTATTATCGAACCTGACTGAGAACCATCCTTTAGCTAAGGTCAGAACCCGAAAATCTCTAATTAAATCCGATTGCCAGTTCTGCTTCCCCCAGGCTTGAATGAACTCGGAAGAGAATTTCTTCCCTCTGGCTCTGCCAACCAGGGTACATTCAGCGACCTCCAACACTTCTTCAATCTGGACATCCATTCCAAGCACCAAATTCCCTTCTACCCCTTGGGATTTGATCAATCTCTGCTTTTTCCTCTGCCCTTCTGAAGCTTTGGTTTCTCTTGTGGTGTTTCTTAGGGCTTCGTCCGCCTATAATCCTCTATGAGGATCTGGCCCAGCGATCTGGGGAGAAATTCCGAGCTCCGGGCTAATCTCCTTCTCATAAGAAATCGGAGGATTTAGGGATTCAATCAGAGAGGGATTAATTACCCGAGACCCTTGAACAGATCGCCTTTCTTCCTCCCTTGACTCCTGGATTCCTTCGTAGCTCTGATCCGATCTCTCAGTCTCTTTAGGGCTGTTCCTGCTAGATGCTAAAGATACTCTTGAAAAGGGTGCTGTATTTCCGGCTTCTCCTCCCGGCCTTTGCCCTAGCTTTGAGCCAAGGTTTACAATATCTTCCAAGCCGCCTGAAAGAAACGACCCTGGAAACCCTGGTCTCCCTTTATTTCCGAAGTGGGGTATGATCGAGCTTGTCTGTTGAAATCCCTTGGGCGATCTTGGCAACTGGTGCTGAAACTTTCCTTTTGGGAGTTCTGTTGCCGTCTCATGCGTTTATTTGGTCGCGATTGAGAGGGTATGAGGGGATCTAACAGAGTCCGAACAGAATGGAGAAGGTGCTAGGTTTTCCACCGTTCCGAAGTAGCGATCAACGTTCTCAGATGTTGGGTCCTTTCCCCAGACAGAGAGAATATCTTCCATAGCTGGGTCCAGGTCAATACCCTCCTCCGGATTAACCATGGTTACAGAGCAGATCACGGTTTGCTGTCGGCTTGTCGAGTGCTGAGAAGTCGCTGTTTGTAACAATGCAGTTCCTTTTACCCCTGAGGGATTAACCTTCACTATTTACTGTAACTGTGGTCGTCAGGTGTCCTTCCTTGCGAACCGCGGACCTCCACCTGCTGAAACCTGCCTACCTTTCACCTAAACGGATTCAGTCTGCTGCTACCTACGCCCCGTCCGTTTGGTGATGGGCCCTAACCTCGGCCCTACGGGCCTAGGTCTGGCTCATCGCCTGCTGCCGACAAACTTCCTGCTGCGATCCTCCATCCTAAACCTCGAGCATATTATCTTTCTTATTACTCTTAACCTATATCCCGTTTTCTTCACTGATTACCAAAACAACAACAACAATAAAGAGTCTTTTCTCTAAGTAGAGCAACAAATTTTCAAAATAAGCAGCAACATAATTTATGTCATTCTACAACTAATCTTCAATTCTGCAGCCAAGTCTAAATTTTACATCTACATCAACATCAAAAAATCCACAACAAAACCATTGTACTTATTTATATATTAATATTGTATCCTTTATTATTATTATTATTATTTGTTGATTTATTAACACCAAACACTACATACTCTCTATGTTTACGGAACTTCATCCTGAAGTTAAGTTTAATCATTTACTTATTTATTATTTTATTTAATTATTTATTGTCAAGCGTTTTCCCAACACTCTCCGTTGAACTAGTATACCAACAGACATCGAAATTTACATCAGAACACCAGGTAAATCCCTAGGAACCTCAAGCCTCTTTCCCAACTTTCAGAACCAGACATAAAGCATCATTAGTCTATACCAGATCCCCAAGGCTTAGACCTCATCTTCCCCAAGGCTCACCGTAGGGCTCAGACCTTATCTGCCCCAATGCAGAAATCTGACCTAGTACTCTAGGCACCTCGAAAGGCTAACCCAACTCCCTCCACAAATCATTAAGGCACACACCCTAGGCATTGAAGTCCTAACACACTTCTAGACTTCGACATCCCTCCAATATTAGGCACTCGACTTCAAGATGGTCCCATAGCCCCTCAAGAACCATCCATCAATATCTATACAAGGAAAATGAATCATTAGCATTTGTAGTGTTGATTGAGTCCACCCCCAACCAATATGGTCTTACATATTCTCCCTCATAGGTATGAGATGCTAGGAGATCATCAAATAAATTGGCCCTCTCAGCCCATTTGTGGATTTCCTGTCAATCATCACATCTCAACATGCAACCAATGCATTAGTTATAACATCATAATAAAATAATCCACATGCTAACTCTTGCATGCCACCATGAGAACATAACATCATGAATAGTAAAACTGCATGCTAATGCATATCATAGATTTTGCTTGTAATAACCACATGCTTCACATCCTAAAATACCGTCATAAATTACACCATCAAATATATATCATGCTATCACATAATAAATGGAACCACAAGTCAATATAACCTCATATCATAACATCATAAATATGAGGATCATATATATCAAATATAGAGCAGTAATACGCAATAGCCTTCTTTTCACAATTCATCGGAAAAATCGCTTTCATTTGCTTGTATAAACAATGAATATCAAATATAAAATAATATTATTCAACATTTGTCTAGGATCTAGGTTATCTCATCAACACTGTTAGTGTCATGTTTTCATCAAGATACCAATTACTTTTCAGTTACTTGTCTACGAAGCAAAGACTCTGGGTTCGATCCCCAATGGAGTTGTTCTCGGGCATATCTCGTCAATTTCCGATCTCAATACTAATTGATCTCTTTTATCACATATTCACCCTCCTTCAATTTGGACAAGTGATTCTTCCACTTCAATTTCGCTCATTAAATATTGTCTTTAGAATTTGAAACAATAAAAAACACTACTACCATTATTATCCATGATTTTTTTTAAATGTGTGGTGTTTTATGACAACAACTTCTTTTAGCACTAAGGAAACAACACTTGATAAGTTGCTCTATGTGAACTTTTAGTATATATTAAACCTATTCATGAACAAATGAGTGTATATTAGTCACGTGCAACCGCTATTAGTTGATTCTCACTTCTTTTGTCAATATGTACACAATCCTTCTCAAGGTCTCCTTATAAAATTTCTAACAACATTCCTTCTTATACCTCAATTGTTATTTTTGACCATTTAAACCTTTAAACATTTTCCTAGTTTATCACTTGTCATTCCTCAATTATGAGCATTCTCAACTTCTTAACTTAACACCTTTAAACTATGTAGGTCATCACTATGACCCTTACCAATTATGTTGCTTGGTCCACTCATCAATATCCTTAAGAGAACTTTCTTCTTGATAGAAACATCCCTTCACTTCCTCCTACCAGATATTCATAGATATATATTTTTTTCTCCCAAAGTCTCAATTTCCTAATAATCCATGCCTTCTAACTTCAAATATGGAAAATTCTTCATTTTTTTTCAATTTTAGAAACATATTATCAAATTGGCTTTAATTTCTCACCTCTAGTCATTGTGGTTTCTTTTCCTCCTCTCTTAAATGCATAAAATTGAAACACTTGGAAATGTTGTTACTACTTCCCAACTTTGGTAAGACCCTATCATTAAATTCATTAGTGGCTATAAGAAGAATCAATTATTAAATAACATATCTCTAAGTACTACTTTTTTTTTATAGATTCAATAACTTGGGATATATATATATATATATATATATATATATATATAGAGAGAGAGAGAGAGAGAGAGAGTTTTTTTTATAGATTCAATAACTTGGGATATATATATATATATATATATATATATATATATATATATATATAGAGAGAGAGAGAGAGAGAGAGAGAGAGAGAGAGAGAGAGAGAGAATTAAATTATTGATGTAAAAATAATATCTTAAATATTTTGATTGGTAAAATTATTTTTTTTCCCAAAGGGAAGAAACCCATAATTTTATTCAACTTTTAAAAAAGGAACACAATTACATTTTGTAGATGCTAACCACATTCAGTAAGAGAAACCTCTTGGATTATGAGCATAAGAAAAAAAACTGAAAAAAATATTAGAAACCTGCAAAATTAAGTGTGATAATAATCACTTAAGTTTTCTTTCTTTCCTTTTTTTTTGGACTTTCTGTAATCCCCTTGAGTTGGGGTATACTGGAACCATTTCCAGATTGAATTCAATTATCTTCAATGGGAGTTCTTTGTCTGAATCTCAACTTTTTGAAACATGAAATCTCTTTGTGCCCACCGTCCCATCGTCTTTGTGTGCCATTTTTGTTGTTGTTGTTCTGGTTCAAGGATCATTTCTAATTCTGTACCGTTATTATTGTGGGTTGCATCACCATTCTGGACCTGAGCATACCTTTCTTCTTGTTTTAAAGGGTTGTTTATGATTCCTTCTTCTTCTTCTTTCACGAGGTACGGATCATAAGGATGCCATCCTTTTGTTTTTCAGGCCTGCCCCCTTTTTTTGGGTTCTTTATTGCCCGAGGGCATGTATTCTCTAAGTGTCATGTTTGGTAAAGTGATAGATATCTAAATGTTTTATTTTCATAATCCAAAAGTTGTGTCCACCAGAAGTTTTCATGTTTTAGCGGAATACAGTTAGGCATGCCTTTACTTAGATCAATTTTGACACAAATTGTGGTAAAGGTAAATAACCCTTTCTCCATTCTATCGAGGTCCATCTTTTTGAATGACCAAAGGGTGTTTTAGTTTTCCTAAAGAAACTTGTGATGCCATAAGGGATAGGGAATATTGGTTGCCTCACCCACACTGGAATTGTTGAGACCACCATTATTGTGGTATCTAAATATGGGAACTAAGGGGTAATGAAGAGCCTTGCATTTCCCCAAAACCAAGCCCCTTCTTTCAATGCTCTCTCCACATCTTATTGGTATCAAACTGAAAAATGAAGAAACCTTTTGAGCAAAGGTATATGTCACAATTTTTGGTCTAGTTCATAAAAACCAACTGATGTAGAGCATTAGATCTAGGCCAAAAACCATTTAATCTGCAAATCACTGCCCTGGATTGAAGAATAGAAAAAAGTTGAGTTACCTTTGTAAGTTTTACCTCCATGGAAAGGGATTATTTCTGTTGTTTAACAATATAAGGTCCATGATTGTATTGTGGCAAAGCTGATGGATTAGGGCCTTTTTTCCATGTCACATCCCTCTAGGAAATAAAGCCTCCTTGGTTTTTGGCTCTTAAAGCACCTCCTCATAAACTTAGATTCAAAATAATGGTGGAATTTATTGATATGTTATAATCCTATAGCTGAAAATGAACCTGTAGCTACTTCCCTTCATGAAGGAGATGTTGTGTATCTGCAGGATATCCCAACCGATTCTCTATTAGCTACTTGATATGTGCCACATGATTCGAAAGCAAAACCTAAAAAAGGGAGGAATTCCCATTCAGGTTTTTAATGAAGAGCTCAAAGTCCACCACTTGTTTCAATTCGTCAGACCCTTCTCCCAGCCTAGATCGGTTAGTAAAATGAGTTTTTTTCTCATAGATCTACATCAACCAAAGAGTTGCGCATACTATATAAACCTAGATCTGGCCTTAATTCCCAAGAAGACCAATGAAATGAACCAATATTGACTAGATATGCATGGGAGTTGAGACATTGATCATATTTGAAGTATTATCCATTTGCTCTATGGGAGCTCACCCACTGGCGTGCCGTGATGCCTTATTTCTTCAGCCTGGGCACATACGTGGTAAAAAAATGAGCTTTGAGGGTTTCCTTCAAGTCAAGCCTCATGTTGGAAATTTCCTACACAACACATGAGAAACAAAAGGTTGATGTATCTAGTGCATTGCTGGAAACAAAGGCGTCCCATATTAAAGACATTCAAATGAACAAATTGAATGGGCAGCTACTATGGTCCCATGGATCCCTCAGTCTATCAGTTGTTAATTGACCAAGGAAAGGAGTCAGTGTCATTCTACGTTGTAACTAGGTTTTCCACAGACTTACCAATAATAGTGTGCGTTAATGTTAAAATTAAAATTTCCTGAGTATATATAAAAATATTTAGTAAAATATGTATGGAAGTTATAATATAAATGAAAAAGAAAATTTTAAAATAACCCACACCTCATTACCTTCCAACAAAACCTAGGTCAAACAACTTCCCACCATGAAGCGCACATGCCCTTCTAGTCTCTCCCTTAGTGGAAAAATCCTTCACAACTTTGAGAATAAGATGGGTAGAGGACATAGAGACAAATTCTAGTAGTTCATGGTGTTAATAGGGAACAAGTGAATTTTTCTTTCTCTTTAGGCATTAAAAGTGAGTGATCAGAATCTTGAAGTTTTTTTTTTGCCTCTTTTAGCGCCAAACACTATAATTATCCTAAGGATGCATGGCATGGGGTTTCTACAACAACGTGTCGAGGGATTTAACTAGGGAACTATTAACACATGGTTTGGATTGCAGATCTGAATGATAAACCTTCTTTATGTATTTTGGAATGTTAAGTCATTGCTCAGTCTTGTGCTAGGAGGGCGGTAGTGATTATTTATATGTCGAGAAATTGTTGGATTCTTGTTCTTGATATTGAAAACTGGTATAATAGATAAAATTGTATTCACCATCATAAAGCTAGTTGTTTTGGGTTCAAATATTGATGTAAATATAAGGCTTCTTAGGGGATTTGTTAAATAAGGATGTTGTTTGGTTCTTCCTGGGTTTGCAAAGGATGTTGACACATAATTTTATTGTTGAAGTTGTGAGGAACCTCAGATTGTTAAATAGTTGCATGGGAAGTCATGTAAACACAGTGACCACAGGGAAAAGGTTTCCAAGCCTCGGATGAAGGTGGAGCATACCAATCTCTTGATGCCTTCACAAACAAAGCATATCAGGTTTGTTTGGATGACCTATAGTCGATGGCTAGATGATTTCGAGAGAGAAGTTAGTCTACTTTACTCTTCATATAGCAAGTACATTTTTGTATTCAAAAGGAATGTTTTCCTTTTCCATATGCAAGTTTTTCAAGCTTCAATAATAATAATTACTGTGGCAAAAATAAGTTCAAGATTCAAGTTGCAAACTCTGAAACATAAGGTACCTTTTACAAACCTTCAAGCATTAAATGTGCTAGGGTAATTAAGTATCTTATGCTCAGGATTTTCTAGGATACATAATTGCAATCTATTAGAAAGGAAGTCTATAGGTCAATTAGTTAGCTAAAGTTATTAGTTTTACTACATTAAGTGTCAGAAAAATCTCTCACTATGTCTACATTGTCTTACTTCTCTATAGCTTTTTTAGATAGACCCATTTCTCACAGAAACTCAAAAATCCCGATGAAGATTACATTTACAAAGGAAGTCAATGATTACTAAACAAATAGATCAAAATATATACATAATTCTTTGCGTTTTAAGTTGATGGATTCAATATGTTTCTATGATTCAAAAGTTACCAATAATAGTGTAGCAACAAGCAACAACCAAAAGAGAATGACACTTTCCCTTAGTGCATTTTTTCCTTTGTTATTTTTTTAGATTTTTTTAGCCTGAACTGGGCACATACGTCCACCACCAAATGATTCTTGTGGCGTCCACCACCAAATGATTCTTGTGGTGGTATGGAAATCTACAATGATTCCATTAAAAATAATATTAAATTCCACCCTATGTCCTTGCTTGGTTGCCCATCTTATTAGGAAAATACATACATATCTATATATCCTCATTCTTGGGTATGGATATTTTGTAGTTGAATTCAAGCTCCATCCAATTTTCGCTTATGTGCCTCCGACTTATTTGGCATGAGCTTATGCCTGAGTGAAATATCCAATGGCTCCCACATATTGTTAGGCTTCGGTAAAGGTACAACCATCTATTAAGGAACCAAATTTTGCTTAACATATAATTATGTCGACCTACGGATGCATGTACATAAACTACAAAGCCTCCAAGGCTCCCCAAACCCGAACTTCCTACATTTCGGTATCCTCTTGCAATGATTCACCAACTTGATTCCAAGCCACTTGTCACAACTATGCCCTGTACCGAGACCACAAATTCAATATCCATTTGTTACATTTCTACTTCCGTAGGTTCTTTGTCTTTTTTTTTCAGAAGAAAAAACTATATATGTTATATTGAGTTCATATAAGCTGTTGGATAATTACATAGCAGAATATGGATCGAAAACCATCAATCGCATATCGCAACAGGAATAGGTCTTCCTGTGGAAAATAAAAACCAAGAATGGTCGAAGACATTCTGTGCAAATGATCTAAAAAAGCATTGATACAATTGTTAACTGATATTGAGTGCATTGAGACAAATTGCCCAAATGAGAAAGATGCATCTTATGATGAGCCGCCAGAATAAAGCCAGTTGAAGAAGAAGACGACATCTGATGAGAATTACTCCGGAGGCAAGCCGCCAGTGATCAAGGAAATAATGATTTCAGGAGGTGTATGAGAGTCCTGAAAAACATAGCCGCAGCGCCACTTCCAGATATGCCAGAGCATGAGGAGGAAGATGGCGTGCCAGAAGGGACGCTGAGTAGACCACCAAGAGAAGGCATCCATAACCGAGGGGAAATGTAGGACAGGAAACGTAGGTTCTTTGTCTTATTTTAACTCTTTTTTTTTTTCGCTTTCATGCGTTGAAGCATTTAGAAATTAATTGTCCCTAAAACTTATTTGGTACAAACTTTGAAAGTTTTTAATATCATCACTTTGTACTTCCCGCCTGATGGATTCCATTCTATATATATTATCTTCGTGCACTTCCATGTGGCATTTTTTTCCATTAGCTCAATTTTTATTTTATTTAGTTATTTCACTGTGTTTTTTTGGGTACAATTTAGAATGATTTTTTTCCTTAGCTTTTACCCATGGATATGGTTTCCATCTTATAGTTTCTTGGAAACATCTCATATTTTGAATTATATATGATTTAAGATTTTGGATGCTTTATAATAATCAATTTCAAATTAAGTTATTATTATATTCTCCTATACTAGAGTACACACATTGACTAACTTATGCTTTATAATAATCAATTTCAAATTAAGTTATTATTATATTCTCCTATACCAGAGTACACACATGGACTAACTTATGGTTTTTGTTCCTATAGGTAAAGATTAAGAAGGATTACGACATGTTTTGGTGTGTTCTAGGCCCTAAATTTTGAAGTTGGGCACTGATACCACACATTAGACCTAACCTAAGGTCTTTTAATAAAGAAAATTTAACTACATAATTTAAGTAATAAAATGATTTAATTCACCAAGAAAACTACAACAATAAAATGATTTATTAGAGATAAATTTCACAATGAAGGAAATGGAATATTCACAATACAACATTTTTTTGAAAATAATATATAAGAAAATTAAATATTTCTTTAATAACAAATTTGATTTACAACCATTGACATGATCTAATTCAAAATAGAATACGTACTTGATGACAATACGGTGGCTCAGTTGGGGTGCTCCTGCTAGGGTTGCCTAACTAAATTTGCCTCCTTTCTAACTAGGAATGTTTATTTGACTTCTTAGTGCATGGAACCTCTAGAGGTTCCTTATCCCTTTGATCCCAAGTCTAAAAACATCCATAATGTGTCCAAAAATATAGGTCTAATACTCTCCAACCACAACTAGAACCAATCTCCTAAGTTCTAATCAACTCAATTCCTTTCATTTTTTTTCTCCACCCTCTCCCCACTTCAAACTCTAAAAGACCCCCCCAAAATGAAACAAATACCAACCTCCTTCTCCTCTCCTTCCTCCTTCCCCTTATGCCTCCCCCCACTCATCCACCTCAACCACTCTCTTCATTTTCACCTACCACCTCATAACTTCAACAACTCATACCCCCCCCCCCCCCAAAAAAAAATGTCTTATCAAGAATTAAATTTGAGGAGACTATTGGACATTGGACAAACCAATGCTCCCTGTGTGTTTCATGACATGGACTAATTGCCTCTCATGGACCCTTATCTTTGGCAATGCGATCGTTGAATAACACATGCAGGTTTTGGTCTAACGATAATCGTGATTCCCAACAAGTGGTATCAGAGAGTAGGTCACGAGTTCGATACACACCCAACTTGCGTTGGGGGGGTATTGTTGGAAATTGGACAAACCAATGCTCCCCGCGTTGTTCGCGACATGGACTAACTGCCTCTCATGGATCCTTATCTCTGGCGGTGTGATCATTGACTAACACCTGTGGTTTTGGTCTAACGACAATCGTGATTCCCAACAGAGACTAGTCAAATTTTGGGAAATGAAATAATAAATATACAATAAAATAATAATGTTTAATCTTGAAATAAATTTGAGGAGACAACTAGCCAAACTTTGGGAAATTAAATAATAAATAAATAATAATATTTAGACTTGAAATAAAATTGAGGAGACAATTAGCCAAACTTTGGGAAATGAAGTAATATTAAATAATAATATTTAATTTGGAATCAAATTTGAGGAGACAATTAGTCAAACTTTGGGAAACGAAATAATAAAGTAATAATAACAAGTCATATAAGTAAATCTTAGATATTCGCAGGAATCTAATAATCTTTTTTTTTTTTTGTAAGCTTGTTAGGACTACATCTTCATCATGTCCAACTTCTTACCCAATCGAGGGGATAGCACAAGATTTGAACCCAAGACTTCCGGTTCGGTGAGACTTCATTTCCACAACCATTGCCAATTGAGCTACCCTAAGTGGAGTAATCAATTTTAATATTAATAAGCATATTCAGATACAAATTTATAATTACAAGCCAAGATTTTAAGGTTAATTAAACACTAATCAAGATTAGCCATTAATTAAGCTTAACCATTTATTTAATCATTCAACATTTTAAGCTTTAGAATACTAGCATATCAGTGCGAGGTGTGGGTATGTAGCTAGCATACACATACCTCATATGTTTACTAATAATACTTATTTGAATCAAGCACAAAAGTCAATCACTCAATAGGTAGGCTAATAAAATAATGTAAGATAATATGATTAGGTAGGGACATTAAAGAAATGATCCCAATATATCGAAAATAGGTAACATCTAATGAGGGCCCCACTTAGGAGGCAGAGCTAGATATTGTATTGTTGGGAGAGGAAATCCAGGATCTTGGAAATATGGGATGTAACACTTAATGGAAAATAGCTAAAGGGTCAGATATGAGTTGAGGTTGGATTTTGTAGAACATGCAGTATATATAGTGTGGGCCTAGTGTGGTGAAATAATATGCATGAGGTTAGGTCTATTAGTTGGTAGAAGTATCTAGGAATTTGTGGTGAAGGCATGATGCAAGCCTTGAGAAACCCCGAATGGTGGGATAGGTCCGAATACACTTGTGAATAATGTTGATCCAGGGGTTTGGGGGTCCAGGGATTTTTCCACAATGTAAATTTATTGCACACACATATATCCCCTAAATTGAGATATAAAAGAATCCATCACATTGCACACCCATATATCCCCTAAACTGAGATATAAAAGAATCCATCACATTACACAAAGGAGTAGGGCCTGGTGGGACCCATGAGTGTAGTTGAGGTGGCAAGCATGATGGGTGTATGGCTATTACTACATGGGTGCCATGTAGATGTTTGGGGTGACATGGTAAGGCCATACACGAGTTCCACGTTGAAACATCTTGTCGATGTGAGAAGATTTTATTGATTAAATTTTAAAGGCGCATAACTTTCAATTAGGGAGTCAGATTGAGATAAAATTTATATCGCAAGAAATCTCTCGACGAGTTCGATGTAATGGTGTTGTCCAAAGCTAATTCCACAAACGTTGGTGAAGAATGATTTTTGTAATCCTATCTTCATAATGATACCATGGAGTTTATGTTAGTTAAAAGTAACACCTCCCATCATCCTAGAAACTCCAAGGAGGTGGGAGGGAGCGTCATGATGGTATTAGAGCTAAGGTTCCACACTAGACCTTTGGAGGATAAAATTTACACTCTGTTACAAATTTTTGTTGTTTGATGTGTGTTGATTGTAGAATTTTGACTAATATGCATATATGTTTGACTACAGGACATTAGCTAGGAGGAAGGAATGTGAAGTTTACCACTCCGTTCAAGGGTGAGTCTTAGTAGAAATCCACTATTGCTAATAAAGGGTAGTTCTCCAAGCTTGCAAGAGAGGAAGTCGAGGGGTTCAATAGAGAAACTATGCAATGTTGGATTTCTGGAGAAAACCACATGAAGAAATATCATCCTCAACAAGAGAGGAATAATCCAAGGCTGTACAATGTGAAAGAAGTAGAGACAATGAAGGATGTGGCTTAGAACATGCAATGAATTTATGCCATGTTGTATAACAGGTAGGTCGATCACCAAGCATCATTATTTGATATGGAAGATATGATCAGTAACCAACTTGTTTCAAATTTGATTAACCCAGGTTCTAATTTCAACTATGCTAGTCCAAAAATTGTGGAAAAGTGTGAATTACAAAAGAAACCCCACGAGGAATCATGGTTGGTTCAGTGTGCTACAAGAACCAAAAGGAAAATTATAGACGTGCTGAAATCGTGCCCATAAATATTAAAGGATATGCCAATGTTAGCTAATTTGAATATGTTACTCTTGGGTGGATATGATGTGTTGGTCGGCATGGACTGGCTCGTGACCCACAAAACTAAAATCGATTGCTACAACAAGTTGATGGAATGTCTCAACGATGAAGGGGAGAGAGAGTAACGTTGCAAGGAATAAGAAAAATTGTGACTGTTAGGGAAATATTAGCGCTGCAAATGAAGCGGTGTGACCATAAAGGGTGCTAATTGTATGATGTCCCAGTAACCAATGAAGCAAAGGTTGATAAAGACAAAAGAGAAGAGTGTCCAATCTTAAAACAATTGGTGATGTGTTTCCCGAGGAAATCCCAAGATTGCCACTAAGAAGAGAATTTTTTTTCTCAATTGAATTATTAACAAGATCGTTACCAGTGTCAAGAGCTCCATATTGAATGAGCACAACAAATATGGTGGAATTAAAATTGTAGGTAAAGGAAATGTTGGATAGGGATACATCATACCTAGTGTATTGCCTTGGGGAGATCCAATACTATTTGTAAATAAAAATGATGGCACATTGAGACTGTGCATTGATTATAGACAACTAAATAAGGCCACCAAAAATAACAAGTGTCCTTTGTCTAGGAGTGATGACTTGTTTGATCAAATGAGAGGAGCTACAATATTTTAAAAGATAAACTTGAGGTTTGGGTACCATCAGTTATGAATTAAGGATTAAGACATCCATAAGACAACTTTCAGAACTAGGTATGGGCATTTCAATGTTATGGTAGTGCTATTTGAACTTACCAATGATCTAACAACATTTATGTGTTTAATGAACAATGTTCTTAGTCCATATTTAGACAAGTTCAAGTTGGTATTTGTAGATGACATTTTGGTTTACTCTAAAACCAAAGAGGAACATGAAGAATATTTGAAAGCAATTTTGCAATTACTAAGAGAGCACAAGATTTATGCCAAACTCAACAAACATAATTTCTTCTAATCACAAGTTCAATAATTGGGACCATTGTTTCCAAGGAATAAGTAGCAGTGGATCTTGAGAAGATCAAAGGCATCATGGAATGGATTATTCCTTAGAACATGGCAGAAGTTATACCCTTTATGGTAATAGTTGGGTATTACAGGAGGTTCATCTAGAATTTCTCAAATATTGGACATCCAATCATAGTGTTGTAGAGAAAAGGAGTTAAATTCCATTGGACAATAGAGTGCTAAACTAGCTCTGAGCAATTAGAATATCTACTCACACATGCACTAATATTAAGAATAGCAAGCCTATAAAAATATTTTGTGATTTGCACAGATGCCTATAAGGAAGGTTCAGTGGAGTCCTAATGCAATAAGGATAGGGGGTACGTTATGAATCAAGGAAGTTGAATGATCATGAGAGGAAATTATGTCACTCATGATTTGGAGCTTGCAATAATAGTGCATGCATTGAAAATGTGGAGGAACTATTTGTTGGGAAGAAAGTTTGTTTTAATGTCAGATCATGGAGGGTTGATGTATCTATCTGGACAACCCAAGTTTAATGCAAGATAGGCAAGGTGTCTAGCCTTGATCAATGAATTTGATTTTGAAATAAAATTATATCAATTACAAGGAAAAAAAAGTAGTAGATGCACTTAGCAGGAGGCTATAAGTGGCTCATGTGGCAATCATCAATACTTGTGAAGTTGATATCAATGAAAAGATCAAAGAGGCAATGCATCAATATGAGAATTACTAGCAAGTGAAGGAACACTTTTGACTGGAGCGATAAGGAGAATTAAGTAAGAATTATCACTCACGGATGAGGGAATGTTGAAGTTCAAGGGTAGGTGGTATATACCTTGTGTGGGTGACTTGAATAGGCTCATATTTGAGGATTTTCACAAAATACCCTATTCATGTCATCATAGTTATCAAAAAAATATAACAACTATGAAAAAGATGTACTATTTGTTGCTAATGAAAAAGCATGTTTCCGAGTATACTTTCAGGTGTTTAGAGTGTGAGCAAGTGAAAATGGAGTGCAAACATCCAATGAGATTATTACATCCAATCATCCATAGCTGAATGGAAGTGGGAATTCAGTTCTATGGACTTCATCACAATATTACCAAGGACATCTAGAAAACATGATAACATAATGGTGGTGGTGGACAAGATGAGTAAGGTAGCTCATTTTATAGTTGTCAAGTTTGTTCACAAGGCAATTAATATTTCCTAGATTTTCTTGAATGGAATATTTAGATTGCATGGTATACCAAAGAAGATCATTTCAAATTAGGATGCCAAGTTTACTTTGAAAATTTCGAAAACATTGTTTGTGGATATTTGAAAAGAGTTAGCATTCAATATAGCGTATCATCCTCAAATGGATGGATAGAATAAAAAAGTAAACAGGGTGTTGGAAGGTATGCTAAGAATGTGAATCACACATTAGCCTAAGAGATGGGAAGTGTTTCTATCTTTGGTAGAATTTTATTAAACAATGGGTCTCGATAATCATTGAAGATGAGTCCTTTTGAGGCTCTATATGACAGAAAATGTAATACACATGTCAGCTGGAATGATCCACTGAATAAGGAGCTTCTTGGACCTCATATATCGAAGGAAATGGAGTAGGAAGTAGTTGCTATCAGGTATAATTGAAAGCGGCCTAAGACAGACAAAAGCGCTATGCAGATAAATAGAGATTGCATAAGGAGTTCCAAGAGGGGGGAGCATGTTTACCTCTGCATCCTACCAAGAAAGAGTTCACTAAGAATTAAATCTTGTGCTAAGTTAGCACCAATAATTTGTGAACCATTTCAGATATTAGAAAGAGTGGGGCTAGTGGCTTACAAACTAGCCTTGCCACCCACAATGAAAGCACATGATGTTTTCCATATTTCTTTTCTTAAAAAGTATGTGCATGATGCTAATCATGTTGTTGATTGTTCATTAATAAAGGTAGACTCTAGGGGAGAATTCTAGCTAGAATCGTAGTGAATTATGAATCAGAGGAATATCACACTCCATAATTGAGTACTTGAGTAGGTTAAGGTGTAGTGGAAGCACTTTGGACTAGATAAGGCTAGTTGGGAAATGATTGATTATATGAGGGTATGTTACCCACTTTTGTTTAATGTGTAGGTAAATGTTAAAAGGATTTTGTATATAAAAATCTCACAGTTGAATTTTGTGTTATGGGTATAAGAACACCGAGTACAAGGTTCCTCTAAGGGGGTGTGGCCTATGACAACCTTTTTTGCTACCCCTCTTGTAAAATTCACTATGAATTGTAATTCATGTAAATATTTTGGAAATGCAAACAATGATTGGGCTGGAGGATTTGACATGGATTCAAAGGTCTACGGAGGACGAGTTGCTTGGGATGTGATTAAACTTAGGCTATTTCATTTAATATGCTTCCAATTCCCTAATTGAGTTTAACGACATTCACAATAGGTAAGGTGGTGTAGTATGGGTTCCCTAAGATAAGGATGAATCCCATACCACCTCTACCTTCAAGGGGCATGTTGGTGTGGTCAACATGCAAGATGGGACAAGGTTCAATGAAAGGAAAAAAGGTTGACAATAAAGAGAATAGGGACAATAGAAGTGGTATGCGTAGAAAAACAAGAAAGATAAACTCAAATGCGAAAAAGAGGGTGGCATAAGAGTGAGAGTGCTCATAGAAGAGAACAAGAGAGAGAGCACAACATATGCACTGGAGAGGAGGGATATTGAGGATCGTGGCATGAAGAGAAGACAATGACGAGCAAGTGGAGACATTGTGTGAGTGTTCTATACTCCCGTGGTGTTTAACATGTGAAGCCACTATGTATTGTGGATCCCTACAGGGTTTTGCAGGATGTGATTTGGATTATTGTGGTGCTCATCAAGTGGAGACATTGTGTAATTTAGATCTCTATATGGTTTTGGAGGGGGAATCATTATTTTCTCTGGATTCCTGAATTGTTTGGCAGGTGGAGACATTATGTACTTTGGATTCCTGTAAGTAGGTGAAGACATTACGTGCTCTGGATTTCTATGTTATCTAATTGACTTATATTGGTGTGAATTCCATTGAAAACTTAACTCCTCAGCCTATAAACCCTATTTAGGGGTGGTTAGATATAAAAAAGATTTCAATGTAGTTGGCCTATGGTTGGGAGGAGAGTTGAAGTCCCTCCCTCTGTTGCTAATCATTTAAGTTAATCAGATAAGTATACTCGTTCCTACATATATTTCTCTATGAATGGTAAATGATATTGTTATGTGTTATGAAAATGAATGTATCAACATTGATAATGGAGGAATTTTCTTTTCCTGTGTGTCTCTAATGAGATGTTATATACATATTATCATGGTTATGAGGGGCTTGGAGGCCTCTGTGTTTGTTGATACTTTTCTGAGTTACATAACTATTTACATGGTCGTGCATGGATGATTGATGTGCTCAATTAAAATATTAATGTGTATGTTTTGCAATGTTTGGCATGTTATGGATGCCATGGATCTTTAATCGTTAATATTATTGATTATCTTCCTAGTGAAGTACTAACGATATTGCAATGTATGTTTTATCAATGGATTTGATAGTATTGTGTGTAATCCATCACGTGGTTTAATATGATGATGTTGTATCTAAATTCACATAGCATTGTTGGTTATGGCTTGGCTGGGTTACAATGCTTGATAGTAGGCTTGTTGATAGTTTTATTGATATATTAAGGCTATGTATAATATTTGGAATGTTAACGTTTCCATAAGAGGTTCAATCCCATAGAAGTTAGCATTTTGAGCAACGCTAGTCCTCAAGGAAAGCTTGGGAAAGGTTCTTGATGTCCATAAAGTTTTTTAAGTCTAAAGTATTGCAAAAAATTAGACTTGTATCCACATCTAGATAAGTCTTTGGTTGGAATTATATCTGGGCTAGATGCATTCCAGGCTTGGCGGATGTATCGGAGAGATCAAGCATATGGGTATTTTATGCTTGTGAATTTTCGAGAATGCACCAGATGTGAAATGATCCAAATATCTTGAGAAGGAAGTAGCATCTGGTAAGGTCCCTGCTTAAGCATAACCAGATACTGTATTGTTTGGAGAGGAAATTTGAGATTAAGATGATATGGGATGTAGTGCTTAATGGAAAGTAGTCACGAGTCTAGATACGAGTTGAGCTCAAATTTTGTAGAACATGAAATATATCTAGTGTGGTCCCAATGTGAAATAATGCATGTGAGGTCGAAGTTATTAGCTAGTAGAAGTATCTGAAAATCTAGGGTAAAGTCATAGTGCAAGCCTTGGGAAACACCAGTTCATGGGACATGTACAAATACACTTGTGGATTGTGATGATTCGAGGGTCTAAGGCTTCAAAGAGTTTTCCATAGTGAAAATTTGATGCAAATCCCTGGAATATCCCCTAAACCCATATACAAAAGAATCGGTGACATTGTACAAAGGAGTAGGGCCCAGTGGGATTCACGAGTGTGGATGAGGTGGAAAGCACCATAGATGTATGGTTATGACTATGTGTGTGCCATGTAGATGATGGGGTGGTGTGGCAGGGCCACATGTGGGTGTCACATGGAAGCGTATTGCTGATGTGGCAAGAGTTAATTGGTTAAGAGGCATAACTTTCAATTTGGGAGTCAAATTAAGATAAAATTTATATTACTGGAAATCTCTTGACAAGTTAGGTGTGATGTTGTTGTCCAAAGTTAAGTCCATAAACTTTGGTGAAGACGGATTTTTGTAACCCCATATTCATAATGAGACCATCGAGGTTGGGTTAGTTAAAAGTAACACCTCCCTTCATCCTGGAAACACCAAGGGGGTGGGAGGGAGCATTACAAGGTCAACCCAAGTAAGTGATTTTTTATACTTATTCAATTTGGGTTTTTGTCTTTTATGGTCATTTTAACAAAAGTATTTACCCAAAACACATTTTATTTGTGTGAAATCATCTCTTTAGTCCATGTTTAACCAAATGAGTGGGTTTTAAGTGAATTTTATTGATCTTTGGGCTATTCCAAGCTTTTCCTCTTCGATCCTCAGCCCTAGTGACTCAATGCACACTTGTACCATATCATAAAACTCAGGGAAAGAGAGGCAAACCCTCAACTTGACCCTAGAAATAGTCTAAGAGCATACTGAAGGCCATTTGAACCCCAAACTACCTACCTCACCATCTATTCTTACTCAATTTGACCCTAGAGCTACACCAAAGCTAGCTAACAGTTGATAATTTTTTTCCATAGAAACAAAATCCAAAAAATATTTTTTCCAAGCTTACAACTCCAAAATATTGATTTTCTTCAGCTACCTAGGGTTTTTCTTGCCAAAGCACCTAGGGTTTCAAGTCCAAATCTATGCCCATACTCTCTGCCCAACTTTTTGGTTAAAATATCTACTAGTTTTTTTTTCGAAGTTGAGTACATGAACACTATTTTCTTTCCCATAAACCCTAGCCCATATCCTAGTACCACAATGAGTTCCTCCATTAGAAAACACCTAGCCGTCATGGTCAAGATTGTGAATCTAGTGATCATTCTTTTTCCTCACCACTAAAACTTGTTACTTTGCATAAACCTAGTTAACCTTGAAACCTAAACCCCTTCGGTTCTTTACATTTTTCATTTTAAGCTAATCGTTGTAAAAGGTGTTTTTTGATTTTATAGGGTTTGTAGGAAAACCATGTACATGTCCAAGAAAACAAGCCTACAAAGATAAAGTGGATGAGACATCTGATTAAGAACAACATGATAATTCCTTTAGGCTTGAGTTCCAGGACATTATATTTCATCGACAAGATGACCATGTGTACATGGTCAAAGATATATAGGTCGTTCCATAGGGAGAATTTGTCTGCAGATGACCCATATTTAGAAATCTACAATGCTATTAAAAGATATTGGTTGTCAAAAGTGGTTTCCCATTTGTGTGTGATCCCATGTGTTGAAGTTGTAGAATGGATAGTGAAACATGCAAGCCTTGGAGAAGCCATGATTAGGCATAGCCATAAGAAGCTCAATTTTTCTTTCATATGAGGCTTTTTTTAATGAGGCAACCTTGTGTATGTGGGAAAGGGTCAGAAAATTAGTGCCCTAAGTTAGTGACTAGTTTGTGGACCACGATGGAACTTACGTTAGTGTGTTTGGGGAAATTATACCTCCTTGCTTATTGCCGAGATTTGTAAGTAGTATATTAATGTTTTAAGAAATATATTATTTGGTTTACATAGAGGTAGGTGGAGCTATCTCTTAGACCAAGTATTATCTCTAGCCAAACACGCCCTTTCAACCAGAAGCAGTTGAATTGAAATACATGAAGAGAGATAAATGATATTTCAAGGCTCTCACAATTTTCAATTTTAGGGATCTAATATTCCATAGGTATGATCCAAGATCCATAATCAAAGATCATTGCAGGCTATGCAAGTATACGTGGGAGTATTAACTATAAACTTAGGTAGAGGAAGAAAATTAGAAGAATGCTTTAAATTCACTGAAGTCATCTCAAGAATATGCTACAATCTAGCCCAAAAAAAGCAGAAAATTCTTAGAAAAGATAGAAACATTGGCCCAATAAAAAGCAACTCAACAAGAAGCAACTCGAAAGGAGCATGAGAAAAAGATAAAGCAGAAACAAGGGCTAGCCCAAATAACACAAGAACCTACAAAATTAGCTTAGGAGCATGAACAAAATGAGTACTAGGAGGAGGAAATGAGGAGAGAGAGGGAGCAGAGAAGAAGAGTCGAGGAAGAAAAAAAAGCTAAAGAAATTAAAAGAGGTAAACAAGAAAGAAAAAGACAAGAATAAGTGTAGAATATATTGCATTATGCAGCGAAAACAAATCCGGGGAAGAAGGTGTCTAGTCTTAACAAAAATAACTAGGAATTGAATCTTAGTAGGACTATGAATATTGATTCAACGTCACTGGTAGTTGCAACAATCATAGGAGGCAACCTAATCATGACAAAAATGGGAATCACACCAACCAAGAGTAAGAAGGTGGTCAATTTGAATAAGTTCATGTTCAATCACAATGTGAACAATATTTTGGAGCATACAAAGAAGACATATGTAACTACTAGAAATATGTTGTTGTTGATTGAAAGATGTGGCAAAATATGTCAAATATGGAAAAGAAGGACACAGGTGTTCAGGATCAGGCACAAGAAGAAGGTTGAAGATTGACACTAATGGAGAATGGTGAAGTTCCTTTTAAGGCACTTTTAATGTAGTAGATCTTTTAAAGATAATATGAAACCAACTTAGATGGAAAGAGATTTGAAAAATATTTCTAGTGGCATGTGGAAGTTTGAAAATGGCCTCCTGGTTTGAAAGTTAGAGCCAGTCAAATTTGCAGTACTCCCAAAGACAGATATGCTGAGCTAGAGGTAGTTGGAGACCCTTTTGGTGCATATTTGATTTAGAAGAGCAACCAAAACCAATGACAATAATGGAGGATCCACCATAGAAAGCATTGTGTGCTCATAGATGAACAGCTCAACGACACATAGCACAGTTATTGGCCATAAGGTGAAGCCCCCATAACGGTCATCCCGATGGAGGTATCTTGGTGGTAATACCATGAAGAAATATTAAGGAGTACAAGGATGTTGAACAAGAATTTGTAGAGAACACAACTATGGAGGATATTTCTATTGATAGAGGTGGATCCCACATAACACACCATCCCGACACAGTTACCTCGATGGGTATATCCCAGAAAATTCTTAAGTAGTGCTTAAAAGCTAGTGCGAGATGACGTGAGACAAGTAGAGGTTGCTTGAAACAGTGCAATAGATACTTTATTATTGGTTCAAGATTCAAGCGAGAGGCCCCCACATTGACAACGAAGCACGCAGAGTATAGCCCAACCGTTTTTGGAGTAGAGCACCAAAGATTAACAGGATGACTAGGCATCAAGATGACATGGATGGTGTCAAAGATAATTCAAGCCCGGGTGAAATGCTATTGGCTCATGGTTAGAGTAGGCAAATCCATTGGACAATTCAGCCCACAAGAGCCAGCATGGAAGAAATATTAAAAGAGCCTAGAGGAAAATTAAGGCAACGCAACAGAAGTGTCAGGAAGCAGACACCGGGACACATCCGCATTGATAACAGGCAGAGAACCAACCAATGAGAAGCAAGTAGGGAGGACCCCACAAGACATCTAAGCGATAACACTGGGTTTTGTGGAAAAAGAAAAGGGTTATCGCAAAAGGAGCTAAAGGCATTATTGGTGGAATTGGCAACAATTTTAATAAAATTTAAAAGGGGCCACAAAGTTTATGTTTGGCATAGTGATCTATTGAAAGGATTTGGGCCAATGATAAAGTGCGTAGGGAACTTGGATGGATTGAGTTGGAAACTATTTTTTGCATAATTTTATTTTAAAAAGCCTTTGGGCTTTGGAGTGATGAGTCGACAACTTGATTTAGCGTATGGATGAAACAAGTTGGTAACTTTTGGAATTTGGTAGTTTTGCAAAATAGTGGCAAACTAAAGTTAGAATTGTAGTTAAAAACTACAGTTAAAGTCTGTAAAAATGCTAGATGCTTAAATAAGAAAAATCAGTTAGTTTAACTTGAAAAAAAAGATGGTTAAGGCTTGATAACTTGTTGAACACATTCAAAAGACATATTTTGAACATGAGAACACAAAATTTAAATATTCATGCAAGAATACAATATCTGACTCAAATTCTTTAATAAAATTAGCAACAGATTGAATACCACTAAAATTATGATAATTCCTTACCTCCATATAAATCCATCAAGCGCAACAAATAGTTACACAGTGTCTAGAGTATAACTCATGATTTCCATGTTACCACTCATCCATCGTAACATCTAAAATAACTTCAGTATGTTCAACAATCCTCCAACTTAGAGAATAATATGCTATGGGATTAATGTAATCCTCCCTCTTCTCTACAGTTAGCTGATACAATTGATCTAGAATATTAGGTTCCTATACATTGTCAACATGTTTCATTAATCTTGGACCTTGATAGGGATCTGATGGTTGTATGACCATGAATTTGTGTACTTCAAAGGCCATTGTTATATGGAATTATTCTTGGTTAGACAAACAATAAGGCCTCTTATTCTTTCCCAGAAACCCAAGACAGATAAGTCAAGGGATCTACTATCCTAAGGTTTGACCTACTCAATAATGCAAGAAGTAGAATGAAATTGACAAAGTAGTGGTAAATAACAACCCACTTTTCCTCCCACATAGATCAGTTGGAGGGTTCAGCGTAGTTGAGAAGCACTCCCAACTAACTCCTAAGGCCGATCTTGCACACAAAGGAACACAAGAAAAATCTTCACAACATAATAGTATTTTCAATCAAAGACATGAATGAATGAACAATTTCATAACATTGAATACATCATTATAAAACCAAATTCCAAAAAATTATTAGAAAAACATAAGATGCATAAGTATTGAAAAAAATATGGAAGAAAGCACAATACATACATACATATATATATATATATATATATTAATGAAAATAGGGAATATTACAACCAAATGAAGTTGCAACATAACCTCCTCTAGCTCCTAGCTCCAAAAGATCTCTCTCTCAAGCAAGACATCGACATCTTAACAATATGTAAAACCTTGATCTCATTCTCAATGGCCTAGCCTTTAATTTATAAGCATAATGAGGCTATGAAAACTCTCAATTCCTTACTTCCGTACCGATCCATCGAGCACAATGAATAGTTGCGCAGTGTGTAGAGTATAACTCATGATTTCCATGCTACCACTCTTCTATCACAACATCTTAACCAAATTCAGTATGTTGAACACTCCTCCAACTAAGAGAACCTATGTGCTATGGGATTAATGTAATCCTCCCTCTTTTCTATAGTTAGTTGATACAAATTGTTGGAAATAATACTGAGGGGGGGGGGGAATCAGTATTATCTAGCAATTTACCAAATCTTCCTTATTTGATCTTTTGAAATATTCTTGCATATCAGTACCATAAAACAATGAGCATGAATAAAGAAAATAGACAGTCACACCAAAGAACACAAGATGTAAGGTGGAAACCCAATGCGGGAGAAAAACCACCTGCTGCAATAATGTCTCTATCTTCTTTCAAGAAATTCTTTTTACAATGATTTTGTACTGGTGCAGTCCTTTACCAGCACGCAGGCTGCAACCTGCAAAGAGCTACAACTCTTTCTTGTTTTCCAGACTTCTCCTGGAAGGGAGCTACAACCCCCTACTTCTTTTCAAAATGATCAACAAGTATACAACAGATACAGTCTACTACAGATATCAGATCAGTAATTACAGAAACAACCCAGAACACCTTATGAACAGAAATATACAGTTAACAGATCATCTTGAGACAGGGACGCATATTTTCTTTCTGTGGCCTGCGACTGGACGCAGTATACCTTATGCTGTTCTGCGTGCAGACGCACTGTTCCTTTTGCTTGTCTGCGACCGACGCACACATCAACACTATCGCGCCGCGTCTTTCGCTTCAGAGACGCACCCAATACCACAGTCGCGCCGCGTCCTTCGCTTCAGAGACGCACCTGATCCTTTACTGTACTGCGTCCCGACGCACTTTCCCTTCACTGAATCTGCGTCCCTTTAGATATAGAAGATAAGAGGACTTCAGAACCAACCCAAACACTCAGATCCACAGATCTGATCATGCGCCATATAGATCGTAGTCCATTAGAAGATTTACCCTTAAAGATATGGACTAGATCACACCAAGAGATGATCAACCAAGATGATTCCTAATCCAAATGAACTCCTTTGCTTTATATAGGCAAGCTTCTCCCCAAAGTGTGGAACAATACCACGAGCCGACACCAGAGAAACACGCAACCGTCGGCTAGATACCACACAAGAAGCCCCCACGAGTTTTTCTCTACCTTGAAATGTGAGCACTGGGCGGACGCACCTTCTGAACGGCTGGCCGGCGTCCCTAGACGCGGGTTCTGTATGGAATACCTGCGGGGACGCGCTTGCTAAACAAAATTTCCTGCGTCCTTCTTGATTTACCACCTGAAGGCGTTTGCCATCAAGTACAACACCTGAATCATAATGCCAACAAACTCCCCCTTTGGACTTGATGGCAACCACATAAACTTTCAGCTTCATCATTCTCCCCCTTTGACATCAAGAGCAAAGGGTATGCTCCCCCTATGCTCATGCTTCTCCAGAATTGTAACCAGAAATCCATTATGAAGAAGACAGAGACATATTGCAGCTATTTCCAAGATCTCCTTCTCCATAATGCCAACAATGCATTATGTGCTCCCCCTGAGCCTATACCATCAATAGGAAGATGGTCAACAGTGAGATGATGCATCAACAACCCCCAGCTTTTGCCTGAGGTATTCAAAAGTGTCCCTGGGCAACGGTTTGGTGAAAATATCAGCAACTTGTTCCTTAGAAGGAACATACTCCAACTTGACCTTCTGTTCAAGTACTTGTTCCCGGAGAAAATGGTACTTGATTGGTATGTGCTTGGTTTTTGAATGCATAACCGGATTCTTTGAGATGCTGATTGCACTTGTGTTGTCACATAAGATAGGAATAGGAGGTGTACAAGTGATTTGATAATCCTGCAAAGTCTGCATCATCCAAAGAAGTTGGGTGCAACAAGATGCAGCCGCAACATATTCCGCTTCAGCTGTAGACAAGGCAATTGAACTCTGTTTCTTGCTGAACCAAGATACCAGTCTAGAACCCATAAAGAATGCACCACCACTTGTGCTTTTCCTGTCATCCACGCTTCCGGCCCAATCTGCATCTGTATAAGCATGAAGAGTGAGATCTGGATCTCTAGGATACCATAGGCCATAATTTTGAGTCCCTTGAAGATATTTGAAGATTCTCTTTACTGCTTGAAGATGAGTCTCCTTTGGAGTTGCCTGAAACCTTCCAACTATTCCAACTGCATGCATGATGTCTGGTCGGGTACCTGTCAAATATAGTAGACTTCCAATCATAGATCTGTAGGTTGGTTGATGAACTGCTGCAGATTCGTCATTTGCACTGAGACTACATCCTGTGACCATGGGTGTACATACTGGTTTTGCATCTTCCATGCCATATTTCTTCAAAATCTGCTTGAGATACTTGGTTTGAGATAAAAGGATTCCTCCTTTCTTTTGTTGGATTTGTAAACCAAGAAAGTATGTCAGTTCTCCTAGCAAGGACATCTCAAATTCTTTCTGCATGACTGAGGCAAAGCTTTGACTCATAGCTTCTTCATTACTGCCAAAAATAATGTCATCTACATACACAACAAGTATTAGTAATTTGTCATTTTCAACTTTTATATAAAGATTGCTATCTGCTGAACCTTTTGAGAAACCTTGTTGATGAAGATATTTGTCCAACCGGTAGTACCAAGCCCTTGGAGCTTGTTTGAGACCATAGAGAGCCTTTTTTAATCGGCATACAAGATTTGGATCGTTTCCAAGAATGAAACCATCTGGCTGTTCAATGTACACTTCTTCATCCAAGTCTCCATTCAGAAAAGCTGATTTCACATCCATTTGAAATACTTTGAAGTTCTGACAACTTGAGAGAGCAAGAAACATTCGGATGGCCTCAAGTCTTGCAACAGGAGCAAAAGTTTCTTCAAAGTCTATTCCTTCTTGCTGTGCATACCCTTTACAAACAAGTCTGGCTTTGTTTCTAATTACTTCTCCATTTTCATTCAATTTATTTTTGAACACCCATTTTGTTCCGATAACATTCTTATCCTTTGGTCTAGGAACCAGCTCCCAAGTATTGTTCTTTTCGATTTGCTCAAGTTCTTCATCCATTGCTTTCACCCAACATTCATCTTTGCATGCTTCTTTCACATTTTGTGGTTCAGTAGAGGAGAGTAATGCCAAATAACTTGAAGCTTCTGCAACTGTTCTTCTAGTTTGTATACCTGCTTCCTTTTGTCCCATGATCTGAGATTCTGGATGGTTCTTTTGAACATATCTGGATGGAGTCTTTTCTTCTATTCTTGTTCTTTCTTCTGCTTCTTCGTGAGGTCCGTCTTGAAATTGTTCTTGCGGTTCTTCTTCTTCATCATTCTGTCTTTGAGGGTAGCTTTCATCTTCTTCAATGTCTTCACGATGTATTTGCCTAGGAATGTATCCTTTCTCATCAACCACTACATCAATGCTTTCAACAATTCTGCCAAGTCTTTTATTGTAGCATTTGTATGCTTTGCTATGTGGAGAGTAGCCAAGAAGAATTCCTTCATCTGCTCTAGGATCAAGTTTGCCAAGCTGCTCCTCAGTATTTTTGATATAGCATTTGCTCCCAAAGATTTTGAAGTGCTTTACTGAAGGAGTTTTACCACTCCAGAGCTCATGAGGAGTTTGAGTGCTGTTCACTCGAACATTTGTCTTGTTGAGAATAATAACTGCCGCATGTGCAGCTTCACCCCAGAAGGTTGCAGGAGTTCCTGATTCATCAAGCATAGCACGAGCCATTTGCTGGACTGTTCTGTTCATTCTTTCCACTACTCCATTTTGCTGAGGAGTTCTAGCTGTAGAAAATTCTCTCCTTATTCCATGTTCATCACAGAAATCGAAAAATTCATTTGAAGTAAATTCTCCACCTCTGTCAGATCTGAGGCACTTAATCTTGTGACCTGATTCATTTTCAGCCAAGGCTTTGAAGGATTTGAATTTTTCGAAAGCTTCATCTTTGTGCTTCATAAGTCCCAACCAAACAAACCTGGAGAAATCGTCAATAAATAATATCAAGTATTCCTCTCCTCTAGGTGTTCTTTTTCTGAATGGTCCACATACATCTGTATGTACTAGCTCCAGAGGCATACTGGCTGATCCTTCTTTCTCTGGAAAGTTAGTTCTAGTCTGTTTTCCAAACTGACATGATCTGCACATGGTGTTGTCAGGAATTTTGATATCTGGAAGATCGCGAACTGCCTGATATTTGCAAGCTTTCCTTATTTGTGAGAAACTTAGATGTCCCAATCTTCGATGCCATAACCAGTGCTCTTCATCCTTGCTTAAATAGCATTGTTGTTGTTCTTCATCAAAAATGTATAGATTATTTGAAGTTCTTTTTCCTTTGAGAACTGTTTTACCTGTATCAAGATCACGAACAAGACATCCATTTGATCTGAATATAACCTCGGTTCTTTGATCACACATCTGGCTTACACTTAGAAGATTATGCTTTAGTCCATCAACAAACAAAACATTTCCAGCCTTAACATCTTCTTTTAAAGGAGCAATACCTTTTCCTTTTATAGTTGCAGGAGTATCATTTCCAAAAGAGACTTTCTTTCCCTTTTCTAAATTAGAATAAGATTCAAGTTTTTCTTTATCACCTGTCATGTGCTTTGAACATCCACTGTCAATGTACCATAGATTTTCTTGTCCTTCTGCATAGAATGCTATCCCACATCTTTCTGTTTGAGGTTCCTTTATTTTCCATGTTTTGGTGCCTGAGGTTTGTTCCCTTTTTTGTTCTTGTACCTTTCTTTCCGGAAACCTGCTTCTGCATTCAACATCTTTATGTCCAAAATTATTGCAAATAGAGCATTCAACTTCATTTTCAAGAGCTGAAAAATTGTTATAGGTCCTTTTTGTATTCCCTGTCATGCTTCTTTGTTTTTGAGCTTCCCTAGTCATGATTGTTTTATACGCAACACATTGGGCTGCTTTGTGACCAAAGTTATGGCAAGAAAAGCATTGTCCATTGAAGAAGTTTCTGCGATTATTGAATCTACCAGCCGACTGATTGTAATTTCTATTTTCATCTATTCTTGAACCAAATTGAGAAGGTTTTACCTGTGGCTGGTTGTGGCTTTTGTTCACCCTTAAGCTGGATTGCCCCTGATAGTTTGAAGTTTGTCCCTGCTTTACCTGATGATCTTCCTTGTGTTCTTGCTCATTTCTTCTTGCGGCATCAAGATAACTTTTTGAAGTGGAAGCTTGAGAAGTTTCTCCATTGTAGCCCAGACCTGTCTTATTTAGAGGAGATCGCTGCACACTGATAATCTCATTCAACGTTTCAGATCCTTTGACAAACTTGAGATTAATAGTTTTTGTTTTCTCAATTTCTTTTCTAAGACCAACAATTTCACCTTCTAATTTTTCAAGATGTTTTTCCTTTTCATCAATCTGAAATTGTAGAGTATCAATAATCATGTTCTTTTCTTCTATACATCTCTTGAGTCTAGTAATTTCATCATAAAGGTTATCCACATCTATAGCATCCTCATAATTGTCATCTTCAAATGCCATTAACAATCTATATTTGTTACCTTGTTCATCTTCATCACTGTTTGATAAGCCATCGCTATCTTCATGGGTGTAGTAGCTTTTCTTATTTGTACCCTGTTTCTTGTTCCATCTAACTGGTTCCTTTCCTTTATCCTTATAAGAGCATTTTGCAGCATAATGACCTACTCTTCCACAAGCAAAACATTTGAAAGGTAGCTTACCTCTGAACCTTCCAGAACCCCTTTGAAGATTTCTGACAAAGTTTGATTCTTCTTCCTCTTCTTCTGGAACATGACATGCTTCATAGTGATCTTCTTTGCCTGATGCTTTAAAAGCAGCTTCCCTTCTATCTGATGGACCTCCCTTTCTCATTTCATAAGCAGTTAGAATTCCATGCAGCTGAGACATAGTGAGAACACGGAGATTTTCCTTTTCTTCTACTGCAGATACTTTAGATTCAAACTTGGGAGATAAAGATCTTAGAATCTTTTGAACTACTATAGTCTCTTTTATTTCTTCACCCAAATTTTTCATACAATTAACAATCTCATCTACTCGAAGAAAATAATTAGCCACACTTTCATCATTATACATCTTGAGAGTCTCATATTGAATCCTGAGAGTTTGAAGTTTAGCTTCTTTTACCTGTTCATCTCTTTCATAGCTAGTGATCATTTTGTCCCATATCTCTTTTGCTGATTTGAAGTGCATGACCTTCATGAACTCTGTTTGAGATATACTTCCTAATAGAGTGCTGACTGCTTTTGCATTTGTTTCATACTGCTTTTTCTCAGCTGGATCTGTAGGAGTAACTGAAGGAAAGGCATAGCCTGATTCTACAATGTTCCAAACTTCTGTACCAAGAGATTGAAGATATGCAGTAACTCTTACCTTCCAATAATTGAAGTTTGTTCCATCGAAGACGGGTGGCCTGATTGATGCTTCTCTCTCGTAGTTGCTCATGATGAACGATCTACCTTCAAGCGATCAAGCTGTTCTGAAGGACCTGCTCTGATACCAATTGTTGGAAATAATACTGAGGGGGGGGGGGGGGAATCAGTATTATCTAGCAATTTACCAAATCTTCCTTATTTGATCTTTTGAAATATTCTTGCATATCAGTACCATAAAACAATGAGCATGAATAAAGAAAATAGACAGTCACACCAAAGAACACAAGATGTAAGGTGGAAACCCAATGCGGGAGAAAAACCACCTGCTGCAATAATGTCTCTATCTTCTTTCAAGAAATTCTTTTTACAGTGATTTTGTACTGGTGCAGTCCTTTACCAGCACGCAGGCTGCAACCTGCAAAGAGCTACAACTCTTTCTTGTTTTCCAGACTTCTCCTGGAAGGGAGCTACAACCCCCTACTTCTTTTCAAAATGATCAACAAGTATACAACAGATACAGTCTACTACAGATATCAGATCAGTAATTACAGAAACAACCCAGAACACCTTATGAACAGAAATATACAGTTAACAGATCATCTTGAGACAGGGACGCATATTTTCTTTCTGTGGCCTGCGACTGGACGCAGTATACCTTATGCTGTTCTGCGTGCAGACGCACTGTTCCTTTTGCTTGTCTGCGACCGACGCACACATCAACACTATCGCACCGCGTCTTTCGCTTCAGAGACGCACCCAATACCACAGTCGCGCCGCGTCCTTCGCTTCAGAGACGCACCTGATCCTTTACTGTACTGCGTCCCGGCGCACTTTCCCTTCACTGAATCTGCGTCCCTTTAGATATAGAAGATAAGAGGACTTCAGAACCAACCCAAACACTCAGATCCACAGATCTGATCATGCGCCATATAGATCGTAGTCCATTAGAAGATTTACCCTTAAAGATATGGACTAGATCACACCAAGAGATGATCAACCAAGATGATTCCTAATCCAAATGAACTCCTTTGCTTTATATAGGCAAGCTTCTCCCCAAAGCGTGGAACAATACCACGAGCCGACACCAGAGAAACACGCAACCGTCGGCTAGATACCACACAAGAAGCCCCCACGAGTTTTTCTCTACCTTGAAATGTGAGCACTGGGCGGACGCACCTTCTGAACGGCTGGCCGGCGTCCCTAGACGCGGGTTCTGTATGGAATACCTGCGGGGACGCGCTTGCTAAACAAAATTTCCTGCGTCCTTCTTGATTTACCACCTGAAGGCGTTTGCCATCAAGTACAACACCTGAATCATAATGCCAACACAAATGATCCATAATATTAGGTTCCTCAACATCGTCAACATGTTCCTTGAATCTTAGACCTTGATAGGGATACGATGGTTGTATGAACATGACTCTGTCTACTTTAAAGGTCATTTTTACATGGAATTATTCTTGGTTAGACAAACAAGAAACCCTCTCAGGTTTTCCTGGAAGCCCAAGACATATAGGTCAAGGGATCTACTATCCTAAGGTTTGACCTACCCAATAATGCAAGAAGTAAAATGCAATTGACAAAGTGGTGGCAAAGGAGAACCCAATTTTCCTCCCACGTAGATTAGTTGGAGGGTTAAGCATAATTGAGAAGTGTTCCCAAGTAACTCGAAGGTCCAATCTTGCACACAAAGGAACACAAGAAAAAACTTCACAACATAATAATATTATCAATCAAAGACACTAATAAATGAAAATTGCATAATACTGAATACATTATTATAAAATCAAATTCCAAATAATTATTAGACAAGCATAAGATGCATAAGTATTGAAAAATAATATGGAAGAAAGCACAATAGATTTATATATTAATGGAAAGAGGGAATATTGCAACCAAATGAATTTGAAACATGACCTTCTCTAGCTCCTAGATCCAAAAACTCTCTCTCAAGAAAGATCTCGACATCTTAACAATACTTAGAACTTTGATCCCATTCTCAATGGCGCATCCTTTAATTTATAAGCATAATTAGGATATGAAGACTCTTAATCTCTCTTCAATGCAAATTGGGAAAAATCCATAGGGTGGATGATGTTTCCTTTGCTTTAATGCATAATCTTTCTTTATTGGCTTTATCCAGATAGGAAACATATATACATGAGTTGGAGGCAATCAAGTTCCACCTCTTTAGAGTTTACTTGAGTGAACAAAGGAGTCATATTGAGTTAACTCAGAAATTTTTTCTCATGACTGCATGAAATTATGATAACGCAGGTTTACTGAAGAGATAATGCGTTACTAACAAGGGTAACATAAATAGGGCACATTATAGTATTAACATGTGAGAGAAAGGGGTGTATCTTAGGAAAAGCATGATGTTATCCTATGAGACGATGAAGAGGTATTTTCATGGATAATAGATGCCCCTAAAGTGTGAGGTCAAAGAAGAAGGCGATGGCTAAAATACTTTATAAAACAATTGAGGAGAGAGAGTTTTAGAGGGTTGCAATTAAATAAGGCTTGCAAACAAAAAACATATGTCTAAGATATAAATGATGTCCTACGTTAGGAATTCCCATGATTTGTAGCTAAAGCAGAATGATATCCTATGGATCCATCACAGATCATGTCCACCTTTAAGCACAATTTTGATTGATGTCATAGTGCGATCAATCTAATATAAGTTGTCTCGAGAAACAATATACGCAGCTTGGGAGAGGAAACAAGGTTGAGTGATGTAAACCTCTACCTAAGGTCTTTGTCACTATCGCAAAATAGCATAATTCTACACATGAATAAATGAGCTGAAGTCGAACATGTGAGGAATCGTCTAATTACCGGTCAGCTATGAGAATTGTTAACATACATGAGGATGGCCACCAATAAGGATGATGTTCTCTAAGATGCATAATACAATATAGTGAGTGTGAATGAAGGAGTTGATGTCGAACACTCATAGAATCGTTCAATTGGGAGCCAATAATGAAAAATCATGATCAAAAGCATAGAAAACTGCCACTGAAGATTGCAAGCTCCAGGGTACTGTAATGTTTCTTAATACACTTCATAAATAATGTGTTTAAGTTAATAAGAAGGTATTTGTCAAAGGTAGGAAATAACAAGTCCTACATCAATCAACACAAAACGTGATAAAAGAGATTGATTTTAGAGATAATCTAGAACCATAAGATGATCTGACTTAGGGAAACAAGGCATATGATCAAGTGGTTGATAAGGGCAAAAAATAGTAGACAATCAATTGAGAAATAGAAGGCATGACACTAAGGAGACCAAGCATCTTAGGCTCAATAATACCAGGAGGAGCCATATATGAAGATGCAGGGACATCAAGGTATGAAGAAAAGACTCATAATGTGGTAGGGTTCAAGGAGAAGCTGGAAAAATATGAATATGCTAGAAAAGTGCCATGTTTAAGGGAGGGACAATAGATTTATACCATAAAAAATATGATTGATATAGATAGTAATAACCATGCTTTCTTCCAATTTTTTCCCAATCTGATTAGGTTTAATGAGTCCAGAAAGGGTAAATTTGGTGATATTTTCACATTTAGAGAGTTTGAAAAGAGCTAAAAGAAGACTCAATGAGGCATCTTTGTCATGGTTGGTGATCAGGTGCGAAAAATATATAATATTATATCTGACACCGTTCCTTTTTCATCATTAGTCCATTAAGGTTGGATAAAGAGATAAATCTATGCTCAATAGACGTTCACGTCATTTTGTTACGAGTACGAGGGGAACAAAGTAAACTTGATGGTCTTTGTAAATTTTGATATGAGTTAGAAGAAGAAAACTCATGGTATCTTTTTCGAATTGGAGAGAGCGAGAAAAATATAGAAAAAGAATGGCTCAATCTTCTTCATGGGAGTTTTACGATCCCGAAGAAGTTAACTCGAGGGTTTTTCAGTTTTATGAGAGAGAAAAAGACCATAAAAATAAGGCTGGTGTTGGGTGTGAAGTTGTAAAAGTTGCTCAAGAAATCAATTAAAAACAACATTAGTAGATGAAAAACATGTTGTAAAGTAGATACGAGGATTGGTAGAAAGAAAAATGAGGAAAAACTACGTAAAAATGACCAAACCAAGGGTTTAGGCTAGTCTATAAACAAGAGTTAGAACTCCTCATTTGCACCATTTCAGTTTGGGAGAGCTACTTGGAGAGAAAAGGTAGATAAACTTATGGGGTGAATTCCATGCAATCCATACAACCATTTCATCTTTTGCTAGTTTCAGGTAAGAGGTACAACACTGTGCTATTTATTGATTCCTTTTATTTCTTTTTTTACCATTTTTTTTTTTTTTTGGGCAAACCTTAGCCTCATTCGCCAAGTAACGCGGGTTTCTAGTGTAAGGGCCACATTATAATGTGTTTCCTGAAAGGGGAATGCACATTATAACACATTGATATGCTCAGAAGGCTCGTGTTAGTGCGACATTGGGAAAACAAATAAATTCTTTCTCTAGCTACAACTTGACAAATGGGACGAAGAATGATATAAAGGGTTATTATGCAAGTGAACTCTAAGGAAATGAGTTTGTGGAGCAAAAGAGCCTGTGCTCAAGCTGAAATGAAAATGTTTAATGATCTGACATGTCTGGAAGCTCTAAGAAGATGCAACTTGTTGAAATATGCTCAGACTGAGCTAATTAAGGCTCAAGAAGATCTAATGGTTAGAATCGTTCAGATGTGGGATGAACACCAAGGGGCATTTAGAGTGGGGGATCATGAGCTTGAAATCGAAAAGGATGATATCTACTTCCTTACCAGTTTATCATGCAGAGATGCACGAGCTAACTTGACAGATGATCCCATTACCACAAGTGATTTTATTATTGGGTTTTATACACCATGTACACCAAAGGTGAGCAACATAATTTTGAGAGAGAGACCATTGAGGTCTATTCAATGGATGATTGTATGATTGATAGGGGACAAAAGTCAGCATGTCGTGACTAAGGCCTAAGTGTTGCTAGCACTGGATACAACCAAAACTGTTTGACTAGTGCGAGAGTCTTCTCGTGTATGTTAAAGTAGAATTGAAAACATGTTAAACTAGGAACCATAAAGAGTTTGAATATGACACACTAATCATCTCATTCTTCCTATAGAGAGTGCCTACAACGAAGATGCATGTGAGTTTGCCGGTGGATGGTCCCAAAGAGACCAAAATACGAAGACAGGCTCTATTGCTGCCTAAAGTGGGATGGGGGCCAGTGACACAATATTTTGATGTAGACTTCTTTGAATGGTTATGGATGAAAATCCCTATGATTAAGGATTTTCCCTATGTAGGAATCATCATTAACATCATTAACATTATATATATATTTTAGCTTTAGACTCTATAAATTTATTAGTTAATTATTTATTTATTTGATTAATGAATTAATTTACTGATGAATTATTATTAATAATTATTTATTCATAATAATAATTATTTATTTATTATAATAAATAATTTCATAATTATTATTAATAAATAATTTCATAATTATTATTGGTAATTAATTACTTGTTACTAATATTTGATCATTAACTATTATCTATTATTAACCATGAATCATTTATTTATTTCAAAAGGAATGTAGTGTTTTTTTTTTCTAGGTTAAGACTAAACTAAGTACCTACAGGGAATTGAACCAGTGACCTATCGCAAGGAGTGCCTTAACAGCGCACCCATTCACCGTCAATCCAAAGCCCCGTGGGCAAAGGTAGTGGGCTTGGCCCGGTTTAGACTAACTACTCGCACGACGAGCTACGACCTTGCTCGGGATCAAACACAAGACCGGTCCGTCATGACGAGGCCGACTTTACCACTACGCCGCCTCCACGACCTTAAAAGGAATGTAGTGTTAGTTGTTATTAACAAAATAAATAAATAAACAAATTAATTATTATTTATTTATAATAATAATAATAATTTATTTATTACAATCAATAAAAAAAAATTATTCATAAATAAATAAAATTAATTTATTATTAATAATTAATTATTATTTATTTATTTTGAGTCATTTATTTCTCTGATATTTTTCATTTCTAATGAATTAATTTAGGTTTAGGTTTTATAGTTTTAGGATTTTAGTTGACGATTTTTAATATTTTTATTCATTCATTATTTATTCATCTTCTTTTTGGTCGTTTGACTCTTCTTTCATTCACTCACTTTATTTCTTGAGGATGGATCCCCTTTGGGATTTGAAATGTCGACAAGATTCATATAATACTATGGATAATCCAAACTATCTTTTTCCAAAGGAAGGCCACACAAGCTTAAAATCTAATATAGATCAATGCTAAAGTTTTTTGGGTTTTAAAATTTATGCAATTTTTTTTGTTTGGATGCAATGAATTGACACAAAGTTTTGTCATGACACAGATGTAGGACCTATTCACCCTGTGGGTCTGCCTCAAAGAGTCAGGAAAGGTGATCAACTCGGTGGGAATGGAGTAGCAACAAGGGTTGGTGTAACTGTCGAAGAGGGAGATGATACACATAGCTTATGAAAGGTTTCCATGAACCTTGAGGGATTGACGATAGGTGTTCCACCTCTTCCCAGGGGAGAGATACCTATCCATCCGCAGAGGAATATAGTGGGTGTGCTAGAGATATTTTTGGTACCACTCAAGAGCATAGCAAGAGAATTGGTGTGCTACCACAACCATCAGGCTCAGGAGGGCTAGAGGTGATATTTTTAGTCTTAGGGTGTCATGTGGAGCTCTATAGTGACCATATTGTATAAAACATCTTAGTTTTGGGATTTTTTGATATACTAAAAATTTGACATGATCTTATACATATACTTTTTGACGTTTTGGTATATTTGGTGTTTTTTTATGGAAATGTACACACATGCTTGTAATTACTAGGAATGCGAAAAATTCCAATCTAACACGTAATTTTCTAACAAATCAGCTAATGCATTAGATGCTATTGGAACATGCTCATAAGTAATAAAATATAAATTTCATTCCAAAAGATGAAACCTTAAAACTTGACCAAGCAACACTGGATTACAAATGTGATAAAGATTATTCAGATGTATAACCACCAATTGGGAGTCTAATTGACAACTAAGTGAGAGATGTCGAGAGAAATAGCCTCCAAAAGGAGTTCAATAACAACAGTGTACTCAACAACATTATTAGTAGTGTGATAAAGGAAGACTCCACTAGAACTAAGTAGGTCTGAGCCTTAGGTGTATAGAGCATCCAAGCAGCTGATGCAACATGCCGATTTTGGCAACTGGCACCATCCACATATCTAATCTCCGGTGAGGGTGACGATGACATTTGTGCAAAATATAAAAGTATGACACAAATAACAGGGTTTATGCAAAAACATGCAAAAGAAAAGCAACACACCAAAAGAGACAAATTTATACATAAAGTTACAAAGTACTCTTTAGTGGGATGCTAGGATTAATACTTTTTCAAATAGAGCCCGTTGTAGGGCTCAACAAGTGGATTTCCATTGTAGTCCATACACTCATATTCCCCTTTGGAAAGGACCAGAGTGATGATATAAGGATCAAGCCACATAGTTTGAAAAGTTCTTTCCCCCAAGAGGTCATTCTTCTGGTTGTAAACAAGAACAAGGTCACCCTCTTGGAAAGAGTGAGGCTTAACAAGTTTATCATATTGGGCTTTGACTCGTTGTTTGTGAGCTTCAAGAGTTAGTGCAATCCTGACGAGTTTCATATAATTTATGAAGTGACAACAAATGTTCCTCTTCAGTAGAGGTGTTGGGAAGGAGTTCAATGAAAAGTTTCAAAATGGAATCTGGCACTCCATAGGAATTAATGCTTCTAGGCCATAAACTAGTTGGAAATGTGTGAAGCCTATAACAATCTTGACTAAGGTTCAGTATGCCCAAAGCGTAGAATATAAGATTATATTCTAGTTGGTTTTATGGTCGCCTACTAGTTGTTGGATCATAGTTTTGAGGACATTGTTAACAATTTTAATTTGGTCATTATCTTGTGGGTAGTAGAAATATGAGTGGTCTTGGTGAAAACCAAGAATAATAGTTAGCTCATACATAATGTGATTTTGGAAATGTGATCCATGATCTGTGATGATAGTGCGGGGCACAAAAAACCAGGAGATAACCTAATTGAATAGGAGTAGAGTGACAATTTGTCCATTATCCTTGAAGGTAGGAATGGCTTCAACCCACTTAGTGAAGTAGTCCACAACTACAAGGATGTATCTCTTACCATTAGCATAAGTAGATTACAAGCAACAAAGTCGCTACCCCATTTAGAAAATGGATCAACAATAACCACTGGGTGAAGGGGGGTAATGGGTGCACACATTTTCTTCGTAAAAACTTGACAAGGATGACATTGTTGGACTCCAGTTATATAGTCTTTAAAAACATTTGGCCAATAGTATCCAGTACGCAAGATTTTTTGGGTAGTAGCCATGCCCAAAAGGTGATAGTCATATGCCCCAACATGGCAATCATTTAAAACACGTTTCACTTCGTCATGGGTAAGACAATATTGAAGACCAAAATCAACACCACGATGATATAATGTATCGTAAAGAATCAAATAATGTTTTGCATGGTGGCAAATATGATGATGGTCATCTTTAGACAAGTTTTGGTGGAAATGTTGGGTCCGGACATACATGAGAATATCCCCATGTTATGGAATAGAAGAGTCAACAAGATAAACTAATTCATCAGGCATGGGATCATGGACTACTTCATCAGTATCAACTCGGTGAAGATCTGACAATAACTCAACGAAGACCAAGGATTTCTTATATTTTGCAGTAGTGAAGACTAGGTCAAATTGTTGAAGGATGATGATACATTTGAAATATTTTCCTCTAATAATATGATGAGATAGAATATGTCTCATGGGGTTCTCTAGGTAAATAATAGTGGTTTGGAACAAGAGTATGTAATGTTGGAAGTGGTTGACAACAAAGACTATTTCTAAACAAAGTTTCTCCACATGTGAATATTTGAGTCTGGGCCCAACAATTCCTCTGGAGAGGTAATAGATCACATGCTCACAATGAGTGTCATATTCTTGAATGAGCACCATGCCAAAATAGGGTGATGAAGCAACGTGATACAACAAAAAGTCATGAGTGTAGTAGGGAGGACTTAGTAGTGGGGCAGAGTTTAAAGTCTTTTTCAAGGCGTAAAATGATCTTTGAGCTTAATCATCCCACAAAAAGGGAACTCCTTTCTTTAGTAGATACATGAAACCTTTTGTGATTTTGGCATAGTTGACAACAAAGTTGTGTAAGAAATTTTCCTTCCCTTGCAAAATTTGGAGTTTTGCGATGGATTTCTGAGGGGGAAATTGAAGAATTGCCTCGACCTTATTGGGATCAACTCATATCCCGTGTTTAGAGACGATGAAACCAAGAAGACGTCTAGAATCGGCAAATAAAACCCATTTGTGCAGATTTAGATAGATGTTATAATATTGACACCTAAGAAAAATAGCTCGAAGATGAGCTAGGTGATAAACACGATGCTTGGAATGAGTAAGAAAGTCATCCAAATAAGCTTGAACAATCTATTTGATATCATGAAATGCATATTCCATGACCCTCTAAAATGTGGCTCCCGCATTCTTAAGGCCAAAAGGAAGTTTGTGGTAAGAGAATGTTCCCCAAGGGTATATAAAAGTACTTTTATGTTGGTCAATTGGTTTAACAGAGATCTGATTATAGTGGGAGAAACCGTCCATAAATGAAAAAGATTGGCATCCAGCGTAGCTGTCGATAATCTAGTCAATGATAGTTGTCTTTTGGACAAGAAATGTTCAAACCTTGGTAATCGATGCACACATGGACGGTTCCTTGTTTTTGTTGATGGGAAAAATATTAAATACCCATTCCGTCAAAGGAACAGGGTAGATGAAACCAATTTTGAGAAAATTTTCAATTTTTGCCTTGATGGAAGTTGACTTGCGAGGGTGGGCATGTATAAGTCTTTTCTGGATAGGTTTAGCACCAACATATGTCTTGATCTCATATTTAATGATAGATGGATATATTCCAAGCATTTCTTCATAAGACCAAGAAAAAACATCACAAAATTCCTTAAATAGGTAGGTGAAATTGGCAATCTCCTCAGGAATGCATTCAACTCCAATTTGGATGTTTTCTGTGACACCTGTTTTGATCGATATGTTAATAAGAATTGTCTTGGATAGGTTTCCTAAGTTTCCTTCCAAATATAGCTCATGAACAATCATGTATGGGGAAGGTACAATCTTAGGTCGATCAAATGAGGATTTTTAAAGAATCTGTGCTCAGTTCAGTTTGAAAAGAGACCGAGGCACGATGATGAAACTCATTCCAAGGTCGTTGGTCTAGAGACATTATCTCCATAATAACATCATAAAAGGGAAATACAATATCAAGGAAATCAAGAGAGAGATGTGATGGAGGAGTTTGTGGTACTATAGGCCATAGCCAAGGAAGACAAAGACTCAGATGTTTATTAAATTACTTGATAAGCTAGCTCTGTAGGTGACAATGGCATCTGATCTCTGAAGGAGTCAATGGTAGAAGGGGCTAGGAGGACCCAGGGATCTATAGGGACATCAAATACAGTAGAGACCATTGAAATGGTCATAGGAACCTTGAGCAACAGAAGAGGGAAACGACATAAGAGGGAGGAGCCCTTCAATAGGCCAGTACCAATACTGACAAAATTGTTAGGAGAACCACCCATTAAAGGAACATTGCTGGCAGGGAACAGTTGAAACTCAGGGGTGTGGGAGGATAGTTGGTGCAAAGTCACTATTTTTCCTTTGTGAGGAAAAGAGTTAAGCTAGAAAATTGACAAGACAATGGATTTCATTGCATAAGTCCAACTAAGTCCCAACAAGAGGTTGTAATTGAGTGGGAGATAGACTGGGTTTAGCTATGTTGGTGTGAGTTGTTCTACCATTGGTTATGAATTTACCCATTTTCCAAAGAAACATTGTTTAGGGCCTCAAAACGACTCTAGAAGTTCAAGACCCGAAAAAATGTGAAAAATAGTAAATTGTGCTTCAATTAAGGAAACTAGAAGAAACAATGGTGGGATTCCAAGTGGAATAGGTCGGTGGCCACCAATATCCACCGTATCAGTCCTCCCCACTTAGGAACCAATGGTACCCATTGCATTGAGTGCTTCCATGAGATGGGGAAACTTCTGCTGAACTTGGTCCCTAGTGAGCCACTTGCCTTGGTGCAAGATTCGGCCAACTTTGACAAGCTGATATAGTTGGATCTTCTGTTGGTGAGTGTTCTTGATCTGTGTTTCCATCATCCGATCAATCATGGTATGTTCCACTTAGTCTAGGTTTAACTATGTTGGTGTGAGTTGTTCTACAATATCTAATGCATCCAATAATGGTGGAAAGTAAGGTCTAAGGTGGTCCACATTGAACATTGGGTGCATGCTAAGGAATGGGGGAATGATAAGCTCAAAATCATTATATCCCATAGCCTTGGTGATGGTGTAAGGCCCATATTGGAGTGGTCTGAGTTTACAATGGGCTCTAGTGAGGTGCTCTTTCTGCAAATGTAACCAAACTTTGTCACCCACCTGAAACTAATGGGGCACCCAATGTTGATCATGTAGTTGTTTGCATTTGGCATTAAATTTCTTTAGAATGTTGTGAACCTACTAGAAGATGTGTTGAATGCGCTCAATAAACTTGATGGCTTTATCAACTTCAGACTAAACATGGGAATATTCTTCCTGTGTAGTTGCAAAAGGAAGTGCCACATCAAGGGGACATAATGGTTGAATCACAAACCCACTTCAAAGGGGTTGTGGCCAATTGAGTTATGGAGAGATTTTTTATAGTTGTGTTGCACATAGGGAAGATTCTCATCCCATGTCCACAAATTCTTAGAGTTGTACATGCGTAGTATGTGCACAATCATCCTGTTGACGACCTCTATCTGGCCATCGGTTTAGGGGTGGAATGCAGTCAATTTGGTGAGCTTAGTGTCCAACAATGACCAAGGGCTTGACCAAAACATGCTTAGGAAATTACTATCTCGATTTGATATAATGGTATGTGGGATCCAAAAATGTACCCACACTCATTCAAGGAAGAGTCTTAAATTGGCCTCGACTGTGATGCTCTTATTGCAGGTAGCTAATATGGCCATCTTAGAAACTTTGTCGACAACAAAAAATACAGAGTCATTTCCATGATCAGTAGAAGGAAGGCCATACATATAGTCCATGGAGATGGATTCCTATGACTAGCTAGGAGTAGGAAGAGGAGTATACAATCCTTCCTTCTTAATAGTTGGTTTGGCGATGGCACAGGAAATGTAGGATTTGATGTATTTTCCAACATCCTGTCATAGATTTAGACAATAAAAATACTTCTACAGTAATGTGTCTTGCGACCTGATTGTAGTGTGCCTCCAAAATCATCTTGGAATGCTCACTTGAAGGAAGACAAAGGTAGCCCAGGTAGCATAATAATGCATCCTGGAGGTGGAAGTATGAAACTTTCTTTCCATCCACTATCATTTGGTATGTGGTGGTGAAATATAGATCATTTTTATATAGTTCCATCCATCCATAGGTCCCGTGGCCATAAGAGTTGAGAACAATGGTCAATGCTGCAACCGATGGCAGACTGGGGCAATCTGCAACATGATTGGTACTGCCCTTCTTGTATTTTATATTCAAATGAAATTGTTGTAGATATGTGGACCACTTCTAATGGTGATTGTTCTACAACTTCCCTTGGGTCTATATAAACTATGCCGGTCGGTGATCTATGTGGATGACCGTATCCTTCCCTAGAATGTAATTTTTCGATTGTCGGTAATCCTGCACAATGGAATACATCTCGTTATCATAAGTGGGGTATTTTAGAATTGTGTCAGAAAGTGTCTCACAATGATAGGCCATAGGATGCCCTTGCTAGGTGAGAACTGCACCAATAGCATACTTAGAGGTGTCTACGTCAATTTCAAATGGTTGTTTCAAATCTAGCAATGTGAGTTCTAGTGCATAGTAGAGGTGGCGCTTCAACTCAACAAATGCCTTCTCTTAGGACTTGGACCAGAAAATTTTTTCTTTCACTTTTCCCTTGGTAACTTGACTCAAAGGCCAAGTGATATGAGAGAATCCAAACATGAACCTTCGATAAAAATTGGAAAGGCCCAAAAGGTTACGAAGCTCTATTAGAGTGGTCGGGGCTGGCCAATCCTGGATGGCTTGGATCTTAGCTAGATCCAAATGTACAACTTGCTCATCAATGATGTAACCTGGATATTGGACTTGGCCCATGCCAAAGGTGCATTTCTCCAAGTTGGCACATAGTTTGTGCTACCACAAGGTTTGAAGGACCTGCCAAATGTGTTGCAAGTTCTCTTCCTAACTCTTGCTGAAGATTGAGGATGTCTGTAACGACCTATCTATAAATATAGAGAACGCAAGAATAATAACAGGCATGCAATGCATGCATATGATAGCTACATATGCATGTGTTGCATACACCGCACTAGTATTTATATACTAAATTAACTATAAGTATTAAATATCATGACACTTCTTCGAATAGAGGTTCTACTCATCCATCAACACCCATATTGCTTAATGTATTGTGATTAATGGGTAAATACTAAAAGAGGGCTATATAAATTATATATTTCAGATTATTAATAAAATTATATTAATAAATTAATAAAATTATATTAATAAATTAATAAAATGATTAAAAATGTATATAAGAAATTAATTAAAAAGGGTACTTAGTATAATGTTATAATCTTAATATTAAAAGAAGTACTTTAATAAATCATAAAGAAATATAATTAATTAAATTATAAATGAAATATACATATTCGTGACCATAACAGAGATATATATGATACGTGACATGGAAGGTGTCACTAGAAGGCTAAGCGGTGGACTGCTAGTGGAAGAGCGGCCACTGCCAAGAAACCAGATAAAAACCACCGAAAAGAGGTTTAGAAAGGGGCCGGGAGGAAGGAAAAGAACGGAGGAAAGGGAAACTGAAGGAGGAAGGACATCATAAATTGAAGTTACCAACAGGAAGAGCATGGATTGTTATAAGGTTTCTGGGCACGGGGGAACAATCTACTTCAACTAAGAAGCTTACTGGACTGAGTAGCCAGGTTCTGCTCAGTTTGGCTGGGTGGATTCAGTCTTTTGGTAACCGAAGCAGGGAGCTGGAGGCATCATCAACCGCAAATGCACAGGTAGGTACTCTCAGTAGCTCTGTTAGTTAATCATGTAAAATTCCAGGAAAATTAATTACAGCTCATGATTAAAAACCCCTTTACTTTATTTACATCTGCTTTATGGTCGTCTCATTTTGGTATCAGAGCTCGGTTCAAACCCTTTGACCTTACAAGCCTTACACCCACCTGCGTTTTCCTAAATTTGAGCACAGCTTATCGTCCTGAAATCGATGGGCAAACAGAAAGGGTAAATCAAGTACTTGAAGATATGTTGAGGATGTATGTTATGGATCAGCAATCACACTGGGAAAAGTACTTATCCTTAGTCGAATTCACATCCAATAACAGTTACCACAGTTCGATTGGAATGCCTCCACTTGAAGCATTATACGGCAAACCTTGCAGAACACTGTTAAGTTGGGACAGGTTAGAAGATCGAGTGCTATTAGGACCAGAATTAATCCATGAAATGGAAGAGTAGGTAAGACAAATTAGACAACGATTAAAGGAAGCACAAGATAGACAAAAGAGTTATGTTGATGCTCACAGAACTGATAGGAAGTATGAAGTAGGGGATCAGGTTTTCATCCGCATCAAACCAAATAAAAGTAATATTTGATTCGGAAAAGGGACAAAGTTGTCACCCCGATTTATTGGACCATTTAAAGTCATGGAAAGAGTTGGACCTGTCGCCTATCATCTTGCACTGCCACCTCATTTGCATAAAATTCGTAATGTATTTCATATATATATATTAAGACATTATATAGATGATCAATATCATAACCTTCAATGGAAGGAACTGCAGGTATCAGACGAAGGAATCATATCGGTCGAACCATTACGTATACTAGAACGTAGGGTTCGACAGCTTAGGTATCATCTGGTAGACTAAGTTAATGTCCAGTGGGACAAGTATAGTCCTGGATAAGCTACTTGGGAAGATACAAAGAACATATGTCAAAAATACCCTAATCTGTGTCAATTTTCAAGAACTTTAAACTATGTTCTATATATATTTACTTTACTGCAAATCAGAGACTCAGAACCATTTTGAATGATCATATATAAAAGTAAATTTTTATGACATAATATCTGTTTAAATTTTGCTGGTACATCGATACCAATACGGGATATGTTATTGATAATACTAAATTATAGTTGTCAAAGTAAAGTTTAAGATATTTAAGTGATTTTACTTCTGATGGGAATTAAGATATTATAATTCTGTTTTATTTATGTGTATCAATATGATCGATGAGATAGAAATCAAAGAATAATTACATTTTAATATGAAAGTCAATAACATGAATAGAATATGGCAAAATATGTTATACTGTAGTTGACATGTGTGAATTATACATAAGTTATTTGTTTTTGAATATGTTAATGCACATTTTATAAATGCATGGACAAGTGTTTATGATTGCAGATAATATCCGTTACCAAAATGACCACGTGATGACAGAAACCTCAGAACAATTAAGGCTCAAAGAGATTCTATGATAGGGTATTAACCCTAATTCTATTGGGAGGGGTGGAGGTGTTGCCCACCGTTTATCCTATGAACCCTGGAGTCATGGGAGGACTGTGCGAATCACACTCCCCTAGACGTGTGATGATGACTGCTGGATGCCTACTGGGAATCAGGTCGGTATAGCCGATGCTGTCATCCTTAGAGTTTATGAATGGTCAGGTCAGTAAAATTGATGCCATGGCATACTCTAGTAGAGGACGAATAGGATGGGAGCAGAAGAGATTAGGAAGGATAGGATGATTTTAGAATAGCTTGGGAACCTGGCTAGGGCAAGGCATGACCATTAAAATTATAAACCTAGAAGTATTCAAAACACCAATTTTATAGTATCCTTACATTAAATAAGAATTTAACCTCGATTTACAATCCTAAGAAGAATGTACTAATTGCTATCATAAGTAATCATATAAAATAAAAAACTCTAACTTCGGGATGAAGTTTTCTGAAGGGGGAGTGTATGTAACGACCTATCTATAAATATAGAGAACACAAGAATAATAGCAGGCATGCGATGCATGCATATGATAGCTACATATGCATGTGCCACATACACCGCACTAGTATTTATATACTAAATTAACTATAAGTATTAAATATCATGACACTTCTTCGAATAGAGGTTCTACTCATCCATCAACACCCATATTGCTTAATGTATCATGATTAATGGGTAAATACTAAAAGAGGGCTATATAAATTATATATTTCAGATTATTAATAAAAATTATATTAATAAATTAATAAAATTATTAAAAATATATATAAGAAATTAATTAAAAAGAGTACTTAGTATAATGTTATATTCTTAATATTAAAAGAAGTACTTTAATAAATCATAAAGAAATATAATTAATTAAATTATAAATGAAATATACATATTCGTGACCATAACAGAGATATATATGATACGTGACATGGAAGGTGTCACTAGAAGGCTAACTAGATAAAAACCACCGAACAGAAGTTTAGAAAGGGGCTGCGAGGAAGGAAAAGAATGGAGGAAAGGGAGACTGAAGGAGGAAGGATATCATAAACTAAAGTTACCAGCAGGAAGAGCGCAGATTGTTCTGAGGTTTTTGGGCACGGGGGAATAGTCTACTTCAACTAAGAAGCTTACTGGACTGAGTAGCCAGGTTCTGCTCAGTTTGGCTGGGTGGATTCGGTCTTTTGGTAACCGAAGCAGGGAGCTGGAGGCATCATCAACCGCAAGTGCACAGGTAGGTACCCTCAGCAGCTCTGTTAGTTAATTATGTAAAATTCTAGGAAAATTAATTACAGCTCATGATTAAAAACCCCTTTACTGTATTTACATCTGCTTTATGGTCATCTCAATGTCATCCAGATATAAAACCATGAACGAGTTGGTAAAGTGTCACAAGATGTCATCCATCAACCTCATAAAAGTTGCAGGGAAATTTGTCAATCCGAAAGGCATGACCAACCACTCAAAAATGCCCTCCTTGGATTTGTAGGCTGTCTTCCATACATCTGTGGGTTCTATTCGAACTTGGTGATAACAAAACTTTAAATTGATCTTGATGAAATAATTGGCCCCTTTGAGTTGGTCAATAAGGTCATCAATCCATGGGATTGGATACATGTTCCTGACATTGATTTTATTTAGTGCTCAATAATTAATGTAGAGTCTCAAGGTCCCATCCTTCTTTTGCACAAGTATAATTGGGCTCCCACAGGGCGAGGAAATTGGTCGGATGTGCCCTTTTTGTAGAAAATCCCGGATTTTCCACTTGATTTATTCATTTTTCAGAATAGAGTGATGGCATATTAGTCCATTGGGTATAGGTTCTTCAAGAGTCAGATCGATCAAATGCTTGAACTGATAGTGTGAAGGTACCCCAGTGGGTGAGGAGAATATGTCCTTGTATTCTTCCATGACCTTATCCACCTGCTTATACTTCACAGTGGAACCCTTCGCGGGGGCCAAAAATGTGGCCATGATCTTCCCCTTACTTTGAGAATGAATAAAAAAGAAAACAAATTTCCCATTCTAGGAAATGATCTTACTGTTTTTCTTAGTAGAGATCAAAAAGATGGTGGTAGGCGAGGCTATCTCCAGTATTATGTATAACTTACTACCCAAAGTAATACTGATAGTGTGAGGCATTAACTCATACATATCATGATGCTTCTACAAGTATGGTTGGATTAATAATACATCAAAAACTTCAAGAGGATAAAAATCACACAATACCTCATATGTGAAGGGTTTGATGTTGTAGGGAAGGTGACACTACTGACTGACGTAGAGATCTCATCCTTGGTGAAGCCACTCAATGGTGTACAATTACGAGTGTGGTGTGGTTGGTAGGAAAAACCACTTCATGACCTCTACTGAAATGAGGTTCTTTTGTCTCCCACTGTCGACAATGAACTGTAACGTCGAACCCTTCACCCACATCTATGAGTGGAAGAGATGCTCCCACTCCTCTAGATCTTCGGGCTCAATCTTATGGAATTTGGTGGTGGAAATGATAATGTTGGGCTTTGCATCAATAATTTTATTCCCTTTGTCATTCCCCTTGCTGGTTTCTGACTCAGAGTTGAAACACGCATATGACTCTGAAGCCTTCAGCTCGGCCACCAGTAACTTCTTGGCTCGACACTCACTTGTGTTTTGAGTGGGGCTATTATGGAACTCACACCACTTTATTGTGTCTTTATTTTTCTTCATGGTGTTGTTATTTTCTTGTGGCTTCGACGAGTTGTCCTAGGTCACCCTGCCTTGGCTTTGTCCTTTGTTCTACGGTTTGGGAGTGCCTTTCCCTTGCTTCGGATTCATAGATCCAAAGTCTCACTTCTTCTATTTAAATTTCTAATCGATCTTGATAGCATATCGATAGGAGACACCAAGCAATGAGATATCCAGGAACTCCATATCATCATGGATGTATTTTTTTAGACAATCGCGGTCCTTGAGTACTAGATTCTGCTTAGAATCCTTGATACCCAACTTCGTTCGAAGGGTATGAAAAATATTTTTGAACTTCAACACGTCTTGGTTCCTTCCCTGCCGTAGTGTGGTCCACTTTATGTACTTATCTTCATAGCTCCTGAAAGGGTCATACTTCTCCTTGATGACATATTTGAAAAAATTTCAAGTGGGTTCAACTGAAAACAATGAGGGTTCTCGCTCGTCCCTTTTCTCACAGTAGGTTTCCCACCAGTACTTGACATCAGGGGCGGCTTTGAGGAGTGCAAAAACAATCTATTCCCTATTGGAAAAATCATGAATTGAAAAAATATCCTAACAACAAATTTAACAATTTGTTTATGGCATATGCATCATTCTAACCTTAAACTATGGGAATGTCAAAGTTGACTTGTACCTTAAAGGGAGTGGCACCTCGAGGGTGGCTTCTCAATGAAGATGCTTCACTTGTGGGCATCCACTGAAGGATCTGGGAAATGTTGGTCATCATCTCATTCCTTTGTCACTCGAGGGCTTCTTCGAGAATTATTTTGAAAGGATGTCCTACTCCCTCATCTTTATTTTATTCCTCCATGGGAGGCCGTTGGGGTTAGCGAGGCAAGTCTTGCAAAGGTTCAACCAATTCAAGCCCTAACTCATTATACCCCAACCTCATTGGGGACATGCACAAAAAAACAGAGAAAGAGAAGACCGCTCTGATACCACTGATATAGATTTATGCATGAATGAAATGAAATACAAATATAGACATAAACACAAAGATACATCAAAAACAAAACTTTAATTCATTAATAACAAAGTACTGAAATTGTTTGCATGCAGAAAGGAAATAAACTAGGTCAGAAGATGGTAGCCTATCCCTGAGAAGAGATGTGGCAGCGACATGCCTTCTGAATTGAGTTACAATGAGGCTTAAATGCCTATTTATTATTTAGAAATAATGGAAAACCATAAACATCTAAAAATCTGACCCTAGGAGATGAAGTGCCAAACTTTTGTGGGCCTCGTTGGGGTAAATTGGTACACCAACTTCCTGGGGTCGTAACTTTGGCATATGATCTCCGTTGGATGCATACAATACCTCATTAGAAAGATCTATCCAAGGGCTACAACTTTCCACTGTAAACCCCTACCAAAAACTCTAATTTTACCCATGTTCCAAAAATATGTAATTTAAGGCAAAAAAAATGGCTCCGAAAATTCAGGACTTGAAAAACTACCAACAATAGTAAATTATGCTACAATTAAAAAAACTAAAAGAAATAATGGTGGGGGTCCAAGTGGAATAGGTGGGTGGCCACTAATATCCACCTACATCATATGAGTGGGTAGATGGATTTTGAATAGTTCAACAAAGTGTTCCTTGGGGGGGTGAATCATAGGGTCAGAAACATGCCTATCGATGTGAAGATTGTTAAGTGGAGGCAGGGTGGAGCTTGATGAGGTATCCGAAGTGTCTAGGACGGGGTTTCCATACTTTTTGGCTCAAGTTTGTAAATCAAGCACCTTAAAATCATAGATGGTAGATGGTCCTTCTCTAGATGAAGGGGGATAAGAACCACCACTGCCCCTTTGCAAGGGTGGGGGTGTGTTTGCAACTAGATGTTGTTGTTGTTGTTGCTGCTACTAGGCAGGGAGAGGGTTTCTAAGTAAAAAAAGCATCTTAGTATCCTTTTATGTAACGAAATCAATGAAATCTTGTAGTCAAGGAAATTTTTAGGTTAAATGGTACTCAGAGGAGATCTTGCAAGGAAACTTTACAATTTTCTCTTTCCCTTTGTTAGATTTAATAGTGGCATGTGCTTTCTAATCTTAATTGGTCTGAGTAAGTTGTTTCTCCTCATAAGGAGTGATACTTTTCTTATTATTATTTTTCTTACCACTAGGTTATTGTGTATACTACACAGAGTTAATCACGATGTTTGAAGGACCAGTGATGTGAGATGGTATAGTTGAGGTAGGGGAAACAATTATGGATAACTGAGTAGTTTTCCCACTCAACTAGTTAAAACCAATCCTAGTGGTATCACCGACGAGGCCGTTGATGTGTGGACCATGTTTTTGAGTAGAAGGAATATTTGAAGTCCAAGGAGAATTAGGAATGAGGTCATAAAGAGTGTCTGATTCAGAATAAATGAGATCTAGGTGTTGGGAATGATGGATGATCTAGTCTTCTGTAACGGCTCCGTAAATGGAAACATCCTTCCCGATGATAGGAATAAGATACTTGCAGAACCAATAAAAAAATATGTAGTTAGGAATGGGGGCCTTTACTAACCTCTACCTATGTCTCCATTCATGGGTGTGATTGAATATGTGGGTGAAAGTGTTCTGGCGCAAAGTTGTCAAAAGTTCCATTCCGGTTTCGTAATAGATTGGTAGCTGGAAGTGCTTTAAGAATTCCATGGTGAGGGTATTAAAATTATTAAAAAAAGTGAGTGGTATTTAAATATACCACTTTGGTTGTGTTTCCAGTCAAGGTGTGTGGGAAGATTCTAAGACAAATACTATCATCAATCATAGAATTAGAAACACACAAAATGTGGTAAGTAGTGATGTGTGTAGCCGGATCATCTCTCCGCTTTCCCTCGAACTTAGGAATGTGTGTAGGAATTTTGTGTTGGATTAGAGGCCAAAGAAATTTGTGGTTTATGGGGTCGTTAATCAACTCGTACAAATTCAGGATATAAATAGTATCCATAAATGACAATGGGGTAGGTGCCACCGAATCAAACTAGGGAAGAATAGGGTGACCATAGGGACCAGGAGGTTACATAGGTTTCGAAGGATAATAATTTACTTGAGGTGATGGCGGGGTCATGTAAAGTGATGGGCCATAAGGCATAGCTCCAATTTGAGGGAAACTACTAGTGAATTAGTTGCCCCCATGATATAATTTGCCTCCAATAGGCAATGATAGTTGAGTTGGGAGGCCCCAAGGAGACGTAGTAGGTCCAAAGAATGGAACACCACTGGCCATGTAAGATTTATTAGGTACAAGGCCACCACTGAAAAGATAACCACTGGCGAGAAAAACATCAATTAGAGAAGGACCAGGTTGTACCAAAGATTGTATGGGGGCATGAATGCCCCCAATGGGTATACGCATGATGAAAACATTGCCCCTAGTTGGTAATGTCTAATGGGATGAACTAAGTAGATTATTTTAACCAATAGGATTGTTGAACGTATTCAAACTAATAACACCTGATTGGGTGAGGGCTAGAGGTCTAGGAACTGTCACGAAAGGAGTGGGGGCAAGAAATTGTTGAGCACAACCCAAAGTGGGTGTAGATGGGATTCCCGGATTAGGCATAAGATGAATTATGTGGTGTATATATATAGTATCAATAAAAAAACAACACACACCTAAAAAGAAATAAAAACTCTAAGAGATTAGAAAGTAGTCATAATTTTCTTGATAATCACAACTAGCTGGTGATGGAATCCAATATCGAAGGACTATAAGAAGAAGCCAGTTTGGATAGAAACAATTACTATAACTCCTGAGTTTCACCTAAACCTCAGTATGAAGGGGCTAAGCACTCTTGTGGAGATGAGTACCCTCCCAACAAACAAAGACATAATAGGTTTTTCTATCTTCAAGTACCAAGGAAGCCTGCACCACTCACCTTTTATATGGTCCTGATCGATGAGAACGCAGTGGATTTTTCACTCGTTAATGACTCTATTTTAGTTTTAAAACCTTGGGGAGTTGACTTACACAACATAACCCAAGGCCCTAGCCCAAACTAATGTGTGTTTCACCTAGGAAAAAGAGTTACTAATCAATTTTATTACGTGGTTGTTTTTAAGGTACTTCTTCAATGTCTTTGGAAGGGGTTTTGACGTATGAAATTGTGAGACTCTAGTTTAAACCATGCAGATCATGCTTTCATATTTTATTTCCATGAGAAGTAATTATATAAGGAGTGAGCAATACGATTAATTTCCCAAAATAAACAAATAAACTGCAAGTTCCAATATACCGAAGAAATGAAAATGGTGATGCTCAAGTTACATGCACACTAAGGAATTGAATAATAAAGCAAGGAAGCAGATAAAATCATTTTTTTCTTTTTATTTTAAGGATGTAAGAAAATTCAAGCTAAAGTAACCTTTAAAAGAAAACATGAATGCAACAAAATCAGTCAATGTTCAAGAAATCAAAGACTTCAAGACCAGAACAAGCAAAACATTAGCAGTGAAAATCACAGTAAAAGTGAAAAACAAAGACTTTAGGGAAGTAATGCAAATAACTAGGCCAATAAAATGCATTTTAGGAAGACGAAACACAATAAAAATAAAGGATAACCAATTTATAATGCCCTAAGGTCCACAACAAACAACGTTATAAAGAACCTGCTCCGAAAAAAGGTAGTCTAGGTCAAAACAAAAACTCAGATCAATTAAACTAGCATGCATGCAAACAAATGACAGGAATTCAAATAATGACAAGAACAAAGATTTAGAATATAGGAGAGAAAATCCATGAAAATACCTCATCAGGTTAGAGGAGATCACTATGATTTTGGTTTAAATCTACCTCTTTCTCTAGCCTATTTGAGACTATAATGCACCCTTTATACTCAATAAATGTGTTATAATGCAAGTTATGTACCATGAGGACAATGTTACCTTATTTAAGAAATTTTGAGGTCTAAAATGGGCCTCCTAAAGAATATTATAAAATACTAGTGGAAATAGTAAAATAAGATTAGATTACCTCATCAAGTTTAAGAGGGAAAGAAGAAAAACTACTTTTTCAACTCTTATTTTCAACTTATATCCCCTATGATTTTACTCAAATTTCGAGTAGGAGGACTTTTTGGATGCATAATTTATTTTTTCATCTAAGGAGTACCCATGTTTCATACATCTGGTGGACCTTACTACACAAAAAATGTGAAATACATTTTAAAAACCTGATTGTAATCACATTTTTCCATGCATTTTACATTTTTCCATGTATTTTACATTTTTCATGTATTAGGGTCCATCGAAAGTATGCAACATGAGTAATCCTTGGATGCAAAATTAAATTTTGCATCCGATGAGTTCTCCTACTTGAAATTTGAGTAAAATCATAGGGAGATAAGTTGAAAATACGAGTTGAAAAATTAGTTTTTCTTTTTTCCCTCCAAAACTTGATGCGGTAATCTAAACTTATTTATTATTTCCACTATTATTTTATAATATCGTATTTTATTATTTCCATTATTATGCTTTATCCGCTTTTAAGTTCTTTAATTATTTAGGAAAAGCTATAGTTGAGGAAAAGGCAATCAAATTCCACCTTTTAAGAGTTTCCTTAAGTGAGAAAGAGTGTCATGGTGAGTTAACTCGGGGGTTTTTTTCCATGCAACTGAGTGAGAATTTGGTAATACAAGTTAGATGAAGAGACAAAGTGTTATAGGATAGGCTTAATTAGAGATTTTTTGAGGTAAAAAATGGGTCTCAAAACAAAAATTTTCAACAAAAATCAACTTTATAAGAACCAATAGGATTCAATATGATGATGTCAACCATGGGGGGATGATTCATCATTTTTAGACTAAAAAGGTAAAAAGGTAAAAAGATAAAAATAAAAAATAAAAAACTATTTTTTCAATTCATATTTTCAACTTATCTCCTATGATTTTACTCGAATTTCAAGCATGATCACTCATTAGATGTGAAATTTAGCTTTGCTTCTAAGGAGTACCCATGTTGCATACTTCTGATAGACCCTATTAAACAAAAAATGTGAAGTACATTAAAAAACGTGATTGCAATGACATTTTTTCATGTATTTTATATATTTTCATGTATTAGGGTCCATCGAAAGATGCAACATGGGTACTCCTTATATGCAAAATTAAATTATGCATCCAATGAGTGCTCCCACTCGAAATTTGAGTAAAAGTGTAGGGAGATAAGTTGAAAAATAGTGTTTTATTTTATATTTTTTATATTTTTACCTTTTTACTCTAAAAATGGCAAATCATCCCCCATGGTTGACATCATCATATTGAATCCTATTGGTTCTTATAAAGTTGATTTTTGTTGTACATTTTTGTTTTGAGGCCCATTTTTTACCTCAAAATTTCTCAAATCGAGCCTAGCCTATAACACTTTGTCTCTTTATCTAACTTGTATTACCAAATTCTCACTCAGTTGGAAGAAAAAAAACCTGATTTAACTTACCATGACATTCTTTTTCTCTTAAGGAAACTCTTAAAAGGTGGAATTTGATTGCCTTTTCCTCATTTATAGCTTTTCCCAAACAAATAAAGCACTTAAAATCAGATAAAGCATTAAAGCACAAGGAAGCTTTTTCTTAAACAAATAAAGACGATAAAAGCATTAAAGCATGAGGGAGCATAATCCACCCTAAATCTTTCCCCAAATTGCATTGGAGAGATAACTAATAGTCTTCACATCCTCCTTTTTTCTATAAAATGAGATCTTAGCCATTAAGAAAGGGATCAAAGTTTATTACATTGTTATGTTGTCGAGATCTTCATTGAGAGAGTTTTTGGAGCTAGGATTTGGAGGAGGTGCTAATGCAACTTCATCTATTGGTTGTAATATTCATCTTATTGATTAATAATATAGATTGATTTATCTTTCTTCAAAACTATTGTCTAATGGTTATTTCTTGTGTTTAACTAATGATTTCTTGGAAGTTTGGCTTAATTCATTCATTAGTATATGTTTGTTTAATTACTATCTTTCAACTGACAAGATTATTATGTTGTAAAGGTTTGTTTATTCTCCTTTGTGTGCAAGATTATCCTTTGGTGTTAACTGGGAGTGCTTCTCAACTACGTTGACCACTCCAACTTATCTACATGGATAAACAAACTGGTGCTTCTCTAGCATTTCTCTATCAATCTTCTTTGCTTCTATGATTACTAAAGGCTATAAAGTCTTAGAATAATCCATCCCCTACCCTATTTGTCTCGGGTTTCAAGGAAAACTTGAGTGGGTTATTGTTTGTCTAATTGAACATAATTCCCTATAACAGAATTGGTGACCCCACTGGGGACCATATTCCTTCTCGGTTTTGTTTTTCTCTCCTAGATTCCAGATCTCTTAACTTGTTTAGTGCTTGAATTCCTATCCATTGTTTGCATGCATATTAATCTTATTGATCTGACCTCTTGTCTTAGACCCAGGCAATTTTTATTTTATTTATTTATTTATTTATTTTATTTTATTTTATTTTATTTTTTTTTTATTTTTATTTTATTTTTATTTGTATTTATTTTATTTTTATTTTTATTTTTTATTTTTAGTTTTTGGTGGAAAATTCCTGATAACGCTATTTGTTGTGGAACTTAGAGCATTATAACACTGGTAATTTCTTATGTTTAGTGTGTTACCATTGACTATAATGCATTATATTGGCCTAGTTACTTGCGTAACTGCACTAAGGTCTCTGTTTTTCACTTTTACTATGATTTTCACTGCTAGTGTTTTTCTTGTGCTGGTTTTGAATATTTTCTTTCTTGAACTTTGATTGATTTTGCTACATTCATGTTTTCTTTTGAAGGTTGGTTTTGCTTGCATTTGCTTACATCCTTAAAGAAAAAATAAAAAAATATATTTTAATATCTACCTCACCTGATTGTTCAATTCCTTAGTGTGCATGTAATTTTAGTATCACAGTCTGCATTTCTTAGAGTGTGTTGGAAGTTGGATTGTACTTGTTTAGTTTGGGAAATGAATGGTACTTCTCTCTCCCTGTAGAATTATTTATCATTGAAATAAATTATGAAAAACATAATCTACATGGTTTGAGTCGCAATATGATGATTTCATAAGTCAAAACCCCTTCCAAAGACATTAAAGTACCTTAAAAGCAACCACATAATAAAATTGATCAACAACTCTTTTTCATTGTGAAAACACATATTATTTTAGGCTGTGGTATTGGGTTAGGCTGTGTAATTCAAATCCACAAGACTACAAAACTAAACTACAGTCATTAATGAGTCAAAATCCTACTACACTCTCATTGACTGAGACCGCTCCTCTCACATGAGAGTTAAGCGTGGGGAAACATTAGAGTGCATGAGAAGGTAGCCTACGTTCGATGCATTTTGGTGGACACTGTGTATGGGGGATTCCTTTGGGAATTTTAGAGCTGAGTCAGGGACTCAGGTATCCTTCCCACACAACATGTTTCCCATGGCCATGACCCCCTCTCGATAGTGATGGTGATTTGAGGTAAAAAGTAGTGGCCAAATATTAGGGAACCATACACAAGATGACTGGGGTAGGTTTCCCTGGTACTTGAACAAACGAACCTACTCTGTCTTTGGTTTTTTGGGAGGCTACTTGTCTCCATGAGAGTGCTTGGCCCCTTCATACTAAGGTTCAGGCAAAGCTCAAGAGTAATCATAACTATCTCTATCCAAACTGGCTTCTTCTTATAGTCCTTCAATATTGGATTCTTGTTGATCTCTTAGAGTTGTTTTTATTTTTTATTTTAGGAGTTTATTGTTTGTTATTGAGACTATATATATACACCATTTAATAATAAATACGTAAAACATATATCATTCATTGTGGCTACTACAGTACCTCATCGTTAGTCTTGATGCCTACGAGACCTTCCTCCACTCACTCTGAAGGAATTTGCTAGTGAACCAAATTCCCCTCTACTCAAGGGAGTCCATCTCAAGTTTTAGACCCTACATCACATCATACTGACAAAGATTATATTTTTCCTAAAGACACTTTTACTAAAGGCTTTGTGTCTGCTTACAATCCTCTCCTTACTGATCCTCTTGATCGTATTTTTATTAAGGTCACTCCTTCTTTTGCTGTGTCTTAGTCAGTTTCCCACCTAAACATTCCAATGACTGTTGGTGAGTCGTGATCTTTCATGGACAACTTTTCTCCACTGCCATTCAACCCACCTACATCAAGTTCCAAACATTTTGTTGGTTATCCTACTATTAAGCCTATGCCTAATATATGAACCCCAACTACACCCACTTTGGATGTTTCCCAAGAATTTCTTTCCCCCACTGTCCCAAATCCTTTCATGTTGGCTCCTGGATCTTCATTCCTCACCCCTTCATGTGCTATTAATTCGACAACTTTCAATAATCCTTTTGGTTGGAATCCTCTTCCTTGTTTAACTCCCCCTTCATTACAGAGTGGGCGCAATGTTTCTAGAACCTATTTTCCTGTTGGGGGCATTACTGCACCAATGAAACCTATGGTACAACAAGGCTCTTCTTTGATTGATACTTTTCTTATTGGGGGTTATCCCATTGGTGGTGGTCCTATACCTAATATGTCTTATGTGGCTAGTGGTGTTCTATTTCCTAGACCTGTTGTATCTCCTTAGGGCCTCCCAACTCAATTATCATTACCTATTGGGGGTAACCTATATTCTGGGGGAAACCAATTTGATGGTAGTTATCCTCAAGATGGGGGAATGACTTATGGCTCATCACTCTATGTGAACCCACCACCACCTCAAGGAAACTATTATTGTTTGCAACCTATATACCCTATTGGAAACTCGTTGATGGGAGGATTTCTTGGTTTCTCAAGTGACCCTGCTCTTCCTTGGTTAGATTCAATGACATCCTCTCCATTTCCATTTTTGGATACTCTTGATATCCTAAATTTGTAAAAGTTGAATAATGACCCCATCAACCATAATCTTCTTTGGTCTCCAATCCCACATAAGGTTCTTGTAGACATTCCTAAGTTTGAGGACAAGACAGGACATGATCCGACTACACACGTCACTACTTACCACCTTTCATGTGTCTCTAATTCAATGATTGGTGATAGTATCTAGCTTAGAATCTTCCAACACACCCTAACTAGCAATAAAGCCAAGTGGTATATTGAATTACCAGGTTCTTTTGTTAATGACTATAGTACCCTCGTGTTGACAGTGATGGAACCGCCAACATTGAGGGGATCTCTTGAGTATGAAGTCCCAACTAGACCTCACATCATTTGGTGTAGGAGTCCCATCTGGTATGATGGGTCAGTTTCCATTTACTTAGAGATTTTCCTTATCTCTCGTTGTTCAGCACATGAGAGTTTTATGCTAGTATATTCGAGTGTGCTTGGTGAGTGTGCTTGGTGAGTGCGTAATGTAGCTTGTCTCTAGGTTCTCTTACTGCGAAGGGGGAGAGTAAAGTGAGCCTCCAAGTGAGAGTTAGTAGTACCACCCAAGAAGATACACATGTGAACCAAAAGAGGTCTATCCAACATACAATGGAATAGTCCACAATGGATGCGACAATCATTAAAACTTAAGTACAAGGGAAAACATGTACACCATCCAATAGAGTAGTCCACATAGATGTGATGGTCATTATAACTAGTAAAAAAGAAAGGTCTGTCTAATATCCTGCGAAGTAGTCCACAAGGATGAAACAAAAATGATAATCAGTACAACACATTCCCAACAATGTAAGTACTAAAACAACCGAAGTAGTTCAACTATCTTAGTAAAGGTGAAACAAACATGCATTACGAAATTCGAAAGAATAGTCTTACAAACATCTACAAAACATGCATGAAAAAGGTGCTGGCCTTAACAGGCTCTTGAATTAAGCAAAAATTCCAAGACACGTCTATACACCATGCATCACTAGTCCCAGTAGTGTGGCAATGGACCCACTCCTCGCTCCTCAAAGAACTAACTAAAAACTCTCAAGGCTATGTGGGAGGAGCCAAGGTGAAAATTCCTTGCTCATACAATTGGAGGGGAATATATAGCCAAGGGTGATGCTTGACCCTTGTGACTCTTGGACTACCCTCATGACTGTTCAACTTCCTATGACTTTTCAACTGTCATGAATCTTCATCTTCATGTGTGAGTCTGTTGGAATTTCACTTTACATTAAATTCAGTTAAAACATATTGGCCCATAGTAGTGATGTGGCCTTGACAACTCATGACATTAATTGACATGACACTGCTGACATGGACTGGATGGATGTGGTGGCAATGTCAAGCTATTGTTGCTGCTGAGTGATGGGTGTGTTCTTGGATGTGCTTTGTCTTCTCCTTCGCATGGCTTGATGCTGCGGGGTCTTCAATGGTATTCGTCTTGTAAGATGGTTACATGCATGTGTTCCTTTTTCTTGTTCTTTGATGATGTTATTTCATCCATCCAGCTGCAAGTGAGTCTTCTAGCATGTCTGCTCCTTCTTCATCCCTTTCGTCATCTCGCCATGATCTATTAGTGTACATGTTCCTGCAATTCACTCATGACGGGACGACATAAAAGCCAAAACCTCTTAGTATAAGATGATGCATTTTTTTCCATGGTCCGGGCCCAAGAAAGATGACAGGCTGGGACAAGGGCCTAGTAACTGTGCACTGCATAGTTCCAGGTGACAGGGAGGGAGACTGGTCACTGAGATTGTGCAGAAGGAAACTCATGCTTGGATGAGGAACTCTGGGGCACAGTCTTCACTATTGGGAAAAAATGTGTAGTGGCCACTGGGAGGCAGGATTACGTAGTTGAGGTCACTAGTGGCAACTGTAATGTGGGGCCCTGGGAGGCACCTTTGTGTAGTTTTCTGAGGGAAGAAAGGACATGGCAGCAGAAGGACCAAAGAGGAAAATTCTGTGCAGTTTATGGGAATAGCGAGTCTTAGCTGAGGGAAGACACTAGGAGGACACCTATGCATAGTTCTGGGAGGAAAAGTAGGCTCAAATCTATGCTCATTGTGGGATTCAAGCAAGTAGGGAGGAGGATTGATGACTGATCTTGTGAAGTGCGCAGTTCAAATCGGGCTCTAAGGCAGTTTCTGTGCAATTCTAGGAAGGAAGCCAGGCTGTTCACTTCTAGGATTGCGCAGTGAAATTGTACTGGAGAACAACCTCAAGAACTGCGCAGTTCTAGGAAGTATAGTAGCATCACTGAGGGCTGAGACTATGCCGTACAACATAGTCGGGGTCTGGTGAGAGGGTGGTTGTCCGGTCAAAAGGATTTTTAGGAAAATGGCTAAGTGTGGGAAGCAAGTGTACTTGTGAGGACTCGACATTGTGATCAAACACTTATCATACTTTGACAACATTACAACATTGACCACCGGGACAAAAAGACAAAGCATTGCCCTTTATGAGACCATCTAGAGCTAAAAGCGACAAGTTTGACACTTGAGATAGACCTTCAAATGACCGTGATGACACTTGCATGTCAATGCTTACAACTTTATGTATGAGTGTGAAAGATGTAGAAATATCTAGAACAACTCAAACACACAAAGACAAACCTTTGAAATCACCAGAATAGGTACGAAAGCATGATAAATCAATCAACATGTCAAAAGATGACAATTGGTCAAACAAGAAAAAGGGGTGAAAATACTCAAAGGGAGCTCACAGAATGAGCTCGAATCACTTCCAACTACCAATCCGTTAGGAAGCTGAAACTAAATTTTTAACTAATTTCCACTAGAACACTTCCACCCACATCTTTGATCATATCCATGAATGGAGATGTAGGCATAGGTTAGTAATCCCCTTCTTCTAGATTACTTGTTAGTTGATTGGTTTTGTAAGTCTCTCTTACCATCTATTGCGAAGGACGTTTCCATGTTTAGAGTTGTCACTGAAGACTAGGTCATCTGTCATGCCTAACACATAGATCGCATTTATTCTCAGTCAGGTATTCTTTATAACCTTATCCCTAATTCTCTTCACACTTCAAATATTCCTGTTTCTCAACATCCTAGTCCTCACACCAATGGTCTTGTTGGTTCTATTTTTGGGACCGTTGTCACCTAGTTTAGTAGGAAAACTACCTAGTTATCCATTAATACTCTCCCTACCTCAACTACATCTAATCAAACTACTACTCCTACATCAACTAAAATTAACTTTGTGTAATCTACACAACAATCTAATTGAAAGAAAAAGAAGAACAAGAAAAATACCTCTCCCTTTGAGGAGAAAACATATGTTCAAAACACCCAAGATCAAGCACCTACTACTACCAGATCTGAGAAGGGGAAAGATAAAACTATGAAGTTTCCTTGCAAGATTTTCTCTAAGGACCATTTAACCTATAAATGTCCTCACCTACAAGAGTGCACTAATTTCATTTCCCAAAAGGACACTTCTTGGACCCCTGTAGTCCTTGACAAACCTTTCCATATTCAACAAAAAAAAAACATCTGGTTACACACCCACCTCCACCCCCACAGTGGTTCTCATCCCCCTCCTCTTAGAGAAGGATCATCTACCATCTATGTTTCTAAGGTGGTTGATTTACAAAGATGAGCTAAAAACTATGGGAACCTTGTCCCAGACACTTTGGATACCATGTCAACCTCTATTCTACATCTTCCTAATGATATTCATAGCGAGAGACCTATTTCCAACCTTGTTATTTTCCCCTTAAAGGGGAACTTCGCCGAACTATGCACAACCCTACTACCCACACTGCCCAAAACTACAATATTGTAGAAGATCTTGCTTAGGTGCCTTGTGCTATGTCCACCCTTAAATCATTATATAATTTTCCAGTGCAACTTAAATCTTTACTCTTGGCTATAAGTGGGGTCGACCGCATGGATTCCAATCTAGTTGTATTTGACATAGACAAGAGTACACCTTGCCTCTGACACCAACTTTCATTTCAAGTGCAAGTTCAAGTGAAAGGAAAATCCATTCACGGTACTATCGTCGATGAAGGTGAATCTACCTATGTAATGGCTACTTCTTGTTGTATTACCTTGGGTTTTCCCACACTTATTCTACCATCCAATTCCCTAAAATATTTTGACGGGCATACGTTCATCCTTAAGGGATATCTCACTGCTTTTCCTATCACCCTTGGAGGGAAAACAATTTTGGTCGATATTGAAGTTGTTGATCGCCCGCTCAATTACAACTTTCTTCTAGGGCGTAGTTGGAATTACATGGTGAAAGCCATTGTATCGTCGGTTTTCTGTCTTATTTCTTCACCCCACCAAGGAAAAATTGTGACTTTGGACCAACTGTCTTTTCTGCACCCTTGACTTTCAACCACCAACTTCTAGCAATGTTCCTTTAGTAGGTGGTAATCTTGGAACTTTTATTAGTATTGGTACTATTCTTTTGAGGGATTCCTCGCTTCTAGGGTGTTTCCCTCTTCCCCCACCCCAGGTTCCTATGACCATTTATATGGTCATTATTGTACCTGTTGGATCTACGAATCCATGGATCATACAAACCCCTTCAAATATTGAACCCTTTGGAGCATATATGTTGTTGTCATCAGTGGAAATGACACATAAAGCTACTCAATCTACATTTGAATCTCCTTTTTCCTTGGTTGGGGCCCATGATCCTGAAAATATTCCCCTGCAACTCCCTCTATTTATCTTCTTGACATTTCCTTGCCCTTTGATGAGGCTACTATGGAGATCATTTTTCTAGTTGAGCAGCCTTGGGGTGAGTCCCACCATCGTGTCTTAGTCTCTTTTCCATATGTACTGAACATAAATCCTCTAAAAATATTTCCTCTTAATAAACTTGAGCTTATTCCTTCCTCTTTGACAATTGTTCAAGAGTTCCACTCAAAAGGAAACTTAGGCAATCTCTTGCGGGTAGGAGCCTTTCCACCCATATGGCTTTGTCCTTACAATATTACTCAAGTTCCTTCCAAAGGCACCTATGAAATTATAGACTATGATGGGGACCAATGTATGGAGCCTTTGAACGAGCTCTATTTGAAAAAAGTATTATGCCTAGTATCCCTCTAGAATGTGCATTGTAACTTTATGTACACATTTTTATTTCTTTTGGTGTGTTGCTTTCCCTTTTCATTTTTTTCTTTCCCTTTAGATTAGATCAAGTTTTTAGTAAATCAAAAATCCAAAAACTCGGATGTTTATATAAAATGGGTACAAGAAGAATTGGTGCCACATTTGTGTCATACCGAAACTTGTGTCAGTTTGTTGAATCGAACCAAAAAAATTAATAATTTTCAAAAGCCAAAAAATTTTAAACGAGCACTATTTTTATGGTCTTTTTCTTGCTCGTTAAACAAAAAAAACCTCGAGTTAACTTATTAGGGTTTGTTACACTCCCATGAAGAAGAAAAAGCATTCTTTTTATGGTCTTTCTCTTGCTCGTTAAAATGAAAAAAACATAAGTTTACTTCTTCAGGCTCGTAAAACTCCCACGTAGAATTTTGAGCCATTCTTTTCCTATCTTTTTCTCACTCGTCATTCTGAAAAAATATACCATGAGTTTTATTCATTTGAATCATATCAAAATTTACGAAGACTACTGAGTTTACTTTTCCCCCTTTGTACTCATAACAAAATGAGGTGAACGTCTTTTGAGAATATGTTTATCACTTTATCCAAACTCAATGGACTAACTATAGAAAAGGAACTATGCCAGGTATACTAATATATATTTGTCTCACCCAATCACAAACCATGAAAAAGATGCCTCCTAGAGTCTTCTTTAAGCGCTTTTCAGACTCTATTAAATGTGAAAAGACCATCGAGTTTACCCTTTCTGGATTTGTTAAACCTAAGAAGATTAGGAGAAAAGTTGGAAGAAATCACGGTTGTTACTATCTATATTAGTCAATTTTTTTAATGGAAATAGTCTATTGTCCATCCCTTGGAAATGGAACTTACCCAACATATATATATTTTTTTTTTGTCAGCTTCTCCTTGAACCCCACCACATTATGAGTCTTTCCTTGATACCATGATGTCCTTGCATCCTTGTATGCTGCTCCTCCTGGTGTTCTTAATTCTAAGCCTCCTGGTCTCCTTGGTTTCATGCCTTCTATTGTGCAAGGAATCATCTACTCTCTGTTTCCCTTATCAACTAATTGTTAATATGCCCTATTTCCCTTAGTTAGTTCATCCTATTGTTCTACATTATCTCCAAAGTCAATCACTTTTGTCTCGTTTTGTGTTGACTGATGTAGGAATCATTATTTCCTACCTTTAATAGATTCATTCCTATCGACTTCAACAAATTATTTGGGAAGCAGGTTAAGAAACACCACATTACCCCAAGATTGTAGTCATTATTGTCTCCGAATAGAGTGATTCTACGAGTGTTCAACTTCAACTCCATCATTCACACTCGCTTGATTATACTAGGCATCGTGGAGACCATCATCCTTATTGGTGGCCTTCCTTGCCTTTGTTAATGGCTTTCATTATTGACTAGTAATAAAATTAATTCTCACATGCTCAACATCAACTCAATTATTCACGAGTAGAATCATGCAATTCAGATTGGTGATGAAGACCTTGGGATGAGGCTTACATCAATAGGCCTTATTTCCTCTCCCAAGTTGTGTATTTTATTTATAGAGATAGCCTATATTAGACTGCATACACTACGCCATAAATCCATATTGTACTTGATAGTGGACATGATCTATAATTTTCTACATGGGTCCATAGTGCCTTGTTCTACTTTATACACTGAGCATGGGAATGCCCCACTGAGGACATGATTTATATATGACATAAGTTTGTTGTTTATAAGTATCCTTCCATTCCAACATTCTAATTACTCTCTCTCCCCAATTATTTTATAAAGTATTTCAGCCATCACCTTCTTCTCTGACCTCACACTTTAGGGGGCATCTGTTATCCATGAAAATACCTCCTCTTCAACTTAGAGGTCACTATTCTTTTGGCTGAAATACGACTCTTTCTGTAGCCTATTTGAGACTATAACACACCCTTTATACTCAATAAATGTGTTATAATGAAAGTTATGTACCATGAGGACAACGTTACCCAAGTCTATAACACTTTTTCTCTTCATCTAACTTGTGTTACCAAATTCTCACTCAGTCACAAGGAAAAAGTCTTGATTTAACTCACTATGATACTCTTGTTCACTTAAGGAAACTCTTAAAAGGTGGAATTTGATTGCCTTTTCCTCATCTATAGATTTTCCACAAACAAATAAAGAACTTCAAAGTAAATAAAAGCATTAAAGCACGAGGAATATTTTCCTAACCAAATAAAGTAGATAAACACATTAAATAATGAGGAAACATCATTCGACCTAAATATTTTGGCCAAATTACACTAGAGAGAAACTAATAGTCTTCATAGGCTCCATTTTTCCTATAAAATCAAAGCTTATCCATTGAGCAAGGGATCAAAATTTATTACATTTTTATGCTGTCAAGATCTTCATTGAGAGAGAGTTTTTAGAGTTAGGAGTTGGAGGAGATGCTAATACAACTTCATCTATTGGTTGTAATGTTCCTCTTATTGACTAATAATATAAATTGATTATTATTTCTTGCAGAATGTTTTCTAATGGTTATTTCTTGTGTTTAAATAATGATTTCTTGGAAGTTTGGCTTACATTGATTCATTCAATAGTATATGCTTGTTTACTTACTATGGATTTCAATTGAAAAGATTATTATGCTGTAAACGTTTATTTGTTTTCCTTTGTGTACAGGATTAGCCTTTGGAGTCAGCTGGGAGCAGTACCCAACTACACTGACCACTCCAACTTTTCTATAAAGATAAAAAAATGGGTGCTTCTCTAGCATTTCTCTATCAATTTTTTCTTTGCTTCTAGCATTACTAAAAGTATAAAGTCTTAGAAAAATCCATCCCTTACCTTGTCTATCTTGGGTTTCTGGGAAAACTTGAGAGGCTTTTTGTTTGTCTAATTGAGCATAATTCCCTATAATAGTCACAACATCATTCTTCCTATAAAGTGAAGGCTAGGCCATTGAGAATGGGATCAAAGTTCTATGTATTGATATGCTATCGAGATCTTGCTTGAGAGAGAGATTTTTTGGAATTAGGAGCTATAGGAGGTCATGTTGCAACTCCATTTTGTTGTACTATTCCCTCTTTTCATTAACATATATATCTACTATGCTTTATCCCATGTTGTTGTTCAATACTCATGCATCCTATGCTTATCAAATAATTGTTTGGAAGTTGGTTTTATAATTATGTGTTCAATGTTATGCAGTTGTTCATTCATTAGTGTCTTGGATTGACAATACTATTATGCTATGAAGGATTTACTTGTTTTGCTTTTTGTGCAGGATCGACCTTTGGAGTTAGTTGGGAGAGCTTATCAACTACATTGAACCCTCCAACTAATATATGAAGAAAGACAAGTGGGTTCTCCTTTACCACCACTTTGTCAATTCCATTCTACTTATTTCATTAATTATAGGTTAGACCTTATGATAGTAAATCCCTTGAAATATCTGTCTTGGGCTTTTGGGAAAACCCGAGAGGGTTCCTTGTTTGTCCAATTGAGCATAATTCCCTATAACAGAATTGGCAACTCTACCGAGGAACATCTATAGACGAGTTGGAGGCAATACTATTCCACCTTTTTAGAGTTTACTTGAGTGAACAAAGGAGTCATAGTGAGTTAACTTAAGATTTTTTCTCGTGACTGTGTGAAATTCTGATAATATAGGTTTACTGAAGAGACAATGCATTACTGAAAATGGTAACGTAGGTTTCATGATTAGGACCAACATTGTAATACTCTAAGGAAGGATGATATTGTGTCTTATAGTCTTAAAAGGCCAAAGAAAGGGATGTATCACAGGAAAAAGCATGATGTTCTCATATGAGATGAGGAGGAGGCATTTTCGTGGATAACAATCTTGGTTTCTTTCTCAAGATCAATAACAACATAATTTTCAAATTCCCAGTCTACTCCCAACAGAGTTGGATAAGGATATTTGTTGCTCATAATATCATTGACCTTAAAATATACATATGTTTTTACTCAAGCGATATCAACTTCAATATCCTCCAGATGAACAATGGGAAGAATACAATATTGGTTGGCCATGCATAACTGAATAGGAGAAAACACCAACATGGGTCTTCCCAATGCCTCCCAAGTCTTTCGTGGAAATATATTCACATCATATTCTAAATCCAACGTAGTGTCTTTGATTTGGTACCTGGTGATTTAGGCATCAATACAAAAATCCTTTCTTGTTCTTCTCTTGTGATGGAGGACACATCTAGAATTTCAGTCAGACAAGTTAGAAGAAATGGGTTTTTCTAAGAATTCTTCATCCTTTACAACAATCTTAGGCTTCTTATGCAACTATCCAGATAGCTACTCATCACCCATAATATGCAAGATTAGGTTTAAACCATTCCATGACAGCTAAGATGTGTGTTGCAGAGGCTAAGGGCTCTTCATTTTATCCTTTTATTTTCTATTCTTCTCGAGGGCTATAAGAAGAAATAAACTACTTGAAAATTTCCAAAGAATCTCTGTAATACTCTTTTTGAATAGGATCATATGATTTCTTTGGAGATGCAGGATTTATTACAACAGGTTGCTCAGAAACTTTCTTGTCAGCTCTAGTATGCTTACCTCCTATGATGATAATGTTAATATTGGGTTAAAGAACTGATTCAGGATCTCTAGGTTATGCATTAACTAAATTAGCAACCTTTATATATTGCATTTTTCCCATAAGAAAATAATTCTAGAAAATATTCATTAGCATGAGTGTTTACTTGACAATGAGAACACCATGGCCTACTTGGAAATGGAAAACCACAAGAAACATGGCCCTCTTGATCACAATTGTAGCACCAAACCAGACCTCTACCTCAAGTTCTTCCTTCCCTTGAACCACCTCCTCATTTTCCTTGAGGAGCTTCATTGACCCAAAATTCAGTATGATTGAGGTGATTAGCCAAAGCATCCAAATCTCTGCAATGGTATGTATGATGAGTTAGGGACTCATAAAACTCACATAAAATATTATTTCAAACATTGGAATAATTTTGCAAAATAGGATAGAGTCATAGTGCATGACCAAAAGTATGAAATATATCACAATATTTACTAGTAGATGTACCTTGGTGATTATGGAATGCATGATAATAGGTATGTCCCTGATAAGGAAGACTTGATGAAACTTTTGTGATCCCTACAATAGAACCTGGTGGTGGCGAAGGTGATCCCATAGGCATCATAGAAGGTCATGCACTCATCGATCTCAGGAACTTAGTAGCATGATGAACTTCAACATGAAAAATAGTGCACCAAATATGAGGACGAGATGGTCTCGTAGCATTCACGTGCTTCAATCTATCAGTTAGATCAGTGGTCTGATGTTGTAAACCAATAATAAAAGGATCAATGGAAGAAATTCCCAACCTATAATCATGAAGATATCCCATCATTGCTTCAATATTCATGGCATGCTCTAGTGCATCTTGTATTGTGTTAATATTTTGTCGCATCAAGGGAACTCGAGTTAACAACAAAAACACTTTAATGAACAAGTCCTTTTGATGATGTAGATGAATAGGATAAGTCAATTTTCCAATTGCATATTTAAAACTCTACATGCACTCCCATTCAGTCTCTCCCTTTCACTATTTGATATCCCATAACTCAGCTAAATCTTGTTTCTCTATTTGAGGAAGTTTATGTTCCTTGATAAATTCTTATTTAACTAAATCAAGAGTCACATTCTGATTTAGTGCAGACTACTTAATGAACCATCAAAGTGATCTATCTCTTAGAGTTGTTTAGAACTTGATAATATTAGAAGAATATGGGGTCTGTCTAGCCCTCCAGATGGCTTCAGATAGGTACCAATGTTTTTCTTCATCTTCATCTCCTCAACCAATAAACTCAAGATAGTGGGTGAATGATCCCGCCACATTCCTGACCATTGGTATGTGACCAAGTGGAAATAGAATAAAACCTTGTGAACCATGTTGTGAAAAATTTGTAGATTGTGTATGAATACTAACACCAGAACTACTAGAACTACCAGAGCCACCAACTACGTATACTCTATGAACTTTCTAGAATTTCAATGTTTTAACTAGTTTTGAAATAAAATTGACAGGATTTTGATAAAGTACCAAGGGAATGTTAGGGAGATAACTAGATGAACCAATTATATGCGGACTACTGCTTGTAGGGAATGAATCGTCCTCAAGAAATAACCTCCTCATGATGAAATTCACCTCTTCATCCATAGGAGTACTATGATCAATCATCGTGATCGACTTCCTTGGCATCTTTGGTTTCTGGTTTCCTTTTGAATCCTAGTGGGCTACACTTTATATATTCTACTCTCCTATCCCATTTCTTCTATATCCTCCTATTTTGTTAGAATTAGATCCTTCACCTACTTCAATATTCTGCAACTCTATAGTACCCATTCCTCCTATCTGTAACCTTAGACTGCTCAATACTTTTCCTATCTTCTATAGTTCTCTTTGTCATATCCTAATCTCTTGCAACTTCTTTTCCTACCACTCATCAACTATCCATGCTCTCATAAGTGCCCTAAATTCTTGTGCCTTACACAAATATTCTACATCCATAACAACTTCTCCTCATCTTATGCAACTAGCCAACATCCCTCCCATAACCCTACCCCTAGTACAAGGCTTTTATGCTGCCATATTAGTGCCTTGGAATGTAGTAATTTCTCTTCCACCATCTAGACCTTTTTTCCCGAGAAGAAAAATCATAATTTCATTCTAGGTGAAATTACATGCTGTAGATGCCCATGGGCATATGCTGTACTGTGACCGAAGTCCACTGTCGAAGTTCAGAAGTAATTACAATAAGACCCCGAGGGGTGTACTGTGCTATTGTTCAAACCCAAAAGAAATCAAAATGTCACCCAGAGGTGATGACTGTTTGTAAAAACTATTATTTACATCGATTTAGCAACCTGTATAATGAACAAAAATTTATAAGCAAAAATTTCTGAAAAATTAGGGGCTATTCCCCCTCTGAAGTTCCTTGTCTATGTATGGCCTGTGGAAGTACTGATAAGTTCTTGCTGGTGTGTGTTTTATAATAAGCCATTCTCCTAGAGGACAATTTGTCGCTTCTTTCGAAAGCTTGTCCGCACTTTCATTTTGCTCCCTGTAGATGTGAGAGCAAGAAATCTGATCAAAATATGTTAAAAAAAAACAATTTCATCCATAATAGATCTCAGTGTGTAAGCATTGCAAGTGGCAGTGTTGTTAAACCAGTCAATCACATTCTTTGAGTCCCCATAGATTTGTAATTTTATGCACTGTTGAAGTATAGCAAAGTATATCAGGTGTCGGAGAGATATCAGTTCAACATGATTATTTGTTCCATGGCCTAAACCCATACTAATCTGGAAGGAATGTGATTCGGTGAGATGGAATAGGATGCCACCCCCACAACCTTGTGCTTGAGCAGCCCCATCAAAATAGGCCCAAGGTATTGACTTGTCAATCTGCTCCTGTGTTATAATCCTGGGTCTGTTGGTATTTTCCTTTGCAGGTAATTCCTCATAAGCTGAGCAAATTTTCGGTGGGACCAGATTCCAGATTACCGGCTTGTCTTGAAAAATTATGAGATTACGCTTCAGCCAGATATGCCATGAGACCAGAAGGGGCAAATTTCTTGTCTTTGGTTCGGATGCTTCTCCCCACCAAGTGTCCCAAGCGATCGGTAAATCGGCTCCATGCCAGCTCTTGTTCATATTTAGAGTTGTAAGAACTTGTGTCCATATTGAAATTGTAATGGGACAAGTGAGGAAGAGATGCTGTGTCGTTTCCTCCTCCTGATGGCAGAGTACACACCAGGTAGGACCAGTGAAAGCCCTCTTTCTAAGATAAGTTCCAGTGGGAATTTTGTTTTCAAGAATGCTCCACATCAGTAGTCTTGTGCGCAGGGGAGCTTTCAATTTCCAAAGGAGCTTCCACCAACTTTTTATGCTTTCCGGTTTTGAATCAGCTACAATGATGTCATAGCCCTGTTTAGAGGAGTATTGGCCCTTTTTTGAGTGCCCCCAAATAAGTTCATCATCTTCATTATTTAGTCTGACATGAGATTCTGTAAGGGCTTGAAGGAAATTTTGCCATGTCCTGTCCCATTCAATGGGTATGTTCCAGTTCTCCCCAGAGTGCCAGGCTTGAGAAAGAAAAGTAGAGTTTTGTTGATCGCCGAGATGTTCAATATATCTGATGCCTTTGTTATTTAAAAAATTTATTAGCTCAGGTGGGAGTTGATATGAGTTCCCACTTCCGGTCCAGGGATCTATCCCAATACGAACTGAAGCTCCATTTCCTATTTTCCATATGAGTCCATCCTTTATAATGGGCATAGTATTTAGGATGGCCCTCCATATGACAGAGATGCCTTTCCTGCTCCAGGAGGGTCATCTTATCCAATCAATGATAGATATGGGCCAAATGTATTTATGGGTGATTACCTCCGACCAGAGGCTTTTGTGCTTTAATAACAGCCAGCCCTATTTTGCCACCAAAGCTTGTGCAAAAGCAGGGAGTTGCTTAAGTCCCCAGCCTCCCCATTTTTTGGGAGTGGCGATTCTGTTCCACTTAACCCAGGCAAAGGGTTTCCCCTCCTTTCTTCCCTTCCAAAGGAATTGGCAACAAGCTTGTTGTATTCTGTGTAGAATCCCCCTTGGGATCCAAGCCAAAGACATCCAAAAGACTGGAGTGGCTTCCAATACTGATTTGATAAGAATCAATCTTCCTGCCCTTGATAGGAACCAGTGACACCATATATTGATTCTTTTTTCCACCTTGGTGATAAGCCAGTTCCAGTCTGCTATTTTGTATCCATCAGGCTTGAGTCTAAAGCCTAGATACTTCAGTCCATCCTTTAAATCATTGACTTGAAAAGGAAATTTTTGAAGTGAGAGCTGAATTTCCTGCTGGGAGCATTCCGAGAATGAGATGGTAGACTTTCCCCTATTGATTTCCATCCCAGTGGCACTGCTGAAAAGATTTAGAACCTCATTCATGGTTGTGGTGTCCTGAACACCTCCACTTAGGAAAATGAGAATGTCATCCACAAAGAGGAGGTGAGTCAGATTGAAATTTTCAGTGATCTTTAATCCCCTGAGCCTCCCCATTCTCTTTTCAGAATCAATCAATCTACTCAGGCCTTCCATGACCAGGAGAAAGAGTAGAGGGGATAGTGGGCATCCCTGTCTTATGCCCCTATTGACATGAAAGGAGGGAGTGGCGGACCCATTGATGAGAATAGCAAAAGATACTGAAGAGATGCATCCCATGATCCAGTTTGAGAAAGCCAGGGGAAAGCCCAAATGTGTGAGGATCATTCTGAGGTATAACCAACTGACTTTGTCGAAAGCTTTTGATAAATCTATTTTAAGAGTCAGTCCTTTGAGCTTCTTGAGTTTAATTGAATGAAGGGCTTCCTGAGCCGAGCCAATAGCTTCCTGGATATGTCTGTGATGAAGAAATGCAAATTGTTCCTGGGATATGTGATCAAATAAGATGGGCTTGATGCGATTGGTGATGATTTTATATAGACAATTGCAAAGAGAAATAGGCTGGAAGTCATTGAAAGAAGCGGGGGAGTCAGATTTAGGGATCAGAGCTAAATAGGTGAAGTTTAGAGGGGCATAGATACGACCCAAGATCCTACTTTCTTCAATGACCGCAAGTAGATCCTGCCCCAAAATATCAAGAAATGCAGAGTAAAATTCAACAGGCCATCCATCCGGGCCTGGACTTTTGTCTCTCTTAAACCATTTAAGGGTGCCCTCTAGCTCCCCCATAGAGACAGGTTTTAAAAGATCTTTTGAGCCATCTGGATCCACAAATCTAGGGAAATGGCCTGCCAGATTAATGATATCAGGGAGAGTGGTGGCAGAGGGGGCTGTGAACAGATATTTGAAGTGTGATATACCCAGCCTTGCTAACTGGGGGTGGGTGGAAGCCCAACCTTCCTGTTCCATGGGCAACTGCCAGATGGTGTTTGTAGCTTTCCTACCATTGGCAAAGTTATGATTTTTTTTTTATGTTGCCATCACCAGCTTGAAGCCAAATAGCTCTGCTTCTAAGCCTCCATAGTTCTTCTTTTTCCAATAAGATCTTTGCTTTCTGTGATTCCAGATTAACTAGATGAAGTTTTGTATCACTTGAGAGGAAACCAAGCCCCTTTTCATCAGTTAGGGAGGCAATCTGTTCTTCTAAATCCTTCAGGGTCTGCTCATCCCTCTCTTTTTTCCTTTTTGACCAGTCCATAGTAAGTGTTCTGAGCTTGTTTAGGTGCCCACAGAAATCAACAACCTTTCTCTGCTCCCTGAGAGGGGGTTGAGCATGCCAAAAATCCGAGACTAGTTTGATATAGTCCGGGTCTTTTAAGAAGCCAGAGTTGAATTTGAATGGAGCTCGAGGCTTCCTGGAAGGGCCTGAGACTTGAAGAAATATGGGTGAATGGTCTGACAGTCCTCCCGAGCCAACCCATTGCCTGTATAGGGTGAGGGATCGGAGGAGATCTTCATGAATTAGAAATCTATCCAGCCTCCTTCCTAGGGCTGCATCACCGGTTCTCCTATTGTGCCACGTAGGCAATTTCTTGTTCATGGGCACATCAATGAGTCCATGGTTCTCCAGGAGAAAGCCCATCTGATCTGTAATAGGGTCAATTTGAGAGTGATGACCCCAGGATTCCTCGTTCCCAAGAGAAAAATTTAAATCGCCTCCTATGATGGTGGAGCCCGTAATAAGAGGGTTGTCCAGAAAGGAGTGCCAAAAATCGAGCCTGTTCTGGTTTGGAGCATATATGTTTATGACTCAAATATGAATCCCTAGGTCTCTCGCAAAAACATCCATGCCTAAGAAACCCTTCCCACCCCAGGAGGAAATAGATTTAATCGATTTGGGGTTGATACCCAAGGCAAGACCCCCTGATCTGCCCACAACATCCAAACCTTGGAAATACCAGCCCGGGAGGAGGGAGAGAAGGGTTTTGGTTATAAGTTCGGAAGACCCAAGGGTTTCCTGGAGGAGGAGAATGTCGCAGTTGGAGTTGATCAATAGACGCTTGAGAGCCAATCTCTTTTTGGGGTTGGCTAGTCCCCTACAGTTGAAGGAAAGCCAGATCATGGGGGAACAGATACAGAGGGCTCGGATGCTCTAAGTGCCCTTTCAATAGTGGATTGTCGACCCTGTGCTACATCAGCCACCGCAGACTTGATGGCTTTTGCAATCTTAGATGGTCACCCTCTGGAGGGTTTGGAATCAGCAGATAGGGGAGGAATACCCAAACCAAGAAGGGGAGTAATGTGCAGAGATCTGGAACGGAGGTTGTAGGTATGGGACCCCGATGCAGAGGGGGGAGAGGAAGGGAGGGGAGGAGGAGTAGTTCCCCAGAAAGATGGAGGCGTAGTGGAGAAAGTGGGGGGGGGATTGACGATGTTACAAATTATGGTGGGGAGAGAGCGCGGAGAAGAGGCAATGGGGGGAGAGGGAATATGTAGAGAAGAATGAAAATCATTTGAAAGAAAAGCAGAGGTTATAGGAACAGAGTCATTACCCGGAGGAGCTGTTCCCACGACAGACTTGGAGCGCGTCCGAGGTGGTGATGGAGGAGACTTCCTTGGAACTTTGGTCTGCTGTGTCGACACACCTTCAGCATCCTTTGGAGGGGCTTGTCCTTGTAGTTGATCGTTCATGATCCGCTCTTCTGAATGACGATGTTTGACCCCTCGAGTAGTCTCCAAAGCCGGTGTTGAGAGTAGCGGGCAATCCTTGAACAGATGCCCCACTTTGTGGCATCTTTTGCAGCGGAAGGGTACTCCTTCGTAGTCTAGGATCTGTCTGCGAGAGAAGTGCCTCCAGTGGAGGGTAATTTTCTCCTCTAGACCCTCTCTAGTATCAAGGTGAACTAGGATCCTGGCCATGGTCATGATTCCAGTTTTTTCGTAGGACTGATCGTGTTCAAGGTAAGTCCCCAATGCGCTTGAAAACCTAAGGGATCCAAAATTGCATGGGTAACCCTGGCAGTCAGACCTAGATTGGTTATGATCCCAACTGCTCACGTTCCGGATCAAACAATGGATCCCATCGCTTGAGTAGCACAGGTTCCATCTCAATGTGCCAGTAGCGGGAAAGAATCCAATCCGTATACTCTTCCCTATGAAAACAGAGGGCAAACCAGCCACGAGCCAAAACCCTGATGATGGGGAGTTCTTTTAACAGTGAACCCCAAATCTCCATAGTCCAATGGTGAAGGCGCTCAACCGAATAGTTTCTTCCACGCACACACCCAACTAAAACCTTCCTTGCCGTATCAGCTACATCTCCCATCGGTACATCCTCGCCGAAGGTCAGATTAATGTCTGAATCCACAACCTTGAGGCACCTTCCCTTTTTTGGCTTATCCGTGTGCCGACCCATGGGGTGCTCTCTCAGTAAGCTTCTGCACGCCTCAGAGGAACTGCAGGGGGTTGACTGGGTGGATTTAGGGTTAGGGATGGGAGAGCTAAAGCACCTAGAGCAAATCAGAGAGTTAGGGTTTAAACTGCAGGACCCAGGATGAGCGAAAGAGTGTGCAGGATTAATGGGGTTTGAGGGTCCAGCCGGAGCACAGGAGGATGAGGGCACATTCAATGGCATGGAAAGAGGCGGAGGCGTATCCAAGGGTGAGTTGAAAGTGGGGGAGGATTGAAGGCTGGTGCCAAGCAGGTTGAGGGTAGCCGGAGAAAGTGGTGGGCAGTCCAAGCCGGGGAGATCCTCAATATGAACATCAGGCGGGGGCGATTTGCCAGAGGAACGCAGGTGGAAGGGCTTCAACCGTGCATCTGTCAGCTGTTGAATATTGGCAGACCGGGGACCAGTGTCGGGGCCAGGTTGATATGCCCATATGACTTGGTCGGGTGTTGGGTCCTCCTCGTAGTCCACGAGGTCCTCCGCATCCATCGGGAACCGACGGAAACTGTCATCCGAGAAACATGGGAGAGTAAGCCAAATGATAAAACGGGGTTCTTGCAAAACATAACAGTGTAGGTACAACCACCAGTAAAACCAGAAGAGTGAGAGCCTTGAGGGTCAAATGGTTGAAAACAGTGGGGTAGCAGTTAGACTCGCGAGATTTAACCCCCAGAACCGCCATGAAACCTGTCGCGGGTGAGCTGAACCAAGTCTCCCATCGTATCTCCCTGTTTCATCAGAAAAATGATTAAACTTTATCTTGTTTGCAATTGAAATCCTTTTCCACCATCTAGACCTTAATCCACAAGGGAATTTATTTTAACAGCCTACACCACAAATATTTAGAGAAGGACTAATGATTCTCTGCAAAAAATTCAATGATGTAGCCTTCTAATGTGTCTTACACCCAAAAATAAATAGATCTAGTTAATTCAATATCCAACCGGGCAAAGTAGCCAAATCATCTGTGGTCTAAATTCTGTATATTCGGTCAAGGTTTTCAATTCTTGATTTGATATGAAATATGCTCAACCAATGAAATAGCTCATCAAGGAATTTGCATCATAGGATTTCATACTAATCACATGCAGGTTCTACAAATAGGATCTCATACCCAAGCCAATCTAGGTTCTTATATCTCCATTGAGCCCATTGTAGAGCAACTGAATCAATCTTCTCTTCTCACCATTCCTGGATGCTACTCTTGAGAATCCTAGTTAGCATTATGTAGAACACAAATTGATCTTTGGGTGCCAGAAACATAACCATTTATTAGAATTTTTTTTATTTATTTATTGTAGAGACCTAGGGTTCAACCATAGGGTGCCAACGAAAGAGTTGGTCATAGTCTAAGACAATGCCCACATTTTCATTTCTTCACAAGGGAGAAAAGTCTCACTTGAGGCGTGCATAAACTTTCAAGTGTTATGTGGGGAATTAAGACAATGATAGGACTCATTTAATTAAGAAAACTATATATCAATTATGTGATCACTCACATATCTTCAAATATCTATTACACAAGAACAATTAGAAATACAACAAATAATTAACAAAAAAGTTTAGTAAATTTTAAAAGGCTACACAAACATTATCACTTATAAACATACACAGATAGAACCCCACAACATTCTTCTTTTTATTATATCTCATAGGACCAATCCATTACAATATATATTTGCAAAAACTATGCAATATATTTTCAAGACTCCTTCAGGACCAACTGAATAAAATAAGATTACATCAAAGTACAAGAGGGGGCTTCAATCTTCACTCCGACAACTTGTCAGCCTGTTTCTACATCTCTTTTTTTGCAACCTGATCTCTATAGGTATATATAGATTTTCTCCTTTGATCTTGTTAAAACTCACTTTGATATTGTCCAACTTAATCCCCTTGATATAAACTAGATGATTGGTCTGATTTTGCTTGATCCATTCAACTTTAGCTTCTCGATCCTTCTTTCATGGCTTTAGAAAGTCCCACTGTAGTTTCTCTTTCACCACTTGTCAGTTTCTTCTCTCTGTTTGTTGCTTTTTGTTTTATTTGGCCATTTACTTCTTTTCTTGTGCTTCTTTCCTTCACAACTCTTTTCTGGCAAAATTGATCAAAATTTCTCCCAAAAATGAAGGACCCAACAAAGGCCCCCTAGAATTCTTAACATAGTCACTGTAAAAAAACTGTCTTTATTTTATGAAAAATTAGGGTTTATTGTTTGAATGTTCTCGCTTAGTTGAATTTTCTTTTACCATGCATATTATAATAGACTTTAATTTTTCCATGCTTCTTGAAATGCTTTTCTTCTTTTCCTACAATTAAATTAGGTTTTTTTTTTCTTTTCCTTTCCTGCAAGTAGACTATGGTTATCTGTCATTCTTTCCTTTTCTATAAGTGAAGAAGCTTTACTTTCTGTCCTTTTACTCTTCTATAAATCTAGGGTAGGTTTACTTATTTTTCTTTACTTTCCTGCAATTTATGAGCATTTCTCATAGCCCAAACAGCAGATGTGGTCTCTATCCAACCTAATTTCCCTTCAGTTGCATCAGATCAACTGAAGAAGAATACATTGCATGCTACACACATAGTGTTGACCCCTCTCAAGTTTGTATGAACCTCAGGTTGATAATAAAAGTTGAGACCCTCAAGAATTTGTTGTAACATTGAGGGCCATCACTTTTTTGTGTCGTTTTGAGGGTAGGTGTCAAAGTAGGCAATGGTTTTTTCTCTAGTTGGTTCTCTTCCATTCATATCCTAAAAAAAACACAAAAAAATGCATCAACATTTCTATATAAAAACAAACAAAAAAATAATTTATTTCATTCCTCATAGAGTTAGGGATAATTCAAGAAAATTTCCACCTAAAACCCCCACTCATACAAACAAGCAACTTTCACTTGTTCACTATGAACCTCCCATTCTATCTATAGAGGATATATAGGTCTTTTTAGGTGAGCAAGCGAGGATTTCTAAGGAGCTTTTAGAAGGAGAAGAATATCCATATCTCATTGATACCATTACCAGAAATAGGTAACTTGAAGTATTTCCTATCAGGAAGGATAATGGGAAAGATAAAATGAAAAATACCAGCCCAAATGCTCTTCCACATGTCCATGGAATGGATTCTAAGGAACCTAACACCTTCATGCTTGAATTTTCTATAGTTTTTAGGACATATTTTTTACATTAGATGGGAGAAAGCTCAAGATGTTTCCTTCGACCCTCAAGGATGCAACCTTGCATTGGTTCACGAGCTTAGAAGGAGGAAACATATTTACATGGGGACAGATGCAACAAGCCTTAAACACCAAATGCAAGGATTATTGATGAACAAGAGATACAAGGGATGAAATATTTAGAATGACAAAAAGGCCAGATGAATCACTAGAATACTATGAGGAAATATTTCAACTGTGTTATAGGAGGGCACATAACTGCACTCTCGATTCAGATTCATTGAGACTAGCCTTGCTTTGTGGGTTCAGAGAAGATGTAACATCCTTGGTGAAAATTCCATGTAATAAAAGTTAATAAAGGAAAAAATAATAACCACGGTTGATGGGACACTTATTCCAAGCAGAATGTTGGGCAAAACATCCTAGTGTGGGTGTTCATCTGTTTAGTATGGCTAAAGGAAATTGGAAAAGGCAATTGCTAAGGATTTGGAAAGGAAAAATGGAATTTCTGGCACATTTATTTATGAAAATAATGAAAATTAGGAGAAAATGAAGGTGAAAGGTCACAGGTTGCATGTGAGGAGGAAAATGAAGGAAAATAATGGAAAATGAATAGAATAGAGGCCTAATTGATAAAAAGGATTTTGAGGATAAGTTTGTAACCTTTTGTCAGTTTAGTTTTGGAGCTATCTCATTATTTTTTCTCTCTCTCTCTCTCTCTCACTCTTGGACACTTAGAGTTTTCTTGGAGCATTTTGGCATTGGATCAAGAAAGGAAAAGAAGCCAAGAGGAAGTAGAGATCAAGAAAGGAAGAGCAGGATCAAGCCTCTAGAATAATATTATTTGCATGTGTATTTTACTTGCTAGATTTGGCATGCATGATATGTCATGTAGTTCTTTTGTTGTTATGGCATGGGTTTTTCCAAGTGTGACAGTGTTTTCAACCTAGCCTTGCCATTTTCGGATAGCCATGGTGTGATGGGGTTCTCATGTTTTGGTTGAGCTAGATTTCTGGATGGATTTGAAGCTGAGTGAGGTAATCTCTGAATGATAGAGCACATGCCCTAGTGGTCTCTGAACTGGACTGTGGATCACGCAAAATCCACTAGTCTAGTAACCCCTGAGCCAGACTGTGGGTTGCGGTAAAGCCAAGATTTTGTTGCCTCGGTGGGCCTAGGAATCCTTGCCGGTGAATGGCAGGATATACGGTAAAGCCAAGAAGTGGATTGCTCTTCATTGGGCCTAGTAATCCCAGGTTGGGATATGAGGTAAAGCTTGGAGAGTGGGGCTCAATTTAGGACCTAGTGATCTGGTGTGGATTGTGGTAAAGCCTGAGAGACTAGGGGACATGAAAATTCCTCACAGTGAAGGTGGAGAAATCTGGTGGCATCCATGCTTGTTTGGACTGTGAACATGTGGAGATCATGGTAAAGCCTATTATTACATGTTCATTGTGTTGGCCTAGGGATTTAGGATGGATTATGGTAAAGGCTAGTTTCTATTGATGAGGGTGAGGTGGTTTAACCTCGGGATGCCCTGGTTGGTTCTTATGGGGGTGAATGGATGAAGAGATATTTGGCTCATCCATTCTATGGTCGGGTGGAATGTGGTAGTCCCATCCCGGGTTTGGATTTTGCATCATAAATATGAGGTCATTTCTCCTTGTATTTCTATGAGTACTATACCGGTTTATATGTGGATCATATGGCTATGATTTCCTTGGTATTTCTGTTTCTATTATGCTGGTTATGTATGCGTTTTATGACTATGGTTATGTATGGATCTCATCATGTTTTTACTTGTAAATGAATGAACAATGTATTTATGACCTAATAGATGATAATGCTGCAAATGATATAAGGGAACAAGGATTCATAGCAATTCTTAGATAAGTATGAGACCCCTGTGCTTAAATATGTTGTTTACACCTATAGATTACATATTCGTGATATGTTTGACGAAATTCCTTTCATGGATAGTAGGGGTTCGATTAAGGGCTTGTTCAAGTATTTACATTTGCATGATTGTTTCCTTGACATCTCTCTATTCTAAAGGTGTCATTCAATTCTAGGTAGTGGCCTGGGATATGGCCTTGAAAAAATGGCTTAAATCCCAAGGACACTGGCATAATACTGGGAGAAATAATCCCTGGATGCTAGCATGCCTTGGCATGAGAGCGGGCAAAGCCTCCTGGACGGTGTTAGGTCCATATCATGGGAGCGTCCTTGGGTCAAGTGGTCTAAAACATTAGTGGGACTAAGGGGCTAGCTACTTGAGTCATTGGGATGGTTCCTTGGAGTCCTGTCACTGATGTGGAAGGTCTATATGTTGTGTTTTTGTCAATTCCACTTTATTAAGGTCACATAGGAGGTTGAATATAATCATAGTATCCTCTTGTCACATATTTACCTCGATTGACTGGTTACTTGGGTAGATGTGGGAGCAGAGTGTTATAGAGTGGTATAAGAGCATGGTTCACCCCTCAAACTTGATGGGTGATTTGTTGGTCATGCATTCATGTTGTTTTCATGTGTGTTAATCATTCTTGTGGTCTATGTGCTTGTTGCATATACATGGTGTCAGTCATGGTTGTAGTGATGTCACCATGTGAAAGATGATGTTGTTGTTATGAAGTATGTCGTCATGAGTGTATGATTGGTTACATGTTGTTTATGCTTGCATATTGTCGGTATACGTTGGTATGGTTGTTGTTGTCCTTCATAAGGTCATGGTATGTGTAGTTGATATGGTCATGCATTGATGCGTAGACTCTAGCTAGACTAATGGTTACATGGTTATATGCTTATGTATTATATGTCTATATGTTGTTATGATCATGTTCTACATGTATCACACTGATTCAATGATCTTACAGATGAGATATCCTCCCCTAATTATGCTAAGGTACGTTGGTTTTTTTGTAATTTGGTTTAGCTGAAATAGTATGCATTGTAGGAAAGTGATCAAAATGACTAGCACGATGGTAGACTACAAAGACTCTCCCTATGAATCAGATGAGTAGCGTGGTGTTGGGCACTCTCTGATTTGGCAGACACATTGAGAATCTTGAAGGAAGAAATAAGGAGTTATAAGGAAGACAATGAAAAAATCATACAGGCAAAAGAGAAAGAAGAAGAGGTTAATGCTATTCTTCTTTAAAGTTTGTCAGAATTAAAGCGACAAGGGCCACTTCAGATCAGCCATGGACCTGAGGAAAAAACTAATGGGGCATATGGCAGTAGGTCTCTTGGTGGTTACAGGTTGGATAGAGATAACATGGTTAGAGATCGAAAATTGTTGGATACTCCGGATAAGAGAGGTGACAGATACAAGTATTATTCTAGTTCTGGTTCTGATAAGAATCAGGATTGTGATCATTATCATCCTTACAGGAGGATTGATAGGGGATACTTGCCAGATGAATTTAAGAAAGCAAAGCCACCTACTTTTGATGGATATATGAAGAAGCTGGAAGATACATAGGCTTGGATACTTGGGATGAAAAAATTCTTTGAGTTGCATGAGTACACAGATAATATGAAGGCCAAAATAGCTATCTTGAACGTGAGTGGTAAAGCAGACATCTGGTGGGAAGATGTGAAGTGCGTTAGAGACATCAAGACAAATGACTTGACTTGGCACGAGTTCTAGAGGTTTTTAAGGAAGAAGTACTTGTCAGAACGATACTACAATAGTAAGGCCGAAGAATTCTATGAGCTAAAGAAAAGATCAATGAAAGATGAAGAGTACATGCCTAAGTTCCTGGAGATATTGAGGTATGCATCGTACCTTCAAGATGAGAAGGCTAAAGTTCAACAATTTTTCAGTGGATTTCCATTAGCATATAGAACCTCAGTCATTTCAGGAAGTTATTGGGAAATTTAAGCATTATTGTGAACAATAAAAGCATAAGAATGAATCCCAACAAGGATGGAAAGGAAAAGACAAAGGTAAAGGTAAATGACAGCCGAAAAGAGAAAGGCCTCAGAATGCAGCCGAGAAAGAGAATGTGGCACCACAAAAGAGGTTCAATACAACTAGATAGGGACAAGGGTCATAGTAGCAACATAGAGGTGATAGTATTGATCTGTGGGAGTGTTGGACATGCGGAAAGGAGAACCTTAAGAGAGATTGTCCATAGAATTATGGTGGTAGGCCTATGATATATGGTGCGCAGGAGGCACAAACTATTGGGGATGTTGGTCATAGCGTTCCTCATATTTATGCAACATTGGATAACAAATAGGTAGACCATCAGGCATCTATCATTGAGATGGATGGTAAGCTTTATGATCAAGTTATTTCTAATTTGATTGGACCTAGATCTAATTATAGTTATGTTAGTCCTGACTTGGTGGATAAGTGTGGTTTGAGTAAGGAATTGCATGTAGAATCTTGGTTAGTGCAGTTGGATACAAGTACAACGAAGCGAGTTCATAATTGGGTAAGATCTTGTGCATTCGATTTGAATGGTATCCTACCACTGCACATTTGAGTGTATTACCATTGGGATCATACGGTATGTTGTTTGGCATGGATTGGTTGCATCTTCATAGAACCAAAGTGGATTGTTATGAAAAAGAAATTAAGTGTGTGGATGAAAATGGGGAACCAAGAGTCTCGCAGAGAAAGAAGAAATCCACATCAGTTAGGATGGTAACAACTATGCAAGAAAAGTGTAGTCATAGGAAAGGGTGTGTGTTATTTTCCATACATATTTCTAGTGACAAAGGTAAGGAAGTTGAGGATGTAGATGTTTTGAGTAGGTACCCAGTTCTACAACAGTTTCGGGATGTGTTTCCCGAGGAGATTTCAGAGTTTCCACCTCACAGGGAAGTAGACTTTTCTATTGAGTTAGTGGCAGCGGTAGCTCCAACATCAAAAGCACCTTATAGGCTGAGCACACTTGAGTTGGTAGAGTTGAAGTTGCAGTTGATGGAAATGTTGGACAAGGGATACATTAGGCCAAGTGTATCACCTTGGGTTGCATTGGTATTGTTTGTGAAGAAGAAAGATGGTACTCTCAGAGTGTGCATTGATTCCAGGCAGTTGAACAAAGTGACCATCAAGAACAGGTACCTGTTACCGAGGATTGATGATTTGTTTGATCAACTTAAGGGAGCAACAATTTTCTCTAAAATCGACTTGAGATTCAGATACCATCAGGTACACATCAAAGATGAGGACATCTACAAGAACACATTCAGAACCAGGTATGTGAATTATGAGTTTGTCGTAGTTCCATTTGGTTTGACTAATTCTCTAGCTACATTTATGTGCTTGATGAATAGTTTGTTACATCTCTATTTGGATAAGTTTTTTATTGTGTTCATTAATGACATATTGGTATATTCTAAAAATTAGGAAGAGCATGCCGAGAATTTAGCAACAATGTTGAGGTTGTTGAGAGAGCATCAGTTGTATGCTAATCTCAACAAGTGCAGTTTCTTTCAGAACGAGGTACATTACTTGGGAAATGTTGTCTCCAAGGAGGGAATTGCAGTAGATCCAGAAAAGATAAGGGCCATCATTGAATGGGTAGATCCTAGAAATGTGGATGAGGTGAGATATTTCATGGGGATGGCAGGCTATTATAGGAGGTTCATCAGGAACTTCTCGCATAATTCTTATCCTATTACATCATTGCAGAGGAAAGGTAAGAATTTTTACTAGACCTAGGAGCGTGAGGCCATTTTTGAGCAGCTTAAGCAGTTTTTGACACATGCTCCAGTGTTAAAGATTGAAGATTCAGACAAGAAGTTTTTAGTATGTACATATGCTTGCAAGAGACGACTTGGTGGAGTCCTTATGCAAGATGGACATGTGGTATGCTATGAGTCACAGAAACTAAATGAGCATGAGTAGAAATACCCGACACATGATCTTGAGTTAGCAATGATCATACACACATTGAAGATGTTGAGGCACTTCTTGGTAGGAGGTTTGTGCTGATGAGTGATCACAATGGATTGAGGTATCTATTTTACCAACCAAATCTGAATTCCAGGAAAGCTAGATGGTTGGCCAAAATAAGTGAGTTTGACTTCCAGATCAGGTAAATCAAAGGAAAGGAGAATAGGGTGGCATATGCTCTTAACAGGAGGGTACAAGTAAATCACTTAATAGTTATGAGCTCCTACGGGACAGACTTACATGATAGGAACTTTCAGGAAAGTCAGCAGGTTGTCAAGTATATGGAGATTGTCCAAAGGTTGCAGCAGAGTACAGGTATAAGTAGAAGTGCAGGTGCACAGGATGTGGACTATTGTCTTATAGCAGACAAATTGGTTAGATTCAGAGACATGATATATGTGTTAGATAGTAGTGAGCTCAAGAAGGTGATCTTGAGGGAGTTTCAAGCAAAACAATATTCAAGTCACCCATTCTACCATAAGACGTTGACTGCAGTGAAGAAATTTTATTATTGGCCAAATTTGAAGAAGGATGTAGCAGATTTTGTGGCTAGGTGTTTCGATTGTCAACGTGTGAAGGCAGAGTGTAAGAATATAGGTTGACTACTATAGTCGATTGTGATTCTAGAGTGGAAATGCCATGGACTTTATCATAGGGTTGCCGAGGACAGTGAGACAACATGATTCCATCATGGTTGTTGTGGACATGTTGACAAAGGTTGCACACTTCATTCCTGTGAAGTCTACATTCTCAACTAGCGATGTAGCACAAGTATTCATCAGAGATGTGGTCAAATTGCATGGTGTTCCAAAGAAGATTGTGTTATATAGGGATGAAAAGTTCACTTCCAAGTTTTGGAAGGGGTTGTTTGTAGGTTTGGGCATAGGTTGAGGATGTACGTGATGCATCAACAACGAAAGTGGGAAGAGTATCTTCCATTGGTATAGTTCGCTTACAATAATGGGTATCAAGAATCTTTGAGGATGAGTCTGTTTGAGGCATTATATGGGCGGATTTGAAATACTTCCATTAGTTGGAGTGATCTAGTTAATAGGATGTTGATTGGACCGGACATGTTGGAAGACATGGAATAGGATATGCATGTTGTAAAGAAGAATCTAAAGGTAGCACAAGATAGGCAGAAGAGCTATGCAAATCAGAACATGTTGTTCAAGGAGTTCCAGGTTGGGGAACATTTGTACTTACGCATCAAACCAAAGAAGAGATCCTTACGGATTGGATCATGTGCCAATATGGCACCACGGTTTTGTGGACCCATCAACATTGTTGAGAAGAATAGGCCAATAGCCTATCAACTTGCACTGCCTCCGACAGTGAAAGTCCATGATGTTTTCCAGGTGTCATTTCTTAAGAAGTATGTTAAAGATGTTGATCATGTGGTTGAATGGTCTGTATTGTAGGTCGAACCAGATGGAGAATTCCAGCCGGAGCCTCAGTGTATATTCTAGAAAAAGGTGCTCATGCTCTGAAATCAAGAAATAGAGCAGGTTAAAGTGCAGTGGACACACTTTGGGTCTAATGAAGCTACATGGGAGATGGCGGATTAGATGCGAGCTGTGAATCCTTCATTGTTTGTTAGTTGAGGAAAAGCAGTTTTGGTATGGTGTTTTGGTATATGTTTTGGTACATGTTTGGTGATGCTTTGGTATATGTACATACATATATATGGATGTAATACTGCCATGAGATATGTTATAAAGCTTCAATAAGTAGTATGGGTGTCATGTCATTATGATGTTATGATTGTTATGTTGTCATGTTGGTTTGCTTCTCAGTAGGGTGATCATTGTAAATATTGCATCGAGCTATGTTATAAAGCTCCATGGGTAGTATGTTTGTTTTTCAATAGTTTTGCTGAGGTATAGGTGTGGTTGAACACTAGGGATGTTGTCCCCCAAGGGGGAGGGTTTTAAAATAGACCCAATAAAAATTACATGTAATAAAAGTTAATAAAGGAAACAATAATAACCTCGATTGATGGGACACTTATTCCAAGCTGAATGTTGGGAAAAACATCCTAGTGTGGGTGTTCATCGATTTGTATGGATAAAGGAAATTGGCAAAGGCAATGACTAAGGCTTTGGAAAGGAAAACTGACATTTTTGGCACATTTATTTATGAAAATAATGGAAATTAGGAGAAAAGGAAGGTGAAATGTCACAGGTTGCATATGAGGAGGAAAATGAAGGAAAATAATAGAAAATGAAGAAAATAGAGGCCTAATTGATAAAAAGGATTTTGAGGATCAATTTATAAACTTTTGTCAGTTCAATTTTGGAGCTCTCTCAATATTCTCTCTCTCTTAGAGCTTTCTTGGAGCATTTTGGCATTGAATCAAGAAAGGAAAAGAAAGCAAGAGGAAGTAGAGATCAAGCAAGGAAGAGCAGGATCAAGCAGCTACAACAATATTCTTTGCAGGTATCAATTTTCATGTGTATTTTCCTTCCTAGATTTGGCATGCATGGTTTTGCATGTGGTTCTTTTATTGTTATGGCATGGGTTTTGCTAGGTGTGACAATATTTTCAGCGTAGCCTTTCCATTTTCGAATAACCATGGTGTGGTAAGGTTCTCATGTTTTGGTTGAGCTAGATTTCCGGATGGATTTGAAGCTGAGTGAGGTGGATCTCCGAATGATATAGCACATGGCCTAGTGGTCCCTGAACCGAACCGTGGATCACGGTAAAGCTACTAGCCTAGTAACTCCTGAGCCAGACTGTTGGTTGCGGTAAAGCCATGATTGTGTTGCCTTGGTGGGCCTAGGAATCTCTGCGAGTGAATAGATGGATATATGGTAAAGCCAAGAGGTGTATTTCACTCCGTTTGACTTAGTAATCTTGGGTTGGGATATGAGGTAAAACCTGGAGAATGGGTCTTGGTTTAGGGCCTAGTTATTTGGTGTGGATTGCGGTAAAGCCAGAGATATTAGGAGACATGAAAATTCCTCATGGTGTAGGTGGAGATATTCGGTGGCATCCATGCTTGTTTGGCCTAATGATCAGGTGGAGGTCATGGTAAATCCTATTACTACATGTTCATTGTGTTGGCCTAGTGATCCGAGATGGATTACGGTAAAGCCTAGTTTCTATTGATGAGGGTGAGGTGGTTTAGCCTCAAGATGCCGTGGTTGGTTCTTTTGGTTTGAGTCCCACATTCATGCTTGGAATATGGCATGGGGCTGAATGGATGAAGAGAGATTTGGCTCAGCCATTCTATGGTCGTGTGGAATGTAGTAGTCCCATCCCGGGTTCGGATTTTGCATCATCAATATGAGGTCATTTCTCCTTGTATTTCTATGAGTATTATATCGGTTTATATGTGGATCATATGGTTGTTATTTCCTTGGTATTTATGTTTCTATTATGCTGGTTATGTATGTGTTTTATGACAATGGCTATGTATGTATCTCATCATGTTTTTACTTGTAAATGAATGAACAATGTATCTATGACCTAATAGATGATAATGCCACAAATGTTATAATGGACCAATGCTTCATAGCGATTCTCAAATAAGTATGAGACCCCTATGCTTAAAGTTGTTGTTTACACCTATAGATTACATATTTGTGATATGTTTGATGAAACTTTTTTCATGGCTAGTAGGGGTTCGATTAAGGGCTTGTTCAAGTATTTACATTTGCATAATTGTTTCCCTGTTATCTCTTTGTTCTAAAGGTGTCATTCAATTTTGGGTAGTGACCTGGGATCTGGGCCTGAAAAAGCAACTCCAATACTGGGGACACTGGCACAATAGTGGGAAAAGTAGTCCCTGGACACTGAAATGCCTTAGAATGAGAGAATATAGAGCCCCTTGGACACTATCAGGTCCATATCATAGGAGCGTCCAAGGGTCAAGTGGTCTAAAACCTTAGTGGGACCTAGGGGCTAGCTACCTGAGTGGTTGGGATGGTTCCTAAGAGTTCTGTAGCTCATGTGGAAGGTTTGTATGTTGTGTTTCTATCGATTCCACTTCCTTAAGGTCACATAGGAGGTTGAATCTAATCATAGTAGCCTCTCATCACATGTTTACCTCGATTGGCCGATTACTTGGTTAGATGTGGGGGAGGGTGTTACAAAGGAACTAATGGAGACCTTTAATATGATTTCCAATCGAGATATTTATCAGCTCAACTGTGAAGACATCAAAAAAGTGTTCAAAAACCACTCTAAGATCTCGAAAAAAGATGTAGATCTAGCCAAGATTCAATAAGTATTTCATCCTCTACTTCAACCATTAAGAATGAAATATGAGGTATGATGGAAGATTTTGAGAGTGGGATATTACATACCTTTTCCCTATAGATGGACACACTATAAACTAAGAAAAAATAAGAGGAAGCGGAAAGGGTATTATCCATATTCTACCCTAGATCCACTAAGAGGAATCCTAGAAATGGGTGCCCCTTAAATGTTATATAAATCTATTCTGTGTGTGAAGAGAACCATTCAATTAAACATTTTCCATCTTTGCTAGGTTTGAAAGTGGTGTACCAAGGAGTAGAAGGAGGCATGCAGTAGCTTTATCAACTAGAAAAGGCCAAAAGGCCCCATACCATATCAACAAGGTATGAACTATTCCTCCTCTTTCAATACAACTTATAACTTTTTAACCTTGGTATCCACCTAGCACCTCACCTTAGTCTATACCTACTCCATGGTCCTATCGTCGCCAATATGCCATTTATCATATTCAACCATATCAATACAAACCTCCTCAATGGGGTAATCCATCATTAGGGTGGAGGCCTCAAGCATCCCAACCACTTGCCCTAATGACTCCTCCTCCTCAACCACAATCACCCTAAAATAATCCTCTGAAACAACCATAAATTCCTGCTCAACCATATCTGAACCCCAACAATAAACAAACCCAATTAGTATATAGTGGAGAAACAAATTATCCTATTTATGCTATAGAAATCCAAGAAATCAACCTCAGGCTTGGGAAGGTACTTCCTAATGCTGACACACCTTCTCCAACACAAAATTTTTAAGAAGAGAAGGAATACCTCACTCCTTAAGCCAACAAACCTCCCTATCATGAAAGATTGATCCTTCCTATAACACACACCTTAACAGAAGTTGAACTATGGGAGAACTAAAAAATTTGCGTCAAGATTCCAGGAAGTTGAACTATTAGGTAGGAATGTATTAAGAGGCCAGGAAGGAGAAGAAAATATGCCCCTACTATCTATGTCATGGGATAACTAGCTGATCTGATACTTGGGAAGGTCATCATCCCAAAATATTTGGATCCTAACAACCAGGTAGTAGATGTGCACATTAACAACATTGTAGTCCCCAACACCCTAATCTAGTTAGGGGTTGTAATCAATTTCATGACGAAGGATAATCTCTCAAGATTAATCTCCAAGGATCCCTAAGGAAAACCACCACAATTCCACAACTTACTGACAGATCCATAGTAGCACCAGGGCGCATCATTTGGGATTTCATGGTTTCCATTGATTCCTAGGAGTACCATACTAATTCCCTTGTTATTTAGCTCAAAACCAAGTGTAATTTCTTTCCTCTTATCCTAGAAAGACCTTGGTCAGCCATTGCTAATACCTACATTAGTTGTAGAGCTAGAAATATGACAATCAAAATTGGGTAGTTAAGAAACAACATGTACTATATCCTCCTTCTCAACCCCTCACTGAGCATGATTTTCTTGTGTGGGTATTAGTTGAATAAGAAGAATAAATTTATCAATCATCACCCTACCCCATATGTACATTAGAAACCACTATTGGTAGCAAGAAATTGGATGAGGACAATTTGATTGACAAATTTTTGCAAAATAAATATCCTGCTACCGTGAATATTGATGGTCTATAAGAAAAGTCTTCAAGACAACCTACATACTCTCTAGACAATTCATGGGAATATTTAATAACTACTCTATATGACCAAAGTAATGTAAAAATCATAGAAATCAACCCCTCTAAAACTCTGAAAATCAACCCCTTTCTTTCAACTGATCAAGAAGAAAAATTGCTCACTATCTTGAGGTAGAATATTGATGCCTTTGCATGGGATTACAAGGAGATGAAGGGAGTTCACCCCTCTATATGCACTCATCATATATACATTAAGGAATACCATAAACCTATTCACCAACCTCAAAGGAAAATGAAATATGCACTAAAAGACATTGTAAAAGAGGAATTGCAGAAATTATTAGATGCAAATTTGATCTATCCAATTTCAAACAGTGAGTGGGTGTCCCCCTTAGTAATTGTCCCTAAGAAGAATAGGAAATAGAGAGTCTACATTTATTATAGATAACTTGATAAATCCACCAAATATCACTTTCCCTTGCCTTTTATTTACCAAGTTTTGTATGTTATTGTAGGGAAGAAATTCTTTTCATTTTTAGATGGATTCAGTGAGTATAATCAGATGCAAATTAGTCCTGAAGGCGAGGATAAGACCAATTTCACCTAGCCATGGGGGACCTTTGCCTACAGGGTCATTCTATTTGACCTTTGTAATTCCCATATCACTTTCTAGAGGGCGATATTGAGCACGTTTTCTGACCTTGTACATGACTCGGTAGATGTTTACATGGATGATTTCACACCTTATAGAAATTCCTTCCAGGAAGCTCTCACCGACTTGTGCAAGGTTTTGAAAAGATGCATAGAGATTAATCTCTCCTTGACCCCTGAAAAGAGGCAACTTTTTATGAATGAATGGATTATTTTAGGGAACTTCATCTCTAACGAAGGAATTCAGGTTGATCCCAACAAAATAGTCATCATTACAAAGGTTCCCATTCCTCCAAAACATAAATATGTTAGAATATTCTTAGAAATTGTTGGGTACTATAGAATATTTATTAAGGAATTCAACAAGGCTTTACCTTTCTTTTGTCTATTAAAAAAAGCTTTAGAATTCTTTTGGAAAAACCTATTACAAAAGGAATTTGATGAAATCAAAGATAAATTGACAACTGCACCAGTCCTTAGGGTCCCAAATTGGGCCTTGCCCTTCCAAATGCACAAAAATGCATCAGAAAAAGCAGTGGGAGAAGCATTGGGAAAGATTGAGGGTAAATTACCTTATGCCATCTATTTCATTAGAAATAAATTGTTTGAAGTTGAGATTAATTACAAAGATACCAAAAAGGAACTTTTATCTATTTTACATTCTTTGAATAAACTCAGGCACTACATTACTAAAAATTAGATTTTTATGCATACTGACCGTGAAAAAATTAAGTGCTTGATGAATAAACCTAATTTAAATTCTCAAATCATTAATTGTTTACTATTGCTACAAAATTTTGATCTAACCATTGCTAAAAAACTAGGGAAAGAAAATGTTGTTGCATATTTCTTATCTAGACTAACCTTGTCTACAAAGAATGAATAGATGGTGGATGACCAACTCCTTGATGAAAACCTTTTTTCCATATCATTATTGTCGCCATGGTTTGATAATATAGCAAAATTTTTATTTGTTGGCCAGTTTCCTCCTCATTTGTATTCAAAGGAGGAGAGCTTGGATTGGGGGCAATCTCTTCAGGATAGGCCCTGATCAAATCCTAAGAAGATATGCAAGGGAAGATGAGGTCTATGACATTCACTTAGCCTGTCATGATGGGCCTTATGTGGACCATCACTTTTTGGTGTCGTTGTTGGCCATTTTTCTGCTAAGAGGACAACCTACAAGATTCTTTAGGTAAGATACAAATGGCATGTCCTTCATTGATATGCCGAGATATATATTGCATAATGTGAAGAATGTCAGAGGATGGGTAAACCTAATCAGAGGGATGATATGCTTTTAAAAACTCAAGTTATTTTCAAGCCATTTGATAAGTGAGGCCTGAATTTCATTGGCCCTATTGACCCTCTATATGGATAGAAGAAGTACATCATTGTGTGCACAAACTATTTGACGAAGTGGGTTGAGATGAAAGCAATCAATGCAACAATAAAAAAAGTAGCATAATACTTAAGGGAAAACTTCTTTTACCAATTTGGTTTCCCAAGGGAATTTTTTATCACCCAAAAATGATCACCTAGCCATTTCTTATTAGGTGGATGTTGAGCCTTAGTTTTGGTCTTATTTTTGCTCAAAGAAACTTACTTATCCATCTATTTTTCATCCATTTTCCCTTCATTTATCCCATTTTGATGTATATTTGATATCCATTCAGGTATTTAATTTTAATTTTTCAATTTCTAAAGTTTTTATGAAAATTTGGTTTTTAGTGCAAAATTGACAGATTCAGAAATTCCCGTAATAGCTCTATGGTTGATATGGTTGCAGGACACTTGGGCATGAATGGAATGCATGGATGGACAGCTTGGGAACTAGGACTAAGCCAGCAATGCTTAGTTCGAACTGAACAAGCTTTATTAGGCCCATTTGGTGCTAGTCAACCATGACTAGTCATGTAGGAATCCCATAGAAATAGGGCTGTTTTGAGTTTTCATAGGAATGGTCATCTTTCTTGGGTTGGGGATAATGAATTCGACTTGGATAGGTGGATGAGAGTAGATGGGTTTGTTTGAGTGATTATAGATCAGTTTGTTCATGAGACTTCTTATTTAAAGCCAAAACTTTGATGGCTTATGTATTGATTTTGTGATATACTTTTATGCTAAGACATCTTTTGGATTGAGAAGTAATTTGAAGACTTGTGTTATTATTATTTTGCTGTGCAATGCTATGGATTTGTGACTGATCTAAGCTTCTGATATCACCTCTCAAAATGTGCAAGGCAAGGGTGGAGGGCCCCCACTCCAAGCTAAGTACACTTCCATGTTAAACTAGTTTTATTTCATTGTAATTTGGTTGATTGTAGCACTAGTTTTTCAAAGCTTTACTTCAGTTTGCTTTATGGTTTATGCATAGTGATTGATTTCATTTTTTAATAGCTTATTCATCACTTTATTGAGTTGGAAAAACAGGTGTTCAAGTTGGACATCCCTTCTGCTAAATGATGAATCAAAACTAGTTTCTTTTGTTTTCATGCAAGCAGTTTTATTTCCATTTAGATTTAGATATTGAGATGAATGGATTATGATGGAATATCTTATGTGTCTCTTAAGTTAAGAGCTTCTTTCATTTATAATTTATGCATCTTGAGCTTTTGGTTTCAATCTCTGATTCATTAAGTACTAATTGAGGTGAAGGTGGACTTCTTGAGGTCAAGAACCCTTTCAATGTTTTTCTCTTTTTGAGCTGATTGAATTAGAGTTATAAGATATATTATCTTTAGCTTTTGAATAACTTATCTTTCAAGGTTTGGTTATATCTGATCTTCACATATAGTGAACTTGCCTCAAAGCATAAACAACCCGGAGTGATAAGAAATAATTGTGTTAATTTAGGACCATAAATTAGCTCAACATTTTGGCGCCGTTGTCGGGGAGGAAAATATCGGCATAGTCAATAGAAAGATAAAAAAAAATTCAAAATCACAAAAACATTAGTTACATTCCATTTTTAAGTTATGTTTCTTTATGCCTAGATATAGAGATCCTCAAGGTAGATTTATTAAAAACCCCCCAATAGTAGAAATAGGATCATCACACACTCCAGTTACTGGTAATCCAACAATTGAGGAGTTGGTAGAAAAGCAAAGAACTGGCCAAAGATTAACCTTGATTGAAAGGCAAACTTTGTTAGCTTGGGAAGCAAAACAAAAATTCTCCACTTCCGGAAAACAAAAAGAGAAAGGAAAACAACTTGTTTTTCCATCCATCGATCCTCCTATCTTCCAACAACTTGAAATTCCACTTGAAATTGAAATAAATCAAACAATAGTAGAAGAGGGACATGGATCTGTTCATCTTAATCCTGAACAAAAAAGAGCTGAAAATGAAAGACAACAAAGAGAATGGAGAAGAAAGAGAGAGGAAGAGGCAAAACAAGAAAATGATAGGAAGCTAGAAAACGACCGGAAAAGACAAGAAGATGGAATTGATCAAGAAACTACTTTTGGTTTTCCAATAGTAGACACAAGTGCAATATTAGGAGAAGAAGTAAAAATGAAAAATATTCCACCTTCTGTATTGCCAAACTTCTATGGAATGTCTACAGAAGATCCTGATTCATTCATGTTTGAATTTGATATCTTATGTAGAACATATGGATATACTGATGATGTTCATAAGCTTCGTCTTTTTCCTGCAACATTAAAAGCAGTAGCTTTAAAATGGTTTATGGGTTTAGGAGAACAAACAATAGCCTCTTGGGATGATATGTGAACTGTCTTCCTTAAGAAATATCAAGCTTATTGTAGAACTAGAGATTCAAAGGAAGATGTTTTTAGAATGACACAACAAGAAGATGAAAGCTTAGAAGAATATTTGGAAAGGTTTGCATATAATCTTCAGAAATCTAAGCAACATTCTTTAAATCAAGAAACTGTTTGCACAATCTTCCTCAAAGGTGTAAGAGATGAATACCTTGACATTTTGAATGTGATGGGTAAAGGAGATATTTCAAACCTTCCATTCGATGAAATTGTCGAGTTATGTCATAAATATTCTAGAGGAAGATCAAAAACCGGAAGAAGGGAAGTGAGTTCCAAAGCAGCAAAGTCAGCTGCAGGAGGGATAACAAGAGCTGAAATAGGAAGTCTATTGGAAAATTTCAAAACAGATCTTTTGAGTACATTAGGGACACAAGTAGATGTGCTAAAGGCAAACAAGAAGAAAGAAGAACAAGAACAAGCCTTAGCAACATTTTGTTCAAAATGTAAAAAGAAACATCCTTTGAGAGATTGTCCTTTGGATAGTATTCAGGTTTGTGGTCTTTGTACAGGCAATCATTCCACAGAGAATTGTGTAACATTGAAAGAATTACAAATGAACTCAATGGAAGAAGTCCCAGGAACAGAAGGTTTCTATTATGTTGCACCACGAAGACCATGGCCACCTAGAATGCCTCAACCAAATCAGCCACAATTCCCTCAGCAAAATTATGCTTATCCACCTTATAATCCTTGGACCCCTCCAATGCCATGGCAAGCTTGGCCTCCACAACAATATTCACAACAACCTGCACAAGGTTGGAGAGGATATGGTTATGGCAACCAGCAGCCTCAACTGTATCAACAACAATACCAGCAACAATACCAACAACCATTTACATATCCACAATATCCGCAATCCATACCCTTTCAACAACAACATTCTGTATATCCGCCATCCATCCCATTTCCACAACAGAATCCTCCATCGTTGTTGACCCAACCACAACAATTACAGCTACCTGCAAATCAACCCAGACCAACTCAACTGCCAGCCCAACCAATGGCCAATCCAAATAACAGGGTGGACAAATCTGCATACATTGTAGAGGAAGCAACATGTTTTCCTACATATTCGATCCTTCCTCTTGATGATGTCCATCTAAGGTCTGGAAAAGTGCTCAAAAAGGATTCTCCTCCAATTATAGAAGAACCAACTGAACAAGGAGAATCATCTGAAACATCACAAACTGAGGTACAAAATCAGAAAGGAACAAATGTTACAACACAAACACCACCTTATCCTGAAAGGTTGGTAGAGCAACAAAATCAAATAACCCTTCCTGAATTTGATATCTTAGATGAGTTAAAAAATGCATATGTCAAAATTCCTTTGTTAAAAGCAATTAAAGAAATACCAATATATGCAAAAACAATAAAGGAATTGTGCATTAGGAAGGAAAGAAATAAAAAGGAACCTACAACAATCCAAGTCATTGGTAAATTAGCAAGTCTCATGTCTACTCAAACCATAGTAGAAAAATATATTGATCCTGGTATCCCAATGGTTACCATATCAATAAATAATTTCGCTGTACCAAACACATTAATAGACTTGGGAGCAGCTATAAATGTAATGAAAATGGAGACAATGAAAACTTTGCAATTAAACAACATTAGATCAACTTCAACAGTCTTGGAATTAGCAGATAGATCTAAAGTTGTTCCTGAAGGAATGTTAGAAGATATCATAGTCTCCTTGGATTCATGGGAGTATCCTGTTGACTTCCTGATCTTGCAACCAAAGACAAACTTGGGAGGACATACTCTAATTTTAGGCAGACCATGGTTAGCCACTGCTGATGCCTTCATAGGATGCAGATCTGGAAGCATGATTATTTCACATGGAGATGAAAGGAAACATATCACTCTTTATTCACCTGCACAATCCACTTCTTTAGAATCAATACTTGAAACTCAAGAAAAGCAACAATCAAAAGTAGTTTTAAGTATAAATCAATTCTTTGATTTTAGAGAAGAAGAAGAGAATGAAGATTTGATGGACCTTTTTATCTCAGAACCAAGTATTTCAGAGCAGCTTAGGAAAGCTCAATATGAAGCTGCAAATGAACTTCTGAATCAATGTTTTCAGGAAACTTGTACTGTTCAAACTTTGCAAAATTCTTTTGTATACATCTTTCCTGTAAACACAGTCTCCACTCCTACAATCAAAACAATTGAGGTTCATCCTGGAAAATATCTAAACATTGGAAATGAATTGCAACCAGCACAAGAGCAAGAAGTAATTGCACTATTACAGAAATATTCAAAAGCTTTTGCCTGGGATTATACTGATATGCAAGGAATTCATCCAAGTACATGTCTCCACCACATCTATACAGATCATCAACTTAAACCTGTAAGACAACCTCAAAGACGAATGAATCCTATGATGAAGGAAATAGTGAAAGAAGAACTGCAAAAATTGTTAGAAGTTGGATTCATTTATCCTATTTCAGATAGTCAATGGGTTTCTCCACTAGTTATTGTGCCAAAGAAAAATGGAAAGTGGAGGGTATGTGTAGACTACAGGGAATTAAACAAAGCTACACTTAAAGATCATTTTCCTCTACCTTTCATTGACCAAGTATTAGACTCATTAGCTGGAAATAAATTTTTCTCCTTCTTAGATGGGTTTAGCGGATACAATCAGATCAGAATAGTAGAAGAAGACCAAGACAAGACAACATTTACTTGCCCATGGGGAACCTATGCATATAATGTTTTTCCATTTGGTCTATGAAATGCACCTGCAACTTTTCAAAGAGCAGTACTTGCAATATTTGCTGATCTAATTCATGAATGTGTAGAGGTTTACATGGATGACTTCACATTTTACGGAAACACATACGATGATTGTTTAAATAACCTTGAGAAAGTCTTGAAGCGATGCATTGAAAAAAATTTGTCATTAAGTAATGAGAAATGCTATATGATGTTGATAGAAGGAATAGTACTGGGACACCACATTTCTGCTTCAGGAATAAAGGTGGATCTAGCCAAGATCCAAGTCTTAGTAAACTTAATGCCTCCTACAACACAAAAAGAGGTTAGAAGTTTCTTAGGCTATGCAGGCTATTATAGACGATTTATTGAAAACTTTAGTAAAATAGCCCAACCTCTGTTCAAATTATTAGCAAAAGACATTGAATTTCACTGGGCAAATGATTGTCAAAATGCATTTCAAGTTCTGAAAGAGAAATTGTCTGTTGCCCCCATTCTTCGTGGACCAAATTGGTCTTTACCATTCCATATCTCAACTGATGCATCTGATATAGCAATAGGTGCCTCTTTGGGACAGAAAGAGAACTTGTTTACTTATGCAATATACTTCATCAGCAAAAATCTAACACCTGCAGAAATGAACTACATAGTCACAGAACGAGAAATGTTAGCTGTTATACATGCATTCAATAAATTCCGACACTATATAACAGGATATCAAGTTTTCATCCATACTGATCATTCGGCAATCAAATATTTGATGAACAAACCAATCACTAATGGACGAATAACAAGATGGTTACTGTTACTACAAGAATTTAATATCACAATACAAGACCGGCCAGGAAGAGAAAATCAAGTGGCTGACTTTCTATCCCGCATACACTCACCCTTTGATCCAAATCCGGTTGTAGATAACTTTCCTGATGAACACCTGTTTGCCATCACAGTTAAAACACCATGGTTTGCAGATATTGCAAACTATTTGTCATCTGGAAGGTTTCCAGCTCAATTCACTAAAAAGCAAAAACACAAAATTGTTAGAGCAAGCTCTAGATATACATGGGTCAATGGTGATCTATTTTATACTAGTTCAGATCTAATAATTAGAAAATGCGTACGGGAAGATGAAATATTAGACATTCTAAGAGCATGTCATGATGAACCCTGTGGTGGCCATTTTGCAGATAAACGAACAGCATATAAGGTGCTGCAGATAGGCTATTACTGGCCATCCATCTTCAGAGACTCTAAGAAGTATGTCAAGCAATGTGATAGCTTCCAGAGAACAGGACGACCAATAACATCAGATGAAATGCCACTAAAGCCACAGGTTCTCATAGAACCATTTGAGCAGTGGGCACTTGACTTTGTTGGACCCATCAATCCGCCAGCAAATGGGAAGAGGTACATCTTAGTATGTACAGACTATGTAACCAATTGGGCAGAAGCAAAAGCAGTTAACAGAGCAACAAAAGATACAGTGGTCACCTTTCTTTTTGAAGAAATCTTTGTCAGATATGGAGTACCTAGACAAATTGTAACAGATTAAGGAACACAGTTTACATCAAAGTTGGTACGAGATCTCACAGAGAAATACAAGATCAAGCACAGGAAATCAACACCATATCATCCACAAGCAAATGGTCAAGTCGAATCAACAAATAAAGTCCTGGAAAATATTATGACCAAGACAGTACACATGAATAGAAAAGACTGGTCTGAAAAATTAAAGGATGCACTCTGGGCATATAGGATCACTTGGAAAACAACAACAGGGTTCAGTCCATACCAGTTAGTATATGGAAAGGAAGCCTTACTTCCTATAGAGTTTCAGATACATACATACAGACTAGCAGTTAAACTAGGACTCGACTTGACAGAAGCACAACAGCAGCGGATCATGGAACTGAATCAGTTAGATGAGCATCGTCAGCAAGCTATGGAACATACTACATTAGTGCAACAACAAAGAATGAAGTGGCATGACAGATACATCAAAACAAAGACATTTCAAAAAGGAGATTGGGCATTGCTTTTCGACTCCAAATTTAAAGACTTCAAAGAAAAGTTCACAACACACTGGCTAGGCCCATATGAAATTGATGAAATCTTTGACAATGGAGCAGTAAGGATCAAGACAATTGACCAGGATTCCACCTCATTTATAGTGAATGGACATAGGCTCAAAGTTTATAATAGGCCTATCAGTAAAGAAGCATTTAAAAAACAACTGATCGAAGACACAGAACTGGAACTCATGGCGCCAGATACATCATCTTCCAGTCAACTAGTTGAAAAAAAAAAAAAAAAGAAGAAAAAAAAAAAAAAAAACTGTTTGCAAGTGAAAACCAGGCAACTAGCACATTGCAAGCATGAATTCATAGGGGAAAACCAGGGTCACTTGGACTCTATGAATTCTTTCTACTTGTTCTACAGTTCTTTTTACTGCAGGTACACTCCACCACCCAATGACTTGAGGACAAGTCAACTCTTCAACAAGGGGGGAGACTTGCATTTTCTTTTTAAGTGGATAGCTGAAGTTGCAACAATCAGCTCTTTAGCTGGAAACAAGACCTGTATTGTCAATAGAAGGACCTGATATACCAAATCATTGCCAGGGGACCTGAAAGACCTGCCAATGTCAACACAACATGTACATCTTTTGAAAGCAGAAAAAGGGACCTGATTATCCAGTCAAGATTAGAACCTGAAGAACAAGGAGCAGCAATAAAGTCTACATTGGAATCCATCTACAATCAATAATTTCATCCACTTGCACAGCTATCATCAATAATTTCATCCACTTGCACAACTATCATCAATAATTTCATCCACTTGCACAACAAGCCATCATCCAAGGGAGTATACATACATGGTCATTTTGTACTTTAAAAAAAATTCAATTTTTTCGTAGAAATTCTTAGTTTTTGTTAAGTTGGAATTAGTATCTGGGGATATTCATTTACATCTTATATTCCTATAACCCCTATACATTATAACCCTATTCCCTTTTATTTCCCTACATTTTTCCTTTTTCACTAACCCTAATACCCCTAAGTAGTTTTCTTTGCAAGCTTAAAAAGGCCAAACTAGGACAACTTTCAACCTGCACATACAAGTTCATGCAACTCAGAGCATTAGTAATGAGAATAATTTTAAACATGACCCCAATGGTCATTTTAAAATTATAAAACTATGTTATATAAAGTCAAAACAAAAGCAAAACATATGCGCTATATGGAAATCAAAACATATATATACCATAATATATATGGACATATCAAATAGAACATATACCAAAGGTTGACAAAGGGAGCGAATGCATTATCAAATGCGCACAAGGTATATGGTAAAGGGTATATATTCATGTTGCATATAACAAATTTCAAAGTAACGTGCATATGGTTCATATGGTATATGGAAAGGCATATAACATGGTCACAAAGCAAAGGTTCATGAACGATAATGAGACATGGTGGAAGGCCGAGAATGAACAAACGACGGAACGATGGGCATCCAAACATCATAGCATAAGGTATCATTACACAGTGGGCAAAGGAATACGGGATAGTGGAGCATACGGCGATAGGTGTAATAATGAACCATTGTAATGAACCCCATATGACAACCGGCCAGCACTTAACACGGTGGCATGGCAATCTATTTTCCCATTGGTTGAGACAATACACAGGGATCATGCGTACCAAGCCACGACTAGGCGTCCTCATGACACAGTCGGGCAACTGGTCAAGAGGACGGCCATGTAAGCCATGACTCTTCAACCACCAATGAATGCACATTGCGGTATAGCCGAAACGGTCATGAACACTAACCGAGCCATGAACAAGTTTAAACCATAACCCTGTGTCGTGTTCAACCGTGATCTTCATCACTGCATAAGCTCAGAAATGGTGTTTGAAGCTGCCACCCAGTGAAAAGAGAAGCGAATTGAGTCGGGGAAATTTAAAGAAGAGAGCTGTTCCGAAATTGATGTTTGCATAACGGATTTTCAGGGATTTATTGAGGTAAGGTGTTGGTTGTTTTAAAATCTCGGCACAGTGAATCGAAGTTGGACTCTCAGTTGTTTATGATAACGGTTGTTTGTCTTGCCACCAGTCAAATTGAAACGGTTAAACCGAGGTTTGGAGCGCCGATACCCCTCCAGGTGCTCGGTGATCAAAGGTAAGCCGCAAACGAAGCCTCAACTCGGTGATTTGCTGCATAAAAATTGGAATGAATCCTTAGTGGATCAGTATTCATTTAAATGTGATGGGTTTGCATGGTTAACACGTAGATTTTGGCAATAAATATGGAATTGTATGACTATGTCGTGTCAAACATAGCCCATAAACTAAGGAAATATACAATGCAGTGTTGTTGAATATGGAATGGCAGTGAACGTTAATAGGAGTGCTGTAGAATGCAAAATAGTTGCACACTGTACATTTGTATTGATATATAGAAGCGCTGTGTGTTGCCATATAGTTGTGCGCCGATTGAAAACAAGCAGTCAAGCACCACATGTATCCCTTGCTGCGCATTGATTCATATCAAACAGAGGATTGTTAATCAAAACAGAGGATTGTTATGTTGAATGTCCAACGCCATTTTGATGAAGGGAATGTATATCAAATTGTTTGAATATGTTTTTTTTTGAGTCGAGATTTTTTTAGATAGCCGAGAGCGGTGTTGCAAATCTTTCATGAGCCAAGGATTGTATTTTGCCAAAAAATATTTGTGATTTGTTTTTAAGGCCGTGAGCATGATTTCAAATGCAATTATGTCTATTCATTTTTAGAGGCTGAGCATAATGCTAAGATTGAATCGCCCTCGTGCTCATAGCTTTGATTTCACCTGAGTATAGTTGACACAAGGCCGAGGCCATGCGCATCATTTTTTGCACAGTACACAGTCAAATTTTTTAAAAAAATTGATGATATATTGGATTAGGCCGAGAGCATTTTTGTACATTTGTTGGTGAGGCCGAGAGCCAAATGTAGGTGCATTACACAGTTTTCTTTGTTAAAACATAAACAGGCATCAATGATTTGAATGTTGGCAAAAGAAAAGAGGATCAGGAGCATGTATAAACATCGTTTGTATGTATATTTTTGTTTTCAAGAACAGAGGGCAGCATATTAACAGGGTATACAGATATTTCTTGCATTGAACAGGGGTTAAAACAGTGCTGTTGCAGAGGGCAGAGTCAAACAGAGGTGAATTGAGTTGATTGAAAAGAGGAAGGTAAGGTTCTTTGCCTTCAAAAATTTCATTTTGAAATCGAACAAATAATTGCATCTTTCTTTCAAAATGAAATTAGTAACAGCAGAGGAATTTATTCATTGGTTTACAGAAGCAATGTCAAACAGAGTAGAGCCAAAATTCCAGATAGAGAGTTGGGGGAAGGAAACAATAGAAAAAATTTACCAAGCAGGGATGATCAGTTTCCTACAAAAATTTGATGGCCACTCTGAACAAATAACCAGAGAGTTTATAAACAATTTCAATCAAGACCAGACATGGGTGGGAGATGTCATTATTCCTGTAACCCAGGAATATCTTTCCCAAGCCTTAGATCTGCCCATGATAGGTGAGAAGTATTACAAAGGCCTGCACTTTAAAGAGAAAGCTTGGACTTTCTTTCTTGAGAAGAACCGAAAGGGGACATTTGACAGGACAAAAGGGATACCCAGGGAATGGTTTAATGAACCATGGGGTGAGTTGGTTTTGGTTATCCAAAAATTCTTGACCTGTGATAGGGGGTATAGCATGGCTCACTTGTATCATGTCAGACTTCTGCAGCATATAAAAGGGGAGGATAGGATAAACATGCCTTATTTCCTATATAGGAGCCTCTTGAGAATGATAGAAACAGTCAAACATGAACACAGGCCTAAAGCAGGACAGATATACCATCAAGGATTAATCAAAATCCTAGTTGAGTATCAGGTGAGATCACAGGGCATAGTGTGGCGAGAATTCATGTCTAGAAATCAATTCATTGAACAGGTTCATGAGGTACAGGACAAAACAGAGCAGGAAAACAGAGGAGTGATGAACTCACCCTTATATCCTAGAACAAGAGCCAAACAACAGAACAGCAGGGCCATGCAAGCAAATGAAACATCTGTTACATCTATTCCTAGGCAATTTAGGAGTAAGAGTCCTATTGACTTAGAGAAGGAAGTAGAAACATATTCCCCAAGACAGCAAGAAGAAAATTATTTTGCACAAGAGGCATTTGAGAAGGATTCTTCCTATACTGATGCAGCAGCAGCATCACTTATGAAAACAACACAGGATTTTGAGAGAGAACTTAACTTAGGAAGAATCAGAGATCTAACTGACCAATTGGAAATTAGCAAAATCTTAGAGAAGCAATTAAAGGAAGAAAATAAGGCAAATAAGAAAGATAATGCTAAATTGGTCAAAGAAAATGAGAAACTGAATGAAGAATTGGGGAGGCTAAAGAGGAAAAATGATCTACTCTCTAAGTAAGCATTTAAGTGGCTAAAGGAAAAGAACATGTGGCAGGAAAAATATGAAAAACAAAAGGTCAAAGCAGCTTTGTTTAGGGAGAGACATGATATAGGTTTGGATTGTTTGGCCAGGGCATCACAACAGGAGGTATCTACAGGTACAACATCTACTTCAGAAAGGCGAAGGTCAAAGAGGAAAAAGCAAGCATGGGGACATGCTTGATGATAAGCAAGGGAGAGATGTTGAGCCTTAGTTTTGGTCTTATTTTTGCTCAAAGAAACTTACTTATCCATCTATTTTTCATCCATTTTCCCTTCATTTATCCCATTTTGATGTATATTTGATATCCATTTAGGTATTTAATTTTAATTTTTCAATTTCTAAAGTTTTTATGAAAATTTGGTTTTTAGTGCAAAATTGACAGATTCAGAAATTCCCGTAATAGCTCTATGGTTGCAGGACACTTGGGCACGAATGGAATGCATGGATGTACAGCTTGGGAACTAGGACTAAGCCAGCAATGCTTAGTTCGAACTGAACAAGCTTTATTAGGCCCATTTGGTGCTAGTCAACCATGACTACTCATGCAGGAATCCCATAGAAATAGGGTTGTTTTGAGTTTTCATAGGAATGGTCATCTTTCTTGGGTTGGGGATAATAAATTTGACTTGGATAGGTGGATGAGAGTAGATGGGTTTGTTTGAGTGATTATAGATCAGTTTGTTCATGATACTTCTTATTTAAAGCCAAAACTTTGATGGCTTATGTATTGATTTTGTGATATACTTTTATGCTGAGACATCTTTTGGATTGAGAAGTAATTTGAAGACTTGTGTTATTATTATTTTGCTGTGCAATGCTATGGATTTGTGACTGATCTAAGCTTCTGATATCACCTCTCAAAGTGTGCAAGGCAAGGGTGGAGGGCCTCCACTCCAAGCTAAGTACACTTCCATGTTAAACTAGTTTTATTTCATTGTAATTTGGTTGATTGTAGCACTAGTTTTTCAAAGCTTTACTTCAGTTTGCTTTATGGTTTATGCATAGTGATTGATTTCATTTGTTAATAGCTTATTCATCACTTTATTGAGTTGGAAAAACAGGTGTTCAAGTTGGACATCCCTTCTGCTAAATGATGAATCAAAACTAGTTTCTTTTGTTTTCATGCAAGTAGTTTTATTTCCATTTAGATTTAGATATTGAGATGAATGGATTATAATGGAATATCTTATGTGTCTCTTAAGTTAAGAGCTTCTTTCATTTATAATTTATGCATCTTGAGCTTTTGGTTTCAATCTCTGATTCATTAAGTACTAATTGAGGTGAAGGTGGACTTCTTGAGGTCAAGAACCCTTTCAATGTTTTTCTCTTTTTGAGCTGATTGAATTAGAGTTATAAGATGTATTATCTTTAGCTTTTGAATAACTTATCTTTCAAGGTTTGGTTATATCTGATCTTCACATATAGTGAACTTGCCTCAAAGCATAAACAACCCGGATTGATAAGAAATAATTGTGTTAATTTAGGACTATAAATTAGCTCAACAGTGGATTGAAATACACCATGTAAGATTAATTTTACCATGATAAAACCACTTTCACGATGGGGAATAATTTAGTAAACCATTTTTCCTAAAGTATTTCTCATTAAAATTCAAAAACTTCATGGTAATAATTGAATAAATTATTGTTTATTTGATTTTCTCTAGAAATCATTATCAAACCATTATTTGATAATTATTTATTGATTAATTTTTACTTAATCGCCTTGGAATATTTAAATAAATCACTATTTATTTATTATTCCTTATTATTCCATATTTTCCTTGTGAGATAATTATGAAACCAGTATACGATAATAATTGTTCCTTTCTTAATTCTCACAAAGTGATTAATAATCATTTTTTATTTGTTAATTACTTCAACCACTTTCTAAATAAAGATATTTGACCATTTTGAATATCTTTTCTGTCTCCAAAAATTATAATAAAGTTTTCCCAATGGCTAGATTTTGATTTGGTTAATAATATTTTATTATTTTCTAATTACTAATTTAGCTCAATACTTTGTTATAAATAGAGGGTTTTTCCATTCGTTCTTCACCTTGATCATTCTAATCGTCACTACTATTGTCTTATCACATTTGAGCTCCCACTTGAATTCAAGTTATTTTTGGTTGTTTTTTTCCCATTGCAAGTTGAGAGAGAGAAATAAATTACTAAAGCACAAGGACATAAAAAAGACCCATCCCATGGAGGGGGATCTATAGACCCAAGTTTATAAATTCTCCTCATCAGGTGTTTCATTTACATTAATAAAATTTGCTTATTTATATGATCCATTGGGTTGCTATACTTTCATTTTTGTTGTGATATGTTTCTGGTTGCATATGATCTTTTGCTGCAATGTTTTTCTTCTTTTTTCATTGCATATCTGAAGCATAAATAACCATATTTTGTTGTAGGGTCACTTGTCACTAGTGACTTAAGTGAAGCATTTTTGGTACACTTGCTAAGAATTTCATACTAACAAATAGAAACTCCACTGGGGACATTAACACTTTAGTCGTCAACAAATGATGACTCGATTGGTGTAGTAATTGAGAACCTTGGCGATTGTTGTTTCAACTATCTTCAGTGTTTTTCCAACTATGTTTAGCCATCTCAATTTCTATTTTTAGATCTCTTTTTTTGGAAAATTTTATGTTTCTGTTGGGGTTCCACATGTTTCTGCAGGTCACAGGTACCAACTGAATAGGAGACGACACAATTTGGGTCTGATCTACCTAGCGGGAGAAGTGGGAACAAAGCACACTTTTTGGCCCTTTTCTTGCACCCAGAGTGCACTTTTCAGCCCAAAAATTGCACCCAACACACTTTTCAGGTCAATTTCTGCACTCTGCGATCTTTCAGAAAATTGTGTAGATTTTTCCAGTTGTGCCGAGCTTGCTGCATGTGTCCCAGGAAGGGTTTATGTTATTCCATGATTCACCCTTAGGCCTAGATCCACTTAGTAGTTTTTCATTGATGAAGGAAAAATCCCCCTAGGGTTTAGAGTTCGCCTCCATCATTTAGGACGAGAATTGTTGAGTTGAGGAGTTTGGTGTGCAACATTTTCAGCCATTATTTTTAGGGTTTTTCCCACTGTTTTGCAACAATTTTTTGAAAAAGTTTCTACAATAATTTATTCCCTTTAGAGTCTTGTGTTGTCTTTCCCCTCAGTATCCCATCTTTTATCCTTGTTTTTGGAGCTTCTTTCCTATCCTTTTCTAGCATTTTCACCACTTAGATTGTTCACTGGTTTTTTGCCCCATTTTCAGCATATTGTTGCCTCTAGATCCCAGTCCCTTAGGCATTAGATATTTTGGCCATTGTATGTGTCCCTGAGATGATTGTTTTCCTTCTTTTCTCTTGCTTATTAATTTCCTTCTTGGGTGGGTGGTTGTGTGCATCAATTTACTATTTATTTACTATTCATTTTCAGTATTATTTATAGTTCTTTTATTTTCAACAACATTGGCATCATAAAAACATGCTCAATTAACTCATCCACTTGAAACATTTGTCACACACACACACACTAAGAGAAAGAGAGCTTGGTTAAAACCTCTAATCCAAGACCTGAAACACTACACCGTAATAATTCAACTCACATTGATTATTCCCACTTGGGCACTAGGGCGAAAACAATCTTTGTAGTTAAGTGTAGGATCAGTGAGATAGGCTTCCAATAACACCCATTAATCTCTTACATTAATACATAGAAATCTGACATATTAGGGAGCTTAAAATCCTTCACCATCCCACGGTCCAAAGAAGAGTACATCAAAAAGTCGGTTCAGATGGGATTAGGCTAGATCATGGTGTAGGCGGTTCTCCTTGGGGCTACCCAAAAGATGGTAAAGAATTCTATGTTGTGGTTGATCACGAAGAAACTCAAGACCTGACCACCCCCGTGGGACGAAGGTAGCCTTAGTGGCCAGTATTAGGAAAATACCCTATAGGACTAGCTGTGGGCAAGTAGTTGGTCCTCTAGCCCACCTTTCTGTAGACATCTCTGCTTTCTTAGATCTGATTCTGTCAAGTAAGAAGTCTCTTAGAAGGCCATCTGAAATATTAGATATAGGAATTGCTTGAGGATTTAGATCACCTTTAGAATAGAGGCCATTTTTTCTTTGATAGGACGTGTTTGCTTGAATTAGAGTAACATATCATTATAATTGGTTTAGACTTGGCACCATTGCACTAGGTGTTTTCTTGTTGTTTCTTACTCTTTTATCGTATCATCACCCTTTAGCCTATTAAGTCATCTTTGTCTTAACACCATTGCGCCCCTTAGGCGTTTGTCATGAAGACTTTGTGGCCTTCGACCCTAGTTTCCTTTAGGACATCTCACTCCCTCTTGTCGAGTTCAAACCCGTCCTCCTATTCCTCTATTGAGTCCCCATACTAACTCAAGTTCTTATGCTTCTTCTAGTTCTTCCTTTGATTTCGCATGTTCCCAACCCCATACCACCACCATGTCAGACACCAATGTGGGTAGTGGAAACCCAGGTGGCAACTAAGGTAACCCCACCGCCAGAACCTCTACCGGTATGGCCACTAACCCTCCCTTACTTCCTTATATGGCTTGTTAATTGAGCCTTCCTTATTTCATCTAGCTTATCAATGATCCTCTTCTCCATAACCAAAATTATACTCCTATTCCTACCAAGCTTCCTTCTGACATACCCAAGTTTTAAGGTAATCCTAGAGAAGACCCCACAAATCATGTTCACTTTTTTCACATGTGGTGTTCATCAAATTCCATTACCAAAGAGTCCATTCGTCTTCGTATTTTCCAACACACCCTAACTAGAGTTGTTGCCAAATGATATGTGGACCAACTGCATGCATCCCATTCCACCTTTGTGACTCTCAGAAAATATTTTCTTTCCTATTTCTAGTTACCTCTCTGATAGTACACATGTACTGAACTCTTGACCTCTTTTCATCAAACTTCTGCCACTCGCCTTTTTGACCATGTACAAAAATGGCTTGAAAGGAGGAGCATGTGTAGAGCCCCTGAGTTTGAAGACTTTATATACATGGATTGGTTTCTAAGAACTCTTTTGGCCCCCATAGGTAAATAAGTTGCCTCTCACTTCCCTCATGCTGAGGAAGAATCTCTCCATATAGCCTTAAAACATGATATGATATATGCCTATTTAGGTTATGTTTATACTTTCCTCCTCGTTATGACTCGACCTGGTGCTACTAATGCACCGGGGGAATATCATGCCATTGATGGTATCATTGGACCTCTTTCACACCCTCAACCATCGCCATATCCTCAACCTCCTATGAGTTATGGTCAACCCTAGGGGGGGAACTAGTTCTGCTTACACCTATTCCCCTCCTAATCCTTCACATGTCAACTCTTACAATGGCACAGGCACATCATATGCATATCCCCATCCACATCAATCGATGCCAGGACCAGATGTTGCTCAACCTAGTTATCTAAATGTTGTTGCAAATTCTTGCTATCCTTATGCATTGCCTAGCACTCTACCCCCACTGACACCAACGCCTCAACTTCCCATGCGTCCACCTCCTTCGCCCCAAAAACAACCACCTCCATAGAATCAAGTGTATGCTTAGCAGAGTACTACCAATACCCCTAACCCCAAGAGAAAGAACAAGGGGTAAGGTACTCAGAACTAACAACCTTAAGGTAACCAAGGTAATCAAGGTTGATAACATAATGCCCCTAAGGGTGACCAGCCTAATTCTACAACACAACAATAGGGAAAATAGCCCAAGCAGAATAATTCTTTTAGAACCAATAAACCTTGTGCCTGTTGCGAAATTTTTGGCCATTATACTCATGAATGTCCCCTTTTGCCTCAGATGCGCCAGACATGGGAAGCTCAAGCAGATGCCTCTTGAGGACCTCAGCCCATAGCTCCACCTCCTCCCCCTCATGCTTCATCCCAACTAGCTGTGCTTACAAATCCTTTTTCCCATCAAGGATGTGTGGCTTCCCAACCCACACAAAGTAATGCAATCCCCCAACCTTCACAATATAACGAGAATAATTACTAGATCCTCATGATGAATTCTGAAGAAGTTAACACTAAATAAGTCAACCTCCAGACTTGCTCTCACCAATATGACGAACCTCCTGCTAAGTCAACAAATGATTCCCAACCCAAAGTTTCCACCGATCCTTTGTCATCACCAAATGGTTCCTTACAAATCCCTCCACCTAAGGTTGAGATTATCCCCAAGATCCCCAAAGGTCCATTATGTCAAAACACTGCTTCTTCGAAAGCTACCCGTATCTATAGCATAGTAGATGACTTGGTACGTTCTCCCACTACCATGTTACCACTAGAAGTCCTACAGACGTGGCTATCCCAACAGAAAGATCTACTATCTTCTTTGGGTGTTCTAGATCCCTCTAACGATCGTATGATTGTATTTGATGTTGATAAAGTAGAACATCCACCCCTTCCTTCATCTGTTTCCTTTCAAATACCAATCTCCATAAAAAACGCCACTGTCCAAAGGTGAATAATAGATGAAGGAACCTCAACCTATGTGATGGTCGCCAGTGTTTGGAAGAAAATTAGTTCCCCTAGCCTGTCACCATCCAATATTAGTCTTTGTTCTTGGGACGATCACCCCTTGTAGCCCCTCAGTTTATATCACAACTACCCCATCATTGTTGTTGGAAAGAAATTATTGATTGATATTGTAGTCATTGATGCCCCATTATAACATAACATCTTGTTGGGTCATAGTTACACCTATGCCATGTCTGTTGTTGCATCCATTGTCTTTCGCAAGATGTGCTTTCCTAAAAATGGAAAGATCGCCACTATCAATCAAATGACTTACTATGACCCTTAGTCTTAGAAATATCCTTAGACCATTATCTCATCAATGACAGGAAATAATACCACCCCTTCCTTTACTGATGTCTACCTGAGAATATATAAACATTCCACACTGCTTGGGGATTATTATGGCCCAAAACCTACTCCTTTTGATCCCAACTCTTCTAGTGTTTGCATGCTTCAAGCATCATGGGTTGCGGGCAAGCAGTCTGGTATGCCTTCTTAGCAACCGGCTACTCCGCAACCGCCTGCTCAAGACTCAACCCATCCTCCAGGTACAATTCCTCCAGGGAATTTACCTTGACAATTGGTATCTCCCCCGATCATTTCCAACCAAGAACCGTTCCTCCAAGACTCAACCACCCAAGAGAAGTTCCCCCAGGTCATTACCCCCCTAGTCAAATATCTTTCTTATTCTCACCACCAGGAATATTTTCTACCCATGTTATGGCTACGTTAAGTCTACCTAACATCACTTTGAGGATCCTAGTATGGTACATTTATCCTCTCACAAACACTACCCCCAACCAACTCCAACCTTACACATATTTGACTTCAGTTCAACCCATTATTCCGCCCCCTTCCTTCGCTTAAGTTCCACAACAACCTCAACATGAAGCCACTCCTATTGCAAAAGCATCTGGTGAGGGGGGAAAAACCCATAAAAAGGGAAATAAAAACAATGCACCCCAAGCACCTCACCCTCCTCCTAAACCCCCAAATCCCTCTCCTCCATGCACTTGGTGTGATGTTGTTGGGCATGCCACCAAAAATTGTCCTGAGCTCCCTCATATTAAGAATTTAGTCTCTGATACCTTCCCTAACGCTAATATTCCTAAGGTCCATGTCACCTTACTTGAGTCCACCAAGAAGAACAAAAACTTATGCACAAATCACCCTTGTGCTTTGTGTGATAACTATGGACATTATTCCATCACTATCCCCATCTCAAATATTTTTGTGACACACTTCTAGTCCTTCATGAGTTAGATTCTGCTCGTAGTGATTCCACTTCCCCTCTACTTACGGGTCCTAGACCTAATGCATCACTAGGACAAGAGGTCTCTCAACCACCCCTTGCGATCCATCCTCCTAATGTCGATATGATGGATAGTTCCACCCCCATTATTTACCTATCATCATCCATGGGATCAAAATATTTAGACCCTTTAGGAGTTTCCTATTGTGCTTCTTTCAAACCTACTTTAGAAGACACTTCGGTCTCAATATTGGTAGATGTCACATCTACTAGTCATCAATCTCCCACTGCAGACGTTGTGTATATGAACCATGTCTCCCACGATGATGATTGGTTCCATCACCCCTTGATTCGAACCCATGAATTCAAACCACATCCACCTTGTGGCTGTTGCATTACCGCATAATTTTTGGCTATGGAAGCAGCCATTTTTTAGATTCTAGGAAAAGAAATTCTCCCCAACCCTCTTAGTGCACCTGGTAGTGTCGAATCTAGTACCATTATTCTTCCCCATTTAGAAGAACCTCTAGAGTCTCATATCACTCCAGATCACTATGGGGATAATCCAATTAATCATTCCTACATTTTACATCAACAATATCGTCCCTTAGACATTATTTTTGGTCAACCACAATGTCGTTTGGGTGAGTATTAGTTCATTATATTCAAAGCCACTCTTTGGTATGGTGACACCATGTATGTGAACCCATAAATTCAGTCAATTTGACTCATATATGTAGTACCACATGAGATAAACAATCCACCATTGTCTTTCTCCCACTGCACCTATCTATTCTTCCCATAACAAGACAAATATAAACAACAAATGGCAAACCACATCATAAAGATGTGTTTAGAGTCCACTATCCTAAATACATCCATCATGTCCATATCATGATATAACCATATATATAAAATTGGGGGGCACCCATGCCCCTACATCTCCTCGTCATCCTATGGAGGATCTCATGCCTATGGGACTTGATGCTTGAATCCCTTATTCGAGCACTTGGAACACAATGGCGCTCCACAAAATCACCAAGCTAGGGGCATCATTCCCACCTTTTCATACTCATTAAGTCCCCTCCATCATCATATGCTCGGGGGAAAAATCTCATGCTTGGGGGCATGAAGGCCACATGTGGCCACCTTCTCACTTGATTAACATAAGTCTCATCCTATAACTTAATGATCTAGGTATGGCCAATTATCCTTCGATTCCTTGGATAATTTGTCGTACCAACCTCTCTTACGATCCATACACACATAACATATCATAGATGCTTTATACCATATATTCAAATATTCTACTTTATGTGATCCCACACTTACCACCCGGTCCTCATGTTTGACTTGGTGGGTGGGGATGATCCTAGACCTTTTCTAGTAGTTCATTCCCTCATTTTTTCTTCCCTTAATTCTTCACCAGGAATCATCCTTCCAAGAAGCATTAAGGCTATTTTTTAGACAAGTAAGGCCACCTTACTGAAAGTTTCATATCCAAAATCCATCGGTCGATTTGTCTGTTATGAGTTCACCAAGATTTAGGGCCTTCTACTCATATCCAAATTCTCCAATAGCTCAATGTGCAAATGAATTGGATTTGGGGGAAAAATACCTTTGATAAGAAAAACCCTTGCTTCTCCATCAACCATTGTGACCAAAATGTATCTTGGTTTGACGAACCATCACCAAGCATTGGAAAACTCTCACCGAGCTCTATAATGGGTCTCTCTTTGTTTTTGGTATTTTGAAACTTCACTAGGAAGCTATTTTTTTCCATGAGGTCTCACTTTACCACCCATCAAAATCGAATCTCTTCATATGAGTCACATGTACTCTGATACCACTTTTCCTTTGCACTTGTTGACTTATGTGTTGAGTTTCGTCATGAGTAACCATTATTTACTCATGTTTTTATGGTCCCCTTTGGGCCTCTCCCATGTGGCAACATTATCGAGTCACCCTTATTCACAACATTCAAGATGAATCACCCTTGCATCCATGGAGTATGTTCATAGTCCCATCGAATCCTATTACAATATATCATACACCTTTGCATCACATGCATCCCATGTTGATCATATTTGGCCTCCAACTATACTGATTTGTCTTTGAAAAGCCTTTGTCTAAGTAATTGACCATCCCCTCTATAATTGAGTCAGTTGCTACCAGGTCAACCATGCATATTATGCTCTGACAAGGGAAATCATCAGTCCACCACTCATCTTGTATCCTTCCATATTCATCCTTAGTGTCAGTCTATTAATCAAATTACTATGATCCTCACGCCTTTGTTGAGGAATCGTCATTGCCTCAACTCTCGCAGGCCCTCTTCTATCAACTTCACCACATTTATTCCAGGAGAGTGGTTTAGAGGGAGATGTACCTTGGTTCTAGCTTTCATCATTGTGTGGTGCCTCAGATCAAGCAAAGGAAATCATCATTTCCCTTTGACTTGGTTGTTTCTCGCATGCTCATCTCCATCTCATTATCGCACGATCGAGAATCATACATTTGATGGTCCAGTGATCCTGTATATTGTACCAACATTTCCTGGGCATTTGTGAGATGTTCTAGACCTCATGAGGGGGTGGCCCTTCAGGTAGCCCCCCACATGCCCGGATGACAACAAATTATGATCCAACCTTAGATGTAGTTTCGTAGATTTGACTGGCTCAGTTCCCACTGCTTGCATCACCCACAACATGCATGTATCCTTCAGATGATCCATTCAGATCTTCAGAGCCCTTTCCCATATGTTAGGCTTATTTGGTTGTGATCCACCCTCACCATGTCAACTTGAGGGGCATTATGTCTCATGTATCCATATCAACAAATGTTAGTGTATTTAGTCCCAACCTCTGTTTTCCAGAAACATTATGTATATGGGACTCATTGTATCATTATATCACTTTGTGGCCCGTTGATGCCAGCATATCATGCATTACGTATCATATACTTTGTTTCTCAAACCCAAATTGTTGGGCACACCATTATTATTTATACCCAATTATCTCGGTAGGTATGGGTATGCCTCCCTCATCTCATTTGAGATTGTGTACTCCAAAATAAAATGAGACTTATATCAATTTACTAGGTCTCGCCCCTCTAGTTCCAGTCCTTTCTTGCATTGCTTCAACTTGTGTGTGTGTGTGTGTGTGTGTGTCTCTCTCTCTCTCTCTCTTTCTTTATGACTCCCCTTCGATGTCTCGTGAATTGCAACCTATAACGTATTTCAACCATACGATTTTCACCCGACACTCTTACGTTGGGGGGGAATCTGTTATCATTCAAAAAATGATCACCTAGCCATTTCTTACTAGATGAATCGAAATACACCACGTAGGATTAATTTTACCATGGTAAAGCCACTTTTAGCATGGGGAATAATTTAGTAAACCATTTTTCCTAAATCATTTCTCATTAAAATTAAAATACCCGATGAGAATAATTGATTAAATCATTATGTATTTACTTATATCTAGAAATAATTATTTCTTAATTAATTTTGACTTAATCACCATGGAATATTTAAATAAATCACTATTTATTTATTATTCCTTATTTATTCCATATTTTCCTTATGAGATAATAAAGTGATTATTAAATCATTTTTTATTTGTTAATTACTTCAACCAATTTCTAATTAAATATATTTGACCATTTTGAATATCTTTTTCCTCTCCAAAAAAAATAATTAAGTATTCTCAACTACTAGATTTTGGTTTGGTTAATAATATTTTATTACTTTTTAATTCCTAATTTATCTCAATAATTTGTTATACATAGAAGGTTTTTCCATTCATTCTTCACCTTGGTCATTCTCATTGTCACCACTATCATCTTATCACATTTGAGCTCCCAATTGAGTTCCAACGATTTTTGGTTGTTTTTTGCCCATTGCAAGTTGAGAGAGAGAAACAGATCATTGAAGCACAAGGGCATTAAAAGGACCCATCCCACGAAGGGGTATCTATAGACCCAAGTTTATAATATCTCCTCACTAGGTGTTTCATTTACATTAATAAAATTTTCTTATTTATATGATCCATTGGGCTACTACACTTTCATTTTTGCTGTTATATCTTTCTAGTTGCATATGATCTTTTGCTACAGGGTTTTTCTTCTTTTTTCATTGCAGATATGAAGCATAAAAAACTATATTTTTTTGTTAAATACAGTTGTCATGAGTGACTTAAGTGAAGCATTTTTGGTACACTTGCTAAGAATTTTCATACTACCAGAATTGGTGACATACTAGGTTTCTTAGTCCACTTCCAATCTGATAGAGGGGATCATGAGGCAACATCATATCAGACACATAAAACTACCTCATACCACCCTCAAGCAAATGGGAAAGTGTATCTAACTAATAAAGCACTGAAAATAAATCTAACTAAGGTAGTTAACAACAACAAGAAAGATTGGGTAGAAAGGCTTATTGAGGCCACTTGGGCATACAACACTACTTGGAAGACCTTTAGTGGGTTCACCCCATTTGATTTGGTATATGGAAATAAGGTACTACTATCCATTTAGTTTGAGTACATGGACATAACAAAATTTCAAGGCGAGAGACTACAACAACTAAATGCACTTGACGGATTCAAATTGTAGGCTCTAAAGCACCCTGAAGTAGTTCAACTACAAAGGAAATTCTAGTGCGATAAGCACATTAAGTCTAGAACCTTCCAAGTGGGTGGACCCCCTTATATCTTTCTAGATTAAAATATTTCAAAGGAAAACTCATGATTGAATGTTTGGTACCTTATCTAGTGGAAAAATGCCATGATATGACTTAGTTAGATCAAGACAATTGATGAAGAATAGATCCCACTTCTAGTAAATGGATACAGATTGAAGTTCTACATGAATATCCTCTCAAGGGTTGAGTTTTCTAATTCAATAATCAAATTGAAGTGATCAAAATCAGTAGATCTCCCAATCCATTCAACCTCTAATAAAAAATAGAGCAAGAAGAAAAAAAAGAAATGAAAAACCCCAAGTGAAAACCTCCCTTGATGCACCTGAGACATGCTCATGGGATGAAAACCTCCTTGAGGTATTCAGTGATCTTGAAGAAAAGAAAAAAAACATCCCTAGGTGAAAACCTCCCTTGAGGCACTTGAGGCAGACACACTAAGGCTAAAAACCTCAATGAGGTAGCCAATGGGCCTGAAAATAATAAAAAAATAAGAAAAAGAAAAAAAAATCTCTCCAATTTATCCATTTTGATAGATGTGTAGGAACACCAAAGAACCAATAACAAAAAATATATACCAAAATGTAGTTATCAACATGCTCACCTTCAAAGAAATAAGGAAGCTTCTCACATCCTTATAATTCATTCCCACACCATTTGTCAACTTTATCCATCATTACTAGGTATTTCCCATTTGTTTTTTCTACTATCCCGAGTTTCTACAGGAATATCCGATATTGCTATAGGATACTACACAATGAATAGAAAAAAAGTAGAGATGAAGTTTTCTTCACTTGCGAGAAAAAGGAAGGTACCTAGGGGTCACTAACATCCATACATTCCATCAACACTTTCCACCTTCCATTTTCCTCTTCAATGTTTCATTGCTTATTCACAATAGTCCAACATTTACACTCTTTCCCATCAGTCACAAGTGGAAAATATCTCTCGATCGCCACCAAAAATGTCCTCCTCAATCATGAAAATTTTATGAAGGCTCTAAAAATAAAAAATCATGAGTCTGAGGAGCTTCTATGGCTGCTTAGGAAAACACATACTCCTGCAGCAATCTTCAGAAACCCTACAAGCCCGTCTCCATTTTGTGTAAAAAGAGCCATAAATTCCACCATATCCATAGGATAAGAAAATTAGGCCTGAGCAGCTACATGACCTCCTGCAATATGCTACAAGATCTTCAACCACCTATAGTAGAAACACTTCATTATGAGACACGTCATTCATGGAATCTTCCTTTCCATTTTTGCCATCTTCTCTTTCCACTTTCTTCAATTTCTGTGGAAGCATGGTTGGATTCAAAGTCCAACACTTTTCAGCAAGATGTCCTTGCTTATGGAAGTAAGTGCAACACATGTGCATCCTCTTGACAACATGATTTGCCTTGTCCAATGGACCTTTGGCTGCTTGCTTCTTTTCCTTCAAAAGTTTCCTGTATGTGGCCATTCTCTTCCAACATCTAGAAACAATATGGTTATCCAAACCATAAAAGGAACAAGCAATTCTTTTCGCATATCTATATGGAAATTTACCATGCTTTGCAAAATCAAAAGGAAAATGTTTACCATGCTTTGATACCACCTGATCCGAAAATGGGGCTCTTAGGCTTCTTGTCTAACTTACAAGAACCTCTCCCACTCCCAAAGCATTAAATATTCCCAAGTCTTATTGATTAACCAATGTAGAATTAAAAATGCTTGAAAAGTGTATGATTGTATTGATCTTTAACTGTTCATGTGCTGTAATTACTATTGCTTATGTTGATATTTTAAATACAAAGAACAATAAATAATGTAGCAAGTAAAGCATACACATAACAACAATTTAATTTGGAGTTCACCCAAGACTCTTGGGCTACGTCTCCGTGAGCTCTAGTCAACTCAACTAGGCTCTCTGGGATTACGATAGTAGTTCTTTTACAAGTATTTGAATCAAATCCATTGGTTTACACAGAACATGATGGGCTTACTTTACCATCTCATCCCTCGCTCTTAAGCTCTCGGTTTTTTGGCTCTGGCTCTGGCTCTAGATCTAGCTCTCGGCTCTGGCTCTGGCTCTTTAGCTCTGGCTATGGCTCGTGGCTCTTTGCTTTGGCTTCTCCGAGCTCTTTCTCTTGGCCTCTGCGTGCCTTTGTGAGTCGCTCGACTTCCAAGCAACTCCAGCAACCTTCAGAAATAATACACTGCTGTCAATTGAGTTCTTTGGCTTTTCACTTGACCTCCGAGTGACTCCAAAGACTCTCTGCGCACTCAACTCTTGCTTGCTTTCGCTGAGCCTGCTCTCTCTGCCCATCAATTGAGCTCTCTGGCTTCTTTGAGGCAGTCTTCCGGCTCTGCGGCTTCCACAACCGTTTTCTCTGCGCATAATCATTCTCTACAACCCTCTGTCTTCCAGCCATAGTCTGCTCAAATCCCTTCTCTGAGCATTAGCAATCTTTGCTAAACACCCTCGAGGATGGATGCCACCTATTCTGTAATGGAAGGGGCAATTGGTGCTTGAAATCCCCAAACTTTGGCATTCTCGGCCTACACAGGGAAATATACTGAACACGGGAAAAATCCGTAGAGAACACTGTTCCCCAAACTTCAAATCTTCATAACTACACTTTATAAAACCATCGGGTATGCCTGCAATCGCTATCGCAAGTTGCTTCGGCCTTGTTCCTTTGTATTTTAAAAATACGTTAAACTGTGCAAATATCACAAAAAAAATGGCTTATGACGGATTTCAAATATTATGTGTTTTCATTTCGGAACCCTTTCGGGTCTGGTTTCATCGGGTTGGGCACTTTTCCTTCGTATTTCGTTTATCCAACAAAAAACGAAAATACAAAGAAAATTGTCATTTGACGGATTTCAAAATGTATTAAATTCGATTCATATTGTCGTCTGGTCCGGCCATCGCTATCGCATATATAACATATAACCTATAACCGCCCCTCTATAATGTGCTGATGCGATATTGCGATGTAGCAAGTTGCAATCGTAGATTGCACAAGCTCGAGGCCTTCCCATATAGTATGGTTTATGCCAACGCCGATTGCGATCCGCCGATATTGGCGATCGCGGTATCGCATCAGCCCAGTCCCATCGCACATTATGCCTCCGATTGCCTCCACCTGTCACCGCCGATGCGATATGCCAATTGGATCTAGACCATTGATAGGCCAGATTTGATGGCTCCTATTCATGGTTCCTTTGATCTCCAATAGGCACGATTTTTGCTGTTTTCTCTATGGTTTTGCCTCTTTCCTAAAGAACAAAAAGGGAACTTATTTTTATGATAACTCCTCCATTTGAAGTCTGTTTTCATCCATTCAAGTTGCATTGGATTCAGAATGAGGAGATCTCTGTAATGAGACTATTTCCAAGAGTAGCCTGTGATTTTCATTTCCTCTATTTTACAAAGGATTTGTGCCATTTGACACTTTTTACCTCTTATATGAAGCCTTTTAGACTTAGAGGTTTATCCAGGATCCATTTTTGGATCACGCCTTCCCACTAAAAGAACTTTTGGTCTCCAAAAGACTGATATACTGATTTGAACAGTAAAGGAGAGTGACTCACCCTCTTTGTTTCAGCCTCCCTACACTTGCATTGCATAGTGCCTTTGAACCAAAGTCTCTGACCACTTTCCTTTCCGGATGTGCTAGTCCCCTTGGGAAGAACTGTTTTCCTCCTTGCCTTCCTGCAGAACTTCTACTGAAATGGTCATAGAAGGTAGTTTGAACTTCTCTGCCTTGATCACTGATCCAAGGTGGCTCAAACAAATATGAAGTTACTTGCTCCACAAAATTTTCATTTGTACTTGTTTGACACGCTGCCAACAACAATTGTTAACAACAACAGAAATACAGACAACAACTGGATGGACTAAATTCCTGCTTCAACAAAGAAACATATTTCACATCTTGTGAACACCTCCATGTCTTACATTTGCATACAAATGATGGACTAGGTAACAAGCCCACAAAACATGCCTTTAAACAAATGACCCTTCAATTCAAGCATGTAGAAAAATCCCATTAGGAATCTTTTTCAAAAGATGAAACACTTCATCATTATCTCCATTTGGAGACCAAGTTAACTTCTTCAAAGTCAACTTGGAATCACATGCATGTCAAAGCAGTCAACCCTGCAAGTTAATTACACATACATGTTCAAAAACAAGGAAATCATCAACATCCCTGTGTTCATGCGTCTCATGCTCATGCATGCATTTCATCCTTCAAATTTCACTTAAGCACACTGTACTTTCGAAGCTGAAATGAAATATAATGTAGATGCATCAATAGACATGCAATCTTACTTGGATAAGAATTCTAACTTTTCCTTACCAATCCCTTCCAAAGGTACTACCTTTGTATGCACATCAACATCATCATGTGAATCATTCTGAGACACATCATTCATGGAATCTTCCTTTCCATTATGCCATCTTCTCTTTCCACTTTCTTCAATTTCTGTGGAAGCATGGTTGAATTCAGAGTCCAACACTTTTCAACAAGATGTCCTTGCTTATCGCAGTAAGTGCAACACATGTGCATCCTATTGACAACGTGATTTGCCTTGTCCAATGGACCTTTGGCTGCTTGCTTCTTTTCCTTCAAAAGTCTCTTGTATGTGGCCATTCTCTTCCAACATCTAGAAACAGTATGGTTATCCAAACCACAAAAGGAACAATAAATTCTTTTCCTTTTGATTCTGCAAGGCTTTGCAGAATCAAAAGGAAAATGTTTAGAACCAGATTTATACCTTTCTCTTTCACCTTTATTGCCTTCATGAGGAGGTGAAGCAAATGAAGAAGTGGCTCCCTTTGGAACACCGTCAATCTCTTCAATGCTGTTGGAGTCTCCCCAACTCTCTAGTTCAAATGTGTGCTTCTGAACACCTGCATCCTGCAAATGATGTTTCAAGCTATTGCATTCCTCCTGAATACAATCTTCACACTCTGCATTGCAACCAAGCATACAATCAACCTCTGACTGTTTACACACCTTTTAGACAACAATCTTTGCTCTGTCCATCAAGCATCATGATACGACTTGCTCTGGTATAACCAACTTTGATAACACCTTCTTTGAAGGTGAGGTTAATCAAACCTCAGGCTCTGATACCACCTGATCTGAAAATGGGGCACTTAGGCTTCTTGTCTAACTTACAAGAACCTCTCCCACTTCCGAAGCTTTAATTTTTCCCAAGTCTTTTGATTAACCAATTGTGGAATTAAAAAGTGTGCTTGAAATAGGTGTATGCTTGTGTTTATTTTTTACTGTTAAGTGCTATAATTACTATTACTTATGCTGATATCTTAAATACAAAGAAAAATAAATAATGCAACAAGTAAGACACACACATAACAACAATTTAATTAGTATTTCACCCACAAATTTTGGGCTATGTCTTCGTGAGCTCTAGTTAATTCGACTAGGCTCTTTGGGATTATGGCATAAGTCCTTTTACAATTCTTTGACTCAACTCCATTGGTTTACATAGAACACGATGGGCTTACTTTACCATCTCATCCCTGGCTCTGAAGCTCTCAGTTTTCTGGCTCTGGCTTTGGCTCTGGCTCCTGGCTCTGGCTCTGGCTCCTGGCTCTGGCTCTGGCTCTCAGCTTTGACTCTGGCTCTGGCTCTTTGGCTCTGGCTCCAGTTCTGGCTCTCGGCTCTCACTCTAGCTCTCACTCTCACTCTTTGTCTCTGGCTGTGGCTCGTGGCTCTCTACTCTGGCATCCCTGAGCTCTTTCTCTCAGCCTCTGCGTGCCTCTGTGAGTCGCTCAACCTCCAAGCAACTCCAACAACCTTCAACAACAATACGCTGCTGTCAATTGAACTCTCTGGATTTTCACTCGACCTCCAATAGGTGCGAATTTTTCTGTTTTCTCTATGGTTTTGCCTCTTTCCCAAAGAACAAAAATGGAACTTCTTTTTAAGATAACTCCTTCATCTGAAGTCCGTTTTCACCGATTCAAGTTTCGTTGGATTCAAAATGAGGAGATCTCTGCAATGAGACTATTTTCGAAAGTAGCCTGTGATTTTCATTCTCCTCTGATTTACAAAGGATTTGTGCCATTTGGCACCTTTTACCTCTTATATGAAGTCTTTTAGACTTAGAGGTTTATCCAGGATCCTTTTTTGTATTAACCATGTACAGCAACAACACTTTAGTGGCTTGTATCAGATTCATTTGAAGCAAAAATAGCAACATCGAAAACATTCCAGAAGATCTCCAATAGTAGTAGGAACAACATCAAAATATCTTGTAGATAAAAAAAGGAAAAAACAACATCTAAGTCTTCAGAAAAATCCTCAAAGGAAGTCTTAGCATGTGCACCAACAACACCCATGACACTTACAAGAAACACTAATGGTAAGGCATAGGTATGCATCTCTCAAAACCTCACCCTTTGAGCCTATTTTAGCTTGAGGAAACATTAAAAGTTTAATAGGGAAAGGTTTTATAGCCATACTTAGTAGAAGAGTAGCCTCAACCATATCTAACAGTGAACTTAAATTTTCTACAAAGGACACCCACACATGTGGGAGAAGAATGAGATAAAAAAGGAAAATACTAGAGAAGGTGGGACAACACTTCTCACTCATTATGAAACATGGAGCATGACATGGTAGGTGGGGGCCAACTCACCATTGTGTGCTGAGCCCATCATCTCAACAAATTACCACCTATGTTGGGGCCCTCCGAGCCTATTTTGTATAAAGATCTATTTGAAAACTCCAATGAGGCCCCACCATTGCTACAAGAGATCAATCCAACTAAAATATTTCCAAGACAACCCACTACAAGAACCTACAGGAATATGCAGGTGTTATATATACTAGACTGATAGAGTGCTATAGGAATGCCAATTTCTCCTAGAAAAACCATCAAGCCTCAAGAAATAAAGGAAATATTCAAAGGAAACGTAAGTAAAGATCTCTCCTCACTAACATTTCTCATAAGTATTTAAAAAATGCCTAAATTATAAAAACAAAAACACTCTACATTTTATAGTTTGAACTCCAGTGAAGAAACTAGTTGAATGAGTTGAGTATTTACTAAAGGATATGGTGTGTCAAATAAGGAAGGGTTGCATGTTGTAATTTTTCCTTTCCTCAACCTTGAAAAAAACTACCAACTTTTCTCTACTACAACATTCCCCATTGTACAAGAAATAGGCTAGGCTCCTGTAGCAACAAAAGAAAATTCTATTTCCCCATTCTGTTAGAATTATATTAAGCCATGGGGGTGGATTTAATAGGAGAGAGTCAACATACACCTCAAGGATCCATCAAAATCCTAAGGTTAGAAACATTTTTGAAAATCACCATTAGCTAGGGTTTTTTGAGAAGTTGAGAGGCTTTGATGATGAAATTGCTCTAGAATTTGCCTCAAATATCCAACAACTAGAAGGCCATGATGTAATCACTATGGTCAGAGGACTAATCATCTATTTAACTAAGGATCCTATCATTAGGATCACCACACTTTCGAGGGGGGTTAAATGGAGTAAGGAAGAGAGGCTTGAGGCTAGCACAACCAAGAAAAAACTCTTCCTTCAAAATGAGCAACCTATGGAGGATGATAATGGAGTGAGAAGGAAAATCCTTCCATATCCATGGGATGAGATGGATCACTATATCCTCAAGTACATTTAATGTGAGGGAAGGATCAACGTCGTTGTATATGCCTACTAGTTTAGGTTGCTTTACCAATTAAGATTTCAAGTGCATTTGCTTGCCTAAGAGAGACTCCACATTCCCTATTTCCTCCTTCAACCCTGAAAGGAAATGAGCCTAAGAGTGAAATTGGAAAAGAATCATTATCTATCTCACCATGGTTTGATAAAATTGACCGTCCTATACACCCTATAAATCCTATAGAACCTTATCTCCTTGACTAATTTCATCCACATGGATAGGGAAGCTTTCTTAGAGACCCAAATAGAACCTCAACTAGAGCTAGAGGAGGCAGAAAAAGAAGAACAAATTGAAGTAGGATCAAAAGAAGAAGTTGATATAGAAGTGGAAGAATTAAAAGAAGAACTAGAAGAGAAGATAGAAAACAAAGCAAAAAAATAGAGAAAGACACAAGTTGAAACAAAGGTAGAGGCATACATAGCTAAAGAGGGGTTAGATAGGATGAATTTAATAGAATTAGAGGCTAAAAATCCCCTGGATTATTTTGATATATTATCTAGAACAAAAAAAGAAGGAAAAAGGGGGAAAATGGGAGCACTCCAAAAGAGAACCTAGAGGAAGTTGTTGCTACCTTAGTAGCCCTGAGCACCCTAATAAAGTTGGAACACCTCACCCCACTTTTACCCACTTTTACATGATCTCCAAGGTAAACATGAAATGAGAGTTACTATCCAAGTTCCAGTTATGGAAGTGGGGTCTACTAACTAGAAACTTATTAAAACCTCTTAGGGACACTAGATCACCTAGGTGTCAGGCAACAACCACTGGTGATCATACCCTGAGTTGGAACTTTCTTTTTACCATATTCTACCTCCCAGCTGCATGCATTCCAAGATGTGCATGCAGTTGGAAAGCTCCAGCCACACACACAGACCTTCCTCCATGCGGTTGCAACCATTCCCAGTTCAAAGGATGTGGCTAGAAACCCTGATCTAGATTTTTAGGACCATTTCCGGGACATCTACCCAGAACTCCCTAGAACTCTCCCGAATCACGTTAATCACCTTCAAGAGTCATTACTCACTATTCTTAACCCAATTCCTACTCAAACTTATAAAATACATGAAAATCATTTAGACAAACACTTTGTGATTAAGGTACTTGTAGGTCATAAATGCATAGTTTCATCAGAGATTCACCAAGAAGGCTTGCTACCCTCTCTTACTAGCTGCAATAAAACACATTAGCCTATGCATTCATATCAAGTATCCAATAACTCATTAAACCATGGAATGGATTCATAACAAGAGCACATCATAAAATAGGAAAAATACCATGCATATAACCAACACTTAACCAAAATAGAACCATGACAAACTAGTCATGAAATCATATATAAAATCAGAACTTGTGCTCATTATTCTCAATAAGAATCAATGCATAATAACATATGAAAATCCCAACCAAGTCAGTGACTTCCACGTACCACCCGAACATAGATTGGGTTGAACCAAATTTTTCTTTCAACCAATCACCCTCGTGCAATATTCCAAGCATGAATGTGGGATCTCAAGGGATAAAACAAAAGAAAAACCAACCAGGGCATCTAGAAGCTAAACCATGTCAACCCTCAACCACAATGATTTTACCTAAATTGATCTAGAAATAACCAAACCAACACAATCTTTGGCACCTAAAAATTTCCTCACCATACCTAGAGTAATTTTATTGTCTCCACCCACCTATCAAGGGCTTCCAAGAGAAAACCATCTCCACCCCCCAACCCTTGGGATTTTCTTGAGACCACCTCTTCCAGATCCAAAATATTCCGACAACCCAAAGCTCAATCAAGAATGAATCCCATCACACCATGGATATCCAAGAAATGGAAAGGAAAGATGAAACCACTGTCAATCTATGAAAATCCCATGCCAATGACAACAAAATAAGATGTAAACCAAATTCATGCACCATGCATTCCAATCCCTAAAAGGAAATGACACATGCAACTTGTTACTTGCAAAATATTCTTATTGTAGATGCTCCTCTAATCTTTTCCTTGTGCTCCCTTGCTTTCCCTTTCTCGTCCTTTACTTGCTTGTGTCCAAGTGCTTGTTCTCTATTCTCTTAGAGCGTTATTTATGAAATTGATCAAAAGCTAAACTGACAAAAGCTGTCAATTTTTTCTTAGATGCCTTTTTATCATTGATGTCTAATGTCTCTTCCTTTAATTTGTCTTTCTGTTTCATTTTCCTTCATTTTCTCTCTAGTTTCCCTTGCATGCATATTTCTATCCCTTCATCTTCCTTTTCTCTTATTTTCCTTTATTCCTTGAATTAATTGTCATTTATTTCCTTCTACCTTGGCAATGCCAATGCCAATTTCCATAGCCATTAATTAACCAAAAGTGATACCCATTTTAATGTTTTTCCCCTCTATTCATCTTGGAATATGTTTCCCATGATCTTAGTCTTATTTTTTCCTTTATAATGACCTTTATTACATGAAAATTTAACCTAGGGCTATTACAAACCCCTCCCCCTTTCGGAAACATCGTCCTTGGTGTTCTATGACACTTATGACCAACAAATCATTGAAAACAAAACATACTACTTATTGGAGCTTTACAACATAGCTGGTTGCAACATTTACAATGAAAAACCATTGAAAACATGAAAAACATACCACTTATTGGAGCTTTATAACATAGCTCGTTGCAGTATTTATAATGACAAATTACTAAAAACATGACAAACACATCCCTTATTAGAGCTTTATAACACAACTCGATGTGGTATCTGAAATATATATATATATATATATATATATATATATATATATATATATATATATATATATATATATATATATATATATATATATATATATATATATATAGAAGGATATAATGCCCGCATCTGATCAAATATCTCCCATGTAGCTTCGTCGGGCCCAAAGTGCTTCCATTGCACTTTAACTTGCTCTATTGATCATTTTCAAAGCATAAGTTATTTCCACTGCAATATGCATTGTGGCTCTGGCTAGAACTCTTCCTATGGTTCCACCTGTAATACAAACCAATCAATCACATTTTATCAACATCCTGTACATATCTCTTAAGCAATGAAACATGGAAAACATCATGAACTTTGAATGGTGGTGGAAAAGAAAGTCTGTAGGCCACTAGTCTAATCCTCTCAAGGATCTCAAAAGGTTCACAATACTTAGGTTCCACCTTAGCACATGACCCGATCCACAAGGAGCTCTTCTTGGGCTTGATTTGCAAGTACACAAGCTCCCCAACTTGAAACTCCTTGAATTCTCTATGTTGATATGCATAACTCTTTTGTTTTTCCCATGTTGCCTGTAATTTTATCTTAATAACCTACATCTCCTGCTCCATATCTGCCAACATATATGGTCCAATCAACACCAAGTTCATTGGATTACTCCAGTTGATAGGAGTATTGCAACTCCACCCATGCCTCAAATGGACTCATCTTCAAGGATTCCTTATACCCATTATTATAAGCAAACTCCACTAGTGGAAGATAATCCTTCCACTTCCTCTACTGATGCATGATATACATCCTTAACATATCCTCAAGAATCTTTTTGACCATCTCTGTCTGTCCATCTATCTACGGATGATAAACTATATTGAAAGCTAACTCTATCCCCAAGCTTGCAACCAATTCGTCACAAAACCTGGAAGTGAAATTGGAATCTCTATCCAATATAATCTTCTTGGGAACTCCATGCAACCTCACTATCTCCCTAATGAATATCTGAGCTACCTGACTATTTGAATTAGTAGACTTTATCGCAATGAAGTGAGCTACCTTGCTCAGCCTGTCAACCACAACCATGATGGATTCATGTTGTGTCGATTCCCTTGGTAATAATGTAATGAAATACATGGAAATAGCCTCTCATTTCCATTCCAGAATTCGAATAAGATATAATAGAGTAGTTGGATGCTTGCATCTAGCTTTCACCTACTAACAGTCCAAGCACCTTGCAACAAACTCAGCCACCTCTTTCTTCAAATTCGGCCAATGGTAGAACTTCTTAAAAATTGTCAAAGTATTTGGTATCCTAGGTGGCTTGAATATGGCTTGACATTAAATTCTCTCAAGATAAGCTTCTTTAGCTTGCTATTGTCTGGAACATAAATCCTGCTCTTAAATCTGACCAAGCCATCTACTATGAGGTGATACTCCTCATCCCTATCACCTTCAACTTGTTTCTATAATATTTTCTTCAGTTGCTTGTACTTCTCATCATGATGCGATGCCTATAACATCTGCTCCTGCAAATTTGTCCCATAAGAGATCACAACTGAAATATGATTTACTTGCACTCTCCTACTAAGAGCATCTACAAGTCTATTCTCTTTGTTCTTGATGTACTTGATCTCAAAATTAAACTCACTAAGAGTAGCCAACCTTCTGTCTCTCCTTGCATGCAAATTAGGTTGGTCAATCAAATACCTCAGTCCACTATGATCTCTCATAAAGATGAACATCCTGCCAAGGGAATAATGTCTCCACATCTTTAACGCATGAATGATCGCTACCAACTCAAGATCATGAGTCACATATTTTTTATCATGCTCATTCAACTTCCTTGATTCATAGAAAACCACCTATCCTTATTGCATCAAACTCCACCAAGTCCTTTCTTACATGCATTTGTACAAACCACAAACTCCCTATAAGGATCTGCAATCTTTAGAACTAGAGAATTGGTAAGCAATTGCTTAAACTGCTCAAAACTACCTACACACTCAACGATCCATTCAAGCTTCTTCCCTTTCCTATGCAAATATGTGATAGGATATCCAATCTTAGAGAAGTTCTTGATTAACCACTTGTAATAAGATGCTACTCCCATGAATGATATGACCTCATCCACTTTCTTCGAAGTTGGCCACTTCACGATAGCCTTAATCTTTTTCGGATACACTGCTATCCCCTCCTTGGAATTAAAATGTCCCAAGTAGTGGATATCATACTGAAAGAACTTGAACTTGTTGAGCTTGGTATACAATTAATGCTCTCTCAAAAATCTCAATATTGTTGTTAGGTTCTTTGCATTCTCCTCCTCATTCTTTGAATATACCAATATATCATCAACAAAGACTATCACAAACTTTTCCAAATAAGAGCACAACACAATGTTCATCAAACACATGAAGGTGGCTATATCATTGGTAAGACCAAAAGGAACCACCACAAACTCATAGTTCCCATACCTTGTACGAAATGCAATCTTGTAGATGTCTTCTTCTTTGATGTGCACATGATGATATACCAATCTCAAAGCAATATTTGAAAACACTGTTGCTCCCTTTGGTTGATCAAACAAATCATCAATCCAAGGTAATGTATACCTATTCTTGATAGTCACCTTGTTCAACTGCCTGTAATCAATGCACAATCTAAGAGTACTATTATCACCCCAAGAAACTCTCCTAGGTTGTATCTCAGAGATGCTCGGGAACATTAGAAACTCAACAAAAATGTTGGAAAATGGTGGATGAATGGAAGGAATGATGCATATTCAAGCCAGATAACCACTTCTACTATGCTTAACCCCAGACATGGGTGAACACCCCTAGACTACAAGGCTTTAGACCACCAATTACTCACAGTTTAAGGAATAGGTGAAAATGGAGAACACTGATCACACCAACAGATGCACAGGACCCTGTGATGGCGAGCTGCAATCAGTTAAAAGGTCTGTAAATCTATTTCCTAATACACAGACATGATGACAACTCTCTGGCATTAAGAAAACAGAAACCTGCATACACATTCAATAATACATACTAGATTCTAACACAGAGGTGGGATGACAGCCCCTCTAATGCTAAACATCAAGAGCACATGAAAAATGTATAACAAGCACAGCTTGGAACAAAGAAGAAGTGGAAAGTGAGCAATTAACAGCAAAAGAAGCTTGTATTAGCTGAAAATGAAGACCAGACGCTGCAAGTATCACAGTAGTTACAGTCTCCAGAAGTTGAACTTTACATCAATACAATATCCATCAACCATCAACATTCTCTCTTCTGGATATATATAGAGGTCGATTACAAAAACACTCTGCTATGCTATGCATGGAGGGGTCATAATTGACCACCAACCACATTAACTCTCTGAAATGGGCCTCTGCTACGATCTATTGGCTTTAATGGACAAATCTGATCTTTTTTGATATTCTGTTGTCCTTCCTGAGCAGGTGGAATGTGGACTGAAAGAAACCGATAACTGATAAATGCTTTAACTGCTCGAGGCTGTCCTGTTTCCTTCTTTGGCCACTCTATTGTTTGAATGCAGGTAGTCGAAGTATTAACCGCACAACATTCGTAGCTGATGGCTTCGTCCTTTGGGAGCTCAAGACAATCAAAGGAGTAAAGACTTCATGGTGGGTGGACAGAGTGAATAGAGAAACGAGGCAGACCGTCAGATGGCATAGATCAACGACGGAGATCGCTCGATGAGGAATATCGGGAGGCGAGGCAGAAGAAAGCTGTGAGCCGTCGGATCTAGTGCACGGATGGCAGAGATCTATCGGCGGGAGAGAAGTGGGAACCAATAGGGTCAAACCAATGTGGGCCGTCGGATCACAGGTGGACATATCCGATGGCGACCGGGTGCGAAAAACACGTGGACGATAACGGGCGGGGAAAGGCGGTTTCGCGAGCGGGCGGTATTCCCCCGCACCGCTTTTGACGTCAGGAGGTTTCCGTATGTGATGGCGCGATCCCGTAAAATTACGACACGTGGTGGACTACAACCACTTCCCTCGCGGGTTAACGTGCGCATAGGTCATGCGATCGGGGCTTGCGACAACCGTTAGATCTCGCTATGGACGCGATCAACGGTGGGGAAAAGAAACAAGGTTTAGCGTGCGAATAAAATAATGGAGACTGTCAGATTGTGATGCGATCGACGATGGGGATCAAGGCGGAGGGTTATATGGGTGATTTGCAATAGAAATTGAGGGACAAAGGCCTATAACACTTTTTGCAAAGGCACGCGGCTATGTGGGTTTGAAAGTATAAGCAGGAGCAAAATGGGAATACAGATTTACAAAGGATTTTGGAAGAAAATAGAAACAACGGGAATGAAGATAGTATAAGGCAAATGAAAGAGGAAGGAGGAGAAGACTGCTGCTAGCCTTCTTTAAGCACAAACAACACCGACAGACCCAAAATTTCCCTTCAAACGCTGAAGCTTATAGTAGAGCTAACACTGGCTCCTTCTGGGGATGAGATCCTCCCTGTGAGGTCTCAAGAACTGCAGACCAATGCCTTCATACAAAACCAGCTTCAAAACATTTCCTAGTATCCATTGGGCATGGAGTCTAATTAAGCTTGCACTAAAAACCTGTAAAAGAATATGATTACCATCAATAAGGCCTGAGGACCTTAAGCAACATAAATATTCAAAAATTGGCCGACTACTGGGCCACCAAAACTGTTTCTTCTCCTTTCAACCTGTTCATCAAAAAGTAGCAAAAGTGGATTTATTTGATCCTCTACCTCAAAAAGTTTAGGACATTTGAGCTTAATAGGTAAATATGGATCAAATTTCATCTCCCTTTTGTATATTTTCCTCGGATGTTCTTCATGGGAGCCTTTGTACACTTGCTGAATAATCATGGCTGTTGTGTACTTTGTTGTGTCATCTGTGGTCTGCACAACTAATATGAATGATGAACCATCGATTTCTTGTGCAAGGGACACAAAAACATCATCTGCTCCTTTATTTTTCTTAGAACAATCCTCATCCAAGGAGGAGTTCCAAGACTGTGCATCCTCTTCCTCTGTCATCTAAAAAGCTGCCTTTTCAATTTGTGTGGAGGCCACCTGAGCAGGTTTCAAAATATCAAGACTGAGATGATCAGTTTCAGCCTTGAGCATTGAATTTTGTTCTGCCTCAGAGTTCAGGGGGAAACTTAGAGGGATTGTCACTTGAGCAGACAGAGAAACAGAAGATGACAGGGAGATTTCCTCTCCCTTGTTGATCACTGGGCAAGGGACAAAAGTAGGTAGGTGAATTCACAGATCTACATAGTGATGGGAAGACGAGCGGGCTTTAGGCTCAGATTCTTTGAGGATGAAAGGATCTGCTGCTAGCTGCTCCTGCTGATAAGCTTGTTGTTCTGCAGCTACAACGAACGCATGAGCAGTGCCTTTGGATAATGCTTCTTCATAGGCAGCTCTGGTTAGGTAAGGGGCACTGCCCTTATCTTCCAAATCATGGACCTCCTCCTCTTCTTCAAACAACTCTTCTTCCATGACTATATTCTGTAAAAGGGGCCTCACCCCTTTGTCTTCATTTGTAACTTTATTTCTTTGCAAAATCTGTAAATGCTCATGTGCTCCTCTACATGGATTTACCTTTGAAAGAGTAAAGGAACAAGGAGCTCCTGCTTCGTCAGAATACTGCTCAGCCTTTAATTTGGAAACTTCAGAGGCCAAGAACTCAATCATCCTAGCTAATTCATCGATCTCAGGCTCTGAGGATGATGAGGATTCACCTCCCTGTCTTCTCCTTTCAACATCACCTTTGAGTCTTTCTGCAGCAATGATGCTTGCTTCTATCTCAAAGGCTGCATCTTGCATATCAGCCAAAGAAGCACATCTCCTTTCTCTTAACAGTAGGCAGAACTGAGAATTGAAGGCCTTAGCATAAGTAAGCATGGCAGAAGTAGGGGTTGGTCTTACTTCAGCTGGCATTCTGTTGTACATATGATTGAATCTGATGTTGAAATCAAACAGCAGCTCACCATCTTCTCTCTGCAATTTCCCAAATTCAGTATAGTAACAGAGCAAGTCTTTATTATTCCCCCAGTGCTTTAGGAACACACCATATAAAGCCTCAATGCCTGCAATAGACCTAGGGGGTAATTCTATAAACTATTTTCTAGCCTCCCCATCTAGGCTTTGGACAAAAACCCTCATCCAGACATCCTCTTCATTGATATCCAGGTTATCAGCATAGCTATAAAAGGTCTCTAAATGCTCTTTAGCTGTTACTCCTTCTGCACCAGTAAAATTAGGCATATAGTCTTGATAATCTCCTATAGGCATGGCATTCAAAGGGACAGGCAAGACCAAGGGTCCATACCTAGCAGCAACTATTCTTTCTATCTTTGTGAGGGATTGTTGGCCTGCCATGACTGAGGTATGTGAAAGAATATTGGTAGACTGAGTGGATTGAATCAATGAAAAGGATGTTAGAAACAGAGGAATATGATGGGCAACATGGAAAGCTTCTTTCTTTGAACTGAGATCCGAAAGGGAAATGAATGACTAAGGAGCTTTATGAATCTATGAAGGTGATTTTCACTAACAGAGATACATAGAATTTCTAAGGCTTACCTGGTCCTGATGCTCCTTTCTACGAAATTTTCTTTTGCTCAACAATCTTCTCAGAGTCCAGGCACTGGTTCAGCTGGTGATTTCTGAAGATATCTCCGAGCATGCCTCACAAACTGAGCCAGAACTTCAATGTGGAGTCGCCAGATAGATGATTACAACCAGAAATGTGCCCAAACCTTGTCTATCATCAAAATCTGGAACTGTGTCGTTCTCCTAGGGAAGCTGAGCTTCAATCTTCTCTCCCCAGCAATGGCACCAATTAATGTTATCATCCCAAGAAACTCTCCTAGGTTGTATCTCAGAGATGCTCGGGAACATTAGAAACTCAACAAAAATGTTGGAAAATGGTGGATGAATGGAAGGAATGATGCATATTCAAGCCAGATAACCACTTCTACTATGCTTAACCCCATACATGGGTGAACACCCCCAGACTACAAGGATTTAGACCACCAATTACTCACAGTTTAAGGAATAGGTGAAAATGGAGAATACTGATCACACCAACAGATGCACAGGACCCTGTGATGGCTAGCTGAAACCAGTTAAAAGGTCTGTAAATCTATTTCCTAATACACAGACAGGATGACAACTCTCTGGCATTAAGAAAAGAGAAACCTGCCTACACCTTCAATAATACATACTAGATTCTAACATAGAGGTGGCATGACAACACCTCTAATGCTAAACATCAAGAGCACATGAAAAATGTATAACAGGCACAACCTGGAACAAAGAAGAAGTGGAAAGTGAGCAATTAACAGCAAAAGAAGCTTGTATTAGCTGAAAATGAAGACCAGACGCTGCAGGTATCATAGTAGTTACAGTCTCCAGAAGTTGAACTTTACATCAATACAATATCCATCAATCATCAACATTCTCTCTTCTGGATATATATAGAGGTCGATTACAAAAACACTCTGCTATGCTATGCGTGGAGGGGTCATAATTGACCAACAACCACATTAACTCTCTGAAATGGGCCTCTGCTACGATCTGCTGGCTTTAATGGACAAATCTAATCTTTTATGATATTCTACTATCCTTCCTGAGTAGGTGGAATGTGGACTGAAAGAAACCCATAACTGATAAATGCTTTAACTGCTCGAGGCTGTCTTGTTTCCTTCTTTGGCCACTCTGTTGTTTGAATGCAGGAGGTTGAAGTATTAATCGTGTAGAGTACTTGGTAGCTGATGGCTTCATCCTTCGGGAGCTCAAGATAGTCAAAGGAGTAAAGACTTCATGGTGGGTGGACAGAGTGAATAGAGAAACGAGGTAGATCATTAGATGGCACAGTTCAATGGCAGAGATCACTCGATGAGGAATATCGGGAGGCGAGGCAGAAGGAAGCTGTGAGCCGTCGGATCCAGTGCACGGACGACAAAGATCTATCGGTGAGAGAGAAGTGGGAATCAATAGGGTCAAACCAATGTGGGCCTTTGGATCATGGGCAGACAGATCCGACGGCGATCGGGCGCGAAAAACACGCGGACGATAACAGACGGGGAAAGGCGGTTTCGCGGGCGGGCGGTATTCCCAGCACCGCTTTCGGCGTCGGGCGGTTTTTGTATGCGATGGCGCGATCCCATAAAATTACGACACATGGCGGACTAAAACCACCGCCCTCGCGGGTTAACGCGCGTGCAGGTCGCGCGATCGAGGCTTGCGACAACTATTAGATCTCGCGATGGACGTGATCAACGGTGGGGAAAAGAAACAAGGTTTAGCGTGCGAATAAAATAACGGAGACTATCGGATCGTGATGCGATTGACGGCAGGGATCAAGGCAGAGGGTTATATGGGAAATTTGCAATAGCGATTGAGGGACAAAGGCCTATAGCGCTTTTTGCGAAGGCGCGCCGCTATGTGGGTTTGAAAGTATAAGCAGGAGAAAAAAGGGAATACATATTTACAAAGGATTTTGGAAGAAAATAGAAACAGTGGGAGTGAAGAGAGTATAAGGTAAATGAAAGAGGAAGGAGGAGAAGATTGCTGCTAGCCTTCTTTAAGCACAAGCAACACCGACAGACCCGAAATTGCCCTTCAAATTCTAAATCTTATAGCAAAGCTAACAAGTACCATCATTCTTCTTTACAAACAACACCGTGCACCACAAGGTGACACATTTGGCCTTATGTATCCCTTGTCAAGCATCTCTTTAAGATGCAATTTCAATTCCACCAACTTCGAAGTGCTCATCAAGTACAGTGCCTTAGATGCTGGTCCTGCTCCTGTTACCAACTCAATAAAGAAATCCACCTCTTTGCGAGGAGGAAACACTGAAATATATGTAGGAAACACATCCAAAAAGTGTCATGATATAGGGTGCTTCCACAAGACTTGATCATGTCACTAGATATATGAACTACAAACAACACAAACCCTTTCCTACATCTGCACTTATCTTACATAGTTGTAACCATTCTTACTGATGTAGGCTTCTTCTTTCCCTAAAATATTCTCTTTTCTCAATCATCATCCAGGCATGCAATGCCCTTCTCATAACAATCTACCTTGGTCCTATGACCCAGGCTAAGACCCATAACAATCTACCTTGGTCAAATGAATGCTATATGCTATATGCATTAAGCTCAAATGCACAAGAATCTCACCTAATGGTGAAATCTTCTCTTGGTCCCTGTAGCCAACTGTACCAACCAAGATTTTACATGCACTTCTTTATTCAACTGAAACTAATCCACCAGGTGAGGACTAAAATAACTATAATTAGATCTAGGATAAATCAAAATGAAACAACTTGATCACAATACTAACCTTCCATATTAATAATAGATTCTTGATGGTCTACCTTCTTGTTATCAAGTGTTGCATAGATATGGGGAATGATCTGACCAACATCCCCAACTGTTTGTGCCTCCTAAGCACCATAGATATGAGGCATGCCACCGAAGTATAATAGAAAATCCTTCTTGTGATGGTCTTTACCACAAATCCAACACTTCAACGATTCCCTACCACTACCTTTATTCTACTGCTCTCCAGGCTAAGACCCATGTATTTTCTCAGTTGCTTTGAAATTATTATGAGGGGTTGTATTTTCTTTCTCATCTGCATCTTGCGATATTCCTCACTTCTTGGGCCATTTTCCTTTAGTATTCTCATTACCTTTCTAGTCATGCTTGAACTTAGGCTTGCACTTTGATTGCTCATAAAAATGATTTAACTTCCTGATGACTTCCTCCAATGATATAGGCTCATCAACTCAATCTGGTCTTTGAATGATAATGGAAATCCACTAATGAACCTTTGGATATTGGCTTTCTCACCCTTGATGTAGGGCACATACCTAAACAACTCTATAAATTTGGTTGTGTACTTGTTGGGATGGGGTCCCCTGGGTCAGTTTTGGGGTTAAGATAACCCAAGAGTTGATACATTTTTGCAATTAATGTAAAGTCTCCATGATTTGTGGATGCGAAGCACACAGATGATTAGGAGTCAAAGGGGTTTTAGCCCCTTATTTATGTAAAGTTTGAGTCGGTTTTGAGATCCACCCATGGTTCGAAGAAGGCTATAAATAGGTGTGTCTTAGAGAGACTAAGGAATGTTTTTGATATGGTGATAAACAATGGGTAAATAGAAAAGAAGTAATAATGCAGAGAAGTTGGTCAGATATGAGAAGAAAGGCTTTGCAACTGAGTGCACAGAGGCCTAGGTAGAGTCCACATCTGAGTGCACGGACCCCTGCAACTGAGTGTGCAGGGTATTTTTGAGTCTGTAAATCTGAATTGAAGATCAATAAAGACCGTTACCGAAGAATTCATGTGTATATCTATTTTATCTCTATTTCTGTTAATGATATGCTACCTATGAATAATACGTTTTATGGAATATTGATTGAATGTTGTGCGAATCTATTGAATAACTGTTAAATGATGTACACAAGCATTTTTACGTAATTTCACGAAGAATGTGATGAATTCTCTGATGTTTATTAATAACTTAAGTAAATCCATGGGAACCTTAATTTAGAATTGCTTTTTGATGTGCGTAAGTAGATAGATCGACTATGAAAGGTACACAAAGACTGATTGTAGACCTTCGCAAAGGTTTGAAGGCTGTTTTAACAGAGTTGTAGTGCTGAGCCTTGGGAGTATATCACTCCACGCGAAGGTAGATTTAAGGTGATAAAATAGATCACACTGATCTCTGGATGCGGAAACTTGGTTCCAACATCCCCCCATACTGCTTTGAGTGAGACTGAAGCATGCGCTACGCAGGTTGTTGCCGAAAGGGCCAGTAGTGTAGGGTTTTGTTGGTTGGCGCAACTAACTCCGAACCTGGGTCAGGACCCCCTAATCCAACACATGGTTCCATTTCCGGGACTGGGATCTGCTTGAAGGAGATGTGTGATGTCGCATCACTGGAATCTGACCAAGAAGGAAATTGAAAAGTGGTTGGATCGGAAGATTCACAAGTTCTTGGTGCAAGAAAACAGGAATCCACATCTGTCAAAGGAATAGTTGTTGAACATGTACCTGTATACAGAGATACATGAGATCTTCTTCTGCACTTTTCCCATTGAACTGTATGAGTGGTTGGCTAAATTGACAGATAGCCAAGGAAGGTGGAAGTTTGATAATCCCATAGTGTGGACTCTAGAATTAGTGCGACGGTTAGAAGCTTCTGAAAACAAGATCCTGCGGGATGTCGATCATTGGCTCGACCGAATTATGGGAGGATTTGTTACAAAATTCACAAATGATACCTCAGTTAGCTACAACGAAGTGGAGCGGTGATTTTTCAAAGGACACGAGGTAAGTATTTATGATCTATGAATACTTGGATTAAAATGTTGTTGTGTGAAAAATGGGTGATGCCATTACCTTGATGTTCGAAGCTATGTGAAGTGGACGACTCTTTAGAAATCGTGAAGGATCAGGACCAGAGTATAGTCCATTGATTGAACCTCCCTTAAGTGACGATGATGGGGTGGAATGAACTCTGCCACGAAGTGTTGTTCAACTAATCACTCAAGGGTTTCCTCGAATAAATCATCCATCCACTCTGCCTCCACCTCCACCTCCACGAGATACACTTCTCCCACACTTCCACCTCCACCCCCACCATTCAACATAGCGCACACCATGAAGCTGCTGATTTTCAAGGGTATAGGGAATGAAGATACATAGCAGTTTTGGTTTTTTGCAAATGCTGTGTTGATAAGGCAACAAATTACTGATGACAATATCAAGAAGGCACAATTGGTTACCGCTCTGCAGGATCACACGCTGACTTGGTATATTAAGTATTGTTCTGATAATCCTATGGCATTGCTAGCAAAAACTAAGGTTGCTTTGAACAAGGAGTTTAGTAAGCCTAAGTCTGACTCACAATCAGTAGTTGGATTTAAGGAAATCATGATGAGGGTTGATGAGACACCTTGGGAATTAGATCAAAGGTTGAAATTTCAAATTCAAAAGCTAACATGTAGCTCACAGATGTTCAACATCGCAAATGGTTTATAGCTTCACTCCTGCCCCACCTGAGGATTTCTCTATTGCAACCGAAGATAGGAACACAGGCAGAAGCTTTGGAAATTGTGATGAGGTTGCATGCAACACCTATTCAGGATGCGACCTTGGGGGTACAACAGATTCACTCTCAGTTATAGAACCTTTGCTTAGAATTGCAGAGCTTGAAGAAAGACAAGGAGACTAAACCAGAGGTGTGCGCGGAAGTCTGGTGTCTAAAGTGCAAGAGCCAGGGGCACGATAAAGACCACTATCCTGTATTTGTGAATTATATTACAAGAGGGGGACCAATTCCCTTGAAGCCGGAAGCCCCAGCAGGGTCGAGCATGGGGGCTGCACTATGGTGCACTATTTGTCAGGTTGCTAGACAACATGCGACGGATAATTGCCACTTGCTTCAAAAGTTCTTCCAGATACCCCAAAAACTGTTCTATAACTTCTGCAAATCGATGGGCCATGATGAATGCCACTGTCGCAACTATGAGCTAATGATGGAAAGAACACCTACATATCAGATGAAAGAAGAAACTCGGCTTCCAGATCAGGGTTCTAGAGGGGTGCGCGGAGGTTATCAGGGAAGATGATGAGGCCAAGGAGGAGGAGGTCATGGTAGAGGCCGTGGTCAACTTATCTGCTACAACTGTGGAATGCCAGGGCACTATGCACGAGACTATCAGAATCAGACATGCCCGTCATGTCATTATTGCAGCTAGTTTGACCATACCATAGAAGAATGCCTGGTGTTGATAGCTAAAATTCAAGAAAAGAAAGCGAAACCTCAATAGCCTACACAAAACTTACAGATGATGAGAGATGAGCCCTGTGAAGAGGATCAGAGTGTGAATATAGTGTTGAGAAGTCGAATAACAACTGGAGATGATAAAGTTAAACAACCTGAATAGGACGGATGGGTCTGCAAGGCCCCAGAGAAGGAAGTTGGTTTTGATCTGGAGCACACTAAGGAAACATTTATGGAGGCCAAGAAAGGCTTCGCTGAGGCATCCACCTCAGGAATTCAGGACAAGGTACAAGAAACCAGCATGCCTGTAGAGGTGGACCCCCCTATTCTTACTCGTTTTTGGAGACCTATATAAAACTGTTGTGCGATAGAAAAGTTGTGGAAGGCCTCCATAAGTTAATAAACAAATGCGCCAGCAAGGAGAAAGCCCCTTATGGACACTGCAAAAAAATTGGCAAACATAAGGCATGAACAGGGCACAAGATGAGGCTTACCATGCAGATAGGTGATTATGAGATGGATTAGGTCATCTTGGATCTGGGATATGATGCGAACATTTTGTCGAAGAAAACATGGGAAAGGATGGGAATATCTGCGCTGCAATGGTCTCTGATTCAACTCAGAATGGAGAACCAATAGAAAATCATCCCTATGGGATGATTATATGGAGTGACAGTTGATATAAAGGATGCAAACACGATGGCCAACTTTGAAGTTATAGAAATCATTGATGACAGTAATCCATACCCCGCGCTCCTAGGAATTGACTAGGCGATTGATATGAATGGGGTCATCAATTTGAAGAAGAGGACAATGTCGTTTGAAAGGAAATCACTTCAGGTTGTAGTGCCATTGGACCCTGCAGAAGGGGTGTGCTATACGAACCAGTCCGCGGTTATGAAGAAAGTGAGGATGAACTGGGTCAAATCTACAAAATAACAATGCGAGACCAGGACTGGATCAACCCGATGACAGATGGACGAATTTTATGGGACCGGGAGAGTTCCTGCACCTCTGATTCAAATGAAGAGGGAACATTGGAAGAATCACTTGCATGAAGTATCCACACTTCAATGCAATATGATGATGGAGTCACTGCGCTGTGTCTTGTCGGAGGTAAGAAAAATACCCTACTATGATGGTTTAACTAACGTAGATAAGTTTTTGGATGCATTTGAGCACAATGTTCCTGAGGATCACCGCTTCCAAGCATTAGATTTAGCACTCCACACAACGCTTGCACGATGGTGGGGTACGCGTAAATATAGTTTGGCTGGATGAAGAGATTACCGAAGAATGATGAAATACGGTTTGGACATCCTAACACTCGATTGATTGAAAAATATAACGGGAAGGATGATCCATGCGACCACTTAAAGAAGTGGACTAAAGCATGGGGGAAAAACCACAATTAGAGTGGGTACACATGTTTTGCCATATTTTGGATACAATTCCCATGAATTGGTGTCTGGAAATGGAGCTCCACCATGGCACCACAGAGTGGGATATATCGAAGGAAGGATTCTTATTGACCTTCAGTTTTGAAGACGGCTTCGCAAGCATCGATGAAGCTCTTCAAGAGATTAAGGAAATCATCTTTAGAACGCTATAAGAAACTATGCAATAGGTCCAACCAGATTGGAGGACCCAGCTGCGCCATGCACTGGAATGCTATAATGTAACCGCTAAAAAGAAGGACAAATATCCAAGAAACATTAATATTCCAGAGGCAGAAGGGCATTGCAAAGTCGAGGGCCCACAAATAGACAACCTAGACATCACCGCGCCATTGAAGACAAAGCAAGTAAATATTGGCACTGAAGCAGAACCAAAGTTTGCAAAGATTGGGGATTATTGGGACGACACTACTGTGGATAAAGTTGTTGAGTTACTCCGCGAATACCAGGATATATTCCCTACCAAGTTCTTGGATTTGAAGGGCATAGTTGGAGACTTGGGTGCTATGAAGATCACTCTGAAGCTGGACGCGAAGCTTATTAAACATACGTCGTATTGCCTTAATCCTAAGTACAAGGAAAAGGTTCACCAGGAATTGGATAAGATGCTGGAGGCAGGCATTATAGAACCGGTTGAAGAATCTGATTGGGTAAGCCCAATGGTGGTCCACAAGAAGAAACAAAATGATGAAATAAGGATTTGCGTAGACTTGCGGAAGCTTAATTATGCGTGCGTACCCATTCCCAAAGTCGTTTACCGATTAAGTATTAGACAATGTTGGAGGGTAGGAGGCCTACTCTTTTACTGATGGGTTCTCTAGATATCATCAGATTAAGATCGCGCTTGAGGATAGGAGCAAAATGACCTTCGCGATGGAGTGGGGTTGTTTTCAATACACTGTGATGTCGTTTGGACTCAAGAATGCGCCTGCAATATTTTCTCACGTAGTCATCGCAACATTCAAGGAGTTCATTCATAAGTTCTTGGAAGTGTACTTTGATGATTGGACAATGTTCGGATTAGTAAAGCGCCATGTAGCAAGTTTGCGCCTGATGTTGGATATGTGTCACAGATACCAGATCACGCTGAATTTGAATAAATGCATCTTCTGTGTTCCCTTTGGAATCTTGTTGGGTCACTTGGTGTGAAAGCAAGGGCTAATGGTGGACCCTGCCATGATTGCAGTGATTGTGAATTTGGAGGCCCCATGGAACGTTAAGCAGTTGCGTGTGACACTGGGACGTATGAGATATTATAGAAAGTCTATCAAAGCATATGCTCAGGCTACCGCAACCATGGAGAAGCTGCTGAAGAAGGATGAAAAATTTTGTTAGGACGAAGAATGTCAGCACAACTTAGATGTATTGGAAGAAAAGATGGTCACTGTGCCGATCTTGGTATTCCTTGATTGGAGAAAGGAATTTCATGTACATGTGGATGCCTCTTGCATTGTCTTGGGTGCAATGTTAACATGGGATGGTGAAGGAGAAATGGACCACCGTATAGCCTTCGCGAGTAGGAAATTATCGAAGGCTGAGAAAAATTATTTAATGATGGAGCGCGAAGCATTGGATATGGTGTACACACTGCAAAAATTCAAGCATTATCTGTTAGGAGGGAATTTCAAGATGTACATAGATCATTCTGCCTTGAAATACTTGGTCAATAAGCCTATGATAGGGGGGAATATATGCAGATGGTTGCTACTATTCCAAGAGTATGAATTTGAATTAATTCTGATTCCAAGGAGGTTGAATGTGTTAGTGTTAGTCTTGTTAGCCTGTCACTTCGATCAAAAAAAATGCTTTTACCATGTTATTCTCAGGCTTTCATCATCAAATTTTTCTGTTACTATGTCTACACAATAAATTTGGTCATTGTATGGTTAGTCCAAAGGTGGAGTCATTATTTCAAATTTCACTCATGCTGGTTGCTTATCATATTTTATGAAGGTTTCACCATGAAAATGGGTCAAGTCATCATCATCATTCCATTAGGTCACAAGGATCCCCAAGGTCCACCATTTCCATAAAAAAAACCACAAATAAGTCAAACATGACAAAGCAACTGTTGATGAATTGATCATGATTTATTCACACACTTTTCATATTTTCATGACATCAAAGGTTTCAGAAGAAGGAATCTCCAACACTCAGGAAAGCAAAAGCACACTTGCAATGGTAAAGGTAAAATCTGTCTTCAAAAAGTGAAATCAGTTCACAAAGGAGGGTTGGTTTCTTTTCTTTTTTTTTGAAAAAGTGAAGAAATTATCCCTATATAAACTCAAAAAGACTCATAACCTTTTCATTCATATCCCATTCAATCCTCATCAACGAGCTCACTCACCCAAAAAAGAAAAGAACTTGTTTCCCTAGGAGAAATTGGCCAAAAATTGAAGGCGCTGCATGTAGATACACTACGTTGTGCTTACGAGGCAGGCATTGCGCGTAGGTGAACTACGTTGCGCTTTGGCGCTGCGCGCAGGACAGAGTACTCGAAACTCACCCAAATTTTCCCAAATTCCAAATTCATGCTTACAGGCTTGGTCAAATAGCTTTCTAAAGCTAAGGAACAAGTAAGTATATCATTTCCCTCTCTATTTTCTTTCCCAATTTCATTCCATGTCCATAATTTCTCAAGCTAGGGTTTGTAGAAAAATTTCCATGGGAAATGCTAGGGTAGAAATGGTCATCATAACTTTTCATCTCCAAAACATGTAAATTGATATTCTACACCTACACACATGTCTGATGAGTTATTTTGACCAGTTACTCCTCCTCCAAACAAAGTTTAAACACTAAAAAAACAAAACCCTAGCTCATTGCTAGAGTTATTTTGGAAAAATCTCATCATAAACCTTCTTGGTCTCACTTACAAGCATCCACATTTTTTCACTATTTTCCTCACTCATTTCCATCAGTTTTTCAAAGCCATCTATTATAGACATTTTTGTGCCTTACAGCTCTAAGCATGAAATGTCCATAAACCAAGGGATCCTAAGTCCCTAAAAGTGTTGTTCCTACCCCTAGAGGAACAAGGTCAACCAATTACAGCTTCTCCCAGAAGTTCTCCACCAGAAACTTCTCAGAATCAGTCAAATCAGGATCATTTCAGCTGCTCCACTAGCCAGCTGCGTTGCATAACACCCCAGCACACTAGCTAGGTGCGTTGCAACGCACCTAAATGCACTACCAGGGTGCGCTGAGCGGGAAATGACAAATGGCAGTGTCATTCCGCGAGGTGGAAAGAAAATGGAAGCTTCCAGAATCTTCCCCAATGACACTTGCCTCACTGAGTTCGACCAAGGATGAGTAAGAGGCTCTCAGTCTCCAAGTGGAAGCAAGAACTGACAGAGAGAAGCCACATGTCAAATCATAAGCTGACTCATCCTCTTTGCATACATCTATATATGGATCCCTCATCCCAAAGATCCAGAGGCTGGAATTTTGTACTTTGCAGAGAATTGCTGTTGGTTTTGAGATTGATATCAGTGCATTGGGTGATTTATGCTTTGTTGGAGGTGAAGAAGGGATTCCTTTGCTAGGAGGTTGATGCTGGATCGGGACTCACTTGGTTGTATCTCCTGCTGGATCTTCTTGTTATATCAATAAAATTATTTGAGTTTCTCCTACATGCTTGTGTATCAATGATGTTTTGTTATATTTGCATGTTTAGCTTAAATCTAATCCTAAGCTATTTATGAATGTAAATCTATGTCTTTGTGTAGTTTTCCTCTTCTGTGATCTTGCAGGAACTTGGTGAAGCTGGGCAAGTAAGGGAGCAGGTAGCGGGAGGCTGTCAAAGAGAAGAGAGATTGGATCAAAAGGCTAGCGAAAGACACAGGTTGGTTCATCCTATTCCTCTTCGTTTACAATTAAGAATACGAAAGTAGTTTTCCTTGTTTGTTGCTAAGGCACTATCACACCTTAGTGGGATAGGGGCGTTCTGAGTAGACACTTTTCCCAACAACAAAATGACGAATCCGCTGGGGATCATGTCTAGTTAGTTTGTTTGTGTTTCTCTTGTTGTTTATTTCATAAACACAGAAGTAGCAATCGAACTGCATTTTCCATTATCAAATGCAAAGTAGACACCTGCTACTTCAATCCACTCACTGGATTTGTTTATGATTTGAATAGCTGATTCACAAATGATCTGATTACCTTTGCGATAGCTCTTAGTCCTCCTTCAAATCATCCCTCTGATTGTACCTTACTGATTGCTTTTACTCGGCCAAAAACCATAGATTAAACTGCAAACCGTGACCCAGAACTCGGATAGAAGTCTCGTTTCTGCCCCAGCGCAGGCTCTGTGAAGAGGTTCTGCATTTCAACGCAGGTCCCGAGAGGGCTATCTGCGCTGCAATTTAGTTTCTCTGTGCAACAGGTGCGCTGATCAGCCTTTGCCCTGTGCAGCTGAGGTTCTTTGCTTCATTTTGTCCAGTTTTGTCTCTGATTTTTGCAGCCTGTGATCAGTGTGGGTACCTGTCTGAAAACCCCTTTTCTTTGCATTAATTCCGCCTCCTTTGTACAAAAAGACTGTAGATGCTCTTTATGTGTTTGTTACATCATTTACAGTTTTCCATTGAAAGAGTAAAATAGTCATACTGTCGTACTTGGATTTAGATCTGTCGTAAGTGTCGATTTTGATCTTAGGAGAAAGTTTATTTGCTGTTGATAGTTGATTATACTTTTACTTTTACCTTTGGTTTGAATTTGTCACTTTCTAGTGTCGAAAGAAGTGTTTATTTCAAAATCATAAAGTGTCGTAATCTTCTCTACCTTTTGATTTCGAAAAGAAGCTTGTTTGTGTTTTTCACTTGAAAGCAAATTCAGATTTGTACATCAACTTTCTTTTTAGGCATCAATATTAAGAAAGTGAAAACAAATACATGCATATGTGCATTTGCATATTGATAGTTTGTATGGCTTGATTTAGGAAAAGTGCATTTACAGTGTGCTCTTTGCTCTTTGAGAAAAGATTGTGTCTTTCTTTTCCCCTTGTAGCTAGGATTTTCATTGCTGAAAAGAGATAAAAGCTTGCTTATCATCTTTAGATTGCATTTAGGAATTACATCTACATCTCGTGGTGATCCCGAAAGGCAAACTTCTAAGAAAGATCAACTTAAAATAAATTGAATGAATCTAACAACGCATTGGAACTTAACGCACAACATAGAGGTCTAGGCTAGAGACGTGTTCTGGCGTCGTAAAGCCTGGTAACTGTTGTCCTCACTGATGGTTGGGTGATTCCTCCACTGTGAGACGATAAGTGCTAGTACGGACTTGTGCTCCCACGTACCGTTGAGTATATATTGGGAGACCCCTATAGGCTTAAAACCTTTTATCCATAGGAAGCCGTGTCGGCTGCCCTACTGATCGCAATGCACCGAACACAGCATTCGGGAAGATTGACTGTCGTACCGTAAAACGTATTCTGCATTTTTGTGATTGGTTTGGCACACCCTCTACCTAGATCTCCAGAGCAGTCCCTTTCGTTCCTTTTCAGACTCCTTAACGGAAAAGGTCCATCTGAGCACTTGTCACTTCAGGCTCATTAAAAATTGAAGGAGACTAGAGTCATCTTTTGTTTTTTCTCGACTCTTTAAAATTGAAAAAACAAGTTGTGTCCAAGTGTCGTAAAAATTTATTTTAAATGGAATATTTATACCCTTTTCCTACGTTGATCTTGGGTTGAGAAAATGGAGTCTACCAACCAAGGAATTCCCCTTGGTGGAAATCCTAGTCCCTTCTCCTCTTGGGGAGATGTTGGTGCACCCCATATGGCCACCTTGTCGCTTCCAGGGCTGACAATTGGCTTGCCAGTATGGCTCTTCTCAACCAATGTCGTTCAGAACACCACTATTCCTGAACAATCGAATCAGCAGTTAGACCAGTCCAGATTTTCCCACCAACCTTCTACTTCCTCTAATTCTTCCTCTCCCCCTTCCTCTTCGCTTGATGGGGCTGTCAAAGCCAAAAGTCAAGTTCCTAAGGAGAAGAAGGAAAAGAAGAAGAAAGAGAAGAAGAAGAAGGAGCCAAAAGCGAATGGGGGCAAATGAGTGTCATCTAACGAAAATCCACACACTGCACCGACCAGGCCTAAATCGCCATGTGTCATTTGCAAGGGAGACCACTTTCACAGAGATTGTCCTTGCATCCCTCGGATACTAAGGGAATGGTCTCCCTGTTTGCACAATCCGGTGTCGTCAACCTCTGATGGCCATGTTGAAAGCACACCGTCAACTAGCGAAAGTGAAGCCCCAGGACAAAAAGGGAGAGCTAGATCTCCCTGTAAACTGTGCGAAGGTGATCACGCCATCCACTGTTGTCCCTTCTTAGATGAAGCTAAAAGAGTTTTGGATGATCGTCCGGTTTCACCATTACGACTTCCTCCTGGATATAAAAAACTCTTGCCGAGTCCTTCGTTAGTTGAGAATCCAGCTGGCCCGCTCAAGTGGTCAGCTGAAGCGCCTGTCATTAAAGATGAACCAGCTGAATCCATACCCGACGAAAGTCAAAAGGTCGAGGCGGCAGTTGACCCGGTCTTGCCTTCAGAGGCTTTATCTTCGAATGACACAGTCACTGGAGAGAACAAGGATGACACCATCCAAATTCTCTTCATCAACACAGACTCCGATGAACACGGGGGAAATCTACCCATTCCTTTACCGCAGGAAGGAAGTTCGTCAGAGTCGTACCCGGCCGTCTACTCGGTCCCACCTCCAAGCAACCTAGTTGTCTCCTTTGACTGGAATCAACTAGGCAGACCCTGTATACCAGCAAGCATACCATTCAGAATTATCGTCCAAATATATAGAATGGTCATGGCTGGTACCATCATAGATGAGGGGGCTTCTGTGAGTATCCTTTCCTCTACTGCTTGGAAAGCGCTTGGTTCGCCATCACTTTTGCCTGAGATGAGAAATCTGACAGGCTTTGATAAAGGAACCAGTCGACCTTTAGGGATCCTTCCTAATGTGCCCATAACATTGAGAGGGAAGACAGTTCAAATGAACGTAATGGTAGTCCAAGGACCCTTAGATTACAATCTACTCCTTGGGCGAGACTATATTTATTGCATGGGAGCCATCGTCTCCTCACTCTTTAGAGTAATGTGTTTTCTGCACGAAGGAAGAGTGGTCAAGCTCGTAGACCAGCTTTCATTTCCCGGATCACGCATAGAAAATAGTCATGTACCATCCCTAAATGGTCTCTTCACGGAAGAAATGTCTCAACCCCCAGTCCGTCCTCCCGATGAGCACGAGTAATTCGGAGGGATATGACTGAAACCCAGGGGGCATGCGTCCTGGTCTGCTTCGGCAGGAAAACTTCGGGTATAGGGTAGGTTTCCGCGGGAGAATATGACTAGTCTGTACCCCGTCCGTCAGCGGAAGAGGGGTTATTCTAGAATAAGATTCTCTTGTCAAAGTTATGTGTGTGGCGCTCATTGTCACTCACCTTTGTTTATCTCGGTAGACATCGCCGAGGAAGTGTTTCGTTTGTAACGCGAATGAGACAATCTTTGGTAACCTGAAAGAGGTAGGCCTTTCCTGATAGAACAAATGTTTTGTCTGCAAATTGAGGGGTAACCTTGAAATCGTATTTTATACCTGGGGGCATGCAAACCTTTTGGAGTGCAAGCAAGGGGCGGCTATTTATTTTTAAAATTTTTAGGTCCTCCCTTTAAATCCGTAGGCTAACCCTTTAAACTCGTAGGATTAGTTGTTTCCTAACTTGCATAAAGAAAGGATGTGGGGCAAAAATCTAAATGTTGCCGTTTTATATGAGACATTCTTATCATATGACTGGATTATTGAGCAGTTTTAGCACATAGTTCAAGCTCGTTAAAAAATAAACATAAGACCGAGCAAGTGTTTCAATCCGCGTTTAAGCTCGTTAAAAAATGAACTATCCTCTGGTAAATAACTACCGTGAATGTAGCATTATCAGCCATTAAAGCCTTGGTCGTGTTTGCACCGTCACCTCCACTTTTCATTGGCCGATCATTCACCTCCATTTGATTCTTTACCCATTTTGAGGAACAGCTGCGAAGAGTGATTTCACTAGCTAGCCATCCTTGTGACACTGCCGTGATTGGAAAATTCCAACCCTTACCTGGAATTAGCTGCTACCCATTTTATCACTCGTTCCTCAAAAGACGAGTCTTCTTTAAGCTCTTTTCATCTGACTCGTAAAATATGAAAAGATTGCCGAGTTTTGGCCTTCCAGCTCGTTAAAGCGACCGGAAGTGCTATCCCTCCTCTAGATTTTAATCTTTTTGGACCTGAGGGATTATTGCACAAAAAGATCAAGCGCTTGTTTTGTTTGGCTCGTTAAAACTATCGAAAATTCATCCATTCTGTATTGTTTTATACTTTTTCGGACTTAAGGGATTAGATGACGAAAAAGGAATTCCGGAGTTAACTTTACGTACCTTTTCAGACTCTCTAAAAATGAAAAGGACCGAGTTATCTTTGTCGTTAGACTCGTTAAAAAGATTAATAGCGACAAACTTGTCTTTAGACGAGAACGAGTTTCACCATCGCTAAGCTCGTTAAAAAATAGCGATGGGTTTGCCCGAAGGGCAAATTATAGAACAAGCATATGTTATCCTCCTCAAGCTTGACAAAAATAAAGAGGTACTGGTCAGCAATGACTGGGGAAAAATTGGGAAGAAACTCAAAGAATCTTTATTGGTAGCAAGTCGCTCTTGAACATGACACTTCCACTCCGTGCCTAAGTCGGGTTGGGTTGTTTCATTCACCGGTCACATCACCATGGTCACGCCATACCATCCACATTTGGGGTAAATGCTACCAATCCATCACATAAGTGTCGCCGACATGTTCAAGAGAAGTCATCCAGAGAAGTCACCCGTGTTCCATCCACTACCATACATTATACTTCATTCCTTCATGACCGCCATCCTGAACCATATATCATCAGATCGTTTTCACCTCCATCAAAATCATTTGCTCTGTTCCGTGTCATTGATGTGGGATTCATCAAGGCCCTCCTTTGACGGATCGCTTCTTGTCGACATCAGCTCATTATCTAAGAAGTTGATCTAGGAACACCCCATTCAGTACTTTGAAGCTTGCATGCCTCAATGGCAAGTTTCTCACTTCCGGCGACAGGTATACATCAATGACCTTCGACCGAAAGATTTTGCGTCGTGTTCGACGCCAAGTCCTTTATTCACACCACGTGAATTGTACTGCAGTACCTCGAGTGTCATCATCATTATCGGTGATTCCTCTCATGCTTGTTAACAGTTTACATCATTGAATGGTAATCAAGCGATGTCTTTCCATGTTCGACTTCAAAACATTTCTCACATGGATCGACTTGTACTTAGAGTGAAGATCGGACGAGATTGAAGACCCCGGATCTAGTTTCATCCATCCGGGCTGTGATATATATTCAGGAAAAATAAAAGCATTGACATGTACAACATTGTAGCACAGATAATCATCCTACCAAAAGGATGATGACTTCATCAAAATCATCAGTCTACCATCAGACGATTGTCTATCCTATGTACATAAAAATGAATTTATAAAGCTGAGCATGGGAATGCCCGCCTCAGCTAGATCATGAAAGAAGTATGAAGATAATGTATTGTATTGTATCTTATTACAGGTCTCCTCCCAGCATTGAAAGAACTTCGGATCCTCCTAATAAAGCATTTCACCCGATAAACGGCCTCATACTTTAGGGGGCAACTGTTATAGACATTTTTGTGCCTTACAGCTCTAAGCATGAAATGTCCATAAACCAAGGGATCCTAAGTCCCTAAAAGTGTTGTTCCTACCCCTAGAGGAACAAGGTCAACCAATTACAGCTTCTCCCAGAAGTTCTCCACCAGAAACTACTCAGAACCAGTCAAATCAGGATCATTTCAGCTGCTCCACTAGCCAGCTGCGTTGCATAGCACCCCAGTACACTAGCTAGGTGCGTTGCAACGCACCTAAATGCACTACCAGGGTGCGCTGAGCGGGAAATGACAAATGATAGTGTCATTCTGCGAGGTGGACAGACAATGGAAGCTTCCAGAATCTTCCCCAATGAAACTTGCCTCACTGAGTTCGACCAAGGATGAGTAAGAGGCTCTCAGTCTCCAAGTGGAAGCAAGAACTGACAGAGAGAAGCCACAAGTCAAATCATAAGCTGACTCATCCTCTTTGCATACATCTATATATGGATCCCTCATCCCAGAGATCCAGAGGCTGGAATTTTGTACTTTGCAGAGAATTGCTGTTGGTTTTGAGATTGATATCAGTGCATTGGGTGATTTATGCTTTGTTGGAGGTGAAGAAGGGATTCCTTTGCTGGGAGGTTGATGCTAGATTGGGACTCACTTGGTTGTATCTCCTGCTGGATCTTCTTGTTATATCAATAAAACTATTTGAGTTTCTCCTACATGCTTGTGTATCGATGATGTTTTGTTATATTTGCATGTTTAGCTTAAATCTGATCCTAAGCTATTTATGAATGTAAATCTATGTCTTTGTGTAGTTTTCCTCTTCTATGATCTTGCAGGAACTTGGTGAAGCTGGGAAAGTAAGGGAGCAGGTAGCGGGAGGCTGTCAAAGAGAAGAGAGATTGGATCAAAAGGCTAGCGAAAGACACAGGTTGGTTCATCCTATTCCTCTTCGTTTACAATTCATAAAGAAGAATACGAAAGTAGTTTTCCTTTTTTGTTGCTAAGGCACTATCACACATTAGTGGGATAGGGGCGTTCTGAGTAGACACTTTTCCCAACAACACCATCTCATCTTTCATAAAACCCCTCCCATAATTTTGTCAAAATCTCTCACATATCACTTCATTTTCATTCTCACCTCACATTTATTTTCACTTCCTGCTGCTAGGACTTTGTGTCATCATGGAGGTTGAATCTTAACTAGAAAGAAAGAGACAACATAAAGGAGGGAGGATTCTCAGATATGAACCATCGGATTGCAACCAAATCAACTCCTATCCTTTCATCAAGCAATGCTTTGAGGATGTTCACTGCTTGGAGTTTTGTAAAAGAGTAAGTGAAACAGGGTTTTATGAGCAGATGACAGATTGGGTAGCTACACAACTGAAAGGAGAGATTGTTGTCATTGTTGGTATTGAGTTTAGCTTCTCAGTTGCCTCCATCTCACTAGCAACTGGTTTACCAGACAATGGTGAATATTGGTTCAAGGGAATGAGTCTAGATCTTGAAAACTACAAGCCCTTCTTAAAAACTCCATACAGAGATACACATACTCACCTCATGCCTTTCAGATATTTGATTGAGAAGTATGCCCCTTTAATGAAAAATATCATGAGGTTATTTACCTGAGAAGGTAGATTCTCCAGTTTGTATTCATATCATATTTGTCTCTTGATGCACTTCACATCTCAAAAGCCACTCAACATGTGTAATTACCTATTCAGGAGCATTGCGAAAATGTCTGAAAAGATATAATTAAAGGTCAAAGAGCACTCCCCAAACTTGTTCCATCACAGTCTCATCAAAACCATTGTCCTTCATCTGTTGGCAGAGAGAGGTATGGCTTTGGAAGCCTTTTTAGAAGCAGCTTTAAAATGGCACGAGGAAAATGCAACATCTGAGTCCCCAAGTGCACCAAAACAAAAAACAGAGATGGGTTCATCTAGCAAAATAGTAGAGAAGATTCAACTACCTAAGCCAGAGGTGACCAAAGTGTATAAGAAAGGGCAGAGGCTTGTGTTTTCTTCTCACAAAGAGAAAGGGGCCAAGCCTTCTTCATCGACAAAGCAGGAATCGACAGCAAAGGATAAGGAGACAATTGAGCATGAATTTGAGCTTATTGATTTAGAGGAGGAAGATGAGACTTCGATTATGAGATAGACTATCAGGGACAAGGACTACCAAATCAAGGAGAGGGCAATAAATCTGGAAAGGGAAAAGTATATTATATCATTCCTTGAACAGGAAAACAATCAACTCAAAGCAAAAGAGTTGATCCTAGAAAAGGAAAAAACCAAGTTAATGAAAAAAGTTGGCAAAGGTAAGGAGATCATGACATCAAGCGAGCCTGAAGCATCACAGGTGAAAGGGAAAAGGAAAATACCAAGAACCAGAGGTCTCAACGAAGCTTTGCAAGAGGAACAAAAACAAATATTTCTTAATGAAGACCTTGACCTAGAAGAAAGGATTGCCCTAGAGGTACATCAAGATAAAGAATATTGGCTTAACAGGGTAAATGAACACTTAGAGAAGCTCCCGGGGAAGGAAAATAGATATAATCAAATGCTCAGACACATGGCGCATCATTATCAAGCTCAAAACATGATCGCCAATGTCAAAGTGAAACTTAATAACAAGCTCAAGGAGGCCAAAAAATATCAAAAGGATGAGGGAAACTTGGAGATGCTTGTTGAAGAATCCATGAAGCTATAACAAACTCATTTTTACACCTTCCCTCCAATTTTGAGCTAATTATGAGCATTTTTAGTTTTTTTGGCAAATTTTGGTCTAAATTAAGAAATTTAGCTTTTCCAGAAGCGTAGTGCCTTGGCGCTGCGCTTTTTCCTCAGGCCTCCATTGGAGGAAAGGTCTACATTTATGGAAAGGTCTTGACATTCTCTAAAAGCCCATTTTCCCATATTTTGCAAAGGTGGCTTAGTTTTGGAGAAAAATACAAAAAAGTGGCAAAAAACTAGCATTTTGGACCATTTTTTGACAGGTGTTGTGCTTCTCGAGTGACCTGGGGAGAATGGATTTTTTGAGGTCTTTCTATGCTCCAAATTCAGAAATTAAAACTGTTCTAGAAACTAGACTTGAAGGGCTAGTTGACCATTCTCTCATATTTTCATTTTGACCCCCGAAAGGCACCTAAACATCAGCTCAAATTCTGCGTTGCGCTTTTGCACTTTGTGTGTTTTTATTTGCAAAATTTCACTTTGTAAAATTTCTAGTTTCTACTCTAACTTGGTAAAAGTCAAGATTCTCTATGTAATGGCACAATTTACGAGGCTAGGTGATATAGGAATGAATAAATGTATATCATAGGTTGTTTTTGATGTTTATTAGGCCTCATAAAAGAAGCAAACTCCTAAACAAACTCTTCATGAGGTGTTTGAGTTGCACCTTCTCACTCACACCTGTTGGTTGAGAGAATATTGGAGTCAGTTCCTCCACCAAGTAATTCGACTCCTGAAGGTGGGAAAGTGGTCTAGGAAAGTCTATAAGTACTATTTCACCTCAGGAGAAGAGGGTTGAAAGTTTTGTGAAGGAGGCTTGCATTGTAATCATCTTTTAGCTAATACAGATACATGTTGCAGCGATTTTCAAGGAACTCTAGCCCAGTGAGTTCATGGTGCTTGTACTTCATTCGTTTTGTTTTCTCATGGTCTAAACATCTTTATATACATTATATATCTTCTTTCTATGAATTCCTTGTGATAAAATAATCATAATTCTTGTTTTTCAAGCTCGTTATCTAGTTTTCATAGTTATGTGTTTTGTCTTCCTAAGCTAATGAAATCATGTCGATTTATGCTCATTAGTTTCTTCCACACTATATCCTCTATACTACACTGACAATACTCAAATTACACCATGGCTTCTGACATCTAGCTCCTTCTTATGTTTGATCCTGCATTCCCACGGCCTAGACCTACTTGTGGCTCCAAACCCTAAGTTCAACAAATCCTTAAAAAACCAAATTTTCACAAAAAAACAAACAAATACACATATATAGCCTAAAATTCATTTTCTTTTAAGTCATATAACTCATAAGAGACTTAGAGAGATCCCTCTCAGGCTTAGTAGGGCTAGCTACTGAGTTGAAGTGGTTTGAGGTTACCCTTGTCGATTTCCTTTTCAGCCTAGGAGATTGTAAGGACTAACATTTTTGGCGCCGTTGCCGGTTAAACAATTATTGAATTATTCCTATGAAAAATCTAAGAGCTTTCAAAGAACTGGTCCTATAGCTATCAGTTTCCAATATCCGAAGATAGGCTGAATTCATAAACCTCATCAGTTTAGCGTGTATACATTCTGGCTTCTAAAAGGCATACCAGGTCAAATCCTGACCCAAATCCACCCTTCATTGTTGAAGACCCTAAAAGTTTGCTCAAAAAACTTATGTTACCTATCACTAAAAGTGCAGTTAGTAAAATTAAAAGAACAACTTCTCTACCTAAAAACCTATTCGCCTTTAAGCAAATTCCATTTGAAGAGCAGATAGAATTATGACTGACAAGGTCCAAGTCTAACTCCTGCATCTATGATACAACACTAGAACCTTTAATGGTTGAAACTCACTCTTTTTCTTCAGAATATTTGTCTGCTAAGACTAATCATGAACTGTGGTTAAACTTTGATAAGCTTCAAAGCCTTGCTGACCAACTCCAGATCGCAACCGAAAAAGCTTTTGTTCAATACCAATTTGAATACCTAGCCACAACTTCATCCTATTTTTCCCCTCCGAGCTCATCTACCACATCTCCTAAAGCTTCAGTTTCATCATATTTCCTACCTCCCTCGTTCGTTCCATCCTTGCCTCTACAACCCATTTTAGTAGTTCCATCATCCTCATCAGCATCACCACCCATACTTACACAACCCATTGTAACACCTTCACTTTCTCCAGCAGTCATGGCAAGCTTTGCACCTCTCTTATTGCTTGCTCAACTTGTAGCTTTGCCTCAAAACTATGGTCAAATATTTCCTTTGTGTTGGTGCCTAGATTTACCTCAGGCTGAAAAAGTAGGATCTATGGCCAACATCAAACCACTCTTAGCCTGGTAGCTAGCCCTACCAGGTCAGGAGAGGGCTCTCTCCGGGTCAATCTCAACAAATTATGATCGATGAGGGCTTGAGATGACTGAAATATATACTGATCTTAGGCTAGATATATGTTTAAGAGACTTTGATTGCATAAAATAATGCTTTGTTGGCTCAAATGGAAATATAGATTTTGGGTGTGGGGAATGAGGCTCAGTCTTGCAGAGATCTCAATGGGGCAAGGTAGGCAATTGTTTTTGGCACTTAAAATTGAATGAGATGGAAGGATTAGATAGGTGAGGAGCTGAAGAGGGAAAGAAAGCTCATGGATCCTATCAAAACAACTGAAAACATCAAAGACTAAAGCAAACCTCAAGTAGATCACTGCAATTTCAATGGATTCTACTTACACTCTTGTTTGATTATTTCAGAAGAAAAAAGATAGAGAATGGCATACATAACACATAAGAAAATTCACAATTACAAAAGAAAGCACTATACCAAGACAAATTGCCACATGGATCCCAAAGAGTGCTGCAAACCCTGGTTTCAATTCCTTAGCCAAAATGCTGATATGAGTGTACAATGAAGCTCAAGGCTTTCTCAAGAGTCCAACCATGCTAATTACTGAAAAACAACATAATATAGACAACCATAGCTCATCATTGCCTCTAGGGGTCTAGCTCACATGTTTAGGAGCTGTTTCAACTAATTCTAAACTGAGAACTAGAAATTAGGCAACAGAACAGCATGCCTCTAGAAATAAGGGAACTGATTCATTCAGTTTCAAACAACTTTTAAACTAATGAATCTACCTCTACAAGTAAAAATTTAACATATTTACATCATGATCCATCAATGTACATTAAATTACATAACAAATTTTCCATTAGGAAAGTGAAAAATTCAAACTGGCCAAAGCTGGGCGAAAAACAGAGTAATACTTGGTCAAACTGGCAAAATTTCCTCTATGCGCTGTGCCTGATTCTCTATGCATAGTGCCTGTTTGGAGCCACTTTTTAAGGCCTTATTAGTGTCCAAATTCACTCCAAGTGTGCTTGTTGGAAAGGTCTTCTTTTCTAATTTCCAACCTAAGTGGAATTTTCCAATTTTATCTCCATTTTCCCCTCCAAAATTCAGTTCTCCCAACACTACCTCCTGTGTGTCAAAATAGCGGCAATAAGGTCATTTTTGAGTGTTTTTGACCTTTTTGAGGGCTCAATACCTGTCCAAATTTCTTGGACATTGGTAGGAAAAAATATTTTTCCATGAAAAATCCAAAAATTCTGAGTTTTTGTGATTTATAGGCTCCTAGCAAAAGCGAGCGCCACGTGGCGTGGCGCATAGGGTAGAAAATTCTGTGTTAAAAATTTCTATACGTAGCGCATTTTTGCAGACCAGTTTTGAGGGCTTTCCCGGTGTGAAAATTGGGTGAAAAATATCTCGTTGGAAATATTATTGAGTCTAATTTCCAACCCAACTTTAATTTTTCAATTTGGAGTTCATTTTCCCTGTCAAAAATAAAATCTCCCAAGACTGGTCAAAATGTGCAAAATGAGGTTGCCTAAAGGTAGATTGCTGTTGCAGTCAAGTTTTGAAAGTCTTCCTCAACTCCAAATTGAGCTCATGATAGCTCATTGGAAATATATTTGTGTCTAGCTATCATTTGAATCATCAAGCAAGGCATTTGGCCAACCAAGGTAGGATAAAACTTGATTTTCCCAAGGTCACTTCAGAGGTGCATCAATTCTCCCGAGGCAACTGTATTATTGACATTTCTCTAAAACCATGACACCTGTGTAAAAAGTGAAGGAGGTTTTTCTTCCTTGGCCTATCATGTATAGAAACCTCTCTCATTTTTCCCAAATTCATCTTTTATTGCTCAGAAACATCATTGGAGTAAAAGCTATCCCGATGTGTGGAACAGGGGATTTGTCGAAATGAAGTGAAATGAAGGGGATAAAGGGATTATAAATTCTTGAGAAAATTTTTGGAAGTAGGGAGGGATGTTGGATAGCAAGGGAAAGTTTTATTTCAAATATTGAGTGAGGGGAAGCGGTATGAACACCAGGATACAAGTTTTGTTGATGATTTGACCATCTAAGAGAAATTACCTTCAAAACCCTAGGAGAGGGAAAGAAACCTTACCTAGGCACAACTGAAGCATGAACGAGGTGTAAAATGACCCACAGGAACCTGACATGATGATGAAAACCCTCTGAATGATGGTACACTCAGCTGAATGGTGATATGAAGCTCTTGGGACAATAATTAGGGTTTGGGAATTTTTAACTAGGGTTTGGGATAGTTAGGACTAGGGATTTGGGAAAATGGGAATTGGGGATAGGGATGACTGAATATGGGAGTTAGGGAATGGGTGGATAATCTGAGAAAATAAATGGAGGAGTGAAAAGTGAGGGAGTGGTAGAAGGCAGCAAAATGACAAGTACAAAACCCTATGCAATGGCTTTTAAGAAATTGCAAGATATTAGGGTTTGGATTTTATTTTACACGACCACCATAAACTTTAAGAAAAAATCCTTAACTAGAAAGGAAAAGATCTTGACTTACTTTCACACTAGAAGAGTTAATAGATTTTGGTAATTTGAGGGAGCTTTTAAGAAAATCGGGCTTGGCAGCTCTATGTGTCGCGTCTCTTGTGTGCGCCGTGCCAGTACAAAATAACACTAAAAATCACGGCCCTATGCGCCGTGCCTCTCACCCAATGCATCGTGCCCACAATTTTACATAGTTTTTCTCCAAGTACACTCCCTTTTCTCAACACGACCTTCACTTTGCCCAACCTTCCTTCTTGGAATGCCAATGATCTTTCGAATTGGGAAAAAGGATTTATATACAAGTGCTTTTGATTTTTCCTTCATAAAACCCACTTTTATAATGTTTGCAATGTGACTTACTTTTTCAAATCTGTTTTTGGGAAGTTTACTTTATTTGTGCCTTTGATGAACTGAATGACTTGTTTTTTCTTTGCCTTGCTTTCAATTTGTCTTGGAGTGCAAATGAATTTTTCAAATGAAGAAATGACTTATATATGGAGCTTTCAAATTTTTGGCTTATAAAACCCAATTTTGCAATGTTTTGAAAATGACTTTGTTTTCAACTCTGTTTTTGGACTTTTTTCACTTTATTAAAACTTGTGATGGACTGAATGACCTGTGATTTGTTTGTTTTGTAGGTAGTTGGAGCTACTGGGGCTAGGGAAAGAGACCAGGGTTATAGGTGGAGTGATTTACATATGGATAAAATAAAATTACATAAATTTATACCATAAAAGCAAAAATACTATGTTTTTCCTCAAAATAGAGTTTTGAGGAAAGACAAATCTCTGAGCACTTGATGATGAAATTTATTGATGCTGGAACCTCCTCATGGCTTGCTGGTTGTTATTGGACACTTTGAAACACTTTTTTGATGAAACCCTAGTGAAACCCTAGACCTAATAACAATGAAACCCTAAAAAATACTTCTACAATCTTTAAGACAAAAGATGACTGTATATGCTTTGAAATGAACAAACATGAGCCAGCAGGTAGATAACCTGAGGGAAACTGTAGGAAAGCCACTACCGTAAGATGATCCATGCGCCTAATGGAATGCAGCTGACTGAACGGGACACCTAATATGCAACGCAACAAGAGAATTTGATCTCTGATGGAGGGATGAAGATACTGACACTAACATTGGCTCCAATGGGGATGGTAGCTCTTTGGAGGTGCCAAGAACTACAGATCTCTGGGAAAGCAGGCAATTCCTTCATCCATTGGGCTATGGAGTCAATAAATTCGACAAACCAAAACCAATATCTTGACAACAAAACATCGAAACTAAAGACTCAAGACTCATAATTGAAATGAGTAAGACTAACTCAAACTGAAACAAGATACTCAAAAGCTGAAACTAGACTTTTAGCAACTAAAACTAGACACTCAAAACTGACGAAAACAAAAGATGACTCAAGACTTACTTAACTGAAACAAGTACTTACAAAGATTTTTAATGGTAGTAGACCATTGAGATTTGAGAGCTTCAGATCATGATGACAACCACCTGCCTACTGATGAAATATGTACGATCATGTGTAGTGAGCCTTCCAATGTAACCAATCGAGCAGATGGCTACATACTGAAATTCTGCTCTCACTTTCCCCGAGCAGGCAAAACGATGTACATGCAATCAACTCACAATAAGAATTGAAACCAAGGCTTATGCTAACGAACCAGGAAGCATTCATCTTCTCTAGTGCTTGCAAAAGTATGCCGAAGGGATCTTGATAATCCTGAAGCACTATCTTGTCTTGAGATCCAACAGCAAAAATACAAGTACTCCCTTTATTCTGATCTGAAAGAACAGTGGGTTGCTGATTGATAGTAACTGACTTGAATTCTGGCTTACTGTGTCTCTCAGACTCACATTCCTCAATTTCATGGTCTAGGTCATTCTTAAACAGAAAACAATCTTCAAGATTATCAAACATGACAACCTTATCATTTTCATGAAAGAGAATATTATCTATTTTCTGATCTATAAATCCAATTTCAAGACTATCATCATTTTCAAAAGAGGAAGAAGTTTCACCAACACCTTCTTGACCATGTGCACATTGCAAACCTGCATTAGCTTGGGCTAGACACTGACCTTTCAGGAGTAGTTCTATTTCATCTTCAGACAAAGGAGATACTAGTTTTTGTTTTCTTTTGCTCAAGCAATTATTGTCTTCTTGAAATAACATTTCAAAACATGAAAAACTTGAATGATAGTCCACAATTCCCTGGTCTTCTGAAATTTGAAAACATTGTTGATCATCTTCATATGACATGGCAATCAATTTATCATTTACCACTGAGTTATCGAAAGAAGATTTTTCACTTGAACAAAGATCTCATCTTGTTTTTCATAAAATGACTGGATTACCTCCTCATGAAGGCTTGGGTCAGTAACTTTGTCTTCTTCATTCCAGATGATGTCAACAGCAGAGCTCTCCTTCATGGGATTCAAAACAAGGTTGTCTTCATCATCACGATCTGAATCTAGATCTGAAATAACTGACTTGACTTTATCACATTTTGAAATTGAAACTTGACTTCCCTGCATACTGTCTCCTTCCATGGACAGATCTGAAATAAAACCTTCTCTTTCATCATTTCCCACTGTGCTAAGGTCTTGATCCAGTTGCAAAGTTTCCTGAGCATCTTGATAAGTATCTTCTAAGCACTCTTTATGCTGCTGAAATGGATTTTCGTACAGAGCTTCCATGATCTCATCGTCCATGAAATTATCATCTTCATAAACTTTCTCAAGGCTTTCAATAAAACTATAAGCATGTTTGCAACAGTTCTGAACTAAATTTAATGATGGATAAGATTCTTTATACCTTTCAAAGAACATGGTATGAAAATCCTTTAAACAGTGAGTACAAGTAGGCGGCAAACTTTCATACCAAGATCGGGCTTCACCTTCCAGAGTGGCCATGAATATCTTCATCAAGCAATCTTTAGGAAAATCAACTTTCAACTTGCGAATATGTATGTGAAATCTAACTAGATGTAAAGCAGCATCCTTCCTATCATCATCTTTAAACATAGGCAAATTCCTTTGCCAATCTACCTTTGGAATTTTATTTGGAAAACCTGGAATGTGATCTCGGCTCATGGGAGCATATCTTTGATCCAACGAAACCATTTTTATAACAATGAATTGACTAAGAAATCCTTCAGGCTACTGGTTCTTGAAGAGTAGAGTTGCCATAAAAAGTCCGAACCTTGGGATTTTCGACACTGGAGTCACCAGGTGAATGATTCCAACCTTCCGATGTCTAATCGTTGTCCACCATCAACAATCAGATTTGAACTTGATTACATTTTACTGAGGAAATTTGCAAGTTAGATGTTTCCGTTTATAAGACTAGATCGGAGATTGACTGAAACAACGTTTATCTACTTTCGCTAATGCAAAGCAAGAGCGTTTCGAAGGCTACCTGGCTCCGTCTATAGTTTATGAAATGAAGAACACTAACAAACAAACAATTTCTTCCCCAGTATGTTCGCCACTATGTTAGTGCCTAGATTTACCTCAGGCTGAAAGGGTAGGATCTAGGGCCAACATCAAACCACGCTCAGCCTGGTAGCTAGCCCTACCAGGTCAGGAGAGGGCTCTCTACCGGTCAATCTCAACAAATTATGATCGGTGAGGGCTTGAGATGACTGAAATATCTACTGATATTAGGCTAGGCATATATGCAAGAGAGTTTGATTGAATAAAATAATGCTTTGTTGGCTCAGATGGAAAGATAGATTTTGGGTGCGGGGAATGAGGCTCAATCTTGCAGAGATCTCAATGGGGCAAGGTAGGAAATTTTTTTTGGCACTTAAAATTGAATGAGATGGAAGGATTAGATAGGTGAGGAGCTGAAGAGGGCAAGACAGCTCATGGATCCTCTCCAAACAGCTGTAAACATCAAAGACTAAAGCAAACCTCAAGTAGAGCACTGTAGTTTCAATGGATTCTACTTACACTCTTGTTTGTTTAGTTCAGAAGAAACAAGATAGAGAATGTCATACATAACACATAAGAAAATTCACAATTACAAAAGAAAGCACTGTACCAAGACAAATTGCCACATGGATCCCAAAGAGTGCTGCAAACCCTGGTTTCAATTCCTTAGCCAAAATGCTGATATGAGTGTACAATGAAGCTTAAGGCTTTCTCAAAAGTCCAACCATGCTAATGACTGAAAAAAAACATAATATAGAAAACCATAGCTCATCCTTGCCTCTAAGGGTCGAGATCACATGTTTAGGAGCTATTTCAACTAATTCTAAACTGAGAACTAGAAATTAGGCAACAGAACAACATGCCTCTAGAAACAAGGGAACTGATTCATTCAGTTTCAAACAACTTTTAAACTGATGAATCTATCTATACAACTGAAAATTTAACATATTTACATAATGATCCATCAATGTACATTAAATTACATCACAAATTTTCCATTAGGAAAGTGAAAAAGTCAAATTGGCCAAAGCTGGGTGAAAAATAGAGTAATACTTCGTCAAATTGGCAAAATTTCCTCTATGTGCCGCGCCTGATTCTCTATGCGTAGCACCTGTTTGGAGCCACTTTTGAAGGCATTCCTGGTGTCAAAATTCACTCCAAGTGTGCTTGTTGGAAAGGTCTACTTGTCTACTTTCCAACCCAAGTGGAATTTTCCAATTTGACCTCCATTTGCCCCTCCAAAATTCAGTTCTCCCAATTACACTACTTCTTGTGTGTCAAAATAGGGGCAGTAAGGTCATTTTTTGAGTGTTTTTGACCTTTTTGAGGGCTCAAAACCTAGCCAAATTTCTTGGCTATTGGTAGGAAAACATATTTTTTCATGCCAAATCTAAAAATGCTGAGTTTTTTTGATTTAGAGGCTCATAGAAAAAGCGAGCGCCACGTGGCGCGGCGCAGAGGGCAGAAAATTATGTGTTAAAAAGTTCTATGCGTAGCGCCTTTTGCAGACCAGTTTTGAGGGCCTTTGTGGTGTCCAAATTGGGTGAAAAATAGCTTTTTGGAAATATTATTGAGTATACTTTCCAACCCAACTTTAATTTTTCAATTTGGAGTTCATTTTCCCTGTCAAAAATCAAATCTCCCAAGACTAGTTAAAATGTGCAAAATGAGCAGTCAACTTTTGAAAGTCTTCCTCAACTCAAAATTGAGCTCATGATAGCTCATTGGAAATCTGTATGTGTCTAGCTATCATTTAACTCATCAAGAAAGTCATTTGGCCAACCAAGATAGGATAAAACTTGATTTTCCCAAGGTCGCTTCAGATGTGCATCAATTCTCCCGAGGCAAATGTATTTTTGACATTTCTCTAAAACCATGACACCTGTGTAAAAAGTGAAGGAGGGTTTTCTTCCTTGGCCTATTGTGGAAAAAAACCTCTCGCAGTTTTCCAAAATTCATCTTTTATTGCTTATAAACATCATTGGAGTAAAAGCTATCCGAATGTGTGGAATAGGGGATTTGTCGAAATGAAGTGAAATGAAGGGGATAAAGGGCTTCTAAATTGTTGAGAAAAATTTTGGAAGTAGGGAGGCATGTTGGGAAGTAGGGGAAAGTGGGATTTGAAAGATTTAGTGAGGGGAAGAGGTATGAACATCAGGATACAAGTTTTGCTAATGATTTGACCATCCAAGAGAAATTACCTTCAAAACCCTAGGAGAGGGAAACGAACCTTACCTAGGCACAAATGAAGCATGAAAAAGGTGTAAAATGACCCATTGGAACCTAACATGATGATAACAACCCTCTGGATGATGGTACACTCAGCTGAATGGTGATATGAAGCTCTTAGGACAATAATTAGGGTTTGGGAATTTTTAACTAGGGTTTGGGATAGTTAGGACTAGGGATTTGGAAAATGGGAATTGGGGATAGGGATGACTGAATGTGGGAGTTAGGGAATGGGTGGATAAGCTGAGAAAATAAATGGAGGAGTGAAAAGTGAGGGAGTGGTAGAAGGCAGCAAAATGACAAGTACAAAACCCTAGGCAATGGATTTTGAGAAATTGCAAGATATTAGGGTTTGGATTTTCTTCTACACAACCACCATAAACTTTAAGAAAAACTCCTTCACTAGCAAGGAAAAGATCTTGACTTACTTTCACACTAGAAGAGTTGAGAGATTTTGGAAATTTGAGGGAGTTTTTAAGCGAATCGAGCTTGGCAGCTCTATGCGCCGCGCCTCAAACCCAACACACCGCGCCTCCTGTGTGTGTCGCGCCAGTACAAAATAACACCGAAAATCGTGGCCCTATGTGCTGCACCTCTTGTATGCGCCGTGCCTCTCACCCAATGCACCGCGCCCATAGTTTTACATAGTTTTTCTCCAAGTTCGCTCCCTTTGCTCAACACGACCTTCACTTTGCCCAACCTTCCTTCTTCGAATGCCAATGAGCTTTCGAATTGGGAAAAAGGATTTATATACAAGTGCTTTTGATTTTTCCTTCATAAAACCCACTTTTATAATGTTTGCAATGTGAATTACTTTTTCAACTCTGTTTTTGGGCAGTTTACTTTATTTGTGCCTTTGATGAACTGAATGACTTGTTTTTTCTTTGCCTTGCTTTCACTTTGTCTTGGAGTGCAAATGAATTTTTCAAATGAAGAAATGACTTATATATGGAGCTTTCAAATTTTTGGCTTATAAAACCCATTTTTGTAATGTTTTGAAAATGACTTTGTTTTTAACTTTGTTTTTGGACTTTTTTCACTTTATTAAAACTTGTGATGGACTGAATGACCTGTGATTTGTTTGTTTTGCAGGTAGTTGGAGCTACTAGGGCTAGGGAAAGAGACCCTGGATACAGGTGGAGTGATTTACATATGGATAAAATAAAATTACATAAATTTATAATATAAAGGCAAAAATACTCTATTTTTCCTCAAAACAGAGTTTTGAGGAAAGACACATCTCTGAGCACTTGATGATGAAATTTATTGATGCTGGAACCTCCTCATGGCTTGCTGGTTGTTATTGGACACTTTGAAACACTTTTTTGATGAAACCCTAGTGAAACCCTAGACCTAATAACAATGAAACCCTAAAAAAGACTTTTGCAATCTTTAAGACAAACGATGACTGTATATGCTTTGAAATGAACAAACATGAGCCAACAGGTAGATAACATGAGGGAAACTGTAGGAAAGCACTATCGTCAGATGATCCATGTGCCTAATGGAATGTAGCTGACTGAACGGGACACCTAATATGAAATGAAACAAGAGAATTTGATCTCTGATGGAGGGATGAAGAAACCGACACTAACACTTTGTTTGATGGAAGTGCAGAAATTACAGCTCAGTAGCATGTTGACAAGTTAATAGACTTCATTGATCTAGAAGAAATTGATGAGGAGAATTCCAAAATGAGGATTATCGCTCAGAGTTTCTCAGGAGATGTTAAGAAATGGTTTCAAAGTGTGGCTACAAATTCCATTAACAGTTCTCAAAGACTGATTGAATTATTTCTAGCTCATTGGCAAAAGAAGAAAAATCCATTACAAATATTGATTGAATATAATTCAATGAAAAGGAACCCCAATGAAACAGTTCAAGAATTCACATCAAGATTTAATACAGTGTACAATTCTATACCTAATGATATGAAACCTCCTCCTAGTTTGGCTCTTCTTCATTATCCTGATGCTTTCAATCTAGATATGGCCTACCAGCTCAGAGAAAGAGACCCAACTACTCTTGAAGAGATGCAACAGAATGCAATCAGTGTTGAAGCCAATTTGCTCATTAAGAAGTCAAAATCAAAGCCAGAGAGGGCGGAGAAGAGAGTTGTTTTCAGAGAAGAACCTGCATCATCTTCTGAATCAAAGCTTGATAGTTTGATAAAAACTATGGAGAGGATGATGGATAAAATATCCATAACTGATTGACAAGCTGAACCATCAGTGAGGAATCCTAACTTTCACGGACAGCAGCAACAGCAGTTTAGAAATCGACAGAAAGAGCAGCGAAATCAAGATCCTCAAAGTCAAGTAAAAGCTCCATTTCAGAAAAATTACACTGAAGGTCAGGAAGAAGATGAAGAAGAAATTGTAGAAACAAATCACTTCTTTCAAGAAGATGAACTACCTACTTTCCTAACAAAGGAAGATCAGTTTACTGAAGACACTTTTATACCAAATGATCAGCAATTTGTGCTTGCAAGTGAAGATCAGTGGGCTGATAGGACTGAAGATTACCAAAGAGGATATCAGAATGCCCTCACTCATATTAAAAAGCAGTACAGTTTAAGGAACATAAATGTGCCTATTACTCTAACTTAGAAAAGACAAAATTTGCAAAAGGACACACCAAGCAAAGAAACCACTCCTGTAGGCCAGAATAAAGACAAAGGTATTATCACACAGAATTGGGATAGAACTAATGAAGCCTCCACTAGCAATGTGAGGAAGGACAAAGAATTGCAAACTGAAAGCCAAAAGAAGGAAACTCAAGCTAAAGGCCAAACAGAAAGGAAGGACACTGCTTCAAAAGAGGTAGAAAAGCAATCTAATCTTTTTAGTTTGGAAAATGAAATTTCTAAATTGAAGATAGCTATTCCCCTCACTGAATTGGTAAGGAATGACAAATACAAATTTCAGATTGCAAAAATGCTTAGGGTTGATCAAATGTCTGATACAGTTAATGTAGCTGATGATGAGCCAGCCATCCTTTTTGGTCCAGCCTTAGAAGGAGCTCCTGAAGATAGTGAAATTCCTCCTTTTTATCCGAGTCTTAAACTTCATGACTTTGTCCTTCATAATGCTATGCTAGATTCTGGCGCCTCTCATAATTTGATGCCTAAATCCATCATGGATAAACTAGGATTGAGCATCACCCGACCTTACCATGATCTTTATTCTTTTGATTTTGGAAGAGTGAAATGCCTTGGTCTTATTAAAGACTTGGTAGTGTCCTTAGACCAAATCCTAGCCAAAAATGTACTTATGGATGTTGTAGTGGCTGATATTCATCCTAGGTTTGGCATGTTGCTTTCAAGATCTTGGGGAGAAAAATTAAAGGGCACTCTGCAGCTTGACTTTTCATACGCCACTATCCCTGTTTTTGGACAGCTCCGGAAACTTTATAGAGAAAAAAAGATGAAATTTATGATCAGCAGTAAGGAAAAGCCAGTCAATCATCCTATACATGCTATTCATACTGATCTTAACTCTTTCATTCTGTTTAGTGATATGGATTCTGCTGATGATAAAAGTCAGTTAGTAGAAATTTTAGAAGTTCCCAACCTAATGGGAAACATACATGAAACTATCACAACAGAAAGTAAAGAGGTTGGTGAGGAATGTAGACAACCTGCAAATCCTATTGAGGAGATTCAAAGAATAGTGTAGAAAATAGAAATTTCTGAGCTAGCCATTCAAAATCCTAAAAATCAAGAAATTCAGTCTTCAGAAATTATTTTTCGAGACAAAGAAAATGGTCTTCGAACCATGGAGTTTGATGGTGCATCAGGAAGAGAAGGAGGAGGAATTGGTGTTTGGATACTTGGGCCATTACATCAGCCAAACAATATCCCTTGGAATGTGAGAATGAGCTCTTACAAGATGGCTTTTGAATGTTCAAATAATGAGGCAGAATATGAGGCATTGATTGCTGGCCTCAAAATTCTGAAAAAGTTGGGAGAAAAAAAGATTTCTGTTTATGGTGACTTCAAGTTAGTGATCAAGCAAGTCAAAGGGGAATACCAAGCTAAACACCCAAGAATGAGAGCTTATCGCAATGCTGTACTTGATACTCTCAAAACTTTTTCAGAATATACATTATCTCTTATTCCTAGAACTCAGAATGTCCTAGCTGATTCACTTTCCACTGCAGCCAATATGGTGAAGATTCCTTTTCATTCTAATCATAAGCACTCCATCCATGTTGAGCATTGCCCAGTTGTCCCAGATAACATGAGGTTTTGGCAAGTATTTGGTGATGATAAGAAAATAAATAGTTTTCTGCAGTTGGAAGGAGAATTTCAGAATTCTCACATTGATGATGCATACAATTTTGATGATTCCCACATTCATTCAGTTGACACTGAAGTATTACAGCTCAAGGACAACAACATTCCAAGAGTCTTGGTGCCTTTGGAAGAGTTATTTGATAGGGATGATATCGCCAAGAAGCTGACCATGGTCCCTACAGAAAAGGGAGTAAAAGATGTTAACATTGGCACAGCTGAAAATCCTAAATTGGTCAAACTATCAAAGTCTCTATCTCCTAAAACAAAGGGTAAGTACATGTCTTTAATGAAGGAATTTGCTGATGCATTTGCTTGGGATTACTCTGATCTGAAAGTTTATGATAAGATTATCATTTAGCACGTCATTCCTATAAAGTCGGATCAGAAGCCATTTCGCCAGAAATTGAGAAGAATCAACCCCAAGTTACTGCCATCAATTTAAAAAGAGGTAAATAGACTTTATAAGTCTGGAATAATTGTTCCCATTTGGTTTTTAGAATGGATGTCTAATCTAGTACTTGTGAGGAAAAATACCAGGGAAATTCGTCTATGTATTGATTTCAGAAATCTCAATAAGGTGTCCCTGAAAGACAACTATCCCCTGCCTAAGATGGACCACATACTTCAAAAGGTGGTTGGATCCTCTAGGATGTCACTGCTTGATGGATACTCTGGGTAAAATCAAATTCTGGTACACAAAGACGATCAGCTCAAGACAACCTTCACAATGCCATGGGGTACATTCATGTATGCAAAGATGCCTTTTGGGCTGAAGAATGCAAGAGCTACCTTTCAACGGGCTATGGACATAGCATTTACAAATGAAAAAGATATATTTCTGGTTATCTATCTTGATGATCTAACAATATTTTCAAAATCTGATGAAGATCACTTGCATCACTTGAGGATTGTTTTTCAGAAATGCAGAAAATTTGGCATCTCACTTAACCCAAAGAAGAGCTTGTTCACCATGGAAGAAGGTAAGCTACTAGGACACATCATCTCTAAATATGGAATCTACATTGATCCTACCAGAGTGGAGGCTATTCAGCAGTTATACTTCCCCTGGAACAAGAAAGAGATCCAGTCATTCAATGGGAAAATTAATTTTTTGAGGATATTTATTATTAATCTCGCTGAGCACTTGAAAGAAATGAAAAATATGTTGAAGAAGGACAGTGAGGTAAAGTGGTCTTTGGAGGCTAAGAAATCATTTCATGCGGTAAAGTTTGCATTATCTACTACTCCTATTTTGATTAGCCCAGATTATAGCTCATATTTAATCATTTTTTCTTTTTCTTCTGAGCATAAATTAGCAACAGTCCTAATGCAGAAAGAAGATCAGAAAAATGAGCAACCTATATCATTCTTCAGTCGCACTATAAGAGACGCGACATTGAGATATAATATCATTGAGAAATAGGCATTGGCATTGGTAAAAGCCCTCAAATATTTCCGATTTTATATTCTACATTCACATACTATTGCTTATGTCCCTACTACAGCTGTAAAGGAAATTATTGTACAAACAGATCCAGAAGGCAGAAGATGAAAATGGATTGCAACAATGCTAGAATATGACTTGGAGATCAAACCTACAAATCTCATCAAAGTACAAGGGTTAGCCAAGCTTATGGCGGAATCAAATCTACATGCACTGGATATTAATTTGATGGTTGCACTATCAGAAGAATCAGAAGAAAAGGACCCTGTCTTGCAACTATCTGATATGTTCATGTCTTCACCTTGGTACTCCAACATTGTCTATGTCTTGCAGCACTTGAATCCTCCTCCGGAATTTCCCAAAGGTAAAGTTAGATCACTGAAACTCAAAGCTTCAAAATATTGTATTTTGGATGGTGTTTTATTTTGGAAAGATCCTGGAGGTGTGCCATTGAATTGTTTAATAGAAAATGAAGCTAAAGATATAAGGAAGGATTTTCATAAGGGAGATTGTGGCGTCATCATTTTTGGAGAACTACAGCAAACAAGATCTTAAGAGTTGGTTTCTATTGGCCCACACTCTTTGCTGATACATACAAAATAGTCATGAGCTACCATGAATGTAAAATTTTTCAAGGAAAGAGGAAACTTCTGCCATTACCACTACAACCAATTTTGATTTCAGCTCCTTTCCAGCAGTGGGGTCTTGATTTCATTGGCGAAATCCATTTTTCATCTTCAGCACAACACAAATGGATTTTAACAGCCACAGACTACTTTACAAGGTGGATTGAAGCTATCTCGACCAGGCAAGCTACTGATTCTGTCATCATTCAATTTCTGGAGTCTAATATCTTGTCTAGATTTGGCTGCCCACAGAAAATAATAACAGACAATGCTGTTGCTTTTAAATAAAAAATAATGGTGGATTTCTGCGCCAAATATCATATTGTGCTAGGAAATTCTACTGCTTATCATCCACAAGGGAATGACCTGGCTGAATCTTCCAACAAATCTTTGGTTAACATCATCAAAAAGTTCCTAGAGGTGAAGAATAAGAATTGGCATAAAAAACTCATCAATGCTTTGTGGGCGGATAGTGTCAGCACCAAAAAGTCAATAGGTATGTCTCCTTTCCAGCTCGTATATTTAGTTGACACAGTACTTCCTTCATATCTTGCTATCCCAGTAATGAAAATACTACAGGAATTGGATAGTGAAACTAATGACATACAAAGGAGAATAAACTAGATGATTAATTTACAGTAGACAAGAGAAGAATTTTTTCAAAACACATCGAAACTCCACGAGAAAATAAAAAAGATTTATGATCACAAAACCAAGGAAGGCAATTTCAATTTGGGAGATGTAGTCCTTCAGTGGGATTCTAGAAATGAAGACAAAGGAAAACATGGTAAGTTTGAGAACTTGTGGAAGGGACCATATAAAAATTTTGCTTTCAGAGGAAAGAATGCTTTCTTGTTGGAAGAGATGGATGGAAAATATTATTCAGGAGGGGTGACCAATGGTAGGCTTCTCAAGCACTACTATGTCTAAAATCCTGAAAGGTCATCATCATTGTACATACCAGTTTGTGTTTTACTTCTAGCATTTTAGATAGCTGTCATCAGAGTTTGAAGCCCAAAGTGAAGGCCCTAAGACTCTTTGAGTCAGTACTGTTTTCATTTTTTCTTATTTAGTTCTTTTGTCATGTCAAAAGGTCAGTCAGTCTCAAGTCAAAAAATCAGTTTTTATGCATGTTGACTCCATTGCCCAATAAATAAGGCTACTTGACCTACAGTGTTCTTGACACCTCCAAGGAGCTGCCATCCCCAGTTGGAGCCAATGTTAGTGTCAGTCTTGTTAGCTTGTCACCTGGATCAAAAAAATGCTTTTACCATGTTCTTCTCAAGCTTTCATCATCAAATTTTTTTGTTACTAGGTCTACACAACAAATTTGGTCATTGTATGGTCAGTCCAAAGATGGAGTCATTGTTTCAAATTTCACTCATGCTGGTTTCTTATCATATTTTATGAAGGTTTCACCATGAAAATGGGTCAAGTCATCATCATTATTCCATTAGGTCTTAGGTCATCCATTAGGTCACAAGGATCCCCAAGGTCCACCATTTCCATTAAAAAAAAAACAGAAATAAGTCAAACATGACAAAGCAACTGTTGATGAATTGCTCATGTTTTATTCACACACTTTTCATATTTTCATGACATCAAAGGTTTCAGAAGAAGGAAGCTCCAACACTCAGGAAAGCAAAAGCACACTTGCAATGGTAAAAGTAAAATCTGTCTTCAAAAAGTGAAATCAGTTCACAAAGGAAGGTTGGTTTCTTTTCTTTTTTTTTGAAAAAGTGAAGAAATTATCCCTATATAAACTCAAAAAGACTCATAACCTTTTCATTCATATCCCATTCACTCCTCATCATTGAGCTCACTCGCCCAAAAAAGAAAAAAACTTGTTTCCCTAGGAGAAATTAGCCAAAAATTGAAGGTGTTACACGTAGATACACTGCATTGTGCTTAGGAGGCAGGCACTACGCGTAGGTGAATTGCTCTGCGCTTTGGCGCTGCGCGTAGAAGAACTGCACTGCGCGCAGGACAAAGTACCCAAAACTCACCTAAATTTTTCCAAATTACAAATATTTTCTTACAAGCTTGGTCAAATACCTTTCTAAAGCTAAGGAACAAGTAAGTATATCATTTCCCTTTCTATTTTCTTTCCCAATTTCATTCCATGTCCATAATTTCTCAAGCTAGGGTTTGTATCAAAATTTCCATGGGAAATGCTAGGGTAGAAATGGTCATCATAAATTTTCATCTCCAAAACATGTAAATTGATATTATACACCTGCACACATGTCTGATGAGTCATTTTGACTAGTTCATCCACCTCCAAACAAATTTTAAACATTAAAAAAACAAAACCCTAGCTCATTCCTAGAGTTATTTTGGGCAAATCTCATCATAAACCTTCTTGGTATCACTTACAAGTAGCCACATTTGTTCACTATTTTCCTCACTCATTTCCATCAGTTTTTCAAAGCCATCTCATCTTTCATAAAACCCCTCCCATCATTTTGTCAAAATCTCTCACATATCACTTCATTTTCATTCTCACCTCACGTCTATTTTGACTCCCTGCTGCTAGGACTTTGTGTCATCATGGAGGTTGAATATTCACCAGAAAGAAAGAGACAACACAAAGAAGGGAGGATTCTTAGATATGAACCATCAGATTGTAACCAAATAAACTACTATCCTTTCATTAAGCAATGCTTTGAGGATGTTCACTGCTTGGAGGTTTGTAAAAGAGTAAGTGAAGCAGGGTTTTATGAGCAGCTGACAGATTGGATAGCTACACAACTGAAAGGAGAGATTGTTGTCATTGTTGGTATTGAGTTTAGCTTCTCAGTGGCCTCCATCTCACTAACAACTAGTTTACCAGATAATGGTGAATATTGGTTCAAGGGAATGAGTCTAGATCTTGAAAACTACAAGCCCTTCTTAAAGACTCCATACAGAGATACACATACTCACCTCATGCCTTTCAGATATTTGCTTGAGAAGTATGCCTCTTTAATGAAAACTATCATGAGGTTATTTACCTATGAAGGTTGTTACACTAAAAAATGTCACCATGACTATTTGCAGTTAGTATGGCTCCATCCACTGTCATACTATCCTCCTTGGCAAGTCTCATGCCTCTTCTCTCCATGTCAAACTTCAAGAAAGAGAGAAAAGTCATTTAAAGTCAATTATCTCTGGTACGCAGTTTCTCTTAGCCTTACCTGCGGGTACGCAACCCAAGTTCACAAAACCTGCGTACTTGTACGCTCTGTATGTAAAGGGATGGGTGCGTACTCCTGTAAAGGTCAAAAAGTGCAAGTTTCACTCCAAAAAAGTTACTTGTGGTCATTTCTAGAGTCTTCTAGAAGCATGTTTGACGTGTATGAAGCGCCTCCAGATGGTTCATGTATCCCTACCAAAGAGGAACTTATCCCATCAATAGGGGAGCTATCCCATCCAAAGAGGGGCTTATCCCATTGATGGTGGACCTGAATAACTTCCTCTAGAGCACTATAAATACAGGCATTGGGCCAAAGGGAGGAGAGCAAAAAAGCTGAACATTCCTAAGGGTAGATGCTGCTGGAATTAGGACTTCCTTGTAGAAGCTTGTGAGGAGAGATTACCATCTTTACTTGTTTCCATTGGGAGGTGGGTGAGCTGATCAGAGTAAGGGAGAACTCTTGTGGACCCTGGGAGGAGCTTGCACAACACCAAGGCTCAGGTTGTAATGGTTCCTTTTGTTACCTTTTAATACAAATTAGTCCATTCTTCTCAACAATTTGTTATTAATGAGTTGTTTCATGTACTCCTTGGTCTACATGTTAAATATGTTTTATTTTATGTGATATTCAGGTGCTATTTAATCGTTTGATTGTTGGTGAATGCAGGTTTCGAAGGGAAGGAGGAGCTCATCCGGATCAATGAAGCTGGACTACTACAACAGCGTTGGATTACAGGTAGGATCTAAACACTTGATTTCTCATATTGTAAAAGCATATTTAGGGAAGGATTGCTCTTATTTGTCTTGTTTGTCATTAGAGAGTCTTAGGTTTTCTTGGAAGGTCGGTTGTGTCCGCACTAACGACTCTTTCCGCGTGACAAAATGGTGACCATACTGGGGAATCCATTAATGTGTTTGAGTTCTTTTTGATTTGATATTTTGGTCTGAGAAAAATTGCTTGTTTTCTGATTTTTAGTTGTCTAGCTGTGTATTTGGGTGGGTTAGCTTAGAGTCAATTTAGTTTTTTATTTTTCTTAGCCTTGCCAGCAGTACGCAGTCTCTGGGTTTAACACAGTGCGTACTTGTACGCACTGCGTCTTTGCGCACAGTGCGTACCCGCGCCTGTGTGAACAAATGACCTGCGTACGCCTGTCAATTTTGAGAAAATTTCAATTTTTTCTTTTTGCTCTTTAGATTTTGTTTTTACTTTGTTTTTTCTGCCCAGATCCATCAGTTTGTTGTCAAAGATCTTCACCTGAACTTGTCCCGTTAGTGTCGAGGGTTTTGGTGGAATTCATAGGGATTTTGCCTTAGGGTTTGATTTTTAACTGGTCCTGTAGTGACTTTGGCGTTAGGGGTTGTCAAACTTTGGATCTCCCTGGTTTTGATCAGTCCTTTTAGGAGTCGGGCCTGTCATAGAAGTCACCCTAGTGAGATACCTACCTTTGTGTCTTCTCTTTGCGAATCTCGAAAAGTTTGTTTGTTAAAGCCTTGAATTCCATTCTTGAGAAAAAAGAACAAAAAGATTTCGATTTTGTTTTTTTGGTTAGTTTATGATTCTGCATGAACTGATCCTTAGTTGCATTTTGACTAATTAAAACATCCGGGAACCATCTTAGTAGGCTTTTGTCCTCATTATTTTTGTTTCTAGGTAAATTTGCTTTTGATTTGTTTTTGAATGAATTTGATTTGATTGTTTTAGATTTGTTAAATTCGATTTGATAAAATAGTTTTATATGCTTTATTAACATAGAAAAACACAAAAATTCTTTGGAAAAAGTTTGCTTTGGTAGCATTTGTAGACTTTTGAGAGAAAAGGAAATTTCGTAGAGTAATTAGTGGTCATGAGTTGTGTGTTTTGAAAAGATAAAGAGAATTGTTTCTTTGATTGTCTTTACTAAGAAAGTTGTTTTCTATAAAATTTGCATTTTCCAACTCTCTTAGGTTAGGAGATTCATTGAAAAGGAAAAGTAGTGTAAATCATCTTAGGTGCATCTTTGTAGTGGTTGCGAGTCGGGTCTACACACCACCAGTTTCATCTCCATCACCTTTTTGTCTTTAAGAAAAACCATAAAAGTAACGCTTAAAGTAAAATCAGCATAGTAACTTTTATTTACTAGGGCTCTGAAACACCAATTTAGATCAGGCTAGTGTCTTGTAGTAGGAGAGTAATTAACTCTCCAAGACAACAAAACCAAATAAGTAGCTTATCTTGTGATAGAATAAATCCAATTGTCTCATTTGTACTCTGGGAAAGCTCCTCTTAAAGGAGAAGCACGAGCTCGTGTCCGAACCAGTGAGGGGATCAATCCTCCCTTGTTGGGAACGACGCCAGACACGCACGTATTACAAACGGTAAACCTCGAATTAACCATTATCGAGGAGCCAGGGGTCACTTGTCGGTAAGCCTTGGATTATTGTCAAGGAACCGGCAAGCGGATTGAGCTTGATACTCTGCCCTTGCGTGCTGTTGGAGTGTAGACTGTTCCCCCAGGTGCATTTGTTGCGATTGGTAACCTTAGTGACCATTATCTTTAGGATTCTTCCGAGGTGACGGTGGAGGGAAGACCCACTGTACCTGGAGCAGACGTCGGCTAGACTCACTTGGATTTTCCGGGGGGTTCACTTCACTCGAGACGGTTAAAGTGGAGGAACTTGTGCCGGTCTATTCATTAAGCAGGTTGCCGGGGTAACTGTTCCACCCACCACTTCTGTACTGAATCCGGCGATGTTGGGTTTCATCTCCAACTAGCGTTTTCGGTCTGGAAGGCTACTGTTTGTGCTTGGTTTGACGCCCTAGATTCTTTAGGCGTATGTTTCAAATTTGTTTGGTTCTTTAGAGACTTTAGGTGGTTTGCTTTGAGATTTTACTTTGTTTGCGTGTGCAGTAGTTAAAAGTTTTTAACTGTAGCGGAATTACCGAGACAGTCCCGTAGACTTCGGGGCAAGTCTCCTGAGGTTGTTTCTGTGGCCGAATTGTTGAGAAGATCCCGTAGACTTCGGGGTGAATCTCCTCAAGAGGTCCCAAGTCATTACGAAAGTTTAAAGGTCCTTGTAACTCCTCCTAGTGGCAGTAGAGTAGGTTCACCAGAAGAAGGAGAGTCCCCGTTGGTAGTCCATCAAGATTACCAAAGTCTAGAAACAGGTTATAATCCTGAAGCAGTTGAAGTTTCTGAGCTTGCTGGTAGTTTTTCATCTACTAGTGATATAGGTGAAGAACCTGAAATATCTGAACCTGTTACTCCAACTTCTAGTGTACCAGATTCACCTAGGGTAGAAAGAGTCATCACCGAAAATCTTCCTACTGGTTTGATAGCTATTGAAGAACTTGCTCCAGAGGAAGAATTAGGCGTATCTACCCTTGAAGATCAACCTACTATTGATCTAAGGGAGCGTGAATCTATCTTTTACAGTCCTCCTAGAAGTACTACTTGGTATCCTTCGTTAACCAATTATTTAGACAACTCAGGGGTAGGTTTTTCTCCACCTCGTACTCCTTTTCCACCTGGAGGTATTTATACTCCGGTAAATATGTCTGGTCAGTCGTCCGTGTTTACTCAATCTCTTGAATCTTTTTTACACGGCGGTCCTTCTGTTCCCACCGGGTATCAGTCACTTTCTGGTACCTTTGCGGGGGCATCTCCGCTGGAAACAATGGTAATAAACCGTTGGGTGTAGGGGACATTTACATGATGTCAGGTTCAATTTCCGTTTCTCAACCTCAAGGTGGTCAATTACCGCCTGGGGGGCAGCCTCAATTAACGCCTGGGGGGAAACCTCAAGGTACACAAATTGTGTCTGGGGGGCAGCTTCAAGGTCAGTATGTACCCATGGTACAATACATGCCTCAAGGTCAACCCCAACCTCAATATGTACCCCAGGGTCAACCTCAGTATCAATATTTACCTCAAGGGTATCAACCCCAAGGGTATCAACCTCAAGGGTATCAACCTCAAGGTCAAGGTCAACCCCAGTATCAGTATTTACCCCAAGGTTATCAACCTCAAGGTCAATACTCAAGTCAAGGTTATCAACCACCTCAAGGTCAGTCGTATGTTCAAGGTATGGGAACTATGCCTTTCAGTTATCAATCCTATCCTCAATCTGGTTATGGATCTCAGTATCCTCAACCTGTTACGGGTCAATACCCCGGGATGATAGTGTGGGATCCATCATAGGGTCAACAGGTGTTGCAGCCAAGTATACAGTTGTTACCTCAAACTGGACAACCCGTAGTTTCTGGTTCACCCCAGCAACTGCAACCTCTCCAGTCAAACGTTCAAACTTCTGTAACTTCGGTAGTTACTCAGCCGCCAATTGCACCTAGTACTCCATCTCAAACGGCTGCTGCAACTACCGCAACATCTACCACACTTACTTTTGGAGTGTCGACAACCCCGGTTTCTACTGTCTCTGCAACCACTCCTCAGACATCTTTATCGTTGTCCGGATCTACGATTCAAACTACGGTCCAGATGCCTGTAGGGCAGCCTGGTTTAAGTACTGTTGTAACAACTCAACCTCAATTTACCCACCAACAGAACCAGGGACAATACCAATTCGGTCCTGCTGTCCAACAACCGGTTTACCACTATCAACCATATCCTGGGTACATTTATCAACAACCTCAACAACCCCAGTACGGTCCGGTTAATCCTGGTTTTCCAGGAGGATATAATATCCCTAATGCGATTCCTGTTCCTAGTTATCCTGGATATCCTCCTCCTGGGACTGGTCTTGTGACCCAGAGTTTTAGAGATCCTAATCGGCAGTTACCGTTTATCGCAACTTTGGATTTACTAGACTTGACGCGCCTAACGAACGATCCAATTCAATATCTTCCGTTCTGGCCGCCAATGCCAAATAAGTTGCCCAGTGATATACCCAAGTTTGAAGGTAAGTCTGGAGAGGATCCGTCCAATCACGTGATGACTTACCACCTCTGGTGTGCTTCAAATTCTATCTCTGATGATTCGATCCGCTTACGTCTTTTCCAGCATACACTCATTGGTCTCGCGGCCAAGTGGTACATTGAGTTACCACGGGCCTCTTTTTACAATTTTAGCCAGTTAGCTACCTCGTTCCTAACTCATTTTTCAGTTGCCGGTCAGATACGATAACGGCACGGAGCTATTAACTTCATTAAAACAGTCGACCTCCACTTATATTTCCGATCATATTCATGAATGGAGACGTCGAAGACGTTTAGTGAAAGTTTTTATCCCGGACCAAATCTTAGCTGAATGGTTTGTAAAATCATTATTACCGAAGATTACTGAAGATGTAGCTAAGGCCGGAGTAGTTACTGAGGAGCAAGTTATTGCTCAAGCCTAGTACCTTGACTTAGTTTACACTCAGTCGGGTACGTTACACGAGAAGATCCCGGATCTTCCTAAGTCGAATCAAATTGCTACTGCTCCTTCGGGGTCTCATGCTGCTGATGGCATGGTTGGTACGGTAAATACTAAAAGTAAGAAGAAATCCTCAAAGAATTCTTCTCCAATAATAACCTTACCAGACTCCCCGACAGGAGAATCTTCTCCTGAAATTACTGCCGATATTCACGCTGTAGAGTCATCTACGGCTAAATCAAAAAACGGTGGTAAGAAGAAAGGCAAGAAGGAGGATAAAGCAGATAAGGCTCCAAAGGAGAAAAAAGAGAAGTCAGAATCTAACGACGAAAAGCGCAAACCTCGCTATCCTTGTTTAATATGTGAAGAAGATCATTTCACCAGAGATTGCCCTCATCGAGCAGAGGTTGTGAAAATCGTTAAGGGTTCCCCAACTCCTGCTGTTTTGAAAGATCCATTTCCGAAGCAGGAGAGTAAAATGATAGGTTCTTCCTCGAGTGCCAGTGAAGAACCCATATTGATGATGTCTCATGTACGGATTGCGACTCGATCGCAAGATTATGGTAGTAAGAATCCTGTTGATGGTAAAGAAGCAGAATCTTCTCATTCTAATCCATCAACCTCAGCTCCTGGTTCTGATCCACTACAGATCGAGAAACCTAACCCGAACTTGGTAATTAAACCGCCCGCCAAGGGTATACTTCGAAAGTCTGCTTTCAATCCACATGCGAGAGCAGCTCAGAATTATAACATTGTTGAAGATTTAGCTGTTTCACCCTCAGCAATGTCGGCTTTGGAAGTGCTGCAATCATGCCCAGCACAACGAAAATTACTCTTGTCGGCTATAGGAGCTGTTGATATTCAGGACCCGAACCTGATAATCTTTGATCTAGAAAATAGTACACCGCGTCTCCCTCATCAAATGGCTTTCCAGATTCCAGTGATAGTAAAAAACAAGCCTATTCATCGGACTGTAATTGATGAAGGAGCTTCTACGTGTATTATGTCGATTCAGTGTTGGAGATCGCTTAGTTCTCCTTCACTGAACCAATCCCCGACGATTCTTAAGGCCTTAAATGGCCGTGGGTTCCATCCGTTTGGCATTCTACAGGATTTGCCTATAGGGGTTGAAGGAAAAACCGTTAGTCTGGATGTGGAGGTGGTTGATGCCCCTCTAGACTACAACCTTCTTTTGGGTCGCAGTTGGTCTTACGCTATGACAGCGGTCGTGTCATCGGTCTTCAGAGTTATAAAGTTTCCACATAATGGTAAGATCGTGACGATAGACCAGCTGGCTTATTTTTCATCCGACCCAGCCTCTTCAGAGACTATCCAGCATGTCGGTAAAACGACTATCCCTTACAAGGATGTTGGTGTAGGATTGGTTAAAGATTCCGGTTTACTGGGAACTTTTCCCTTTCCTTCGATCATTGCAGACCCTTCATTCACATCCATTCATATGATTACTTCAGACACTATTATTTACGATGATCCTTGGATTGTCCCATCTGAATCTGAAATAGACTCCTTTGGTAATGCAATGCCTTTGAGTCCATTTGAAATTGCTTATGAGGCCGTGCAGTCTTTTTCCGACTCCAGTTCAACCCAATTCGACCAAATGAATGTGGTCCGTGAGGAATCACTTTTCACATCAACCTCAGAACGGATAAAGTTTCCCGAAGTTGTGTCATCTGACGAACAACTTCGCGAAATCCTAAGTGTAGACGATCTACCATGGGAAGATCTTCATCATAGATCTTCGTTTTTACCTGAGGCTGATGACTTTGGAAATGATTTTTCATCAATTTTTACAGCTGAATATGTCAAAGAAGCTCAGAATCCCATGAAACATCCTGATTCAGAGTTGAATTTGGGAAACATTTCCCAAACTATTGACATCGACATTTCAGTCAAAGCCGGAGTTATTGAAAACATTCATATAGGCGCCTCGTGTACAGATAACGAAATTCAAACATACAAGGTCCTATTTCAAGAATTCCACGACGTGTTTGCCTGGTCTTATGAGGAAATGCCAGGAATTGATCCCTCCATTGTTGTTCATGAAATCAAGACCTACCCGGACGCTAAACCCGTTCGGCAACGTCTGCGTCAGATACACCCTAGGAAAGCAGCTGCGATTAAAGCAGAAGTCGAGAAGCTATTGAAAGCAGGTTTCATTTATCCGATCCCGTTAACGGATTGGGTATCGAATATGATTCTGGTTAACAAGAAACAAGGAACAATAAGAATATGTATCGACTATAGGGATATAAATCGTGCTTGTCCAAAAGACAACTATCCTACACCCTATATCGATCAAATAATTGATGATTGTGCCGGCAGTGAAACATTTTCCTTTATGGACGGTTTTTCTGGTTACAACCAAATCAATATTCTACCTGCCGATCAACCAAAAACGGCTTTCATTTGTCCTTGGGGGACATTTTCTTACTGCAAATTACCTTTCGGACTTAAGAATGCCGGAGCCACTTTCCAACGGGCAATGTCTTACGCGTTTCACGACATCATGCACATTGTGCAACCGTATCTCGATGATTTGCCTACTCATTCTTTACATCGAGCTGATCACCTTGTCCACTTACGCGCTATTTTTATGAGGTGTCGGCATTATCGAATTCGGTTGAACCCACACAAATGTGTCTTCTACATAGAAGTGGGACGATTGCTAGGATTTGTCGTTTCAAAAGCCGGTATCCACGTCGATCCCTCGAAGGTCGAAGCCATCATCAAATTGCCTCCTCCTTCGAGTTTGTGCCAACTCCAAAGTTTACAAGGGAAAGCAAACTTTTTACGTCGATTCATTCCTAACTACGCCGAGGTTACAAAGGGTTTCACCCGGTTGTTGAAACAAAACGCTCAATTTTTTTGGGATGAGATAGCTCAGAAATCTTTTGATGCACTTAAGCACACGTTGACCCATGCACCGTTGCTGCATCCTCCCAACTACAACCATGATTACTTTTTGTATCTCGCCGCCTCCCACTCCACCATTGGAATGGTCTTAGTTCAGGAAGATGAATTCAGAACGGAGCATGTGATATATTATCTTAGTAGGATGTTGAATCCCACTGAGCTAAAATATTCACATGTGGAGAAATTGGCCCTGGCAGCTGTTCAGGCTGTCCAGCGTTTCCGTCATTACATTCTTCTCTGTAAAACTACAGTGATTTCGGATTGCAACCCTATGATTTACATTTTGACAAAAAAATTGCTAGGGGGCAAGTACTCCAAATGGATTGTAATCCTACAGGAGTTCGATTTGGAATTCGAGAAGTCCAAGTCTAAGAAATCCTTAGTTTTCGCGGAATTGATGTGTGACTTCCCGCGTGCTGACACGGAGACTGTGGCAGAGGAACCCATTGCGGACAAATCTCTGTTTCTTATCAGCACTTTAGATCCTTGGTATGGGGATATAATCGTCTATCTCCAAACCCAATCCTTTCGGCCCGAAGCTTCAAAGTCAGAACGCCGGAAAATTCGATTCCAGTCCCAACAATACAGAATTATTGGAGATACTCTTTATCATCGTGGGGCGGATTTTGTTTTTCATCGTTGCTTAACTCATGAAGAGGCAGAAAGGGTTTTGAATGACTGTCATTCTGGAGCGTGTGGCGGTCATATGTCTGGGTATGCCACAGCTCAGAAGGTGTTGCGTGCTGGCTATTTCTGGCCGTCCATGTTTAAAGATTGTATCATTGCGGTCCGAAAATGCCACAACTGTCAAGTGTTTGATCGCAAGATGCGTGCACCACCTGCTCCTCTCCACCCTATAATTGTCGTTGGTCCTTTTGCGAAATGGGGTATCGATTTTATTACTTGTAACCCTCACTCGGCTGGGGGGCATGCGTATATCATCCTTGCGGTTGATTATTTTACTAAATGGGCCGAGGCGATGCCTACATTCGAGGCAAGCGGCAAAATAGCAGCGATTTTCATATTCAATCATATTATTGCTAGGTTTGGTGTCCCACAAGCGATAATCACTGACCATGGGCGCCATTTTCGAAACATTATGATGACAGAACTTACAAGCCAGCTTGGTTTACGCCATGATAGTTCTACTCCTTATTATCCTCAAGCAAACGGTTTGGTTGAATCCATCAACAAAGTTCTAGTTATCATGATCCGACGAATCATTGGTATTCATCGGTCGAATTGGCACAACATGTTATTCTCAGCGCTTTGGGCGTATCGAACCTCAGTAAAAACATCAACGGGGTTCACTCCTTGCGGTTGATTATTTTACTAAATGGGCCGAGGCGATGCTTACATTCGAGGCAAGCGGCAAAACAACAGCGATTTTCATATTCAATCATATTATTTCTAGGTTTGGTGTCCCACAAGCGATAATCACTGACCATGGGTGCCATTTTCGAAACATTATGATGACAGAACTTACAAGCCAGCTTGGTTTACGCCATGATAGTTCTACTCCTTATTATCCTCAAGCAAACGGTTTGGTTGAATCCATCAACAAAGTTCTAGTTATCATGATCCGACGAATCATTGGTATTCATCGGTCGAATTGGCACAACATGTTATTCTCAGCGCTTTGGGCGTATCGAACCTCAGTAAAAACATCAACAGGGTTCACTCCTTTCCAACTAGTTTATGGTTTGGAAGCAGTGTTGCCCATTGAATGCGAAATCCCATCACTTCAAATGGCTATCGAATTACTCCCAGCTACTTCCGAAGGGGAAAAGTGTCTGTTATATTTAGCTAAATTAGATGAGACTCGACGTGATGCTGCTTTGGCAATCGAGACTCACGCAAAAAGGATGAAAGCTCAGTATGACCGTAACGTAACCCCTCGTAATTTTTCGGAAGGAGACCTAGTGCTATTATATGATCAAGCTAATGATAAATTAGGTGCTGGAAAATTCGTTCCCATGTGGCATGGGCCCTACATTGTCAAGCGAAAGCTGGAAAAAGGGGCCTATGAGCTGGTAGATTTTGATGGGGACTCTTTGGGTAAGCCCAGAAATGGACTTTACCTTAAGAGGTATTATGCTTAAATGGTGGGTATGGAGACTTAGTTAGTTCTAGTTAGGTTAATTTTCTTTCTAGCTGGTGTGTTTGCTTAGTTTAGGCTGTGTGCTTAGTTTAGAGAGTGTGCTTTTGTCGTTATTCTGGCTTATCTTGGTTTTACTCTTGATATTGCAGATGTCGACGCCTCTCCAAACATACATTGGATTTTCTGATGGTGCTTGTCGTAGTACACGGAATATCTCTTCCGCAGCTTGGGTTATCTATTCGCCCTCTGACGAGTTAGTTTCTATGCATGGGGTGAGCCTCGGTCAAACAACAAACAACATTGCAGAATACAGTGCAGTGATTGAATTATTATCTGAATCTATTTCATTTGGGATTCGGAGTTTGATAGTAAGGTTAGATTCTGAACTCGTTGTATTACAGCTTAATAGAGTCTATGCCATTAGAAATCCAGTGTTATTAAGATTGTTTTTGAGGGTGCGTCTCTTGGAACGTGAATTTGATTACATTGAATATCAGCATATTCCAAGGTCTTTAAATACATTAGCAGATGCAATGGCGTCTCGAATGTTAAATAGACATTTGTAACAATCATAAATGTAAATTTATAAACATTTCATCACACATGTTTAACAAAATAAGCCAGTAATAATGATATATATAGATAGGAGTGTGTCAAAAAATATACATCGTCTTCGATCATAGGTTGAAAAACACCTTATGATCGGCAAAAATGATAAGTACAAAAAACCAAAAATGTCATATGTGTCTACAAAAGTGACTAGCCAATCACTGGTGGTGCTCTCTATATGAGACCACTGCCCGCGCTACCCTACACAGGAACCTCCTGAAAGGTCCTGGGACTGTGACCACGTAGCGCTGAAGTCGGATAGGAATGTCATCTATAGTGGTCTCTGGTATATCTGCCGTCAAACGCTCTAGATCCTGTTCCAGCTCGGCTAAGGTCTCTGCGGCCGCATCCTGTGGGGCTGGTGCTGGTACAGCTGGTACTCTCCTCTCAAAAGCCCGGAGGTTGGTCGGACGCCGTGGACCTACATCTGCATTTTGAAAATTTGTGCTGTCAGTTTTGAGACGATATATAAAAAACAAAAAAAAATACATAATTTAAAAACTTGTGAAGAATGAAGTACCTCTATCGTCCCATTGTTCTCCCTGTGGAAGAACCATGTCCGGATCATTGCGAAAATCCATTCCGGCATACGGAAAGTCCTGAATCGCAAAGACCTGGCCCTCCAGCCAGTGAAAGTAACCATCAGGAAATCGAACAACTGTTGCTCCCTCGTCAGGATGCCGAGCCATTATCGCAACCCATCTCGTCAACTTAGGCTCCCGAGGAGCCCCAACTGGAACTGTAAGATGCTGGGGGATCAGCATTGGAACTCTCTCTAGGGCAAAAATCACAACTAAAGGCCCATATCCAAAGGTCTTCAGTTGTCCTCTCTTTGCCCTAGTTAGTTGGCCCTTCATATTGGCCAACACAGCATCGCACCAGTTGAATATGGTGCCTTGGAAGAAATCTATAGCCATCCGCATTTGGGATCCAGTGGCCATGTGCAAAGCGGCAGCGCCGCAAAGTCTGGTAACTGTAAAGGCAATTACCATAAGTTCAGGTCGGGATATATATTTCATCTCTATCCCCTTCTCCTGGTTTTGATTGTTGCACCACTCTAGCCGGAGACTAGCAAGGGATTGGCCACCCGGCCTAGTCCCGAATAGAGAGAGTTGCTCGCCCCTGTTAGGCAAGCCAGTGAGAAAGTATATGTCGGAAGACTCTATCTCGAGCTGGTGTTCTCCGATGTAAAAACATTGCTCCTGAATGTTCCACCTTTCAACCAGCCACTCTAAGAATGGCACCTGGGCCCTCATGCCAGGTATGGCCCAGTACTTATAGAGACCGCATGCCTTTAACGCATCAATAGAAGGTTGATGATCTATTGCGGCCAAATCAACGTCTTCGTGCTCTCTTTCACGTCAATCCAGCATGGTGAGTGACCTACACACCAAAAAACAATAGTTAGAATTCATTAAATAAAATTTGGTTGGTTAAAATTGGAGTTTGGGGTTTAAAAAACCGCGTTTCACGGGGTACGCACCCCGCGTTCAGAACACAGAACGGCGATACGCAACTGGTCTGAAGGCGGGCTACGTACCCCGACCTTTTTCCCATATACAAAAAAGTCGGGGTACGCAGGTCGCCCATGGGGCACCTGCGTCCCCCGAGAAGCGCATTTTAAAACCCTAAACCCTCCAAAAAATCAAACTAAAACTTCAAATGAAATTCTAAACGGATGAAATTGAAGAGGAGGATGTTGTGAAATACCTGAAAGAGACGGCGCTCGATTCTGACGGTCGGATTCTCCGCAAAGTCCACGGGAAGTTTTCTTGTCAAAAGCCCTTTTCTCAACCTCAGCAGTAAAATGGTAAAAATGACATGGTAAAAAGTCTTTTTATATGTTTTTTGGATGAATGAATGCTAGGTTTGTTTATTTTTCACCATGAAAGGACATTTTTCAATGTATTTTTACCCATCCTAAACAGGTATGAGTAATGTGTCGTTTTTGTGCAGGACAAAAGGACTTTAGAACAAAATCATCATTTTTCACAAACCAAAACATCAGAGTCATCTTTTAAGCTCTTTTCTGACTCCTAAAACATGAAAATATTGCTGAGCGTTTCTTTTACACTTGTTAAAATGGAACTAAAAGACGGTCCCCTTATAGCTCTTTTCTGACTGTAAAAACAGGAAAAGATTGCCGGGTTTTTGTCGTTTCAAACTCGATACGGAAATAAAACGATGTGTCCTTGATCGCTTTTTACTTTTCAGGTCAGAGACAATAATCATGAAAGTACTCCTTGGTCGTGAGATCAAGCGGTTCTCTCAGGTATTATTTTATACTTTTTCGAGCTTGGGAGACACAAATTTACGAAAAAGTTCACCGTGGAGTCTTCTTTAGTTTTTTCAGACTCTCTAAAAATGAAAAACGTCGGGTTTCTCCTATACTGGACTCGTTAAAATTTCACAGTAAAGGACCTGTTCGATTATAAACAGGAACGGACCACTCCTTCTTAGGGTCCGAATCTAAACTAAGTTGGACTCATCCGAAGGATGAGCTTATAATCAAGCATATGTTATCCTCCTCAAGCTTGTAAAAAATAAAGAGGTACTTGCCAGAAATGGTGGGGGAAAAGAGAGAAGAATGAACCGATTTGTCATCCTTTGTTACAGAAGAACCTTATCACCGCTCTCGAACACGACACTTTTCATTCACCTGGGTTGGGAAATCCTTTGCCTTAAAAGTTGATCAAACCAATTTGAAAGTCTTCAACCGTTTCCGGGTATTAACTTTGGGTCAATCGTCACCAAACCATCTGTCGTGTCGTTATGTGTTCAAGAAGTCTCTGCAAATAAACCATTCATATGCAAAATACTTGTCATCCATTCGACCATCCCTGAGTCAGTCCTTACAGCAACATTTCTTCAACTTGAACAAATGATTTCGTGTTGTGGGCTTGCCTGCAACGAGTTGCTTTCTATCGACATCGGCACATTATCTAGAAAGATGACTTAGAAATCGACAGTACCTTGAAGTCTGCATGCATCAATGGCAGGTTTCTCGCCTTTGACGACAGTTTACATCATTGACTTTCGATCGAAGGATTCCGTGACGTGTTCGACATCAACTCATTCATTCACATTTCATGGATTGTACTGGGTACTTTGAGAACCATTGACATCACTGGTGGTCTCTCTCACACTTGTTAACAGTTTACATCATTGACTGGTAATCAAGTGGTTTCTACCATGCTCGACATCAACTCATTTATTCGCATGGATAGAATCGTACCAATTCGGGAAGTAGAAATGAAGACCCTGGATCTAGTTTCCACCATCCAGGCTGTGAGGAGTTTTGTATTCATTATACAATAGACTAATCATAAACAGATGGCTACGTCCATACTGTGTCCACAAAAGTCTATGATTGTGATGTACTGCAAAATCATTCTTGTATCAGAGCAGTAGTTAGAACATTAGTTAAAGTTTTCAATCTGAGTATGGGAATGCCTACCTCAGCGATGATATCGTCTTATATATGTATTTTGTGTTGAATATTTGCAGGTTCTGACCGGGTCCTCCACAAGATACTCCTTGAAATGATAAAGTACTTCACCCTTCCTAGATCATAATAACCCTAATCTACTACAGGCTTCGCACTTTAGGGGGAAATCTGTTACACTAAAAAATGTCACCATGACTATTTGCAGTTAGTATGGCTCCATCCACTGTCATACTATCCTCCTTGGCAAGTCTCATGCCTCTGCTCTCCATGTCAAACTTCAAGAAAGAGAGAAAAGTCATTTAAAGTCAATTATCTCTGGTACGCAGTTTCTCTTAGCCTTACCTGCGGGTACGCAACCCAAGTTCACAAAACCTGCGTACTTGTACGCTCTGTATGTAAAGGGATGGGTGCGTACTCCTGTAAAGGTCAAAAAGTGCAAGTTTCACTCCAAAAAAGTTACTTGTGGTCATTTCTAGAGTCTTCTAGAAGCTTGTTTGACGTGTATGAAGCGCCTCCAGATGGTTCATGTATCCCTACCAAAGAGGAACTTATCCCATCAATAGGGGAGCTATCCCATCCAAAGAGGGGCTTATCCCATTGATGGTGGACCTGAATAACTTCCTCTAGAGCACTATAAATACAGGCATTGGGCCAAAGGGAGGAGAGGAAAAAAGCTGAACATTCCTAAGGGTAGATGCTGCTGGAATTAGGACTTCCTTGTAGAAGCTTGTGAGGAGAGATTACCATCTTTACTTGTTTCCATTGGGAGGTGGGTGAGCTGATCAGAGTAAGGGAGAACTCTTGTGGACCCTGGGAGGAGCTTGCACAACACCAAGGCTCAGGTTGTAATGGTTCCTTTTGTTACCTTTTAATACAAATTAGTCCATTCTTCTCAACAATTTGTTATTAATGAGTTGTTTCATGTACTCCTTGGTCTACATGTTAAATATGTTTTATTTTATGTGATATTCAGGTGCTATTTAATCGTTTGATTGTTGGTGAATGCAGGTTTCGAAGGGAAGGAGGAGCTCATCCGAATCAACGAAGTTGGACTACTACAACAGCGTTGGATTACAGGTAGGATCTAAACACTTGATTTCTCATATTGTAAAAGCATATTTAGGGAAGGATTGCTCTTATTTGTCTTGTTTGTCATTAGAGAGTCTTAGGCTTTCTAGGAAGGTCGGTTGTGTCCGCACTAATGACTCTTTCCGCGTGACAAAGGTAGATTCTCTAGGTTGTATGCCTATCATATTCGCCTCTTGATGCACTCCACATCTCAAAATCCACTCAACATTTGTACTTACCTGTTCAGGAGCATTGCAAAAATGTCTGAAATATACAATTAAAGGACAAAGAGCACTCCCCAAGCTTGTTCCATCACAGTCTCATCAAAACCATTGTCCTTCATCAGCTGGCAAAGAGAGGTATGGCTTGGGAAGCCTTTTTTGAAGCAGCTTTAAAATGGCATGAAGAAAATGCAACATCTCAATCCCCAAGTGCACCAAAAAAACAAACAGAGATGGGGTCATCTAGAAAAACAACAGAGAAGATTCAACTACCTAAGCCAGAGTTGACCAAAGTATATAAGAAAGGGCAGAGGCTTGTGTTTTCTTCTCACAAAGAGAAAGGGGCCAAGCCTTCTTCATCGACAAAGCAGGAATCAACAACAAAGGATAAGGAGACAGTTGAGCATGAATTTGAGCTTATTGATTTAGAGGAGGAAGATGAGACTTCAATTATGAGACAGACTATCAGGGACAAGGACTACCAAATCAAGGACTTGGTAATAAATCTGGAAAGGGCAAAGTATATTATATCATTCCTTGAATATGAAAATAGTCAACTCAAAGAAAAAGAGTTGATCCTAGAAAAGGAAAAAACTAAGTTAATGAAGATTATTGGCAAAGGTAAGGAGATCGTGACATCAAGCAATCTTGAAGCATCACAGGTGAAAGGGAAAAGGAAAAGACCAAGAACCAGAGGTCTCAAGGAAGCTTTGCAAGAGGAACAAAAAAAAATATTGCTTAATGAAGACCTTGACCTAGAAGAAAGGATTGCCCTAGAGGTACATCAGGATAAAGAATATTGGCTTAACAGGGTAAATTAACACTTAGAGAAGCCCCTGAGAAGGCAAACAGAGATAATCAAATGCTCAGAGACATGGCGCATCATTATCAATCTCAAAACATGATCGCCAATGTCAAAGTGAAACAACTTAAAAACAAGCTCAAGGAGGCCAAAAAAGATCAAAAGGATGAGGGAAACTTGGAGATGCTTGTTGAAGCATCCATGAAGCTATAAAAAACTCATTTTTTGAGCTAATTCTGAGAATTTTGAGTTTTTTTGGCAAATTTTGGTCTAAATTAAGAAATTTAGCCTTTCCAGAAGCGCAATGCCTTGGCGTTGCGCTTTTTCCTTAGGCCCCCATTTGAGGAAAGGTCTACATTTTTGGAAAGGTCTTGACAACCTATAAAAACCCATTTTCCCATATTTTGCAGAGGTGGCTTAGTTTTGGAGAAAAATGCAAAAAAGTGGCATTCTGGACCATTTTTTGATAGGCGTTGCACTTCTAGAATGACCTCGGGAGAATGGATTTTTTAAGGTCTTCCCATGCTCAAAATTCAGAAATTAAAACCGTTATGGAAACTAGACTTGAAGTTCTAGTTGACCATTCTCTTAGATTTTCATTTTGACCCCTGGAAGGCACCCCAAAATCAGCTCAAAGTCGGCGCTGCGCTTCTGCACTTTCTGTGTTTTTATTTGCAAAATTTCACTATGTAAAATTTCTAGTTTCTAGTCTGACTTGGTCAAAGTCAAGATTCTCTATGTAATGGCACAAGTTATGAGGCTAGGTGATGTAGGAATGAATAAATGTATATCATAGGTTGTTTTTTATGTTTATTAGGCCTCATAAAAGAAGCAAACTCCTAAACAAACTCTTCATGAGGTGTTTGGGTTACACCTTCTCACTCTCACTTGTTGGTTGAGAGAATCTTGGAGTCATTTCCTCCACCAAGGAATTCGACTCCTAAAGGTGGGAAAGTGGTCTAGGAGAGTCTATAAGTACTATTTCACCTCAAGAGAAGAGGGTTGAACTTTTTGTGAAGGAGGCTTTCATTTTAATCATCTTTCAGCTAATACATATATAGGTTGCAACTATTTTCAAGGAACTCTAGCCCAGTGAGTTCATGGAGCTTGTACTTCATTATTTTTGTTTTCTCATGGTCTAAACATATTTATCTACATTATATCTCTTCTTTCTATGAATGCCTTGTGATAAAATGCTTAGAATTCTTGTTTTTCAAGCTCTGTTATCTGTTTTTCATAGTTATGTGTTTTGTCTTCCTAAGCTAATGAAATCATGTTGATTTATGCTCATTAGTTTCTTCCACACTATATCCTCTATAATACACCGAAAAATACTCAAATTACACCATGGATTTTGACATCTATCTCCTTCTTATGTTTTCTCCTGCATTCCCACAGCCTAGACCTACTTGTGGCTCCAAACCCTAAGTTCAGCAAATCCTTAAAAAACAAATTTTTCACAAACAAACAAACAAATACACATATCTAGCCTAAAATTCATTTGCTTTGAAGTCATATCACTCAAAAGAGAGTTAGATAGATCCCTCTCACGCTCAATAGGGCTAGCTACTGAGCTGAAGTGGTTAGAGGTTACCCTTGTCGATTTCCTTTTCGGCCTAAGAGATTGTAAGGACTAACAGAATGTAGGACCTGACCATCTGTCGTGGATCGAAATAGGAGAGGAGCCCAATAATATGGAGGAAGAGTTGCCTGATGTGCAACTCTTTGCGATGCGTGTAGCGGATAATCATTTTGTAGAAATTATTCACTTTTTGACTACAGGGATGGCACTAGAAGTGTATACAAGTCAGCAAAAGAAGGAACTAGTAGTGTGTGCGGAAAATTTTTCAGTTATTGTGGGACATTTGTATAAGATGGGTGCTGATGAAATATTGCAAATATATGTGCCAGATTTTGAGAGGGATAACATTCTCGCTGAAGCTCATGGAGGGGCTGCGGGAGGTCATTATGCAGGAAAGGCAACTGTGCAGAAGATTTTGTGTGCAGGTCTATGGTGGCCAACGCTGCACAAGGATTCCAAGGCATATTGTAAGGCATGTGATGCATGTTAGAGAATGGGCAGACCATCGCGAAGGGATGAATTTCCATTACAACCTCAAGTATCTTTGCAGCCATTTGAAAAATGGGCGATTGATTTTGTTGGACCAATTCAACCCCCAGGGAAGAAAAATGGTGCGTGCTATATCATCACTGTGACAAAATATCTAACCAGATGGGTAGAGGCACAACCAGTTAAGGATTGTATAGGGGCTACGATAGCAAATTTTTTGTTTGAATATGTCTTAACCAAATTTGGCTTCTTGAAAGTGTTGATGAGTGACAAAGGTACGCAATTCCTGAATGAAATGATCAACGCGCTGACTGAGGAATTCCAAGTCTACCATTAGAAGAGCACACTGTATCACCCATAGGCCAATGGAACTGTTGAAGCCTTTAAATTTTTTTTGAGAACACGCTGACAAATATTTGCAACGCGCAACGGAATGACTAGGATGTGTGCGTACCTGTAGTACTATGTGCTTATAGGACTACTTGCAAGAAGTTGATAGGGAAAACACTGTTCAGATTGGTATACGAGGTCGAAGCTATAATGTCAATGGAGTATATTGTGCCTAGTCTACACATAGCAGCTCTCACAGGTATGGTAGATCGCAAGGCCTTGGAGGAACGGATCGCACCACTGATGCAGCTTGAAGAGGATCGATTTTTGGTAGGATTTCATCAAAAAGTACAGAAGGAACGCGAAAAAGCATGGCATGATCGCCACATCAAGCTTCGCACATTCAAGGTAAATGATCTTATCTTTTTATATGATAGTAAATTCACTAAATTTCTGGGTAAATTCTAGATGCATTGGCTAGGTCCATATATTATCAAGGAAATTACAAATGGAGGTGCAGTTCAGCTCGTGAAGTTGAATGGAGAACCCTTTATGGGAAGATTGAATGGGAGTAGATTGAAGTTGTATATAGGGGATCTTGCGCAATGACTATATGACGGAAGGATAGTCTTAGTGCTCCAGGAAGTTGTAAGGGAGTTCAAGACTATAAATTACACTACTAGGGTTGGAGGACTATGCAGCAGGCGGGTTGTGTGGACAATAGTGAAGTTGCAACCTAGGAATCTATGTGCAGGAAGCTGCGCCTTGGAGGGAGGTGCCGTGCAACATAGCAGAAAAGTGACTGTTGGAGTCACTGTTCATGAATAGACGACTAGAAGAAGGTTAAGAGGAGTGGGCTGGCGACATTTAAGGCAAAAATCTTTGAAGATCTGCATGACATTGTTCGAGCAAGCAATGGAGCTAGTGACCAATCTGCAGGAGGATCCAAACCTGTAGACATTGAACACTGAGGTCAGGGAGCTGTAGTGACAGTATGATGAGGTCAGGGAAACTGCGCACTCCATCGCACCAGCGCAACACCTTGCTAAACTGCATAAAGGCAAGAAACTCCTAGTACAGGTAGATGAAGCGCAGAAAAATGAGGCCTTGCTGAAGGCCAGGCTGTAGCCATGGTTGGAAGAAGCTTATCAAGTCACAACAACCATCCAGGATAAGCTTAAAGGCTTGCAGTGGACATAACAGTTGATGAGGCTAGCCGCAGAAGGACCAGCTACAGAAAATCTCTTTGAGGAAGTCAAGCAGGCAACAACTCAGAGCGCTACCAAAGTCACAGTGATCCATGTGGAGATAGGGGATCTTCGCAGTAAGATCGTAACACCAACTAATTGACTCGAGGGCGAGTCATGATCTTTTTTTTGGGGGCCTGTTGGGATGGGGTCCCCTAGGTTAGTTTTGGGGTTAAGATAACCCAAGAGTTGATACACTTTTGTAATTAATGTAAGTCTCTATGATTTGTGGATGCGGAGTGCACAGATGATTAGGAGTCAAAGGGGTTTTAGCCCCTTGTTTATGTAAAGTTTGAGTCTGTTTTGAGATCCACCCATGGTCCGCGGACCATCGGATTGTATGAAGAAGGCTACAAATAGGTGTGTCTTAGAGAGTCTAAGGCATGTTTTTGATATGGTGATAAGCAATGGGTCAATAGAAAAGAATTAATAATGCAGAGAAGTGGGTCAGATAGGAGAAGAAAAGCTCTGCAGTTGAGTGCGCAAAGGCCTAGGTAGAGTCCGCAGCTAAGTGCGCGGACACCTGCAACTGAGTGCGTAGGGTAGTTTTGAGTCTCTAAATTTGAATTGAAGATCAATAAAGATAGTTATTGAAGAATTCTTGTGTATATCTGTTATATCTATGTTTCTCTTAATGATATATGCTTCCTATGAATAATACGTTTTATGGAATATTGGTTGAATGTTGTGCGAATCTGTTGAATAACTACTAAATGATGTACGCAAGCATGTTTACGTAATTTCATGAAGAATCTGATGAATTATCTAATGTTTATTAATAACTTAATTAAATTTGTGTGAACCCTAATTTAGAATTGCTTTATCATTCACATCAGTAGATAGAGCGATTGTGAAAGGTCCATAAAGACTAATCATAGACCGTCATAAAGGTTTGAAGGCTGTTTTAATAGAGTTGTAGTACTAATCCCTAGGAATTTATCATTCTGTGCGAAGGCAAATCTAAGGTGATAAAAGACATCACACTGATCTCTGGATGCGAAAACTTGGTTCTAGCATCCCCCCATACTGCTTCGGGTGAGACGACAACCTGCGCTACGCAGGTTGTTTCCGATAGGGCCAACATTGTAGGGTTTTGCTGGTTGGCGCAACTAACTCTGAACCTGGGTCAGGACCCCCTAAGCCAATAATACTCTTCATATATCATGGAATCCATCTTGAGCTTATAAAAATCCTTGGCCTTTCCATCATAATATCTCTTAGACTGGTACTTCTTCTTGAATATATTTTCAAATTCACCCCAATTTAGCTTCTCTTCTCTGATGCCTTTCACATTCTTAATATCTAACCCACTAGATATTTTCTTTTCCTTTGAGACTGAAGGTGGCTATCTTAGCTTTCATGTTCTCTAATTAGTCATGCAATCTAAAAAATTTCCTCATCCCAAGTAGCCATGCTTCTGCATCTTTTGATTTATTCAATTCACCATCAAAAGTAGGAGGCTTAGCTTTCTTGAACTCCTCTGGAAAATACTCCCTCCTTCTATCATGTCTGTAGTGATGGTGATGATGTATCTTGGGAGAAGAGTTAGAATAAAACCCATGCATACCGGTCCTCTTGTCATGTGTATCCAAGAGTTTTCCACTCCTCACTGTATCATCTTTGTCCAACTTGTACCCTTTCCAAGACCTACTACCATTTTCCTCGTTAGGCCTTTCCTCCTACCTATCTCCATGACTGATCCCTAGTTGTTCCTACTTATGTAAGTATGAAAGGCTTTGAAGAATAAATAGATTGACTTCAACTTGCTTTTCCTGATCCTTTTCAAGTTTTTCCTATGCCTCAATAAACTTGTTATTATCTACCTTGCAACTCCCAATCTCTGCTCTTAGACTTCTCAATGTATTTGCTAGATGAGGATAATATTCCTCTCCTTGCTACTTAACTGAATTTTCCTATTCCATTGATTTCATTTTAGGCTTGTATGGGGAGTCATGTGAACTATAATCCATCATTTTTCTCGTCATATTTTTGACTTCTATTTTATGTAAACATACCATGTTAGATAAACCAAATATAAGATATAATAAAAATCATACCTCAAAGTATCTCAGGGGAGGATTTTATAGCTGCACAAGTCAGTCCTGATTAGCATGATATATAGTTATAGAAACAACATATCAACATCATGATTTAATGTCATGCACGAATCAATAATAAAAATTTGTAACAACAACTACATGCATAATAACCACAACCATCTGCATGTACCCCAAGATCCAATAGTGTAAACCTCACTTTGATACCACTCGATGACACCGGTACCAAAGAAAAGTTTATAGGGAACGAAATTGCTATGGTACCACCTTATAACAGCCCACCTCACATTTACCCACTTTTACAAGCTCTCGAGGGTAAACATGATCTGAGAGTTACTATTACATGACCCGACATCCAAGTTCCAATTATGGAAGTGGGGTCTACTAACCAGAAACTTACTGAAACCTTTCAAGGACATCAAATCACCTAGGTGTTAGACAACAACCATTGGTGATCATACCCTAAGCTGGAAATTTCATTTTACCATAATCTACCTCCCAGTCACACACATGCCAATTTGTGCACATGGTTGGAAACCTCCAGTTTCACACACATGCCTTCCTTCGTGTAGTTGCAACAGAAATTTCCCAGTTCAAAGGGTGTAGTTAGAAAAACTCATCCATATTTTTAGGACCAGTTCCAAGCCATCTTACTAGAACTACCCATAATTCTCCAGAATCACCTTAATCACCTACAGGAGTCATTACTCACTATTCTTGACTCAATTCCTACTAAAACTTATCAAATACATGAAAATCATTTAGAAAAACACTTTGTTATCAATGTACATGTAGGTCATAAATGCATAGTTTCATCAAAGATTCACCAAGAAGGTTTGTTTCCTCAATAACATACATTAGCCTATGCATTCATATCAAGTAGCCAAAAATCATCAAACCATGGAATGGATTCATAACAAGGGCACATCATAAAATAGGAAAAATACCATGCATATAACCAGCACTTAACCATAATAGAACCATGACATACTAGTCATGAAATCATACATGCATAGTTTCATCAGAGATTCACCAAGAAGGCTTGTTTCCTCAATAACATACATTAGCCTATGCGTTCATATAAAGTAGCCAAAAATCGTCAAACCATGGAATAGATTCATAACAAGGGCACATCATAAAATAGGAAAAATACCATGCATATAACCAACACTTAACCATAATAGAACCATGACATACTAGTCATGAAATCATACATAAAATTAGAACTTGTGCTCATTATTCTTAATAAGAATCAATACATAATAAAATATGCAAATGCCAACCAATTCAAGGACTTCCACATACCACCCAACCATATATTGGGTTGAAATAAATATTTCTTTCAACCAATCACCTCCTTTCCATAATCCAAGCATTAATGTAGGATCTCATGGGATAAAACAAAACGAAACCAACCAATATATCTAGAGGCTAAACCACCTCAACCGTCAACCATAGTGATTTCACCTAAACTAGTCTAGAAATCACCAAACCAACACAAGATTGGGCCCCTCAGAATTTCCTCACCATACCCAGAGGAATTTTCCCGTTTCCACCCACTTGTCAAGATCTTCCTAGAGAAACCATCTCCACCCCTAACCCTTGGGGATTTTCTATGACCACCTGTCTGAGATCCAAAATATTTCAGTAGCCCAAAGCTCAACCAAGAATGAATCCCATCAGACCATGGATATCCAAGAAATGGGATGGAAAGGATAAAATCACTTTCAACCCAAGCAAATCCCATGCCAATGAAAAAGACAAATATGTAAACCAAATGCATGCACCATGCATTCCAATCCCAGTAAGGAAATCACACATGCAACCCGTTACCTACAAAATCTTCCTATTGTAGATGCTTCTCCAATGTTTTCCTTGCGCTCCCTTGCTTTCCCTTACTTATCCTTTACTTTCTTGTGTCCAAGTTCTTGTTCTCTATTCTCTTAAAGCTATATTTATGAAAGTGATCAAAATATAAAGTCACAAAAGCTATCAATTATTTCATCGATGCCTTTTTATCATTGATGTCTAATGTCTCTTCCTTTCATTTTTATTTTTTCCTTCATTTCCTCTCTCTAATTTCTCTTGCATGCATATTCTTGTCTCTTCATCTTCCTTTTCTCCTATTTTTCTTTATTCCTTGAATTAATAGTTTTTTAATGGCTTTTGCATTTGCTAATGCCAATTCCAATTTCCATATCCATTAATTAACCACAAGTGATACCCACTTTAATGTTTTCCCCCTCCATTCAATTTGGAATACGTGTCCCATGACCTTGGTCTTATTTTTTCCTTTATAATGTCCTTTATTACATCAAAATACAGCTTGAGGTTGTTACAAAAGTATAAAGTGAGGAAACCTATGGAAAATCCTCTTTACTTCAGGAGAAGGAAGAGCAACAAAATATGACCCACTAGAAAACCTCAGCCAACATCTCCCACTCCAATCACCATTGAGGAGTCACCTAGCCTTGAGGAGGAAGAGCCTTGAAAGAAAGAAGAATAAAAATTTGTAATAGCGTCCATATCACTCAAAGGAAAATAACCATAGGCTCATATAGAAGGGAAAATCACTCAAGATATAGTGCTTCCAGAAAAAACCACAATGCCATAGGGGTAGATTACAGAGCTATATGAACCATATGCTCATCCAAACCTCTCTTCTTATTATTCTTGGATTGAGGTAGGGAAGGTGCTCCATATTCACCTTGCACCAGTCCAATTCTTTGAGCTGGAGGTAGGAAGATTCAAAACCCATATATCGATGCATATTGAAAAATCTAAAGCAATTATTGAGATTGGCATCATGGAGGAGAAGATGAAAAATATGGGAGAAGAATGGCTAACCTTTGATTCCATGAAGCTAACATAAGAGATCATATACAGAAGGAAAAAATAAGTTGAAGGCCCAACTGAAACAAGCATAAAATCTACTACAAGAGAAAGAAGACAAAATTGTCACTATGGCTAGTCTCTCCATGGAGGCTATACATTGAAAAAAACCTTCAAAAACTTATTATCTATTTCTAAAATAACAGTGGTGTCAATTTCATATTAGAACATTGGGGAAAATTGTTCCATTCCCCTGTAAGATGTAAGGAAAATCATTGATTTTTGTCTCCAATGCACAATTAAGGATGGAGATAGAATTACAAAATTTTACATGCATAATTTAGTACTTCTTGACATCAACATCTGGGACCCAAATTCTCAATTGGGTGAGGTACAATTATTTTCTCTAGCTTCATGGATGAACCATGAAGAGATCAGGGTAGAAGAGGTCAAAAGAATACTAGGAAAAGAGATAGAGGAACCACTATGGGTTAAGGCAGAGCTTCCATTCCCACATCTCCTCATTTCCAATCATAACCTCATATAAGAAGATCCCAATTTAACAGTAATCTACAAGGGAGGGTAGGAAAAGGAAATCCTCCACTTTGAATATACCTTTAGGTTATTGGGTGAGGAAATCCTACATGCATTCCAAAGAAGATGACACACATTGCCACATAGTTTAAGGGTAAGTGAATATTATTCACCTAAAAGGCTAAGGACATTGACTAAAACCCCTTTGTACAAGAGAATCAACCAAAGACTTGGATTCTACTAGATTGGACTCAATTTCAGTCCTCCATTATTATTGGGCCTACAAGGGCATCAAAATTAGGAAGATGAAAACAAGGAATGGATATAAATTGAGGAAATTCCAAGGTTCCATCTAGAAGGGGATACCACGTTTGAAACAACCGAGGACATCAAACAAACCATCAGGATAATGTATGAAAATCAACAATATTAATAGGTTTCTTAGAGGATGAGCAACAATTTCAGTAGGGGAGTATGATGGGCCTTCCAAATAGATACAAATTAAGGCCCATCTAACCATTCATAGGCACATTTAACCTTTCGTTATGCACTTAATAATGTATTTTTTAATGTTAATATGTTCTTAGGAGGGTTAATAAATGGTTTCCATATCTTGTGTTCCTAATTCATCTATTATGCAAGATATTTAGGATATTTGATGTACATCATGTAGGAGTCCAACAAGAGAAAAATATGGGGCTTTCCCCTACTGAAGGATAATAAAAACTCAGCTATGTCAAGGACAATATCACCTCCTTATAGTTGCAAAGTTATTAGGGAAACATATCTTACTTTCTAGGGTTTTTGGATGGAAGAAATCCTCTCTTCAAGGAGGCTTCCCCTCAACCATTTTTTGTGTAAATAAGGGGCTTGAGTATTCCATTAGGATTCAAAACTTTTGGAGAAGATATTCAATAATATAGAAATGATTTTTTCCTGTTATTTTAGTTCTATCATATTTCATGTATGAGAACATTTTTTGATTAATGAAAATCACTCTTTGGTTTCCAAATAGTTTTTAATTTATGGGAAATAAGTCTCCTTGGGTTGGGGACCAACTTAGGTGCTCAAGCCCCCTTCTTGTATTTTTGCTTTCCATGCATTTAGTTTAGTCATGCATTTTTGCAAATCTCATCTCTGAAAATATTGTCTTTGCAGGGTTTAAAGAATGAACTTGCTCCCAAATCTGTTTATGCATCTTGCCCTAATAATTTTAACAATAATTTATCTCATGCAGTGATACTCTTCTCATTTAAGGTTAAATTGATCCTTTTTATTTCTTTATTTTATGCAGCTAGTTAATTTATAAATTATTCATGCATTTTTATTTTAGTTAGACAACACTGCTTAATTTAGATAATAGTACTTTGGTATAGTTAGTATTGTTTTTGTGCACTTAGCTCACTTAGATCATCATCTTTTTTCTCATTGTCACACATTTATGCAATCTATCAGTATATAAATTTTTGTCTTATTGAGCTATAGGAAATTCTAGATTTGCTTGCTTGCTACATGAATTGATCCATTGAAGGTACCTAATCTTGGGAAATACTTTTTAACCTTTCTATAACCCTCCTTCACCTTCTTCATCCCTCAAATCATATCTAGGATGCCAAAAAATCTCTCGGGTCTATTTCCTATAACAAAATAGGGGAATCCTATAACGGTCCACCGATTGCTGTAGAACATCCCCAAATTTGCACTCAAATCATGTTTATCATTCCTTAACACATTACAACTCCCAAAAAACCTGAAGATGTAATTTAGAAGATCAAAGACCCCCTATAATTATTGACCTAGTTTTTGTAACAAAAATGTCTTTAACTTCTGAAAATTAGGGTTTGTTGTTTGAACGTTCTCTTTTAGTTGCGAGTTGGTTTACCATGCATAATCGAATATAATTGACTTTGTTCCAGCTTTATTGAAATGATTTTCTTCTTTTCTTGAAATTAGATTAGGTTTATTTTTTGTCCTTTCCTTTCCTACAATTAGACTAGGGTTATCTATTGTTCTTTCCTTTTAGAGTAGGTTTACTTTATATCCTTTTACTTTTATACAAAGCTATAGTAAGATTACTTATTGTTCTTTGTTTTATTGCAATTTCTGAGCATTTCTCATATCCTAGTGTTGGGCGTTGGATCCCCCAAGGCAAGTTTTGGGGCTTAAAGCCCATATTTTGACCAAATCTGATGTAAAGACTCCGCGTTTTGTGGGCGCGGAGCGTGAAGATTGTAAATAAGTCATAGGGTTGTCTGCCCTCATTTTTGTAATGTAATGTCGGCTTTAGAGATCTACCCATGGTCCACGGACCATGGGATTGTATAAATAGAGCGAGGCTCTAAGTTGTAAGAAAAGAAGAGAATCAATGGGAAATAGATGAAGAATTGAGTCTTATCTTAGTGTAGAGTCGAGTCTTTGGGTCGTAGAGTAGGAGAAGGCTTTGCAGCTGAGTGCACAGAGGCCTAGTAGTCCACAACTGAGTGCGTGGACCCCTGCAGCTGAGTGCGCAGGGTGAGTTGAGTCTGTAACCGTTGCAGAAGTAATAAAGAGAAGTTTTAAATCATTTCTGTGTATATTTTTCCTGTTTTGTGCATTGAATGTATTGGATATAAATTTCATTTCTATGGTTTATATGATGTGTGAACTTATAAGAATGTGTTGATAAAGTGAATACATGATTAAGTATCTGTTTATGCGAAGATAACTAACTTTTATAAGAAGATAAGTAAGATCCGTGGTATAGCTTGGGGAAGTAGCACAGATCGCTGCCCTAGCAGCGCGAAATCACCTCAACCCCTGGTTAGGGCTACGTGAAGGCGATTATAACAGATCACGAAGGTCTCGTAGGTCAGGACAACGTGCGAAGTGACCTGCATGAAGGTATTCATATTTGGACTAAACCGAACCCTCAGACATCTTAAGGGTGTGGAAACTTGGTTCCAGCATCCACCCATACTGCTTCGGGTGAGACATCAATTTGCGCTCTACGGGCTATTGCGAAAAGGGCCATTAGTACAGGGATTTGTTTGGCTAATTAACTCTGAACCTGGGTCAAGCCCCCTCAAGCCAACAAATGGTTCCTTTGCTGACACTGGAATCTGCATAGAGATGTCTGATGTCATATCATTGGAATCTAACTAAGAAGGAAATTGAAGGTTGGTTGGACAGAAGAATTCATGAGTTCATGACATAGGAGAACAAGAATCCGCGACTGAAAAAAGAAGAGTGGTTAGACTGCTACCTATACACAGAGATCCATGAAATCTTCTTCACATCTTTCCCTACTAAGCTGTACGAGTGGATCACGAAGTTAGCAGATAGCCAAGGAAGGTTGAAACTCGACAATCCTATTGTGTGGACCCCAGAGTTGGTGCGCATATTGGAAGCATCGGAGGATAAGATCATCCACGCTGTTGATCATTGGCTCGATTGAATTATAGGAGGATTCATTACTGAGTTCACGATAGATACTTCAGTCAACTATAGCAAAGCAGAGCGATGCTTTCTCAAAGGACCGCAAGGTAAGTACGTAAAGTCTCTAAATACTTGGATTAAAATGCTATTGTGTGAAAAGAGGGTTATGCAATTACCTTGATGTCTGGAGCTACGCAAAGTGGAAAAACCTATAGAAACGAAGGAAGTAAGGGACCAGAGAATATCCCTTTGATTTCACCTCCACGAGGGGACGAGGAAGAGCTCGCGAAGGTCTCACCACGAAGTGCGATCCATTTGATAAGGAAAAGGATTCCATGCATACCACCCCCACCCACACCACCACCAGTTTCACTGCCTTCACCTCCATATTCACCCGTACCACCTCCACCGCCACCGCGAGTCAATATGGCAAGTGCGATAAAGTTGCCTGTGTTCAAGGGAGTAGGAAATGAAGATTCGGATGAGTTTTGGTTCGTGATAAGAGCCATATGGGAAGCACAGGGAGTTACAGATGATAATATAAAGAAAGTGACACTGGTCAATGCTATACACGATCGCGTGCTGACCTAGTATATTAAGCATTCTAATGATAATCTGAATGCGAGAATTGCAGATATCCAAATTGCGCTAAACATGGAATTTAGCAGGCCGAAGTCAGAAGCACAGTCGATCATTAGATTCAAAGTTATGACAATGCTACTAGGGGAAACTCCTTGGGAGCTAGATCAGAGACTAAAGTGTATGATTTGCAAAGATAATATGACTTTGATAGATGGACAACACCGCGAATGGTTTGTATCATTGCTAACACCAGATTGGAGGAACACGTTGTTGCAACAGAGGTTAACGACTCAGGTAGAGGCCTTGGAAATTGCGATGAGGCTGCATGAAACCCTGATGCAGGATCCTAACTTGGGAGTTTAGTAGATCCACGTGTAGTTGAAAAACTTGTGCCTTGAGATGCAGAGTCTGAAATAGGACAGGATAGCTTGACCAGAAGTGCACGAAGAGGTGTGTTGCGTAAAATGAAAGGGTCAGGGTCATGATAAGGACCACTGCCTTGTGTTCATGAATTACCTCGCAGGAGGAGGAACGATGCCGTTAAGGACAGAAGCGCAAGTAGGACCTAGGGCGACACTTGCTTTGTGGTGCACGATTTGTCAAATAGGAGGAAAGCATGCTATGGACAACTGCCATTTGTTAGAGAAGTACAAGCAAAATTCACAACAATTGTTCTGTAACTTTTGTAGGTCAGTAGGACACGATGAGTGTACTTGTAGAGGCTATGAGCTAATGATGGACAGAACTCCCACCCATAGAGTTCAGGCTGAAACGCGTTCCCTAGACCAGAACGCAGGAGTGGTGTGAACCAACTTTCAGGGGCATAGATGAGGCCAAGGTGGAGGAGTACTTGGAAGAGGTCGCAGACAGCTGATATGCTACAATTGTAGAGGGCCAGGACATTATGCGAGGATTGACATTCCATGTGATTTTCGCCGAAATCTTTCTCTAACTTAATATGGATCACAGAAGCCTAAACTCTATTATTATGCCTGTTACTGTACGAATCCAATGCATCCATCATGTTTGTATTGTACCTTGTTTGATCATGAGATGGAAGATTGTCCTATGCTGATAGCTAGGATATGCAACAAGGGAGCGCTACTGCCTCCCCCAACTCAGAACCTGTAGATGATGAGGTCTGAGCCATGCGAGGAATATCCAAATGTGAACATTCTGCTCTGAGGTGGAATCGCGACGGGAGATGATAAAGGCAAACATCTCGAAGATAGTACTTGGGTTCGCAAGGCTCCGACGAAATAAGCAGAGTTTGATTTGGAGCACGCTAAGGAAACCTTCATGGAGGCTAAGAAGAGCTTTGTTGATGCCTCCACTTCAGAAAGAAAAGATAGACCGAAGCCAGAAATGGACCCATCTATGCTTACGACATTCCTGGAAACATGCATGAAGCTACTGCACGATAGTATGGCTGTAAAAGGATTGTAGGAACTCATTAATAGATGCGTTGGGACTGCGCCAGGAGAACCGCGCATAGTCCAGAAGATTGGAAAACACAAGAAATGAGGCTAATTGTGTAGATTAGAGACTATGAGATGGACCAAGTAATTCTAGATTTAGGATTGTACGCGAACGTTCTACCAAAGAACACATGGGAGCGCATGGGGAGGCCTACACTGCAATGGTCTCCTATCTAGCTGTGAATGGTGAACCAACAGAAGATAATACCTATGGGGAGACTGCAGGGAATCACCTTGGATATTGAGGGAGAGAGCGCGCTAGCAGACTTTGAAGTGATAGAGATTGTTGATGACAACAATCCCTACCCCGCGCTCTTAGGAATTGATTGGGCCACTGACATGAACGGGGTGATTAATCTGAAGAAGTGCAAGATGAGTTTTGAGAAGAAGAAGTCTCTGTGCGTAGTTATACCCTTGGACCCTGCAGAAGGATCGTACTACATAGAGTTGGTGCATGAATATGGAAGCGACGACGATTTGGACTGCATCTACAAAATAACCGCACGAGAGCAAGATTGGGAAAATTCCACCACAGACGGATGAATCTCATGGGAACACGAAAAGATCTTGTACGTCAAATTCGAATGAGGAGATAGAGCAATGGAAGAATCAGTTACATGAGGTAACCACGCTGAACTGTAATATGATGACAAGATCCCTACGCTACATATCGACAAAAGTGAGGGATCTGCCTATGTATGATGGTTTAGGTGAGGTAGATTCCTTCTTGGACAGATTCAAAAGGGAGGTGTTGGAAAAGCAACGTTTCCAGGCCTTGAATTGGGTACTGCGTGCTACGCTCGCAAGGTGGTGGGGTATGCACAAAGGGAGCTTTGAGGACTGGCGCGAATGTAGAAGAATGATGTGCACGTGGTTTGGGAAGCCTAAAGTGTGATTGACAGATAAATGCAATGGGCAGGATAAACCACGCGCACATCTAGCCAGGTGGATGCTGACATATGGTAAACAACCTGCACGGATACACATGAACTGTGCATTGGGAAATATGGTCAATGAGCATGTGTTGGGGGTGAAAATGCGTGAACGATTCCTCAAGTTAGAATGACAGACTGTGGAGAGAACGAGTGCGCAAAAGGTTATCCACGTGAAAGTATTTAACGAGGTGTGCAGAGCACTGAACAAGGTATATAATGCACAACGAAGTGATTGGGACCTGCCCGTACCAGAAGTTTTATGGGCTTATAGGACAACGTACAAGAAACTGACGGGACATGCGCCTTCTAGGCTAGCCTATGGAGTGAACGTTGTAATATCGATGGATTATATCATGCCTAGTCCACGCATAGCAGCACCCATGGATATGACGGATCATGGAGCCCTGGAGGAACGACTCGCCCAGTAGGAGGAACTTGAGGAAGAATGATTTCTGGCTGGATTTCACCAATAGGTACAAAAGCAGTGCGAAAAGGCATGGCACGATCGACATATTAAGTTGTGCACCTTCAAGGTGAATGATTTTGAGTTATTGTATGATAGTAAGTTTGATAAATTCCCTGGAAAATTCAGAATGCATTGGCTAGGACCGTATGTTATTAAGGAGGTCATAGACGAAGGTGCAATGCAGTTGGTAAAGTTAAATGGCGAACATTTCCCAGGAAGAGTGAATGGCAGTTGATTGAAGCCATACATGGGTGGCTCGGCTATCTAACTAGCCCACTGAAGCACATTCTTAGCACTCCAGGTAGCTTAAAGGAGGCACGAGACTATAAACAGATGTAGGGAATGCAGGAGCAAATACAAGGAAGCAGTTTAGATACAACAGTCTCTGAACGACGTGTACATGAGAAATATCAGGTAGCTACTCAGTGCATTGGCGATCTTGCAGCAGTTTAGATAGAGTTGGGAGGTCTCCACACGAAGATCTCCACACCAACATAGTGACTCGAGGGTGAGTCATGATGTTTGTGTTGGTGTCCTATTGGGCGCGGGATCCCCTAAGGCAATTTTTAGGGCTTAAATCCCAGATTTTGACCAAATCTGATGTAAAGACTTCGCGTTTTGTGGGCGCAGAGCATGAAGATTGTAAATAAGTCATAAGGTTGTCTGCCCTCATTTTTTTAATGTAATGTCGGCTTTAGAGATCTACCCATGGTTTGTAGACCATGGGATTGTATAAATAGAGTGAGGCTCTAAGTTGTATGAAAAGAAGAGAATCAATGGGAAATAGATGAAGAATTGAGTCTTATCTTAGTGTAAAGTCGAGTCTTTGGGTCATAGAGTGGGAGAAGGCTCTACATCTGAGTGCGTAGAGGCCTAGTAGTCCGCAGCTGAGTGCGCGGACCCCTGCAGCTGAGTGCGTAGGGCGAGTCGAGTCCATAACCGTTGGAGAAGTAATAAAGAGAAGTTTTACATCATTTTTGTGTATCTTTTTCCTATTTTGTGCATTGAATGTATGAGATATAAATTGAATTTCTATGGTTTATATGATGCGTGAAATTATATGAATGTTTTGATAAAGTGAATATAAGATTAAGTATCTGTTTACGCGAAGATAACTAACTCTTATAAGAAGATAAATAAGATTAACGGTATAACTTGGGGAAGTAGCGTAGATCGCTGCCCTAGCAATGCGAAATCACCTCAGCCCCTAGTTAGGGCTGCGCAAAGGCGATTATAATAGATTGCAAAGGTCTCACAAGTTAGGAAAAAGCATGAAGTGACCTGCATGAAGGTATTCATAGTTGGACTAAACCGACCCCTCAAACATCTCAAGGGTGCGGAAACTTGGTTCAAGCATCCCCCCATACTGCTTTGGGTGAGATCTCGGTTCATGCTCCACGGGCTATTGCCGAAAGGGCCAATAGTACAAGGATTTGTCTGGCCAATTAACTCCAAACCTAGGTCAGGCCCCCTCAATCCAACTCCTAGATAGTAGAAGTGGTCTTTATACAACCTATTTTCCCTTCAATTTCATCATAACAACCAAAGAAGAAAACATTGCATGATGCACACATAGTGATGATCCCTCTTAATCTTGTACGGACCTTGGGTTGATAATTAAAGTTGAGAACTTCAAGAGTTTCAACATTCTTGTTGTAATATTGAGGGCCATTAGGTAGACAAAGAGATTTACTCAGTTAATTAAAGACATGCTACAAATTTATGTGATGGATAAGCCATTAAGATGATAATACTACCTACATTTGGTAGATTTTGTGAATAACAACTAGGTATCGATGATCATTGAAGACGAAGCCATTCGAAGCCTTGAATGGTAGAAGGTTTAATAATCCCATTATTTGGAGTACAATCCAGTGGATAGGATTATTATTAGTCTAGAATTGGTTAGGGATAAGGAAGAAAAGGTGGTGAAAATTAAGTAGAAGTTGAAAGCTTCCCAAGACAAGCAAACATGTTATGCTATCAGAAACTTGATTGACATGGAATTTAAAATTGGGCAACATTTTTTCTTAAAAGTAAAATCAAATAAGAGTTTGGTGGTATTGGGAAGTTGTTCCAAGTTGGCAATGAGATGCTATGGTTCATTCAATATCCTAGAGAGGATTGGTCCTATTGCATATACTCTTGCATTGCATGCATCTATGCATGTTCATAATTTGATTCATGTTTCTTTGCTTAAAAAATATGTTCTTGGTACTAATCATGTAATTGATTGGGATATGATTTAGGTGGAGCCCGAGGGAGACTTCTAGGTCCATCCAGTGTAAAGTTTGAATAAGAAGGTCATAATGCTCTTGAATTAGCCATCAATATGATAAAGATGCAGTGGACCATGCTTGGTCCTAAGGATGCTACCTTGGAGCAGAAGGACTTGATAAGGGAGGAATACCCTCACCTTTTTGAATGAATATGTTTTATACATGTACATATATGATGTACCAAGGACCATTAATAAATAAGGGGGGATGAATGTAGTACCCTTCCCTAAAATGGTTGATGTAAATGTATGTATAAACAATATTTGTGTTGGTGAGATGAGGTTATTTTGGGGGTCTGCATGCCCATAAATATATTTTGTAATATTTTTGGGGGCCATTGTGCTCGATATATATTCCTTTTAGAGGGTGTAAGGCCAAAGATCTTGGAACTGTAAACATGATGTAAATATTGTACATATATTAATAAAATAAAAACGATTCGACCAACAACACAAAAAAGAGTATGGGGGATGCAAATCCATTTAAAGAGGGAAACAATTCTTACGTGTTTTGTTCAAAATGGCACAAGGGTGCACATGGATTTAGAGAGTGTCACATGGAAATATAGAGCCATGCATAATTTAATTGAGTGTTTTACATGTGAAGGTGTTCATCGCTGGGTTTTGGTTAGTAGTGAGTCCTCGGCTTGGACTCTATAACTGATGGAGGCATGGGTATTTAGTTTCACGATGTATAATATGGATCCTAGTGTGAGCCCTGGTGTCTCTGGTTTATGGCTATGGTATCCATGGATTTCTGATGGAACTCGATTTGGAGATAGTCTGTGAGTTTGTGCTTGGGCTTTGTAACCAATTGGGTGTTCTTCTGGTTTGAACTAGAAGGGTGCTTGTAAGCCCTGAAGAGTTTCAAATTTCCTAGAGCCACATGTTGAGATGTTCCTTGGTTGGCTATAAGGTGCTATAGAAGGTGGGCACTGTCGAAGGACTATTGGGTGCTGAAAAGGGTTGCTCTACTTAGGTGTAGGCCGAGGGGATGGTGAGCATGCGGTTGGAGATTAAGGCTACTTGTGTTGGTACCTTAGCTAGAATATGTGGTTTGATACTGGATGTATTATTTATTTCGCATAGAGTTGAGGTCCTATCTTGATCCAGGTAGCTCTAGAAACACCTTATAGGAGGGAATCCCCCTCATTTATTACTCCTCACTTCGAATTCCCCTTCATTCAGCTCGGTGTACAAGCAGCCGAATCATGCACTAAAAGGCAACCGAGCAAGTGGAATATGATTGGTGAATATCTCGAGTTTTGGGAGCCAAGCATCCCTGATTTTAAGGAAGCTATTGGTAGCTTCATTTGTATAAGTAGAGAGGCCAAGGGCCTCACTAGGGTGGGATTTTTTCTTATGTAAACTCTGCTTAAATTTCGAGCTTATTATTTTGTGACAGTTTCATGTAATCTTGCTATTGTTTTGAAAATAAAGATGGAATCCTTTTTGAGCTAGCAATGAGTTACCTCAGAGGGCTGAAGCTGTTGGGTTAGGGCCCAATCCAAGCAGCTAAGCTCCTCTTTACTTGTATTTGTATGCTTTGTTTCAGTTTGTAGATTAGTTTGCTGTTAGATGTATTTCTCTTATGATTAAGAATAGGTTGATCTTGATGATTTAGTAGTTTGCTTCCATTTGTGCTTTCTGTAGTAGGTTAAGCAATGACCAAAAAAGATTCAAAAGGATAGAAATAGTGCCTTGGCTTCTCTTCCTCCCTCTGGGACCATGATTTGAGGCAAAGACTCTCTTGCTGCCCCAAAAACATAGATTTTCCTCCTTCATAGGACTTCTAGTGTTTGCAGCTTTTTAGTAGGTTATTAGTCCAAATTTGCTTTGCTTTAGATCTTCTTCATCATGCTCACTTCCTGATTTTCAATAGTCTTCTTTCATGCTTTCCTTTCCTAAAAAATTTCTCAGCATTTCCTTTCATAGATCATAGTTTAGACCATTTTTATGCAAAACTCTGTTTTTTCCTAAATGCATTCATTTCACTTGTTGCTTGATTTCCTTGGTTGACTGTCAGTTTCTATGTAGTAGATCTCTTCCAGCAGTAGGCCAGCTTATTAGAAATCACACCCTCCATCTAATCCATTCCCTATAGGTCTCCCAAATCTCACCTCAATTCTGTCCTAGTTTTCTACGTTTTTCCATAGAACTTCTTCCTCTCCCCTTGAGAAAACCCAATCATCTTTCTCTCTCCTGTTGATTCATGGTAAACCTTAGGTGCCCTAACACCTCATTCCAACCTTCATCCAACTTTTTCACCCACTCTCACACCCTCAAAACAGTGAAAACTGCTCTCGGCCTCCTCTTGTAGGCCTCCTGTAGTTTCCCTATTTTCCTCCTGTAGATTTCCTATGTCCTCCTGTAGATCTTCCTGTAGGCTTTCTTTTGAAGGCCGAGTGTGGGAAAAGCCTCCATAAGACCACTTGAGACCTCCTAGGACCCATCCACACCATCCTACATCCTCTCAAGTCCCAAAACCACCCTTCAACGCCACCTAGTCGTTACCACACTCACACACAATAAATTACATGCATGTCAAATTCACATAAAAAAACAAAAAAATCCAAAAATATGTTTTTTGCTTATTTACTTCCAAAAATAGCATAGTTATTTACTTCCTTGAGTAGGTAATGGCATTCCTTTCATGGTTTTCATAATGCTTTATGAAAAAGTAGAATTAGTTGGTTAATTAGGGTTTACTAGGTTTGCTTTACATTTCAGTGTTTCTCCTTTCTGCAGTTAGAATAACATTTGTAGAGTAATATTTCTTTCCTTTCATCACATATAGAGCTTCTTTTGGAATCCATAGATGTTGGCTTGAGCTCCTAGTGATCTTGCACCAGCTGACCAAGTGACAACCTGCAGCGAGAACTAGTACTTGTGCATACAGCACTGATGCTTCCAAGTTTGTTACGAACTACTGGGTTGATAAGAGTAAAGTAGGCAGCCTAGGAGTTGTAGCATTATTGCTGCAATACTGGTGCTCACCACTTTTTGGCGCCGTTTTCGGGGAAGCATCAGAGTATTCTATGATTACTAATTTCTTCTATTTCCTATTGCAACATTCTGCTAATAGTTTATTTCAGCAAAAGTAGACTAGTCATTCCTTTTCCTTTAGTTCTGCATTTCCTTGCTTTCCTTTTCAATTCTGCAAATTTCATTTTAGCAAGTTCATTTCAGTTAGTTGCAATTTGTTTTGTTCAATCAATTTTAGTTTCTGTAGTTACCATTAGTGTGGGGAAAAGAAACAAAAACCAACCAAAAATATTTCCTTTCATGCCTCGTAGGAATAGAGATAACTCAGGAAATTTTTTTCCCAACACCCCCATTACTTCACACATCCAACCTTCTCTCTTCTTCGGTGGCTGCGATCAAGAAGAACTCTTAGGTGAAAAACCAGACATATTTAAAGAACCTATAGGGGAAGAAGAAGAATAAAACATTCCTTTGGAGCCAATGGCTGAAAACATAAATGCTAGGGGGAATGGAGAGAGAATAGAGGGTACATTTCCCATTCGGGAGACCAATAGGGGCACCAAAATGAAGAATATAAGCCCCTCCACCCTACCTCATTTCCATGGTCTAACTACAGAAGATCCTGACACCTTCTTGTTCGAGTTTGCTGTCATCTGTCAAACTTATGACTATGCAGAAGATGAGAAAAAGTTGAAACTTTTCCCTTCTACTCTCAAGGATGCAGCACTGCGCTGGTTCATGGGATTACCTAGCAATAACATCTCAACTTGGGCTCAGATACAGCAAGCCTTTGACAACAAGTATCAATACTATTGTAGGTCAAAAGATACTAAAGAAGAAATCTTCTGAATGACCATAGGAAGTGATGAGTCCCTGGAAGACTATGAAGAGAGGTTCCAACTTAGTTACAAAAGGGCCGGGTGTACACTTGACCCTGAGTCTCTGAAGTTGGTCTTGCTCAGGGGAATTCGAGAAGATCTTTTAGACACCCTCCATCTATTGGCCGAGGGAGACATCTAGCAACTATCCTATGAGGACATAAAGATTATTTTTAGAAACCATTCTAGAGTAGCCAGAAAGAAAGGTGGGGGGAGTCAACCCATAGCTAGTACCTCTTCCTCCAACTCATCCATTAAAGGAGAAATTGGAAACATGCTAGAAGACTTCAAGAGTGAGATGCTGCAGACTCTTGCCATGCAAATGGATACCTTACATATCAAAAGAAAACAAGAGGAAGCAGAGAGGGCTTTGGCCATTTTTTGCCCTAGATGCACTAGGAGGCATCCTAGGAATGAATGCCCATTGAACTCTATAGAGGTTTGTTCAATTTGTGAAGAAAATCATTCTACAGATAAGTGCCCTTCCTTGCCCGGACTTAAAGCTATATATCAAGGGGTTGAGGGAGTCACTGAACAACTCTATTACATAAACCAAAGAAGGCCGCATGGACCTAGACCATACTAGCAGGGGATGCAAGGGACATCTCAGGCATACTACAACCCCAACCAAGTCACCTCCATACCTTCTTGGGGCCCTCCTACTCATCCTTCCTGGTCCACGCCTCCTCCTTGGTCCTTCACATCTCAATATCATGCCCAACCAGCCACCCATTCATTTCAATCCTATGCTCAGCCACAACCTCAGTGGAATGCATCTCATCAGGGGTGGAGGCCCCAATACAACTCTCTTCCCACTCTTTTTCCTCCACCACCTTCCCAACCACAATCGTTACCTTCTGCTCCACCAAAGCAACCCCAAATGCCTACGCAGCCAAATCTGATCCTGAACAACAGACAGGCTCAGAAACTGTATAGTGGGGAACCATAATGCCCAACTTATGCTATGGAGATTCAAGAAATTAACTTGAGATCTGGAAAAGTCCTCCCAGATAGCCAGCCTCCACCTAGGGAGGTTGAGGAAGATAAAGAGGAAAACAAACCTAAAACAAATCCACCCTTTCTTGAGAGACTATCCATGACAGTCCAGCCTACCCCAGAAGAGACTGAACTCCTGGGAGAATTGAAACATTTATGTGTAAAGATACCACTTCTCCAAGCCATAAAAGATGTGCCTATCTACAATAGGTTGATCAAAGAGAAGTGCTTTAGGAATCCAGGAAGGCACAAGAGAGATGCCCCAACCATAAATGTCATAAGACAACTGTCCGACCTGATGTTGGGGCAGGTAATCTGTCCAAAATATCTGGACCTTGGAAGCCCAGTAGTTGATGTCCACATCAATGGCACAATGATCCCGCATACCTTTATTGATATGGGAGCTGCCATTAATGTGATGACAAAGGAAAAAATGCTCAAACTTAACCTCCAGGGCTCCTTGAGGAAGACCACGACAGTGCTACAGCTAGCAGACCACTCCACAGTGACCCCTGAGGGGATTGTGGAAGATGTGATGGTCTCCATTGATTCTTGGGAGTACCCTACTGATTTCTTAGTTCTCCAGCCAAAGGTAAAGTTCACTGGGTATCCTCTCATGCTAGGAAGACCTTGGTTGGCTATAGTCGATGCCTACATAAACTATCGAGCTCGGAACATGACCATAAAGAACGGGCACATATCCAAGCAGTTAATCCTATATCCTCCTGCCCAACCCTTGCTAGAACATGATCTATGTCTCTGGTTGGAGGAGGAAGATGAGGATGAAGTTTATTTTGCACCACTTTGGGCATTATAAATCGCCATGGGGGGAAAACAACAAGATGAGGATGATATGATTGAAAATTTGATTCAGAATCCACCTCCCAGTGTATCACCATTAGAGGACATAGTAAGAGAAACCCAAAACAACCCCTCAACTGATCTCTGTGTGGTCGACTCCACTTCTCTCCGTGTTAAGAATATAGAGTTTGGCCCAGAAAGAACATTGAAAATCAATCCATCCTTATCCACTTCCCAGGAGAAGGAATTATGCAGCCTACTGAGAAAACATCTAGATGCCTTCGCCTGGAGTTATAAGGAGATGAAGGGAGTGCACCCTTCAATATGTACTCATCATATATACATCAAGGAAGATTTCAAACCAGCTAGGTAGCCTCAAAGGAGGATGAATCCAGCACTTAAAGATATTGTTAAGGAAGAATTGCAGAAATTGCTTGATGCAGGATTCATCTATCCCATCTCTGACAGTGAATGGGTCTCTCCTTTGGTGCTAGTTCCAAAGAAAAATGGTAAGTGGAGAATCTGTGTTGACTATCAGGAATTGAACAAAGCCACTAAAAAGGACCATTTTCCTTTACCTTTCATAGATCAAGTGTTAGACGGTCTGGCAGGGAAAAAGTTTTTCTCCTTCCTAAATGGGTTTAGTGGTTACAATCAGATTTAAATAAGCCCGGAAGACCAAGATAAGACCACTTTCACTTGTCCTTGGGGTACTTTTGCATCCCAGGTCCTTCCTTTTGGTTTGTGCAATGCTCCAGCCACTTTCCAAAGAGCGGTATTGAGTATATTTTCTGAACTAGTTCATGATGTAGTAGAAATATACATGGATGATTTTACTCCTTATGGTTCTGACTTTCAGGAAGCTTTATCTAACCTAGGAAAAGTTCTAGACAAGTGTATTGAGATGAACCTATCCCTCAGTCTGGAAAAATGTGAATTTTTTATGACTAAAGGGACTATGTTAGGTCATGCAATATCTCAACAAGGACTGTAGGTGGACCCCAACAATTGCCATCATCCAAAGGGTCCCATCTCCTCAAAAGGTGAGAGATGTCAGAAGTTTCCTAGGCTTAGCTGGATATTACAAGAGATTTATTAAAGATTTCAACAATCTAGCCTCTCCTTTGTTTGGCCTCTTAGGAAAAGATGTTGAGTTCATATGGTCAGAAAACTGTCAAGAATCCCTAGATACCTTGAAGAACAAGTTAGTGACTTCCCCAATTCTTAGAGGCCCAAACTGGACACTACCTTTCCAAATTCACACAGATGCCTCGAACAAAGCAATAGGAGAAGCCTTAGGACAAATTGATGAAAATTTACCTTATGCCATATACTTTATAAGCAAAAACTTGTCAAATGCAGAGTTAAAATATACAGTGACCAAGAAGGAACTCCTAGCTATCGTGCATTCCTTAAAAAAATTCAGACATTATCTCACAGGCTATCAAACCTTTGTGCACACTGATCATGCTACAATTAGATATTTAATGAACAAACCAGATGTAAATGCTCACATTATTAGATGGTTGCTTTTACTATAGCAATTTGATTTGACCATTATTGATAAGCTTGGTAAAGAAAATGTTGTTGCTGACTTTTTGTCTAGAGTAAATTTTCCTACAGGTGAATAAGGAATGGTGGATGAACAAATGCCAAAAGAACATCTGTTTGCTATATCAGTACTCTCTCCATGGTTTGCTGATATAGCAAACTACTTGGTTTCAGCATAGTTCCCACCACACCTATACTCAAAAGAGAAGAGAAAGATAGTAAGGAAAAGAGCCCCTTTCACCTGGATTGGAGGAAATCTCTTCAAACTTGGCCCAAATCAGATCTTGAGAAGTTGTGTCAAGGAGGAGGAAGTCTTTGACATCCTCCTGACCTATCATGACGGGCCTTATGGAGGTCATTTTGCAGCAAAAAGAACTGCCTTCAAGATATTGCAAGCAAGCTACTACTAGCCCACTCTTCATTAGGATGTGAGGAGATATACAAGCCAGTGTGATCGGTGTCAAAGGATGGGGAAACCTACTCCAAAGGATGAGATGCCCATGCAACCTCAAGTGACCTTTGAGCCATTTTAGAAGTGGGGCATGGAATTTGTGGGGCCTATCAACCCTCCTTCAAAGCAGAAACAATACATCATTGTGTGCACCGACTACCTGACAAAGTGGGCAAAGACAAAAGAAATCAAAGCAACAACAAAGGAAAAAGTAGTTGAGTTTTTGAGAGAAAACATATTCTAGAAGTTTGGGTATTTGAGAGAGTTGGCCACAGATCAAGGCAGTCAGTTCACTGCCAGCCTAATTGAAGACCTGCTCACACATCATAACATCAAGCACAGAGCTTCCACCCCTTACCATCCACAAGCCAATGGGTAAGTGGAGGTCACTAACAGGGCACTAGAAGGGATCCTAACCATGGTAGTGAGCAGCAGCAGAAAAGACTGGGTGGACAGATTAGTTGAGGCCACTTGGGCCTACAACACCACATGGAAGACCACCACTGGGTTCACACCCTATGAACTGGTCTATCGGAAGAAGGCTTTGCTGTCAATAGACTTTGAGTTCAATACATTAAGGATGGCAGCCCTGCTGGACCTAGACCTCAGCCATGCACAAAAGGAGAGATTACTTCAGCTCAATGGATTGGATGAATACATATTACAAGCCCTTCTCCATACAGAGGTAGTTCAGCTTTAGAGAAAGATATGGCATGAAAAAAATATCAAGGAGAAGCAATTCCAAGAGGGAGATTGGGCACTACTCTATGATTCAAGATACAAGGATTTCAAAGGCAAGCTGAGGACAAGATGGTTGGGACCCTACACTGTGGAGAAATGCAATGACAATGGTTCAGTTCTGATCAGAACCATTGATGATGAAGTCATCCCCATGCTTGTCAATGGACATCAGTTGAAGGTCTACGAGAACCCCTCTCCAAGCGAGAGTTCATCGAAGATTTGAATAAAACAGTGAGGGTAGTGGAGCATGTCTTAGCTTCCACTTCACCCACTCACTAAAGAAAAGCAAAAAATAATAATAAGGACTCAAGTGAAAACCTGCATGGGGCACTTGAATCCCATCATTGGGTTGAAAACCTCTTCTGAGGTGGTCCAGTGATGTCAAAAAAAAAGAAAAGAAAAATAATAAGATCCCTGGGTGAAAACCTCCCTTGGAGGCGCCCAAGGTAGGCAATTAGGGTGAAAACCTCTTTGAGGTGCCCTAGTTGTTTTCAAAAAAAAAAAAAAAGAGAAAAAGGAGAAAGAAAATGATTTTTTTTGTTGCATTGCAGGTTTGCAGGAGGACTACAGGGAGTAGAAGAAGGTGCCAAGGGGACCTTGACATTCATAACAACACCCATCTCATCTTCTCCACACCTTCCTCCATCATTTTTTGCGTTTCTTTCACCCCACTGTACCTCTTTTTCAAAAACTGTGTTTTCTACAGGAGGCTCCTGTAGGAATTACAGAGAGCCAGAAGTGGCTACAGAAGACGGTTTGAGGGACAAAGAAGCTTCATGAAGAACCTATAATCCCTCCTACAATCTTAAAACCTCCTTGCCATAATTTCCAAACCTACATCACACCCCAAGCATCATTTTTCTTCCTGTCCAAGAAAAACACAGAAAAACAGTTTTTCAGTTACAAAAAAAAAAAAAAAAAAGAGAGGAAAAAGCACCATCAACCTCACCTGAAGCCTACCTACTACCTCTCCATCTTTATCTACACTTCTGGCATCATCCTAGAGCTCCAAGCACAGGAAGAGGCTGAATTTTTAAGGGGAGAAGTAGCTACAGGAGCTCTTGTAGGAATTCCTGTAGCAACTGATCCCATAGAAATCCAACACCAATAGCAAGAGAGTGCAAACATGAAGGTTGAAAAGGCATCTGAAGCTCAGATCTAACCAGCGAAGAACCTGCACAAGAACACAACCACACATCAGCAAGAAGAGACAACATGCAAAAAGGGAAATAAAGTCATGCAGTAGAGAAAGCCACAACACCTCACAACAAATACACTCGGATCACAAGTAAGTAACTAAGTCACTCCTCTGTTTGCATTTTTGTAATTAGAAGTCATGCAAAAGCAACGAGATGGTTGAGGTTGAATGAGGGAAAGGTGGCCAGTTAACTTGGCCACCTTCATCTAGTTGACTCCACTCATTCGAGAAGTCACCCACACGTGTGCGTAGTCAACTCCAGCACAAGATGCTAAGGACAGGTAATGGAGGAAGTGTGAACTCCGATGCAATAATGAGGGATGATTATGAGGAGGGGCCAGGATGACTAAGCAGGTGGGGAACAAAGGTCCAAATATGGCCAACGTATACCTTGCTAGCTCAACACTCATCACCAAAAATATCCATAAAGGGTAATAAGTACTCCTCGCTCCGCATCCTCACCACCTTTTCCTTCATTCTCTCTTCGTAACTCAGCTACATCAGTCTCCTTGTGCCCCCACAGCCTCGTAACCACTGTCCTCCATTGATCTCTCCCATATTCTTTCTCTCGGTGTTTTCTACAGGAGCACCTTGAGGAAATCTACAGGAGGGACAACAAGCTTCTACAAGAGGGGCAATGAGTCATTTTGAAGGGAGAAAACACAATTTTTAGCACGATTTTTGGTTTGAAGAGGTAGGGTTCATGCATGCCCCTTTTTGAATATCAATATATGAAAGAAGTGGTCTCAGTTTGAGGAGGAAATAAGTCTTTAGGAGAGGAGAAAATACATAAAAAAAATAAATTTATGCTTATTTAAAAAAACACAGTCTCCTCTGTTTCTCTGTTTTTCTCAAAATTCTTTGTCTCCACCTCCATATTTGGCTTTCCAAAAGAGTATAGACAATATGACAGGAGGGTTTATGATAAAAGAACCCACTAAATCCACTAGGCCCCAAGCACATCCTCAAGTGGTGGACATCTTCACAAGGGAAAAGTGGATGAATTTCTTTGAGAAATTTCAAGGGTTTGATGAGGAAATTGCCCAAGAGTTTGCTCTCTCTTTGGTCCCTCACACAAGAACTCATGCCACTGTTACCATTAGAGGTCTTTCCATGGAGATAACCCCTGAATTTATCATTAGGGTCACTACCCTTGCTCTTGGGCTGCCTTGGAGTAAAGATGAGAAACCAATTGGCCATGCTGCCAAGAAGAACGTTTTCCAAAATATTGAAACCCCTGTTGAAGATAAAAATGGCATTAGAAGGGCTAGCATACTATATCCCTGGGATGAGGTTAGCTATCAAATAATCAAATACATTTCCTATGAGGGGAGGTACAACATTGTTTATGCTTATCACTTTAGAATCCTCCAAGAATTAAGGTATGGCATGGACACTCTAGCATCTTAGAAGCTCAGTATCCCTTACTTCCTCCTACAGTCCCTCATTGACTCCAGCACCAAGGTACAACTAGGAAATTCAGAGTAGCTATATCACAATGGCTTAATCAAAATCCTAATAGAGGAAGCCCTCCATACCTTTACACTCCCTATAGCATGGGAAGTTTTCCGAAACATGACAGCTGAGGATGACATAAAGGCCTTAACCTATGATGTCAGCCCTACTGGTAGTGAGGAGGAAGAACAACAAGGGGGAGAAGTGGAGTGAGGGGTGACATAGCAGAACAAGAAAGGAAGGAGGAAGGAACTGAAATAGAGGAGGAGAGAGCTGAAGAAACATAGTAGGAAGAGACAGAAGAAGGAGAAAAAGAGGCAGAGAAGGAAGAAAAAGGAGAAGAGTCCCCTGAGACTTTGGAAAGGGAGGCAACAACTGCCCTCACTGCCCTCAGTATACCAATCAAGATAAATAAAAAGAGGAAAAGATAGACCTCCATGTATTTCAGGGCTAGGAAGAGCACAAAAATTAAAACAGGAAAACCTCAGCCCTCTTCAAAAGTGCCAATTACCATTGACGATTCACCCTCTGCCAAGGGGAAAGAATCTCCTTCCAAGACACCTATAACATATGAAAGGGGGACTCCTAGATCTTCCACATGGAAGGAAAAGGTAGTACTACAGGACCGAAACACAGTCCTACAGGATGCTTAGATAGTTCTATAGGAGACACTGTCAAAACTACAAGAGACCCAAAAGCTTGAGAAAAGGATAGAAGGACAGCCACAGGTGAAGGAGGAAGCACAAGAGATACAAGAACCTAATCCCCAGCCTAGTCTTGCCTCCTATTACAATCTACTTGAGGGAGGAAGGATAATCCCACAGAAATTTGCAATTCCACTATTTTTTGAATTAGAGAAAGAAAGAGTGAGAACACATAGGTGGATGCAGATAGCCAAATCCAAAGGAGTTGAGGATGTTGGCCATATGGAAAACAAACTCAGGGAAATGGGTAGAGAGTTGAGTGCTCTCAGAGACAGGGAAGCAATTACAAGAAGCCACCTTGAAACTGAAAATGAATTGCTAAGGAGGCAGCTGCAAGAGAAAGAGACTCAGCTGGCATGCATGGCCAGCTTATCCATGGAGGCATTGCAATGCAGAACACCAGCCAAATCCTATGGCCTCTATCTAAAGGACCAATGGTTACAATTCCAAATAAAGACTTTGGCACAAAGAGGCACCAAAGCACCTTATAGGATAAAGCAAAGATGGCAGAATTCTACTTACACAACATGGCCCTCACAGACATGAATGTGTGGGATCCCAATGCCAAGCTAGGGGACCTGCAATTAATGGCCATGGCCTCATGGATGAACCATGAAGAATTGAGGGTAGTAGAAATAAAAAGATTGATGATAAAGGAGCAGAATGAGCCATTAATGATAAGAGCTGAGCCATCATATCCTATGGCACTCATTAGCACACACAACTTGCTTGCTAATGACCCTCAGATTGCCCCTAGATATCTCACCAATCAGGCACAAGCCATTGCACACTTTGAGGATATGCAAAGGCTACTTGGGGATGACTGTGTGCATGCATGCATGAGGAGATGGAACACCTTACCACATAGTTTGCAGATTAGGGAATATCATTCCCCCATGAGGCTGAAGGAGGCATTGAAAAGAGTGCCAATGTACAAGCACTCCATGCAGAGGCTGAAGGTCAATTGGATTGGCCTCAAACTGAGTCCCCCACTACTATTAGGCATGCTGGAAGGCAGAAGAGAAGAAGAAAAAGAGGATTAGTGGAAGGACATAGACAGGAAGGCAGGATTCTATGGCAAAGAAGAGCAAACCACATCAGAAGCCTGGGATGCTAGGGAGGCCACCAGGGCCATAAAAGATGAGGAGATTGACTAGGTTGCTCAGAGGATGAGCAACACCTTCAGTAGGGGGGTGATGATGAGCCTCATAAATGGGTAATTATATGGGCTCATTTTACCTCCTAACCTAGTCAAATCAACCTTATCTTATTGTATGATTCTCTGATTATATTTATGCTTATAGAGTGAGTTGAGTTAGTTATTATGCCATGTGGTCTAACATGTATTTAATGCAGATTATTGATGGATTTCGAGGTCAAAGTCAAGGATCCAGTGGAAAAATGGCAACAATAACTCGAAGTGGACAGAGGAGAGGACTTATAGGAGGGAATCCCCTTCATTTATTTCTCCTCACTTTGAATTCCCCTTCATTCAGCTCGGAGTACAAGCAACCGAATCATGCACTAGAAGGCAACAGAGCAAGTGGAGGATGACTGATGATTATCTCAAGTTTTGGGAGCCAAGCCTCCCTGATTTTAAGGAAGTTGTTGGTAGCTTCATTTGTATAAGTAGAGAGGCCTAGGGCCTCACTGGGGTGGGAGTTTTTCTTATGTAAACTCTGCTAAAATTTTGAGCTTATTATTTTGTGACAGTTTCATGTAATCTTGCTATTGTTTTGAAAATAAAGATGGAATCCTTTTTGAGCTAGCACTGAGTTACCTCAGAGGGCTGAAGCTCTTAGGTTAGGCCCAATCCAAGCAGCCAAGCTCCTCTTTACTTGTATTTGTATGCTTTATTTCAGTTTGTAGATTAGTTTGTTGTTAGATGTATTTCTCTTATGGTTAAGAATAGGTTGCTTTTGATGATTTAGTAGTTTGCTTCCATTTGTGCTTTCTATAGTAGGTTAAGCAGTGACCAACAAAGATTAAAAAGGCTAGAAATAGTGCCTTGGCCTCTCTTCCTCCCTCTGGGACCATGATTTGAGGCAAAGACTCTCTTGCTGCCCCAAAAACATAGATTTTCCTCCTTCATAGGACTTCTAGCATTTGCAGCTTTTTAGTAGGCTAATAGTCCAGCTTTGCTTTGATTTAGATCTTATTCATCATGCTCACTTCCTGATTTGCAATAGAATTCTTTCATGCTTTCCTTTCCTACAACATTTCTCAACATTTCCTTTCATAGATCATAGTTTAGACCATTTTTATGCAAAACTCTATTTTTCCTAAATGCATTCATTTCACTTGTTGCTTGATTTCCTTGGTTGACTATGAGTTTCTATGCAGTAGATCTCTTCCAACAGTAGGCCAGCTTATCAGAAATCACACCCTCCATCTGATCCATGCCCTATAGGTCTCCCAAATCTCACCTCAATTCTGCCTTAGTTTCCTGCGTTTTTCCATAGAACTTCTTCCTCTCTCCTTGAGAAAACCTAATCATCTTTCTCTCTCCTGGTGATTCATGGTAGACCTTAGGCACCCTAAAACCTCATTCCAACCTTCATCCACCTTTTTCATCCACTCTCACACCCTCAAAATAGTGAAAACTGCTATCGGCCTCCTCTTGTAGGCCTCCTGTAGTTTCCCTTTTTTCCTCCTGTAGATTTCTTGTGTCCTCCTGTAGATTTTCCTGTAGGCTTTCTTTTGAAGGCCGAGTGTGGGAAAAGCCTCCAGAAGGCCACCTGAGACCTCCTAGGACCCATCCACACCATCCTACATCCTCTCAAGTACCAAAACCGCCCTTCAATGCCACCTATTCGCTTCCACACTCACACACAATAAATTACATGCATGTCAAATTCACATAAAAAAACATAAAAATCCAAAAGTATGTTTTTTGCTTATTTACTTCCAGAAATAGCATAGTTAGATGTTGTTTACTTCCTTGAGTAGGTAATGGAATTCCTTTCATGGTTTTCATAGTGCTTTATGCAAAAGTAGAATTAGTTGGTTAATTAGGATTTACTAGGTTTGCTTTACATTTCAGTCTTTCTCCTTTCTGCAGTTAGAATAGCATCTGTAGAGTAATCTTTATTTCCTTTCATCACATATAGAGCTTCTTCTGGAATCCATAGAAGTTGGCTTGAGCTCCTAGTGATCTTGTGCCAGCTGACCAAGTGAAAACCTGCAGTGAGAACTAGTACTTGTGCATACAACGCCGACGCTTCCAAGTTTGTTACGAACTACCGAGTTAATAAGAGTAAAGTAGGCAGCCCAGGAGTTGCAACGTTATTGCTGCAATATTGTTGCTCACCAGATTGGTCATGTAATTGAACATGTAGTTTACAAATATTGTACTACAGGTTTGTAGGGGATGCAGGTGTTGATTCATCACTTATGGCTCTGAAGAACAAAGGTGAAGGAGAAGGAAGTGTGTCCTATCAAGGCACTTGTTGCGTAGACAAGGAGGAACAAAAGATTGCAGATTATATTCATTCTTTAAGAGGATCAAAAGCTGCTAAGTGTGGACGAATGATCCAGGTAGTTCTAGAAACACCCAGTGATCAAAGAGGGCTCAGGAAAGGCTCAAAAATAAAATTTCTTGGATTACAGTGAAAATAAGTTCAGATCAAAGAGTTTGTCGCAATATTTCCAACAGTGAAAATGAGACGCCAATCCGATTTCATATGTGAAAGTTATGGCCAGTGAAAGTTCTGGTTAAACTAGGCCCATTGGCTAAATTTGGTAGGAGCGCCAACTAAATTTGAGGGTATGCTAAAATTGGAGGTCGGGCTAAATTTGGTGGAAGTTGCTAAATTTGGTGGCCACTAATGAGGCAATAATTTGTCACTTGGTGACGATGATTTCCATCACAGAACTGGTGAAATTGCTGCTTCTTTAATTTTACAGTGACCCCAAAAAGCTGACAACAAAATTTTGTTCAAGTTGTTTTTTTAAAAACAAAAAAATAAAAATAAAAAAAGGGGGATGGTGGGCCACCACCCTTGCCACCCCATGACATGTCATATATATACAATATATATTAATGGTGGGCGGGCCACCTGCCGACTGACTCCCCAACCAACCACACTATATGCGATATATCAGAGTTGATGGGGCTTGAACTCGCGCTGAATGGAGGCTGGCTTGCCCATTGCAGCGACTCCACATTCCAAAACCAACACCAATTTTAATACACCAACCACCGGCCAACAAAAATAACACACCATTTATGGGAGACTGCGGTATTTGAACCCAGGCTACCCCCAACACAATCGACCAACTTGCTAACCGCTCAACGAGCTTGAATTTGTAATGCCTGCCCAATTTACTACTATAAACATGAATTTTCCATTCAAATGAAGGGATATGGAGGAGGTGGAACCCAATGCACATATCGAGATGGAATGAAACCCAGATAAGCCTGCAAACTGAGGAGGCGGAACCGTGACACAAGGGAATCATGAGAAATCTAAAAAGATTCCCTTAGAGCTGATTTTTTATAGTGGCATAATCATGTGAAATTTATACTGATTTTACTCAAGATTTCACCAAGAACCTAATGATGCTATCAGTTTTATGATTTGAGCAACATATTTTCCTGAGACAGACTGATGAAGGTGGAACAATGACACAAGAATCTGCATGGAATCTAAAAGATTCCCTGGAGGCCAATTTTTGAAGGTTACATAACCATGCCGAATTTATACTCATTCTTCCCAGTTTTTCATAGCGAACATGATGGTGTAATCAATTTATTCATTTGAGTAGCAAAATTTCAAGCAGTCAACAATGAAGAAGCTTTGTGGAATCTAAAAGATTCCTTAAGGGCCAAATTTTGACATTTTCAGAACTAGGCTGAATTTACACTCATTTTACTTAGTTTTTGACAAGGAACATAGTGGTGAAGTCAGATTCATCATTCGAGCAGCTGATTTTTCATCCATATCCAGAAAGGAATCTTGGGGGAATATTTGAGATCCCTAGGTGCCCAAAATTGGCAGTGTCAGAAAGGGGTCAAGTTTACAGTCATTTGAAACTATTTCGCATCACAGATTCAACAATGCAACCCATTTCTTCATCAGAGCTATGCATTTTTAGGCCATCCCTGAAAGTGGAGGTATATGATGCAATGATGCCATGTCTTTCTTTTGATTTGCTAAGATGATGATTTTGATGTTGAAATCCTTGTTTACCACTTTGTTTGAGGATACTTGTATGCCACTTCATGTGAGAATTTGATATCTTTTCATGCTAAAGGAGGGCCCTTATGAGTGAGAGTAACTATAGGAGAATGTCTCATTGAGAGACATGCCACTTTATTTGAGGGATTTTGTCCTTGCAATGACAAATAATACACCATGTACTCATCGTCATCTTGCAACATTTAATGAAGTGGCCTCCCCACTCTTGACACAGACCCCGGAGATGTAACCCACACTAGGTGAACTCCGTTATCAACTTGTGTGTGTTCATTGATTTGATGGCTTTCATTATGTCCTCTTCTTTAAAGTATGCACATGTGGTTTTTTCATACTCTTTCACGTGCAATTCTGCTAACATCACAGAAGTAAAAGATCCTATTTAATTCTGATAGTTGAGAGAATTTGGATCATATCTTGAGGGTTGGGTAGAACGTGGAAGCCTACAACCATTTGGATTTCCATTACAGATAAGTCACCATGTGAAATGAAGTACGTTTATGTACTATGCTATTTTGTAACCCTAGTTTGGATTATATTATGTGAATGGTAATTGATAATTTTAATGTGCATACATGAATTATTATGAATGATAGCTAGTTAGTTTTGATTTAAGTTGTTGGGTACTGCATAAGTGTGCATGTAGAATTGCATTGCATAAATTTATAGGTTAAATCCAAGTGTAAGTATAACCAATGGTAGCTATGGTATAGTTAATTAGTAGGAAAACATGAAATATTTGGACTTAGAGGACTAGCCATGGTTTGGTGAGATCACGAGGGCCTAGCAAATTAGCTATGACCTGCAAATGTACTAGGGTTTATATGCTCCCGTTGGAAAACATTGCAGTACCTAGGTTGTGTTGGTTTGTATTTTTTTATGAATTCAGGCCAAAGACATTCTAAGGCGGTATTAGAACCGATGTTGTATCACTAGGTTTTCTTCGGGCAAAAATGGATATAGAAGAAATTTTTACAGGATGCTCACCAACTTCTTGACAAAGTCATAGTGGTGGGAATGGTGAAAATTCCCCCAAAGTTTGAGAATAGGTGCCACACAAGGGAACCTAGAATAACTTAAGGGGGTGTTGTAGTTTGGAAATTGGAAGTTGTGGGTGGAATTTAGCCATAGAGGTCTAAACTCATGAAAATTTCAAGTTACAGGGGGACGAGAAATTTCTCGTCAACTTAGTTGTAGGCAATTTCTGTTGGTTTATAGGAAAATATAGTTTAAATTATGGTCACAAGGTTATGGTTAAATGATGTCCTATTTATATTATCTAAACAATGTAGAGCCGATGTTCATAACTAGCTAATACCTTTATTATATGGCGCATCAACAAGAAGCAATACATTGGGAAAATGCATTATCTAAATAGTCGGTCTAGGTGATGGAGAACTCGATAAAGCTTCTCGAACTTGATGATGAAGTACCTTGAGCTTCACAAATCACCTTTCCTTTTTCAAATATGTAAGATTACTTCAGAATGTGCATGAAAAATAGTGGCAATATCCATAAAAAATCTGAAAAGGTTTGCAACTTGAAAACTTTCTCCACTACTGTTGACACTTTTCTCTCAGTGCTAATCAAGAAACTTATTATTATTTCTAGCATTCCTATCAATATAATGGGTGCACTCTTAGATAATTCTCGGTCTTATTCCTAACAAGACTCATAACACCAACAACTTCTCTTCATTGAATAATGTAATCAAAGATTCAACGATTAACTCAAGATTCAATGGATGTTAAATTATTTTATTGACAAGTAAGGAGATTAACCGCTCTTTTGTGTAATAGTATAATCCTTGGATCGATTTCTCTCAATGAGTGCATTTTTTCAAACTGGATACAATTTAAAACAAAAAAAAAAATGGAGATTAAATAATTAAAGGAAGCATCATATACTTCGATATCAGACTTCGAGTTTTAGATATGTTGAGTTTTACACCATTCAAACTGATGCTTTCATTCACAACAAGGGAAACAAAAAGTATAGAGTAAGCCTTTGGTTAGATCCATCTATAGAATTCCACACATATTCTTTTATGTGGAACCACTATCACATCATATTTTCCATAGGTGATGTTCCTATTAGAGTGTACAAAACAAAAAAGCTCAAGGAGTCCCCTATCCAAAGTATCAAACCATGAGAGTCCATTATACATTGTGGGAAGTAGATGATTGGGATACATGGGGAAGGTTGGAGAAGACAGAATTAACCATGGTGCCATTCAATGCTTATTAGAAGGATTTTGAATAACCAAATGTATTTAGACAAATGACTTGTATATAGGGCATGTTGCTTGTCTTGACATCTAGGGATCAATGCATTCTTTATGAAACTTATGCATAGGTAATAAATATCAAGTGCCTTCACCAGCTTTTGGCATATCTAAGTAAATAGAATTGATTTCATCTGAAATACCATTCTAAATAGTTGAAACAAGTAGGCATTATATATGCCTTGTGATGCATGACGATGACTGTCATTATCATTGTTAAGTGCCAATAACATATTGTAACCATTCTTGTTAAGATCCTATGTTAATTTATGAAACTAGGATCAAATTCCACCTTAGATAGATCAGATGAAAGAGATGATGATTTCATTGAGTTCCTATTTTCGAGAGGACCAAAATCGACCTAAATATCACCTCATTTTGACAAGCAAAAGTTTTGGATTTATAAATCCACTCATGTACATTGGACAAGGTTGGCCCTATACACATGTACAATTGGAGGTCGGCCTCAACATCAAGTGGACCCTCATGGAAGCCTATAAATGGAAGAGACCTCAAGATCATCGAATATCATCATTCAAAATCTTCTCTTCTCATCTATTTGTTTGGCTCGCTCAGGTTTGTCGAAGGAACTTCGCTCAGGGTCTGAAGTTTCTGGTCTGAGGTTTGCATGTGTCTCGGGTTTCTGTTCTTGGACAGATTTGACTGTAGTTGGTCACTCGCCGTGTTTCAGAGTGCGACTGGAAAGGCACAATCACTCACATGACTGTTTGAAGGGTGCAACTAGGGTTCAAGATCAGATCTGGGTAGATCTTACCATAGTTACATGCACAAAGAGGTTAAGGGAGCGACTAGGGCATCATATTCACTCACATGACAACTTGAAGGGAGAGACCAAGGGTTTGGATTTGTTATGCTCCACAGTCACATGATCATACTTAAAGTCACTTGCTAACTTGCTTGCATAATATCTTGATGAGTGCGACCATGGTTTTGTGCTAGGGTTTGACATTTGACCACAGTTGACTACAATTGTCTGATGGATGGAAAGTTTCTCTTTGTTGTACAGTAATTCTGGAAGTCTGTCTCTAATTTGTATTGGGTAAATCTTTGTTGAAAGATTATGTATTGGGATCATTGTAATCTCTGCTGAAACATTTTATGAAAATATAATAAGAAGAAGATTCGGAAGGGTTTTCCATGTAGTGGGGTTTTCTATGGTATTTGACCAATCTGGTGTCTCTTATGGTTATGCTATTGTCTCCTTTATAATTGCATATATATTTTTCTATCTTAAATTACTGCTTATGATTGGAAATTCTATTAATGATTGGATGCATTGCTTGATGAAGATTTGAATTGGGCCGAAGTAATCGAAAAAACATAGAACAATATAAAAATTTAACATGGTTTCAGAGATGAGGTGAAGGACAAGCCCAAAAGAAGATAAGCATTGAAGCCATCTTCCTTGGAAAATTGAAAAAGATTATCTAGTCAAAGTCAAGATGTCTTCCTCTAGTTTCAAGGAGCATGAAAAGTTGGGTGACACATTAAACTTTGCTGCATGGAAATTTAGGTTAGAGATCATAGTTGACAACAATGATGTGTTGGTGTACATTCAAAGAAGAATGCCCGAGCCTCCAGAGAATGCTTCTGCTACCCTCAAAACTAGGTACAAGAAAGGTGAGTCCAAAGCAAAGAAAATTATAGTTGATGGTTTACAAGATCATTTACTCGCATGTATGATAAGACAGACAACATGTATGAAATCAACACTTTGAATGAGATCATCACTTTGAAATATCAACTCAAAGACACCAAGATGAACAAAGGAGACGCTGTACAATCCTATAAGATGAGGATATCTTGTCCTATAGATCAATTGCAAAGAGTTGGGAAAAATGTTCTCGATAGGGAATTATTCATTGTGACCCTTAAAGGTTTTCCTCCCATTTGGGAAACCTTCATTACTATGATAAGAAACAACAATGTCCTTCCATCATTTGATAAAATTGTTGGAAAACTTACTCAAGAATAATGAAGGATGATATCAAGAGAAAGAATTCAAAAGCATGAAGAGGGAGAGCACAGTACATATATCGCTCATGACAAAAAGAAGAAGAAAGGAAAAGGAGGTCCATCAAGGAAACTTCCTTCTCAAAATGCAAAAGGAAGGAATGATAGATCATCATCTCATATTGAATGCTATAATTGTCACAAGAAGGGTCATTATGCTCGATATTGTCCCGAGAAGAACAAAGGACCACACTACAAGACTAGAAACAACAACAACAAATACAATAATCAAAGAAGGAAAGATGATCGAAGAAATAACCACAATAGAAAATATGAGAGAATAAGAAGAGATACCTCAAGCGTCTGTGAAGAAGATCATCCTCCTCAAAAGAAGTCAAGATTTCCTAGGTATGAAAGTAATGCTGTAAATAAATTTGAATATATTCTTATGTACTAGTTCTTCTCCTCCGGATTCTTGGGATAGTTGGTTGGTTGATAGTGGGGCCACTAATCATTTCTATGGATATAAAGAAGTCTTCTCTAATCTAGTAGAGAGGGAGACTAAGCTTCAGATTATTCTTGGAGACAACTTCACTCATCCCGTAAAAGGTTTTGGATCTGTCAAATTTCATTTGAATTCTGGGGAATCGGTTTCGCTACATGATGTTATGTATGTGCCAGGGTTAAAGAAGAATTTGGTATCTATATATGATCCGAGTTGACTCAACTCCCATATTTAACCATGATATTTTGCTTTCGTGATATGATTAGAATTGTAATTAAAATAACATAAAGGAGCATAAATGCATGTTGTAAAGAAGAAGGAACATGACAATCATCAGCAACATAAAATAACAAGACATTGACTAGGAGGGACCACGTCTCCAGGCCCCGATGTCAAGATGGTGTAGGCCGCTGCATGAAGTGTTGTCATTAGTGATTATGTACATAAGAGATGACGTCGCTATTATACAAGGAAAATTCCCTCACGTAGGAGTGCTCCAAGATATGTTCTGCTACAGGAACTATTAGTCAAAAAGGACTCCTATCAGTATGACATAAAATCATGCATGATGATAATGAGCATCCCTCCAACATGGCATAAAAGGGATCTCAATGCAAACATACATGGTGACACATGAGTATCCCATCAACATAACAACAAAGGGATATCAAATAAAACATGGCAAATCATGACAACAAGTACATCTCACAGATGATTCCGCATCACATCAACAGGAATCATGAAACAAGTAAGAAAACAAGATCCCACATCAAACATCAAACAGGGATCTGTGTAGCACAATGAATAGCAAAAAGAAGTACATGAACACACTGCATATACCTCGCATCCTGGGGTCATATGAAGAAGAGGATGTCAAACTTCTGAAGCTGGCCGTACCATCAATCTCGTGGCATTGAATCTCAGGGAAATGGATGCTCACACATGAATGCTGACCCCTACACTACACTTTGAAAAGTGGTCGAAAAATCAAATGAGAAAATGGAAAATCTGAATGCACCATCAGATTTTTGGCGTCGAATAGGGTAAAATCGACTGTCAAATTTCTGAATTATGAGAAATTGAAAATTTGGGGCTTAACGAATCTTTTAGATTCCCCCTAGATTCCTCAAAGATTCCCCCTAGGTCATCTGAAGATTTTCTACTCAGATCAAAATTCTAACTGTGCCATCAGGTTCGTGTCACTGAGAGGTGTAGGATCGACATAAAGTTTTTCCAATTTGGACACTGCAAAAATTTCACCCTCCTGAGAATTTCGCCCAATCATGGTTCCGCCTGCCTCTTCTCTGGGCTCATGGTTCCACTTGCAATAAATTAATTAAAAATTTATACACCTCGATCCACGTGCACACTCTTGGCCTCGTGAAACTGTGTCGGCTCGTGATTCCACTGTTGGTCCGCTCTGTTCCATGCCCCTTCTCCCCCCCAGTGCAAACAAATACGAAGGTTTCTATCGGGCTCATGGGCGGAAATACCAAAGTTGGCCATCGTGGCTCAACGGTGGCAAGCTATGTTTGGTGGGCGGAGGTCACATGGTTGAACCCCCTGCCATTCCATTGCATATTTTTATTTGGCATGATCTGTTTATGGCACGCTAGTTTTTTGGGGGTGGTTGTTTGGTTGTATGCCACCATATGGGGCCAACCGGTGGGGGCCGGCCCATGTGGGCCGGGCGGGTTCGATCCCCGCTGGCCTCACATTAACGTTCGGCATATATATTAATGGTGGTTGTTGGGGTGTGGGCTGTGTCCACCGGAGGTGGCCCACCCACCCCATACATTATGTTTAATACGGTATGGTGTTGGTTGGGCTGACGGGGGTCATGGCCCTTCGACCCTTTAATAATTGGATTTTTTTTGTAATATAGTTTGGGGTGGCGGGAGTGGTGGCTCGCCACCTCATTTATATATTTTTTAAATTTTTTATTAAAATAGGGCTAGTTTTAAAAATTCAAGATTTGGACCGAAGGAGACGATTTAACGAGGAGACAATTTCGCTTGGAATCTTGCCAAAGTTGGTCGGATTCTGTTTGCTGGAAAACTTCCGAATTGTGTCTCCATTAAGCCTACCCAATCATCAAAAGTCAACCAAAACTTTGACTAGCTCGTTCTCCCTCATACGAGCTCGGATTGATGAACCGTTCGCACCGCTGCGATCAGGACGACAAGGTCTACACTTTGGTAGTGGTTTGAAAGCATTCCAATCACTTTGATTTTTGAGCTTCCATAAGCCCTCTTTGTCCTGTGTGTGTCTCTGGTGCCACTTGGATCAATATCTGCTTTGGAAGATAAAGGGATGAAGGTTTCCTTCATAAAAGGGAAAGTTATGACTTGGTCCATAGGGTCTCCAGTGAGAGATGCATTCACATTTGGGTCAAGATTTGAAGGACTCTATAGAGTCACTAGAAGACCACTAGTAGCACTAGTTCATAATAATAATCATCTAGGCGAATTATTGCACCGCAGGTTGGCTCATCTACTTTATGATGCTCTTCTGAAATTGAAGAAACTAGTTTCTGGCATTCCCAATGTTCAAGCTCAACATGATGGAGTATGTCCAGGATGTGCTAGTGGGAAGTCGACTAGGGGACCATTCCCCTCTAGTGAGAATATAACATACAAAATCCTCCATCTTATCCACTCTGATATATGTGGTCTGATGCCTGTACATTCCATTAGTGGATATATCTACTACATCACTTTCATTGATGACTTTTCAAGAAAAACATGGATATACTATTTGAAGCATAAAGACAAAGCTTTCGAAACATTCAAAGAGTTCAAAGCATTGGTTGAAAATCTAACAGGGAAGAAGATCAAAATATTCAGGTCTAATAATGGTGGAGAATACATGTCAAATGAGTTCATTGACTTTTTCAAGAATGAGGGAATCAATAAGGAAACAATCGTTCCATATACTCCCGAAAAAAATGGATTAGCTGAAAGGAAGAACAAGTCTATAGCAAAAGCTACACGTGCAATGCTCCATGATGATCAAAAGCTGCCAAAGTTCCTTTGGGCCAAAGCTTCTTATGTTGTCGTATATGTTCAAAATAGGGTGCCTCATCAAGCCTTGGAAAATAAGACCCCCAAAGAAGCATTCACAAGTATCAAGCCCAACATTAGCCACCTCTGTATGTTTGGATTCCTCGTATATTTTCATGCACCGAGGGACAAAAGGAACAAGTTGGATGCTACTGGAAAGAAAGGTATGTTCTTTGGTTATTGTGAAAATTATAAAGCATATTGAATAGATATTCTTGGTCAAAGGAAGGTTGAAATTAGCAGGGATGTAACATTTGATGAAGATGCAACTCTTGGAAAAGAAAGAGACCTTCCTCCACCTACTCCTCTTGAGAAGAGGAATGATGACAGGGATATTCTAGATGGTCCCTCCATACCCGAGTCTAAGACTGATATTGCTGATGATCCCATGGAGTCTATGGACCCCTTAGATCCTCCTATTAGGAAGAGACTACTTTGGCTCCATGACACTCTACATGATGCTAAAAGACATGTTCCCATTCAAATACCATTTAGAGAAAGGAAACATCCATGTAGGTACCAAGCATATGTTGCATCCATGAGCACTATGATTCAAGCCAAACCATCCACATTCAAAGAAGCCATAAAAGAACAAGTTTGGAAAGATGCTATGGTTGAGGAATACAAATCTATTATGAAGAATGATGTATGGGATGTTGTGCCTAGACCAAAATGGAAATATGTGGTAACTTCAAAGTGGCTATTCAAGATCAAACATGGTGTTGATGGTAGCATTGAGAAATACATGGCAAGGTTCATGGCTTGAGGATTGTCATAGAAATAGGGAGAAGATTATGATGACATATTTGCATCTATGGCTCGATACACAACCATTCATTCGATAGCAGCCCTTGTCACAAGTTAAGGATGGACTCACCATCAAATGGACGTAAAGACCACATTCCTTCATGGCATATTACAAAAAGAAGTGTATGTTGAAAAACCATAGGGATTTGAAGTGGAATATCGAAGAACGCATGTTTTTAGGTTGAAGAAGGCATTGTATGGCTTGAAGCAAGCTCCCTAAGCTTGGTATGTGCACATTGACAATTATTTGATGAAGTTGGGGTTCACAAGAAGCAATGCTGATCCCAACCTCTACTTCAAGGTAGTCCAAGGTATGCCATTGATTTTGGTTTTATATGTTGACGATCTATTCTTGACAGGTAGTGAGCCTCAGGTGATCAAGTGTAAGAGGGAGTTAGCATCTGAATTCGAGATGAAGGCCCTTGGACTCATGCACTACTTTATAGGCCTTGAGGTGTGGAAAAGGCCCAGTAAATTTTTCCTTTCACAAGGAAAATATGTTGTAAAGATGTTGGAAAGGTTTGGAATGACAAAATGGAAATCCATGGCTACTCCAAGGGAAATAAACTTCAAGAATTTATTTGGAGAAGCTACAAGACCTGATTTGGAGAATCCATCCAAGTATAGACAGTTGATTGGGGCTCTGATGTTCTTAGTAAACACTCATCCATACATATGCTACACAATGAATACATTGAGCAAATTCATGATGAGCCCATCCACATACATTAGATAAATTCCAAACACATTTTGAGATATTTGCATGGGTCAATCACACTCTGCCTAAGATATTCCATTGAAGATGTTGGACTTCATGGATACACTGATGAAAAATGGGAAGGAAATGTGATTGATAGGAAAAGTACGTCTCGATGTTGTTTCATTCTTGGATCTGCCATGACATCTTGGATGAGCTAGAAACAGAAGTCTGTAGCATTGAGTATTGTTGCTAGCATGGCTAGCTACGAAGCAATATGGTTAAGGAATCTCTTTGGAGAGCTATTTGAGTAGGTATTAACACTATAGTGATATATTGTGATAAAAAGAGTGGGATTCGTCTGGTAGAGAATCCTGTGTTTCATGAAAAGTCCAAGAACATAGAGATTCGATATCATTATATTTGATACATGGTGCAGAGAGGAGCCATTCAACTCCGTCATATATCTACAGATGAGTAGATGGAAGATATTCTCACCAATGCTTTATCAAAAGGAAAGTTCTTGGTCTTGAGAGAGAAACTTGGATTGATGGATATGATCCCTCTAGATAAGGGGCAACACTGATCGAGGACACTGAGCCAACTCTTCCCACCCTGTTTGATCTCCCAAGGTGAGGAATTGAGATAAAGGGCTCCAGGGTTGAGGTGTTGAAAATGCAACAAGATGATGGAGCTTAGTGGAAAGGAGTTGCCTTCACTAAGTGGGCCCGCAGGCTATTTTTGACGCAAAGTCTATTTTTAGACTATGTCTATTTTTAGACATATGGATCATGGTCCATGAGTTGCAGGATGCTGTTTATGGATGATTGGTAATGTTGGGAAAAATAGATGGACTTCTATTTTTGGTTCACAGCGGAGTGATCAGAGTCTATTTTTAGACTGTCGGGCTAAAAATAGAAACAGTCAAATATTATTAGCCCTTAGTAATATTTGGACTCTAAACATTATCTTATTCTCTTGGAGCACTTCAGTTCGAGCTACGGATGTGGAACATGCAGCTGACAGAAGGAATCACGTGGTTTCTTATGTGTTAGTTGAGCTATTGCATGGAGGACTTCAGTTAGAACTCATGCATGTGAGTTCTGTGGAGTTGGATGTGGAGTTGATGGAGTTGTGTTCAGTTTGACTTAGTTGAACTAGTTGTATTTTAGTCTAACCAAAGAATACACTAGTGATGAGTTGTGTGAATTAAATATTAATTAATTCACTAATTATTAACTCATAAAGCAACTAAAGAATACATCAGTTAACTCAGTGCATGGACAGTTCAACAGAGACATGTGTTAGAGGTAAGTGAAAGGGTGAGTTGTGACTATCAGATGTGCATGAGATTTGCACATGCATGGATTGAGTAATGCCAATGAGGATTGCGCAGTGTGGGCCAATATCAAGGCAATTGTAGCTTGGGCTCACATGATTTTCACTTTGGATTGGGCAGTGGAGGCAGGCAAAGCAGTGGAGGAGATTTGAACTTGTGACTTGTTCAGATCTGAGCTAGTTTTGTGTGTAACAGGTGGAGATAGTACTGAGTACTTGTGAGGAGTATTGTACTATGTATTGTTACATGTTCTCAAGCATTATAATATACAGATAGTGTGGGGTTTTCAGCTATATGCTTTCCCCGGGTTACATACTGTGTTAATGTGTGCATGCGATTGATGTTTCATTGTTTTTAATGTTGCTAAATTGATGATCAACGTAGAGGAGGTTATGTATTATGCATGTATTCCACAATAGTGTATAACCGGGATAATCTCTATGAATAAGTGTTTATTATTCAAAATTTCTACATGGTATCAGAGCTGGTTGATTTGTAGAAAAAGTTCTACAGGATATCAAAGCGAGGATTGATCATCAGATCTATTATTCAGAAAGTGATTACATTTTATTTCTTCAGGCAGAGTCTGTAATTGGGCCAGGTAGCCTCTGGATTCATCCTTCTTTTGGAAGGTGAGATATCCGGTGAATACCCATACAGTCAATCTCTGTAAGAGAAATACTTTGTTCTCATGAATTTTAGATCAGAAGCGGTTGAGTTTTGAGCTGGTGGAATGGCGCTCAAGGATAAACTCAGAAACATCTAAGTGTGAGAATGGAGACAGTATGCCCCAGTATCTCACGAAGTTCACCCAATGACGGGATGAGCTGGGAAGTGTGGGGGTGACTGTCGATGATGAGGACTTGGTGAGCTTGGCTCTCCTTGGTCTTCCGAAGAGTTGGGATTCCTATCAAGACTCTGTCAATGGTTGGGAGAAATTGCCAGGATGGGAGAGACTTTGGTCGGATCTTGTGCAAGAGGAGATTAAATGGTGCACCAGAGACAGTTCTTCATCCATGCATGATGAGGAGAACTGGGCCTTAGCGAGTAAGGTGAAGAAGGGGAAGGAGAAGGTTTATCTTTCCGAATCCAGTTCTTCCAATAATGGGAAGAAGGTTGACAATTCGAAGGTGAGATGCTTTTGTTGTCATGAGTTGGGCCATTATGCTACTAATTGCCCAAAGAAGAAATCCAAGAAGGGATTCGGGGAAGGATCTGAAGGTGAGGCACTTGCTTCACAATTTGAGTTGGATTTCACACTCTTCGCATGCATGGTTTCATCCATGGTGGGAAGTGGTTGGTTTCTTGACAGTGGAGCTTCTTTCCACATGACTGGTGACAAGAGTGTGTTCAGTACTTTGGAGGAGAAAGATCTCCAGATACTCATAGCGATGGGTAATGATGAGAAGTATAGTGTCTCAGGTGTAGGCACGTTTATTTTTCAGAGGGAGCATGGAGCTCGCCTTACCTTGACCAATGTCAAGTATGTACTAGGACTGAAGAGAAACTTGGTGTCGATCACGATGCTGGAAGACAGCGGCTATGATGTAGTCTTCAGTAAGGGAAAGGTTTTCCTTAGACACATCATCACTAGACAGGTGAAGTAGATTGGTTCACGGGTCAAGAACCTGTATGCTCTTGAGGTTCAAGATGCATGCAAAGCCTTGAGCAGCGAGGCAACTGATGGAGACTTGGTGGTTGAGAGGGAGCGTATATTACCTCTCAACATGCAGTGCCAGAAGAAGTCTTAGACGATTGTGGAGGAGCCACGATTGGTGCAGCAGCTTCAAGAGATTGTGGAGAAACCACAAAAAGGGAAGCTGAGAGGAGATCAAGTAGAGACATCTACTCATGCAGAGACCTCCAGTAGGGGTAAACTTCGAGCCAGGTGGGCTGAGGGATCGCATGCAGCCATACCTCCATGTAGGAGGTGGGGTGATGTGGATTGATCGTCCCAAGGAGGAGGGGCAGGATCCTTGAGGTACCCAACCTCTTGGATGAGACCTTGCTACAGGAGCCCCGATGTGGAGTAGCAGGAACTGGCTGATTTGGTAGAGACAAATGCGGATGGAGCGGCAGAGAGAGCGATAGTGCAGGGAATCCTAGGACAACACATAGCTAGCAGGTTGCAGCAATGCGAGAGGCACAAGTGTTTTGCACAGTGCTAGGTGGCACAGAGAGGTGTGCAATGGTGTGAGATGCATGGAGATGTTGCAGTAGCGCAGATGTCAGAGAGGGAGCACTTGTCAGTAGCAGGTATATCTTCAGCATCAGAGTATGTTCCTAGCCCAACAGAGTGGTCAGTTGGGAGTGTTTTTGTTCCAAGTGTTGTTGGAGCAAGTGGATCGGGCAAATGTGTTGCATGCAGAACATTCCAGAGTTGCAGGATAGGGGTTGTAGATAATCCATATCTTGTTGAGAGGGAGTGTTGAAAATGCAACAAGATGATGGAGCTTAGTGGAAAGGAGTCGCCTTCACTAAGTGGGCCCGTAGGCTATTTTTGGTGCGAAGTCTATTTTTAGACTATGTATATTTTTAGACATATGGATCATGGTCTATGAGTTGCAGGATGCTATTTATGGATGATTGGTCATGTTGGGAAAAATAGATGGACTTCTATTTCTGGTTCACAGCGGAGTGATCAAAATCTATTTTTACACTGCCAGGCTAAAAATAGAAACAGTCAAATATTATTAGCCCTTAGTAATATTTGGACTCTAAACATTATCTTATTCTCTTGGAGCACTTCAGTTCGAGCTACGGATGTGGCACATGCAGCTGACAGAAGGAATCACGTGGTTTCTTGTGTTAGTTGAGCTATTGCATGGAGGACTTCAGTTAGAACTCATGCATGTGAGTTCTGTGGAGTTGATGGAGTTGTGTTCAGTTTGACTTAGTTGAACTAGTATTTTAGTCTAACTAAAGAATACACTAGTGATGAGTTGTGTGAATTAAATATTAATTAATTCACTAATTATTAACTCATAAAGCAACTAAAGAATACATTAGTTAACTCAATGCATGGACAGTTCAATAGAGACAGGTGTTAGAGGTAAGTGAAAGGGTGAGTTGTGACTATCAGTTGTGCATGAGATTTGCACATGCATGGATTGAGTAATTCCAATGAGGATTGCACAGTGTGGGCCAATATCAAGGCAATTGTAGCTTGGGCTCACGTGATTTTCACTTTGGATTGTGTAGTGGAGGCAGGAAAAGCAGCGGAGGAGATTTGAACCTGTGACTTCTTCAGATCTGAGCTAGTTTTGTGTGTAACAGGTGGAGATAGTACTGAGTACTTGTGAGGAGTATTGTACTATTTTACATGTTCTCAAGCATTATAATATACAGATAGTGTGGGGTTTTCAGTTGTATGCTTTCCCCGGGTTACATACTGTGTTAATGTGTGCATGCAATTGATGTTTCATTGTTTTTAATGCTGCTAAATTGATGATCAACGTAGAGGAGGTTATGTATTATGCATGTATTCCGAAATAGTGTATAATCGGGATAATCTCTGTGAATAAGTGTTTATTATTCAAAATTTCTACATGAGGGATCTCGGGACAATAGAGTATAACCCTATTTGTTACCCATAGGGTTGGAGATGCTGCTCCCATATCTTCATAGGGTTGGAGATGTTGCTCCCCTACCTGGTCTATGTAGAGTATACCCCAGTTGGCATCATACCCATAAGTTAAGCTTGTTATGAATATCACTCCCTGTTTGGCCAACAGGTTGAGAGTGTACTTGGTGTGTACAACCCAAGTTAATTATGATGCAGGTGTTCTACCTCATGACTCTTGAGGGTCATTGATGGGAAGATCGGTAGGTAGTAAGATTGGGTTGATATTTTCTCCCCTTTTGGTTTCGGGTTGAGAATGAGATCCCCGATGTAATTCCCAAGTTGAATATGTTCTCCCATGTATGTTTGGATATCCTACTTCTTGGTATGGGTGGAAGCTAATGCTTCCTGATTCTTGTTCTTTTAGATTCAAGAATGTTTTAGTAGATAGAGTTGAGCAAAGATGAACATATATTGGCAAGCAGAATTCTTCCTAGTTGAGAGGGAGTGCTAATTTATGAAACTAGGGTCAAATTCTACCTTAGACAAATCAAATGATAGAGATGATGATTGCATTGAGTTACTCTTTTTGAGAGGACAAAAATTGGCCTAAAGATCACCTCATTTGGATAAGAAGAATTTTTTTCCTTCAATTTGTAAACCCACTCATGTACATTGGACAAGGTCGTCCTTATACACATGTACAATTGGACAGGTCAACCTCAACATCAAGTGGACCCTTTTTATGAAGAATTTGGTATCTACGGATAAATACTAATTCCCTAGATAAGTAGCTATATCTAGAACAACAATTTAAAGCACTTTAACCTTTTTCTATAAACAATAGATAAGACAAAGAGAATGAGAGGACCTACTTGTACTTTAGCTTTCCTCTTATCTCCTTTGTATCGGTCTTGTCGCTCCTTCCCGTACTTAACACGCTTGAGAAGTATCTATAAACATCAATAGAAGACAAAGAACCAATCAAAGCAAAAGATATATTGATTAAAAGTAAATGGAATCAGATACATTCACACATATAAGCATCTCATATCAAGATAAGCATATGGAAAAAGGTGCAAATACTTTATTGAATACAAGGAAGAATTACAACCATGAAGCTTGATTCAAGGTCACTCGTCCAGCTTTGGTTCCATCCACATCACATCATAAGCATGACAATCCGGCAACATAATGACATTTACAATAGTCTCAATTCTCAAACTAACATTATCTCCTTACAATCATCAAAGTCCAGCCCCTGATCACTTAGATGAGTGCTCAATTTATAGGAATATAAAGGAGGTTTTGTCATCAACAAGGGTATTGAATGACCTTCCATACTTAGAATTAGTTCCATGGAGGAAGGGATGAGAGGATAGGATGTATCTTAACTCATTCCTCATCCATTTTCGAGCTTGTAGGAGATGATAAGTGTGGGAATCTTCTAGAAGGCTCTAGAAGATAAGAATATTCCCCAAACCCTATGTGAATTTCGCTCAAACTTGCCCAGCGCAGGTTAAAGAGGGCCTAAGTGCTCTGCACAGCGCCCTGGCATGGATTTAACTGCTTTGCATTGCACCCTTGCATAGACCTACCTACGCTGGTCTCTCTAGAGGTCATTTCAGGATGTTTTCAGGCCATGAAACTGTCTGGGAAGGAGGCATTCAAAAGGTTGACTTGTTTAGGGAATGTAGCAACTGAAATTAGGGTTTGATGAGCCCTAAAACATTGATCTGGATGATGGGAGTGATGTGCCCAAATGGATCTGTAACAACCCTCAACAAAGCCTATAAATAGAAGAGACCTCAAGCTCATTTGAATATCATCATCAAGCATCTTCTTCTCTACTTGTCTATTGGTTTGGCTTGCTCAGGTTCGTCAAAAGAAGTTTGCTTAAGGGTTTGAAGTTTTGTGGTCTGAGGTTCACACGTGTCTAGTGTTTTTGTTTTCTTGTCACATGCACAACTCTAGACAAATTTGATTGTAGTCATTCGCTCAATGAGTTTCAAAGTGTGACTATAAAGTCACAATCGCTCACATGACTGGCTAAAGGGTGTGACTGGGGTCTGAGATCAGATTTGGGTAGATCTGACCATAGTCGCACGCATAAAGAGGCTAAGGCAGTGACTACGACATCATAGTCGCTCATATGACAACTTTAAGGGAGTGACTAAGGGTTTGGATATTTTCTTCTCCATAGTCGCACGATCACAGTTAAAGTTGCTCACTCATAGTGCCTCAAAGAGCGACCGGGAGGTCACAGTTCACTCGCAGAATAAATTGATGATTGTGACTAGGGTTTTGATCTAGGGTTTGATAGTTGACCATAGTTGACTACAATTTTATGATGGCTAGAAGGTTTCTCTCTATTGTACACTAATTCTGGAAGTTTTCCTTTGATTTTTATTGGGTAAATCTCTATTTAAAGATTATGTATTGGGCTCACTGTACTCTTTGCTGAAACATTTTATGACATTCTAATAAGAAGAAGATTTGAAAGGGTTTCCCCCCTAGTGGGGTTTTTCCCTGGTCTTTGACCAATATGGTGTCTCTTATGGTTGTGTTATTGTCTCCTTTATCATTGCATATATATTTTTCTATCTTCAGTTACTGCTTATCACTGGAAACACTATTAATGATTGGATGCATTGCTTAATGAAGATTTGAATTCGGCTGAAGTAATTGAAACAAATAGAACAATATGAAAATTTAACATCCTATTAGATTTTAGAAATATTCCCATTAGATCAAGAAATGAGTATGGAGGTGTCAAAACCACAAAGGTTGACCACCAGGCGAATATTCGTCGATCTCCAGGGAAATTATCATTGATTTCATTATGGAACCATGCCAAGGAAGGTGCAATCATGTTGAGGTAGGGCAGAACAATGTTTTGTAGGTAAGCTCTCTCTCCATACATCATGGGGTACCACACCACTTGCCATTGGATCAACATGAAGGTTGTCTGCTATCTGATCCAACACCTAGAACCATGTGTGTGAATGTAGAGTGTAGACCCCCCCCCTCCTTTGCTAATGTCACAAGGGGGGCCCCACACTCGATTTGGACTGTTGATCACTAGAGAATCACTACCATTGGATTAATGAACCGACATCATATTGGGGCTTGGCTTGTGTTGTCGCTAAATCTTGCACCATGCAATAGCATGAGACAAGAAATCTCCCTACAGACAACCTCTGGGTTGATTGTAGACCAATGCCTAGGATATCTTAAATAGAGGAGTGCTTGTAAGGTTATATATGAGCAGGTTGCAACACTCCACTTGTCACGTAAAAAGTAATAGGAGGGGCCTTGGTTCAATTAGCTTTCAAAGAGGTAGATTCAAGCCAATTCATGGATCCAAATGCTGGGGGTATATGGAGAAATCTCAAAGAGAAATGGTGATCCAAATTTAAAAAGGAACGCAAAAAATTATAGAGATAACCATAAACACAGAGATGTAGCGAAAATAATACTTCATTTCATTAATGTAAAATACTGAAATATGCTTACAAACAGGAATGGAAATAAACCAGCTAGGGTGGTTGTAGCTTATCTCTGAGAATAGATGTGGCGGCTACATGCCTCTAAACTATCTTATAATGAGGCTTAAGGGCCTTTTTATTATTGAACAATAAGAGAAAACCCTAAACAACCAAAACCCTAACCCGAGGAGATGTAACACCAAGAGTTTATGGGCCCTGTTGGGGTGAGTTGGACAACCAACTTCCCAGGGTCGCACTTGGTCATATTATCTCCGTTTGAGGTGCATGATAGCCTGTTGGAAAGATCTCTCTGAGAACTACGACGAAAAAGACGATTTTAGACAGAAAATTGTTGGAGGTAGATTTCCCAAAAAATTTCGTTTAGGGCCTCAAAACTGCTCCAGAAGTTTAGGACTTGAAAAACTGCTAAAAATAGTAAACTGTGCTATAATTAAGGAAACTGAAAGAAGCAATGGTGGGGGTCCAAGTGGAATTGGTAGGTGGCCACCAATATCCACCTAGATCAAATGGTTTCTTCTTCTGGTGGCCTACACATGGAAATGATACAACTTGAACTAAAGTTGAAGTGGGGAAGGAGAGGGGGAGGAGAAGGAGGAAATTAGGTGTAGAGGGTCGTGACAACAGAATCTTCAGCCACTAATTTCCAGAAGAAATTGGAATTCAATGGATAGGGATGTAAGAAACACAAAATCCTAAGCCATGGTTTTCCGATGAAATGATAGAAATAGAGGGAGCTTATTTTATAGTTTCAAGCATGCATAGTAATGGGTATCAATCTCTGTTCAATAGTTGAGGTAAGTCCGAGCCACCACGGGTACTGTAATCTACTCACAAACATAAGTACATTTGAAGGATTACAGGTACTACATGCATATAAATAACAAAAGTGATTTTGTGGTCTTGTACAGGTACTCTCTTCTATTTAGCAGTGAAGACAAATCCATTAATTAGCAAGAAACATAACAACTATCTTGACTCTTAATACTATTTTAGAGAAGAAATACACAATGAAATGAGGTTACATAAGGAAAAAATTGTTTCACATTAATCATGTTAGGAATCAACAAGAAAATACAATTTAAATCCAAGGGTCCAATAAGCAGTCCTTACACTCAACGATGATATTAGTGAAACCCCCATGGACAAGAAAATTAGAACCAAAATGGCATCACAGAGTTCAACCTCCCCGGGTGAGAAATTCCAGAGCCCTTGTTATATATTTCATCTCCCTATTTATAAGAAGAGGGGGAGATCTTTGAGTTAAAATTAAAATATCTGAGAAATAAGAATCAACTTCCCTTTTATTAATCTTCAATCTTGCTTAAAAATTCGACACCGCCATGCGCACTCAGCTGCAGGGATCCACGCACTCAGCTGCGGACTCTACTAGGCCTCTGCGCACTCAGCTGCAGAGCCTCTTCTTACTACTATGACCCAATACACTTAGAATCCTACTCTAAGCTCGAACCATTCCTTCGCTACTTTCTTTATCCTCTACTATCTTTAAAACTTAGAGCGTCACTCTATTTATACAATCCCATGTTCTGCGGACCATGGGTAGGCCGACATGAATTCACATTACATTACATTACTTTACTTTAGGGTGGACAACCTTATGACTTAGCCTCTACTTTGCGCTCTATGCCCGCAATTCGCGGAGTCTTACAAAACCTTTGACCAAAACTTGGGCTTTGAGCCCCAAAACCTGTTGTGGGGGGATTCAATGCCCAACAGACCCCCAACACAATCATCGTGACTAGTCTTGAGTCACTCTGCTAGCATGGCAATCTTAGCACGAAGCCCCTCCAATCGATCCTGTGTTGCACGGAGGTCTGCAGCGCACTGTTCTGCATGTTGTTGGATCTGCTCCACTCTTTCGGCCGAAGTCTCACTGTCAAGGGAAAATCCATATCTTAAGGCATGCATCGCCTTCATTTGTGCGAGCTTTCCTTCGATGTCTGCGTGATGAGGAAGGCCTCATCAATCCAAGGTTGGACGCACGCTTTAAGGATTGCCTCTTTCTGTCACGCAACATCCACTTGTTCCTTCAATGCCTTTGCCTGTTGTAGCTTCACAAGCTATTTGGTCAGGACAACTTTCTACGCCATTCCACACACACTATCATACTGCACTTGAACCTCCTGTGCCTCCGTTTCTAGGAGCTGTATCTTGGGGTCCTTCTATAATGAAGTGAGGACCGCGAAGGATTCTTCCAACATAGCGGTGCAGTTCTGTACTGCCTGTCTTATTTCCTCCAGCCCTTTTTGAATAGCACCAGCACGTTGTTCCCTAACTTTCGGGGGTGTAGAGGGCTACACCTTTAATCGCAGCTCGGCAATCTGAAGATTGAGGTCTAGCTGTACTCTTGTTGCTTCCTCCTTTGTCTCGTAGAATCCACTGGCTAATTTGTGGACTCGCACTCCAACTGGTAGGTCTGTCGCAATTTCTAGCTGTAGAACGCAGCAACATACTTCCTCTACCATTTGCTCCAGCTATTGACTCTACGCAAGCACTTCATCGCGCTGCAGACTAAGCTGCTCAATGTTGATCTTTGAAAATTGAGCATCTGTACTGCATGTTTTTCCCTAGCGTGGAGTTTTGTTGTCACTCCGTCTTGCAGTTGATATAATGTATCCCGCGGAAGGGCAGCCAAGTTTAGGCCAATCCCCTTGATACAAGCCACCATGGCTCTGTCCTCCTCGCTTTTCGCTGTTAGCGCTCCTTCTGGCAGCACTATGATGTTGCCCATTTTTGTGCACAGCAGCTGCTCCATTGTTGATGTACCTGCGACACCGTAGGCGACTATTATTCCTTCCTGTGGGGGCCGCACCTAAAGTTCCTATAGTTGTGCCTTGAAGGCCCCCAACACATTCTGTTTCTCTGTCATAGCTTCCTAGAGCGCTTCCCTGGTGACCTCGTGAACTGTGTCGCTGATGTCATAGAGGTCACCCTCTGTCAATGTAATTGGTTCACTATCCAGTTTGGAAGCCTTGGTCTTCTTTCATGGGCATGCTCTTTCCATATCGCGCGGTTATTTCAGCTATGTAGATGTTGTGCTTGGGTCCGCACCTTCTGTTGTGTCCTCTGCTCCTTGTCCCATGGTCAAGTTTGGGCCTCCTTCCTCCTGCGTCGTGGTGGCCCTATTGCCTGTGCTGCTGCTACTTTTTCGGTGGCCTTGGATTGCTCTACGGTTGCCTTCGCTACTGGTGAGCACCAGTATTGCAACAATAATTCTGCAACTCCTGTGCTTCCTACTTTACTTTTATCAACCCAGTAGTTCGTAACAAACTTGGAAGCGACAGTGCTGTATGCACAAGTACTAGTTCTTACTGGAGGCTGTCACTTGGTCAGCTGGTGCAAGATCACTAGGAGCTCAAACAAACTTCTATGGATTCTAGAAGAAGCTCTATATGTGATGAAAGAAATGAAAGCTTACTCTATAGAGGCTACTCTACTTGCAGAAAGGAAAAGAAGACTAAAATGTAAAGTAAACCTAGAAAACCCTAATTAACCAACTAATCCTAATTTTTTAGAAAGAGAGATGAAAAACCATGAAATGAATTCCATTACCTACTCAAGAAGTAAACAACATCTAATCAAGCTATTTCTAGAAGTAAATGAGAGAAAAAACATCTTTTTGGATTTTTATGTATTTTTATGTGAAATTGCCATGCATGTAATTTATTTGATTGTGAACGTGGTAGTGATTAGGTGGTGATGGAGGACGACTTTGGGATTTGCAGAGGTGTAGGATGATGTGGATGGGTCCTAGGTGTTCTCAGGTGGCCTTCTGGAGGCTTTTCCCACAATCAGACTTCAAAAAGAAGCCTACAGGAAAATCTACAGGAGGTTGCAGGGGATCTACAGGAGGTCTACAGGAAGTCTACAGGAGGATACCAAGAAAATTTTTGGAGGTTTTGAAGGTAGGAAAGCAGGTGGAAAGGGTAGTTGAAGGCTAGGATGATGTGTTAAGGGGCCTAGGGTTCACCAAGGATTGCCAGGAGGGGAAAAGATGGTCGGGAGAGAGGAAGAAATCCTATGGAAAAACACAGAAAACTAAAGAAAATTTGAGGTGAACTTTGGGCAGCCTATAGGGCATAGGTCAGGGAGAGAATGTGATGGCTGGTAGGCTAAATTTCTATGAGAAGAGATTTTCTGCCAGAGAACTAAAAATCAAACAATGAGATTAAGCAAGCATGGAAACTAAGTACATCAAAAAAACAGAATTTTGCATCAAGCTAATCTAAACTCTGATCTAGGAAAGCAAATGCTGAGAAATGCTACAATTAGAGAAAGCATGGAAGGAAACTTATTACAAGACAGAAATGAGCATGGTGAAAGAGATCTAAAGCAAAGCATTAACCTTCTAACAAACTGTAACACTAGAAATCCTATGGAGAAGGCAAATCTATGTTTTTTGTGGCAGCAAGAGGGTCTTTGCCTCAGTTCATGGTCCCAAAGGGAGGAAAGGAGGCTAAGTCTCTATTGATGGCCTTTTTGTATCTTTTTTCTATCACTATTCAACCTGTTATAGAAAACTCAAATGGAAATAACCTTCTAAATCACCAAAAGCAACCTATTCTTAACCAAGAAAGAAATTCATCTAACTGAAACTAATTCATAAACTGAAACAAAGCATATAAATACAAACAATAGGAGATTGACTACTTGGATTGGGCCCTAACCCAAGAGCTTCAACCCTCTGAGGTAACTCAGTGCTAGCTCAGAAAGGATCTCATCTTTATTATCAAAATAATAATAGGATTACATGAAACTATTAACGAAAGTAAGTTCGAAGTTAAGCAGAGCAAAGCTGCAACAAAAATTCGAAAATTTGACTAACTTCTTAATGAGGCCCTAGGACTCTCTACTTATACAACTGAAGCTCCCAATATCTTCCTTAAAATCAGGGAGGCTTGGCTCCCAAAACTTGAGATAAGCAAAAGTTATCCTCCACTTGCCCGGCTACCTCCTAGTGCATTGATGGGTTGTTTGTGCTCCGAGTTGGATGGAGGAGAATTCAAAGTGGGGAGTCATAAATGAGGGGGATACCCTCCTATGAATCCTCTCCCTTGTCTACTTTGAATTATTGCTGCCAATTTTCCATTAAATCTTTGACTTTATATCCAAAATTGAACAAAAATCTGCATTAAACACATATTAGACTCCATGGCATAATGACCAACCCAACTCACTCCATAAACATAAAAATAATAAAAAAAACATGCAACAAGCTAAGAGAATGGTTGATTAAACTATGTTAGGAGGAAAAATGAGCCCATATAACTACCCATTTATGGGGCTCATCATCACCCCCCTATTTAAGGTGTTGCTCATCCTATGAGCAACTTAATCCATCTCCTCATCTTTGATGGCCCTGATGGCCTCCCTGACATCCCATGCTTCTGATGTGAGGTCCTCTTCTTTGTCATGGAATCCTGCCTTTCTGTCCACCTCTTCCCATTATTGTTGTTATTCTTGCTCTTTTCTTCCTTCTAGCATGCCTAACAGTAGTGGGGGACTCAATTTGAGGCCAATCCAATTGACCTTCAAATTCTGCATAAAGCGCTTGTACAGTGGCACTCACCTTAATTATTCTTTCATCCTTGTTGGGGAGTGATACTCCTTGGTCTGCAGACTATGTGGTAGGGTGTTCCACCTCCTCATACAAGCATGAGTACAGTCATCCCCCAGTAACCTTTCCATGTCCTCAAAATGTGCAATGGCCTGAACCTGATCATTGATATACTTAGGGATAATTTGGGGATTATTTGCAAGTAGCTGGTGTGTGCTGATGAGAGCCATGGGGTCTGATGGCTCAACTCTGATCATTAAGGGCTCATTCTACTCCTTCATCATCAACTTCCTTATCTCTACTGCCCTTAATCCCTCATGATTCATCCACAATGCCATGGCCATTAGTTGCAGGTCCCCTAGCCTAGCATTGGGGTCCCACACGTTCATATTGGTGAGGGCCATGTTATGCAAATAGAACTCTACTATTTTTGCCTTGTCTTCTGATGAACTTTGGTCACATAGGTCCATAAACTGTTTATAATCTTGGAAAGGCATTGTGCCTCTCTGTGCCAAAGTCTTTATCTGAAACTGCAGCCATTGGTCCTTGAGGTATAATCCATATGATTTTGCTGGTGTTCTGCACTGCAGTGCCTCCATAGACCAGTTGGCCATGCATGCCAATTGTGTCTCTTTTTCTTTCAGTTGTCTCCTTAGCAACTCATTTTTTGTTTCAAGGTGAGTTCTTGTGATTGCCTCTCTATGTCTGACAGTACTTAGTTCTCTACCCATTTCTCTGAGTTGATTCTCCATATGGCCAATATCCTCAAACCCCTTGGATTTGGTGATTTGCATCCACCTATGCCTTCTTATTCTTTCTTTCTCCAACTCAAAGAAAAGTGGGATTGCAAATTTCTGTGGAAAGATTCTTCCCCCCTCAAGAAGATTGTAGTAAGAGCCCAAACTAGGCCGGGGATCAGGTTCTTGAGTCTCTATTGCTTCCTCCTTCCCCTATGACTGTCCTTCTAGTCTCTTTTCAAGTTTTTCGGTCTCCTATAGTCTTGACAGGATCTCCCGTAGAACAGTCTATGCCTCCTGTAGGACCATTTTTGAGTCTTGTAGTTTCACTTTTTCCTTCCATGTGGGAGATCTAGGAGTCCCCCTTTCATAAGTGATAGGTGCCTTGGAATGGGATTCCTTCCCTTGAGCAGAGGGTGAATCTTCAATAATAATGGGCACTTTAGAAGAAGGCGGGGGCTTCCCTTGTTTGATCCTTGTAATCTTCCGAGTCCTGAAATACATTGAGGTCTACCTCTTCCTCTTTTGTTTGGGTTTAATTGGGGTGCTGAGGGCAGCGAGAGCAGCTTCTGCCTCCCTTTCTAGGGTCTCAGGAGATACTTCTGTCTTTTCTGCCCCTTTTTCCTCTCCTTCTATCTTTTTCTCTATCTCTGCTGGTTTTGTTTCCTTTTGTTCTGTTTTGGTTTCTTCCTCCTCTGTTTTGGTTTCCTCCTTCTCTGTTTTGGTGTCTTCCTTCTTCCCTGCTTGTTCCTCAGTTTCCTCCCCTTCTCCCCCTTGTTGCTCTTCCTCCTCACTATCAGAAGGATTGAGATCATATGTGAGGGCCTTTATATCATCTTCTGCTGTCATGTTTTGGAAGATTTCCCATGCTATGGGGATTGTGAAGGTATGGAGGGCTTCTTCCACTAACAGTTTAATTAACCCATGGTGAGCCAACTGATCTGGACCTCTTTCCTTCAACTTAATGCTGGAGTCTATGAGGGACTGTAGGAGAAAATAGGGGATGCTGAGTTTTTGGGGTGTTGGAGTGTCCATGCCATATCTCAGCTCATGGAGAAGTCTAAAATGGTAGCCATAAACTATGCTATACCTCCCTTCACAGGAAATATATTTGATAATCTAGTAACTAACCTCATCCCAAGGGTAAGGTATGCTTGTCCTTCTAATGCCATTTTTGTCTTCTATAAGATGTTCATTGTTTTGGAAGAAGTTTTTATTGACAGACTGTCCAATTGGCTTTTCATCTTTGCTCCAAGATAATCCAATAGGAAGGGTGGTAACCCTACTGGTAAATTTTGGTGTAATTTCCATGGAGAGACCTCTAAAAGTAACAGTGGCATGGGTCCTCAAGTGAGGGACTAAATAAAGGGCAAACTCTTGAGCCACTTCTTCATCAAACCCTCGGAATTTCTTAAAAAAATGGCATCCAATTTGCTCTGGTGAAAATGGCTACTACTTCGGGATGTTCATGGAGCCTGGCTGAATTTGTGGGCTCCTTCCTCATGAATCCCCCTGTCATTGTGCTTATACCCCTTTTGAACACCCAGGGTAGAGATGGAGACAAGAATTTTGAAGAAACAGGAAAACAGAGAAAACAGAGAAAACTTTGTTTTTTTTAGGAAGACATGCATAAATTTTTTATGTAATTCCTCTTCTTCTATGGACTCAATTCCTCCTTAAACTTATATCATTCTTTGCACATATTGATAATCAAGGTGAGTATGTACAGAACCTACCTCCTCAAGCCATAAATTGAGCAAAAACCCCGTGTTTTCTCCTTAAAAACAGTGTACTGCCCCTCTTGTAGAACTGCGTGTAGGTGCTCCTGTAGAACCTGTAAGTGCTCCTGTAGAATGCCGATAGCAGGAGGATGGATGAAAGCGATGGAGAACGATGGTTTCAAGGCTATGGGGGTGAAAAAGAGCTTTCTGCAGCTAAGTGGACGAGGATGAAATGGAAGAAAAGGTGGTGAAGGAGTTTCGAGGAGGAGTACTTATGTCTTCTTTTAGATATTTCCAGTGATGGGGTGAGCTGGCAAAAATGTACGTTGCCATATTTGGACCATTGGTCCCCACTGCCTTGTCATCATGGCTCTTTCCTGCAATCACTTCCCATCATTGCATCAGAGTTTGCATACCCTCCACTACCTGTCCTTTAGATTTTTCTCTGAGTTGACTAGGCACACGTGTGGTGGCATCTTCGGATGAGCGCAGTCAACTGGATGAGGGTGGCCAGTTAACTGGCCACCTTTTCTCGTTCAACCCTAACCATCTCATTCGCTTATGCATATTTTCCAATTACACAGATGCAACAGAGGAGAGGGTTAGTCACTTACCTGCGAGTCGAATGTATGTGCTGTGAGGCATTTTGGTTCCTTTTGTTGCTGCATGCTTGTATTTCAGTTGCTGCATGCCTGTATCTCCTCTGTTGCATGCTCTTTGCTTCCTAATGTGTGGCTTGTTTGCTTTGTGTAGGTATCCTCTAGTTGGATCTAGCTTCATATGTCCCCTTCAATCCCATGGTTGCACTTCTTTTGCTGTTGTGGCTTGATTTTAATGGGATCAGCTGCTACAGGAATTCCTACAGGAGCTCCTGTAGCTGCTTCTCCCTTTAAAATTTTTAGCTGATTTTTGTGTTGGGAGCTGTGAGGATGATGCCAGAGATGTTGATGAAGATGGAGAGGTACTTGGTAAGCTGTAGGTGAGATTTGAGGTGCTGCTCCCTTTATTTTTTGTTTTTTTTTCTAAAAAACTGGTTTCTGTGTTTTTCGACAGGAAGGAAAAAAATGATGATGATGAGGTGGTGCAGGTGTGGGATGGATGGAAAGGAGGGTGGATAGTTGTAGGAGGGTCTACATGCTCTTCATGAAACCTCCCAGCCCCTCAAACTACTTTTTGGAACCATTTCTGGCTCTCTGTGATTTCTACAGGAGCCTCCTGTAGAACACACAGTTTCCGGAAAAAAACACAGTGGGGTGGAAGAAAGGTCAGAAATGATGGAGAAGAGTGTGGGGGAGATGAAATAGGCTCTGTGGCATCTTCTCTTGCTCCCTGTGGTCCACCTGTAACCTGAAATGCACATTAAAAGTCAATTTTCTTTTCCTTCTTTTCTCTGTTTTTTTTTTTGAAAGACAACTAGGGCGCCTCAAGGAGGTTTTCACCCTAATTGCCTACCCTGGGCACCTCCAAGGGAGGTTTTCACCCAAGGATCTTATTCTCTCTCTTTTTTGTTTCTGTCATCATTGGGCCGCCTCAAAAGAGGTTTTCAACCCAATGATTGGAGTCCTTATTATTTTTTTTTCTGCTTCTTCAGTGAGTGGGTGAAGTGGAGGCTAAGACCTGCTCCACTACCATCACTGTCTTATTCAAATATTCAATGAACTCTCACTTGGAGAGGGGCTTCTTGTAAATTTTCAACCTATGTCCATTGATAAGCATGGGGATGGCTTCCTCATCAATGGTTTTGATTAGAACTGAACCATTTTCATTGCATTTTTCCACAGTATAGGGTCCCAGCCATCTTGTCCTCAACTTGCCTTTGAAGTCTTTATACCTTGAGTCATAGAGCAGTGCCCAATCTCCCTCTTTGAATTTCTTCTCCTTGATATCTTCCTTTGAAGCTGAACTACCTCTGTGTGGAGAAGGGCCTGCAATCTTTGTTCATCCAATCCATTGAGTTGGAGTAGTCTTTCCCTCTGTGCATGGCTGAGGTCTAGGTCCAGTTGAGCTACCATTCTTAGTGTATTGTTTTCAAATTCTATTGACAGCAAAGCCTTCTTCCCATAGACTAGTTCATAGGGTGTGAACCCTGTGGTGGTCTTCCATGTTGTGTTGTAGACCTAGGTGGCCTCAACTAGTCTATCCAACCAATCTTTTCTGCTGCTGCTCACTACCTTGGTCAGAATTCCTTCCAAAGCTCTGTTAGTGACTTCCACCTACCCATTGGCTTGCGGATGGTAAGGGGTGGAAGTCCTATGCTTGATTTTATGATGTGTGAGCAGGTCTTCAATCAACTTGGAAGTGAACTGACTACCTTGGTCTGTGACCATTTCTCTTGGATACCCGAACTTATAGAATATGTTTTCTCTCAAAAACTCAGCTACTTTTTCCTCTGTTGCTACTTTGATTGCTTTTGTTTCTGCCCATTTTGTCAGATAGTCGATGCACACAATGATGTATTGCTTATGTTTTGAAGGAGGGTTGATAGGACCCACAAATTCCATGCCCCACTTCTCAAATGGCTCAAAGGTCACTTGAGGTTGCATGGGCATCTCATCCTTTGGAGTAGGTTTCCCCATCCTTTGACACCGATCACATTGGCTGGTATACCTCCTCACATCTTGATGAAGAGTGGGCCAATAGTAGCCTGCTTGCAATATTTTGAAGGCAGTCCTCTTCGCTGCAAAATGGCCTCCACAAGGCCCATCATGACAAGTCAAGAGAATGTCAATAACTTCCTCCTCCCTGAAACATCTTCTCAAGATCTGATATGGGCCAATTTTGAAGAGATTGCCCCCAATCCAAGTGAAAGGGATGCTTTTCCTCACGATCTTGCTCTTTCCCTTTGAGGACAGGTGTGGTGGGAATTGTGCTGAAACCAAGTAGTTTTCTATATCAACAAACCATGGAGAGAGTACTGAGATAGCAAACATGCGTTCATATGGAATTTGATCATCCACCATTCCTTCTTCACCTGCAGGCAAATTTACTCTAGATAAAAAGTCAGCAACAACATTTTCTTTACCAGGCTTATTAATAATGGTCAAATCAAATTGCTACAGTAAAAGCAACCATCTAATAATGCGAGCACTTACATCTAGTTTGTCCATTAAATATCTAATTGCAGCGTGATCAGTGTGTACAAAGGTTTGATAGCCTGTGATGTAATGTCTGAATTTGTTTATGGAATGCACTATAGCTAGGAGTTCCTTCTCGGTTACCGTGTAGTTTAACTCTGCCTTTGAAAAATTTTTACTTATAAAGTATATGGCATAAGGTAACTTTTCATCAATTTGTCCTAGGGCTGCTCCTATTACTTTGTTCGAGGCATTTGTGTGAATGTGGAAAGGTAGGGCCTAGTTTGGGCCTCTCAAAATTGGGGTAGTCACAAGTTTTCTCTTCAAGGTATCTAGGGCTTCTCGACAGTTTTCAGTCCATATGAACTTGACATATTTTCCTAAAAGACCAAACAATGGAGAGGCTAACTTACCGAAATATTTAATGAATCTTCTATAATATCCAGCTAATCCTAGGAAACTTTGGACATCTCTCACCTTTTGAGGAGGTGGGACCCTTTGGATGATGGCAATTTTGTTGGGGTCCACCTGCAATCCTTGTTGAGATATTGCATGACCTAGCACAATCCCTTCAGTCATAAAAAAATTCACATTTTTCTAGACTGAGGGATAGGTTCATTTCAATACACTTGTCCAAGACTTTTCCTAGGTTATATAAAGCTTCCTGAAAGTTAGAACCATAAGGAGTAAAATCATCCATATATATTTCCACTGCATCATGAACCAAGTCAGAAAATATACTCAATACTGCTCTCTCAAAAGTGCCTGGAGTGTTACACAAACCAAAAGGAAGGACCCAATATGCAAAGGTACCCCAAGGACAAGTGAAAGTGGTCTTATCTTGGTCCTCCGGGCTGATTTGAATCTAATTATACCCACTAAACCCATCTAGGAAGGAGAAAAACCTTTTCCCCGCCAGACCATCTAACACTTGATCTATGAAAGGCAAAGGAAAATGGTCCTTTTTAGTGGCTTTGTTCAGTTCCTGATAATCAACACAAATTCTCCACTTACCATTTTTATTTGGCACTAGCACCAAAGGAGAGACCCATTCATTGTCAAAGATGGGGTAGATGAATCCTGCATCAAGTAATTTTTGCAATTCTTCCTTAACAATGTCTTTAAGGGCTAGATTCATCCTCCTTTGAGGCTACCTGACTAGTTTACAATCTTCCTTAATGTATATATGATGAGTACATACTGAAGGGTGCACTCCCTTCATCTCCTTATAACTCCAAGCGAAGGCATCTAAATGTTTTCTCAATAAGCTGCACAACTCCTTCTCCTAGGAAGTGGATAGGGATGAATTGATTTTCAAGGTTCTTTTTGGGCCGAACTCTATATTCTTAACACGGAGAGAGGTCAGGTCAGCCACACAGAGATCAATTAAGGGATTGTTTTGGGTTTCTTTCACTATATCTTTTAATGGCAAGGTATTGGGGGGTGGGTTTTGAATTAAATTTTCAATGATATCATCCTCATTTTGCGGTTTCCCCCCATGACAGTTTCTAATGCACAAAGTGGTGCAGAATAGACTTCATCCTCATCCTCCTCCTCCAACCAGAGAGGTAGATCATGTTCTAGCAAGGGTTGGGCAGGAGGGTATAGGATTAATTGCTTGGACATATGCCCATTCTTGATGGTCATGTTCCCAACTTGATAGCTGATGTAGGCATCGGCAGTAGCCAACCAGGGTCTCCCCAGGATGAGAGGATACCCAGTGAGCTTTGCCTTCGGCTGGAGAACTAGGAAATTAGTAGGGTACTCCCAAGAATCAATGGAGACCATCACATCTTCCACAATCCCTTCAGGGGTCATGGTGGAGCAGTCTGCTAGCTGCAGTACTGTCGTGGTCTTCCTCAAGGAGCCTTGGAGGCTGAGTTTGAGCATGGTGTCCTTTGTCATCACATTAATGGTAGCTCCAAGATCAATCAAGGTCTGTGGGATCATGATGCCATTGATGTGGACATCAACTACTGGGCTTCTAGGGTCCAGATATTTCGAACAGGTTACCTACCCCAACATTAGGTCGGACAGTTCTCCTATGACATTGATGGTTGGGGCATCTCTCTTGTGCTTGCCTGGAAGCCTAAAGCACTTCTCTTTGATCATCATATTGTGTTTAGGCACATCCTTTATGGCTTGGAGAAGTGGTATCTTTACACATAACTGTTTCAATTCTCCCAGAAGTTCAGTTTCTTCTAGGGTGGGATGTGTTGTCCCGGATAGTCTCTCAGGAAAGGGTGGAATTGCTTTAGGTTCACTTTCCTCTTTATCTTCCTCAACCTCCTTAGGGGGAGGATGGCTATCTGGGAGAACCTTCCCAGATCGCATATTAATCTCATGAATCTCCACAGCATAAGTTGGGCATGATGGTTCCCCACTATATACTTGCTGAGCCTGTCTGTTGTTCGGGTTTGGGTTCGGTTGGGTAGGCATTTGGGGTTGCCTTAGTGGAGCAGGAGGTAATGGTTGTGGTTGAGCAGGTGGTGGAGGAAAAAGAGTGGGAGAATTGTACTGGGGCATCCACCCTTGATGAGTTGCATTCCACTGAGGTTGTGGCTGAGCATAGGATTGAAATGAATGAGTGGCTATTTGGGCATGATATTGAGATGGATAGGACTAAAGAGGAGGCGTGGACTAGGAAAGATGAGTAGGAGGGCCCCAAGAAGGTATGGGAGTGACTTGGTTGGGGTTGTAGTATGCCTGGGATGTCCCTTGCATCCCATGCTGGTATGGTCTAGGTCGATGCAGTCTCCTCTGGTTCATGAAATAGAGTGGTTCAGTGGCTCCTTCGGCCCCCTGGTATACAGCTTTAAGTCCGGGCAAGGAGTGGAACTTATCTGTAGAATGATATTCTTCATAAACTGAACAAACCTCTATAGAGTTCAATGGGCATTCGTTCCTAGGATGCCTCTTGGTGCACCTAGGAAAAAAAATGGCCAAAACCCTCTCTGCTTCCTCTTGTTTCCTTTTGATATGCAAGGTATCCATTTGCATGGCAAGAGTCTGTAGCATCTCACTCTTAAAGTCTTCCAGCATGTTTCCAAGTTCACCTTTGATGGATGAATTGGATGAGGAGGTACTGGCTATGGGTTGACTCCCCCTACCTCTCTTTCTTGCTACTCTATAATGATTTCTAAAGATAGTCTTTATGTCCTCATAAGGTAGTTGGTAGATGTCTTCCTCAGCCATTAAATGGAGGGTATCTAGAAGGTCTTCCAGAATTCCCCTAAGCAGGACCAACTTTAGAGATTCAGGGTCAAGTGTACACCTGGCCCTTTTGTAACTGAGCTGGAACCTCTCTTCATAATCTTCCAAGGATTCATCACTTCCCATGGTCATTCGGAAGATTTCTTCCTTGGTATCTTTTGACCTACAGTAGTCTCGGTATTTGTTATTAAAGGCATGCTGCATCTAAGCCCAAGTTGTGATGTTATTGCCAGGTAACCCCATGAACCAGTGCAATGTTGCATCCTTGAGAGTAGAAGGAAATAGTTTCAACTTTTTCTCATCTTCTACATAGTCATAGGTTTGACAGATAACAACAAACTCAAACAAAAAGGTGTCAGAATCTTCTGTATTCAAACCATGGAAGTGAGGTAGGGCTGAAGGGCTTATGTTCTTCATTTTGGTGTCCCCATTGGTCTCCCAGATGGGAAAAGCACCCTCTACTCTTTCTCCATTCCCCCTAGCATTTCTGTTTTCAGCCATTGTCTTAGGAGGGATGTCTTCTTCTTCTTCTTCCCCTATAGGTTCTTCAAATATCTTTGGTTGTTCACCTAAAGGTTCGCCTTGATCACTGCCACCAAAGAAGAGAGAAGGGTGGCTATGTGATGTAGTGGGGGTGTTGGGCAATAATTTTCCTGAATTATCTATGTTCCTACGAGGCACAAAAGGAAATATTTTTGGTTGGTTTTTGTTTTTCCACTGCTTGTACCTGCAAAATTGAAATTGATTGAACAAAGAAATTGCAACTAACTGAAATGAACTTGCTGAAATGAAATTGCAGAACTGAAAAGGAAAGCAAATGAAATGCAGAACTGAAAGCAAGGAAATGACTAATCTACTTTTGCTGAAGTGAAGTTGCTGAAATGAAATTTTCAGAATTGAAAATGAAAGCAAATGAAATGAAAAACTAAAAGCAAGGAAATGACTAATCTGCTTTTGCTGAAATGGAAATTGCAGAATTGGAGATGAAAGTAGGGAAATGTGGAAACTGAAAAAGCAACTACTCTACTTTTGCTAAAATAAACTACTTAGCAGAATGTTGCGATAGAGAAATAGAAGAAAGCAGTAATCACAAAATACTCTGAAGCTTCCCCGGAAACAACACCAAAAAGTGGTGAGCACCAGTATTTCAGCAATAATGCTGCAACTCCTGGGCTTCCTACTTTATTTTGATCAACCTAGTAGTTTAACAAACTTGGAAGCGACGGTGTTGTATGGACAAGTACTAGTTCTTATTGCAGGCTGTCACTTAGTCAGTTGGCGTAAGATCACTAGGAGCTCAAGCCAACTTCTATGGATTCCAGAAGAAGATCTATATGTGATGAAAGAAAGGAAAGCTTACTCTACAAAGGCTACTCTACTTGCAGAAAGGAAAAGAAGACTGAAATGTTAAGTAAACCTAGCAAACCCTACTTAACCAACTAATCCTACTTTTGTAGAAAGAGAGATGAAAAACCATGAAATGAATGCCATTACCTACTCAATAAGTAAACAACATCTAATCAAGCTATTTCTAGAAGTAAATGAGAAAAAAAACATCTTTTTGTATTTTTATGTGAAATTGTCATGCATGTAATTTATTTAATTGTGAATGTGGCAACGATTAGGTGGTGATGGAGGGCGACTTTGGGATTTGCAGAGGTGTAGGATGATGTGTAGGGGTCCTAGAAGGGCTCAGGTGGCCTTCTAGAGGCTTTTCCTGCAATCGGACTTCAAAAAGAAGCCTACAGGAAAATCTACAAGAGGCTGCAGGGGATCTACAAGAGGATGCTGAGAGACGTTTTGGAGGTTTTGAAGGTAGGAAAGCAGGTGGAAAGGGTATTTGAAGGTTGGAATGATGTGTTAAGGTGCCTAGGGTTCACCAAGGATTGCTAGGAGGGGAAAAGATGATCGGGAGAGAGGAAGAAATCCTATGGAAAAACGTAGAAAACTAAAGCAGATTTGAGGTGAACTTTGGGTGACCTGTAGGGCATAGATCAGGGAGAGAATGTGATGGCTGGTAGGCTGACTTGCTGTGAGAAGAGATTTTCTGCCAGAGAACTGAAAATCAAACAATGAGATTAAGCAAGCAAGGAAACTAAGTACATCAAAAAAACAGAATTTTGCATCAAGCTAATCTAAACTCTAATATAGGAAAGTAAATACTGAGAAATTCTACAATGAGAGAAATCATGGAAGGAAACTTATTGCAAGACAGAAATGAGCATGGTGAAAGAGATCTAAAGTAAAGAATTAACCTTCTAACAAACTGCAACACTAAAAATCCTATGGAGAAGGAAAATCTGTGTTTTTTGTGGTAGCAAGAGGGTCTTGGCCTTAGTTCATGGTCCCGAAGGGAGGAAAGGAGGCCAAGGCTCTGTTGATGGTCTTTTTGTATCTTCTTTCTATCACTGTTCAACCTTCTATATAAAACTCAAATGGAAACAACCTTCTAAATCACCAAAAGCAACCTATTCTTAACCAAGAAAGAAATTCATGTAACAACAAGTAATTCATAAACTGAAACAAAGCATATAAATACAAACAAGAGGAGCTTAGCTGCTTGGATTGGGCCCTAACCCAAGAGCTTAAGCCCTCTGAGGTAACTTAGTGCTAGTTCAAAAAGGATCTCATCTTTATTATCAAAATAAAAATAGGATTACATGAAACTGTCAACAAAAATAAGCTCGAAGTTGAGCAGAGCAAAGCTGCAACAAAAATTCGAAAATTTGAATAACTTCCTAATGAGGCCCTAGGCCTCTCTACTTATACAACTGAAGCTCCCAACAACTTCCTTAAAATTAGGGAGTCTTGGCTCCCAAAACTTGAGATAAGCAGAAGTTATCCTCCACTTGCTCAGCTGCCTCCTAGTGCATTGATGTGGTTGTTTGTGCTCCGAGCTGCATGGAGGAGAATTCAAAGTGGGGAGTCATAAATGAGGGGGATACCCTCCTATAAATCCTCTCCCTTGTCTACTTCGAATTATTTCTGCCAATTGTCCATTAGTTCTTTGACTTTATCTCCAAAATTGAACAAAAATATGCATTAAACACATATTAGACTCCATGGCATAATGACCAACCCAACTCACTCCATAAGCATAAATATAATAAAAAAACATGCAATAAGGTAAGAAAATGGTTGATTAAATTATGTTAGGAGGGAAAATGAGCCCATATAATTACCCATTTATGGGGTTCATCAGCTGCCTCGTGGGCAGCCCTTACCTCCGCGGCCAACTTCTCATTGCGCTTTTGTTGGACCAACAGCTTGGTGGCATCCTTCTGCTTTTGTGTCGTTGTTTGATCCTGCTCTGCCAGATTCGAGGCGTGCTACTCAGGAGGCCATGATTTGAGCACAGAGAAGATGGCGTCATCAATTGTGATGAAAGGAAGCTTGGTCCGGGTCTACGCTAGATCCTTACGTGCCTTGATATACACATTGTGCATATCTGCCTTGAAGTCTGCAAAGCTCCGCAGGCTGTTGTACACTGTGGGGGATAGGCACAGCCTCCTGTTAATCCACATCTGGACACTCGCCTCCATGAGCACCCAGAAGATTTTAGTCCTGTGGATCCGCGTGGCGTCCTTCGTAGCCCAGAGCAATGCATATTTTGCAGCCTCTGGCAAGTCCTATTCAATATGACAAAACTAACTGTCCTCAAGCAGTCCCCTGCCACCAATAAAATAGACAAGAGCAACCACGTGTAGTGGAAGGTCCTGCCCTTCTCTTGAGCTTCCTTGCAGTTGGTTAGGAATTTTTCATAGAGGAATTCAGCCCAGTTGAATTGGACCCCCTCTGTGCATTGTTCTGCCAGTGCAACGACCAGCGTTGGTACCTTGTCTCTACGGCATTTTCTCATCACCTTCCCGGCCACCAATTGGGTGGCTACGTGCACCCCATTATCTTTAATGCTACTGATTTCATAGCATCTCTTCCTCTTTTCCAATTTGTACTTCTTCTTCATGGCCTCTACGAGCGCCAAATATCCGCTTTTGCCAGCTATCTCTGCAGGGTCCTTTCCCTCACAGGGAAGCCGAGAAATCATGTGGATAAGCTCCACTGTGATGGGAATAGGCTCCTCCAGCCATAAGTACCCATCGTGCACCAGGAAAAGCAGCTGTCTGATGACAAAGATCATGATAGGTGCACAGTGACAGTGCGGAATCCATAGTAGGTGGAGTAGCCCGGCCTTCTCCATACCGCGCAGCCATTTCTGTGGCTCTAGCACTGTAACTAACCCCTGCTTACTCTATTTCATGAGGTTTGTAGTCTCTAAATGGGGGAACTTTTCGTTTTCCGCGAAGTCCCAGTCTTCAAATTTCATTGTGGGCACGTGGCCCAGGGCCAGGACTTCAAACAGAATTCCATCTGGGGGGAGCGGGGTTTGGAGCACGCTCTTAGTGACATCCAAATCCATGGGTACTTTAGCTTTCCCTTTCCGTGGAGGAATGTACTCGGGCAGTTTTGCTGCAACGCGCACCGGCTGGATGTCTTCTTCCATTTCTTCATCCGCCTCTATCTCATCTATGAGAGCATGGAGGTCCTCCTCATCATCATCTGTCTCAAGGTTTACAGCCTTGCCCTCTTCTTCCATGGAAAGTTTACCAAACTGCGGATTTCGCAGGGACATGCACTCTAGTCCCGCTGCATGTTTATCCTTCTTGGGCCTCAGTGTCCGAGGTGATTTCAGAATTTCTGGTGCATCCCCCACCTGCACCGCAGGGCTCTGTGTGGCTTTCTCGACGGTACTCTCTATAAAACCAACACCTCTCCTCGTAGTTGTCATCTTGTTCGAACTATCTGTGGTTGTTCGCGAACTTGGCAGCTCAAATACTACTTGGCACTCAACACTCTGTGCTCTTCGTAATAGCTCAAATCTCAAATGAACAAGTGTTGTCTCATGGCTAGCCTTGGGAGTTTTAGAGCATCTTTTGAATTTGAATTTGACCATTCCCCCCACTTCTGAGTCATTAATGCATCCTTGGCGGTAGATCGTCCCAAGTCTAGGTCTTAATTTGTGTCTTAATTTCCCTCCGCCCACTCCCTGTTGCCTTAAATCAGACATCTCGTGATGAACTGTGACGCCAACGATTACTTCATAGTTTACTTGCACGACAGTGCAACCCCCCATGCGTGGGCACGAACCTTGAACCATGCTGATTTTGTGTGCACCTCCTTCACCGCGCAGTTCCCAAACAGACTCATTTAGAGTCCCGTGCTCTCTTTCAACTGTCTAGAGCGCTGAGACTGTGCTCCCTACATCTACTCAAGTGGTCGCATCATTTGTGCAAGACTTCAATTCACCTTCTAGGATAGTCTGTGGACACTCCTCAATTGCCCTCGCGACAGTCGGAGCCGCGTGTTTTACCTTATGCTGTGAGCTACCCTTATTACTGTTGTTTGGTAAGGTGTAGTTGCAGCCATGGTAGCAAAGTCATAAATGCTCGGCAAAAATCTTCTAATGCAGTGGTATGACCATCCGTATCTTGCCTTGCATCCTTGGTTTATCGACGAGACAGGGTTGCGTGACCTCGTTTTCTAGTCTTTTGATCTCAGCATCCATCAACATGATTTTCTTCCTCAATCATACCCAATCTTCTTCGAGTTTGCGAAGTCTAAGATTCCCTCGTTGAATGGATTCCCACATCCTTATATGGTCATCCTCATGTAGCTGTGTGATTCCTTCGTCCTGGTCTTCGTGCACTGTCATAACTGCGGGAGCTGCTACGTGTGGATTCCTTTTGGTACTCCCTTCAAAAATTTCAGTTTCTACTTTGTTTTGCACCATTGGAATCATCTCCGCACTCAGGTTTTTGCACATGGTCCTATAGGCCCATCGAACCGCTGGCACACTCAGGTCCCAATCAGTTCGTCTCGCCTGGTGAACCTTGTTCAATACTCCACACACCCTATGGCATGCCTCGTCATGGAGAATTGGTTAAGCGCGTCACCTTTCTTGCTACTGTGGTTTGTTCTGATTCTCTAGGCTGGGGGTGGTGCGCACTTGTGCGGACTATACAGCATACATCTGTACCCATTGGGAAAGGTAGGCGCACAAGTTGTTCCACCCCTGCTGATTGGCTTTCGTTCAAAGCTGGGGTTTTCCAAAATGGAGGCGCATCATCCTTCTGCATCCACACTAGTCTTCAAAAGTTCCTTGATGTGTACACCACCATCGTGCGGGTGTTGTGCGCAGTGCCCACTTTAGCGCATCGAACCGTTGCTGAATTGGTACTACACTTTCGAGTTTGCTCAGAAATTCATCCACCGCTGACAATCCATCATATGTCGGAAGCTCCCTTGCCTCTATTGTTACGAAACGCAATGACCTGATCATCATGTTGCAGTTCAGTGTTGTTACTTCGTGCAACCAATTCTGCCATTGCTCTATCTCTTCATCTGAATCCGAAGTGCAAGAGCTTTCGCATTACCACGAAATCCTTCCATCTACAGTGGGATTCAACCAATCCTTGCCTTGTGCAGTTATCTTATAGATACAGTCAAGATCGTCATCACTATCGTTGTCATGCACCAGTTCAGTGTATCGCGCTCCTTCGACTGGATCCAGTGGTATTACTACTCGTAGCGACTTTTTCTCAAAGATCATTTTGCGCTTCTTTAGATTTATGACTTTGTTCATATCGATAGCCCAGTCTATTCCTAGTAGCATGGGATAGGGATTGCTGTCATCAACAATCTCTATCACTTCAAAATCCGCCTGCGCGTTCACGCCTTCAATATCGACTGCTACCCCTTGCAATCTTCCCATGGGCAAAATCTTTTGTTGGTTTGGTATTCGTAATTGAATAGGGGACCATTGTAATGCGGGTCTGCCCATGCGTTCCCATGTTTGCTTTGGTAGTACATTCGCGTTCGAACCTAGATCCAGGATTACCTAATTGATTTCATACTCGCCTATTTGCGCAATCAACCTCATCTCCCTTCCTATGCGTAATGCATGCTTTCCAAGTTTTTGGACCACGCGTGATTCTCCTGACCCCACACACTTAATGATAAGTTCCTGTAGCCCTTTGACTGCCTTTTTGTCACGTAGTAGTTTCATGCATGTCTCCAGAAAGGTAGTGAGCATTGAAGGATCCATCCCTGGTTATAGTTGATCCTTACTAGCTGAAGTGGAGGCCTCTGTGAAGCTCTTCTTAGCTTCCATGAATGTCTCCTTTGCGCGTCCTAAGTCAAACTCGGGTTCCTTTGTAGGAGGCTTGCAAACCCATGTGCTGTCTTCACGCTACTTCCCTTTATCATCTCCAGTGGTTGTACGCCTCCTGAGCATCATGTTTACATTTGGGTCTTCTTCACACGGTTCAGACCTCATCATTTGTAAATTCTGGGTTGGAGGGGGCTGGAGCACCCTCCTTTCACGCATCTTTGCTATCAAAGAAGGGAAATCTTCTGCCTCATGATCAAACTAATTATAGTACCAACATGATATCCTAGTCAAGTTCGTACAATTGCGGGCATAATGGGCCCTCCGCAATTGTAACAAATTATCAGTCCGCGACCCCTTCCTGGTCCCATTCCACCTCGACCCTGACCGCGCCCCTGAAACCCAGCACTCGCCATCCCTGCATTTGGGTCGAGGGTTCGTGTTTTGGTCTGCACCCTGTAGGCAGTGTTATCACTCAGGTTGTTCCCTTTGACTCCCAAGGGAATACAGCCGAGGTAACCACTAACCAATCTTTGGGTCACAGGTTCTAGCCTACCTATGACCAGAGAGGGCTCTCTCTTTATGATTTAACTTTGTTTGTATAATATTTTAGGCTAGTTATGATGCTCAAGGTTTTGTTTTGAATTTTGCTGGATGATGACTTCAGTCAAGATAGATATATGTTTATCAAGGTGCTCTAGGCCATTGGGCATGGAGTCAGTGATGCTTAATTTGCTTGATATGTCTGTGTTGATACAACCGTGATGCTGCAGAGCGATATAAGTGTCTAAGAAACAATTCTTTAAATCTGTGATTGGGTGTGATGTAATCAGGGCATGAAAGGAAATTAAGGATCTTTCAGTAATCTGATATGGAGAACAGTGGGAATATTATTTAGGAGCATTGAAGAATTCCTATATAACATTCATATTTGTAGAATTAATGTAAACATGAGCAATTAAGAATTCATGTTCATTATTAATTCCGAAGAAAACATTTTTAGCAACAGAGATTGAGCACAAGGTGTAATTAAACATTTCCTGTACTATTCCTTTTCTCCATTGTTAGATTAGTGAAATCATGTGTATGATTCAAACAAACATAAGAAGATAAAACATAGATTGAGAAAACTTATTGTTCCATTAGACAACACAGGAATTCTGCAACAGCACGCAGAGCATCATCAAGACATCAAACATCCGAGAAATCACTGAGCTTTTCCAGCCTCTTGCATTAGATTATCTGAAAGTATACAATACATTTGCCTTAGAGTGAAAATCACCAACCCCTAATACGTTGCCAGGGGAGGTATATATACAAAATTTACATCAGAAAAATATCTAGCTAATGAGTTAATGGCTCATTAATATCGTGCCAACTCCTGGAGCATTGTAGCTGTGAAAGTAAATGTTGTAGTAACTCCTAAGTGTATTAGCTGTCCAAAATGGTCAGAGAATGTTGACTTTGTGACCGTTGGAGTCGGCTGAAGATGTGCTGCCCAAAATTTGCGCATTTTCCTATATTTGGCTTGTTGCCGCTGTCTTTATGCTGAGTCACCTTTTCGGCTGCCTTGTATGCTGCCCAGATTCTGCTTTTTGCTTTTGGCTGAGTGGAAGCTGACTAGGATTGATCAACTGAGATCACTAAGGCAAAATTTGCAACATTGCCTGCCACCAATCCTCTTTGGGCAGCTGGTGTCTTCGAATTTTCACCAAGGTTTCATCTGCCTCTGTATATCTATAAAAATTAGGAGGAACCTCAAATAGGTGATTGACTTCATGTTTAATGAAAAATAGATTTTCAAGCTTATCATAGAGGCCCTGTCCTGTTGGAGGCCCTGTTTCCTCAGAAGTGCTGGCAGATGCAGTAATTTGATTTTCAACAAAATTTGTCAACCTGGTAGCATATTGCTCACGAGGGAGCAGTCTTACTGTGCTAGTTAGTAGGCTGGGTAATCCCTTTCCTTGCAGTGTTCCTATTTTGAGCTTGTATTCATCTACCTCAGCCTGTATTTCATAGCATTTCCTCTCTACAGTTTGCGCAAAATTCTTGAGAGTCAGCACCTATTTAGTTGTAAGGACAGCCTCTGTTCTGTTAACAATGTTGAGGGCTGCCAGCTCTTCCTTAGTCTGATTGTTCAGAAAATTTATCATTCTATTGGCCTGCTCAGGCCTGTTCCCTAGTACTGTCCTGGCCTTTTGGATCTCAATGTGTGCTTGGCCAATCAATTCCATTTGTTCATGCACAGTCTTGATTGACTTCCATTGTCTAGTAATGGATTGGTCAATCTGGACCCACAAAATCCTCTTTATTTCTGCCAGAGCATTTTCCAGTTTGAGCTCCTTTTCTAAGGCCTTGATTTTGTCTTTGAGGGCCTTAATTTCTATAGACTGCTCTGCTGCAGTGATCTTTGACTTGTCATATTTGGCCTCTATTTCTGCTAATTTTTCCTTGGCCTCCCTGATCTCAGTTGCCTGAAGTTCCAGCTCTTTGATAGCCTTTGTCAAATCTTCCATGTTCAAGTTGGACTCAGGAGCTGTTGTTGTTGCTGCTGCTTCTGTTGTTGCTGTTGTAGTTGCAGGGGCTACTGCTGCCTCTGTAGTGGTGGCAGTGGTTGAGGTAGTTGGAGGAGGTTGGGATGTGGATTCTCCCTGCTTGTCTTTCAGTGCCCCTTCTAGTTCCTTTTTCAAATCAATGACCTGTTGATTGAGCTGCATTATTAGATCAAGATGCTCATCAGCCTCCTTTTCCTTCTGCAACTCTGCTGTTTGGGGGTGCTCGGTGGGAAGCAGTTTCAGCCTTTTCTTCAATGCATTAAGATCATCTTCCTTCTTCTTCATGAGGGCCCTCACGCCCTTTGGGTCCTTAGGATCATGTCCTAGGTATATGATGATGTCCTCTAGTGATTTAATCCTGTTGTCCTTGGCCATGGAGGACATTCTCTCAAAATCCAACTGAATGTTGGTATTCTTTAGTGATTCTTTCAGTTCATGGGCCATTGTGGCCCTCTCTACCAAGGTAGCATAGACCATTTCCCCCGTTTGTTTGTGCAGCTCTATTTGGTCCATGGGGTGAATGTCCTTTGCCATGACTTCCACCCTTGTTCTTACAAAATTTGCAGCTGATTTAGGCTGCGGTACCTTGGGTTTGAAGTGACTGAGGATCATCTTCTCCTCTTGTATGTCATACACTGACATCAACCTCTCTTGCTTGGCTGGTGTTGCTTTGAGGAATTTCTTATATACCTCTATTCTTAACAGCTCATTTTGTGCTTTTATTTCTTTGAAGGAAGCCTTGGTGCTTGAAGGCTTCTTGCTCTGTTGAGAGGAGGAGGACACCTCCATGCCAAGCTGCAATCCTTGCTCTTGTTGGAAAGAGCTTGTGCCCGTTTGCTGACTGTCTTCCCCTTCTTTGCTTGGGCTCTCAAGGACTTCTTCACTTATTTCTTCTATGATCGGGGAGTCAACCTTTTGCCTCTTGGCCTCAGGTTGCTGGGAGGATCCACTAGCAGGAGTGGACTCTTCTCTGTCTCTCTTCTTGCCCCTTTCCTCATGTGCAAGAGTCTGCAATATAGGTGTTGTTGGTGGTTCTGTTTGCGGTGGAGGGGTCTGCTCTTGTTGCTGCCCAATTGAGGAGACAGGTTGTTCTTTTACTGTTTCTTCTTCAGCACCCATTATTCCTTTACCCTTATATGTGCCTGGTGCTGCTGTAGGTGGCGCCTGGGTGGTTGGTGCAGTTGTTGTAGTTGAAGTTCCTTCTCCCGCTGGATGCGGTTTCTTGAAGACTACCGGCTACACAGAATCCAAGTCAAGGGTTTTTTCCAAATCCTTGACATTCTTTTGCATTATTTCTTCTTCAGTTAGTTTCTCAATTAATGTATCTTGCAACCATTCTTGCTGATTGGCATACTGCTCAATATGTGGATATTTACAATGCTCATAGCCTAGCAGCCTGTACTTGACCCTCCTAGCACAGATGAAGCCTTCAGGGTCATAAGGGACCCACCGGAAGCTTTTTGATAGCTTGTACTTGTCTTTGAGGATTTGCTCAGCATCTTGCCATCCCTCTTTTTTGTTCATGATGAAGGGGCCCAGGTGGTGCTTAAACTTGAGATGGGCTTTCTTTTTAGCACTATGAAAGTGGGTGAGGTCAGAGTGAATGAGCTGCCTATAGTACTCCAAGGCAAACAGTCTCATTGGTACATATTTTGGGAGCCTGTATGGACAGAGCTCACAGCCATAAATTCTGATGACTGTATGATCTTGGTATAGGTACCAATCACCTATTTTATAATTTTTGGACAGCTGCATAGTTTTCTGGATTTCAAATGAGACTCTAGGAGGAGGGGACCTCATCAATAAGCAAGAGACTGGGTATACAAATTGATCAATAAATTCACAGTATGAATATGGTGAATCTTGGACTTGGTGAAAAACAGATGTCCAGAAGATAACAGATCTTCTTTCTCCTTTAGAATCCAGCTTCTTAATGTGGCATTGAAAGGCCTTGGACTGGTAATACATGAACAAGTGGTAGATGTAAGATGAATATTTGAATATGCCCTCCCTGTCTACTTTGAACAGCTGGTCATGTATCTTGTTGGCTATGAATTTAGCAAAATTATATTTGTAGGCAGGAGGTTGGCCTGGGCTATAAGCAACTAAAAACACCAGCACTGTCTCATCAACCTACTCACTGGTTTTATAGCCCAACACATAAGCAATCATGTCAAGTAGTAGTTTGCCTACATTAGTAAAATGGACATACAAGAAGGGAGGTGGCCCTGTGGGCTGGCGGTCAGCTCTCATAAATGTGTGGGTGATCTTCTGAATGTCAGCAGTGGAAAGCTTGGCACCTGTATCCAGCGGATAGTTCATGGAGAAAGGATGCAGCAGCTGAGTTTGTTTGAAATTAAGCATCTGGTTGATGGACTCAGCATTGATGTGGAAGAGGATGCTCCCAGATGGAGACTTGACAGCTCTGTGATTTGGATCATAATTCTCAGCACATAGGCAGATAATCTCTGGAAAAATGTTGACAGATGGGAGGAAGTAATAAGGCAGATTAGATTCCCATATCCCATATGTATAATTGTTGTTCAAATAGTTATCCCTTAATTCCCGGAAGGTCTGCAAATGGTTCCTGTCACCCACAAAGTCTTGGATGAGGTAATCCCTATCAACAAGAGGCAGGGACTCAAGCTCTTTATTTGGTGGATTCATGGGGGCAACACTGAGAGCTGTGGGTGCTGGAGCAGCCATTGTGTAGCTTTTGGGTGCTGTTTTTAAAATGCAGTTTTTGAATGCAACAAGGTAAGTGCAATAGCTTGCAAACTTTTCTAGAAGTCAAGTGGCAGATTGAATGCAGATGATAGATATGTTCTTCAAAGAGGAGTAGGTGGATTGAGCAGGCTTGTTGCTGCCCAGCTCTGGTGAACTCACAGGGATTGTGGATAATAAGGATGAATTGCAGAGGGAGGGAAGGACTAAAAATTGATAAAATGCAGCTTTTCAAGCATGTACTCGGCAAAAGGGAACAATGCCGGGCAGTTTGGAGGATAAATTGTGAATTAAGGCCGCAAATGATTTCTCAATAGTGAATTTTGGGGCAGGGGGCAATGTAGGTTGTTTTGGTCCAGAATTGAATAAATGACAGTCTTTAATGTTGGATTTACCAGGTATTTAGTGGACAATATTGCAGAGAAATGGCATGAACATGGGCAAAAATAGGTGAATTGCGGTGAATACCTGGATAAATGATGCCAAGAGCCTCCGGGTTGAACAGTGGGTGCAGAACACAGTTGAATTGGCGAATGATGGCATCTGGAGCTTTGAATTTGCAGCGTAGAGGCAATTTCTGGAGCGAATGAAAAACAGTGACTCTGTCCTTTTCGTATGAAAATGACATAAAACAGCTCTTTTACGCGTTTTTAACGGCAATTTTGGAAAATGGGGGTTATTGGCGCTTTTCCGTCGATGACATCAGCATGACTTCATGGCAGGCCCGGGTACGGATGGTGACGTGGATGCTGAGCTGGAGGCCAGCATGGCAGGACACGGTGGTGGGATGTGGGGGCCGCGAGATGATGTGGAGGGTCACGAGGCGCGATGGCGGGAGCCGTTGGTATAACGTCACGATGATGCGGGGGTGACGTGACAGGGGAGGCGGTAAGAGGGAAGGTAGTAAGCGGTCTCCCCGCACCACTTTTGGCAGAAGGCAGTATAGGGGAGGGGGGCTCCAAACACCTCCGTCGGCTGCCACGCGTCCAGTGTACGGGAGCAAAACCACCCGCTCCCCGGACGCTACACTGCGGCAGGTTTAAATCCGAAATCGCCCGCCCACCGTTGGATTGAGGGCGGCGGGAGATCGAGGGCTGGCGGGCACCCCGACCCATCGTGCAAGTTTGGGTGGTGGCCCGCCAGCGAATAAAATATTCGTTAAAATATTTCGGGTTTAGAACTTTGGGTTAGGGGGTTTTTAAATGGGTTTTAACGTATCTGGGTTAATCTGTCAGGTTTAAAAACCTTTGAATGCTAGGTTTGAGAGGGGGGAAGGGGTTTTTCATGAATTTTTTCGGAAAAAGGGTAAATGAGGGTTTAGTGTAGGTTATTACTCTAACTGGAGGTTAGAGTAATCCCAAAGCAAGGGTTGACTATAGTCCCTGGTGGACTAATGTCTCCCTTAGAAGTGTTATTTAGCTATAATGCTAAAAGGGGGGGATATTTATATATTTTATGGGGTTTTATACACCATGGTGTTATAGTAATAGGGAAAGGGGAACATAGGGGATTTAGTGTAGATAGAGTTAGTAGTTAGTATTGGAGGGGAATGTGAATGGGAAGTGATAGATACTATGTTTTTAGGAAACAAACTTAGTTAGGGAGTAGATCAAAATGAAAAGAATTTTTACACAGGAAATGTGGCTGCTTTTCAAAGAGAGAAGTCACTTCTGACATGAAAGTTTTACAAATGAGGAGTGTAAGGAGGACTGATCAGGCAGATCCTGCAGTGCTCATGGGGAGGTTAGTAAGAAACTTTTGAAGGGGATGAGGGAAGTTAGAGATGGTTTAGTATTTTTCCAAATAGGCCATTTCTCTTGCCTTTCTCCTGCTGGTGACACCATTGTGATTTTTCCCATGTCATATGCTTAGATCTTGCTTTCTGCAACCTTCATCTGCCTACCCTGCCTAATATGCCTAACATTTTTTCTTCCTTTGGATGGGTGCACTTAGCCTTGCAAACCCTGATAATTCTCTTTTCTTTTTGCTACCCTCCTATCTAAGTCTACCCTTATGACTTCCAAGGGCCCAGATTAAGCAGTTGGGCTCCTTTCTTTCTCTATCCACCTAGTCATCTGTCAAGCTTGAACTGTTTGAACAGGTACTTCCTCTCTAGTCTACAACATGCAATTTAAAACATGGTGAGGCCCAACTTGAGCTGTTGGACCACCCATCAAAGTAGTAGTGGCAATTTGGACTAGCCACTTTCATGGTCTTTATTTGGGGTTCATTTTTTTTATTTTTTCTTTGACCAATTCATTTTCTTGCCCTTTGATTTTTCTTTTAAGGCATACCCTCTTTACATTTTTTAATTGTCTGCTTCTTTCACAAAAATAGAACCTTAGTAGCATGGAATGTGAACATTTTTGGCACTTCTACTGTCAATCATGAGAAATGAAAACCTATTGGTATAGGAGGCTAACAGTGGCTCCACTTGGGGATGGCTTTTCCAGGTGAAAAGCCAAGAATAGCAGGTAAGATTGCCTGAGTTTCTGCCTTCTTGCTGCAGGCTGAATTTCTCTGTTGTTGGAGACCATTGGTTAGGATCCTAGATAGTTGCTGGCAGCACCCAGTGAGCTGATTTGCTGTGAATTTGCAGATCTGTTTTTACCTGTTTCTCAGAATTTCTCCTCATCACTAGATAGTTACCCTGTGTTTTTCTTTGCTTTCTAATGCCAGGATCAAACATATTAAAAAAAGAAAATAGTGCAGCATCCTGGTCTTCTCAAAATATGCTCCACTTGGTGCTTTATTTATCTGTTGTGGATGAAAGTACTTGAAAATACAAATATTTATGTACAATATATGCATGTTCAGTGTTTGTTCAAAGGGAGTCAAAATAATGCTTGAGCATTCTCCCATTGATTGGGCCTTCCTCAGTGTTTGAGCCATCCAAACTTCTTAGAAAATAGGTGTTGTTACCTTGTATAACATAGATGACATAGGGTCCCTTCCATAAAAATCAAACTTACCATGTTTGCCTTTGTCCTCCCTCCTGGAATCCCATCTTAGGACTTTGTTTCCTATAAAGAAATCTTCAACTTTGGTTCTTTTGTCAAATATTCTTTTGAGCTTTTCTTGTAAAACTTGGGTTCTTTGATAGACTTCCTCTCTCGTTTGCTGTAAGTGAATTGTCTGATTGATTCTTCTTTGAATGTCATTTGGCTCAGCTTGTATTTCTTGCAGCAACTTGATCACAGGAATTCCTAGAGATGTAGGAAACTTTGCTTCTAGCCCATAGACTAGTTCATATGGACTCATGCCAATTGATCTCTTGGTGGTCAGTCTATCTGCCCACAGTGCATTTACCAACTTCTTATGCCAATTCTTTTTGTTTTCTTCCAAAACTTTCTTAATGATATTGATGAGACTTTTATTGGAAGACTCAACTAGGCCATTACCTTGAGGATAATAGGCAGTGGAATGACCTAGGGTCGTGTGATACTTGTGATAAAAGTTGATCATTTTCTTGGACTTGAAAGCAGTAGCATTGTCTATAATAATTTTGTCTGGACAGCCAAACCTGGACAAGATGTTGGTTTCTAGGAATTGTATAATAATGGAGTCATTGGCCTGCCTACAAGGGATGGCTTCTATCCATTTGGTAAAATAGTCTGTGGCAGTGAGAATCCACCTATGCTGGCCAGAGGATGGAGGGTGAATTTCACCAATGAAGTCTAAACCCCATTGCTGGAATGGTGTCTCAGTTGAAACTGGTTTGAGTGGTAAAGGTAGCAGTTTCCTCTTGCCCTCAAAAATTTGGCATTTGTGACAAGACATCACAAATTTCTTTACATCAGCAAACAAGGAGGGCCAATAAAATCCAGCCCTTAGGATTTTATCAGCTGTGGACTTCCAGTATAAGTGTCCTCCACAATCACCTGCACGAAATTCTTTGAGGACATTGTCAGTTTCTTCTATTGTTAAGCAATTGAGTAAGATCCCTTCATGATTTCTCCAAAATAAAACATTGTCAATAATACAAAACTTTGATGCTTTCATTTTCAAGAATCTTTTCTTGGTTCTGGACAACCCTGGAGGAGCTTGCAGGTTTAATAATACAAAACATATATCAGTATACCAGGGAGATTGCATAAAGGCTTGGTTGATCTGTGGAGTCGCCTTCTCCTGTTCGTCGTCCAGTTCATTAATGTCAAGGGTTTGAAAACTGGTTTCAGTCATTAGTTTGGCTAGGCCTTGTCCTTTTATCAGTTTGGTAGGTTTAATCTCAATGTCATATTCTAAGATATTGGCAATCCACTTGCCCCTTTTGCCTTCAATTCCTTCTTGGGTTAGAATGTCTTTGACCACTGCATTAGGAACATAGGCAATTATATGAGAGTAAAGGATATAGATTCTGAATTCCTTGATGGCTTTTACCAATGCATAGGCTTGTTTTTCCATGCTCTAATATTTCAAAGGAGCATCTCTAAGGGCTCTGCTGAAAAATGCAATGGGTTTTTCACAGCCTTGGTCATCCTTTTGTAGCAGAACAACAGCTATTGTATGCTCACAAGCAAAAGAGAAAATAATGAAATCTTGATCAAATCTAGGGCTTGTTAGGACTGGTGTGTTTGTCAATTCTCTTTTGATATCCTCAAAGGCTTGCCTAGCTTCCATGGTCCATTTGACTTTGGAATCCTTTTTCAGCATATTATTTAACAGTCTTATGAGTTCAGCCAGATTGGGAATGAATCTCCTCAAGGAGTTGATCTTTCCTAGAAAGCTTTGTAGTTCTTTGATGTTTCTTGGATGTGGTACTTGTAGGATAGCTTGAATTCTGTCCGGGTCAATCCTAATTCCATCTCTTGAGATTATATGCCCCAGAAGTTTACCTTCTTCTAGCCCAAATAGTGACTTCTTTGGGTTCAAAGATATGTCGTACTTTCTACAAATGAGGAAAACCTGCCTCAAGTGTTCTAAGTGTTCTTGATCTGATTTTGAAAAGGCAGTTAGATCATCAAGATAGACAACTAGGAAGTCATGACATTCCTTGGAAAAGGCAATATCCATTGCTCTTTGGAATGTGGCCCCTGCATTTTTAAGTCCAAAAGGCATTTTGACATATTTGAATGTTCCCCAAGGTGTTGTGAAGGCTGTTTTGTCTTGATCATCCGGGTGTACTAGAATCTGATTGAATCCTGAGAAACCATATAGTAAAGAGATCCTAGCAGCTCCCACTACTCTTTGCAAGATGTGGTCCATTTTAGGTAAGGGATAATGGTCTTTGAGAGATAATTTGTTCAAATTCCTAAGGTCAACACACAGTATGATTTCCCCTGTCTTTTTCCTAGTAGGCACAAGGTTTGAGATCCACTCTGAGAATCTAATTGGGGCAATGATCCCAGCCCCATACATACGTTTGACCTCTTTTTCAATAAGGGGGAGGAGGACTGGATTGACTCTCCTAAGCTTCTGTTTGAAAGGCTTTTGATTTTCTTTTAGAGGTATAGTGTGCTGGATAACTGATGTGTCATAAGATTTAAGGTCCTCATAGCTCCAGGCAAAGACATCTTGAAACTCTTTGAATAACTCAATGTATTTTAGTTTCTGCTCAGGCGGTAATGCTTTGGATAGCTTAACCATTTTGGGATTTTCAGGGGTCCCAATGTTACAATCTTCTATTTCAGCATTCAATGGTTTCATTTTTGGTTTTCTTGAGATGTCATTTGAATCAAACAGATCCTCCAAAGGGGTTAGACCTATGGGCAGAAAATTATCCTTTAGCTCAATTACCTCCTCTTCTGTTTCAGCCATTTCCACTTCATCTGATTGTTTCAACTCCCTTATAGTTTCTTTGTCAAAGGTGGTAGGATGCAAAACTAGATCAGCTGTTTCAGCTGATATTTTCTGTGTAATTGTGCATACCTGTGGCCGATCATCTTTAGTGTTAGTGTCAATGTTCATGCCAGAAAATTCTTCTTTTAAAGTGAGAAAGTTATTTATCTGTGTATTACTCTCGAAGACTTTCCAATTCTTGATGTTATCCGGAACTGAAGGTCTGTGTTTGATTTCAGCAGTAAATGTATGATTGGTTTTGAAAGGTAATTTACAAGTGCTGGCAAAGGTTGCCAAGCTGTGAGCATGTAGATTGAGTTCTCTGGAAATTTTAGTCAACTGTGATTGTGAGAAGCTCTCAAGGACTTGGATAGCTGCTCCCTTATATGCTCTCAACCTTAGATCATTTGTGGTAAAGTTTCCTTTCATCTGTTGTATGATCAAATCTGAATCTCCTAAGATTGAGACTTTGGTTGCACCTATATTTTTTATGAGTTTCAGACCTAACAGGAGGGCTTCATATTCAGCCATTTTGTTTGTGCACCGAAAGTTTAATCTATATGCATGGCCCTCAGCTTGGTCATTGTGCATATTGTGGATCCAGACTCCTGCCCCAGCTCCTAGCTTGTTTACAGAGCCATCAAATTCTAAATACCATAAAGTTTCATGATCAAGATTTGGATTGGGATCACTAGAAATTTGGATCATGGGTAGGTTGGTTTCTTGCAAGTGACTTGATGCATCATGTTCTTTTGTCTTCTTATCAGGTATACCCACAGTCCCTTGGTCTTTGAAAGCACATTGCTCATCTAACTCCTCGGTCTCTACTGTCATTAATAGTTCAGAATAAGCTTTGTGAGAGATGTCGGCATTGTAGAGAATAGATGAATCCATGTCATAGTGTATTGAATAGATTGGAAAGTTTTGGGTTTTCTCTTGACTGCTTACCACATATTTCATCAAAGTTTCACGATATAACCTCTTTTGCTGCCCAAAGATTGAGATAGTTGCATAGGACATATCCAATTGCAACGATCCTTGGAGTTTGGCCCCCCAGGATCTGGACAAGAGCATGCCATACTTAGGGGGTATGTCAGCTACTACTACATCCATCAAGATAGTTTTGGTTGGGTATTGAACCAGAGAAACACATAAATCTTTGATCAGGCCCAAGCACCTGACTTGGCTTGAATCAAATGAGAACAGATCTTTGTAAGGTCTTGTGATGTCCAAGTCAAGTTTTTCCATTACAGATTTGGGCATTAAGTTGTGTGAGGCCCCAGAATCGAACATTGCATTATGTAGGACCTTATCATGAATGTTTAGACTGACATAAAAGGGTGGTACCCCTCCATTTTGTGTTTTTCCATTAAACTCAGGTCCGAACAGCAACTCTGGTTGGTCATCTAGGACATTAACCGCATCTTTGTTGTCTGATACTTGGAGTGACTTATTGATCTGTTGTCTGTATATGTCATGTTTGGCCAATTCCGAAAGAGGAACTGATATCTTTAGCTTACTTATTTCTGTTTCCAAGTTGAAAGGTTTTTCCACTTGAATTTTGGCATTTAGTGCAACAGATTTTTCCTTTTCAGCTGAGTTATCAAGTGTCTTTTGCTCATAGTTGGGTCCATTTTGAGTAAAACTGGTGCCATGTTTGTTTCCTGGGGGATTATTTGCCTTTGACTTTAATGGATGGGGTGGACCTGGCTGATTTTGAGAGGACTGTTGTTTTGAAATGTCCTCCACAGTCACTTCTGTGGCAGGTGGGTTTGAGCTGCCAGCTGATTGGGGAAGGGTAGTATTTTCATTGATCTTTTTTGGCTACTTATTGTCCTTTGGTTTGAGGGGTGTAGGTACATCTATTGTTCTACTCCTTAGTTTGTATTGTTTGTGTACCTCATACACAGCTGCGTCATAACCTTCTTTAATATCAAATGACTCTCCTGACTTAGTGTGGAATTGGTTGTCGCTATAGACCTCTTGGTCTTCTTGTGTTAGAAAGACTTGATTTTCACTGTCCAAACCCATTAGGTTGATGTGAGGGTCCTCACTAGGTTCACTAGATGTTGAAGCCTCAGCATAGTTTTCCTGAAAAGGAGGTCTGACATGCTGGTCAGGATCAGTCCTTCCAACATTGGGATTTTGATTCTTTCTGAAGTTTGGGTTTCTAATATTGCTTGTTTGACCTTCCCATGATGATTTTCTTTCTATGGTTTCCACCCTGTCTCCAAGTCTATCCATCCCTTTGATGATTGCATCTAGCTTTTGCTCAAATGATGAGGGTTCTTCTTTGAAAGTAGTTCTTCTTTCAGTTCTCGCCCGGTTTCTCTTGGCAATTAGATTTGCCTCTACACTCACAGCTATGTTTTGCATGTCTGCTAGAGTTGTAGGGGCTCTTTCTCTTAGTTGATATGCCATATCAACATCAAATCCATCAGGAAATTTAATCAATGCTAAATCAGGTGGAGGCCTAAGATTTTGAGGAATGGCATTATAGATAGTGTTGAATCTAGTGCAATAGTCCAAGACAACTTCTTGTGGGCCTCTTTTTATGGTATCATATTCAGATAAAATGTGCAGAGGGTCCTTTTTCTTTTCCCATCTGTTGAGGAAGGACTGATACAGGGCACCCGAATCAGCTATAGAATGTGCAGCCAGTGCCCTGAACCAGGTTCTTCCTTCACCTGTTAAACTTTGGACAAAGTTTTTCATCCTTACATCATCATCATCTATCTCATAGTTCTCAAAGTAGTCTTGCATTTTCTTAGTATGCTGTAAGGCAGTGTATGTACTGGTTCCATCAAAATAAGTAATCTTGCTTTGTTAGTCCTGAAGCATGGCCCCAGGATTGCCAGGTAACTGAAGGGGTGCATAGCGATTAGCCATATTTGGGGGGATAAGTGGGACAACGGGTAGAAAGGGAACAACTGGGACAACAGGGACAGCAACAGCAGTTTGTGTATTGGGTGTAGACAATATGTTTTGTGAAGTGGATGATGAAGAGGGGGAAGAATGAATTGTATGAAGGTGAACTGATGGCTTAGAAGGGGTTGGAATAAAACTTTGCTGAACTGCCTCAGGGCTAGATTCAGGAGATTGTTCTGGTTCCTTCTGGTTCCTAAGAGTTTTATGGATCAAATTTGGATTTTCGAAAACAGGTGGGGGATTTGGGTCAGGGTTTGACCTGGTGTGCCTAGTTCTCTTTTTCGGAGCCATCTTCTGAACTTGTTTTTGGTATTTTTAAGGATATTTTTAGAACTATTTTAAGGGACTGCTCAGGCTTTTGGAACCACTGTCTAAAACAGACAGTAGCTGAAAAATACGCTCTGTCCCCAGTGGAGTCGCCAATTATGTTATCACTAAGGTTGTTCCCTTTGACTCCCAAGGGAATATGGCCGAGGTAACCACTAACCAATCTTTGGGTCACAGGTTCTAGCCTACCTATGACCAGAGAGGGCTCTCTCTTTATGATTTAACTTTGTTTGTATAATATTTTAGGCTAGTTATGATGCTCAAGGTTTTGTTTTGAATTTTGCTGGATGATGACTTCAGTCAAGATAGATATATGTTTATCAGGGTGCTCTAGGCCATTGGGCATGGAGTCAGTGATGCTTAATTTGTTTGATATGTCTGTGTTGATACAACAGTGATGCTGCAGAGCCAGATAAGTGTCTAAGAAACAATTCTTTAAATCTGTGATTGGGTGTGATGTAATCAGGGCATGAAAGGAAATTAAGGATCTTTCAGTAATCTGATATGGAGAACAGTGGGAATATTATTTAGGAGCACTGAAGAATTCCTATATAACATTCATATTTGTAGAATTAATGTAAACATGAGCAATTAAGAATTCATGTTCATTATTAATTCCGAAGAAAACATTTTCAGCAACAGAGATTGAGCACAAGGTGTAATTAAACATTTCCTGTACTATTCCTTTTCTCCATTGTTAGATTAGTGAAAGCATGTGTATGATTCAAACAAACATAAGAAGATAAAACATAGATTGAGAAAACTTATTGTTCCATTAGACAACACAGGAATTCTGCAACAGCACGCAGAGCATCATCAAGACATCAAACATCCGAGAAATCACTGAGCTTTTCCAGCCTCTTGCATTAGATTATCTGAAAGTATACAATACATTTGCCTTAGAGTGAAAATCACCAACCCCTAATACGTTGCCAGGGGAGGTATATATACAAAATTTACATCAGAAAAATATCTAGCTAATCAGTTAATGGCTCATTAATATCGTGCCAACTCCTGGAGCATTGTAGCTGGGAAATTAAATGTTGTAGTAACTCCTAAGTGTATTAGCTGTCCAAAATGGTCAGAGAATGTTGACTTTGTGACCGTTGGAGTCGGCTAAAGATGCGCTGCCCAAAATTTGCGCATTTTGCTATATTTGGCTTGCTGCCACTGTCTTTATGCTGAGTCACCTTTTCGGCTGCCTTGTATGCTGCCCAGATTTTGCTTTTTGCTTTTGGCTGAGTGGAAGCTGACTAGGATTGATCAACTGAGATCACTGAGGAAAAATTTGCAGCATTGCCTGCCACCAATCCTCTTTGGGCAGCTGGTGTCTTCGAATTTTCACGAAGGTTTCATCTGCCTCTGTATATCTATAAAAATTATGAGGAACCTCAAATAGGTGATTGACTTCATGTTTAATGAAAAATAGATTTTCAAGCTTATCATAGAGGCCCTTTCCTGTTGGAGGCCCTGTTTCCTCAGAAGTGCTGGCAGATGCAGTAATTTGATTTTCAACAAAATTTGTCAACCTGGTAGCATATTTCTCATGAGGGAGCAGTCTTCCTGTGCTAGTTAGTAGGCTGGGTAATCCCTTTCCTTGCAGTGTTCCTATTTTGAGCTTGTACTCATCTACCTCAGCCTGTATTTCATGGCATTTCCTCTCTACATTTTGCACCCAAAATTCCTGAGAGTCAGCACCTTTTTAGCTGTAAGGACAACCTCCGTTCTGTTAACAATGTTGAGGGTTGCCAGCTCTTCCTTAGTCTGATTGTTCAGAAAATTTATCATTGACCGGCTAGCAAAGAAAGGATACCTTTTGAACTCCTACATAGAGAGTCCCGGCACTTCTATTGGCCTGCTCAAGCCTGTTCCCTAGTACTGTCCTGGCCTTTTGGATCTCAATGTGTGCTTGGCCAATCAATTCCATTTGTTCATGCACAGTCTTGATTGACTTCCATTGTCTAGTAATGGATTGGTCAATCCGGGCCCACAAAATCCTCTTTATTTCTGCCAGAGCATTTTCCAGTTTGAGCTCCTTTTCTAAGGCCTTGATTTTGTCTTTGAGGGCCTTAATTTCTCTAGACGGCTCTGCTACAGTCATCTTTGACTTGTCATATTTGGCCTCTAGTTCTGCTAATTTTTCCTTGGCCTCCTTGATCTCAGTTGCCTGAAGTTCCAGCTCTTTGATAGCCTTTGTCAAATCTTCCATGTTCAAGCTGGACTCAGGAGTGGTTGTTGTTGCTGCTGCTTCTGTTGTTGCTGTTGTAGTTGCAGGGGCTACTGCTGCCTCTGTAGTGGTGGCAGTGTTTGAGGTAGTTGGAGGAGGTTGGGATGTGGATTCTCCCTGCTTGTCTTTCAGTGCCCCTTCTAGTTCCTTTTCCAAATCAATGACCTTTTGATTGAGCTGCATTATTAGATCAAGCTGCTCATTAGCCTCCTTTTCCTTCTGCAACTCTGCTGTTTGGGGGTGCTCGGTGGGAAGCAGTTTCATCCTTTTCTTCAATGCATTAAGATCATCTTCCTTCTTCTTCATGAGGGCCCTCACGCCCTTTGGGTCCTTAGGATCATGTCCTAGGTCTATGATGATGTCCTCTAGTGATTTAATCCTGTTGTCCTTGGCCATGGAGGACATTATCTCAAAATCCAACTGAATGTTGGTATTCTTTAGTGATTCTTTCAGTTCATGGGCCATTGTGGCCCTCTCTACCAAGGTAGCATAGACCATTTCCCCCGTTTGTTTGTGCAGCTCTATCTGGTCCATGGGGTGAATGTCCTTTGCCATGACTTCCACCCTTGTTCTTACAAAATCTGCAGCTGATTTAGGCTGCGGTACCTTGGGTTTGAAGTGACTGAGGATCATCTTCTCCTCTTGTATGTCATACACTGACATCAACCTCTCTTGCTTGGCTGGTGTTGCTTTGAGGAATTGCTTATATACCTCTATTCTTAACAGCTCATTTTGTGCTTTTATTTCTTTGAAGGAAGCCTTGGTGCTTGAAGGCTTCTTGCTCTGTTGAGAGGAGGAGGACACCTCCATGCCAAGCTGCAATCCTTGCTCTTGTTGGAAAGAGCTTGTGCCCGTTTTCTGACTGTCTTCCCCTTCTTTCCTTGGGCTCTCAAGGACTTCTTCACTTATTTCTTCTATGATCGGGGAGTCAACCTTTTGCCTCTTGGCCTTAGGTTGCTGGGAGGATCCACTAGCAGGAGTGGACTCTTCTCTGTCTCTCTTCTTGCCCCTTTCCTCATGTGCAGGAGTCTGCAATATAGGTGCTGTTGGTGGTTATGTTTGCGGTGGAGGGGTCTGCTCTTGTTGCTGCCCAATTGAGGAGGCAGGCTGTTCTTTTACTGTTTCTTCTTCAACACCCATTATTCCTTTACCTTTATCTGTGCCTGGTGCTGCTGTAGGTGGCGCCTGGGTGGCTGGTGCAGTTGTTGTAGTTGAAGTTCCTTCTCCCGCTGGATGCGGTTGCTTGAAGATTACCTGCTGCACAGAATCCAAGTCAGGAGTTTTTTCCAAATCCTTGACATTCTTTTGCATTATTTCTTCTTCAGTTAGTTTCTCAATTAATGTATCTTGCAACCATTCTTACTGATTGGCATACTACTCAATATGTGGATATTTACAATGCTCATAGCCTAGCAGCCTGTACTTGACCCTCCTAGCACAGATGAAGCCTTCAGGGTCATAAGGGACCCACCGGAAGCTTTTTGATAGCTTGTACTTGTCTTTGAGGATTTGCTCAGCATCTTGCCATCCCTCTTTTTTGTTCATGATGAAGGGGCCCAGGTGGTGCTTAAACTTGAGATGGGCTTTCTTTTTAGCACTATGAAAGTGGGTGAGGTCAGAGTGAATGAGCTGCCTATAGTACTCCAAGGCAAACAGTCTCATTGGTACATATTTTGGGAGCCTGTATGGACAGAGCTCACAGCCATAAATTCTGATGACTGTATGATCTTGGTATAGGTACCAATCACCTATTTTATAATTTTTGGACAGCTGCAGAGGTTTCTGGATTTCAAATGAGACTCTAGGAGGAGGGGACCTCATCAATAAGCAAGAGACTGGGTATACAAATTGATCAATAAATTCACAGTATGAATATGGTGAATCTTGGACTTGGTGAAAAACAGATGTCCATAAGATAACAAATCTTCTTTCTCCTTTAGAATCCAGCTTCTTAATGTGGCATTGAAAGGCCTCAGACTGGTAATACATGAACAAGTGGTAGATGTAAGATGAATATTTGAATATGCCCTCCCTGTCTACTTTGAACAGCTGGTCATGTATCTTGTTGGCTATGAATTTAGCAAAATTATATTTGTAGGCAGGAGGTTGGCCTGGGCTATAAGCAGCTAAAAACACCAGCACTGTCTCATCAACATACTCACTGGTTTTATAGCCCAACACATAAGCAATCATGTCAAGTAGTAGTTTGCCTACATCAGTAAAATGGACATACAAGAAGGGAGGTGGCCCTGTGGGCTAGCGGTCAGCTCTCATAAATGTGTGGGTGATCTTCTGAATGTCAGCAGTGGAAATCTTGGCACCTGTATCCAGCAGATAGTTCATGGAGAAAGGATGCAACAGCTGAGTTTGTTTGAAATTAAGCATCTGGTTGATGGACTCAGCATTGATGTGGAAGAGGATGCTCCCAGATGGAGACTTGACAGCTCTGTGATTTGGATCATAATTCTCAGCACATAGGCGGATAATCTCTAGAAAAATGTTGACAGATGGGAGGAAGTAATAAGGCAGATTAGATTCCCATATCCCATATGTATCATTGTTGTTCAAATAGTTATCCCTTAATTCCCGGAAGGTCTGCAAATGGTTCCTGTCACCCACAAAGTCTTGGATGAGGTAATCCCTGTCAGCAAGAGGCAGGGACTCAAGCTCTTTATTTGGTGGATTCATGGGGGCAACACTGAGAGCTGTGGGTGCTGGAGCAGCCATTGTGTAGCTTTTGGGTGCTGTTTTTAAAATGCAGTTTCTGAATGCAACAAGGTAAGTGCAATAGCTTGCAAACTTTTCTAGAAGTCAAGTGGCAGATTGAATGCAGATGATAGATATGTTCTTCAAAGAGGAGTAGGTGGATTGAGCAGGCTTGTTTTTGCCCAGCTCTGGTGAACTCACAGGGATTGTGGATAATAAGGATGAATTACAGAGGGAGGGCAGGACTAAAAATTGGTAAAATGCAGCTTTTCAAGCATGTACTCGGCAAAAGGGAACAATGTCGGGCAGTTTGGAGGATAAATTGTGAATTAAGGCCGCAAATGATTTCTCAATAGTGAATTTTGGGGTAGGGGGCAATGTAGGTTGTTTTGGTCCAGAATTGAATAAATGACAGTCTTTAATGTTGGATTTACCAGGTATTTAGTGGACAATATTGCAGAGAAATGGCATGAACATGGGCAAAAATAGGTGAATTGCGGTGAATACCTGGATAAATGATGCCGAGAGCCTCCGGGTTGAACAGTGGGTGTAGAACACAGTTGAATTGGCGAATGATGGCGTCTAGAGCTTTGAATTTGCAGCGTAGAGGCAATTTTTGGAGCGAACGAAAAACAGCGACTCTGTCCTTTTCGTATGAAAATGACATAAAACGGCTCTTTTGCGCGTTTTTAACGACAATTTTGGAAAATGGGGGTTATTGGTGCTTTTTTGTCGATGACATCAGCATGACGTCATGGCGGGCCCGGGTGCGGATGGTGACGTGGATGCTGAGCTGGAGGCCAGAATGGCAGGACACGGTGGCGGGATGTGGGGGCCGCAAGATGATGTGGAGGGTCACGAGGCGCGGTGGCAGGAGCCGGTGGTATGACGTCACGATGATGCAGGGGTGACGTGACAGGGGAGGCGGTAAGAGGGAAGGCGGTAAGCGGTCTCCCCGCACCGCTTTTGGTAGAAGGCGGTATAGGGGAGGGGGGCTCCGAACACCTCCGTCGGCTACCACGCGTCCAGCGTACGGGAGCAAAACCACCGGCTCCTCGGACGCTAAACCACGGCAGGTTTAAATCCGAAATCGCCCGCCCACCGTTGGATTGAGGGCGGCGGGAGATCGAGGGCTGGCGGGCGCCCCGACCCATCGTGCAAGTTTGGGTGATGGCCCGCCAGTGAATAAAATATTCGTTAAAATATTTCGGGTTTAGAACTTTGGGTTAGGGGGTTTTTAAATGGGTTTTAACGTATCTGGGTTAATCTGTCGGGTTTAAAAACCTTTGAATGCTAGGTTTGAGAGGGGGGAAGGGGTTTTTCATGAATTTTTTCGGAAAAAGGGTAAATGAGGGTTTAGTGTAGGTTATTACTCTAACTGGAGGTTAGAGTAATCCCAAAGCAAGGGTTGACTATAGTCCCTGGTGGACTAATGTCTCCCTTAGAAGTGTTATTTAGCTATAATGATAAAAGGGGGGGATATTTATACATTTTATGGGGTTTTATACACCATGGTGTTATAGTAATAGGGAAAGGGGAACATAGGGGATTTAGTGCAGATAGAGTTAGTAGTTAGTATTGGAGGGGAATGTGAATGGGAAGTGATAGATACTAAGTTTTTAGGAAACAAACTTAGTTAGGGAGTAGATCAAAATGAAAATAATTTTTACACAGGAAATGTGGCTGCTTTTCAACGAGAGAAGTCACTTCTGACATGAAATTTTTACAAATGAGGAGTGTAAGGAGGACTGATCAGGCAGATCCTGCAGTGCTCATGGGGAGGTTAGTAAGAAAATTTTGAAGGGGATGAGGGAAGTTAGTGATGGTTTAGTATTTTTCCAAATAGGCCATTGCTCTTGCCTTTCTCCTGCTGGTGACACCATTGTGATTTTTCCCATGTCATATGCTTAGATCTTGCTTTCTGCAACCTTCAACTGCCTACCGTGCCTAATATGCCTAACATTTTTTCTTCCTTTGGATGGGTGCACTTAGCCTTGCAAACCCTGATAATTCTCTTTTATTTTTGTTGCCCTCATATCTAAGTCTACCCTTATGACTTCCAAGGGCCCAGATTAAGCAGTTGGGCTCCTTTCTTTCTCTATCCACCTAGTCATCTGTCAAGCTTGAACTGTTTGAACATGTACTTCCTCTCTAGTCTACAACATGCAATTTAAAACATGGTGAGGCCTAGCTTGAGCTGTTGGACCACCCATCAAAGTAGTAGTGGCAATTTGGACTAGCCACTTTCATGGTCTTTATTTGGGGTTCATTTCTTTTATTTTTTCTTTGACCAATTCATTTTCTTGCCCTTTGATTTTTCTTTTAAGGCATACCCTCTTTACATTTTTTAATTGTCTGCTTCTTTCACAAAAATAGAACCTTAGTAGCATGGAAGGTGAACATTTTTGGCACTTCCACTGTCAATCTTGAGAAATGTAAACCTATTGGTATAGGAGGCAAACAGCCAGGAGTCTGATCCATCATTAGTTCATAGCTTCAGCAGGTGCATTCGTCATGGCCAACCGACCTGCAGAAATTATAAAACAATTGTTGGGACGTCTGCGTATACTCCTGCAACAGATGACAATTATCCGTGGTATGTTTTCCTCCTATCTGGCAGATCGCGCACTATAATTCAGACGCCGCGCTCGGCCCCGCCTATGCCTTCAATTTTAACGGCATTGGCCCTCCCCCTACCAAGTAGTTCACGAACACTGGACAGTGGTCCTTGTTGTGCCCCTGGCCTTTGCATTTTATGCACCATACTTCCTCGCGCACCTCCGACTGAGTTGTCCTGTCTTGTTTCAAACTTTGCATCTCCAGACACAAATTCTGCAGTTGCGCGTGGATTTGTTGGACTCCCAACCCCGGGTCTTGTATAGGGGTCTCATGAAATATCATTTCCATCTCCAATTCTTCGGCCTGGGTGGAAAGTTTTTGCTGTGACAACATCGTCCTTAAGTGTGGCATAAGTGAGGCCACAAACCATGTGCAATGTTATGCATCTGCTAATGTCATATTGGCTTCACGAATCGTACTCTTTAGCCTTTGGTCCAGATCCCTGGGGGTATCCCCCGGGAGCATTGTGATCTCCTTAAACTCGATGATTGATTATGTCTCTGACTTCGGCTTGTTAAATTCCTTGTTCAACGTGGTTTGGATCTCTGCAATTCTTGCATTCAAGTGGTCATTAGAATGCTTGATATACCACGTTAATGTGCGATCCTATAATAGGCTCACCAGCGTAGCCTTTTTAATATTATCATCCACGACGCCCTGTGCTTCCCATACTGCTCTTACCACAAACCGTAATTGGTATGGATCTTCATTTCCTACTCCTCTGAACACCAGTAGTTTGATCGCACTTGCCATACTAAGCTGCGGTGGTGGCGGAGGTGGAGTGGGTGGAGATGGAGGCGAGGAGGGTGAAATGGGTGGTGGTGTGGGTGGGGGTGGTAAACATTGAATTCTCTATTTTATCAAACTTATTTCGCTTCTCGGAGAGACTTTCGCAAGCTCCTCCTCGCTTTCCCACAAGGGTGAAATTAAGGGATTGTTTTCCAACACCTCACTAGATCTGCTTCTGTAGATCTTTCCGCTTCGCGTGTTACCAAACATTAATTTATTCGCATAACTTGCTTTTCACACAATAGCATCTTAATCCAAGTGTTCAAAGATTTAATATACTTACCTCGCGGTCCTTTGTGAAAATGTCGCTCTGCCTCACTGTAGATGACGGTCGTGTCTACCGCGAACTCAGTGATAAATCATCCTATTATTCGGTCGAGCCAGTGGTCCACAGCTCGCTCTATCTTATCTTTTGAGGCTTCTATTATGCGCACTAGTTCTAGTGTCCACACTATTGTTTTGTTGAGCCTACACCTTTCCTGGTTGTCTGCTAACTTTGTGATCCACTCATACAGCTCAGATGGAAAATATGCATTGAAAATTTCGTGGATTTCAGTGTACAAGTAGCAATCCAACCACTGTTCCTTAGATACTCACGAATTTCTGCTTTCTTGCATCGTGAACTCATGAATCTTCTTGTCCAACCACTCTTCAATTTCTTTCTTTGTAGGATCCCAGTGGCACGAAATTAGACATCCTTTATGCAGATCCCGGTCCCAGCAATGGAACCATTTGTTGGCTTAGTAGGGCCTGACCTAGGTTCAGAGGTGATTTAGCCAAGCAAATCCTGGTACTACTGGCCCTTTCGGAAACAGTTCACGGAGTGCGGACTGAGGTCTCACCCGAAGTAGTATGGGAGGGTGCTAGAACTAGGCTTCTGCACCCTTGGGATGTCTGAGGGGCTTCTGGAGGTCCGCAGTCTGACCTGTCACTACGCGCACTTGCAATCCCTTCACAACCTACGGTGCGGCTTCTGCACAGCCCTACTCGTGGTGCGACCCGTATAATACCCAAGTTCCTTGCTAATTAACCAATTACTTAGCTTGTGTGTGTAAGATTTATGGTTATTACAACATATTCAACAATCATATGAGTGCGCGCAATACATAAATGAAGACAAACATAAAGAAGATAATGCACAACAATTACACAAAAATAGGAATCAACTTCTCTTTTATTAATCTTCAATCTTGCTTACAAATTCAACACTGCCTTGCGTACTCAGCTGCAGGGGTCCATGCACTCAGCTGCAAACTCTACTAGGCCTCTACGCACTCAGCTATAGAGCTTCTTCCTACTACTACGACCCAATACACTTAGAATCCTACTCTAAGCTCGAACCATTCCTTCACTACTTTCTCTATCTCTATTATCTTTACAACTTAGAGCCTCACTCTATTTATACAATCCCATGGTCGACGGACCATGGTTAGGCCGACATGACTTTACATTACATTACATTAGTTTAGAGTGGACAACCCTATGACTTAACCTCTACTTCGCCCTCCGCGCCCGCAATTCGTGGAGTCTTACAAAACCTTTGACCAAAACTTGGGCTTTGAGCCCCAAAACTTGCTGTGGGGGGATCCATGCCCAACAAGCAACTACTTCTGTTTCTCTCTCCATTTCCCCTGCCAACTCCTTTACTACTTGCTTTTTATTGATAACTTTTGGGGGCACAGACATGATCTTCTGCAAGAATTCCTGTGTGTCTACCGGCAAAGTCGCAAATACCCCAGAAACTATCAGAAGCTCATATTTCTCATGATCCATAGGCGCTTGAGAGCTAAATAGCTGAATACTCAAAATTCCAAGTGTTTTTCGCTGGAAAACCACTTGTAATTTATAAGGCATTTTGAATTCAAATCCGACTGTTCCCCTATAATTGGTTCATTAATGTCGGATTGGTAGCAAATTTTCAAGGATCTAAGCCATAAATTTCATCTTAAATGCGGTCGCCCGCTCCATTTGGCCTCACTTCTTCTGTCTTTTCATGAACAGTGACTTTAACAGTCACTTTTTGGCCGACCTGTGTGATTTATCCATGGGTAGCGCAGCTTACTCAGCGTTGCCTCGGACCTAGTGACATGTCCTTGCTTTACACCATATTCCTATCGCGCAGCTCCCCAACCCGAGCAATGTAGTTTATAGTCTCGCGCCTCCTTTCAGCCGGCTAAAGCACTAAGACTATGCTACCTTCATTTAGTCACATGGCCGGCCTGCCGGTGTATGGCTTCACGTGACTACCATTCACCTTTCCTGGAAAGGGTTCGCCATTCAACTTGACCAGCTGTACTGCTCCTTCATCGGTAATCTCTTTAATAACATAAGGCCCTAACCAGTGCATCCTAAACTTCCCTGGAAATTTATCAAACTTACTATCATATAGCAAAACCAGGTCATTTACCTTAAACGTGTGCAGTGTGATGTGTTGATCATGCCATGCCTTTTTGCACTACTTTTGGACCTGCTGGTGAAATCCAGCCAAAAATATTTCTTCCTCCAATTCATCCAACTGTGTGAGCCCCTCCTCCAGGGCTCTGCGATTCATCATACCTGTGAGCGTTGCTATGCGCAAGCTAGGCAAGATATACTCCATAGGCATTACTGTTTCCACACCATAGACAAGCCTAAAAGGGGTTTGTCCAGTCAACTTCTTGCATGTCATTTGATAAGCCCACAATACTGAAGGTATGCGGAGGTCCCAATCACTTTGTTAAGCATTGCAAACCTTGGTCAGCAGGTTTTCGAGTACTTCGTTGAATGCCTCCACTATCCCATTATCATGTGGGTGATAAGTTGTGCTCTTCTGGTGTTATACCTGAAATTCCTCTGTCAGCACGATGATCGTCTCATTCAAGAAGTGCGTACCGCGATCACTCATCAATGTATTTGGATAACCAAATCACGTCAGTACATGCTCAAAGAGGAACTTTGCATCACTCGTGCCTGTGCAATCCTTCACAGGCTATGCCTCTAACCAACGGGTCAAATACTCCGTCGTGGTGATAATATACCTTGCTCCCGTCTTTCCTTGTGGTTGAATAGGTCCCACAAAATCTATTGCCCACTTATCAAAGGGTTGCAATGTCATTTGTGGATTCAAAGGCATCTCATCCCTCTGTGATGGCCTGCCAGTCCTTTGACACACATCGCACACTTTGCAATATGATTTTGAGTCCTGATGAAGGGTTGGCCACCACAACCCTACATGCAGAATCTTTTGCATGGTTTCTCTTCCTGCATAATGTCCTCCCGTGATGCCCCCATGAGTGTTTGCAAGGATGCTGCTTCTTTTGAACTCAGGTACATACCGTCGCAATATCTCATCAGTCCCCATATTGTACAGATGCCCAACAATGATAGAGAAATTTGCTATGTGCACCACTAATTCCTTCTTTTGCTGGATAGTGTATCCTTCTGGTGTAGTTCCAGTTGTTAGGAAGTGTATTATATCCTAAAAATGACCATCCGCGATGCACACCGCAAATAGTTGCGTGTGAGGCAATCCTTCTTCCAAGTTAGTAGGTTCCTCCCCTATTTCGATGCGTGACAGCTGGTATGGTCCCGTGTTCAATCGTCTAGGCTTCACAACAACTTCAAAATCATACTCCTGGAACAATAAGAACCATCTGTAGATTCTCCCCCCCCCCCCCCCCCCCCAACAGAGGCTTATTGACCAAGTACTTCAGCACGGAGTGATCCATATACATCTTAAAATGGCCTCCTAGCAAGTAGTGCCTATACTTCTAGAGTGCATACACCATAAATAGCCCCTCGCGCTCGTTGGTGGAATAATTCTTCTCTGCTTTGGCGAAATGCGTGCGCAGATCATCTTGCCCATCATACTTGTCTTTCAGTCGCATCTTAGGCTTCCCAAATTGCGTTCTCATCATCCTCCCACATTCGCGCCAATCATCAAAGCTTCCCTTATGCATACCCCACCATCTTGCAGGCGTAGCACGCAGTACCCAATCCAACGCCTGGAAGTGTTGCTTTTCTGATACCTCTCTTTCAAATGCATCCAAAAAGATATCTAACTCATTCAGACCATCATAAGTAGGCATATTTCTTACCTCTGACGACACACAGCGCAGCAATCAGATCATCATGTTGCAATTCAGTGTAGTTACTTCATGTAACTGATTTTGCCTGCGTTCTATTTCTTCATCAGAGTTCAAAGTGCGGGAACTCTCGCAATCCCATGTAATCCTTCCATCTACGGTGGGATTCACCCAATCTTTGTCTCGCATTATTATCTTATAGATATAGTCCAAATCGTCATCACTTTCATAATCGCGGACTCGTTCCGTATAGCATGATCCTTCAGCCGGATCTAGGGGTATTATTACACGCAATGATTTCTTCTTGAAGATCATCTTCCACTTCTTTAGATTGATTACCCCATTCATATCAGTGGACCAATCAATTCCCAGGAGCACAGGATAGGGATTTTTGTCATCCACTATCTCTATTACTTCAAAGTTTTCTAGCACGCTCACTCCCTCAATATCCACAGTCACCCCCTACAGCCGCCCCATGGGGATGATCTTCTACTGATTCGTCATCCTTAGCTGAATCGGAGACCATTGCAGCGCGGGTCTCCCCATTCCCTCCCAAGTCTGCTTCAGTAGGACATTTTCATCTAACCCTAGGTCCAAAATAACTTGATACATTTCATACTCTCATATCTACATGGTCAGTCTCATCTCCCATCCCATCCTTGTTTTATGCTTGCCAATCTTTCGTACTACATGTGGCTCACCTGGCGCTGTTCCAACACATCTATTGATGAGTTCTTGTAACCCTTCACAACATTACTATCACCCAGTAACTTCATACAGGTCTCCAGGAAAGTTGTGAGCATAGAAGGGTCCATCTCCTACTTGGGCTTATCCTTGCTTCCTAAGGTGGAGGCCTCAGTGATGCTCTTCTTAGCTTCCACGAAGGCTTCACGTGCGTGCTCCAAATCGAACTCAGCCTCCTTCACTGGAGCTTTACGAACCCATGTACTATCTTCTGGTTGTTTCCCCTTGTCATCTCCTGTCACAATTCCACTTCTGAGCACTATATTTACATTTGGCTCCTCTTCGCGCGGCTCAGACCTCATCATCTGTAGGTTCTGAGTCGGCAGAAGTGGTAGCGCCTCTTTGTCACATATCCTAGTTATCAACATACGACAGTATTTTGTTTCATGATCAAACAATGTGCAATACTTGCACGATGGATGCATTGGATTAGTGGAATCGTGGGCATAGTGTCTTGGTCCTCTACAATTTTAGCAAATCAACTATCCTCGAACTCTACTAGGTCCTCCTCCGCCTCGGTCTCTTCCATGCCCCTGAAATCCTATCAGCGACATCCCTGCACTCTAGTCAAGGGGTCGTGTTTCGGCCTGAACCCTATAGGTGGGAGTTCTATCCATCATCAATTCATAGCTCCTACAAGTACGCTCATCATGTCCTACCGACCTACAAAAGTTGTAGAACAGTTGTTGCGGTGCCTGTACAAACTTCTGTAACAAGTGACAATTATCCATGGCATGTTTTCCAACTACCTGACAGATAGTGCACCATAATGCAGGCCCCGCGCTAGGTCCTACTTGAGCTTCTGGCCTTAAAGGCATCGGTCCTCCTCCTGCAATATAGTTTGCAAAGACCGAGCAATGGACTTTGTCATGACCCTGATTCTTGCATTTCAAGCACCATTCCTCCTCGCACACCTTTGGTCGAACCGTCCTGTCCTGCTTCAGACTTTGCATCTCAAGGCATAGATTCTTCAGCTGCACATGGATTTGTTGAACTCCTAGATTTGGATCTTGCATCAGGGTTTCATGTAGCCTCATGGAAATCTCCAAGGCCTCTACCTGATTTGTTATCTTATGCTGCAATAGTGCACTCCTTAAGTGTGGTAGTAGCGAAGCTACAAACCACGTGCAATGTTGTCCATCTGCCAAATTCATGTTGGCTTCACCGATTGTACACTTCAATCTCTAAACTAGTTCCCAAGGCATCTCACCTCATTGCATCGCGATTTCTTTGAATCCCACAATCAAATGTGCCTCAGATTTAGGCCTACTAAATTCTCTATTCAATGCTGCCTAGATGTCTGCCACTCCAGCATTCGGGTTATCATTAGAGTACTTAATGTACTAGGTTAGCGCATGATATTGCAAAGCACTATCCAAGGTCGCCTTCTTTCTATGATCATCTGTAACACCTTGAGCTTCCCATACATCCCTCACAATGAACTAGAATTGGTCCAGGTCCTCATTTCCCAAGCCCTTGAACAAAGATAGCTTCACTGTATTTTCCATACTGAACTCCGGCAGGGGTGGAGGTAGTACGGGTGAAATTGGAAGTGATGGTGGTGAAGTTGGAGGTGGTGTGGGCGGAGGTGGTATTCGCAGGAATCCTTGTCTTATTAACTGAATAGCACTTCATGAAGAAACCTTTGTTATCCCTTCTTCATCACCTCGCAGAGGTGAAATCAAGGGACTATACTCCAACCCCTTTTTTCCTTGGTTCCTATAAGTTTTTTTGCTTCGCGTAGTCCTGAACATCAAGGTAGCTGCATAACCCGTTTTTCACACAATAGCATTTTAATCCAGGTATTCAAAGATTTTACGTACTTACCTTGCGGTCCTTTGAAAAAGCACCACTCTGCCTCGATGTGTCTGACTGAGGTGTCGACCGTGAACTCAGTCACAAATATTCCTATGACGCAATCGAGCCAATGATCAATAATGTGGGTGGTCTTATCCTCCGATGCTTCCAACCTTCACACTAGTGCTGGGTCCACGCAATAGGACCATCAAGTTTCCACCTTCCTTGGCTATCTACTAGCTTCGCGATCCACTCGTATAGCTCAATAGGGAAGGAGCAGAAAAAGATCTTGTGGATCTCTATATACAGGTACCTTTCCAACCACTGTTCCTTTCTCAATCAAGGGTTTTTGTTCTCCTGTGCCGCGAATTCATGGATCTTTCTACCCAACCAGTCTCCAATCTCCTTCTTAGTTGGATTCCAGTGATACGACATCAGACATATCTCATGCATATTCCAGTCCTGGCAACGGAACCATTTGTTGGCTTGAGGGGGCCTAACCCAACTTCAGCATTAATTAGCCAAACAAATCCCTACAATACTATCCCTTTCAGCATCAGTCCACGGACCGCGGACCGAAGTCTCACCCGAAGCAGTATGGGGGGATGTTGGAACCAAGTTTCTACACCCTGAGATGGTTGTGATGTCGTTTGATTCCTTCTATCCCTGCCTTTGCACAAGTTGCTTCTTTCTAGGGCTTGTAGGACAAACCCTCTATTCCGGCCTTCAATACCTTCGCAAAAGTATACGATCGACCTTCGCGCAGCCCTAGTCTATTGCTCAGGTACTTTCGCGCTGCTAGAGCAGCATGCCGTACAAGTTCCTCAATTAATCTAAGTGACTTGCTTATCTTATCAAACAATTACAGTTAACATTGTCTAATCAGATATTCGTAAATGCGTCCAATTAATTAATGTAGTTGCGGTACTTCTCGCATCATATAAGCACAATAAAGGAAATTCATACATAAAATACCCAGATGTATCAATAGAACAAAGACAAAGAAATTGCAAAATAACTCTATTAATATCTTCCAAGTGTTTACAGACTCTATTCACCCTACACACACAGTTGCAGGGGTCCGCACACTCAGCTGCGGATTTCTACCATAGGCCTCTGTGCACTTAGCTGCAAAGCCTCTACCTACGCTACGACCCAAGACTTAGACTTCTTCTTCAGAGCTATCACTCTATTACATGATCTGCCATTGTCTATCCCCCTAAACTACTTAGAGCTTAGCTCTTTTTATACAATCCCATGGTCTGCGGACCATGGGTAGGTCTCTTATAGCCGACTTTACTTTACAAAACTAAGGGCAGACTACCCTTTTTTACCCATAATACCTTCGCGCTCTGCGACCACCAAATGCAGAGTCTTTACAATTATATTACAAAAATTGACTTAAACATGGGATTTTGGCCCCCAAACTTCCCTTGGGGGATCCCACTCCCAACAAACATCCTCACTTAGTCACTTTTCTTCCTAGGTTTGGGAAATCCATTTTTCCTCTCATCTGATTATACCACTTTTTCATCATGACCCCTGATCTCTAGTTGAGTCAAATGCTACCAAACTCTGGAGTCATGTCACCAATGTGTTTAAGAGAAGTCCTATCTACAATTCTTTACCACTTATACACTGTCTTACTGTCTGCCACGGTCCTGGATAACACTTATCTACTGTAGTACATCTTTTTGTTTCGTGTCAATGATGCAGGATTCATTATGGCCCTCCTCCGACGGATCACTTCCTATCGTCTTCAGCTCATTATTTGGGAAGATGATCTAGAAACTCCATTCCAGTCCTTAGAGCTTGCATGCATCGTGATGAGGCATCAATGGGTAAATTATATGGACCGTAATGCACCTCTAGCTTACTAAAATCAACCTTTCTCATAATTATTTACATGTTTTAATTATATTTTTCTTAATCAGAAGAATAAAGATGAGATGTCATGTCTAGTGGTCTAATGTGCATTGATTGCAGGTTTTGGAGCAAATTTTGTCTAATTAAAGTGCAAGAACTCGAATAAGACAAGAAAGAGGGATTTTAGGAGATAGTATCTCCCTTCTTAACTCCTCAATCACTCGAAGATTCCTCAATAAAATCTCATCAGCTCGAAGTTGCATGCAACTGAGTCATGAGGATCATTGGCAGCAAACCCAGTGATAGTTGAAGACCAATTGATCTTGAGATTAGGATCCAAGCCTCCCTAAATTTAAGGAATTTGTTGGTAACTTTAGTTGTATAAATAAAGAGGCCTATAACCTCATTAGGATTTGGATTTTTTGTTCAAGACAGCTAAGAAGCATTTTCGAGTTGAAGCATTGTAACTAAGCACTCTTGTGTATTTTTTATATTTTAATGAAAATGAGAAGCATTCCCTTGATCCAACACTGAGTTGAATTAGAGGGCTGAAGCTCTTGGGTTAGGGCCCAACCCTAGCAGTAGAGGTTCCTCTTTTTGTAGATGTATTCTTAGATTATACTCATAGTTAGCCACTGATCTATTTTTGGTGTTGTTAATTTGCAAGTATTGGTAGGGTTAATTAGTTTGCTTCCATTTGTGAATAGCTCTAACAATAACATCATAGTGACAAGAATATATTCCAGAAAGGATGTTAGCAAGTGGTTTCCACCTCATTTCTCCCTTTCGGGGACCATGATTTGAGGAACACTTCCCATACAACCCAAAAAAAAAGAATTCTTGGTTTTCTGCATAATCTAGGGTTTCCTGATAATTAGGTTATTATCTTTTAGTTTCGTAGGATAATTTTCAATTGGCATTGATGATCTATTAGGTTTTGTACTGATTTCACATCGCTTTTGTATTGATTTCAAGAACTTCCATTCATGAACTTAGCAAATAAATGGTAACAATTTTGTTTTCTTCTATTGAATAAACCCTTCTTGTTTATAGATGAATTTATGTATAAATGCAAACAGTGATGTGTGTTGTTGCAAGAGATTCTACATGGAAGGGAGACCTCATATCATTAGCCCCATCCAAGGCATATCCACCCATGTTGCCAAAAGTCACTAAGGTCTCAATTTGAATTCTTGTTTTATAAGGAAAAATGGCCAGTTCCATTGAGAAAATCCAACCATCTTAAAGCCTTTGCTTGATTTTTGAGTAGTGTCTACCACTTCCATGCCTTATTCCCTCCTTATTCACCTTTTCCAAGCTCCATTCCATCATCTGGACCACTTCCTAAGATTTCAGCCTGTTCCTGTAGTAAAATAGGGGATCCTGTAGGAGAACTAGGGAATCCTGTAGGAAACCTTGTAGCAGCCCGTTTTGAGCCTGAATTGAGAAAAATCATCACTAAATCCAGGATTAGGCCCCTACTTGACCTACAAGCCATCAAAACCATTGTACCCCTCTTCCTCCACACCTGTCTTCCCTGCCAAAGAATGAGGAAATATTAACATTTACATTTATAAAGCAAATTTTTTAAAAAAAGTTCTTTTATATTTACACATGCACACAACAATTAGTACTCTCTAGATCAGATTTCATGCTTAGATTAGTTAAAACCTCACATGTGACAAGTAGGGTTAAAGTAGGGTTCTTTTGCAAGCAAAGTGTGTTAACAAGTAGATAGAGGATTTCATGTTACTTTGCAAGCATTTTTTTCAGTCTTTCATTCTTGCAATTAGGCAACATTTATTTTCTCTCATTTAGGGTAAATTTCCCCTCTCCAGTTGGTAATCAGAGTTATTCTAGTCAATAGAAGGTTGGTTTGAGAAACCCTAGTGGTCTATCGCCCCAGCTAAGTAGTGACAAGAGTAGAACAATTACATCTATTTGTGTATACAACACTGTCACATCCAATTTTGTATGAAACTCGGGTTGATGAAGTAAAGTTAGTAGCCCCAAGAGTTGCAACATCCTTGTTGCAATACTGGTGCTCATCACTTTTTGGCGCCATTGCCGGGGAGACGTTTGAGTAGATGTGATTTCTACTTTCTTTATTCATTTTCTTATGTCTTTCATTCTGCAATTAGTTCCATTCATCAAATAGTTGCAATTGAGTTATGTTTTCTTTCAATTCTGCAAGCAATTTAAAAATTAAAAAAAAAGACTCCTTTCATGCCTTGTAGGAATAGAGACAACCTTTCCTCTTCTTCGATGGTTGTGAGATAGAGGACCCCTTATGCAAACAACCAGAAATTTTTGAAGAACCTATAGGGAAGAAGAAGAAATCATTCCACCAAATGACACAATGGCTAAAAATCAAAATGAAAGGGGAGATAGAGAAAGAGTTGAGGGTGATTTTTCCATCAGAGAAACTAATGGGGATGCTAAGATGAAAAACATAAGCCCCTCTTCTCTTCCTCACTTCCATGGCCTAACCTCAGAAGATCCAAATACCTTTTTGTTTAAGTTCGCTGTCATATGTACAACTTATGATTACACCTCTAATGATCAGAAGTTGAAATTATTCCCATCCACTCTCAAGGATGCAACAATACTTCAACAACAAGTATAGGGACTACTGTAGGTACAAAGATACCAAAGGGGAAATTTTTAGAATGACCTTGGGACATTAGGAATCTTTAAAAGATTATGAGGAAAGATTCCAACTCAGCTACAAAAGGGCTAGGTGCACCCTTGATCCTAAATCACTTAAGTTCGTCCTTCTTAGGGGGACCAAGGAAGATCTCCTAGCAACCCTAAACTTGTTGTCAAGAGGGGACATCTACGAGTTACCATATGATGATATCAAGACAGTTTTCAAGAATCATCCTAGGGCAGCTAGAAAGAAGGGTAGGGCTAGTCAAGCGGTGGCCAGTTCATCCTCTTCCAATACATCCATAAAAAGTGAAATTGGGAACATGTTGGAAGAATTTAAGAATGAAATGATGAAAACCCTTGCTTTGAAAATGGACACTATTAAGATGAAAAGGAAGCAGGAGGAAGCAAAGAGAGAATTAGCCATCTTCTGCCCTAAATGCACAAGGAGGCACCCCAGGAATGAATGTCCATTGAACCTTATAGAAATATGCTTGGTCTGTGAGGAAAACCACTCCACAGAAAAGTGCCCTCCTCTGCCTAGATTAAAAGTTGTGTATCAGGGAATCGAAGGGGTGATTGGACAACTCTGCTACATAAATCAAAGGGGGTGTCATGGACCTCTACCATACCAACAGGCCATGCAAGGGTCATCCTATTCATATTACAACCCTAATCAAAACACATACATTCCCCCTTGGTGCTCCCCTGCTCATACTTCCTGGTCTTTTTCACCTCAATACCATTCCCAATCGGCCAACCAACCATTTCAGCCATATACTCCTCCACAACCTCTGTGGAATGCACCACCCCAGGGTTTGATACCCACATACAGCCAAGCTTCAGCTCTATTTCCTTCACCTCCATCTCAACCACAACTCCTACACCCTGCTCCACGTAAACAACCTTAGATTCATGCCCAACCAAACCTGAACCCAAACAATAGATAGGCATAATAGGTCTACAGTGGAGAAACATCCTACCCTACCTATGCTGTGGAAATTCATGAAATTAACCTTAGGTCTGGGAGAATGATTCTGGATAACCAACCTCCATCTCCACCTAGGGAGCATGAGGAGGAAAGTGAGGAAAGTGTACCTAGAATGAATCCATCCCCCTTTCTTGAAATGTTAACCTATCCTATCCAGCACACCCCAGAAGAGACTGAACTTCTGGATCTCACCAAAAATCTGTGTGTCAAAATCCCGCTTCTCTAAGCTATCAAAGCTATCCCCATATACAACAAGTTGATCAAAGAGAAGTGTTTCAAACATCCAAGAAGGCGAAAGAAAGACACCCCTACCATTAATGTCATTGGACAACTGTTCGACTTAATGTTGGGGCGGATAATTTTCCCAAAGTATCTAGATGCTGGGAGTCCTGTAGTAGATGTACACATTGATGGCACCATTGTTCCCCATACCTTGATTGATCTTGGGGCTGCCATCAATGTGATGACTAAGGACACTATGCTCAAGCTGAATGTCCAGGGATCATTAAGGAAGACCATGATAGTCTTGCAGCTTGTAGACCGATCTAGAGTAGCCTCTAAGGGAATTACTGAGGATGTGATGGTCTCCATTCATTCTTGGGAATACCCTTTTGACTTATTAGTTCTCCAGCCTAATACCAAATTCAATGGTTATCCTCTCATCCTTGGGAGGCCTTGGTTAGCCATTGTCAATGCCTACGTAAGATGCAGGGATGGAAATATGACCATAAAAAATGGGCATTTGTTCAAACAATTCATCTTGTACCCTCCTGCTCAACCATCCCTAGAGCATGACTTACCTTTATGGCTAAAGGAGGAGGAAGAAGATGAAGACTACTCCTCCCCAATCTATACCCTAGAAACTACCATAGGAGGGGGACAACCTGATGAAGATCGTCTAATTAAACACATCCTCCAAAATCAATCTCCTAGCACCGTACATCTAAAGGAAGTAGTAAAGGAAGACAATGACAACCCTCAGATTGATCTATGCTCAGCTAACTCAAACCCTACTCATGTCAAGACGATGGAATTCGACCCTGAAAGAGCATTGAAAATCAACCCCTATCTATCTATACACCAAGAAGAGGAGTTATGTAACATGATAAGAGGGCATTTGGATGCCTTTTCTTGGAATTAAAAATAAATGAAGGGAGTGCACCATTCGGTGTGTACCCACCACATTTACATCAAGGAATGTTGCAAGCCAGTCCGCCAACCCTAGAGGAGAATGAATCCAACCCTCAAGGATATAGTCAAAGAGGAACTATAGAAGTTGTTGGATACAGATTCATTTACCCCATCTCAGACAGCAAGTGGGTGTCTCCTCTGGTTTTGGTTCCAAACAAAAATGGAAAGTGGAGGACCTATATGGATTACTGAGAGCTAAACAAAGCCACAAAGAAGGAACATTTCCCTCTATCTTTCATTGACCAAGTATTAGATGGTCTAGGAGGAAAGAAGTTCTTCTCTTTCCTCGATGGATTCAGTGGTTACAATCAAATCCAGATCAGCACAGAGAACTAGGATAAAACCACCTTCACCTGTCCTTGGGGTAATTTTTCTTATAGGGTCCTTCTTTTTGGTTTATACAATGCCCTTGCCACTTTCCAGATAGCAGCCCTGAGCATATTTACAGAGCCAGTCCATAATTCAGTAGAAATTTATATGGATGATTTCACCCCCTATGGGTTGGATTTCTTGGAGGCTCTCTCTAACTTGGGAAAGGTGTTAAAAAATGCATTGAAATGAACTTATTCGTTAGTCCCAAAAAATGTGAATTCTTAATGACTACAGGGACTATTCTAGGTCACTCAATATCCCGGGAAGGACAAGAATTAGACCCAAATAAAATAGCCATCATAAAAAGGGTCCTTACTCCGCAGAAGCAGAGGGACGTCAAAAGTTTCTTAGGTTTAGATAGATATTATAGGAGATTTATAAAAGATGTCAACAAGGTAGCCTCACCCTTATTTGGATTATTGGCCAAAGACTCTAAAATTTTATGGTTAGAAAACTGCCAAGAGGCCCTAGAAACCATAAAGGACAAGTTGACTACTGCATCTATTCTCTGAGGGCCAAATTGGGCTCTTCATTTTCACATTAATGTTGATGCCTCTCACAAAGCTATAGGAGCAACTCTAGGCCAGATAGATGACAAGCTACCTTATGCCATTTACTTCATCAGCAAGAACCACTACAAGAAAAAAGGTCATTGGTGAGGGTCATGCCTGTGACGGGCCTTTCAGGTCCATCACCAATGTCACATATGGTGACGATCTTTAAAAAAGCGTTGTTGTAAGTGTATATAGTGATGATCCTTTAAGGTTTTTCACTAAAGCCATTTTAAATGACACATTTGGTGAGGGTCGTTAAAGGCTCGTCACTAATTCTCTCTTTGGTGACACTTTTGGTGAGGGTCGTTAAAGGCCCATCACTAATTATCTCTTTGGTGACACTTCTAGTGACGATCTTTTATTGACCCTCACCAATTCTCTTTTTGGTTACTTTTGGTGACAGTCAAAAAATGTTCGTCATCATTAATCACTCCAATGAGTTTTTGATGACGCTTCATGCCTGTGACAGACCTTTAAGGTCCCTCACCAATGTCACATATGGTGATGGTCTTTTAAAAAACATTGTTGTAAGTGTATATAGTGATGGTCCTTTAATGTTTGTCACCAAAGCCATTTTCAATGATTATTTTGGTGAGGGTCATTAAAGGCCCGTCACTAATTCTCTCTTTGGTGACACTTTTGGTGAGGGTCGTTAAAGGCCCATCACTAATTCTGTCTTTGGTGACACTTCTAGTGATGATATTTTATTGACCCTCACCAATGATCTTTTTGGTTATTTTGGTGACGGTAAAAAAATGTTCGTCATCATTGATCATTCCAATGAGTTTTTTATGACGCTATGTACCTGTTACTATATTTTTTTGTCAAAAGATAACAATTTAAGACCATTGTTGTGGAGTCTTTTTCATTATGTGTCTATTGACGGTGTTGGACCCGCCAATATGTCAAGGGGATCTCCTTGGTAACAATTCCCAATTAGACCTCAGACCGTTTGGTGTAGGAGTCCTAACAGTGGGTTGTAAGGTAATGCCTTAAATGAAATGTCACACAGAGGCAAGTAAGACAACTTTGTCAGTAGCAAGGGTGTGACTGATGCAGTGAGCCAAGGAATGAGTATGAGAGGTTCCAACACTTCAAAGGGAGAGGAAGGTGAAGGTGAGTTCCAGGTTTAAAGGGATCAGTCCCAACTCGGCTTAGGAACACACAACACAAAGGACATGTACAACTTCTAGCAGAGTAGTCGACATGGATGCGGTAGTCCCAACATACAAAGTAAGATAACACGAACAACACTCACGGATTAGTCTGAGACAAGTGTAATGGTTGATATAACAAGGTTCAGAGAAAGGTCTGTCTGGTGTCCTATGGAGCAGTCGACACGGACGGTGACAACATTAACAACATATGCAACACATTAACAATAAGATTAATATAATTGCATGTGAATTAGTTCATACACAAGTATTTAAGTTAAACAACATATATCATTAAGGCAACCAGAGCAGTCCAACTACAATAACAACATATGCATGAAAATGTGCTGGCTTTTATTATATAAATAAGTGTAAGTCACAATCATACAATACACCATGAAAACATACTAGCCTTATTAGTAGAATGTTACAGCCACATCCGCTTGCTCCTCTAAAGTGGTGTACTAGCTCCGTGCAGTGGAGAAGCCAAGGCGCGCTACAATGTTGTCCAAGCCTTCTTCAAGATAGTCTTAGTAGAATCTTGGCTGACCAAAATCCCATACAATGAGTTATGAGGGACTCTTTATAGCAAAGGGTGGGTGACCCTTGACATTCCCCTTTGTGGCAATTCAACTACCCTCATGACTCTTTACCTACTCTATGAATGTTACATCCAACTATTGACACTCGAATTACACTTGACATGACTCAACATTACAATGCACATGTACTCATGTGAGACAATCATGGCTTGAGCAAGACTTACAAGACATCAATGACACTCGGTCCACTGAGATAAGACAAACTCTTTGACATGCTTGTGATGGTGAAGGTGGTGAGCTGATGCCAAGCTTGGTCATTCGTGATAGTGTGTATGCACCTCATGGTGACATCTTGTTGAAGCGAACTCTTCCTCCATTGCAACTGGTGCATTGGTTCAGCCCCTTCATCCAACTCATCTGCTAACATGTGCATGGTCTTCTTGGGTACGGCTGAACCGGTAACACACCGATGCATAGTGTATGTGTTGATCTTCAAGTGTGTGCTACTAGTCATGCACATCAACTTGCCGAAGTGCGTGTTCAGCCTTAGTTGGACTTGCTTCTTGTCTTCGCCTTGGTGAGTGTGTTGAATGGGTTGGATTGCATGCGTGCACTCAACGACATGCATGTTGTTGGATCCTTTGCATGTGATCAACAACACTTATCACCATATTTTCTCTGTGTCAGCTGCTGGGATAGATCCTTAACTTGTACTGGCGCAGTTTCATCCATGAGTGCATGTTGCGCCCACTGTTGTTCCTCTTCCTGCTGCAACTCATTGGATTGTCTGTGCAACTTCATGTTCTTCTTGAGTTGTTGCTTCAACACATGCAACTCCTTCTTTGTTCCATATTCTTCCTTTGCATGATCTTCTTGTTGATCCCTCACTTCATTGCTTGAGTCCCAAAAGTTTCTTTCGTTATCAGTGGATCTGCTTGATTTTGCAACTTTTCTCTGCCTCTATGTTGTCAACAGCCTTCCTCTTGCATTTGCTGCATTCAGTATGTTTCCTTCAGCTGCTATTCACGATGCTGCTTGTCGTGATGCTACTGCTTGATATCCTTGTTCATGAAGAACTTGATGTCTTTGTGAGTAGGTAAGCCCATGGACACTTGATCGACTGCATCCCCAAGCGTGCTCTGAACGGTGTCTTCATCTCTGCTTTCTTGGAAACCATTGTACCTGTACTGTTGAGAGGCAGATGAACACCTATGATACCTGGAGACATGGAAACACTCATAGCAAGAAATCTGTCAGTCAAAAACCAAAATGAACATGAGAACTGACTTCCAACATACCTAGGTGAATGATCATGAAGGTTGAGCAATTTTGGCCGGGAGGTCGGGAGACCGACTATTAAGACTACACAAGGCATAGTCTAGGCTATTAAGAAACTGACTCACTGCTGGAAGTGCACAATGCAAAGTCCAGTCGGGCAGTTGGCTACTGGGATTGCGTAATGAGCAATCCCAGCTGGAAGGACTGCTGGCCCAGGGGCAAATTTGCGCAAATTTTTGGGCCAAGTAGCCACTGACCTCCAGAATCTATAATTCAGTCTAGGAGGCCAATGTTGGGCCAGAATGCACAAATCTGGAGAGGAAGGTGAGCCTTCCTTCTCCAGATTGCGCAATGCAGCCTTGGTGAAGGTAGAGACTGGGCCAAGGTTGGCCCGACTCGCCGATGGGAAACTAAAAGCAAGTAAGTCAATGAAATGCATGATGACAGTAAGTGGTAGCATAAGTGATAAACAGTGCATGCAAAACATGAATGGAAGATTGAGCAAATAGATCAACATGCATGTGGGTGAGGCAGTTCGCTGGTTGGGCGAATGTCTGTGAAAAAAAATTTCATGCATACGACAATAGTGAGATAGCAACGGAAATTGAAATAGATCTAGGAAAAGATAGAATATATGTAAACGATAACAGGTGTTCAAAGAAATCAAGAAAACAACACTCACACAAGCAAATACACAAAAAGTGACAGAAATGTAGCACAAGGCACGGGAAGCAAGCTTGCCCCGAAACAACTGGGCTGAATGTGCTGACTACTCCTAGATGTGATGTGGGATGCCAGATCTACAAGGTTGATGTGAAGAATGAGCTATGCAACATTTGGTTGATGAGTTTTGATAACGTCGAGGTTGTGACACGCATGCCACAAATCTAGGAGAAGCGACACTTGGAGGAAGGTTTTGAATTGTTCCTTACATGCAACCTCCAACTGCTAAACATAGATCCCTGAAGCAAGGGATACCTTTGCATGTTGCCTTGGGAGAAGCAGCCCATGCATGCAAGTTTGTTTTGCTAAGTCCTGGAGGGAACCATTCAACTCAGCTCCTGATGTAAGAGACTGCTTGACTACCGGAGAGAAAATGCGCATTCATGACTATAAACTGGGTTGACTGCCCAAGCGGATTGCGCAATTTTTGGGCCCAACAACTGACTGTTTCCTAAATTTGTGCAAATCCTAGGTTGAACTACCTATTGATGGGAAAAATTGCGCAAATCCTGTTGGGAGGGTTAGCTAACAGGATTGCGCAATCCTGGAGCCCAACATGCTATCAAAGGAAATTGCGCAATTCTTAGAGGGAAAGGTTAGTTGCCCTCCAAAAATGCACAAATTTCATTGTGAAGGTGCTCAGCCTACAGCTGGACCAAGTCCGAATGAGCAGCCTATGAAGGGAAAAGATCAAACTATGATCGACAGGCTTCCTTTGAGCAAGAAAGATGCTGAACCTTAAGGACTTGACGAAGCAAGGAAAGTTGCTTTGAAGGTTGGTAGGGAGGCCCCAAAATAGGCTAAGGAAAAATTTTGGAGGGTGGTTGTAGTCTCTACAACACTTGGCGACACACTGGTAGAGCTCCATCTTTTTGAATGGACCTTGTTCATGAAAACAAGTCTAACACGTCCGGAAGTATTGTTCAGTTCTTAGCTCATCTTGGCTTCACACTAGCTTGATGTAAGATGTAGCATCTGCCAGACTCTTGGTCGATTGACAGACATTCCAAGTGAAGGCAACACAATTGTTTCGATTGGTGTTGAGGGGTATATAAGTGCACAAGTAGTGTAGTCGTCGAAGTCTAAGTTTCTTCTCTAGTGTTGCTCCACTGCCAGCAGGCCTAGACAGTACCCCAGTGGAGTCACATAGGAACACAATCATGGCTCCGCTGCCAACGAGCATGGTCGGTACCTGACGGAGTTACTTGCATCACCTCCCTACGCAATAATCATTTCTCTTCTTTCGCTTTATTCATTTTTCATATTGATTTTTATTTTACTTTTCATTTTTTCCATTTTTTTCACTGTGCATAACACTTATTCATTTCAGAGGCGGAAGAGGGATTTTGACTTATTGAGAATAGAAGAGGTTGTTCCAGCAGAGAATTAGTTTATTAAAGCTTTGACATGCCTGTTAATATTTTCCCCCTCACATCTAGTTGACTGAGCTGACAAGGGTTAACCCAAAAACAATCGACTAGAGAAGGTGACACTAGTTAGCGCACAAGCATTATGTTTACATCAAGGTTCACTTCGAACAATACGTATTTTCCTTCGACGTATCATGGACTAAGAGTAACAAGTTCATCATACAGAGTTAAGATGACATATAACCAAGTAGTGATAGTTGTAAAAACCCTCTTGTACTTTACCCAGCTCGTTTCATGAGTCACACATGGTTTCATGCAAAACTAACCTATGAACGAAACAAGCGAATGAACTAACAATCAACAAAGAAAAGCAAGAGCAGAAGAAAAAATGAAAGCGAAGCAAGTAAACAAACAGGCAAGTAGACAAACAAGCAGTCAAAACATGAAAGCATGTAAGCAAACGAATGAAAGCAAACACTACTCCTACTCCTACACTAACGGTGCATGGGCCTGATCACGTGAAGTGATACTTCCAATGCAATCATCGGTGCATTGGTAGACCCATGTGGGTGGAGGCTTGGTCCGAGAGTAACCCAATTGTGCGGACCAACATATAAGAAATATATGACAGTGAAGACAACCAGACTTCAGATTCATGTGGAGCCCTCCGTTGCTGTAACAGTTTCTGGTCAAGATGGTCTCGATAAAAATGATGGAACGTGTCTTCAATAAGATCACAGAAATCCTCACATGAGTTCACGGTGTCAGCTGGTAGGTTGAGCACCCAAAGAAATATGGATTCACGAAGTGTGAATGAAAGCAACAAACCAGCCTGTTCGTCAATAAACTCATCTTCCTCATAAATCATGGAAACGAAGTTATGTAAGTGCTTAAGCCAGGCCACCTCGCCTTCACCATCATACATGTGAGTGGACAAGAGATTGAAAAGATTCCCCGAGATGGAGACATCTTCACGATTTGAAAAACACCTCGGGGGAAGAAGAATGCAAGATTCCATGAAAGATATGCAAAGGTTAAAAACTCGATGAGAGGACATTGCTTGTCATTAGGCCCTGCTTCTAGTGCAAGAAATGTTGACGGTGCTGAACCCACCAACATGTCAAGGGGATCTCCATAATAGCAAGTCGCAATCAGACCTTAGACCATTTGCTGTAGGATTCCCAGTAGTGGGTCGTAAGGTAATGCCTTGATTGCGATGTCGCACAGAGGCAAGTAAGATAACTCTAACAGTAGCAAGGGTGTGACTGTTGCAGTGAGTCAAGGAATGAGTATGAGAGGTTCCAACACTTCAAAGGGAGAGGAAGGTGAAGGTGAGTTCTAGGTTGAAAGGGATCAGTCCTAACTTGGCTAGGAACATGCAACACAAAGGACATGCACAGTTTTCGGCAAAGAGGTCGACACGGATGCGGCAGTCCCAACATACAAGGTAAGATAACACAAACAACACTCATGGATCAGTCCAAGACGAGTGTGACGGTTGATATAACAAGGTTCAGAGAAAGTTCTGTCTGGTGTTAGGCAGAGCGGTCGACATAGACGGTACTTCATTAACAACATATGCAACACATTAACAACAATATTCATATAATTGCATGTGAATCAATTCATACACAAGTACGTAAGTTAAACAACATATATCATTAAGGAAACCAGAGTAGTCTAACTACAATAACAACATATGCATGAAAATGTGTTGGCTTTTATTATATAAAGAAGTGTAAGTCACAAGCATACAATACACCATGTAAAACTACTAGCCCTATCAATGGAACGTTACAGCCACATCCGCCTACTCCTCCAAAGAGATGTACTAGCTCTGTGCAGTGGATAAGCCAAGGCACATTACAATACTGTCCAAGCCTTCTTCAAGATAGTATTAGTAGAAGCTTGGCTAGCAAAAAGCTCATACAATGAGTCATGAGGGACTATTTATAACAAAGGGTGGGGTGACCCTTGACATTCCCCTTTGTGACAGTTCAACCACCCTCATGACTCTTCACCTACTCTATGAATGTTACATCCAAATGTTAACACTCGACTTACACTTGACAAGACTCAACATTACAATGCACATGTACTCATGTGAGACAATCATGGCTTGAGCAAGCCTTGCAAGACATCACTGACACTCGGTCCACTGAGATGAGACCAACTCTTTGACATGCTTGTGATGGTGAAGGTGGTGAGCTGATTCCAAGCTTGGTCATCTATGATGGTGGGTATGCACCTCATGGTCACATCTTGCTGAAGCGAACTCTTGCCTTCGTTGCAACTGATGCATTGGTTCAGCCCCTTCATGCAACTCGTCTGCTAACATGAGCATGGTCTTCTTGGCTATGGTTGAACCAACAACACACTGATGCATAGTGTCCATGCTGATCTTCAAGTGTGTGTTGGTGGTCATGCACATCAACTTTCCGAAGTGCATGTTCAGCCCCAGTTGGACTTGCTTCTTGTCTTTGCCTTGGTCAGTGTGCTGAATGGGTTGGATTGAATGCGTGCGCTCAATGACATGCATGCTGCTAGATCCTTTGCATGCGATCAACAACACTTCTCACCATGTTTTCTCTGTGTTAGCTACTGGGATAGATCCTTAACTCATACTGGCACAGTTTCATCTATGAGTGCATGTTGCACCCACTGTTGTTCCTATTCCTGTTGCAACTCATTAGACTGCCTATGCAGCCTCATGTTCTTCCTGAGTTGCTGCTTCAACACATGCAATTCCTTCTTTGTTCCATCTTCTGACTTCATGATATCTTCATGTCACACTGTCACTTCATAGCCCGAGTCCCCAAAGTTGCTTTCATTATCAGTGGATCTGATTGATCTTGCAACTTTTCTCTGCCTCTATGTTGTCAACAACCTTCCTCTTGAATTCGCTGCATTCGCTCCGTTTTTTGCATTTGGTATGTTGCCTTCAGCTACTATTCATGATGTTGCTCGTTGTGATGCTATTGCTTGACGTCCTTGTCCATAGAAAACTTGATGTCTTCGTGAGTTGGTAACCCATGGACACTTGATCAACTACATCCCCAAGTGTTCTTTGAACGATGTCTTCGTCTCTTCTTTCTTGGAAACCATTGTACCTATACTGTTGAGAGGTAGATGAACACCTGTGATACCTTGAGACATGGAAACATTCATAGCAAGAAATTTGTCAGTTGAAAACCAAAATGAACATGAGAACTAACTTCTAACATACGTAGGTGAATGATCATGAAGGTTGCGCAATTTTGACCAGAAGGTTAGGAGACCAACTGTCAAGACTGCATAAGGAACAATTTGGGCTGTTGAGAGAGTCACTGACTGTTGGAGCTACGCAATGCACAGTCCATTCGGGTAGTTGGCTATTGGGATTGCACAATGAGAAATTCCAGCTGGAAAGGACTACTGGCCCAAGGGCAGATTTGTGCAAATTTTTGGGTCAAGCAGCCACTGACCTCCAAAAATGCACAATTCAATCCAAGAGGCCAGTGTTGGGATAGAATGCACAAATCTGGAGAGGAAGGTGAGCCTACCTTCTCTAGATTGCACAATGCAGCCTTGGTGAAGGCAGAGACTGGGCTAAGGTTAGCCCGACTTGTCGAGGGGAAATTGAAAGCAAGTAAGTTGATGAAATGCATGACGACACTGAGTGATAGTAGAAGTGATAAATAGTGCATGCAAAACATGAATGGAAGATTGAGAAAATAGATCAACATGCATGTGGGTGAGGCAGTTCAGTGGTTGGGCGAACGTCCGTGGAAAATAGTTTCATGCATGCAACAGCAGTGATATAGCAACGGAAATTGAATCAGAGCTAGGAGAAGGTAGAATATATATAAATGACAGCAGACGTTCAAAGAAATCAAGCAAACAACACTCACATAAGCGAATACACAAAAAGCGACAGAAATGCAACACAAGGCATGGGAAGCGAGCTTGCCCCAAAACAGTTGAGTTGAATGTGCTGAATGCTCCTAGATGTGATGTGGGATGCCAGAGATACAAGGTTGATGTGAATAATGAGCTCTGTAGTTTCTGGTTGATAAGTTTTGATAACATCGAGGTTGTGACGCGCATGTGACAAATCTAGGAGAAGAGACACTTGAAGGAAGGTTTATGAATTGTTCCTTGCATGTAACCTCCAACTGCTAAACATAGATCCCTGAAACAAGGGATGCCTTTGCATGATTCCTTGGGAGAAGTATCCTATGAATGCAAGTCTATTTTTCTCAGTCTTGGAGGGAACCCGTCAACTCAGCTACTCATGCAAGAGACTGGTTGACTACTGGAGAAACAATGCGCATTCCTGACTGTAAACTGGGCTAACTTCCCAAGGGGATTGCACAATTTCTGGGCCCAACATCTGACTGTTACCCAGATTTGTGCAAATCCTAGGCTAAATTGCCTGTTGATGGGAAAATTTATGCAATTCCTACTGGGAGGGTTGGATGGCAAGATTGCACAATCTTGGAGCCCAGTAGGTTGTTTGATGGAATTGCCCAATTCCTGGAGGGAAAGGTTGGTTGCCCTTCAGAAATGCACCAATTTCACTGGGAAGCTGCTCAGCCTATAGCTAGACGAAGTCTGGGTGAGCAGCTTGTGAAGGGAAAATATCAAACTCTGATCGACAAGCTGCCTTTGAGCAAGAAAGACATTGAAGCTTGAGGACATAATGAAGCAAGGCAAGCTGTTGGGAAGGTTGGTAGGGAGGCTCCAAAATATACTAAGGAAAAATTTTGGAGGGTGGTTGTAGCCGCTACAATAGTGTCCAAGGTAATAGTGGTTATAGTCAGTCAATTTGTTAAGAACTAATTAGTGTGTATCATTTCCCTCAAGTCATAAGAATATATTTTTCCTATGAGTCAACACATGAACTAGGAAAAATAGTGTTATGCAAAGCAAACAATAAAAATAACACCATAAAATTAAGTTAAACCATCAGACCACAAAACTATCTGGCATGTGTTATCACGCCTTTTCATTCCTTAGCACACCTTGACACTCCATAGCTATCATTCCCTCACAACTACCCTTATATTTTTTGCAACATGGGAACCCAACAAAATCCTGCCTCAACTATAACAACAACTAAACTACAACAATAGCTTGACCAAGTTACAGTTACTACAATTAGACTATGCCTTGTTCACCTAAGAACTTCCTATGACTCATCTTAGGCTACTCATGTATAATTTCAACTTATCCAACTTAAAAAGATACGAAGATAAGGCTCACATCCAACCGTGGTCGTAAAATTAAACAACTAAGCAACAAATTTTACATCTTGGCATGCCATAACATCTACCATGCCTAATAATCCCTTGGCGCTATGTAGCATGTGTTAGCATCCCTTGCATTTCTTGGAATGCTTGGGCACTCCCTGAAACTTAGCACACCTTGTAGTCACTAGCTAACAATCTCTATCACACTCTTATTCATTCATTTCCATGCATTTGAAACTACTTATCCCTTGTGTTTCCTTGGAACATGGCCCTAACACTCCCTAGCATGTTTTGGCGCCACAACCTAGCGCCTGGAACTTCTTGGCATGCCTTAGCACTTTGCATGTCTTAGCATGCCTAATATGCCTTGGAACTGTCTAGCATGTGTTATTACTTCCTTGGATTCTGTAGAACACCTTGGCACTCCCTAGATGTCATGCCCTCATAGATAAACTTACTTTTTTGTGACTTGGGAACCCAACCAAGTCATTAATAAAACAATGTTGTGCCCAACCCAAATTCTCCCTTTGTATGAAACTACTTTGTACACACCTTATCACAACCATAGGCTTGCCTCCTTAAAGTACTATTATGAAATTATCCTAACACACTTCATCCTTGGGACACCTGGAATTCGCTGACACTCCTTGGCACACTACACTCTTATTTGTTCATTTCCAAGAATTTGACCTAGTTCTCCCTTGTGATGCCTTGGCACTGGCTAGTATACCATTTCACTCCCTCATTAGCACACCTAGAACTCGCTGACAATTAATTTCCATGCATTTGAAATGAGTTCTCCCTTGTGTTTCCCTAGCACTTGGCCCTCACACTCCCTAGCATATATGGATAAAATATTTACAAAATTTGCCCATATCCTACTATCTAGGGTTTGGTTTTTGACTAACTAAAAATGTGATAAATGAAGATATAATCATGGGATATGATATAAAAATCCTCAAAATTCATTATCCAAATAGATTTGAGGTCAACCATGCCAAGTTGGAGGTCCACCAAGTCAAATTTCAAAAAGTTCTAAAACCTTGTCGGCAATTGTGGCTTGGTGAAATTATGAAAAATGGGTCTCAAAGTGCCACCTGTAACTCCAAGACAGTAACTTATGTGTAAACAATTAGAGAGTATTTTTTTTTGGGTATGTTATGAACAAAAACCTCCTCCCGTTTTCAAAAATACTTTCCCATTTGTTCAAAATCCAAGCTTGAAGTTGGTCACATAGAAACACAACAAATCCTGGCAGAAGCGCAACAAATAGTTGACTTGAAATTTTGATGACTTGAATGAGGTTTTGAGTGTTGTTGAAGACCTGTGAAGAAACTTGGAGATGTCCACTACACCCTGGAGCCTTTAAACCATGCAAAAACATCATTTTAGCCTCTTCAAACTTGATTCCAAAACTGACTGTCCAGAAGCGCAATGAAAAGAGAAGCAAGGAAGACAAACTCATATCTCTTTAACCATAACACTCGTGCAAAACTTGAAGGAGGTTATTGTGCTTGGTTCCATGCTTTAATAAAACTCCCTTTTGTTTTCCAAAATTCATCTCCATTTGGTCATAAATATCTTTTTAAAATGATGATAAAAACAAAGTCAAAAGCGCAACAACTCTTTCTTGTAGCAATTGTATTTTGGGAATATCTCCCAAACGGTAAATCCAAATGGGCTGAATTTTGGAATATCTCCTAGATTTGTTCTACCCTAATTTGTTTTGAATGAAACACCACCTGATTCTTGGCTTTCCAGATATTCCAAAGTACGAAGCCTTGTGAAAGATACCAGGGTCTGTTTTCTATGGGATTCTTGAAAACCTTACTTCTCCATAGCTCTAACGACTCCCTTATGTTGTTCAGAGATCTATCTATGGTGCCAAATAGTTGCGTTATTCAGTTCCATAGTATCTCTACCACGACATAATGTTTGAGAAGGTGGTTCACTGTCTCCTTTTGATTTGTGCAAAGTGGGCATCTTTATGGGCCAACAAAACCATTTTTCCTTATCTTATCCCATATGATAAGATTTTCATGCCCAATAATCCATATAAAAAAGAAGACTTTAGGCCAGAAAATGCAATACCATATTTTCTTCCAAAGTGGCTCTTGTGGTGCTTCAGCTGAAGACAATACTATGGAGTAGGCCTCTTTTACTGAGAATGAACCACGAGGAAGGTGGCCCAATCTAAGTTTGTCTGGCCCATGGAAATTAAGGATGAGACGCTCTTGAAGGAGATTAGACAAGAATCCCATGGAAAAGGAGGGTCATGCTCCAACCAATTCCTTTGGGCCTTCCATTCTCTCCATTTTGTTGTTTGATTAGGTTCTTACCAAAAATATTTAACTTTCACTGCTCCTATTTATGTTGTAAAGGCCCAGATATCTCTAAGGTTCTCATAGGAACTTAATTTTTGGTTCGACATCCATGCATCCTCTCAAAATTTGACAAATTGTCCATTGTTAACCTCCCAAAAGATGTGAGACTGAACAAGACCTTTGTTGTCTCGCGCCATATTCTGGATTGATGAACCACTTGGGAATTGTTGTTGATTTAATAGTATATCCAAGCTTTCATTCCTACTATATTTGTGAGTCCATAGTGCCTTCCAAATTTTTGAGTTGCCCTGCAACCGCCTCCACCATAATTTGGCTCCAAGGACCTTAATCAGTAATGCCGTATCTTTCAGTCTGAGGCCACCATGGAGTTTGGGATTTCATAATTTATCCCATGTAACTAGGGACCATTTATTTCCAATTTGGACACTTGATCAAAGTATTTTTCTATATTTGGCAATTATTTCCTTGTAGACGCTTTTTGGGGTTGGAAGAGCCGAAAGTTGATAGATTGGGAGAGTTTGAAAAATTGATTTCAAAAGAGTTAACCTACTAGCTAAATTCAAAACCCTGAAGGTCCATCTTGAGAGTTTCTTGTCCAAACAGTTTAACAAATCCTTACAACATGACACCCGAAGAGAATTAGAAACGAGCGAGACCCCTAAATAAGAGCACAGGATAAATCCAATGCGAAACCCAAGGGTCCTTGCCAAATGTCTCTGTACGCTGGGATGCGTATTAAAGAAAAATATATCTGATTTGTCTCCACTGATTATAGTTCCTGAGGCCTTCTGAAACTCTTCTAGGATAGTATTGAGTTTTCTTGCTTCCCTCAAGGATGGCTTCCAAAATAGCATGTTGTCGTCAATGAAATGTTGATGGGTAATAGGTGGAGCCTGAGGGGTTAGACACAATCCCTGAAGGAGACCTGACCCAACTACAACTTTTAGATAACTTTTAAATAACTACGATGATAAAAAGGAAAGGGGAGATATGATTTCCTTGTCTTAAACCTCTATATCCTCATAAAGGATGAGATGGAGAACCATTGACAATGATAGAGTAAAAGGACATTTCAATCAGGGATTTAATCCATTTTCTCCAGGTTTGAGAGAAACCAAAAGCATCAAGAATAGTTAAGAGATAATTCCAATTAAGGCGAGCATAGGCCTTGGACAAGTCTAGTTTGATGATCAGACCTGGTAATTTAGTCAATTTTAGAGAGTGCACTACCTTGTAAGCTGCTATAATTCCATCCATGATCTGCCTTCCTTCTGCGAAGTCGATTTGCTTAGGTCCTATGATTGATTTCATAAGGGGCTTCAAACGTCGGACCATTATCCCTGAAATCATCTTGTAGATTACATGGCAGAGGGTGATCGACCTAAACCACTCGGATCAACAACAACTCCTTTCTTTGAAATAAGTGTGAGAAAGGTAGCATTGAGGCCTGCACAAATCCTTTGAGTTCGACATGATTCCTCAACCAATTCGTGAATTTTTGGAGCAAGGAAACGGCAACCAACTTTTAAAAAGTTTGAGGTAAAACTGTTCGGGCCCGGATCTTTTTTCGAGGGGAGATCTCTAACCACTTCCTATGTTTCCATATAGGAGATCTCCCGCATAAGGTCATCGTTCTCTTCCTCCATGACCAATCTTGGGATCAATTGTTTGACCTTATGTAAAGCAACACTTTTGTCATCCCCAGGTTATGATAGAAGATTTCGGAAATGGGAGATCAACTCCTCAGTAATTTCCTCATGTTGCATAAGTCATTGCCCTTCCTGGCCATTTAGGGAAAATATTCGATTGGCTTGCCAGTGCTTTATCATTTTTCTATGGAATAACTTGGTATTACATTCTCCCTCCGAGAGCCATTGTACTCTTGACTTCTGTTTCCACATAATTTCCTCTTGTTTGCATTTGTGCTCTAATTCCATGAGAATTTTCCCTTCCTGGTCCTCTATAATCGTCGTCCTACCCTCAAGGATGCTATTTTGTTGGATTTCCTTCATTGCCTCTTCCCAAGCCCTTTTCTCCTTGTGAATGTTACCAAATTCAGAGTGGCTCCATTCCTTGATCCTTTTCTTAAGCTCCTTGAGTTTAATTTGGAATGTTTCCATGTGACAATGCCCTGAAACCCTGATCTCGTTCCACCATTCCTCCAATTTAGAAATAAATTCAAGCCTCTCCAACCAGAACGCTTCGAAGCGGAAAGGCCAATTCTTAGGGGGCATTCTCAAATCAATTTCCAATCTAATGGGCCAGTGATCAGAACCCAAACAAGGGAGGATGAAAGATTGGAAAAATAAATATTGTTGAAGGATATCATCGAAAATAAGAAATTGATCGAAGCGTGAAGCGATCTGATGCTTACCCCCCCCCACCCACTGTGATTTTTCCAAGTGAAGGTGTCATTGAAAAAATCAATATCCCTTGATATCTTGAATGGTTTCCTGAAACGATTGCGAAATTGGATCGAGCCTTTGAACCCCACCTTTCTTCTTGCTCATGCTCCTAATCATATTGAAATCTCCGAAAAGGATCCAACTTGTATCCCCTTGAAGACCTCGCATCTTCACCAAATTTCTTAGAAAATCCTGCTTTTCTCCAAGAGTGGACGAACCATAAACTCCTGATAACCATACTTTCACCGAGGAGCCAATACATTCAAATTGGCCTAACAAAATATTAGGACATGCCAAACATGATCTGAAAGAGATAGATCTGGAGTCTCATATGATCCCAAGTCCCCCTGCACTACCCTTAGCATCCAACACCATACACTCTGCTTGTGGCCAACATCTATCTATTATTTCTATCAGTTTTTCTTGAGAAACCTTGGTTTCCTACAAGACAACCATATCCAATTTTTCTTGTTTTACTATATCTCTTAGGTACCTCATATTACCTTTCGAGTTGAGGCCCCTTATGTTCCAGGATACTATCTTCATGAGAGAATGGAGGGAGATCACTAAAAATACTCCGTGAGAATGTTGGCTTGGAAATAACTAAGCAAGACCTCCCCTGCTTCTTAGATCACTTCTCTCATTGGTTTTTTGCCTTTCTTTCACTTATCAGACCCTGTACTATTCTCCACATGGTAGATTGTGGCCTCATCTTCTCGGATGACGAGGAATGTTTGAGGAGATGTCTCACGTGGATGTTTTTGTTGCTCCCATTCTTTATACATATGGTGGAATTGCTCCAGTTGGTCCTGGAGTATATCCTCAGCTCGTGCTTTCGCCCAACTTCTCAAGAAGGCTACCATGACCCTCTCTTTGGAGTTGAGATGTTCCATTCTATCCTCTTGTTTTAGAGCTTGTTGTGCTTGTGCTAAAACACATTGGATCTATGTTTCCATTGTAATCACTTCCAATAATAGTCAAATATGTAGTATGTGTAACACTTCCCATGTGCACACACACGTCTAGTTGAATCCCACCTCCATTTGCTCCTTCAGGCCCTCTATTGAGATGTTTTCTCACCACCTTAAGACAGCCTCATGGTCGCCTAGAATCAAGTATTGAATGTGTGATAGATACAACACCCCTTACACATAGATATAGTCCAAAGTTGACTTCCATATGTCTCTCATAGCTTTTGGACTAACATAGATCCATCTTAATTTAGTATTTATCATGCATTGAATGGTTCTATTAAAACATCGATGTGTAAACCTTTTTTATATTACATAAACTTAATAAAACATTTGCATCTTGAGGGATTTGATTCCTCTTTACACATGATAGATCTAAAGTTAAGATAGATTTACGCATGTTTTAAGACAAAAGGATTCAAAGCTAATAACAAAGTACAATGACTTTTTCACTATTGACTAAGGTTCCATATTGTGGAAGTTTTGTTTGTTATCTTGAGGTAGTCACGGAGACACTTAGAGATAGTGGTCAAAATGTAGTCATGGGGATACTTAGATAATAGTCAAACATCTAGTATGCAGAACACCTCCCATGTGCACACACACGTATAGTTGAATCCCACCTCCATTTTCTCCTTTAGGCCCGCTAATGAGATGTTTTCTCACCACCTTAAGATAGCCTCATGGTCACCTAGAAGCAGTTATTGAAGGTGTGATAGATACAACACCCCTTACACATAGATATAGTCCAAAGTTGACTTCCATATGTTTGTCATAGCTTGTGATTTTATATTTTAAAATCTAAAAGATTCTAGAACAAATAATGAAAAATGGCGTTGTCTACCAGGGTGTCAAATTTGCCTGGATGACAAAAAATCATCAGAATCTGACCATTTTTTTCCAAAAAATTTGACAGTAGCAGTGTTTCAATCCTATTTTAGATGGTGGAAATGGATTCGACACCATAAAAAACCCCTAGAGCACCCAAAATCTTGAATCTTGATAGCTATAACCTGTATTTCCAAAAATTCCATCAATTTTTTTTATTATCAAAATCATGTCGATATTTCCATTATTTTCGAGACAAATTTGAAAAACAATGATTTTCTCACTATTAACCAAATTTCTATTCTCATAAACTTATTTCAATATTTTAAAATTAAATTAAAAATAAAATAAAAATAAAACTCCATTTTGTTCTACACAAAATTGATCTAATGTTAAAACTACATTATTGTAAAACAAATCCTATTAAAATAATTCTGAAAACATTTCAATAACACTACACAAAAATAAATAAATAAATAAATAATATATATATATATATATATATATATATATATATATATATATATATATATATATATATATATATATATATATATATATATATATATATATATATATATATAGATATATCAAAATTATGAAATTATCATATTATTTAATATAACATTATTATCTTGAAATTAATAAAACTGAATAATAAAAGATAAATAAAAAACAAAATTTACAATCACCCAAGCAAAACCAACCAACAACAACCGTATCCTTTTTATCGGAAATAAGAAGAATAAACCCTAAACCCTTTTTTTTTTTTTTTTTTTGCGGTACGAAAAAAGTTGATTGTATTATAATAAATAGAAATATAGAGAGCAAAAACACTGCAAAGGTGCAGGATGCATTAATACACTACAAAGCCTTGTTAAAATAGATTCTGGAGATAGGTGTGAAAAACCAATGGTGATACTTGCAAAATCTGAGAAGCATGCCTTTTGAGAAAAAAAAACAAAAAATAGGTTCATGGAACATACCAGGGACTGATGAGTGATCAGAGAGAAATTGTGTACCCGGAAGTGAAAAATCCTGAATTTGCTGCATTTCGTTCCCCATTGTTATATTCATTTTCCATTTACTTGTTTAAATTTGGAGCGCGTTCTTTGGTAGTTCGTCTACATGAGAGTTTTGGGACCTGTCCACATGTGTTATAGTATAATCCTTTGTAGATCTCCAGAGAGAATCAATTCTGTTCATCCATCCAGTCAGATTGTGATTTTTTATGGAAATCTTGGCATTTACATGATCTATTATGAGTTTGGAGTCTCCATAGATCTGCAAGGACTCTATATTTAGGAAGATGTTGAACTGAAGAAGTCCCGATAGGGCCATTGCTTCCGCTTTGTTGTTTGTTCCTTCTCCACCATTCCAATAGATGGCAAATTGTTGATCCTCCTTTGTAATTATGTATATACCGCAAGCACATATACCATTTTGTGCAGCCCCATCAAAATAAGCTCTAGGGAAACCCAATTGGTAAGGTGTAAGAGCCTTTGCCTTTTCTTTTTTCTGCTGCGGGATAGAGGATGAAAAAGAGTTGTACAGGGAAATAATGAATTCAAAAACAGACTTAAATCTTTCCTTGTAGTTTTGAAATACAACCTTATTCCTCCATTTCCAGATTGACCATAAGACTAATAGAGGGATAGGTCTCCATAATGCTTTCTGATTACTCCACCAAACTAAAGCTTCTTTTAATGAGCAGTGCGAAACATAATTGTATCCCAAAGCATCTGGGTATGAACACATTTTAAGAAAATGTGCATATTGTTTTCTTCCTCTGCTTTGCAAATTAAGCACATAGCAGGACCATACCAATTCCTTTTTTGCAAATTGTCCCAAGTTAGATTTTTATTATGAAAAACAAGCCATGAGAAAATGATAATCTTATAGGGACTCCCAGATTTCCAAAAAGAGATGGGGAAAATGTTATTAGGTTGTGGTGAGTGGTCCTTTAGAAGGGAAAAATATATATCTTTAACGTAAACAATCAGCTTCCCTCTATTCCCCTTCCAGATTAGACCGTCATCAAATTCAGATCTACAAATCCCATGTTCCTCATTAGCCATATAATCTGATTCCACTGATGGGCTAATACATCAATTAGTCCCAGCACTGAGGCATTTTTCCAGATGGCTAGAGAACCCTACCCTTCTTCTATAACCTGCTCCAAGTAAAAGATTCCTTTTCGGTGAAGAAACTGTAATAACTATTGTGAGAAAGTTATATCTTCTTCTCCCCCTGCAATGGGATCATGACTGATAATTATGTTGTTTCCAGTTTTAAAGCTCCATACTAAGTTTTTAAGAAAAAACTGTTCAATTTTATGGAAGCTCCTTCAGATGGTTGATCCATTTGCAAATCCTATCGATCTCTTCTTATACCAATACGAAATATCTCTGTTGCCCATGTAAATCATTATTATGGACTTATTCCATATACTATCCCCTAAAACACCTCTCCATAAAGATTTACATAGCAGAGCCAGACCAAACTTCCGGAGGTCCATGATTCCCCATCCCCCCATCTTCTTTGGAAGAGTAAGGTTTGATAGTTTAGACAGGTGAAATTTCCTTCTTTCATTGTTCCCCCCATATAAATTTTTTTGTTATTCTGTTTAGTTTATGGATAACACTTGCCGGAATATAAAATAAATGGGCCCAATAGACCATTATCTGGGCCAGCACTGATTGTGCTAAAATCATCCTCCCAGCCATTGAAAGGCATTTATATTCCCATCCTGCTATTCTCTTGAAGTACCGGTCATGGATCCACATCCAGTCTGTACTTGTATATCCCGATGGTTTAAGATGATACCCCAAGTATTTTATGACTTCTTTTAAAGGTTTCGCTTCAATATTATAGAGCTAGACCAGATATTCAATATTTTCCATATTCACATCCTCATGATAGAACGCAAACTTGCCATCATTTATAAGTAGACCTGTATCTCTTTGAAAATTTTCCAAAATTCCAAGTAGACAGTTACAGGAATTTCGGCAGAGCATTGCAAAAATCAAGATGTCATCAACAAATAAGTTATGAGAAAAATAGATTCCCCTGCAGATTTTTAGTGACCTAAATCTTTCCTCCTTGAAAACTCTTTTAATATGGAGGCTTAATGAGTCCATTACTAAAATGAACAGAAGGGGAGATAGAGAGAAGCCTTGTCTTAGATCTCTAGCAGCAGATAAGAATGAGGATGGGATTCCGTTAATTAGAATCGCATAGCTGATATTTTCCACGCATGCCATAATCCAATTAGTGCATTGATTATTAAGGCCAATTTTAATAAGAAGGCACCTTAGAAAATAAGAAAAATAAACTTACCATATATATTTTATATATAAATTTATCAAAATTATAAAATTATCATATTATTTAATATAACATTATTAACTTAAAATTAATAAAATTGAAATAATAAAAAATAAATAAATAAAAAAATTTACAATCACCCCAGTGATATCAATGATCAGCCACCATATCCTTTTTACCAGAAATAAGAGGAATAAGTGCTCTGAAATAACCCCTACTTTCGCCCTTTTTTTCACCTCTCTAAAATTGCTCACGCTTTAACCCGCTCTCCCCAACATGACTTTGGGCCACATTCAGCACTGCGTTAGTGTGCTCATTGCTGTGATAACATCCCAGTGATATCAACCATTAGCCACCATATCCTTTCTGGCAAGAGCTAACCAGCTTGCCATAGGGCATTAAATGCCCGTATGGAGGCGGCCTTTACCATGGATGTCGATGCTCTTCATGCCTGCATCCATCACCCATCCGGCAGGTCGTCCCCATCGCATCATTCCTTTTCCGGGAACGCGGGACCCACCACCTCCGAGCTGGCACCGACCCATTTTCAAACCTGCCCTCGTGCCAAAAGAGCCATTTGCTCCATTCGCGCTCCCGTCGAAGCTGCTCTGCCTCTGCAACCCGTCTCGAGCATACACCGCCCGTGCTCACAGTGCTCGCTCACCCACCTCGCAGGTCCGCGAATAGGTGCTCAATCCCGGCATTCTATGTGCCCTCAAGCGTGAGGTAAATTAACCTCTCTGCTTATGAATTTCACTGTAGCGTAAACAATTAAATTCAAAATTCATAAATGGAGAACAACGTTTCAGCATGCAATTATCAACATGGTAAAGGAAATGAAACAAGTGCAATTATCAAGCAAAACCAAAATATATATCTTTTAATACTAATTGAGTGGAATTGAATAAAAATACAGTAACAAAGTTAAATCTCAGAAATTTCCACTTTCATGCGTACATTTGTACAATTCTTCTTTCAAAAACACTCATCAACAAATGTCATGGCCATTCCCAATTACAAAGGAACCCAATGAAGCAATCTAACTTTTCTGGACTTCCAATGACCCCAATTCGAGCATTTGGTTTTGTATACAAGGTGGATCAAAGGAGATGCAATTTACATGCACAGTTTCTTGTTTTTCATCTTCGCCATTTTCCTGTTAACAAGAATCAGCGTTCGAGTGGCATTAGTTACCCTGTAGTATGTTAGCAACTCGAACTTTTTTCAGTTAGGAGGAAGAATTGAATTATATGGTTTACCTGCAAAAAAAGAAAAAGATTAGAGGTATCCGGTTCACCTGCCAAAGAACAAATCATGAGTTCCTGGAATTGATCCATAAAACACAAACACAAGGGAAAGAGAACCCCAACATTGGCAGAGTATCTACACCTTTATTCAAATTCACTGGGCTATAGCAGGCACCTTTATGAACAAATTTAACATCATCAGAAAGACAACACCTTGTGATTGAAGGAATTTCACTAGGGGTTGCAGAGCCATAATAACAAACAAGCTAGGAATCGTCCATCTTGCAAAGTTCCCTGCTATTAAAGGGTCTCGGCAAAGGGCTACAAGAATGTGTCCCATATATGCCCATATCATAGCAATTGGTATGCTCACACAATAAAGAGCAACAATTTCTCTCTGCAGTTGAATCCCAAGCAAATGATATTGCTTTGCTTCGTATTCTTGTCCGCAAAGTGTCTCTAATGCACCTGCCATCCCCATCTATTCATAGACACACGAATAATTAAAAGATATCTGATCAGTCTAATGTTGAGGACTTTCGAAGATTGAACGATCCATGTCTCACTTCCAGCTTAACTTTAGGTGTATTTAATTACATATCATTCTATAAACAAAATATCAAACCTCATAAGTTTGTACTTCAAGCAACTACAAGTTAAAAACTATATTAAGGATCACTTTTCACTTACAAGTTAAAATTGTATTAAGGATCACTTTTCACTTACAAGTTAAAACTATATTAAGGATCACTTTTCACTTACAAGATAAAACTGTATTAATGATCACTTTTCACTGGCAAGTAATTGAGATGGATTCATGTACACTTTTTAAGTTTTCTACAGGTATTCAAGGAGGTTGTTAAGCACGCTGCTATGCGCTAAGCATACGGTAAAGAAAAGCTCCTTATTTATGTCACTTTAAATGATTGTTCCATAATGCAGAAGCATCTAATTTGGAAAAAAAATAGTATTAATGTTATTATTAGTTGAGCATGTAGAATATAAAAGTAGTGGTACCCTATCCTCATAGGTAAGAGAATCTTGGATAGTTTCAGTGATAATACGAATTTCAAATTTCTCTAAGCTCTTATGTGTTGTTGGGGAAGAAAGGGAATTGTTATTTCTTTGTTCTTGTTTGTGGATGATATTGCCGTGCACTCTGAAGGCTGTACATTCAGTTGTTGCTTTGGCAACCCCTGGCTGTGCCACCATCATGGTATCAAAGCAGTGGACAAGATGGCCGATAGAAGAATTTCAGTATGGCAGTGGAAAGAAGCAAGGGCTGGAAATCGATGAGTGGACACCTGCGAGTTACTTCATAGATTGGAAACATTTAGCACACATGATTTGACTTCCTGGATATTGCCTCTTGTTGATGGTGATCTGGATAAGCATAGGAGTGTTCTCTCTATTTGGAACCCTCCACCCAATGCAATCCCTCTTTCAAGATGTGAGCAATAGCTCTGGAAAACACTAACAGTGAACTGCAATTGGAATCACTGGATATAACAATGTTTTTGAAAATGTAACAGGAAAAACCATTTTCTAGGGTTTCTTTTTGAAATCCTTAGAATCCTTGATAGCATGACAAGGTTTGTCTTAAATGATTCATTTCTTCTTGTCACGCTACATCCTCATTTTCATGAGCATGCATGCAATATTAACTCTTTATGCCCAAAGTCTTATCATTGATATTTGATTTTCTGTTATTTTTCAAGGATGTGCATTCAAACTTGAGGTAGCATAAAAATAATCAATTTCAATCAGGATATTTTGTCATATTAAAGTATTATAACATGAATCTATTTTGTTGTTGTCACTGTGCAGTGCTTCTAAGCTCACGGAATGGTGGAAAAGTGGACACTGTGCATTGAAGTATCATGTCACCCAAATCCGGGTCGAGCATCTTTAAAATTTGTCCTTCACAATGGGGCAAAAAATCATGTGGTTTATAGAATATGGGAAGTGCAGGGAAAGAAAATCAATAATGAAGCATACTACATTACACTTGTTGCAGTGTTAAAAAAGGAAAAACACAATGGGGTGAATAACATAACAGTGCTGACAAACTCAGATTTAATCTGTAATCACATGGAAGGCATCTACAATGTTCGTGCAGACAATTTGAAGCCCCTCTACAGAGAGGCAAAAATCTGGAGTGCTCGATTTAATTCTTTTACGATAGAGCACCTTGCGGAAATCCATAAAATGTCTACTGATCTAATGGTTGGAGCAATCTCAAGTGTAGATGCAGGTGCCAGAGATGATTCAGGATCATCGTTCATTCCACTGGCAAACATTGATCAGCATCAGTATAGGTCTCGACTATGTGTATACACCATGGTTGTCATTTTTCTTGGGATTCTCATACCGTGGTTCTTTCAGTGAAGAACTCGTTAATGTACCCTTTTTTTTTTGTTTTGTAATATCATTCACCTTAGATGTCCACTCATGTTATAATTGAATTCATGTGTCCAATTATGTACATTATATTTGAGGTGAACTAATTATTCTTAACCTACTAGTGGTTCAACAAAGATTATTGTAGCTTCGTTTGAATTTAATTTTAATTTCAAGTTTGAGATGCTACCTCTTTAATACTGTCTTGATTTCCACCTAGATGGATGCCATGGGAATAAATGAAAGTAACAAAATAGGGTTATTTACATCTGGTTTGTTGGTTTTCACAACATTTAAGAAGTATAAGTCATTTTTGATGCAAGCCCTAGCTATATCCATATCTATATGATGACAAGCTGGAAATAGTTGATGCGTGATCTAATGTGAGATGAAGAATTTCATACCATGAAACCCTCCTAGGAACATTGATGCATAATAATGACAAACTCTAACCTAGTATGAAGTGAATTTTTTTAGGTACATGGTTTGCCCTAGAATGATGCAATGTACGCATATATCAATGAAGCCCTACATGCCCATGATGCCTTTGAAGATGCCATAATCTTAATAAATAAATAACACAAGTGAAGAAACGCTCATCTTTCAAAATTCCCTAAAAGATTAAAAATATAGAGTCCCTGAACTTTGTCAAAATCATAATGATAAATTCTGCTTCAAAAAGCTTAATCCCCCATTTTCTTGACAATTGTTTTTCTTGACATGTCCCTTGTTCATCACACCCACACTAATCTTCCAACTAGGACGCCTTTCTTACATGCACAAGAAATGCTCTAGAGTCTAGTGTCCCATGTTTCCAGCACCAGAACCAAAGACTAAGGCTTTGGAATTTGCAAGAATGACACCAACAATAACAACTAGAAAGTTAAAGCGTAATGCCCCATCATATTGGCCATCTCGTTACCACAGGTCTAACTCAACTAATGGCCATAGCTCATCGTCTAATCAAGAACACTCACTATTGAATTTACACCAGAATCAACGGTGATGTGCAACCATAAAAAGTATGCCATAAACCATAACAGGAAAGTACATCATCGCCATCCATATTCATCAAAGTGTAACGAAGAAAGATGTAACAAAATACCATGCTTATTAACATATACACAGCAACTACAAGAATCCTGATGGAACAGAGTAGGTTATCAAACATTTAGAACAATGCTCCATTCAGTATCCACACAATATGGCAAGAACCCTTCAATAGCATGCCAAAACTAATCAATGTTACCATTTGTAACAACCTAAAACTAGCAACAACCCTAAACTGTTCAGATCTCAAGTACTTGTACACCACTACCTGCTCAATGGCAATTTAGGTAACCTTTAAAGTGTTCCGTTACCCTGATGTACATGCATCTTTCACATCCAAACTAGTAAGTAAAGCAGAGTCGTTTTCAAAGAAACATTACAATGAGTTTGAAGCTCTCTTAAAACTTCCAAGTTTAAAATGAATATCACTTTACATTTGACCAAGTCAAATAATATATCTAAAAGGAGGATTACTCGCTGCACCATATAATTCATCTTTAGATCCTGTGTAATGCATAAAGAGGTGGAATACTATGTTATGGAGCCCATGTACTATTATCACAAGCATCACTTTCATTTATATCAAGGTGTCAAGGCTATTTCTATATTATATGTTAATTAGAGTCTAGCAGTGAGCAGCTTGATTAATTCATATATCCTGAAGCCTTATGAATAATTGTATAGCTATGTTTTTATAGAGATGTAAAATTGGTTGTGTGAATGGCCTAGAGATGGCCTGTGCTCATGGTTTTTTGGAGCCAAGGCTAGTTTACATATGACATCACTATGTTTTCACAATCATAACAGATTATATTAGTTCATTTATTAAATGAACTAAATTATGGTGCATCCAGAAACCAGATTAGTGTGATATTAGAAATTTTATTCATTAGATTTTAAATCCACCACCTCAACGAGGATCGAGAGGTTATTTTTACCTGGTGAAGCAGGTGGTGAGTCGTTCAATAGTATCGGGGAGGTCAACTGAACATGACCCCCCTTAATGAGGCAGTCCTTTTCGTGGCTGATCTCTTGGTCTCAATAGGGCGTGGGGTTAGGGTTTCTGATTTTCCTTCCTTGCTTGCACTCTTCTTCTTGGACGACTTCTGTGCACCTCATCCCTGAAACTCCTTCAGAAATTCTTTCCATGTCACGTTTTTAACCTCCATTTCATTCTTGAGTAAAATTGTGATCACCCCGTGCCGGTATAACTTGTATGCAACATGGCTTGAATTCCCTCTCTAAACACCTTTTAACATTTTCTCTAAGCTTCCGAGCTGATAATAGGGAAAATTAATGAGCTTACCAGACTCAAAATGTAGGAGTAATTGTATGTGATATAGGAAGGTGAGTGAATAACGACCCTCACAGGTGAGAAAGTTCTACAATACGTAAAGAGGTCATTCCATTTCCCAAACATAGCACTACGTTGGAGACCTTTCTTCTAGTACACCTTTTTCTTCGGGTCGACCACGAATCGACACCACATCTTCTTCTCAATCTTATTCTTTTTAAACCATTGTTCTCCCACTACTGCTAAACCTGTAGCCTGAGATATGGACTCCTATGTGACCACAAATTTCAGTGAACCCACATTGGCTACACTTCCATCAAAATTCTGGGCAAATTCTAGTGCCACGACTGAGTTGAATCCATTAAATTTTTGCAGAAATGGGAAGAACCCAGATTCCTGCAATATTGCAAGATTGTTTCTATACTTGGCCGTTTGCTCCATCTCCTTCACAAACTGTGGTTAAATCCTCACAGGCGCCATTTCTCTGTTTGAATTCATCCAATATCTGTCTAAAACTTTGGAAGAGTATTACCAATGAATAACTCAAATCTTTTTCAAGGGATTTATGATGGTCGAGCTATACATCCGCTACTATATTGGCCACCTTCCAAATGGTCATGCTCCATTATTAAGATTACACTCCTGGGATGGATGTGAATACAAATTGGTTCAAGTACAGGCAGGTAATGATGATTGGGAAATGTGGCAGTTTAGATAATGATTCGATGACGGTCATGTGAGGTCGGATATGAGGTAAGGCCATCATTGACAGGTCATGAGTCTTTTCAAGAAGAGGTAAGTATTGGATTTCGAGAGAATCGTACCATCCCACATTCACTTCATAATCTGGCATAAGGTGTACTTAGTACTCATTAAAAAGATGATATTTCATAACCTAAAATATCTTTGTATTTAAACCGTTTCTTCCTAATTTAGTAAATGATAAAACAAAGTGTTAACCATAATACAAATTATTGAATGCCATGATCTATAGGTAGTGTAGTCATTCTAGTTGTACAAAAAATTTAGGGAATAAAGATAAGCTTTTCAATACACATTTTTGCACCAGCTGTTCCTACACTGTATTTGCATTGAGACCATTGTTCCTGCACCAGAACATGTGTTTTCATAATTGGGCATGCTCAGTGGTGCAGATTTCAGTATTGAACATGCCTGCACTGAACATGCTTGCACTAAACATGCCTACACTTAAACATCCCTGCACTAAACATGCCTGCACTTGAACATGCCTGCATTGAACATGCTTGCACTCGAACACACATGCTTGTAAAATTTTATATGCAGTTCGTTTATCAGCGAAGCGGCCACCACAATGTTTATCATGGGCAGATTTTAAGATATCAAACATTTCTTCCTCTCTCACACATCTACGAATAACAAGATCTGGTTCAGTGTAAAAGAGGTCTCCCTATATCCAAGAATATGAAGCACTTTTCTGAATGATATTCCACTTTTCACGAGTGGATAAGTGATGTGTTGTTTTTCCGGTGACTAAATAGTTAGCTATGTTAGAAAACCATGGGGATTTTGCTGACATAGAAAAAATATGTTCGTCAAGGAAATCATCATCAACAGGAATTACTTCACCAGGATTATTTAATCTAGAAAGATAATCAGCTACAACATTAGACTTTCCTGGTCTATCAATAATTGTAACATTGAATTCCTGTAATAAAAGCAACCACCTAGTCACTCTACCGCTAGTTAAAGATTTATTCATTAAATATTTTATAGCAAAATGATCAGTATGCACATAAACTTCATAATGTAATGTAATGTTTGAATTTATTAATAGCAAAAATAACAACTAAAAATTCTTTCTCAGTCACTATATAGTTAAATTTGGCAGGTGACAAATTTTTATTGATGTAATAAATAGCATAGGATTGTTTATTCTCCTCTTGTCCTAAATTTGCGCCAATGGCAGTGTCTGAGGCATCGGAGGAAATGTGAAATGGCAGGGACCAGTTTGGTCCTCTCAAAACTGGTGCCTGTACTAATTTTTCCTTCAATGTCTCAAACGACTGTTGGCAAGTTGTGGACCAGGAGAATTCACTATCCTTAGCTAATAATCGAAAAAGGGGGGTAGCAATCTTGGAAAAATTCTCAATGAATCTCCGGTAATAATCAGCATGTCCCAAGAAGCCTCTCACTTCCCTTTGTGTTTTGGGTGCAGGCAGACAAAAAATAACTTCAACTTTAGTGGGGTCTACCTGGATACCTTTGTCAGAAACCAAATGACCAAGAACCACTCCTTATTTGCACATTAATCTACATTTTTTATCACTTAAAGAAAGATGAGCCTCTTGGCAACATAAAAGCACTTTTTTCTAGATTTTTAAGAGCTTCATCAAATGAGTTACCAAACATAGAAAAATCATCCATATAAATCTCAACACATTCAAGATCAACAAAAATAGCCAACACAACCCTCTGAAAGGTGGCGGGTGCATTACACAACCTGAAAGGAAGCACTCGATAAGAAAATGTACCCCAAGGGAATGTAAAGGTAGTTTTTTCTTGATCTGAGGGTGCGATCTGGATTTGGTTATACCCACTAAATCCATCTAAAAATGAAAATTACTTTTTACCGACAAGGGTGTCTAGCACCTCATCGATGAAAGGAAGGGTAAAGTAATCCTTGAGAGTGGATTTGTTTAATTCTCGGTAATCAATGCAAATACATCATCTCCCATCTTTCTTAGGGACTATCACTAATGGAGAGACCCACTAACTATCAGAAATGGGATAGATGAAATTAGCGTCTAAGATTTTTTGTAATTCCTCTTTAACAATATCTCTTAGCACAGGATTCATTCGTTTAGGGGGTTTTTGGACAGGTCGGGCTCCCTCCTGAATATAGATATGATGAGTATAAGTCTGTTAAACACACATATGGAAGCAACAGAATATTAAAGATAAGCAGGAGAGTACATCTATTACTTGAAAATGATATAAATTTATAGTACATTCATGTGACTGTTGGGTTCCACATCCCAAGGTCTCTTGGACTCTCATGGCTGTTCACATTCTACATCAACCCATAGAGGATTAGGTGTCCAACATTCCCCCCCTTAATCCGAAGGGGTATGTATGAGTCCAAGAAGAGAGTTGTAATACAAAATGTGCAAAAAACATGGTAGCACTAAGTTGAATGTGCTCTCTGAAATGTTGGTATAAAGGCCAGTGGTTTAAGGATGACCACCAACACCGGAATGCTTAGGGTAGTTCCCAGAACTCTTCCAAGTCTGGCATGAAGCTCAGGTCTTCTGCTAGAGGAAGTGCTCCTAATGTTTTGAGGAGGGAAACCTTCAACCAATAAAGGGAGGTCTCAACCTGTGATGGTTTAAGGATTACCACCAACTTTGGAATGCTTAATGCAATTCCCGGAACTCTTTCGAAACTGGAAAGAAGCTGAAGTCTTCAGCTAGAGGAAGTGTCCCCAATTCTTTGGAGAGGTGTCACAAACTGAAGTCATGCACAGGGGCATATTTGTCTCTAGCTACAACTCTAAATTTGGTATGGCAGGTTGTGGCTTAGGCTTGCTTGATGTGGCTTTGAAGCTTGTAGATGACCATCATTTCCCCCCCTGTTAGATACAAGGTGAGATGATGGAGAAAACTCAACTGCAAGACTGTTCAATACTCTAGAACAAGTTCTGACATGTGACTGGAATATCTTCTTGGTTGTTGATGCCCATTGCCAAGAAGCGATCCATCCAAGATGAATCTTTGTTCTTGCAGGAGGTTTGTTTCTGAAGCATCTATTTGAAGAATGACTAGTTTTATGACAGTGATTACATGGATGAAGATCAAAATAGTGATCCTTCAGATGGCCAACTCCGTCACAATGTTGACATTTCACAAACTGTTGTTGTTGTTGTGGAAGAGGGGTAGAATCTAGAATAGCTAAAGGTGAACTGTCATGAAGTAATCTAGCATTTTGAAACTGGATGGCCTTTGAGTAATTTGGAATATGAAAGGAAACCTCCTTGTCATATCCAAGACTTGTTGTATGCTTGTTATGGACAAGCTCTTCCCAAGGTCTGATGATGGGCTTAGGAAGTGCAAACTAAACTTCTGCATCTGCATGTAACTCTGCTACTTTATTTGGCACTGGATCTGAATCAATTGTAACATTATTGTCTTGCTATTTATGGGAGTCTGTTTCAATCTTCTGAACAGAAACAGGTTCAGAATGATGACTCCACTGCTGTAATTCTTCCTACTGTAGTTGAGATTCAAGCTGCAAAAAAGCAATGTTTTCTTGTGCATGTTGTAAAGATGTTTGAATATCTCTGAGAGTGTCTTTGCTGACTTTAACTATGCTTCCACCAATAGATAAGATTAGAGTGCTTAATAACTCTAATAATCAATGAATTTTCTCCATTATTCAAACAATCAAATCAATGAATGACCAAAAATGCGCTTGTAGAAAAAATAATGGTTTTTGAAAATTAATTTTCCAACTTTTCAACACAAATTAATTTGCACTGATGTCTACTCATGTTCTCACTTCACAATGTCTTGTGCCTCAATTTCTACATAGAAAGCCCAATATTTCTACTTTAACAGAATTTCCAGCTTGACAGGTTTGCAGCCCACAGGCTCTTCTAATCTAGATGAAGTCTTCAAGGGTCCTTACATGAGTTGGTGCATGACACATTCACTGTTGAAAACTTCTTCCTTCCTTGAGTCCAAAATTCTTTCTTCCTACAGAGATGCATAAGTTTGATTCTCCTTCAAGACTCAAATTCTTTTCCGCAGGTCGGTTTACTGTCTCACTACTTTTGGATCAGACTGTATATTTATATACTCAGAATTTACCACCGTATTACTTGCTCCAAGAAGATATCATGAAGGAGGGTGATAGATTAACTGATAATTCAATCTTGCTCAGAATTTCAGTTATTTTTTTTTTTTAAGGTGACAGTGGCCAGACTTTAGGGCTTCCAATTTATATATTATGATTTTAATTTTGAGGGAGATCAACTCCTTTCCATAGTGAAAATGTATTTGTAAAATCTTCAAACTACTCGCTCCTTTAAAGACTGATATAATCATAAATTTGGATTACTGTTGTAGCACATAAATGATCTTTAAATGATGATTTCAGATCTTATATAGAAACCTTACACTTTCGCTCTCTTCTCTAGGTAGCTCGGCCTTCATTGGTGTAATATCCCTTCTTTGAAAAAACTTAATTTCTCATACTAAATTTCTGAGTTTGTGCTATGGTTTTAGTGTAGCATTTCGTTAAACAGCTCGACAATGTACTATTGTAGGTGTTTTCTCACAATTCCAACTTAAAAAATACACGCAATAAATGACATGTACTCAAAATGAAGCTACCAAAATTTCAAGCTGATATATTTCAAGCATAGAGGTTTACATAAGACTGATATATGTAATTTCTGTCATAGAAAGAGAGAAAATAGGCAAATTCCTCTTAGTATTTACTATGCAAATAGAATGGAGACAATTAGAGTAGAGGAACTTGGGTACAATAGACAATTCGATGTATTTTTTCTGTTCTTCAATGACACATATAAGTTCAAAATTTTCTCTTCTCCGTACTGCACCTCAAAGCGTCCCAACAAAAATCAATATAAAGGTACCAGCAGTTGTCATAGACACCATAAGGTGGTCGTATCACCTTCTAGCTCACTAATAAAGGCTCGGACTCCACATAGTTAGCAATATGAGCCTCTCCAAGATGATATACAACCTCATGCAATGGGGGTTAGTGGTAGCCTTCGAATAGCAGTTAACTCGTTCCACCTTAATTGTGACTCAACCCAGAAATTATGCAGCTCTCGTCCAACATTAACAATTATGGATTTCGACCTTATTTCTCCTTGGAATCATGCCCAGTAATTAAAACTTCTTCCTGTATCTACATTCAACCTCCCACAGTCACGAATTTGTCAAGATATGGCCCTCTGTAGATTCAATCACGCAAGCCTTTACCATTCTAATTCTTTAAAGAGATCTAAATTGGCCCCACCACCAGCTTGCTCAATAATTTGTGGGTCCTATGAAGCTGGAGTATTTACTCATATTAATTTGCCTTGGACTCTTCATTCTCCATGAAGCCTTCAGTTTGTCATAGGAAATAGGAAAATGTAGTATAAGAATATAAAACAATTGATAAGTTTGAATACCTCAATACTTCACAGAAAATTCATTCTCCATTGAAGCTCTACAGTGAATGTTTTGCAGACAGTTTTGAGGCACTGTGACTTCAGTATTGTCCATTGCCTTGTAATTGCAAGTCCAGGTTTTACAAAGTATCAATTCTATAGTCATTTGTTGCTTGAGGTTGAAAGATGAGAATTAAGATCCATTGCTAGTTCCATCAGGAGCAGTGTTATACTATCTCTATAAACTGCGTTATACCAGGAGCAGCATTCATAACTTCGTGATATTTCAAGCTTCAAAACGGGATCTTGGCTTCCACATATACTCCAACAACGTACACACCAGACTATTAAAGGCAGAAATCATAGAATGATCTATCCATTACAGGGATTCATGGCAGGAATGGGAGTTACAAATCTGAGCGCAGAAAAGGCTGAGTGTTTTGTATGCAGGTATCGAGAAACGACAAGAGCAGAGAAGGCAACACTACGGAAATGTTCAAGTCAATGAATACACTGTCAGACCAGTGGAAGTGTCACCATCAGAGCTGCCAGACTTAGCCAGAATGGCAAAAAACTGATAAGGAGAAGTGCTCAGATCTACAAAGACAACAAAACAATGGCTCAAATTTAAGCAGGGTAGGAGAACGCCCGCTCTGATACCATGTTAAACACACACATGGCAGCAACAGAATATTAAAGATAAGAAGGAGAGTACATCTATTACTTGATAGCAAAATACATTTATAGTACATTCATGTGACTGTTGGGTTCCACATCCCAAGGTCTCTTAGACTCTCATGGTTGTTCACATTCTACACCAACCCATAGAGGATTAGGTGTCCAACAAAGTCTCAGGAGGAATGCCTTTCATGTCTTTGTAACTCCAAGAAAATGCATCTAGGTGATCTCACAACAAGGTAATGTTGGACACAGATTGTCATTGATGTCAATATGGCAATATTCGACAAGCAGACGGAGCCAAGAGGAGCAGATGGAGCCAAGAGGAGTAGAAATCAGATATATATATATATATATATATATATATATATATATATATATATATATATATATATATATATATATATATATATATATATATATATATATATATATATATAGATATATATCTATATATGTATATATATATGTAAATATATATGTAAATATATATATATATATATGTATATATATGTATATATACATATATATGTATATATACATATATATATACATATATATATATATATGTATATAGACATATATATACATATAAATATATATATACATATACATATATATACATATATATATATGTATATATATGTATATATATACATATATATGTATATATATACATATATATATATATATACATATATACATATATATACATATATATACATATATATACATATATATATATATATATATATATATATATATATATATATATATATGCATGCATTTAAACAACGTTCGGGGGCCATATATGCCAAAATAGAGCTATCAGAGCTACAAAGGAGCCATATATATATACCATACATATATGCCAAAGAAGAGGAGGAAACAAATGCAAACAGAGCCATCGAAGCAATAGAGGAAGTAGATAGATCAGGAGCACAAATCATATATATGCATTCTTTTACACTATCGGAACGGAAAGGGCATAGTTCATATAAGTATGCATAGAATACACTATCGGGGCGGAGGACTTAAGTATATGGAAAATACACTATCAGAGGCGGAAAGCAGATTTGAAACTTTATACACGGGGGCACTAAGTCATATCGGGTCCGGCACCTAATATCGCATCGCTACAAGGGAGTGGTATGTGATTACTGATAGCGATATCGCATCGGACCTCCGCTAAGGGCAACCCCTGATTGTGATACATATACAAGCGCCAACTATGATAAGGCTGTGGACCTGATGGGTATATTAACTATGGTTTAATACCATATCGCATCCAGTCCATCAGAGCAAGGGAATCGGCCATCGACCATTGGCTATGCAATAGGGCATGACTTATCAAAGACCTTAGGAAAGTGTTGATTGCTATAAAACTATGGAGGAGCGGATTTGATACAGTTTAGGTGCGAGTGTAATATTTTTTGAAGTCCGCCATTTAGTCTCGTTTGCCTATTTTTGCACCTGTCTCCTATGTAATTGTATATTTGGTTTGTGAGGCGTTTGGAGGCAGTAGTACACTAAGGGATGCTCTGGATGGTTCAGGAAGCTTGAATGATAGCTTAGAAGGCTAAAATCAAGTCAATTACAATTGTGATAGGACGTGGCATGTCCGTTAAGCGGAACAGTCTCGGTGGATGCCTATTATCATTGAAAAATGGGCCTGTGTTATAGTTTTAACACTCGGTGACCGTAAATCCAGGAAGCGAAATGGAAGTCCAGTATAGAGGAAGCCACGACAGCCAAGGAGGGAAGCTGAAAGATCAAGAGAGGCAGAGGAATCTACAGCAACCAAGGAGGAATCCAAAAATGCGGTGGAAGTGGAACGATCAGTCAGAGGTGTTTGCAACACATATAAACAGAAAAACAAGGTGAAGTGTTGTTGATGAATGCATAATCTATAAGAGATGAAGCTAAAGAATAGGCAAGAGGTAGGAGAGACCAGAGAAGCAAGAGAAATGGAGAAAGGCAGAAGCTCAACAGGGTTGGGTGCAAAAAACTGTAGCAAAATAGTTGATATCAAGTTTGGGTTGGAGCCCAAGAGGTTGGAGCCTCTGAACTAAATAAGACTGAAATCCTTCGGAGTTGGTGCTCCTAAGTGCAGAACTATTTCAAGACAGATTTGGTGATCTAGAGGTTGGAGCCTCATTGAAGTCCAAGTTGAAGCTTGGAAACTAATTGCAACCAGTTACATATATATATTGTATTTATTTTAGTGCACTATCTTTTGTGTTAATAAAAGCATTAATTCCAGCTATCTATTTATGTGTTTCATATATATATATATATATATATATATATATATATATATATATATATATATCTGTATGTGTGTGTGTTTTCGGTAACAACAAGATCAACAAAAAAGGAAATACTGATTCACCCCCCCCCCAAGTATTTCCAACAATTGGTATCAGAGCAGGCTTCTTCATACTAGCCTAACAGCTTGAAGAAGGATCCATAGCCATGATGAGAAATCACGAAGCATCAAGAAGACCTCCTCTGTTCGATGGCACTAACTTTGGTTTCTGGAAAAAAAAAGAATGACCTACTACTTAATGTCCCTTAGACCTGAAGTCTGGCATTTTGTTCAAAATGAGTACCATATGCCTACCAGTCTTCCAACAGATCAAGATGAGAGGAAAGCCTACATTGCAAATGCAAAGGCCTTGAACTCCATCACTAGTGGAATCACTGATTTTGAGTTTACAAAAGTCATGCACTGTACCTCTGCCAAAGAAATGTGGGAGAAGTTAGTTGGCTTATACGATGGAGACTCAAAAGTCAAGAAGGCAAAGCTTCAAACTCACAAAAGAAAATTTGAAAGTCTGAGGATGGAATATGAAGAAGATATTGTAGCATACCTCCTCCGAGTAGCTGAAGTGGTGAACTCCATGGAATCCTCACTGCCTATGAGATGAGGAAAGGTGGCCTAAGCTCCAAGGATGCAGCATTCAAGGCTTCAAAGTCAAAGAAGGGGAAAGAAAGGAATGACTGTAGTGATGAGTCCGATGTGGAATCTGAATTGGCTCAATTTGTACAAAATCTGAAGAAAGGATCTAAGCTTAAAGGCAAGTACCCTTTTATCTATTTTAAGTGTGGAAAAATACGTCATTATGCAGCAAAATGTCCTCATAAACATGATAGTGCTGATGAAGAAAATTCTAAAATAATGGCACACAAAAAGAAAAGGTTCAATAAGAAGAACTTCTTCTCTAAGCAAGATGAGTCTGATGAGGATGAGTTTATGGTCATCAAAAAGAAATCATAAGAGGAAAGTGACCATGATGAAAGCTAAGAAACATTATTCATGGCATTCACAAATGATGATGACTCAGGGCTAGAAGGAAATGTAGATGAACTATTAATAAGTTCCATTGAAGAAAATGAGAAACTAAGGAATAAAATCATTTCTCTCAAAGTGGAAAATGAGGAAACAAGAAGGAGAGAAGATCTCTTGGAAGCAAAGCTAAAAGAAAAATAAGAGACTTGCAAAGAACGTGAGACCGAAATAGTGTCTCTGAGAAAGGAGTTGGAGAAAATTAAAAAGGGCTGTAAAAGCTCTCAAATACTTGAGACTATTCTAAAAAGTCAAAAACCTCAACATGACAAGTCTGGAATAGGTTTCAAAGGAGAATCCTCAAGCACTAAGAATAGTGTGAAAAGCTATGTTGATGCACTTTCCTGCAATCCAAAAGAAGAAAAAGTATGTTATCAAAAGCGCATCCCAGATCCAAAGAATGAAGAGAGAATTACTCCAAATAAGAATATGAAGTCGAATCATGGATACTATAGCAAATACAAACATGTACTCCACCAAAGGCCCATCTCAAATCCAAAGAATGAGGCAAGAGTAATTCCCAAGAAGGAAAACGACTCAAACCGTGGTTGCTTCAACAGGTACAAAACCATCTTTCTTGGACACTGTTTTCACTGTAAAAATTTCAGTCATCAAGCTAGACATTGCATGGCTCGCAGAAGTGAAATTCCAAAGCTAAAGGACCGAATAATCAACTCATATACCCCCAAAAGGAAGGGATAAATCAAAACCTTCAATTCATTTGATCCCTTGACCAAATTTGATCTGATGTGCTCATTCTGCTACAATAATGGACACTATAAACAAAACTGCACACTCAAAGGAAGAAAGATGAGTAGTAAGAATTCCAACAAGGATAAATGCGACCTGGATCTATATGCTCAAAATAATGGAAATCATTGGTTTGTGGATAGTGGGTGCTCTAGACACATGACAGGAGACAAAAGGAAGTTTGTCTCATTGAGAAAAAAGGAAGGGATTGTGTCCTTTGGAAGTGGATCTGGTAGAATTATGGGAAAAGGAATTGTTACTCTGATCAATGGAAAAGGAAAAGCTCAAGATGCTCTGCTAGTAGACGAGCTCAAACACAATTTCCTGAGTGTCAGCCAAATCTATGATCAAGGACATAAGGTTTTCTTCAACACCAAATACTGTGAAATAAGGAACTCTTCCTCAGGGGAACTTGTTGCTAAAGGGGTTAGAACACCAGACAACATTTACATTATAAACAAGATTCAAGAAAATAAATGCTACCTGAGTCAGACAGATGAAATCTGGCTGTGGCACAAGCGACTTGGACATACAAGCTTCGAAAATCTGATCAATTTCAGCAAGATTTGAGCTGTACGAGACATCCCAAGGCTGTTCAAACCAAATCAAGGAGTATGTGGTCCATGTCAACATGGAAAGCAAACCAGAACTAGCCACAAGACAAAGGAGCTCTCTACATCAAAGCCCTTGGAGATCATCCATGCTGATTTGTGTGGACCAACTAGAAATTAGGCACTCCAAGGAGAAAGGTACTTTTTGTTATTTGTTGATGACTATACTAGAATTATGTAATATATTTTATAAGGAATAAATCTGAAAATTTTGAGTTTTTTAAGAATCTAAAAGCCCTTGTAGGAAATGAAAAAGATTCAAAATTTAAATGCCTCAAAACAGACAGAGGGGGAGAATTCACATCAAATGAGTTTAGTGAGTTCGGTAATAGTCATGGAATTTAAAGGGAATTCTCTACTACCAGAACACCTCAGCAAAATGGGGCAGTTTAAAGAATAAACTAAACAGTCCAAGAAATTGTAAGAACAATGTTATTAGCAGTAGACTTACATCCAAAATTCTAGAGAGAAGCAGTAGGGATAGTTGTATATACATTAAATCGAACTCAATTAAGACCAAACTATGAAAAAAATCCTTATGAGTTATGGAAAGGAAAACCTGCTTCAGTAAAGTACTTCAAGATCTTTGGAAGCAAGTGCTTCATAAAAATCAATGATGGCTCACCAGGAAAGTTTGATTCTCGGGTTGATGAAGGGATATTTCTTGGATACTCTACAGGGAGCAAGGCTTACAAGTGTTATAATTTTCAACTGAAGAAAATAGTGCAAATCATTGATGTAAAGGTTGATGAAGACCTTCCAGAAAAAGAAATTAAAGAACATGAATATGATCTTCTCAATGAAGAAGAAGAATCTAAAGAAGAAGAACTTGAAGAAGAAGAAATAGATGAGGAATAAGAAGAAGAGGAGAAAGAATCACATCATACCCCTTCAAAGATGAAGTTTATCCAGAAATATCATCCAGAAGAGAAAATTATTAGAAATAGAGATGAATGGATGCAAACCCGAAGAAGGGTGACCATTACACCAAAGAGAAACGTTATTGCTCTTCTATCTATGATAGAACCAGAAACATTTGTAGAAGCAAGTAAGGATCCTCATTGGGTAAAAGCCATGGAAGAAGAAATGTCCCAAATTGAGAAGAACGAGACATGGGAGCTAGTACCTCATCCAAAGGACAAAAACATAATAGGAACCAAATTTGTGTTCAAAAATAAAATGAATGAAGAAGGATAGGTTATTAGAAACAAGGCAAGGCTTGTCTGCAAAGGCTATTCACAAATTGAAGGAATTGACTTTGAAGAGACATTTGCACCAGTAGCTCGTATGGAAGCTATCATGATGTTCTTGGCATTTTATTGCTCAAAAGGATTCAAAATATATCAAATGGATGTGAAATCAGCATTTCTAAATGGGGAACTTAAGGAATAAGTCTACATGGAGCAGCTAGAGGGGTTTGATCTAACAGAAGGAAAGGAATTAGTCTGTAAGTTGAAAAAGTCTTTATATGGGTTGAAACAAGCTCCTAGAGCTTGGTATGCAAGATTGGATCACTATCTACAACAAAAAGGCTTCAAAAAGGGGCTGGCTGGAAGTAATCTATACATAAAGACAAATGAAGGTAAGTTACTAGTTACTCTTGTTTATGTCGATGATCTGATTTTTGCTAGCAATAATGATGAAATGAGCCATGAATTTTCTAAAAACATGTCAAAAGAGTTTGAGATGTCAATGATAGGAGAGTTATCTCACTTCCTAGGACTTTAAGTATCTCAAACAAGAGTAGGATTGTGTATATCTCAAACCAAATATCTAAAAGACATGCTCAAAAGATATGGAATGGAGGACTGTGCACCCATGAGCACACCTATGATGACAAACTGCAAATTGAGCAAAGATGATGACTCCCTTCCAGTAGATGCAACTCATTACAGGTCAATAATTGGAGCCTTTCTATACTTAACAGCTACAAGACTAGACATAATGCAAGCAATAGGAATAGTGGGAAGATTTCAATCTTCTCCCAAACAATCCCATTTATTAGTTGTAAAATGAATTCTCAAATATCTGAAAGGAACTCCTGATTTCTGTCTTTGGTACCCAAAGAGCTCAACAATGACTGTAACTGCATACACCGATGCTAATTGGGCTAGAAGTATAGATGATTGGAAAAGTACTAGTGGAAATGCATGCTTCCTAGGAGTCTATTTAGTATCCTGGCTCAACAAAAAAAAGTCATCCATATCATTATCCACAGCTGAAGCTGAGTATATTGTTGCAGCAGATTGTTGTACTCAAATACTATGGATGAAGGAAGCTCTAAAAGATGTCGACATATGTATAGATCAACCGATTACCATCTATTGTGACAACACAAGTGCTATCAATCTTAGCAAAAATCCAATGATGCACTCAAGGACCAAACACATACCAATCAAGTATCATTTCCTCCGTGAGCAAGTAGCTAAACAAAACATCGTTCTGGAATATATCAGTACTAAGGAGCAGATAGCTGATATTTCACAAAACCTCTTCCTCGAGAAGCATTCGAACATCTGCCTCAAAAGATGGGGGTTATCTCTTTATCATCACTCAAGTTCATTCATAAAGATGTAGCAGGACAGGGGGAGTCCGTATGCATTCCTTTGCCATTGATGTCAAAGGGGGAGAGCAGAAGAATATTGCCATCAATAACAAAGGGGGAGATTATTGGACATAGATTGTCATTGATGTCAATATGGCAATATTCGAGGAGCAGAACTCATATATATATATATATATATATATATATATATATATATATATATATATATATATATATAGATATGCATGCATTTAAATAGCGTTCAGGGGCCATATATGCCAAAATAGAGCTATCGGAGCTATAGAGGAGCCATATATATATACCATACATATATGCCAAAGAAGAGGAGCAAACGGATGCAAATAGAGCCGTCGGAGCAATAGAGGAAGCAGACAGAGCAGGAGCACATATCATATATATGCATGCTTTTACACTATCGGAATGGAAAAGGCATAGTTCATATAAGTATGCACAAAATACACTATCAGAGGCACAAATGGAGGCCAAAACATAGTTATATGGCGTTTACAGTATCGAGAAGCGGAAAAGGTAGAAAGACTGGGTATATGGCAAATACATTATCAGGGTGGAAGACTTAAGTATATGGAAAATACACTATCGGAGGCGGAAAGCGGATTTGAAACTTTATACACGGTAGCGTTGAGTCATATCGGGTCCAGCACCTAATATCGCATCGCTACAAGGGAGTGGTATGCGATTGCTGATAGCGATATCGCATCAAACCTCTACCAAGGGAAACTCCCGATTGTGATACATATACAAGCTGACTGCGATAAGGCTGTGGACCTGATGGGTATATTAACTATGGTTTAATACCATACTGAATCTGGTCCTTTGGAGCAGGGGAATTGACCATCGACCATCGGCTATGCAATAGTGCATGACTTATTAAAGACCTTTAGGAAATCGCTGATTACGATAAAACTATGGAGGAGTGGATCCAATACAGTTTAGGTGCGAGTGTAATATTTTTTGAAGTCTGCCTTTTAGTCTTGCTGTTTTTGCACCTATCTCTCGTGCAATTGTATATTTGGTTTGCGCAGCGTTTGGACGTAGTAGTACACTAAGAGATTCTCCGGAGGGTTCAAGAAGCCTAAAAAATAGCTCAAAAGGCTAAAATCAAGTCGATTGCAATTGCGATAGGACGTGGCATGTTCGTTAAGCGGAACAGTCTCAGTGGATGCCTGTTATCATTGAAAAAACGGGCCTGTGTTATAGTTTTAAAACTCGGTGACAATAAATCCAGGAAGCGGAATGGAAATCCAGCGCAGAGGAAGCCATGGTGAACAAGGAGGGAAGTCAAAAGATCAAGCGAGGTAGAGGAATCTACAACGACCAAGGAGGAAGCCAAAAAGCTGGTGGAAAGTGGAAATGATTAGTCAGAGGTGTCTGCAACACATAAAAACAGAAAAACAAGGTGAAGTGTTGTTGATGAATGCATAATTTTTAAGAGAGGAAGCCAAAGAACAGGCAAGAGGCAAAAGAGACTAGAGAAGTAGGAGAACTATAGAAAGACAGAAGCTTAGTAGGGTTGTGTGCAAAAAACTGCAGCAAAATAGTTGATATTAGGTTTGAGTTGGAGCCCAAGAGGTTGGAGCCTCTAAACTAAACAGGATTGAAATCCTTGGGAGTTGGTGCTCCTAAGTGTAGAACTATTACAAGAGAGATTTGGTGCTCTGGAGGTTGGAGCCTCACTAAAGTCCAAGTTGGAGCTTGGGAACTAATTGCAACCAGTTACATATATATATTGTATTTATTTCAATGCACTATTTTTTGTGTTAATAAAAGCATTAATTCCAGCTACCTATTTTTGTGTTTCATATATGTGTGTGTGTGTGCTTTTGGTAACAACTAGATCGACAAAAAAAATAATAATGATTCACCCCCCCTTCAGTATTTCCAACAGGTAATAAGCTTCTCTTGCTGAGATTAATCCAGGTCTGAGCGAATGTGTAGAGATTTACTTGGACTAATTTCAACAAGAGTGGTCTTGGGCTCACGAGTATAGGAAGATGATGCTATAGTGTGGGATGAGGAAGGCTGGGAATCAGAATTTTCTTGAAAATCCAAACTAAATATCTGATGAAGTGTGTCAAAGTTAGGCATAGCGTCTAAATTGTTCAATAAATCTCGTAATTCACCCTCTTGGGTAGACTCGATATGATGATGAACCAAAGAAATAGATCGGGTCTCCTCATTACCACTATCATAATCTAACCATAAAGTGTCCTTGAGTTCCCAAATAGATATAGCAGGTGGATATAAGGTGAAATTTTTCCTAGAGACTCCATGTGAAATGTACATATCATTGTAGCGACATCCAATATAAGCATCAACCGTGGCAAGCCATGGTCATCCCAGAATCAAACATTGTCCTTCCACTGGATTCTTTGGCTGAAGCATAATGAAATCCACGCAGTATTTCCATGAATTTAAAGAGACAACCACATCATCCAATACTCCATCAAGCTTGATTTTAGATCTATCTGCAAGTTCAAGCATAGTGGGTGTAGGATGAATATGGTCCAACCCAAGTTGTTCCATGGTTTGTCTGGTCCTAACATTGATGGCTGCCCCTAGGTATATTAATACATTAGAGACAAGGATATCACCTATCTGGATAGAAACAACTAGATTTTCAAGATCTGTATATTTCTCCATTTATACGCATCATGTCATTAACTCATCTTCTCTACCAACAAACTGAATGGTCCAAGTTTCTACTCTCTTCCTCCCTGGATTTTTAAGACATCACTCCCTAATGATATTTGTGTGGATGGGAATTTCTCTAATAGCCTGAAGTAAAGATTCCTTAACTCTAAAGCCAGAGTGGACTTAGGGTCACTCTTCTCCATACCCAACCTCTCTGGATAGGGAGGCTGGTTTGAAGAAGACGGTGAATCTGAAGGTATGAGAATGGACTGAATGGTGACATTGTTTTTCAAATGATCAAGAGTTTCCTCCTCATCTTTCTCCTCAATGATCACCATGGATTGTATTTATTTTTCTGGTTTAACTACCCTTCCTGATCTCAATTTAACCACATTTATCCAACCCGACAAGGTTCAATAGGTAGGATAAGGGGACAGTCCAACCGAGTGAATCAATTATACCACCTTATTATTAGGATTCAGTACCAGTTAAGCAGGTAATTGAGGTGGTCTAAATGGTGGTGGAAAAGGCAATGGTGGCATTGGTTGACTCTGCTGAGGTAGAGAGGGAAAACATGGTTGTGACATATGGTGCAGTGCATATGAAGGAGGATATGATGGCATCTGAGCAGGATGGGAATGATATGAATGGTTTGGCCCCATCCATCCTTGTTGCTAAGGTTGAGAGGATTGTCCATGGTGAAAATGGTTTCCGTGCTGCTAATGTTGAAAGTGATTATTATTATTATTATTATAGGAATATGGAGGTTCATTATAACCATAAAAATGTGGTTCAGGAACCATACCTACACTTACCTGTCGCCAGTTCCTTTGCGCTCCCATGGCATGTAATGGCTCAGGTTCAGAACACTCTCCTTCAAATACAACTTTCAATCCAAGTATGAAGGCACATTTCTCAGTGGCATGGTTCTATACACATATCACACATTTATTAGCACTGTTCATATCATTAGGACACTCTCTTAAATGATGTTTTTTCCTACATTTTGGAAAAAAAATAAACAATGACTCTTGTTCTTTTTCTAGTTTTTGCTGAAATTTCAAAGAGTCTATTTGTTTGCTAATAGTATTCATTATTTCAATTTTCATATTGTCCATTTTATTATCCAAGCCAATACTCATAGCATCTATATATCCTAGTTTGTTAGTTCTACTTCGGCCTCCTCTAGTGGATCTAGATTGATTTCGTGAAAAATTCCTGCACAAGTCACAAATTTCTTCAAAAGTTTTCTAAGCAATATCTCCTTGTCCTAACAAATTCAAATTATGTCTATAATCCTCAGTAATCTCTCGTGGGGACAAGGTTCGAATGGTACTTAAATCAAATTTGTGTTTGGACCTTTGGAGTATATACAAAAATCTCTCTAAGTAGTCCTCCAAATTCTCATCATCACCTTGTACAATAGTGAAGATCTCGTCATGCATTTCTCTAGTTTTATAATATTCCTAATATTTATTTAGAAACACTCTCTTCATTTGCTCCCAAGAACTTGTAGTGTTTCCTCCTAGTCCCATGAACCAGCGCAGGACTGAATCCTTGAGAGTTGCAGGAAACAATTTTAGTTTTTGGGCATTTGAAGAATAATCATAACTCCTACATAGTATATCAAACTCAAAAAGGAATGAATATAGGTCTTCGTGCACCTTGCCATGAAAATGTGGAAGATTTGAGGGTTAAATATTCTTCATTTTCACATTCGCTTCAAAATTCACTATTGGAAATCCAAAAGTGGACTTCTCTTCATTTACTTGATTCTCCAGTCCCCTCGGCATGGTCTTCATGATCATCCATTATTGTGCCTCCAATTGAACCACTTCTAGAAGATGAAGGTTGAATATTGCTGAATTAGAATTTCCAATCATGTTAGCCTCCTTCTTCCCCTTCTTGGGTTGTGTCACACCTAAATCACTGTTTCCAGAATCCAAGTGGACCATTCCGGCATGATGAGTCTGGGTCTGCTTGGAATTTCTACCTACAAAAGAAGTTCCAATACAAGAAGAGTTTTCAGATTTTCAGTGTTTCATCGACCCTTATTGGGCTTCAGACCCCTACCTTTCTTATGAATTCATTTTAAAAATTAAAGCCAAAAAAAAACCAAATTCAAATGTTGCAAATTTGTCAATTGCTGCAAAGAATAAAAAATCAGCACTCGTAAAATCCTTAAAACAATAAAAGCATACTGCAGAGAAAATAATAGAAGACATATGCCTGTTGTAGAAAATAGAAAGTTCTTACCAATTTCAAATCGCCTCCGCGGCAGCGACGCAAAAATATTGGGTGTTGGAATTGCGGTTAAGCAGACTCCTTCAACACTTAATTGTCAACCCGGGGGTTTCATAAACTTAGAGGCAAAACACAGGAAATGCAAGAAATGATATGAACTTTTCCTAACTCTATTCCTACTTCCTTAATTACAATCTTGCATAATCGAAAAGAAAAGATCACCCGACAATTGACACCAAATAAATTCTAGTGTTGGAATATGAAAGAAAGCACCTTTGCGAAGAAATAAATAAAAGGAAATTTCAAACTCTTGTAAGCAATCCTGATTAATTGAAATGGAAATCTATTTCTATCTTCAGTATAGTTGTATGTCAGATTAATAATTGGACCCTTGAAGATATCTGACTTCTTTATAGATATTTCTCCCTACACTGAATTGTTATTCCTGTACTCCTGCAATATTCTTGCACCAGTACTGGAACAAAGTTTATATGCTGGAAGTATATTCTACACTTGTACTGAAGATTTATGTTCTCATGTAGGGGCTCTAAGTCTTAGGCCTAGAGCACTCTATTCCTGTATCAGGATATTGATTCCAGTATCGGAATAGAGATTCCTGCACAAAGTTTTCAAATTTCATTCATAAAAGAATAAAGAGTGTGTTAAATTAAGAAAAGAATTTGCAAAGGTGAACAAAACTTTGAAATAGATTTCACAAACAGAAAGATGCTTCAACCCAACTTAACTTAAAAATAAGAATTAAATTTGAAAGTCAAAGCACACTTTTCTTCAATCGAGGAACTCTTTCATGCAACTAAAGAAACCATCTAATTTTGACAGCAGGCTTTATCCCTGTAATAGTTATTCACATAAATCCGATCTACCTTTTTAATCTTTTTAATTCAGAAAGGTCACTTTGAATAATTAGATATGGAGTCTGATCCTTTTCTTAAAAGTGTAAGTGCAGGTACAAATTAATGCATTATAACATCGTTCATTCCTTAATTACTAAAGCATATTTAATCCATAATATCAAGAATACTTCTAAAAGATGAACACTCACTTTTAAAAACGCATCAAGATCCTTATGACAAAAAAGAACGAAAGACTTTGCTATAATGAACCAAAGAAATGAAATTGCAAAATTGTAAATGCACTAGTGCAGGAATAACGTGCTTGCATGATCAAGGCAGAAATAATACTAAGCTTTGAAAATAAAAATTACAAAAAGGTAAAATCAAACTTATTTATGCATGCACACCATGGATCCGTCACATAACGGCTATAAATGAAATCGAACCTGAACTTTGTGAAATAATAGAAGCATCTACTTAATTCACGCCTTGCATTAAAATGAAATCAACACACCTTTAACGAGAAAGAAGAATGCGAGGGAGAACGAGCTGGGTTGGTTGGGCCCTAGCCAACCAGCTCGTTTCCTTGTTTAAGAAACTTGGAAACTCAACTCTCAGCAATGCATCAACATAGAATTAAAACACATGATTGAAATAACATGGCGCAGTCCCTTTATATTAAATTTCAGAATCAACAAATGTACATGATGAAATCGAATCTAGCCCAGAACGAGGGCGATACTAGCAAAATTACAAAATACCACAGTTACAGTAGCATTTCTATCGCTCACATTTCCTATCTGAATCCTAAATTATATACATCCCTTTAGGCCTGTGATCGTAAAAAATTACATTTAGCGTTAGGGTCTAAGCCTTTCAGATGTAATGAATCAACAACAACATTACATTCTAAGCCTTTCGGTTGTAACAAAATACTAAACTTAAGCATTCAACCGACAACCTGATCTCTATCCTATCCCTGACTTATCTCCACTCAGGCCCAATGGGAGATGACTGATTCTGAATGAGATGTCTGTGTTAGGTAGTGAGTTGTCACGAAAGTTTAGGATTCACTAGCAGTGCAAGAATCCTACCTGCACTTGGCCATGCTAAAGAAATGATTAATACGTTGCTTACCAAATACTTTAGGAAAGAATATATTAATTGCAAAGAATATTAAAGGTACAAAGTCTATAAAAATAATTAATTAAGTACATTTGTAACCCTTAAATATGAAATATAAAGCTAGTGCAGGAAAAGGCACAATTCTTGGAATAGTGCAGGAATAAGGAGGTTGTGAGGTTAAAACAGAGGTCCAAGGTTATGAATTTGAAGTAGGAAAGGGGTTAAAAATGAACCAATTTAGCCTACCAACAAGGCTATAGAGAGATGAGGGTTGGAGTACTGCGAGATTGGGTGCAGTTGTTCTGACGAGTGGAAAATGCCATCATCTTCTTCCAAGATGCTCATCTGGGGCTGGGCCCTCAACCTTAGATTTTAAATGACTGATATTTTTATGTATGGACATGATTTGGCTTAAGCCCTAATTTGTAGGACATTTGTCCACATTTTGTAATATTATGACATATTATATCTATATATATATATATATACATATATTTCGTGATGATTTGATCATATATACAAATGATTTTGTGATATTTTGATTTAATGTTATGAATGATTAATATGCCAATCCAATGCTATAGAAGCAACAATGCATCATCTGATCATGGAATATGAATGAAAGTAATAAAAGCGAATGATCTTTGCAATAATCTCACTCTCAAAAATTGGCAATGTAACAAAGGAGACCTCACATGATAAATGGTATTTAATTGAGACACAACGAGTTGTGAATCCAAATAAACCACTTATGATTCAATACCATAAGATAGTACTTCAGATAGTAAATGGATAATGACATTATACTCAACCATATTAGTAGAAGCAAGACTAATACATATGCCTCTTGAGGCTAACAACTGACCAGATGGATAATATATTACACAAGCGACATAAGCTAAATTTTGAGTATGTCTACTAGCAACATCTGTGAATTCAAAATACACCCAATCATCCATCGAAACCTGCAAAGGCAGTTCAAAAACTATCATCATCACCACGAGACCCATAGACAGAAAAGAAAAAAAAAACTATTTACAAAATAAAGAAAATTCTAGGCAAGAGCCTAGGCATGATACTTAAAAAAAAAAAAAAATACTATTTACAATATTTACAAAATAAAGAAAATTCTAAGGAAGAGCCTAGGCATAATACTTCTTGAGATGCTTTTACAACACATTTCCTTCAAAGTAAATCAATTCATACACACCCTTCTTCAGTACCTTTTTAATGATAAAAGGACCGTACAACACAGGTTTGAATTGTCCTTCCCCCAAAGTATCTTTATCTTGGTCACAAACCAAAACAAGGTCAACTTCAGATAAAATCCTAGGTCATACAATCTTGTCATACTGGGATTTTACGATTTTCTTATGAGATTCATTCATTGTCGCTGCATCTCGACGTTGCTCATCGAGGTGTTCCAAATGAATGAGGCATTCTTCAAGACTTGAGGTATCTAGAAGAAGCTGGACTACCAATTTGAGAGATGTAATTTCGCATTCTACAAGAAATATTGATTCCAACCCATAAATAGCTTGAAAATGAGTAAAACATGTAGCAATCTTACCATACATTTGGTATGCCCAAAGCATAGGATATAGCATGATGTTCCATTTGGACTTAGCTTGATTGATCATCCTTTGCAGTATAGTCTTATTGGATTTATTGACAACTTCTACTTGTCCATTAGCTTGAGGATAATAAGGAGAAGTATGCTCCTGCCAAAATCCCAACTTCAAAGCCAACTCATACATCATCTTATTCTCAAAGTGAATGCCATGGTTAGTGACAATCTCTTTAGGAATACTGAAGCGTGAAATTATTCAATTGAAAAGGAAAAGAGTTGGTGTCTCACTGTCATTATTAAAAGTAGGCATAGATTCGATCCATTTAGTGAAGTAGTCTATTGCTATGATAATATACTTGTGGCTCTTAGCCGAAACCAGGTTATACGTAGTAAAATCAATACCCCACTTAGTAAATGGACCTATAGTGATAATGGGAAAAAGAGGAACTAGATGAGCGCACACGTTTTTAGTATAAACTTGACAAGGATGGCATTTCTTAACCACTTCCATACAATCGTTGTAAATTAAGGGCCAAAAATAACTTGCATGCAAGATTTTTTGGGTTGTAGCAAGCCCGGATAGATGACCTCCACAAGGTCCACTATGGTAGTCATTTAAAAATGACTCAGCTTCTTCTAAAGTTATACAATGTCTAAGGATTGAATCAACCTCATAAGGGTATAAAGTATCACCAATGATAAGACACTTTTTAGCTAAGTGACACAATTTTTGGCATTCATCCATAGAAAGAGACTGAGGAAACTTTGAAGTCTCGAGATATATAATGATATCTCCATACCAACTATATTGTGAGGAGATAAGAAATATATTCTCGTCTAGAAATTATTGTTCATAATTAGCATCTCCTTCACAAGGAAATTCTGATATCAATTCTGCAAAAACTAAAGATTTCTTCGACTTAGCTGACATAAACTCAAGATCAAACTCTTGAAAAATGACAATCCATTTATTGTATTTTCCCCCAATAATGCACCTATTGAGAACAAATTGAAATGGCTTGACGTTAGCCAATACAAAGGTTTTTCTAATCAAGATGTAATGATGGAGTCATTGGACAACATGAACAACTGCCAAAGACAATTTCTCAATATGAGAATGCCTAAGTTTAGGACCAAATAAGCCATGAATTAGATAATAAATCACATTCTCCCTAAGGGCATTGTCTTCCTAAACCAGAACCATACCAATATTTGATTCTGTTGTTGCGAGGTACAAGAGGAAATATCTTCTATAATTAGGTGGACTCAGAAGAGGAGAAGAGGTGAATGCATTTTTCAAAGTGTCGAATGAACATTGAGAGAAAGTTTCCCAAACAAATGGAACTCCTTTCTTTAGTAAACACATAAATCCTTTTGTGATCTCAACATAGTTTACGATAAATCTCCTTAAAAAATTGGCTTTTCCTTGGAGACTTTGAAGTTGATGGATACTCAACGAGGGAGGAAACTGAAGTATTGCCTCAACCTTGAAGGGGTCAACATGAATCCCTTCATTAGACACGATGAATCCCAATAACCGACCAGATGTAACCAAGAAAACAAACTTATTAGGGTTCAACCAGATTTTATAGTAACGACATCTCTCAAAAACTAAATGAAGGTGTTTTGGATGTTCCATTATCTTGCGAGAGTGAGCAGCTAAATCATCCAAATATGCTTCAATTATATGCTTTATGTCATGGAAATAATAAGACATAGCCCATTGAAAGGTAGCCCCAGCATTTTTAAGGCCAAAAGGCATTTTCTTGTATGCAAACATACCCTAGGGGAAAATAAATGTTGTCTTATGTTGATCTTTAGGATGAATTGTTATTTGATTGTATCTAGAAAATACATCCATGAAGGAAAATATTTCATTTCCATCACACTCATCAATAATATGATTGATAAACGAAGTGGGGAATTTGTATTTAGGACAAGCTTTATTCAAATCCCTAAAATCGATGCATACACGAATTGTTCCTTGCTTTTTATCAACAAGGACTGGATTTGAAAGACATTTAGTCAAAGGAACAGGGTAGATGAAACTTGCCCTAATTTTCTTCTCTATCTTAGCCTTAATAGCCACACTTCCTAGGATTAACTAGTCAAAGATTTTTCTGTACATGCTTTGCATTTTCGTAAGTGTTCATCTCATGTTGAATTATTGAAGGATTAATTCTAGACATTTCTTCATAAGACCAAGCGAATACATCTCGAAACTCTTTAAATAGATCAATATATATTTTGATTTCTTTAGGGGAACACTCAGCTCCAATGAAGATATTCTCAATAACATTAGGATTCTTGGAAATATTCACTGGAATGGTTTCTGAAATATTAGACATGTTGCCTTCAACAAAAATATGTGATGGAGCCAAAGGGTTTAAAATTTTATGAACATTTCCACTTGAAGAAGGACTAGACAAACTTGATTCAACTTTGCACAAGTCAGGGATAAAATAGGACTAATGATGCAAATCATCCCATGGTCTTTCTACACCAGTCATTGCTTCTAAAATTTCCTCTTTAGATGGTAAAACAATATCAAGGCAATCCATAGCCGAAGTAGAATCAATTTTCCAGACCAGAGCCACATCCCCATCTACATCCTCTGATGGGAGAGGGATGGGATCAGAATTTACAAAATTCATAATAGATTGATATGCAATTTCCACTGCAAATATTGGATAATCCATTCCACTTAATTTCCCTTCTTCTAATGTGGCAGTAAGAGGGGGAAAGGGCCAAGGATATGAAAAATAATGAGTTCTAAAAGAACATTTCCAAGGAATGATCCTGGAGAATGAAATGGCATTGACATGAGAAACATGAGATGGAATATCAAAAGTACCCATCAAATAAAAATACATTCTAACTCTTAAATTCTTGACTGGCTGCTTGATATTCTTTATCAAGGGGATAGTGGAGTCAGCAACTGTTGGAAATAATACTGAGAGGGGGGGGGGGGGGGTTGAATCAGTATTATCAAATCAATAAGACTTTTTCATTTCCATATTAAGATTCATATACGCGGCTTCAGTTCAGGATATCCACGTATATACGTGACTGTGTTAAATGGAACTAGCGTACATACAATTGTTGTGGGGAAAAGTATCCGACTCGGATGACCCTATCCCTACTCTAAAGGTGACAGTCTTTAGCAACAACTGAAAGTAAAGCTTTGATATTTTCCTTTATGAAAGTACAGAGAGAAGGAAGAAAAGATTAACCAACCTGGTGTCTTTCGCTTAGTCGATCCTTATCCTCTCTCTTTGTCTCTTGTTCCCATCTCCTTGCTCTCTTTGCCGGTCCAGCTACACACAGATCCTGCACAAAACAAGAGAGGAAACTACAAGATACATGTACTCATAACTGATGCATGGATTAGAGTGAATCAAATATACAAGTAAATACAATACATCAATGCAATACAAGTATATAGGAGAACATGCAAAACTTTATTAATAGAAGTAACAGGGTTCCGAGAAGGTTACAACCATTGATGGCTCCAATCCAGCAGCACCTCCCCAGCAGCAAGAACTCTCCTCTTCACCTCTAGTAAAACAATCACCCAATAGCTCTAACTGTAAACCAACAGCACCTCCTTGCTTTACACAAAATTCCAGCCTCATTAGACCTCATAGAAGAGCTCTATATATAGGAGAGAAGAAGAGAGGATGAGTCAGCTTGAGGCTGGCATAGAGCTGACTAGTGTCCTCTCCCTCTTCAGTTAATCTTCAGTTCTTGAGTCCACTTGGAGATCCTTGTTTACACATGGTGATCAAGTACCTCTTACTCATCACAGGGCGAATCTCATGAACCAAGTGTCAGTTTGGAAGCTTCCTGGGCAGTTGACACTTTGCAGAATGACTGTGCCACTTGGCCAATCTCGCCCAGCGCAGGTAGCCTTCATTAGATTTGACTTCCAGCGCAGGTACAAGGAGGAGCAGTTGCATTCCAGCGCAGATGCTCAGTGGAGCAGCTGACATGATCCAAAAATAGCCTGTTTTGAAGTGTTTTCAGGTGGAGAACTGATTGGAAGTGCTGTGGTTTGATGACCTTGTTCTTTTAGGGGTAAGAACAACATGTTTAGGGACTGAGGATCCCTGTATTTATTGACATTTCATGCTCCATGTTGCGAGGCACAAAAATGTCTATAACAACAATAATCTTATGATTCAGTTGGTTTACCTTCAGTGAATGCATCAGAACATTATTAACCATATTAGAAGTAAACAGGAGCAGTATAACAGAACAGATCATCACACATAAGCCACACACATGAACACCATGATATAAGGTGGAAACCCAATGTGGGTGAAAACCACCTGCTGCAATTTGTTTCTATCTTCCTTTAATAAGAAACTTCTTTTACAATGTACTGGTGTAGTCCTTTACCAGCACGCAGGCTGCAACCTGCAGAGGGCTACAACCCTCTTAGCTCTTGTACTAGCCGATCCATTTACTAGTACGTAGGCCCCAGCCTACAGAAGGCTCCACCTTCACTTGTTTTCCAGCTACTCCTGGAAGGGAGCTACAACCCCCTGGCTCTTGTACTGGCCAATATGTTTACCAATACGTAGGTGCCAGCCTACTAAACTCTACGATCATCCCAGGACCACATTTCATACATTTTCAGACTAGATCCATAAAACAATCACCATTGCAATACAACCTACATCATCAATATCTGAATCACCCAATACTGAAACCCTATGAACAACATAGTCACCAGAACACAGAACAGACAACATAACTCTGTAACAACAACCAAATCCAACTCCATCTTCAACTATCATACTTCATACTGTATACGCTACTCAGACGAACCCAACCTGCGTGTATACACTCTTTTACCAAAGACAACCTGCGTACAGATATGCAAATTCTAAATTATAACTTTGCAGCTATTTCAAACATCAAAACATACCCAGAACATAACATTCATACAATAAGCATGCGTCAATGGATCTAGTCTATCCATAATCAAACCATATAAAGATAATCATTCCAAGCCTTGAGATCCCGTTCCATCGTTCATCATCCTCCACATGAGTGCAACCTTGGTTCAGATCAAGCAAGGCATCACCAACCCATAACCAGCATTTGGATCTCACACTTCATCAGATATTCATCACTTGCACACCCGCTCTTTGGCCTAATGATCTTCTCCTTATATAGGTTTAGGCTTCTCTCAATACCATGGTCCAAAACCATGTAGAAACAATACTAGGGACCCAATACCTGGGTTCAACACTTCGAACGCAATACCAAGGACCAAAACCATAGGTCTAAATACCACGGGCCCAAAAATAAGCTTTCCCACATGTACGCGCTTTTCCTTCTGTGAACTTGCGTGTGTACGTATACGCGCCTTTTGCTCCGCTTACCTGTGTGTATACGCGCTTTCATCAAGTCTAACCCGCGTATACCTTTCTTTTGACCTACTGCACTAGATCTGCCATCTGATTAAGTTTCCATCACCTGTATCATACCTCTGAGTGAGTTGCCATCAAGGACAACACCTGTATCATAATGCCAACAGCAAATGCATTAAAGTCATTGGGAGAGTAGCCTAACTGATCAATCATAACAATTATCCCTTCATGAGGAAAGCATAGGATGTGAAACAAATATGAGACAATGGCATCCATTGTGTAAACCAAATTTCAACCCAAAAAAGGATTATAATCAAGATTAGAATCAACTATCTCTACTTCCACATTAATGACCTTTGCCCCTACACAAATAGGGAAGGCAGGTAGAATCCCATGAGGTCGATGAGCATGACCATCGAATGTAGTTAAGACAGTAAGAGAGGGAACAACTTCAAGTGACCCAATATATTTCCAACATGACATAGACATGATGCATGTGGAAGCCCCTTCATCAACTATGGTTCGAAAGATGGTCTTCTTATGATACATAGATTTAATCTAAAAATCCATATGATGAGGGAGTCTCATTTTAACATTTGAAATATAAAATGTAATTACCATAGAATTCTTTGGGTCTACTTCTCTAATCGCAGTGAGTAAAGAACTCCTCTGTGTAGGACATGATTGGAGTACCTCTAACGTCAACATAGCATAGGGGCTCTGAGCTAAATCTTCGAAAATAGAATAGTTCTAAGAAACCCTCACATTGGGATTATAAGTTGATCCTTTTGAGGATCCTTTTAGCATCCGAGTCATAGACTCTACTATGGGCCTCTCTATATGAAGAGGTTCTAGAATATTGGAAGACGTTTTAGGCTTAGAAGGCTTTGCGTCTCCATAATCATGAGATCTTGTTGAAATATCAACATGATACTTAACCATATATATATTTGATGTAGATTCCTCATCCTAGTTTCCCACTATATGGGTTCTAGTACTAGCATTCATGCCAGACAGTAATTTTGTTTTCCTTTAGGAAAAGTGTTTTTAAGCACAACCTGGGAACTAGAAGAACCTTGCTGAGCTAACAAGAATTGAGTTTCCTAAATCCTGGGGCAAAGATGGGTGAGGTGATCCCTACTGCATAACTTGCATGGGAACTTAACCTTCTTCTTAGTTTTTTTTTTCCCTCATCAATTTCATCGCTGGGTTTATTAGCATTTCCCTTCCCTCCCTTATTTTATTTATTTCCATGTTCCTTCTTCTTCCCATCAGGTTTTTTATTTCCTTTGGGGTTTGGGGACTAGACAACATTAACCACTAAAGTTTGAGAAAGAGAAGACATAGGAAATATAGTTTGTGTTGCAGAAACATATTGTAATGATAACTGTTGTAATTGATTCAACAAACAAGTCATATTAATATTGATCGATCCTATAATTCATCAGCGTGGGGGCTCGGTTTTAGCTTGGTGAGATAAATTTTTTATCTAGGAGTATCAAGAAAAATATTGCAAATAACTCTCAACTAGGAATAGATGAGCTCTAATTATCAGGATCTAAAGATAACTTGTTCTTCACTAAACATCCTGGAAAGTGACACATCCATAGACATCTCTAGTTGCAATGATTTCAAAAACCATTATAGAAGAAACTCATTAGTGATATAGGCCTTGATCAATATCTTCCTTTTGCACCACTCTTGAATGTGGTTAGAAATATGTGTAGCCTTGTCCTACTCAAAATTGTACAGGAGTTTAGTTTCAGCATCATAATGGATAGGTAACTGAAAATGGTTTAGAAACGTTGTAGCTAAGTCACCAAAAGTAGAAAACATCCCCCCCCCTCCTTAGCTTGATGTACCATTTAGCTGCATTTCTATTAATGTGCATTGGAATAGTCTCAACCTAATTGAATCATCAATCGAGGAGTTTGAGGAGCACCATAAATGGAAAGTGGTTATATGATTTACCGAATTCTCACCAGACTTCCCTTCAAATTTTAGAACATCAAATGGAGGTTTAGTAGGGACCAGAGGCCAAACCATATTATAATGGATCCGATCGTTTTTCAATTTCAAAATATCTGGAAAATTAAGTGTTTCTAGGAACGGTAAGTTCATAGGAACAAGATAATTCCAAGCTCCAAAAGTGGAATTTACAACATTCGAAAAAGAGTATCCTGGATTTTGAGATGCACCAGGCTTCCAAGGATTACTCGTAGAAACACCTGAACCATAAGGAAAACCTTGTAGTCTATGGGTATACAGAGGGTATCCACCCCCTAATACAAGATTACTAGTCATAGGAAAAATTCCTCCTAGCGGAACATTATAGGAAGGCGAAAGCCCCTGGTAAGGATTCCAAGCACTAACCAAAGAAGGAAAAACTTGTGAAGTATTTTAGCAGTAGGGAAGGGCATACTCCCCTGCTAACTAAATAAATGGGAAATATTCCCCAACACAAAACCAGTCATAGAAGGATGTGCCAAGCCCTGGTTCCCTTGAAAAGGATTAATGTTTTGAGCATAACCAGAGAAAGGCATTGATCCTAAATTCAACGATGGATTAGAAGGAGGAACATGTCCACTTCCAAATTGAAAACCTTATAAAGGTACTAAACTAGTAGCCATCAAAGTCATAGATGTAGAAGTAGCAGAGGGTAAATTTGAAGAAACTAAGGGAATCCCATTGGATGGCATTCCAAAAGGATAAGCTCCTACGAAAGGAGCCGAAGGTTGGCTGCCCCAACCCAAAATCACGATGGAGGTAGAGCTAATGTCTACCATACAAGGTGTAATAGTAGATATAGGAATAGTACCTCCTTCAACAACTGAAGAAGGAGTATGTACACCAGTTGTATTGACAGAGCTACTAATATTGACCATTGATAAGAAAGAAGGAGAGTGAATAGGGATAGTTGGCCTATGAGTCGAAGTACCCACATATGATACGATGTAAGGAATATGAGAAAGAATAGGTTCCACAGGAGTCTTAGGAGGCTTTGAAACATCCTCAATTTCTACTTCGTCTTCAAATTGGAAGAGTAATCCAGCAAGCACCAGAGCGTTTTCGTCCGGACTATGGACTAAACTAGGTTCATCCTGTGTAATAAGAGCCTTCAGATAAGGATCTGTCTCCATTGTGTTAGCTAACACTGGTTCAAAACACTAGCATAAATACTCCTACACTTTCTAGGTGAAGGTTAGGCACTCACAGGTGAAAGCCCATGAAGCCTTCTAGACCAATTAACTAATCGATCAACCACTTTTATATATAAATATAAATTAAAGACTCAAATCACCTATGACAAGCTAGGAGCATAGATCACTCTCTAAAAATATCCTAAAGATACAACCAAACAAACAAATTCTAGGTATTTCCATTCTAGGTGATTATGAATGGACACAAAAATACAAGAAATTGAAGATAAGGATCTTACGAAGGTAGTTTTGGATGATGAGGGCCCAAGCCTACCAGCGAAGATATCAAAATTAGTTATGCTAACCTCCAAATAATATCCTTTTCCAGTATAAGTACCCAAGCTTCACAAGGGTGCCCTCCATAAGTACTATGAAAGCAATGCAACGTTTGCCTCATGTACCATAAACATTCCCCCCCCCCCCCCCCCCCCGCATTCACCCATGTGGTCCCTAAGAAAGGAAACTAAGGTCACCAGCTCGTGATTAGAAGTCAGGTGGAACGGTTGTGGGTGTGTGATCCAGCAACTAGGAGAGGAGGTATTTGTCTTTCCTTATCTTCACACATCCTCATGATTAACTCCTCTATTAGAGGAGCTTTCCTGGACATCTTAACTATATTAGATTTCCACTCTTTAGTAAAATTCTATACTTTCAATTTAATTGGTATTAGAGAGTTTACTCTCCACACACCTATTCCAAATCCCTAAATATCCTAGACTAGTTGATGTTGCTATGAAAAAAATAAAAAGTCTAGTTCATTTTAATTTTAAGCACTTATTTTAATTGGTTTTTATTTAGGAAAAGGGAAGCAGAAGTGCAACTGATGATGTTATGACATAAAAGAAATCAATAGAAAACCTAGGCTACGTGCAAATGCAACACTTATTTTTCTTCAATGAAAGAGATTTCTACACGGATTCTACAAGAAATCTATGAAAGCAAAACTCTTTCTCTTTCTCTTTTTCTTTTTCTTTTTAAACACACAGACATTCAACACCTAACAAAAAAATATAAACGATGTCTAAAATGCAACTTACCCTAATGCACACTAGAATGCAAATGAAAGATTCGAAGTAAAGCTCAAAAATAAACAAAGGAGAACTCAAAAGAAAAATCCAATTTATCAAGAAAAAAAAAGCAAAACTCAAAGAAGAAACACTCCTCAAAGAAAAAAGGCTCTTAGCCTTAAAACAAGAATTCACACCTTTTCAAAAAACCAAAAAGCCAAAACACAAGAGAAAAGAAACACAAAGCAAATGTTTTCTTTTTCTTTAAAAGCTTTTAAAAGATCAAGAAATTGAGAAAGGAAAACAAGTATCTATTTGAAGACCAACAACATGAAAAAGACCCAAATCCCTCCAGTCACCAATGATCTCAAGGATAAAATACTAAAGTAGAATAAGAGACTTAATCACCCTAAATAATTTGATCAACAAGATACCAAGAATTCTGGAAATCAAAAAGATTTCAAAGGACTGGAATCTCTCATTCATCCAAGAATTACAACCACCTTTCACAAACAAACAAAGAAAAGAAAAAAAAACAACTTCAAGGTTTCACAAGAAGCAAAAAAAAGACTGGGTTATAAATAAGTTGAAGAACAACTAGAACTATTATAAAAGCACAAAACAACTAGAGATTTTGTAAAGAAGATCTAGAACCCAACTTCAAACATGAAAATCTTCAAAGACTACAAACCTTATCTTGATATAAGTTTTTCAGAAACAAGATGAATAACACCGACAACAACTGATAAAAAGATACTTCCAAGCCTCATTCATATCAGACAAACATAAACAAACTTGGTCAAACCCCTAACAAAAGGTAGAAATGAAAAAATTTCAAATTTCAAATTTGTACGCGATTGTCTGACTATAGAACCATGTATGTACGTGATTTTGTCTAAATAAAATCAAACATATGCAGGTTTCTTTGGAAGAAACCGCGTGTATACGCTAATGTCTACAATAAAAATCATGTATAAATGGAAAACTAGAGAAAAAATAAAAAGACAGCCCTAATCCAAGAGATCAGGCTGAATGACTAGATTGCTTAAGAGTCAAGAAGGCTGGAAAATTCAAGAAAAAACAAACTGAAACCCATATCAAAGAACAACAACCCTTCTAGGAAATACTTGATGGTATTACCTAGCAGAGTCACCAATTTTGTTGGTGGGAAAAGTTCCCTAAGATAAGGGTTGAAAACATCAACAAAGAAGAACAAGATAATCAAAAAACAGAAGTCAAGCAAGCATGCCAAACATATGAATTAATAAAAATGGATTTAGAAACATACCCATAGGTCCTACGTTTGATGATGTTTCTGTAGGGCCCAAACTCTCTGCTTCCTCCAGAACAAGCAGGCCTGCAAGTCAATCCATAAAATCATATACATGATAGATAATTCAACATGCATACTTAAAAGATATGTTATATCATTATATATAAGAATATAAATTACTATTCATGAGAAAATAACATATCAGGAACAAGACATGAGCTTTTTTATTGATTAAAAACAATAGGTATAGGAAAGGTACAACCTTATCCAAGCCAAAGCACTGAAGAAGCCTTCCTCTAAACCTGTCCAACTTGAGCCACAAAGAGAACCTCTCTAACAAGCACAAGGATATGCTAAAAGGATGATGAACATCTCTACAAAGGAAACTAGAGTTTCCTTGAGACTGGGAGCGTAAGAGGCACGGGAAAAACAAACTTGATCTGAAAGAAAAATGGGTATAATTTCGATATCCCTTCTCTTATGGTTTTTAGGCCTACCCAAGGGGTGTATATATACCACCTGAAATTATTTAATTCGATTGTGCCACGAGCTCCTGCAGGTGGGCTCTCGGTAAAACCCATGAACCTCGCCCATAAAATAGAATTTTATTTTATTTTTCCATATTTTAAAAGGTATGCATGGGTGTAATGTTATAGTACCCACATATTTACGTGACTAAGTGTAGGCAGAGTCGCGTATGGAATTTGAAATATTTTTTTTAATATAATATCAAATCTACATGGGAAAAGGGATTCCCAAGGCCATAAAGGAGCATAAATTCTAGAGGAGTGCTAAATGATGCTATAACAGATGCTAGCACAAAACAAACTAGAAAAGTCCATAATTTCTAGGAAGAGGGCCTATGGGAGTAACTGGAGGGTTATAGTTGCTTGGATGCCTTAAAAAGGGAGTGACTGAGAGCCCATGTCAGTGAAAAAAAGAGTTAGCTAAGGAGTTGGACTCCTGGAGGGGTTGGGTAGAACTTGGAGGTCTTGTAGCACCTGATGGAGGTCAATAAAGTCTCAAGTTGTCAACTCCATTTCCTTAAGGTCATATATGAGGTTGATTCTTATCATAGTGACCCCCATCTCATGTTTACCTTGGGAAAACTGGTGAAAGTGGGTAAATGTGGGAGGAGGTGATTACACAATAGTTCCTCCAAATGTTGGAACTAGTTTAACTTAAAACAACCTGAGATAACTGACCTTGATTGCTACAAATTAGTAATCGCACATGTAGAAATGAAATCTAACTCCTCCAACTCAAATTTACTAGGTAAAATGGGTGACACAATCCGTAACACACAAGTTAACATCATCCAAGTCATCTGCTAATTTGGAAATTCAAATTTTCTCAATTTCATCAAGGAAAAATCAAATTGAGAATTTCTTGCTGCATTTTTTTCAACAACCCATCTCAACAAGAAAAGGGATTATCAACCATCCCTATCATGTAATCGTGTAAATCGAACTTCCCTCTTGACAAGGCCTTTGTCAAAATGTCAGCATCTTGTTATTTTGTCGGAATGTGCTGCAACAACATTATATGCCTCTGCACATAGTCACGTAAAACGTGATACCAGATATCTATATGCTTGGATCGATCATGAAAAACAATATTTTCAGAGAGATTGATGCAACTTTGATTATCATAGTAGATCACAATTGGATCCATCATTTGACCAAACAATCCAACAAGTATCTTTCTCATCCAAATCGCCTCACATTCTTCTTGACTTGTAGCCATGTATTCTACTTCAGTCGAGCTGAGTTCCACAGATATTTGGTTCTTGTTGTAAAAAAAAATTGCGGACCCAACACTAAAAATCCCACATGATGTACTCTTTTGTTCTGATGGAATCCCCACTCAATATGCATTTGTGAAGCCACATAGATTCACTACCTCTGTCTGTCTATGTTACACTAAAAAATGTCACCTTGACTACTTACAGTTAGTATGGCTCAAATCAACAGTCATGCTACCCTCTTAGGCAAGTCTCATGCCTCTGTTATCCATCTCAAACTCAAAGAAGAGAGAAAGTCTTGTAAAAACTATGTTTATCTCTGTGGTCGCAGGTTCTCTCTAGCCTTACCTGCGGGGACGCTGACCATGTTCACAAAATCTGCGTCCATGGACGCTCTGTATGTTAAGGGACAGGTGCGTCCCTCTGTAAAAGGCAAAATGCGCGAGTTTTATCTTGAAAAAGTTACTTGTGGTTACTTCTAGAACATTCTAGAGGTCGGTTTGATGAAATGGATGCGCCTCCAGTTGGTTCATGTATCTCTATTAAGGGGGAACTTATCCCATCAATAAGGGAGCTATCCCACCCAAAGAGGGGGATGATCCCATTGATAGTGGACCTGAATAACCTCTTTACAGCACTATAAATAAAGGCATTGAGCCAGAAGGAGAGGAGGTTGGAGCTATACATTTTCTTTGGGTAAATGCTGTAGGATTTAGGTCTTCCATTAGAGCCTTTGTGAGGAGAGATTGTCTTCACTTGATTCTACTTGGGAGAGGGTGAGCTTTGTCAAAGTAGAGGAAAACCCTTGATGGACCCTGGGAGGAACTTGCACAACACCAAGGCCAGGTTGTAAGAGTTTCTTTGTTTCGTTATTAATACAAACTGGTTTATTTTTCTCAATAGCTTGTGTTAATGAGTTATTTCATGTGTTCCTTGGTCTGCATGTTGAATATATGTTTTATTATATGAAATGCAAGTGCTTGGTAATTGTTTGATTGTTTGTGGTTGCAAGAATTGACTTGAAGGAGGAGCTCATCCGGATCGTCAAGAACGGACTTCAACAACAGCGTTTTGGAATAAGGTAAGCCTAAACACTTGTAGTTTTCATGTTGTAAAAGGTGTATTTAGAGAAAGATCACTCCATTTTGTCTTGTTTGTCATTAGAATGTCTTAGACTTCTAGGAAGGTCAGTCGTGTCCACACCCTTGACAAATTCCGTGTGACAAATCCTCAATATGTACCCCAAAGTCAACCTCAGTATCAATATCAACCTCAAGGATGGCAACCTCAAGGATGGCAACCCCAAGGGTATCAACCCCAAGGGTATCAACCTCAAGGATACCAACCTCAAGGTCAAGGTCAACCCCAGTATTCGTATTTACCTCAAGGTTATCAACCTACGGGTCAATACCCTGGTCAAGGTTATCAACCACCTCAAGGGCAATCATATGGGACTGCACCTTACAGTTATCAACCCTATCCTCAATACGGCTATGGATCTCAGTATCCTCAACCTGTTACGAGTCAATACCCTGGAATGTTAACATGGGATCCGTCACAGGGTCAACAGATGTCGCAACCAAGTATACAGTCGGTACCTCAAGCAGGACAACCTGCAGTTCCTGGTCCACCCCAGCAACCGCAACCTGTCCAGTCAAGTGTTCAGACCCCTGTAACTTCCGTAGTTACTCAGCCGCCAATTGCACCTGGTACTCCACCTCACACGGCTGCAGCAACTACCGCTTCATCTACCATGCTTACTTCTGGAGTATCGGCAGCTCCGGTTTCTACTGTCCCTGTAACCACTCCTCAGACATCTGTACCGTTGTCTGGACCCACGGTTCAAACCACAGTCCAGATGCCTGCAGGCCAACCTGGTACAAGTACGGTTGTTACTACTCAACCTCAGTTTGTTCAACCTCCGTACCAGGGACAGTATCAACCTGGGCAAGCTGCCCAACAACCGGTTTACCAGTATCAACCGTATCCTGGGTACACTTATCAACCACCTCAGCAACCCCAGTACGGTCCGGTTAATCCTGGTTTTCCAGGAGGATATAATATCCCAAATGCGACTCCTGTTCCTAGTTATCCTGGATATCCTCCTCCTGGGGCTGGTATTGTGACTCAGAATTTTAGAGATCCTAACCGGCAGTTACCGTTTATTGCGACTTTAGATTTACCCGACTTGACGCGCCTAACGAACGATCCAATTCAATATCTTCAGTTCTGGCCGCCAATGCCAAATAAGTTGCCCAGCGATATACCCAAGTTCGAAGGTAAGTCTGGAGAGGATCCGTCTAATCACGTGATGACTTATCACCTCTGGTGTGCATCAAATTCCATCTCAGATGATTCCATCCGCTTACGTCTTTTCCAGCGTACACTCATTGGTCTCGCAGCCAAGTGGTACATTGAGTTACCACGGGCCTCTTTTTACAACTTTAGCCAGTTAGCTACCTCGTTCTTAACTCATTTTCAGTTACCAGTCAGATATGATAATGGTACAGAATTATTAACTTCGCTAAAACAATCGACATCCACGTACATTTCTGATCACATTCATGAGTGGAGACGTCGAAGAAGATTAGTGAAAGTTTTTATCCCGGACCAAATCTTAGCTGAATGGTTTGTCAAATCATTATTACCAAGAATTACTGAAGATGTAGCTAAGGCCAGAGTAGTTACTGAGGAGCAAGTCATTGCTCAGGCACAATACCTTGACTTAGTTTACACTCAGTCGGGTACGTTACACGAGAAAATTCCGGATCTTCCAAAGTCAAACCAAATCGCTGCTGCTCCTTCGGGATCTCATGCCGCTGATGGTATGATTGGTATCATGACTACGAAGAGTAAGAAGAAGTCTTCCAAGGCCTCCAATACTCCAATTATCACCTTGCCTGATTCTCCGACAGGAGAGTCTTCTCCTCCTGAACTTACCGCCGACATTCACGCTGTAGAGTCATCTACGGCCAAATCAAAAAACGGTGGAAAGAAGAAAGGAAAGAAGAAGGCTAAAGCAGACAAGGCTCCAAAGGAGAAAACGGAAAAGTCGGAAACCAATGACGAAAAACGCAAACCTCGATATCCTTGTCTTATTTGTGAAGAAGATCATTTTACGAGAGACTGCCCTCATCGGGCCGAGGTAGTGAAAATAGTCAAAGGTTCTCCCACTCCTGCTGTGTTAAAAAATCCATTTCCAGAGCAGGAGAATAAGATGATAGGTTCTTCTTCGAATGCCAGTGAAGAACCCATTTTGATGATGTCTCATGTCAGGATTGCGACTCGATCGCAAGATTATGGTAGTAAGGCTCCTGTTGATGGTAAGGAAGCAGAATCTTCTCACTCTAACCCATCAACCTCAGCTCCTGGTTCCGATCCACTACAGATCGAAAAACCTAACCCAGACTTAGTGATTAAGCCGCCCGCCAAGGGTGTACTTCGAAGGTCTGCTTTCAATCCACATGCGAGAGCAGCCCAGAATTACAACATTGTTGAAGACTTAGCTGTTTCACCTTCAGCAATGTCGGCACTCGAAGTGCTGCAATCATGTCCAGCGCAACGAAAATTGCTTTTGTCGGCTATTGGAGCTGTCGATGTTCAGGACCCGAACCTAATGATCTTTGATCTAGAAAGTAGTACACCGCGTCTTCCCCATCAAATGGCTTTCCAAATCCCAGTGATAGTCAAAAACAGGCCTATTCATCGGACTGTGATTGACGAGGGAGCTTCTACGTGTATTATGTCGATTCAATGTTGGAGATCGCTTGGTTCTCCTTCGTTGAACCAATCCCCCACCATCCTTAAGGCCTTTGATGGCCGTGGGTTCCGTCCGTTTGGTATTCTACAAGAATTGCCTATAGGGGTCGAAGGTAAAACCGTTAGTCTGGATGTGGAAGTGGTTGATGCCCCTCTAGACTACAACCTTCTTTTGGGTCGAAGTTGGTCATATGCTATGACAACGGTCGTTTCATCGGTCTTCAGAGTCATTAAGTTTCCACATAACGGTAAGATCGTGACTATTGATCAGCTGACATACTTTTCATCCGACCCAACCTCTTCAGAAACTATCCAGCATGTTGGCAAAACGACAATCCCTTATAGGGACATTGGTGTAGGTTTAGTTAAGGATTCCGGTTTACTGGGAACTTTTCCTCTCCCTCCACTCAATGCAGACCCTTCGTTTGCAACGATTCATATGATCACGTCAGAAAACATTATTTATGATGATCCTTGCTATGTTCCCTCTGACTCTGAGCTAGACTCACTCGGTGATGTTATGCCGTTGAGTCCGTATGAGATTGCTTATGAAGCTCTTATGTCTTTTACCGACTTTCATTCAACCGAAACCGACCAAATGAATGTGGTCAGTGAAGAGTCTTTTTTCACCTCACCCTTAGAACGGATAACGTTTCCCGAAGAAGTGTCATCTGACGAACAACTTCGCGAAATCCTAAGTGTAGATGATCTACCATGGGAAGATCTCCATCATAGATCTTCGTTTTTACCTAAGGATGATGCATTTGAAAACGATTTTTCATCTATCTTTACCGCTGAATATGTCAAAGACGCTCAGGATCCAACGAAACATTCTGATTCAGAGCTGAATTTAGGGAATATTTCTCGTACTATTCCCATTGATATTTCAGTAAAACCCGGAATCGCGGAGAACATTCATATAGGTGCCGCATGTACTGAAGAAGAAATCCAAACTTACAAGGCCCTATTCCAAGAATTCCGCGACGTGTTTGCCTGGTCTTATGAGGAAATGCCGGGAATTGATCCTGCCATTGTTATTCATGAAATAAAGACCTACCCGGATGCTAAACCCATTCGACAACGGTTGCGTCAGATTCACCCTCGAAAAGCAGCTGCGATTAAAGCAGAAGTCGAAAAGCTGTTGAAAGCAGGTTTCATTTATCCGATCCCGTTAACGGATTGGGTATCGAATATTGTTCCCGTCAACAAAAAACAATGAACAATAAGAATCTGTATCGACTATAGGGATATCAATCGAGCTTGTCCAAAAGACAACTATCCTACGCCTTATATCGATCAAATTATTGATGATTGTGCCGGAAGTGAGATGTTTTCCTTCATGGATGGTTTCTCAGGCTATAATCAAATCAATATTCTACCTGCCGATCAACCAAAAACGGCATTCATTTGTCCATGGGGGACATTTGCTTATTGCAAATTACCTTTTGGACTTAAGAATGCCGGGGCCACTTTTCAACGGGCGATGTCTTATGCATTTCATGACATCAAGCACATTGTGCAACCCTATCTCGATGATTTGCCTGCTCATTCTTTACATCGAGCTGATCACCTTGTCCACCTACGAGCAATCTTTATGAGGTGTAGGCATTATCGGATTCGGTTGAATCCCCACAAGTGTGTTTTCTGTATAGAAACAGGTCGATTGCTGGGATTTGTTGTTTCAAAAGCCGGCATTCGCGTCGATCCCTCGAAAGTCGAGGCTATCATCAAATTGCCTCCTCCTTCGAGTTTGCGCCAACTCCAAAGTTTGCAAGGGAAAGCGAACTTTTTACGCCGATTCATCCCAAACTACGCCGAGGTCACTAAAGGTTTTACACGGTTGTTGAAACAGAACGCACAATTCTTTTGGGACGAGATTGCCCAACAATCTTTTGATGCATTAAAACACGCGTTGACCCATGCACCGTTATTGCATCCTCCCAACTACAACCAGGACTACTTCTTATACCTCGCAGCTTCGCATTCCACCATTGGAATGGTGTTAGTTCAAGAAGATGAATTCAAAGCAGAGCATGTGATATATTATCTTAGTAGAACCTTAAATCCCACTGAGTTAAAATATTCGCATGTGGAGAAATTGGCCCTGGCAGCCGTTCAAGCTGTCCAGCGTTTTCGTCACTACATTCTTCTTCGCAAAACTACGGTTATTTCGGATTGCAACCCTATGATTTATATTTTGACAAAACAACTGCTAGGGGGCAAGTACTCTAAATGGATTGTTATCCTGCAAGAGTTCGACTTGGAGTTCGAGAAGTCCAAGTCTAAGAAATCTTTAGTTTTTGCGGAATTGATGTGTGATTTCCCGAGTGCTGACACAGAGACTGTGGCAGAGGAGTCCATTGCGGACGAATCTTTGTTTCTTATTAGCACTTTAGATCCGTGGTATGGGGATATAATCATCTATCTCCAAACCCAAACCTTTCGGCCTGAAGCTTCCAAGGAAGACCGTCGAAAAATTCGGTTTCGATCCCAGCAATACAGAATTATTGGAGATACACTTTATCGCCGGGGGGCAGACTTAGTTTTTCGACGTTGTTTAACTCATGACGAGGCTGAGAGAGTTTTAAATGATTGTCACTCTGGAGCATGTGGCGGTCATATGTCTGGGTATGCCACAGCTCAGAAGGTGTTGCGCGCTGGCTATTTCTGGCCGTCTATGTTTAAAGATTGTATCCTTGCCGTCAGAACATGCCACAACTGTCAAGTGTTTGATCGAAAGATGCGCGCTCCACCTGCTCCTCTCCACCCTATAATTGCCGCTGGTCCATTCGCCAAATGGGGCATTGACTTTATTACTTGTAACCCTCACTCGGCCGGGGGGCATGCGTATATCATCCTCGCGGTTGATTATTTTACAAAATGGGCCGAGGCGATGCCTACATTCGACGCAAGCGGCAAGACAGCTGCAGTTTTCGTATTCAATCATATCATAACTAGGTTTGGTGTCCCACAAGCAATCATTACTGACCATGGGAGCCATTTTCGAAACGTCATGATGACTGAGCTTACAAGCCAGCTTGGTTTGCGCCACGATAGCTCTACTCCTTATTATCCGCAAGCCAACGGTTTGGTTGAGTCAATCAACAAAGTTCTAGTCATCATGATTCGACGGATCATTGGTATCCATCGAACGAATTGGCATAACATGTTATTTTCGGCGCTATGGGCATATCGAACTTCAGTGAAAAATTCAACAGGTTTCACCCCTTTCCAGCTAGTTTATGGCTTAGAAGCTGTGTTACCTATTGAATGCGAAATCCCATCACTTCAAATGGCTGTCGAATTACTTCCAGCTACTTCCGAAGAGGAGAAACGGTTATTATACTTGGCTAAATTAGATGAGACTCGACGTGACGCTACTTTAGCTATCGAGACTCACGCGAAACGAATGAAAGCTCAGTACGATAAAAATGTAACCCCTCGAAGTTTTTCAGAAGGAGACCTAGTACTATTATATGATCAAGCTAACGATAAGCTAGGTGCCGGAAAATTCGTTCCCATGTGGCATGGGCCCTACATTGTAAAGCGAAAGCTAGCAAAAGGGGCTTATGAGTTAGTTGATTTTGATGGGGACTCTTTCGGTAAACCCAGAAATGGACTTTACCTAAAGAGGTATTATGCTTAAAATGATGGGTATGGAGAAATTTTTAGATAGGTTAGATTTCCTTTCTAGCTAGCAAGTGTGTTAGTTTAGTCAGTGTGATTAGCTTAGCGAGTGTGGTTTTTCGTCATTATTCTGGCTTATCTTGGTTTTACTCTTGATATTGTAGATGTCGACGCCTCTCCAAACATACATTGGATTTGCTGATGGTGCTTGTCGTAATACACGGAATATCTCTTCCGCAGCTTGGGTTATCTATTCGCCCTCTGACGAGTTAGTTTCTATGCATGGGGTAAGCCTCGGTCAAACAACGAATAACATTGCAGAATACAGTGCAGTGGTTGAATTATTATCCGAATCTATTTCATTTGGAATTCGACGTTTGATAGTGAGGTTAGATTCTGAACTTGTTGTATTACAGCTTAATAGAGTTTATGCCATTAGGAATCCTGTGTTATTAAGGTTGTTTTTGAGAGTGCGTCTCTTGGAACGTGAATTTGATTACATTGAATATCAACATATTCCAAGGTCTTTGAATACATTAGCAGATGCAATTGCTTCTCGAATGTTGGACAGACATTTACGATAATCATGCAAGTAAATTTAAAAACATTTCATCACATGTGTTAAACAAGATAAGCCGGTAATAGTGATATATATAGATAGAAGTGTGTCAAAAAATATATACATCGTCTTCGATCATAGGTTTAAAACACCTTATGATCGGCAAAATGATAGTACAAACAGTCAAAAATGTCACATGTGACTACAAAAGTGACTAGTCAATCACTGGTGGTGCTCTCTGTACGACACCACTGCGCGGGCTACCTTACGCAAAAATCTCCTAAACGGTCCAGGGACCGCGACTACGAAGCGCTGAAGCCTGATAGGAATGTCGTCCATAGTAGTCTCAGGTATATCTGCCGTGAGACGCTCTAGATCATGCTCCAACTCAGCTAGTACTTCTGCTGTCGCATCCTGTGGGGCCGGTACCGGTGCAGCTGGATGTAGTCTATCATAAGGCCGGAGGTTGGCTGGACGCTGTGGACCAACATCTGCATTTTGAAAAAAGTTTACTATTAATTTTGAGACGATATATATAAAAAATACAAAAAATACATAACTAGAAAACTTGTGAAAATAAAAAGTACCTCTGTCGTCCCATTGTTCTCCCTGTGGAAGAACCATGTCCGGATCACCTCTGAAATCCATTCCGGCATACGGAAAGTCCTGTATCACAAAAAGCTGGCCCTCTAACCAGTCAAAATAACTATCTGAGAATCGAACTACTGTCGCGCCCTCGTCAGGATGCCGGGCCATCACCGCAACCCATCGTATCAGCTTTGGCTGCTGGGGACCCAAGATATCAACAGTGAGTTGCTGAGGGATCAGCATTGGAATTCTCTCCAAGGCAAAGCTCACGACTATAGGCCCATATCCAAAAGTCTTTAGTCGTCCGTTCTTTGCCTTGGTCAGTTGGCTCTTCATATGAGCCGACACAGCTTCACACCAGTTGAAAATGGTGCCTTGGTAACAGTCAATTGCCATCCGCATTTGGGATCCGGAAGCAATGTGTAATGTAAAGCGGCCGCGCCGCAAATTCTGGTAACCGTGAACGCTATGACTTTGAGTTCCGGTAGAGTGATGTGTTTTATCTCTATGCCTTTTGAATGGTGAGCCCCACGTGTGCACCAATCCTCGTGGAGACTATCAAGGGATTGGCCACCCGGCCTAGTCCCCGCAAGACTGAGTTGCTCACCTCTGTTTGGCAAGCCAGTGAGAAAATATACATCCGAGGGCTCTATCTCGAGCTGATGCCCTCCTATGTAAAAGCATTGTTCTTGTACGTTCCATCGCTCAACCAGCCATTCCAAGAATCTTACCTGGCCCCTCATGCCCGGTATGGTCCAATATTTGTATAATCCGCATGCTCTTAGGGCATCCAGGGAAGGTTGATGATTTATTGCAGCTTCATCTTCCTCTACATGCTCTCTTTCTCTCCAGTCTAACATGATTAATGCCCTGCATATCAAAAATAGCAATTAGAAATTGATTTGGGAATTTTTGGTGGTTTTTTGAGAGAGTTGGGGTTTTGAAATGCGCGTTTCTCGGAGGACGCACCCCGGCTTTGTAGCACAGGGCGCCCGGACGCAGCTGGCCTGAAGGCGGGCTGCGTCTTCCGACCGTTTTCCCGTATGAGAAAAAGTCGGGGGACGCAGGTCACCCGAAGGGCACCTGCGTCCGCCGAGAGGCGCATTCCAAAACCAAAACCCTCCCAAAAAATGAAACTAAGACCTAAAAATTAATTCTAAACGGATAGAAATGCAGAGTAGGATGTGTAAAATACCTGGATGAGACGGCGTTCGATTCCGACGGTCAGATTTTCCGCAGCGACCACGGGAAGTTTCTTGTCAAAAGCTCCTTTTTCAACCTCAACAGTGAAACGGTAAAAATGATATGGTAAAAGGTCTTTTTATAGGTTTTTTGGATGAATTAGTTCATTTTTTACCATGAAAAGATGTTTTTGAATGTATTTTTGCCTATTTTAAACAGGTATGAGTAATGTGTTGCTTTTGTGCAGGACAAAGGGATTTCGAGGGAAATTGTAATTTTTCACGAACAAAAATATCAGAGTCATCTTTTAAGCCCTTTTCTGACTCCTAAAACATGAAAAGATCGCCGAGTGTTTCTTTTTCACTCGTTAAAACGGAATTAAAAGACGGTCCCCTTTTAGCTCTTTTCTGACCGCAAAATCAGGAAAAGATTGCCGGGTTTTTGTCGTTTCGAACTCGATAAGGAAATAAAACGACGTGTCCTTGATCGCTTTTTACTTTTCAGGTTAACGACACTATTATGAAAGTACTCCTTGGTCGCAAGATCAAGCGGTTCCCCCAGGTATTATTTTATACTTTTTCGGGCTTGAGGGACACAAATATACGAAAAAGTTCAACGTGGAGTCTCCTTTAGTTTTTTCAGACTCTCTAAAAATGAAAAACGCCGAGTTTCTCCTATACTGGACTCGTTAAACTTTTACAGTAGAGGACCTGTTCAATTACAAACAGGAACGAACCACTCCTTCCTAGGGTTCGAATTTAAACTAGGTTGGACTCGTCCGAAGGATGAGCTTATAATCAAGCATATGTTATCCTCCTCAAGCTTGTTAAAAATAAAGAGGTACTTGCCAGAAATGGTGGGGGAAAAGAGAGAAGAATGAACCTGTTTGTCACCTTTTGTCTCAGAAGAAACTTTATTACCACTCTTGAACACGACACTTTTCATTCACCTGGGTTGGGAAATCTTTTACCTCACAGTTGACCAAATCACTTTGAAAGTCTTTAACCGGGTTTCGGGGATTAACTTTGAGTTATTCGTCACCAAGCCATCTGTTGTGTCGTTATGTGTTCAAGAGGTCTGCAAGCAAAACTTTCATCTGCAAAATACTTGTCATCCATTTGACCATCCCTGAGTCAGTCCTCACAGCAACATTTCTTCAACTTGAACAATGATTTCGTGTTGTGGGCTTGTCTGCAACGGGTCGCTTTCTATCGACATCGACACATTATCTAGAAAGATGACTTAGGAATCGACAGTACCTTGAAGTCTGCATGCATCAATGGCAGGTTTCTCGCCTTTGACGTCAGTTTACATCATTGACTTTCGATCAAAGGATTCCGTGAAGTGTTCGACATCAAAACATCTATTCACATTTCACGGGTTGTGCTTGGTACTTTGAGAACCATTGACATTACTGGTGGTTTCTCTCACGCTTGTTAACAGTTTACATCATTGACTGGTAATCAAGTGGTTTCTATCATGTTCGACATCGAATCATTTAATCACATGGCTAGAATCGTACCAATTCGGGAAGTAGAAGTGAAGACCCTGGATCTAGTTTCTACCATCCAGGCTGCGAGGAGTTTTGTATTCATTATCTATGTAGACTAATCATAAACAGATGGCTGCGTCCATACTGTGTCTACAAAAGTCTATTAAAATGATGTACTGCAAGATCATTCCTGTATCAGAATAGTTAGTCCATTAGTTAAAGTTTTGAATCTGAGTATGGGAATGCCTACCTCAGTGATGATATAATCTTATCCATGTATTTTGTGTTGAAAATTGCAGGTTCCAACCAGGCCATCCACAAGACAATCCTTGAAATGATAAAGCGCTTCACCCTTCCTAGAATTACAAAACCCTACTCTATTCCAGGCTTCGCACTTTAGGGGGCAATCTGTTACACTAAAAAATGTCACCTTGACTACTTACAGTTAGTATGGCTCAAATCAACAGTCATGCTACCCTCTTAGGCAAGTCTCATGCCTCTGTTATCCATCTCAAACTCAAAGAAGAGAGAAAGTCTTGTAAAAACTATGTTTATCTCTGGGGTCGCAGGTTCTCTCTAGCCTTACCTGCGGGGACGCTGACCATGTTCACAAAATCTGCGTCCATGGACGCTCTGTATGTTAAGGGACAGGTGCGTCCCTCTGTAAAAGGCAAAATGCGCGAGTTTTATCTTGAAAAAGTTACTTGTGGTTACTTCTAGAACATTCTAGAGGTCGGTTTGATGAAATGGATGCGCCTCCAGTTGGTTCATGTATCTCTATTAAGGGGGAACTTATCCCATCAATAAGGGAGCTATCCCACCCAAAGAGGGGGATGATCCCATTGATAGTGGACCTGAATAACCTCTTTACAGCACTATAAATAAAGGCATTGAGCCAGAAGGAGAGGAGGTTGGAGCTATACATTTTCTTTGGGTAAATGCTGCAGGATTTAGGTCTTCCATTAGAGCCTTTGTGAGGAGAGATTGTCTTCACTTGATTCTACTTGGGAGAGGGTGAGCTTTGTCAAAGTAGAGGAAAACCCTTGATGGACCCTGGGAGGAACTTGCACAACACCAAGGCCAGGTTGTAAGAGTTTCTTTGTTTCGTTATTAATACAAACTGGTTTATTTTTCTCAATAGCTTGTGTTAATGAGTTATTTCATGTGTTCCTTGGTCTGCATGTTGAATATATGTTTTATTATATGAAATGCAAGTGCTTGGTAATTGTTTGATTGTTTGTGGTTGCAGGAATTGACTTGAAGGAGGAGCTCATCCGGATCGTCAAGAACGGACTTCAACAATAGCGTTTTGGAATAAGGTAAGCCTAAACACTTGTAGTTTTCATGTTGTAAAAGGTGTATTTAGAGAAAGATCACTCCATTTTGTCTTGTTTGTCATTAGAATGTCTTAGACTTCTAGGAAGGTCAGTCGTGTCCGCACCCTTGACAAATTCCGTGTGACAGTCTATACCATAGCCCAAATTTGGTAGTGCCTCTAAGGTACCATAGAACATCCTTATCTTCCATCCAAAATAATTTGGTTGAACTAACCATAGCTTGGCTCAGCTACTTGACTGCATAGCACATATCTAGTCGTGTGTTCACAAGATAAATTAGTGAACCAACCAACTATCGATAAATAGTTGCATCCACTTTCTCACCTAAAGTGGCATCGTCTTTCCTCTAATTGGTCATTAGAGGTGTCTCCATGGGTTTGAAACTGTCCATGCGGAACCTCAGAAGTATCTCATTGTCATGCTTTCCCTGAGAGACAAGCAATTCCTCATCACCTTTCCATAATTCAAATCCAAGAAAGTTGTGCATGTGACCCATGTCCTTCATTTCAAACTCTTTTGCAAGGTCCTCCTTAAAATATTTGATCAACTGCTCATCATCAGTTAAAATAAATTCATAAACATATAATACAATAATCAACAATTTACCTTCTACCAAATATGATATGTGTTTTCATCCACTTCACTTTTGGTGAAGCCCAAATCGGTGAGATAACTATCTATCCTAGTGTACCAAGCATGGGGTGCTTGCTTGAGACTGTACAATTCTTGCTTGAGTCTACACACATGAGACTCCCAATCAAAAGTCTTGAAGCCTTTTGGTTTCTCGATGTACACCTCCTGAACAATGTTGTTTTCACATCCATCTGGTGGATCTTCCACCCCATCTGTGTAGTGAGAGAAAGAATTGGTCTAATGGATGATTACCTTCGTACAGGAGCAAATGTCTCCTCATAGTCAATCCACTCAACTTGAGAGTACCCCTTGGCCTTGTAATTTTCTATGCTTCCATCTGCGGCATGCTTTACCTTGAAGATCCATCACAAACCCACAACTTATTTATCTGATGGTCTTGGGACCACTTCCCAAACATCATTCTTTATAATGGATTCATATTCCTCCACCATTGCATCAACCGATACAAGTTTCTCTACATATTCCTCCAAAGAGGATGGCTCAGTATCTATAAGCTCAGTCATTAGAACCATGTAGCCATTGTATTGATTTGGTGACCTTCTCTACCTGTGTTGATTTGAAGGAGCACCCAAATTATCCCTCACATCCTGCACAAGTCTCTCATCTTCCCTGGTCCTTTTCCTACCTTCTCTAGATGGTTATGCTTGAGTGGTTGTCTCCACTCTCTTCTCTTAACCTTGTGGCTGCTCCACAAATTCTTGAGGTTCCTCCTTTGGAGCTAAGAGCTCCTCTTCAGGTGGGATCTAAAGCTCCCTCTTAAGAGAGCACCACATCACTTTGTCTTCTTCAAATTTTACATCCCTTCATACAACTGTCATTCTGACGGATGGAAAATACACATTGTAGTTATTGGTAGTTTTTGTGTAACCCACAAATACCCCTAATTCTACTATCGGCTCTAGGTTCTTCCTTGATTATTTGGAGACATGGTAGTAAACAAAGGCTCCAAAAATACTGAAGTGTGACACATCCGACTTTCTCCACGAGAAAGAATCCTCCAGTGTAATCATGCCAATAATTTGATGAGGACTCTAGTTCTGCAAATAGATTGTTGTGTTGCATGCCTTGGCCCACAACTGTAGAGGTATGCCTTGATCATGTAACATCGCCCTCGCTTATCCCACAATAGTATGGTTCTTTCTCTCATCCAGCTCATTCTGTTGTGGTTTGTGGGGTGCTATCAACCGTCACCAAATTATTTCTTTTGTACATTTTTTTTAATTCATTCGACACGTACTCACCTCCATTATTGCTTCTGGGAGCCTTCACTTTCTTGCTCATTTCTTTCTCAACCACTGACTTCAATTCTACGAACTTGGATAATGTCTCATCCTTCTTCCACATGAAGAAGATCCAACACTTTCATGATAAGTCATCAATAAAAATGACAAAATATTTGTGCCTAGAAGTGGAGGTTGTCGAGAAAGGTCCACAAACATTAGAGTGGATCCTTTCAAGGATTGCATGTTCTTTTCTATCCCGATCACGGAAGGTAGATTTTGTGTACTTCCCCAAAGTACATCCTTTTCATACATCATGTTGCTCATGTTCTTCTTTGGGGAGGCCTGTGGTTATCTGATGCATGACCTTCAAAGCACCATGATGCAAATGGCCAAGTATTCTATGCCAAGTTCAACAACATCACGGCTCTACACCTTCTCCATATTTGTGCTCAATGCAACACAATCCTCCACATCTAGATTGTACAAGTTCTTCACAAAAACCCCGATTTTCTTCACCTGTCTCGTGGTTATGTGTATGAGGAAATCCTTTCCTTTGCTGAATATCACATCATAACCACAATCCTCCAAAACTGCAACAGAGACGAGATTTTTCTTTAGGCTCGGAATGAACATGACATTCTTCAGCTTGAGGGGGGAGCCTGACTCCCTCTTAAACATGACTGTACCAATATTTTTCATGCTATACCTTCCTTCGTCCCCCATATTGATGTGCATCTCCAAATATTTTTCTTCAAGGTCACTTAAAAAGTCTCTATTTTCCGTCATGTGGAACGATGCACATAAGTCCAAGTACCACACGCTCCCCATCATTGTGTTGTACATGCATGCAATGAGTGCAAATTCAATCTCGAACTATGAAGCCAAAGCTTCACCTGCTACTCCTCTTGAAGTTTTCTTGATTTCCTTCTTGTGTGGACACTTCATGGCATAATGCTCGAATTCATGACAATGGAAGTATTTAAATTTTTATAGATCTTTCTTCTTGTCCCCTTGACTGGATTCTGGATTGGATTGCAATTTTTTCCCTTTTCCTTTCTTTTCCTTTCCAACCAATGAAATTTTTTCTTCATCCTTGCCCTTGAATTAAGTCCCATCTCTGGTATTTCACCTTATTTCCTCCTGTACCAAATTGAACCATAAGCGCTCCCAACTCGATAGTTTATCCCTCTCATTCACTAAATCTTAATAGCTATGCCAACTCTTGGAAAGGCCCATATGGGCTAAGGTTACCAAGTCTTCTTTAGGGACATTAACAATGACCCCACCAAGTTCATCACGACACTGTTTAAAATTGCTCATATACTATGGAATCGTGTCATTCTTCTACATCTTTATACTTCAATGTTTATCCTTGGGAGCGAGCTTCCTGTGGTCACTACTATTCTCAAACAATTATGTTTGTTCTTTCCACACTGTGAATGAAGTTTCTTTCCCATGGAGATTCCAGACAATATGATCCCATACTCCCTCCAAGATTATTCTCCTCATCTCAGCTACATATTTCTTCCACTGAGCAAGGTATGGGCATCAGATGCTTGTGATTTTGTTGTATTTTTCTTGATATATTATAGAAATCCATTTTCATCCAATACCTCCATGCAATCCTTCAATGCAACAAAATTAGAGGTTCCTTCGAAGGCATATTCTAGCATTAGTCCATGAACACCATCTTCTCAGCTCTGAAGAAATCATGCTATGATGATCTTCAAATTCGAACCTCTGAGAAACAACCTTGAATTTCCTACTCTAATGTGAATCCAGCTTTAATACCATGTTCAAATTAGGTTTTATATTTTCAAATACTCGTGAAGTTTTAATCAAAATCACAAAACACAAACCTACACTACTTATTTTCGGGCATTAATTCACAATTTAGAGAAAAAATATCAGACATGCAAGAAGAAATAACACACATGCAACAAGTATTTTTAACTAGGGAAAGTAATCTGCTAAAAACCTCAATACCTTCTTGCATTAATTAAATGAATAGATATGTATTACAATTTCTTTGCTCAACTGAGCTCACCCTACAAGTGCACAACCTCTCTCTCTCCTCACTGAAGGGCTCTCACCTAGACTTAGTCAAATTTTCCCTCAGCTTGAGCTCCTATTTCCTTGCACTGTTCCTTGAGGAATTATCCCCTATTATTAAGGAAAAAATCATTTAATTTAATTTCACAATTCCTTAGGCAATCATCTAATTGCATGCAACACCTGTACACTCAAGACTAGTCTACAACTAATGTTACACTACCTTGGAATCTCCACCTCAACTAGGTAACTCGAATTCTCTACATGCACTAGATATTTTGGGTTGATTGATCAGTTAACTGTATGATCATTGAGCTTGACTGAATTCCCACTACTTAACTAACCTTCCACTAGTTCCTCCAAAAGTTGGAACTAACTTAACTGAAAACAACTTGAGATAATTGACCTTGATTTCTACAAATTAGCAATCACACATGTAGAACTAAAATATAACTCCTCCAAGTCAAATTTACTGAGTAAACTAGGTCAAACAAGCCATTTCACATAAGTTAACATCATCTAAGTTATCTACTAATATGGAAATTCAATTTTTCTCAATTAAGCAAATTGAGAATTTACTGCTGCATTTTTTCAATTATCACAAGGTGAATACTAAAATAAATGTTGAAAATGTTTAGAATTGAGGACTGTGTTAGTGTCAGTCAATTTTTCCTTCCACCAGTGATCAAATGTTCTTTCATAATTTCCATTAGGGTTTAAGGTCAATTTTTTGTCATTTCACTAGGTCTTCCATTCAAAAACTTTGGTCACTGGTTAGTGTGTGTAGGGCTATTTCCACTCTCTCAAGAATTTCACATGCCAGTCACTTTCATCACTCAGCTAATTGTTTCATAATTAATAATCATCATCATGTCAATCATCACCATCATGATTTCATTCAGTTGAGTGTCTCCATTAGGTCATTAGGGTTTCAAGGTCACTAAAACTCTCATTGCATGCATAAAATCTGGCAAAGGAGGAGTGGTAATAAGCAAATATCTTCAATAAATTTTGATATCAAATGTAATTTTATGTTTTTATATGTAATAAGTACTTAAAATTTATAAAGGTTGTAGTTCAAAGTTCCAAAAAAGATTCAATGTCTCAAGAAATCCATAAAGTTACCAAGTTTCAAATTTCAAAGGTCATAAAGTGTCAAGGTTCCAAATTTAAGTTTAAAAGGGTAAGATGCGTTGTTTTTAACTCATTTTCATTTTTAAAATTTCAAGAATCTCTCAGTCATCATCGTGAGGGAGAAAACTTTGTGAAAATTGAGGGTTTTGTTTCATTTTGGGATAAATGCGACCTTTCTATGGAGAAGTGCGACCCTTTTAGGAGAAATGCAACCTTTCGTGCGACCCTTTTGAGGAAAAACATGACCTTTCTGTGGAGAAGTGTGACCCTTCTGAGGAAGAAAGACCCACAGCGTGAATCTTTTGGGAAATTCACAGTATTGGTATTTCTTCTTGGTTTTAAGGTGATTTTCGATTTCTTCCAGCTTCCAAAGATTATTCAAGGACTCTTAAGCCTTTGCAAATAGTAAGTGATCATGTAGACCATCATTTCAAAGAGTTTCCTCAATATAAATTGATTGTTTCTTGGTTTTTTCTCCAGTAAATTTTTGTTGAATGAAACCTAGCTTCTACTGATTCACTACTATCATCTATCATCCATGAAACCCTAAATTTAAAATATCCTATCATTCCACCACTCATTTGCCATTGATTTCATCAAACCTTAGCCTTCCACTACATTTTCACCTTTGAGAAAACTCCCACTTCAGTTTTATCAACATCATCTGGCTAGTGTTTTACCCTTCAACAAATTTAATGGAGAGTGAACAAGAGAGTGAAAAGAAAGTGCACAAGGGAGGACATCATTCAAGGTTTGAGCCATCCAACCTGAGAGAAATCAATTCTTCTCCATTTGCCCAAAAATGTTGGTTGTATGAAATTTTGTGAGAAGATCATGGAGTTTCGTTCTAATGTCCCTTTGACAAGCCTCTTCGCCCAAAATTTCAACATAGATAAGGTTGTGATAGCAGGTATTGAGTTCAGTGTTTCAGTAGGTATTATTTCTTTAGTGACACGTATTCCAAATCATGGTGACACTTGGTTCAAAGGCATGGAATTACCCCTTGAATATAAGATGTTCCTAAAACCTAATGTCAGAGAGAATTTTGAACATGTTTTTCCTTTTAGACATCTTCTTAACAACTATGCCCCTTCAATGAAGCTTATTATGAAGTATTTTACAAGTGAAGGTAGATTCTCCAGTTTATATAGGTACGATGTTAGGTTACTTATGCACTTCACCTCTACAAGAACACTTAATTTGTGTAAATTTCTGTCTAAGAGTGTGGTGAAGATGACTGAGAAAATTCACACTAGGATACAACCTCATATCACCAATTTGTTTCACCATAGCCTGATCAAGATTTTGGTTATGCATCAACTCTCAGTCATGCAAATCACTTGGGAAACATTTTTGGATAAATTAAAAATTGCTCCTATTATTAGCCCCACTATTTCTCCTAGAAAAACAACACCATCAGGGTCAAGGTCCAAATGGTCGATGAAGCATGGTTCAACAAGAAAAAAGGCAGAAGTTTCATAGGCACCTAGACCTAAGGTAACCAAGACATATCAAAGAGGGAACATGCTTGTGTTTTCTCCACAGATTGTGGAAGGGGCCAAGCCTTCTACATCAACACAATAGGGATCACATTTGCAGGATGAGGAGATTATCCATCATGACATAAACATAGTGGACTTGGAGTCCCAATATGATCATCAAACCCTGGAAATAGTTATAAAAGAGAAGGATTCTCATATCATGGAGCTTTTGGACAATCTGGCAAGGGCCAAATTCATCATTTTCTTCCTTGAGCAAGAAATTGAGCAGCTAAAGGCAAAGCAACTACCTTTAGAGAAGGACTTGTCTAAAGCTAGTATGCAAGAGCCCAAAGGTAAAGCAGTGCTCAGGCATGATGAGCATGAAGAAAAATAAAAGTAGGTTGGAAGGAAGAGGCTTAGGACAAAGGGTCTCCAAAGAACATTGCAGAAGGAAAAATACCAAAACCTACTAAATGATGATTTAGGTCTTGAAGACAAAATTTCTATGGAAATCAATGAAGACAGGGAATATTGGCTAGGCAAAGTAAATGGCCACCTAGAGAAGATTATTTAAAAAGCTAAAAGGGACAATCAGATGTTGAGGCACATGGCCGACCACTATCAAACAAGGAATCAGATTGTACTGATAAAAATTAAGAAATTAAAAGCAAGATTGAAAGAAGCCCAATACAAGCAAAGGGAGTCAAGAAAAAGGGGTAAAATATTGAAATTGGTGGCTAAAACATCCAATAATGTTTAGCCTATCATCCATAATAGCCAAGGAACAAATTTTGAAAATTTTGGAGCAATTTGAAATTTTTTGAAATTTTGCAGGAAATGGCACACAGAAGTGCCATGCAAAGGCACAACCCTTTTTCCCTGGACATCCAAATGAAGTTTTTACTACATGGATGAGTGCATAATGATGAGTACGTGCCAAATATAAACTTATTTTGGCATGAAAGCTTCCTATTTTGATTAGAAACTAAAATAACCTCACCTTTTTCATGCCTCTGCCATTGAATCTAGATTGGCACAACACTTCTAAGTACGTTTGGAAAAATTAAGTGTTGGAGGCCTTCCCATGTGTCATTTTAAAAAATTCAAAATGTTATGAAAACTAGACAGACAAGGATCGTTTACCATTCTTTCAGATTTCAGTTTTGACTTCGAGAAGGCACCTAAAACTGGCCTCAAACCGGTGCGAACTTTCTACAAAAATTCTTGTTTTGGTGCATGTTGGTGTGACCTTTTTGCTGATTGGAGCAACCCTTCTGGTTCTGGTGCAACCCATATGGTCTGGTAATGTTCTGAGCATTGAATGGTGGAAAATTAGAGATATTATGATCTATTAATGTTACTTTAGGTTTCTTAGTTGGTTTTTACCTCACTTTATGAGGAAAATTGTAATTAATGAGGAGATATGCTCTCCTAAAATTTAGCCTAAATTGTGGAAACTATCTCAACTATCCTAGTTTTCAGGTGAGGGCTCATCAAATCCAGCTATTATGAGCCTTGAATAGAATTTTTGACCTAATGAGATGTCATATGTTGTATTTTCCTATATAAGATGAAAGGGAATCATTTTCCATAGGTTTGACATTTGAGGAGAGAACCATTGTAGCCTGTATTTGACATTTTTGGAAATCAAAGGACACAATTTGCAGTTATTATTTAGGAATTCCTATGAAATAACTTTATAATTTTTTTTTTTCCTCTATTATTACTTTATATGAATGATATTTAGCTTCCTTTTCCATTCATCATCTCTTCAATAATTTTCCTTGTAGTTCATAAACATAATTATTTTCACTAAGCTTTGTTTTGATGGAAAATTATTATATGTATTTTCATTTTTGCTTAATGAATTCATGTCTCCTTCTCATTAAGACCTTCATGCTTCTTCTCAACACCATACTACACCAACAAAACCTAAAATCCATCACAAAAATGCAACTACCTTGCTCCTTCATATCTTTGTTGTTGTAATCCTTTGACCCTCTGACCTAGCTACTTGGTTTTTCCCCCTTATCCAGCATCAAAAACCCTAAATTTTCCAAAACCTACCTGAACCTAGATATTTGGCCTAAAACCCTTTACATCTCAGTCATTTGCTAGTCGTGATTCCATAGAGAGAGACCTCTTTGGTATGGTAGGTCTAGCTACCAAACTAAAATCTCAGTCTGTGGTTACCTCCGTCTATTCCTCTCAGCCTAGGACATTGTGGGGGATAACATTTTGACACCATTGCTGAGGAAACTACTATTATATCATTCCCGGGGTTAGTTCTATTAGTTCTTTCGAGAGTGGTTCTATGGGTGACAGATTCCAGTATCCAAACAAAAGGTTGATTTAAGTAATCACATCAAGTTCAAGGAATAAAAAATTTGTCTCCTAATAGATACACGAGGTCAAATCCTAACCCAAATCCACCTACTATTGTTTATGATCCAGAGAAGTTACTTAAGAAACTCAAAAAGTATTCCTAAAATTGAACATAGAAAATTGGTCAAAACTACATCTCTACCTGATCAATTATTGACTGTTGAAGATATTTATTTTGATATTCAGTTTGACAAATCTTTATTTCAATCTAAATCTGAGTCTTCCCTTTCAGAAGTGGTTTTTGATCCTATTAGGTTTGATTCCTACCTCCCTTCTGCTAAATCTTTCTTTTCCAAAATTGATCACGAGTTGTGGTTAAATTTTGATAAACTTCAAAGCTTAGCAGACCAACTTCAAATCACTACCGATAAAGATTACATTCAATATCAGCTTGAAAACCTGGCTACTACTTCATCCTCTACTTCATCTCCAAACACATCAGCTACATCATCTGCCATTGTTAGTTTACCACTATCTCCACTAGTGTCATCATCTCCATCAACACAGCCTATTGTAATACCTACACAAACTATTAAAGTACATCTACTACCTCCTCTAGTAGTTATGGCATGGTTTTCTCCTTTATTATTACCTGGTCAACTTGCTACCCTACCTCAGAACTATGGTCAAAGACTCCCTCTTTTTGATGGAACATCAGAGATCATAGCTCAACAACATGTTGACAAACTGATAGATTTTATTGATCTTGAAGAGGTTGATGAGGAGGATGCAAAGATGAGAATCATATCTTAGAGTTTTTTTGGAGGTGTGAAGAAATGGTTTCGTAGTTTGGCAGCGAATTCAATCAATAGTTCCCAATGGTTGATAGAGTTATTTTTGGCCTAGTGGCAAGAGAAGAAAAATTCATTACATATTTTGGTTGAGTACAGTGCTATGAAAAGAAACCCAAATGAGTCAGTGTAGGATTTTACAACACGGTTCAATCTGGTTTATAATTCCATTCCTAACGACATCAAACCTCCCCCTGGGTTAGCCCTCCTCCACTATCATGATGCCTTTGATCCATACATGGCATTTCAGCTAAGGGAGAGAGATCTTGCAACTTTGGAAGAAATGCAGTGCAACGTTGTAAGTGTGGAAACCAATTTTCTTATCAAAAAGTCCAAAATCAAATTGGAGAAACCTGAGAAGAAAGTCACTATTACGGAAGAGTCATCTTCTTCTTCTGAGGTAAAGCTTGACACTCTGATTAAAACAAATGAAAGGATGATGGACATAATTACTATTGTTGATAGACAAGCAGAGCCTTCGGTAAGGAATCTGAACTACAGGGGCCAACAACAATCATAGTTCCAAAATAAATAGAAAGAACATAAAAATCAGGATCCTCAAGCACAGATCAGAATAACCATTTCAGCAAAACTACGCACAAGGCTCAGAAGATGATGATGAAGAAATTGCTGAGGCTAATCATTTCTTTGAGGAAGATGAATCACCTACTTATTTTTACTGAGCAAGATCATTTTTCTCAGGAATCAATATCACCAAGTGATCAACAGCTTTTCCTTTCCAATAATGATTCATGGGAAATGCAAACCGGAGAGTATCAAAGGGGATATCAAAATGCCCTCAATCATTTGTAGAAACAATACAACTTGAGGAGAAAAAATGTCCCTGTCACATTACATAAGAAAAGGTAAAATGTTCATAGATATACACCAGATAAAGAAGCAGCTCCCATAGATCAAAACAAAGAAAAAGAAATTGTCATTCTGAGTTGGGACAAAAATAATGAATCTTCTACCAGCAATGTGAGGAAGGACAAGGAGGTTCAAACTGAAAGTCAGAAAAAGGAATCTCAAGCCAAAGGATAGCCTGAAAGGAAGGACACTACAACAAAAGAGGTAGACAAACAATCCAATCTGTTTAGCTTAGAGAATGAAATTTCCAAATTGAAGGTTTCAATTCCTCTAATTAAACTAGTCAATAATGAAAAGTACAAATTCCAAATTGCTAAGATGTTGAAAGTAGATCAAATGTCATATATTGTCAATGTTTCCAATGATAATCCTACATTTTATTTGGTCCTACTGTAGAGGGAATTCCTGAGGATAATGAAGTTCCCCCTTTCTATCTTAGTTTGAAACTCCATGAGTTTATACTCCATAATGCCATGTTAGATTTTGGTGCCTCACATAACTTGATGCCAAAAGCTATTATGGACAAACTAGGATTAGATATTACTTGACCTTACCATGATTTGTATTCTTTTGATTCATGGAGAGTCAAATTCCTTGGCCTTATCAAAGATCTAGTAGTGTCCCTCGACCAAATCCCAACAAAAAATGTATTGATGGATGTAGTGGTCGCTAATATACCTCCATGATTTAGCATGTTTCTTTCATGGTCTTGGGGTGCAAATCTGAAAGGAACCTTGCAAATTGTTTTTTCATATGCTACTATACCAGTATTTGGGCAGCTCAGAAAACTATACTGGGAGAAGAATATGAAATTCATGATTAGTAGCAAAGAAAGACCAAATAATCACCCTATCCATGTTGTACATACCGATCTAGAGTCTTTCATTTTGTATAATGATTTGAATTCAGTTGATGATGATAGTCAAATTGTTCATATTTTAGAAGTTTCAGATGTCATAAGTAGTGTATAGGAAGATTTGATTTCAAAAAAATAGGAAAATGATATTGAAAGTTTGCAGTCGGAAATTTCATCTGAAGAGATTGTCAAATCAGTGCTAGAAACTCATATTTTTGAGAGAGTAAGTCATCCTCCGGAAAATCAGAAAGATCAGTCTTCCAAAATTTTGTTTCCTGGTGAAGAAGAACGTCTTTAGACCATGGAGTTTTATGGTTCATTGGGGAAAGGAGTTGGAATCGGCATGTGGATTCATGGACCCTTGCATCAGTCATGCAAAATTCCTCAAAATGTAAGATTAAGTTCTTATAAGTTGGCTCTTCATTGCTCGAATAATGAGGCGGAGTATGAAGCACTGATTACTGGCCTTAAAATTCTAAAAAACTAGGAGCAAAGAGAATTTCAGTTTATGGCGACTCCGAGTTAATAATTAAATAGGTAAAAGGGGAGTACCAAGCCAAGCATCCAAGGATGCAAGCTTATAGAAATGTTGTCCTTGACATTCTTAAGATTTTTTCAGAGTATAATTTATCTTTGATCCCTATAACTCAAAATATGATGGCTGATTCTCTTCCTACTATAGCAAGTATGGTTAAGATTCCTACCCGTTCAAGTAAGAAGTATTCAATTCATGTCAAACACCGTCTAGCTATCCTTGAAAATATGAGATATTGGCAGGTGTTTTGGGACGACAAACAAATTAATAAATTTTTGCAGATGGAGGATGAATTTCTAAATTCCCATATTGATGATACATGTGATGAAGATGATCAGGAAATTGAAGCAACAGAGGTTGAAGTGTTGGAGTTGAAAGAAAATAACATTCCATGAGGTATTGTACCTTTGGAAGATTTATTTGATCGTGATGATGTTGCTAGAATGTGCGCCATGGTCCCTACAAAAAAAGGTGTTGAGGATGTAAACATTGGTACAAAAGATAAGCCCAAGATGGTCAAATTATCAAAGTCTCTATCTCCTGAGATCAAAAGTAAGTATATTTCTTTGTTGACAGAATTTTCTGATGTATTTTCTTGGGACTATTCAAATTTAAAGGAGTATGATAAAAACATCATTCAACACACTATACTGGTCAAACCTGATCAAAATCCATTTCGCCAGAAGCTGAGGAGGATTAATCCTAAGTTGCTTCCATCCATCGAAAAAGAGGTAAATAAGTTTTATAATTTGGTATTATAGTTCCTATTCGATTTTCTGAATGGATGTCAAATCTTGTGTCAATGAGAAAGAAGACCGGGGAGATTCGCCTTTGTATCGATTTCAAAAATTTGAACAAAGTGTCCTTAAAGGACAATTATCCCCTACCAAATATGGACCATATCCTACAAAGGGTAGTTGGATCTTATAGAATGTCATTGCTTAATTGATACTCAAGCTACAATCATATTTTAGTGCACAAGGATGATTAGCTTAAAACAGCCTTCACAACATCATGGGGTACATTTATGTATGCCAAAATGTCATTTGGATTAAAGAATGCAGGAGCAACATTCCAGCAGGCTATGGACATTGCTTTCGCCAATGAAAAATGATGTTTTCCTAGTCATTTATTTAGATGATCTCACAGTTTTTTTTGTAAATCTGATGAGGAACATTTGCATCATCTAAGAATTGTCTTTCAGAGATGCAAAAAATTTGGCATTTCACTAAAAAGAGCCTTTTCACTGTGAAGGGAGGTAAGTTGTTGGGCCACATCATTTCCAAGGATGGCATCTGGATTGACCCTGCAAGAGTTGAAGCTATTTAGTAGTTAGATTTTTCGAGGAACAAAAAATAAATTCAGTCATTCAATGGGAAAATTAACTTTTTAAGGAGATTCATCCCCAACCTCACTGAACATTTGAGAGAGATGACAGACATGCTGAAAAAGGAAAGCGAGGTAAGATGGTCTGAAGATGCCAAGAAGTCTTTCAATGTAGTCAAATTTTCATTATCTACTGCTCCTACTTTAATCAGTCTTGACTATACTTTATATTTTATCATATTTTCATTCGCCTTGGAGCATACTTTAGCAGCAATCTTGATGCAAAAGAAGGATCAGAAAAATGAACAACCCATAGAATTTTTCAGTCGGACAATAAGGGATGCAGCACTAAAATACAACATTATTGAGAAGCAGGCTTTGGCTTTGGTAAAAGCACTTAAAGACTTCCGAGTATATATTCTGCATTCTCATACTATAGCTTATGTTCCAACAATAGCAGTAAAGGAAGTCCTTATGTAGAATGATTGAGAAGGTTGGAGAGGAAAATGGATAGCAACAATGTTAGAATATGATCTAGAAATAAAGCCAACAAATCTCATTAAGGGACAAGGTTTGGCCAAACTCATGGTTGAATCTAATTTGCATGCGTTAGATATCAATCTAATCGCTGCCCTTTTCGAAGAAGAAGTAGAATATTCATAAGCACAAGTTTCATATGTGTTCACTTCATCTCCATGGTACTCTGACATATTTTATGTATTGCAACATTTAAATCCTCTGCTAGAAGTTCCCAAAGGTAAAAGTAGATCAGTAAAATTAAAAGCTTCAAAATATTATATTCTTGACGGTGTTTTGTTTTGGAAAGATTTGAGTGATGTGTTGTTGAACTGTCTTGTTGAAAATGAGGCTAAGGATGTAATGTCTAATTTCCACAAAGGAGATTGTGGTGGCCACCTATTTTGGAAAACCACAGCCAACAAAATCTTGAGGGCTGGGTTTTATTGGCCTACTCTTTTTGCAGATGTGTACAAAACAGTAATGAGCTACCATGAGTGCCAGATTTTTCAAGGGAAAAGAAAACTTTTTCCATTACCTTTACAGCCAGTTTTGGTCTCAGCTCCCTTTCAGTGGTGGGGTTTTGATTTTGTTGGAGAAATACATCCTTCATCGTATGCCCAAAACAAATTGATCTTGACAGCCATCGACTACTTTACGAAATGGATAGAAGCAATTCCAAACAGGCAAGCTACTGATTCTATTGTCATTCAGTTTATTGAAACTAATATTTTGTCTAGATTTGGCTGCCTGCAGAATATAATCACTAACAATACTATTTCTTTCAAGTCCAAGAATATGGTGTAGTTTTGTGAGAAGTACCATATTATGTTTGGGCATTCTATTGCTTATTACCCACAAGGGAATGGGCTGGTTGAATCCTCTAATAAATCTCTGATCAACATCATTAAGAAAGTTCTAGAGATCAATAAAAAGAATTGGCACAAAATATCATTAATGATTTATGGGCGGACAGGGTTAGTACTAAAAAATCCATAGGCATGTCTCCTTTTCAGTTGTTGTACCGTGTTGATACTTTTTTTCCTTCATCCCTTTTTGTTCCTGTTATGAAACTTCAGCAAGAAGTGAGAAACGAGCAGAATGATTTATAGCAAAGGATAAGTCAAATGATCCATTTAGAGAAAACTAGGGAAGAATTATTTCAAAATACTTCCAAGCTTTAGGAAAGGATTAAAAAAAATTATGACCTCAAGACCAAGGAATACAACTTCAACATGGGCGATGTGATTCTTCGCTGGGATGCACAGAAAGAAGAGAAGGGAAAACACGACAAGTTTGAAAACCTAGGGAAGGGACCATACAAAATCTCAGCCTTCAGGGAGAAGAATGCTTATGTGTTGGAAGAAGTGAATGGCCAAATTTATTTGGGGGGATAAATCAATGGTAGTATTCTCAAGCACTACTACATCTAAAGAAATTTATGGAAATTTTCATGATCATTGTATATACCAGTTTACATTTCATGTCATAGTTTGTAGTGGCTATCTTAGGAGTTTGAAGCCTGAGGAGAAGGATATAAGGCTTCTTGATCAGCTACTGGTTTAAATATTCTTTTTGCTTTGTTTATTGTTTGTAAAATCTAGTCAGTCAATTTTCATATTCAAGTTAAGCTTTGCATTTTGAATCCATGCCCAATGAATAAGGCTACTAGGTCTAAGATGTTCTTGACACCTCCTATGGAGCTACCATCCCCAGCTGGAGCCAATGTTAGTTTCAATCATTTTTTCCTTCCACTAGTGATCAAATATTCTCTTTCAAAATGCCCATTAGGGTTTAAGGTCAAGTTTTTGTCATTTCACTAGGTCTTCCATTCAAAAAATTTGGTCACTGGTTAGTGTGTCTAGGGTTATTTCCACTCTCTCAAGAATTTTACATGTCGGTCACTTTCATTGCTCAGCTAAGTGTATCATCATTAAGAATCATCGTCATGTTAGTCATCACCATCATGATTTCATTCAGTTGAGTGTCTCCATTAGGTCATTAGGGTTTCAAGGTCACTAAAACTCTCATTTCATGCATAAAATCCAACGAAGGATGAGTGGTAATAAGCAAATATCTTCAATAAATTTTGATATCAAATGTAATTTTTTGTTTTTATATGTGATAATTACTTCAAAGTTCCAAAGGTTGTAGTTCAAAGTTCCAGAAAAGATTCAGTGTCTCAAAAAATCCATGAAGTTACCAAGTTTCAAATTTCAAAGGTCATAAAGTGTCAAGGTTCCAAATTTAAGTTTAAAATGGTAATATGAGTTGTTTTTAACTCATTTTCACTTTTGAAATTTCAAGCATCTGTCATTCATCATCGTGCAGGAGAAAAATTTGTGAAAATTAAGGGTTTTTTTGCATTTTCGAAGAAATGCGACCTTTCTGTGGAGAAATGCAACCTTTCTATGGAGAAGTGTGACCCTTTTAGGAGAAATGCGAATTTTCCCGTAGAGAAATGTGACCCTTCTAAGGAAAAACGCAACCTTTCTATGGAGAAGTGCGACCCTTCTGAGGAAGAGCGACCCACAGTGTGACTCTTTTGGGAAATTCACAGTATTGGGATTTTTTCTTGGTTTCAAGGTGATTTTTGATTTCTTCTAGCTTCCAAAGATCATTCAAGGACTCTTAAGCCTCTGCAAATAGTAAGTGATCATCTACACCATCATTTAAAATAGTTTCCTCAATAGAAATTGGTTTCTTCTCATGGTTTTCTCCAACAAATTTTTTGTGAATGAAACCTAGCTTCTATTGATTTACCACTATCATCTATCATCCATGTAACCCTAAATTTAAAATCTCTTATCATTCCACCACCCATTCGCCATTGATTTCATCAAACCCTAGCCTTCCACTATGCTTTCACCTTTGAGAAAACACCCACTTTAGTTTTATTAATATCATCTGGCTAGTGTTTTACCCTTCAACAAATTTAATAGAGAGTGAAAAGAAAGTGCACAGGGGAGGACATCATTCAAGGTTTGATCCATCCTACCTGAGAGAAATCAATGCTTCTCTATTTTCCCAAAACTATTTCAAAAATCTTGGTTGTATGAAGTTTTGTGAGAAGGTCGCAGAGTTTGGTTCTCATGTCCCTTTGACAAGCCTATTTGCCCAAAATTTCAACATAGATAAGGCTATCATAGTAGGTATTGAGTTATGTGTTTCAACAAGTATTATTTCTTCAGCCACAAGTATTCCAAATCATGGTGATATTTGGTTCAAAGGCATGGAATTACCCCTTGATGATTATAAGATGTTCCTAAAACCTAATGTCAGAGAGACTTATGAACATGTTTTTCCTTTTAGACATCTTCTTAAAAATTATGCCCCTTTAATGAAGCTTATTATGAAGTATTTTACATGTAAAGGCAGATTCTCCAGATTATACAGGTACCATGTTAGGTTACTTATGCACTTCACCCCTGCAAGAACAATTAATTTGTGCAACTTTCTGCCTGAGAGTGTGGTGAAGATGACTGAAAAAATTCACACCAGGGGACAACCTCATATCACCAATTTGTTTCATCATAGCCTAATCAATATTATGGTTATGCATCAGATCTCAGTCAAGCAAATCACTTGGGAAACCTTTTTGGATAAATTGAAAATTTCTCTTGTTATTAGCCCCAGTGTTTCTCCTAGAAAAACAACACCATTAAGGTCAAGGTCCACACGGTCGATGAAGCATGGTTCAACAAGGAAAAAGGCAGAAGTTTTAGAGGCACCTAGACCTAAGGTAACCAAGACATATCAAATAGATAACAGGCTTGTGTTTTCTCCATAGATTGTGGAAGGGACCAAGCCTTCTACATCAGCACGATAGGGATCACATTTTCATGATGAGGAGATTATCCATCATGACATACACATAGTGGACTTGGAGTCCCAAGATGAGCATAAAACCCTGGAACTTGTTATCAAAGAGAAGGATTCAAAGATCATGGAGCTTCTGGACAATGTGGCAAGGGCCAAATTCATCATTTCCTTCCTTGAGCAAGAAAATGAGCAGCTAAAGTCAAAGCAGTTTCTTTTAGAGAAGGACTTGTCTAAAGCTAGTATGAAAGAGTCCAAAGGTAGAGCAGTGCTTGGGCATGATGAGCATGAAGAACAAGAAAAGCAGGTTGGAAGCAAGAGGCTTAAGACAAAGGGTCTCAAAAGAACATTGCAGAAGGAAAAGGACCAAAACCTACAAAATGATGATTTGAGTCTTGAAGACAGAATTGTTATGGAAATCAATGAAGATAGGGAATATTGGCTAGGAAAAGTTAATGGCCACCTAAGAAGCTTCTTGAAAAACCTAACAGGGACAATGCAATGTTGAGGCACATGGCCCACCTCTATGAAACAAGTAATTAGATTGCACAGATCAAAATTAAGAAATTAAAAACAAGACTGAAAGAAGCCCAAGGCAAGCAAAGGGAGTCAAGAAAAAGGGTTAAAAGTCTGAAATTGGTGGCTAAAACATCCAAGAATGTTTGACCTATCATCTATAGCAACCAAGGAACAAAGTTTGAAAATCTTGGAGCTATTTGAAATTTTGCAGGAAATGGCACACAGAAGCGTCACGCAGAGGCAAGACACTTTTTCCCTGGATATCCAAATGAAGTTGTTCCTACATGGATGAGTGAATAATTATGAGAACATACCAAATATAAACTTATTTTTGCATGAAAGCTTCCTACTTTGATTAGAAACTCAAAAAACCTCACCTTTTTCATGCCTCTGCCACTGAATCTGGACTGGTGCGATGCTTCTGAGTAAAGTTGGAAAAATAACGTTTTGGAGGCCTTCCCAGGGGTCATTTTAAAAAATTAAAGATGTTTTGGAAACTAGATAGATAAGGCTAGTTTACCATTCTTTTAGGTTTCAAATTTTACTTCAATAAGACACTTAAAAATTTCCTCAAACAAGTGCGACCCTTCTGCAAAAATTATTGTTTTGTTGCATGTTGGTGCAACCTTTTTGCTGACTGGCGCGGCCCATATGGTCTTGTAACATTTTGAGCACTAAATGGTGGAAAATTTGAGATATTATGATCTATTAATGTTACTTTAGGTTTCTTAGTTGGTTTTTTCCTCACTTTATGAGGAAAATTGTAATTAATGAGGAGATATGTTCTCCTAAACTTTAGCCTAAATTGTGGAAACTATTTCAACTATCCTAGTTTTTAGGTGAGGACTCATCAAAGCTTGCTATGATGAGACTTGAATAGAGTTTTTGACCTGATGAGATGTCATATTTTGTATTTTCCTATATAAGATGGAAGGGAATCATTTTCCAGAGGTTGGAAATTTGAGGAGAGAACCATTATAGCCTGTATTTGACATTTTTGGAAATCAAAGGACACAATTTGTAGCTATTATTTAGGAATTCATGTGTAGTAAGTTTATGGTGTTGGTGTTGTTTTTCCTTTGTTATTACTTTACTGAATGATATTCAGCTTCATTTTCCATTCATCATCTCTTCAATAGTTTTCCTTGCAATTTATAAACATAATTCTTTTCATTAATCTTTGTTTTGATGGAAAATTATTATATGTTATTTTCACTTTTACTTAATGATTTCATGTTTCATGCTCATTAATACCTTCATGCTTCTTCTCAACACCATACTACAATGAAAAAACCTAAAATCCATCACAAAAGTGCTGCTACCTTGTTCCTTCATATCTTTGTTGCCGTAATCCTTTGACCCTCTCACCTAGCTACTTGGTTTTTCCCCCTTATCCAGCATCAAAAACCCTAAATTTTCCAAAACCTACATGAGCCTAGCTATCTAGCCTAAAATCCTTTACATCTCAGTCATCTGTTGGTTTTGATTCCATATAGAGAGCCCTCTCTAGTTTGGTAGGGCTAGCTACCAAATTAAAATCTTGGTCTATGGTTACCTCCATCGTTTCCTCTCAGCCTGGGACATTGTAGGGCATAACAGATTGTACCCTTATCACCAGTCCCATGGTGTTGAATGCAAGCTAAGCAAGGATGATGAATCACCGAAAGTTGATCAAAAGTTGTATAGATCTATGATTAGCAACCTATTATACCTAACAACTTCAATACCAAACATAATGCTAGCTGTTGTTGGGAAAAGTATCCAATACGGAATGACCCTATCCCACTCTAAGGGTGATAGTACCTCAGCAACAATCAAAGCAAAGCTATTTAAGATTTCTTCTTTATGAAAGTAAAATAGGGGAGAAAGAGATCCACTAACCGATGTCTTTCACTAATGGTTGATCCAATCTTCTCTCCTTGTTGCTTGCTCCCAGCTCCTTGCTCTTTCACTGGCCCAGCTACACCTAGATCCTGCAAAAAGGCAAGAGATGGAAACTACAAGAAGCATACATTCATAATTGATTCAAGGATTAGAATAAATCAAATACACAAGCATAACAATACATCATTGAAACACATGCATATAGAAGAACCTCAAATGCTTTATTAATGGAAGAAGTAAAGTTCAGGAAGTGATACAACCATAAGAGGCCCAATCCAGCATCACCTTCCCAGCAGAAAGAAATCTCCTCTTCACCTCCTTCAAAGCAAATCACCCAATAGTTCTAAACCCAAACCAACATCAATTCTTTACATTCACAAGATTCCCTCCTCATTAGACCTCATGAGAGAGATCTATATATAGGATTTTTGGAGAAAGGATGAGTCAGCTTGAGAGCTGACTAGTGTCCTCTCTCACTTCAGTTATTCTTCAGTTCTTGAGTCCACTTGGAGGTTCTTGCTTCCACTTGGAGATCTAGACCCTCTTACTCATCACCAGTCGAATTCCTTGATCCAAGTGTCATTTTGGAAGCTTCCTGGGCATTGACACCTTGAGGAATGACTGTGCCACATGTCCAAACTCGCCTAGCGCAGGTAGCCTTCTTTGCAGTTGACATTCAACGCAGGTAGACAGTGGAGCAGTTGACATTCAGCACAGATGCTCAGTGGAGCAGTTGACATGATCCAGAATTGCCTTGTTTTTGAGTGTTTTCAGGTGGAGAACTTCTATTCAGTGCTGTGGTTTGCTGACCTTGTTCCTCTAGGGGTAGGAACAACATGTTTAGGGACTTTGGATCCCTTAGATTATGGACATTTCATGCTTCATGCTGTAAGGCACAAAAATGTCTATAATATTTGCCCCCTAAAGTATGAGGTCGTTTATCGGGTGAAATGCTTTATCAGGAGGATCCGAAGTTCATTCAATCGCTGAGAGGTGACCTGTAATACAATACAATACAATACATTATTTTTCATTATGCTTTCATGATCTAGCTGAGGCAGGCATTCCCATGCTCAGCTTTATAAATTCATTTTGGTACATAGAACAGACGATCGTCTGATGGTAGACTAATAATTCTCTGTCTAGATAATCTTCGGCAAAATCACATGACCAATCTTTTGTCGACGCGTTTCAAACCAACCAGTGTGGTTCATCGTCAGGACAAGTTGAAGAACTGATCTGGCTTAGATGATAATTCTCTACTGAAATTATCATCCTTTGAGTAGGATGATCATCTGCTGCAATGATGTACATGTCAAATGTCTTTATATTTCCTGAATATATATCGCAGCCCGGATGGATGAAACTAGATTAGGGGTCTTCAAACTAGTTTGATATTCACTCTAAGTACAAGTCGATCCATGTGAGAATTGCGCTGAATTCGAACATGGAAAGACATCGCTTGATTACCGGTCAATGATGTAAACCGTTAACAAGCGCGAGAGGAATCACCGATAATGATAATGACCCTCAAGGTACTGCAGTACAATTCACGTGGTGTGAATATAGGACTTGGCGTCGAACACCACGCAAAATCTTCTGGTCGAAGGTCATTGATGTATACCTATCGCCGGAAGTGAGAAACTTGCCATTGAGGCATGCAAGCTTCAAAGTACTAGGGGGGGTGTTCCTAGATCAACTTCTTGGATAATGAGCTGAAGTCGACAAGAAGCGATCCGTCAAAGGAGGGCCTTAATGAATCCCACATCAGTGACACGGAACGGAGCTAATGATTTTAATGGAGGTGAAAACAATCTGTGACATATGATTCAGGGTGGCAATCATGGATGGATGAAGGATAATGTATGGCAGTGGATGGGACACGGTTGACTCTTTCTGAACAACATCTCTTGAACATATAACGACACTGATGCGATGGATCGGTAGCATTACCCCAAATGTGGATGGTTTGGCGAGACCATGGTGATGAGACCGGTGAATGAAACAACCCAACCTGATGTGATACAGAGGAAAAGTGTCATGTTCAAGAGCGACTTGCTACCATTACAGCTTTGAGGTTCTCCCAATTTTTCCCCAGTCATTTCTGACCAGTACCTCTTTATTTTTGTCAAGCTTGAGGAGGATAACATATGCTTGTTCTATAACCTACCCTTCGGGCAAGCCCATCGCTATGTTTTAATGAGCCTAGCGATAGGGAAACTCGTTCTTGTCTAAAGACAAGTTTGTCGCTATTTAATCATTTTAACGAGTCTAACGACAAGGAAAACTCGGTCCTTTTCATTTTTAGAGAGTCTGAAAAGGTATAGAAAGTTAACTCCAAAATTCCTTTTTCGTCATCTAATCCCTTAAGTCTGAAAAAGTATAAAACAATACAGAAGGGATGAGTTTTCGATAATTTTAACGAGCCGAATAAAACAAGCGCTCGACCTTTTTGTGCAATAATCCCTCGGGTCCAAAAAGATTAAAATCTAGAGGAGGGATAGCTCTTCCGGTCCTTTAACGAGCTGAAAGGCCAAAACTCGGCAAACTTTTCATATTTTACGAGTCAGTTGAAAAGAGCTCAAAGAAGACTCGTCTTTTGAGGAACGAGTGATAAACAGGGATAGCAACTAATTCCAGGTACAGGTTGGAATTTTCCAATCACGGCAGTGTCACAAGGATGGCTAGGTGAAATCAATCTTCGCAGCTGTTCCTCAAAATGGGTAAACAATCATATGGAGGTGAACGATCGGCCAAATGACGGTGGAGGTGGCAGGTGCAAAACACGACCAAGGTTTTTATGGCTGATAAATTTACGATCACAGTGGTTATTTACCGGGATAGGTTCATTTTTTATTTAAAAATGAGCTTAAACTCTGGAGGAAACATTGCTCACTGCTTTTATTTATTTTTTAACGAGCATGAAGACCGCGTTAAAACTGCTCGGATCTTGCGTTTATTTTTTAACGAGCATGAACTTTATGCTAAAACTGCTCGATTTACCAGTCATAAGATAAGAAATGTCCCCTGTGAGATCTCTATTTTTTATGGAGCTTCATCTTCACTAAGCTTTGCTCCCTTTCCTTTCTTTATGCAAGTTCGGACACGGCTAATCCTACGAGTTTAAAGGGTTAGACCTACAGGTTTAAAGGGAGGACCTAAAAATTTAAAAAATAAATAGTCACCCCTTGCTTGCACTCCGAAAGGTTGCATGCCCCCAGGTATAAAATACAATTTCAAGGCTGCCCCTCCTCCTTCTCACCTTTGTTTTTCTTTGGGTGTTCACAGCTACTTGTCGTCTTGCTAGTCTAATGTTAACGATACTTGTCTTCTCGTTATTTTTAACGGGTCTTATGCGATACTTGTCTTCTCGTCAGCCCAACTTTTAACAGATCTTTCGCAAGATCGCAAGAGAACAGCTACTTGCGACAAGAGAGCAGCTACTTGCGACAAGAGAAGAACACTACTCAAAGACAAAACATTTGTGTTATTGAGGGAGGCTTACCTCTTTCTGGTTACCCAAAGATTGTTTCGTTAATCTTTCAAACAAAACATTTCCTCGGCACTGTCTACCGAAATAGACAAGGGTGAATGACTCTTGTCAAACACGTAACTTTGACAAAAGAATCCTATTCCAGAACAACCCCTCTTCCATCCACGGACGGGGTACGGACTAGTCATATTCTCTCGCGGAAATTCTACCTTATACCCAGGGTTTTTTTTGCCCGAAGCAGACCAGGATGCATGCCCCCTGGGTTCCAGTCCCATCTTTCCGAATCACTCGCACTCATCGGGAAGAAGGACTGGGGGTGGAGACATTTCTTGATTGAATAGACCATTCAGGGTTGGTATTTGACTATTTGCGATGCGTGATCCCGGAAATGAAAGTTGGTCCACGAGCTTGACCATTCTTCCTTCGTGTGGAAAACACATTACTCTAAAGAGTGAGGAGACTACAGCTCCCATGCAATATATATAGTCTCGTCCAAGGAGTAGGTTATAATCCAAGGGTCCTTGAACGACCATCACGTTCATTTGAACGGTCTTCCCTTTCAATGTAACAGGCACATTGGGGAGGATCCCTAATGGTCGACTGGTTCCTTTATCGAAACCCGAGAGATTTCTTATCTCAGGCAAAAGCGCCGAGGAACCCAGTGCTTTCCAAGAAACAGAGGAAAGGATGCTCACAGATGCCCCTTCATCAATGATAGTTCCAGCCATTACCATTCTGTATATTTGGACTATAATTCTGAATGGTATACTGGCTGGCAACCGGGGTCTGCCTAGTTGGTTCCAATCAAAGGACACAACCAGGTTGCTTGGTGGTGGGACCGAATACACGGCCGGATACGACCCTGACGATGTTCCTTCCTGCGATAAAGGAATGGGCACATTGCCCTGATGCTCGTCAGAGTCTGTGTTGATGAAAAGAATCTGGATGGTGTCATCCTTATTCTCTTCAGTGAGGGTGTCATTTGAAGATGAATCTTCAGTGACGGTGTCATTTGAAGATGAAACTTCTGAAGGGAGAACCGGGTCAACTGCCGTTTCGACCTTTGGACCTTCGTCCGGTCTGGATTCAGTAGGTTCATTTTCAATGACTAACGCTTCAGCTGACCACTTGAGCGGGCCAGCTATATTCTCAACCAACGAAGGACTTGGCACAAGTTTTTTGTATCCAGGAGGAAGTCTCAACGGTGAAACCGGACGATCTTCCAAAACTCTCTTCGCTTCGTCTAAGAAGGGACAACGGTGGATGGCGTGATCGCCTTCACACAATCTACAGGGGGATCTTGATCCCCCTCTTTGTCTTGAACCTTCACTTTCGCTGGTTGACGGTAAGCATTCAACATGGCTATCAGAGGTTGATGCTCCCGAATTGTGCAAACGAGGGGACCAGTCCCCTAGTATCCGCGGAATATAGGGACAATCTCTATGGAAGTGGTCTCCTCTACATATGACACATGGCGATTTAGGCCCGGTCTGTGCTGTGTGTGGATTTTTGTCAGATGTCTTTTGCTTGCCCCCAGTCGCCTTAGGCTCCTTCTTCTTCTTCTCTTTCTTCTTCTTCTTCTTCTTCTCCATGGGAGCTTGGCTTTTGCCGGCTCTACCTTGCGAAGATGAAGGATTGGAGGAAGAGTTATAGGAAGTAGAAGGATGGTGGGTAGCTCTAGACTGATCTAACTGTTGACTCGATTGTTCAGGAACCATGGTGTTCTGAACTACATTGGTTGAGAATAGCCATATTGGCAGGCCAATTGTCAGTCTTGGAAGCGACAATTTGGCCATGTGGGGCGCACCAACTTCTCCCCAAGAGGAGAAAGGACTAGGATTTCCATCATGAGGAATTCCTTGGTTGGTGCGTTCCATGTTCTCAACCTATAGATCAACGCAGGAATAGGAGGTGATTATGTTCCGTTTAAAATAAATTTTATAACGACGCTTTAGACACAACTTGCTTTTTCACTTTTTAAGAGTCGAGAAAAAGCTAAAGATGACTCTAGTCTCCTTCGATGTTTTAACGAGCCCGAAGTGACAAATGCTCAGATGGACTTTTTCAGTTATAGAGTTTGAAAAAGGCCAAAAGAAACTGCTCTGGAGATCTAGGCAGAGGGTGTGCCAAACTTTTCGCAAAACCACAGAATACGTTTTACGGTACGAGTGGTCGATCTTCGTGAATGTTGTGTTCACTGCATTGCGATCAGTAGGGCGGCCGACACGGTTTCCTATGGATAAAGGCTTTGTTCCTATAGGGGTCTCCCAATATATACGCGACGGTACGTGGGAGCACAAGTCCGTATTGATACTTATCGCTTCACCGTGGAGGAATCACCCAACCACTCAACGCTAAGATATCACGTTTAACGACGCCGGAACACGTCTCTAGCTTAGACCTCTATGTGTTTGTGTTATGTTTCAAAGCGTTGTTATGTAAATTCAATTCATTTTAATGTTGATCTTGTTTAGCAGTTTGCCTTTATGGATCACCACGAGATGTATGGTACAACTCCTAAATGCAGTCTAAGATGATAAGCAAGCTTTTCAATCTTTCAACTTTGAAAATCTTAACTACTGAGGGAAAAGAAAGACATCATCTTTTCACACAGATCATAGAGCACACACTAATGCACTTTTTCCTAAATCAACATACAAGCTGTCAAAATGCACATGCACAATGCAGGTATTTCTTTTCTCTTTCTTAATGTTGATGTAATACAAAAAGAAAGCTGTTGTATAATTTTGAATTCAATTTCAAGTGAAAGCAAACAAGCTTTTGTCCAAAATCAAAAGACACCTTAAGATTTACTTGTTTCAACACTAGAAATACATAAATTCAAACCATATGACGAAAGCAAAAGCCCAATCAGCTATGAACAGCAAACAAACTAACTCTTAAGATCAGAACGACACTTATCACAGGTCTAGATCTAAGAGGCCACAGCAAGACTAGTTCACTTTCGTTATGGGAAACTGCAAATGATATAAGAAATACACAAAGAACAAATACAATTTCTTTATACAACCGAGGCGGAATAGTGGCAAAGAAAGGTGGTTTCAGATAGGTACATTGATTGATAACAGGCTGCAAAAGCAAGGATGAAAACAGGGCAATAGAAAGCAGAGAACCCCAGTTGCACAAGGCCTAACTGGTTCAGCGCAGGTAGTACACTGTCAGTTTGACATTCAGCGCAGGTAGCTCCTTCGGGACCTGCGATGAAATGCAGACTGCCTTCACAGTGCCTGCAATGAAGAGATAAACTTTCATTTTTCTCAGGTTCTGGGTCACAGATTGCTCAAAAATCAACAGTTTTTGGCCAAATCAAAAGCTATCAATCAAGTACACACTAAAGGATGAAAAGGAGGATGAAAAGCTATCACTAAGAGCTGTTCAGAGTCCTTGTGGATCAGCTCTTCAGATCATAAACATGCCCAGAAACTGAGCTAGAGTAGCTGCCCTCTACTTTGTATTTGAAAGATCCAAATGCAGTTCGATTCGGTACTCCCTGTGTTTAGGAAATGAATAGCAAAAACACAAACAACCAACAAGATACGATCCCCAGTGGAGTCGCCAATTTATTGTTGGGAAAAGTATCCAATACGGAATGACCTTATCCCACTCTAAGGGTGATAGTACCTCAGCAACAATCAAAGCAAAGCTATTTAAGATTTCTTCTTTATGAAAGTAAAATAGGGGAGAAAGAGATCCACTAACCGATGTCTTTCGCTAATGGTTGATCCAATCTTCTCTCCTTGCTGCTTGCTCCCAGCTCCTTGCTCTTTCACTGGCCCAGCTACACCTAGATCCTGCAAAAAGGCAAGAGAGGGAAACTACAAGAAGCATACATTCATAATTGATTCAAGGATTAGAATAAATCAAATACACAAGCATAACAATACATCATTGAAACACATGCATATAGAAGAACCTCAAATTATTTATTAATGGAAGAAGTAAAGTTCAGGAAGTGATACAACCATAAGAGGCCCAATCCAGCATCACCTTCCCAGCAGAAAGAAATCTCCTCTTCACCTCCTTCAAAGCAAATCACCCAATAGTTCTAAACCCAAACCAACAGCAATTCTTTACATTCACAAGATTCCCTCCTCATTAGACCTCATGAGAGAGATCTATATATAGGATTTTTGGAGAAAGGATGAGTCAGCTTGAGAGCTGACCAGTGTCCTCTCTCACTTCAGTTATTCTTCAGTTCTTGAGTCCACTTGGAGATCTAGACCCTCTTACTCATCACCAGTCGAATTCCTTGATCCAAGTGTCATTTTGGAAGCTTCCTGGGCATTGACACCTTGAGGAATGACTGTGCCACATGTCCAAACTCGCCCAGCGCAGGTAGCCTTCTTTGCAGTGGACATTCAACGCAGGTAGATAGTGGAGCAGTTGACATTCAGCGCAGATGCTCAGTGGAGCAGTTGACATGATCCAGAATTGCCTTGTTTTTGAGTGTTTTCAGGTGGAGAACTTCTATTCAGTGCTGTGGTTTGCTGACCTTGTTCCTCTAGGGTAGGAACAACATGTTTAGGGACTTTGGATCCCTTAGATTATGGACATTTCATGCTTCATGCTGTAAGGCACAAAAATGTCTATAACACTAGCAATTGGGTTAGTGGTAACATATCAATCAACACTAAAGAAAAGACATCTCTTAGAAACAAAAGTAATCTTCAGATATTTAAAAGGCACAATGGATTATGGACTATGGTATCAAAAATGAAAATAATTTTCACTCACAACTTACACAGATGCAGATTGGGCCAACTACATAGATGATAGAAATATTACAAGTGGTTGTGCATTTTTCTTAGCAGAATCTTTACTTCCTTGGTTGAGAAAGAAGAAAGCCTTAGTCTCATTATCTACTGCTGAAGTTGAATACATAACAACATCTTGTTGCACACAAGTACTTTGGATGAAACAAACTCTTCAAGACATGAAGGTAGCATACAATGAACCAATATATATCAAATGTGATAATACAATTGCAATAAGCAGATCAAAAAATCAAGTCCTTCACTCTAAACCTAAACACATTCCAATCAAAACATAGTTACGGATGAAACGAGAACTATTACCTCAAAACGGGTACTCGGGCCCAAACACCCCAAAAAAACATAAAAAAAACAACCCAAAAATGAAAATTGTTTATTCCAGAACGATGTTTTTTTTTTAGGGTAAATTTTCAACATTTTTTTAAATGGAAGTAAAAACCATTTTTTTTTTGAAAAATGGATGAAAAAAACACCCTTAAAAAAATTGTTTATTCCAGAACGATGTTTTTTTAGCGTAAATTTTCAACATTTTTTTTAAATGGAAGTAAAAACCTTTTTTTTTTTTTAATGGATGAAAAAAACACCCTTAAAAAATTGTTTATTCTGGAATAACAAAAAAAAACAGGTTACAATTTTGACATTTTTTGGCAATGGAGTTAAAGAGAAAATATCCGGACTTTGAAACACTGTAAAATTCCAACAATTCTCGGACATGATGTTAAAGATAAAATATCATGTCTCAAATCCTGATAGTTCCAACTATTTCCATCCATGTTGTTAAAGATAAATATCTTGAGTCTAAAAAACATTGAAATTGTAATTGTTTTCGACCATAACATTAAAGATAGAATATCATGGCTTAGAAAAACATTAAAATCTTGACAATTTTTCAACCATGCAATTAAAACCAAATATTGTGACTATAAAAAAATCTCAGGTTTTCAAAATATTTCAAGCATGACACTATGAAAAAAAATTATGACAAAAAACTTTAAAAATGAGCACTCAAGAGTAATTTATTTTTTAAATGCAAATATATAGCGATTTTAAAATCTTAGCCTAAGACAACTCTATACATTGCAATTTTTTTTTTATAAATCAACCATCAAATTGACACGCGGTGTAGGTGCACTTAACCCATTGTAATGAAAACTTAAAGACCAACCATGAAATTGATACATTGTGGGGGAAGACTCCATTCATTATAATGAAAATTTTAAAATCAACTATCAAATTGCCCATAATGGGATCGAGTTGTTAGACGAGCGTTGACACAAACCCTATAGAAACAAAATGAAGATAAAAACCAAAAAAGAAAATGTATAAAAAAATAAACATGAAAAATGCAAAAGAAAACAAAAATTCAAATATTGCAAAAAAAACAATAAAAAAACACAAATATATATATATATATATATATTATTAAAGAAATTAAAAACAATTGAAAAAACACAAAAAATGATAAAAAACAACAAAAATTCAAATATAGAAAAAAATAAATAAAAACAATAAAAAAACATATTTTTTTTAAATAATAACAAGAAATAAAGCATAAAAAAAAGGTTAAAACATGAAAAAAATCAACTACAAAAGAAAGGACAAAAAAACCTAAAGAAATGTAAAAAATAACATAAAATTAACCCGGATGCGGATGATTTAATGAGCCGTTAATGCCCATACGAGCGACGCCGGCATCGGGCATCATCGTGGAGCAAGTAGATGATTTATGCAGCGCATTAAATCCCATTAATGAGGGAATTGGATGTACAGCATGCAGAGTAAGTTCTTTAAGATGATGAGCATACGATTCATTTTAATTTCCCAGAGATCGACATTCTCTCTGACTCATTCTAGCAGAGACATTCCCGGTCGAATTGGTTCACAGGAGTTGGGTGTTGAGCTGAGCATTTGGAAGCCATCATGGCTCCATAGAAGCCCGCATCTAGCTAGCCTCAAGCATTTAATTACGATTCTTCTGGCTCGCATCTGGTATGGTCAATGTTTTTTCTTTTGGTATATAACTGTAATAGGTAGTGTTACGGTGTCTGTCGAAGCTGCTTGGGCAGGGTGGGGGACTCATTCAGACAATTCTGGAATTTATTTAGGGGTTCTGATTTCTATCTGTGCGGTGCTTTCCCTGGGCGCTCTCTACTCTGAGTACTGTTATCCTCTGTTTATTTCAAATTGGGGTGGGTCGTTCTTCTTCCACCTGCAACCCTTTTGTTCTCTTAGTTTATCAATCATTGATGCTATGGCCCGACGTCGAGGAATTTCCCGGAGGGGTAGTAGTTCAGGCACTCGTGGGGATGTTAGAGGAAGGGGAGGTCCTGCTCCACGACGCATTTCCCCGCTAGCTTCTGTCTCGCCGGCCTCACCATCATCTGACCACTCTGGTCCGTCCCTCTACAGTTCTTTCCACTCCTCCCGTTTCACATTTAAAAGCAAGCTAAACAAGCCTACTATCTCTGCCATGGAAAATTTTAGGGGCTAATGTTCGCCCAGTGGGCTAATTTTCCATGATTTTTCCACAAAAAGGATTCGCCAATTTCCAATTTTATAAAAGACGATTCGCCCAAATTTTAGAATATAAAACTATTTTACCTTAAAAATCGCCAACATTGTATAGAGGCTATATATAAAATCATTATAAATTTGAATAATTTTACAAATATATCAATAAACATTTTATAGTTTGCATATTAGGGATTAGTGAGATTCGCCAATGTTTTTAAACTTCAAGAAATTTTTCCATCCTTAAAATTTTCCTTTCTCTGCTATTGTCACAGTCATCTTCTCAGAGGAAGAAGATGACCTCTCTGGCTCTGATGAACAATCCATGGATAAGACTCTCTCTCAGAAATCTATGGATTCTCAAGGAAGCATGGTAGAGGAAATCCTCAATCTTCTAGAGGTGCAGCTCGCCGAAGGTCATGAAGAGGACGCGCATCTTCAGCAGACTCCTTCACATGAGGAGCTCATTCCTTGTGCACCGGCGCAGTTCTCAGGCACTTTTCTGTATCCGGTGTTTCCTCCTGGTCGCAGTATTATGGATGTCAAAGATAATGTGATGATTGAATGGGTCAACTCTCCTAGCAAAGCCAACGATGCAGATGCAGAAGTACCACCTCAGGTTGAAACAATCAACGGCGGAAAATGATGGAGCAGATCGGACGGCGGTGGAGGATTTCGGACGGCCCCTTTTTGTTGAACTTTATGTCCCGAAAAGTCAGAAATGATGACGTATGGAGAGAGCCACGCGTCAACAGGAGGTTATATCGGGCCCGTTCATACGGAAACTGCCTACTGGTCGACGACGGCCCGATATACTAGCGGTTTTGTGCTACCGTTGTTGTCCACGTCCGCTTTTTTTCTGTATAATTCTCCATTGTCTTCTAGTTTTTGGTTTTTGGTGGTGGTGTCTAGTTCTACAGAGTCTTGGGCTCTCGTTTTTATCTATGTAAACAGACAGTTAAGAGCTGATGGCAGAAGTTTTTTTGACAGAGGGTTGGCTTTAGCCCCCTCAGAGGTTCCAACCTCTTTGTAAATATTTTCCTCTTTTATTTATAGATAATAGAATAGTCTTTACTCAGGGAAAAAAAAAAAAAAAAAACTTATAAATATAAAAAGATTAGAAAAAACAAAAAAAAAAAACAAAACAAATAAACAAAAATTAAAAATATCATAAAATAAGTAAAAAAAATAACAAAATAAAAATAAAAACATTTTTTTGAAATTAAAAACTTTTTTTGAAAATAAAAATTATTTTTTAAATACAAAATATTTTTTTTAAATAAAATAAAATAAATATATAGCTAAAAAAATTAAATTGAATTGAAAAAAAATTTAAAAAAGACAATTAAAAAAAATCAAAACAAAACAATTAAAAAAATTAAAATATAAAAAACATTAAAATTTAATTAGAAAACGATTAAAACTAAATTAAAAATTAAATTTGATTTAAAAAAAAAATTAAGTTTTTTTTTAAATAAAAATTAATATAATAATAATAATAAATTAAAAAAAAAATTCCGCCACCTCGGGTAGGGTTGGTCGCGGGCATGTGCGAAGAGTCGATTGAGTGCATCCCGCCTCCCCTCTCAGCGCCCGCGACCAACCCCTCTCGGGGGTGGCTGGATGATTCTCCAGCCACCCCCGGGCGGGGTTAGCTGTGGGCGCTGAGGGGGGAGGCGGGCTACACGAATCGGCCAGCCACCCCCGAGCGAGGTTGGTCGTGGGCACGGACAGGGAGGCGGGGCTTCCTGCAACCCGCCTCCCCCGCCGGCGCCCGCGGCCAACCCTGCCCGGGGTGGTTGTCCGATTCCGGGGAATTAGCCACCAGCCACCCCGGGGCAGGGTTGGGCGCCAGCGCCGGTGGGGGAGGCGGGCTGCACGAAGCCGTCTCCCTACCCGTGGCCGCAGCCAACCCTACTCACGGGGTGGCAGAAATATTTTTTTTTTTTTTTTTATTTTGTTTTATTAATTGTTTTTTTTTTTTTTTTTTAAACTTTTGTTTTTAAATTTTTTTGTTTTAAATTTTTAGTTTTAATTTTTTTTTTTTATTTGTTTTTTTTGTTTTCTATTTTATATATATATATATATATATATATATATATATATATATATATATATATATATATTTTAATTTTGTGTAGTTTTTATTTTTCAAATTTTTTTTTCATTGTTTTGTTTTAATTTTAATTCTATAATTGTTATGACTTTTTTTAGTCTTTTAATTTAATTTTTTTAATATATATATTTTTTTAATTTAAATATTTTTTTTTTCCATTTTTCAAATTTTTTTTTTTAATTTTGTTTAGATTTTTTTTTTAAATTATTATTACGCAGTTGTCTTCTAATTTTTTTAACTTAAAAAGATCGTTAAAGATATATATATATATTTTATTAATATTTGAATTTTTTCTTTAAATTTTATGGTTTTTTTGAAATATTTCCATATATATATATATATATATATATATATATATATATATATAAAATTTATTTATGGGTGTTTTTTTAGTCTTTTTAATATCTTTTTTTATTATTTGAGTTTTTTTGTTATGTTTTTTAATTTTTTTTTCATGTTTTATTACACACATGAAAATCACAAACATTTAAAAAAATATCCACACTTAAAACATTACAAAAATTAAAGTGTAAAAATAAGCCCTCTAAAAAGGGTTGATGTTGCATCAACCCTTTTCAAAATGAAGATGAAAATCACTAAAATTTAAAAAAGGTGTTCATATTTGCTACATAAAAAAAAAAAAAATTAAAGTGTCAAAAATAAACCCTCTAAAAAAAAGGGTTTGATGTTGCATCAACACTTTTCAAAATCAGCATGAAAATCACTAACATCGAAAAAAAATGTTCATACTTGATACATAAGAAAATTTCAAGTGCCAAAAATATGCTAAAAAAAAAAGTTTATTATGACATCACCACTTAAATCGGGTGATTTTTTTCTACCTCAAAAAAATGGGTACCAGTTCACTTTCTCATTTGATCGGTAACTATGTTTCAAGTATCATTTCCTCATAGAGGAAGTTGTTGATCAGATTATAAAGCTGGACTATATATCAACTAAAGAACAAATATTTTATGTATTCACCAAGCCTTTGGCAAGGGATCCCTTTGAATATCTAAGACAAGAATTGGAAATATTACCTTCTCCTTCTCCTCATTATTTTACCTTAAAAATGGGCATCTAAGGACTATTGGATGATTGAAAAATTGAAGGATGACATAAGGTCAATCTTCTATAGTTATAGAAACAATAACAATCATGTATACATATTTACAAACAAAGGCATATTAGTAACAACAACTAGAATTCCTGGAAGCATTCGAAGTATATTAACAATATGAAAAGATATAAATTCAAATGCAAATGGATGTTTTCACTGGTGATATTTTTTTATTCTTTCAAAATGTCTATGAAAATTATAATCTAGCATCAAGAAGTGGAGCAAAAAGTCTTATTGACAAGCACACTATAATAGGAGGAATTGTAAAGGATAACCATGGCATATCCAAATAGAATCATACTTTTATTGTTGAAATCATAAACCTCGTTCTAGGGCATACAAAGCCATAGAGGTTGGTCCAATTTCATGACGCAAAGAACTATAAATTTAGTTCAACCATCAAAAGGTTAACACTTGACCACCATAGAAACCCATAGTTTGGAAGCCATTGAATATAGTTACAAATAATTGTTTCCTGCCAAAAATTCATTCAAATTATATGGGTCATTTTGATAGGTCACAATTAGCAATGAAATCACATATTCATGCTTCATGAGAATGAATGGAGCATCATGAATGAACAACCAAAGGAAAGGATGTTGCCTCTATGCAAAATGACAGTGAAAAAATGTAGAAACACTAGGTACCAATTGATGGTGCTGGACCCACCAACATGTTAGGGGATCTCCCTGGTAAGAAGTCCCAACTAGACCTCAGACCTTTCAGAGTAGGAGTCCCAACGGTGGGTAGTAAAGTAATGTCATGACTGTGGTAACGCGCATAGGTAAGTGTGAGAACTTTGTTGGAAGAAAGTGTGTGACCTTGAAGCAAGTCAAATGAGATGCATGGGGGTTCTAATACATGGAAGGGAAAAGGAAGTGTGTCCCTTAGAATCATGTAATAGTACGGAGTCTGAAAGGAACACACGAGTGGAATGACATCTCAATCTGGAAAGCGATATAGTCCACAAGCCAAAGTGGTAGGTTAAACCAACAACACATCTACAATAATATTCATACAATTGCATACACAATAGCTCATACACAAATGCGTAATTTAAATAACAGACATTACTAAAGAAACCAAAATAGTCACCCTAAAATAACAACATATGCATGAAAATGTGTTGGATCTATTATATATTATTGAGTGAAAGTTGTATCCATACATACACCATTGACAACCACTAGCCCCACTAGTGGAACATTATAGGCAATACCTCCTACTTCTCCAAAGAGTTGTACTCACTCTACGCTGTGGAGAAGCCAAGGCTTGTCAAAATACTCTCCAAGCCTTCTCTAAACAATGCCTAGCCAAAATCTTGGCTCCCAAAATCCTGGCTCTATGAGTTATGAGGTTCTATTTATAACAAAGGGTGGGGTGACCCTTGACATTTCCCTTTGTGACTCTTCAACTACCCTCATGACTCTTCAACTTCTTTACAAATAACTATTTACATTACATAGTGACTATTCACATTCCACTAATGACACTTGGAATTTCACTTACAACCCAATTACAAGTAACACACATTTTCCACATGTACCCATGTGAGACAAATATGCTAGAGATAGCTTAACAAGATAAAACACTATGACTCTAAGGTTTGGGGAAAGACTAACTCGGAAACATCTACTTGATGCTTCTCAGTATTGTATTGATGCCAAGGTTGGTACTATGTTGTGATGTCCCCAAATGACTTGATGTTGTCTTGCTGAAAGCAAAATTTTTCCTGCATGGCATCCAAGCATATGGTCTTCGCACCTATGTTCGTCTCATGTTGAAGCATGTGCAACATGGTGTAGACCATGACAATACCACCAATGTGCTTCTGCATGTTTAGCACACTCAGCTCCAAGTCATCCCTGGTGGCCTCTCACCTTAGCTACTCCATTTGCTTGTCGACCTCTAACTGAACTTGGGTCTTATTCTTAGCTTTGGTGGGGGAACTTGCATCTGTTCACTCTCTTCCTCATCTGCTAGTTGTTCCAAATCATCAACCTGTATTGGCATTGTTTTCTCTTTCATTATGCCTTGCCTTTGTTCTTATTCCCACTTATGCTTCTCTTCCTGTTCTTTATTTCGATTGTTGTTCTGCTTGTTGCGTTCTCAGTTCTGCTATTTGCAAGCTCTATTTTTCTCTCTTCCTCCACTCTATTGTCTGTGTCCTCTGCTTCCTTTTTTATTTTTTTTCAAATCTGTCTGCATGAATATTGAATCCTCTTTGGTTCTGAAACTTTTTTCTCCCTTTATTATGTCCACAATTTCCTCTTTCCTTGATCTTGTAATGGATTGTTGCCTTCTTCCACTGCTGTTGGTCTTGTTGCCACGTTAGTGTTGATTCCTTTTTTGTACACAATTGGGCATTTGTATATATTGGCAAGTAAACTAGCACTTGCTCAACTACTTCCCCAATATTTCTTTCAGTGTTCACTCTTGAAACAACTCCCTTTGGTGCCATGGTACAATGACTACTTGAGATAAGTGCTTCGTGAGTGTGGTACATGTGGGGCAGCATGGACACTCATTGCAAGCAAACATTAGCTCTTAGAAATCTGACTTCACAACATGATCAAAAAGAAACCAGAGCATCTAATGAGAGGAATTGCACAATTTTGACCAACGTGGGTGACTGAATGGTTGTGAGAATTAGGCACTACACAGTCTAGCATTCAATGAGGAAGCTTGATGATTGGAACTACAGAATGCGCAGTTAAGTCTGGGTCAGGTATTGGGAGAGACTATGCATTCTGTAGTCTCGATGACCAAGATGGTAGACTGGCTCCTGGAACTGCATAGTTGGAGCCAGCCTAGGACAACCTCTATGCAATTCCATAAGCCAAGGTAGAGGTCTTGAGCTACCATATTGCATAGTGCATGCAAGTGAATGTGAGATCTAGGTAGGGGGAGCCCATATTTGTCCATGGGGAGTGTGCAGACAGATAGATATGAAGGATGATATAAGGATGAGTGCAAATCTGACTAAGTGTAGATGTATGTAGGTAAACCAATTTCAGTAATGGATCAAACTTAAGGAACATGAAGCATGTGAAGGGAGTCACTGCAACAACGACCTTTGGTGAAAAACAAGAAAACTCATGTAACACTTGAGAAAGGTAATCTATAACTTGAAACAACACTTCTACAAGCTAAAACATGTTAAAATTCTAGCATCCATTCAAAAAAATGAGTGAAACAACACTCTCACAAGCTAAACAAACAAAAGTGACAGAAAAAAGAAACAAAAGGGAATAAAATCAAAACTCACCTCGAAAAGCGATCACAATGCTCTGAAGGCTCCTTGATCTCCAAAGGAAGCTAGATCTTGATGATCGAATGTATAAGTGAGCTCTAGAGGCACCCATTACATAGAGTCAGGCAACATGGAATTCATGACATGTATGCTTGAGATCAAGGACAAAAACGATACTTGGAAGAAACTTCCAAAGAGTGTAATGCATCACCTTTCGGAAACTAATAATGGATCCCTACTTCCTAAGGATCCTAGATTCTTTCTTTTCTAGAAAAATGCCATGCATGCCTGGAAATATTGCTCAATTCTGGGAAGGAATGGGTAACTGTTTGGTTCATGCACTGAGCAGTTTCTAAGCACAGTATGTTCTGTGCAATTTCTGGGTTGGGTGGCTCTAGGTTTCCTCTCAGGCTCTGCGTAATTTCCCAGCTAAAGGCCGGCTATCATCTGGCTTTGCATAATTCTGGAGATGAAGGCTCACTTTCTAGCTTGGACTGCTCTACTTAGTTTCCCAGCTGAAGAAAAGTTGCAAGTTGGGTCTGCGCAATTCTGGAGCCAAAGAACATTGTTGGGTTGCACTTTGTATTTCCTTAGAGAAATGATGGTTTCCCACTAAGACTGTGCAGATTTCCAAGGAAATGCAAGAAATAGATTGCAACCAAGTCAAAGGAGGTCATCTTGTGGTTAGAGAGACAAGAAAGTGTTGAAGCCTCAAAAATCATTGCTTTAACATGGGGGGAAACCACCCGGTCCAAACCTTGGTTGGCAGCTCCTTTTCTGTTTGGTGTAGTGGCTCTAACTAGGGACAATGAGACCAATTTCCCAATATAATTTATAATAGTGTTGATGGGGTGATTTGTGATATTTTGGAGTAATGTTTAAACTAAAAGTAATCTAATATAAACTAATAATCACATGCATTTATCCTAATTTAAACACTATCTAATTATGACTATACCCGAGAATAATTTGAAGTATGCGATCTACAATAATGTCCAAAAGCAATTGGTAATAAAGATCATTCAATTGCAATAAGAAATGAAATCGTTTAACAATAATTGTTTAGTATAAAAAGTTAGCTAAAACGATTGTGAAAGATATATCACATAAGAAATTATTTATGTATTCAGCATAAAATATAGACCATCCTCATACAGAAGTGCAGTAATGCTAACCAAGATTCAAACTTTCATACATGAACAACTTGAAGAAAAATTATTGCTTAATACATAAGTAAAAGAGAATTATGAGATAAAAGTACCATTTGTAATAAGTCCTACTCATGTGCTTCAGCAATATTGATCTACTTTCAATCCATCCAACACCATCTAAGAGTACAAAAGTGCAATTTCAGTAGAAGATGCCAGATAAGATAAAAATAAATCATGTTCCATTCATTTCACCAAAACTTCCTCAAAGGGACATAAGTGCAAGTTTTGAAGATTGTTTCTAATAAAATTTCAGGACCCCTCTCTAAATGCATGAGAGGGGTTTAAATACTAAACTATAAAACTAAAAATAGATTATTACAAAAATAGTTGAGGAGGTTTAAACGACCTTCCTCAAATTATGCAAAATAAAACAAAAATAGAAATGAACATGGTGACTAACTGTTCTGCATTTGATCCTTTAGATCGCAAATGTCCGTCATGGAATTGAGCTGTGTTGGTTGGATGATTTCATCTTTCAACTACCTAGTGAACACAACGACAGTCAATGTTGGCACCATTTTCTCCGTAGAAGTGGTTAGGCATCGCAGGGTCATCCACTGGCTGTGAGGTTTCACTAAATGTCGCCAATATGCTTCCCAGTTTAACCTGGTCATTTTCCTAATTGCTTCTGCTTTTTCTTCTATTTCCTGCCTCCATTGTAGTTCAAGTTGTTTTACATTAGGAAGAAACCCGAAATGGACTCTGTCACAAGGTTGGCGCTATGTAAATTTTCATTAATACTCTTAATAACAATGTTTGTTGTTGTTGTTTCCTTTTCTGCCTCTCTAAGCCGAGAATCCCAGTTTGCAAATAAGATTTCTTTGTGTGACTCCTCCAGTTTAGGTAAGTTGGTCTTTCTCCCATCTTCTGAATTCTGCTAGGTGATGAAGTCGGAGATTCTTTTCAAGATTTCATCATATTCAGGTCTCACTTGTACAACTTGACTCGTCAATTTGTCGCTTGTTTCGCAATAAGAATTCCATTGCGAAATCTTCTGGCATAATAGTTCCTTTTGGTGCATTAGTTGGGAGTTAAGGCCAAGCGCTTTAGTGTTAAACTGATCAATTTTTGGATCATCCTTATGAAGATCAATTATTTCTTGTAACTGCGCTTCCTTTTCTGCGAAGCAAACTTGATGTCTTATTTGTATCTGCTCGAACTCTTGTTGGAGCTTAGATAACTGTGTTTCTGCTAGCTGGTTGGATTTTGCTTGCTGTAATTGTTGTTCAAGCGACATTTTTTATTTTCTTTTTCCTTAAGAAAAATTTGCACCTCTTTTTCTTTGTCGATAGTCACTGTAGCATAGGCCCCTGCAAACTGTGACAGTCTAGTAAGGTTGGCGGATGGGTCGATGAGTGAGTCTTTCCAAACGATATCCATCGGTTCATTATCTGGAGTAGTAGCAGTCGTAGCATCCAACTTCCTTTTCTTCCTTTGTCTTTTAACAACTGCTTTGTGTTGTGGGCTATAGAACACATCTAGAGGGGGAATCTCCTCAATTCTCAAAACAATTTCAGAGGTGGGAGTAACAGGGATGTGCTCTACCTCTTGAGTATTTACAGTCTCCTCTGCTGTAATTTCTTGAGTTGCTTTCTGTTGTGGAGTTTGCAACTCTGGCATTTGTTCCTCTATATGGAGACTTTTATTAAATTTATCCCATTCTTCCTCTAAATCAATCACCAGGGGTTTTATTGGCTAGGTGGAGGTGGAATGGATTTCAGCCTGTTTTCTAGCTGAAGTTTGCTCAGTTGTCTTTTCTGTAGATTGGGTTGTATCTTTTTCCGACTCCCTGCTTCTGCTTTTCCCATTTTGTGATTGTTGCTCTGACTTCTCTGACTCCCTGGTAGACTTCTCTTGGGATTTTTCTCCAGAATCAGTTTTAGAATTTTCTTTGGAATCTCCTTCTAGACTTACACTGGGAGTAGGCTCCCTTATTGGTTCAACCAATAATTGGTCCAATGGGACATTTGCTAGCCTCCTTTCTCTGTACTTATAAAAGGCTTCAAGATATTCATGGTAAAAAAATAAGTGTGCCATATGCTTCACCTCTGTGAACATTTTCTTCTGTAAAAAGATGGCATCAAATGCATCTTCTTCATTACTGAACACTTTCACTTTTACCATAGTGGTAAAGTCTTTGATAGTGCCAAATGGATCATATTTCCTTCCTGGGAATTTAGGCAACTGCAAAGATAACGTGATCTATACTTCTTTGAATGCATGCCCCAGGTCGTGCAATGTGAATTCTCCGGACTGTAAAGGGAATGTAGGCCAAATGTTCTTTTTTGCTTCCTTTAATGTTTTGCTCATCCCACCCTCACTAGCTATTTGATAGGCTATACCTCTAGCCATCAATTTGTCCGGAACATAGTATGGGAGGACATGGGTGGAGGCAATTCTACCAAATACCTTGATATACGTGAATGTTTCCTCCCCAAACCATCTAGCTACTGGGAGGATATCTACCTCGGCTTCCTTTGAAAACCTAGGGGCATCTCAGTTGTAAAGATGTTTGTGGATAAGGAGCATGACTCCATGACAAATTTTAAAAAAATGTGGTTGAAACTAAGATTCCCACATGTCTTTATGGTATATGTGAATGGGAAGTAGATCTTGAACAGTCCACTTCCATCCCATCACAGGAAATTTCGAACCAAAACAAATTGCATCCATTACATAGGCACTCATAAAAAATGGAGGGTAAACCCTCGAAGAAACACTTCTTTTCCTTCTATACTCCATTATAGTTCTTGCTACATTATCAGACAAAATTTATGCCCAATTCATTATAGTTGTGTTTATGGCTGCATCTATCAATGGCAGCCATTTTGGGGAAAATTTAGTGCTGTCAAGTTTTCCAAATATTCTACATAGCATGGCCACTGCAAAACTATGAGGGGGACAAATAGACGCAGTAGAGTACATACCGTTCTTGTCTTTTTTTATTTTTCCCTCATTATTTGACCAGGTCCAGGTGCAATCTGTTGGGTCCTCATTTTCTTTGGAAAACTTCTTGACGAACTATTTGTTGTAGATGACTTGTGGCTCTGGTAGGTGGTACATAAGCTGTAGCTTGTCTGGCATAAAAGATCCCATAACCTCTTGGATTCTAGTCTTGAATTCTCTGTCTGAGATGTCGGCTTCATCATTAACCCATTTAACCATGTATGTATAAGGGATTATCTTTGTACGTGTAGCTATGTGATGCAAAAATGAGCATGTTGTCTCAAACATGGAGGCATTAGAGGAATCAAAACTGTCAAATGTGACCTTCGTTTCTAGAATCCTTGGTTTCTCTTCTTCCAGTATATTATACATGGCTTCCCACGTAGAGGTTCTTCTCTCTCTGCTGCATGTAGTATCCGTAAATAGAGGAGTCATTTCTGATTTCTCAAACATGATTTCCTTGCCTTTCTTCACCATTGCTCCCAACGATTTTCTCTGTCGATTTTTCCTGAAAGTGAAGAACAATAGCTATCGGATATACAAAGATAACAATGAACATGAAATGGAATAATGCGGATAGCTTCGAAAAGGTGACAATAAAGGAGTTTTATTTGAACGCAAGTGAGAAGATATCATATCATGTTAAATGGCTCTTCATACATAAATGCAGTTAAATCTTACTAAATTCCCACTAATGCTTCGTTATCTCTTAGCTTTAATACTCATAAATGTCTTCATCGTAAGTCGGGAAGAAAGCTTCTAGGGTGGTGAGCCTTTAAATTGCGATAATGCCGATTTTGTAATTTGCGAGCAATATCGCAGATTGTAATATCGCATTATGCATTTTCACTTTTCTCACCTTCCCTTATGTTTATGTGAGATGCGAGATGCGAGCTGCTTGTTTATTGCCTCAAAAAATAGCTACTTTTCAGGGTTTTCTATGTAAAGACCTTTTTAATAAGCGATGAACGTAAACATTTGTTCATAATGTATCCAAGGGGTGGGTTCGGGTCTTGATCGCCTTTTGCAATATCAACTGATGGTAAGTTTGTGGTGCTCTTTTAAATGCTTGAAATGCGATGCGGTAAAGGTTACAATGTCATCGCAGTTTCGCATTTCACTTGTTTTGAGATAACCTTTTAAGGCGAGCTCTTTATAAATAGCGATATGCAATGCGAGACTTGGTTTTGACGAGAAAAGCTTTAGGACCTACTTTATATCAAAAATATGATAGTTTCAAGGTATAAAGTGTGGAGTCCTCTTTTAGTCGTTTTTCACTAGATTTGGTGGGTTAACAAAGTTTTTTATGATGCTTAATCATGTGATGTGTGGGAAGGCAAGCATTTAGTAGTTCTTTTGAAAAAAGGGGTTTCATTGATATCTTGCTTTATTCCAAAACTAAATAAGAAAAATACCTAAATTCTAAGTTTGTTTTTGGAAGGATTTTTTAAAGGGTCCCGATTTATTAATGTAACATTAACTACTACTATTAATAAATGGGGGGTTGTTGAATAGCACAACAATTGGCGATTCACTTGGAAGAACCAGTTATCTTTGAGAGTTTTTTGAAATTTCTAAAAACTTCCAAAATAAAGATAGTTTTGAAAATAAAAATTACATGGAATATAAGGTAAGTAATACTTCTAATTAATAATAAAACAACATCTACTTAACTATCATTCTTTTGATTATCCTTTTTCATAAGAAAGTCACGTTGTCTACGTCAGTCATTACTTAGTTTTAAGGATAAAAACAGGGAGGTTGTTTTTAGATCAGTTTTGGTATACTCAGTTGTCATAGGTAGAGCCTCTGCTGCCAGCAGGTGTTCATAGCTTCGTTAGGGTTACCTTTTAACCAGAAACGATTCAGTATCCCACCTAGGTCAGAATGCAATTTTAAAGATAAGCTTGTTTGTATACTTATTTCCCTCTTTATTTTCTGAAGTAATTCTTTCTTCCTTCAAATTTTCAAATTTTATCTCTTAAAGGACAATGTCTTGGTTTGGTTACCAAAATTGACAATGCAATTCACTTGATTTATAACTTAATTGAACAAGCTGGCTCTTGATGAGACCCCTTGTGTTTTGATTAACATAATCTCAAGCCATTACCCTATTTTGATATGCAGTATTGGTAATGTCAGTCAGTTATATTCTTATGATCATGGTAAGCCAACTCTTGATGAGACCTCTTATCCTTTAATTTTAAGTATATTTTAGAATTACACTCTAAAAATGAAAGTTGATTAGGTGGGGAGAGTCATTGGCTCCTTAAGAGCTTCTAGATGACAATTATAGAGTTTAAAGATGCTTTTCTGTAGAAAGACTTTGCTTTGTTATTGATACTTTTCTTTACTGATGTAAAGGAAAGATTTATTTCTAAAGCTAAGTTTCATCAAAGATCAGATAATTTTTAGGAGAGAATAAGCAAATTTGGAGCAATAGAACTTAACTATATATTTCATATGTGAAGATTACTTTCATAACAATCTTTACTTACACAAGCGAAAAGTCAAAATTAAAAAGAGACTATCATTTGTAAAGCCAAAAGTAAATGTTTTTCAACTTGTATTATTATTTCTAAAAAAATAAAAATAAAAAAATAACATAAAGGAAATAATATACAATGAACAGAAGAGATCATCTTCTATGGAAAGTATTTCTTTAAAATCTTCCCATTAACAGGTAGAGATTCTCTCTTACCTGATAAATCTTGTAATAGAAAAGTTGATGGGCCTATTTGTTCCACAATTTGAAATGGGCCAAGCCACATTTGTTGGAACTTGGTATGCTTACCTTTCTCTTCGTGGGCTTTATCCCATTTCAATACTAGGTCTCCGAGTTGAAAATATTTTGAACTTACAAAATTTGAATCAAAGGAAGCTTTGACTAACTGCTAATGATGTGAACGTGTGATTCTGACCTTCTCTCTTTCCTCTTCAAGATTAAGGATTTGTAACTATCTAACTTGCATAGATGAAGAAGGAGTTTCTTTAATGAATTGAACTAAGGCTAAAGAGGGAATAGCTACATTTTTAGGTAAGATGGCTTCTTTCCCATAGACCAAATTAAAAGGAGAAGTGCTAATGGAGGCTTTCTGAGTTATTCGATATGCCCATAGAGAAAACATCAAAGAATTATGCCAGTTCTTCTGGCTTTGGTCAACAGTTCGTTTAAAAATCCTAATGAGATTCTTGTTCATGGATTCAACTAACCCATTTCCTTGCGAATAATAATTAGTAGAGTACTTAAGCTTAAAACCTCTTTTAAGAGCAAATTCTATCATAGCATTGCCTGAAAAATAAGATGCATTATCAAACATCAAGGCAGATGGCAGGCCAAATATGGTAATGATAAATTGATTGATGAATTCAATAATGCTTTCAGAATTGGCTACCTTGAGTGGAATTTATTCCACCCATTTTGTAAAGTAATCAGTGCTTGTAAGGATGTATCTATGCTGCTTAGAAGAATGAGGAACGATCTCACCTATTATGTCCAATCCCCATTGCTCGAATGGTTGGTCAATGTTGACTGGTTGTAATGGTAATGCAGGTTTCCTCTATCTCCCAGCAGTTGTCTGATAAACTTTACATCTTCTTACATAATTGTGTGCATCTTTGAACAATGTTGGCCAGTAATAGCCGACATTTAGGATTTTATGTGCGGTGGTATCTCCTCCAAAGTGACCGCCAATTGGTCCATCATGAAGTTCCTACAACACCTTATCTGTATCAGATTTTTCAAGACATCTAAGTAAAATAGAATCATAATTTATTCTAAAGAACACATCATTGACAATTTGATATTGTCTAGCTTTTAATCTCAAGGCCCTTTTCTTTGTGTAATTTAATTATGTTGGGGCATATCCATTTCTTAAGTAAAATATGATATCAGCATATCTTGACTCAGTGTCGATAAGGCTTACCTCATATATTTGTACATCGTCACCTGAGTGCTGTAACGCTGATAGATTAGATGCTCCTTCCAACATCCTGCAAAAACCTTGACCTTTTATAATTTTTGCTGGTCTGATTTCAATGTCATATTCTTGCAGAGTTGTAACCCAATTTGCTATTTTCTCACCCACATCTCTTTGTATTAACATATTTCTCACTACTGAGAATGGTACTATTACTTTGGTGTGGGTTTTGAGGAGAAAAGGTCTAAAGTGTTTTATCGATTTGAAAACAACAAAAACTTGTTTTTCAATGTGTGAGTAATTCAATTCAGCTCCCTACAAATTGGAGCTAAAGAAAGAGATTGGGGCTTCACCTTTTTCTTCATTTACTTGTGTCAATATGGCTGCATATGATTTCTCAGAAGGAAAAGTATATAAAATGAAATGATTTGAAAATTCAGAGTCACTAAAGATGGGGCGTTTATGATTTCTTGTTTGATCAAGTTAAAGGCTTCATGTTTTGAGTGTCCCCATTTAAACATAATTTTTTTTCTTTATCATGGATTGAGGAGGTAAAACAATTCTTGAGAAGTCAGGGACATATATTTTAACAAAATTTATTTGGCCCAGGAAAGATTGCATTGATTTTTTGTTATGCGGTAAAGGTATTTCAGAGATTTCTCTAATTCTATGAGGATCAATATGAATCCCTTCTTTGGATACAATGAATCCAAGGAGCTTTCCTTCACTTAACGCAAAAAAATACTTCTTGGGATTAAGAGAAATCTCATACTTTTGTCAATGTTCAAATATTTGCTTTAAATCCCTTAGATGATTACTGTGCTTTCTAGAATATAATGTTATATCATCTAAGTAGATTACTATTGATTTGTTTAATAAACCTTTGAAGGCTATGTCAATGGCTCTTTGGAAAGTGGCACCGGAATTAATCAATCCAAATGGCATCTTTTGATAAGCATAAGTGCCCCATTTTGTCCTGAATGTAGTTTTCAGCTGGTCATCTGGATGTACTAAGATATGATTATAACCTGAGAATCCATCCAGGAAAGACATTAGTTCTGAGCCTGCAACTGATTGCAATATTTATTCCATAGGAGGTAATGGGAAATTGTCATTTTGGCAAGCTTTGTTGAGGTTGCGGAAGTATATACATATCTGAATATCACTGTTCTTTTTTCTAACTAGGAAAAGATTAGAGACCGACCGGGAATGTCTGACAGAAAAAATAATCTTGGCTTTCAACAGTTTTTTCAATTCAGATTTAATCTTATTTTCTAAATTAGGATGGATCTTCCTTATTTTTTTCTGAACATATCTTTCATCAGATGTCATGGGAATAGTATGTTGAATAATAGAGGTGTCATATGTCTTAAGATCTTCATAGTTTCATGCGAAAACATCTTTGTACCTCTTCAAAAAACGTATAAAGGCCAATTTTTCTTCTAATTCAAGTTCGAGGCCTAGATTAATATTTTGAGGCTTTAGGTCAGTTCCAAGGTTAATCAATTCAAACCTCAGAGTTGAACTCTGAAGTTTTGAATTGGTGGGTCATTTAAATTTGTCTTTGAGGTCATATAAATATTCCAACTTAACTACAGACTTTGGTACAGCGTTATTAACTATTTCTTGTTTAAGTTGGTTATCATGTTGGTATTCATCAACTATCTGATCATCATAAGAGCCTTCTGAAGTCAGGAAGCTTATGGTATATGGATCATAATTAAATACTCTCCAGTTGGTGATATTATCGGGAATAGAAGGCCTAAAAATCAATTCAATGGAAAATCGATCAGGGCTGTAATCCTCTGGTGGAATAAGCTTGGAAGCGACATTAGCTAGAATATTGGCACTCACGTTTTGGAGTCTTGGAATAGGGGAAATATTAAATGATGTAAAGTGAGAGGTTAGCTCTTGGATTAATGACTGATAGTGTTTCAAATGTCCTAACAAACAGTGTATAACATTTATCACCTACTTTATTACAATTTTTTAATCTCCAAATACTTGGAGGTGTTTGATATTAAGGACAATTGCCTTATACAAACCTTGAACTAGTGCTTCATATTCAGCAGTGTTGTTTGTGCAATCAAATTCAAGTCTGCATGCTAACATAGTCTTTTCCCCCTCTGGGCTAACTAATATGCATCCTGCTCCTGCTCCATCATTGGATTTAGATCCATCAAAAAATAATTTCCAAAATAAAGAGCTAACTACAGGTTTATCTACAAAATTTACGCATTTAGAAGTGTCTGTTTGGGAAAAATTTTCGACTTGAGATACAACAGAGTTTTCTAAGAAAGGTGAAGTATAAGCATTGAAATTTCCTAGAAATGATTCTACTGAGTAGTTACTGATGATATTGTTACTATACGCGACTGGTTCATTTTCTCCTTCTAGCTCTGTGACTATGTACTTTTGATGTTTCTCGCGATCAACCCTTATTTGATTTGGCTTGCCATTATAGGGAAGCCACATGTGAGACCAGTCAGTTGTAAAATAACCATGAAGTTTTTCTAACCAGTCCCTACTAAGAATTAAGCCATAGAACTTAGGAATATCAACCACAAGTATGTCAATGACTTCACAAACTTTAGGATTTGATGAAAGCTTGATGGTTACTTGATTAAGTTCCCCAAAAACTTCGACTTGAGATCAATCTAACTGTACTATATGTACAACATATTTTTGAGGTTGAACATTCAACTTTGCACAAACTATTCTAGGTAAGATGTTAGATGAAGCTCCTCAATCAACTAAATAGTTGTGTAAATTCTTATTAAAGACTTATGAGATTTATATCTTCCTCCAATTAGAGCAATGTCGGTTGGATCAATCTTGTTTAAAGAGGTGCTAGGGGGCCTTCCCATTTCTTGGGGAGCTTGTGAGACCATGGTAGTAGGAAGCGATGATGTAGGTACTGCTTTGAGTTCCTTTCGGAGTAGCTTCTGCTGATGTTTCAATTTGCTAATCTCATGAAAGGTGATGTTTTCCCTAGTCTTCTTCATATCATCAACAATATTATATTCCATTTCATCAGAAACTATCATAGTTTTAGCTGAAGATGAAGAATCTAATTGAGAAGGAGTGGTTTGAGTGGATTTTGGTAAAGACTTCTTACCTGTTGTTTTGTCCCTGGGAGGAGGCATTAAAGCCTTCTGCTTTGGATTTTTTTGTGACAAACAACGGGGTTTTTACTTCAGGTGGCAATAGGTAGTGCTTCTTGAGTTTCCTCATTGGGAAGGATAAAATCTCACATTCCCTATAACTCTGCCACTTCTTCATTGTCTGTTTGTTCTTCGTTTGAAACTTCATCTTCTTATCCATATGATTCAGCATTCGGTATAGCATTTGGAGGTTTAGGATCAGCAGGGGAATTCCTCTTAAATGGTCTAAAATATTTTTAGAGGAGATATTTGCTACCTGTTTTTTGATATCAACCATTTCATTAGGCATGGTCTTGAGGACTTTCTTTAACCCTTCAAGATCAAAAGGATATTTAGGCTATTTCTTCTTGGAGTCATCGCTAAAAGTCACTTTTTTACATTTTCATTCTTCTAATGCGTTTTTCTTTTCTACAGCTAGAATGTGTTTTTCTGTAGTTATTGCCTCTTTCATATTTTCTACCAAAGTCGGTTTGGCAGCTCTATCAACAAAAATAGTTGTGTTTGAAGGTAGAGCAGAAATATACCACTCATTTTGGGCCTCATCGCTGGGATTAGATGCTGTTGGTATCTTATTCAATAATTTATTGAAGAAGGAGTTGAAGACTTTAATGGTTTCTTTCAGTTCGGCTTTCAAATTGGAGAGATAATTGATTAGGGTAGTCATGGATCTATAATCTCCAAATTTAGTTAAGAACTTCTCTTGAAAAGCATCCCAACTATTGATCAAACCTGATGGTAATGAGAAGTACCATGATCCTTCTGCTCCTTGTAAAGTATATGGAAATAATCTTACAATTGCGTCTTCTTCCACTACTTCATTCAAGTTAATGGACAACATGAAATTGTTTATATGTTCCTCAGCAAGTAGGCCACTATCAGGATTGAATTTGGGCAACCATTTCTCTAGATGAGCTGGCAATTGATGTAAAGTGAAGGAAAAATTTTAGTAGGGAGGCTCCAAAACAAAGCGAAGGAAAAATTTTGGAGGGTGGTTGTAGCCGCTACAACATTGGAGACACATTGGTATAACTCCAGCTCTCCATATGGACCTTGTCTCGTGTAAAGCAAGTCGAACTCCTCTGGAAGTATTGCTCAATTCTTTGATCATCATGGCTTCTTCACTAGCTTGAGTTAAAGGTATAGTCCCTGCCATTCTCTTGATCGGCCAACACACATACCAAGCCAAGTCAACTAAGTTGTTTCGATTGGGGATGGGGGGTATATTGATGCACAAGTAATATATATTGTTAGAGTTTAAGTTTCATCTTTGGTGTTGCTCCATTTCCATCAGGCCTGGACATTACCCCTACGGGGTCACTTTAGGGACACAAGCATCGCTCCACTTCCAGTGAGCCTTGACAGTACCTGATAGAGTTACTTCCTTCATCTCTTTGTGCAGGAAGCCTTTCTCTTATTTTTCCTTATATATATATATATATATATATATATATATTCAGATAATTATGCATAGGGACTTATTTATTTCATGAGGTGGAAGAGGGATCCAGACTTATTGAGAGCCAAAGGGGTTGTCCCTTCAGAGAAGTATATTATATATACCTTTGACATACTTGTTAAGGTTTTCCCCCTCACCTTACTCTACTTGACTGAGCTGAAAAGAGTTAACCGAATATAGAAAAATAGATCAGAGTAGGCAGTACTATTTAAAATTGCAAGTGCTATGGTTTTTCTAAGACTCACTCTAAACTGAACGTATTTTCCATCAGGGTATCAACAACTAAAGAACGCAAACTCTTCATAAATATAGGGGATAAGGGATAACCAAATTTTGATAGTTGTACAATTCCTCTTATACTTCACTGTGCTTGGCTTAAGAGCCAAACATGATTTAATGTGAAGCTAATCCTATGGGTGTGTAACAAGTAAACAAACAAGTAAGAAAAAGATAGAAGTAAAGAAAGAAAAGCGAGGAAGAAAAACCAAACAAGAAAGAAAACACTACTCCTACTCCTAAGCTAAATAGTGCATGGGCCTACTCATGTGAAGTGATACTTCCAATGCAGCCACTGGCGCATTAGTTGACCCATGTTGGTGAAGGCATTGTCGACAAGAAATATATTCAAGTAGACCAGCAAGCAAGAAAGATAAAAAAATGAATACCAACATGCTCAAAGTTTATATGCATCCACATAAAAGAATATAGTAAAAGTGTGAGACAAACACTCTGCGGACGTACCATGGCAAAGCATTGCACTATGCATAGAAAATGAACATGCACACTTACTTGATCTTGACAAATGAGCAAACATGAAAAAAGAAGAAAACTTTCGCTTAGCAACATGACTTGCTCTGTATGACTCCTCCAATGCATGAGTGATAAGATCATGTGATTGTGGTGGAGGATGTGGAATTTGTGGATCAGATTGATCTTCAATGAAAACATGATAGTGATGAGGAGCCTAAGGTGTTTCAATGGATTTTTTATCACAAGTGGAACTGACCTCAAGACTGCGATAACCTGACATAACCATCAACTCGGCCTCAAGTTCCTCAATAGCTTGAGGGGTTTCCACTTCATCAGCATGTAGATAATAAAATATCGGTGGCTTGGAAATATCAATAGCAAGTTAATCAACATCGTGATCGAATGTGTGAGTGAATGGACCATGATAACCATGATCAAAAAATTTGAGATTCACATCAGTATCCTCATGATCTGATGAATCATATAGAAGGGTTGATGAGAAACAAATAATTTTAACCTTTGAATTTCCAAAAAGAAAAGATGAAAAATTGGGTGGATTCAGAAAGAATGATGTGTCCTCTCTGCAATCAAATGATGGACTGACATCATGAGTGTCATGTGAATGATTGAAAGTAGAAACATCCGTGAATGGATTTTCACAAGAGAAATCAGAAATGGTAGAATCACAAAAGATGTCAGGGAAAAGCGGATGAGGTGAGGACAGAAGGAGGTCATCCTTCACCATAGGTTCTTCTTCAGATTCCCACACATACTCATCAAAAATGACAGCGTAGGTTGGCTACTCAACACCAACTTCGTTGAAAACTTGATTCTCATGAACAACAGAGGTGGAGTCCAGAATGGGTGAACACAACACAGTACAATTTGGAGGACCAAAGGAACCATAGGACGAGGTTGAGAAGATAAGACCTCGTGACAACCATCACGGATGCAGTCCAAATCTACGCAAATGTTCAAAGAAGGTGGGGTGGGAGGAGGTGACAGTTCAATAGATGGGTTTGCAACTTCTCCCACCTCGTCCTGTGGAGCTAGAGTTGTTTGATGAGAAGAGGATGGAGGGTCACTTGTGATAGCAACCTTTTCCATCTTATATTTGGAAGCTCTAACACCAAGGTATGTTGGGAGGGGTTCGAATGATTCCAACTCATGTGGATTTTCATATATGTGAAGAAGATACTAAAATCTTTCCTTGAGAAATTTCCAATCAATTTCATATTCAGGGATTTGAAAAGCTAGATTACAGAAGTGGTCCCAAAATTGTGCAATGGATTCATCGGGTGCTTTCGATAATTCCAGAATTTTTTATTGAGTTATTTGCAGTTATAGTGATAAAAAATCATGGATTAACTCTCTAATCATGTGATCATAATAGTGATTAGAGGTTGTGGGAAATGTGTGACACCATTGGTCAACATGCCCATCAAATGTGTAAGTGAACAACCCATAGGAAATGTCATCTGAAGGGACTCCATTCCTTTCACAAAAGCCTAAGAATTAAACTCCATGCCTTAACAAGGTTTCTCTACCTTCACCATCATGCTTGAAACGTGAAAAGTCATCTATGAAATCCTAAGACACTTTGAATTCATTTGCATGAGAAAAACATGCCAAAGTTGAGATTGTAATGTAAGTCATGGATGGTGTGAAAATATTCAAAACAAACTTTGAGGGCTTAGCTTGTCATCTAGCCCTCTTTCTAGCACTATAAATTTTGATGGTTTTGGACCCGCCAACATGTCAGGGGATCTCCCTAGCAAGAAGTCCCAACTAGATCTCAGACCGTTTGGAGTAGGAATCCCAACAGTGGGTAGTAAAGTAATGCCTTGATTGCGGTATCATGTAGAAGTAAGTGTGATAACTTTGTCAGAAGCAAGTGTGTGACCTTACAGTGATTCAACTAAGATGCATTGGGGTTCTAACACACAAAGGGGAAAAGGAAGTGTGTCCCTTAGAAGCCTATAATAGTATGCAGTCTGAAAGGAACACACGAGTGAAATGACATCACAAGTTGCAAAGTGGAATATTCAACGAACCAAAGTGACGAGTTAAACCAACAACGTGTCTGCAACAATATTCATGCAATTGATACAAAATAGTTCATACACAAATGCATAAGTTAAATAACATACATTGCTAAAGCAACCATAATATTCCAACTACAATAACAACATATGCATGAAAACATGTTGGCTCTATTATGTATTATTAAGTGAAAGTTCTATCCATACATACACCATTGATAAGCACTAGCCCCAATAGTGGAACATTACAATCAACACCACCTACTCCTCCAAAGAGATGTACTCGCTCTATGTTGTGGTTAAGCCAAGGCTTGTCATAATACTCTCCAAGCCTTTTCTAAGAAATGCCTAGCCAAAAGCTTGGCTCCCAAAAGTCCATCTCTATGAGTTATGAGGTTCTATTTATAACAAAGGGTGGGTGAACCTTAACATTCCCCTTTGTGACACTTTGACTACCCTCATGACTCTTCAAGTTATTTATAAATAACTCTTTTACATTACATAGTGACTTTTCACATTCCACTACTAACACTTGGAATTTCACTTACAACCCAATTACAAATAATACACATTTCCCACATGTACCAATGTGAGACAAAATAGGCTAGAGATAGCTTAACAAGACAAAATACTATGACTCCGAGTTTTGGGGAAAGACCAACTCGGCAACATCCACTTGATGCTTCTCGGTCATGTACTGATGCCAAGCTTGGTACTGTACTTTGATGTCCCCAAATTTCTTGACGTTGTCTTGCTAAAAGCGAACTTTGCCTCCATGGCATCTAAGAATATGGTCTTTGAACTTGTGTTCATCTCATCCTGAAGCATGTGCAACATGGTGTAGACCATGATAGGACCACCAATGTGCTTCTGCATGTTTGTTGCACTCAACTTCAAGTCATCCCTGGTGGCCTCTCACCTTAGTTGCTCCATGTACTTGTCGACCTCTAACTGGACTTGGTTCTGGTGCTTAGATTTGGTGAGGGAAATTGCATATGTTCACTCCTTCATAAGTTGTTGGTTGTTCTGACTCATCAAACTGTATTGGTGTTGTTTGCTTTATCACTACACCTTGTCTTTTTTCTTAATCCCTCTTCTGCTTCTCTTCCTATTCTTTCCTTCGGTTGTTGTTCTGATTGCTGTGGTCTCATTCCTGCTATCTACAAGCTATGTTTTTCTCTCTTCCTTCGCTTTGTTGTTTGTGTCCTATGCATATTTTTGCTTCTATTGTCAAATTTTCCTACATGAGGATTGAATCCGCTTTCATTTTGCATCTTTGTTCTCCCTTTATTATGTCAGTAATTTCCTCTTTCCCTGATCTTGTACTAAATTGTTTCCTTTTGCCACTATTGCTGGTCTTACTGTCACGTTGTGTTCATTCCTTTTTTATACATAGTTGGGCATCTTCATATATTTGCAAGTAAATTGGCGCTTGCTCAATTGCTTCCTTAGTATTTCTTTCATCGGTCGCTCTTGAAACAACTCTCTTTGGTGCCATGGTATAATGACTATTGGAGAGAAGTGCTTCGCAAGTATGGTACTTGTGGGACAAAACAGAAACTCATGGCAAGAAAACATTATCTCTTACAAATCTAACTTCACAGAGCAACCAGGGCATCTAATGAGAGGAATTGTGTAATTTTGACTGACAGGGGTGACTGGTGACTGTGGGAACTGCACACTGTGCAGTCCCAACAACCAGTGAGGATGCTTGATGACTGGAACTACACAATGCACAGTTCAGTCTAGGTCAAGGCCTGGGAGAGACTGCGCATTGTGCAATCTTAGTGACCAAGCTGGGAGAATGTCTCCTGGAACTGCGCAATGTGTAGTTGGAGCCAACCCAGGACAACATCTATGCAATTCCAGAAGCCAAGGTAGAGGGCTTGAGCTGCCAGATTGTGTAGTGCATGCAAGTGAATATGAGATTCGGCCAAGGGGAGCCCAAATCTATCCATGGAGTGTGTATATAGGAAGATCTGAAGGATGATGTAAGGGTCAGTGCAGATCTGACTAATTTTAGATGTATGCATTAAAACAAGTGCAACAACGGATCAAACTGAAGGAACACGAAGCATGTGAAGGGAGTAGTCATAATGGCGACAGTTGGTGCAAAACGGGAAAACTCATGCGAAACTTGAGAAAGTCAATCTATAACTTGAAACAACACTTCTACATGTTAAAACAAGTTAAAATTCCAGCAGTTGTTCAACAAAACGATTGAAACAACACTCTCACAAGCTAAACAAACAAAAGCGATAGAAAAAAGCAGCAGAAGGAAATAAAAGGATAACTCACCCCGGAAAGTGCTGACAATGCTCTGAAGGCTTCTTAATCTTGTAAGGAAGCTAGAGCTTAATGATCGAATGTATAAGTGAGCTTTAGAGGCCACCCATTACATAGAGTTAGGCAACATGGAATTCATGATGTGTATGCTTGATATCAAGGACAACAATGACACTTGGAAAAAACTTCTAAATAGTGTAATGTGTCACCTTTGGGCAACTAATAATGGATCCCTACTTCCTAGGGATGATTTTCCTCCTAGCTTCTTTCTTTTCGGGAAAACTGCCATGCACTGCCTGGAAAGATTGTGTAGTTATGGGAATGACCAGGAAACTTTTTGGTTCCTGCACTGAGTAGTTTCTGAGAACAATATATTCTATGCAATTTTTGGGTTGGGTGGCTCTGGGTTGCATCTCAGGCTCTGCACAATTTCCCAGTTGAAGGCAGGATATCAGTTGGCTCTGCACATTTCTGGAGTTGAAGGCTTACCCTCTTGCTTGGACTACTCTAAGTAGTTTCCGATTTGAAGACAAGCTTCCAGTTGGGTCTGCACACTTCTAGAGTCGAATCTCACTATTGAGTTGCACTACGCATTTCCTGATAGCAAGGATAGTTGCCCTCTAGGACTGTGCAGATTTTCAAGGCAGTGTGAGAATTGGATTGCAACAAGTCAAAGGAGGTCAGCTTGTGGTTAGACAACAAATAAAGTAAGAAAACACAAGTTGTAAAGTGAAAGATAAAAATCAAATGAAAGCAAAAGTACCTGGGAAGTGTAAGATAATATGTTAGGATTTTAGTAGGGGGCCCCAAAATGAAGCGAAGGAAAAATTTTGGAGGGTGGTTGTAGCTGCCACAACAATACCATGTCCTCTCGGTCTAATATTTTTATGCACTATCAGTCTAATGGAGGAAATGAGCTCGAAAAGAATGTGTACTACCATGCTCATGAGAATACATCCAATTAGAAAAATAATTTTATTTTAAACAATTGTGGATATGTAGAATAAATACTTTGGAAGGACACGTAAAGTACTGAAGATTTACCATTCACATTAAGAAGCAAAAAGATGTCACAAAGTTCAAAGTGTTTCCCACATGAACCCATGTGACCCAAACTATTACTTATTCTGGAAGTGGAATCATTACATACTCTGCATTAGTAGCGAGATGTCTTACCTACTTTGTGGACATGAGGAAGTGTTACCTAATCAATGGACCTGTGCTATCTGGAGCAATTACAAATGTTAGATGCTAATTTCATATGAAAAATCAATTACATAATTTTTTCACATTTTGAAGTGTTATAGAGAGAAGAGAATGAGCATATGTCAGACCTATGGACCTGTGATATGCTAGAACAATTGCAACTTACAGTATCATACCTGAGGGTAGTTATAAGTAAGAGGAATATCCAAGTGTAGACCTGACAGATGTTACAAGTCAAAGAAATTTCCATGCGTGGGCCTAAGGGAACAGAAAAATATATGGGGGGGGGGATTACAAAATTCGTAATTGACCCCTTGCAATTGATGTCAAAAGAGGAGGTAAGGAGAAATAAGGAGAAATAATCCTCATGACAAAAGGGGGAGGGCCAAATCAGTGTTGCCATCAATTCTAAAGGGGGGTATTGATGACAAAGGTGGAATTGATATCAAATGTGTTTTTTGTAGAGAATGTTGAGATCAAAGGAACTATAAATGAATCCATATTTGATGTATCTACAACATTTCATAGAGCATTTATATATTCACCAATGCTTCCAACACCATGATGGGCCTCTAAATTAGACATAAATTAAGGCGCATGCCTCTAAATTAAACATAAATTAAGACCCATCTAACCATCCTTTAGCATATTAAACCTCTCTTTTTGCATTAGATAATTTATTTTTAACTTTAATATATTCATTTGGAAGGTTTATGAATAATTGCATATTTGTGCCTAATATTATTTATGTTTGTGGAATATTATGAGAATATTTGGGAGATTATGAAGATTTGGAAGAGGAGATAATTTAGGGACTTGCTCCCTACTATAGGAGGATCAATATTAAATAATAAATCAACAAGATATTATGGAATTATGACACAGATTGTGGAATTCCAATTATTCAGAAAATCTAGGAATGTGTTCCTTGCCATTTAATGCAGATTCCTAGTATTGGGAACCAGATCCACTAATCAAGGGATTTTGGTGGGGAAATCTTCCTCCTTTCATGGGGAACGATTCCTAATCATTTTGTATAAGTACCAAGTCGAATTTTCCTCTAGGGATAGATTTTTATTAGTCTTCTTGTGGAGAGAACTCGTATTTCTAGAGCTCCATTGTATTTTCTTGCAAGGATGTAATTGTATTAATGAAAATAATGAAGATTGGTGTCATGTTCAGCTTCTAAATATTTTTCTCCTCCATAGGTATTTTTTTTTCCTTGGGATTAGCCATCCCAGGAACCTTAGAGCCCTTTTGTATCATTTTATTTTCTTCTTTTCACTTCTTATTCACATGCATCTCTTGTTCTTATTTCTTTCCGTTTCTGCATTTAGTATTAATGATTTCTTGTTGTAGGATTGGGTTAAATGGTTGATGTAAGCTCTTTTGGAGGATCACAAGCATCATTTTATCCTTGTAAAAGATTTGGAAGGTCATACTAATCATTGAGCTACTTGGATTAGTCTTCTTATTCCGAAATCTAGATTTCTAGAACTCCTTTTTAGCAAAGAACAATAAATTTATGCTATTTTTTAGAGCATGCTAACGAGCTTCAATCGAGTTGGTTCCACTTGCATTAGATCACAAAAAAAATCTATTTAATAAAAAAATTTACCCCATTGCATTTTCACTTGATTAGGTTAGGCATTTGATAGATTTACTAGCTCACTAGTTCTCGAATTTCTGATTTTTAGACTAAGTAATTTTCTGTTATTTAATAAATCTTTCCCATGTATAGATGAATTTGTGGATAGATGCAAACAATAATATATGTTGTTGCAGGAACTTCTACATTGCAAGGAGACCTCATCTCATTCGCCTCATCCAAGCCTCATCCACCTATGTCGCCAAAGCAAAAATTGGCATTAACATTGAGCAAATCTACCCATCTTGGAGCCCTTACTTGGGTTCTGGGTAGTGTCCAGCACCTCCATGCCTTATTCTTCCATTATCCAGGTTTCCCAAGCTCCATTCCACCTTCTAGACCACTTACTAAGCTTTTGACCTACTTTTTGTAATAAAATAGGGGATCTTGTAGACATCCTGTAGGAACTAGTATTTCATGTAGACATCCTGTAGGAAAACCTGTAGTGGCATGTTTTGAGCCTGAATTGAGAAAATCATCACTAGAAGCTAGGATTAGGCCCCTACTTGCCCTCCAATCCATCTGAACCATTGTACTCATTTTCCTCCACACCTGTCTCCCCTGCAAAAGAACCAAGCAAGATTAGCATTTACATTTTTCAACCAAAAAGATAAAAAGGAAAAAGTAATTTTATATTTATTCATGCACACAACAATTAGCAATCTCTAGATCAAATTCCATGCTCAGTTAGTTTATATCATCAAATGTGATAAATAGGGTTAAGTTAGGTTTCTTTTACATTTAGTTCATGATCTTTATGCAATTAGAATATGTTTCTTTCTTTATTTCTTGCAATAGGTTAGGGTTTCCATTTCACTTCATTTTCTGCAATTAGTTTAGGGTTTGATTTCAGTACATGCACTCAATTACATCATGATAGCAAAGGAAGGACACATTGTATGTTGCACATATAGTGCCAATACCTCTTAAGTTTGTACGAACCCCAGGTTGATAATTAAAGTGGTAGCCTTGGGAGTTGCAGCATTATTGTTGCAATACCAAGGCTCATCACTTTTTGGCGCCATTGCTGGGGAGGTGTCAATGTATGCATTGTTTTATTCCCTAGTTGATTCATTTATTTTTACATTTTGATATATATATATATATATATATATATATATATATATGCATTAGGCATATTTAATTTCAAAAATAGAGAAGTGCATTGCATTAGTGTTTTCATTCAATTATAAAAACAAAAAATCTCCAATGCCAACCCACCCCCCCATTTCATCACGTCGTGCAGTAAGAGCCACATCACCATCCACTTTTGCAGGTAGAAGAATAAGAGATGGAAAATAATGAAGAAGAAATGGATGGAGATAATGGCAATGAGGAGGATTCTCTTAGAGTTCCCATTCAAGATACTAATGTTAGTGTGCACATGAAGAACATCCCTCCATTTTTTCTTCCAAAATTTCACTGTCTAAGGTCAGAGGATCTGGAAACCTTTCTCTTTGAATTTGAAACTGTTTGTAGATCTTATGGTTACTTATTAAAAACTCAAAAACTGAGATTATTTCCGGCAACATTGAAGGATATAGCTCTTAAATGGTTCATGAGTTTAGAGATTAATTCAATAAGATCATGGAGTGAGATGAAAAATATACTTCTAGAAGAATATAAAGGCCATGATCTTAAAGAAGAAATATTTAGAATGAATCAAAAGGAATATGAGAGTCTAGAGGACCTAATAGAGAGATTCATGTATAATGTTAAAAGGGAAAAACTACATCATTTAGGATCCGACGCACTTAAAACCCTCTTAGAACAATTAGGGATGAATGGATTGATCTCCTTGATATCATAAGTAGAGGTGATGTATACCAATTATCATTTGATAAAATTTGTGAAATATGCAAACACATACCAAGAGGAAGGGAATGAGTAAGTCAATCAGCATCAAGATCAGTAAGTCAAGCTAAACTTGGAAATTTGTTTGATGACTTTAAAACAGAAATTCTTAGCAATCTAACAGAACAAGTAGAAATGTTAAGAATACAAAATGAGAAAAAAGAAGATGTTGATATTTGTGTCATCCATGCATAATCACATGATGTTAAATATTTCCCCTCATTACCAAGGTTGAAGGAAGTTTACCAAGAAGACAATGGAGCAAGTCAATTTCCAATGCAACTATGTTATGTAGCTCCAAGAGGACCATGGCAGCCTCTTCAACCTAGTATGATGCAAGAGCCTAATTCACAATTTCAAGGTTATACATATCCACTTCAAAGTAATTGGAACACATACTTTCCTTGGCAACATTGGCCATCTCAACCCCAAAACCAATCTTGGCAACAAGGTTGGCAAGGAACTTACGGGAGCCATCCACAATATCCTCAATGTTTTCCTCAATGTCCTCCATACCGAACTCCATGTTATCCCTACCATTCACCTCCACCATAACCACAACCCCAACCACATCCATCTCAAATATACACTCCCACTCAACTACATGTAGCACCATTTCCAAACCCACACAATGAATTAACTCAGCCCACTTACAATGTTGAGGTACAACACTTCCAAACATCTCCTATTGAGATCAATGGTATTCACCATAGCTCAGGAAGAGTATTGCAAAAAATATTATATTGATATCATTGAAAGACCACATATAGAAGAAGAAGATTCAAATGAGAAGACCACAGAATCATGGACTACACTTTATTAAGAGTAGACATCAAAATCAGAGATTGAGAAAGCTCCCTCATGGTTACCATCAAATCCTCCATGTATTCAAGAGAACAATCAGCAAAAAAAGGAAGATTTGAAGTTCATGAAAGAAGAAGACATCCAAGATGATCCAAATCAGCAAGTGGACCAGGGACATCACAACTATATTGGAATATGGTTCCAGACAGTCACTAAGTTGCAGCAATACTCTCTTCTTCAATCGTGCTTGATATCATTAAATTCAAAGCATTTGATCACTCACATTCAGGTACATGTCAAAGCATACATTTCAAGCCTACACATTAGTTTTTTTTTCATCTTGATGTGCACATGGCTCCATTGGAAGTATTCTTATACTTGAAAGCGTTTTTGTTTTTCAAGTAGAGTAAGGTACAAAAAAATGAAAAATAAGAGAAAAATAAAAATCTTAGGTGAAAACCTCTTTTGAGGCGCCTCAGATTGGCTCATTGATTGGAAACCTCCATGAGGCGGTCAATGAGTTGGGAAAAATGAAAAAAAGAGGAAAAAAGAAAAGATCCTAGGTGAAAACCTCCTTTGAGGTGCCTAGGCAGACCTACTAGTTGAAAACCTCCTTGAGGCTGCTAGTATGCCTAGAAAAAAAAAAATTGATAATAATAATAATAAATCTTTGCTCCATGTATCTCTCTGATATACATGTACTCTCGACATCTACAAGAAACATAAACAAGTTGGTGCCAAAAGAAAAAATCAGTCAAGCCTACTTAAAATAAGTCAAATTTTGACTTTCTCCTCCTTTGCTAAAATTCTCCAACAAGGCCAATGCCATGTCAATCCATTTCCCTCATCTATTTCCACCATCCACCCATCATTCTCAATCTTTTCCCATTCAATTTTCTTGATGTCCTAAAAACTAAAGGAATGCTCTGTTTTACTACAGGAAACAAAAATACATAGAGTGTAAATTTATTTTTTCCATAACTTGAAAACCATGCATCCATTTGCCAACCTGTTTCATGGGGAGATGCATATGGATAATGGTAACATGCTCAAGCAATTTCAAAAAATTCCAGTACACGGTTTACAAGAAATCGGCTTCCATCACCTACAACCATTTTTAAATTTTCTCGATATATGTGCATCCCTTTAAAAAGTTGTTTCATCAAGAGATGCGGATAGTGGTAACATGACCAAGCAATTTCAGCAAATTCCAGTGCACGGATTCCAAGAAATCAGCCTCCATCACTTGCAGCCATTTTTAGTTTTTCTCAAGATTCGTGTATCCATTAGCTAGGATTTTCTTATGGGGAGGTGCATAATGATGATGGAAACATGCTCAAAAAATTTTAGGTCAATCCATTCTACCATTTGGGAGATATGGACAAAACAAGTCTGATACAAGAGGTTGTCCTGAATTACTATAGGATCACTGCAGGAAGTTCTAAATTACTATAGGATCTCTATAAGAAGGCCGAGAAGAAGCTACAAGAGGCAATATGATGGAGAAATGGGTCAAAAGGTCAGGTATTCTTTAGGGAAGGTTGATATAGCTCCCCAAACACCTGCACATCAACAAGAAGACAACCCATCAGCAAAATAAGATCAACAAAAAATAAAAAGGTAGTCAAGAAAATGTACCTGAGTCATTAGCAGCACAACAACATCAACTCAACAGTAGCATGAATGTCTCTCCAACAACCATCAAGTAGGTATAGGTATGCAATATTCTTGACCTCTTCTCTTGAGCATATTATAGTTATAAATTCGTTGTCAATGCATGAGAGATGTGGTTTTATAAGCTAAGGATGGGTCAGTAGTCTCAGCCGCCTTCAACTAGTTAATTTCAACTCACTCATTCACTCAGGCAATGTTGAAAAGTCAAATTATGAAGGGTGATGATTGCAAGGAATGAAGACAACAGTTAAAATAAGAAAATTTTGCAAAGGCCAAATCACTGTAGCACTCCAATCCCTCCATCCACTTCATATTCACTATCTATACTTCATTCATCCATCCCATTTCAGAATTTCAAAACAAACCCTACACTCTATCTCACCCTGAAATTTTCTTGAAAAAAATAAACAGAGCATCCTCTCCATTTTCACAAACCTACATCATTTCTCATCACTCCCATACAATTATAAGACTCTGAAGGAAGAAGGAATGACTACTACAGGAAGGCAGAATGTTGTTACAAGAAGGAAGAGAGGAACAAATTGTGCTAAAAACCAAAAGAAGGCAGTGCCTAAGAGAGACCTAATCAAAATAGAAAACTCCAAGGCCATTAGGCAATCGTCTAGGCCACAAAGAAAAGAAGGCGACAACCTAATGGTCTCAAGATAAAATGATTTTTCTTTGCAAAAATATGTTTTAGGGTTTTTCCTTGTAGAACTTATAGCTAATATTCTTAATGCACAAGAGAGAGGCCACCAAGGCCATGAATGAGGCAAAATGAGATCACTAAGTTGCTCAAAGGATGAGCAACACTTTCAGCAGGGGAGTATGATGGGCCTCTAAATTAGACATAAATTAAGGTGCATGCCTCTAAATTAAACATAAATTAAGACCCATCTAACCATCCTTTAGCATATTAAACCTCTCTTTTTGCATTAGATAATGTATTTTTAACTTTAATATATTCATTTGGAAGGTTTATGAATAATTGCATATTTGTGCCTAATATCATTTATTTTTGTGGAATATTATGAGAATATTTGGGAGATTATGAAGATTTGGAAGAGGAGATAATTTAGGGACTTTCTCCCTACTATAGGAGGATCAATATTAAATAATAAATCAACAAGATATTATGGAATTATGACACAGATTGTGGAACTCCAATGATTGAGAAAATCTAGGAATGTGTTCCTTGCCATTTAATGCAGATTCCTAGTATTGGGAACCAGATCCACTAATCAAGGGATTTTGGTGGGGAAATCTTCCTCCTTTCATGGGGAATGATTCCTAATCATTTTGTATAAGTACCAAGTCGAATTTTCCTCTAGGGATAGATTTTTATTAGTCTTCTTGTGGAGAGAACTTGTATTTCTGGAGCCCCATTGTATTTTCTTGCAGGGATGTAACTGTATTAATGAAAATAATGAAGATTGGTGTCATGTTCAGCTTCTAAATATTGTATAGGTATTTGATTTTCCTTGGGCTTGGCCATCCCAGGAGCCTCAGAGCCCTTTTGTATCATTTTCTTTTCTTCTTTTCACTTCTTATTCACATGCATCTCTTGTTCTTATTTCTTTCCATTTATGCATTTAGTATTAATGATTTCTTGTTGTAGGATTGGGTTAAATGGTTGACGTAAGCTCTTTTGCAGGATCACAATCATCATTTCATCCTTTTAAAAGCTTTGGAAGGTCATAGTAATCATTGAGCTACTTGGATTAGTCTTATTATTCCCACATCTAGATTTCTGGAACTCCTTTTTAGTAAAGAAGAATAGATTTCTACTATTTTTTAGAGCATGCTAACGAGCTTCAATCGAGTTGGTTACACTTGCATAGATCACAAAAACATTCTATTTAATAAAAAAAATTACCCCATTTCATTTTCACTTGATTAGGATAGGCATTTGATAGATTTACTAGCTCACTAGTTCTCGAAATTCTGATTTTTAGACTAAGTAATCTTCCATTATTTAATAAATATTTCCCACGTATAGATGAATTTGTAGATAGATGTAGACAATAATGTGTGTTGTTGTATGATATTCTACATTTTAGGGAGACCTCATCTCGTTCGCCTCATCCAAGCCTCATCCACCCATGTTGCCAAAGCAAAAATTGTCATTTACATTGAGCAAATCTACCCATCTTGAAGCCCTTGCTTGAGTTTTGGGTAGTGTCCACCACCTCCATTCATTATTCTTCCATTATCCACCTTTTCCAAGCTCCATTCCACCTTCTAGACCACTTCCTAAGCTTACACCCTGCTTTTTGTAATAAAACAGGGGATCCTGTAAACATCTTGTAGGAACTAGTATTTCCTATAGACATCTTGTAGGAAAACCTGTAGTGGCCCAAATTGAGAAAACTCATTACTAGAAGCCAGGATTAGGCCCTTACTTGCCCTCCAATCCATCTGAACCATTGTACTCATTTTCCTCCACACCTGTCTCCCCTTCCAAAGAACCAAGCAAGATTAGCATTTACATTTTTCAAGCAAAAATATAAAAAGGAAAATTTTATTTTATATTTATTCATGCACATAGCAGTTAGCACTCTCTAGATCAGATTCCATGCTCAGTTAGTTTAAATCATCACATGTGATAAATAGGGTTCAGTTAGGTTTCTTTTTCATTTATTTCATGATCTTTATGCAATTAGAATATGTTTCTTTCCTTTTACTTTATTTCTTGCAATAGGTTAGGGTTTCCATTTTAGTTCATTTTCTGCAATTAATTTAGGGTTTGATTTCAATACATGCACTCCATTACATCATGACAGCAAAGGAAGGACACATTTTATGTTGCACATATAGTGTCGATACCTCTTAATTTTTTACGAACCTTGGCTTGATAATTAAAGTCAGTAGCCTTCGGAGTTGCAGCATTCTTGTTGCAATACCGAGGCTCATCACACCACTTTCAAATTTCAGAGGCATAATTAATGTGAGGAGTAATAAATTATTAATTAATAGCTTTGAAGGAAAGATTGGTAGAGAGTGATTCTTATTAGTCAAAAGGAATTTTCCTCTCAGAACAAGAAAAAATATCCAGGAGATAAGATTGAGATGAAGTCAAAGAGCTTGGAACTGCGACCCAAAAATATATTTAGTGGTCAGGCGGACAACCAAATATAGGTTGCATGTTCAATACTAGAGCCATAGGTTTCATAAATGACTAAGCATAGTCATGGAGAGGCATACTTTTCACAAGAAAGGGGAACAAGATCTATTATCCTTTGGTTAGCTTCAAATCCAAGGTTACAACTGCATGAAATATCACTTGCCTTTACAGTACACAATATTCCTTTTTCCCTATCAATGTTCCTATCAAGACATTAAATACATAAGAAAAATTTGATAAACCAAAAGAGAAAAAAAATAATCGAACAAAAAATAATCATCCACGTGAGGGACGTCAAACTTCATATTGGACCTGAGTAGTGATTTGTTTATCCTTTGATACTAATTTTTGTTGTTAGTGGTGAACTTGAGCTTAATGGATTAGTTGATCCAAATCTCATAGAACCCAAGGGTACTCTTACATTTGAAAATGGATATATAAATCTTATGGCTACCTAGGTGAGGCTCAAACGAGATCATCCAAATAGGGCTAAATTTTGAACCCAAGGAGGGTTTCGATCCGAATTTGGACTCAGGATTTGTGGGAACAAAGTTCGTAGCTGAAGATTCAAAGTCACCATCAAAATTCATCCATTCCTCAACATATCAATGGACAATTTATGACATGATGCTAAAACTACCCCACCGTTTTACCAACCCAACCTAAAACTCACTCTATGAGACTTACCTAGAGCACAAAGACATTACCATACATGTAAACATAAATTCTGAAGTTTCAAATATTTCAAGACAGTGGATAAGACATTTTAGAGGAAACAAATGGGAGAAATGATGCATGAAAAGGTTAAGTATGGATGCCTTTGACTATATTTAATTTTTTGTTTATACCTTAGCTTTGTTATCATCTTACCATGTGATAGGCTCTTCAATACACATTAGTTGAGAAATTTCTAAATAATGTATTCAAAATTCTACCATTGTATTCAAAAGATGACACCACCATACTGAATTTGATGACCACCTTCTTCAAGGTTGATCTACAAATCAGTATTGGTCTCAACTAGAGCTATTAGTAAGCCACTACTTTTGCTAGCACTATGCTTCATAGTTATATCATGTTGAATTTTATATCTTGTTCATGTATCAGTAGTCACAATTATGTAGAGAAAACACTCAAAAACTATATTTCTTACAAGAAGTTTCTTACAAGGATAAGATATTAATATTCTATACACCAATTCTCCATATTTTGATGATAGTAACAACCCTTATTGGCATATGTTCTTACTCAATGTATATGGTGAAAGATATAGTTATGAAATGTCTACCTGGTTGTGCAAATGACGAGGACAATGAAAATGTTGCAAACCTATTGGATCTAGAGGATGTTGAAGTCTAGAGATAATGGTTGAATACTAAGCTTGAGTTTATTAATGTGATGTGATGTTCTAGCTTCAGAGGTTCTTGCACATAGTTCCAATAATAAGCTAGATAGTCACTATCATGAAAAACTTGTGAATCATGTTTCAAATTTCTTTGCTAGAGATGGTTCTCTTGAGATTTTTTTTTCTCGTTTTAAGCTATGGTCAAATAGAAGATCGTACTTTTGAAATTTTAAATTTGGATTGCTCCTATCCCAATATAAAGACTAGAAAAGGTTCAATCAAATCATCACCACCTCAGACAATAATTCTGAAGGCAAATACAAATGTTGCGCTGAATGATTTTTCCTTGACAATCTTACTATAAAAGAACTTCATGAAACTTTCAAGGAAACATTTGGGCAAGAAAATTCTATTAAACATAAACAATGGCTTAAGCAACGTATTTAAATAGGGACAAATGCAAGTAAGAAGAAAAATAAGAAATAAAAGATAAATTCAAGGTCTAGGAATAGTCTTGTTCAACAATTTCTAGATTATTATAATACACTTACATGTGATTAAGAGTGAAGTGGTAGTATATGGTTCTATAGAGGAAATGGACAAGAAAATACCTCTTAATAGGGGCTCTTCAACCATTTTGTTTACAAATGTTGTCCCAAAAATAGAATTTTAATTTTCAAATGGTGAAGTTCCACTTGATCAAATAGGAGATGATGATTTGCTTAAAATAAAAATCCTTAACATACTATTAATGTCCCTGTAGATGTGACTTTACAATTTCCTTATCCCTAACTCCAAAGGATAAAGAACATTCATTCCCATGCTAGGAATTCATAATACAAACAAATATTTCGATTACTATTCATTTCGAATACTTTTCATTCCTTGCAAGGCATTTGGTTATGAAAATTTTGATTCCAAATTTGAGAAGAATGTGAACTGAATGAGTAGGATACATTTTCATTTCAAATCCATGAAATGGAATACAAACAAATGAGTTATATAAATTTAAACTTTTGGAATGTAGTGTTGCTAATTTTTCTTGAACTTTGAGAGGCCTAATTCAAAAATTTCTGGAAGAGAGAGAAAAATATAGAGAGTAAGAGGAGCGTAAGTGAGATAAAGGAGCAGAGAAGATAAAGGGGCAGAGACAAAGTACATAACAGATCCAATAAAAGGAAGAAATTAGAATTCAAATACTAGGTAAACCAACAAAATATTTTTTTAATTCATGGGGAAATTGGTGTCTCCTTTCAAGTAGTAACCTAGAAAAAGGCAGGGAGCCTATAAGAAGTGGGAGCGAATGCTTCTACAAGTTGTAGCTTGCAAAATAAAAGAGGGGTTAAGGCCTATTGTAGGTGGGTTTCTACAAAAGCTATTATAAAAAGGGTGTGGGTTCTTGCATTTACATCAAAATACAGAATTTGTGTTTTTTTCCCTTTATGGGTTCCCACTTATATCCGGGGTCTACAAGTCTTGCTTGTGTGCTTGTTTTAATTTTTCATGATTAATTGTTGAATATATACATACCTATACTCATTGTTAAAGATGATCCTAAGATATTGTTAAAAATAATTAAATTGGCCATTGTTATAATAGACAATTACTATTTCATCCCCCTCTCGGTAATTTCCTAGTTTCCAACAAAGATTGGCAGTTTAGAGAACCAATTTTGATCATCTATGAATTGTGGAAAATTTGTGTGATTGTTTCGATAATCTCGTGGAGTAGCACAATGACATATTAAGCAAGGAATGAAATTATCAATAGTAAACAATCCATAGGTGCAGTAGCATGTTCTATCTGTTTTACATGTTCTGGATTTAAGGGTTGAATTTATCTACTATCAATGGGGGCGAGCTTATTTTCTTAAAGAAGTTAAAATTATTGAACAAAGCTAAGTTTGAGATCATTTAAATTTATTTTGGAAAACTGGGTAGTTTTGGTTGTTTCCTATATCAATTGATTGCTTGCATATTTTAGAGGTTGGTACCTCAATTAGTTGGACCTTACAACAAGTTGGTTCTTGCATCTTTGAGACGTTGGTACCTCAATCAGGTTGTTTTCTACAGTAAGTGCGTGTTTCCATATTTTTGAGGTTGGTGCATCAATCAATTTGTAGCCTAAAGTTGGTTGGTGTCATTGAATTATTCTAATCAAATATTAAAGAAAAATATAATAAGTTTTTTGGTTTTCTCCTGCAAGTGTTTCCACATATATCTGGTGTTCTCATGTGTTGATCCGATGATTTTCCATATTGATACAATGTTATGTTTTTAGTTATAATAAATTGTGAAATTGATTAATCTAGTCAAATTTTCCATTACATTGATTCACCCCTTGGTGTAATCATAATTCCAATAATTGTTATTAGAGAAAGTCCCTTCAAGAACAGTTAATTGCAGGAAGGTTGATCTCAGGGAACATGGAAAATATCAGATCCTTAGGTAAGCCTCCTTAATTTGATGGAACACACTATGATTTTTGGAAAATAAGAATGTAAACCTACATCATGTCTTTAGGTACTAATGTATGGATGGTTTTTTAGAATGGTTTCCAAGTTCCTCCAACTCCTCCCACTGATACAACTGGTAAAGCTATATATACATTTAATGAAATGTAAAAAAATGTCATATTAAGTGGTTTAATAGATATTGAATTTAACAAACTAATGCATTGCAAGCCATCCAAAGACATGTGAGACAAGTTTAAATGTTGTTATGAAGGGGATGAAACAATAAAGGAAGCCAATCTGCAAACTTACAAAGGTTAGTTTGAAATTTTCCAAATGGAAGAAGATGAAATTATTGCTCTATATTTACTTCGATTAGATGATGTTGAAAATTCTATCATAGGTCTCAGTGAAGAAGCAAAGGAAGCTAATATTATTCATAAAATATTGAGGTCACTTCCCTCATGGTTCAATCCTAAAGTATCAACCATTCAAGAGTTATCTAGCATGCAAAAGTTAAACATGGATTCCCTTCATGGAACTCTTATTGCATATGAACTAAGGAAATAAAAGGATAAGATAGTAACTAGAGAATTGCATTAAAGGTAGCTAAGGAAGGAAGAAATCATGTGACTCAAGAAGACTCCATTCATGAATCAAATGAAGAGGAAGCCAAATTTGTGAGAAAGCTAAATAGAGGAACTGGAAAGATTAAAGGTAAGATTCCATTTAAATGTTTTAAATGTGGTAGAATAGGACATTATGTTCATAAATGTCCTTATGCAAAAGTGGATGATAGTGATGATGAAGTAAAATTCAAATCTAATAATCATAAAAGAAGACAAAATATCACAAAAAGAAGCTTGTACTCCAAGGAAGATAGTGATTATGAAAGTGATGGAACCATATCTCATAATGAAAAAGGAGGGTTCTTATTCATGGTTATGATTGAACAAAACGTTGAGAAGGGATTAAAGCAAAAGTAGACTTTGAAGGAAAAAGCATAAGTACCTTAGCAGAATAAGACCTCTAAGGAAAAAGGTAGGTCAACTAGAACAACCACTGCAAAATTATGAGGGTAAATATTTTGTTGCAAATTTTGTCACCCTTCTGAAAATTTAACTATAAGAAACCAAAAGGATAAAGGATATCATGTCAAATTAGTTAAAAGAAGAGGAAGAACACTATAAAAAGTTGGAAGAATAATCTTTTTTGTAAGAAAATAATTAAAAAATTCCTCATATCAACTTAATGAAAATTTGAAGCTTATGAAGGGTTCTGAGTCATTGGATCACATCCTTAGAATTTACAGATCTTCATTATTGAAAACAAGTCTTGGATATGAAGAGATCCCAATGAACTATAAAGGAAATAAAGAAACCCATAATCTATATTGATGCGCTCAAAAACAATATAAGAGAACAATGAAGTCATCTAGAAAAACCTAAAGAAGATGTAAAGCAATCAATGAAAGGAGAAAATGGTATCCATGCAATCATGCTAAAATGCATGAATGTTGATGTGAATTAGCAACGTTATTACAAATAATGAAGGAAAAATATAATCAACATGGTTATTCCTTTCAACATGAAATATTTATCAAGGTATCAAAATTTCTTTTATGGACATTGTTACTCATGCAATAAGCTTGTTCACAAAGAAATTGACTACAAATCCTATGCAAAGGGGAAATTATGGAAGTGAATTTCTAAATAACAACTATTTAAGAAACAAATCTAGAGGTATTTATGAAAAAAGTCTTAGAATTGGCAATTCCTTCTCTCCTCTGCATAATCATGTTGAATGCTATATTTGTAACAACTGCGGGCACAAGGCACAAGACTGTACGGGCAGTCCAATAAGACCTAAAGCCATGACAAGGAAGAATTTCCTCCTACAAATCCAACTTTATGGAAGAAACAAGAAAATCAGGAAGATTGTGGTCTCATGTTGTATGCCAAAAAAATGAAAATAAATGGTATGTTGACAGTGGTTGTTCAAGACATATGCTTGGAGATAAAAGTAAATTTATCAAACTTAAGGAAGAGGATGGAGGAAAAGTACTTTTCTATAGCAATGCATCTACAAGAATTGCTAGAAAAGGGACAGTTAGCATTGAGAATGGTAGAACTAATTCTAAAAATGTTTTGTATGTGGAAGGATTAAAACACGATATTTTGAGTGTTAGTCAAATTTGTGATCAAAGGCATGATATTACATTTAATTCCAAGAGATGTGAAATCAGAAATGTTGATACAGGAAAACTAGTGGAAAAGTATAATAACTTCAACCAATGTATACATTATTGATAGAATAAAAATAGATAAATGATGTATGGGAAAGATAGAAGTAATTTGGCTATGGCACAAAAGATTGGGACATATAAGTTTTGATAATTTGGTAAATGTTGAAAAAGAACAAGGCATTAAGGACACAACTAAATTATCAAAGCCTCATAATGTTATCTATAAAGTGTGCTAGTTTGGAAAACAAATTAGAGTATTCATCAAGACAAAATAATATTCTACATCTAGGACTTTGGAAATCATTCAAACTAACCTTTGTGGACTAGCCAAAACGCAGTCTCTAAAAGGGGAAAGGTACATTATGTTGTTCATTGAAAATTATATAAGAATGACTTGGCTTATATTTCTTAAAGAAAAATCAAAATATTTTGAAAATTTCAAAGCCTTCAAAGCTTTGGTAGAAAATGAAATAGATCTAAAGATCAAATGCCTAAGAACTGATAAAGGAGGAGAATTCACTTCAAATGAATTCATTGATTTCTGTGAACATCATGGAATTAGAAGGAAATTCACAATAGAAATAACTCCACAAAAATATGGTGTGGCTAAAATAAAAAAATCAAATAGTACAAGGAATGGCCAAATCCATACTTTTCGAACCTCAATTACCAAACCAATTTCTGGGAGAAGCATTGTGTAATGTAGTCTATATATTGAACATAGTTTAGGTAAGAATAAATGAAACTAAAACTTCCTATGAACTATGGAAAGGTAGACCAGCCATAGTCAAACAGTTTAGAGTATTTGGAAGAAAATTCTACATCAAGTTAAATGAAGAAAATTTAGGGAAATTCGAATCAAGAGTTGATAAAGGAATTTTCTTGGATATGCCTATAGAAGAAAAGGATACAGATGTTACAACAAAAGGAATCAAAAAATTGTTGAATGAGTTCATGTAAAAATAGATGAAATGCTTCCCTAACTCCAAACATAACCAATTACCTATCAAGAATCACAACTAGATGGGAATCAAAGTGAAGAGCATGATGAAGAAAAAAAAATAAGAAGATGATTCATTGCATTCAAAAACATTGTCTAAATATGTTCAAAAGAATCACCCACATAATCACGTTTTGGGAGAAAGGGAGTCAAGAGTTCAGACTAAAAGGAAATTTCGTAGGACATCAAACCAAGAGGACCTAGCTCTATGGTCCTTAATGGAGCCACAAATTTTTTCTCAAGCTATCAAGATGAACATTTAGTTAAAGCTATGAATGAGGAATTAAATCAAATTGAGAAAAATGAGACATGGGAATATGTGCCAAGGTCGAAAGACAAGAATATCATTCGAACCAAGAGGATCTATAGAAAAAAACCTAATGAGGATGGATAGGTAGTAAGAAACAAGGCAAGGCTTGTATGTAAAGGATATACCTAACTTGAAGGGCTGGACTTCAAAGATACCTTTGTCTGGTAGCCAAACTTGAATAAATTAGGATGTTCTTAGATTTTGCATGTTTTAAAGGGTTCAAAGTTTATAAAATGGATGAAAGTTAGAATTTTTGAATGGATAACTTCTAGAAGAAGTTTATGTTGAGCAACTAGAAGGATTTCAACTATCAGAATACAAGGATCATGTGTGTAGACTAAAAAGGGCCTTGTATGGTTTGAAATAGGAACATATGGTCTAGTATTCTAGATTGGATAATTATCTTTAACAACAAAGTTTCAAAAGAGGTGAAACAGAAAATAACCTTTACACTAAGATTGAAAAATATAACACGTTGACTATTGTTGTCTATGTGGACGACATAATATTTAGAAGTGATGTTGATTCTATGAGAAAAAAATTGTATCCAACATGCAAAAATCATTTGAAATGTTTATGTTGGGATAATTGTCCTTCTTTTTTTTCTTGTAGGTTAATCAAACATAAAAATGTATATTTATCTCTCATACCAAGTATCTTAAGGAAATATTAAATAAATTTGTTATGGGAAACTATACATATGTGAGCACTCCTATGGAAACGAGATGCAAACTTAGTAAGAATGATGAGCCTCCAATAGTAAACCAAACCATGTATAAGTTTATGATTAGAAACTTGCTTTACTTGAAAACATCTAGACCAAATATCATGCAAGCAGTATGTTTGGTCAGAAAATTTTAATCAAATTCTAAGTAGTCTCATGTGAATGAAGTTAAAATATTTTTTAGATATTTACAATGCACTATATATTATGGTTAGTCATATCTCTTATCCTGTGTGGGGTTTCTCCCTTTTGTTGGCACTACTTCTGGAGTAGCTTCCCTCTGTGGAGTCGTGTGAATTTCCTACAAACTGGCTGATTCGCGGGTCTTCGAGGCATTATAGAAATTATTCCATGGATCCTCCTCTTGCCAATTAAATGTCTCATTGAGTCACTGAAAGATAATTCTCACACGGTGGTCTTTGCAAATACCACAGGGATCGTACAGATTAAAGTCACGAGTACCAAATGCAAACTTATCTATCACCTTTCCTTCAGTATCTGTGAATTTTAGGTTCTTTATCTCATACAATCCAATTTGCATAGGAAGAGTTGGCAAAGGTGCTTTCTTCTTCCTATGCAAATTTGCTAACAACCCTGTGGCGAGATTATATGAAACTTCTTGCATGACAAGCTTGTACGTGGCATAACTTGGCAAAAGATGTGGTGGGTTCTCTCCACTAAACATTCTAAGGAAGGTTCCATCCTGTGAGGTAAACGAATCTATGATCTCTGATACTGCCTCCATTGCCCCAAGTGACATGCAAGGTGGTTCTTCCTCAAATATCATCTTGTACAGTGGAATGAGGAAGTGGTCAATTAGATTCTCCATAACTCCTTTATGGCTGTAATCTGAGAGAAACTTGCAGTGGATGTACACAGAAAGGTCTCAAGGTGTCCAAGCCTAGTTCATGTTAGGGAATGTGTTATGTGTACAGATTTCATCCAATAAGTATGAAAATGTGTAGAATCTCACTTGGCCACCCTTGGGAGGATTCTGGGTGTTCACTACATGGATACTTAACTATCGAGCCAAAAACAAATTCCCAGTTTAAGAGATTCCCCTTGTTCACCACTTGGTTCAATAATATTTCCCACCCTTCCATAAAGGTCTTTGTGCTCTACTAACCATAGATTCTGCAAGCTGAGATGATCAATAGCTCATAGGCCCTCCTGAGAGACCTTGTCTTATATGTGTTGGTGGGTGTTTTTTGAAACTTTGATGGCCACTTCACCCAACTCTTAACGAAATTTTTTTTGCCCAAATAGTTGTTGGTGGAATAGAAGAGTGAATCCATGAGTGTTTCTGGCTTAGGAAAATGGTAGATATGTCGATAATCTGCTGCTAGAAAAGTAGCAAGCCTCCATCCTCTGGTAGTTCTCAAAGTCATGGTCTTCACATCAATATGTGATACAATCCAATTGATGACATCTGCACATGGGAAGGTTATATATCTGCATGCAACCTTATGTACCCCGGATCTCTAGACATTAATGTATACATGTTGGTCCTCTAGATCTGCTATGAAATCCTTTGTTGAAAAAACTTCTTTCACTTTCTGCCATGTAATATCTGATTCCTTTTCCACATACAATTGAGTGTTTGAATATATTGGCAAGTTTACTATCATTTACTCAACTACTTCCCTAGCACTTCTTTCAGTGGTAACTTTTGAAGCATCTCTCTTGGGTGCCATGGTAACAATGATTGTTGGAGAGAAGTGCTCAAAAATTGTGGTACCTGTGGGATGGAAAAATCACTCATGGCAAGAAAACATTAGCTTTTGCAAATCTACCTTCAAAGCAATATCAGGCAGAAAATCGGCACATTGATGATCAATATTGTGCAATCTTTTTGGTCAAGTGAGGGAGACTAGTTGTATGAACTATGCATTGCACAGTCCAAGTAGTCAAGGGTGAAGCCCGAGGCTTAAGACTGCGCAATGCACAGTCTAGCCTGGGCAATGACTGGGAGAAACTACACATTGTGTAGTCTCATTGGCCAAGGTGGAAGATTGAGCCATGGAACTACACGATGTGCACTTGGGTTAGCCCGTACTGTGCATTACGTAGTCTTAGAGGCCAAGCCTCAGCTTGAGCTTCTGACTTGCACAATACCCAGCTGAGCAAGGTGAAAATTGGCCAAGGGAAAGTGTAGATATGCCTGGTGAAGGTGTGGGAAACAAGAAGATCTAAAAGATAATGAAAGTTAAAACATGGATCTAACTAAGTATGGATATATCAATGTGAATCAAGTGTATAAAATTAACAAATGGAAGGAAAAATAAATATGTGAGGAGAGTCATCGAAACGACAATCGTTGGTGTGCAAAAACAAGAAAATCAATGCGACACTTATGAAATGCAAACGAAAAACTAAAAAAAAGCTTCTACAAGATAATGCAAGTTAAAACACTAGCAACCATGAAGAGAAACAAGGAAAAAAACATTGACGATAGCGAAACGACAAAAAGTGACAGAAAAAGTGGCAAAAGACCAAAAAACAAAAATCACCAAGAAATGTGTTGTAAACTCCACCGAAGGTTCCTTGATCTCCTTCAAAATGCTATAGCTCCAAGATATAATGTACAAATTATATCTATAGGTCTCTATTAAATATATTTGGGTGGATTGGGGTTTATGACATGCATGCCTAAAATCAAGGAAAAAGTGACACTTGGCGAAAATTTCTAAAAATAGGGACTATGCGACCTTTAGGATACTAATGATGAATCAATATTTTCTAGGTATTACATTTTCTATTTTCGGTTTTTTTTTTTTTTTTAATTTCTTTTTTGGGAAACTTTCCTTGCACATTTTCAAGGAAGATTGCATAGTTCTGGGCAATCGGGCAACTTCTCGGCTCAGTGCACTTCACAATTTCTGAGCTCAACGAGTGGATTGTGCAGTTTTTGAGCTTAGTGTTGGGTTGTGATCCATGATTGTGCAGTTCTCAATCTCAAGGTTGAGTTTCTTGTCAGGATTTAAAATTCCCATCATCAAGGCTAGCTTGCCCTCATGGATTACACAGTTTCTGGAGGCAAGCCCAAAACTGTTGCAAGATCAAGTCATAAGGCTTCTTGTGACTCAAAAAGATCAGTTAAGTATGGAAACAAAAAAAACCAAGCACAAAAAAAGGTCTTGATCAAATCATGAATACTTGACGAAAATCAAAGGTAATCTCATGTCAATAGAATGGAAGGCTCCAAAATAAAAGCACGAAAAAACTTTTGGAGGGTGGTTGTAACCACTGCAACACTATCTTGCAATTATTATTGCAAATGATCCAAATTTGAAAAGATTCCAAAATCACCACTTCATATTTCCTGTTTGTAACCTGTAAATCACTGACATTTAGATCCTCCTAAGAATATTTGATATGATTATCTTTAGTCAGATAGTCAGGGATTGGGAAACTTAATAGAGATAACTTGCCTATATTGGACCTGAACCCGACCTACAAACAATTCAGGAAAATTTGAAGTCAGACCAAGAAATGAAGTTGTGGTTTTTTGAGTCCCAACCTCTGACTTCGTAAAAGTCAGGCCGATTATAGAGTCAGGAGGTTGGGATGTGATAACAAGGTTTAATCAAAATGAGAGAATCTGACCTCTGAACTTTCAAAAAATGTTATAGATTTTGTAGTCTATTCTTGGCTCTTTAAGATAAGATTTATATTCCTATTTTTCTCTCTGGTTTATAGATGAATGGTGAGAACTTTACATAATGATTTCTTGGAAATGAAATGTCCCATCATTAGCATGGATTAATTTTCATAACTAATTCTGCAAGGGGCACTTAAACAATCAAGCAGACCAAAATTTATGCGTAAGATATCTCTTGTTTATCAAAGGGAAATGTGAATGGAGAATTAAGATAGGAATTTTCTTGTGAATGACATCTGAATATGATATCAACCCATAATTTTATAATCAATCTTTTTCAAAAGAAAGAGAATTAAAATGAAAAAATGTCCCATCAAGTTGAATCAAAGAATGCTTATTAATTAAAGAAAATCTATATAGAAATTCTTAATCAATTCATCTTCTCATTTTCAAAAATAATGAATGTATTATGAAGATTTAACAAGATAATTCAAACCTGTATATTGACAAAAATATATTAAAACATAAAAATATTGAAACTTATTTAAAAACAAGAGTAAGTAATCTATTCCTAAACATACTCTACATTCTACTCGCTAAAAATGGATTAGGTAAAATCGTAATGAAAATGTAGCCATTCAAGTACCTTTGAGCCTGCAAACATATGTACATCAAAAATTAGTATTAGAGGAAAAACTAAAATAATAAGAGGAAAAGAAAGAATTGAATTATTTCCAATTTCATGCATTATGTACAATAAAATTACATTGTCATTTACAGAAAACTTTACTTGAAAAGATTGCTCCAGCCATAATTCAATTCTATCATGAAAATCGTTATGTAATAAACATTCTTTCATCAATATTTCTTGCACCCAAAAATTAGTTGAATTGCAAAAAATAGGTTGAAGAAATATTAGAGACTGGGAAAAACTTGTGGAGGAATAACTTGGCTGGTAGGAATAAGTATGACTATTTTCAAATACTTAAGTCTATGTGGAATCATGAAAATGGATTTTGAAATAAACAAAAAAATTAAGAAGCATAACAATGATTAGAAATTGTAATGTTGTTTCATCGTTCGAATCAATAAATGCACCTTCTCCCACTAAACTATCAATTTTGACAAAACAACAAAGTTTATTGGGAAAATGAAAGAATACAATCAACTATATACCAAAAACAAAAATCGAAACAATAATAAATGTAAAATTGAATCAAACATGTGCATGAAAATAATGTGACTATTTAAAGGGAATTTTTCATGGAAATATTCTTCTAAATAACCCTTTATTCTTTTCTGATATGTATAATGGTTGGTGTGAAAAAAGGAGAATTTTTTTACAGATGAGTCTAGATTATGTGATAAATTATCCTGATTTAAACTTAGTGAAAAAATATTGTTCTAATTAACATCATAGATCTTAGAAAATTCATCAAAATATGTCACAATGATAGGTTGTGACTGGCATGTATCATCTTCTTGAGAAATCTCTAAAAATTGAAATGTTAAACAATCATCTAGTGATGGATTAGTAGAATCAAATATTGTATATGGAATGTCATCCTTCAATATATCATATAAATCGTTATTAGTAGAATGATAACCATTAACATTATTTGATTGGTTACAAATTTCTATTTCACCAAATTGATTATTTAAATCACAAGTCTCTTCACTAATTGGAAAAGAAAATGAATCATCAGAAAATTCTTTGGAAAATGTATTTGTTACAGAAATTTCCTCCTCCCATCTAGAAGATTGAGAAAATTTAATTTGAGAAGAAGAAAATATTCCATTAATGTCATTTTGCTCTTGATCAAATTTTGATTCCCCAGAGTACAAATCTACAGGATTTAAAACATTTTCCTAATAATTATAATCATTAAATAAAGAAGGATATAATGAATAATGGGTTCAAGATGAAATAAAATGAAATACGTTTCATGAATGATTAGCCTTCAAATATTATTTAAATGTTTCCTCTCTAACAATTAATTGATCAACTTCCATTATATGCTCTTCTAATAAATCTGAACAAGAAACATTATTTAAAATATCATCATGTTCATCATCAAAAAATGAAGGGAAAAGCATATCATCAGATATATCAAGATGATAAGAAAAATATATATATGGTGAAATATAATTAATGATAGAACTTTGCATAAATTGATCTTGAATTTGATTAGTTAAACTATGAGAGGGTTGTTCTATGTTATGAACATGAATTACTGAGTCAAATTCTTCCATGATTGAGAAAAACATATTATATTTTGGAATTATACAACTTTCTTCATTGCTATTCAAAACCTTTGGATTATTTGAAACCTCGTTGTCTAAACAATGTTGTTCATTTATAAGTTCCATATTTTTAGAACCTAAACAATTATATGGACTAGAATCAATATATGATTTAAATTTACTATAAAGTATTTACTCATGATTACCAAGAAGAGGAAATGAGCTGTTTAGCTTGATATATTTCCTTTGAAAGTTGGAGTCCTGTAGCAATTCATGAACAAATCATCGAATTGTTTGGGAAAATTGTTGAATCGATTAATGTCAAAGAACAATATCCCACATGCATGGGACGAATTTGAGTATTGGTGGTTATATATTACAAAGGGCTCAACATTATTTGAGTTAAAATGGAAGGCTATGGAGGTATGGTATGGTGGATGGTATAGGTGTGAGGTATGGTCAATTTCCCTTTTAATAAATGTATATAAAAAAAAAACAAAATGAATACCAACGTAAGTCGAGGTCGAGTTGGGTTTTGATCTGGAAGTCAAAATTCGGAAAATTTATATCGTTGGAAACGTCTCAATGAGACAAAGGCGATGGAAATCTCGTAAATGACAAAAATGCAAAAACCAAAAATTTTATTTGTGGGACCCTTTATTTTTCTCAAAATAAAGGGGGGTTGTTGGGGAAACAACATATAGTTGGACCAATCAAGGATCATTGTAGATCTACCTTTGATTAGATCAAAATCCAATAATGAGACCTTGATCTAGTCAAGGCAAATAATGTAGTTTTAATTGTAAACAGGAGATCCTTTCGTGCAAAAGTTTCAAGCTGCCATATTTGATCCGGATTTAAGCAAGAATGCAATAGATTACAGAGATAACCATAAATATAGAGATGCGATAACCATAAAAACAGAGATGCAACGGAAATAATACTTCATTTCATTAATGGAGAATACTGAAATATGCTTACAAATAGAAATAACCCAGCTAGGGCGATGGTAGCTTATCTCTGAAAAGAGATGTGTCGGCTACATGCCTTTGAACTGTTTCGAACTGTGTTTACAATGAGGCTCGAAGGCCTATTTATTATTGAGAAACAATGGAAAACCCTTAACATTCCAAAACCTAACCCTAGAAGATGAAACGCCAAACTATGGGCCCCGTTTGGGTAAATTGGTACATCAACTTCCTGGGGTCATAACTTTGGCATATGATCTCTGTTTGACGCGCATGATAGCCCGTTCGAAATATCTCTCCGAGGTAGATTTCCCAAAAAACATCGTTTAGGGCCTCAAAACGGCTCCGGAAGTTTAGGACGCGAAAAACTGCTAAAAATAGTAAACTGCGCTATAATTAAGGAAACAGAAAAACTGAAAGAGACAGTTGTGGGGGTCCAAATGGGATAGGTGGGTGGCCACCAACATCCACCTGGATCATTCCTCCTCCCTTAGGAGGCAATGGTCCCCATTGTGTTGAGTTCCTCCTTGAGATGAGGAAGCTTCTGCTGAGCTGGGTCTCCAGTGAGCTGTTCTGCAATCTCTGATGTGTCCAGAAATGGTGGGAAGCATGGTCGATGATGGTCCACATTGAACAATTGGTGCAAGCGAAGAAATGGAGGAATGTTGTGCTTCAAAGCATTGTTGCCCACAGCCTTGTTACTGGTGTAAGGACCATGTCGAAGCGGTCTGAGTTTCTAATGGGTTCTGGTAAGGCGTTCTCTCTGCAGATGTAACCAAACTTTTTCGCCCACCTGAAACTTGTGTGGTACCCCTCTGGGTAAGGAGAAGTTATTCCTGTGTTCTGTCATGACTGTATACCTATTTTGCTGCTGCTGCGTGGAGGAACCCTTTGCAGGGATCATGGATGTAGCAATGATCTTCCCCTTACTTTGGGAGCGAACCAGACAGAAAATAAATTTCCTAGTCTGTGAGATGAGCTTGTTGCCTTTCTTATCAGTGATCAAAGAGGTGGTGGTAGGTGGAGCTACCTCTGGTATCCTGTATAATGAATTATCCAAAGAAATAATGACAGCGCGAGGCCTTGACTCATACACAGCATGTCGCCTCCACAAGTATGGCTGGCCTAATAGTACATCACAAACATCCAGAGGTGTAACATCACACAATACCTCATCTGTGAAGGGCTTGATGCTGTAGGGAAGGCGGCACTGCTGGTGAACTTTGAGATCTCGTCCTTCGTGAAGCCACCTGATACTGTACGGTTGTGGGTGTGGCGTAGTTGGTAGGCCCAACCGCTTCATGACCTCTGCTGAAACGAGGTTCTTTTGGCTGCCACTATCGACAATGAATTGCAGCGGCGAACCCTTCACCCACATCTGTGAGTGGAAAAGATGTTCCCCCTCCTCTGGCTCTTCGAGCTCATTCTTCTGGATCTTGGCAGTGGCAACAGTGGCACTAGGATCCGCATCAATGATTTGCTTCCCTTTGCCATCCCCCTTGTCGGGTTCCGGCTCAGAGTCAGAACATGCATCTGATTCGGAAGCCTTCAATTCGGCCACCAGCGACTGCTTGGTCCGACACTCACTTGTGTTATGAGTGGGACTCTTGTGGAACTCACACCACTTTCCTGTGTCATTCTTCGGCTTCGTGGTGTTGTTCTTTTCTTGCAGCTTAGAGGGGTTGTCTTGGGTCACCCCGCCTTGGCTTTGTCCTTTGGGCTTCGGATTTGTAGATCCAAAGTCTTGCTTCTTTTGTTTGAACTTTTTCTCGATTTTCATAGCGTATCGGTATGTTGTGCCGATTGAGGAAATGTTCAAGAACTCCATCTCTTCCTGGATGTATCTGTGTAGGCAGCCGCGGTATTTGAGTACCAGATGCAGCTCAGAATCTTTGATACCCAACTGTGTGCGAAGGGTATGAAAAATATTTGTGAACTCTGGTACATCTTGGTCTCGTCCCTGCTGCAGTGTGGTCCATTTGATGTATTTGTCCTCATAGCTTTTGACAGCGTAGTACTGCTTCTTGATGGCATCCCGGAAGTCATTCCAAGTGGGGGCAGCTGAAAACAGTGAGCCTGTACTTTCATCCTTCTGCTCGCAGTATGTTTCCCACCAGTCCTTAACGTGGGGGGCTGCTTTGAGAAGAGCGAAAACAATCTTTTCCTGACTTGAAAATTCATGAACAGAAAAATACCCATCTAGCAGATTTAACCATTTATCTATGACATATGTGTCTATTTGACCCTTGAAGATGGGGATTTCAAAATTAACTTGTACCTTAAATGATGTGGCATTTCCAGAGTAGCTGTTGGAAGCCGATGCGTTGCCTCTGGGTAGTCGCTGAAGGATCTGCACAAAGATATCCATCATCGCGTTCCTTTGCCGCTCGAGGGCTTCTTCGAGCAAGATTCTGATAGGATCTCCTACCCCCTCGTCTTTCTTCTCATCCGCCATGGGAGGTTGTCGAGATTTGCGAGGCTGGTCTTGCAAAGGTTCGACCAATTCAAGCCCTAACTCCTTATATCCCGACCTCGTTGGGGACATGCAAAGAAAAACAGAGAAAAAGCAGACTGCTCTGATACCACTGATCTGGATTTAAGCAGGAATGCAATAGATTACAGAGACAACCATAAATACAGAGATGCGGTAACCATAAAAACAGAGATGTAGTGGAAATAATACTTCATTTCATTAATGGAGAATACTGAAATATGCTTACAAATATAAATAACCCAGCTAGGGCAATGGTAGCTTATCTCTGAAAAGAGATGTGTCGGCTACATGCCTCTGAACTGTTTCAAACTATGTTTACAATGAGGCTCGAAGGCCTATTTATTATTGAGAAACAATGGAAAACCCTTAACATTCCAAAACCTAACCCTAGAAGATGAAACGCCAAACTATGGGCCCCGTTTGGGTAAATTGGTACATCAACTTCCTGGGGTCGTAACTTTGGCATACGATCTCCGTTTGACGCGCATGATAGCCCGTTGGAAATATCTCTCTGAGGAATACGAAGGAAAATATGCGGAGGTAGATTTCCCAAAATACGTAGTTTAGGGCCTCAAAACGGCTCTGGAAGTTTAGGACCCGAAAAACTGCTAAAAATAGTAAACTGCGCTATAATTAAGGAAACTGAAAAACTGAAAGAGACAGTTGTGGGGGTCCAAATGGGATAGGTGGGTGGCCACCAACATCCACCTGGATCAATATTACTCACCTTCAACTGGTCGAGACTATTACCCACTCAAGTGGGTGACCCCTAGAAGAATACTTTCCTCCTACTTCGATCAACTTGTTAGCCAACCGACCTATGTGATCTATAGATATATAACTTGAAAGGCCCTCAAACTATGCTCCAGTCAATGGTCTGTGACATCTATCTTACTTATCATATGAAAGTAGTCATCCATTTATAAGGCACATTAATCACTTTTGTAATCAGTTGCTTTCATTTAATGTTTAAGAGAATATTAGTATGGATCAAAGGTTGACTTGGATGATTGATCACTTTTGGTTCTATTCTTGTTCCCATGCTTCATCTTGGGGGTTCTCCCTAGCCCCTAGTCCAATGTGACCTTCTTTGAGGCTTTTCTTTCCATTGTCTAGGATGAGCACAAATAGAAGGCACTAATTAATGTTTCATGTCCAAGGCGTTCCATACTTCACACTTTCCACCTACCCCCTATATCCACATCTGAATCTTTGGGTTGATTATTATTTGTCACCAATATTGGCTCCCTATTTTCCTCTTTCCTGAGTAGGGGCCTGAAAATTTTTCCCTAAGGTTGATGCAAGAGAAAGAAAAGAAAGAGCATGAGCCATTATGATAAAATGTATAATATTATAATAATTTAATAATATTTATTATTATTATTTTTAAGGATAATGTTAAAGCAATACTATTAATATTGACTCATATTAAATAACATTATATTATTATTATACATTGATAATATTATTAAGATTGCCCTTGTCATAACTAACTAAATGGGTTAAATATTACATATTATAAGATTATTATTTAGATTTAAAATAGTAAGTTTATTAATATTATACATTATTGATATCATTATAATTAAGATTTCCCTCGTTATAACTAACTAAATGGGTTAATATTACCCATTATAAGATTATTATTTAGATTTAAGTAGTAGGTTTTGGCTAATAAATTTATAATGATAAAAATATTACCACTATTACAATGTTATGATAATAATTTAATAATATTTAGTATTATTAATTTTAAGGATAATATTATATCCACACTTTTAATATATAACATATGACTCAATTTTTATAAAACTCATTAGATAAACCAAAAAATTATTAAATGGCATTATAAAATATTAATATTTTTACTCTAATTCATTGATAATAATATTATAATTAAATAATTTTAACCAACCAAATCTAGTCGTTTCTTAATCAATTATGGCCTTGGTCCAATTGAGTCTAATATAGCTATTTTTCCAGTCAAACCTAACTGTTGGAAAGTCTTCCATCCCTATTTAACATGTAGCCATGATCTGATTTTTTCAACTTGTCCTGACGATGAACCACACTTGTTGGTTCGAAACGCGTCGACAAAGATTTTCTAATGTGATTTTTTTGAAAATATTTCTATAAACTCATATTATGGATCACAGAAGCTTAAATTCAAATATGTAAAAAAGCTCTTGAGATACATTAAAGTGTGTGGAAAAAGTCATATCTTAAGCTATATCACCCTCGTTATCCCTCACTCAATTCATGGCTAATGCATGAGAAAACCAATAGAAAAGAAATTTTACATCCCAACCCAAATGAGCGATAAATTTCTTGAACTTTAAGGGGTGATTGGTGCACAAATAAAGCTTATGGCCTAGGCTATGCAACAAGAAAAATAATTAAAGAAACAAACAAACATGAGGATTGGTAAAAAATAGGCCAAGGAAAGGGGTAAATCAAGTCCCACGAATGTCGCCTCTTCACATTATAATGCGCAAGAATGATGGTATTTTATAGCCATTACACAAATCATGGCATCTTCCATGAAGTAAATACCCAACATATCAATATCCACTTGCACATATTATTGATATATCGGAATTGGAATTGCTCCTCCCTTTAGGGATGGGAGCACCTAATAGGGCCTCTGAATAACCCTCCCATATCTAAGCATGATAACTTGTTTACAAACCCTAAGCTAAAAAGACATTTGAAGATGACACTCGTGTGAATTACTCTTGTACCTTTCGCATCAAATATGGCCCACTATGAAACGTTATGGTTATTTTACCTATGATAATTATTTCACTTGATTTTAAGAATAAGTTTTAGACATTTTCTTTGAAGTACAACTACTATCCCTTGAGGGATTGATTGAGACTTCTCCAACACTTCAAAAATAACGTCCAGCCTCACTTGATAACACTTCATGGAATTGTAGCCAAGATGTTGACCCCCTAGAGAAGAGAATTGATTTTGGATTGGATCCTACACTGATTATGACCACCTCATCTCCCTCAAAATCCTAAAACGTTGACCATTGAGGCTAGCACATTTCCTAGAAAAAGAATGTATCCCAAAGACCACAATATACCCCCAGTCTGAAATTACACCTTCTTTATGTACGTTGTCTTGTTCCTAGACTAGTTTGATGATGATGATGACTTGAGATCCTTTTAGAAGGGATATCACACCTTTCTGGAATATGATTTCATGCCCTAGGCTCATCCTTGTGAGGCCTAGAGTGATGACATGCGATTTATTGGTGATGATATGATGATGATGATGGAGTTTTTCATAATGACGCACATTTGTCGATGAGGAGATTGTAGTAATAAGCACTCTTTTGACCCATACTTAGCACCTCTTGATGGATATATTCACCATTAGAGGATATGTCACCCTTGTAGAGCCTTTTTCTCACACATGTAGGCTTTAAAAATGCCTTGTTTATGTTTTAACTCTTATCATTGAGATATCTATCTTTTAGGTTGCCTTGTGACCTACTTAACTTGTAAACAATTAAAATATTATTTTTAGGGATTTTTTAATGTTCCCTCTTGATTAATGGAACAAGCAGACAAAATAGTCTACCCCACCCTGTAATATATAGTCTTTTATAAAAGGGAAACCCATTATCTAATGTTTTGGGGCAACATTGGGTGAATTTGGGGTAGCTGGGGAAAATCCCAAATTGGTGGATACACTTGTAATACCTTGCACTAGATTAAGTAAGAGAGAGCCCCATGAGGAATCTATAAATAAAGGAGAGACATAATCGTTTTCTCATCACTAAATTGGATTGGAATATCTCTGTTTCTTTTGAGATGCAACTTTCAAGGTTGTAAGACCCCTTTTTCCTTGATTAGTTTTGGTAGAGGTGATCCCACCCTAACTAATCCCCCTTTATCTTTTACACCTCTTACAACTAAACCTTTGGAGAATCTATGGCCTAGTTTGGTAGGAAAGGAGTGGCACTCCTATGTTTTTCGTGTGGTTTATTTTTTCAAACAAATTCTATTTGAAGGAGTAACAAGAATCCAAGCGTTGGTAAAAAAAACAACCTTGAATTCAATATAGAGATGATGTATAGACCTAAAGAGGATATTATGAGGAATAAAAGTCAATTACGGACGAATTTGGGTAGCATATCCATTAAGGTTCGGGTTAAGGCTTTTCTCGAGGCAGCACGATGTTGTGGGGGAAAGTATCCAACTCGGAATGACCCTAACCCACTCTAAGGGTGACAATTCCTTAGCAACAGCTAAAAGCAAAGCTATCTAAAGTTTCTTCTTTATGACATACAAGAGATAAAAGGAAGAGATCCACTTACCGATGTCTTGCGCAAATGGTCGATCCAATCTCCTTTGATTGCCGCTTGCTCCCAGCTCCAAGTCTTTTCACGGGCCCAGCTACACGAGATCCTGCAAACAAGACAAAGAAAGGAAACTACAAGAGGCATGCATGCATAACTGATTCAAGGATTAGCATAAATCAAAGACGCAAGTAAGACAATACACCAATGAAACACATGCGAATAGAAGAACCTCAAATGCTTTATTAATATATGGAAGTAAGGTTCAGGCGTTGATACAACCATGAGAGGTCCAATCCAGCATCACCTTCCCGACGGAGAGAAATCTATTCTTCACCTCCCTCAAGCAATCACCCAATACTCTCAACTGTAAACCAACAGCAATTCTCTGCACAAAATTCCGGCCTCCAGATCCCATGGGATGAGATCCTTATATAGAGTTTTGGAGTGAAGATAAGTCAGCTTGATGGGCGACTTGTTGTCCTCTTCAACTCCAGTTGTTCTTCAGTTCTTCACTCAGAGTTTCTGTCTTCCACTTGGAGTTTTAGAAGCTCTTAACTCATCATTAGGCGAATCTTCTGATCCAAGTGTCATTTTAGAAGCTTCCTGGGCACTGGCACATTGAGAAAAGATTCCTCCACATGTCCAAGTACGCCCAACGCAGGTAGCCTTTGTTCTACTTGCTATGCAACGCAGGTAGCCTTTGTTGTACCTGCTATGCAGCGCAGATGCCTAGTGGAGCAGCTGCAATGATCCAAAACTGACCTGTTTTTGAGTGTTTTTCAGTGGAGAACTGATTTGTAGTGCTGTGGTTTGCTGACCTTGTTCCTCTAAGGGTAAGAACAACATGTTTAGGGACTTTGGATCCCTCAGATTATCGATATTTCATGCTCCATGCTGTAAGGCACAAAAATGTCTATAACAGTTGCCCCCTAAAGTATGAGGTCGTTTATCGGGTGAAATGCTTTATTAGGAGGATCCGAAGTTCATTCAGTCGCTGGGAGGTGACCTGTAACAAAATACAATACAATACATTATCTTTTCATACTTTCTTTTCATGATCTAGCTGATGCGGGCATTTCCCATGATCAGCTTTATAAATACATTTGCCGTACACAAACAGACGATCGTCTGATAATAGACTGATAATTCTCTTCTTTTAATTATCATCCTTTTTAGTAGGATGATCATCTGCTGCACATGTCTATGTTTTTATCTCCTGAATATATATCGCAGCCCGAATGGATGAAACTAGATCCGGGGTCTTCAAACTTGTCCAATCTTCACTCTAGTACAAGTCGATCCATGTGAGAATTTCTTGAAGTCGAACATGGAAAGACATCGCTTGATTACCAGTCAATAATGTAAACTGTTAACAAGCGCGCGAGGAATCACCGATAATGATGATGACCCTCAAGGTACTGCAGCACAATTCACGTGGCGTGAATATAGGATCTGACGTCGAACACCACGCAAAGTCTCCCGGTCGAAGGTCATTAATGTATACCTATCGCCGGAAGTGAGAAACTTGCCATTGAGGCATGCAAGCTTCAAAGTACTGAGGGGGTGTTCCTAGATCAACTTCTTGGATAATGAGCTGATGTCGACAAGAAGTGATCCGTCAAAGGAGGGCCTTAATGAATCCCACATCAGTGACACGGAACGGAGCTAGTGATGATGGTGAAAACGATCTGTGAAATATGATTCAGGGTGGCGGTCATGGAAGGATGAAAGATGATGTATGGTAGTGGATGGGACCCGGTTGACACTTTCTGAATGACATCTCTTGAACATATAACGACACTGATGTGATGGATCGGTAGCATTACCCCATGTATGGATGGTATGGCGAGACCATGGTGAAGGGACCGGTGAATGATAATAACCCAACCCGATATTTACGGAGGCAAAAGTGTCATGTTCAAGAGCGACTTGCTACCATTAAGCTTTGAGGTTCTTCCCAATTTTTCCCTAGTCATTTCTGACCAGTACCTCTTTATTTTTGTCAAGCTTGAGGAGGATAACATATGCTTGATCTATAACCTGCCCTTCGGGCAAGCCCATCGCTATGTTTTAACGATCCTAGCGATAGGGAAACTCGTTCTTGTCTAAAGACAAGTTTGTCGCTATCTAATATTTTTAACGAGCCCAGCGACAAAGAGAACTCGGTCCTTTTCATTTTTAGAGAGTCTGAAAAGGGTACATAAAGTGGACTCCAGGGGTCCTTTTTCGTCATCTAATCCCTTAAGTCCGAAAAATTATAAAACAATACAGAAGGGATGAATGTTCGATATCTTTATCGAGCCGAACTAGACAAGCGCTCGATCTTTTTGTGCACTAATCCCTCAGGTCCAAAAAGATTAAAATCTAGAGGAGGGATAGCTCTTCCGGTCATGATTCAGGGTGGCGGTCATGGAAGGATGAAAGATGATGTATGGTAGTGGATGGGACCCGGTTGACACTTTCTGAATGACATCTCTTGAACATATAACGACACTGATGTGATGGATCGGTAGCATTACCCCATGTATGGATGGTATGGCGAGACCATGGTGAAGGGACCGGTGAATGATAATAACCCAACCCGATATTTACGGAGGCAAAAGTGTCATGTTCAAGAGCGACTTGCTACCATTAAGCTTTGAGGTTCTTCCCAATTTTTCCCTAGTCATTTCTGACCAGTACCTCTTTATTTTTGTCAAGCTTGAGGAGGATAACATATGCTTGATCTATAACCTGCCCTTCGGGCAAGCCCATCGCTATGTTTTAACGATCCTAGCGATAGGGAAACTCGTTCTTGTCTAAAGACAAGTTTGTCGCTATCTAATATTTTTAACGAGCCCAGCGACAAAGAGAACTCGGTCCTTTTCATTTTTAGAGAGTCTGAAAAGGGTACATAAAGTGGACTCCAGGGGTCCTTTTTCGTCATCTAATCCCTTAAGTCCGAAAAAGTATAAAACAATACAGAAGGGATGAATGTTCGATATCTTTATCGAGCCGAACTAGACAAGCGCTCGATCTTTTTGTGCACTAATCCCTCAGGTCCAAAAAGATTAAAATCTAGAGGAGGGATAGCTCTTCCGGTCCTTTTAACGAGCTGGAAGGCCAAAACTCGGCAAACTTTTCATATTTTACGAGTCAGTGAAAAGAGCTCAAAGAAGACTCGTCTTTTGAGGAACGAGTGATAAACAGGGATAGCAGTAGATTCCAGGTACAGGTTGGAATTTTCCAATCACGGCAGTATTACAAGGATGGCTAAGTGAAATCACTCTTCGCAGCTGTTCCTGAAAATAGGTAAACAATCAAGTGGATGTGAATGATCGGCCAAATGAAAAGTGGAGGTGACGGTACACAAACACGACCAAGGCTTTTATGGCTGATGAATTTACGGTCTCAAATGGTTATTTACCGGTTCATTTTTTCTGGATGAGCTTGAACTCTGGGAGAAGCTTGCTCACATGCTTATGTTTATTTTTTAACGAGCATGAATTCCGCGTTAAAACTGCTCGGTTTTGCGTTTATTTTTTAACGAGCATGAACTTTGCCAAAACTGCTCGTTTTTATGCATGCCCCCAGCATCATAATAATGCATGTCAAAGGAGGGTGCCCCCCAAGCTTCATTTCATTCAACTTGGTGGTTGGAATGAAGGTTTACCTTTGAATTTTGAAAAGGGGATTTGTTTCATTTTTTAATGAGGTCGACACAATAAAAGAACTATCCTCATGACTCCTTGTTTCATTTTTTAACGAGGTTGACACGAGATAAGAACCGTCCTCGGAGCCCACTGTATTTACAGTATTTCCATTAGGGCGATGATCCATGCTGACAAAATATTTAGGAATCTTCCGAATCCGTTGGATATAGAAGATTTCATATTGTAGGTTTCCACTGTGGCTACTTCCGCCAGATTACCTACCGGCGGTAGGGCAAAAGTACCCATTAAGGCAGGGTCTTTTAGGAGACCTACTCCAATATTTTGGAGCGATTGATTATTTTCATGGATCATTGTGCTGCTTCCCGTAACTTGAGAACTGTTGGGGAGAAATGTTTGTTGGTCGACGATTGTAATTTTCCCTTGAAAAGGAAATACAATCCTTCTGAAGTAGGTCGACACAACTGCAGCCATGGCATATATCCAAGGCCTTCCCAGTAGGATGTTGTAATCGAGGTTTCCGTCGATTACTTCAACATCAACTTCTACTGTTTTGCCCCCCAGTTCAACTTGCAAGTTACTTAAAATCCCGTATGGAGTGTATGATCGTCCATCAAATGCTTTTAATGTCGTTGACGATTTTGACAAGGGTGGTGAGCCTAAATTTTTCCAGCAACTCATCGACATAAGACATGTAGATGCCCCCTCATCAATAATTGTTCGATGAACAGTTTTGTTGAGGGCTTTCACTTGAATAAGGAAAGCTAGTTGAGCTGGTAACTGAGGGTCATATCCTTTATGATCAAAGGCCACAAGATTGGAATCCATTGGGCCAATCCCACCTATTGCTGATAATAAAGTTTGCTCTTGGGAGGGGCAGTTTTGCGCTACCTCAAGTGTCGACATAGCGGACGACGATTGGGCGAGGTCCTCTATTATATTATAATCCTGCGTTATTTTTTCACGAGGATTAAATGTCGATTTGTGTACTACTCCCTTTGGCGAGTTTATTATTGGCTTGGGAACGATGGGTGGCACAACTTCGGTCGAAGTTGTTGTCGAACTACTAGGTTGTTTATCAGCCTTGTTATTCGACCGCTGTGGATTCCGATAACCTTTATTCCTTGTCAAAGCATTATTCTGCTGCTTTGAGGTGGACAACATAAGCACTTGGGATCGGGAAGCATTTTGATTAGCAACCAGACTTTGTCTTGGATTAGGAAACGGATCAGTCAATACTACTGGGGTTTTTGAACTCTTGAAGAGTTTCTTAACTTCAGGTATATGTGGACAATCTTTCGTCCAATGATCCTCATCGCATATATGACACCCTGTCGGGGGTTTCCCTTTCCTTTTCTTTCTCTTCTTGCCCCCTGGTTGCTTCAGTTGTTTGCCCTTGTCGGTCGACATGGCATTTACTTCTGAGGCAAGAAATTCTTCATTTGCATTTTGACTAGAAATTTTGTGTTTGCCAGTCACGCCATTGCTGGTGTGAGAGTCAGTATTCGATTTAGGAGGGGGAGGAATTGAAAATTCAGGTCTGGAGGCGTCAGGTATTTTGTCGTAGAGCGTGCCAGACTGAGTATATACTAAGTCCAGATATTGAGCACAAGCAATGACCTGCTCCTCTGTTACGACTCCTCCCTTGGCCACATCTTCCGTTATAGCCGGAAGTAACGACTTTATAAACCATTCAGCTAACAGCTGATCGGGAACGTAAGTTTTCACCATCCTACGACGACGTCGCCACTCATGTATATGATCAGATATGTGAGTGGCTGTTGTCTGTTTGAAGTTGGTAAGGAGTTCTGTTCCCGTTTCATACCTTATCGGTAATTGAAAATGGGTTAGGAAAGTCGTGGCTAAGGAGCTGAAATTGTCGAAAGAGGCTCTGGGCAATTCAATATACCATTTAGCCGCTGGACCTGTCAATGTCCTCTGGAAGAGGCGAAGTCTTATCAAATCATCGTTTAGAGTGTTCGATGAACACCACAGATGAAAAGTCATGACGTGATTCGACGGGTCTTCACCTGGATTTCCATTGAATTTAGGAATGTCCGATGGAAGTTTATGCGGAATCGCTGGCCACCAAGGGGCATAAGCAATTGGATCATTCGTCAGCCGGTTTAGATCTGGTAATTCTAGAGTTGCTACAAAAGGCAACTGATGGTTTAGATTAGGCGGAGCATATCCAGGATAAGATGGTATCGCCCGAGCAATGGGTCTTTGCAGACCAGCATAATGCTGACAACTTTGACAAGGTTGATGGGCGTAACCATTATAGAATGGTTACCCATTACTTACAAAGACTTGTTGCTCAAGTCCTTGATATGATTGCTGGAATGGAGGTTGTTGAGATTGAACCAGCTGTGGTTGCTGGACCATTTGCTGTTGACCAATACTGGATGATTGACCAAGATGAGGAGTCACAGCACTTGTTTGAGCCTGAGTCGCTCCAGATAAGGAGGCACTACCCTGAGATTGTGATTGATGCAACGCATTCACCATAGCAGGAGTAGTGGTAATATTCGACACAGGGTGTACTGGTTGCATGGAAGATACAACTCCTGGTTGTTGAGGCAGTATTGGTACCCAACCACTGGATGTGATTCCAGTTTGACCTGAACTTTGTTGTAAACTCCCATATGGTTGTTCTCCGGGAGGGAACAATGAAAGAGCATACTGCCCTCCACATGGTGGAAATCCAGTACTTAAAGGGTAAATTGGCCTTTGAAGACACATTGGATCAATTTGTTGAGTTTCAACATAAGAAGTACCAGATGATAATCCGGATGAAGAAATAGGAACTAACCATATCGTCGTCCCTGATGGGACTCCGGCTTGTTGTTGACAATTTGCCGGGACAGATGGTATACCAGCGAACATTGTTGGAGTAGCAGCAGGCGGTTCTGCTGCTGCTGTGTCAGACGACACGGTCCTAGATGTCGACGGTTGTTCAGACATATCTAGTCTATCCAAAAGATTTCTTAGCGATTCTACAAGAACTTACGATGCCAAAAGACTAACTTCGAAGATCAACGCAGGAATAGGGGGTGATTATGTTCCGTTTAAAATGAATTTTATATGACGACGCTTTAGACACAACTTGCTTTTTCACTTTTTAAGAGTCGAGAAAAAGCTAAAGATGACTCTAGTCTCCTTCGATGTATTAACGAGCCCGAAGTGACAAATGCTCGGATGGACTTTTTCAGTTATAGAGTTTGAAAAAGGCCAAAAGAAACTACTCTGGAGTTCTAGGCAAGGGTGTGCCAAACCTTTCGCAAAACCACAGAATACGTTTTACGGTACGAGTGGTCGATCTTCGTGAATGCTGTGTTCACTGCATCGCGATCAGTAGGGCGGCCGACACGGCTTCCTATGGATAAAGGCTTTGTTCCTATAGGGGTCCCCCAATATACGCGACGGTACGCGGGGGCACAAGTCCGTATTAGTGATATCGTCCCTCAGGAGGAATCACCCACCTTCGTAGAGATCGACAGTCACTATGTTTAACGACGTCGGTTCACGTCTCTACCTAGACCTCTACTGTGTTTCATTATGTTTCAAAGCGTTGTTAGATAAATTCAGTTCTTTTTAGGTTGATCTTGCTTAGCAGTTTGCCTTTATGGATCACCACGTGATGTATGATACAACTCCTAAATGCAGTCTAAGAATGATAAGCAAGCTTTTTCAATTCTTTCAACTTATGAAAACCTTAACTACTGAAGGAAAAGAAAGACATCATCTTTTCAAACAGATCATAGAGCACTCACTGATGCACTTTTCCTAAATCGACATGCAAACTGTCAAAATGCACATGCACAATGCAAGTATTTCTTTTCTTCTCTCTTAATGTTTGGTGTATTACAAAAAGAAAGCTGTTGTACGATTTCGAATTCTATTTCAAGTGAGAGCAAACAAGTATTGTCCAATAATCAAAAGAACACCTTAAGATTCACTTGTTTCAAACACAAGAAATACTGAATTCCGAACCATATAACGAAAGCAAATGCTCAAGCAGCTATGAACAGCAATAAACTAGCTCTTAGAATCACAACGACACTTTCTTTCAGGCCTAGATCCAAGAGGTCACAGCAAGACTAGTTCACTTTCGCTACGGGAAACTGTGAATGAAAGCAAGAAATACAATAAGAACAATCACGGTTTCAACATACAACTGAGGCAGAATGAGGGCAAAGAAAGGTAGTTTCAGCTGGGTATACAGGTTGACAACAGGCTGCAAAAACAATATTGAAAACTCGGCAACAGACAGTGGGGAACCCCAGTTGCACAAGGCAAAACTGGATCAGCGCAGGTACTGCACTGTCAATCTGACATGCAGCGCAGGTAACCCCTTCGGAACCTGCGTTGCAGCGCAGGTAGCCTTTGTGGCAGCTGCACTGATGAGACAACTATCGTCTCACTCAGATTCCGGGTCACAGTTTGCTCAAAAATCAACAGTTTTTGGCCAAATCTGAAGCTATCAGTCAAGTATACTCTAGAGGATGATTAAGGGAGATGAACACTATCACAAAGAGCTTAAAAGAGTCCTTGTGGATCAGCTCTTTAAATCATGAACATGCCCAGCACTGGGCTAGAGTAGCTGCCCTCTACTTTGCATTCGAAGGATTCGAATGCAGTTCGATTCGGTACTCCCTTTGTTCAAGAGATAAATAGCAACAATACACAAGCTACCAACAAGACACGTTCCCCAGCGGAGTCGCCAGTCTGTTGTGGGGGAAAGTATCCAACTCGGAATGACCCTAACCCACTCTAAGGGTGACAGTTCCTTAGCAACAGCTGAAAGCAAAGCTATCTAAAGTTTCTTCTTTATGACATGCAAGAGATAAAAGGAAGAGATCCACTTACCGATGTCTTGCGCAAATGGTCGATCCAATCTCCTTTGATTGCCGCTTGCTCCCAGCTCCAAGTCTTTTCACGGGCCCAGCTACACGAGATCCTGCAAACAAGACAAAGAAAGGAAACTACAAGAGGCATGCATGCATAACTGATTCAAGGATTAGCATAAATCAAAGACGCAAGTAAGACAATACACCAATGAAACACATGCGAATAGAAGAACCTCAAATGCTTTATTAATATATGGAAGTAAGGTTCAGGCGGTGATACAACCATGAGAGGTCCAATCCAGCATCACCTTCCCGACGGAGAGAAATCTCTTCTTCACCTCCCTCAAGCAATCACCCAATACTCTCAACTATAAACCAACAACAATTCTCTGCACAAAATTCTGGCCTCCAGATCCCATGGGATGAGATCCTTATATAGAGTTTTGGAGTGAAGATAAGTCAGCTTGATGGGCGACTTGTTGTCCTCTTCAACTCCAGTTGTTCTTCAGTTCTTCACTCGGAGTTTTTGTCTTCCACTTGGAGTTTTAGAAGCTCTTAACTCATCATTAGGCGAATCTTCTGATCCAAGTGTCATTTTAGAAGCTTCCTGGGCACTGGCACATTGAGAAAAGATTCCTCCACATGTCCAAGTACGCCCAACGCAGGTAGCCTTTGTTCTACTTGCTATGCAACGCAGGTAGCCTTTGTTGTACCTGCTATGCAGCGCAGATGCCTAGTGGAGCAGCTGCAATGATCCAAAACTGACCTGTTTTTGAGTGTTTTTCAGTGGAGAACTGATTTGTAGTGTTGTGGTTTGCTGACCTTGTTCCTCTAAGGGTAAGAACAACATGTTTAGGGACTTTGGATCCCTCAAATTATCGATATTTCATGCTCCATGCTGTAAGGCACAAAAATGTCTATACCACACGATCCTCATCCATAAGCCACAAACCGCAGGTAGGGATGTAGGGCTATAGGACCATAGGGCCATAGTCTAAATTTATGTTAAGGTACATCGAGGGAAATTTTTGAAGCAACCTAGGGCACTGAATACATATCTCTATGGTTTTTTGGTTCCCCAAGTGTTGATTCATGGTCAGGGAAGGAAGTATTGAGGAGTAGTTGAGTATACAAGTTAACGGGTTGGCCAACCTAGTTAGGGCATCTATAGAATGACATGTTTGAGAGCAGGTTATAATAATGTTGTAAGTTGGCCATAAACTAGTTGTGGATGAGAGTTGTTAATTATATTTTAGCTACCACCCAATTATATTTTAGTTTGTGATTAAAACTATTAGATTTGGAGGTGTAATATCCCTAGTGACAGTTGTCAAAAATAAGGTTGATGTCAACTATTGATGTATGGTTAATATTTTTTTGACTATATTGTTGTGTGTCCTATAATTATCATTGTGTGTAATTGAAGGAATATTGTGAACATTAGTACAATTATCTTGTGGTTTTATAACCCTAGGGAAGAAAATCCCTTTGGGATATTACTTTTATTTTAATTTTTCCCTAAATCAACTTGGTTTCCCTCATATAAATAGAGGAAAGTTGAATTGTGAGGATCATTGTCACATACTCTCATTCATTTCTCTCATGAGAGAATGTGAACTAGTTATCTTATCTCTTAGAAGCAATGGATCACTAAAGGATAGCAAATTTCCTTAGGGAGGATAAATTGTTTGAAGGATTTTCTCTTGGACTAATGAAGTGATGCTATGGTGAAATGTGTTATTTGATTGTGAGTATCTTCTTCCATTTTTCAATGTTATAGAATTAGATTTTGTATGAATTTTTCATGATATTTTGAATATTTATGGCTCTAAAATATCCTTTGTGGGATTTATCACATTTAATTATCACAAAAACTTAGAATAGCATTCCTCGACCTTAAATTTCCAATTGATTGAAAAACGATAGGGTTCAGTTGAAAGGATTTCTCTCCTAAGCACTCTATTCAAGGTATTCCACATTTTACCTCACCCTTTTTTTGACTCCATATACCCAAGATTCATAAGGCACTACCTTGTGTGTGAAACTTTAAAAAAATTAATATTTTTCTTCTTTTTTATGGTAAACTAGGGTTAGGTAACAACAAAATCTGCATAAAATATCTTAAATATCATCATAATAGGGTTAGGCCTTGCATAGGCTTAAATTTAAAAAGGAAATTTATCATTTTTATGCATTTCTCAACCATAATTCTAGGGATTACATCTAGGGTTTAATAGACTTTTTGTGAATTTTCATCCATTGAAAAGTTGTTGTAATATTTATGCTTGTTTTCTAATTAAATAGCCTTTGATATCTTATTTATTATAATTAATTTTATATTGTTTTTGTCATTGTTGTCATAAATTTTGGATGTTGTAAATCGTCTTTATTTAAAATCTTGATTTATAACGACCATTAAACTTAAGGTAGCATGTGTTTTAAATATGTTTGAGCATATCTAGGACTTATCCCATCCCCCTAGATTTATCCATATATGTTTTTGAACACACTACCTACCTTATTGAATATTATTCTAGGTGTCTAATTAACGGGTTCCTTAAGGGGTATTTAGCCTAGAAATCATATGGTTATTTGATCTTCAAGACCTGATCAGGAAGTCTCCCTTGTCGGGATAACATCCATCCACTAAACAACAATGGAAGAACCACTAATGTGATAGTGGTGGTTGATCTCATTGTTACCCTTAACCTAGAGTGTCTAGTGAGGCTTTGCACAAGGCATTTTGCAGTATTTGGGACTATCAAGGCTATGTTGTGTTGCATATTTATTTAACCCTAATATAGTACATCTCAATAATGTATCATTGGGTTAACATATTTCTTCTTCCTTGATCACTAACAAAGGATTTTGTTGCTACAAAATGCATACTGCTTCTCACCTAGTATCAGAAGGAGGGGTATTGCCCACCTCAAAATATGTTATGAAACCAGCTCACAAAAAGATAGAAAATATAGATCAACGCCTTAGAAATAAGCCTCCTCGAGGGGGCAACCTCCGTTACATTACACAAATGAACAATTTTTGGATGATATAAATGACAAGACCTCCTTTCTATATATAGGAGTCTAAGGGGTCATAATATAATCAGAGCCGACATAACAATAATAATGTAAGGGCACAACATTAACAATAGTGGGTTTCTATGGGGCACAATAATAACAATATGGGGACTAAATGGGCACAACAATATAATAAGCGGTTGTACTAATAACAATAAGGCGTTGCACTAGTAGTATAGGGACCTAGCATGCCCCTCTCCTTCAAAAAGTGTTGTCCTCAACGCTTGAGTAGTTCTAGATGATTCTGTATAAAATTCTCAACTTCCCATGTGGAATCTTCAGCGGGTAAGTTCTTCCACTTGATGATATACTCTGAAATCGATTGATTCTGTAGCTGTCGATTTCTTCTTTTTGTGACTACTTCAGGTTCCAATATGACTTTTCCTTCCTCGTCAAATTCTGGCAATATTATTTGAACTGGGATCTTCTGCAACTTTTGAATGAGTGGCCACGCTTCTTCATCATTCTTCCATTCATCCCTTACTTCATTTATCCAATCTGGTTGGATAATAGAAATAACACAAAACAATGCTTCCACATCCTCATCCTTTCTTGAGAGTGCATATGCAATAACATTTTTCTTCCCTTTTTTGTAGATGATTTCAAAGTCATAACCCAACATCTTTGTGACCCATTTTTTCTATTCTTCTAAAGATAATATTTGTTCTAAAAAGTATTTAAGATTATCATGATCCATTTTTACCTTGAAGTGTCTTCCCATTGGGTAAGGTCGCCATTTCCTAAGTGCATGTAGTATTGCCAACATTTCCTTCTCATAAATAGCTTTCTTGAGATGTAGCCGTAAAAATACCCAATCACCTACATCAAAACTTTTTTCACTGTGATGTTGATCTACCTGTTGTTTCATTTGATTCTGCACCAAAGTGGCGTTATCTTTAAAAGTTGGAGAACTTGTTGTTGATGCTTGATGTGATTTTTCACTACTTGAACCTTTTTCTTCTTGATATGTCCTTCTATCTTGAGAGTTTGAGGAGTGGTAATTTCTTCCAATGCTTTACAAGATATGGTCGGATTCATTTCTTGATGCTCGATGTGATCTTTCACTTCTTGAACATTTTTCTTCTTGATTTGTCCTTCTATCTTGATAGTTTGAGGAGTGGTAATTCTGGCCAATACATTACAAGATATGGTTGGATTTATTCTTCTTTCTCGATGTGATCTTTCACTTCTTGAACCTTTTTCTTCTTGATATGTCGTTCTATCTTGAGAGTTTGAGGAGTGGTAATTCTTGCCAATTCTTTACAAGATATGGTCGGATTCATTTCTTCTTTCTCTGGGGTTCGGTCCTGGCGTGTATCCTCTTATTTTGATGTTTCTTTATCCTTTTCTTCCTCCTCTTCATAATCTATGTAAAATGATTTCTTTTCAGCGCACTTATGACCTTTAGTGCATTTGCTATCACAATTGTAACAAAGTCCTTTTTCTCTTTTTTCTTCCAATTTTTGTGGTGTAAACTATTGGGCCGCTAATATGTCATTATTATTACCACTCTTTAACACCTATTTCTACTCTTCTTTACCATGCCATTTATCATGATTTATTATATAATTCCATTTTATAATTATTTATGCTCTTATGAATAAATATTATTTCTTCTCCTTTATTTCTAATAAATTGATTATTATGCATGATTTTACCAATTATGGTTTATTAATAAAAAAATTCACCATTTTAGCCTCCAAGATATTTTCCAGATTGAAGATTTGATCATTAAATGTGCCAACTCAGAAATTCACTGGAATAAGAAGTGACAATTTTGTATTGAGCGGTTCGGGCAAATGGAGAAGAATCTGGAAAATCCAAAACATGGATTTTGTTCAGAACAGACCAAATTAGTTTTGTAATAAGTAGTTTTCCTAAATTTGGCCCGTACTAAGAGATAGGAAAGGTTCTCTGAAGACGTTTTTCTCAGATTCGCTGTTGTGGCCGTTTTCCAAATTATCCTAGTTGCAATGCCAAATTCGACCTGTTCCTGTTGAATGATTGATGGAAAGATATTTCAGATATGATCTTGCTTATCAATTTGTTGAGAACAATCCAATTTTGTAATAGAAATCATATTGTAATCATATCTATTGTAACTTCTCTCTGCTCTCTGTGTATTTAAATGAGAACAGAGATCAGAGAAGGGGATGAAGAGGATTCATGATGGATGATTAGAGAGAGAATTAGATAGATTAGAGATAGATAGGATAGGATAGGAGGAATGGGAGAATTACTATTGAGAAATTGTAACTGTTATTGTTGACTCTCATTGTTGAAGCAAAGAATAAAACTACTGTAATGTTTATGCAATGATTAACATATAAAAACAGTTGCAGTTCCTTCGCATCTCCTGAAGTAATCCGGTGGTGCTTCACTAGCGGCTAAGGGCCCAGCCCTAGTGGATCCACTTGCTACCTGTACCATTATTTTACAGTTCCAGTCGTGTGATGGTTTGATTTATTTTTCATTTTTTTTGAGTTGCATTGCTTTCTAACTTCTTATTCTTGTACATTTTCCTGAAATCGTTTCGTGCATGAAATTGCAATTGGATCGTGTTGCTATTTTCTTCCACCATAACAAAGATTGCTATTCATTACAACTTAAATTATTATGTTGTTCATTTTGGTTATAAAGCTTCGTTGTTCACTTTAGATTCTGCCGTGCATTACAGGTTGTTGCTTATTTAGTATTGTTGCTCATTTCTATTAATTTCGTAGTGTTGTTCATTTCCATTTAGTATTGTTGTTCATTTAGCTTTGCGGTTCATTTCCATTTAGCGTTGTTGTTCATCTTCAATAATTTAGTATTACTATTCCTTTCCATTAATATTTCATTTCTGTAAGATGAGCTTTGCTATTCAATTCATTTCTGCTAAAGTTAAGCTTTGTTGTTCAGTTTTTCAATAGACTTAGTCACTATTCTTTTCTACAAGGATTTGATTTCATCTTTTAATTGATATTGCAACAAGTTTGTTTTAGTAAGCATTTCCAATTGAATTTCCATTTCCAGTTATTTGCTTTAGTGTGGATTGAAAGATCAACAACTGTAAAGGACACTGACTACCGCTGTCTAAGTTCTCAGATTGGAGATCTTGCCTATGATTGATTTTCATTTGCATCAGTTTATAGGGGAGAGAGTTATCATTACTGAGTCCTCAACTGATGATTGTTTGAGTAAATGATTTAGTTATAGAACATTTCAGTTTCTTGCTGTTCCGATTAGATTTTGTTTCCAACATTCATTTACTTTTGCATTTTAAGCACTATATTGTAAAACATTACTCTTGAGCAAGTGACTGCCTCAGACTGAGTACACTCTTGAAATAAAAAATTGTCCCTGGGTTGACAACTAATGTGAAGATAACTAGAAGTTAAAAAGACACCTTTTATCACTCAACATAAACCTTGTAGGTTGTGAAAGGCTAGGAGAAGAAACACTTCCATAATTATAGTCGTGAGTGGTGGGATTCCTTGTTGCCATAATTTTGCTTTCAATTTTTCTTGCCCACCTGAATGCCTTCTCCAATGAATCAGGTTCCCAAAGACGAACCTCATGTTGAATGTTATCCTTTAAAGTACCTACGAAGACATCAATCCTTTTCTTCTCTGGAATATCATTTATCCTTATATTCAATTTTTGAAAGTCCTCAATGTGCTCTACCATTGAACACGTTTGTTTGAGATTTATTAATTGGCTAAAGAAGGTGTTTCTCTTTGTATCCTCATAATGTGCTATCATTTCCTTCGTGAAAATTGACCACGTAACAAGTGGTTTACGAGAACAAATCCCTTTATACCATAAAAAATGATCTGGTTGTAAATATGAAGATGCAATACGTACCTTTTATAACAGTTGCACCTCATGTAGATCAAAATATTGCTCCATCTGTAGTATCCAATTTACCAGATCCTTGCCATCAAATTTCCTCATATCGCCTTTTCTTGATTTTAGGAGTTCGATCTTGAAAAAAATGTAACTCTGTAATTTCGGACGTTCTAGTTCTAAAATTGCGGCCTGTAGTAGCCCTCTGTGTCCTCTTTCCAATTCCACCAGTCTGATCAAAATTGGATTCTCCAAGAAATAGTTATGCACAATATCCCAAGATGACCTGATTATATACCTTTTCAGAAGATCGAACTTGTATGAAGTGGCACGTGTCACTATTTTGACCTTCAAATCTGAAAAATATACAAAGGAAACTACAGTATGTCCTCTTTCTATAACTTCTGATGAAATTTCAATCTGATGCCCAGAGAGACATTTATGACGATTTTCCCCAGGTCGCCTGTTTAGGATGTAATTCGGGAGTATCGAAAAACCCTAACTTCCTTAGATCAGATATCCAAAAATATAGCGAGACAAGATTTTAAATTCAGGCACGAAGTTCAGACCGCTTTCTTCTAAAATGGGTTTTTTTTAGCTTCTAAAATTTTGTAGCGAACAAGTTATAGTGAAACTTCCATGATGACCTGTTTTAGATGAAATTCTAGATCTTGCAAAAACCCTAACTTCCTCAGATCATATCTCCGAAAATATAGTGAGACAAGATCTAAAATTTGGACGCGAGGTTCAGCGTGATTTCTTCTCAAATGAGTTTTTGTTTTAGCTTCTGAAACGTCACAGAAAAAAATTTATACTGACAATACCATGATGACCTGTTTGGAGCAACGAAACCCTAGAATCAAAAGCTCTGATACCAAATGTTATGAAACCAGCTCATAAAAAGATAGAAAAGATAGACCAACACCTTAAAAATAAGCCTCTTCGAGGGGGAAACCTCCTTTACATTACACAAATGAACAATTCTTGGATGATACAAATGACAAGATCTCCTTTCTATATATAGGAGTCTAAGGCGTCATAATATAATCAGAGCTGACATAACAATAATAATGTAAAGCCACAACAATAACAATAGTGGGTTTCTATGGGGCACAATAATAACAATATGGGTACTAGATGGGCACAACAATATAATAAGGGGTTGTACTAATAACAATAAGGTGTTACACTAGTAGTATAGGGACCTAACAAAATAAATTCAACAGTCATATTAGTCATATTATCAAAGAGTCTATCACAAAGTTGTTGTTACATATATCTATATAATTAACAAACAAAAGCCCCTATGATTGTAGCTTCTTCGTTATATCATTTCCCCAACCTGGGGTTGGCATTTAAGTAGGAATGGTTATGGATGGGTGGAAAATATATTCCTTAGAAATCAATTTCACAGCTCACTTTTATTAAAAGGTAAAGTATTGAAGTCATGGCATGGTTATATATCTTGTTAAGTACCTTTGATAACATAGAAAATAAAATACATGGTTGAGTTTTTGTTCATCTAGATTATTGCCTGCATATATGATGGATTGTTTTGGATTATTATGTCCTTTAAATAATTGAGTGTGGAAGTGCATTGTAGTTTCATAAAGTATCAAAGAGAGAATTTATGAGAATGTAGATTATTAGATACTGAGAAAAATGCAAATAAGTTGCAAAATGGCCCTACCAGGTGATGGCATTGGGTACATCGAGATTTCAAAATGGCATGACAAGACCAATGTAGTTTTTATAATAGGTTTCTTCTTGTTGGCATTCTTGCCATTGATGCAAAAGGAGAAGCAAGTATACTTTTTATATATAGGTGCAATGATATGTTTGTGTTTCTTAGTATGTGTGACATGTTGTTGAGCTGGCATGTTACAAATAACAGAGATATGGAATTAGAGAGTGGATGTTTTACAGACTGATTTTTACATTATCTTGTAAGGTTGATTAATGTATGATGTTGATAACTTGGTATGATTGATAGTTTGTATATTTCAGAGCAGGGTGAAGAAAAAAAAAAGTATGATGGCATGGTTAATGTATTCACAATTGAATAGGTATTGTTGATGGCATGCTTATATTGATGCTAGTATTATTATGTGTTGGATATGAAGGAGAACAACTTGTTAGAGCTTTCTTTCATATGTTTTTATTGCATGTTGATCTGACTACATGTTGAAGATGTTGCATATATTGTTATGGAAAAGGAGAAGAAAAGTAGGATGACAAATGGTGTCATATGATTGTTGGTTTCTAATGAAAGAATGTTGTAGATATTATCGTGATGCAAGGCAAAGACATGAATAATGTTGTTATGCTTATGATATTGTGATATGGTTGTTGATGTATTGCTAATATATGTTGCAAAGGATATGGATGCTATGCTTGTTGATTTAATCATTACAGGGGGCTGAAAATAGTATTTCATTAAGCATTTATTTTATTTTAATATTCAAAATCTCAAGAGGCGTGAAATGAATGAGTGGAATGCTAAGGGACAAGTCTTTTCACTTCATATTCATGTTTGGAATACCAACAACCATTAAAGTTTGTTTATAAAAATGTGCGAGTTTGGAAGGTTGTATCGTTAGAGAGTTAGAGAAGTGAAAGCTAATTAAGTTGTTATTCATTAGTATACTGGCACATATATAGAAAATGTGACGCAAATTTAAGGAGAAGAAGAATCAGATTTAGAGATGGAGATATGCAAAGTTGTAGACTATTTAAACCAACACATTGTTTTATTTATGTATGAGGATATTATAGTCTCCTTTCAAGTTGTATCTTAATAATGAATACGTTCCTGTTGAGGTAGGAGCCTCCTATGGGTTGTAGCCTAAAAAAAATTTGTGGAGTTGGAGCTTCCTTGCAATTTTAAGCTCGCAGAAGGATTGAGGAGGAAGTAGGAGCTTCACTTTGCATCACAATAATAACAAAATTTTTATTTTCTCCCTTTATGGGTTTCCACTTAGATCTAATGTCCACATGTGATGTTTATGTGTGTTGATTTTATGTTGTCATGAAAGATATTATATTATGCTTTACTTATTAAATGTTAGTTATATATTAAATTGGTTGTTCATAAGGTGTATGATGCTCATTTAATAGTTTAGTTAATCAATGAAAAGTAACCCAGTTTAGTCAAGTTTCCAACAATTGGTATCAAATCAAGCGAACACCTGGAAGGTAAACATGATTGAATATGGATTATCATAATGTGCCTTTGCTAAGTGCAAAAAAAAATTCATGAATGGAGAAATAACTTAAAAACAGAATTTGTAGCTTATCGAACTAGTGTATGGAATTTGGTATGCCATGAATACAGTAAAGATTATTTCCCCTATAATCAAGAACAAAAATGGAATGCTAAGGCAAAATATGCAATGTATAACAACCTTCAAAATAAGGATCTTGAGACAGTGAGAGATTTAAATTCTACAAAATAAATTTGGGAAAGGTTGTAGCTCATGCAAGAAGGAGATACTAGTAGTAGCATTATATAAAAGGAGAAGAAAAAGTCATGTCAAAAAGAAGATTGTCAATCAAATGAGACTCTTTCTACTACTGTGAATTTACCTAATTTGAATAAAGAAAATACAGATGAACATCAACCTAGGCTTGTGTTAGGCCCCTATACTACTAGTGTAACCCCTTATTGTTATTAGTACAACCCCCTTATTATATTGATGTACCCATGTAGTGCCCATATTGTTAGTATTGTGCCCCATAGAAGCCCACTATTGTTATTATTGTGCCCTTACATTATTATTGTTATGGCGGCTCTGATTATGTTATGACCCCTTAGACTCCTATATATAGAAAGGAGTTCTTTTCATTTGTATCATCCAAGAATTGCTCATTTAGTAATGTAAAGGAGGTTTCTTCCTCGAAGAGGTTGAATTCTAAGGCGTTGATCTATCTTTTCTATCTTTTTCTTGAGCTGGTTTCATAACATTTGGTATCAGAGCTTTGGATTCTAGGGTTTAGTTGCTCCAAACAAATCATCGTGGAATTTTCGATATAACTTTTTTCTGCGATGTTTCAGAAGATAAAAAAAAAAACCCATTTCAGAATAAATCGCGCAAAATCTCGGACCCGAATTTCAGAGCTTTTCGTGCTATATTTGCGGAGATAGGATCTGAGGAAGTTGGTCTTTTTGAAGACTGCTGAATTAAATTCCAAACAGGTGACCTAGGGAAAATCGTCATAACTTTCTCTCTGAGCATCAGATTGAAATTTTGTAAAAAGGTACAGAAAGAGGACAAACTGTAATTTCTTGTACATATTTTTTAGTGCCAAAGGTCGAAACAGTGACACGTGGCACTTCATACAAGTTCGCTCTTATGGATAGTTCTATAATCAGGTCATCTTCGGAGATTGTGCATAACTCTTTCTTGGAGAATCCAATTTTGATCAGACTGGTGGCATTGGAAAGAGGACACAGAGGGCTACTACAAGTCGCAATTTCAGAACTTGAAAATCCGAAAGTACAGAGTTACAGTCTTTTCAAGATCAAACTCCTAAAATCAAGAAAAAGCAAGATGAGGAAGTTTGATGGCAAGGATCCGGTAAATTGGATACTTCAGATGGACCAATATTTTGATCTACATGGTGTACCACTGTTACAAAAGGTATGTATTGCATCTTCATATTTAGAACCAGATCAATTTTTATGGTATGAAGGGCTTTGTTCTCATAAACAACTTGTTACGTGGTCAATTTTCACGGAGGAAATGATAGCACATTATGAGGATACAAAAAGCAACACCTTCTTTAGAGCAACACCACAACAATTGGAAAGGGTAAAAGGGCTTTGTGACATAGTGGAAAGAAAAATTATGGAAACCAGGAAGCATACTCCTCACAACTATAAAGATGGAAGTGTTGTTTCTCCTAGCCTTCCACAACCTACAAGGGTTACACCACAACAATTGGAAGAGAAAATAGAAAAAGGGCTTTGTTACAATTGTGATAGCAAATGCACTAAAGGTCATAATTGTGCTGAGAAGAAATTATTTTACATATAATATGAAGAGGAGGAAGAAAAGGATCAAGAAACATCAAAAGAAGAAGATATATGCCAGGATCCCACCCCAGAGAAAGAAGAACTGAATCAGACCATATCTCGTAAAGCATTGGCAAGAATTACCACTCCTCAAACTCTCAAGATAGAAGGACATATCAAGAAGAAAAAGGTGCAACAAGTGAAAGATCACATCGAGAAAGAAGAAATGAATCCAACCATATCTTGTAATTCATTGGTCGAAATTACCACTCCTCAAACTATCAAGATAGAAAGACATATCAAGAAGTGAAAGGTCACATCGAGCATCAAGAAATGAATCTGACCATATCTTGTAAAGGATTGGAAGAAATTACCACTCCTCAAATTCTAGAGATAGAAGGACATATCAAGAAGAAAAAGGTTCAAGCAGTGAAAGATCACATCGAGAATCAACAACAAGTTCTCCAACTTTTAAAGGATAACGCCACTTCGATGCAAAATCAACTGAAACAACAAGTAGATCAACATCATAGTGAAAAATGTTTTGATGTAGGTGATTGGGTATTTTTACTGCTACGTCTCAAGCAAGCTATTTATGAGAAGGAAATGTTGGCAATACTACATGCACTTAAAAAATGGCGACTTTACCGAATGGGAAGACTCTTCAAGGATGAGGATGTGGAAGCATTGTTTTGTGCTATTTCTATTATCCAACCAGATTGGATAAACAAAGCAAGGGATGAATGGAAGAAGGAGGAAGAAGTATGGCCACTTATTCAAAATTTGCAAAAGATCCCAATTCAAACAATATTGCCAGAAATTGAAGAGGAAGGAAAAATCATATTGGAACCTGGAGCAGTCACAAAAACAAGAACCCGATAGCTACGAAAGCAATCAATTTCATAGTATCTCATCAAGTGGAAGAACTTACCCACTGAAGATTCCACATGGGAGGACAAGAATTTTATACATAAGCATCAAGAACTACTCAAGCATTGATGACAACGCTTTTTAAAGGAGAGGGGCATGTTAGGCCCCTATAATACTAGTGTACCCCCTTATTGTTATTAGTACAACCCACTTATTATATTGATGTACCCATGTAGTGCCCATATTGTTAGTATTGTGCCCCATAGAAGCCCACTATTGTTATTATTGTGCCCTTACATTATTATTGTTATGTCGGCTCTGATTATGTTATGACCCCTTAGACTCCTATATATAGAAAGGAGGTATTTTCATTTGTATCATCCAAGAATTGCTCATTTAGTAATGTAAAGGAGGTTTCCCCCTCGAAGAGGCTGAATTCTAAGGCATTGATCTATCTTTTCTATCTTTTTCTTGAGCTGGTTTCATAACAGCTTGACTCAATATTGGCTAAAATGGACAAACTTGCAAATGAGAGCAGAGACATAAAGAAGTTGTCACAAGTGTATGATGAAAGAGAACATGAGTTCAAGGAGGAAATTATTAGCCTAAGAGGAAAACTTGAAGAAGCAAGGAGAATATAAGTTATGATGAGAATTCAACTAAACGAGAAAGAAGAACAATACGAAATATTAGAGGCTGATATTGTTTCAGCTAAAAGTGAGGTAGATGAAAATAATAAACTATTTAAAAAGCTACAAGAAGAGGTTGTATCCATGAAGAACTCAAAAGAGTGTAATAGATCAAAGGACGCCATAGAGTATAACAAAGAATACTTGAAAATACTTGTGGGATAAGGGGAAATCAATGTGATTAGAAAGGAAACAAAGAAAGGCAAGCAACAAAACCAAAATGAAAAGAATCAGCCAATTAATTTTTTGGAAGATCCCAAAGGATATTCCTTGCTATTTTGAAATATATTGTGTTTTTATTGCCATGAACTTGGACATGTAGTAGTCTAATGTAAGAGAAATAAAGTCAAGACTAATCAACAGGAGATTCAACAAACAAGAAGGTTCTCTCAAGCAAGAAAACTTAAAAGACAACCATCCACTAGGTACAGAAATCATTTCTATAGTTATTGTTATGTGTGTAATGGATTTGAACATAAAGTTGTTGAATGAAAAATGTATACAAAGAAAAACATGAACTCAAAAAGAAATACACCATTACCTTCATTTATTGTCCATACAATATGTTATGTGTGTGATAACCTTGACCATAAAGCCAAAAATTGCAAGTTAGAATATACCCTAAAGAGACCTAGACATAAGATGGAAGCAAATCCAAGTAGACCAAACAATGAAGAAAATGTAGGCATCAGAAAACATCCAACTAGATTGTGGAAGATAAATAAAATGGAGAAACGTGACTTCAATGACTATATGAAGTTAGCATGGCCTCAGGGGGAGATTCTCTAGGAAACAATGGGGCCATCTAGTTAGGGTTAGAGAAGAAGCATCTCAGTGGGAGAGCAGTCCCAATATTTTTTTGAAAATAGTATACATATGTTGGAATGTATCTGCAATAAAAATTTAATGAAAATGATGACTATGATCATTTGAAATAGGACACCACTCACAAACAGATCACAGATCAATACACCAGTATTCTTAACGTGGTTAAAACCCTCAAAGGAAACAATCCACGACCTGAGCCAACGCATCCACTTCAGGAAACTTATTAATAAAAGAAAGAAAATTTACATAAACTTCTCTCATGAATGGTCACCTTACAAATGACCCTCCATGCTCTTTAAATAGAGATCATGGACTAATTGGGTGTTAAGCCATGGATCAAGTGTCGGTGATACCGAGGAGAGAATGAACCGTCATATCACTTCATGTCTAGAACATATCGTGACCGTCGGATTGTAAGTTACAAAAGTACATAGTAAAGAAACACACTTTACCTAACTCTATATTAGACCAATTTTTACTTAACTATTTCCTATTTGTCGGAATATCCTAACATCCCCCCTTAATAACAACTTGGGATAGGATTGAAGGATGTAAAAATATGACACAATAGGAGAAGGAAGGAGGAATTAGAGCCTATCCCCTCTTAGTGACAACTTCCTGAAATCCAACCATAAATAAAAGTTTACTAAACTTCACCTCTGTGAGAGCCTTTGTAAAGATGTCTGCAACTTGATCATCGGTTGAACAATATTGAACTTCAAGATCATGGTCATGAATTAGCTTTTTGATGAAGTGCATGTGTAGTTCAATATGTTTTCTATGTTGATGTTGGACTAGATCTTTTCATAGTTGAATGGCACTTTGATTATCACACCAAAGTGTAGTCAGATGTTGCTGTTGAAAGCCAAAATCTGACATGATTTGATGAAGCCACAGGGCTTCCTTACTAGCTTCTACAACACCATGATACTCTACTTCTGCTAAACAAAGAGAAATGGCACTTTGTTTCTTGCAAGCCCATGTAATAGGTCCATAACCAAGAGTGAATACATAACTTGCAATAGACTTCCAATCATCAAGGTCACCAACCCAATTGGATTCAGTGAAACCAACCAATAGAGGAGATGCTTTTGCACTGTAATGAATCCAAAACTAAACTGTACCTAGAACATAACGAAGTATTCTTTTAGATGCTTTCCAATTACTTTCATGTGGGTTTTGCATAAACCGAGCAATAAGGCCAACATCAAAGGAAAGGTCAGGATGAGTATGGGTCAAATACAAAATTTTTCCTACAAGCTGACGTATAAAGTAGCATCAACTTCAGGGGAAGTACAAGTGACTGAAATTTTGGCTCTAGAATGAAATGGAGAAGCGGATTGCTTATAGTCTTCCATGTGAAAGTGGCGTAGAAGATCACAGGCATACTTGGACTGGGAAATGGAAATACCTTCCTTGGATTGCAACACTTGAAGACCAAGAAAATAATACAAGTGTCCTAAGTTTGTCATTTCAAACTGCTTTTTAAGGTTGGACTTCACATGATTTATAAGGTTGGGATCACTACCAATAAGGATAAGATCATAAACATAAATAACAAGAATGATAAGAGGCTTACCCACTTTCTTGGTGTAGACAGTATTGTTGGAATGACACCTAGAAAAGCCAGTATCTAAAAGAAATCTATCCATTTTGGCATACCAAGCCCGAGGGGCTTGCTTGAGATCGTAAAGGGATTTATTAATCTAATATACAAGGCTGGAGTCTATTTGTATAAAGCCAGGAGGTTGTTCCATATAGATTTCTTCATGCAAGTCCCCATGCAAGAAGGCAGATTTAACATCCATCTGATGGACTTCCCATTTGAAAGAGGCAGCAAGGGAAAGAACAAGGCAGATAGAGTTCATTTTGGCAATAGGGGAGAAGGTTTTAGTATAGTCAATGCCTTCAACTTGTGGAAAACCCTTAGCAACAAGACGAGCTTTATGTTTATCAACTTTTCTATCTGGTCCAAACTTGGTTCTGTAAACCCGTTTGCATCTAACAAGTCTTCGTCCCTTTAGAAGAGGAACAAGATCCCATGCATCATTTGTCAATAATGAATGATATTATTCATTCATAGCTGCGTCCCAATCTGGATGGCCTGAAGCTTCTGCAAAGGTGTCAAGATCACAATTCGCTGAAGCTTGAGCTAGTAAAGAAGAGGCTCTATCGAACTGAGAACGCGTACGTCGCTAATCTATAGGATCACCTGCAAGAGCACTTGTTTCATCCTGAGTAGCATGGACCCATATTGGAAGTTGAGGAGCTAAACGAGGATCCTAAGAAGGTGGGGGAGGTTTGTCTTCCTCGTTGTCATCATCTGAAGAAGAAATATTTTCAGAAGTAGAAGGGATAGAGAGAGGTGGCACATCCACTGAACTAGGCTCATAGGCTGAAATATTTTCAGCAAACTTTACATCTCTTCTAATGATAACATTTTTGGACTTAAGTGGAATAAGTCTATATCCTTTGACATCTTCAGAATATCCAACAAAAATGCATTTTTCACTCTTAGGTTCTAAAGCTTTATGTTTCTCATCTAGAATATGGGCCCATGCTTCACTTCCAAAAACACGAAAGTGACTTATATCTGGTCTAATTGAGCTCCATGCTTCTTCTAGAGTGATATTCTTTAAAACCTTAGTAGGAGTGTGATTTACTATGTAATTTGCATAGTTAATTGCTTCTACCCAAAAGCTAAGACTAAGTCCTTTAGATTGAAACATACAATTATCCATTTCCTTTAAGGTGTGATTCTTCCTTTCAGCTACACCATTTTGTTGTGGATTATATGGAACAGTATGTTGCATTTGAATTCCATGCTCAGTGCAAAATTTTATGAATTTGTTGTTAACATATTCTCCGCCATTATCAAATCAGCTTAAGAATTTGATGTCCAAATTGTTTTTCAACAAAGGCCTTAAAGGCCAAGAACATGTTAAATACTTCACTCTTGAGTTTTAAGAAGTATTCCCAAGTGCGTCTAGAGAAATCATCAATGAATGTTAATAAATACTTGTAGCTAGAGAATGAAACAACTAGAAGTGGACCACATAAATCACTATGCACAAGTTGTAAGGGGCTGAGGTGTGCAAAGAGGCACATTTTTCAAAACTATCTCGATGATGTTTCTTGAGTACACATCTAGAACAAACACCATCTCTGCAAGATACCATAGGAAGACCTGTCACCATATTTTATTTACATAGATTTTGAAGGGAACGATAATTTAAGTGACCAAATTGCTCATGCCAAAGTTTGCTCACTTCATCATTATGAGTAACAAATACTGAGAGAAGAGTTGATGACCCAAAGTTTTTAAACTTATACAAACTTGTAGAATCATCAGCAATGCCAGTAGCTAAAATACGTTTAGGATCTCTTAGGTCCTTAATTACAACATCATGAGGTGAAAATTCAATAGTTTTTCCTTCACCTAAATGAGTTATCTAATATACAGATAGAAGGTTGCAGGATAAGGTTGGAACACATAATACATCATTAAATTGACCATTGTCTAGATGAACAGTTCTAGTCCCTACAACACTAAGATATCTATCATCACCAACATATATATTTTTGGTGTTACAATCATTTAAAGAAGAAAACATGGCTTTGCTTTTGGCCATGTGATAAGAAGCTCCAAAATCAATTAGCCACTCATGAGAATGAGAAGAAGAAGGAAAATTTAGTGCATAACCAGACCGAGATGCTAGAAAACCACATGCAGAAAATGTTATTCCTGAAAATGAAGTTGAAGTTGAAGAGTGCTCCAAATGGAGGTTATGCTTCTTCATTGTTGCTTCCAAGGCTTCCATCTTCTTAAAGCATTTGGATTCTAAGTGGCCATCTCAATTACAAAAGTGGCAATGTCTATCAGTCTTCTTCCCTTTTTTTTTATTTGCCTTATCATTTTGTTGAAATGATTTTTCATTTTGAGATTGAAATTGCTTAGGACCCTTGTTTGGCTTAGGACCATTCTTTTTAGGATACTGCTTCTTAGAATTCTTTGAATTTAGTTGTTGCTGGGCAGCTAAGGCTTTCTTAGAAGATTTTATAAGATTAATAAGACCAAGATGTAAGAGTTTTTCTTGTTCTCTTATTAAAGAATCACAAAAGGCATCAAAATAGGGGGACTTGTAGTCTTCTCCTTGAGAAATGAAGGTTTCTCTAGTAGAATGGAAGTGGAAACAAACACAGAGTAGGCTGGTCCGAACTTAGTAAGAATGGAATAGATAAGGCTACCATCTTCTTTCTTAACCTTAACACCTTCCAAGAGAAGTCCAAGGGTCTTGAACTTGGACAAAAAATCTTCAATGGAAGAAAAATTATTGGGGTCCAACGTAAGCAACACATTTACAAGTTGATGGGCTCTAATTTCATTTTTAATTCCAAAAACTTTAGTGAGTTGTTTCATTGCTTCATTAGGGGTATCAAGTTCTGCGATATGGAATCTAAGGTCTGGAGAAATAGACATCCCTATCAACCCATGTGCTTGATCTTGTCTATTTTCCCATTTGGATTCCTTATTTTCATCTTTAGGTTTAGTTTCTTGGCCTAAGGCTATTCTGTAAAAACTTTTACTTCTAAGTAAACCCACAATGTAGGACCACCATTGGAAGTAGTTGGTGTTGTCAAGAATAACTTGGAATGGACTTTCCATTTTAACAGAAACAAAAGCTGTAGATGCTGAAACTAAATGTTCCAATGGAAATTTCTCGAAAAATTATGCCGATTAAAAAAACAGCTCTGAAAACGGCTTCTGGATGAAGAAGATATGGTTTTTTTAAGAAAAGTTGTTGAAGATGTTGACGAAGTGCGTGAAATGAATGATAATGTTATATTTTAAAAAAATAAATCGCGCTCGCCCCTACCCCCCCTTTTCCAAGCTTAATTTAATTAGCTCACTTAAAAAAAAAAAAGTTATGTGACCCACTTTTATAAATAAGTGAAAGTCACTGTTACAATGGTACTTTATGAGCTACCCACTAAATTGTAACTTAAAAGATAAAATGACTTTAGAATTATAAGTGACTCACTTTTTATAATGGGTGAGAACACTTTATGTAACTTTAAAACATAAGTTACATGTGCTTTTTGAAAAAATAACTCAAAAAAAAGAAAGACTTGAACCCAAGACCTCTATTCTCATAAAGTAACTTTGGACCAAGTGAGCTAGTTTAAAAGGTTAGTAATTTTTGAAAAAAATGAAGAGATTTTTTTTATGTTATTTTTAGTCACTAGAGCTTTGGGGTGTGTGCTTACTTGAAAAATCTCTTTTCGCCTGCAAAACAAAAAATCACACAACCCAACATGGACATGTACAAAAAACCAAACCTTATGGTTTGAAGTTAGCTTTCGCTGGAAACTAAATATTTTCCTCAATGTTTCTGATTTTCCAAGATCACACTAAGGCACGACAGAAAAGAGCATACACATGAGAAAAATCCTTCCTTTCTGTTTCTGATTTTCCCAGATCACACAAAGTCGCAAGACAAAGAGCATACGCAGAAATGAAAGGTATAGATCTGGTAACAAAAAACAGAGAGCTAAATAAAATGAAATAACTAGAGAGATGAATAACTAAAACTGCAAATAAAGACTATATACCTCCAGATCTTAAAAATGGCATAGTTAGGGCTACCGGAAACCTTTTCGTATGAAACGAAAGGGGTTCTTCACTGGAACAGATGCTCATAACACAATAGAGTAGTCCTGTCAGCCCGAAAGCAGTCAGAAACAGTAGACCTAGGAAACGACAGTCGGATGCAATTGTACCAACTTCGGATTTGGATCACCAATAGATGCGGCCCTCAAATAGCTCTAATACCATGTAGGAATTTACAGAGTAAGTTCCTCAGATAGAACACCAAAGGACACCGCTCACAAATAGATCACATATCAATACATCAGTATTCTTAACGTGGTTAAAACCCTCAAAGAGGGAAACAGCCCATAGCTTGAGCCAACACGGCCACTTTAGGCAATTTATTAATAAAAGAAAGAAAATTTACATAAGCTTCTCTCATGAACAGTCACTTTACAAATGACCCTCCATGCTCTTTAAATAGAGATCATGGAACAATCAGGTCTTAAGCCATGGATCAAGTGTCGGTAATACCGAAGAGAGAATGAACCGTCGGATCACATCATGTCTAAAACATATTGTGACCATCAGATTGTAAGTTACAAAAATACATAATAAAGAAACACACTTTACCTAACTCTATACTAGACCAAGTTATACTTAACTATTTCCTATGTGTTGGAATCTCCTAACAAGCAAAACCTTGTTAATAAACATTCAAAATGCATCAACTATTGTATATGTCTCATGACTAAGAAGAATACACATTTGAAGAAAGAAAAGGAACATAAAGCAATATAAGAATACCAATGCAAAATGAGAGTTATGTTGTGATTGGTGTAGTTGTAACCATAAACTCAAGATAATATTGAACAGTTTATGTACAGGAGGAAAATAATTCATCTATTGAATCTTTTAAAACTATCATGCATGAGTTTTCTGGCATCCATAAAAGATAAATTTTCATTGATAAGCACCATACTACAACAGTAGAAAACTAGTCCAATAGAAAGAGCAATCAATTCGGAAAACTAGTCTAATAATAAGAGAAATCAATTCTTCTAAACCTACATTTACATCTTCAAGAAGGAAGAAAAAAATTGAAGATGAAAGTGAAGACCCTAGAGAATATAATAGAATTATTGAAAACAAGCATGCAAGTATAAAATGAGCTAGCAATGGTAAATTGAAAGAGGTTGTTGTCATTGATTATGATATGGAAAATGGGAAATATTTTTCATATCTAATGCTTCCTTAATGCAATTCTTCTTAAAGATATCCAATGGGATCATCCAAGAAGATCTAGATGAGGAGGATGTTAAATCTAAACATAGAAAGTTTACAGGGTTTTTATCTTGAAAGTCGAAAGATATTCCCTAATGACAAATTGGTAAATTTGTAAAATCTTTAACATTGAAATGGTGGTGAATGCATTATGATCCCGACTGATTTAAGAAATAAAATAAAATTGATTTGTAAAATGTAGGAAAACATGAGAGAATTTGGATCAAAGACATATGAAATGTACGTTCCCTAGCTCAACTGTTAAGAATATGCAAGTATTTCACTGCTTTTGTGTATAGGATCCCACTATTTTGGTGTGTGAAAAACAATAAAGAAGTAAAATGACTAAATCAGAAATACCTCTAACATCAAAAATTATATAACCCTAACGAAGAATCAAGCATAGAAGTTTGAAGACTAGAATCTTAAGATTTGGTAGGTCATATACTGGTTTGGCCAACTTGAAGGGGTTAATCTTGAAAATGTTGAACCTGCGATACGAGTAGATGCTGATAAGATGAGCAATATGCGACTTGATGAGCCTATAATTTATGTGACCTATCATTGCAGAAAACATTACAAAGAATAGTATTTGTAATTAAATACAAAAAATAAACATCTACAAGAATGAACCAACAATAATAGCCATTATCATCTGAATATGCTTCATACCACTTATTCTTGTTTTTATTTTTCATTGTAAATTTCTTTTGAAAACCTGTTTCTCCTTGAGGAGTGATAGATTAGAGATTAAATATGTTTTGCATGCAGATTAAATTGTATTGAGGTTATCTATTCTCCAGAGGTTGTTTTTCATCTATAACGAAAAGCAGTATCAACACCAAGCTTCGCTCATTGACAGTAAAATAAATAAGCTAGACGACCAAAAATCTCTCAGATGGGAATTAGAATTTTACAATAGATGGTGTGGATTTCAACAATGTCATCCTTGTTGGGATGGTTTTAAACAAGGAAGAGAGGGTTATTGATGTGTTGTTTTATCTCAACGACGTTACCATGATAATAAAAGTGAAACATTGGGTTAATGATGTAATGGAATTTGTCTAGATAGGTGATGTGTAAAATGGTTCATATTTTCGTATCCATGAGAATTTAAGGATTGAAAACTTTCATAAACAGACGATCACAGTAACTATCGCATGGACGCAGACCTTGACGGGGAGCTTGAAGTGTTATTGTCACATGGCCAGGTGGACAAAGGAATATGTGTTGGCAATCATATATGACTAGACTGTTACAATTATGGAAATGACATAAATGGCAACGACAAAATGATACACAAATACCAGTAAAACATTATATAGATGTGTTATTCTCAGAAAACACCATAGGTATAGAGGAATTTCATGAGGTATAAGTTATGACATGGACGCAAAGACCAGCAAACATACCAGATGTGCGTTGTGAAAAACATTATCATTTCTGTTGAGATTAATGAAGAAATGTATTAATGGAGTGAGGATTCAAACTGAAATTTAGATTAGGATTTTGTCCCAGGGTGTTGTTTCAACTTCTCTAATTGTGTCTAAATTAGATATATTTCTGATGTAATGCATGTAAGTGTGTGTAAATTAGATATATTTCTGATATAATGCAAGTGTGAGTAGGCAGTGTCCAGGTGGTGTTCCACAACTGTGAGTTACTCAAGTTTCTTAATAAATTTGATTATTCTTATTTTAACATGGTATCAGATCTTCAGGGCTTAGAATAGCATTTAACCCTAAGTGGAGGTAGAAATTTGACCAGCGCGGTTGGAGGGCGATCGCGATCAGTGTGTTTTTAAGGGCGATATATGCGTCGATTCAGTTTTGGCCTTACGCGTTTTTTATTCTCAAGAACAGTGCGAGTGAACCGTTCTTGAATCGCGCCGACTGTGTGAAGAGGACGAAGCCTTGGTGAATCATCTACTGCGTGAGGTGATCTTGGCATCAGTGACCGTGGAGGGGCCACTACAGGTAGGAAGGAAGCCGCAGGAAAATCTGATCCGTTGCATTTTTTTTTATCTGTGATCCGTGATCAGCAAATTCAATTAAATCGTTGCACACTTTGGAATGGAAGGTATCGAAAATGAATTGAATCCATTTTTTTGGATCAGTGTCGAACTGCTGTGGAGGAGGTTGCCTTTGACTTTGATTATCCGGAGTTGTCGTTCGATTGGGCTGGAAACCTGCTCTTGCATTTCGCATCAGCTCCTGCGAAATTGATTCACGGAGGGATTGATAGAGGTCGCAATTTTTTTTCCGCTGCATTTTGGATCACTGCCGTAGCAGTGGAAATGTGGGTTGGTGCAAAGTTGCAAACTACGCTGATTAAATGCAGATAGAACCTGCTGCAACAATTAAATTGTAGATGATGGAGGTCGCTATGTATTTCTCAACCTGATTTCATGGTCACGTCCTGCAATTGTGAACGGTTGCAATATTTCTAGCTGTGACCTGCATGTTTAAGTGGGAGAGCCATGCGTGGGCAGAGGCGACAGGTCTATCAACAATGGTTTGGGAAAGTTTTCGAGCTCCTATACTCCGATTTGGCGTGGCTAGTGATAGCAGCCAGGTCGTGGTCATCAGAGTTCCCCATCTTTGCTACGTTTGAAGGTGCAAATTCATCGTGCATCATTAGTCAATCTGAGTCTTGTTTATGATCATGGAATTTTTAATTAAAGTTTTTTTTAATTATTTAATTAAAAACTGGAGTGTCTCTTTATTTGATAAAAAGGGGGCGATTGCTTTTTTTAAAAGAAGGAATTGAAGTGATCTTTTTTTTCTTTTTCTTTTTTAAAGGGGATTTGGGCTCAATTTTCATTGGCTCTAGTATTTGTAGAAGTTTTCAAGATCTCGGGTTGTATTTTTTTAAGTTGTTGGGGTTGAAGTTTTTTATTATTCAAGATGAATAATCAGTTAGCATAAGTATACTTTAATGAGAAAAACAAGTTAGATGGATCCAATTATTTTGGTTGGAAATTTAAGCTGTAGACCCTGCTTGAGGGACAATGCATGGGAAATTATGAATAATGATGAGTTGAAGCCGAACCTGACTGCAAGAGGAACAACAGAAACAATCCAAGACTTGAACAAGTGGGAGACTAAGGTGAGAATGCTCCTGAAATTAACGGTCAAACGTTGCGTAATTCCCCATATTCATGATTTCAAGACTGCACCAAAAATCTGGAAAACACTCAAGGATCTCTATGATGTTAATAACACCAATCGATTGATGTTCTTGAAGGGTAATATTCTCTCCATCAAAATGGAGGAGAATGAGACAGTTGTAGCATGTATTTCGTGGATCAAGGAGCTCAAGAACAAGTTCGGTGATATCTCTGAAGCTAAGTTAGATACAGATTTAGTCACGATTACCATGAATGGTATGACTGACGAGTATCAAATGTTCATCATTGGCTTGAACACGAGAAAAATCCCCTATGTTTGAAGAATTAACAGGGATCCTCATGCAAGAGGAGGAAAGGTGGCATACTCATAAACCCCAAAGTTCAGATCTGGCCTTAATAGCGAAGAAGAAACCCTTCAAAAGAAATCCAAATGTAGCACAGAAGAGCAGTGTAGCCCCACAGAGAAAGATGCCCCCACCTCAAGGTACATCTTTCAATAGAAATGACTTTGCGACCAAATGTTTTTATTGTGGTAGAATCAGCCATATAGCCAGATATTGCATGAAGAAGAAGTTTGATGAAGGCCGGAAAAGACATAAATAGAATGCAGTTCATTTTGTTGATGAGGAACAAAGTCAGAACCTCATATTGTTCATATCTTACTCTGCATTTTTGGCTAAGGATGATGAAGCAAATACCTAGTTTGTGGACTCAGGTGCATCCATCCACATAACAGGGAACAGACAATGGTTTGAAGACTTCAAAGAGACTAGAAGTGGAGCAAACATCTATATTGGCGATGATGTAGGGTACCAAATCAAAGGTTATGGTAATATTCTTGTCGTTTTGCCCGATGGAAATATTAGACATATTCATAATGTGATGTATGTACCCAGGATAAAAAAGAATCTGATCTCTGTCTCTACGATAATTGATCAGAATCTCAACGTAGAGTTTTATAAATCATATTGTGTCATTAAAGAACTATTGGATCGTATGAAGCCTATTGCATCAGGTATTCGTGTGGGAAGATTGTACAAGCTAAATGTCAAAAGTGCACCACATTAGGCATTAACATCATCTGCCATGACTACAGTGGACTTATCGCATCAGAGGTTTGTCCATATTAACTTCAATGATTTGCTCTTATTATAGAAAAGATGTATGGTCGAAGGTCTTCCTGTTTTAAAACTTGTTCATATTGATTGTGATTCATGTGCGCTAGGAAAGTTGCATAGAGATGAATTTCCTGTGAATGTTCATAGAAGGAGGAGAGATATACTCGAGCTGGTACACACAGATTTATGCAGGCCTATGCAAACAAGGTCGTCAGGCAGTGCATATTATTTTTTATTGTTTATTGATGACTGTACTAGATTTACTTGGGTGTATTTCCTCAAGAAGAAGAGCCGCACTTTTGAATACTTCAAGGAGTTCAAATGCATGGTTGAAAAGCAGATAGGTAAGAGCATCAGGATTCTCCACTCGGATCAAGGGGGGGAGTACAAGAAAGCTTGTGTCCTCAAATACTACGAAGATCATGGGATACAGCAGCAGTTTACAGTACCCCACACTCCTCAACCAAACAGGGTTGTAGAGAGGAAGAACAAAATCCTTGTGGAGTGTGCTTGTAGTATGTTAAAAGGTAAGAATCTTTCTAATGGTTTTTGGACTGAAGTGATTAATACTGTAGTATATCTAAAGAATAAGAGTCCAACAAGAAGTTTATATTTCAAAACTTCTTTTGAAGCTTTATTTCGCTATAAGCCTGCAGTTAAGCATTTGAGATTTTTTGGCTCTAAAGCCTTTGCTCATGTCCCAAAGGAAGATAGAAAGAAACTGGATTCAAAGGCCATCAAATGTATTTTTGTTGGGTATTGTACAGATTTTGAGGCTTACAAACTGTTTAATCCCTCTACTCATAAAGTTTTTACGAGTAGAGACGTAGTGTTTCATGAGCAGGTTAATGATGGAAGCCATGAGAGTGCTAATGAAGAATGGCACATTCCCTTGTTGGTGGAAGAAGCAAGTGATGAATTAGGTGAGAGCAATGAACAACAGTAGCAGGAAGGGAAGGAAGATGATGTAGCTATCAAGCCAAGTCTAGAAAATGATGATCAGACAAGGTTTGAAGCTACCCCACCACTTAGGAGATTAGGTAGGAAGGTTTAGTTGCCAGCAAGATATAGGGAAAAATATTTTATAACTAGTATGATGAATGTTGTTGAACCCTCTAGTTATAAAGAAACCAGTCAATATAGTGAATGGAGGGCTTCTATGGAAGAGGAATATGAATCAATCCTCAAAAGCAAAACTTGGGATTTAGTTAAACTACCTAAAGACAAACAACCCATAGGATGCAAATGGTTGTATAAGCCTAAATTTAAAGCAGATGGGAGCATAGATAAGTATAAAGCTAGGCTGGTTGCAAAGGGGTATTCGCGGCAAGAAAGAATAGATTATGATGAAACATTTTCCCCTGTAACTAAATTAAACACAATCATAATGATTATTACTTTAGCTACCAAACACCATTGGATGATTCACCAGCTAGATGTCAAATCTGCATTTTTAAGTGGGGACTTAAAAGAAGAATTCTACTTAGTGCAGCCTGAGGTGTTTGTCAAACAAGGTGAAGAACATTTAGTTTGCAGGTTGAAGAAAGCGTTGTATGGACTAAAACAGACACCCATGTCATGGTATGACAAAATTGATTCATTTTTCCTACAACATGGTTACAAAAGGAGCAAAAATGACCATAATCTTTATATCGTGTTTGATAAAGAGGGAAGGATTGTTTTGATTTATTTATATGTAGATGATCTAATCATTACAGGGAATGCTGATAATCTCATTAAATAAATCAAGGAGCAGATGTCACAAGTCTTTGAGATGAAAGACCTTGGAGAGCTACATTACTATTTGGGTTTAGAAGTCTGGAGGGATTCTGGACAAACTTTTCTATCACAGAGTAACTATGTCAGGAGCTTACTGGAAAAGTTCAAAATGGATCAGTGCAAAGCTGCAACAGTTCCTTTACAACAAAACTTAAAACTTCATAATGATGATGGATCTAAGGAGGCAAATGTGTCTTTGTGTAGACAGCTAGTTGGGAGTCTAATCTACTTGACTACAACTAGACCATATTTGTCTTATATAGTCAGTGCATTGAGCCAATTTATGTCAAAGCCCCTTGAGAGCCATTGGGTTGTAGAAAAAGGTGTTTTAAGGTATCTCCAGGGAACCTTAGATTTTGGTATTGTTTATATTGATTCATGTGATGTTAGATTGACAGGTTTTTCAGACTCCGATTGGGCTGGAAATGTAGATGACAGACGATCCATAACAGGCCATGCATTCAACATTGGATCTGGGGTCATTACATGGAGCAGCAAAAATCATAACACAGTGTCCCTTGTCTTCTGTGAAAGCTAAATATCAAGCTATGTGTGCAGCAACATGTGAAGCAATTTGGTTAAGGAGACTTCTCCTTGATGCTGGAGAAGAAAAGAAGGTTGCAACAGTGATCAAATGTGACAACCAGAGCTCCATCAAACTTGCAAATAATCCAGTATTTCATAAGAACACAAAGCATATCGATACACAGTTTCATTTTGTCAGGGAGAAAGTTCAGTCAAAAGAAATCCATATTGAGTATTGTAATAGTTGTGACAATGTTGCTGATATTTTTACCAAACCTCTTGGTAGAATCAAGTTTGAGTTGTTTAGGGAAGTGTTAGGCATATGTGTGAATCCATTTCTCCATTGGGGGGGGGGGGGGTGTTGAGATTAATGAAGAAATGTTTTAATGGAGTGATGGTTCAAACCGAACCTTAGATTAGGAGTTTGTTCCTATTTTCTAGGGTGTTGTTTCAACTTCCCTAATTGTGTGTAAATTATATATATTTCTGATGTAATGCATGTAAGTGTGAGCGTGTTCTGCAGAGGTAGTCTCCAAGTGGTGTTCCACACCTATGAGCTACTCAGGTTTCTTAATAAATTTTATTCTTCTTATTTTTTACAATTTCAACATCTAGCACTATTTGTGGTGTGACTAACGAATTTGCTGGATAATATTTTAATGTAGTGTGTTATTTGGTTGGTGGAGTGCATGCATAAAATTCTAATGAATTGAGTTATATGGTTGTTGTAGGTAGTGCATTAATTATTAATATATTGTGCATGGTGTGATTAGTATATGGTGCAAGATTAATCTTTGAAAAAGATTTGGAACGAAGCTACCTTGTGTGAACACGTGAAAAATAAACCTCTAAATTTAAATACATACACATTGATCAATATAATGGATTATGTATCTTTGAACAAGATCCGTCCACTGTCTCCAAACATAACAACTATACAATAGTCATAAACAGAAATCTTACAAACATATTCATTAAGGAAGGTATCCACTCCAAAGCAGGCATAGTGAAGCTCAAAGGATATCATTTCAACAAGAAAGAATGGCTATCTTGAAAGAAATACCAATATCATAAACATTTTAATGAATGCAAAATGTCGAGACTCTTCTAAAGTTTGTTGGAGTATTCAAGTGAGATAAGACACATAATACAATACATGTGTGTTATAGTAGAGATGTGTGGCATTATTCTAGACAACAATATTTTTTTTAAGTCAACAACATATTGGTGTAATATGGTTGTGTTATGGTATCATTATCTTGTTAAAACATACATACATACATACATACATACATACATACATACATACATACATACATACATACATATATATATATATATATATATATATATATATATATATATATATATCTGTCCACTGTCTCCAAACATAACAACTATACAACAGTCATAAATAGAAAGCTTACAATCATATTCATTAAGGAAAGTATCTGCTCCAAAGCAGACATAGTGAAGCTCAAAGGATACCATTTCAACAAGAAAGAATGGCTAGCTTGAAAGAAATACCAAAATCATAAACATTTTAATGAATGCACAATGTCGAGACTCTTCCACAGTTTGTTGGAGTATTCAAGTGAGATAAGACACATAATACAATACAAGTATGTGTGTTATAGTAGAGATGTGTGGCATTATTCTAGACAACGATATGTTTTTAAGTCAGCAGCATGTTGGCGTAATATGGTTGTGTTATGGTATCATTATCTTGTTAAATTATCTATATATATATATATATATATATATATATATATATATATATATATATATATATATATATATTGCAGTCAATAACTAGAATGATCAACCAAACCTATGCAACATGACATCAAACTAAAGTACAAAATCACTTGAACAAATTGGACTTTAGAATAAGCATCAGAGAAAAAGAGTATCAATGCAAAAGATTTAACATTATGATATAGATAGTTTTTATGGTTTTATGCCATAATACAAATGCATATATACAAAATAATTGTGATGGAGTTCGGTGTCCTTGGATTCTTTCCAAAGGCCCGAAGATCATATAGGATTAAAGAATGTGAGGAGGAGGTCTACAAGGATGCACAAAAATTGTTTTAAATGATTGGAGAGGCATATGAAATACTTTCATATCCTGGAAAGAATCTTTTCTATGATGTTGAAGAAGAGTTACAAAGGTTATGAATATCAAGTTCTTCTAAATCTTAAACTGATTCTGAGTCCTGGTTACCAATATGAGAAAGGAAGTCGAAAACATTGAGGAAGGATGGGATGCATGGAAAGACCATGAAAATCAGTATTTTTGCTAGCAGTATGGTTCATATGTTTATAAGAAAGACACATATACTTGCGAAGACTCAAAGAAATCTTTTGATAGATTTAGGCAGAATGATTATGATTGGGATAATATCTATAGATGGCAATGGGGCTTCCAGTGAGCTCGAGAGGCTTCTCTCCAAGCTTTTTGAGCATAGGAATAAAATCTTAAATCAAACTAAATATTTCGTTTCTTAAGGTTTGATAGACCAAAGTTTGGTCTCAGTGGACGTTAACCACCATCATCATCATCATGAGACATTTGTATGAAATTTCATGTGTAACATGTGATTTGGAATTTGGAGCTATATGGTGTCATGTTCTTAAAGAGTGGAAAATTTTGAGATTGTATTTCAACGAATTCGTATGTAACTGCAAGTTCGAAAGAAAATGATTGTCTTTTTGCAGCCATGCTTCACTTAATTCATTCTCTGCCACTCAATAATTAGCTAAGTGCTCATACATCTTACTTACTTTCATTCATTTTAAGATAATCTTGTTTCAAAGACTTGGTGGATAGCATTGGAGTTTCTTCTATACCCAACTGTGGTGTTTAGTTTGCATTTGGATATTGAGTGCAATCGTCATGGATCAATTGAAGAATAGTCACCCAAGACCAAAAATTTATATCAAGCTACATCTTGGATAGCATGGCTACAAACCTACACACACAACATGTGGATGTGATCCCATCTGTAAAAAATAAAATAACAAATGGCACAGTTGTCAATGTTCTCTTGTATGTAGTTGTAGAGAGGGCTTGAGTGGAGAGGAAATGAAGGTTGAGCTTATCTAAATGTTATCTGTTGGCATTATGATACAGATTTGGCACTATGACACAGGTGTTGTCCTTGATGGCAACTCACACAAATGACAGATCACAGTTCAGGCTCACAGAATGAAGAAATAGAGGTATACGCAGGTTCCCCATTAACCAAGACGCGTGTACATGTGGGTTCGCAGACCAAAAGGCACATATAGCATACACACACACTTTCACTGAAGGAAAGGCGTGTACATGTTGGAAAACTTAGTTTTGGTCCGTGGTATTTGGTTCATGGTATTTTGATCCATGGTATTGGTCCAAGGTATCTTTTCCAAAGTGTTGACCCCAAGTATTTGGTCCAAGGTATTGATTCTACATGGCTTTGGACTATGGTATTGAGTAAGGCCTAAGACTCTAAAAGGACGAGAAGATCATTAGGCAAAGGCACTCATGAATTGAATGAATTGAATATCTAATGAAGAGCAAGATCTAGAATACAGGTTATTGGTTTATGGTGCACAGCGGGATCTGAATCAAGGATGAACTTGAGCACTTGATGAAGGATAAGTTGATGGGTCAAGATCTTAAGGCTTGAAGAGAAGTATCTTTGTGTGGTTTTGATCTATTATATGAATAACTAGCGCATGTTGTAATCTATAAATATGATGATCTGGGTATAACTGATGTATGGATTTGTTGTAAAGTTTAAATCATAATTTACAGATCTGTACGTAGGTTCAATTTAGCGAAGGCATGTATACATGTTGGTTCTGCATATCAAAATAGCATGTATGCAGGTTCGCCTTGAGAAAACGGCGTATGTACATAGGTTTGACACATTGAAGTAGCGTATACCTAATAAAATATGCTTTAGCTACTTCTATTTGCTGTTGCAGTGTTCTGGGTTCTAGCTTGGGTTCTGGTTACTGTTACTATATTCTGGCTACAGCATTCTGAGAAGTGACTGATTGATTCAGTTTTAGTTGGTGCAAAGGAGATTGATTGATGCAGATATATTTGATGTTATTGATGGATCTAGTCTGAAAATTTATGAAACATGGTCCTTGGAAGAAAAGAGAAGGTTGTAGCCTTCTGTAGGCCAACACCTATGTACTAGTAAACACATCAGCTAATACAAGAGCTAGGGGTTTGTAGCTCCCTTCCAAGAGAAGCTGGAGAATGAGAAAAGGTTGTAGCCCTCTGCAGGTAGAAGACTGCGTGCTGGTATAAGACTGCACCAGTACAAAAATTGTAAAAATAACTTTCTTATGAAAAGAAGATAGAGACAATTGCACCAGTATAATACTAGTACTGGTATAAGACTGCACCAGTACTGGTATAAGACTGCACCAGTACAAAAATTATAAAATTAACTTTCTTATGAAAAGAAGATAGAGACAATTGCGGTAGGTGGTTTTCACCCACATTGGGTTTCCACCTTATATCTTGTGTTCATGTGTGTGATTATCTATTCTATTTTTTCTGCACCTGGTTACTGTTTATATGGTTCTGATGCACAGATTAAAGATCAGCATATGATGAATTAACTAAGTTATAAGTTTGAAGGGCATACGCTAGTTGCATTAAATACAGTTGCGTACACACGCAAGTTTGATTAACTGAAGTAGTCTATATAAACCTGAAATGAAATATTATTGACTTGCTAATACTAATTCACCCCCACCCCCCTCAGTATTATTTCCAACAATTGGAATCAGAGCAGGTCATTTAGAAGAAGCTTGATCGCTTGAAGGAAGATCTATCATCATGAGTAACTATGAAAGAGAGGGATCCATTAGACGACCAATCTTTGATGGGAGCAACTTTGTTTATTGGAAGGTAAGAACCACAGCCTATCTTCAATCTCTTGGAACATATTTCTGGGAAATCGTGGAAGGAGGATATACATTTCCATCAGTAATTCCTATAGATACAGCAGGTAAAAAGCAATATGAAACCAATGCCAAGGTTGTCAATACATTATTGGGGAGTCTGTCACAATCAAAATTTCTCAAAGTTATGCAGCTCAAAACCGCCAAAGAAATATGGGACAAGATCATTCTCAGCTATGAAGGAGACAATCAGGTAAAACGTGCAAAACTGCAATCTCTCAAAATTCAATATGAAACTCTCAAAATGCACAATGATGAAAGTATAGCTAATTACTTCTTACGTATAGATGAGATTGTTAATTGCATGAAGAACTTGGGTGAAGAGATAAAAGAAGCTACTTTAGTTGAAAAGGTTTTAAGATCCTTGTCTACTAAGTTTGAATCAAAATTTTCTGCCATAGAAGAAAAGAAGCATCTTTAGAGTATCGGTATGACACAACTGCACGAAATCTTAACTGCTTTCGAAATGAGAAAAGGAGGTCCATCAGACATGAGAGAAGCCGCATTCAAAGCTTCAAGAAGAGAAGAACTCAATGAATCAGGACATATTTCAGAAGAAGAGGAAGAAGCAAACTTTGTCAAGAACCTTCAATGGGGTTTTGGAAGTTTCAGAGGTAAACTACCTTTCAAATGTTTTTCTTGTGGAAGAATCGGTCACTATGCTGCCAAATGTCCTCATAAATATAAGCTTGATAAAGGTAAGGAATCAGAAAAATGGAATAGAAAAAAAAGTTTAAGTAAGAAGAGCTATTATACACATGAAGATAGCGATGGTTTATCAAATAGTGATGAAGATAATAATGACTATAGACTTCTGATGGCTTTTGAAGATGATGATTTCTTGGATGCTTTAGATGAATACAATCTTTATGAAGAAATCTCTAAACTCAAAATCTATTTATAAGAAAAGAATATGGGTATAGATACTCTGACATTCCAACTTGCTAAAAGAGAAAAATACAATCAAAAACTAGAATGTGAAATTGTGGGTCTAAGGAAAGATATTGAGAAAACAAAAGCTCTCAATCTCAGATTTGCTAAAGGATCAAAAACTTTAGATGAAATTATCAAAGTGCAACATTCTCCTCTAATAAAGACAAGTCTTGGATATATTGAAGAATCATCTCAAGCACAAAAATCGACAACCTCCATTAAAAGCTATCTTGATGCAGCAAAGAGCAATGAACAGTTTGACAATCGTCAGCAAAGGCATAAAGCAGTTCACCAAGTAAATCGAGTTCAATCTACTTCAAGGATGAACAGAAGTTACAACCAACCTTAGGTAAATCATACTTAATTTGCTTCAAGAATGAATGTCAATGGAAACTACAATCACCAGGTCAGTAGATTTGATAATCGCAGGAACTTCTTTAATGGAAAATGTTTTTCATGTCATAACTTTGGACACAAAGCTGCTCAATGTGTTGCTTACAAGACCATCATGACTAGAGAAGCATGAAATCAAAGGAATGTGACAGGGATCATGAAAAGGACCTACAATAACTTTTCGCTTCTTGAAAATGAAATAGAATTCTCTATCTGTAACAACTTCGGTCATGAAGATTCTGAATGCAGGAGTAAATTTCGGGAAACATCTCAGAAGGAGCAAACTTCATTGAGTCCCAAAATATGGAGAAAGAAAGAACCACAAACAGAAAGATGTGGTATAGCCTTGTATGCAGAAGGACAAGAAAATCAGTGGTACATTGATAGTGGATGCTCGAAACACATGACAGGTGATAAAGAAAAACTTCAGTCATACAATGCCTTAGAAAAGGAAAAGAAGGTCTCATTTGGAAATGACACTCCTGTTGTCATAAAAGGTAAAGGTTCTGTTCTCTTAAAAGAAAAGGTTAAAGCTGGGAATGTTATGTATGTTGATGGTCTAAAGAATAACCTATTGAGTGTCAGTCAAATGTGTGATCAAGGAAATGAAGTAGTATTTCGATCAAATGGATGTGTTTTTTGTGAGCTTAATACAGGAGAAACTGTGATCAAAGGCATAAGAACTCCATGAAACTTATACATACTCAAGGGAGGACAACAACAGTGCTATCTAAGCAAAAATGATGAACACTGGCTATGGCACAGAAGATTGGGGCATCTAAGCTTCCCACAAATAAGGAAAGCATGCAAATTCTAGGTTGTTCATGATCTTCCTGATATCAGCATTCCAGAAAATACAATATGAAGATCATGTCAATTTGGTAAACAAACCAGAGCACATTTCCCTGAGAAGGAAGGATCAGCTAGTAAGCCTCTTGAACTTGTTCATACTGATTTATGTGGTCCATCAAGAAAAAAGTCACCTCGTGGAGAAGAATACTTTATATTGTTCATTGACGATTTTCTAGAATGTGTTGGATAGGACTTCTAAAGCATAAATATGAAGCATTTGAAAAGTTCAAAGCCTTCAAAGCTTTGGTTGAAAATGAATGAAATCGCAAAATCAAATGCCTCAGATCTAATCGAGAAGGGGAATTTACCTCGGATGAATTCTTCAACTTTTGTGAAGAACATGGAATAAAAAGAGAATTCTCCACCACAAGGACTCCTTAGCAAAATGGAGTGGTAGAAAGGATGAACATAATTGTTCAACAAATGGCTCGTGCCATGCTAGATGAGTCTGGAACTCCTGCAACCTTCTGGGGTGAAGCTACATTTTCTGTCGTCACTATCCTCAACAAAGCAAACGTTTGGGTAAACAACACTCAAACTCCACATTGATCCAGGTGGATATTGGTGGCCACCCGCTAATTCCACTTGGATCCCCTCTAGTGCTTCTTACAGTTTTTATCAGTTTCCTTAATTATAGCACAGTTTACTATTTTTAGCAGTTTTTCGGGTCCTAAACTTCCGGATCCGTTTTGAGGCCCTAAACGACGTTTTTTGGGAAATCCACCGCCAGCGATTTTTCTGATAAAAATCATCTTTTCCGTCGTAGTCCTCGGAGAGATCTTTCCAACGGGCTATCATGCACGTCAAACGGAGATAGTATGACCAATTCGCGACCCCGGGAAGTTGATGTACCAACTTACCCAAAAACGGGGCCCACAATTTGGCGTTTCATCTTCTAGGGTTAGGTTTTGGAATGTGAAGGGTTTTCCATTGTTTCTCAACAATAAATAGGCCCTCGAGCCTCATTGTAAGACAGTTCAAAACAGTTCAGAGGCATGTAGCCGACACATCTCTTCTCAGAGATAAGCTACCATCGCCCTAGCTGGGTTATTTCTATTTGTAAGCATATTTCAGTATTCTCCATTAATGAAATGAAGTATTATTTCCGCGGCATCTCTGTTTTTATGGTTATCGCATATTATTATTTCTGTTGCATCTCTGTTTTTATGGTTATCGCATCTCTGTATTTATGGTTATCTCTGTAATCTATTGCGTTCCTGCTTAAATCTGGATCAGTGGTATCAGAGCGGTCTGCTTTTTCTCTGTTTTTCTTTGCATGTCCCCAACGAGGTCGGGATATAAGGAGTTAGGGCTTGAACTGGTCGTACCTTTGCAAGGCCAGCCTCGCAAATCTCGACGTCCTCCCATGGCGGATGAGAAGAAAGACGAGGGGGCAGGAGATCCTATCAAAATCTTGCTCGAAGAAGCGCTCGAGCGGCAAAGGAATGCGATGATGGATAGCTTTGCGCAGATCCTTCAGCGGCTACCCAGAGGCGACGCATCGGCTTCCAACAGCTACTCTGGAAACGCCACATCGTTTAAGGTACAAGTTAATTTTGAAATCCCCATCTTCGAGGGTCAAATAGACGCAGATGCCGTAGATAAATGGTTAAATCTGCTAGATGGGTATTTTTCTGTTCACGAATTTTCAAGTCGGGAGAAGATTGTTTTCGCTCTTCTCAAAGCAGCCCCCCATGTCAAGGACTGGTGGGAAACCTATTGCGAGCAGAAGGATGAAAGTACAGGCTCACTATTTTCAACCGCACCCACTTGGAATGACTTCCGGGATGCCATCAAGGAGCAGTACTACCCCGTCGGAAGCTATGAGGACAAATACATCAAATGGACCACACTGCGGCAGGGACGAGACCAAGATGTGCTGGAGTTCACAAACATTTTTCATACCCTTCGCACACAGTTGGGTATCAAAGATTCTGAGCTGCATCTAGTACTCAAATACCGCGGCTGCCTACACAGATACATCCAGGAAGAGATGGAGTTCTTGAACATCTCCTCACTCGGCACAGCATACCGATACGCTGTCAAAATCGAGCAAAAGTTCAAACAGAAGAAGCGAGACTTTGGATCTGCAAATCCAAAGCCCAAAGGACAAAGCCAAGGCGGGGTGACCCAAGACAACCCGTCGAAGCTACAAGAAAAGAACAACACCACGAAGCCGAAGAAGGACACAGGAAAGTGGTGTGAGTTCCACAAGAGTCCCACTCATAACACAAGTGAGTGTCGGACCAAGCAGTCGCTGGTGGCCGAGTTGAAGGCTTCCGAATCAGATGCATGTTCTGACTCTGAGTCAGAACCCGACAAGGGGAATGACAAAGGGAAGCAGATTATTGATGTGGATCCCAGCGCCACTGTTGCTACTGCCAAGATCCAGAAAAATGAGCCCGAAGATCCAGAGGAGGGGGAGCGTCTTTTCCACTCACAGATGTGGGTGAAGGGTTCGCCGCTGCAATTCATTGTCGACAGTGGCAGCCAAAAGAACCTCATTTCAGCAGAGGTCGTGAAGCGGTTGGGCCTACCAACTACACCACACCCACAACCGTACAGTATCGGTTGGCTTCACGAAGGACGAGATCTCAAAGTTCGCCAGCAGTGCCGCCTTCCCTACAGCATCAAGCCCTTCACAGACGAGGTATTGTGTGATGTCACACCTCTGGATGTTTGTGATGTACTATTAGGCCAGCCATACTTGTGGAGGCGACATGCTGTGTATGAGTCAAGGCCTCGCGCTGTCATCATTTCTTTGGATAATTCATTATACAGGATACCGGAGGTAGCCCCACCTACCGCCACCTCTTTGATCACTGCTAAGAAAGGCAGCAAGCTCATCTCACAGACTAGGAAATTTATTTTCTGTCTGGTTCGTTCCCAATGTAAGGGGAAGATCGTTGCTACATCCATGACCCCCGCGAAGGGTTCCTCCACACAGCAGCAGCAACAGAGGGATACAGTCATGACAGAACACAGGAACAACTTCTCGTTACCTGGAGGGGTACCACACAAGTTTCAGGTGGGCGACAAAGTTTGGTTACATCTGCAGAGGGAGCGCCTTACCAGAACCCATCAGAAACTCAGACCACTTCGACATGGTCCTTACACCATTACCAAAGCTATGGGAGACAATGCATTTGAGCTCAGCATTCCCCCATTCCTTGGCCTGCACCCGGTGTTCAATGTCGACCGCCTTCGGCCATACTTTCCACCATTACTAGACACGTCTGACGTTGCAGAACAACTCACACCCACAGAGTTAAATCCAGCTTGCATGGAACAAGTTGCAACTGATCGGATCATGGACACACAGATCAAGCACACTCGCCAGCAGAATATCCAACTGTATCAAGTTGTCAAAGCAGGACAACTCCTTCACCAGGGCAAGTGGCTCACCAGGGGCCAAGTGCAGCAGAAGTTCCCTCATCTCATGGAGGAACTCAACGCAATGGGGACCATTGCTTCCTAAGGAGGGAGGAATGATCTAGGTGGATATTGGTGGCCACCCGCTAATTCCACTTGGATCCCCTCTAGTGCTTCTTACAGTTTTTATCAGTTTCCTTAATTATAGCACAGTTTACTATTTTTAGCAGTTTTTCGGGTCCTAAACTTCCGGATCCGTTTTGAGGCCCTAAACGACGTTTTTTGGGAAATCCACCGCCAGCGATTTTTCTGATAAAAATCATCTTTTCCGTCGTAGTCCTCGGAGAGATCTTTCCAACGGGCTATCATGCACGTCAAACGGAGATAGTATGACCAATTCGCGACCCCGGGAAGTTGATGTACAAACTTACCCAAAAACGGGGCCCACAATTTGGCGTTTCATCTTCTAGGGTTAGGTTTTGGAATGTGAAGGGTTTTCCATTGTTTCTCAACAATAAATAGGCCCTCGAGCCTCATTGTAAGACAGTTCAAAACAGTTCAGAGGCATGTAGCCGACACATCTCTTCTCAGAGATAAGCTACCATCGCCCTAGCTGGGTTATTTCTATTTGTAAGCATATTTCAGTATTCTCCATTAATGAAATGAAGTATTATTTCCGCGGCATCTCTATTTTTATGGTTATCGCATATTATTATTTCTGTTGCATCTCTGTTTTTATGGTTATCGCATCTCTGTATTTATGGTTATCTCTGTAATCTATTGCGTTCCTGCTTAAATCCGGATCACACATGAACTTTGGTATGGTAAGACTCCTATTGTAAAATACTTCAAGGTTTTTGGAAGCAAATGTTACATCAAAAGGAATGATGAAAAACTTGGAAATTTTGAACCTAGAGAAGATGAAGGCATTCTCCTTGGTTACTCTTCCCGAAGTAAAAGATATAAGTGTTATAATAAAATACTTGGGAAATTTATTGAAAGTATTGATGTTGTGGTTGATGAAGCAAGCAAAAATCTAAAGCAGGTAAAAACTGAAGAGTGTGAAGAAGATGAGGATTATCCTTCCACATCAAATCAGACTAATTCTGAAGAAGAAGAAACCAATGAAGCACTAGAAGAATAGATAACGGCAGAAGAAAAGACTCCATCTAGGTATGTTCAGAAAAATCATCCAAAGACTCAAATTTTGGGACAGAAAGAGGCAGGTATGTAGACAAGAAGAACTATTATAGAAGCTTTAAGCTATCTTGCATTGTTTTCCTCCATCGAACCTCAAAATGTAAATGAAGCATGCAAAGATGAATGTTGGGTCAAGGCCATGAATGAGGAACTTGAGAAAATTGAAAAGAATAATGCTTGAGAATTAGTTCCTCGACCTCATGATAAGAATATCATAGGAACCAAATGGATATTTAAAAACAAGCTGAATGAAAATGGTGAAGTTATCAGAAACAAGGCCAGACTTGTTTGTAAAGGATATGCTCAACAAGAAGGTATAGATTTTGAAGAAACTTTTGCACCTGTTGCTAGACTTGAATCCATAAGAATGTTCCTTGCTCTTTCTAGCTTTCAGAAATTCAAAGTATACCAAATGGATGTAAAATCTGCCTTTCTTAATGGAGACTTAGAAGAAGAAGTATATATTGAGCAACCAGATGAATTCATCCTTGGAAATGATCCAAAACTTGTATGCCGACTCAGAAAGGCTCTTTATGGTCTAAAACAAGCTCCAAGGGCCTGGTATTACCGTCTTGACAAATACCTCCATCAACAAGGTTTTTCAAAAGGATCAGCTGATAGCAATCTATATACAAAGATTGATAATGATAAATTGCTAATACTTGTAGTGTATGTTGATGATATCATTTTTGGTAGCAATGAAGAAGCCATGAGTCAAAACTTTGCTTTGGTAATGCAGCAAGAATTTGAAATGTCCCTGCTTGGTGAGCTCACATATTTTCTCGGCCTACAAGTTCAACAAAATAAAGATGGTATTTTTCTATCACAAACCAAGTATCTCAAGCAGATCTTGAAAAAATATGGCATGGAAGATTCTAAACTAGTATGTACCCCCATGGTAACAGGATGTAGTCTTAGCTCAAATGATGAATCAACAGCAGTACATCAACCAACCTACAGATCCATGATTGGCAGTTTTCTTTATCTAACAGGTACCCGACCAGACATCATGCATGCAGTGGGAATAGTTGGAAGATTCCAAGCAAATCCAAAGGAATCACACCTTCAGGCAGTCAAAAGGATCTTCAAATATCTTCAAGGAACTCAGAATTTTGGTTTATGGTATCCTAGGGATACAGATCTTACACTTCATGCATATACAGATGCAGATTGGGCAGGAAGCATGGATGACAGAAAAATCACTAGTGGTGGTGCATTCTATATGGGTTTCAGATTAGTGTCTTGGTTAAGCAAGAAACAAATTTCAATTGCATTATCTACAGCTAAAGCAAAATATGTGGCTGCTGCATCTTGCTGCACACAAATCCTTTGGATGATGCAAACATTGCAAGACATTCAAATCACATGTACTCCACCCATCTCCATTCTATGTGATAATACAAGTGCAATCAGTATTTCAAAGAATCCATTCATGCATTCCAAGACCAAGCACATACCCATCAAATAGCACTTTCTACGTGAATAAGTGCTTGAACAAAAGGTCAAATTGGAGTATGTTCCCTCCAAAGAATAGGTTGCTGATATATTCACCAAACCATTGCCCAGAGAGACATTTGAATATCTCAGATAGAAGCTAGGAGTAGTTGATGCATCATCTTTCTGTTAAAACTTATCTATTTCAGAGAAAAGTGGTTGTACACGAGTTTCATGAAGTGTATCCACATACATACATCGGTTGTTGTGGATACAGTTGCGTATATGTTGGTTTGAAGAAAAACAGTGGATGAAAGGAGTCTGATATGGGTCTGACAGTGATCATCTGGCACAGGTTCAGGGGGAGCATATACTTATAGTAATGCATTGTTGGCATTATCTTAGAAGATCTTGGTACAAATTCACAGTTGTTTTTTATTCAGGTGGAACAGGTTCAGGGGGAGATCATGGTTGCTAGTCTGGATGGTGATTGACAGATGTTGCTGATGATAGTTGTTGATAACTATCATAGTCTTGTTTTAGATATTTGGTCTCTATGTCATGTATATATTTTATTTTCAAGGTCATGAAATGACCTATTTTGTTTCCCCACTATGCATGGGATGGATGATGTAATGTTCTTGTTCTGACATGTATAAACATTTGGTATATACCCACTTGTTTGGGTGGATGATTCAAACTTGATATATCCCCACTTGGTTGGGAGATGGATGTATGTATGAGTCATTAGTGATAGGAAGGTCATTTATGATGTATGTATAGAGTCATCTTTTTGCAGACCTTGCTTATATTTAGGGGGAGCATGGACAACACACTTCAACATATCAGAGAATTCAGCATGTACTCAAGGGGAGCATAACCCTTTGCCCTTGATGACAAAGGGGGAGAGTGACTTGGGGTTGCCATCAAGTCCAAAGGGGGAGATTGTTGGCATTATGATACAGATTTGGCACTATGACACAGGTGTTGTCCTTGATGGCAACTCACACAGATGACAGATCACAGTTCAGGCTCACAGAATGAAGAAAGAGAGGTATACGCAGGTTCCCCATTAACCAAGCCGCGTATACACGCAGGTTCGCAGACCAAAAGGCGCGTATAGCGTACACATGCACTTTCACGAAAGGAAAGGCGCGTACATGTTGGACAATTTAGTTTTGGTCCATGGTATTTGGTCCATGGTATTTTGATCCATGGTATTGGTCCAAGGTATCTTGTCTGAAGTGTTGACCCCAAGTATTTGGTCCAAGGTATTGATTCTAAGTGGTTTTGGACCATGGTATTGAGTAAGGCCTAAGACTATAAAAGGAGGAGAAGATCATTAGGCAAAGGCACTCATGAATTGAATGAATTGAATATCTAATGAAGAGCAAGATCTAGAATACAAGTTATCGGGTTATGGTGCACAGCTAGATCGGAATCAAGGATGAACTTGAGCGCTTGATGAAGGATAAGTTGATGGGTCAAGATCTTAAGGCTTGAATAGAAGTATCTTTGTGTGGTTTTGATCTTTTATTTGAATAACTGGCGCATGTTGTAATCTATAAATATGATGATCTGGATATAACTAATGTCTGGAATTGTTATAAAGTTTAAATCATCATTTATAGATATGTACACAGGTTCACTTTAGCAAAGGCGTGTATACACACTGGTTCTGCATATCAAAACATCGTATATGTAGGTTTGCCTTGAGAAAACGGTGTATGTACACTGGTTTGACACATTGAAGTAGCATATACCTAATAAAATATGCTTCAACTACTTCTGTTTGTTGTTGCAGTGTTCTGGGTTCTAGCTTCGGTTTTGGTTACTGTTACTGTATTCTGGTTACAACATTGTGAGAAGTGATTGATTGATTCAGTGTTGGTTGGTGCAAAGGAGATTGATTGATGCAGATATATTTGATGCTTGATTGATGTTATCAATGGATCCAATCTGAAAATTTATGAAACATGGTCTCTAGAAGAAAAGAGAAGGTTGTAACCTTCTGTAGGCCAGCACCTACGTACTAGTAAACACATCAGCTAATACAAGAGCTAGGGGGTTGTAGCTCCCTTCCAGGAGAAGCTGGAGAATGAGAGAAGGTTGTAGCCCTCTACAGGCAGAAGCCTGCATACTAGTATAAGACTGCACCAGTGCAAAAATTGTAAAAAGAACTTTCTTATTAAAAGAAGATAGAGACGATTGCAGCAGGTGGTTTTCACCCACATTGGGTTTCCACCTTATATCTTGTGTTCATGTGTGTGATTATCTGTTCTATTTTTTCTGCACCTGGTTACTGTTTATATGGTTCTGATGCATAAGATTAAAGATCAACATATGATGACTTAACTGAGTTATAAGTTTGAAGGGTATATGCTAGTTTCCTTAAATACAATTGTGTATACACACAAGTTTGATTAACTAAAGTAGCATATATAAATCTGAAATGAAATATTATTGACTTGTTGATACTGATTCACCCCCCTCCCCGCCTCTTAGTATTATTTCCAACATTATCATGCCATGGTATGTTTTTTTTCAATAATATATTTTAATGGTTTTATTATTCTAAAATTGTAGCTCCTACGACATATTCTAATATCATGAAATAATAATTAATTGTGAAATTTTAGAAAGTTATTCCAATCACTTGTAAGCTTGCAAAATAACTTGGTGCAAATATAATTATGGTTGACATCATTTATTTGATTAGTTAAAAGCTATTTTACAACATCAAAAGAAGTATCAAAGAGAGAAAATTTAGTAGTAAATCCTAAAGAAAAAAAAGAAATTTAGTTAAAAAATGTGAATGTTCAGGATCAAATAGCTCCGAGAGATGATGAAGATTAGAGGATGGGTTGAGGGGTTGAAGCAAAACATGTCAAATTTTGTAAGGAGTTGGGTGAAGGTTGTAGGGAAATTTAATTTTGTTTCAAATATGCAAAAGCATATTGATTTTCATAATGCTAATGATTCATCTATAACTCAGTCTTCAAATATTTCAATGAGGTGGCATGCAAGTTATCTTCTGTGGCAATATTATTCATGATATACAATATTTAATTTCCATGTTTCAAAAGCTAAATGTTTCATATTTATAATTTTATATAGAGTGTATCACATAAGCATGGAGTCAAGGTATATCAATCCATGAGTAAGCTATCTCCAATTTGTATGTGGCTGCTAACTGCTCGCCCATAATATGGGGGCCTAAGAATCTGTATTACCCAACTGATGAGTTTTATTACCTATCAAGCACCCCTTCCTCTATTTACCTTAGGGGAAGCTGCATTCTAGAAACAATGTTTCTTACCGAGCTCAATGATGACCCTTATGTATGGAAAGGATGACTAGAAATAGGTGTTACACAAATTTACACATTGTCTGTGATGGAGAGATACAATGGGTCGTTGAGAAAATGGACTATATCTTATTTGTGTGACATCATTTAATTTTGGCGGTTACACTAATATCTTAATTTCATTCCAAACAACAAAAAATAATTGTGAATGCTTTAAGACACATTAACTTTTTCCTAGAATAACATATTTATCTTTCATATATTGAACTTTGTGTGATCTACTACTTGTTGATTATTTTCATAGTAAACCAAAATCCCTTGCCATTGATGTCAAAGGGGGAGATAATCAGAGCTTAAGAGAAATAAGATAGATAATTTTCAAGACAAAATAGATAGGATCATTGTGTTTTCATCAATGCCAAAAGAATATATTGATGGCATTTGTTGAGAATAGTAGTGAGAGAAGGTCTTGTTGGTAGGCCAACCACCTACAGTCTCATTTTCCATCAAATGATAAGGGCCCTCTCATTTTTTGGTTTTGGTTTTTGTTTTTATTTGGTTTGACTACATTATGTATATCCTATTTTATTTTTCTGAATAAATCTTATAATATACCTTTCATTACTTCTATGAGTTTTATACTTTCCTATTTTTGGTGACTAATGCATTCCCTTTCACTGGACTTTTATTGAGAATGAAGAACCTTGGTTTATTCTCCCATAATAGAAAAATTTACCAAATACATATCACTTTACTTTGCATTTGAATGTGTGAAAAATAAGGTTGCTATAGAAATTTCATTCTGTAGCAGCTTCAACTTATATTAGGGATTTTATATTTTAAAGTCATTTGAATATTAATCCCTTGATATCTAATGCATAAAATTTTATTCATGGTTAGACCTTGGTACCTCTCTTAAATCATGTATATCTCGTCTATTAAGCTTTCCTATCGAATGATTGCAAAACCTTATATCGACCTTGGTTTATATTGTTTATTGTAACATTGTTGATCATTAAACAGAGTTTAATATTAAAATTGGAACATATACTCATAACTATGGTTTAGAGATATTTTTGTCAAAGTTCCTCGATCTTATGTTATAATCATTGCGAGGTTATGTGTTATCACTATGGGATTTATTTTATCAGATTGTGGTAATATTTTTCAAGGATCTAGCAATCCTTATTCATTCCACCTGTGTTAATTAATGATTATTTGCACTCCTATCTGCCTTCATCATATTCTTTCATACCTTATTTTTTATTATCCATATCTGAAAATGATTTTATGATTTTTTGGATCGAATTGGCCTCCAATTGTATCATTCTCATCTCCAAATGTTATTATGTTGATGTTGAGAGTTAAGGTTTCGAGGGTTTCTCCCTGTTTCAATACCATATTTTGATTTTGGCTCCTTATCCTGATCACAAATATCTTGAGAGTTTAACAATGGCTTGAGTTCTTTGAACCGAGGCCATTGGCACTAATATGCTTGAAGCATATGAAGAATGTGCTCAAATTTTTAGTAATGTTGGATGGTTCAAGTTTCTACAATGTTTTGAGGGGTTTATAGTCAAGGTGTGTCTGAAGCTTCCGCCTCTTCCTTCAATGGTGAGAAGGTCAAGGTGGGAGATATAGAAATGGTCATTGATGTCAAATTCATATCATATTAAACTAACCTACTTCTAGATGGGGAAAAATGGTTGAAGAACCACATCATTCATAACATTCCCTAGAGGAGGTTACTGGCAAAGAAGGAGTATGCTTACAATGTAAAAGGTATGCCCATTACCTATTTAAAACCTAAGTGGCATAATATGGTGTTTTTTTTACATATTATATAACCTGTGAAGGAAATTAAGGTATGGTCTTCCTTTATCACATAAGGTTGTTGATGGTGTTTTTATGTTATAAGTTGAATTGGCCTTACTTTCTACATAGGAGTCTAGCTAACATATCCTCTATTTACTAGAAGCAATGCAAAAATGCTGGGCTTTCTCTAATTCATCATAGTTTTATTTCTATTTTGCTTAAATATCAACTGGAAAAGCTTGGGGATAATTGGGAAGCTTTTCTGGCTTGGAATCGTTATGATAAAACCCTATCCTTCAAGGAGATTGATTCTCAGATATCCATAGAACCTAACCTTGTTTCTAAAACTTCTCCACCTTCACCATTGCATAATTCCATGCAATCTGATGACTAAGAATATTGTCAAGAGACTAATCCTTATCTCTCGGAAGAAGATAGGGCTTTGAAGCCCAAAAATGTTTGTATCCATTGAGAATATCAAGATACTTACTGGACATAGCTTGAGAAGAAAAAGCTTCATTACCTTCCGGAGGTTGTGGTGAAAGTTCTTGGATGCTCAGTTCATGTTGTCCTTTTATCTTGGTGAGCTCAAAGATTGAAATATTAGCACAAGCTCTTTTCATATACTCAACAATATTATAATCAATACTTTAATTCATAACATGTTTTGTTGAAGTATCTGTGATGTAGCTTTGTTAGAATCTTCCAAAGTGAAGGACTTGTTCTTATTATTAGTGGAATTGTTCTTGGAAGGAGGAGCACTTCCAAACTTGTTCTACAAACTCTTAGTGGCATTAGAAGGTGGTAGAATCCTTCTCAATAATTACTTTTAAAGCTCTTTCCCAGAAATTGGTCCTTTACTCCTCAAATTATATCAGCCAATTATTTGTTGAGGAGGAGCCTCGCTCATTAGTGGTTCATCATCACTTTTCTTACCAGCATTATATATGACATTGAATGCCTTAGTTGAATTTCCAACACCTGAACTTTTCTCACACATGATAGGATAATTTTCTTCTTCACTCTGCTCAGATTTCTCATCTGCTAATAAAGTATCTACGAAGTTAGTCATCATAAAATTCATGTTATGGTTCCATTAGGGACATTTTTTCTCTGAATCCTTCTCCTGATGGAAAGTGAAATAGTTTTCCATACCCCAAATTTCAACATTAAACACAAAATTAGAGTTCTGAGTGGATTTAGCCAGCTGATTATTGTTGTTCTTCTTAAAGAAAAATAGCTTAAAATACTTATTGTTGGTAGATTCCTCACTTCACCTTCTCTTTAATTCATATACTCCATTTGTAAGAGACTTTAAATACTTGGCCAAGATTTCCATATCAAAGGAATCTTTCTCTTTGGCTTTAGTAGAAGAGGCTTGAGTTTTCTTACTGGTGTCTTTGGAGTAATTAGAATCTTCATGATCACTAATGGATCCAATAGAATGCAAGTCCTTTTCAACATAAATCACTTCTCTAAAGTTCAAAGCCAATGTATCTTTTGCAGCTCATTTAACAAACATGGAAATATTTGTTAGCAAGACGGACACATAATAATTTTTAGTTATATAATCGTGCATTTGAAAATTTGTGGGGAACTTGTTCAATAAACCACTAAACCTTTGATTGAAATCTTTTCATTTTTATTTATCCCCCATATTAATATTATCAATCTCTTTTAGCAAAATGGTAAGAGCCTTGTCATCAGTAAATTTATCCAAAAACTATTTCTTGAACTTCCTCCAATTATGGATTGAATTAGGCAGAAGACTGTGATACCAAACTCACACTCTACCTTCTAGAGTGTATAGGAAAATTCTACAAGCAACATCATCAAATTGTACCTCAAGCATTCATAAACTCATGTGGAAATCATCAATATGCTCCTCAGTTGTTGTCTTCTTACCAAGATCAAACTTTGAAAGAACTTTTTTCGGGTGTTTAATCACAAGATAAATATTTCCAGGAAGAGAAAGTGGCCCTTGGGCTGTCCAATCCAATTGTTCACCAACCATGTATTATCCTTCTTCCTCCTCTTCACTTTATGTTTTTGAAGAGCCTTCTTATTCACCATTCAGATCCTCATTATAGTCAAGATGTTCTTCTTGTCTCGGTTGTTCTTTTTCATAAAATTGAAAATATTCCTTATCACCTTCTAAATCCTCCTCATTAGGTGGAAGATCCCCTTATTGTTTTTTTCTTTCTTTAGAATCAGCTAACTCTTCAAGGGTTGCAATAATCAAATCTTCCACCGAAGAAACCAATACACCACTACGAGTTCTTTTTTTATTAATTGGCTTATGAGGAAGAATAGCAACAACGGTAAGTAACCCAACAGCTCTTGCAAACTGACAAGTAATAGGCTGGATATGTTAGGGTTGATCATAAGTGACTTCAAAATCTTGTTCTAGACTATCATGAGAGGACTCTCCTTTCTTAGGATCATGAATTGGAGTGGAACTCGGAATGTTACTTCCTCACAAGGAGGTTTGTTTATTTGGATGAGGTGAACTGTTAGCAATATAAAGGTTTCCCTCCTTCTAGTGTCATAATGTTGATGGTGCCAAATCTTGCCAATATACAAGGGGTCTCCATGATATGAAATTCAAATTAGACCTAACACCGATTGGTATAGGATCCCCATCCGAAAATGTGGCTCGGTTACCATATACTTAAAGATTTGCATTGACTACAGTGGTTAGCATAAGAGATAAATATACTTGTATTTTTTAATGAGAAAGTAAGTATGCCTTGTGAAATGTTCAATTGTAATCTGTATCAAGGTTCTTTCACTTGAATGAAATGAAAGTGAGCCTTTAGAACAAAATTATTAGTACTAATCTAATAAAGACACGTGCACATATGTATGAAAGAATCGTTATTCATCAAGCAAAATAGTTCACATAGATGCAACGATCATGAAAACAAATACAACACATATTCAATAAGATGAGCACCAAAGTCACTGAAATAGTTCAATTTCTTTATTACATATGAATGCTAACATATACCACAAACATCCAAAAAATAGTCTTAAAACATTCATGATATATGCATGAGAATGTGTTGGCTCAATAAGCTTTTAATATTAGGTGAAAGTTCTAAGATACATTAATACAATGAACAACACTAGTTTTAATAGTGGAGCATTAAGCCACTTCTCACTCTCCAAAAGAAATATCTTTCTCTCTAATGCTTGGATGGAGAAGCCAAGGTTAAAAGTATTATCTTTGAGTAATGAGGCTCATTTTATAACAAGAGGAATGACCTTTCATATCCCTGGGTTTCTTGACCTTTATCATGACTCTTAGACTTCTAATGTGACCTTTGAACTTCTATATGAATTTTGAACTTATACATGTGGATTTTGGACTTCTCCATGTGGCGCTTTTGTCCATATGTAACCCTTGAACTTCCACATATTTACATTTACAATATATTCCAAAATTACATCATTATTTCCACGACATTATGTGATGACAATATGACAAGTTGGCAATGTTGATGACTTGGACTCATGGTGACTTGTACATCAAATTCCTTGCTAAGTGACGACACAACCACTATGTCTTAAATACTCATAGCATATCTTAAATTGTTGGTACCACCTACCCTCCAAAGGGTCTTGGAAGATCTTGGAGTCTTCATGAGCCACTTTGAACAACAGGATCCATTGTTATTTCAACTATCGCAACATGGTTCCTTTGTCTTTAGGATGCTTCCTTGGGAAACATTTCTTTTCATATGACCTCACATATTGTTTCCATGCCTCATTGAATACTTGCAAAAGTAGATCTCTCATGGAAGGCAAACATTAGCCTAAAATATCCTATTCTATCATGCTTCATGAAAAAATTATGTTTGTGGATCCACAGTGCGCCAAGGGAAGAGAGAGAAGATTTATGGACCCAGGGCACACTTCCAAGAGACAAGGAGTGGATTTACTAACCACTGAGGATGCCTTGTGTGATCAACTAGAGGAAGAGGAGGCCTAATGGGCACAAGGTGCAGCTTGAAGGGACAAGGCATCATGATTGGTCGTTGAGGATGCGCTATGTGCTTGGAAGGGAGAGTCATAGCCACAAGGAGGGCATAAGGTGTAGAAAAAAAGCATAAGGGAAGGCCTAACTTCCCATTGAGAGTGCACGGTGCATGCAACTGGGAGACTAGAGGCTTGATTGGTGCACGACATAGAAACATGCAACAAGGAGGAGGGTCTTGATGACTGGGAGTGCGTTGTGTGCTGGAGAGAGAGGAAGGTTTAGGCTTGGCTTAGGGTGAAACTTCAATTGAAAAGGAGGGTATTCACTATGCATTAAGAGTGCACAGTGTGCTCTCCTAGCCTAGAGGATAGGCTTGCAAAGTCAAAAAATTATCTAAGTTTTGGAGGGTGAAACCTTGAAAAATGCACTGAATTAGGAGAAAAATCAAGTGCGACGCATCCCAACTCATCAAACAAGACCCATGACTAATAAGTACACATTAAAACATTAGTTCACAAACAATCTCCACATAGAAAGGACAAATTATGTTCAATTGCAACCAATAGTGTCGTTTTGTGACTAGGAAGTGTATTATGACTCCAAAGTGCACTATCATTACTCTTGATGATGTGACGACACTTAGAAAGGAACATGGACACTTGAAATTTGTGTAGAAACATGAAACGACACTTGGCGACCAAAAGAGACACTTCACATGTTAGAAAGTATGCTCCAAAATTTGAATATAGGAAAATTTTGGATAGTGTATTAGCAGTGACAACATCAAGCTACTCCTCCCTTGTTGACTTAGATGTGTTAACACCTAGATGTCAACAAAATGATTCTAGAAGAAGGGTAAATATGACTATAAATTGAAAAGGGAATCCACAAGTGACAAACCCTTAGATCCCCAATTCTCAGTAGGAGTCACATTAACCCTCCTCCTACTAAGACTTCAGCAAGTTCTCAAGCATAGATTAACCGGATACTGCAAATACCCTAGGAAATTATTTCTCGAACTTAGTAGAGAATTGAGTAGACTTCTTCCCTCCAAAAAAGTTTGTTTTCATTCCTAGTTATGCCACTTGATTTTCATATACAAGAGCTTTTGGTCCTTGGATATCCCCGTAGTCCTTCCAAAATTTTTGACATAATGAACGATTGACTACACAATATCCTTACTAAAAAACTTGTTGATTTTTTTAAGATACTTGATAGAGAACCAACTTTGTTTAGAGGATATAATTCTCCACGTTCTCCACCCAGTTCACCTTCATCCTTAGGAAATTCTTATGGTGAAGAAAGTTCCTCACACTCATCAAAGCCAGAAGAATATCCTAAAATGGAATATAATCAAGGAAAACCTAGAGATGATCAAAATGATCCTGTAGCTCCTTCGCTTAAATGGGATGAAGTAGTTTTGTTTGGTGTGCAACATCCTCTTCTAAGAAATCCCCAGAAATTCCTGACTAAGTTTGACTCTGATTCAAAGATCCCTGCTTAAGATCATGTGAAATCCTTCATGATTGTTATGAAGAAAAAGAGTGTTTGGCACAAGGATGTTGTATGCAAATATTTCCTATACACATTTATGGGGAAATCCACTACATGGCATTTTGCTCAACCTACTCATAACATAGTCTCGTGGGCACAATTTGAATTTGCATTTTTGGAGAAATCCAGAGATGATAAACCACTTGAGGTTTTGTTTGACGTATCTTTCCAAAATGAAAACGAAAAATAAGAAAATGTAAAAGACTTTAATATTAGGTTTTTTTCATTAAAGAACAAAATCTATGTTGAGTCTTTTCCTCTTCAAAATCTTATTATTTCTTACTACGTTAAGGCTCTACATCATGATATAGCTATATGGGTGAACAAGGCTCAAAATACCACTTTGCAGGTAGCCATTGAAGAAGCCTTGATAGTAGAAAAGGACATTCTCAGTCTTAAAACAAGCATTGAAAAACAGTCTGATTATGCTTCTAAATATGGTAAGAAAGTAGGAAGGTCCAGACAGTTTTCCAATATAAAAGCCCAATCCACCTTAGATTTAGAAATCCTTCAAAAGGTCATAAATAAGTTATCAAATGAAATAATTGACCTTAAGAAAGGTAAATTTGAAAGGCCATCTAATAGGGGAAATTTTAAATAGTCTTTTAAGATACCACCTCCCCATAAATCACCTCCCCTTAATGAGTGCTTGAATATTGAGGGATTGGAAAACATTTTACAAGCCCTGATAGTAGACCTTGATACAAATTCTAATAACAGTGAAGAAAGAAAAGTTGAATCTAATTCAGAAGATAAAGAAGAAATTTAACCTCCTAATCTTTCACTAAATGTTTTTTATGAAGACTTTGGTTCTATTTGTGCATATACTCAAAGTAAATCTTTAGCTCAAATCCAAACTCAACCTGGATTAAATAAAAATATGGAAAAATAGCCATCTATCACCCAGAAAACTACAGTTCCAGAAAATGAATATGAGCTAGTATATGATATTAAAAAGATAAAGTCTAATATATCCTCGTACAAGATTTGGAAGATTCCTATAATTCAAAAAAAAGTTCAACAACATATTGCTAGCTTAAAGGGTCCTACAAGTAAAGATGTAGCTACCTTTGAAAAAACTATTTTGGAAATGTTCAAATTCTAAAACGTAATAAACCTGGAACTCAATGAAAGAAACCCCCACCATTTTTGTTAAACTTTCAAATTTTTAATAGAAACGTCCATAATTGTATGATTGACACAGATGCATCTTCTAATGTTATGCCTCATTTTGTTTGTCAAATTATTAATGCTCAAATGAAACCTTCAAAAGTTAAAATTGTATAATTGGACAAAACCTTTCTTAAGCTAGTTGGGGAGTTAAATGATGTTTTAATCATATTTTCATAAGATGATAGAATCCATAAAATCATAGATATTGTGGTTGTTGATATTCTTGTAGTATATGTACTATTTTTAAAAGTTTTAAGGACACTTATTTGACTCAATTATGACTACCATGGAAAGGGGAACCCAATAAAATTAATATTAATAGGGAGACATACATGAAACACATAGTTATTGATCTTAATGATACAAATGAACCAATTAAAGCAAGTGATTTTCTAGTTGTTGACTCTTTCTTTTGTAATTTTGTTGTTGATTTTTCTGCAATTTCTAATTTAGAACAACAAAAAGATTTAGAAAAAGTCAAACCACAGTCACGACTAATCATAAAATTGTTGATATCAGTAACTTGTCAAATTCTGATGAAACTTGAATCTGGTCACTTTATTTTGATGGTTCTATTTCAAAAGAAGGGGTCGGTGCAAGATGTGTGCTTTTAGACCCAAAAGGAAATAAAAAATTTATTACATGTAAATTAGAATTTCAATGTACTAACAATGTTGCATAGTGCAAGGCCTTAATTCAAGGGCTTCATAAGGCTCTTGACCTAGGAATTAAATGTTTAAAGGCTTATGGTGACACTGAGATAATTGATAGACATGTAAGGAACTAAATTCACTACCTTTTAGCTCACTTGAAGGCCTACCAATCTGAGGTATGGAATTTAATATTGAAATTTTCATCTTTTAATATTACTTTTTTCCTCGAATTGTAAATTAGGAAGAAAAATTGCTAGCTAATGTAGCTTCAACATTGATTCCTGCTGAAAATTTTGAACCTTATTCATTTCCTATAGAATTACTTTTTAGACCGTCCATACTTAACAATCTTACTAATTGGCGTATATTTGATGTTGATAAATAGATAACCAATTTTTTTCACATGGAAGGCATCTTCAAGGATGTAGTTATTGACAAGAATGCACAAGAAGAAAACTTACAGTATTTTTCTCATAACAGCAGGTAGTGGTCATTTGATGAACTCCTTGAGATGGTAAAATCGATCCCTAAATCTATTGTAAAATAGGAACATTTATATGACTTACATGGTAGGTTTAAGAAAGAAAAACATTGTAAAACTAATAGCTCTGTCATGGAAATTCAATTCATAAATCTGGGGACTAAAGATAATTCACAATGTGTCAATTTAGAAGTAAACTATTCTCCCAAGGAAAGATCTCATTTCATCAACTTGTTCAAGCAATACAAAGATGTATTTTCTTGGACTTATGATGATATCAAGACCTTTGACCCAAATACCATGCAACATGTTATTCCTATAAATCCCTAGACCAAACCCTTCCAACGGAGACTTAGGAAAATCCACCCAAGTCTTAACCTACTATAAAAGAAGAACTTAATAAACTCCTAGCATCCAAAATCATTTTTCTAGTACAACACACTCTATGGGTCGCAAATTTAGTACTTGCTAGAAAGAAAAATGGTGATATTTGTCTTTGTGTAGATTTTAGGAATCTAAATAAAGCCTCTAAAAAAGATAATTATCTGGTCTCATCGATGGAACAAATTCTTCAGCGTGTCTCAGGCTTTGAGATGCTATTATTTTTAGATGATTTCTCAAGTTATAATCAAATCATGGTAGCACCTACCGACAACCTTAAGATCGCATTTCGAACACCTTGGAGTACTTTTGCTTATAGAAAAATGCCTTTTGGACTAATTAACATTGGAGAAACTTTCCAATGAGCGATTGATATCGCTTTCAGAGGGCCAATTAATGAATTTATGGTTATATATTCAGATGATGTCACTCTTTTGTTGAAACAAAGTTCTGATCATCTCCAACATTTGAAAAATGTATTTGGAAGATGTAGGAAATTAAGAATCTCCCTGAATCCTAAAAATTCTATTTTTGCAGTTACTGAAGGGAAGTTACTAGGATGCATTGTTTCAAAATATGGGATTAGAATTTATCCAAAAAGAACGCATACCATAAAATTATCAACTCCTCATAATTCTAAAAAGGTTGTACAATCTTTCATGGGAATGATCAATTTCATCAGGCATTTTATTCCTATCCTTTTGGAAATAGTAAAACCCCTTCGAGACTTAGTTAAGAAGACTGCTCCTTTTAGGTCGGAAGAACCACATAAATAAGATTTTGACACTATTAAACAGGTTATTGTAGAGGCACCTACCCTCATTAGTCCTGAATTTTCCAAAGTGATTATTTTGTACACTTTTGCTTCAAATTCAGCTTATGCTATCATGCTTACCTTGAAAGTTGATTTAAATACAACATTTTATGTTGATTTTATGAGCTCCACTTTTAAGGGAGAAAATTTGAATTATGCACCATTGGAGAAACAAGAATTTGCAATATATAAATTAGTTAAACATTTTCGTTTCTATTTTCTTAAATATAGAACAAAAGTAATAGTACCAAACAAAATAGTTAGAAATATATTTATTCAAAAGGAACTTGGTGAAAAAAGGGCTCATTGGATGACTTCCTTACAAGAATTTGACTTTGAAATTAAACCTGAACAAATTATTAAAGGTTAGGGTCTTTGCAAATTAGTTGTTTAGTTTGTTTCTTCTCCAAGTGATTCTTTCACTTCTGATAATTCCTCTCTTAACAATGAAGTGTCTCTTATACAAAATGAAGTCTTATGTCAGGATTATGATTCTAATTCATGGTATTCAAACAATAGATTTTATTTGAAAACTGGTACAGCTCCCTCTCATCTCAATTCAACTCAGAGAAGAGCATTAAGATTGAAATCAACTTCATATCAACTTATTAACGATTTTCTCAGAAAAAATTATGATGGGGTGTTACTTCGTTGTCTAGAGTAGGAAGATACCACGAAAATACTAAAACTTAATTTTGGCCCTACTGGTGGCCAATTTGGTGGTGTTAACATTGCTCACAAGTTGTTGAGGGTAGAATATTATTGGCTAAATTTGTTTAGAGATGCCCATACCCTTCTAAGGAAATGTGAACATGCCAAAAAGTCGCTAGTAGATTAAAGAAACTCATTTTTCCCTTACAACCTGTATCTGTTGAAGCTCCATTTCAACAATGGAGCTTGGACATAATTGGACCTATTAATCCTTCCTCAGCCCAACAACACAAATATATTATAACAACCATTGGTTATTTTACAAGATGGGTTGAGGCAACACCTCTGTGTGTGGTAAATGCAAATCAAGTTGTTAACTTCCTTGAATCTCATATCATCACACATTTTGGTTTTCCTGAATCTCTGATCTCTAATAATGCATCATATTTTTCATCTCACGAATTAGATGCATATGCCATAAAAAATGGAATAAATATTAAATATTTAGCCAATTATTACCCATAAGGAAATGGTCTTGTTGAATCCTTGAATAAATATTTAATGAAAATTCTTAAATAATAGTTACAGAAAATTAGAAAAATTAGCATATCACGCTATTTAATGCAGTATGGGATGACAGGGCCCCACCAAAAGTTGTCATTGGAAACTCACCCTTTTTTCTCGTCTATGGTAGAGAAGTTAGTTTACCCCCTCGTATCTTTCTTCCTTCTCTACAACTGTCCCAGGGTATCCAAGAAATTAATTCATTAGCCATGGAAAATAGAACTAATGACATTGAAATTAGAAGAAGATAGACAAAGAGCTAAAACTGAGTTTGATCGACACAAGTAGTTGGTTAAATGTTGGTTTGACAACAAGTCTTCTTCTAATAGGAACTTTGAGGTTGGTGATTTGGTTTTAAAATGGGATAAGGCTCACAAAGATAAGGGAGAACACACCAAGTTTCAAAAGTTATGTTGGGACCTTTCATTGTTACAGAAAATATTGTACACAAAAAATTTCAACTACAAAACTTGGAAGGTCGACTTGAGTCACTACCAGTCAATGACCAACTTATAAAAAGATATTATTCATGATCTTTGTTTAAAGCCTTTTTTACATATTTCTTTTTCAATTTGTCTTCTTTTGTTTTTCTTTTTTCTTCTACCTTTTGTGTGTTTATTTATGTTTTAAATTCTAATGTAAATATGCCTGAAAACATCTTTAATATTTTTTTACGTTATATAAATTATTGGTTATATGTTAATTATAGAAAATTTTCTTTCAGTTTGTTCTCAATCTGCATTTCATTTGTTCAAATGTATCCTTCTTAGAAAATTGCAGGAATTCTTTAACTTCACTTCTATCCAGAAAAATTCATGTTTAATATTAAACAAACTATTACTTAACAACATCATCTATTGTTAGAAATGGGTAAACTTATTCCACCATCCCATCTCTTAAGGAGCAGATTTGCCTCCCCATCCGTTAAGCCTATAATAAAAATTTTCAGAGTGTAATTCAAAAATAAAAAATAGTTGATTGGAATATAGGAGGTCTCATTACCAGTCGATTTACCATGATCATAGGTGTTAACGAAAGTAACATTACCATTATCTAGTCACCAAGCCAGGGTAGTGGCTTCCCGTTGCAAAATTGGAAGACAAGGGGTCTCATCACAAGCCATCTTGTTTGTCTTATGTTAATTTCTACGAGTGGCACTTCCATCATCTAGTTACCAAGCCAGGGAAGTGGATTTCAATTACGCTTGACTCAAAAATAATAATAATAAATGAAAATAATGTAATAAATAACTCTAAATTCGTTTTAATGGATGGGATACTAGCACATCTGAGGGCTAAAAAGTAACCCTATTGAGGCTATGAATGGCTCTATCTGTGGTATTGAAGACTTATTATGATACCAACTTTCTTAATCGTTATTAATCATTTTAATCTATTACATTTCCAAATTCATCTACATACTTAGTGAATTTGTTTTACTTTGAAACCTATAAAATGCTTTCTTTTATGAAGGTATTGATGAACACTTATATTGTCTTGCAGAGAAAAATGAAAATAAATTAAACCTTTAGTACATGACATGTGATATTGATTTATCTTACCTTACCATAATATTTTAGACATAGATAACTAGTCTGATCCAGTAAGTCACCAATTGTTGGGAGACCAACCATCTCCCCTCTCATTTTCCATCAAATGATAAGGGCCCCTCTCGTTTTTTGGTTTTGGTTTTCATTTTGATTTGGTGTTACTACATTATGTATAGCCTATTTTATCTTTATGGAGAAATGTTGTGATCTACCTTTCGTTGCTTCTATAAGTTTTATATTTTTCTATTTTTGGCTACTAATGCATTCCCTTTCACTAGACTTTTATTGAGACTTAAGAACCTTTGTTTATGGTCTCATAATAGAAAAAATTACCAAAGGCTTATCACTTTTCTTTGCGTTTGAATATGTTAAAAGTAAGGCTGCTACAAAATTTTCATTTTGTAGTAGCCTCAGCTTTAATTAGGGATTTTATATTTTAAAATTAATTGAATATTAATCCCTTGACATCTAATGCATAAAATTGTATTCAAGGTTAGTGCTTGGTACCTTTCTTAAAAATTGTATATCTGGTCTATTAAAATTTCCTATCGAATGATCGCAAAACCTTATATCGACCTTGATTTATATTGTTTAATGTAACATTGTCAATCATTAAACATGGTTTCATATCAAAATTGGAACCTCTATTCATAACTATGGTTTGGAGATATTTTTGTTGAATTTCCTCGATCTTTTGTTGTAATCATTATGAGGTTATGTGTGATGACTATGGGATTTATGTTATCAGATTGTGGTAATATTTGTCAAGGACTTAGAAACCCTGATTCATTCCACCTATGTTAATCCAATGACTATTTGCACTCATGTCTGTCTTCATCATATAATTTTGTGCCTCGTTTTTTATTATCCATCTCTAAAAATGATTATTAGGGTTTTGGGGATTGAATTGACATATCGATATATCATTATCTTCTTTTAATTTATTATGTCAATGTCGAGAGTTTATCCATGTTTTCATGACCATCTTTTGGTTTCGGCTCCCTATCATGACTGCAAACCTCTTGAGAATTTAACAATGGCTTGATTTCTTCAAACCAAGCCCATTGGTACTTATATGCTTGAAGCATATGAAGAATGTGGTCATCTTTTTCATAATGTTGGATAGTTCAAGTTTCTACAACTTTTTCATGCATTTAGTCAAGGTGTGTCCAAATATTTCGTGTCTTTGTTCAATTGCGAGAAGGCCAAGGTGGGATATATAGAAATGGTGGTTGATGTCGACTTCATAACAGAAGCAATTGACCTACCTATCGAAGGGGGAAGATTGTCAAAGAACTACATAGTCCGTGACATTCTCCGGAGGAGGTTATTGACAAAGAAGGAGTATGCTTACAACCATGGAAAATTTTAGGGGCGAATTTTCGCCCTTAGGCGAAATTAAAGGGTTTTAAATTTTTAGTGGGTGAATATTTTGTATCATAGTGCATTTTTACAAATCGCCTCAAATTTATTTTATAAAAAAATTAGGTATGAAGGTTAGCCCACCTTATTTTAAGGGAGGGTAAAAAAAAGTAAATTTAGCCCTTGAAATTAAAAGTTACAACCTTCCATTCGCCCTAATTTTCAAGAATAGGTTTTATTTAAGTGAATCCTATGGGCCAAATACCATATTTATAAAATAGGTATGATAAATTAATAAACATATAAATAAATGAGAGGTATGGTAAATAAATAAAACATTTTTTATATTTACTCCATAAGTCACATTATATACATGCAAGGGTGTAAACAAATAAAAATATAAATAAAGTGGAGGTATGGTAAATAAATAAAACATCTTTTTATACTTATTCAAAAGGTATGGTAAATAAATAAAAATATAAATAAACTAAAGGTATGGTAAATAAATAAAACATTTTTTTATATTTAGTCCATAACCCTCTTTCTATTTAAGAAGGCTCAAAAAAGAGTTTTTATTTAAGTGAATCCTATGGGCCAAATACCATATTTATAAAAGAGGTATGGTAAATTAATAAAAATATAAATAAATGAGAGGTATGGTAAATAAATAAAACATTTTTTATATTTACTCCATAAGTCACCCTATATTTAAGGACACTCAAAAAATGCGTTATATTTAGGTGAAACCTATGAGCAAAATACTATGGGCCAAATACCATGGGCTAGATTATTATTAATACCATGCAAGAAAACATTATTAACCCTAATATTAGTATCAATAAAAATAAAAATGGCACATGGTATTGACCCATGATATTCATGTGGAATGTAGCCTATTTAAAGGGGGGAATTAAACCAAGATAGATCCATCTTTACTTTGGATCTACTAAGCCCCGAGAGGGATCAAATATCGTGATATGCAAACTAGCATAGAGTGAAAAAATATTTGATCTCTCTTGGGGATTGGTGGATCAAGAGTAAAAATGGATGTTGTAATTTAATGTATGTTAAACATTTTAACTTGGTTAAAATAAAAAATAAAATAAAAAACAATTATTAATTTTATTAATTTTTATAAATTACTAATAGTAATTTTTAAGCTCCAGGTTTATGATAACCCATGGTATTGCCCCATGGTAATACCATGGTATTCATGTGAGCATAGACTATTTAAAGGGTAAATTCTATTATCTTAGATCCATCTTAATTCTGGGTCTACCCAAGTGCTCAGAGGGATAAATAGATTTCATCCCTCTAAGAGTGGTAGATGTGGAGTTAAGATGGATATAGGCTGGTTTTTATGATAATGAAGATATTAAATAGACTTATAAAATTATATTGTAAAAACATCTTAAGGTGAATGGTTAAAGCTACATTTAGTCACTTCACAAAATTTAGTAAAAAATACCAATATTTCCATTAATATTTCTTTTTCTGATTTAACAAAAAAAATTCAAAACAGTGAAACCTTATCACTCTTTCCACATCACCCTCTTAGAATATTTCCCACCATTTTTCAAACATTTTCAATATGATATCTTCATGAAAAAACTTAGGCACTGATGTTGGATTAGTTGTTTGAAAAATAAGCTGGTTTGTACAACCTTTCATCTTCTGTGTTATTCTTAGTTTGTCCTAATGATCTGTAGGGGTTGGAGCCATAGCACCATATTTCCTAAAAGGTGGAGATTGTTCACCAAAAAGGAAATTAATCTACATGTTACAACGCTATTAAAAAATGCGAGACGTATCAGGGTAGTGAATTATGTAGGGGTTGGAGCCACTGCACCATATTTTCCTAAAAGGTGGAGATTGTTCACCAAAAAGGAAATTAATCTACATGTTACAACGCTGTTAAAAAATGTGAGACGTATGAGGGTAGTGAATTATGCTAATAAGCGAGACGTATGAGGGTAGTGAATTATGCTAATAAGCAATTTAGATTGGAAGAGACATAATTAAATTTTATTATTTAATTGAAGATTTCCAATTAAAACAATAATAAATCTACATTTATATATTCATATATTGATTGCAAGGCTTCTCACAATGGTCACTTCTTTCAATTAGATCCCCTTCAAGCCTTTGGGATACCTAATACTTTATTATATAATATAATTGAGGCTTGCTACTTGTTGGCGTGTTGGGGTAAACAAACTTGATGTGTTTTTTTTTTTTATCTCGCAGTTGGAGCCTATGGAATAAAAAAGAAATTTGATAACTTGAAAAAACTGGTAGCTTAACAAAAGTTGTAGAGAAAATATTAATATCTCCTACCTTGACAGAACTCGTAGTCAATATCAACACCTACAAGAACTTTGTTGTGGAATATTATCAAAACTAATAGAAGGATATGAAAGAGTGTATTGTAAGTACCTTGACAAACACGGCCACTAAAACTTTGAACATTGTTTGTACGAAGAGAAAATTATGTTTCTTTTTCCAAACATGTATGTTAGTATATTACAGTTTAATGAATATGTTTTCTTATTATCATATATGGTTTCATACTTTAACAAAACATTCACAAATACTTCACAATGTTTTATTATTCAATAAAAGATTTGCCAAAATCTTACAAGATTTTATAATTCAGTGAAAGGTTCTCCATCACTGTACAAGATAATATAATCTGGTGAGAGATTCGTCAAAAAAATTATATATACATATTATATTATTGATAAAATCGCCTCCCATTTTTCCTATGTATCATGGGGATTAGCCCATTTATTATACATATAAATTTAGGGTGGTTCTTAAAATTTTCTCTGCTTACAATGTAAAAGGTATGCTCATTACCCATTTAAAGCCTAAATGGAAGAATATGGTGTTGTTTTTGCTCTATTATATAACCTGTGAAGGACGTTACAATTTGGTCTTCCTTTATCACATAAGGTTGTTGATGGCGTTTTTAGGTTATAAGTTGAACTTGCCTTATTTTCTACATAGGAGTTTGGCTAAAATGTCCTCCATTTACCAGAAACAATGCCAACATGCAAGGTGTTCTTTAATTCATCGTAATTTTATCGCTATTCTGGTTAAAAATCAATTGGCCAAGCTTGGGGATGATTGGGAAGATTTTTTGCCTGGGATTAATTTGATTAAACTTTGTCCTCTGAGGAGATTAATTCTCAAATATCCTCATAAATTAAACTTGTTCCTGAAAATTCTCCACCTTCACCATTGAATAATTCCATGCAATCTAATGACCAAAAATCTTGTCAAGACATTAATCCTTGTCTCTAGGAAGAAAACAGGGATTTGAATCCAGAAACTGTTTGTATTCGTCGAGAAGTTGTTCAAAATACTCTTGTTAGTTAGGATGGAGTAAAATGAAAGCTCAACAATGAGGGTGATTCCGGCATTTCCTAAGTTAAACCACAATATGAAGTTTCGTCCCTAGAACCTACATGTCAACATACACAAAGTCAACGAAAACCAAATTTTAACTCTCATATTAAAGACAAACTAACATCAAAAAATATTTATAGGCTACAAGGAAATAAGCGCAAGGTTTCTCCTGATAAGAAATATGTCGATATTGAGACCAATGTAGAGCCAAAGTCTAAAAATACTAGGCCAGAATTTCCAAGGAATTACAGTTTCCCTGATGATGTGAAAGACACACCAGATGTGGATAATGATTCTGATAAAATTGCTTTGGAGGCCCTATTGGTCTTTTCTAGCATTCGTAATTTTTGTTTCATATTACATCACTGAATCTTTGAATTGATCAGCTCATTAATGGAAATGAAAAACTTAGAGCTACCTTTAGGCTTAATGAGACACTTGGGAAAGAAAATTCTACCAATTCAATCAATAAGTCACAGGGCTTTGATACGCATATCATTGTCAAATCTTCATAGGTCAATGTCACAATCTCGCTAGAGCCTGATGATGCTAAATAAAGGTTTTATTGTTAATATCTCTCAGTTGTTGGAAAAGATAAGGTATGCTTATATTTTTTTTTATTTTCTAAAACTAAAAAAGGCACTACAAAATCTCAGATTCTGTAATGACCCTTTTTACCTTGTTTATATAAAAAATAATCCCTTCTTCATTATCTGTCACAGGTGACTTTGTCGGTTGGTTTCCTGCTCTCGTTTTTTATGGAGGGATTACCTGTGAAGTTTCTCCAACTCGTAAGGATGTTAATGAAATATTTCCTGATAGTTATTTTTTCTATTCTCTGTTATCTGTTGAGATGGCTGAGAATCCTAAGTGAACAATCTTGTTTAATTTTGTAAAAAAACAATTTTTATATCCTTAGTTTGTTATGGACAGAAGAGATGGAACAATAGTTATATTAAAAAAAAAAAAAGGAAAAAAGGGGGAAAAGGAAAGGACCTGAGAGGGAGAAACTAGGAACAAAGGAATGCTATTTAGTTTTTTTACTATGGAATACTCATTTTATACAGTGAAATGACTTAGTTGAATTCATTTTATTACCGGTGTTTATTTTATGTTCCATGGTCTTGTTTCTATCCTTTTATGTCTCTGTAATTGGATTTATGAGACTTAGAATATAGTAATTTATTTTGTTTAATGATTGGAATTCTTAAATAGGAGAATGTTTGTTATCACATTTCTTTGTTGATTAAGTATTTTTCAATTTGTATCCATAAATCAAAATGATAGAAGTATATGAATTTTATAGACAATCGCTTACAATTATCCTTCTTTTCGCTTGGCCAAACAATATAGATATATAAGCGTTGCATATCTATATTTATATTCATTCTTAACATGAAATATTTAAACAAACATTGTTGAGCTTTCATTATTAACGAAATTTAGTAACTTGTATGTATTCGTTCATCATTCACATTGAGAATTATCTAATAGATAGTTGCATTTAGAAATAACATTTTATTTCATTTTGTTGAATATTTTCTTATTTATCTACAAATGATTTTAGCTTGAACCAGTTTCATTATGGTCCGGTCTTTGACATCTATATAATAGAATTGTACATGTTGTATTTTATTATAATTATGTATCAACACTGACTTAGTTGTTTCTTAATTCTAGTTTATAAATAGGGCTTACAATTATCCTTATTTTCGCTTGGCCAAACAATATATATATATATATATAAGCTTTGCATATCTATATTTATATTCATTCTTAATATGAAATATTTAAACAAACATTGTTGAGCTTTCATTATTAATGAAATTTAGTAACTTGTATGTATTTGTTCATCATTCACATTGAGAATTATCTAATAGATAGTTGCATTTAGAAATAACATTTTATTTCATTTTGTTGAATATTTTCTTATTTATCTACAGATGATTTTAGCTTGAACCAGTTTCATTATGGTATGGTCTTTGACACCTGTATAATAGAATTGTACATGTTGTATTTTATTATAATTATGTATCAACAATGACTTAGTTGTTTTCTTAATTCTAGTTTATAAATAGGGTATATAAATTATAATTCTTTTAATTTGTTTTAATCAGTTAACAAGGAAGTGTTATGTGTTTTATCATTATGCTCATATCATAACTAGGTTGTTTCATTTCATTAGTGTAAATTTAACTTAATCGTAGTATAACTTAGGATAATAATAATTTTAATTAATATAGGATAATTGTAGTTTAGATTAGGATTAGGATTAGTTTTCTATATTCAATCCTTCTTCGAAAGAAAGGATCTTGAGCTAATAGAGTCGTAAAACTCGTCGAGGGTATCTATACCAAACGGCTTAGGCTATTAAAGAGCCTTGGTTCGGTCTACTCCTCCCTTGTTGACTTAGGTGTGTTAACACTCACATCAACAACTCCTTGACTTTTTCCTTAATCAAGAAATACCACGAGGTGTCTTCCTTTTGTCAAGAACGAATTCATGGAGATGAACAAGTTAGCGAATTCATGCATGGAGTTGGAGGGTCAGTTAACTAGGTCTCCAAGTGGTAGTCTGAATTTTGAAAATACGAGTTGATAGCTTCAGTTTAGATTGAGGGAAGGACGAGTTATAAACTCCAAGTCATGATTGGAGAGAGTTTTGTTCGAACTCAGTACATCAAGTCAATCATAATTGCAGTTCCAAATTTGTAATTGTCTAATTATATTTTTTCTAATTATAATATGATCAAATAACATAAAGGAAGGATGAAGGCATAATGATCTTTCATTCATTATTTTCTTGCACGATTTTGTGTGTGAGAAGAGTTCTTTATTGTGAGTCCTCATTAGAGGATATGGTGTGTAGTATTGTAGATAGCTTCCATGTTGCAGCTTTGCGCTAGAAAATAGGAGTTTATTCCATTTGGAAAATCGTGAGGCTTTATGATTAAATTATAATTTTCCTTTCCTTGATAACTGCTTGTGAAATTTGTTGGATTCTTATTTATATAATTATGTTCTTCTTCATCAAACAATTATCAAAATCTAAACATGAAGATCACAAGAAAACAAAAAACACAAGGTACATGCTCCAAGCCAGGGCAGAACCCCTCCAAGGTGAAAACCCAAAAAAAATTATTCTTATAGAATCAGATGAAATGAGATATCCAATATCTATGACCACATAAAACTTCACCTTATAAATGCCAAGTCAAACCCTCTTTCCCATGAAATCCATCAGCAAGAGAAAAGCAACAAGAGATCTATCAAGGCAGAACTTCCACAAACTTCATGCTCAATAAGAAACGTTTTCTCTCATAATTTGTCCCTCCTCTTCATCTTTGTTCTCTATGTGATATTTTAAACCGAAAACATCCAAGTGTGTTTCCAAATGAGCTCCAATGTCCCTCTATTTATACAATCAAGAGGGGTGAGAATAGACATGTCCATTGGGGCGAGTCAGACTTGACAGGAAGGCTGACTTGCCACCTAGAGGGTTTTTAAACCCAAAAATACATATTAAAAAACATTTTTCCTTTTTCTTTACAATAGGTCCAAATAGGACTTTGACTCTTTGACTCAAAAACCTAGAAACATGAAGAACATGCTTGTCTAGAAAAATAATAATAATTTTTCTTTTTATTTTCTTTTTCCTTTTACATAAAATTCATAATGATACAAATTATGAAGACTGAAACTAGTTACATTCTCCAACACTCCCTCTTAACTAGGGAGGTAGTCATAATTGTACACCCAATACAAGGATACTCTCAAACTGAAATATTTTCATAAGAAGAGTCAGATTGACAAGCCATTTATAAGCAGCAACAACATAACCAACATTGTCAACATATTAAGACCTTAAATGACAAGCTCTACATATATCATAACATAATTCTAGGAGACTTTATGTGAGACACCACACTACCTCTTAAGGCACATACCCCATCTGAATGTTCACTAGGTATGTCCTTTTAGGACTATTCTTATCTTGTATTACCCATCCTCAAAAAGTATCAGTCCTCTTCTACCACTCTTATCTTGGATACCATTCCAATCCTCAGAGAGTGTCAATCCACTTCTTATCTTGGATTCTCTATCTTCAAGAGTATCAATCTCAGATTCTTATACAATCCTCCATTCTCCATTCTCCCTCCATGTCCTTCACTAGACATACGACTATTAGTCTTGGCCTAGTGCATGACACATGAAGAAGAGAATAAAATTTCCATCATTACTCCCTCTCTACCAAAGAGGAGATCTTCATTCCCTCTTTATCAAGGAATATATCCTTTCTCCTTTTCAAACATTTAAGGAGACTTCTTACTCCCTCTCAAGCATAGAGGATATTCCTTACTTCCTTTTAATTGTGAAGTCATAGCCACAAGTTATTTTAGTGTATCTTCACTAACTACATCAGCTACTATTTCTTCATGGAGATATTCAACTAGTTGCATGGCTCCTCCTTTCCTTTGCATCTCATCATATCGAGCTTTTGTAATGGAGCCAAACGTTTTCTTCAATCTGTGATACGGTTCAAGCCATGAACCTTTCATATCACTTTCCTCTAGTCATCATCAACAAATTCATTTTAGTAAGCCAATCAAAGTAGAGTTAGACATAACTTCTTCTAATCATGAAACTGATTTTCATTATAATTGAAACATAAACACCAGGCTATCCCTTGTACTACTAACTTTCAATCCCAAGATGATGTAGACATCTTGACCACATAATTTTCCAAGGATTAACAAAGCCATCCACTTTGTCCATGTATTCATTGAATTGAGTTCAAAAGAAACAATTGTAGATACACTTGCCTCAACTCCCATTATGCATTTTTGCTACATTCTTCCAGGTAGAAAAATTGCTTCCTTTGAGATCAACATCCTTCCACATATTGTACAAAAATCCTTCTCCATGTTTTTCACTTTTCAATCAAAGTGCCCATGGAACAAACTAATCAACAAGCTACAATATCTTCTTCCTTGGAGTTGTCATTGTCAACTTCTCTCTCTTTCTTCAGGAGACCATATTTGATGTTGATCAATATCATCAAACGAACTCTCCTTCCAGCCTCTTCACATGCTTTTGCAATATGTCCTACCAAGGAGCCAAGTCATATCCCAAGAAAATCATCACTATCAAAGTTGTCAAATTATAATAGCCTCTTAGACAAGGTGTCAAATTTTTCTATTTGCTCCCTTTGAAGTCAACATTTCTTTGCACGCTTTATCTTCATATTGCAACAAGATTATGCTTCATATTTCAATCATCAATGTGTTCCTGGAATGAACTCGTCATTTAGAAGTTTCAACATCATGTCCATTAGGGTCCTTACAGTTCCCTCTTTCCATCATACTCATCATTTTCAAGGAGTCATCAACAAGCATGAGTGTAGCTTTGCTTTGTTCTTCCATCCTTCTCATCTTGCTTCAATAATTTTGTGCCTAGAATTCCAACAAATACAACCAAGCAAAATATACAAAGACAAGAACATGACACCAATTCTATCCATCTAGGGTTTCCATGGTTTCTTAGGGGGTGTACTTCTATGGTTCTAGATACAAACCCTAAATTATTAGGGTTCTAGCAAAAACATTAACCCTAAGGTTTTGATTTCAAGCCCTAGGTTATATCTAGTTCAACCCTTGCTAGGATTTTACCGTATACCCTAAATTATCCTTTCAAGATTTAAATCTACAAACCCTAGATGTTATTTTCCAATTGCTAGGGTTTCCTTAGATAGAAAAACCAATTAGATTTAGGGTTTTTCACTCCTATGGTTAGTTCAATTTAAACTAGAGTTTAGAAACCCTACCAAAAATACTCAAGACTTCACAAGTCCTAAAAACCCTAGATTTTGCTAAAGACTTTACAGATCCTTTATCAAATGACCATCATATCATGCACATAAAAATTATACATACCTCAGCATTTTACCTTATCTCTTCAAAGATCTGATCCTTTCGCAGCTAAGATTGTCATCTTCTTTCAATAGAGGTGCTTTAGATCTTTGGTCATCCATTATTGTCAAATGGTAAATCAACCAACCATCATTGTCATATCATTTTCTTTCAAAGCTTTAGATCAACTTCATTGATATCATTATTTCTTGAATCAAGTCATTATACTTCTTGGAAATGATCCAAATTGTTGTACATTGACCATAATTGTCAAGCCATTCATGGCCATCCAGTCACTGTCATATATTACAGTGATGCCTCTTATTGATGTATATAACATATGCCTCCATGCCATTGACTTTTCATACTTAAGTTTGAACGAACAAAAACAACCACAAGAATATTTATACGATCTATAAGTAGGGTTTTACACATAAATATATGATAGCCATGGTAGTAATGTCATTTACTGTCATAGAAACAATTCGAACTTCGAGCTTTACAAGCCAAAGCCATAGGATAGGTCAACTTAACACATTTTCTATGTATGTCAAATCATTGTCGTTATCATCAAGAATATCAAAGTCTCATAGTCAAAGATATATGTATGGCAGTTTCAATGTCCATAATAAGATCATTGTCAAGTTGAATTGCATAGCGAGTCATAACAATAGAAATTGCTAACGAGTCGTAAGATGAGCCATCGTTATAGATAATGAGCCACACATAGCTACAAAGAAGTGATGAAATTGTCGTATAATATTTGATGTTTCATAGAGTGGTGTTAATCAGAACCATCAAGCCAAGAGTTACGAGCAAATGCGTCCTTCAAGAATGATAAAAACAAGCCACGTATAGGAAAATCGTGTCACATATGTGAACTTACAAAAATAAATTGTGCGAGCCACAGAATGGAAATGTGATCGACTGAAATTTGAATGTGAACCATTAACTAATATGATCCTCATATTTTGTTACACAACCCAGCAAGCCACAGATACGAGCTCAATCCATTACAGATTATAGTGCGAGCTTGTTCCATAGATCAGAGCAAACCCATATATGCATTGTGATTATATTCCACTGTAATGTATGAACATCGAGAGTCGATCATAGAAATCAAATGCGATATCCTATAGTGTAATTTTACTGTATATATAATGAGCCCAAAATTTATATTTCGAGCCATTAAATATAAAATCCGAGTCACAGTCATAATTAAATGCGAGCCACTAAGAAATGAGAGTGAGTCTCAGCGAGACCCTCAGAAATATGTGTGTGAGCCATAAGAAATGAGAGTGAGTCTCAGCGAGACCCTCAGAAATATTTGTGTGAGCCATTAATGTGAGATCCGAGTTTTTGTAATATGCAAGTTACTCCAAAGGGAATACGAACCTCTACAGAATTAGTGTGATCTTCTGAGTCTGTAATACGAGCTTCATACGAACCACGCCATAGGGTACGAGCCATGTAATACAAAGTGTGAATCATAGTGAAGTTATTGTATAACGTCCTATGGAGAATACGTTATACGCGCTTCTAATCTTGTTATCAAATGGAGGAGCAAGCCACTAAAATTCATCGAAAATTCCAACAGAGCAATCTTCATCCAACCTTTTTCATCACCTTAGCTCGGATAAAATATTGGAAAATCCCCTGGCATTATGATTAAATTAAATTTTTTTCTTTCCTGTGAAATTTGTTGGCTTCTAATTTATTATCAGAATGTAGACCTGAAGATAGGAAAACAGAGAACACAAGATATAGACTTCAAGCCAAGGAAAAACCCCTCCAAGGGGAAAACTCAGAAAATTCTCTTCTTATAGAATTAGATCAAATGAGATATCCAAGACCCATGACCACAAAAAATTCACCCTCTAGATACCAAGTCAAACCCTCCTCCTTCCTAGGAGATCCATCAGCGAGAGACAAGCAACAAGAAATGTATCAAGGCAAAACTTCCACAAACTTTAGGCTCAAGAAGAAACTCCTCTCATAATTCATCCCTCCTCTTCATCTATGTTCTTTCTATGATATTTCAAACCAAAATCATCTAAGTGTGTGTTTCCAAATAAGCTACATTTTCCCTCAATTTATACAATCCAGAGGGGTGCGAATAGACATGTCCATTGGGTCAAGGCCATCTTGACAGGTAGGCTGACTTGGAAGCTAGAGGGATTTTGACCTAAAAATATATATTAAAAAATATTTTTCCTTTTTCTTTATAATAGGTCCAAATAGGACTTTGAGTCTTTGACTCCAAAATGTAGAAATATGAAGAACATGCTTTTCTAGAAAAATAGTAATAATTTTTCTTTTTCTTTTTCTTGTTTTTTACATAAAATACATAATGGTACAAATTATGAAGAATGAAACTAGCTACATTCTCCAACAATTCCTAAGTAATAGGGAGCCCCCTATGCTAGGAAAAAGGTAGCCTATGCGCAAGGAAGTTAGGCTTATCTTAGCCCAAGGAAGCAAGTGAGCAGAGGTTGATAGTATGCAATGTGTGTCCAACTAGTATATTAAGGACGTGAGTTTTTTGGATCATTGTTTGCCTTGTAACAAATCAGATTGTTCAGTGTCTATCAATAAAGAATACTACAATGAAGAAGAGGGTTTTCCTAGTTGGGTTCCCTAGAAAATTATTGTGTCTCTTGTGTAATTGCATCTTTATCTCTATGTTTAATTCCGCTTATTTTATTGTTGAGAAGTTTAGTGTCTTGGTGAAAAGAAATGTAATTTTAGATTATTCATTCAACCAACAAGCAAAATTTCAAGGAAATTCAACATGGTATCATAATGCAGATCCGCATAAAGACCAACACACTGAGATGGGACAAAGCGACTTGTGTGAGGATTTTTAGGGCCAATCAAAGGAGGTATGGTCCAATGTTGAAAGTAGACAAATTTTGTGGAAGAAGAGTCTCAAAAGAGGGTTAAGTTTTATCTTTGCTCTTCCAGGAGGGTCGTAAGTCTATGGCTATAGGTGGAGCGCCAAAGTCATAGTCTACTAGAAAAGAGGCCGAGAGGCCTGTATGGTTGTGAGGGAGAGGCCTGAATCATCTCAAGTGTTTTTGTAGGGATAAAGGTTATGTTCTAGGTATTTTTGGGAGAAGGATGAGCCTAGAAAGAGGCTAGTACAAGCCTTTGATCATCTACTAGTAGAGGCCGCAATAATTCTAGGTCTACGCAGAGAAGTTTAGAGAAATCGAGAATTAAAAGGAGGAATTTTGTGACCTCATATTCTAAACCGGACCAACGTATCACTTCATAACAATGTAGAGGTCTGAAACAGGGTGGCTTGTGGAGTTGAATCATTGCTTAGAAGGTTGCTTGTGTGTGCCCTAGTACTGTCAACAAGGAGCAAACTTGTGATAGTTAAGAGGGTAATTTTTTTTAAGAGCATAACTAATTAATTTGTAAAGGAGAGATTTATGGATAAATAAAATGGCATTCCAAGGTTTGAGATCAGACCACTATTTAGAGGGAGCCTCTAACTTCATCTCATGGAAAGGAAGAATCATGATAGTTTTTGAGGATAATGGGGTGGGAGAGTTTGTCAAGAATGTTATACCACCACCAAAAGATCTCCAACTATTGACCCAACATAGTAAGAATGATATCAAGGCAAGGAGGAATATTATAGAAGGGGTAAAAGACCATAGAGTTTCTCATATCCATGAGAAGAAGACAACTTTTGAGATGTTCAAAACTATTTTAGATCTATATCGGAGTACCGGTGATACCAAGAAGCTTGCTCTTAAGGAGAAGTTGAGTATCTTGATGAGAGTTGGAGACCCCATTGTCACATATTTGTTAAGGTTTATTCAGGTATGAGATGAGCTAGGTGGTATGGGCGTGATTGTACCAAAGCATGACCTTGTGAGTTTTCCTCTTCTAGGACTTCACAAGTCTTGGTATGGTTTCCAAGATGCAATAAGTGGCAGAGAAAATTTTCTTAGTCAGGAGAGGTTATGGAGTGATTGTGTTCAAGCAGAAATCAGGAAAGGGACTAGAGATGGTAGATTAGCTAGGACAATGGATGAGGAGAATTTTGCCTTGGCAGGCAAATGTAGCAAGGCCAAGGGCAAGAAGAGAGGCGAGAAGAGGAAGAAAGATCTAAGCAAGATCAAGTGTTTCCATTGCCATGAGTTTAGACATTATGCCACTAAGTGTCATAATTGGAAGGAGGAGTCCAAAAAGGATCATGTAGCTACATCAGTGGAGGTAGATGCATTTTTTTCCTGGTTCAAGAAAGATTTCTCATTGATTGCTTGCATGGCAAGCTTACTAGACAACAATTAATGGTATATTGATTCAGGAGCATCCTTCCACATGATTGGGAACATGAAGAATTTTAGCCACTTGAAGGAGAAGGACATGTAGTTTCAAATTGACTAGGATATGATGACATGTATGCAACTAGAGGAGTTGGCACTATTAGTGTTTAGAGGGATTCAAGTAATCCTCTTCATCTCATAGATGTCCTTTATGTTCTAGGATTAAAGCAAAATCTTGTTTTGATAACTACCCTTGAGGACAATGGTTATGATGTCATCTTCAACAGAGGTAAGATTACCTCCAACACTTAGCTTCTAGATGTATGAAGTAGATAGATGTGAGGATGAAGAATCTCTACAAGTTGTAGTAGGTAGAGACAGGCACAGTCTTAAACAACAAGGTAGGAAGTTCTCAAAATAGAGAAGTAATGGTTGAGTGAGAGCAGGATAGATCTCTCAAGATGGAGCCTCAACTAATATCTCAGTTTGAGTCTAAGCTAGTTGGCAATTGGGCTGACCAACAAGATGATGAGGAGTAGAGCCCGGGCCGGGTGGAGATAGCCACTCAATTACTGACTCCCAGTATAGGGAGAGTTTGAACCAAGTGGGTAGAATATTTTTTTAAAGGAGATCAGGAGAGAATTGGATTTGTTATCACCCCAAGAAACTCACCTAGGTTGTATATCAGTGATGCTCGGGAACATTACAAACTCAACAAAAAGTTGGAAAAATAGGTGGATGAATGAAGAAATGTTGCATATTCAACCCAGATAACCACTTCTACCATGATTGACCCCAGACATGGGTGAACACCCCAGACTACAAGGCTTTTAACTACCAATTACTCACAGCTTGAGGATAAGGTGATAATGGAGAAGACTGACCACACCAGCAGATGCACAGGACCCTGTGAAGGTCGGCTGCAACAAATTAAAAGGTCTGTAAATCTGTTTTCTAATACACGGACAGGATGACAGCTCTTTGGCATTAAAACAACAGAAACCTGCAAACAAATTCAATGATACATGCTAAATCCTAACACAGAGGTGGGCTGACAGCCCCTCTAATGCTAAATATTAACAGCACATGAAATAATGCAGAACAAACATAGCCTAGAACAAAGAAGAAGCAGTGGAGAGTGAGAAATCAATAGCAAAAGAAGCTTGTATTAGCTGGAAATGCAGACCAGAAGCTGCAGGTTACAAAGTAGTTACAGTCTCCAGAAGTTAAAGCTTGCAATAGAATAACACTCATCAACTTGATTACATTTTTTTTTGGGTATATATAGAATCTGTTACAAAAATGACTCTGCTAGGCTATGCGTGTAGGTGTCTTAATGGACTACCAACCGCATTTATATTCAGATATGGGTCTCTGATAACAGTTTGATTGTTTTTAATGAACAAAATGGCTCTTTCTGTACTTTGATGTCCTTCCTGGCCATATAGAATGTAATGTGCACAAGGCTCCATGACTGATTAATACCTTGATCTGCTTGAAGTCGTCCTTCTTGTCCTCGGCCATGCTGTCTCTTTAATACAGTGGGTAAAGTATTAATCACAGAGAGCTGGAGGATGATCACCTTCATCCCCTGGAAGCGTGGGGCAAGCCAAAACATGGAAACTGCATGGAAAACCAATGAGGGGCTAAGAACAAATGATAGCCGTCGGATGGTGTAAATAAACGGCCGAGATCTAATTTGAGAGGCTATCGGGAGCTAACAGAAATGGAGGATCGGAGTTTAACGAAAGTCGTTGGATCACCGTCAGGCAAATCCAACGGTGATCGGGGGCGAAAGACGCGGGATAGTTAACGCACGGGGCAGACAGTGGTATGATGGGTGGGTGGTTTCCCCGCACTGCCTTTGGGCTACAAGCGGTAATCATACATATGAGCGCGATCCAGTTATATGAAGACGCGTGGCTGACGGGACGGCGGGGAAACCGCTTTCCCCGCTGCCTAACGGACGAGCGGTTCACGGGAGCGGGGTTTGCGTATGGCATTGGATCAAGCGATGGATCATCGGACGGTCACGGATTAATGCTCATGTTTGTTGGCTGATGTGACAGGTACGGGCGGGCCCGGGCTATGGATTATATTATATGCGCGGTATTATAAGGGTTAAAACTATAATGCCGAGGTAAAACAAATAATAAGATTATATATGGGTTTTAATAGAAATAAAACAAAAATGCCCAAAATCCGTGAGAAATAGGTTAATGCAGGGCTTTTGTAATGTTTAAAACAACATGCGCAGGCACTTTGGGAAAAGGGTTTAAAGGGGTTTTGTGAAGAGATTAAGGGGTAATGAAGGAGAATAAGGAGGATGAAAGGGAAGAATAAATCCACTGCTGCGAACCTCTTGAAAGCATAACCAGCACTGCCAAACCTGCTTTTAACCCTTAAACATTGAATCTGTAGCAGAGCTAACACTGGCTCCTTCTGGGGATGAGATCCTCCCTATGAGGTCTCAAGAACCTGCAGACCAATGCCTTTCCAGCTCAAAACCAATTAGCCAACATTCCTAGTATTCCATTGGGCATGGGGTCTACTTTGCCTACACAAACTGATAAATATTTACAGCTTTTAAGGCCAAAAACCTTAAACAACATAAACTTTCAAAAACCACCCATTAACTGGGCTATCAAAGACTGCCTCTCCTCCCATACTTTTCAATGTGAAGATGTTGTTCCCTTGAACCTATGAAATGATGAAAGGCCCTGTCCAGAAAGCATCCAATTTCCCATGATTGTCTTTCTTTTCCTTAAGTGCATCCCATTTCAAAACCAAGTCACCAATCTGAAAATTATCTGCTTTTGCCTTTTTTTCAAAGGCTTCCTTGATCCTTTTTTGATGTGCTGCAGCTTTTTCAACCAGTTGTTCTCTAATCTGATGCAATTCTGTTAAATCAGTGATTCTCTTTGCCATGTCTTCTTCCTCATCCTGCTCTTCTTGAAGGAATTTTGTTGCAGGGAGAGTTAACTGAATTAGGAATACAGCCTCAGTGTCGTACACCAATTTGAATGGAGAACTCCTTGTGGATTTCTTGATGGTCATTCTGTCAGCCCACAGTACATACTTGAGCTTTGAATCTCAATTCTTTTTATTGTCCTCCAACAGCTTTTTAATTATCCTAATCAGACTTTTATTAGAGGATTCTGCTAGACCATTTCCCTGTGGATAATATGAGGTGGAATGAACAAGTTTAATGCCCATTGAAACACACATTTCAACCAACTCTTTTTCCCTAAAAGCTGCTACGTTATCTGTTATTAATTTATGTGGACAACCAAATTTGCTGAAGATATTCTTTGTCAAAAACTTCATGACCACATTATGATCAGCCTTCCTGGTAGGCACTGTTTCAATCCACTTAGTGAAATAATCAGTGGCTACTAATTTCCATCTATGCTGGCCACTAGAATGTGGATTGATTTCTCTAATGAAATCCAAACCCCACTGCTAAAAAGGTCCTTTTGCAATTATTGGTTTTAAGGGCAGGGATTTCAACTGTTGTTTTCCTTCAAATCTCTGGCACCTGTCACAAGATTTAACAACAACAAATACATCAGAAAATAAAGTGGGCCAATAGTACCTAGCTCTGAGAATTTTGTGGGTTGTGGTTTTCCAATAATGGTGCCCTCCACACATGCTGTTATGAAAGTACTGCATAACTTCTTTTGATTGTTCTTTGTCCAGACACCTTAAAAATATTCCAGATGGATCCCTCCAGTAGAGCAGATTTCCCATAATGTAATACTTTGTTGCTCTAAGCTTTAAAGTTCTGGCCTGACTATGAGTAAATCCTAAAGGGATCTCTAGCTTCAGCAATAAATTAATTATTTCAGTGTACCAGTTACATGAAGCTAGATTCTCGGCCACTGACTGTTTACCCTCTGTTTGAGCTGTTTTTTCCTCTTCTTCTGTCTGACCATTTTCTGCATTTGCATATAGGAAATCCATGTTCAAAGACCTGCAATTTTCTTCAGCCAATAACTTGGCAAGCCCCTGACCTCTGACTAGCTTGGTGGGCTTCAGCTCTATATTAAATTCTATCATTTTTACAATCCACTTTGCCCTTCTTCCATCAACATGAGGTTGTGTTAAGACATCCTTCATTGCAGCAGAGGGTACATATGCAATTATTTTTGAATGCAAGATATAAACTCTGAAAGCTTTTAAGAATTTAATAAGAGCATAATTTTTCTATAATATCATACTTCATTTCAGCATCCCTTAAATTTTTGCTGAAAAATGCCACTGGATGCTCTGAACCTTCCTTATCTACCTGCAATAAAACCACTGCAATGGTGTCTTCAGAGGCAAAAGAAAATATGTGAAACTCCTTGCTGTAGTCTGGACTTATCAATGTGGGAACCTCCATAATAGCTTTTTTGATGGAATCAAATGATTTTCTTGCTGCTTCGGTCCATCTTACCTCTGCTCTTTTTTTTAACATAGAGGTGACGTGCTTCACTAGTTCTGCAAAATTTGGAATAAACCTCCTGACAAAATTAATTTTGCCCAGAAAGGATTGGATATCCTTCTTTGATCTAGGGACAGACAAAGTTTGAATTGTTTTGACTCTTTCTGGGTTAATCTGAACACCTACAACAGATAAAACATGTCCTAATAGTGTGCCTTCATTTAAAGCAAATTGAGATTTTTTGGGATTGACTGGTATTCCAAACCTCCTGCACTTCAAAAACACTCTTTCCAAATGCTGCAAATGATTTTGATGGCTACTGGAATAAACAGTTATATCATCAAGGTAGATGAGGACAAATTTGTTATTCTCTCTCACAAATGCTATATCCATAGCCCTCTGAAAGGTAGCTCCAGTATTCATCAATCAAAATGGAATTTTGGCATACATAAAAGTGCCCCGAGTGGTAAACGCAGTCTTTTCTTGATCATCTGGGTGCACAGCAATCTAATTGAAGCCTAAAAATCCATCCAAAAACGACATCACTTTAGCTTCTGAGACCTTTTGCAGCAAATGTTCCATCTTTAGCAGAGAATAGTTGTCCTTCTTGGAACATTTGTTTAAATTCCTGAAATCAACACACAGTCTGATTTCTCCACTCTTCTTCCTGACCACTGGTGGGATCCAGTATTGTAGCAATAATGCTACAACTCCTGGAGCTTCCTATCTCTAATTTTATCAACCTGGTAGTTCGTAAAAACTTGGAAGCGACGGTGCTGTATGCACAAGTACTAGCTCTTGTCGCAGCTGTCACTTGGTCAGCTGGCACAAGTCCGCTAGGGCTCAAGCCAACTTCTATATGTTCTCAGAAGAAGCTTTCTAAATGATGAACGAAGACTATCTCAAAGGAAATTAACCTACTTTGCAAGAATGAACTGAAAGCCAACCAAACATGGAAACCCTAGTAAACCCTAATCTGAATAGCTTAATCCTTACAATGCAACGATGGGAATGTAACTCCTAAAAATGATGCCATTACTTCTAGTGATATGAGATGCATGAATTTAAACTACTTCCATTGAAAAGAACATTGTTTTTATATTTTTGCTTAAGTGGTTGGAGTTATTGTGATTGTGCTTCTTACTAGGTTTTGACTGTGCAGGGGTAGTTCGAAGGGAAGGAAGGCTTGAAAAAGGTCAGGAGGGCTAGGATAGGTTCCAGGGGATCCCTAACATCATTCCACAGGAGTCCACAACGTTTAGGTGCTTGGCAACTGAGTTTGCAGGCTTCTACAGGATGTCTGCAGGGGATCCTACAAGAAGCTCGGGATTTCTACAGGGAGTCTGCTAACTTCTACAGGATGTTCTACAGTTGGAGTTTTTGGTGATGGAGGAGTGAACGAGCGGTATGGGTGGATAGGTAGGATGAAAAGGGGGCTAGTGATGGCTCAGGGACAGAGATATGGGATGGAGAGAGAGTGCATGCAGTTGGTTGGTGGATAGAAGGGTGGAAGCAATGAAAAGTCAAAAAGATGGAGCTATGTGAACAGTAGAAGGGTTGGAAGGCAAACGAGCTGAACAGAGGTTAAGCAGATGGCTTAGGCGCGGTTGAGAAGAAGAAGAAGATAATAGAACAATGCTGCGCAGTGTAAATGGAACAAATCCTCTATGTCTTGCACAAAACCGAGAATTCCATCAACCTATTTTAATTGTGTTATTAAACCAACGAAGAGCAATGTAAACTTCAGAGAGAAATCGTGCATGGTGTTGGAACGAAGAAGTATTGCTCAAGATCAGAATGCATGGACGGTTCTATGACTGAAATGATTGTGTTGCAGCTTGCATGAACGTATAAGACTGCGTTTTTTTGTGGTTGGTACGGTTTACACCCCCAATCTCTAAACAGAGATGGCAGTGAGTGCACTGTCAACCTTTTCTTGGAGCTCTAATGAATGCTAATCCTCCTACTCCAATCTAAGCTACTGAAAGCACTTTAACCATAAACTAATCCTACTCAATCACATTAAAGAAATTAAATCAGCAGACTGTGTTTTCCAAATGCATGTCAAAGCAAAGAAATGAAGTGTTGAAAGGAAAGACAAGTAACAATACAAGGAAAATGAGGTCTATTGCTCTCAGGTTGGGCCCTAACCTGAGAGCTATAGCTCCTTAAGAACTCAGAATTGAATCCAAAGCTGCCTGCCTCTATTAAATAATCATGAGTCTAACAACATGCCAAAACTGGCTTACAAAAAGCAAAAACCGAGCTGTAGCTCGTGCTTAGAAATTGCAACAGTAGTTCCAAAGTTCAAAAAGCTCCTATCAAAGGCTACGGCCTCAATATTTAAACATGATGAGGATTAAGCTGGCTTCCTCAATTAGTGGAGCTCGGTTGTCCAACTAAAAGTAAATTGTTGTTCCTGTAGAATCCGTTGGTTGCCTTTTAGCTTGGTGGGGATAGCTGTTGGAGCTCGGATTTGGGGTGGAGATCACGAGGGAGGTCATTCAAGACTGTGGAAAACCTCCCTATAAACCTACAATGCCACCTTTGTTGTCTCCTTGTCTCCGTTTGCGTGGTCTTTGCTCCATCTAATTGTCAAAAAACCTGAAATCATCATGTATTAGTCACATAGGAATAATGCATGCCCTTCTTCCTACAAATAACACGAATATACTAAGAAATGATGCATAAGTGATAAAAGATGAAGGGTTGAGCAAGGTAAGTAGGCCAAATGAGCCCAAATTGTTACCAAAAATTGGGGCTCATCATCACCCCCCAGCTAAAATATTTGCTCATCCTTGAGCAACTTAGTCCAACTCTTCATCCTTCATTGCTTTTACTGCTACCCTTATATCCCAAGCCTCTGTGGTAGTGTCCTCCTTGCTGATATGAAACCCAGCTTTCCTGTTCACCTCTTCCCATTGTTCACTGTCATCCTCCTCTGTGCTGCCTTCAATCAATCCTAGCAGCAGTGGTGGGCTGAGTTTAAGGCCAATCCAGCTGGCCTGGAGGTTTTGCATGGATTTCTTGTAAAGGGCTACCCTTACCAGAGCTTCCCTCATCCACGTTGGGGTATGGTACTCTCGGATTTTCAAAATGTGTGCCAATGTATTCCATCTGCGTGTGCATGCTTGGACAGCATTTTCTCCTAACAGTCTCTCCATGTCTTCAAAATGAGCTATGGCTTGGGCCTGTTGATCCATATATCTTAGTGAAGCTGTAGGATCAGCAGACAAGTGTTGGTGTGCTGAGATGAGTGCAACTGGATCCTCTGGTTCTGCCCGAATGAGCAATGGCTCGTTCAATTCTCGGTTCATGACCGATTTTGCTTCTGTTGTTCTTTGATCCTCATGGTTCAACCATGAAGCGAACGCCATTAATTGCATATCTCCCAAGGCAGTATTGGGATCCCAGGAAACTACATTAGGCAAGGCCAAATTATGGAGGTAAAACTCCGCTAATTTGGCTTTATCCTCTGACGAACTAGTGTTGCACAACTCAGAAAATTGCTGTGGGTCTTGGATCTGAGAAATACCTCTTTGTGCCAAGGTATTTATTTGGAACTGCAGCCATTGGTCTTTCAAGTACAAACCATAGGACTTGGCAGGTTGTCTGCACTGTATTGCCTCCATGGCCCAACTAGCCATGCAGGCCAATTGTGCCTCTTTTTGCTGCAGCTGTTCTTTTAGAGCTTGCACTTCAATTTGTGCTTGCTGTTCTGCTTCCTGTAGAAGTGTCATTGGCTCCCCAAGACCGGTGGTCAGTTCCTTTTTGCCTTGTTGTTCTTCTGTGGTGTCCTTGGAGGATGTACCTGTCCCTGCCCTCAGCTCCTGTAGCTGCAATCTTAGCTTCTGGTTTTCTTCCTGTAGGTACACTCTTTGGCAATTGGCCACATGTTTAGCCATGGCTAATTCACTCCTGGCCTCCTTGAGTTGCTCTTGTAAAGGACCTATGTCCGCCACACCCTTTGACTTGGCGATCTTCATCCACGTGTGTGTATGGACTCTTTCTTCCTCTAATGCAAAAAACAGGGGCACAATAAATTTCTGCGGTATGATTTTGCCCGCCTCTAAAAAGGTGTAGTATGAACTCAGACTAGGCTGAGGGCTGGGCTCTGGTATATGTTCTTTTTCAGCCTCTTTAGGTGGCTCTACCTCGCCCTCCCTGGGTGGTGATGAGGGTCCTTCTCCTTCCATCTTCTCTGTTTCCTGTAGCCGGGCCAGAGTTTCCTGTAGAACATTTTCAGCCTCCTGTAGCCGAGCGTTTTCAGTCAACAGGTCTAACTTTTCTTGCCACGTAGTTTTCTTTGGGCTCCCCCTCTCATAGGTGACTGATATCCTCGAGGGGGACGTTTCCTTGGGTGAAGTAGGGGCATCTTCAATAACAATCGGGCTGCTGGACGGAGGCTGTGGCTTGCCCGTCTTTATTCTAACACTTCTTCGAGCTTTAAAGTATAGAGGGGTCTCCCTCTTTCTCTTCTCTTTTGGCTTAGGTGGCGTGATGAGGGCGGCCAGCACAGCTGCTGCCTCCCTTTTACGAATATCAGCTTTCTTCTCTTTGGGTTTCACTTTTTCAGGGCTTCCTGTAGAAAACCCTGTTTTAGTCAATTTCGGGCTTCCTGTAGAAGACCCTGTTTTAGTAATTTTCGGGCTTCCTGTAGAAGATCCTTTTTCAATAATTTTCGGGCTTCCTATAGAAGCCGGTTTCGGCTTTCCTGTAGAAACAGGTGTTGCCGCCTTGGTTTTCTTTGCTGCATGGGTTTTGCTTTTTGGTTTGGTTGCGGGTGCTGATGAGGTGCTTTTGCTGATGTGGACCTTCTCAGCTTTGTCCGTTCTGCCTTGCAACCTTTTCTCTCTTTCTGTCAAGATGGGTGTGTCATCTTTCTCCTTGGCATCCTTTTTCTCGTGCTTCTTTCTTTGTTCTTTCTTCTGCACTGTGGTCGGGGTCTTCTGGCCTGTTTCTTTCTTTCCCGCGGCCACTGATTCTTTTTCCTCACTGCTGGAGGAACCACTTTCTTCGGTCAACATCCTTATGTCTCCATCTCTTGTCAAGTTTCTGAATGCTTCCCATGAGAGGGGAACCTTGTATGAATGAAGCGCATCCTCCACGAGAAGTTTGATCAATCCATGGTGGGCTACCTGGTCTGGTATGCCTTCTTTTAACTTTGTGGCACACTCAATTAGAGACTGTAGCACGAAATAGGGGATGCTCAGTTTATTTTCTACAGGAAGATCAATCTGGTGCCTCAATTCAGTGAGCAACCTAAAGTGATACCCGTACACAATGCTAAAACGGCCTTCGCAGGTTATATACTTCATGATCTGCAGGCTAACTTCATTCCATGGTGGCAGCAAATTGGTTCTACGCACCCCATTTTTGTCCTCCGAGAATTCCTCTTCTGGGGGAAAGAATTCTTTCTTGGCCTGTTGGCTCAACTTCCTTTCTTCCTTATCCCATGGCAAACCCATTGGAAGTTCAGTAATTCGACTGATATATTGCGGGGTGACCTTGAGGCTTAGGCCCCTGAAGTTCACGGTGGCCAATGTTTTGGATTTCGGCCTCAAAGCTTGTAAAAACTCTTCTTCCACTTCGTCGTCATAACCCTGCAATTTGTCACAGAAGGATATCCATTGCACTCGCGTGAAGAGCTCCACTACCTCCTGGTTTTCTCTTAACTTTGTTGAATCAGTGGGTTCTCTTCTAATGAACCCACCCTGCATGATAAAAACTGTTGCTTTAGCTAGAGGTGGTGACGCAGAAGAAATTTGGTCTACTGAGACAGAGCGTAGAATTACGCTTCTGTCATGCACAAAATCCATGAATCTTATCTCTGAGGACCTTAACACAGCTTAATTACACTGACATCCTGTAGAATGATAGTTTATGCACAGCAGACAACAACTGCAACAATTTTCTACGACCAGACTGTAGACAACGATTCTGCCACCTTCAAAAGCCAATTGCATAGAGAGTTTAGGTTTACCTTTTTAATCCTCCACCTTTTGACGTGAGAAACCCGCCTTCCTATAGAAACAGCTTTCCTGTAGGAGCAGCGCGCGATTTCTGGGAAAGACTGCAGTTGGTCTGCGCTCTTGGTGTTGCTTCACAGGCGTTCTGATAGCCAAAGGCTCGGCGTATCGAACTGCAGAGGGATCCAGATGATCACTCGAGTTCCAAACGGTGGATGATAAATGCGTGGGGCGATCTAGCCGATTAGATTTGAATTGGCGGAATCCATGGCGCGGGGGTGAGCTGTCCCCGCCGGACCGTTGGATGACGTCGTCCCATCATTTGCCTACGAGTTCACTTACTGCCGCATCATCCCCTCGCAGATCCGCCGCCGTTTCTTCTGCTAAATACGTTTTTCCCCGGCGGGATTGCTCTCACGTGTGTGCTGCCCATTCCTTTTTCCATGGCCGCCACCCAAACATCCGACTAGACCATTAACTGGTCGACGTGGCCAGTCAAATGGCCATACAGCCGCTCAACCCATTCACTTCACACTTTGCAAACAATTCAAAGTAAAATTCATGCAATCTGATGGAAGAAAGGGTCGAGACACTTACCTGTGCGGCCGCAACACGATTTTTCGGTTTTTGGACGATGATGAGTGGATTCGTTTGCCGCTGATGGATTTGCACAGGCCCGGAGGTTCATGTTTACAGGCTGCCGACGATGGATTGGATGCTGTGGCTGCATGCGCCCGCGTTTTCATTGCATATGGCCAACGCTGTGATTGGTGTACACTCTAGCGGGCTTAACTGTTACAGGACTCCCGCGGGATGTCTTGTAACAGTTCTTCCTCCTCGGGTGCATGCTGCACGACGAAGGATTTGGCCTCACGAACACGCTCCTAGAGCTCATGGATGGCTGGGATGGATATGGTGTGACATCTCAGCATCTTTTATTTTGAAAATTGCTTTCTCTTTGATAACTCAACGATCTGCTTTGCTGGTGCAGGTAACTTCGTTGCATGTCGACAAGGATGGTAGGACGAGGTGACAGCAGTGTGCAAGGGTGACAACAGTAGCTTGCATGCGTCCAAACCGATCCTTAGTCATTAGATCTCCTCATAAAATGAATTCCGGGCCGTCCCGAACTTCTATAGGAAGTTTCCTGTAGAAATACAGAGCTTCCTGTAGAAAGTTTGCGTTTCCTGTAGAAAGTCTGCATCTTCCTGTAGAAAATCTGCATCTTCCTGTAGAAGACTCAAGCCGTGATGAAATTGTGCACATACCTTGGAGAAAAGGAGTATTCTTGGAGGAGGTGCTGGTGAGGTCTCCTGACAGCATGATAAGGATCCTTGGCTCTGAGTTGAGAGGCTTCCTCTCCTCTATAGAACACCTGCAACCTGCATGCAATTTTACATTATGAACTTGTTGTCCTTGTCTTTTTTGCTTATTGTTTTTTTTTTCTTTTTTTTTTTTTTTTCTTTTTTTTGAAAGATAACAGGGGCGCCTCAATGAGGTTTTCACCCTTTCCATCTGCTTTAAGCACCTCAGAGAGGTTTTCACTCAAGGATCTTTTCGAATCTCTTTTTTTTTTTTTTTTTTTTTTTAAAGACAATAGGGGCGCCTCAATGAGGTTTTCACCCCTACCACCTGTCTTGGGCGCCTCAGAGAGGTTTTCACCCAAGGATCTTTATTTTTTATTTATTTATTTATTTTTAGATCTTTCAGGGTATGCCCAAAGGAGAGGCAGAACCCTTCTCTATGACCAACACTGATTTCTCCATAGTTTTGATGAACTCTTGTCTTGAGAGAGGCTTCCTGTAGATCTTCAAGCGATGCCCATTGACAAGCATGGGGATGGCTTCCTCATCAATGGTTCGAATAAGAACAGATCCATTGTCATGGCATTTTTCCACTGCATATGGTCCTAGCCATCTGGTTCTCAGCTTCCCCTTGAAATCTTTGTATCTGGAGTCATACAACAAGGCCCAATCTCCTGGCTGGAATTGCTTGTCATGGAGATGTTGGTCATGCCACACCTTTCTCTGAAGTTGAACCACTTCTGAGTGAAGGAGGGACTGCATCCGGTGCTCGTCCAGTCCATTCAGCTGCAATAACCTTTCTTGTTGTGCATGGCTGAGATCTAGATCTAGCTGAGCTGCCATCCTCAAAGTGTTGTACTCGAACTCAATGGACAGCAAAGCTTTCTTCCCATAGACCAGCTCATAAGGTGTGAAGCCGGTGGTTGTCTTCCAGGTTGTGTTGTGAGCCCATGTGGCCTCAACCAGGCGATCTGCCTAGTCCTTTCTGCTGCTGCTCACCACCTTAGTCAAGATCCCTTCTAATGCTCTATTGGTGACTTCCACCTGCCCATTTGCTTGAGGGTGATAGGGGGTGGAAGTCCTGTGCTGGATCTTGTGATGAGCTAGTAGGTCTTCAACTAGGTTGGATGTGAACTGGCTCCCTTGATCGGTGACCAGCTCTCTTGGGTAGCCAAACTTGTAGAAGATGTTTTCTCTTAAGAACTCGGCCACCTTCTCTTCTGTTGCTGCCTTGATTGCTTTAGTCTCTGCCCACTTTGTCAGGTAGTCAGTGCACACAATGATGTAAAACCTTTGCCTCGAAGGAGGGTTGATTGGACCCACAAAGTCCATACCCCACTTCTCAAATGGCTCAAGAGTCACTTGAGGTTGGAGAGACATCTCATCCCTTTGAGTCAATTTCCCCATTCTTTGGCATCGGTCACATTGGCTGATATATCTTCTGACATCTTGATGAAGTGTGGGCCAATAGTAGCCTATCTGCAAGATTTTGAAGGCAGTCATCTTTGCTGCAAAATGTCCTCCACAAGGCCCATCATGACAGGTGCGGAGGATATCAAAGACTTCCTCCTCCCTTACACAACGCCTTAATATCTGATCAGGGCCAAGCTTGAACAGATTGCCCCCGATCCAAGTAAATGAGGCACTTTTTCTGATGATTCTGCTCTTCTCTCTGGAAGATAGGTGTGGAGGGAACTGTGCTGAAACAAGGTAGTTTGCTATATCAGCAAACCATGGAGAGAGTACTGAGATAGCAAACAGATGTTCATCGGGCATCTGGTCATCCACTGTTCCATCCTCATCTGCAGACAAATCCAATCTAGATAAAAAGTCAGCAACAACATTTTCTTTACCTGGTTTGTCAACAATGGTCAAATCAAACTGCTGCAACAAAAGTAACCATCTAATAATACGAGCATTCACATCTGGTTTATTCATTAAATATCTAATTGCAGCATGATCCATATGTACAAAAGTTTGATAGCCAGTAATATAATGACGGAACCTGTTCAGTGCATCAAAAACTCTTTCTCAGTTACAGTGTAATTCAGTTCAGCTTTGGACAAATTTACAAAGTAAATGGCATATGGGAGTTTTTGTTCAACTTGTCCTAAAGCTGCACCTATGGCTTTGTTCGAGGCTTCAGTGTGGATGTGGAAAGGTAGGGCCCAGTTTGGACCTCTCAAGATTGGGGCTGACACCAACTTGTCCTTCAATTCATTCAAAGCCCTCTGACAATCGTCAGTCCATTTAAACTCCACATCTTTTGCCAACAGGCCAAACAATGGCGAGGCTAGCTTGCTGAAGTCTTTAATGAATCTCCTGTAATACCCTGCTAATCCTAAGAAACTCCGAACATCCCTTACCTTTTGAGGAGGTGGAACCTTCTTGATAAGAGCAATTTTGTTAGGATCCACCTGTAACCCTTGGCAAGAAATGGTATGGCCTAGCACGGTCCCTTCAGTCATCAAGAATTCACATTTTTCAGGACTAAGGGACAGGTTCATCTCAATGCATTTGGTTAGGACCTTTCCCAGATTGGACAATGCTTCCTGGAAGTTGGACCCGTAAGGAGTGAAGTCATCCATATAGATTTCCACCGCATCATGGACCAACTCCGAGAAGATGCTCAAGACAGCTCTCTGGAAGGTAGCAGGAGCATTGCATAGCCCAAAGGGAAGAACTCGGTAGGAAAAGGTACCCCAAGGACAAGTGAAGGTGGTCTTATCTTGGTCTTTCGGGCTGATTTGGATCTGGTTGTACCCGCTAAACCCATCCAGGAAAGAGAAGAACTTCTTTCCTGCCAGTCCATCCAACACTTGATCTATGAAAGATAGAGGGAAATGGTATTTCTTGGTAGCTTTGTTCAGTTCTCGATAGTCCACACAGATTCTCCACTTCCCATTTTTCTTGGGAACCAACACCAGAGGGGACACCCATTCACTATCTGAGATGGGGTAAATGAATCCGGCATCCAACAGTTTTTGCAATTCTTCCTTGACAATGTCCTTAAGGGCTGGATTCATTCTCCTCTGAGGTTGCCTAACCGACTTACAATCGTCTTTGATGTATATGTGATGGGTACAGACCGAGGATGGATTCCTTTCATCTCCTTATAGCTCCAAGCAAAAGCATCTAGATGACTGGCCAACAGGCTACACAGCTCATTTTCCTGGGAAGGAGATAGGGAGGAGCTGATCTTTAACGATCTCTCAGGGTTGAACGCCACATTCTTGACTCTGGGAGTAACAGGGTTGGTGGTACAAAGATCCACTAAGGTGCTGGCTTGGGCGTCCTCCACCAATCTTTCTAAGGATAGTGCACTGGAAGGTGGATTCTGGATCAAAGTCTCAATCAAGTCATCCTCGGTTGGGGGGTCTCTTCTAGTGGTATCTAGGGTGCACAGAGGTGCTGAGTACACTTCATCTTCTTCTCCTTCCTCCAACCAAAGTGGTAAGTCATGTTCTAAGGAAGGTTGGGCTGGAGGGTATAGGACTAGTTGCTTGGACATAGGACCATTTTTGATGGTCATGTTTCCTACACGGCAACTGATGTAAGCATCTGCAGTGGCTAACCAAGGCCTTCCCAAAATAAGAGGATATCCAGTAAGCTTTGCCTTGGGTTGCAGAACCAAGAAATCTGCAGGGTATTCCCAAGAGTCGACAGAGACCAAGACATCCTCCACAATCCCTTCGGGAGTCACAGTGGAGCGATCTGCTAGTTGCAGTACTGTCGAGGCCGTCCTCAAGGAACCCTGAAGATTGAGTTTGAGCATGGTATCCCTGGTCATCACATTAATGGCAGCCCCCAAATCAATCAAGGTGTGAGGTATGATGGTGCCATTGATGTGGACATCTACTACAGGACTCCCAGGATCTAGATACTTTGGGCAGATGACTTATCCTAACATAAGGTCAGACAGTTGTCCTAAGACATTGATGGTTGAAGCATCTCTCTTTCGCCTGCCTAGGTGTTTGAAACACTTTTCTTTAACCAGTTTGTTGTATATTGGCACATCCTTGATGGCTTGGAGAAGTGGTATTTTCACACACAACTGCTTGAGCTCACCCAGGAGCTCATCCTCCTCTGGGTTGGGTTGTGTGGTGGCTGTTAGTCTCTCAGGAAAGGGTGGAATAGCCTTTGGTTCACTTTCCTGTTTATCTTCCTCATCCTCTGGGGGAGGAGGTTGGCGATCCGGAAGAGTCTTTCCAGATCGAAGATTGATCTCCTGGATCTCCACAGCATAAGTAGGGCATGATGTTTCCCCAATGTATACCTGCTGGGCCTGTCTATTGTTGGGGTTCGGGTTCGGTTGAGCAGGTATTTGAGGTTGCCTTGGAGGAGCAGGAGGTAATGGCTGAGGTTGAACTGGTGGTGGAGGCAAAATGGCGGGAGGAGTGTTGTACCGGAGCCTCCACCCCGACTGAGGTGCATTCCACTGAGGCTGTGGCTGGGCATGCGAATGATAAGAATGAGTAGTGGGTTGAGTAGGGTACTGAGGTGGATAAGACCATGGAGGAGGCATAGCCCAGGAAGGATGAGCAGGGGGACCCCAGGAAGGCATAGGAGTCGATTGGTTGGGGCTGTAATAAGCTTGAGGTGCCCCTTGCATCCCCTGCTGGTAAGGTCTAGGTCCTTGTGGCCTCCTTTGGTTGAGGTAATAGAGAGGTTCAGTGGGAGCTTCTGTCCCTTGGTACATAGCTTTAAACTCAGGTAAGGTTGGACATTGATTTGTGGGATGGTCCTCCTCACAAACGAAGCACACTTCAACCGAATGCAATGGGCATTCGTTCTTAGGGTGTCTCCTTGTACATCTAGGGCAGAAGATAGCCAAGGCCCTCTCAGCTTCTTCCTTCTTCTGCTGGATCCTGAATGTGTCCAGTTGCATGGCAATGGTCTGTCTCACCTCACTCTTAAGATCTTCTAATTGATTTGCAAACTCATGCTTGGAGAAGGGAATACTAGCTGAGAGAGGGTTTCCTCTACCTCGTTTCTGGGCTGCTCTGGAGTGGTTTCTAAACACAGTCTTGATGTCCTCATAAGGCAGTTGGTAAATATCCCCCCCAGCTAACATGTGAAGGGTATCTAAGAGGTCTTCAGGGACTCCTCGGAGCAAGACCAACTTGAGGGATTCAGGGTCAAGTGTGCACCTGGCCCGCTTATAGCTAAGTTGGAACCTCTCTTCATAATCCTCTAAGGACTCATCATTTCCCATAGTCATCCGAAAGATTTCTCCCTTGGTTTCCTTGGACCTACAGTAGTCCCGGTACTTGGTATTGAAAGCTTGCTGCATCTGAGCCCAAGTGGTGATACTATTCCCAAGTAAGCCCATGAACCAGCGTAATGCTGCATCCTTAAGAGTGGAAGGGAACAGTTTCAGCTTCTGCTCATCTTCAGTATAGTCATAGGTTCTACAAAGGACAACAAATTCAAACAGGAAGGTATCAGGATCTTCAGTAGTCAGTCCATGGAAGTGAGGAAAAGCGGAGGGGCTAATGTTTTTCATTTTCATCTCTCCATTGGTCTCTCGGATGGGAAAGGCACCTTCTATTCTCCCATCTTCTCTTTTATTGTCAGCCATAGCTTCAGATGGGATGGTCTCTAATTCTTCTTCTGCTATAGGATCTTCGTATATCTCAGGAGGTTCACCTATAGGTTCTTCTGGATCACTGTCACCGAAGAAGAGAGAAGGGTGACTTAGTGATGTGGTGGGGGTGTTGGGTAGGAATTTGCCTGTTTTATCTCGGTTCCTACGAGGCATGAAATGGAAAGACTTTTTTTTATTGCTTTTGTTTTTCTTTCTGGTACTTGCAAAATTGAAACAGATTGATCTACAACTAACTATCTTACTGAAATAAAGATGCAGAATTAAATTGAAAGCAGGAAAGAACTAATCTACTTTGCTCAAATGAAATTGCAGGAATGGAAATGCTAGTCTGCGCCTGCAGAATTGAAAGGCTAATCTACGCTTGCAGAAATGAAATTGCAGAATTGAAATGCTAATCTATGAAAGCGAGAAATGCCAATCTATGAAAGCGAGAAATGCTAATCTATGAAAGCAGGAAATGTTTATGCTACTTTTGCAGAATGGAAATGAAATAAACTACTTGGCAGAAGGCAAGAGTAAGAAAATAGAAGAAAAGCAACAATTACTAATACTCTGACGCTTCCCCGGCAACGGCGCCAAAAAGATGGTGGGCTCCAGTATTGTAGCAATAATGCTACAACTCCTGGAGCTTCCTATCTCTAATTTTATCAACACGGTAGTTCGTAACAAACTTGGAAGCGACGGTGCTGTATGCACAAGTACTAGCTCTTGTCGCAGCTGTCACTTGGTCAGCTGGCACAAGTCCGCTAAGGCTCAAGCCAACTTCTATATGTTCTCAGAAGAAGCTTTCTAAATGATGAACGAAGACTATCTCAAAGGAAATTAACCTACTTTGCAAGAATGAACTGAAAGCCAACCAAACATGGAAACCCTAGTAAACTCTAATATGACTAGCGTAATCCTTACAATGCAACGATGGGAATGTAACTCCTAAAAATGATGCCATTACTTCTAGCGATATGAGATGCATGAATTTAAACTACTTCCATTGAAAAGAACATTGCTTTTATATTTTTGCTTAAGTGGTTGGAGTTATTGTGATTGTGCTTCTTACTAGGTTTTGACTGTGCAGGGGTAGTTCGAAGGGAAGGAAGGCTTGAAAAAGGTCAGGAGGGCTAGGAGAGGTTCTAGGAGATCCCTAACATCATTCCACAGGAGTCCACAACGTTCAGGTGCTTGGCAACCGAGTTTGCAGGCTTCTACAGGATGTCTGCAGGGGATCCTACAGGAAGCTCGGGATTTCTACAGGGAGTCTGCTAACTTCTACAGGATGTTCTGCAATTGGAGTTTTTGGTGATAGAGGAGTGAAGGAGCGGTATGAGTGGATAGGTAGGATGAAAAGGGGGCTAGTGATGGCTCAGAGACAGAGAGATGGGATGGAGAGAGAGTGCATGCAGTTAGTTGGTAGATAGAAGGTGGAAGCAATCAAAAGTCAAAAAGATGTAGCTACGTGAACAGTAGAAGGGTTAGAAGGCAAACGAGCTGAACAGAGGTTAAGCAGGTGGCTTAGGCGCGGTTGAGAAGAAGAAGAAGATAATAGAACAATGCTGCGCAGTGTAAATGGAACAAATCCTCTATGTCTTGCACAAAACCGAGAATTCCATCAACCTATTTTAACTGTGTTATTAAACCAACGAACATCAATGTAAACTTCAGAGAGAAATCGTGCATGGTGTTGGAACGAAGAAGTACTTCTCAAGATTAGAATGCATGGACGGTTCTATGACTGAAATGATTGTGTTGCAGCTTGCATGAACGTATAAGACTGCGTTTTTTTGTGGTTGGTACGGTCTACACCCCCAATCTCTAAACAGAGATGGCAGTGAGTGCATTGTCAACCTTTTCTTGGAGCTCTAATGAATGCTAATCCTCCTACTCCAATCTAAGCTACTGAAAGCACTTTAACCATAAACTAATCCTACTCAATCACATTAAAGAAATTAAATCAGCAAACTGTGTTTTCCAAATGCATGTCAAAGCAAAGAAATGAAGTGCTGAAAGGAAAGACAAGTAACAATACAAGGAAAAGGAGGTCTATTGCTCTCAGGTTGGACCCTAACCTGAGAGCTATAGCTCCCTTAAGAACTCAGAATTGAATCCAAAGCTTCCTGCCTCTATTAAATAATCATGAGTCTAACAACATGCCAAAACTGGCTTACAAAAAGCAAAAACCGAGCTGTAGCTCGTTCTTAGAAATTGCAACAGTAGTTCCACAGTTCAAAAAGCTCCTATCAAAAGCTACGGCCTCAATATTTATACATGATGAGGATCAAGCTGGCTTCCTCAATTAGTGGAGCTCGGCTGTCCAACTAAAAGTAAACTGTTGTTCCTGTAGAATCTGTTGGCTGCCTTTTAGCTCGGTGGGGATAGCTGTTGGAGCTCGAAGTTGGGGTGGAGATCACGAGGGAGGTCATTCAAGACTGTGGACAACCTCCCTATAAACCTGCAATGCCACCTTTGTTGTCTCCTTGTTTCTATTTGTGTGGTCTTTGCTCCATCTAATTGTCAAAAAACCTGAAATCATCATGTATTAGTCACATAGGAATAATGCCTGCCCTTCTTCCTACAAATAACACGAATATACTAAGAAATGATGCATAAGTGATAAAAGATGAAGGGTTGCGCAAGGTAAGTAGGCCAAATGAGCCCAAATTGTTACCAAAAATTGGGGCTCATCAACCACCACTAAATTGGCCACCCATTTCAAATACCTAAGAGGAACTATAATCTTGGCAGCCAGTAATTTTTTAATTTCTTTTTCAATTAGAGGAAGAAGCATAGGATTTATCGGTCTCAGCTTCTGTTTGAAAGGAATAGTGTCTTTTTCCAAAGGAATTTTGTGTTGAATTATGTTCTTGTCATATGTTTTCAGATCATTGTACTCTCAGGCAAACACATCAGTAAGTTGCCTCATTAAATTGCAGTACTCAGCACTTTGATCAGCAGACAAATGAGTGGACAGATTTACATATTTAGGCTGACCTAGACTTCCTATATTATGCTTACAAACTGCAGATTGGTCTTCTTTTTGGGCAACCTTGTAAGGCACATCATTCTGGTCAAACAGTCTTTCAAGAAGAATCAGACCTTTAGGAATGTGGTTACTAGGAAGCTGTACAATGCTATTTTTACCAATTTTATTTCTACGCTGGGATTTGGGATTTTCTAACAAGACATCATTTTCTTGGTCAATTTGCATCTCAGAAAATTCATCAATGACTTGAAAGAACCTATTTATCTCATCATCATCATCAAAAACTTTCCAATGGTGGACATTGTCAGGCAAGGAAGGTCTATATTCACTTGGACTTCATGAACTACTCTGGGAGGCATAGGAGGTATAAATAGACTAGCAGAAACAACAAGGAAATCAGCAAGCTGATTTTGGGCTCTAGGAATATAGGAAATACAGAAATAATCAAAGGAATCCCTGATTCTCCATACCTCATCTCTATACGCTTTCAGCCTTGGGTGTTTTGCTTGAAATGTTTTATTCACTTGCTGGATAATCAGATCAGCATCTTCAAATACCTTTATACTCTTGATTCCTCTATCTTTGGCTACATTAAGGCCCAACAACAGTGCTTCATACTCTGCTATGTTATTTGTCACTTGAAAAATCAGTTTAAAAGACAGTTGAATGCTTTCTTGTTGTGGAGATACTAGCACCACCCCTACTCCTGCAACTTCCTTGGAACATGCTCCATCAAAGAACATCTCCCAAACCTGACCTTATTGCTCTTGCTCGGCCTGAACAATTGGTTTCCTGAGCTGCATTTCGGCCTTCTGAGATTCTTCTATTTGGAGAATGCATGCTCCAAAATCAGTTTCCACTGCATATATAGGATGATTTGTAGGATTCTTCTCATCACTGATAATGTATGCCAACTGTGCTTCTCTATATAACCTCATGTTTTCTCCTCCAAACACTGGGACAGTTGCATAAGATAGATCATTCTAAAGTGTCCCACCTAGTCTCTTAATCCACCCTCTGGACAGCAACATGCCAAACTTAGGAGGGATATCTGCTACCACAATATCCATCATCATATTCTTCGTGGGCAGCTGAGTTAGGGTAATGGCCAGATCTTTAATCAATCCAATACATTTCACCTTCCTTGAATCAAAAGAAAATAAATCATGATAAGGTCTGTGATATCAAGGCCCAACTCTTCCATGACAGCTTTAGGCATTAAATTATGGCTGGCCCCTATGTCTAGCAGGCAGTTGTGAAGGATTTTGTCATGAATGGTCAATGAGACATAAAAAGATGGAGAATTATTATCAGCAGGTTCAATCATGGGGCTGAGCACAATGGCAGGTTTGTCATCTTGCAAATTAACAGAGTCAGTGGAGGTTTGTTTGGTTTCTAGCTCAAGGGCCTCAAGGATAGGCTTCCTAAATACTTCACTCTTCACCAACTCAACCAGAGGCACAGATATTTTCAATTTCTGAACTTCTGATTCAAAGCTGAAAGAAGAAGATGACTTATCAGAACTTTTTATCTCTTGAATTGGAGCTTTGAGGATGACTGGATCAGCTTTTGGTCTTCTTTGCTTGCCATTCTGAGGTTTTGTTTGGACAACAGCTCTTTCGGCAGCATTCTCCTTGACATTTTTTGCATTAGACCTCAGGTTATATCTCTGCTGCTGCTCACCAAATTGTAGAATAACTCCTCTGTCCCACTCTTGACTATTTTGTTCCTGCAGCAATGATTGTTCATACTCAGCTAATGTCAAAAATGCAGCGCTGCCTTTATCTTCCATGCAGTGAATTTCATCCTCGTCTTCTTCAAATTGTTCCTCCTCCATGACTACATTTTGGAAAGGGGTTTTTACTTTCTGTTCTTCCTTTGATTCTTCACCCCTCTGCATAATTTGTAACTACTCATTTGCTCTTCTGAAAGGATTGGGGTTTCTTGGAGCAAATGTGTTTTGCTACCTTGTTTTCCCTAAGTTCTGTTCAATTTTCAACTTAGAAATTTCAACAGCCAATGAGTCTATCATCTTAGTCATCTTGTCTAATTTAGGCTCTGAAGATGATGCAGAAGAAGTAGAAACCTGATTTCTCTGTCTTCTCCTGTCAGCTTGACTTTTAACTTCTCTGCAGCCATAATATTGGATTCTACTTCTAGGGCTGCATCCTGCATATCTGCCAGCGTAGCACATTTCCTTTCTCTCAATAACAGGCAGAAATCAGAGTCAAAAGCATTGGCATAAGTGAGTTTGGCAGAGGTGTGAGTTGGCTTTACCTCAGCTGGTATCTTACTATACATTCTATTAAACATTTTATTAAAGTTAGGTATTGATTCACCATTCTCCCTCTTCAGATTACCAAACTCAGTATGATAATACAGCAAGTCTTTTTTATCTCCCCATTGCTTCAAGAATGCATCATCTAATGCTTCAATATCTATTATATATCTCTGGGGCAACTCTCTAAACCACCTCCTGGCCTCTCCATCAAGGCTCTGGACAAAAACTCTCATCCACACATCATTTTCACTTATATCTAAATCATCAGCATCACTGTAAAAAGCTTCTATGTGTTCTTTTGTTGTTACACCCTTCGTTCCAGTGAATTTAGGCATATATTTTTGATATTCTCCCACAGGCATATGATTTAAAGGGACAGGCAATACCAGCAGTCCATATCTGGCAGCTACAATTCTTTCTATCCTCGTAGGTGCTTGTTGTCCTGCCATGATTGGAATATTTGGAAGACTACTAGCAGATGGAGCAGTGGAAAATAATGTGATGGACGGCAAAGATAAAGGGATGTTTTGGACTCAATGGGATGCTTTCTTTGGACTGAGATTCAGAGGGGAACTAACTGCACAAAAGGCTGAACTAATCTCTGAAAGTTTTTCCTTACTAACAGTGTTGATTTCTAAATCTTCAAACTATAAATCTTCAGCAATAACTTTATCTTTCAGAGATGAATGAGACCTTTTAGGCTTACCTAATCCTGATGCCCCTTTCTGTGAAGCTTTCTTCGATTTAACAGTCTTGTCAGGTTCAGGCACTGGTTCAGCTGGGGATTTCTGAGGATTTCTTTGAGTATGTCTCACAAACTGAGCCAAAACTTCAATGTGGAGTTGCCAAATGATGGTCTTCTACCAGTGGAGTCGCCAGACAGATGATTACAACCAGAAACTGTATTCAAACCTTGTCTGTCATCAAAGCTTAAAGCTATGTCGTTCTTCTAGGGAAGCTGAGCTTCAATTCTCCTCTCCCCGGCAACGGCGCCAATTAATGTTATCACCCCAAGAAATTCACCTAGGTTGTATATCAGTGATGCTCGGGAACATTACAAACTCAACAAAAAGCTGGAAAAATAGTTGGATGAATGAAGAAATGCTGCATATTCAAGCCAGATAACCGCTTCTACCATGATTGACCCCAGACATGGGTGAACACCTCCAGACTACAAGGCTTTTAACCACCAATTACTCACAGCTTGAGGATAAGGTGATAATGGAGAAGACTGACCACACCAGTAGATGCACAGGACCCTGTAAAGGCCGGTTGCAACCAGTTAAAAGGTCTGTAAATCTGTTTTCTAATACACAGACAGGATGACAGCTCTTTGGCATTAAAACAACAAAAACCTGCAAACAAATTCAATGATACATGCTAAATCCTAACACAGAGGTGGGATGACAGCCCCTCTAATGCTAAATATTAACAGCACATGAAATAATGCAGAACATGCATAGCCTGGAACAAAGAAGAAGCAGTGGAGAGTGAGCAATCAACAGCAAAAGAAGCTTGTATTAGCTGGAAATGCAGACCAGAAGCTGCAGGTTACAAAGTAGTTACAGTCTCCAGAAGTTGAAACTTGCAACAGAATAACACTCATCAACCTGATTACATTGTTTTTTTGGGTATATATAGAATTTGTTACAAAAATGGCTTTGCTAGGCTATGCGTGTAGGTGTCTTAATGGACTACCAACCACATTTACATTCAGATATGGGTCTCTGATAACGGTTTGATTGTTTTTAATGAACAAAATGGCTCTTTCTGTACTTTGATGTCCTTCCTGACCATATGGAATGTAATGTGCACAAGGCTCCATGACTGATTAATACCTTGATCTGCTTGAAGTCGTCCTCCTTGTCCGAAGACGTCCTGTCTCTTTAATACAGTGAGTGAAGTATTAATCGCAGAGAGCTGGAGGACGATCACCTTCATGCCCTGGAAGTGCGGGGCAGGCCAAAACATGGAAACTGCATGAAAAACCAATGAGGGGCTAAGAACAAATGATAGCCGTCGGATGGTGTAAATAAACAACCGAGATTTGATTTGAGGGGCTATCGGGAGCTAACAGAAATGGAGGATCAAAGTTTAACGAAAGTCGTTGGATCACCGTCAGGCAGATCCAACGGTGATCGGGGGTAGAAGACGCGGGATAGTTAACGCACGGGGAGGATGGTGGTATGACGGGCGGGTGGTTTCCCGCACTGCCTTTGGGCTGCAGGCGGTAATCGTACATATGAGCGCGATCCAGTTATATGACGACGCGTGGCTGACGGGACGGCGGGGAAACCGCTTTCCCCGCTACCTAACGGACGAGCGGTTCACGAGAGCGGGGTTTTCGTATGGTGTTGGATCAAGCGATAGATCATCGGACGGTCACGGATTAATGCTCATGTTTGTTGGCTGATGTGACAGGTACGGGCGGGCTTGGGCTATGGATTATATTATATGCGCAGTGTAAGGGTTAAAACTATAATGCCGGGATAAAACATATAATAAGATTATATATGGGTTTTAATAGAAATAAAACAAAAACGCCCAAAAGCCGTGAGAAATAATTTAATGCAGGGCTTTTGTAATGTTTAAAACAAAATGCGTGGGCACTTTGGGAAACGGGTTTAAAGGGGTTTAAACGAGTTTTGTGAAAAGATTAAGGGGTAATGAAAGAGAATAAGGAGGATGAAAGGAAAGAAGAAATCCACTGCTGCGAACCTCTTGAAAGCATAACCGGCACTGCCAAACTTGCTTTTAACCCTTAAACACTGAATCTGTAGCAGAGCTAACAAGATCTTCCAGTATCACCTTCAACCAGAGTAAGAAACCACAAAGATACACAGAGTACATGGCACTTATGACTGAAGTGATGGACTCACAGAGCATGGTTGGAAAGAACAGGTCTTCAAATTGGATTTTGCAAAAGAAAGTAGGGAAGTCCTCTAGTTTAGAGGGAGAAGTTGTAGTAGCAGAGAACATGTAGTGTTGGAGACAGATCCAGGTGGACAAGGTTCTTTTAGAAGCACCTCCCTCACTAAGAGGGAGTGTTGAAAATACTAGTGATAGAAGGTCCTTCTTGACTTATGCCTTAGTCAAGAAAGACCACGAGGTGTCTTCCTTTTGTCAAGAACGAGTTCCTGGAGATGAATGAGTTACCAGATTCATGCATGGAGTTGGACGGTCAATTAACTGGGTCTCCAAGTCGCAGTTTGAATTTGGATAAGATGAGTTGGGAACTTCAATTTAGATTGAGGCAAGAACAAGTTATAAACTCCAAGTCATGATTGAAGAGAGTTCAATTCAAACTCAATTAACCAAGTCAATCACAACTACAGTGCCAAATTTGTAATTGTCTAGTTATGATTTTTCCAATTATAACATGATTGAATAACATAAAGGGAGGACGAAGGCACGTCCTTGATTCATTATCGTCTTGCACGAGTTTGTGTGTGAGCAGAATTCCTTGTTGTGATTGTGCATTAGAGGAGTTGTTGTGTTGTATTGTAAAGAGTTTCCTTCTTGTAGTTTTGCACTAGGAAATAAGAGTCTACTCCAAAGTAATAGGGAGTCTCCTGCGCTAGGAAATAGGCACCCTGTGCACAAGGAAATCAGGCATATCTCAGCACAAGGAATCAATTGAGCAAAGATTGATAGTTTGTAGGATGTGTCCAACTACTATAGTGAGGACAAGTGTGTTCTCTGGGTCATTGTTTTCCTTGTAACAAATCAGATTGCTTTGTCTCTATCAATAAAGAATACTACAACAAAGAAGAGGGTTTTCCCAGTTGGGTTCCCTAGAAAATTATTGTCTCTTGTGTAATTGTGTGTTTATATCTATGTTTAATTCCATTGTTTTTATTGTTGAGAGTTTTTGTGTCTTGGTGAAAAGAAAAGTAGTTTCAAATTGTTCAGTCAAGCAGCAAGAAGAATTTCAAGGAAATTCAATAGCATTGTTGTCATTAATGGCAAAGGACCAACAAAGGAGCAGCAAGGTATACTTGTTATATCTAAGTGCAATGATATGTTTGTGTTGCTTAGTATGTGTAATACGTTGTTGAGTTGGCATGTTATAGAGAATAGAGATATGGCATTAGGGAGTGAATGTTTTGCAAGTTGATTTATACATTGTGTTGTAAGGTTGATTGATGTATGATGTTGATAACTTGGCATGCTGATAGCTTGTATGCTTGTGAGTAGGGTAAAGAAGAAGCAAAGGATGATGGCACGATTAATATATGCACAGTTGAAAATGTATTGTTGATGGCATGCTTGTGTTGATGTGGGTATTTTTATGCCTTCGGGGTGAAGGAGAACAACTTTTTAGAGTTTGTTTTCATATGTTGTTATTGTGTGTTGAGCTGATTGCATGTTGATGATGTTACACATATTTTTATGGCAAAGGAACAACAAAGTAGGATAGTAAAGGGTGCCATATGCTTGTTGGTTGTTAATGACAAAATGTTGCCAAGATTGTTATGTTGCAGAGATTGTTGTGATGCAAAGAAAAGACATGAAGAATGTTGTTATGCTTGTGATGTTGTCATGTTATAGTTGTTGATGTATTGTTAATGTATGTTGCAAAGGCTATGACTACTATGCACGTTGATTTAATCATTACATGTGGTTGAAAATAATATTTGATGAAACATTTATTTTATTTTAATATTCAAAAATCTCAAAATGTGTGAAACGAATGAGTGGAATGCAAAGAGACAAGTCTTTTCACTTCATGTTCATGTTTGGAATACAAACAGCCATCAAAGTTTGCTTATAAAAATGTGCAAGATTGAAAGGTTGTATGGTTAGAGAGTTAGAGAATGTGAGAGTTGATTGAGTTATTCATTAGTTACTTTTCACATATATAGCAGATGTGATGCAGATTACAGGCGAAGAAGCAGACTTAAAGATGGAGATACGCAAAGTTATTGACTAAGTAAACCAACACATTGTTTTCTTTATGTATGGGGAGATTGTAGTCTCCTTTGAAGTTGTAGTTTGATAAAGAACAGGTTGGAGCCTGTTGAGGTAGGAGCCTCCTGTGGGTTGTATCCTGTGGAAAATTTGTGGAAGTTGGAGCTTTCTTGCAAGTTGAAGCTTGAAAAAGAATTGATGTAGCAGCCTATTGTAGAATGGAGCCTACAGAAAATCTGATATAATAGAAAAAGTAGGAACTTGTTTTTGTATCACAACAATAACAAAGTCATGGTTTTCACTCTTTATGCGTTTCCACTTATATTTGGCGTCCACATGTCATGTCTATGTGTGCTGATTTGATCTTGTCATGAAAGATGTTATATTGTGGTTTACTTATTAAATGTTAGTTATATATTAAATCTGTTGTTCATAAAGTGCATGTTGATCATTTAATAATTTAGTTAATCAATAAAAAGTAATCAAAATTTAATGTCCATGAATGTATTAAACTGGTTCACTCTCCCCCTAGTTTAGTCAAGTTTCCAACACATCTAAGTGCATTTTGGAACAGACACAAAACATGCAAGAATTGTGAGTATTCTCAAAGGCCAACCTTCACTTGATTTTGCACTAGCGTTATTTCAATGCCACTTTATACTTTTCTTAAGAAACCCCTTCAATGAGCTAACCTTGTAAGGAAATGGGAGTTGTCAGGTTGACGGCATTTGACCTTTGTCTGTACCTTTGTCTGTGTAGCATTAGATGACATTCCACATTAAGATAAATCTATAATTTCTTCATATCATTATTTTCTTAAAAATATGCAGCACTATATGCTTCCGACAAATTTTTTATAAAGGGATGTCATGCATACAACCGATCTTATAATTGACAGGCACATAAGCAATGCATATTGTTTTGTACTCACATGGAGTGAATCAATGAACTTACCATGGATTCAAATTGCGCACCAGGTGTCTCTGCAAAAAGATGTCCAAAGATATCAGCATTTCAACGAACTGTTTATGATTTTATACGCATTCTGGTGTCTGTTGTTTATTATCTCCTTGCATGTTCCTTTCTCGATAATCGTTTTGACTCTCGTCCGCCAAAAGAGCATATTTTTTATCCCTAAAATTTCAAAGACAAAACCATTCGTTTTCAGTTGGCAAATCCTTTCAAAATGCAATTTGTTGGTTCTGATAAAGCATTCCTCCCACCTTTAACATTCGAAGCTGAGTCTTAACATCCACAATTCTTCTGTCTTCAGTGACAGCAGTGACTTCTTTGTAGGATTGTCACAATGTTTATATGACTTACTCAGACCCCTGTGCAAAATCTTCATCATCAAGGGCTTCAGGGTCACATTCCTGAACCAGTTCAACACTATTTTCAAACTTCCGCCCATTCTTACTCCCATTATAAATATTTGTGACAATTTTACCAAGAGTCAAACTGACTCTGAAAATGGAAGCATTCCCAAGTCCCAATAAAAGTAGGGACAAAATGCCTATTTTGCTGAGGAAACAATTTTCTTTACTGCTGTAGAACAGAGCAAATATAGAACTCAACTCAGACCTCAGTATGCCTTCTGTATTAGTGCCGTCTGCATTATGATTTATTACTCTCTAACGGATGGTCTTGGATCAGCAACGTTAGATTCCACTCTGTTATATCTTCCAGAATTGTATGATTCAATATCTGATGATTATTACATTGTTATGTTCTACTAAACCCCGAGTAATTAGCCAACCATGTTGACCAGAAAACAACAATCCAGACATGCTCTGGCAAGATCCAATAAGGAATTCATAAAGCAAGCATTTGAAAAAAGAAGCAAGATTTAGCATCTGCTGTGATGTGCGTGTCCAAATAATAGCCCATTGGATGTGAGAAACAATGGTTGATGTTTCAGTTTGTTGGCACAGCGTCATTTCCCAGTGATAATTTATGTCTAAGCTGACATACTTGAAAGCTGGGAGGATTGCTTGTAATTTACCAAGTTAACCATAGAAAAAGTATAAATATCCCAAGCACTAAATTGCATAAAAATTGAAAAATCCCGTCCCATGCAAGGCCAATGATATAAAGTTGTAATGGACCTTTTTGCAAGCATCACCAATAATCACTGCATGAACACAACCCATCCTTGAAATGATGGAAGCGACTCGCATCTCTAACAACAATTTCACGTCCAACAACCTTGGAAATAAACTTTATGGCTGTATGGCAATCTCCACATATACGAAGGTTCTTGACAATTCGAATAAGTATCCCAGGAGGTGTGCTAATAAGCCCAAATGCAATTGCAAGTTTCTCACTATGGAAGGAAAGAATTTTTTCTTTCCGCTTCTCATTCACATCATGTAAAACAAACTTTGTGTCAGGCACATACCCTACCTCTTTCATCTGGCTACTCAGTCTTACTAGAAATGCATAGATTTCCTCTGATTGTGGGTGTGATGTGTCTTCTGCCATGAATATATGCACTTTGCTGTTGACCTCAATCCAGCTGCATCCCGGTTTCTTTTGTACTCCCCTGTCTTTCATCAGTTTTCTCACCGTATCTACATCACCCCACCTGCCAGCATCTGCATAGATGTTTGAAAGCAGTACATATGGCCCAGAATTCTGTGGATCCAACTCAAAAATGTGCTCTGCGGCCCACTTTCCGAGCTCCACATTGCTATGAATTCTGCATGCACCAAGCATTGCTCCCCACATGATGGCATCGGGTTTGAATGGCATGCTGTTGATGAAGTTCTTTGCTTCATCCAGGTACCCTGCACGCCCAAGAATGTCTATCATACAGGCATAGTGGTCAGGTAATGGTGTGATGAAATGATCCTGACTCATCGAATTAAAATAATGACGGCCTTCATTCACCAGACCTGCATGATTGCATGCAGAAAGGACACCAATCATTGTAATGTGATCTGGATTCATGCCTTCCTGAAGCATTTGTTCAAAGAGTTTTAAAGCTTCGTTGCCATACCCATTCTGGGCATAGCCTACAAGCATAGCATTCCAAGAAACCCCGTCTCGTTCAACTATCTTGTCAAATGCAAGACGTGCATCATCTATATTCCCACATTTGGCATACATGTCAACAAGGGAATTCCCCACAAAAACATCTGAATCCAATCCAGTTTTAAACTGAAACCCAGCTTTAACAATATGGACATGGACCTGTTTGCCATGTTGTAAAGTCGCTAGGTTAGCACAAGCACTGAGGACATTACCAAAAGTATAGTGGGTTGGATAAACACCTTCCTGCTTCATTTGCCTGAAAAGTCTTATTGCCTCCTCACTGTGCCCATTCTGGGCACATCCAGAAATAATGGCATTCCACGACACCACATTCCGTTCTGGCATCTGCTCAAACACACTGTGTGCTTCCCTGAAACTGGCAGACTTAGCATATCCTGCGATCAACGCAGTCCATGAGACCGCATCACATTCAGACATTTTATCAAACACTTGGTGCGCATCTGCTACTTTCCCACATTTGGAATACATATCTACCAGGGCATTTCCCAGAAAGATATCTGGATTGACAACAGTCCTAATTACATGGGCGTGTAACTGCTTACCTTGTTTCAAAGCCAGCAGGGTTGCACATGCACTGACAACAGTAGCAAAAGTAAATTGGTCAGGTATAACATCATCATCCGCCTTTTGCATTTGACAAAATAATTCCAAGGCTTCGTTGCCGTGCGCATTCTGATCATAACCAGATAGCATACCATTCCAAGATACAACATTTCGTTCGGGCATTTCATTAAACACTCGGCGTGCACAGTCCACATTCCCACATTTCGCATACATGTCTACAAGGGCACTTCCCAAATAAACATCTGAATATAACCCCCGTCTCATAACATCTGCATGGACTTGTTTTCCCTGTTCCAGAGCCGTCAAACAAGCACATGCACGGAGCACACTGGCATATGCGAACTGATTCGCTTCAATGCCTTCACACTGCATTGCGGCAAAAAGCTTCAAAGCCTCCTCGCCATCTCCCTGTTGGGTATATCCTGCAATCATTGAATTCCATGACACGGCATTGCGATCAGGCATTTCTTCAAATAGGCATTGTGCATCTTCCATGCTACCACATTTTGCATAGCCTGCAATCATTATATTCCAAGAAAAGGAATTTCGTGTAGGCATTTTGTCAAACATATGGCGTGCATCTCTCAAGCTTCCACATTTCGCATACATCTCTATAAGATGATTGCTCATAAATATTTCTGCTGGATTTAACCAATTCTTGATTATGTGGGAATGGACCTTCATGCCGTACTTCAAGGAATTTGAGTTGATGCACTCCCGCAAAATACTTGAATAGATGTTAGAATTTGTGAGAGGTATTTCCTTTTCCATGGATTTCTCCAATGCCATGTCAAATTTTTGCTCCTGAAATGCTCTAGATATACCAAGAGCTCTGGTACCCCACAAGAAAGAGCTTGAGGTCCATCTGAATGTGATTCCATGCTTGTACAGCGACAGCCGTGAAAATACGTGAGCAACTGCGAGCATGAGGTGAAGAATTTCTTCACCCAGTTAATTTCAAAAACCTTGCAGATCATAAAAATTACGTTCAGCTCCATGATAATGGGTAAAATAATTCACCCATTGAAAAATGGCTGTCATATACAATCAAAATTCAAAACTTCAAAACCTGAAACTTACTAAAATAAAATTTGTTATTTAAAAAGGAAATGGTAAATAAAGTATAAAATTTGTTATTTAAAAAGGAAATAGTAAATAAAATTTGTCATTTAACGAATACAAAGATATTAAGCTACAATCCCGATGGTATATAGTCTTATGGGTGGAGTTAAGACTCAATATCATGGTTTTTATTGTAATAGGTTTTTAAATTTTTTTCTCTCTTCATAAATTATGGTGAAGTGTAGGTTTTTAAATTTTTTCCTCTTTTCATAAATTATGTTGAAGTAATTTGAAAATTTATGTGGAAGTAATTTGGAGGAAGTTTAGGATCAAATTTCTTTGCATAGAAATCAAGAATATATTCAATAATTTGTGATATTTAATTAAAGTTTGGGACCAAATTTCCCTCCATAGATATCAAGAATATATTCAATAACTTATAACATTTAATTGAAGATTAAATTTTAATGATGAACACGAGGGATACTTTTTTGTTTACGAATATTATTTAAGTTGTAGTTTTTTAATCTTAAAATATGATTTAAAACTATTTTTAATTGGTTAAAAATTAATATTTTTTTAATGTAAAAATATTAAGACAAAAGAAAACTTATTTACTATATAACATAAATGATTGACTTTGAAATATCTTAAGAGTAAGGAGAAAATATTAGATTAAATCTAAAATTATATATATATATATATATATATATATATATAATAATTTAATTTGCTATTTAAACTATGTCTAAAAATTTCTTTTTATCAAAAAATTCAAAATTATTAATATTTTAAAAATGACATATTTAAAAGGCCCATAATTATTTCATGAACGTTGTCAACATAATCAACTTGCTTTTATATTGAGTTTAAACCTTTTGAACTTGCACATCTTCTTTAATCAAATGCAATAGGCACTCCATAATCACATGTTTATTTTTTATAATTCACAGTGGTAACTTTAAAAATAATGCTCATATAACATATGAGTAGATATATTTTCAATTTTATATATAAATAAATTTGCATATTAAAATAATAATTATTCTTAATCTTGAAACAATACACAAATATGTCGAATTTAAATGATGTAATTAATTTCATGGTCCATTCCATATCATTCTTTGACATCCACTTTGTGTATTCAATGCTTGTAATATAATTTCCTTGTTGGTTGAATTTTCTTCTTCAACCAAATGTTGGTGTATTTTATAAGATATGTAAATTTGGAAGAAGTGAGATATGAGGATTTGACTTGTTAAATAATTGTATGTATTTTCTATTAAACAAAATAAAATTATATTTTTTTCATTCATTCTTTTTTATAAAAGCATATTATTATCATTTTTCACACAATTTTTTTTTATAGAATTCATATTCTATTTTTCCCTTAGAGATAAATTATTATTAAACTTTTAATTCAAAAAATTATTCCTAATTAATATAATTATAAGATATTGACCACTTAAGATTACCCGTAAACACATTTTAAATAAACATCTTATAATCATCATGTATAATTGGAAAATGACTTTTTTAAAAATGAAAATTTCTAGATGTATCTATCTTATTTAAAAATAATTTAGTACTATAATATATACATCTATTCATTTAAAAATAACTTCTTTATGCTATAATGTATCACTAAAAATGAATTTTTTTAAGTTAGAAATTTCTAATGCTGATGTCTTTACTTTATTTGAAGAACAATTTATTTTTTCTTGTATTAAATTTATTCACAATTAAACAAATTCTCTCAAAAGGATCCAGTGTATATCTAATGTGGAATTACAATTTTTTCCTATTTTAATTCAACGAAAAATTAAATCAAGATTTTCTTGTTGCCATTTTCAACATTTAGTAAGTGTGTGTGTGTAATTGTAATTCCACCTCACAAGACAACAAGAATAAGTTAACTAAGTTAAATTCACTTAATTAATTTGAGTTGAGGGCCTAATTTGAGTCATGTAGAGTGGTTCCTAAATTTTAGGAGACTAGGTTGAGTTTAATTTGAGCTGCAATAGTTTAATTCAATGAAACTAGGTTAATGTCAGTTAAACTAGTTCCAACTCTTGGAGAAACTAGTAGGAGGTCTAGCATTGGGGTGCAGCTTCATGTGTTCAACCAGTGAACTGATAAATTAGCCATAATTAAGTCATGAATGCATGAAATTCAAGTTACCCTGTTGAGATTAAAGTTCAAAGGCAGTGTACTATCAGTTGTATAATTTTCCGAGTTGTACAGGTGATGCATGCAATCAGATAAGGGCTTATAGGGATTGCACAATTCAGGGTGGGGATTTCCCTAATTAATAGGGGCTAATTCCTTGAGAAACAACACAAGGAAATAGGAGCATGGAAGGCAGCAGAATTGGCTAAGTATTAGCCAAAGTGAGCTTTTGAGGCAGTGAGATAGATTATACTTGTGCAGAGATTGTTCAGGTTGAACAAGCATTGTATTTCTTCTTTATTTTATGATCTAATGCAATATACAGATAGTAAGGGGTTTTGAGCAGTAAGTTTTGCCCTTAGATTATTCTCTGAGCATATGTGATTGAATCTTGTCTCATGTTTATGTTGTGATTTCTAGATTGATCACTTGTTTCTATTGATGAGTAGAGTAGATTCTACATGGTATCGGATCAGGAATCACAATAGAATAAAAGAATTCAAGTTTGCCTTTGCAGGTAAATCGAATTTGTAGGATCATTCTTCAGAGCCAGCAGGATGTTGTTCTATGGATTAAGACTCGAGTATGCCCTTGAGGGTAGATCAAATTATATTTCTTGGAAGGACAGGATGGAGGCAGTGTTGGAAGATAACGGGCTAAAGGAATTCATAGATAATGATATTCCTAAGCCTCCAACAATTGATGCTCAAGATTTGGCAGAGTGGAAGAAATGTGTGGCAAAGGTGAGGAGGATCATACTAGAAGGAGTTCGAGATCATATTGTCTCGAATCTCCACAGGAAGGATACCCCATATGCAATGTGGCAAGCCTTGATAGACTTGTTTTAGAACAACAGTGACCACAGGAAGTTGGCACTGAAGGACAAGCTTCAGAAGATCAAGATGGAGAAGGGTGACACAATACCACAGTACCTAAGTAGGTTCACCCAATGTCAGGATGAACTTGGGAGTGTTGGTATTACAGTTGTTGAAGATGATCTGGTAAGCCTAGCACTTCTAGGCCTTCCCAAGAGCTGGCACAGCTACCAGGATTCGGTAAATGGGAGGGAGAAGCTACCAAATTGGGAGTGATTATGGTTTGACTTGGTGTAAGAAGAGATAAGGCGGAACACCAGAGATGGAACCTCATCCAAGCATGATGATGAGGAGAATTGTGCCTTGGCTGGAAAGGAAAAGAAAGGGAAAGGGAAGAAATCCCAATCCAAAGGAGATTCTGGTCAGGCGGGCAAGAAGAAAGACTTTTCGAAGATTAAATGTTTTCACTATCATGAGTTGGGACATTATGCCACAAAGTGTCCGCATAAGAAGGCTGAAAAGAAGCCCCCGAGAGGAGCGAAAAGTGAAGCTCTAGCTTCACAATTCACATTGGAATTCACACTCATTGCATGCATGGTGACATCAGTGATGGGTAGTGTGTGGTATCTGGATAGTGGAGCCTCATTCCATATGATGAGAAACAAATAATTTTTCAACAACTTGGAGGAGAAGGACCTCCAGATGCACATCGAGATGGGAGATTATGGAAGGTATAGTGCAACCAGTATCGGTACAGTTACTTTTAACAGGGAGTCTGGTTCTCCTCTCATATTAAAAGATGTCATGTATGTTCCGGGTTTGAAGAAGAATTTAGTTTTAGCTGTTATGTTGGAAAAATGTGGCTACATTGTGATATTTAGAAAAGGAAAGGCTTTCCTTAGATATATTGCCACGGGACAAGTGAAGTGGATTGGGGTTTAGGTGAAGAACCTCTACAAATTGGATGTAGAATATTATGTTTCTTTGAGAACGAAATAAAAGAAGGTGTAGAGCTGAGACATCAGTAAATTATGGCATAGGAGACTTGGCCATTTTCACCATGGAGCTTTGAAGATCATGCAACATATATCTACACGACTTCCCAAGGGTGCACTAGAGCAATGAGATACATGAAAAGGGTGTACAATGGGGAAGTACATCAAAGCCACCCTTCATGATAAGGACAATAGAGTGCAAGCAGTCTTTGAAAGAGTTCACTCAGATGTGTGTGGACCCTTCTCGACAACCTCCGCATCCAAGTACATGTATTGTGTTATATTTGTAGATGATTTCTCACATAAGTGCTGGGTTTTCTTCATGCAGAAGAAAGACCAGACATTCTCCAATTTTTTTGAATTTAAAGCACTTATTGAGAAATACATTGTAGGAAACTAAAGGCTCTTAGGAGTGATAACAGTGGTGAATATGTTTCGAATGAGTTCAAGAACTTATGTGCATCAGAAGGGATTCGACTGGAGTTAATAACATCCCATAACTCACAACAGAATGGGGTGGCTGATAAGAAGAATAAAAATATTGTGGGAGTTGCACAGGACATGTTGCATGATCAAGGCCTACCATTGCACTTGTGGGATGAAGCATGCAACACATCGGTATATGTGCAAAATAGAAGTCCTCATCGGATTCTCGGGATGAGTACACCAGAAGAAGATTTTTCAAGGAAGAAACTAGATGTGTCACACTTCAAGATCTTTGGTTCATCAATTTAGTGTCATGTTAACAAGGATGCAAGTAAAAAGCTAGAGTCGACAATTGATTTGGGCATATTTGTGGGGTACAGTGATACACCTCACAACTATCGGGTGTAGTTGCAATCTCATAGGATGACAGTTGTTCGTAGAGATGTGAAGTTTGATAAAGAGAAGGCCATGAGATGTTCCCTTAAGAGGGAGCTTCAGTTACATGTAGATGAGGATATTTTGGCTTCAAAGGAAGAACCTAAAGATGTTGTGGAGTAGCCACAAGCATAGGAGCAGAGAGTGGAAGCACCCACTCATGCAGATACATCTAGAGATGGAAGGAAGCGCACCAAGGAAGCTAACAGATTATTGTATGATGCTAGAGAGAGTGTGGGATAATCCACATCACAACGCAAGTAGAGGAGGTCTCCAGATCGGTACATTAGGTACATAGCTCTGATGAGTGAGATAGTTTAGACAAAACCATCCTCATTCGATGAAATAATTCAGAAGACGGTATGGGTTGATGCCATGGTAGAGGAGTATGATTCCATAGTTAGAAATAGTGTTTGGGAAGTTATCCTAAGACCATAGAACAAGTTAGTGGTAGGTTCTAGGTGGATCTACAAGGTGAAGCAAGCAACAGATGGAAGCATAGAGAAATAAAAGGCCATATTTGTGGCCAAGTTGTTCTCTTAGGTGGAGGGAATTAATTATGAGGAGACCTTTGCTGCAATAGCAAGGTACTCTTCTATTAGATCAATTCTAGCACTTGCAGTGCAGATGGGATGGAAGATACATTATATGGATGTGAAGACATCATTCCTCAATGGAGTGATTGAGGAGGAGGTGTACATTGGGCAGCCAGAAGGATTTGAGACCTTCGATAGAGAGTTGCATGAGTGTAGACACAAGTGAAAGTTGTATGGATTGAAACAAGCACCTTGTGCTTGGTACACCAGGAGTGAAAACTATTCACCAGGTTGGGCTTCACCAAAAGTGAAGCAGATGAAAACCTTTACCATATTGTTGTTGAAGGTAAATTATTGATTATAGTATTATATGTCAATGATTTAATTTTAACCGGTGATGAGAAGTTGATCAAGTCTTGCAAAGAGGATCTTGCAAGAGAATTCGAGATGAAGGACATGGGACTCATGCATTATTTCCTCGGTTTGGAAGTATGGCAAGGAGATGGGGAATTGTTTGTCTCTCAGGGAAAGTATGCCAACGAGATACTAAAGAAGTTCCACATGGAGAGTAGCAAACCCATGGACACTCCTTTAGCAGGCAGTTGGAGGAAAGAGGATTTTACTTTGGGTGAGGAGGTGGAGGCCACTATTTACAAGAAACTTGTGGGTTCAATTATGTATTTGGTGAAAACACGACTAGACATGTGTTATGCAGTTAACCAACTTAGTCAAGAAATGGTTAATCCAACCAAACTATATTGGAAAGAGGCCAAACATTTGTTGAGATACCTTAGAGGCACTACTCAGTAAGGTATTTGGTACAAGAGGACAAAGGGAGTGAAGTTGTAAGGCTTCATAGATGCAGATTGGATGGGTATTCCATTAGATAGGAAGAGCACAATAGGAGGCATCTTCAGTATTAGGTCAGCAACAATTTCTCAGTACAACGGGAAGAAGAGAATAGTTGCACTCAGTTCAACAAAAGCAAAGTACATGGCTACTAGTCAAGCAACTTGCGAAGTTATCTGGATGAGGAAGATTCTTGTTGGGTTATTTGGTCAGATGATGGATCCCACTGTGATTTACTATGACAATTAGAGTTGTATCAAACTCTTTGAAAATCCATTTTTTCATGATCGATACAAGTATATGTTATGAAACCAGCTCACAAAAAGATAGAAAATATAGATCAACGACTTAAAAATTAGCCTCTTCAAGGGGGCAACCTCCTTTACATTACAAAAATGAAAAATTCTTGGATGATACAAATGAAAAGACCTCTTTTCTATATATAGGAGTCTAAGGGGTCCCAATACAATCAGAGCCTACATAACAATAATATTGTAGGGGCACAACAATAACAATAGTGGGCTTCTATGGGGCATAATAATAACAACATGGGGACTGTATGGGCACAATAATACAATAAGGGGGTTGCACTAATAACAATAAGGGGTTACACTAGTAGTATAGGGACCTAAAATTCCCCTCTCCTTCAAAAAGTGTTGTCCTCAACGCTTGAGTAGTTCTGGATGATTTTGTATAAAATTCTCATCCTCCCATGTGGAATCTTCAGCGGGTAAGTTCTTCCACTTGATGAGATACTCTAAAATTGATCGATTTCGTAGCTGTCAATTTCTTGTTTTTGTGACTGCTTCCAATTCCAATATGATTTTTCCTTCCTCGTCAAGTTCTAGCAATATTGTTTGAACTGGGATCTTCTCACCTATAACCTTGTTTAAGCATGAAACATGGAAAACTGGGTGCACTCGGGAAGATGTAGGAACCTCCAATTTGTATGCCATAGTACCAATCTTTTTTAACACCTTGTACGGACCATAATACTTTGGTGATAATTTATTATCTTTCTTAGCTTGCTTGAGGGACATTTGTTTGTATGGTTGTAGTCGTAGAAATACCTAGTCACCTACATCAAAACTTCTTTCATTGCGATGTTGATATGCCTGTTGTTTCATTCTATTATGTGCCAAAGTGAGGTTATCCTTTAAGAGTTTGAGAAATTGTTGTTGATGCTCGATGTGATCTTCCACTGCTTAAACCTTAGAATTTTCTTTTAAAGATGATGTGATAGACGATGGATGATATCCATAAAGTGCCATAAATGGGGTCATTTTTACTGCAGCATGGATAGAAGTGTTATACCACCATTCAGCTAGAGGAAACCACTTGACCCATTATGTTTGTTTATCAGATACAAAGAAATAAAGATATCCTTCCAAACATTTGTTCACTATCTCAGTTTTCCCATCAGATTGAGGATGATAAGATGAGCTATGAGCTAACTGAGTACCCAAATATCCCACCTCTTGTACTCCAAAGAAACATTTGGATCTTTTTGCATATAATTTTTTCTCCTCCAATAGTTTGAGCACCCTGTCAACATGTTGAACATGATCCTTCCAAGACTTGATGTAGATTAGTATATTAGAGAAAAATACTAACACAAATTTTGTAAGGAAGGGTTTGAAAATGGAATTCATCAAACCTTGAAATGTAGAAGGTGCATTGATAATGCCAAAAGGCATGACCAAAAATTCATAATGACCCTCATGAGTTATAAATGTTGTTTTTGGAATGTCTTCAGTCTTCATTCTGATTTGATGATATCCTGAATGAAGATCCAACTTGGTGAAGTAAATTTCTCAATGTAATTCATCAAATAATTCATCAATGATAGGAATTGGAAATTTATCTTTAATAGTAAGCTTGCTGAGCTCCCTATAATCCAGACACATGTGCCATGATCCATACTTCTTGTGTACCAATACCACTGGAGTAGAGAAAGAACTTTGACTAGGTTGAATTATACCAACCTCTAGCATTTCTGCAACCATACGTTCAATTTCACTCTTTTAGGCATATGGATATTTGTAAGGCCTGATGTTTGGGGGAACATTTCCTGGAATAAAATGAATAGCATGTTCATGATCACAAATAGGTGGGAGGCCTTTGGGAGTCTCAAATACCTTGGAATGATTGTCCAAGATGTTTTGGAGATATGGAGAAACAAATGATTTCGACGTGGGAAGCTACAGTGAACATAATTGTGCAATTACACCCCATTGTTCTTTCTTTAGAAGCTTTGTCATGTTGTTAGAGTTGATTATCTTTCCCGGTTTCCCTGCGATACCCCTTAATTCAACTTCCTTTCCTTCCCAAAAAAATTTCAAGAAAAGTTCTTGAAAATTAAAAGCTATCGTACCCAAAGATTGTAGCCATTCGACTCCTAGTACAACCTCTGCACAACCCATTGGAATGGAAATCATTGGACTATTTAAGACATACTCTCCCATGGATAGCTTGATATTATGGCACTTTCCAGAGCAATTTATGATTCCTCCATTTGCAACCATTACTTGACACTCTGGTGTTGGATATAGGAAGCAATTCAATTCCTTGGCTATCTTACAATGAATAAAATTATGGGTACTACCTGAATCAATCAACACTATTAAATTTTTCTTCTTGATATGCCCTTCTATCTTGAGAGTTTGAGGAGTGGTAATTCTTGTCAATGCATTACAATATATGGTCAGATTCATTTCTTCTTTCTCTAGGATTGGTTCTTGTTGTACACCCTCTTCTTTTGATGTTTCTTGTTCCTTTTCTTGCTCCTCTTCCCCATCTATGTAAATTAATTTCTTCTTAGCACACTTATGACCTTTAGTGTATTTTCTATCACAATTGTAACAAATCCCTTTTAATATTTTTTCTTCCAATTGTTGTGGTGTCAACCTTGTAGGTGGTGAAAGGATAGGAGCAACAACACTTCCATCTTTATAACTGTGAGTAGTAGGCTTCCTTGTTGCCATAATTTTGCTTTCCATTTTTCTTGCCAACTTGAATGCCTTCTCCAATGAAGCAGGTTCCCAAAGGCGAACCTCATGTTGGATGTTATCCTTTAAAGTCCCTATGAACACATCAATACTATGCCCTCTGGAATATCTTTCACCCTTCTATTGAATTTTTGGAAGTCCTCAATGTGCTCCATCAATATTGAACCCTTTTGTTTAAGATTTATCAATTGGCTAAAAAAGGTGTTGCTTTTTGTATCCTCATAATGTGCTATCATTTCTTCCGTAAAAATTATCCAAGTGACAAATTGTCTACGAAAGCAAAGCCATTGATACTATACAAACTGATTTGGTTCCAAATAGAAAGTTGCAATGTGTACCTTTTGTGTGTTTTTCACATTATGGAGATCGAAATATTTCTCCATCTCTAGCATCCATGTTACGGGATCCTTACCATCAAATTCCTCATATTGATCTTTGGAACATGGTGGGTCTTTAATCCAATGTTGGAGTCTATGAAATCATGATTAAAATTTCTTTTGTTCTCATCATGAGTTTCCTTTAATACCCTTTTGCCATTAGTGAGCATTTCTAGTAGAAAATTTATCAAATTTGTCTTCAAATCTTCCATGTTTCCTTTAATTTTTTCTTCCATACCATCCATCATAGCTTCCACACCATTTGAATTCCTTCAAACTAATTTTTCAACCAAACTTATGCAAAACATTAAAAAAAACTACACATTTTTTTCACTTTGTAGGAGCTCGATATTGAATCTATTGTATCTTTGTAATTTCGAATCTCCAAGGTATAAAATTACGTCCTGTAGTAGCCCTTTGAGTCCTCTTTCCAACCCCATAAGTCTGATCAAGATTGGATTCTCCAAGGAAGAGTTATGCTAAATCTCCCGCGATAGCCTGATTATAGACTGGTTCAGTAGAGTGAACTTGTACGAAGTTCCACGTGTCATCGTTTCGACCTTAGGACCTGAAACCGATACACAGAAAACTATAGGTCATCATATTTTTGTAACTTTCTACGAAATTTTAATCTGATGCTCATAAAGAAAGTTATGACACTTTTCCCCAGTTCACCTATTTGGGATGTAATTCGGGAGCCTGCAAAAACGCTAAATGTCTTGGACCATATCTCCGAAAATATAAAGAAACAAGATCTGAAATTTGGGCCCTAGCGTCATCAAGATTTTAGCTCAAATGGGTTTTAATTGTAGAGTCTGAAACTTTGTAGAAAAAAACTTATAGCAAAAATTCCATGATGACCTGTTTGCGATGGAATTATGGAGCTTACAAAATCCCTAACTTCCTTGGATCATATCCGAGACAATATCTAAAATTTGGACCCGAGCTTGATGTTTTTTTTTAGCTTCTGAAACTTCGTAGAGAAAAAGTTATAACGAAAATGCCACGATGTCTTGTTTGGAGCAACAAAACCCTAGAATACAAAGCTCTGATACTAAATGTTCTGAAACTAGCTCACAAGAAGATAGAAAAGATAGATCAACGACTTAAAAATCAGCCTATTCGAAGGAGAAACCTCCTTTACATTACACAAATGAACAATTCTTGGATGATACAAATGACAATACCTCCTTTCTATATATAGGAGTTTAAGGAGTCCCAATACAATCAAAGCCTACATAACAATAATATTGTAGGGGCACAACATTAATAATAGTGGGCTTCTATGGAGCATAATAATAACAACATGGGGACTATATGGGAAAAATAATACAATAAGGGGGTTGCACTAATAAAAATAAGGGGTTACACTAGTAGTATAGGGACCTAACAACATATCAACATTCGGTATCACCATCTACAATATTGTGTGCAGAGGCGAATCATGTTGTTGGAGTACATTCCTACAAAGGAATAAGATGTAGATATTTTGACAAAGGCATTGTCAAGAAGAAAATTTGAGTTCTATAGAGAGACGATTGGGGTATCTAATAATCCCTTTCTTGTTGAGAGGGAGTGTTAAAAAGCACAACAAGAAAATACTAATTTAATTTTCCCTTGAATTAAATTAGGAGAAAATCGTAATTCCACATCACAAGACAACAAGAATGAGTTAACTAAATTAATTTCACTTTATTGGCTCAGTTGATTTGAGTTGAAGGCCTAACTTGAGTCATGTAGAGTGTTTCCTAAATTTTAGGAGCCTAGATTGAGTTTAATTTGAGTTGCAATAGTTTAATTCAGTTAAATTGAGTTAATGCCAATTAAACTAGTTCCAATTGTTGGAGGAACTACTAGGAGATCTAGTAGTGGGGTGTAGCTTCATGTTTTCAACCAGTTAACTGATAAATCAACCATAATTAACTCATGCATGCATGAAATTCGAGTTATTGAGTTGAGATTGGAGTTCAAGGGCAATGTACTATTAGTTGTATAATTTTCTGAGTTGTACAAGTGGTGCATGCAGTTAGAGAAGGGCCTATAGGAATTGCACAATTCATGATGAGGATATCCCTAATTAATAGGGGGTTAATTCCTTGAGAAACAACACAAGGAAATAGGAGCATGGCAGGCAACATAATTGGCTGAGTATTGGCCAGAGTCAGTTTGTGAGGCAGTGAGATAGATTATACTTGTGCAGAGATTGTTCAAGTTGAACACGCATTATATTTATTCTCTATTTTATGATCTAATGCAATATACAGATAGGAAAGGGTTCTGAGTAGTAATATTTCCCCTTAGATAAATCTCTAAGAATATGTGATTGAATCTTGTCTCATGTTTATGTTGTGATTTCTTGGTCGATTAATTATTTTTGTTGATGAGTAGAGTAGATTCAAGTCTTTTGTTTTAGCATATTACATAAGCAGTTTAAATCTACAAGGAATTTATACACTAAACACACACACATATAAAATAAATATTTAATACATAATTTTTTTTCTTATAATTATATGTTTACTTATAATATTTTTAAATTATTTTATGTTTCATTTATTATTTATATTTTCATTGAATTTCAATATTTTAAACAAAATTATAATATGTCTACATTGGTTGGTATTATAATCAATCGAAATATCAACTTTATTAGTCCTTGCCTCATCAGAGACTATATCATTCGCTTCGCGGTCAAGTCTTGTTGATTGTGCATTATTTGGCTATGTTTTTGCAATTTAAACCAAAGTTTCAGAAAAATGCTTAATATTTCTATTTTTCCATAAATTCAATAATAATTTTTGAATTTTTAGTAAATGTTATTTCTAATTTCCTATTGGTTGAGGAAGCTCTGATGAGACATACTTCTCCTGGTGGAGGGAATTTTATTTTCATTTTTTTACTATGCCTAACAATTCATTTTAAAATTAAAGTAAAAGTAATTTTATGAGTGGTCATTGAGTTGGTGAGTGCTCTAACATTGTCACTGTTATGTTAGCACTCTGCTCAATGATGCGAAGATTGATGTGGTTGCAGGACATTGTTATATTAGTGCTCTATTCAATGATGCGAGAATTGATGCGGTTGTTGGTTCTTTGCTTGGGGGGGTGGAGGGGTTGAACAAATGTTTAATTAATAATATTATGTTTCCTTGTGCAGAGGACAAAGTATGTGTGGGAGAACTGGGGTCTTTGCAGAGTGAGCTTTGTAATACTAATGAACGATGCGGTAGTTGGTATGATTTCATTGTGCAAAACTTTTACTATGCAAAGGATGGAGTATGTGTAGGAGAACTGGGGTCTTTTGCATAGACAGGGATGCTTTGACACTAATGGGAGTGCAGAGGGAGCTAGTATTTTGTTTTTAACAATTATTGTAATTATTGGACTATAAGAGATACTCTTATTATGCGATATTAAATAAATCATGTTTTCAATCTATGTGACATGTGGTTGCGGGGCACTGTTATGTTAGTGCTCTGGTCAATGATGTGAGAATCAATGTGGCGGCAGGTTTTTTTGTATAGAGTTGAACTAATTTGAAATTGAAATTATTAAGGAGTATGTACAGGAGAACTGGGACTCTTTTGCATAGATAGGGGTGCTAAATAAACTTTGTTTTTAATCCCTGTGAAGAAAAAGTGTTGTGTGGTAAAACGAATCTGCGAAAGGATTTATGCATGGTTTATTAAAATAATAAATATACAAGTCACTTTTTAAATTATTATTTAGGAACGTTTTTCATAACTACAGAAGTAGTTATGCGAAGTTGGTTGTTCGGAGGTAGTGTGTGTGGAGTTTGGAATACCAATGACTAATTGGATGGTGTTATTGAGTGCGGAAGTAGTTATGCAGAAGAAGTTGTGTGGAGGTGGTTGTGCATGTGTGGATGTTATGAGAAAGCTTTGTGCAAAGTTTATTAAAATCATAAATATACGAATCCTTTTTTAATTCTTATTTAGGGTCATATTTTAGAACGTATGGTCATTAATTAATATTAGTTTTAAATGTCAATGGCTGAGGGAATTACCGAGTGTGGAAGTAGTTGTGCAGATGAAGTTGTACGGAGGTGGTTGTGCGTGTGCAGAAGTTATGTAGAGAACAAATGCATGTGTGGAATTTGTGTGGAATGAGGGAAGCATAGAGAGATATCTTAATTGTAATGTGTTTTGATATTAGTAGATTGTGTAGAAGAGTAGTGGGTGAAAACATGAAGATGGGTTACACTTTTGTGAGAAATTCCGCCGAAAAAGTCACAATCTCAATTTTTCAGAGAATCTTTGGCCGAACTATTATACTAACATTTGACCGAACTTTTGTCCATTTAGATTAATGTCGGATGTTAAATGAATCTTTTTTTGGAGCTGAAAAAATCGGCAAAAAAATAATTCTGCCGAATAAATAATTCAACCGAACTATTTGTTCAGCCAAATTATTTTTTTGGTCAAACTATTTTCTTGAGCGAACTATTTGTTCGACTGCATATATATATATATATATATATATATATATATATATATATATATATATATATATATATGATGGGCCAGACCCTATTGTGAAGTTTTATGCATTGTTAATTTGTGATTGTGGTTGAGCCGAGCTGAATACAAGCGTTGCTGAGGTTCGTGGTTATTTTAATTTTTTTTTACAACAATTTTTTAATGGTCTTTCAGATATTATAATATGTTTTTGGTTTTTTTTGTAGTGTGGCGCCACAAGAATTTTGGTTGGTTGCACCTTGTCGTTGCTGAAAGATTTCTCATCCTTGTCCAACCTCCTCGTCTGAACCAGGGAAGTCCTCCAAAACACCACTTGATGGAAAAATAAAAAAGGTTATAATAAGCAATGGTATGCCTTGTGTTGTAACATAAACAATTTGCTTAAAAAATTGACTTTCCCACAAGTGATTTCTCAAAATCTGATTGTTACAATATAAAATAGAAAAATAGGAAACATAAAATTAAAATTTGCAGTGAGTAGTGTGTTGATTGTTACAATATAAAATATAATAATTAATTGGAAACATAAAATTAAAATTTGGAGTGAGATGCCAAATAAGCATTACATTTATAACAATGATAATTCAAAGGTGAGATACCAAATAAGCACAAGGATACTTCAAAAGTGATAGATTCTCACAGAAAAGCTCCAAGCTCCAAGAAAAAGCTACAAATTTAGATCACTAAGCAATGTTTGCCAAAACTGAATTTCCAGTAAAATGTGTAAGGTTCAAATTACATATAGAGAGCACCAAACTAATGTATAGCGTTCAAATTACATACAGAGAGCACCAAACTAAGTGTAAAGGGACCACATACTCCATACTTCTCATAGTTTAACTCAAATGTTGCAAGCACAAATTTCAATCTCCCTATTACCAACCGAAACTGCTGAAATGGCAAGATACCCATAAATAATCATTGAGACACATCACAAAGAGATTCCTCCCGACTCAAATTTTCTCAGAAGAAATGGATTGAAATGGTGTTCTTTCTATGATTTTCAAGCTTCGTTGTGTTATAAGAAGCATTCCCATACAAAAGGGAAAGTGACCTCTCATAACAGTATACGCGATAGCCTAGGCTCTACATTGTGTCCAACGCATTGGGTACTAGTTTGAAGCCTCTTAGCATCTTGTGTTGCATATTCCTCCCCTCCTCTAAGCTTGCAGAACCACAACATAACAAGAAATAAGATGGACACCACTCCCACCACGCTTCAGACCACAATGGCCTGAGTTTTCAATCCATTGAGCTTGAGTCGAGCGCTCGTCTCAACCACAATCATAAATTAACAACGCTCAGTTGATGACTGCCCCTACAAATCAAACCAAATGCAATAAAAATAACCATTTGAATATAAAGTACTCATATTATTTGGTAACATACTTTCCTTTTTTCTGTTGTTATATGTTCATTTATGTTTCCTTTTTCATTATGTGTAATTCACTTTTCTTGTGATAGGAACATCCATTCCCATATAATTGCTTCCATGTGGCTCTCAAACTCACTTCTGCTCACCCTGCTGGAGTTCTTGAGCCTCTTAACAGTTACAGTGAGTCTTCCTTCCATGACAACCTTGTATGTGCTTCCCAAACTACCCTTTCCCATCATCTCAGCTACTTCCCTTTGCAGGTCCTCCAAACAATAGCCCTACATTTCTCCAGCGCAGAACACTAGACTTCCATCGTAATCGTAAACCGGATCCAATGCTTCTCTCAGCATATTCGGTTGCTTGTTCCTCCCCTCCTCTCATCTTGCAGAGCAACAACATAACAAGAAACAAGAGGGACACCACTCCCACTGTGCTTCTGACCACAATGGCCATAGTTTTCCATCCATTGAGCTTCTTGGACTTTCTCTGCTTCGTCAAAGGCAAGAAAGCTCGAGTCTTCTGACCTGGTTGTTTAATGTAAAACCTTGATGCTTCTTGGTAACATACTTTCCTTGCTTTTGTTTTTATATGTTCATTTATGTTTCCTTTTTCATTATGTGTAATTCACTTTTCTTGTGATAGGAACATCCATTCCCATATAATTTATAATTTTGTCCTTTCTAGTGAAATTTTGTGCATTTTTCTTCAAGGTTGCTGGTATAAGTGCATAACTGCATCTACCATTCAACACGAAGGAAAGTATCCATCTCATCAAGTGGCAGAGCATACAGTCCTAATTGTAGTTCCAAATCTTGGATTTGAATAGGGATTTTATGAAACCTTCCTACTCCTTTGACCTTTCATCCATCAAATATTGTAATTATCAGGTCATTGGTGGGGTACACAAATAGGTTTAGTTGCTTAGTGAAATCAATGTCGATGTAGTAAGTTTTGTTGAAATCCATGAGTATCATTACATTTCTATCTTTTATGATTCCCATGAGATTTAGGTTCCTAGGTTGTAATTGCCCCATCATGATTGCAAGTGGAACTGTAGGTTTGCTTCCCTATTTTCTTGGAACATGGGTCTTATTAGCTTCCTAAGATGAGGCAGAATACACTTAATTAAAGGTTCTTGTACTTTCTATTTTCAAGTAGTAGTTTATTTTTGAGATACAAATTTTTCATTTCCTTTTTTTTGGGTGCATGAGATTGAAGCTAATTAGAGTTTTGGCATTGTTTTTTCATGTATATTTGGTGTTTTAATTTTAATGTTATTGGGTTGACTTGTTCTACGTTGAATTATCTCGTGAATTGTGGTTGAAGTTTTAGATTTCCCGAGGCATTTTTGAAAGTTATTGATCTATCATTGACTCAACTTGGCTATCAAATTGTCTCTCAATCCATTATTTATGTGCATTATTTGTTCTTGATGTTTTTCTCTTATTTTTCATACATCTTATTAGGTCTTACCAAAAAGAAAAAGCTACACCATGTTGAAGGATAGCTCGGGGACGTTCAAGATTATACTGTGCAACTCTGTATAAATCCATTTGTATAGCATGCATAGGATTAAGATATAAATAAAATTTTAGTCATTCCCTTCACTACTGAGAGAAAATCCCATGGACTCCACCTAGTAAAGAAATTAATGTATCATGCCTATTTCAACACAACCTGCAATAAATAAAACAAAATCATGAATTTTGAAAGTAGAGCAACTGAAATTTCATCAATTAAAACAAAATCACCGATTTTGAAATTGGAGCAACTGAAATTTCATCAATTAAGGAGACAGAAGCATTATCTTCATAGCAACACTAATTAAAAATAGTTACACCATTGAAATCATAATATGTTTGTAAAAATATACGAGGCACATTTCATCTATTCCTATGCATCGACATGTTAAAGCCTTCAAATCATGAACAACATGTGGGGGCTATTATAAATGATCTCCATGATGCTCACAAAATGCATGATGAACTCAAAATATTTATAGAGGTAGTAAGATGGTAAATTCAAATAATAAATTTATAAAGTAAAATTCGTAACATTGTAACAATAAACATGGTCATATATTTTCATTTGTACAATTAATAAATCAATTTCTGGATTTAACAAAATGCTTTTGGATGATATGGTGTTCGATTGTTGATTAACTTGTCAATTATATCCCTATTTGCTATTAATTTGTCAAATTTTCTTTTATTCTTTTTGAGACTTCACAATCCTATCTATAATTTGCTTGGTACTATTAGCTTCATCTTTAGAATGATGAACATCAGCATGTGCTTTTTCATTATCACCTCCCTCCATTCTGATACTCGATGCTCTTATCCACTTCTTAACTATTAGGTAGGAGTTAAACATGATGACTTTATGACATCTTTAGGTAGAATGTATAGGTTACTTCGACAAACCTATTGGGTGGGTTAAATTTAGAATGTTCTAAACATTTTAATATCACTTAATATTTTTAAGGTAAGATATGCTTTCTAGTTACTTGCATCTGACCCAACTTCCATTATTCAAAATATTTTGCAAATATGCAAATATACTATGATCTATTATGCCTCATTTCAGCTTTTCCTCAGCCATGAATTGAAACTCACTTCAATTTATACTTTTGTTTTAGCTTTTCCTCAATCATGGATTAAAACTCACTTTAATTTATACATATGTTTTATTTATATGGCATATAAATAAACATGTATTATAACTTTAATAAACAAATTTTATAACAATGCAGAATAAGTGTTAAATTTCCAAGAATAAAAATAAAAATAAATTAAAAAATACTTTCAAACTTGGGTGGTTTGAAGCTAAGTTGAAATAGAAAGATTTGCATCCATGTAATGAACATAAAAGTAAATTAGTAAATACTTTCAACCTTTAGTCGAGTTGAAGCTAAGTTGAATGAATTAGAGATTTGTAGTTGAGTTGAATTAGAGATCTCTAGTTGTTTTCCTCTTGCAATTCTCCAACCATCTAACCAAGTAGAAACAACCTTTCCTACTACCTAGCCTTCTGACATATTTATCTAAATAGTGATCTTTTGCACAACCTAACCCTTCACTAAATGTTTTGTTTACACATTAAATTTCTTCCATTTTGTGATGATACAACATCAGATTGATTAAATTCATTGGATATTGTGACGATACAATATGATATTTATGCTTGTAGTAATTTAACTGGGTGACTTCTTTAGGCTTTTCCTAGCACATTTTTAAGTGAATATTGGGTTAAGTCAAGATAGAAATTGGGATAATTATAATTATAATTTGTTAAATCTATGTCATAGAGTTCTTTAATACGCTTAATATATTTCTACATTCAAAAATATAATTTAAATGACAAAACATCAACATCTTATCAAAAATATAATCATGTAAATTCCAAGAAAAATAGAAAATCACCTGATCTTTATACATTAAATCAAAATATTTACACCATCTAGATTAAGTTGATCCAATATCCATGAACCTTCTCCAAATAATCATAATACATTAAATCAAAATATTTACACCATCTAGATTAAGTTGATCCAATATCCATGAACCTTCTCCAAGTAATCATAAGGTAATTTCCTATACCTAGTTATAGTACTAGGTCAAAGATTTTCCCAACTTATCATGAGGTAATCTCCTATGCCCTTTGTTTTCTCACTTCATCTAGGGTGTGCATAACTTTTGAGTCAATGCATCATGAATTAAATCTTGATATCATTATTCGAGTGATGTGATAGTGATAGGGATCTTGAATGTGACCATCAGTTTGACAACAGACAAACGCTTGGCCATGCATTTAAATAGTGATTTTATATAGACCTAGTTCCTAAAATCAATAAATTTCTAACACCATCATTTATAATTGCTTGATGAAACTATTAACCACATGTATAAATTCCAAAGGAGAACATAGGAGATGATCTTGAAACTAGGTTAAATCCTTGTAGTATTCCATTATTCAATCACAATAGGTATTTATTTAATATAATTCTCCCATAAACTAAGGGATTTATTTATTATCATTTCATTATTCAATCACAATAAGTATAAATATATTAAATTCATTTTATTAAATTTGTTTTTTACAGGGATCAGAAAACCCATTAAATGTGGTTGAAAAATGGACATTATGCATGGAAGTTTCTTGTTATCCCAATCCAGGGCAAGTAGTGATTACTTATGTGCTATGCAATATTGTGACGAACAAAGTCCTCCAAAGGGAAAAGAATGTACCTGGAAGAGCAACAAATAATGAAGCATATTATATTGCATTGCTAGAAGGCTTAGGAACAACTAAGGAGTATGGATCCAATGTAATTGTAGTCTTCACCAATCTCAAACTTGTGTGCAACCAGGTGCAAGGCATGTACCGAGTTAAAAAAGAGAGGTTAAACAACTGCACAGAGAAGCAAAAAATATTGTTAATCAATTCCAATAATTTAGCATAAGACATGTGCAAATGTTTTTTTTCTTGATCCAATAAGAGTAGTTCCTTCCATTAATCAAGAAAAAGTATTACATAATGTACATTTTGCGAGATAGTGCCAAATATAGCAAAATATGAAACAAACGAAACCAAAAAACCAATTCATACAGCACCAATACACTACATCAACAATCGCACTAAAAAACCTTCTTTCCTTCTTAACCCGAAAGAAAAAAGCAAAGTTCCAATGCAATGACGGGTCTGCTAGACTTTGGAAGTCCTGCTCCACAAAGAGCCCTTTACTTCTTAATGAGGAGGGCCCACCAAAACCTACGACCCAAAAAACCAATGGCCCACAAGGCCCAATGGCCCACCAAGCCCCGAACGAGCCATCCATCCCTCGAGGATCCAATGGCTATGATCTATTTTGGAAGCACCAACATGCCCACCACTTAATACCTAATCGGACCCGAAATGAAAACAAAATTTCTTTCTAGGAAGTTTTGGGTCTGCTTTCTATATTAACTGTCGATTAGTTACGCTGCCCAACTCCTGTGTGATTCGGACCTCTCCGATCCGACGACTCTGATACGATTTTGGGCCCACAACATGCGCACTCGTTAAAATTCCAAATGGACTCGATGGGTGGCATTAACTATCACTCTATAAATTGTCAGGTCCATTTTCTGGGCTATCTGCTATGCAACTTTCCGCCCGATATCCGTCGGATGTTTTCGCTCGTTGCCATCAAAGTTCATCTGCCCTTCAACCTGCTCACTCTTTATTCCTTTCCTCTTTCCTAACATTGGTGCATTATTTGCTGCCTCCTTAGGTCGAATTATTGCTTGGCTTTCAAGCTTTGAATATATTCCCTATCTGTGGTCACCTATATGTGTCAGTCTTCACGTAGTGTCCCTGAGGGAGTCGCCTCCCACTCATAGCACCTGTTATCTCTTGTATAAAGCACACCCTCATTCGCCAAACGATCTGCTAGTTTGTTGGCATTTTTGCGAACATGAAAAAATATGAGTGTTCTTAGGGTCCTCAGGTGGAGTTGAATACGTTGATAGACCTGCGATAACCACCAATGTTTGGATACTTTTTTTGGTGCCGATCCATTGCCTATCTTTTTGACCGAATTAATCGTTAATTCAGAGTCTGCCTCTATGATTGTATTGTGTAAATTGTGCTCAATCAAGATTTCCAAGCATTGCTCTAGGGCCATGAGCTTCGCCATATTGTTTGTGGCATTCCCCAAATGACTATGAAAGATAACTTTTATGCTTCCCTGTTCGTCTCTTATGACTCCTCCATAACCAGCAACCCTAGGGTTTCCCTTAGAGGCTCCATCTATATTAAATTTCAAAAATCCATGGGGGGGGGTGCGGTTGCCAGAAGTCCTTCCCCTCTATTGTATGTTTTACTATCTTGCTTATGCCCTGGGGGACATGTGACTGGAGGCCCAAATGCAAAAGAATGTGAGCATCCTAGTTACAAGGAGGGTTCTCGGGGGGTTGCTTTATAAGGGTGCTTACAGTTTCTTTGAGCTGTCTTAAAATCTGAGCTATGATGCTCTGGGTTGAGCCCATTTTGTTCTTGAAAATTCTTTTGTTTCTTTCTTTCCAAACATCCCATATAAAAGAACCAGGGATCAGAGCCCAGGTTCTATTGACTGTTTCATTGTCTGAGAAGTCTTTCCTCCAATTCTTCAACATTCCAGTGATGCTGCTTTCATCCCTATTAGTTTACCTGAAAATTGAAGCTACCCAATTCCATAAGGTGGAGGTGAAAGTGTAGAGGTTAAGTAAGTGATCCATTGTTTCTTCTTGCAGGCCACATAGCTGACATCTAGATGGACCAGCTAAGCCTCTTTTTCTTAGATTTTCCCAAGTCATAACTTTTTTGTGATGTACCAAGCACATGAACAGTTTGATTTTTATCTAGTGAGGGTTCTTCCATAGGTCTCCCCACATCTTATCAGGGTTTGGAAGGTCCAGTCCAGTGGAAATTCTTTTGGCTTCTTTGAGGTTGAAGTTGCCTTCATTGTTTCTTCCCCATCTTAGTTGGTCAAACGAAGTTGAAGTCAAAATATTTCTTTGTTCTAGGATCCCTGCAAGAGCATCAGCCTAGGATTTCAAAGGGGTTTCTTCACTATATACTAGGTCCTTCCAAGTTCCCCATTTTTCATTGTCCCTCGTCTGATCCCAAAAATCACTAACCCTAAGTCCTTCTCTACATATGTTAGGCTCTTGCTGCCAGTTATCCTCCCAAAACCAGGCTAGGTTACCATCTCTGATCTCCCATAAACTATGCTTCTACACAATAGCTCTGTTCTCCTAGGCATTGTTCCAAATATGGGAGCCCTTGATGAGCCCTGTCATTCTGATATGGTCCCTTTCTTGCCAGTTATTTGCATACTTATGCTTCCAGAGCTTAGCCCAAGGGGTTCTTGTTTCCTTTAGCCATCTCCACCAAAGTTTTTCCCCCAAGACTTTGCTTATGGTTTCCGGGTCATGAAGTCCCAAACCACCATGGTTTTTGGGTTTGCAGAGTTTTTCCCAAGCTACTAGAGCCCATTTCTTTTTCTCTTCCCCTTTGCCCGAAAGAAAATATCTTTGTATATTCTTGATGTGTTGTAAAACTCCTTTAGGGGTAAGTAGAGCAGAAAACATGTAGATGGTTATGGTTTGCAGGACAGATTTTGTCAGCACTAGCCTTCCAGCTAAGTTTAAGGTTCTAGATTGTCCATTTTTTGATTTTGTCCTACAATTTATTTTTCACTGGCTCCCAAACTTCCTTACTCAAAGGTTTGTCTATAAGAAGTATTCCCAAATGTTTGGAGGGTAGTTGATCTCTTTGAAAACTGAGAATTCTGGTGACATTTCTCTGAATGGAAATATTAGTATTAAAAAAGAAAAATTCTGATTTTGTGAGGCTTACCTTTGTATCAACATCCAGTGCAAAATCGTTCAGGATCTGTTTGAAAGATTTAGCTTCCTTGATCGTCGGTGTACCCTGTAGCATGGTGTCATCCACAAATTGTTGATGAGTCAAGGTGTCCCCATTCAGGGTTAGTTTGAGACCTTGGATTCTGCCTTCCTCTTTGGCTGATTTGACCGCTTTAACCAAACCTTCCATCATGAGAATAAAGAGGTAGGGGGAAGCGGATCTCCTTGAAAGTTCTGGATGGAGAACCATTAAGAAGTATTGAAAAACTAGCTGTGGTAACAAGGGCCATTACCCATCTTATCCAATTGTGGTCGAAACCATAAGCTTTTAGTACATCCCTGATGTACGACCATCTTAGCTTATCATAAGCTTTCTCTAGGTCAAGCTGTATGATCATACCTACATGCTTATTGCTCTTGAGATAATGAACCACCTCGTGAGCTTGAATGATGTTATTGAGAATTTCTCTTCCTTCCACATATCCAATTTGCTCCTTAGACACAAGAGTTGGAAGAAGGGGTTTGAGTCTATTTGCAATCACTTTAGAAACGATTTTGTACACCAAATTGCATAAAGCTATGGGTCTGTATCTATCAGGTGTCATAGTTTTTTCCTTCTTTGGGATTAAGGCTATGAAAGATGCATTGAGCGAACTTAAAACTGTTTTTGAGTTTCTTGAATCCTCCACAACATCAAGGATATCTTATTTGACTATTTCCCAACATGTTTTGAAGAAGTCTATATTGAACCCATCCGAGCCTGGGGCTTTCCCCTTCTGCATCTCTTTGATGACTTCATTGACCTCCTCTTCAGTCACTGGCCCGTTGAGATTGTAACTGTCTTCCCTGGTTACTAGTTTTGGAATGTGCTGTGTGAAGCTTTTGATAAATTGTAATCTGTCTGAGAGAGGCTCCTCGACTATACTTTGAAAATGTTGTACCAGAACAGACTCAATTTCTTTGTGGGTGCTTAGCTCCTTTCCTTGAGTATCTTTGAGTTTTACAATCCTGTTATGAGCCCTATGAACCATGGTTGACTTGCGAAAAAACTTTGTATTTATTTCCACTTCTTTAGTCCATTGCACTCTTGATTTCTGTCTCCAAAAGATCTCCTCTTGCTGGCATCTGTTCTCCCATTCCTATTGAAGGGAGTCAGCTATCATTTTCCTTTCCTCAGTAAAGTCATCACTAATGAGGATTTGGTTAATTCTTTGAAGATTCTGTTCAACTTCTCTTTTGTCTTTGAAAATATTTCCAAACTCATTTTTGTTCCATTCTTTAAGCCTGAGTTTGATGTGTTTCAGTCTCTGTTGTAGTAGGAACATCTTCGTGCCTTGCATTGGTATGTCTTCCACCCACCATTTTCCAATGTTGGTGATGAAGTCAATGTGAGTGAGCTAGACATTCTCAAACCTGAAAGGTCTGTTCCTCGGAGTGCCTATGAAAGCAGCTTCAAGCTGGATAGGCTAGTGATTCGAGCCTCCGAAAGGAAGGATTAAAGTAGTCAAGTCAGGGCCAGTGAGAAATAGGTCTTCCGAGATAATGAATCTATCTAGTTTAGAGGAAACCTGAGAAGCCCCTCCCCTCTTATTGTTCCATGTGAAGGTGCCATTTATTGTCTCCATATCCACCAACCTCATGTTGTTTAAGAAGTTCTGGAAGGAAATGGAGTCTCTGCCTAGTATTCTGGTCTCGCCTTTTTTCTTTGTAAGTGATCTAATCATGTTGAAGTCTCCTCCCAAAATCTAGGGCATCATAGGATGTCTCTCTCTCAGCCCCTCTAGTGAGCTGAGAAGCCTGAGTTTGTCTTCAAGATTTTGAGGACCATAGACATTTGTGATCATGTAGAGTTTCTTGTCACCCAAAGGTTGGATAACCATTGAATGGTAGTTCATCTAGGATTCCAAATGTTTCTGGATTCCAAAGAGTGAGAATCCCTCCTGTTGTATTATTTACTTTGACTTCTAGATACTCATACTTAATAATCCATTTTCTATGTATCTTTCTTATTTTTTCTATTGAACATTTTGTTTCCTGTATAAACACCATATCTGGTTTTTCTTCTTTTATTCTATGGCTGAGATTTCTTTGTTTTCTTTTACTACCTAGTCCCTTAATGTTCCAGGTTGTGAGCTTCATTATGAAGGGTTTGTAAATGAGTAACTAGCAAGATCTTTCATCTTGCTCGAGTTAATCGTGGGTTTCCCACACTCTGTTAGTAGCTCATTGTGTCTCTTCCTTCCTCTTTTCCTACCTGGGTTCTTGGTAGGGTGTTCTGATGTTACCTCCATCGGCTTTACCCCTCTATTTTCCTGGTTGTCATGGTTCCTTTTGATTCCAGCAGCCTTTTCTTGAGTTCTCCAGAGGAAGAGCTATTGCACTCTATCAAACTCCTCTTGTGGTAGAGAATCAACACCTCTGTTGGTTCCCTGCTCAAGGAACTTTTCTAGATCCAGATTCTCTCTCTCATGAATCTCTTGTAGTTTGTGTTCCTTTGTCCCAACTTCACTTGGGGTCATTTCCTGGTCCCTGCCCAACTCCATAGTGCTTGGCAGATCCTCCCTTAGTTTGTTGTTCTCATGTGTGACCTCCATGCTTTCATCTTTTTCCTTCTCTACAGGATTATCCTTTGGTGCTTTGTCCGTTCCATTGTCCCCACCTTCTTCTTCTAAAATCTTGAAACTGTTATGACTTGGTTGCTTACCTTCACTAGGTTTTTTTGGTACTTTTTTCCCCCTCCTTTCCCTCTGCCTCCTGCCCTTGTGAAGCCTTCAGGGTCTTTGCCTGTGTTAGGTTTCATGTTGTCCTCCAGTTTGTTAAGTGGACAATCTTTGAAGAGGTGCCCATGTTCATGACATTTGCGGCATCTGAATGGGACATGCTCATAGTCCACTGCTTGCACCCATTCTTCATCATATACTTCTAGAATAATTTCATCCGGAAGTGCTCCCCATAGGTCCATTTCTACACATATGCGTGCGAAGGAAGTGTATTTGCCTCGCAGAGTCGCATCCGATAATTTTAAAAATGACCTAATTTATTGCCTATGGATTTTAAGGATTCAGGAAGCCAATAATCTAAAGGTAGGGAGTAGAATATAATCCATACCGGTACCAAGGTGAATTTTTCTCACTCCAGGATAAAATTCATCACCCATGGTCGCATGTAAAGTCCTGCAACAACATAGAAGTATGGTCCCCCTTCGAACACTCTATCTTTATCTTCTAGGTTTGTGAAAACCACTGTGAAGAAACCCTTGGACCCAAGATGAAGGGTTATTTCTCCCTTTGGCTTCTAGTAATTTCTTATCCAAGTGTACAAAGCCTTCTCTGTTGGCCATATCCCCATAAATTTGCAAATGACCGCATATGTCGCCATGTGATCTCTGTGCGCCTGTAGTGCCGAATCACTTAGGACAACCCGGGGTTTGATAGTTGACCTAGGTTTACAGGGTCCAGTCACAGTCTTTAGCTCAGTTCTATGACTATTGTCGCATGTCTTCTTCCCTTTTCTGAATTCCTCGTGATTCTCCTCCTGTTCATGATGTTTGCTGCTTTCCGACATTTTTTTACTTATTTTCCCCATTTCTGCCTCCATTGGCTTTTTGAATCAATTTAGATTTGTGCCCTTGTTTCTGTCCGCTACTACCTGACTGTAGGAGGGAGTGGAGCTCCCCCCTCCTTGCCCCTCCATTGTTACCAGCTCTCACCCTTTGTTCCATGTTCAAAATCCTCACTCCCATCCTCTTGTTCTCACTTCGTGAATGTTCTTGACATTGTGCAAATGTTAATAGGATGTCTAGTGATCTATTATATGGGGCAATGCCAGTTCAAGATTTGTGGGTGAAATATGAATTAGTGTTAAGAAGTTCTCCATCAATATTTATTGATGGACATTGTAAGCTATCTTTGATATGTGTGTGTGTTTTTTAGTTATAAATGTGTCATTTTTAATGACCATGTGTTTTTTTCAATTATATACCAAGTGTGCCCCCACTATGTAAGTAAGCACAACTTGGTGAACTTTACATGTTTTGGAAAATTTTGTATTTAATTTTCAAAATGTGTGTGCTTAAACATTTGTGCTTTTAGTCTTGAGCATATTTTAAATGAACAACTTCAGATTGTTACGTTAATTTTCTAAATTATTTCAATGTTTTTAAATATCAATTTTAAAATCTTAAAAAGCATGATGTAATTTCAAGGGTTACATCAAAAATTTGGATTGTTACATTGATTTTATGAATTCTTTCAATGTTTTTAAATAGCAATTTTAAGATCTTAAAATGCATGATGTAATTTCAAGGGTTACATCAGTTAAATGCATGAGGTAACTTCAAGGGTTACAATAATTTTATGAAATTTTGATCTTTTTAAATAAAAATGTTAAAAAGAATTGTAAATGCATGAGGTAATTTTTTAAATATCACACATCTATATATCTATAGATATCCATTTCATGGATGAGCATTTTCCACATGATCCTTTGAAGTGAGCATCAATAGAGTCTCGTGCATCTACTAGAGAGGGAGCTTAAGGTCATGGATCAAAGAGAATATCAAATGAATCGGGGGAGATTCATCGTTCACATCGTGGTATAGTCCACATGGGTAGCTCAACTGGCAATGGCTGTGGAAATGAAGTGTCACCGAACCAGAAATCTTGGGTTCAAATCTTGGGCTACCCTTCCCCCGTAGTCGGGTGTGTAATGGACATGAAAATCAGAGAGTCCTACCATGCTTATATATATATATATATATATATATATATATATATATATATATACACACACACACACACACACACACACACACACATACACACACACACACACAATATATACACACAGACACACACACGCGCGCGCGCACACATATATACATTGAATTGATTTTCTATTTTTTTTTTTAGAAGATTTTCTCACTTTTTCGTCGCGTGACAGTGGTCAACATTCTTCGGGTGGTCATCAATATTAGGGTGGTCAACATTCTCTAGGTGGTCATCAATCTCAATCAAATCATCATGATCAACATCATTTTGGTAAATTATATAATAATAAAAAATTATGTTAAAACAAATTTGTACATGTAAATGAATTGTATGTACATATGTGTGTACATGTCTATCTTGCATACATCTATGAATACATTTGTTCACATGTTTTTATATTTATGTAATTTTATATATTGATGCAGAGGGTGGAAATGTTGTTCCAAGTAGATGTAAGTGAAGCTGAACAATTCAAGAAGAAGGCACTACAACAACTACCACTTATCCATCTAATATTCCTAATGAGGTTCCTTGGGAAACAAACCTCCAACAATGTACATTACAAAGGTCCAAAAGTCATTATTCAAAATTGAGGAAAGATCTTGGGAGTTTGGAGCTCCCTCCATAGTGTTGAGAAATCTTAGAAATAGTTGTGCACTCTCTAAGCTCATTTCTTGATATTTACGAGAAGCTTGGGCCAACCACGAATTCATTTATAGATATGATGAGGCATAGAAAGGAAGCAATAATGGGTCCTGAAAATGGGCTAAGGTTAATAAAAGGGTTACAAAAGAAAATGAAAAATCTGTGTTTAAATTCAAAGAAGGGCTAAAAACAAGATGCTAAAGGTGCAATATTTCAAGCACCCTGATATAGCCAGCCATTTGTATGATAGGTTCCTTGCAACGTATGGAAAGTTTTCATGGAATGATGAGGTTCCAATTTATTTTGCAAAATTATTTTATGTGGAATTATTTTTGGGTATGAAACCCGATTATAATAAACTTCCTTCTAAATATTATGGTACTGGGAGAGGTCGATTATATGATCATAAGGGCGCATTATGTGATACTGAATTACCTCGCCCTTTGCCACCTTTGTTATGCCAACCTCCCCATCTGGTAACTTTGTAGTCAGAGCTGGATGCCACTGCTCAAATTGGTCGAGAAGGAAGGGATGTCATTATAGACAACATCCAGAGTGCATTGACTGGTATTGATATCGATCTAAATTGACAAAGATCATGAGTTAATGCACGTGCTAATTTTGTATATAAAACGGATGAGGAGATAGATAATATGAATATTGAGGATCTTAAAGCATATGCAAAGGGTTGTCATAATGGTTGGCAAGACCTAATTGTTCATGAGGAAGAGGGTGTGGGATCGATATGTGTTAATGGTTAGGGTCCAGATATTTTAATGTAATTTGTAATGTATGTGTTAATGTAGATTCACATACATTTTGTTAATTTTTTTAGATATAATCTAACACAAATGTATCATATGTTCACCATTTGCAGTTAACTCATTTTTTGAATGAAAATTTTGATAATTTCATGGTCCCAGGTTCAGGTTCCAATCAAGATATTTTGAGAGATGTTAGTTTTTTTTAAGAGTTCATGTTGATACAATTATTATTCTACTTTTATTATATCGGTATTGTGAGGACATATTTTTAAAAGAAATAATTATGTATATATAATTAAATGTTAACATATTCTGATTATGTTCGATGTTTTGGACATAGCGCCACCCTCTTCCTCCCTACTAGGAGATGTGTCAAATATTTGATTGTCACAAGTATTGAATATTTCACTTATGTTTTGTTATAAATTGAAGTGCAAGTTTCATTAAAAAATGAGATAGATTTATGTTATGCTTTTAAAATTTTAGAATTTTAGGTTTGTGGAGATGATTTCCATTCTCCAAGGACTTTAGCGATGGAGTCGACAATGGAGATAGGATCATCTAAACAATTTGAAAAAGTCGTGTGACTATTGTTTTAATATTGCGAGCTTATGCATTTTCATGTGCAATTTTAAATTTTTAATATATACATGTACATGTATTGTACATGGTGTCTAGGAGGAAATAATGCATGGCGAACACCACAAGGGCACAATGGAGGGGGATGACCATGCTGTATTGCATGGAATTTGAAAGTTTTTTAAATTTTGTTTTGATGATTACATTCTCATTTAATTTTAAAACATTAACATTTAATTTTAAAGTACATAATATTATGTAAATATGCAATTACACATGTTCTGTAGGGCACCCATGATTCAGATGAGAGCACGAGGATGTTGGTATATCATATATTTCAACGTGATTCTCTAAATGAATGAAACTTTTTACTTGAAAGTCTTTTAATGTTATATTTACTTTTATCATGATATAAATTTTGGACATATTTAAAGTAAAACTCTTTATTATGATTTGATGCATATTTTTATTTGATAACTTTTTATTATATATTTACTTTTATAATGATATAAATTTTGGACGTATTTTAAATCTATAACTTTGTATTATGATTTAATGCATGCTAATTTTTGAGTTTATGTACATTTTGCATGGTACAATTTGCATGATGTATGGTTTGATGCTTAAAACTTGGTTTTACATATTTAAGTTCATGAATATGTAGCAATGAAAGTAAATTTGCATTTAGTTGGTACATTTTACATTCAATCATTCCTATAATGTTAGTAGATGATTCTTAAGTTTTGTTTAAAGTTGTTTTGTCAATTTATTTAAAATGAATCTAGTAAAATTGCAAATTACAAAACATGGTACATTTTGCATTTGAATGAATCTTATAATTTGTTGTAGATGTCTAAAACAATGATAACTTAAAATTACATTATAAAATAGGGTATGCACATTAAATTGCATTAATGTATAGAAAGGCTACTATGAATGTTGGTTGATAATTAACTTTTAATATAAATTTGTTTGAATGCACACGCATAAGTTAGATAAAATTGCATTATAAAACATGGCCCACAATTTGCATGATGCATGCATGGTTTGATGCATTAGTAAAATTGCAAATTACAAAAACATGACCTATATTTTGCAATTGAATGCATCTTATAATTTGATGTAGATGTTTAAAACAATCATAACTTAAAATTGCATTATAAAATATGGTATGTACATTAAATTGCATTAATGTGTAGAAAGGATAACACATTTTGCATTCATGTATGAAATTTTTTAAGACTAGAGAATATATGTAAATATAAATTACTTGTTGTGCATGTAAACATAATATCAGTAGCATCAAATCCTCAATACACCTACATAACATACAATATACATATAACTTTGTAACTCAATACAATACCCAATGTGTATCGCTTTCACATCATCACATTATTAAGAATGTACAACTTAAGAGTGCACAAAAAGAAAGGCTAACAATGTACTTGGACTCTAAGTTCTCAAAGATGAGTCCAAGGAGAAGAAATTGTTGGGCAGCTCAATTAAAAAAATTATAATGGAATGCCATCCTCAATGATCCGTTCATGGTCAGCTTTTGACATTCTCCAATTTTAACTTTCAATTGTTTTTATTATTGAACTTCTATCAACTTTATGCATGTTGCACACAACAAGTGACTATATTAACAACTTATGACATCGAATTGATAGTCTTGAAAGTAAACATTACTCTCAGTTTGATGAGTTTCTTGGAAAAATAATCTTTCAGTATAATAGACCCTCTTTCATATATAGAAATGTTATCATCATAGTCTTCCAATAACTTCATCCTTCGTTCAGTGCACTGCATCAGATAATACTTGACATTTTCTACGTTGTTAATGGGTGAAACTACAACAAAAATATCTCATGCACAATAAAAAAAGTGTAAATTCATATCATAATTAACATGAAATTAAATTTATCAAGATGGACTTGGTTTTATTATCTATTTCTAGATCTCTATATTTTAACTATTATCTAGATACTTATACACATTGATTTTAAAAACATAAAACATATATATCTATATATATATATATATATATATATATATCCATTGAATATATATATCCATTGAAAGCAATTGAAATGTTACATTCGATTCTAACAATATCATAAACTCGATCACCTTCAGATGATACTATAGTCTCTTCTGATTCCATCTCTTTGAAGCTTGCAACTCACATTTTCATCTTTATATTTAGTTATGTATGTTGCAAAGCTTTTACATACACATTGTTTTCACAAACATCATTGGATTGTGTGTCCTCTATGAAAACAGAACAAAAAGAAGAATATTTTCTTTTATCAAATGCAAAGGCATTTCGATAATCCTTTGTTTTAATTGAATGCAATTTTCGAGTCCCTTTTACTGTTTCAGCTTCATATGTAATCGATTTATCTACATCTTGGACTCCAATATGCCAAAAAAACTATAGTAAATTCAAACAAGAATTTAAATATGCTATTTAAAATACAACTTATATATCAAAGATAATCATCGTCATATTGTTTAAATTGTATAATTTATAAATGTTTAAAATTAAAAAATTAATAAAAATGATTATATATTAAAACTATATACAAGTTAATTTGTATATATGTACATACCTTCTTACCTCCCTTGATGGGTTATTCTGATGGTTTCACTAGTACAAAATGGTTAATTAGTTACTAAAACAATGACTAAAATTTGCATATAAACGACTACTTTTCAATCAGTGACTAATAGTAGCTAATTTATAGATCAAAGACCTTGGATTCATCTTTCAGCCCTCGACTATGCAAAGAATGAAGCTTCTAGTCTTTAGCATGACTCTCGATTGGTGGATGCTATCGGTTACATAGTTTTTAGAGGCAAACTATTGAATGATTTTAGGGTCACGTGTCACCTAGTGACTTAAGTGTTTTTGGTACACCTTCTAAGAAATTCACACTAATAAATAGTGACCCCACTGGGTCTTTAGCTACACATTGTCGTCAACAAATGGTGACTCCGCTAGTGTAATAATTCAGTTCCTCGGTGACTAAAGTTTCAGTAAATTTTAGGGTTTTCTACACCTATTTTTAGCCTACTAATTTATATTTATAGTATTCTTTCCTTTTTTGTCAAATTTTTGAATTCTAGTGGTTTTCTGGTTCTTTTCGTAGATCACAGCATTACCAGTTGAGCAAGAGATGGAAAAATTTGTGCGAAATCTACCAAACGAGAGTCCCGGGAGAAAAATGCATTTTTCAGCCCCATATATGCATTCCAAAGTGCACTTTTTGGCCTAAAAACTGTGTTTTCCACTGTTCCAGGTTAGTACCCATGTTTTGAATTTTTCCGAGATTGTTTCAGAATTTTCCTCAAATTTTCCAAGAGTGTTGTGTGTAGAATGGGAATGGTTTCTTATCTATGTTTCAGCCTCCCCTATGCTTATATTCTCTTAGTTTTTTTCTTTGAGGAAGTAAATACCCCCTAGGGTTTACAATATAGCTTGCAATTGTTAGGAAGCGATTGGCTAGGTGAGGAGTCGAGGGTTTCAACATTTTTCAGCCACTAATTTTTAGAGTCTGATCCATTAATTTACAACACTTTTAGATAGGCTTATTCCACTTTTTCACCCTTTAGAGTTTGTTTTTTTCATTTCCTCCATAGGATCCGCATGGGCATCCTAGGTTTTGGAGCTTCATAGCTATCCTTTGCAGCATTTTTCACCTATGATTTTTGTTGTGTATTTGCACCATTTAGGACATATTAGTGCCTATAGATCTTAGTCCCTTTGACATTAGGTATTTTAGGCATTTTATGTGTCTTTGAGTAGCTTGTTTTCCTTCTCTTGCTTAGCTTCTTAATATCCTTTTTGGTGGGGTTTTCTATGTTTCATTGGTTGTTTATTATTTTGTCATTTTCAGCATTATTTGCAATATTTCAATACTTTATTTTTAGTAGCAAATGGCATCATAAAACATGTTCAATTAACTCATACACTTGACACATTGTTTTCACACAATCACACCCTAAGCGAATGTGAGCTTGGTTAACACCGCCGAGTCAAGACTTGAAACACTACACCTTAATAATTCAACTTACATAGATTAATCCCACTTGGGCATCAAGGCCAAATAATATTTGTAGTTAAGGTGTAGGATCGGTGGGATAGGATTCCAGTAACACCCATCGATCACTTACATTGAGACATATAAGTTGACATCTTAGAGAGCTTAAAATCCTACACCATCCCACAATCCAAAGCCAGAGTGCGTTAGAAACCCGATCTGGAGGGAGTTAGGCTAGGTCATCATGCGAGTGGTTCTCCTTGAGGCTACCCAACCCATGGAAGGTAATCTCGTGCGTTAGATGATCACCAAGAACCTCAAGACTCGACCATCCCCGTGGGACGAAGGTAACCATAGTGACCAATATTAGGAAAATACCCTATAGGATTGGTTGTGGGATGCGGTTGTTTTTCTAACCTACCTTTCTTTGGACAACTCTGCTTGTGGGGATGAGATTCTATCAAATAAGAAGTTATTTGGAAGACATTCTGAAACAATATATTTAGGGTTTTTTGTGCATTTAGACCACCTATATGCTAGAGGTATTTTTCTTTTGTGGGACATGTTCGCTTGTATTAGAGTAGCATCATTAATATAGTTAGTTTACACTTGGCAACACTGCACTAGGTGTTTTCTTGTTGTTTTTTTCTCTTTTATTCATATCATCACCCTTTAGTCCTTAGAGTCATCGTTTTCTTGACATCATTTCACCCCTTAGGCATTTTTCATGGATAATTCAAGGCCTTCGCCCTCATTTTTTGTTAGGACATATTACTCCTCCTCTTTGAGTTAGAGTACATCCTCCTAGTCCTCCATCAAATCATCATTTTGATTCTAGTTCTACTGATTCCTCTAGTTATTCCTTTGATTTTGCATCTTCTCAACCTCATATTGTCAACATGTCAGGTATCAACGTGGGTGTGGGAAAACAAGGTGGTAACCTAGGTACTAACCATGGTAACCCCACAAGTGGAACCTCTATCGGTATGGTCACTCTTACTCCATTTCCTCCTTTTATGGTTGGTTTGAGTCTCCCTGATTTCAACTATCTCATCAATGATCCTCTTCTCCATGATCCCAATTAGTCAGCTATGCCTACTAAACTTCTTTCATACATCCCAAATTTTGAAGGTAATCCTAGATAAGATCCCACAAATCATGTTCTCTCATTCCATATGTGGTCTTCATCCAATTCTATCACTGAAGACTCCATCTGTCTTCACTTCTTCCAACATACTCTTACTGGAGCTATTGCTAAATGGTATGTTGATCAACCCAGAGCCACTCCTTCCACTTTTGCAACTCTTTCCAAAGATTTTCTTTCCTATTTAGAGTTGCCTCTCCATTATGACACTGCTACTGAACTATTGACTTCTTTCCATCAAAAAATTTCCACTCGCTTATCCGACCATATTTAGTAATGGTGTAGAAGGAGGAGAATATGTAGATCTCCTGAATTTTAAGACCACATCTATGTGGATTGGTTCCTTAGATCATTTTTTCCCCCCATTGCAAAATATGTCACTTCACACTTCCCTCATTTGAGGAATATGTGCTCCATGTAGCCTTGAAATTTGATTTGATCTATGCCCTGTTAGGTTATGTTTATAAGGTCATCCTTGATATGCCTCGACCTAGTGCTACTAATTCACCAGGGGCATCTCATGTCGTTGATGGTATCCTTGGAACCATTTCTCACCATTCAATTCAACCATATGCTCCACCTCCGATGAGTTATGGTCAACCTCAGGAAGGGACCAGTTCCTCTTACATCTATCCCTCGCCCAATCTTCTTCATGGTAACTCTTATCCAGGTCCCATTCATATACACATTTGCATCAACAAATTCCAGGGCCATATGTTGCTCCACCTATTTATCCAAATGTTTTCCCATCTCCTTATTATCCATATGCACCACCTAGCATTCCATCCCCTCCACAAAATGCGCCCCAGCACCCCATGCCTCCTCCACCTCCACCACAACAGTAACCTCCTCCACAAGGTCAAGTGTATGCTGAGTAGTGCGTGGCCAATCCCCCTAACCCTAAGAAACAGAACAAGGGGAAAGGTAACCGGAACCAACAATATCAAGGTAGTCAAGGTAGCCAGGGTCCACCACCTAATGCACGTCAGGGACATAATCCTAATCCCGCAACCCAGCAACAGGGTGGACAACCCAAGCAAAACAAGGGTCTTCATATGAACAAACCTTGTGCCTGTTGCAGCGTATATCACCATTATACTCATGAGTGTCCCCTTTTATCTCAAATGGTCAAGCATGGGAAGCTCAAGCAGCTACTTCTAGAGGATTGCAGCCCATAGCTTCTCCTCCTCCTCCTTCTTCATCTCAATCATCTATGCTTACCAATCCTTTTCCTCACCAAGGATATTTCACTGCTCAATCTACATAAGGTCAAGAAGCTCCCCCAGCTCCACCATCCGGTCACCATTATTATCATATTATTATGATGAATTCTGATGAGGTCAATACCGCACAATTCAACCTACAAACTCGATCGCACCAATATGATAAACCACCTACTAAGTTAGTGACTGCATCCCAATCCCAAGTTTCCATATAGCCTCTATTGTGATCGAGTGGTACCTTATTGATCCCTCCGCCTAAGGTATAGGTTATCCCCAAGATCCCCAAAGGTCCATTACATTGAAACGTTGCTTCTGCTAAAGCTGCCCATACATATAGCATAGTAGATGACTTGGCGCAGTTCCCTACTTCCATGCCAATGCTGGAAGTCCTCCAAATGTGCCCACCCCAATGGAAAGCAATGCCATCTTCTTTGGGTAATGTGGATCCCCATGACGGTCATATGATTATATTTGGTGTTGAAAAAATTAGAACATCCCCCCTACCTTCATTTGTTGCATTTCAAATACCAGTCTCCATAAGAAACACCAATGACCAGCGATGTTTCATACACGAAGGTGCCTCCACCTATGTGATGGTTGCTAGTTTTTGGAAGCGACTTGGTTCCCTGGACCTGTCCCCATCCACCATAACTCTCTATGATTTAGACGGTTATCCTTCATAGTCCGTTGGCTTATATCGCAACTGTCCTATCACTGTTGTCAAAAAGGTTGTCTCTATTGACATTGAAGTCATTGATGCCCCATTATATTACAACATCCTTTTGGGTCGTAGTTATACTTATGCTATGTCAGTTGTCACAGTTGCGGTTCATCGTAAGATGTTCTTCCCTCATAATAGAAATATTGTCACTATCGATCAGTTGATGTACTATGATCCCAAATCTTAGACTTCACCTCAGTTCAATATCTCATCAGTGATTGACAATAATATTGTCTCATCCCTCACTAATGTCTCTCCTTGAGTCTGCAAAGGTTCCACCTTGCTTGGTGCTTATTATGGTCCACCACCTCCTCCTTTTAAGCTTCGCTCATCTAGTATTTTCATGCTTCAAGCATCACAGGCTGCCCATAAGTAGTCTAGTATGCCTTCACAACAACTAGCATCTCCACAACCTATTGTTCCCAACTCAACGTAGCCTTCTGGTACTACTCCTCAAGGTCCTCTTCCTTAACCTGGTATCTCTCCTAGTCCTTTTCAGCTTGGAACCATTCACCTAAGTCTTAACCATCTCAGAGCAGTTCCCCCAAGTCATTACCTATCTGGTCAGATAACGTTCTTATTTCCACCCCCGTGAGTTTATTCTACACCTGTCATGGCTACATTAACTTTACCTAACATTACCTTGGGGATCCTAGTTTGGTACATTGATCCTCCAGCAAGAACTCCCCCAAAACAACTCAAAACTTACAGTGCATTGACCCTGGTTGAACATGTTGTTCCTACCCCTTCCTCTTCTTTAGTTCCATAGCAACCTCAATAGGAACCTACTCCTATGGTGAAAGCATTTGGGGAAAGGGGGAAAGCCCAGAAAAAGGGAACCAAAGACAAGGCACCCCCAACAACTCTAGCCCCTCCTAATTCGCCAAAGCCTATTCCTCTATGTGATTTGTATGATGTTTTTGGCCATGCCACCAATAATTGTCCTGAACTCCCTCATATCAAGAATGTGGTCTCTAATACCTTCCCTGATTCTAACATTCATATGGTCCATGTCACCTTACCAGAGTTAGTTAAGAAAAACTGATCATTACACATGAATCACACATGTGCTTTGTGCGATAATTATGGCCATTATTCTCATCGATGTCTCGTCTCAAAGACTTTCATGATACAATTCAAGTGCTTTGCAAACTGGAGTCTACTTTTAGTGATCCCACCTCTCGTCTACCTGTGGATTCTGGTCCCACCCCTATGCTAGAACAAAAGGTCTCTCAACCACCACTTGTGATCCCTCGCCCTAATGTCGATATGATGGATAATACCACTCCTATTCTCTACCTGTCATCATCCATGAGATCAATGTGTTCGGACTCCCTTGATGTCTCCTATTGTGATTATGTTTAACCTTCTTTGACAAACACTTCAGTCTCGACATTAGTAGATCTTATATCTACTAGTCACCTGTCTCTCAGCCTTGAGATAGGCTGGGAGACATTATAAAGCACATTAAAAAATGATCACCTAACCATTTCTAACTAGGTGGATTGAAATACACCATGTATGATTAATTTTACCATAGTAAAATCACTTTCACCATGGGAAATAATTTAGTAACCATCTTTATTAAATTATTTTCTGATTAAAATAAAAAAACCCCATGAGAATAATTGAATAAATCATTGTTTATTTAATTTTCTCTAGGAGCAATTATTAAATCATTGTTTGATAATTATTCCTTGTCACATTTGACTAAATCCCCTAGGAATAATTAAATAAATCATTATTTATTTATTATTCCTTAATTCTATTATTGGAATAATTGTTAAATCACCTTTTTAATAATTATTTCATTTTCACACCATTCTTAATCCTCGAGAAATAATTATTAAAACGTTTTATTTGTTAGTTATTTCTAAATAAATATATTTGATCATTTTGAATATCTTTCCCTCTCCAAAAAACATAATAAAGTATTCCTAACGGTTAGATCTTAATTTGGTCAATATTATTTTATTATTCTCCATTTTCGAGATTAACTCAATATTTTGTTATAAATAGGAGGGTTTTCCATTCATTCTTCACCATAATCATTATCATTGTCACCATTATAGTCTCTTTTCACTTGAGCTTCCATTTGACTTCTCCATATTGTTTTGGGTTTTTCACACATTGAGAGAGAGAATCGATTACTGAAGCATCAAGGACATCAAAGGAACCATCCCACGAAGGGGGATTTGCAGACCCTTTTTGTAGATCTCCTTCACTAGGTGTTTTTTTTTTTCTAGGTAAAGTCTACTTCTATATTAAGGTAAGAAAAATATTTACATGGTTTACATCAACCGAGGGGGCCGTGGCCCGCCCTCTAACAGTAACGACCGGGACAGACTATCGATCCACTGAGACAGAGTTACAAAAACTTGTCCATTTGAGTTCCTTGGACAGCAGACATTTTGAACATGGACAGACAAAATACAGACCCTTTTTACTTCATTGACTCTAACCTTTGACGGGCTAACTATACTGACTAGAAACAAACAGCCATGGTAAGGCTGAGAACGAGGACTGAAAATAACCGAAATGTGAACCAACAAAGACATTAACAACTGTGCAAAAAACCTTGAGAAGAGCACCCGAGTAGGTTCAATTTGGGTGGCTGGGCGACGCTGGCGGCTTCCCCTGCTGCGGACTGGGCGGATCGAGCCATATAACGAACTCACCACCAATCTGATGTTGCCCATCCGAACCCGGTTGAATGGAGTCATGTCCCTCGTCTCTGCCCTGAGCACCATTGAACGTCGGCGAAATTTCTTGCACTAACTCGGCTTGGGCCGAGTCCTCCTGAACCAGAACTTGCTGAGGCTGAACAATCTGCTCTATGGCATCCAGGGGACGGGGCGCACGATAAACCCTGCCATGCATGTCCCCCAGGAGTATATCGCTGCCCTGGATGCTTGCTGAGGCAGGGGAAGACGAGGAGGGGTCTTCAGGTGCCGCTTCCGAAAGATAAACTGAGAAATTGACAATTACATCAGACTGGATGAGTCTTCTAGGAATTCTGAGGTGGAATGTCTGGTATGTATCCTGCAAAACCAGAAACTCCTCCTCAGAACTGGATGACGAGGGGGGCACAACAGCCATGGGAGCGATTGGGTGCGGCTCCTCCATTTCATTTGCAATTCGAGTCCCTGATCTACCGCCTCGTCGAGGCATACCTCTGCTACGCATCATAGCTCCTAACGCAAGGGCTTTGAGGCGCTGCTCAACCACCTTGATTCGGCACTCCAGAGAATTCCCTTGCCAATTTCCAGCGTCGAGTGGGTTGCCCTGTACATTGCAAGTCTGGGAATTCCCACTAAATAACAAATTCCTTGTAGTCACCGTAGGCAGAGGGCATGGCTCCATCATGCCTGAGCGCATCGAGTCCAGAGTAGCCTCGCTTGGCTTGAATGCGCCGTCCTCCTTGTTCTGAACCAACTTAATACCGTTTGCCATGAGCATTGAATTAAATCCTGTCTTCATCGCTGGAATGTACATACCTGTCCTCTCGGCCTTGTCACAGATGTTGAGGCGAGTGCTTGCCTTAATGGCACGTAATGACACCCGCATCCGGGTACCTTCACCAGGTGTTATCAATAAAAGATTTATTAATTTTAAAAGTCTTTCATTTGGGTTATTACATTGGATATATATATTGTTGTTTGTTGTTTTGGATTTTATATGTTGTTTTGTTGTAGGTTTTCCAAGTTTTATTACAGATATGAAGTGTAAGCATCCACACATTGTTGTTAGGGTCACGTGTCACCTAGTGACTTAAGTGAAGTGTTTTTCTACAACTTCCAAGAAATTTCACACTAACAACTTCGAGTGAATCAAGTTGGCCTACTGGAAATGTCATCAAAGAAAGAAACAAGAAAGTGAGGGAAGAAATGCAACAACAAATGGCATCTCATTCAGTTCCATATCAAACCAGATTGTTGGCCTTTATGGACTTAGAAATAAAACCAAATGAATTTATCACTACAACATCCACTGGCATAGTCTTTTCCTTCAAGTTCTTAGTTCAAAGCCTTGGATGTTTCTCTAGATTTGACAAGTGTTCCCCTGCCAGATAAGATAAATTTCCACAGGCAAGTTCGAGAGATGTTATACATTCATCTCAATAAGAATGTAATGACTATCAGTAAGGCTGAGAAGTTTTTGGAAAAATATACATCTAGGTTAAATTAAGAGAAAGCCATCTCTAGGGCTCTCCATGTGCAGAATGAGAGCTTTAAAGAGCTTATCGTGAAGCTAGGTGTGAATCTAGAAGAAAAAACTACCTTAGAAGACTTTCTTCAAAGTTCCCAAACAGAAACCCAGGAGCTAAGGCATAAATTTAAGATGTCGGGTAGTGAGCATGTGTAATCCAAAAAACTTACACAGGTGGAAGAAGAGAAGGAAATCCTAGCCAAAGTGCTCATTGAAGGGAATAATGAAATAGTAGCTCTCAAGCAACAGACAATAGAGTTGAAAATAAGAATACACAAACATATGTGTAGTATTAGTACCTAAAGATCCTCAAAACCCCACTGAAAAACTCACCAAGACCCTTACTGAACTGCATCTTTCATAAGGGGAGGTTAAAAGGGTGCAGAACGATTTTGATGTTACAAAGAGAATCCTAACATAGAAAGAGAAGTAGTTGAATACTGCCAAGAAAAATGAAAACATATCTCTGTTGCAAGCCAAGCAATTGGTCTAGGATGATATCATTAAAGAGATAAGGAACAACTGGGAGTACATAAACTTAATGGATGAACAGAGAATTGTAATCAAATATTATGAAGGCTTCTTCCTATTAGCCAAAGAGGATGGATAAAATAAATCCCAATTTTCCAAAAGTTTCATTTAGTTTGTGATTTAAAGGCCACTCACAAAGTTGAGGCCCATAGATTGGTGGAGAGAGTAACTACTATCATGGAGATCTTTAAAGTTGTCTAGAAGGGGGAAGCTAGAGTTAAAGCTGAGGAATGCCTAGAGGTGGTAACAAAGGATGTAGCCACTTTTAATGTTGAGTTTGAGAGAGTTGTGAGAGCATGTTTTCCCAGCTGCTGGGACTTTGGGGGAGTACTCATCCAATGGGAAATATATAGTCAAAGACTAGTGGAGGCAAAAATCAAGGTAGATTCTTCCCATAAGAATATTTCCTCTCTGAAGGGTAAGACTGTAGTTAATTATTTGAAGAGGGATTTTTAATTGTTGGGGATGCTAAAGACCTTGTTTCATCCTAGACTGAATTACACAAGTCTGACCAATATCAAAATTGCATATCAACAATTCTTTTGGGCTCCTCTTCCAGCTCCAGCATTGTGAAAAAGATGCCAGTACTTTGTCAACACTCCCGTCCTCCAAATTATCTAACCATCAACATGGCCTCCAAAACCTCCCTATCATGACTAGAGATACTATAGATCATGTCGACCATGACATTTTAATTTCATCTTTTATGTAAATATTTGTATTTTCAGTTAGTCAATTAGAGTTCGGTTAGTGTAATTGTGCCACAGAGCACGTTGATATTTTTCTATGATGATCCACTGTAAGAAATCAGAAGGAATATTTTATAACGGGCTCTTCCTTTGAGGCCCTATAAAAACAGCTTTATGATACAAAACCAAGGGTTTAGAATTTTGGTTTCCAAGAGAGAATTCTTGTATAGTGTCAATGAAATGTATGCTCTAGGGATTATTAATACAATTTTTGGTGATTCCATCTAATCTGAATTTGTAGTATGTGTTCTTTTCTATGTTATTCTATATGTTTTCACTATTCTTCTTAGGCTCCAAGTAATAGTAGTTGTTGGATATATTTTCATAAATTTATGGATTCATCTAAGTTAAATGTTGATTACAGATGCCTATACTGACATGAAATTTAATCCTTAAAATGTGCTCCATGTATCTTAAAATTTCGCTCAAATCTTTGTCTCGTCCATTTCACGCTGAACTTTGATTCACCAAATTCTTAGATTTAGTCCCTATGTATTGACTTTCTCTCTTGCTCAAGTCTTCTACCAAATATACTACAACGACTGATTAGCTATAGGTTTATGTGATGTTGGTCATTATGAATCTAATATTAATTCTTATATAAGTAATAGTTTACAAATGCCTTTGCACTTCCCCTCTTAAGGAAGGTTCTGAATCAATTTTCTCTCATATATATTAAATACTGAGTGTGACATGAATTTCCAGCAAATATTTAAGATAATCATCAAGATGTCCTAGGCATTGGTCTCTCCTCAACCTAGGGGATGTCTTTAGGAGCACAATTTTTTTTGGGGTTGTTGTCAGGGATGATTCAAAACATTTTCCCTGGGTACGACAGTTGTACACCCTTCAGTAAGGTGAGTAGGAAGGGGTGTGGATTAAATATCTCTCACCTTGGCAACTCCACTGTCTAGATATCATTCTTACCATCCTAGCTTTCAAAATGCCAAACACTCGCTCTAATACCTCACAACAGAGAACCCCTCCAGTATTTGACCCTAAAAAAATAACATCAAGGAGGATCTAGAAAGAAAAAACCCCTGTCACCCCAGCTCCTATAGCCTCCTTTCCAGAAGTATCTTCTTCTAGCTCTCAAAAGGCGGTGATAAATTACTTAGATTTTATCTCCATAGTTTTGGAATACCCCAAGGAACATGGTCTACGTCTAGTTTGTTCACTTCACGAGTCAAAATTGAAGAGGCTTCTATCAGTTCAACCTCTTTCTCGTTGCATTCCTTCCCTGAAATTTAAGAAGATAAATACATCCTTATAAATAGTCCCACACTAAGTTTGAATAGCTTCCCAACCCAGATCTACTCAGCTGCAACTCAGATAACCCCTTCGCAAGGACCTGTAAAAAGTCTTCTACCACCTCCCTTGCTCAACATGGTTGTCCCAAGATTTAACTTGAACAAAAAGGCCCCACATGACTTGCCATAGCCCTTGAATGGTATGCCATAGTACTATCTCAAGCTCTCGCTATATTAATAGGAGAAGATAACATCTAAGCAGAGAGGCATGTAGAAAATTTATGTGAATTTGCATAAGACCTTAATGTAGAACACCTAGATGTGGTGTTAAGACTTTTTGTCCAATCTCTGGATGGGGAAGCTAGGAAATGGTTTAAAGCCCTACTAAATGCTTTAATCACTACCTGGGAGGAGATGGAGAATTATTTCATGCAAAAATGGCGGGAGATGAGGGGCCATGGGTATATTATCATTGAATTCAATGCCATGAAGAAAAACCATAATGAATATGTGTCTGAATTCATAAAAAGGTTTAACAAATTGTACAATATTCTTCCCGTTGAAATCAAACCTCCACAAGTTTTTGCTAAAGTGGTTTTTTCTAGGGATTTTGAACCAAAATTCAGTTTCACTCTCAGAGAAAGGAAGTCTCGCTCCTTAGACCAGATTCAAATAGATTCTTTAGAAGTTGAAGCAAATTTCACCTCTACCAGGAAGTGGAGAGGGAGGACCAATCATGGATATAGGAGAAGGGGAAAGGAGGAATCCAATTCCTCAAAATAGGAAATGGAAACTCAAGAGCATAAACTCAAGGAAATGAACAAATTGATAAGAAACCTATCTAACAAGATGATGAAACTAGAGTTGGAAAACAAAAACCATCCTCAAAAAAATCAACCAGCTCCTAACCGAAGTTTCAATCCTTAGTATAGGAGACATCATTTTCATCTCTTGCAAAGGGAGAGAAAAGAGAAACAAGATCATATTTAACCTCCATTGTATTGGGAAGTTGATCCAGAGGAACATGTTGAAGAAGTTGTAGAATCCCAAGAAAACCAGTTCTTTTCTTTCCCTGAAGAGGAATACGAAGCTGAAACACATGAGCAAGGAGGTGATGATTTGGAGGCTCCACTGGATGATGGTGATATCAAAAACTATTGTAGACAAATTTCTAACTTCATGAAATCCCAGATACATAGGAAATGTGATCTTAGATCTTCAAGGAAAATATTTAGAATGCAGGACCAAAATGAGGAGTACTCTCCCCCAAATCCTCCTAAATTAGGAGAGAAAGGAAAGAAGCCTATAGACCAAGCCTCACCTAAAAAGAAAGAGTTTTCAGATTCTATTCTCCATAATCGCAAGGTTTCTAAAATAGAGCAGTTTCCATTACCATCCAAACAAGTCTGTGATAAAGAAAAAGAGCTCGTTGATGTTGTCATAGCTAATAGAAGCCCTTCTGCCTTTAATCTTCAAAAATAACTGGAGAACATCAAAATAGTTGTCCCATTGAATGAACTATTAAAAAACCTAATTATAAATCCCAGATGTCTCAATTAATGTTCCCATCTACCATATCTCCTTAGCATGATAGTTTAAACCTCCAGGAAGAAAATCCCATGGTTGTATTTGGACCTCATATTGACAAACAAGACTCTTCCACGACCCATTTTTATGTTACTTTGGTAGTTCATCAACTCCTACTACAAAACTGCATCCTTCACTCAGGAGATTCTCAAAATCTAATGCCATTTTATGTTATGGAGCAATTGGGGTTGCAAATAGTAAGGCCATACAAATATCTATATTCTTTTGACTCCAAGCGTGTAAAATGTCTAGGGATAATTAAAGATTTGGTTGTCAATTTAGCCCAGATTCCTGTAAAAAGTGTCGTAATTGATATTGTAGTGGTTGATATCTCCACAAGGTTCGGTATGCTCCAGTCTAGGTCATGGGGGTCTAAGATTGGGGGATCCATCAAATTGGACTTGACATATTCTACCATCTCAGTTTTTGGTGGAGAAGAAAGATGATTGTATAGAGAAACAGTTACTAGAGATGACTATTCAAATAATTCCCTTGTGTATGGTAAAGAGAAAAATTTCTCTTCTTTGCTACTAGAGGAAGATGATCTAATCCTGGATGAAACATAGGTTGAATGTGCAGTCTAGATAAACCAACAATCAATGGAGTGTGATAAAGTGTGGAAGTTAACTTTGACGGTGATTATTCTAGGGAAGGGAATGGGCAGGTGTGTTGTTGGTGTCCCCAAAAGGTAGCTTCATCCCTCTCTCCTTTAAGTTGGAGTTTGAATCCACTAATAATGTTGTTGAATATGAAGCTTTTCTACTAAGTTTGCAATCTTCTAGGAACCTTAACATTGGGTGGTTGGTTGTATTTGGAGATTCAAAATTGGTGGTGAAACAAATCAGGAATCAATGTCAAACCAAACATCCCACACTGAAGGCATACTGAAATGAGGTACGGGATTTGATTGAAAATTTATTAATAGCCTTTAATATCCAATTTCTGTCCAGAGAGAGAAATTAGATGGTTGATCCCTTGGCTATAGCTGCTAGTAATTTTAAACCTCCTCAAAACCCACTATTGAGATATGGAGTTGAGTTCAGGTATTGACCTTCAGCACCTAACAATGTCAAACATTGACAAGTGTTCGAGTACGAGGAACAGATTAAATGCTTCATGCAATTTATAGGAGAATTTTCAAATTCATTAATTGAGCAGGAGGAACAGAGAGTGATAGATGAGCAGTAGGCTAGTTAGGAAGAAACCATTGCAGGGCACAAGATTTTATAGTTGAAAGGTAATAATATCCCTATGGTTGTGGTTCCCTCGGGAAGAATATTCAACCCAAATGATGTGGATGTCAAGCCAATTGAGCAAGAACTTGAAGAACATGTAGAAGACTGCAACATTGGTTCATATCAAGATCCCCATATAATCAAGTTGGCGAAAGGAGTTCCTCATAAGTGCAAAGAAAGGTACCTGGACCTTTTCAAAAATTATATGGATGTGTTTGGTTAGTCTTATGATTATTTAGAAATTTGATACTACGTTTATTCAACATAAGATCCCTTTGAAGGTTTGGGTGAATCCATATAAATAGAATTTTAGGAAAATTAACCCTCTGTCACTCCCATCTATTGAAAAGGAGGTAAGGATGTTTCTCCAAGCCAAAATCATTGTACGTTTGAGATATTTAGACTTGGTAGCAAATCTAGTCCCTGTCAGAAAAAAGAATGGATAAATAAGGTTATGTGTGGACTTTAGGAATCTGAACAAGGCCTCTTTAAAGGATAAATACCCTCTGCTCAAAATGGAATACATCCTACAGAAGGTGGTAGGATATGCCTGGATGTCAATCATGGATGGTTTTTCTAGATACAATCAAGTAGTTGTGCATCATGAAGATAGAGAGAAAATTGATTTCACCACGTCTTGGGGAATGTTCATGTATGCCAAAATGCCTTTTGGCCTCATAAATGCAAGGGCCACTTTCCAAAGAGCCATGGATATAGATTTTTTGGGAGAAATGGCAAGTTTGTAGTAATTTACCTGGATGACATCACCATTTTTTCAAAGACAGATGAGGATCATATTGAACATCTATGACTCACTTTTGAGAAACTCAAAAAATATGATCTATCTTTAAACCCTAAGAAGTCTTAGTTTTCTCTAAGTGATGGAAATTTGTTAGGACACATCATGGAAAAACAGGGGGTGAAGATTGATCCCAAGAGTGTGGAAGCCATCAACAACATACCATTGCTAAGAAATACGAATGTGATCCAGGTTTTCTTGGGTAGAATCAACATTTTAAGGAGACTCATACCTAACTATGCTAAGATAGTTAAAGAAATCACAGAGATGTGGAAGAAGGATAAGCAAGTGAAATGGACTGTAGAGTCTCGTGAATCATTCTCCATAATTAAAAGGGATTTTGTAGAAGCTCCTGTATTAGTTATCCCAGACTATCTAAAACCATTTTTCATTTTCTCTTTTGGTTCTCCTCATTCAGTGGTTGTTTTCTTACTATAGAAAAATGATGAAAGACATGAGCTACCAATAGAATTCTTCAGTCAACTGCTATAAGATGCTGAGATAAAGTATGACATTTTGGAGAAGAAGGCATATGTTCTGGTCAAAACCATGAAGGCCTTCATAATTTACGTCTTGCAATAAAACATAACTACTTATTTTCCTACAGTTGTTGTGAAAGACATTTTGGTACAGGGGCACATTGAGGGAAAAACATGAAAATGGATTGCTAAAATTCAGGAGTATGACATGGATATCAAGCCTACCAAGATGATCAAGGGGCAAGGGCTAGCTAGAATCCTATCTAAAGAAAATTTCCAAGAATTGGGAATAAAGTTACTAGTTGGAGGAGATAAAGGAAGTAGAAATTCGAAGAAACAACACGAGATTGAAACATCAACCTAGAAAATCCAAATGAAGTATGTTGTGTCTCACTAGTATAAAAATATTGTTCATTATATGATTTTTCTAAGGTGCCCAGTAAATTTTCATAAAATTAAAAACAAAGCTCTAAAGTTGCAAGCCCAAAAATTTGTTATCTCAAATGGCCAATTATACTGGAAAGACCATGTGGGGATTTTTCTTTTATGTTTGGTTGAAGAATAAATCCACAAAGTGATGGATGAATTTCATAGTTACATCTATGGAGGACATTATAGTTGGAGGGCTACTGCATACATGTTGACAATGTTGGACCCACCAACATTCAGGGGATCACCCCAATATGAAGTCCCAACTAGACCTCACATCATTTGGTGTGGGAGTCCCATCCGGTATGATGGACTGGTTTCCATTACCTTAAATATTTGCCTCAACTCTTGCTTGTCAGCATAGGAGAGTGGTATGCTTTGTCTTTGAGTAGTGAGGTTTGTGTGCCTGGTGATTGCTAGTGTTACTTGTGTCAATGGTTCTTTCATTATAGAGGGAGAGGGTGGGAGCGATTCCCAAGCCGGTTGGGAGGAAGTCCCAACTCTATTGGGAAAACACAACACAACAGGACGTGGACATCTTCCAGAAGAACAGTCCACACGGATGTGGCAGTCACAATACACAAGGGAAGATAACACGTAGAACACTCAGCAGATGAGTCCGCACACATAAAATGGTTGTTATAAAAAGTTTTATGTGAAAGGTTTGTCTGATGTCCGGTTAGGTAACCAGCATGAGAAGGACAACATTAACAACACATACAACACATTTTCATTAATATATATGTATTACAACAAATGAATGAGTTCAAGTGTTAAACACAGGTTAAAGCGACATGCATTACAAGTGTTCAAGATCAGTCTTACAATAGTTACAATACATGTGTGAAAACGTGATGGCCTGTTAGCAGGCTTCTGAATTAAGAAAAATTTCGAAGAGACATCATTACACCATACATCACTAACCTTGTGGGTAGGGCATTGTAGCCACTACTTACTCCTCAAAGAAAATATTACAGACTCTCAAGGCTATGTGGGAGGAGGTGAGGTGAAAAGTCCTTTGCATGTACAAATGAGGGGGTATTTATAGCCAAGGGTGAAATTGGCCCTTGTGATTGTTCGATTCCCCTCATGATTGTTTGACTTCCATGACTTTTCAACTTTACATGACTCTTAATACAACAAGTGGGTCTCTTAGACTTCCATGTTACATTAAATTGATTGATAGTATGGCCCACAGTAGAGATGTGGAAGACATGACTCATGACAAGACTCGACATGATAGTGTTGGTACATTCGTGTTGCTGTTGGTGTGCATGTCAAGCTACATTGTTGCTAGTGATGAATGTTCTCATGGTGTGTCACAGATTCACCTCTACATGGAAAAGTGCGCGAAGTCTTCGATGGTCATTGGGTTCACTTGATGTTGCATTCGCACATTGCTCCTTTCTTTTATGTTGGTAAGCTTGACAGGTTCATCCATTCGCGAATAGTGCATGTTCATATATTCATCCATCTATCCATGAAAACATCTTGCACGTTTTCTCATCCATCCGTCTGCGAACACATCTTTGCATGGCTTTTAGTTCGCGAGCACATCTATTTGCATGCATCATTTGTATGTTCATTGGTGAACATTTCCTTCTGCATGTACTCCCTTTGTTCATCCCATCCATCATCGCGCCATGTTTGTTTGTGTGCCTCTATCTGCAATCACTCATGACGAGACGACATCAAATCCATAAACCTCCTAGTCTACCATGATGCATGATCATTTCGGATGCAGGTGATGGGGAGAGGAGATAAGGTTGCGAGCTAGGATGGAGGCTCCGGGCACTGCTGGTGAAAAATGTGCAGTAGTCACTAGGTGATGGATATGGGAAATCTGGATCAATAGTGACTGCTCGCGGGGTCTGGCTCAGGTGGAGGACCAAACTGCGTAGTTTTTGAGAGGAACATTCTAGGCTGCGGGAAGGCTTGGCAAGAAAAATCTGCGCAATTTCCAAAAGGAGTGGGCAGTGGGAGCTTGGCAGCCAAAAATGCGCAATTCCTGGAGGGAACTGGTAGCTAGCTGTTGGGACACTAGAAGCAAAAACTGAACAATTCCTGAGGGGAAATGGAAGTCAAATGTTGGGAGATGGGCAATAAAAACTTTGCAGTTCCTGGAGGGAACTGCCAGTCAGTTGTTGGATCTTGGTAGCAAAAACTGCACAATTCTTGGAGGGAACTGGTAGTGGGTTGCTGGGAGCTACTAGTGGGAAAAACTGTGTGCTAGGAGGTTGTCCTTCTGATCACCTCTGCATAGTTTCTGAGCTGAGTAGACTACTGGGCAGTAGAGGACTTTCTCATGAAAAGTGAACAATTTTCTGGGTGAGAATCTGGTCAACTGATAGGAGGGCTGGTTGGAAAAACTGCTCATTTTTTTAGGGAGACAAGGATGGGCACTCGGTGTCTATATGGATTGTCTACGCAATTTTCTCAGTCAATAGAGTGGGCAAGGTCTGCAGATTCTACGCAATTTTTGAGGGGAGTCAGTCCTAGGGTGGCTGTTAGGTCAAACTCTCCGGTTGACTAGGATGAAGGTTGATTGATATGCTTGTGGGAAACACAACTTGAAATGGCTTGCTTGGTGATTTTGTACGGTTTTGGGTGACAGTCGATCGAGTCGATGGCGGGGTGATGGTCTGGTTGTAAGAGGGCCGTCTGGTCGTCAGAAATTCATCAAAATGACTAAGTGTGTAATCGAGTGAAAAGGTGCATACGTGAGCTTGCAAACACACACTTACATGATTTGATGACAAGACAACTCAAACCATCCAGACACACATGCTCAACATGACTGACCGACGGTGTGAGCGAAAACCGCGACACTTGTGATTGATCATTGGTCAATTATGACAATGCTTGCGCGATAGTGTATGTGATTACATGTGTGAGCGTGACGGATGTTTACATAGCAAACAAAACATGTACACAAGAAGCAAAGATCATGAGTATGAACAAAACATGGTCGCAAGCATGACAATGACATCAACATGCAAAAGTTTTCGGTGGAATGATCAAGGAAGGCGAGTGTGAGGACTCACATGAGCTCACAGAGTGAACCCAAGTGTGTGCAATCATCAAGAAAAGCTCTCAAAGCAGGCTCTGAAATTGGATGCAGGCTAAAATCTTAGAGGGTGTTGCAGCCGCTACAACACTTGGCAACACACTAGTAGAACTCTAGCTTCTATGTTTTGGTTCATTTTCAACACAGGGCCTTGGTCTTTCGAGGAGTATTGAATCATTGTGTGGGTTACTTTGACTTACCCATTTACCCCTTGGACATACATGGTTTACCTTTCACCAACTTAGTCAAACACAATCAAAAGTTCAGCTTGATCACAATGTTTCAAATTCGAGAAGGGTAGTTTAGCTCACGAGTTGAAGATTTTCAGAGTATAAGTTTTCATCTCTGGTGTTGTTCACTACTAGCAGGCCTGGATAGTACCCGAGTGGAGTCACGCAGGGACACATGCATTGCTCCATTGCCAGTGAGCCTGCTCAGTACCCCAGTGGAGTTGCATGCTTCACCTCTCTATGCACACTACAAGAAAAAAGGTCATTGGTGAGGGTCATGCCTTTGACGGACCTTTCAGGTCTGTCACCAATATTGCATATGGTAACAATCTTTAAAAAGGCATTGTTGTAGGTGTATATAGTGATGGTCCTTTAAGGTTTGTCACCAAATCCATTTTCAATGACACTTTTGGTGAGAGTCGTTAAAGGCCCGTCACTAATTCTCTCTTTGGTGAAACGTTTGGTGAGGGTTGTTAAAGGCCCATCACTAATTCTATCTTTGGTGACACTTCTAGTGATGATATTTTATTGACCCATACCAATGCTATTTTTGGTTACTTTTGGTGATGGTCAAAAAATGCTCATCATCATTGATCATTCCAATGAGTTTTTGATGACGCTTCATGCCTGTGATGAACCTTTAAGGTCTGTCACCAATGTCACATATGGTGATGGTCTTTAAAAAGAGGTTGTTGTAAGTGTATATAGTGATGGTGCTTTAAGGTTTGTCACCAAATCCATTTTCAATGACACTTTGGCGAGGGTTGTTAAAGGTCTGTCACTAATTCTCTCTTTGGTGACACTTTTGGTGAGGGCCATTAAAGGCCCATCACTAATTCTCTCTTTGGTGACACTTCTAGTGACGATCTTTTACTGACCTCACCAATGCTCTTTTTGGTTAGTTTTGGTGACGGTAAAAAAATGTTCGTCATCATTGATCATTCCAATGAGTTTTTGATGACACTATGTGCCTATTACTATATTTTTTGTCAAAAGATAACAATTTAAGACCATTCTTGTGGAGTCTTTTTCATTATATGTCCAAGGTCATAATGGTTATAGTCATTCAATTTGTTAAGAAGTAATTTGGGTATCATTTCCCTCAAGTCATAAGAATATAGTTTTCCTATGAGTCAACACATGATTCATCTCTATAGTTTTATTATCTAGCAATTTTCCTTTAAATAAAGTTCCACCAGTGTGTGTAGGAACTATATAATTTAATACATAATCAAGCTCTATCAATTCTATTAATGAGAGAGACCTATAAGCACTCCTCAACACTCATGGCACACCTTAACATTCTTTGGAACATTACACTAACATTCCTTGGCACCTCGCATTTCTTGGAACATCTTTGTACCTAGAACATATTTGTACCTAGAACATCTTGCCATGAGTAGGACACCCAAGCACATGTTGGCATGACCTAATATAGCATAAAACTCCCCTATCATGTGTCAGCATGCCCTGTAGTCCCTAACATGCCCTGGAACACCATGGAATAATATTTCATTGACAAACATTAGCACTTGGCACACATTGGCACTTGGCATGTATTGGAACATATTATTAGTGTGCCTAGCATGCCGCTTTTGAAAAAGATAAAGTCTCGACTTATTAACCCTCTTATGTGTTCATTTCCTTACATTTTATCTTGGTTATTCCTTTTGTTGCCTTGAAACTCCTTGACGCATATTGGCATACTTTGGCACCCTGCACATCCTAGCATGTCTTAGCACCTGGCATGCCTTGGCACTATTTGGCACATGTTAGCACACCCTGGAACTACCTAGCACACTCTAGCACTTCTTGACATACCCTGATATTCCCTGGCATGCCTTTAGCCATGCTTAGCATACCTTGTCACTTCCTCCTTGGCATGACAGGTAGCACTCATTGACACTCCCTGACACACTCCTAGCTAACACATCCTTGCATGCGTTGGCACATCTTGGCCGCATGTTGCCCTAACACTCTAACATTCCTTAGCACTGCCAAGCATGCCTTGTCACTCCTCCTTAGCACACTTGGAACTCACTGACACTCCCTGTCATACACTCTTATTCATTCATTTCCATGCATTATGACGTAGTGCTCCCTTGTGTTTCCCTAGCACTCCCTAACACTCCTTGGCACACATTGGCACACCTTGACACTTGGAACATATTGGCATGCTTTCCTAACACTCTATCATGCCTTGGAACTGCCTAGCATACCTTGTCACTCCCTCCTTAACACACCTAGAACTTTCTAACACTCCCTATCACACACTCTTATTCATTCATTTCCATGAAATTGAAACTAGTTCTCCCTTGTATTTCCCTGGCACTCCCCGACATGTGTTGGCGCCACACCCTAGCACCTAACACATCTTAGCACTTGGCATGTCTTGGCATGACTAACATGCCTTGAAAATCTCTAGCATGTGTTAGCACTTCGTGGAATTCCCTGCACACCTTGGCACTCCCTAGTTGTCATGCCCTCATAGATAGCCTTACTTTTTTTGCGACTTGGGAACCCAACCAAGTCATTGAAAAAATAGTGTTGTGCCTAGCCCAAAGTCTCCCTTTGTCTGAAACTGTCCATCCCCTTATCACAATCATAGGCTTTCCTCCTGCAATTCCTATTCTAAAATTCTCCTAACACACTTCGTCCTTGGGACACCTGGAATTCACTAACACTCCCTGACAGACACTCTTATTCATTTGTTTCCATGCACTTTGACCTAATTCTCCCTTATGATGCCCTGGAACTCCCCAAAACTCCTCAACATGCATTGAAATTGTTTGGCATGTGTTAGCACACCTTTTCATTCCTTCACACACCCAAGCACTCCTTATCTATCATGCCCTCACAACTACCCTTATTTTATTTTAGACTTGGGAACCCAACCAAGTCTTGCTTCGACTACAACAACTTGGCTAAGTTACAAGTACTACAAATAGACTATGCCTTGTTTACCTAAGAGTGACCTATAAATCATCTTAGGCTACTCATGTCCAATCTTAACTCATCCCACTTAACAAGTTACCAAGTCAAGGCTCACGTCTAACTATGGCCATAAAAACAACTATGCAACATAGTTTACATCTTGACATGCCATAACACCTGGCATGGCTAACCATACCTTTCCACTATGTGGCACGTGTTAGGATCTCGTGCATTCCTTGGAATTCTTTGACACTCCCTCACACACCCTACCACTCCCTGACATGCCCTGGCACTCTAAGATGCCTTGACACTACCTATCATACCTTGTCACTCCTCCTTAGCACGACTAAAACTCGTTGACACTCCCTGTCACACACTCTTATTCATTCATTTCCATGCATTTCAAACTAGTGCTCACTTTCATTTCGTTGGCACTCCATAACACTCCTTGGAATTTACTGGAAAACCCTAACACATGACACATTTTGGTGTGTTTCCCTAGCCTCTAGCATGCCTTAACAATGCCTAACATACCTTATCACTCCCTCCTTAGCACACCTAGAATTCACTGACACTTCCTATCACAAAATCTTAGTCGCGCATTTGCATGCATTATTTTGACCTAGTGCTCCCTTATGTTTCCCTAACACTCCATAGCACATGTTGGTACACCTTGGCACCTGGCACATCTTGGCCACATATCGCTTTGGCATGCTAGCATGACTTAGCGCTGCCTAGCATACCATGGAACTCCCTCCTTAGCACACATGGAACTCACTGACACTCCTTGTCACACACTCTTATTCATTCATTTCCATGCATTTTTACCTAGTTCTCCTTGGTGTTTCCCTGACACTCCCTAACACTCAACACACATTGGCACACCTTGGAACTTAGCACATATTGGTATGCTTCCCTAACACTCTAGCATGCCTTGGAATTGTCTAACATATCTTGTCACTCCCTCCTTAGCACACCTGGAACTCATTGACACTTCATTTCCATCAATTTGAAACTAGTTCTCCCTTGTGTTTCCCTAACACCTGGTCCTAACACTCCCTAGCATGTGTTCACACCACACCCTAGCACTTGACACATCCTGGCAAGCCTTAGCACTTGGCACGTCTTGGCATGCCTAACATGCCTTGGAACTATCTAGAATGTGTTAGTACTTCCTAGCATTCCCTGACACACCTTAACACTTTTTTGCCATGCCCTCATAGACAACCTTACTTTTTTTGCGGCTTGGGAACCCAACCAAGGCATTGGAAAAATAGTGTTGTGCCCAACCCAAAGTCTCCCTTTGTTCGAAACTGCTTTGTCTAGCCCCTTATTGCAACCATAGGATTACCTCCTACAATTCCTATTATGAACATCTCCTAGTACACTTCATCCTTGGGACACCTAGAATTCACTGACACTCCTTGGCACACACTCGTATTCATTCATTTCCATGAATTTTGACCTAGTTCTCCCTTGTGATGCCTTGGAACTCCCTAACACTCCTTAGTATGCATTGACACTATCTGGCATGTGTTAGCATGCCTTTTCATTCCTTGGGATGCCTTTTCATTCATTAGCATGCCCTGGCACTCCTTAGCTATCATGCCCTCACAACTACCCTTACTTTTTTTGGGACTTGGGAACCCATCCAAGTCCTTCCTCGACTACAACAACTTGACCAAGTTACAATTACTACAACTAGACTATGTCTTGTTCACCTAAGAACTGACTATAACTCATCTTAGGCTACTCATGTCCAATTTCAACTTATCCCACTTAACAAGTTACAAGTTACCAAGTCAAGGTTCACGTCATTATCCAACCTTTACAACTATCAGTTTTCACTTCTATCTCATTGGGGAAGTAGCTTTCATCGATGAATGGTTACACAACAAGGACCCTATGAGCCAATTGTTCATGTCATCAATGTGGTGCCCACATGAAAACGAACGTTCAATGTTTATCATAGCCAAACACTCTATAATGGGTTTCATAGATACCCAATTTATAACAATGAGTTTCATTCTATTGTCGAAGCCTATAAGTAGTGGAAGAATTATATTCTGCCAAAGGAAATGGCCATCTACACTAGTTGTAGGCTTTCCTTGGGAGTTAGTGCCCATGGATTTTATGTCATGATTTTTTTCGTCACTCGAGCATGGTAATGAATGTGTTTTTGTTGTTGTTGATCGCTTCCTTAGGATGGGAATTTTGACACCCTGTAAGAAGAGTGTCACAACAAAATCCACTCATAAGCTCTTCTTCGAGCATATTTTGGTTCATTTTAGGTTTCCAAAGACCATATTTCCTGATAGGGATAGTTGGTTCCTCAGTATTTTCTGGTTTAACCCTTGGTCCATGATGGACATCAAGCTTGATCAAATCCATTGCCTTCCATCCCTAGATCGATAAATAAAAACTAGTCAATATGATTATCGTAGATGTCCTTAGAATATACAATTGTGAGCATCCACATACACATGTTGTAATCCTTCCATATTTTCAAAAGAAATTCGACATAGCTCTTCATATTTCTATTAGCCACAAGCCTTTTTAGGTGTGCTTAGGGTCCCAACAATTGGAACAAATTAAAGTAGCTATATTCATGGAATAACACATGAAGATACCTCCCATGCTTGGAATGAGGTAAGCAAAGCAACCAATTTTGAGGAACGTATCCAACAAATTCAACAATGAGTTCATGATATTTTGTAGAAAGTTGCCAACTCCAAGTACAAGTAGATACACAATCCATTGGGTTTCGCATAAGTTTCAGGTTGGTGACAAGTTATGGTTGGACTCGCATTAAGAGAAATTAAAAAACTCCCATAAGAAGCTCATACCACTTTAATATGATGCTTACACCATCACCAAGTCTATGGGTGAGAATTCTTTTGAGGATAGTCATTGGACAATTTATATTACTTCAAAGATATATGTTAGGATGATTTATGCTTGATCGGGTGCCTGTCTAGAAAGAGTTCCTTTAAGAGAATGAAAAATATGATCACGCTATTACTAACATAAATAATTGGGATATTCTACTTGAATGATATTGGGTAACTACGCAAGAGATCTTAAGAATGACATTTTTAGAGTTTGTTGTATATCAAGGTATGTGGATCATTATGTTTTTTTTCCAAAGCATTTACATATGACTAATTTTTTTAAATAGTGAGTCACTCTAATATTATTTCTCTTACATTCTCCTAGGTTATAATTCAAAACATCATAGGTACTAAAAGTCATGAAACTATTATTTTTTGCTCTAAATATCTATAACTCCCAATTGTGCTACTCCTTATATTCAACTTGCACTATTGTTAAGACTACTTCCTCTAATTCCTATTTTTCCTCCATAAGTAAGCTAACTACTAGGTGGACTTGAACCATTATTAATAAGCTAGTGTAGTGTTACCTAATTGTATTTAATAAGCATAAGGGGTGGGGTTTGTATGAGGCCAACGTTGCTAATGTCTAGTGCTATGCCCACTACTAGGTTCTCATCCTCCCTAGATAGAAGGGGCACATATGTCGGCCTTAGAATATGGTTTCCCATTAGTTCATTTGATTCTTTCTCATCCACAATATCATTCTACATTGTATCCAACCTATCACTTTCTAATCGCATATCTCTCATAACCCCACTCCAGTGTGTTCATCAGACCTCATTGAGGTGCCTTGACTACTACTCCTTATTGAGCTATATTTATCACCAAACCTTTGTTTCGCAACCATTCACTGGCTAACTCACCTTTCCTATTCAAATTATCCAAATCTCTCATCCTGACTTCACTACTCTATTCCTCACTAATCTCATTTTGTAACTCCTTGTGGCTTTCTTCATTTTCTCACATCTATTTCAACCACCACTAGTTAGTTATCTCTACTTCCTCAAATCTTGTTCAACTTTCTCTTTAGCTTTTGTGTCCTCCATGGTCATTTTGTCCTTTGAGCTCTCATCTTTTCCAACCTCGTTGTAACCCATTCCTTAATGTAAGGTTTTACAACAACATGCTCAGTGGGTTAGTAGGAAACAAATTTTCCTTCACCAACAACATTTTTATCCTTGTAGGGTTTGTGTTCACCAATCTCTCTCAAAACCCATTCTAAAATTGGTCCTTATATTTTGAGTACAACTAGTACAATTCTACTACAAACTAGATACAATGCATCCATCCATTGTCTACTCTCCCCAAAAGTCTATTGCTTGATTAACCAAGTGATCACAATGCTCCAAAGTTATTGGATTTAATATTCAACTTACTTGTCTTCTTGTCTCCTCAATGGTGACGTGGGGCTTCATCAAGCATATGCAACCATTCACACAAACTCACTAGAAAACTCTATACATAAAATTTCAAATATGTCTTCATACATGAATGTCTCCTTGAATTTTTCCATTCTCCAACAAAATAGTGGAGCTTCCTCGTTAGAAAATATTTCGTTCTATCATCAAAACAATCTTCCACTTGTGGTTTAGCCAGTCGTTCCTTCATTTTTATAAGGCCTCAAAATCATGTCGTGGTCCCAAAAAAAAACCATTTCTTGGCTTTAAATGATAAACTAGGGTCCACTTAAGTGTCCAACAAACATTGTACTAGTCTAGCATTAAAATTATCAATTCTTGAAGCAAGGAAGGCCTCACTTGAGGAGTGTTACCAAGGCATTAGATAGGTGGGGAGCTCTACATAGTGAAGTTATCATGCCGTGATGGAGTGATTTTAAGTAACATTCCATATACATTCGTTTAACACTATGCAACCCAACAACAACCATAATTTCTTGTTTGATTATTCTATGACATTAAATTACATTGTTGTAATTGATATTAATAATGGAGAGAGATTCAAGCATTAATATGAATGTAAAACATAACAACATAACATATATATAAATCATTATGGATCTTATGAATCCAAAGTTGAATATAGCTACTTAGAATGTGATTTAGACTCAACTAGTTGTTAGGCTCGGCAAGAAAAGATTAAGAATAGGAAGTGAGTTTAGGATTAGGATTTGATCTTTAACTATGACTAGGATCATCTCTGAGCTCATGATCAAGAACATTTTTTTGAAATAAAAGTTTCAACCTATACCTCCTATTAAACTTTCAAAATAATTTTCTACCTCATTTATAATATTTGTGTAATAAATGGCAGCTATCAAATCTTTTTTCAATCACATTTGTAATATCCATTTTTAACATATGTTTTTGAATCTAAAATTATGCTTTTTATAAATAATTTTGACCTAGATTTTTGACATGTATTATATTGATTTTTTGGACAAAATACTTTTCAACTTTATTATCAACCTAATTTGTGACCCCTATTTAAAATATGGGTGGATCACGAAGTCACACAATAGATTGAAAAAACCTTTTCGTAACTAATTTCTAGGTGCATTTGAGGCGTAAAAAAAGGCTTATGGTTGTAGTGTTGACTAATTCTCTTCTACTAATTAACCATAAATATGAAGATGATCAAAATAAACACCATGAAAGGGGAATCAATTGTCCTTGGTGAATAGATAGAGAGGTTGTATATGAGCGTAGAGGGTAGGTAACTAAGGAATCTTTCACCCATTAGTTAAATTGATCATTGGTTATTTGAGAGGAACATTTTAATCTTCCAAGTTATTCCTAGAAAACATTCAACATATTGGACTCTTTCTGCCTACACTAAAGAGAATTAAAGGGAAGAAAATCCCTAAGGCATTGTCGACCATAGTAGGGGAAGATATTCCTTATGTCATGTAGGGAAGTGAAAAAGAGTGCCATTGATATTTGTGGGTTAGGTTATATGTGTAATACTTTGTAATGAGTGAAGTAACAATTCCATGAGAGCAATGGGTTTAGTTGAGTGAGTGGGAGCCTATATCTTACATTGATTTTTCCCTAATGACCTCATAACCCAACTTGGGGATGGCATCTTAAGTGGATGCCTATGACTAGGAGGAAATTTTTTCATATGAAAGTAATTTCCTTGGACCATTCTTAGTTAAAAAAAAAGTTTCTATGAAATTTGATTGAATATTATTTACTGTAATAAATTAACATGGATTATGCAATTTATGTGTGGTCAAATTTAACTTAAACATAGATTCTTGGTTGCTATGAAATTGATTCAGATTTAAGAAGGAACGCAACAAATTATAGAGATTACCATAAACACAGAGATGCAGTGGAAATAATACTTCATTTCATTACTGTAAAATACTGAAATATGCTTACAAACAGAAATGGAAATAATCTAGCTAAGGCGATGGTAGCTTATCTTTGAGAAGAGATGTGGCAGCTACATGCCTCTAAACTATGTTACAATGAGGCTTGAAGGCCTATTTATTGTTGAGAAACAATGGAAAACCCTTAACATCCCAAAACCTAACCCTAGAAGATGAAATGACAAATTGTGGGCCCCGTTTTGGGTAAGTTGGTACATCAACTTCCCAAGGTCGTAACTTTGGCACCCGATCTTCGTTTGACATGCACAATAGCTCGTTAGAAATATCTATATGAGCACTACAACTTTGGGAAGAGGAACATCAGTCCATGGCCCCATGTTGCTCCCATATTTCCCAAGAAAGCATTGTTTAGGGCCTCAAAACGGCTTCGGAAGTTCAGGACCCGAAAAACTACTAAAAATAGTAAATTGTGCTACAAATAAGGAAACTGGAAAACTGATAGAGAGTTGTGGGGGTCCTAGTGGGATAGATAGGTGGCCACCAACATCCACCTAGATCATTCATACCCCCTTAGGAAGCAATGGTACCCATTGAGTTGAGTTCCTCCATCTGCTAAGCTTGGTCCTTGGTGGGCTGTTCTGCAATCTTTGATGTGTCCAATAATGGTGGGAAGCATGGTCGAGGGCATTCTACATTGAACACTCGGTGCAAGTGAAGGAATAGAGGAATGCTATGCTCTAAAGCATTGTTTCCCACAACCTTGGTAATGTTGTAAGGACCATGTTGGAGTGGACTGAGCTTCTGATGGGCTCTTGTGAGGCGTTCTTTCTACAGATGCAACCAGAATTTGTTGCCCACCTGAAACTTGTGTGGTACCCCTATGGGTGAGGATAATTTGTTCCTGTGTTCTGTCATGACCATATCCCTTTGCTGCTGCTACTGCATGGAGGAACCCGTCACGAGGGTCATGGATGTGGCTACGATCTTCCCCTTACTTTGGGAGCGAACCAGATAGAAAATAAATTCCCTAGTCTGGGAGATGAGCTTGCTACCTTTCTTGGCAGTGATCAAAGAGGTGGCGGTAGGTGGGGCTACCTCCTGTATCCTGTATAATGAATTATTCAAATAAATAATGATAGCACGAGGCCTTGACTCATACACAACATGTCACCTCCACAAGTATGGATGGCCTAATAATACATCACAAACATCCAGAGGTGTAACATCACACAATACCTCATTTGTGAAGGGTTTGATGTTGTAAGGAAGGTGGCACTGTTGGCGAACTTAGAGATCTCGTCCTTGGTGAAGCCACCCGATTGTGTACGGCTGCGAGTGTGGTGTAGTTGGTAGGCCCAACCGCTTCATGACCTCTGTTGAAATGAGTTTCTTTTGGCTACCACTATCAACAATGAATTGCAGTAGCGAACCCTTCACCCACATCTATGAGTGGAAAAGACACTCCCCCTCTTCTGGATCCTCGGGATCATTCTTCTGGATCTTGGTGGTGGCAACAGTGGCATTGGGCTCTATGTTAATGATTTGCTTCCATTTTCCATTCCCCTTGTCGGGTTCTAACTCAAGGTCAAAACATGCATCTGATTCGAAAGCCTTCAACTCAGCCACCAGCGACTGCTTGGTCTGACACTCACTTGTGTTGTGTGTGGGGATCTTGTGGAACTCACACCATTTTCCTATGTCCTTCTTCAACTTCGTGGAGTTGTTATTTTCTTGCGGCTTTGATAGGCTGTCTTGGGTCACCTCCCCTTGGCTTTGTCCTTTGGTCATCGAATTCGCGGATCCAAAGTCTCTCTTCTTTTGTTTAAACTTCTGCTCTATCTTGACATCGTATTGGTACGCCATGTCGAGCGAGGAGATGTTCAGGAACTCCATCGCTTCCTAGATGTATCTGTGTAGGCAGCTGCGGTATTTGAGTACCAGATGCATATCAGAATATTTGATACCAAACTGTGTGCAAAGGGCATGAAAAATGTTTGTGAACTTCAGCACATCTTGGTCTCGTCCCTGCCGCAACATGGTCCACTTTATGTATTTGTCCTCATAGCTTTTGATAGGATAATACTGCTCCTTGATGGCATCTCGGAATGAATTCCAAGTGGGTGCGGCTAAAAATAGTGAGCCCATACTTTCATCCTTCTTCTCGCAGTAGGTTTCCCACCAGTCCTTGATGTGGGGGGCTACTTTGAGAAGAGCGAAAATAATCTTTTCTCGACTCGAAAATTCATGAACATAAAAATACCCTTATATCAGATTTAACCATTTATCTATGGCATCTGCATCTATCTGACCCTCGAATATGGGGATTTCAAAATTAACTTGTACCTTAAAGGGTGTGGCATTTCCAGAGTAGCTGTTGGAAGCCGATGCGTCGCCTTTGGGTAGCCGCTGAAGGATCTGTGCAAAGCTATCCATCATCACGTTTCTTTGTCGCTCGAGGGCTTTTTCGATCAAGATTTTGATAGGATCTCCTGCCCCCCAGCTTTATTTTCATCCACCATGGGGGGCCGTCGGGATTTGCGAGGCTGGTCTTGCAGAGGTTCGACTAGTTCAAGCCCTAACTGTTTATATCCCGACCTCGTTAGGGACATGCAAAGAAAAACATAGAAAAAGCAAGACCGCTCTGATACCACTGATCTAGATTTAAGGAGGAACGCAAAAAATTATAGAGATAACCATAAACACAGAGATGCAGTAGAAATAATAGTTCATTCATTACTGTAAAATACTGAAATATGCTTACAAACAGAAATGGAAATAAACTAGCTAGGGCGATGGTAGCTTATTTTTGAGAAGAGACGTGGCAGCTACATGCCTCTGAACTATGTTATAATGAGGCTCGAACGCTTATTTATTGTTGAGAAACAATGGAAAACCCTTAACATCCCAAAACCTAACCCTAGAAGATGAAACGCCAAATTGTGGGCCCCGTTTTGGGTAAGTTGGTACATCAACTTCCCGAGATCGTAACTTTGGCAGCCGATCTTTGTTTGATGCATACAATAGCTTGTTAGAAAGATCTATCCGAGCACTACAACTTTGGGAAGAGAAACATTAGTCCATGGACCCATGTTGCTCCCAGATTTCCCAAAAAAAAACATCGTTTAGGGCCTCAAAATGGCTCCGAAAGTTTAGGACCCGAAAAACTGCTAAAAATAGTAAATTGTGCTATATATAAGGAAACTGAAAAACTAACAGAGACAGTTGTGGGGGTCCAAGTGGGATAGGTGGGTGGCCACCAACATCCACCTGGATTAGAAATGTTAATGAATGCTTTTTGAATCCCATTGCATTTTTGGTATTCCACCTTATGTGTGCATTTAAATGAATTACATACCTCCTTAAGAAAACCATATTTGTGTTATAATGGTGAAATGGTCCCTCAAAGTATGAATGTCCTATAAGTGGCTATCCATCTATGGCTGAAAATGCATGGGATGGAGATGCCACATTACTTTTTCTACCCCTTAAAAGTTTTGACTTCTTACTGATGTTTAACGGCCACTTTAACTAGTGCAACCAATTTCTTAAGTATGCTCACCATTTTGTTTTTGAATTTATCTTGCATGTTTTCATTCCATTCATCCCATCATTGAGTCATCTCCCAAAAACAAAAACAAACTAAATATGACATATCCACAATCTTGAGTTTTCTTAGTCATTCAAGATCCAATATTAGATAAATTGGCATAATTTTGTTGTAGCTCCATGGATAATTGAAATGATCACTTTGACTCAAACATGCTATTACGTTTAGCTTCAAACACTACAATTAATTTTGTTCAAGGCTTGATTGTTCTACCAAATTTAATCGTGATTACATTGGATTAAGAGGTGGGAAATGAAAATATAGTAATTAAAACCATGATTTTTTGTCATTCCAACTTAAATAAAAGCTACTTTGTTTAATGAGAAAAGAGTGCAAGAGAAGATGTTGAGATAATCTATGTGCCTTTTTAAGTGATCCTATTACCAATCCAATTTATTAAAAAACACACTCTTCTAATGCTAGATAAGTGCCCCATCTATATTATAAAAAGATAAAGAAAAGAAAGTTAATATAATTCAATAAATTTATAAAAATCAATCCTCAACCCCTCTTTCTTCATAAAATAAGGTAAAAAGACATGAATAGAATCAAACTTATTAATTTAAAAAAATATTAGTTAAATTTACAAAGTGTAACAACTTATTCATTATTATACTCTTTATTTTTTATTCTTAAATTAAGATATTAATATTTTGTCAAATCATTACATGCACATACATGAGAACCCTTTCCCTACCAAAGTGGACGAACAAGGACTCAAAAGTCTCTAATCACCCCAACCCAAGTGCCAAGAAGTCCTAGCAACAAAAAGCGGAAACTTTCAAACCTTGGCAGGAACCATTCCCACTCTCTCAAATTCTGCAAGAAAGTGAGAAAAACAAATTGCAATAAGAAGGAAAATTTCCCAATCCATGGTGAGAAATCTAGAAAAAATGGTGAGAAGGTTGAAAATTAAAAGAAATCAATAAAAAGCTACCAAAGCATGGTTTTATTTGTTCCTCAAATTTTAAAACCCTCGTTGGTTCAAGGGTTTCCAATTTGCGCTCTGGATTTCCATACAGATCTCGGGATCTATCCTCCACAACTGAGCTGAGCTGAGCAATGGAAAACGTGGTAGGAGTTCATAAAACGACCTGGCTTCCTATGAGGAAGAACGACCATAGAATGAAGAATCGAGCCCAGACGAAAAACAGGATGACCAAGAAGGGCTCGAATCCGTAACTTGGCCGACGACAAACTACCATGAAGACGATGAAGACAATGAGCCAGTGAATGCGTCCAGCGCAGATGACGATCAAGATGCTTCTGCCAGAGGTAATTTTGTCAAAATCTATTTCTTTTGCACTCCCTTTATTTGTCTTTGGCCCACCATGCAAGTTCGAGTCTTCCATTCTGTGTGGTCTAGGGCCTTGAGAAGTGTCGGGTTCCTATTCTCTATCTCGCATTAGAAAATGCTCCACATTGAGTTGCCCCTGATCACTTTGATGCAACAGATTTGCTATCCCCAACATTTATAAATATTTTACATATCCCCAATTTAACCACGACACTGTTTAAAGTCCTCTCCAGCCCTTCTCCAAGCCCTTGAGTTTAGCCGCTTTGACAGGAGAAAAACCACTTATTATCTCTTATTAACTCCATAATAACAGGAAGATCAGTAGAATAATGAATCTTCCTATTAGATAATTCTTAGGGCCTATTCATTCTCTGAAACTGTATGTTTCTACTTTTCCAGACATGCTTTGGTTTAACCAGTGGAGAATTCAAAGAATTTACAGTAATAATCCAGATGTTAGGTATACAACACTAATCGATTTCTCTCTAGATTCGATGAGAAGTCGCACCCTTCACTTTCATAATTACATTGAGGAATCAAATTAACTCTCATAGTTTGAAAATTGCAAATGATAGTATAGTCTTCATCTCCATGATTGTCACTTCTCTTAGAAATGAAGTTCTTATGCTTTAATTTGCATATACTATAGACTTATGAATGGAAGCTTTTAATAAGCTTTGTTACCATTAACATTGAAATTCAATTTCTATGAATATGATGAAGGTTGATTTTTGAGTGTTGCGTGTGAATATATTGGGAGTCTCATGATTTTATGATGTCATTCATCAATTCGCTTATGAGTTTATTTGTTATGGGCGAATATTTGTGTTTTTCAGTTGTGTCATTGATATATGTTTCCCAAAATTGATTGTTTTCAAGGTATCCCTTTGTAGTTTGGTTGCGTAACTGGATTATGGTCTTTCGAGTAAACTCTTTTGAAGTTTTGGTAGCTATGCGTCTGACTAAAATACATTTAAATAACTGATCTAGGATCAAATAATTAATTAATCAATTAAATAGTGGTTGATCAATGCTCTTATTTATACGTTGTTAACCACAAAACCAATATGTAAGTTGAGAAATGTTGACGCTAGAGAAAATATTGTTGATAGATCTTTCAAAAAATGTGCTCCAACTTCATTGATGTGCAGAACAAGGAAATTGATCTTCCTAGACACGTGATTTTACAAGGTGCAAGGCAAAAACAACTAAAGGTGTCTATCCGAATTAGGCAGAGTTTCTGAAAAGTCAGTAAAATCTATGGATGTTGAGCTATTTTAGTTTTGGCAACGAGACTAACACTACATGGATGACCAAACATTCTTATGATAATTGACATAATCATAGTAGTATTTCCTTTCGATTGACCCAACTCCATAAATAGGGTTATGGTCCAGATGACCCATCTTTCATTTGTGGCATGCATTGTATGAAACACACTTGTTGTAAAGGTCACTACAAGAAAAAAGGTCATTGGTGAGGGTCATGCTTGTGACAGACCTTTAAGGTTCATCACCAATGTCCCATATGGTGACGGTCTTTAAAAAAGCGTTGTTGTAAGTGTATATAGTGATGGTACTTTACGGTTTGTCACCAAAGCCATTTTCAATGACACTTTTGGTGAGGGTCGTTAATGTCCTGTCACTAATTCTCTCTTTGGTGACACTTTTGGTGAGGGTCGTTAAAGGCCCATCACTAATTCTGTCTTTGGTGACACTTCTAGTGACGATATTTTATTGACCGTCACCAATGATGTTTTTGGTTACTTTTGGTGATGGTCAATAAATGTTCTTCATCATTATCATTCCAATGAGTTTTTGATGATGCCTCATGCCTGTGATGGACCTTTAAGGTCCATCACCAATGTCGCATATAGTGACGGTCTTTAAAAAATCGTTGTTGTAAGTGTACATAGTGATGATCCTTTAAGGTTTGTCACCAAAGCCATTTTCAGTGGCACTTTTGGTGAGGGTCATTAATTGCTCATCACTAATTCTCTCTTTGGTGACACTTTTGGTGAGGGTCGTTAAAGGCCCATCACTAATTCTCTTTTTGGTGACACTTCAAGTGACGATCTTTTATTGACCCTCACCAATGATCTTTTTGGTTACTTTTGGTGACGGTCAAAAAAATTTCATCATCATTGATCATTCCAATGAGTTTTTGATGACGTTATGTACCTGTTACTATATTTTTTGTCAAAATATAATGTTTTAAGACCATCATTGTGGAGTATTTTTCATTATGTGTCCAAGGTCATAGTGGTTATAATAGCCAGTCAATTTGTTAAGAAGTATTAGTATGTGTCATTTCCATCAAGTCATAAGAATATAGTCTTCCTATGAGTCAACACATGATTCATCTCTATTAGGTTTATTATCTAGCAAATTTCCTTTAAATAAAGTTCCACTAGTGTGTGTAGGAACTATATTATTTAATACGTAATCAAGCTCTGTCAATTCTATTAATGAGAGAGACCTAGCGATCCTCAACACTCATGGCACACCTTAACATGCTTTGGAACAATACACTAACATTCCTTGCCACCTCACATGTCTTGGAACATCTTTGTACCTAGAACATCTTGCCATGAGTAGGACGCCAAAGCACATGCTGGCATGCCATAGCATAGCATAGCACCCCCCCCATCATGTGTTGGCATTACCTGTAGTCCCTAGCATGCCCTGGAACTCCTTGGAATATTTTTGCATTGACAAAAAATAGCACTCGGCACACATTGGCACTTGGAGTGTAATGGAACATATTATTAGTGTGCCTAGCATGCCCCTTTTGAAAAATATAAAGTCCCAAATTATTAACCCTCTTATGTTTTCATTTCCTTTCATTTTAGCTTGGTTATTCCTTTTGTTGCCTTGAAAATCCTTGACGCATATTCGCATACTCTGGAACCCTACACATCCTAGAATGTCTTAGCACCTGCAATGCCTTGGCACTATTTGGCACATGTTAGCACACCATGGAACTACCTAGCACACTCTAGCACTTCTTGACATTCCCTAATATTCCTTGGCATGCCTTACTCGTTCTTAGCATACCTTGTCACTCCCTCCTGGGCATGACAACTAGCACTGATTGACACTCCCCAACACACCCTCATATTCATTCACTTCCATGCATTTTGACCTAGTTCTCCCTTGCGTTGTCCTAGTACTCCTTAACACTCCTCAACATGCATTGGCACTCTCTAGCACACCTTAGCACTCATAAGTGAAGAATGAAACTTGTAACCAATGTTACCAGACTCAGAATAGACAATAAATTGGTGAGGTAAAAGAGCTAATAGTTTTAATCAGATTGGGGAAAAATCAGAAAAGAATCAAGAAAAAATCAGTGAACTTAATAAATAAAATATACAAATATATTAAATTAAAAAAAAAAAAAGTTTTTTCATTGATATTCAGTAAAGCCATGTCCAAGCAATTCATAATATCAATAGATCTCTAAAATATCATGAATGAATAAGCATCTCATATATGTTATGAGTCCAAACATGATCCAAAGTACTGACTCATGACTCGTAACTAGTGATTACATAGAATTAGAAGCAACTACTTCTAAAAGTTTACAAACAACTGCATACTAATTAGAAAAAATCAGTAACTAAGAGTCTAAGACTCTTAAGAGTGAGAACTAGAAGTGATTCCTCCCACTCCTCTACTTGCTTGACTCTCAAAGTTCTTCAAGTCATGTAGGCTTAAAAGAGGAGCCTCCTCTAATTGGACCCAATCTGCTGCATTTGTAGTTTTCAAATCTATCTCTTCAAGGTCTATTGGTGAATGATCCAAACCTATCATTATCATGAGACATTGAAATGTGAATTTAAGTTTGACTTTGAACTTTAAAGTTTAAACTTTAAATTCCAAATCAGATTATGAAACCTTCAAATTCAAGCTCTCACCTAGTATTTTCTTGTTGCGAAGTTGTAGATTGTAATGGAAAAATACAAGGTCATTTAAGCACTTTTGTGTCAATCGGTTGCGCTTATTAGAATGTATTTTCTCAAACATGCTCCAATTGCACTCACAACTTGAAGCACTGCATGCTTGGTTTAAGATTCGAATGGCAAATCTCTTCAAATCTGGCATATCACTACAAAAATTTTGCCACCAAAGACCTATCAAGTGGCAAGGGTTCATGAGTAGATGTACTAAATACTAAATAGTAAAAACTTAAAAAGACAAAAAAATTTAATAAAACATTTAACATACAAAATAAAGTTTAAACAAATTTAATGAACTGATAAATCCTTCAAGCCTCAAAGGGTACATGGCAACACCTTAGACCTTTATCGTATAACACTGGTATAGGAAAACAATTTAGGTGGTGCTCTATAATCCTATAGTTGGGAAAAGACATGACTTTGAAATTATGGATCAGGGAAGCACCTTTCCATGCATGTCATAAGTCCTCTATGAACCTCCCCATCCTCATTAAAATTTCTCTTATCATAAAAATACTATGGGTTTAAGAAGTAGCTAGCAGCATGTAAGGGGGAATGTAATTTCCTATCCCAATGTGCATCAATAATGTCCCAAAGAGGCATACACTTTGCCTCCTCATCCCCATATCTTCTTTTGATGGCCTCCTTTGTGAGATCCATCGCCTCATAAATGTAACCCATAGCGGGTTTGTCACCATCAACCATCCTGAAAGTTCAAGCTTTAAAATTTAAATTAATATGAAACATTGAAACTAAAAAGAAGCTTGAAATGAAATTTAAAACATGAAAAAGTTAAAAGACTTGAAGTATCAGAGAACTCTAACAAGGGACTCCATCACAACAATAATCTCTTCGACATCTTTCCAGAAACTGTCATTAAACACAAGTGCAACAACTTCAATGACTTCAAGGGTCTTGGAATGTTTAGATGCCATCCACTTAGGTCCTAAGGACATCCTCTTCGTATTTATCTTTTCCTCAACCACAAATTACAAAGATATGAAAGTTGTTGCAAATCTAGTCACTGCAGGTCAAACAATTTCTTTACCTTCAGTGTATTTTTTCATGGTGTTTAGGACAATAATGTGGTTGCATAGGTATTTGGTTATGTATTTTTCCTTCTCCACAACCTCATGTATCCAATGAATCTTAGCAATGTCCTCAAGCATTAAATATATACAATGGGAAACACAATAGGTTCAAAAAGTCTAACAACAGCCATATAATTAGCTGCATTGTCGGTGACAATTCGTACAACATGTTCTTCTCCCACTTCTTGAATGACTTCCTCCATCAGTTCACAGATAAGTTTTGCAGTCTTAACCTTGTCTGAGGCATCCGATGATTTGAGAAACATTCTACCTACTGGACAAGGTACAAGGATATTTATTAAAGTTCCATTCCTCTGATCTGTCCATCCATCACTCATGATCGTGCACCCTGTTTCTACCCATGATGAACGAAAATCAGATAGCACAAGCATGGCATCTTCAACACTTTCTAATAGAAAATTTGTCCTAATTCTCTCTAATGAAGGAGCTTTGAACCTTGGACTTGCAACAACAACTGCATCAATCATAGATTACCAATAAGGACTTATGGCACAGTGGAAAGGTATGTCATAATAGTACCAAAAGTTAGCAATGGCCTTCCTTTCCTGACTATGAATTTTTTTTTTCCCAACCAGTGGTATCCAAGGTAGGTTGGGAGCCGGGTTTTGTGCGGGGAGAAAAAAAGGTGTTTATGTTTCCACCTCCAATGTTGAATGCAGGAGGATTGATTTGGCCTTGAGTTTGACTTGGACTTGGAGGCATGTGTGGGAAACTTGGGAATTGCATTGAGGATTCAAGAGAGGGAGATCACAATGGGGTAGTGGAAGAAAAATTGTCAACTCCAGGAGTTCCTATTTCTTCTTTTTGCTTTTCTTTTTTTGCATTATGCTGACTCAACATAGCAATGGCCAAGGTTGCTTGGTGTTTGACATTTTCGTCAACGTTTTTGCAGAGACCTATATGATGGTTGGGTATTTGTGCAAGGTAGTACTGAATCTATAAATGCCTCCACTACATTTCGCTTTGCAAAATTTACAAAGAAGCTTAGGGTCTCCAAGAATCTTGTCACAATAAGCCCAAGCAAAGTCCTTCTCCCTCGACATTGTTGTTGTTTTGGACTTATGTTTAAATTGTGGCTTCTATTTAGATTTGGAGTTGTGCCTTATATTTAATTTGGCTCCTGTAAAATACAATAAAAAATTAAAATTAAAAATTCCATATATAACTTCGCAAAAAAGAGGGTTGGTTTTAAAGGATATGAGGTTTTGTTAAGGATTAAAGAGGAGTATGTCCAGAAACACAAGCACATTTCAACCTAATATATCATTATGACCTTGAAACACAATTAGGTATATATGAGGAAATGATACCTAAAGGAAATATTATAAACATATATTGCATTGTAATCTTGAATTTGCAAGTTCATTTAGCATAAGACAACTGAACCAATACATCAATAACAGATTTTGGAAGAACAAAAATACACAAAGTTGTGAATGCATGGTTAAAGCCTTTGAAGTCGGCAAGACATCGACCAAGGAAGGAATGCTTGATGACTTGCTCGATAGTTGGTATGAAACCATTTCTTAGTGCATTTTTAAAATCTATTTAAGCCCCATTTATAGGGTTGAAAGTCATAACCAAAGGAATACACCGAACATTCGGTTGCTGAACAGTGAAACTTGAAACTTGCCATTGAAAACAACATTGAAACTTCAATATAGTAATATACCTATTATTTAAGCCAAGTGCCAATGTACCTCGATTGTTGAATAGTGAAGCGGATAAGCCTAAAGGTAACACACGCTGAAGGTGACGTGCGACTGCCCGAGGGTCGATATGGAGTATGGATAGAGCACACATTGGCGACTGCCCGATATGGAGTCTGGACTTAGGCTCACCTTGGCAGTTCCCTAATATTGAGTCTGGACTGTGTAATAGTGAGTAGTGATTGATTACTGAAGGTCTCGACGTATGAGTTTTGGGCCTGAGAAATGAGAAATAAATTTTGGAATGACTAACATTTAGTTTTTAGCAATGCAACATACCTAAACTTGAAAAACTCGTGCTCGTTGAGTCAAGGCTGAAAATCGAATAAATTGGAATCAATCGCATGAATATGCTTTAATCGGAAAGTCTCAAGTCAAACTTGCATTGACCATGAGTTAAACTTGATCAACGTGAGTTTGACTCGCAGATGTTTAGATCAGATCATTTATAGAGCGAGCAGATTCTGACTTGTGATTCATTGTGATTGATTGGCGAGTCCTGTTTCACTACTTGTAACTGAAATCTGAACTGAAAGTAGGAGATCTTACAATTGAAACTAATCGTGAATGTTTCTATTTGTGGTTGGGCGTGTCAACGCAAGAGATTCATTTTAAATCAGGTTCATGGAGAAAATATTTTATGGAAGATGTTTCTTTTATGTCGAGGAAGACATAGTAATATTTTTTATTAAATTTGAATAACAATAGTATCTACATTGTATCTCCTGTATCTCATTATTTTTATCTCCTGTAACTCATACAGAAAGTGGGGTAATAGTGGACATGTAGCATTAAGCTACTCTCCTTTTAATCCAAAGTTTCACATGCAAACCTTTGTGTCACTTGCGCTGCAAGGCCTTCGTTGTAGAGTGTGGAGTTAACACCTACCTCTACATGACAAAAGCTACACATACCTTATGACTTGGTTTTTTCACCTTTTGTCCATTCTTTGTTTAGACTTTGGGACAACAAGTTCTACATACTTTTTTTCTATACCTCTATGTGAGTGTAACTTTGCACATTTTCTTTGCTTCAACCAATATCAAAATCATTTGTGAGCTTCTTTCAAGGCATGAATACATACTTCAATCATGGAAAATAACAAAGTTTCTAAAGAAAAAAATAACCATGGAGTTATCCTTTTCCATTTCAAATATGTTAGGATTCTATTGAGATTTTTTTAGAGATAATTATTAACTGGCCCTTTACTTTTCCCTTTTCCTTAATATAAGTTGCATCTCTTATTACATTTCTAATCAAGATATTTACATCAAATACTGGATCAAAGGGCAAAGGACTTTTCATAAATGCTTCCTTGTCCAGTAGAAGAATAAATGGTCAACATGTCAACTTGTCTCCAATTTCTTGGGAATAATAATTGTTTTTAAAAATGACTACTCTTGTTTGAGTCTAGAACTATGTTTAAGCTTTGAAAATGGATTTTCCTCCAAATTTATCTTGGAAAGGTCCTTATTAAAGGCTTCTCTATATCTCCTCCACTAGAATGAATGGCTTGTGTGTTGAAAAGTATAGCAGAGCTCCCTTCTGAAAGGTCTGATCATCCCATTGTCACCAAGCACTCCTCCTTTTCCCCAAATTGGACCCAAAACAACATTGAGTACTTAATTATGATCCAACTTGAGAAATTTTGATTGACAATGCAACTCAAGAGCTATTAAATTTAATTTGCACTAATATGATTCATCATTCTTTCATTGAATAAGTATATTGTTTTTGAATTTCTCATTTGTGCTGGTAGTATGTGGTACTGACCTTGTTTCACCTGAAAGGGTTTTTATTCTTGGACTATGACAATGCTAGTAAGATTTATGCCTTTTGTAGTATTTGTACACCATGATCATTTTTGCAAGATGTATGTCCTATGTGGAAAGAAATAAGCATTTAGTTATTACCTCCTAAACTAAAGCACTATTTCTTTTATTAGGTGCCATGTAACGTCCTCTAAAAATTGAGGACGAATGGGACGTAATATCCTATCCATCCCCGTAGACTATAGTCCTCCATAAAGGGGAAAAAACCCCAAAATACCCATTGTTGGGAAAATTTTGGGGAAACTGGGCTTAAAAAATCCCAAATTTGGGGTTTGTAGTAAGGTTTACTCAATCACTTAAGAATATGAAACCCCTCTAGAACATCTATAAATAAAGAAGTATTGAATTCATTTTGGATCACCAAATGTGGATTAATTCATTTGTTCTTGAGCATTAGGTCTGATAATTTTTTACCCCTTCTATCTCTTTTCAATTTCGGTGGTGAAATATTCCACCCTAGTTGACATTCCCTTATTATCTCGCTGTTTGAGCACAAGGGTCTCTGGATGTTTTGTGAATTTTGTTGGATATTGGTCTCTTGCCTTTTTCTGGGCAAAATATTTTTGTTAAAGGTGAATGAATTTGGAGGATAGTGCATGATAGCTTAGTTCTGTTTGGCATACACCTCTCTTGAAGGAAGCAACAAAGTTTCTGAGTCCTTAATATCTTGTTTTTGGCAAAGCACTTACCTTAGGTAGTGGATTCGTTTTTGGCACCTGGAGTAGCGAAACTCTTTGCTTTATTTAGTTTTTGCATGCACAGTTAAAAGGAGCACTTCCCTAGTTATTAATTCTCAGCCTTAGCTAAGGAAACATGTTTGCATATCTCATATCATATTCATTAGCGGAAGACTTTAATTTTCTTATCTATCCATGTAAGGAAGGTGCATTAGGATTAGGAGTTAAGAAAGTTGAGACATTGTTGTACATGTTTCCAGATTCATTGTACCTTCTAGACTAAAGGAAAAGTGAATAGTAGTGTTTGAAATTTTTAGTTATTTCTTGTTTCAAAGAGTAATAAATAGTGATGTGATTTGAGTTTCAAATATGCGTACTTGTTGTTACTTTCTTCAGTGGCATGTGCTTCCCTGTTTAGAACAAGGGTTTTTTCTGTACTATCTAGCCTCCAAAGCTTCTTCAATGCAAACTAAATATTAAATCATGCCCTCATACTCCAAATCATCTAAGGCATCATCCTAGAGAAGTTCCAAAGTAGACCAATGAGCTTTGACAGGCCAATTCCAACCCCATGTCACTATACAAGTGTTGACATCACTACTACAAAAATTATTCTGAAGTGTTGCATCCCACACCAATTCCTAAGATGGATGCCCAAAGGAGTTCTAGATGAGGCTCAACCTTCATTACCACATTAAAGACTTTTCAAAGGGATCGGTCCCTTTAAACCATACCAATTTTTACACTTTCAAAATTTGGCCATGTTCCTATCAATTTATATTTTGTATTGAAAAGTCAGTCCTATTTTACATGTTTATTAAATTTAGGAACAATTATAGGTTAGCTCCAGTAAAATGTCAACAAATTTGTGGGTTAGGTTGGCATTTCTCTAAATACTATCACACATGTATATATAATCACACATTTTCCTTTTTAGATCTTGACTGGTTGAACAAAATGGTTCGTTGCCTACGTAATTTTGTCCCATACCTCTACACCAACACTCATAGATAAAAATATTCTTAATTATTCATCTACGTGCACTGTAAGGTCCCTTTTGGTTGCTATTTTTGATGGATCAACCTCTAACAGTGCACCTTTTACCAAAGAGATGTTGTTGTTGGATAGAAATCTTCAGAGGAGTCTTACACCAAACATATAAATGGCTATTGTATATCACAATAATAAGCATTAACATATGAAGATGTGAAAAACCTAAACTATGTGTATTCAATCCATTACTTTTTCTTTCATGGCAGATTTCGTTCTGCATAGTAGATGTGTTGTGGCACTTGAGTGTGTTCACATAAAAAATTATAAGGCCAAACTCGAATTCTCATGTGTCATGGAAATTCAACATATGCCTTGTTCACCTAAGAACTACTTGTAACTCATCTTATGGTACCCATGTACAATCTCACTCATCCCACTTAACAAGTTACCAAGACAAGGCTCATCACATCCAACCTTGGTCTAAAACAATTAAGCAACACAATTTACATCTTGACATGCCATAGCACCTGACATGTTTTAGAATGCCTTGACACTATGTGGCATGCGTTAACAACCCCTACATTCCTTGGCATGATTTGACACTCCCTAGCACACCGTGGCACTTCCTGACATGCCTTGGTAGTTTAGCATACCTTGGAATTTCCTAGCATATAACCTTGTCACTCCCTCCTTAACACAACTAGAACTCATTGAAACTCCCTCTCACACACTCTTATTCGTTAATTTCCATGCATTTTGAACTAGTGGCTCCTTATGTTTCCTTGACACCCCCTAACACTCCCTAGCTCACCCTAGCACCTAACACATCTTGGCCTACCGCCTTAACACTCTAGCATTCCTTGGCACTACAGAGTATACCTTGTCACTCTCTCCTTAGCACACCTAGACATTGCTAAAACTCTTCATCACAAACTCTTATTCATTCATTTCCATGCATTTTTACCTAGTTCTCCCTTGTGTTTCCCTAGCACTCCTTATCACTCCTTGACACGTGTTTTTATACCATAGCACCTATGACATCTTGGCATATTGCCCTAGCCTCTAGCATGCCTTAACACTACCTAGGATACCTTGTCAATTTGTCCTTAGCACACCTAGAACTCATTGAAAATTCTAATCACAAACTCTTATTTGTTCATTTCCATTCATTTTGACATAGTTATCCCTTCTGTTTCCCTGGCACTCCCATCTAACACTTCCTTACACGCTGTTATCACTCAGAAGTTTTCCCTAGAAGTTATAAAAAGAAAGAATCATCTGAGGTAACCACAAAACAATCTTTTAGACTCAGGTTCTAGCCAACTTAAGTCTAGAGAGGGCTCTCTCTTTATGATTTAACTTTGTTTTTATTATATTTTGACACGGGAAACGGGCGAATACACAGAATTCCAATATCCCCAGGAATTTTAACTCAGAAACAAAGTCAAATATTCATAAAAGAATGGTATCAGACCCTTTCATAAATCCCTTATGGGGAATGATTTATTAAACCCCAATTATACTTTAACCCTTCATTAAAGAATGCCACACATATATCCAAACCCCACTTTATGACTTTGGTCGTAGTAGAACTTAACCCTAAACCTTCCACCAACACTTAATCTATTATAACCTTTTATAATAGAAATCCATTATAAAACATACATTTTCTGCCCATCATACGGCCTCTGCAAAATTATCAATGTATGCCTTTATCGCAATCGGGTATTGGCTCTTCACGGTCACACTACTCATGAACCCTTCCTCCTCCGATTTGCGATAACGTTGGACTTGTAAACCGTGCCCATATAACACTATCAGAATCGTTGATTGAAGCCTTTTTGCCTTAAAACCCGCGAACCATACAACTATCAGAATACACAAGAATAAGGGAAATACACGGAAACCAACCTAAGGCCAAAATTAAAAATAATTACCCCTGCATTCATAAACTCGTCAGGTCCGCTACGCTGCTCCTTTACACTCCCAATCTCTGATAAGCTCCATCGCTATCGCATTATCGCTATCGGCAATCCTTTTCCACTGTCACTTGACGTCCTGATATGTGATCAGTGATTTGATCTCCGCCCTTAATTAGGTATATGATCCAATGGTCCACACTTCATTGCATTATCACAATTGGCATTGGCAAAGGGTTAAGCCTCAGTCCATCCATATGATACATTGCGATGTGATTGATTGACAATCGCTTATCTTGTGGTCCTTCTTTCTTATAACAATTTTGCTGATGCGATAAAGTGCTCTACTTTCCCGATTAGATCTAGTCCATTGATCTTAGAGATCCAACAGCTACTGTGCATTACTCTTCACCTCTTTATTCTGTCTCTTTACTTGATTTTGTTCAATATTGTTGGACTTATGCCTTTCGCAGGTTTCCTCTTCCATACTATGTTTTCACACACGACATTCATATATAACAGTAGGCTATGATATCTTTGAATACTACGATTTATAACTTCATGGCGTAAAAACAGAGAAGAATACTTAATTTATTCCACAGGCAAATGTACAGAGAGAAGCAAAGGATTTCAATACAAACGGCCCATTAGCACACACACTGAATAAAAGATCAATGTTCTATCTTGAATCCTTGATTTCTCTTACTTAACTCTAACTTAACTAACCTCTCTATCCTCTCTCTCGCTCTTTTGAATTATGAAAATAAAATCATATTTTATACAAGAATGGATTCATGAACCAATTTTGGTTCAGATCCAGAAATCTCTCACTCTCTCCTAAAGAATCTCTTCAACTTCACTCTTTTCTAAACAAACGCTAAATACAACTTTTAAATTTATCATATCCTATTCAAACCAATTAAATCTAACTGTTTGGCTTGATCTCCACACAGGGAGGATCACTCAACCACTATACCTTTTTTTCTCATATTTTACAATAAATAAACACTCTCACACATTTAAATAAATAAAATTAATTAAACCCTTGTCTTCCAACCCTTTGTTAGTCAACATGTGATCATGCCATCACATTGCTTACTAGGCCTGAATGCTCCTGCATCAGACTCCCAAAGTTGAAAGATTTCATGTGTTTCTTCTATTGATCATCTAGTATCCCAAACTTTACTTTGTAATTAGTATTCAATTCTTCTGCCACTGTCACTTCTGTTCCTCTAAGATTCCAAATCTTAATTTGTTGTTGTCCTCTTTCCTTGTTGTCCCTCTTCTTCACTGACTTCACCTTCCACAATTTCTCAATTTGCTCCTTGCCATTTGTTCTTAACTGAACTCCTCTGACATTTGTCTGCTGTACATTCTCCTTTACTATATAAATTATAAAATTTATGTCCAATTCTTCTTTACCTCTGTCATTTACAAATTGTTGTTTGTATTCTACAACTTCCCTTCCATTATCATTAAAGATAATCCTTTCCTCTATGTTATTTAAATATATCTCCAGAAAAATACAAATTCCTTCATATTCAATAAGCATGTCATTTTCATATGACTCCTCCTTCCTGTATAAAACATAATTTCCATCACAATTGTCAGATTCAAAATAACTATGGTTTTCACATTCCATAGATAATTTTTCCATCAAATCTTTATATTGTCCTTCTACATAAGTTATGAAATTGTCATCAATTTTCATTTCCATACTTTCCTCTGCATTACATAGTGTTCCTTGTTCTAACACAAGACTATCATTCAACAATTCAATATCTGGGGTTTCTTGGAGCATATCATTGTGAAGTATCCTTTCATCTTCTATACTTATACCATTGCAACAAAATGGTGTTGTTTTATCTTTCCCTACAACAGAAACATAATTTTGGTTTGCTAAAGCTTCTTCATGGTTTACAGATTCATGAAAATAATCCACTTTAAAATCATAGAATCCTTGAACTTCTGCATCTGTCAACATCATCATATATTCCTTCACAACTTCCATAATACTTTCATTGTGATTCTCTACTGAAGATATTTCATTTTGGTTATCATCACAAACTTTCATTTGCTTATCTTCAGCTTCTTTAATCATGACAATTTCCCTGTCAATACCATCATTCTAAAAATTATTAAATACATGCTCAAAATAACTTTATGTTTCAGCCATTTCTTCTAGTAATCTCACTTCTTCATCAACATGCATAAGCCCATTTTCCAATTGTTTTTCATCACCTATCAAACCTAAAAACATACACAACATGTCAATTTCAAAATTACAAGGCTCTTCATTTGAAGCCTCGGTGATCAACTCCTCATGCTTCTCTGAACTATTCTGATATTTCACTAAGTTATTGATAAATTCTTCCTCAACATCTCTGATTTCTTCCTCATCAAAGAAAACTTTTGGGACTGCAACTTCTTGACTATACTTGGCAACTTCATCATAAGTTTGTAGAATACCTTCTTGTTCTACACAATTTATTCCAATACTCAGTTTATCCAAATAAGATAACAATGTCTCCTCCTCTTCTCAGATAAGACTGATCTTTCAAATATTTCCTTGATTTAACTTCTTCAGCTAAGTTCTCTGTGTCAACTTTACTTCTCTTCATTTCACAAATCTGCAATGCATCTGTTTACTTTCCTTTTTCCATTTCCCATTGGTCTTCTATCCATGCTAAAATTCCTTCAAATATGATCCAATAAGTTTTCACTAAGAGAAGACACAACCATTCAGCCGTACCTTTTATTTTCCTCCATCTATTGAAGCCTTGAAAGTCTTTATGCATCTCCTTTTGAGGTTTTCTTGCCTTTGCCTCTTTCACCTTTTCATACATAGGTTAAAATTCATTAGGCTGCATACCTACAATTTTACATTCATAGAAATAGTTAATCCCAAAAATATGAGATCCTCTTGTCTGTGAGGATGCTACCAGCACATTCCTCTCATTCTCAACTGTTCGGAGTATTAATTTCTCAGCAAAAAATTCTTTGACAGGCCATTTAACTCTTTTTCCCACATAAAATCCTTGTTTCCATTTTTCTCTAATTCTTTTCAATACCAGCTTCTCCAAACGACTGAGTTCTGCCTTCATCTCAGCCAACTCTATGTCCTCTCTTCTTTACTCATTCCTTTGAGTCCAACTACTTCAACACTCTTTATCCTCTGTCCCCAACTTTCCTCTGTACCCTTGTCATGACTATCAATAGTCAGTTCCATTTCTTCCTCTATTGAACTTTCCTTGTTCACTAGTGAGCTGCAACTAGCCTTTTCATTTTACCTGTAACTAGTCTCCTTCATGCCTCACCAAACTTTCCTGAGTTCAGCCTTTTGGCACCTATTGGTTCTTTCCTGGAACCTTTCATTGACTAACAATTATACCCAGTGCTTCTCTTGTTGGAATTGTTATCTCCTATCCACAATCACAATTGTGGAGCTGCCTCAACAACTTCTACCCAAACACAATTGGAATTTGTTCTCATCTTCTCTCAAACAATCCTTGTTTTAGGCTCTGCATCTTCAATTGCTCACTTCCTTCTTCATTCATTAATTTCATTTACTATTGGGTATTGTCACCTTTACTCATATAAGCGTTCTTCTTGCTCTATCTTCTTTAACATAGCTCATATGCTATGATGCTGGTACAATTCATTCTATCTTTCAACAATTCCACTGCTTCCACTGACCTGCACAATCTTATCTCAAGATACATCAAAGTACCTTTCAAACCTGCAATATTTCCTTCAAAGATGTCTTAAAACTAATTCCCATTCCATCAATTAAATCTTTTCCAAAGGATTCATCTGTTCACTATTTCATTTAGACTTTCCATTCAAAAGACTCCATGCAGTCAACAACTATTTTTCCTCTTACTTTTCACAATAGATTCTTCAACTTTCAAGATCAATTAAGATTAGATCTTTATTTCAATTATATTTACCAATTCATGGCAAACACTACCAATTCCTTCTGATAACCTGTGTGTAAGAAAATCCTGTCTTGCTTCTATAAATTCCAAAATTCATTCCTTGTAGTGGTTCTTCTTTCAGTCCTATTAAACCCAATCGCCATTCTTTCAATCATCAATATAATTTCCTTCAACAATACTTTAAGCAATCCTCAATCATTCCCAGTTTTCACAAAATTCTTTAAATCATTTAAATGACTTCAATGCCACAACAAACCACTCTTCTATTCAGCTTTAACTTCTAAACCTTTCATCTCAATCAAATCAATCATGCAATCAACTTACACAGGAATTTCATTTTCCTCAAAGGAAAACATCTTCTCCTTTAAAATTTCAATTCCTTGTTGTTCTTTAGACATCGAAAACAAGTCTTTACAAAATTATCAAATTAACCTTTCTTACTAGGCCTTCATCAGAAAATTCATTGTTTCCCCATTCTGATCTCAATGTCCTGTGTAGTATGATTCCCATCTGTATCAATTCACTTCAGTGCAATTATAAATATGTTGAAATTACAATTCAATTTCCAAAACAATCCTTACAGAGCATTGAGCTAGCTCTGATACCACAAATGAAACAGGAAATAGGTGAATACACAGAATTCCAATATCCCCGGACATTTTAACTCAGAAACCGAGTCAAATATTCATAAAGGAATGGTATCATACCCTTTCATAAATCCCTTATGGGGAATGATTTATTAAACCCCAATTATACTCTAACCCTTCATTAAAGAATGCGGCACATATATCCAAACCCCACTTTATGACTTTGGTTGTAGAAGAACTTAACCCTAAACCTTCCATCGGCACTTAATCTATTATAACCTTTTATAATAGAAATCCATTATAAAACATACATTTTCTGCCCATCATACGGCCTCTGCACAATTATCAATGTATGCCTTTATCGCAATCGGGTATCGGCTCTTCGTGGTCACACTACTCATGAACCCTTCCTCCTCTGATTTGTGATAATGCCGAACTTGTAAACCGTGCCCATATAACACCATAGGAACCGTTGATTGAAGCCTTTTTGCCTTAAAACCCGTGGACCATACAACTATCGGAATACACAGGAATAAGGGAAATACACGGAAACCCACCTAAGGCCGGACTTCAAAATAATTACACCCACATTCATAAACTTGTCGGGTCCACTGCACTGCTCCTTTACACTCCCAATCTCCGATCGGCTCCATCGCTATCACATTATCGCTATCGGCAATCCTTTTCCACTGTCACTTGACATCCCAATATGTGATCAGCGATTTGATCTCCATTGTTGATCAGGTATATGATTCAACGGTCCACACTTCATCACATTATCGCAATTAGCATTAGAAAAGGGTTAAGCCTCAGTCCATCCATATGATACATTGCGATGCGATCGATCGGCAATCGCTCATCACATAGTCTTAAGGTCTGTGGTCCTTCTTTCTTATGACAATTCTACCGATGCGATAAAGTGCTCTACTTTGCCTGATTAGATCTGGTTCGTTGCTCTTAGAGATCCAATGGCCACTATGCATTACTCTTCACCTCTTTATTCTATCTCTTTACTTGATTTCGTTGAATATTGTTGGACTTACGCCTTTCGTAGGTTTCCTCTGCCATACTCCATTTTCACACACGACATTCATATATAACAGTAGGCTATGATATCTTTGAATACTACGATTTATAACTTCATGGCGTAAAAACAGAGAAGAATACTTAATTTATTGCGTAGGCAAATGTATAGAGAAAAGCAAAGGATTTCAATACAAACAGCCCATTAGCACACACACTGAATCATTTATTCAATATAGTAATATTTACAGAGTCTCGACCCTTTGGCTTGACTACAACAATAAAAGAGCCCTATTCTATCTTGAATCCTCCTTTTCTCTTACTTGACTCTAACTTAGCTAACCTCTCTATCCTCTCTCTCGCTCTTCTGAATTATGAAAATAAAATCATATTTTTCACAAGAATGGATTCATGAACCAATTTTGGTTTAGATCTAGAAATCTCTCACTCTCTCCTAAAGAATCTCTTCAACTTCACTCTTTTCTAAACAAAAGCTAAATCCAGCTTTCAAATTCCTCATATCCTATTCAAACCAATTAAATCTAACTGTTTGGCTTGATCTCCACACAGGGAGGATCACTCAGCCACTATACCTTTTTTTCTCATATTTTACAATAAATAAACACTCACACATTTAAATAAATAAAATTAAATAAACTCTTGTCTTCCAAGCCTTTGTTAGTAACAACATGTGATCATGCCATCACATTGCTGACTAGGCCTGAATGCTCCTACATCATATTTTAGGCTAGTTCTTAATGTTCATGAGGATTTTGATTTTAGATTGAAGGTTGGGTGGTGGAATTCTTGGAATAGATGGATAGAGCTAGGTCTTCAAGCCATTGAGCTATGGAGTCAATCAAAGGATAGCATAACTGGACTAGATCATTAAGGGGAATGTTCACAGGGCAGGCTAGCAAAGGAAAAGGAAAATATTCAGGTCTAATGGATGGGGTGGTTCTAACCAGGGTGAAAGGGCAATGAAGAATCCTTAGACCGGGATCAGAATGAATGAAAGCAGGTGATCATGAACAAAGGGAAATTACGAATCCTTTGCTATAGACCAAGGGGAGAAACTACAGAAGCAAGGGAGCAGTCAAGAATTCCCTAACTAAAATAGTTTAGTAGAAAACATTTAAAATGTAAACAGTCAAGACAGAGTGCATTCAAGCAATTTCTGAAATATGATTCCATGTTATACATTTAGATTTTAGAAATTTACACAAAAGATTATGGAAAAAACAGAAGGAAAATAAGATTGAACATAGGAGAATACTTATTTGTATTTCGCTTTACACAAGAATCCTGTAAAATATCTGATCTTTATTCCTTGATCCAACAAGCCAATCCAATCATTGATAAAATACAACTTAGAATTGAGAGAGAAAGTCTATAGAAATGTCTTGGAATCCACCCTAAATACTTCAAAATATGAAGTATTTATACAAAAAATATTTACAAAATATCTCATAACAATCTGAGATTTAATCTAGGGAATCAAAATATCTTCAAGCATGAAGGTAGGGACAGATGGAAAACTGCATCATGTTGTCCCTTTTATTGTGGTAGTGCTAGCTGTTGCAGTTGAGTTTGAGCCCTTTAAGCTGGTTGATATTTGTATGCTGGAATCATCTTCAGTTTGATCTTTCACTGATACTCTTTGACCCTGTTGATCTGTCTTTACCTGTTTCATCTAGCTACCTTCAAAATTAATATAGTAACTTTCTGATGTAAAACTTATAGTAAATATATCATTTTTTCCCACCATTCATCCTCAGGTAACTTTACTTTCAACATTCTCTTGTAGATTTCATCTGCCTCTGTGTACTTAGCAAAATTAGGCTTAGTGACAAACAAATGTTTCACTTCATGTTCTAAAAAGAACAAGTTTTCAAAAGTGTCATATAGTACTTTCCCTGTTGGAAAGGCTTTGATACTTGAAGTACTGGCTTGTTCCTTAGCCAATTTCCTAAGTCTGTCAGTGTAGTCCAATTGGGTCATGAGTTTATCATGAATGACCATAGGACTAGGAAGGCCTTTGTCCCTCAAAATTTGAAATTTGGCCATAAACCTGTCAATGGCCACCTGCATGTTGTGGCACTTTTCTTCCAAGTTTAGCATAAGGTTTCTTTTGGAAAGAACCTTTTTGACCTCTAGGATGGCTTCGATCCTATCCTCTATACCAAGCTCATTGAGCTCATGTCTGTTCTTACTGTTCAAGAAGTGGATGAGTCGATTGGCATCCTCAGGCATCTCACCAAACTCTTCCCTTAATTTCTGGATAGCCTCAGTGGATACCTTCACCAATTTAGTTTTCTCAAATATAACTTGAATTGATGGGTAAATATCATTGACAGAGTCAATGATATTGGCCCAAAGCATTTCTTTGGTCTGTCGTAGTGGTTTTTGCAATGTTAAATCTTTTTCTAGGACTTTCATTTTCTCACCCATCCCTAGGGCTTTCTGTGTTTCTTCTCTCTGCTAAATTTGGGTAAGATTAGAGTCAGTTTCTAAGCTTTCCACTTTCTCCTTTAGCCTTCTGAGCTCTGTTTCCTTGATGGAAATCTACTCCATGGCTTTTACTAGCTCTGTTGTTTTCTCTGTTGATGTACCTACTACTGTAGATTCAGTTGTGATTGGCAGTGTTGTGGCAGGTGGAGCTATTGGTGCCAATGATGCTGCCAATGTAGAAGGAACTGTTTTTTTCACTGTGAGAATGGAAGTTGTGGAAGTCATTGCCAGGTCAGTTTTCTTGGATTGAATCAAAATATCCAACTCTTTCTCTGTCTCTTTTAGTTGGTCATTTAACTTTAGGACCAAGTCCATGAGTTCTTCATGTCCTTTTTGTGCCTCCAAGACTTCTACTGTTTGTGGGTGATGCAACTGGGGAATCTTGAGCTGCTTCTTCAGAGTAGCTATATCATCATTCTTTTTCTTTATTAATTTTTCAGTGGCCTTTACATCTTTGGGATCATGTCCCAACTCAATGACTAAGTCCTCTAAGGACTTGATTCTGGTATCTTTGGCCTATGAAGAGGCCTTCTCCAATTGGAACTGTGCTGATATGTTATTCAGGGAGTTTTGCAATTGGTGGGCAACGATGGCTTTCCCTATCAAGGTGGAGTAAATCATCTCCCCCATCTACTTGTGCAGCTCAATCTGGTAAATAAGATGAATGTCCTTTCCCAGTACTTCGAAGTCTATCTTTTTGAAGTCTGCTGATGTTCTTGGTTGCTGAGTAGTGGGTTTCATGAATGTCATTTGCATCTTCCCCTCTTTTACATCATAGGATGACATAAGCCTTGGTTGGTTGGTGGGGGTCATCTTCAAGTATTGTTCATAGGTTTGGGATTTTAGCGTCTCATTCCTGGCCTTTATCTCTTTGTACCTTTCTTTGATGCCTTGGTCCTTGTTTGCTGGCATCCTGAAAGAGGATAACTCCACACTCTGCTATCTTTCTAGTATCTGGGTATGTGACGTGGAAGGTTCTATGATGCCTCCAGAGGGAGTGGCATGCATGCTCCCTTCTCTTTCAATACTTGTAACATCTGTTGTCTCCTCTATATATTCCTGTTCTAAAACGGGATTTATTCTTTGTCTCTTTGCTTGGCTTGTTTCTACATAGGCCTGTGATGTTGCTCTTCCTGAGGGAGTAGCCCCTTCCCTGTTTCTTTTGAGACTTTTCTCCTCATTTAGATGAGTTTGTAGGACTGGGGGGCTACTCATGGTGGCCTTTGTTCTATCTAATTTTTCTGATTGTTCTGGTTCTTCTGGTGCTTCTGACCCTTCTGGTGCTTCTAATTCTTATTGCACCTATGATTCTTCTTGGGCTTGTGATTCTTCTTGCACCTGAGATCCTCCTGGCAACTGCAGGAAATAACCCTCATCAAGCCATTTCTCTAGATCAATCAGAGTGTTTTCAATAGAAAATTCAGTGCTATCCCTCTCCACTAAAGTATTCTCCACCCGTTCCAATTGATTTGCATATTTTTCTATTTCAGGGATTTGATGGTGAATGTAGGGATCCATCTTGTTTTTCTGTATTCTGTTGTAGAGGAAGTCCAAGGGATCATATCTCCACATGAAGCTCTATTTCAGATTTAATATTTGAAGAATTTGGTCTGCCTCCTTCCTAGCTTCTCTAGTATTGCAAATAAAGGGGCCTAACTGGTCTCTGATCCCGAGCTAGGCCTTCTTTTTCGCTTTGACAAAATGCACCTCATATGAATTGATTATCTGCCTATAGTAATCTAGAGCAAATAACCTCATTGGGAGGTATTTGGGTAGTTTATATGGGGCCATCTCACAGCCATAAATTCTAATTTCAGTGTGGTTTTGGTACAAGTACCAATCCCCCACTTTGTGTTGTTTTGAGAGTTGCAGGATCCTCCTTATATGTGAACTGATTTTTGGAGGAGGGCTTCCTAGCAGCATTGTCATAATGGGATGTACAAATAGGTCTATGAAGTTTGTATATGAATATGGGGAGTCATATTTATGGGTCAATGGGGTCCAGAAAATCACTGACCTAGGGTGACCTTTTGTATCAAGCTTCTAGAGAGTAAACGAGAACTTATTTACTTGATAGTATAGAAAAAGGTCATACAAAACAGAGGAATACTTGAAAACTCTCTCATTACTCATCCTAAGAAACTAGTCATGCATCCAATTGGCTATAAACTTGGCATAATCATAAATGACAGCAGGAGGTTGTCCTGAAGTGAATATGGACATGAAAGCTAGGATGATTTCATCTATATACTCACTAGTTGTGTAACCTAGGATACTAGATATCATTGCTACAATATCCTGGCCAAATTCTGAAAATATGGTGTACACATATGGAGGAGGATCTTTTGGAATATGATTTTCTTCTACAATGAAGGTTTGGAACATCTTAGCAAGTTTTGCAGTGGTAAGCTTGGGGAATTGTTCCAATAGGTCTCCAATTGAAATAGGGGTTAGGTTTTGCCCTGGTTGTAGTTGCAACATTTCATTAATTGATTCTGCAGTGATGGTGAAAAGTATAGTCTGGTTAGGGGACATCATTGCTCTTTGGCTGGGGATATAGTTTGCATGGCATTAATGGACAATTTATGGGAAAATATGAACTTCAGGGAATTCGTACTTGGGTAAATTGGACCCCCAAAGACCAATTTTATCAGCATGGTTCAGGTATTGATCTTTATATCGGCAGTATAGATTGAGAGGGGATTCAAGGACAGAGGTGTCCTTGATTTGGAAATCTTTACAAGCAGGGGGAGGTGGTCTAGGTCTAGGTGAGGAGTGGAAATAGGTCTCACATCCATGGCAATTGGGGTAGCCATTCTCAGTTCTTGTGGATTTGAGAATGGGGGAGGTGATTTTCAGTTTTTTAGGGCAATGGTGGTTCAATTCCAGGTGGGTTTGAGTTACCAGAGCTTCTTTTCTATTTTAATTAAGAAAAATCAGTGACTGGTTCAGAAATTGACAGGGTTTTTCAGTGATTGATAGCTTAAATACCTGGAATTGGAGAAAACTGGGTCTGAACCGGATGACTGGCAATTGTGAATGGTTGAAAAAGGTTCTGAGTAGGCTCAAAGGAATCTGGGAGCTTTGTGGCATATTCAGGGTGTAATTATATGTGGGTTGACAATGTTGAGATTGCAACAAGATGATGGAGCTTAGTGAAAAGAGTCGCCTTCACTAAGTGGGCCCGCAGGCAAATTATGGCGCAAGTTCTATTTTTGGATCCCAACAGGGATGATCATAGCAGGAGTGACCACAGCAGGGATGATCACAGCAGGAGTGATCACAGTATGAGTGACCACAACAGGAGTGATCAAAGTCTATTTTTAGACTGGCTGTCCAAAATAGAAAAGTCAAATATTATTGTCTCATAATAATATTTGGACTATAAACTTGATCTTATTCTCTTGGAGCACTTCAGTTTGAGCTACAGATGTGGCACATGCAGCTGTCAGAAGAAAGTATGCTTTCTTTGTGGGTCAGTTGAGTTGTTGCATGCATGACTTTAGTTAGAACTCAATCAGTTGAGTTTGGTGGATTTGATTGTAGAGTTAATGAAGTTGTGTTCAGTTTGACTTGGTTAAACTAGTTGTAATTAGTCTAACTGCAAATAGACTAATGATGAGTTGTTAAACTAATTATTAACTCATAATAAAATTATAGAATACATCAGTTAACTCAGTTGCATGTCAGTGCATGTTCAGTTCAACATGGACAGGTGTTAGAGGATCAGATTGCTATTAGTTGTGACTATAGTTGTGCATGATGATTTGCACAATCAAAGGGATTGAGTATGCCAATGAATTGGCCAATACCAAGTATTATAGCCTCTGCTCACATCTTTCCCAGTGTGAGTGATTCTTTGGAGGTTAAATACGAGTTTGGTAAACCATTCTCATTCATTCTTGAGTAGGTAATGAGCAGTGGAGGCAGGCAAGCAGTGGAATAGATTTGGAGATCAGATATTAGCTATATTGTGTGTAACAGGTGGAGCTGGTACTGGGTTGCTTGTGATAAGCATTTTACTTTGTAATGTTACATGGTCTCAATCATTAATATATAGATAGTTGGGGTTTTTAGCGAGATGCTTTCCCCGGGTTACATACTGTGTTAATGTGTGAATACTCTTGATGTTTTATTGTTATTGATGCTGCTATATTGATGATCAACGTAGAGGAGCTTATGTATTGTGTATGTATTCCACAATAGTACATGATCAGGATAATCTCTGTTGAATATGTGTTAAATTATTCAAAATTTCTACATGGTATCGCAGCTGTTGATCATCAGATCTACTATTCAGGAAGTGTTTACATTCTATTTCTTCAGGCAGAGTCTGTAATCGGGCCAGGTAGCCTCTGGATTCATCCTTCCTTTGGAAGGTGAGATATCCGGTGAATGCCCATACAGTCAATCTCTGTACGAGAAATATTGTGTTCTCACAAATCTTAGATCTGAGGCGGTTGAGTTTGGAGCTGGTGGAAATTGAATTTGCAGCAGTGTTGTTGAAATGTCTTTCAACAGATTGCAAATGTTATTCCAAAGCAAGAGTGACCTGGCGCTCAAGGATAAACTCAGAAACAATAAGTGTGAGAATGGATCTTTATCAAAGGTATCTGATGAAGAGAATTGAGCTTTGGCTGCCAAAGCAAAGAAAGGGAAGAGCAAGAAAGCTTCTCAGTCTGGTGCGAAAGGCAAGAAGCAGGATATGTCCAAGGTGAAGTGTTTTCACTGTCACCAGCACGGACACTATGCCACTAAATGTCCGCAAAAGAAGAAGAACAAGTAGGTTGCTGGATCGGCAGCAGGAGAGGCTCTAGCCTCACAGTTTGAGCTTGATTTTTCATTGATCGCATGCTTGGTTTCAAGTGTGATGGGATCGGTGTGGTTCTTGGACAGTGGTGTGTCTTTTCACATGACGGGAGATAGAGATTTGTTCTTTGATCTGGAGGACAAAGATCTTGGAGTGCACATCGAGATGGGTGATGATGGTAGATACAGTGCGACCGGTATCAGTACCATTTCCTTTGAGAGGGAGTCTGGTAAACCCTTCGTATTGAAGGAAGTCATGCATGTTCCAGGATTGAAGAAGAATCTCATCTCAGTGGCGATGTTAGAAGACAAGGGGTATGATGTTGTTTTTAGCGAGGGAAAGGCCTTCCTACGTAGCAAGACAATTGGTGAGCCCGGAAGATAGGGGTTCGAATGAGGAACCTTTATCAGTTGCATGTAGATGGATGCACAGCAATGGCGGGCAAGGCAGAAAGATTGGTGAGTCGGGATGATGGCGAGTTGTGGCACAGGAGATTGGGTCACCTTCACCATGGAGCCTTGAAGATACTGCAGTAGATCACTACAGGGCTTCCTAAAGGCACACTTGCGCAGTCAGATCAGTGCAAGGGGTGTACTTTGGGGAAGTTTGTGAAAGCCACCTTTCAGGAGAAGGATAGTCGCGCCACGACGATCCTTGAGAGAATTCACACAGACGTGTGTGGACCTTTCTCAGTTGCTTCGACAGCAAAACACAGGTATTATGTGATTTTTGTTGATGATTTCTCTCGTAAGTGCTAGATCTTCTTCATGCAGAAGAAGAGCGAGACATATTCAAAGTTCTGTGAATTCAAAGCACTGGTCGAGAAGGAGTCGGGGAAGAAGGTGAAGGATCTTAGGAGCGATAATGGTGGTGAATACATCTCGTACGAGTTCAAGGATTTCTGCAAGGCAGAAGGGATTCATAGAGAGCTCATAGCTCCCCATAACCCACAGCAGAACAGGGTAGCTGAGCGGAAGAACAGAACGATTGTGGGTGTTGCACAGGAAATGTTGCATGATCAAGGCCTACCCCTTCACTTGTGGGCGGAAGCATGCAATACAACAGTTTATGTGCAGAACCGTTGTCCTCATAGGATACTTGGCATGAGTACACCCGAGGAGGCTTATTCTGGTAAGAAGCCTGATCTTTATCATTTGAGGATTTTTGGTGCTAACGTTTACATGCATGTGACGAAGGATGCCAGGAAGAAGTTGGAGCCAACCGCAGAGGTTGGGATATTTGTGGGGTACACTGATACGCCCCACAACTATCGTGTGTATTTTATAGACAGTGGTAAAACTATCGTGCGACGGGATATAAAATTTCAGGAGGAGAAAGCCATGAAGTGTTCGCTTGAGAGGGAGCTACACTTGCATGCAGATGAGGAGCTATTAGTTCCTAAGGATGAGCTTCAGGACGTGGATCGGCCACAGGATGAGGTTCATGGAGTGGAAGAGACCACTCATGCAGCGCCAACCATCAGAGGGCGAAAGCACTTGACAGAAGCTGAGCGACTGGCTCAAGATGTGGAGAAAGTTGTAGGACCACCTACAGCCCAACGCAGGCAGAGACAATCACCTGATCAGTACACTGGATACATGGCTCTTATGAGAAAGTGTGTTGTGACTGAGCCATCCTCTTTCGAGGAAGCTGTGGAGGATCCCGCATGGGTAGACGCCATGGTGGAAGAGTATGATTCTATTGTTAGAAACAGTGCATGGGAGATAGTTCCTAGATCGGAAGGGAAATCAGTGGTGGGTTCGAGATGGATCTACAAAGTTAAGCAGGCAGCTGACGAGAGTGTGGAGAAGTACAAGGCAAGATTTGTTGCCCGAGGCTTTTCATAGATAGAGGGGATTGATTATGAGGAGACCTTTGCACCTGTCGCAAGGTATTCTTCCATACAGACGATTCTTGCTCTCTCAGCGCAGATGGGATGGCACATTCATCAGATGGATGTGAAGACTGTGTTCCTCAACAGAGTCATTGAGGAGGAGGTGTACATTGAGCAACCCGAAGGCTTTGAGGTCTTCAGCAGCAAGTCGCATGTGTGCAGGCTCAAGAGAGCGTTGTATGGGTTGAAGCAAGCACCACGTGCTTGGTACACATGGATAGAAAGCTATTTCACAGGAATTGGATTCTCCAAGAGCGAGGCGGATTCTAACCTATACTAGATTGTGGTCGAGGGTAAGTTGCTTATCATTGTACTGTATGTTGATGATTTGATTCTAACGGGTGATGAGATATTGATACTATCATACAAGAAGGATATTGCTATAGAGTTTGAGATGAAGGATTTGGGCCTCCTTCACTATTTCCTGGGATTGGAAATATGGCAGCGCAGTGGTGGACTGTTTATTTCTCAGGGCAAGTATGCTCGGGAGATACTGGAGAAGTTCAACATGCATGGCTGCAAGCCTATTGATACTCCTCTTCTTGGAGGTTGGAGGAAGGAGGATGCCACTGTTTATTGACAGTTGGTGGGGTTGCTGATGTATTTGGTCAATACACGACTCGATATATGCTATGCAGTTAACCAGCTTTCACAAGTTATGGTTAAGTCTACCAAGCTCTTTTAGAAGGTGGGCAAGCATGTATTGCGCTACTTGAGAGGCACATCAGGATATGGATCTTGGTACAGACAAGAGGATGCAGATTGGGCAGGGAGCTCAAGAGGCCGAGTATATGGAAGCAAGGACATCAGGTACCATCATATCAGAGATTGTGTGCAGCGGAGGATCATGTTGCTTTCACACATTCCAATGGAGGATCAGGATGCTGATATTGTGACAAAGGCTCTCACCAGGAGAAAATTTGAGTACCACCGAGGCAGGATAGGGGTTGATGATAATCCATATCTTGTCGAGAGGGAGTGTTGAGATTGCAACAAGATGATGGAGCTTAGTGAAAAGAGTTGCCTTAACTAAGTGGGCCCGCAGGCAAATTATGGCACAAGTTCTATTTTTGGATCCCAGCAGGGATGATCACAACAGGAGTGACCACAGCAGGGATGATCACAGTAGGAGTGACCAAAACAGGAGTGATCACAGTATGAGTGACCACAGCAGGAGTGATCATAGCAGGAGTGATCAAAGTCTATTTTTAGACTGGCTGTCCAAAATAGAAAAGTCAAATATTATTGTCTCATAATAATATTTGGACTATAAACTTGATCTTATTCTCTTGGAGCACTTCAGTTTGAGCTACAGATGTGGCACATGCAGCTGTCAGAAGGAAGTACACTTTCTTTGTGGGTCAGTTGAGTTGTTGCATGCATGACTTTAGTTAGAACTCAATCAGTTGAGTTTGGTGGAGTTGATTGTAGAGTTAATGAAGTTGTGTTCAGTTTGACTTGGTTAAACTAGTTGTAATTAGTCTAACTGCAAATAGACTAATGATGAGTTGTTAAACTAATTATTAACTCATAATACAACTATAGAATACATCATTTAACTCAGTTGCATGTCAGTGCATGTTCAGTTCAGCATGGACATGTGTTAGAGGATCAGATTGCTATCAGTTGTGATTATAGTTGTGCATGATGATTTGCACAATCAAAGGGATTAAGTATGCCAATGAATTGGCCAATACTAAGTATTATAGCCTCTGCTCACATCTTTCCCAGTGTGAGTGATTCTTTGGAGGTTAAATACGAGTTTGGTAAACCATTCTCATTCATTCTTGAGCAGGTATTGAGAAGAGTAGGCAGGCAAGCAGTGGAATAGATTTGGAGATAAGATCTTAGCTGTATTGTGTGTAACAGGTGGAGCAGGTACTGGGTTGCTTGTGATAAGCATTGTACTTTGTAATGTTACATGGTCTCAATCATTAATATACAGATAGTTGGGGTTTTTAGCGAGATGCTTTCCCCGGGTTACATACTGTGTTAATGTGTGAATGCTCTTGATGTTTTGTTGTTATTGATGCTACTATATTGATGATCAACGTAGAGGAGCTTATGTGTTGTGTATGTATTCCGCAATAGTACATGATCAGGATAATCTCTGTTGAATATGTGTTAAATTATTCAAAATTTCTACAGACAACTTCAATGTCCACAGGTGCGTTCACAGAGGTTTTTAGTTGAAAAAAATGATAAAAACGAATGATTTGGGGCTTTTGGGCTTTATGTGGGAAAGTCAAAATTGGCAGGTACGGGTGAAAAATGGTCGTTTCTCGCATAATGAGGTGAAAAATAGTTATTTTGGCGCATATCGGACAGGTGGTAAGTGCTTTGCTTCACACAGCTTTTGGGTGCTTGCTGGTTTTGGGGGGAGGTCACCCAATTCCACTCATCGAGCGACACGTAGTGTCGGGGGCCTAGTGGAAAACAACCCTTTTTTGGTGGGTAACCTTCTGACATCAGGCCCTGCCGAACTGGATGAGGAGCGTTAGATGTGAAGGGGAGAGATCGTGCGGTGATCGGGCAATGGAGTTGCATGGAAGGTAGTGGGGGGCCCGACGGGGGTTTAAGCGCAGTGGTTTTTGCTTTAATGAAGGTTTAAGGTGGGGTTAAGGTATCAGGGTGATTAGCGGCGGGGTTTAATTGGGGTTTTAAACTAACTTAATCATAGGTCAATTAGTTAGTGGAATTTTGGGGTTTTGGGTAATATTATAGTTTATATAATTAAACTAGGGTAGCATTCGATTAATATTGCCGGAGTTACATATATACGGGGAAAAAGGGTTTTTATTTAGGATTTAATAAATAAATCAGTAATTAGTAAAATGAGTGAAAAGGGGCGCAAAACCCAAAGTATTTGATATTTCATGTTTTTAATGCTTTTCCATAAAACTTAGGATATAGTGTTTTTTGTGGGTTTTTTGATATGAAAATGAATTAAGTAGGGGAATAAATACTTTTCCTAGGTAAAAGAATTTTGACCTTAGGAAAGGAGTATCATTAAGGAAAATGAATGAACTGAAGGGGGAATGAATGCTTATGAGGGGATTTGGGTACTTATTGCCTCTAAGTCATTGAGCCGAGGATCTGGTCCCTCCAAAAGTCATAAAAATGCTCTAAGCCTATTTGACTTAGGGTTTTTAAGTACTTTGAACTTTGTTGTGGGAAATTAGTTAAGTAAAAGGTGAAATAAATGAGGGAAATTAATTATCTAACTTTGATATCCATCTGCATGCTTGAGTGCCCTGTCACATTTGGAACCTTTATGATGAAAAATATGATACACATGCTTTTGTCTAATCAATCAACATAATTCTACAACCTTTCTACTACTTAACCATCTAATCATCCTACCATTTTTACTTCTCTTTATTAGGGTGCATTTGAGCTAGCAAACCTTTATCAAACATTTTTCTTTTTCTTTACAATAGTAAACTAACTAAGCCTAACCTTATTATATCCAAGGGCTCAGTTTAAACAATTGAGCTCCTTTTATTTACTCTACATATTTAATTATTTTCCAAGATTAAATAGTTTGGTCAGATATTTATTCTCTATCTATAGACATGAAATAGCCAAGTTTAAACATTTTGACTATCATGGATTGTGGCAAAGGTTACAAACTACACACAATCATTTATTGTGCACAAAAAGTAAAGAGTAGCGGCATTTTGACTTGCACACTTTCATGGTATTTTTCTTTTCTTGGGGTTCATATTTTTCATATTTTTTGACCTTTTTATTCTTTTTGTCCTTTGATTATACTTTTAAGACATACCCTCTTTACATTTTTTAATTTTTTGAATATGGAAAACATTTGCAAAAAGCAAAGGTATGTACATTTTACAGGTTTAATCTCAGCCATTCAAAAATTATGACTCCTATTGGCATAGGAACCTAACACACACGTTGGCACATCTTGGCCGCATGTCGCCCTAGAACTCTAGCATTCCTTAGCATTGCCAAGCATGCCTTGTAACTCCTTCTTAACACACTTGGAACTCACTAACACTCCATGCCACACACTCTTATTCCTTCATTTCCATGCATTATTACCTAGTGCTCCCTTGTGTTTCCCTAACACTCCCTAACACTCCTTAGCACACATTGGCACACCATGGCACTTGTCACATCTTAGTAGGATTTCTTAGCACTCTATCGTTTATTGGCACTGCTTATCATATGTTGTCACTCCCTCCTTAGCACACCTATAACTTGTTAAAACTCCCTCTCACATACGCACATTCATTCATTTACATGTAATTGAAACGAGTCCTCCCTTGTGTTTCCTTGGCAATCCCTAGCATGTGTTGCCGCCACATCCTAGAACCTAGCACACATTGGCATGCCTTAGCACCTGGCATGTCTTGACATGCCAAACATTCCTTGGAACTTTATAACATGTGTTAGCATTTCCTGAAATTCCCTGCACACCTTGGCACTCCCTAGTTTTCATGCCCTCATAGATAACCTTACTTTTTTTGTGACTTGGGAACCCAACCAAGTCATTGAAAAAATACGGGTGTGCCTAGACCAAAGTCTCCCTTTGTCTAAAACTTCTTTTTCCATCCTCTTATCACAATCGTAGGCTTTTCTCCTACAAGTCCTAATATGAAATTCTCCTAACACACTTCGTCCATAGGACACCTAGAATTCACCGACACTCCCTAGCATAATCTCTTATTCATTCATTTCCATGCACTTTGACCTAGTTCTCCCTTATGATTCCCTGACACTCCCGAACAGTCCTTGACATGCATTGACACTATTTGGCATATTTCAGCACTCCTTTTCATTCCTTGGCCTTCCATGGCACTCCTTAATTATCATTCCCTCATAACTACCCTTATTTTCTTTTAGACTTAGGAACCCAACCAAGTCCTGCCTCGACTACAACAACTTTACCAGGTTACATTTACTACAACTAGACTATGCCTTGTTCCCCTAATGGACTTTAAATCATCTTAGGCTTCTCATGTCCAATATTAACACATCCCACTTAACAAGTTACCAAGTCAAGGCTCACATCCAATAGTGCCCATAAAAAAACTAAGCAACATAGTTTACAGCTTCAAACATTTGGCACGAATAAAAATCCATTCGCACTACATGGCACACATTATCATCTCCTGCATTCCTTGGCATGATTTTCCACTCCCTAACAGGCCCTACCACTCCATAAAATGCCCTGACACTCTAGCATGCCTTGGCACTACCTAGCATATACCCTTGTCACTCCCTCCTTAACACAATTGGAACTTGCTGACACTCCCTATCACACACTCTTATCTATTCATTTCCATGAAATTTGAACTAGTTCTCCCTTGTGTTCTCATGGCACTCCTTGACACACATTGGCACACCCTAAGACTTAGCACATCTTGGCATGTCTCCCTAGCACTCTAGAACTCCTTGGAACTACCTAGCATACCTTGTCACTCCCTCCTTAGCACACCTAAAATTCGCTGACAATCCATGTCATGCACTCTTATTTATTCATTTCCATGCATTTGAAACTAGTTCTCCCTTGTTTTTCCCTGACACTCCATAACTATCCCTGGCATGCATTGGCACACCTTAGCACCTAGCACATATTGTCATGTTTCCCTGGCCTCTAGAATGGCTTAGCACTACCTAGCATACTTTGTCACTCCCTCCTTAGCACACCCTGAAATCACTTACACTTCATGTCACAAACTCTTAATCGTTCATTTGCATGCATTATTTTTAGTTAGTGCTGCCTTGTGTTTCCCTAACACTCCCTAACACTTCCTAGCACTATTTGGCACACCTTGGAACCTAGCACATATTGGCTGTATGTCACTCTGGCACGCTAGAATGACTTAGCGCTGCTTAGCATTCCATGGCACTCCCCTCTTACCAAACCTGGAATTCATTGACACTCCCTACCACACACTCTTATTCATTCATTTCCATGCATTTTGACCTAGTGCTCCCTTGTGTTTCCTTAGCACTCACTAACACTCACCACACATTGGCACACCTAACTGCAATGAGTTTCACTAATAGTCAATCGAAAAACCCTTCCAGAGTCTAGCTAGTTACTTGTTCTTCACTAAGATATTAGGGTTAAGATTATTGTATAATGTTCAGTGTGAAAATATTACTAGGTGTTTTTATCACATAGAGTAATTATGATCTTCCCCATGTACACAAGGATAACTGAGAAGTGTTTCCCATAATCTTGCAAGTGGAAATTCAACATGTACATCAGGGTAACCACAAAATATTTATCATATTTACACAATGCAAGGTGATAGGAAAATATTTACATTATATACGTGAATGTACTAAGATCAGGACCATTAGCATCATATCTACATATTTACCAAAAGATGAGGGTCATTACAACCCCTTAAAAATAGCCATAAGGACTTCCTCTTTTGTAGCTCCTTGACCACAAGGGTTTAATTGAAAAATACATAGTTCCTTTATATATTTGTAGGTTGAGGCAGCCACTTCAAGCCCTTGAACTTAAAGATAATCAAATATTTCCAATTTGTTACAATAATAATTCCATTATGCACACTCCTCATCTTAGAGTTGGGTAGAGAGGAAGAATACTTGATTGATGCCAACCTTGTAAATCAAAAACTTTGCCTACTCATTGGTTGGACACTCCACCAATAGTTGAAACCACTAACACATACCAAAAGTCCAAGATACCCATAATATGTGCCCTACACCCAAGGGCTTAAACTACACCTTCATAAAATGTACCTTCAACTTTAGATGTCCCAAAACAATAATATCCTAATCCTACCCTATTTGTTAGATTTTTGTAACATACTCCTTAACTAACATTTGTTTTTAACTATTTAAGCCACTTACCATATACTCTCCCTTGTTTGCACCCACTTAGTATACAAGAACACTTATGTTTTTAATACAACCAAGTTAAGAGGGCATGTTTCTTTCTTACACTTAAATGTTTTCAATACAACCAAGTTAAGAGCACGTGTTTCCTTTTCAAATTCCAAAAGTATAACATGTCTATCTCTAAAAACTAACAACAAAATCATTTCATAAAAAGGTAAGTTTAAAATTAAATTAAAATTAGATTATTATTATAATGATAAATACACCAAATATGGAAAAATTGTGTTCAAACACAACCATAAAAAAGTGTTAGTTTATCAAATACAACTACAAACTTATTAAGCCAACCTAGATCCATCTTAACTTGGATCTATCAAGCGCCAAGAGGAATCCAATCTCTTGATGTGCAAACCTCTTTTTTGGCACTTGGTAGATCCAGGTTAAGATGGATCTAGGCTGGTTATATAATACTATATAATATCTATATTTGTATCTATGTGTCTCTTTCTTATTCCCTCTCTCTATCTCACCCCCAAAACATACACACTCTCTCTCCATATCTATCTCTCTCTCCCTCCCTCTTCCTCTATGCCTCTCTCCATCGCTCCCTTGTCACTCCCTCTCTCTCTCTACCTTTCTCCCTCTATGTCTTTCTTCTTCCTTCCCTCTCTCTCCCCCTCTAACTTCATCTCTCTCTCCTCTCTCTTGGTCCTCTATCTCCCTTTCTCTCTCACCTCCCTCTGTTCCCCCCCCGTCACTCTCTCTCTCCCCCCTCCATCTTTGTGCCTCCCTCTCTCTCTATCTATTTCCCTTCTCTCCCTATCTTTATCCCCACCTATTCTCTCTTGCCTCCTCTCTTCTCTCCCTCTCTCTCTATCCATCTATCCCTTGTCACTCCCTCTCTCTCTCCACCTCTATCTCCCTATGCCATAGTTATTTCCTCCCTCTCTCTCCACCTCTATCTCCCTATGCCTTAGTTCTTTCCTCCCTCTCTCTCCCCCTTCAACTCCATATCTCTCTCTCCACCTCCAACTCCATATCTCTCCCCCCCACTCTCTTCTTCTCTCTCTTCCTACCTCCTTCTCTCTATCTCCCCCCATCACTCTCTCACTCTCTCTTTCTCTCTCTCTCTCTCTTTCTCTCCACCCTCCATCTTTGTCACTATCTCCTCCCCCTCTCTTCCCTTCACTTTGCTTGCTATCATCACTTGGATCCTTAGTCAAGATAAATCTATGTTAGTTCTTACTAATATTTGTATTATATAAATTTCACATCTTTAAATACAAAAGGATTCTAATTTTTAATTTTATTAAAACCTTAATCTAATTTATATGGGAATAATTTTAGTAGTCGTGAGGATAGAGGGTTTATATATTTCTCGAAACTAATTACAACCCTTTTCCTATTAGCTTCAAACAAAAAATGTTATAAAATTAAATTAAATTAAAATATTTTTTATTGTGAAATAAGTTATGGTTTTTGGGCATGTGGTATTGATAAGGCATGATATTGGCCCATGGTATTGTAACAAAGCCTATTTACAAGTTAATAATATCCATGGTAAAGTGGGGGTGAATATCGATGGTTAAGAATCTTGTCATATTGTTATAAAATATTTAGATTGTGAAATAAGATATGACTTTTTGGCATGTGGTATTGATAAGCCATGTTATTAGCCCATGCTATTGTAACAAAGCCTATTCACAAGTTCATAATATCAATGAAAAAGCTAGGGTGAATATACATGATTAAGGATCATGTCATATTCTTATAAAATATTTTGATTTCGAAATAAGTTATGTTTTTTGGGCATGTGATATTGATAAGCCATGGTATTGGCCCATGGTATTGTAACAAAGTCTATTTCCAAGTTAATAATATCCATGGTAAAGTGAGAATGAATATCCATGGTTAAGAATATTTTCATATTGTTATAAAATATTTTGATTGTGAAATAAGTTATGTTTCTAGAGCATGTGGTATTGATAAGCCATAGTATTGGCCCATGGTATTATAACAAAACCAATTTTTTACAAGTTAATAATATCCACCGTAAAGTGGGGGGTGAATATCCATGGTTAAGAATCTTTTCATATTGTTATAAAATATTTTGGTTGTGAAATAAGTTATGGTTTTTGGGCTTGAGGTATTTATAATCCATGGTATTGGCTCATGGTATTGTAACAAAACCTATTCACAAGTTAATAACAAAATCAAAATATAACAAATTGAATTTTATTATTTTTATTATTAATTGAGCCAACATTTAGATTTTTGCACTCATCCCCATACTTTTGAATTTTATTATTATTATTACTATTATTCTTTAACTAAGCCCATATTTAGAATTGTTTACATACTTACATCACACCTACACATCTACTCTATACTCTATAAATATTGTATTTATTGTTTTGTAGGGAGGGAAATTTTAACATTTTTGAAAAAATTCAGCCTTAATTTTGATGTAACAAAGCCCTCCTAATTCCAATCTTCATTTACTTTCTAAAACAAGTAGTATATTTTCACTTTTCATAGGGTGAAGGGAAAACTAGTAGATATTTTCACTTTTCATAGGGCGGGAGGGAAAACGAGATTGAAGAGAGTTGTGAATTAAATTTTCACTTTTTATAAGGCAGAGGGAGGGAAAACTAGTAGCATATTTTCACTTTTCACAGGGCCGGAGGGAAAACGAGATTGAAGAGAGTTGTGAATTAAGGTTTTACCAGTAGTAGATTAGATCTTAAATCCATTAATGGCGCCCAGGTATGTTTCATTTCTAACCTCGCTGCATTTATACCCCACTTTTAGTCTTCTTCCACACAGGGAGGAGTACACACACATGAGATCTCTGGTTCAAAATTCACTATTTTTTTCATCCTTGCTTTTAAGTTTACGAGTAGCATATTTTCACTTTTCACAGGGCACGAGGGAAAATGAGATTGAAGAGAGTTGTGAGTTAAGGTTTTACCTCTTCAATCCATTAATGGTGCCCATGTATGTTTCATTTCTAACCTTGTTGCATTTCCACCCCACTTTTAGTCTTCTTCCACATAAGGAGGACTGGTTCAAAATTCATTATTTTTTTCATCCTTTCTTTTAAGTTCAAGAGTAACATATTTTCACTTTTCACAAGGCAGGAGGGAAAATGAGGGAACATAGGTAAAAGCATATGTATTTTCCCTTCTTTTATGGTTTGTCTCTATAAAGTTGATTTTACTGAGTGTACACTGTATGCATCTCAAATTTCTCTTTAGGAAATCCTATTTTTATTCTTTCCAAGAAAAACTCTCTGGGGAATCCCAATGGATGTTTCCCCACATTCATGGATGGCATCCCTGGTAAACCCATTGGCATTGACTAGTGCACCTCACCCAAGGGATTTCAAACAGGGCACCTACTAACACAGACCTAGCCAAATACCCAGTAACATCAATGACATTCGGTTGGGCTAACCCCCTGGGCTCAATAAATCATAATCAACTACACTATTTTCCATATTAACATATTGATCCTATTTAACATTTTGTTAGAGTAACCATAACAATTCAAGCCTATTCCTATTTTTATTTTGGTTTTTAATTCCTTCTTTGGTGTGGTGACAATTTTATATGACTGTATAGATGTTTATTTTTTTCAGAGTATATGTTGAAAAGTAGATGATCTCTTACATTCTACCTTGTCTGTTATGTATTGATGGAGTTTAGTTTCATTAGTTGTGACCAAAGAACTGTGTCAGGCATGTATACAAGGATTCTTGTATCACTATTTATAAACTGAACATTGTCCTTAAACAAGCAAAGTAGATCCTTAATGCTAAATGTTTGTATCTCAGGGAACTTCCAATCCTAATAAATGAGGTGAAATTTAAGTGTTTCCAGAATCCAAATCTCAGGTTTTGTGAATTCACTCATATATGGTCCTGGAAAAGCGAAGTGAAATTTAATTATTTCCAAATCTTAAGTTCTGTGAATTCACTCATATTTGGTGCTGGAATCTTTTGAGCAAACAGGAAGAATTTCTTTTAGTTGCATTCAAATTTTCCAAAAATAATACTAAAATTCTCCCTGACTAAAATTCTCCCTGAGATGGCTTTGGGATTGAGGATTTTGTAAATATTCTTAGGGAAAAAACCCAAAATACTTTTCCAGATTAGAGTTTTATAACACTAGGTACTAAAACAGTCTTCTATTTTCTGTTGCAAATGTCTGATAGAGTCTTCCCAGAAAGTGATCAAAAAATTAGGTAGATGCACTGGACAGATTAAATAATTTTTAATGAATAATCACTTAACATAAATGATATATTGGGTTGCATAAATATATAACTTAAAGCATGAAATGAAGAATAAATCTCAACGAGATTGACATATTCTTAATTGCGTTGAATGAGGCCAGGAATAAATTTCACTAGAGGGTGTTGAAAATGGCATAATTTTGTTCTGGTTGGATAGATTTAGAACTAAAAATCGGCAGTTTTCTTGCTTGCATAACTTGGGAAGATTTTTGTATCTCAAGTCTCAACCTTATTGAATAGTATGATTTATGCCTTGCAATGTTGAGATATGTTGTGATACCACTTGCTAGCAACCTAAACACTTTGGATGAAAATTTAGTTGTGAATTTTACTTGCAAAAGGTATAAGTGAAAATATAGATTAATTGTCCCTTGTGTAGAATTTCCTTGAAATTTTGCTACTGCTTGAATGAATAAATCTAAAACTAATTGTTGCATGAAGATAAAAAATATCTCTACCAATTTGTAGTGGAATAGAACAGAAATAAAACATAGTCACATTATAGAAAAAAAAAAAAAACAAAATTTTCTAGGGAACCCAACTGGGAAAACCCTTTGCTAGCTATAGAAATTTAAAATACTATCCATACTAGACTTTGAGACACCTTCTTCAAGGCCAGGTTCATCGATGCTTATTTCTTTCCATTTTCATTTTCATAAGCATTAGGGTTGGTGTCCATCAAATCAGAGTATCTAGAAAGTGTCTCTTTGATTTCAAAAAGCATATCAGGATCAACTTCATCCAAGAATCCCCTAGAAGGCTCATCAATAGCAAGAAGAAAGGTCTTTTTTTTATTTTATTTCATCACATTCATCCGTCATAATCACTGATTTGTCTTCATTTCTTTCACAGACATTTTCAATGTTATATGCAAAAGGTAATTTAGTATGATATAATCCTTAGGTAACCAACCTCAGAGATATTGTTGGTTAATTTATGTTGTTTGAAGTTTATGGAGTTTGAGTTTTATCATGAAACTACTAGAAGCGTACTAGAATGGGTGAGTTGATTATCTTGATAACAATGTTATGGTTTGATCTAGTCCTTGAAAGGAACTTATAGTTGATGGTCAAAATTTCACATTCCTTTCGTTTTTTTATCTTCACATATAACAAATATCTTATGTTATAGCCTTAGCTAGATATATACAGTAACTGCCACTCAGAAGTTGGATGCCATCATTTTGGAGCTTGATCTTACTCAGATTACCTTTGCTTGAGTTGAAAATGTCATTAGATCTCATTATATGGTCTATTGCAGAGCATGAATCCAATTTACCTTTGATTCAATTAAAAATGTAACTAGATCTTGCTATATCAGCTTTTTTAGAGAATGAATCCAATTTCTTATAGTCCATTTGCTTGAGGTATAACAAAGCTACTTTAATTCATTAAACTTACTTTTCATATTCTATTTGCTGATTGTGATTTTGCAGGCCACATCTGCATTGGAAAAGGGGCATATTTAATGAAGTGTGGAAGGAGAGGGAAGCTTCAGTTATGTCCTTTCAAACTTTCTAAGGTATGTAATAAATTTTTAAAAAAATTCTCCATAGAATGTTGTGCTTTAACTTTTTCTTTTGATAATGGATTATTTATGTTATCTCCCCTCTCTTACACAAAACCAGAGTCCAGACATACATGGTTTTTTGGGATATGTGGACAATGGACAGATTTATGCTAACCATTTATCTATAAATTTACATTGTAGAAGATCAAGCATTTACAGTTGAATATTTCCTTGCCAATAAATTAGAGTTGAAGAGTCAGACTCCTATTTTTCAGGCATATACCTCACTTTTAAATCAATTTATTGCTGACTCTTTATAGACCTTCCATGGGAGGGAAAAGAGTGATCACTACCATTGCTTAATCTTTCTATAGACCAAGTAAAGATTCCAAATGTGTATAAATTAGTGGCTCCTTGTATAATCCCAAGAGTGGTGCTATTGTAGCAACAAGAAATTCATTTATTTTGAGTTCTTCATTAGTGCATTGATAGTATATTGTTTATTCCATACAATACCTCAATAGTGTATGATCAAATTACAATTAAGTCTGTCATAATATTTTGACTTACCCTCTTTTAGAGGCAAACTAGAGTGCGTGTCAAGCTCGCACATCACAATTGTATCATGCAAAGTTTACCTGGGACAAGTTTTATGGATCTAAGCAGCAAGATACTTGTTGGAATTCAAGAGGCAACAATACTACAAAGTGGGAAAGAGGTTTCACAGTTAACCTGGATTTCACATTATGGTTGGAGTCGATTTGTTGGCAAGATGCTGGATACCCCAACTTCTTTTTTATGACTGAGTGCAAGATTGAATCCTTTGACATATTCCTCGCTCAATTGTCATTAAGTGATGGGTTTTCTCAGAAGTGTTGCACACCTATAAACTTTACTAGAGTTGTTCTTGAGTCTTTGGAGGTGGTTAGCTTTTCAAAGCACACACGTACAAGAAGAGGAGAAATAATATGCCTAGCTAATTTGAAGTTATCTACCTGTGAATAGGGTGTTCCCATTCATAAACCTGACGACTCGCTCTACTTCTTTCTAGTGAACAACTTTGGGACTTGCCATGAATTCTGAGACAATTCCAACCCCATAACTATAAATTTCCTATTTAAATATATACCCAATAGATTAGAATCTACACAAGGAGAACTCCATTCTTGTTTCGAAAGAACCTGCAATTGACTTGTACCATGCTATTTAATCTTTTCTGTATTTATTCACATCCTTGGTCTGTGACATAAAGATGCAACATGATACCTTGCATTTTCTATACTAACACTCCTAAAAAATAATAAAGTATGCCCAAATATATCATTTCAAATGATCTATGTAGCTCACCTTTTGGTTTTTCAATTATCGAAGTTGTTACCTATATTGATGAGAACTTCTACAACCGATACCATAGTGACAATATATGTTATAGTTTTATCTGTGTTTCTCTGAAGGTGTTTCTCCTTCAGTAGAGTAGCAATACACTGTAGTTTCCATTTAGGGGAGAAGTGTACCTAGTAGTAACCTTGGCATGTGTGCAGATGGGTTGAATGCACATTAGAATCTATCTGTTGTTTTGAAGGTGTTTCTCCTTCAACAATACTTCATCATAGTAGATACTTTCGGTCTGCACCTTTAGTATATGCATGCAACCTTGGGATACATGTTGTAGATTATAGTTTTCCTATAAGGTTGTAGTAGCGATGAAAGAAGTGCATCGATTTTAGGCATATCTAGTATGCTTTTATAGTTTGAATTAGATGCTCAATTTTCTTAATTTAGGTGTTTTTCTTAGTTATATTTTTGATGAACCTGAAAAACGCTGGGCGCACTCCTATAATATCACAAGCAATCTGCGTTCAAGAAATACAAAAAAAAAAAACTTCTTGTTGACTTTTTAAAAGGCTGGAATGCTGGCATAGAAATCCTATTTCATATTAAAACACGGGATCTGAATCCCTTTGCTGCATTTGTACATGGCACAGCCCATCCAAATCTTTAATTAACATATAATAGGTACAAACATGGTTTTGAAACAAACACTTGCAGCATACACATCTTCCACTCGCGGCAACTAACAAATAACATCCATGTTACAATTGAACCAGTCCGATGCAACCTATTTGCATCTGGCCACAACACCAACGCATGCACCAGTTAGGGTCGTCAATTCACTGCGGTGGCATGTCACGTTTTTTCTAGAAATTAGAACACCGATCCATACAATATAGACCAAAGCCACCTTGCTAACCTGCTTCGTCGTCATCTCTGCAACTGTTTATAAAAACGTTGAGATCTTTATTTCAAGAATTTATCTATGCTTCCTATAAAACGAAACGAAGAACAAAGATCCGCAACACCTATCTGTGCATGACAGTTTTTTTTAAATCAAAACTCAGTGAATGAGAAACATCATAAATTCAGTTTATCTACACAGCACTGGTCATCCCATTATTATTTGAAACCGCAGGCCCTTATTTTACATGAAATCTGAATAAAAGAATAACTAAAAAATCGCTGGTTTAACACTGCTTCAGGCACATAAAAACTTCGGTATATAATCATTAAAAAATATCACTATCTACCGGCCTACGAGCCAATTCCAGAACATCATATATAATTACATAATGCGCCTTTTATTTGTAGAATTCCCTAACCTATCTCGCGTTATAATTGCAACAAACTTTGTAATTGAATAGGCACTATCCTAACCAGTCCCATAAGTCTTTAACAGAGTAATCACTTTTCTAACCAATTCCCATACGTATGTTTTTAATAGCAGTCAACCGCAGACTACTTTTCGCCACTTTTCTTCAATCCAGTTCCCCCAAAAGCTACCTTTTCGTGCTGCTTTCGCGTTCAGATCCTTCAAAGCCTTGCCTTTACTAACTGATCCATACTCCCGTTGTAAACAAGAAAGCCGTTGAATTCGAAACGGCAACAGTGGCGCGATGGACTTTATTAGTCCACTATTTCCCAGATTTCATGCGATCTGAATCAAGATTTCTCACGAGGAATCGGCGTTGATACGCTCCAAGAGATCTTCAGTTTACAATTAATTGCCACCAGAATCGCGCCTTCTTTAGCTTCTGTTATACCACTAATTACTCTAACAGATAGATAAGGTGATCCTCCATAAATTTATTCCAACAGAAATATTTTAATGCGCCTAACAAATCAAATACTAAATGGAGGGATTTCACTTATTACAATAACAAACTAATTATGAAATCGACTCTAAAATTAACAGCAAATGAAATCCAATTTGTCAAGCCACAACATGTGGGCAATTTCCCACATTGCTGGCCCGTCCCGATGCTCCTGCATCAGACTCCCGGGGAAGAAAACTGATCTTGTGGTTGTTTGGAATTGATCCCCATTCTCTGGAGCTCTGCTGACGTCCTCTACTGGTTCCTCTTTCCACTTGGTCAAACACTGATAATGAGTCTGACTCCTGGTTCTCTTTAGCGCTTTCTTTTTCCTTTTTCCTGCTTTGGACTTTCGTCTGTTATGGCGTCTCTTTGTGGTTCTTCTTCTGGCTTTTAGTATAGGTACCATTCTGCAATACATGACTAAATCACCTGTTTGGAATTCCTTTTTCCGCCTCCTCATATCTGCTCGCTGCTTGTCTTTGCTACTGCATTCCCGCCATCTGCTTTTGACATCTCCCTCAAATATGCTTCTAGGAGTTAGCCAATTCACATCTACTTGGATTTTCTTCGGATCCAATTTCAGCTCTTCTTTAGAGACTGCATATTCCTTCAAATCTTCATTCTTCACCCTGATGGTGATTTTATATAAGGCTCGAGAATTTGAATTCATGCGCCATTCAACTTCTTTCTTCGGACTGAGTGCTATTGGCACAACACATGGATTAAGGCTTTCACTGATTAGCCATTTATCCATCAACTCTTTCACTTGTGTTCCAGCTTCGACATTTTCCTGCATTACCCTGTAGGCTGCTTTATTCGACACACTGACTCCCGATATTTGATCATTATGTTCACTAATACTCCTCATGGGTAACAACTCATCCACAACAATATCAGCACAATCATTCAAGAAATTTTGAATTTCTTCAGGTAAATCTTCTAAATTTGTAGAAGTTAAAATTACCTTGGGTTTGCCAACACTAGTAAGATGCATCTCCTTACCCTTCTCATCTTCCTGCAACAGGATCTTCTCATTCATCAATGTAACACTATTCCCAGCTGCTTCAGCTTTCAACGACAGTAGTGTATGCTTATGCCCATCTTTCTCCAAAGTATAAGTATTTCTTCTGCCATCATGTATGGCATTTCGGTCAAACTGCCAGGGCCTCCCTAGCAATATGTGGCATACATCTATCGGCATTACATCACATAAAATGACATCCTTATAAGTACCAATCTGAAATTCAACTTGACATTGTTCAGTTACAAAAATTTGATGGCCTTTCTGAAGCCACGATACTTTATAAGGAGTGGGGTGTACTGTTCTCTCCAACTTCAACTTGTCCACCATCTCTGTAGAAACAAGGTTGTCAGTACTACCGCTATCAATTATCAACTTGCAACACTTACCCTTGGACTTACATACAGTTCTGAATAAAGTCTTCCTTTGAACTGGTTCTTTGGCTTCCTTAGCTCCTTCCAGTAATACCCTCTTCAGTAATAGGGACTCTCCGTCTTCTGGTGGTTCCTCTTTAGCTTCAGGTTGAGGAATCTCTTCCTTGGCTTCTGCAACATTCACGTTGCGCTGGTTTGCTGATCTCTGATGAGGACAATCCCATTGTACATGTCCCCATTCACCACATGCAAAGCACCGGACATCTCTTCCTCGGCCTCTGCCTCTGGGCACAAACCTTCCGCGGCCAAAATCTCCTCTTTGTGGTGCTCTATTGCTCGCACTCCCTGCCTCATTCTGAGAGTGTTGAACTTTGGATTCAAGTATCCTTCCTTCTTTTGCTGGATTCTTACCTCTGTTTCTCTGGTTTTGTTTGCGCAACAGTTTTTCCTCTGCCTTCAAGGCTTCTTGATAGGCATCCTCAACAATTTTCAAACTTAACAGGCTGATCTCATCTTGGATCTCATACCTTAGCCCACTAATATACCTGGCTACTTTCTCCAGATCATCTTCTACATGCCCTGTTCTGATATTTAACCTGTAAAATTCTTCAGTGTATTCTTTAACAGACATTCCTTTCTGCTTTAAATTTTGCATCTGCTTAAAAAGATTCAAATGATAGTCTTTAGGCAAAAACTTGGCTTTCAGTTTGCTTACCATTTTATCCCACTGCCTGATCTTAGATTTCCCCTTTCGCGTTCTTGATGTCTGTAACTCGTCCCACCAGATGGCTGCATGGCCCTTCAGTCTAGTCACTGCAAACTTCACCCTCTTATTCTCCTCAATCTCTTCATAATCGAAATACTGATCTATGGATATGATCCAATCCATGAGATCCTCGGCATTTAAACTTCCTTCGTACATAGCAATTTCTATCTTGGGTTTGCTTCCAACTTTTGCCAGCATCTTGAGGACTTTGGCAGTTTCATTTTCTTCTCCTGCTTCCGCTTCTTCCTCAGATTCTTTGGAAGAACTCTCAGCTCCCTCATCAGGTGCTCTTCTCTGGGCTGTTTCCATTGTTTCCATTCGTTCACGCAGTCTTCACACTTCTTCTATCAGGACTGCATTTGGTTCTGGTCTTCCTCGACCAATTCCTCGCCTTGGCGGCATCTTGGTTGCAAACACCTGTATCTTTTGGCTCCGATACCAAAATGATGAACCTGAAAAACGTTGGGCGCACTCCTATAATATCACAAGCAATCTGCGTTCAAGAAATACAACAAAAAAAAACTTCTTGTTGACTTTTTAAAAGGCTGGAATGCTGGCATAGAAATCCTATTTCATATTAAAACACGGGATCTGAATCCCTTTGCTGCATTTGTACAAGGCGCAGCCCATCCAAATCTTTAATTAACATATAACAGGTACAAACATGGTTTTGAAACAAACACTTGCAGCATACACATCTTCCACTCGCGGCAACTAACAAATAACAACCATGTTACAATTGAACCAGTCCGATGCAACCTATTTGCATCTGGCCACAATACCAACGCATGCACCAGTTAGGGTCGCCGATTCACTGCGGTGGCATGTCACGTTTTTTCTAGAAATTAGAACGCCGATCCATACAATATAGACCAAAGCCACCTTACTAACCTGCTTCGTCGTCATCTCTGCAACTGTTTATAAAAACGTTGAGATCTTTATTTCAAGAATTTATCTATGCTTCCTATAAAACGAAACGAAGAACAAAGGTCCGCAATACCTATTTGTGCATGACAGTGTTTTTTAAATCAAAACTCAGTGAATGAGAAACATCATAAATTCAGTTTATCTACACAGCACTGGTCATCCCATTATTATTTGAAACCGCAGGCCCTTATTTTACATGAAATCTGAATAAAAGAATAACTAAAAAATCACTGGTTTAACACCGCTTCAGGCACATAAAAACTTTGGTATATAATCATTAAAAAGTATCACTATCTACCGGCCTACGAGCCAATTCCAGAACATCATATATAATTACATAATGTGCCTTTTATTTGTAGAATTCCCTAACCTATCTCGCGTTATAATTGCAACAAACTTTGTAATTGAATAGGTACTATCCTAACGAGTCCCATAAGTGTTTAATAGAGTAAGCACTTTTCTAACCAATTCCCATACGTATGTTTTTAGCCGCTATAGGTATGTTTTTAATAGCAGTCAACCGTAGACTACTTTTCGCCACTTGTCTTCAATCCATCTCCCCCAAAGCTACCTTTCCGTGCTGCTTTCGCGTTCAGCTCCTTCAAAGCCTTGCCTTCACTAACTGATCCATACTCCCGTTGTAAACAAGAAAGCCGTCGAATTCGAAACGGCAACAGTGGCGCGATGGACTTTACTGGTCCACTATTTCCCAGATTTCATGCGATCTGAATCAAGATTGCTCACGAGGAATCGGCGTTGATACGCTCCAAGAGATCTTCAGTTTACAATTAATTGCCACCAGAAGCGTGCCCTCTTTAGCTTCTGTTATACCACTAATTACTCTAACAGATAGATAAGGTGATCCTCCATAAATTTATTCCAACAGAAATATTTTAATGCGCCTAACAAATCAAATACTAAATGGAGGTATTACAATAACAAACTAATTATGAAATTGACTCTAAAATTAACAGCAAATGAAATCCAATTTGTCAAGCCACAACATGTGGGCAATTTCCCACATTGCTGGCCTGTCCCTATGCTCCTGCATCAATTTTATGCATAGATTTATCTTTAAGAAAAATGCACAGTAGAGAAGGGTTTTATATTTTGAGCAGGGGACACATTTCTAGGTAGGAGGTACTCTATTCTAGGAAGATTTTGCCATGCAAGTTATGTGCTTTATCCGAGAATCCCAAGAGGCGCTATTGTAGCAATAAGAAATTCATTTATTTTGAATTCTTCATTAGTGCATTGATAGTATAATTTTTATTCCATGCAATACCTCAATATTGTATACAACCATATTTAGTATGATTTTATAGTTTGACTTAGATGCTCACTTTTCTTAATTTAGGTGTTTTTCTTAGTTTTGTTTTATGCACAGATTTATCTTTAAGAAATGTGCACAATAGAGAAGGGTTATATATTTTGAGTAGGGGACACACTTCTAGGTAGGAGGTACTCTATTCTATGAAGCTTTTGTCATGCAGGTTAGGTGCTTTATCCGAGAATCCCAAGAGGCATTATTGTAGCAATAAGAAATTTGTTTATTTTGATTTATTCATTAGTGAATTGATAGTATATTGTTTATTCCATGCAATACCTCAGTACTGTATGATCAAATTACATTTAAGATTGTCATAATATTTTGACTTACCCTCTTTTAGAGGGAAACTAGAGTGTGTATCAAGCTTGCACGTCACAATTGTATCATGCAGAGTTTACTTGGCACGAGTTTTGTGGATCTAAGCAGCTAGATACCTGTTGGAATTCAAGAGGGAACAATACTACAAAGTGGGAAAGAGGTTTCGCAGTTAACCTGCCTTTCACATTATGGTTGGAGTTGGTTTGTTGGCAAGATGCTGGATACCCCAACTTCCTTTTTATGACTGAGTGCAAGATTGAATCCTTCGACATATTCCTCGCTCAATTGTCATTAAGCGATGGGTTTTCTCAGAAGTGCTTCACATCTATAAACTTTACCATAGTTGTTATTGAGTCTTTGGATGTGGTTATCTTTTCAAAGCACAGACGTACAAGAAGATGAGAAATAATATGCTCGACTAATTTCAAGTTATCTTCCTGCAAATAGGGTGTTCCCTTCCATAAACCTGACGACTCGCCCTACTTCTTTCTAGTTAAAAATTTTGGGACTTTTCATGATTTGTGAGACAATTTCAACCCCATAACTATGAGTTTCTTATTCAAAGTTATACCCACTAGATTAGAACCCACACAAGGAGAATTCCATTCCTGTTTCAAAATAACCTGCAATCGACTTATACCATGCTATTTAATATTTTATGTATTTCTTCACATCCTTGGCCTGTGACATAAAGACGCAACAAGTTACCTTTCATTTTCTATACTAACACTCCTAAACAATAATAAAGTATGCTCAAATCTACCATTTCAAATGATCTATGCATCTCACCTTTTGGTTTTTCAATTATCGAAGTTGTTACCTATATTGATGAGATCATCGACAACCGAGGCCACAGTGACAATATCTGTTATAGTTTTATCCGTGTTGCACTAAAGGTGTTTTTCCTTCAACAGCACTACAATACATTTTAGTTTCCATTTAGCGGAGAAGTGTACTCAGTAGCAACCTTGGTCTGTGTGCAAATGGGTTGAATTCACAATAGACTTTATCTATTGTTTTGAAGGTGTTTACTTCATCTCAGCAGATCCTTTCAATCTACACCTTCAGCAAATGCACATAGCCTTGGGGTAGATGATAAAGATTCTAGTTTTCTTGTGAGGGTATAGCAATGATGAAAGAATCACATCAATTTTAGGCATCTTATTGTTGTTTTACGAAAGCATTCTTAACTAGTGTTTCCCAAACTTATATAGAGCCATATTTATTATACTTTTATAGTTTGACTTAGATGCTCACTTTTCTTAATTTAGGTGTTTTTCTTAGTACTATTTTATGCACAGATTTATCTTTAAGAAAAGTGCATAGTAGAGAAGGGTTCTATATTTTGAGCAGGGGACACTCTTCTAGGTAGGAGGTACTCTATTCTAGGGAGCTTCTGTCATGCATGTTAGGTGCTTTATCCTAGACAAAGTTCCAAGTCCTTGCCTCCTTAACAAAGTCCCTGCCAGACAAGACACCGGTGGATAGAGTTCCAAGTCCCTAAATTTTCCAAAAACCCACCTGTTATAGGGAAAAGTGTCTATATAGAACTGCTCTATCCCACTAAGGTGTGACAGTTGCCTTAGAAACAAACAGAGAAAAGCTACTTTCGTTTTTCCTTTATGAATTATAGATAGAGAGGAACAGAAAGACCAACCTCTGTCTTGCGCTAATCTCCTGGTTTGATCCCTCTCTTCTTTGATAGTCCTCAGCTACCTGCTCCCTTGCACGCCCAACTTCACAAAGTACCTGTAAGATCACAGAAGCATAGCACTATACAAAGACATGGATCTATAATCATAAACAATCTAGGATCAGATGTAAATTGACCATACAAATGTAGCAAGCATCAATGACACAAAAGCATGGAGGAAAACTTGAATAGCTTTTATTGATAAACAAGAAAAGAGCCAAGAGGAGTTACAACCAGTGGTTTTTACCCAGTATCAACCTCCCAGCAAAGAAGCCCCTCTTCACCTCAAACAAAGCTTAGATCGCCCAACAATCTGATGTTTGTCTCAAGAAACCAACAACAATTCCTTACAATATGCGAAATTCCAGCCTCTGGATCTGTGGGATGAGGGATCCATATATAGATATCTGTAAGGGGGATGAGTCAGCTTGTGATTTGTTTAGTGTCTTCTCTCTGATAGTTCTTGCTTCCACTTGGAGACTGATGGCCTCTTACTCATCCTTGGTCGAATTCAGTGAGGCAAGCGTCATAGGAGAAGATTCTGGAAGCTTCCATTGCCTCTCCACCTTGCGGAATGACACTGCCATTTGTCATTTCTTGCCCATCGCACCCCACAGAAGGGACTTTTGAAATGAAACACACCCTCACAATGTATTTGGGTGAGATGCAACACACTTAGCCAGTGGAGCAGCTGCAATGATCCTGTTTTGACCAATTCTGAGCAGTTTCTCATGGAGAACTTCTAGGAGAAGCTGTAATCTGTTTACCTTGTTCCTTTAGGGGTTAGAACAACACTTTTAGGGACTTAGGAGCCCTTGGTTTATGGACATTTCATGCTTGGGGTTGTAGGGCCCAAAAATGTCTATAACACCACCTGACCCTAGCTATCTAGCCTAAAATCCTTTACATTCCAGTCATCTCTTGGCTGTGATTTCATAGAGAGATCCCTCTCTGGTTTGGTAGAGCTAGCTACCAAACTAAAATCTTGGTCTGTGGTTACCTCTGTCGATCTCTTCATCAGCCTAGGACATTATGGAGGATAACAGACACATGACAACTAGGGAGTGCCAAGGTGTTCTAGTGAATGCAAGGTTCCGAAGCAACACTATTTGTAAGGTCATGACTGCCAAGATATGTTAGGGAATGCTAGGGCATGCTAAGATGTGCCAGATAATACGAAGACATTTCAAATAAGCTAAGATGTGCCAAGTGCTAAGGCATTGCAAGATGTACAAGGGTTCCAAGTCCCTACCTCCTCTTCTTCCATATGATATCCACTTATGACATTTCCTTTGTAATATTTGGTGCATTTGATAGTTACAGGTCATTTATAGGTTATAAATGTCTTCAGAGTTTCACTTCTATTTGAGTATTCAACTGAAGATATTGAATCTCTTATACATAACTATTTTTCCCTCCACCCAATTTTCATAACTTCAATAACCATTAGGTAGGGACCTACATATTCGATGTTGCTTTTCTCGTTTAGTAAAATATTGCTGAGACTTTAATTTATTGAAAGTTGTAGAATTTACAATTTATGAAGTTTCAAGGTCTAATTTAAAAAAATATAATTCTTTAAAGGGTGCTAGCTCAATGGAAGAGCACCTTCTTTACAAGCTGGAGGTTGGTGGTTCGATTCCATCATGTGCTGACATCCATATGGAATGGTGACAATCAATTTTTGGTGACAGAGGCTCTTTTTACCATCATCAATGAGCTTTGGTGACATTTTTTGACCCTCACCAAAAATATGAAATGGTGATAGTGAACAAACGACACCATATATATGCATCAATAGTGACGACCCTCAAAGGTCCGTAACCATAAATCGTTGTATTTGATATGAAATGGTGACGGTCATTGTCCATCATTATAGTCATTATTCGTGATGAACATTGAATGTCACCACAACACCTATACTTCTAGCAATGCGGCTTTTGGTGACTGTCAATGAACGTCACCATATATATGCACCAATAGTGATGTCCATTAAAGATCCATCACAATAAATCATTATTGTTCATATGAAATGGTGACGGTTGCTATTTGTCATTATAATCAATATTTGTGATGGACCTTGAATGTCACCATAACACCTATACTTTTGGCGATGCCACCTTTGGTGACGTTCAGTTTTTGGTGACCGAGGCTATGGTCCATCACCATTGCTCATATGCAATGGTGACGGTCACTATCCGTCATTATAAATCATTATTGGTGATGAACTTTGAATGTCACTACAACACCTATACTTTTGGCAACACCACCTTTGGTGACGTTCAGTTTTTGGTGACAGAGGCTATGGTCCATCACCATTACTCATATGAAATGGTGACGGTCGTTATCCGTCATTATAAATCATTATTGGTGATGGACTTTGTATGTCACTACAACACCTATACTTTTGGTGATGCCACCTTTGGTGACGTTCAGTTTTTGGTGACGAATGCTCTTTTGACCATCACCAATGAGCTTATGGTGACATTTTTCGCCCCTCACCAATGTCCTTTTTTCTTATAGTGGGTATCTCGTAAAGCAGAACAAACTAAAAATCCATTGGCAAGTGGTTGCAGTTATTTTGTAGATTGGTGTGTATCAAACCGTAATAAAGTAGGCCTAGGCTGGCTTTTCTATTGGAATATTTTGTCACTGTGATACCAGACAGACATAAATACTAGTGATAATATGTCAACAATATGTAGTTTCTTTTGGCTCTATAGTTTTCTTCAAATATATTAAGTTTTCCCTAAATCCCTCGTTGGTTGAGCTGCTATGTCAAGATCTAGGGGCTGATAAAAAGGTCAGAAGCTGGTGAAATTCTACTACCACCGAGTCATCTTCAGTCGGGTATCTCGAAATCCAATGGATAGTGGTGGGGTCAACCACTAAGTCTTGCAATTGATCTGGGTTATATTGAATTATGAGATATTTTCAAAATCTGAAATTAAATTAAGTTTGCTGATACCCATTGAATTATGAGATATTTTAAAATATGTCATGAAAATAAATTCAGCATCTCGAGACAGGTTCTATTTGAGGATGAGTAGTAGTGTAATGTTCTGTATTTATACTGCTTTAGCTTGCTCTGTCCCCCATGCCCAAAATGAATGCTTTTGATGGTTTCCAGTATTATATGTATGTATATGGGATTGCATACAAAAATAAGCAGCAGGATATGATCAATGGGGAATATTGAGTATGCGATAACAAAAATGTTTTAAATAACTGGGACAAATATAATCCTATTGTGTATGTGCTTAGGGATATGTTGTTGGATGAATCAATTCAATATTGATTATTTTAAGGTAGAAGAGGATGAATCAATTCAATAGTGATTATTTTAAGGTAGAAGAGGTAGAGTGCTGTAGGTTGGTGAATTTATAGTTTCAATAATGTGATCTAACAGTTAGATGGGGAGGATTGGTCTCTATAGGTTTTATGGTCTAATTCTTGACCGGACTATATATACATGAGACTTGCTCCAAACATGATTTCCTAAGTTGGAAAAATGCTCTGAGCATAATTTCCTCAGTTGAAAAAAATACTAGTGCCCTTCCAAAGGCACATAATTGATATTAATTGTTCATTATGGAGTTGTTTTTAGTGCGACTTTTTGGACTTTCAGGTGCTGGAATTTGGCGGAAAAATTTGAGGTGAAATCTTGATTTTTGTTATTTAAAATGGTTTTTTCACTGTATATATGGATTGAGCACCCTGAAAAACCCTTAGTTCATTTGGGTTGTGTAGGAGTTAGCCATTAAACTTGTGATTTCAATAAATTTCTGCCGGATTTTAAGAAAATTAGACCCAAAAAACCCACCGGAAAAGCTTCCAAAAAGTCGCACTAAAGACAACTCTGTTCATTATGACCACTTTCTGAGTGACCTGAGAAATCTGTGGTGCTTAAATACAATGACCTAATAGGACCGAAAATTCAACCATAGAGAAGGACACTGTGAATGTCCACACCATTGTAAACAAAAATAAGAAACTAGCAAAATGACTTCCACACTTTACTAGTGAAGCCTTGCAATCCAAAAGTGTGGCAGATGCACAATACAAATTTAACATACAAAAACACATGAGTTCAACTCTTCTATTGATCACACAAAAAATTGATTATTACAATAAACTCGGAAGGATATTTAAACTTTTTCATCTAGTCGCTAGCCTAAATTAACTTTACAAGCACATACACTCTAAATTCTACTTTTCCCAAAATATGACTTAACTCTTAACTTGACTCAGTTAACTGACTCTCCTAAATTTAGCCAACTCTAATATGGGGAAGATTATAATTTCTAAGAGATAGGTTGTGGTGCAAAAGATGGTTTGTGTAGAGATGAAAGATGCAAAGGACGGTTTGTGTGGAGGATGAACCATCCTAGCATAATATGAGTCAGTATGGCCAAAAATAAATTAGCTATCTTGCCTTACTAAACCCCATCCTAGTTAAAATATCGTTGAGGATTTGCACATGAAACTGCTCCTCCCACCCCACATGGTGTACCTATATTGTAACTATACGACCCACCAACTCCACAACATATTGCTTCAACTTTGTTGATCTTGAACTCTGGACAATATTCAAAAAATATTATAATTAATTATATATTTTCAAGATCACAACTAGGGTACACTATATAATATTCACACTTCAGATTTTTCTAATCCATTACAAATTCCCACTGCTTCTCCAAATAATATCAAAGAGTGTATCATTATGATAGGCCACCCGATGCCCTTGCTGAGTGAGGATTGCACCAATAACATAGTTGGAGGCATTTGTATCAACCTCAAATGGTTATTGCAAGTTTAACAACATGAGGATGGTGCAAAACAAAGGCGGTGTTTCAACTCAACGAATGCCTTTTGTTGTGACTTGGACCAAAAATTCTTTACTTTTTCTCCACCCTTAGTAACTTGACTTAAGCGCCAAGTGACATGAGAGAATACCAACATGCATATGCAGTAGAAATTAGAAAGGCCTAAGAAGTTGCAAAGCTCTGTGAGACTCCTCAGGGCCAACTAATCCTGAATGACTTGGATCTTAGTTGCATCCACATGCACACCTTACTCATAAATAATGTAACCCAGATATCAGACCTTGTCCATGCCAAAGGAGCATTTTTATAAGTTTACACATAGCTTGTGTTACCGTAGAGTATCCATGACCTGCCAAAAATGTTGCAAGTGATCTTCCTGATTCTTGCTGAAGATGAGGATATCATCATGACATACGACTAGAAACGAGTTTGTGAAAGACCAAGAGATGTCATCCATCACCCTCATGAAAGTTGCAGGGGCATTCATTAGACCAAAGGGCATGCACAACCACTTGAAAATACCCTCCTTGGACTTCAAAGCAGTCTTCCACACATCCATGGGTTCTATTGGAACTCGATGATAGCCAAACTTCAATTCAATCTTGTTGAAATATTTCCCCCCCTTGAGTTGATCAAGAAGGTCATTAATCCATGGAATTAGCTGCCTATTCCAGATTGTGATTTTGTGCAGGGCTCCATAGTTAATACAAAGCCTCCATGTCCCATCCTTCTTTTGCACGAGTACAATTGAGCTCCCACAGGGTGAAGAACTTGGTAATATGTGCCCTTTTTGTAGTAGCTCCTGGATTTGTTACTTGATTTCCTTGTTTTCCATAAGACAATGATGAGAGATTGGTCCATTGGGTGGAGTTGCACTGAGGGTCATATTTATGGAATGCTTGACTTGATAATGTAAGGGTACCCCTAAGGGTGAGGAGAAGATGTCTTTGTACTCTTCCACAACCTTATCCATTTGCTTTTGTCATGCAAAGGATCCCTATGTGGAGGCCATGGATATGTCCACGATCTTCCCCTTACTTTGTGAGAGAATCAGGACGACGACAAATTTCCCAATCTGGCAGAGATCTTACTACATTACTCAGTAGATATCAAAGAAATAGGAGTAAGTGGGGCTACCTCTAGTATTCTGTATAATTTTCTGCCCAAGGTAATAATAGCAATATGAGGTATGGAATCCTACACAACATGACACTTCCAAAAGTATGGTTGGCCCAATAAAACATCACAAACTTCAAGAGGAGCAACATCACACAATACCTCATACATGAAAGTCTTGATGTTGTAGGGAAGGCGACACTGTTGGTTGACGTGAAGATCTTGGCATTGGTGGAGTGACCCAATGGTGTATGGATGTGGGTGTGGTCTTATTGGTAGTCCCAACCACTTAACGACCTCTGCTGATATGAGGTTCTTTTGATTCCCACTATCGACAATGAAACATAGTGGAGCCCCCTTTACCCACATTTGCAAGTGTAAGAGATCCTCACCTTCCTCCATATATTCAAGCTCCTTATGCTAGACCTTGGTTGAAACAACAGTGACACTGGGTTCTGCATCAATGATCTGTTTCCCCTTGTCGGGATCTGGTTCAAAGTCAGAACCTTCATCTAATTATGAAGCTTTGATCTTGACCACCAACGACTACTTGGCGTGACACTCATTAGTGTTAGGAGTGGGGCTCATGTGGAACTCACACCACTTTCCCTTATCCTTCTTTGTCTTCCCCTTGCTATTATTTGCTTGTGGCTTTGACGGGTTGTCTTTGGTTGTTCCACTTTAAGTCAATCCTTTGTTCTACAGTTTGGGGGTGCCCTTGCCCTACTTTATCTTCAGAAAACCAAAGTCTTGCTTATTCTTTTTAAATTTTTGCTCGATTCATGTAACATATCAGTATGTTGCATCAAGAAAGGATATGCCCACGAAATCCATCTCTGTTTGGACGTATTTGTGTAGACAACCACAATACTTAAGAACCGTATTATGCTTATAGTCCTAGATACCCAACTTCATGCGCAAAGTCTAAAATATATTCATGAACTCTGGCACTTCTTAGTGCCTTTCCTGCTATAGCATGCCCATTTTATATATTTATCTTCCTAGCTTCTGAGAGGGTAATATTGTTCCTTAACAAAATCCTTAAAAGAGTTCCAAGAGGGTGCAACTAAAGACAATACAAACTCTTATGTGGCCCTTTTCTCACAGGTTTCCACTAGTCTTTGACTTGGTGGGTGGCTTTAAGCAATGCAAAAGTAATCTTCTCTCTATTGGGAAAATCATGGATTGAAAATTATCGTTCCTACAGATTTAACCATTTATCTATAACATTTGCACCTACCTGGCCCTCAAATATAGGAATATTAAAATTAACTTGTACCTTCAAGCGGGTAGTGCCTCCGAAGTGACTACTAGATGAAGATGTGTCACTTGTTGGTAATCGTTGAAGAATTTGGGAAAAGTTATCCATCAGTTCATTCCTTTGCTACTCGAGAGATTCTTTGATTAATAATTTGATAGGATCACCTACTCCCTTGTCTTTCTTTTGTTCCACTATGGGAGGCCATCGAGTCAATGAGGATGGTCTTTTAAGGGTTCAAGTAGTTCTAGTCCTAACTCCTTATACCTTGACCTGGTTGGGGACATGCACAAAAAAACATAGAAAGAGAAGAATACTTTGATACCACTTATCCAAATTTATGAAGGAATGAAATGAAATATAGATTTAAACCAAAAATATAGATATACAACGAAATTGAACTTCATTTAATGAATAACAAATACTAAAAATTGTTTTCGTGCAGAATGAAAGCCAACTAGCTCAAACAATGGTAGCTTTTCTTTGAGAAGAGACGTCCTCACCTCTTAGCTAGTAAAATGCAAAAGCTCTAGGAAACTATGTTGAAAAATAGGAAATTGATAGGAAACAATGTTGAGGGTCCAACTGGAATAGGTAGGTGGCCACCAATATCCACATGGATCAGCTTGTAGTGTTGACATTTGCAAAATTGCAATTTTTCATTATTGAATTTCATTAAGTTACCATAGAAGAGCATTTTTTGCTAGACATTTAGTTAACTTCCAAAAAAAATTACACATTTTGGATATATTTCAAACTTTAAATCACATAACTAATAGTGATGATGATTATGGTATGAATTCAAATACTACTACAAGTGCTAATAATAACATTAAATTTGGAACACTAGTAAGATATAAAGAATGCTAGAATTTAATTACATAATGTAATTTAGTTTTTTTCTTGATACACATGGTTGGCATCTACTTCACTGAAATAGCCAAGCTTCTTCCTTGAGCCAAACACAGTTGTTTTCCTAAGCTCCAATCGCCTAGGGGTCTCCCTCTTATTCAACCCCTTCCATTGCTTAAGTCCCTACTTAGATTCTCCCTTCAGTCATGTCTCACTTGTACTTGATATCTTTCTCCATCAATGGCAGTTGTGGGCCCCTTTTCCCATTCGATTTGATTCAATGTTAGAGCGTGTTTGGAGCATTTAATCAACCTAGATTTGCTCCTCCTTGAGTTGGTACACTCCCTCAACTATTTGTGCAACTTTTCCCCTAGATTTGGCTAAGGATTCCTTTAGAGATATGGTTAAGAATGTTTTTTCTAGTCCATCCTAGATTCTTGTCCTTCTTATGGTTCAAGAAGCCCTTGCCTTGTCCATTCTTATTGTTGAGGATGTTACTAAATATGAATTGTTTTACATAACTCATGGTAATGTTTATAAGTTTAATGGCACACGAATAATATTATTTGAACTGCACAATTGGATCTAATGTGTTTGGAGGCTAGATCTTAATGATGAAGCCCTTATCTATTGATAGGCTAAAGGATTTTTCATCAGAAAGTTTAATTTAATAGAGGATTGAAACTAGATCCTAAAATCCAGTCCTTGGTTTAGGAAACCCTAGTCTTTTCATGAAGGCCTAAATTTTATTTTCCAACCCTCAGATAGACTCTTTCTCCATGGATCTTTTGTGGGTTAGGCTTCCTAATCCTCCTCTTTAGTTTTCGGTCAGGATTTACTCAACAATATTGGAAAAACTCCTAGCAAATTCCACTTGCGCAATGAGGAGAGAAAAAACACCAAATATGCACATATTTGTGTTGACATGGACTTCAATAAAGGATTTACAATAGAAATCAATTTGGTCTCCAAAGGTTATAAATTGACGCAAAAGTTGGATTATGAAAACAAGTCTCTTTTTAATGCAAAACATGCTATGAACATATGGCACATCATGACTTTTGTCCCAAAATTCATAAGAATGGTTGATCGTGGCAATCTTAATGAAAGTATACCCAATGGGAAAGTGCAAAGGAAGAACACCAGTTGATCTCCCCTACAACCAACCAAGATCCTCAACAACATAACTCTTATACGAGACTCTTGCAACGAAAGTTTCACTTGAAAAAGCCCAAGATAAGTAACTTATTTAGTTAATGCCATTCTCGAATGAGACAATGATCATGACAACTATTCCTTGTGAAATCCCCCTTGTTCCCCTTCATAAGTAAGGAATTCCCTTTCACTAGCAAGGAAGCCAACCCCCCTCTTGATTAGGCAAATTCCCCCTCCCAGTCCTATGTGAGTTGTGTTGATCAAATAAAGGAATTAGAGGTAGATCAAAACATTTTAAATGAACCACTATATTAGGAAAAAATTGAATTAAAAGATCCATCAATGTTTATATAGGACTCAAAAATTAAATAGTCAATAAAATTCAAGAAAAAATGTTATCTAGCATCACAACCAATGATGATAAGGGATTGACATGAAAAATTCTTTTAAACATGCATTATTTATTCATTTTCTTACTTTTGCAATTTATCTGTTTATTCATATATCTCAAGTTATAAAAGAAATTCTAAATATATATAAAATTTTATGAATTGGTAGAATTCCCAACCTTGTTAGAGCTAAAAATATTTCTCTTGATTAAATTAACCACAATTTTGTATTAGATATAAATATCTGATTAGATGATAATTTTTTTTTTAACACAAATACTAATTATTATTGTTTAAAAAATAATAACATAAAACTATTTGAAAAAAAAAACAACATACAACTTGTTGTAATGAGAATGAAATATTAAAGAATAAAAGTTAAATTAATGTTTATATAAAATTTACTATAATATCTAATTAATTTGTAATCTTGAAATTATATTGAAGAATATGTATATAAATGGGCCATTCCCATAAAATCAACTCAATATTATTTTATCTCCTTTCTTAAGACTATTGAATTCTTTACTAAAAACAAATTGATCATATTCATTAAATCAAGAGGGAAGAAGACACACTGGAGAGCCTCCTATTGATCTGAGTGGAAGGACAGACTTAGGGATTAACTAGGGTTACTATTAACCAGTGTCAAATTAGGATTTTATGAGGGTTATTCTTTCATAATTCATCTTCCCTCGTTGTTGGGAACGCAAGCGCCGACTGAGAGGAGGGAGAGGAAAGGCGCGGCGGTGAAGAGGCAGTTGTAGGCCAAAAATGTCACCATTCAAGATGAAGTACAATCCAAGTAAGTATAAACTCACTTCTCTAAGAATTAGCAGTCTCTGAAGCCATCAACAAGAATATTTTAATGGATTCTGTCACGATGTTTCATTCTTAAGATTGGAACATGATAGCTTGTTTTGTGGTTTTTATTTGGATTTAATTTTCTTTTCTTTTTAGCTGTGTCGTTTGGTCCCTTGTTTTGTTATTTTAGGAGAACTTGATTGAAGGAAATGCAGGAACCGATCCAGAGATGGTGAGGATGATTCATTTCACCCTTTTAACCGCTTGACCTAATATGACATTGGACTGATCAGAGTAGGGTAGCCTTTTTCAATATGTACTTTTACGTTTCTCATAAATTTATTTCATGTGGTTGTATCTAGTTTCCACTCCTGTGAAAGTTGGTTTGCCTCCATGTAGATTTTATTTTGGGTTAGGGCTTCGGGTATATGGTTGATCAAATCTAGGAGCTGTCACTTGCAAATGGGTTGTCCTACCACTGAGCTACATGCACCTTCATGATGGGTACCCTTAGGGTTTTGATGTCATGTTGTGGTTTGCTATGTCGAACACCCCCTTTTAAGCCACACTCGATCTCACAGCACCTAGCCTCTGCAAACCAACATGGCTCTAATTCCATATTAGGTAATTGGATAGGCTAGGAATCAAGCTGCATGCCATTTCATTATGTGCACCTTAAAGGTGTGGGTTGTTGTCTCAAGGACCCTCCCTCGAGCCACACTTTGGCTAAGGCCTGCTAGCTATTAACCATCTAACCTAGCTTTGATTCCATATACAAAAACTACAGAGGCAGGGGATTACACCCGTTCCCTCCTTCAGTAGGTGGGTTGTTCTGCCACTGAGATACACACCCCTTTCTGACGGTCACAATTGATTCAATATCAGGGCATGGATTACTATCTCCAAAACCCCCATCAAGCCCTACATTGTTTTAGGTCTCGAATCACTATTAACCACCTGACTCTGCATCATGTCATAAAACTAGACACGGTAGGAGTTTGGCTCAAGATCTGCCCCTAACCATTGGGCTGCTCTAACATTTGAGCTACATGCCTTTTCATGATGAAGTACCATCGACAGCTGAGATAAAGGTGCATATTATTATTCCCACATAATTGATAATGTTTGAAGAGGCTTCAAAGGTTGTTATGTTAGGTACTGTTATCTCAAAATCAGACCCTGGAAGCCTATTGACCAGGAAGACCTTAAGTAACTATTTCAAACCTAGTTTAGGTTGAGGCTTAGTCTCCCCAACCTGAGAGGGCTCTCTCAAAGGATTAATGATTTTTTATTATGATTAAGATGGCTGACTCTTATGAAACAAAGATAAAAATGTGAGTGGTGGAAACACAATTAGAAAGTATCCATTGTGCTTATGGAGTCAGATATGCTTCGGTATTAATAGTAAGGTTAGCTCTACATAGAAGTCAGGGCATTTAGAACTCAATGCATGTAGAAAACACCAAAAATACAAAGGACCAACACAGTTTACGAATGCATGAAGGAAATTAGAGCACTGTTAGTGATTTCTAAGTAATCACACATTCATACCATAGAATATAATAGGAAGAGAAGAATACAAGCCATTCCAAGCATCAAATTCCTTCTGATTCCTGAGAGGCAAAACCAAAGTACTGTATTACTAAAAACAGAGTCTTTACATAAAGCCAAATATCAGAGCTTTTCTCAATAAATTTCCAACCCTTAATACATTAGTTCTTCTCCCATATATAGAGTTCATGTAGATTCCTTCCTCCAACATGAGGGGAATTCGAATTCCTCCTAATTTGACACCTATTGACACTTAAAACTAACTATTTAATACAAAAGACAACTAACTAGGAGTCCTAGAGGCCTAATACAACTAGGAGTGTAACTCCTTATTATGATTACAACAACCTTATCTAAAAATTTAAAGCATTCTTTGACACCTATAACTCCATGAAGTTGAATTTTATGGTGCTCATAACCTTCTAGCTGGCCCTTGATGACTCATCCTTTTGCTATTCCTAGAAACTAGGAGACTGTCCCTTGCTCTGTTCTAGCTGAAAAATAGGTCTTGGGAAAAAGCTCATAACTTATCATAAAAAATGTATTTGGAAAAGATGAAGGAGGCTTTTGTGAAAAAATCCATGCTGAAAAAAAACCTCTCTTGGTTTTTTGAAACATCTTTCCTACCGCCCAAAATGAGTCTTTGAAAAATAGGTGTAAAAATATTCTTGTGAAAAACTGCACCTACAACAGTTTCGTAGTGTAAGTTTGATCATTCATTTCTCTCAAATCATAATGGATTTGAAGAAAGTGGAAGATTTTTTCTTACTTCAGTGTCTTAAGAATGAAAACCTCTTTCACTTTTCAGAGATGAGTTTTTAACTGCTCAGAAACGCTTCTAGAAATTGACTGGTAAAAACAAGGAGAGAAAGTTCCTCCTTTTTTGCTTTTGGTCTCCACAAGGATCTTCTTTGATTACACAAAAATGTATTGAAGTGCCATGTTATTCATGTGCTGTAGACCTTGTCCATGCACCCGTGTGAAGATAAAACCTCTTTAATGCTGCCTGAAGGATAATGAACAATACTAGCTATGATCACTTTTATAAGAAATGGTTTATGATTCATATATGCTTTTCCTTTGCCTGTTTTTCCCTTGTTGGATGTTTGTATTGTGTAAATGATCCTTCTTTAGAAACTCTCTTTCAAAAATGTTTCCCTTTTTTCCCTCAAAATTGGTCAACTATATCAAAATATGCAACTACAGCAGTTTCGTAGTGCGCTACGAAACTGCTGTGCAATCACGAAGTCCCTTTCATCTGTCCTAAAGTTGTTCAAAACTGAATGCAGAGGCATCATTCTTCAAGGAAAATTTCAACAAGGTAAATCATCAAAATTTGAGGACTTAACCTTACTTGCTACGTGACTTTCCTTAGTTAAGGAAACCTTTCCCGCTGGCTTAGCTGTGCCTTCATATCTTCAATTTGCCTTTTCAATTGCATGTTTCTTTGCCCTTTCCTTGAATTGGGCAATCTCAAGGTTGGTAGACATCAATTTCCTTTTTGACTTCCTCAAAGCTACATTCTTCTTCTTGAGTGCTAACTGCCTTGCTTGAATTGAAATGGAGAACTCTAATCTATGCTGACCCTGAGCTTGACAAGTGCTTCTTATGCATGAAAGGAACAAGAAAGTGACCAAGACCAATTCTTCCTTACCTTACCCCTTTTCTTTGAAATTTGTTTAGTGATAACAGGTACAATTTCTCACAGGGAGAACTTTGGCTTTCAAAGTGCCTCACTTGTTATTTTATAGCAATAAGCATCTTTTTGCGGGACTTTAGAACGAATTTGGGTTAATCAAAATTGAGTCAATTGTTAGCCTAACAGAGGCCTCAACAAACTTCTATGAAAATAGACTTCCTAGTTAGCCTGTGCAATGTGATCCTAATTTAATACAGCTCTTGAAAATTTATTTTATTTTAATTATTCTGCATTGACAGTCTCTGTGAACTGGCCCAAAGTATTTGTTGTTGGTTTTTTATCCCTTTTAACATATTATAAGAGTGGATAGGAGTGGAAATGAAAGGAAAAATCTTACACACCAATGAAATCACAAAAAGAGACTGACATGTGAATATGGTTTTTGTCTAAAAAACATCTTCTATTGGGTTTTCGTTGTAAATTTGACTCTATTGTGTATTAAATTTTGTTTTTGTCTAGTGATTCTTGGTTCTATCCCATCCTTTGTATGTCATAAAAAAGAAAAGTAATGATAATAGATCATTTTGTGGATAACATGGCTTAATGAGAAATGGACCTTTCATTTTCTTGGTGAAAGTAATATCACTATTGATTAATAAAAAACAGCCTGCGCACTTGAAGGCGTCCAGTAATATCTAGAGACAATTGAAATTTATTGTCTTAGTTCCCATATAAGAGCTTTTATAACACTGAAAGGTGGTGTGGGATAGTGGTAGGTGCATGTATTGGGGTTATGATATAGAGTCGACACTAACTTCTAATTGCAGACCCGTAGGAGTTAAAACCAAGGTTTACAGTTAATTCATTACTCTCCCATTAGCTCAACTGTTGCATTAACCATGCAAAATTCTTAAACTGTTGTGATCTCTTTGTGGACTGGTTGTCGCTAGACAAATTGTGGCCTTCATAGATATTCACAATTAACAAAAGGCGAAAAAGACCCATTTATGAATGCATATTTTATTGCCCTAGAAACTTATTGGAGTTCACAGTGCCTTCAATTTTGACCTTTTTGAGGGCCACAAATTTCTCCTCTACTTGCAGTTTTTTATATTTGCAGCTATGATTTGATCTTTGGTTTTCTATTTCTTTGCAGGAGTCAGCAGTTCCAGGAGAAAGATCCGCAAGGCACATTTCACTACCCCATCTAGTGTGCAGCGTATTTTGATGAGTGCACCACTGTCCTCTGATTTGAGGAACAAGTACAATGTGAGATCTGTAATTCCAAGTAGCAGGGATGTGTTTTAGGTTGGCTTTGTGTGTTTAGAAAGTTAATCTATTTGATGTTTGATCCTTTTTTTCATGTTCCTTCAGGTTCGTTCGATTCCGATTAGAAAGGATGATGAATTTCAGGTGGTACGAGGGACATTTAAGGTAGAGAAGGAAAAGTTGTCCAAGTTTACTGAAAGAAATGGGTCATACATGTTGAGCGCATTACTCGTGAGAAAGTCAATATAAGAGTGTTATTAAAAAATTCAAACATTAAAACACATGCAATAAAACACGTTGATATATCAGATGATTTGCACTATTATAGATGGATAATGCACTCTTAGTTTTGCTATCTTGTTTTCTTGAATTGGCTGACAACATCTATCATTTCAAAGTTGGACTTGTATTAGAGGTTTTTATTTAGATGGTAGTTTTAAACTTTTATGCCACCACTCCTTTCATTCTAGACTGTCTAACAAACACTTGTCCTCCATTTGACAATCTAAAACGAAAATATGTATTATCATATCTTTTTTGTATCAACAATTTTACTTATTAGCTCTCTTGCCCCTATGTTGGTTTCTTTTGGTTTATTCTCTGCATATTTGATAGATACCAAACTAGATGATGCTTCATACTCATAGATGCCAAATTAGAGGATACTTTCACTCCCTTAAGTAAAATTTGGTTGGTTGCAGACTGCAGTAATAAAGTGGTCAATTTAATATGTATATATCTAATTTAAGGCGAATTTAATGAAACTAAGGTCAGATCACATGCTTAGCCTCACCAACGGTGTATTTTGGAAATCAAAGCATCGTAGTCAAGGAAAAAAGTTTTCTTCAAGGAATACAAGTGCTTGACACTTTTACTTGATAGATAACTGATTTGAAGGGAATACCATATAGATTATCTGCTTAGTAATGTGTAGTAGTACTTGACTAGTGTAAATGACAATACTAAACATAAAACTGTACTAGAAAAATAACTGCAGCAACATTTATTCCAGTGCTAGGTAATTGAAATTTTTGAGGCAATTGTTTTCTAATTGGTTAACTTTAGACAAATATGCCACCATTATGTCTATAAACAAGCAAAGCTATAGGTTCATTTCTCCACTATTGATATATAATGTAAAGTCATAGTTAATTTCATACCTTATATTTCCTTACTATTTTCTATTTCAAATTTGATTGAAAATTCATTCAGACATTCCTTCTAATCTATAGCTAACTATTTATCAAGGTTAAAAATAATTCACAAACTTGATGATCTATTGAATTTTCAACTTGGACACTTATGGGCCATGGCTTTATGTAGCTAACATCCAATGTTCACTATTAAGGTTAGTCAGGTTTTGGACTACTAATGGAGTCATTCTCCCAAGTTATATTTTCAATCATGGGTGATGAGTGATTATAAAACGTATTTGTGATCAACCAATAAGAAGCCAATTGTGTTTTACCATAAGCCAATCAAGTTTTAGGGCTAACTATAAGATGTTTTGGTTCTGATTAAGCACCAATAAGTCAACTAGGCTTTGGGGGTATGGATCAAAGTGACCATTGTAGGCAATTTCCAGGTCAGTTTCCTTGAAAGTAAAACACGATTGGTACCATTTGGAGCAAGTTGTCTTTGAAAATTTGTTTGAGTAAGTTGAACTTTGACCCATGGGCCATTATAGTTGGGCATTGGGATGTGGGTGATTCAAGGTTGGTGTTGGTTATAGCTCTCAATTTCTATTTGTACAATTTTATAGCCATTGAATTTTATAACTTTCTCAGATAAGTATACCATATGTCCTTTTTAGCTATGGTTGGTTATTTTTTCTTGTGAATTATTCCTTCGTGATTTTTGTTCTTATTTATTAAGTTGTTTTGTAATGCGAAACAAGAAATTACTACCAAAAAATTGTTCTAAAAGGCCTGGCTGACTCACTATTTATTGAGAAGGTTGTGATTTGGCCGAGTCATCGGTGATATTTTCCAGAAACTGTTTTGACAGGGCTCAAACCTTTTTGTAAAATGTTTTTTTTTAGGATAATTTTTGCTCAGCTTTTGATTTTTCCAGTGAGAGTTAGCTCAATGTGCCAATAGAGGGGAAACATGGTGTTTAATCGGTGATAGAGATACTTTTTTGGATTAGGAAATGAATTAAAAACAAATCAAGTTCTGTTCATTTTTCAAGGTTCTCCGAGCTTTTGCTGACTTTTCTAATTGTTTCTGGGTTCTTCCCATGTCAATGTTTCAAGACCCTAATGGAGTTATCCTCGAATATGAGTTCTACAATATTGTTGTTAATATATTCCTATTGATATCCTGGAAAAAGGTAGATGTTTACAAGATATAACATTGTTGGAAAAATGTTTGTAGTGGCATTGCTTCAAGCCCATTTATTACCATGTTGTTTAGTATTATAGGATTCTTAAGCCAACTAGAAATTATAAAAAACTGCTTGAAAATTCTACAATTTAGTTTATATATCAAGCGTTTTTTAAAAATATTTGTGAGGTTTATGGGCTTTTTGGTGCTTATTATTTCAGTAATTAGATTGATCATATTGTACCTGTACTGTACAAAATTTTTGCTGAATTTCGTACTGCTGTGGAATTTCATTACTGCACAAGCCAATATGGTTGAATCTTGCTGCTATGAGCCTTAGATCAACTATTTTCTTTCTTTTCAAAGTCAGATTTTTTAGTTTTGTATTATGATATAATTTAATGAGCTTTAGTGTCAAGGGCTCATATACAATATTCAATCTAGAAAGAATCCTTGTCAGCACATTATATTGAGCAATGTGTAATGATACCTTATAGTAGCATGTTACCATGTATAAGATCCTAAGTAACAGGAAGGGTCCCTTCGGGGCCCTATGTCTATTGAACATGTGACGCACTAGGATTTGTGTCCTAAAAATTAATACTTGAGGAAACTTTAGCTGATATGTTAAGAACATTGTCCAGCAACATTAATACATTTATGATACAATTTCTAAAGCTTTGCTATCATCATTAAGCAATTTAACTTGGGTCTTGTCCTTATGAACTAGAAATAGAGAAACTAGATGTGAGCTTCACGAGATTTAATGGTTCTGTAGTGATGTGCCTGAAAGTCAAATACCTACCTCCACCCAAGAAAAGTAGACTAGTATGTCATCCTAATGGCTACTCATACCTCTAGCGTTCTTGTGAACTCCATGATTTCGTGACATCTTACTAAAACAGGTTGGTATTATTCATAGTGAAAAATAAAATATACATGTATGCATGATTCTATGCACTGAAATGCTAAATCATCTCATGGAGGCACAGGAAATACATAAGTCAATTGCTACACTAATTTAATAAGAAAGAAGCACCCTCCATGTGGACAAAATTTGGCATTCAACTACAAGGTATACGTTTCGTATTTCCAAGGAGGCTAAGGCAATAGACTAATTATTAAGCAACCCATTAATATATAGAACATTCATACAATTATGGCATACTATAAGGCATTCCATGCATACCAAATCTCGTCACCAAAGTGACACTAGAGGAAATTAATCAGTACAAAAAGGCATTCACTTATGCTCTGCATTTAATCATAGCATCACCCATTGAACAATAGTCACTATACAAGGAAAACCTAGGAAGATGTGCATCCAAATCATAGTGAACTATTATGCAACTGCTACAATAATTGCACATAGCCCTTAGTGGCAGTTTCAGATATAGCATTAAAAAAAGAACAACATCCGTCCATCAACAATTCATATATAGCGGTAGGTGGCTTGTATACATTGAGATTGTGTAATATGGGTGAGATAGTAGCATCCCATGTGAAATTCCCATTCCAGCATTTATCCATCAGTACTTTATATATAGTACATTGAGACTGTGATACAGGTGGATGACTTCATAATTTTAAGCTTGCAAGAATCACTTGCTATCTTACTGTTTGCATGAAAAATCCAAATTAGAAGCACATAAATCAATTTAGCAAGAGTCCACTGTATATAGGCAAATTATTGTTTGTAGTATTTGTTATTGTTTGTGTGTGCCAATCCAATTAGCCCTAAAATGCAGATAATAAGAATAAGAACACTTGATTATGTGTCTATGCTTTTGTGAAATAAATAGACATTTGTCTTCCAGTGTGGCAAACTTATTAATGTGATATGTTATAAGTGGACTGTGGGCTGTGTGGCAATTTTTATTGCATGCAAGTGTTAGTATGTTATTAATTTTTTATATCAAGGCATCATGATTATTTGCCCCTAAAAAGCATGTCTAATTTTATGCTTAGATAACACATCCCAGTTGTATTAGGGGGTAATTTGTTTCAGCTCGACTAGATTAAATTGACAAAATTGACAGATCCTTGAATATCACAACAATTATATATTCGAAATTCTATTGTAGTACTTGTCACTGTTTGTGTATGTGCCAATCTGATTAGCATCAAAATGCAGATAATAAATATAAGCACACTTGATTACACATCTGTGTTTGTGAAGTAAATATACATATTTCTTCTAGTATGGGAACTTATTAATGTGGTATGTTATTAGTGGACAATGTGGGTTGTGTTGTGGAAATTTATTACCACATGCAAGTGTTAATATGTTATTAACTTGTTATATCAACGTATTAGGATTATCTTCACCTAAATAGTGTCTATACTTATGCTTTAAATAACACATTTCAGTTGTATTAGGGAGTAATTTGTTTCTATGAAACATTTATTCCTTTCACAAATAAAATTCCCAATCATGGGCTTAATTGTAATTCTCTCATATGGTATGGATCTTACCATCCTTACACAATTGGTTTTTCACCCTTGACATTCAGATTGTAGGAAGAATAATAACCTTACAGTTATTGTTGTCTTGTTGTCTCTATTATTTCCCACCTACAGATTTGTAGCTCTGATTGTTTTTTCTAGCCCCATATTGAACTACTGCTTGTAGTGTTATCAGATGAACTTCCTGTTGGGTATATACATGTTTATTGTAAATTTCAATCTAAAGAATGGCCGAGTAAATTTTCAGGTGGCTATAACTTTTGATTCAATATATCCAATCTTGTAAGGTCGACAACAAGGCTGTTCCATTTTATAATACATGATTAATTTTAATGGGACCAATAATTTTACATATTTTGTGTGGCTCCAGGTGCCATCTATTGCCACAAGAAGTGAGTCCCCACCAGAGAGGCCAGGTGAGCCTAAGTGTCCTGTAAGTTAAACAGAGATTTTTATTATTATTATTGTCGTATCACACATCCTTTTGATATTGTTGTAATTTAGATTTTGTTTGTAATGTTTGATTTCTTTTGATGTTGTTTAATTTAGATTTTTTTGTGTTGTTGATTTTCATATTATTGAACTCAGTACTATATGAAAACTGGCATTTGAAAATTTGGTTCAAAATGCAAGTTCCACCATCCAAAAGATAGGTTGGCAACCTTAAAATCAGAGGATAATTTTGATGGAAGTGAGGTACTCAAGTCAGTCTATGTTTTCATCCATTATTTTTTGTCTTCCATTTAATATGATATGTAATCAGTCCCTGAATTTTTAAACCTCGTGGGAAAATCTGGAAAAAAATACTTCTTCACATTCATGGATGGCATCCCTAGTAAACTCATCAGTGTAGACTAGTGCACTTACCCAGGAGTATTTGAACCAGTCATGTGTTGAAACAGAGCTAGCCAAATACCCAACAACATTGGATATATTTGGTTGAACTAATTTGTTGGGTTTTTCAATAAATATACATTTATATTGGACCTACAGATTACAATGATAAAAAAATTATGCTTTAAGAACTCAGTAATTTTGTATCTTAAGCTTTTATTTGGCATTGCAGGGACAGACTATGCATATGACATATTCGACTATTTTCAAGGCATTTGAAGAAGCAAGTCTGACATATCATCCTCAAGATTATTTGAACTTCTTTTGTCTTGGGAATCGTGAAGTAAGGGATGATAATGAAGCACCTTCTACAAGTGCAGTTCTAGAAAATAAACCTCATGTAATTTATCCACACTTTTTTTCTCAACCACTCTACATAAAATGATCTATGCTATCCTCAATTACTAATTTTCCTTATAGCATATTTTGTGTTAGATACCTTTAGTAGAAAATGGCTTTCTCCTGTAATTTATAGAATAGCATTTAGTCTAGTCAATTTCAAGTGCTGGACTGGCTTCAAAAATTTTCAGTTCAAAATTGATGAATCTTTACTGTTACTATGAAACTAATATCACATTGTCCTTTGGATGTTAGGTCCTTCAAATTTTACTGACATTCTTTATGTGACAGGCTCGGGCTCTAAAAAATCGTTATTTCATGATTTATGTCCATTCAAAGGGTATGACTGTAGATGATTATTACATCATTCTAGGGTCATCAAATATTAACCATTGTTCAATGGATGGTTCAAGAGATACTGAGATTTTTATGGGTGCATATCAACCACAATATACATGGTCTAAAAAGCGAGACCATCCACATGGCTAGGTGATTGGCTTAAGATTTTGTACCACGTTTATATCTGATCCAGGTGGATGTTGGTGGCCACCCACCTATCCCATTTGGACCTCCACAAATGTCTCTTTCAGTTTTTCAGTTTCCTTAATTATAGCACAGTTTACTATTTTTAGCAGTTTTTCGGGTCCTAAACTTCCGGAGCCGTTTTGAGGCCCTAAACGACGTTTTTTGGGAAATCCACCGCCAGTGATTTTTCTGATAAAAATCGTCTTTTCCGTCGTAGTCCTCGGAGAGATATTCCAACGGGCTATCATGCACGTCAAACAGAGATAATACGACCAATTCGCGGCCCCGAGAAGTTGGCTGTCCAACTCACCCCAAAGTGGGGCCCACAATTTGGCGTTTCATCTTCTAGGGTTAGGTTTTGGAATGTGAAGGGTTTTCCATTGTTTCTCAATAATAAATAGGCCTTCGAGCCTCATTGTAAACACAGTTGGAAATAGTTCAGAGGCATGTAGCCGACACATCTCTTCTCAGAGATAACCTACCATCGCCCTAGCTGGGTTATTTCTATTTGTAAGCATATTTCAGTATTCTCCATTAATGAAATGAAGTATTATTTCCGTGGCATCTCTGTTTTTATGGTTATCGCATCTCTGTATTTATGGTTATCTCTGTAATCCATTGCGTTCTTGCTTAAATCCGGATCAGTTGCAGCTTGTTCCATGCAAGCTGGATTTAACTCTGGATCCAGGTGGATGTTGGTGGCCACCCACCTATCCCATTTGGACCCCCACAAATGTCTCTTTCAGTTTTTCAGTTTCCTTAATTATAGCACAATCTACTATTTTTAGCAGTTTTTCGGGTCCTAAACTTCCGGAGCCGTTTTGAGGCCCTAAACGACTTTTTTTGGGAAATCCACCGCCAGTGATTTTTCTAATAAAAATCGTCTTTTCCGTCGTAGTCCTCGGAGAGATATTCCAACGGGCTATCATGCGCGTGAAACAGAGATAATACGACCAATTCGCGGCCCCGGGAAGTTGGCTGTCCAACTCACCCCAAAACGGGGCCCACAATTTGGCGTTTCATCTTCTAGGGTTAGGTTTTGGAATGTGAAGGATTTTCCATTGTTTCTCAATAATAAATAGGCCTTCGAGCCTCATTGTAAACATAGTTGGAAACAGTTCAGAGGCATGTAGCCGACACATCTCTTCTCAGAGATAAGCTACCATCGCCCTAGCTGGGTTATTTCTATTTGTAAGCATATTTCAGTATTCTCCATTAATGAAATGAAGTATTATTTCCGCGGCATCTCTATTTTTATGGTTATCGCATCTCTGTATTTATGGTTATCTCTGTAATCCATTGCTTTCCTGCTTAAATCCGGATCAGTGGTATCAGAGCGGTCTACTTTTTCTCTGTTTTTACTTGCATGTCCCCAACGAGGTCGGGATAGAAGGAGTTAGGGCTTGAATTGGTCGAACTTTTGCAAGGTCAGCCTCGCAAATCTCGACGACCTCCCATGGCGGATGAGAAGAAAGACGAGGGGGCAGGAGATCCTATCAGAATCTTGCTTGAAGAAGCCCTCGAGCGGCAAAGGAACGCGATGATGGATAGCTTTGCGCAGATCCTTCAACGGCTACCCAGAGGCGACGCATCGGCTTCCAACAGCTACTCTGGAAACGCCACACCATTTAAGGTACAAGTTAATTTTGAAATCCCCATATTCGAGGGTCAAATAGACGCAGATGCTGTAGATAAATGGTTAAATCTGCTAGATGGGTATTTTTCTGTTCATGAATTTTCAAGTCGGGAAAAGATTGTTTTCGCTCTTCTCAAAGCAGCCCCCCACGTCAAGGACTGGTGGGAAACATACTGCGAGCAGAAGGATGAAAGTACAGGCTCATTGTTTTCAGCCGCACCCACTTGGAATGACTTCCGGGATGCCATCAAGGAGCAGTACTACCCTGTCGGAAGCTATGAGGACAAATACATCAAATGGACCACACTACGGCAGGGACGAGACCAAGATGTGCCAGAGTTCACAAACATTTTCCATACCCTTCTCACACAGTTTGGTATCAAAGATTCTGAGCTGCATCTGGTACTCAAATACCGTGGCTGCCTACACAGATACATCCAGGAAGACATGGAGTTCTTGAACATCTCCTCACTCAGCACAGCATACCGATACGCTTTTAAAATCGAGCAAAAGTTCAAACAGAAGAAGCGATATTTTGGATCTGCAAATCCAAAGCCCAAAGGACAAAGCCAAGGCGGGGTGACCTAAGACAACTCATCGAAGCCGCAATAAAAGAACACCACCACGAAGCCGAGGAAGGACACAGGAAAGTGGTGTGAGTTCCACAAGAGTCCCACTCATAACACAAGTGAGTGTCAGACCAAGCAGTCGCTAGTGGCCGAGTTGAAGGCTTCCGAATCAGATGCATGTTCCGACTCTGAGTCAGAACCCGACAAGGGGAATGACAAAGGGAAGGAGATCATTGATGCGGATCCCAGCGCCACTTTTGCTACTGCCAAGATCCAGAAAAATGAGCCCGAAGATCCAGAGGAGGGGGAACGTCTTTTCCACTCACAGATGTGGGTGAAGGGTTCGCCGCTGCAATTCATTGTCGACAGTGGCAGCCAAAAGAACCTCATTTCAGCAGAGGTCGTGAAGCGGTTGGGCCTATCAACTACACCACACCCACAGCCGTACAGTATCGGTTGGCTTCACGAATGACGAGATCTCAAAGTTCGCCAGCAGTGCTGCCTTCCCTACAGCATCAAGCCCTCCACATACGAGGTATTGTGTGATTTTACACCTCTGGATGTTTGCGATGTACTATTAGGCCAGCCATACTTGTGGAGGCGACATGCTGTGTATGAGTCAAGGCCTCGCGCTGTCATTATTTCTTTGGATAATTCATTATACAGGATACCGAAGGTAGCCCCACCTAACACCACCTCTTTGATCACTGCCAAGAAAGGAAGCAAGCTCATCTCCCAGACTAGGAAATTCATTTTCTGTCTGGTTCGCTCCCAAAGTAAAGGGAATATCGTTGCCACATCCATGACCCCCGCAAAGGGTTCCTCCACACAGTAGCAGCAGCAAAGGGATACGGTCATGACAGAACACAGGAACAACTTCTCCTCACCCACAGGGGTACCACACAAGTTTCAGGTGGGCAACAAAGTTTGGTTACATCTGCAGAAAGAACACCTTACCATAACCCATCAGAAACTCAGACCACTCCGACATGGTTCTTACACCAGTAACAAGGCTACGGGCAACAATGCTTTGAAGCACAACATTCCTCCATTCCTTCGCTTGCACCGAGTGTTCAATGTGGATCGTCACCGATCATGCTCCCCACCATTTCTAGACACCTCAGAGATTGCAGAACAGCTCACCAGAGACCCAGCTCAGTAGAAGCTTCCTCATCTCAGGGAGGAACTCAACGCAATGGGTACCATTGCTTTCTAAGGGGGGAGGAATGATCCAGGTGGATGTTGGTGACCACCCACCTATCCCATTTGGACCCCCACAAATGTCTCTTTCAGTTTTTCAGTTTCCTTAATTATAGCACAGTTTACTATTTTTAGCAGTTTTTCGGGTCCTAAACTTCCGGAGCCGTTTTGAGGCCCTAAACGACGTTTTTTGGGAAATCCACCGCCAACGATTTTTTTGATAAAAATCATCTTTTCCGTCGTAGTCCTCGGAGAGATCTTTCCAACGGGCTATCATGCGCGTCAAACGGAAATAATACGACCAATTCGCAGCCCCGGGAAGTTGGCTGTCCAACTCACCCCAAAACGGGGCCCACAATTTGGCGTTTCATCTTCTAGGGTTAGGTTTTGGAATGTGAAGGGTTTTCCATTGTTTCTCAATAATAAATAGGCATTCGAGCCTCATTGTAAACACAGTTGGAAACAGTTCAGAGGCATGTAGCCGACACATCTCTTCTCAGAGATAAGCTACCATCGCCCTAGCTGGTTTATTTCTATTTGTAAGCATATTTCAGTATTCTCCATTAATGAAATGAAGTATTATTTCCGCGGCATCTCTGTTTTTATGGTTATCGCATCTCTGTATTTATGGTTATCTCTGTAGTCCATTGCGTTACTGCTTAAATCCGGATCAATATCATGCTTTGGTATTGTTTATTTTTGTTTTCTTTGTAGCAACTTCTTTTCGAGGCACTCCCTCCCTCCCAACCTGAATACATACTGAAGAATCCCCTCCTCTTTTATTTTTTGGAAAGAAATATGCAAATTTTGGCTTGAGTGGGTGCAAAATTGTCAGCATGTGTCACTTTGGGGATGCCCAACCATGCATACACTGAGAATCAAACCTGGGTTAGTTGGGGTAGACTCACATCAAGCTTCTACTAGATCACAACCCAACCTACATAAATTGAAGCACACTTACTAGAGGTCATGCTTGTTGTTACTAAAATTGATGTTGCATGAAGATGGAAGCTAAACTTATATGGCAAGTGGTGAACATATCCAGTTTATTTGGAATTTTATTTAGAGATTATAGATCCAAATCATCTCATGTCCTTCTTGTTCTAAGCTTTTAGTAGAGTGAATTTTCCATGCAACCTCCTCCTACCATAACATCATAATGCACTTGTTAGTTAGGCTTCATCCTTTTGCTTCATTGCTTCTGTCTTGTGTTGTCTTTCTACTTGTACAATGTATGAATTGCATTAAAGAATAACCTACCTTACAATGAATAAGGATTTTTTGGGGCTCCATTTTAGACATTAATAGAATTTATATGCTCTTGATATGAGGGAGGTTTGGTGAGCCTGAGTGCGCTTTAAGATACTCTAAATTTTTCATAATGAATGTCAAATTAAAATAGTTATTTGGACATGTCACAACAAGCTAAGATGTGCCAAGTGATAAGGCATGCCAAGATGTACAAGGGTTCCAAGTCCCTACCTCCTCTTCTTCCATATGCTATCCACTTATGACATTTCCTTTGCAATATTTGGTGCATTTTCTAGTTATAGGTCATTTATAGGTTATAAATGTCTTCAAATTTTCACTTCTAATTGAGTATTCAATTGAACATATTGATTCTCTTATACAACTATATTTTCCTCCACCCACTTTTCATGACTTCAATAACCATTAGGTATGGACTTGCAACTTTGATGCTTCTTTGCTTGTTTAGTAAAATATTGCCGAGACTTTAATTTATTGAAAGTCGTAGAATTTACAATGTATGAAGTTTCAAGGTCTAATTTTTAAAAGTATAATTCTTTAAAGGGTGCTAGCTCAATGGAAGAGAACCTGCTTTCCAAGTAGGAGGTTGGTGGTTTGATTCCATTGTGCCCTGACATCCATATGAAATTACAACGGTCAATTTTTGGTGACGGAGGCTCTTTTGATCATCACCAATGAGCTTTGGTGACATTTTTTGACCCTCACCAAAAATATGAAATGGTGAGGGTCAACAAATGCCACCATATATACGCATCAATAGTGATGACCCTCAAAGGTCTGTAACCATAAATCGCTGTTGTTGATATGAAATGGGGATGGTCATTGTCCGTCATTATAGTCATTATTTGTGATGAACCTTGAATGTCACCACAACACCTATACTTCTGGCAATGTGGCTTTTGGTGACGGTCAACGAACGTCACCATATATATGCACCAATAGTGACGACCATTAAATGTCCATAAGAATAAATCATTGTTGTCCATATGAAATGGTGACGGTCACTATCCGTCATTATAATCAATATTCATGATGGACCTTGAATGTCACCATAACACTTATACTTTTGGCGATGCCGCCTTTGGTGACGTTAAGTTTTTGGTGACCGAGGCTATGGTCCATCACCATTGCTCATATGCAATGGTGACAGTCACTATCCGTCATTATAAATCATTATTGGTGACAAAATTTTAATGTCACTACAATACCTATACTTTTGGCGACACCACCTTTGGTGACATTCAGTTTTTGGTGACGGAAGCTATGTTCTGTCACCATTGCTCATATGAAATGGTGACGGTCGCTATTTGTCATTATAAATCATTATTGGTGACAGAATTTGTATGTCACTACAACACCTATACTTTTGGCGACGCCACCTTTGGTGACGTTCAGTTTTTGGTGACGAATGCTCTTTTGACCGTCACCAATGAGCTTATGGTGACATTTTTCATCCCTCACCAATGTCCTTTTTTCTTGTAGTGGCAGGAAGCCTTTCTCTTCTTTCACCTTTGTATTTTTTCAAGAGGACTATGAATAGCACTTATTTATTTTTGGGGTAGAAAAGGGATCCCAACTTATTGAGAGAAAAATAGGTTGTTCCTTCAGAGAAGCACGTAAGACCTCTGACATAGGTTTGATCATTTAGATTTTTCCCTTCTTCCTTTCTACTAGTTGGATGAGCTTGAACACACAGAGCAGAAGGTTGAGTACAGGCATGGGGCTTCCCAGTGTGGACACAAGTTCATGGTTGGACCAAAAATTTCCTTGCAGATGGCTCGTATTTTCTGTCAAGACTTCATCGACCGAAGGTTATAACCAAGCACAGAGAAGACGGACACAATACTAGCCAAGTGCTGCAGTGTCACAAGTTTCTTCATATCTTATCCACATACACATTCAAAAGCAAGAACGTAGTAGATGGCAACACTTATTTCTAGAAACAAAAATAGTAAGGTATTAAGCAACTCAAACAAATGAAAACAAAATAGTAAGCGAAGAAAACCAAATAAAAACAAAGATAGTAAGCAAGGCAAATAAAATGAAAACAACAAGCAGAAAGCAGATTATGTACATGGCACGGGTGCGGCCTGGCCTACTGGAAATAATGCTTGAGATCTTGACCAATGACAGGAAGGTTGTCAATCCTCCCGTCAAGTGATTGCAAGCGGTACGTGTGTAGGCCAAGCTTCTCATGGACTGTGTACGGACCAATCCACGAGGACTGGAACTTCGTATGTTTGCCTTTGTCTTCATGGGACTTATCCCATTTTAGAACCAAGTCACCAACACTGAAGTTAGCTTTCCCTACAAACTTCTTATCAAACCATCTGTTGATATGGTTCTGGTGGAGTGTGAATTTTTCTTTTTCTTTCATCCTTTCTTCTTGAAGCTTATGGAGAGCATCCATCCTACATTGAACTAGCTGCAAGGCTTGCCTTGGGATCCTTGGGAATGTTGAAGTGCAAGCAAGTAGATATTGGGTGGAAGGATGTCTTCTTTACCATAGACTAGGAAATACGGTGAGGTATTCAGAGAGGGTTTGGGTGTTACACGGTCAACCCATAATGAATTCATAAGGGTGGTATGTAAATTGCATATGCTTGCTTGTCAACGGTGGGGTAATTGATTTCTGGTCCCTAGATGCTTGTTCTCATGAAGGAGATTGGGTGTTCATTGTTTGTTTCATCCTTCTGGGTGAGTACTATAGCGAGCAAATTATTCAAGGCGAAGGTGTATAGCAGGAAATATTTCTTGAAGTTTGGGCTATAAATTGCAGGCACTTCTACAATAGCATGCTTGATCCGGGTGAATGCAAGCTTTTCCCTCTTTCCCTAGCTGTAGACTGCATCTTTCTTGATCATGTCCTGCATGGGCTTGACTATCTGTGATTAATCTGAGGTGAACTTCCGGAGGAATTTTATCTTGCCCAAGAAGGACTGCATGGATTTCTTGTTGGTTAGGTGAGGGATCTTTGTAATAGTCTGGACACTGCGAATACACTCTTTTTTGGATTCAAGGAAATCCTGTATCTCCAACATCGCTCAAAAAATTTCTTCAGATGATGTATGCGGTCCTCACGTCTTCTTGAGAACATAGTCACGTCGTCGAGGTATACCACTATGTGTTGTCCGATGAGTCCATGAAAAGTGATTTCCATGGCGCGCTGAAAGGCTGCGCATGCATTTACAAGCCCAAATAACATTCATCTGTAAGCGAATGTACCCCACTCGGTATGGAAGGCAGTCTTAAGTCCGTCAGGTTTTGCTACCAGAACCTAATTCCTTAAAAACCGTTGAGAAGGGAAAACATTTGTGCCCCAGATACTATTTGAAGAATGTGGTCCATAGATGGCATGGGGTAGTTGTCTTTGTCTGAGGCACGATTCACATTCCGTAAATCAACACACAAGCGGATTTCCCTAGACTTCTTGCGTACAAGAACAAGTTTTGAAACCCACATCGAATGATGAACTTTGTATATGATCCATGCATACAACAACTTGGTAAGCTCTTTCTGTATGAGGGGTTCAAGTGATAGATGTACTTTTCTCAGCTTCTGCTAATATTGCTTGACCCCTTCTTTGATCGGAACAATGTGTTGGATGATTCGTGTGTCATAGGCTTTCAGATCATCATACGACCACACGAACACATGTCGGTACTATTTGAACAAGCGAACAAAGACTTGCTGATCTTGTTGTGTACAACCTGTACCAAGATTGATGAACTTTGGATCTTGTTGTGTTCCCAGGTTGATCACTTCATGCATCGTGGTGGAAATGTGGATGTTGTTGTTCCTTAGCCCCTGAAAATGTTCTTGCAAGTCATAAAGCTTTTCCAATGTTGCCACACCTTTTGTGATAAGGTGGCCTTTCCTGTTACCATCTTCTGCTTGGAGAGAGTGCTCGTGCTCGTCATCATCTATTGCTACATCTTTGAATATGTCAGCGTTGGCCATGAAATCAATTATCGGTTGATCATTAAATTAGTTATGTTATCCGGGATAGATGGTTTGTATAAAATTTCAATATTAAATCTATCACTAACCGGTGACATTCTTGAAGCTGCGTTTTACAGAGCATTGGAAATTGCATTATGCGTACGTGGTACAAAAATGATGTTAAATGCTTGGAAGTTAGAGATTAGTCACCATACCTCTTGCTAGTAACTTTTGAGATGTGGTGACAAACAGTGAATGGTGTTATGTAACTATTGTACCACTATCTCTGAATCACCTACCACTTTGAGCGCAACCACATTGAGGCTGATGGCTTTTTGCAATCCCAACACAAGTGCTTCATACTTAGAAATGTTGTTCATGCACTCGAACTCCAAGCAACTTAAAACTAGATTCTTCCTATTCTATGGGTCGATCAAGACACACTCGGCTCCTGAGTCATCCTGTGTCTTTGATCTGTCAAAGTACATGGTCCACAACTTGTTTGTACATGGACTGTTTGACGTGCTTGTACTACTACTACTATTGTTTCCACTACTACTGCTACTGCTACTATTGGTACAATGCACTGTACATGTTTCATTACCATCAGTTGGGAAAGGTGTTAGTGCCTAAATCTACCTCAGGCTAAAGAAAGGCAAGTCTAGGGTAACATCAAACCACGCTTAACCTAGTATCCAGCCCTACCAAGTCAGGAGAGGGCTATCATCTTGTCAATCTCAATTAAAATATGGAAACTAGGGTTTGAGATGACTGAAACGAATGCTGATTTTAGGCTAGGTATGGTAGATCAAAGGATTTTGAGGAGGGCATGCAAAGTTCATGAGTCCTCTTCAAACAACAGAAAACATTAAAAACTAAACATGTTCCCAAGGCAAAGCACTGAATATTAATGAATTCCACCTATCTATCTTGATTCATTTAGTTATGAAGAAAGAAATAGATGCCGGCACAAATAACACATAAGAGAAATTAAATAACAAAGGAAGAAACAATGCCAAAACACTTTACCACAAGAATCCCACAAAATGCTACAAAACCCTGGTTTATATCCTTGCCAACTACTGATACAAAACGTTCAGTGAGTCCAACACTTCTGCCAAAGTCCAACCTTTACAAATGAATCAAAAAGTACATGATATAGGCAAGGAAACTACTCAATCTAGCTATCAGGGTCGAATCCATGAGAAAAGGGGTGGTTTCAACCATATCTAAACTAAGAATAGGAATATAGGCAGTGGAACAACTTGCCTCTAAAACCAAGGAAACTAATTCATTTAGCTCAAAACCACCTTTAACTTGATGTATCTACCCTATTAAGTGTTTTACATCCATAATTACATAAAATTACATCATTTTCCATGCTAATTTCGCCAAGAGATCAAGAAAAAATCAACTATAGAGAAAATTAGTCGAAATTTGGAAAATCATGCAAAACTGGCAAAATTCATCCTATGCGCAGAGCCACTGATCCTATGCGCAATGATTTTTCTAGGCAAATTGTGGAAGGCTTCTCGAAGTCCAAATCAGGTGCAGGATAGCTCATTGGAAAGCTTGATGAGTCCACTTTCTGGAACAACTTGAATTTCTGAATTTGAAGTCCATTTGCCCCTCCAAAAATTGATTCTCCCAAGGCTGCTTCCTCTCTGGCAAAAAAGTGGCAGAGAGGGCATGTTTTGGGTGTTTTTTTCCCTTTTGGAGACCTAGAACTTGTCCAAAATTCTCAGCCATTTCTAAGTTTTCATATATTTCATGCTGATTCCAAAAATGTAAAATTTTTTGCAAGAAAGTGTCCCCAACAAAAGCGCAGCACACACCTATTGAAAAAGCCTGTTTTTTACATTAAAAATTTCAAAATTGACAAAAATTTCTGCAAATTCTTGAAATTAGGCATGATTGACCCTTTTTAAGTACTTTGATGAGCCAATGATGCTTCAGCTAAGATCTTGAGTTTATCTTGCTCTTTCTTGTTCCTCAAGACTCTTCTTAGTTTAGCTTTTAGCCTCTTTGTCCTTGCATTAAAAATCTTGTTCCAGGTTAGGTAGTGATAAGCTAAGTGACGAAGCATATTTTTGTCTCTGTTAACCCTCTCAATCAACTTCTCCAGGTGTGTGTTAACCACTCAAGACAAATCTCCTTAGGATTCTCAATTTATTTTTCCTTTTGTCTTCTAACCTTGCCTCTTCGCTGCCTAGTCACCTGGCCTTTTTCATTGTTTGTGAACACTTGTGGTGAATGATGAGATAGGGTGGATGGATGAAAGATGAGTATGAAGAGCTTTTAGGATGAGTAAGTGAGGGTGAATGGGAGTGTCAACGGGATTTAGGGAGTGAGTAGAGTTTAGGGGAGTGAGTAGGGTTTTGTATGTAGGGTATAGGGTTTCATATGGAGGGTGGGGTTTAGGAGTTTATGTATGGAAATGGGATGTATATAGGATAGGGTTTTATAGCGAGGGTATGGTTTTAATGAGGTATTAGGAACCAGCAACAAAGATAAATGAGTGAACCTTGAACCATTATGGTGAACAATGGATACTAGGGTTTGATTTTTATGGGTAAAAGACCAACAAGATTTCATGCAAGAACACTCTTCAACAAGGAGGATCAATGTAATTACTTGTAAATAGGTGGAAATTGGAGTTTTGAGGCAGTTTGAAGTGATTTGGAGCAATTTGAGTGTGTCTGACAGGTGCGCATCGCCTTTTCTATGCACAGTGCCGGCTGCTAGGTGCGCAATGCCTTTTTACAGACCACCTTTGGAGGCCTTCCCGGTGTCCAAATTGGGCATGTGATAGTGCATTGGAAATATCATCGAGTCTAATTTCTAGAACATCTTTAATTTTCCAATTTGGAGGTCATTTTCCCTGTCAAAAGTCAAATCTCCCAAGACTGGTCAAAATGTGCAAAATGAGGCTACCTAAATGCAAAGTGTTGTTGTAGTCAACTTTTGAAGGTCTTTCTCAACTCCAAATTGAGCTCATGATAGCTCATTGGAAATAAATTTGTGTCTAGTTATCATTCCATGCATCAATAAAGTCATTTGGCCAACCAAGCTAGGAGAAATCTTGATTTTCCTAAGGTCACTCCAGAGGTGCAGCAACTCTCCTGAGGCAACTATATTTTTGACATTTCTCTAAAACCATGACACCTGTGTAAAAAGTGAAGGAGGTTTTTCTTCCTTGGCTTGTTATGGACAAAAAATTCTCTCACTTTTTCCAAATTCATTTTTTCTTGGTTAGAAACATCATTTGAGTAAAACCTATCTCGATGTGTGGAATAGGGGATTTGTCGAAATGAAGTGAAATGAAGGGGATAAGGGGCTTCTAAATTCTTGAGAAAATTTTGGAAAGTAGGGAGGGATGTTAGGAAGTAAGGGAAAGTGGAATTTCAAATATTGAGTGAGGGGAAGAGGTCCAAAAGGGAAAAACACAGGCCTAGCCTAGAAAATTGTCAAATTGTAGCAAGAAGCTAGGGTTTGTGGGAAAATGATGAATTTGAAGGATATCAATGATGGGAAGTACCTAAGAAGGTACATTAAGGATAGGGGAAGGTATATGAACATCATGATACAAGTTTTGTTGATGATTTGACCATACAAGAGAAATTACCTTCAAAACCCTAGGAGAGGGAAATGAGTCTTACCCAAGCACAACTGAAACACGAACAAGGTGTAAAATGACCCATTGGAACCTAAAATGATGATGACAACTCTCTGAATGATGGTACACTCATCTGAATGGTGACATGGACCAACATTTGGACAACTTTGAAAGAAGTGAAAACAAATCCTAAACCTAATACCTAATGACCAAATTTTACTTGAAGACTCACTAAAATGACAAAATTTGACTTTGACACTCTAAGACCACTTTGTAAAAGAATATTTGATCACTGGCGGAAGGCTTCAAAGACTGACACTAACAAAAGGAAGGAGTCCCAATTGCATTTCTGGTGGGGTTGGAGCTTTTCGTGCAAGATGACACCCCAACGTTGTTTCCTGGAGGCAGTTGCCAAACATGAGTTATGCGAAGGCCAACAGTTCATTCTCGCCATTAAGGGGAGTGAAATTGTGCTTCATATACCTCTCAGATAACACCCAGATTTGATTGCATTTTCCCTTGTACAGAAGCCACATATGCGATTATTCTGTAGCAAAATATCCATTCAGCTTGTTGGACCAGTCTCTATTGAGTACTAGACCATATCCTTCTGGTATGTCCACAATGACAATGTTGATGCATTGGTGGACTCGACCGTCATGACACAGTCAGATGATCACGTCTTGAAGTTCACCAATGGTTGGTACTAATTTTTGAACAAGTTGGATTATTCTCACGGATGTCTCACTTCATTGTGCATTGATCTTTTTAGCAATGGAGAGCAACATGACATTGGCTGCCACACTAGAATCAACCAAGTAGTTGTGAACATTGTAGTTAAAAATTTAAAATGATAGCAGGAATGAAGGGAAACCTGAGTTTTCTTCTTCCATCTGGAGTGTGTCGAGCACAGTAGAAACTGATATAGGAGGTGTGCTTTCTCCCTTGCTAGTAGAGGCTGCGTTGTCCGTTGCTGTCTCTCCCAATGCGCGCAGCAGGATGTCTCGCTGACTCTGGATCTTAGCTAACTCGAACAAACTGATTTTTGCTCGAGTTATATTCATTTCATCTACAATGTCGTATTCTAGAGGTGGTAGACTCACCGAGGTGTCTAGGGTAGAACTAATGTTCGTGTTGTCCGCTGAAGTGTTTTGCAGTTTGTTGTTCATGGATGTACTCTTGTCCACCATTGTCTTCTTGGACCTTTTTTTTTTCCTGCTTTGGGGGGGTAGTGGATCATCCCTCCTCAATAGCAACCTCATCTTTTCTTATACTTCCCCAAGTGTAGGGGGAGCCCCTTTACTCCTAAGATTGTAACAGTCATTTTTCTTTGGGGGTTGCTACTCGGTGTTCGTCTTCGACATTGCTTGTGAGAACTGATATGCATTCACCACATTCCCAACACTTGATGCTTCATTAGGTGCAATACCTTCATCATTATCAATGTCTTCCAGTTGTTCTTGCATATGGTGTTTTGCATCGAATGTATGACTGTATACATAGCTTGCAACTTGCTTCTAGTCCGAACAAGAGTTATCGAGGTGATGTTCTTTGTGAAATACACAGAACTCTGAATCTACGAACTACTCGAGGTAGAACACAGAGCTCTGCATAGTTTTTGGAGTGAACCGTTTGCTGCTTGATGAACTTCTTCCTTGTCTCTATCTAGGTAGATGGCTGCTTTCAGATGTGTCTATTTTTCGTTGTTTAAGCTTGGACACTTCTTTCGTCAAGTTCTTGACGAGGCAAGTGAGGGTTTCAATATCGTTTGCTTCCTTGTCTCTTCCTTTTCTTGCCATCGACTAGGACTTTCTGCTCGTGTCTTTGGAGTCTTTCGTTGGTTCATCATCCTTGATGACTCCAATTATGTGAAAGTATTTCTCAATAGCAATAGCCTCTTCATTGTTTTCTAATAGAGTTGGTTTTGCAGCTTGCTTGACGAACTGCACAATGCTTGTTGGTAGTGCAGATGTGTAGTAATCAACGGTGATGATTTCATGAGGTTTGTTGTCTACTGCAAATTTGTTCAATATGCGTGTAAACCTCTGATTGAAATCTTTAACCTTTTCTTTCCCCTCCATATTCAAGCTTCCCAATTCCTTGAGTAACACAGTTGGGGTCTTGTCATCAGCAAACTTGTCAAGAAACATGTGTTTGAATGCACCCAAGTTCTATATGGAGTTGGCTGGAAGGCTGTGATACCATGCAGTTGCAAAACCTTCTAAAGTACATGGAAACAATCCACATGTACGTCATCATACCATACCTCAAGGGTCTGCAACTGCAGGTATAATTTGTCCAAATGGTCTTTTGTCTTCATTGTGTTGTCAAGTTTGAACTTGACGTTCATTCTCTCCACCCGCTTGGGCATCTTGTACAAAGCACCTGAGAGAGCCAATGGTCCCTTAGTCATCCATTCCAAATTTTGGTCAGCCATCTCTTCTTCTTCTTCATCCTCCTCCTCTCCTTCAAAATCTGACGGTTCTGGCTTTGAGTCTGTTGGTTCATCTCCGCCTCCTCCTCCTGTACCGAAATCTGATCCCAAGATCACAAGGATGTCTCATTCCCCTTGTCGGAAGACTGGAGGTTCCTCTCCATCTTTAATAGCTTATGTCATACCTGCAAATGTGGCAAGAACTGCTTCTTCCACTGATGATACAACAAAACCTATGGAAGTGGCTTTTGGCTTCCTTAATGCATATGGAAGATGTTGTATGCCTGGGATCAGTTAGACTGCATTTGCGAACTAGCGAGTGATGGGACGGATGGAGCGAAGGTGATGATATGGAATTTCATGTTCAATCTTGGGATGTGAGAAGTAAGCAACTGCACAGTCACGCATAGGTGAGAGGGAATGTGAGTTACTGCCTTGGCCAGATGGTTGATGAATGAGTGTGAGAGGATGTTCACCCATATACAACTAGTTGCCCTTCTTCTAGCGCCAGAAATGTTGACGATGTTGGACCTGCCAACATTCAGGGGATCACCCTGGTATGAAGTACCAACTAGACCTCACACCATTTGGTGTGGGAATCCCATCCGGTATGATGGCCCGGTTGCCATTATCTTAAATATTTGCCTCAACTCTTGCTTATCAACATAGGAGAGTGTTCTACTTTGTCTTTGGGTAGTGAGGTTCACATGCCTGGTGATTGGTAGTGTTACTTGTGTCAATGGTTCTTTCACTGTAGAGGGAGAGGGTGAGAGTGAGTCCCAAGTTGGTTGGAAGGAAGCTGCAACTCTATTAGGAACACAGAGCACAACAGGACATGCACAACTTCTAGAAGAGCATTCTACACGGATGCGGTAGTCACAACACACAAGGGAAGATAACACGTACAACACTTAGTGGATGAATCCGCGCGAGTGCAAAGGTTGTTATAGAAAGTTTTATGTGAAATGTATGTCTGATGTTCGGGGTGGTAACCAACATGGGCAGGACATCATTAACAACACATACAACACATTTTCATTAATATATATGTATTACAACAAGTGAATGGTTCAAGTGTTAAACACAGGTTAAAGAAACTTGCATTACAAGTGCTCAGGATGAGTCTTACAACAATTACAATACATGTGTGAAAACGTGTTGGCTGATTAGCAAGCTTTTGAATTAAGCGAAATTTCCAAGACACATCATTACAAAATGCATCACTAACCTTGTTGGCGGGGCATTGGAGCCACTACTTACTCCTCAAAGAAAATATTGTAGAATCTCAAGGCTATGTGGGAGGATTTGAGGTGAAATTTCCTTTGCATGTACAAGTGAGGGGGTATTTATAGCCAAGGATGAAACTCACCCTTCTGGTTGTTCGACCACGCTCATGACTATTTGACTTCCATGACTTTTTGACTTTACATGACTCTTCATACAACAAGTGGGTCTCTTGGACTTACATGTTACATTACACTGATTGACAATGTGGCCCACAATCGAGATGTGGATGACATGACTCATGACAAGACTCGACATGACAGTGTTGGTACATTCGTGCTGCTGCTAGTGTGCATGTTGAGCTACAATGTTACTGGTGATGGATGTCCTCATGGTGTGTCGTAGCTTCACCTCCACGTGGCAAAGTGTGTGGAGTCTTCAATGGTCGTTGGGTTCACTTGATGTTGTATTTGCACGTTTCTCCTTGCTTGTATGTTGGTAATATTGACAGGTTCGTCCCTTCACGAATAGTGCATGTTCGTCCGTCCATCCTTCCATTCATGAACACATCTTGCATGTTTGCTCGTCTGTCCATCCATGAACACATCTTTGCATGGCCATTCGTTCGCGAGCACATATCTTTGCATGCATCGTTTGTATGTTCTTTGGCGAACATGTCTGTGATAGACATTTTTGTGCCTTACAACTATAAGCATGAAATGTCCATAATCCAAGGGATCCAAAGTCCCTAAACATGTTGTTCCTACCCCTAGAAGAACAAGGCTAACAAACCACAACAATTCACAGAAGTTCTCCACCAGAAACTGCTCAAAAACAAGTCAATTCAGGATCAATTCAGAAGCTCCACTAGCTGCCTGCGTTGAAATGCAGAGGTTACACTGGCTAGTTGCATTGCAACGCAAGTGGAAGCACTACCAGGGTGCGCTGAGCGGGAAATGACAAATGTCAGGGTCTCTTGTGAGAGGTGTCAAGACTGTGGAAGCTTCCAGAATCTTCCTCCATGACACTTGCCTTGCTGAGTTCGACTAAGTGATGAGTAAGAGGCTCTTAGTCTCCAAGTGGAAGTAAGAACTGACAGAGAGAGAGGACACTAGTCAGATCACAAGCTGACTCATCCTCACTCCAAACATCTATATATGGATCTCTTCTCCATGAGATACAGAGGCTGGAATTTTGTTATTGCAAAGAATTGCTGTTGGTTTGAGATTGGAATCATTGGGTGCTTAATGCTTTGAAGGGAGGTGAAGATAGGAATTTCATTCGCTGGGAGGTAGATGCTGGTTTGGAACTCTCTTGGTTGTATCTCCTCCTGAACCTTGTTATTCATCAATAAAGCTATCTTGGTTTCTCCTATATACTTATGTATCTTTGATGTATGATTGCATTAGTATGTTTAGTTTATTTCTAATCCTGAAATAGTTATGAATATGAATCTATGTCTTTGTGTAGTGTTCCCTTCTTGTGATCTTGCAGGAACCTGTTGAAGCTGGGCGAGTGAGAAGGCAAGTAGCTGGGAACTCTCAAAGAGAAGAGAAACCGGATCCAGGGACAAACGGAAGACACCGGTTAGTCCATCCATCTCTTCATTCTTAATTCATAAAGGAAAAATACTAGAATAGTTGTTTCTGTTTGTTGCTAAGGCACTGTCACACCTTAGGTGGATAGGATCGTCCTGCATAGGCATTTTTCCCCACAACAAATTGGTGACTCCGCTGGGGAGATCTGTTTAGTCATTTTATTTGTGTTTCTATCATTGTTTGTTTCATAGACTCAACAGCAACAATCGAACTGCATCTGCTATTCTCAGATGCAAAGTAGACAACTGCTGCTTTGATCGAATCACTGGATTTGTCTATGATCTGAACAATGGACTCACAAATGATTTGATGATCCTTTGTGATAGATCTTAGTCCTCCTTCAAAGCATCCCTTTGATTGTACCTTGCTTGTTGCTTTGATTTGGCCTAAAACTGTAGATTAAATAGCAAACCGTGACCCAGAACCCAGTGAGGAACTCTCGTTTCTCCTTCAGCGCAGACACTGTGAAGAGACTCTGCATTTCAACGCAGTTCCCGTGAAAGCTACCTGCGTTAAAATTCAGTTTCCCTGTTATACAGGTGCGCTGATCCAGTTAGGCCTTGTGCAGCTGGGGTTCTCTGCTCTGTTTTGCCTTGTTTTGATCTCTGTTTTTTGCAGCCTGTAACCAGCATAGGTACCTGTCTGATAGCCCGTTTCTCTGCTTAAATTCTGCCTCCTTTTGTACAAAAGACTGTGAGTGTTTTTATGTGTTTGTGGCATCATTTACAGTTTCCCTTTGCAAGAGTGAAATAGTCATCCTGTAGCCCTTGATTCAGATCTGTTGATTGTGATCTTAGGAGAGAGTTCATTGGCTGTTTACAGTTGGTTATACATTCATTTTTTCTTTTGGTTTGAGTTTGTCTCTTTTGAGTGTCAAAACAAGTATTCATTTCGAAAATCGTTAAGTGTTGTAATCTCTTCTACCCTTTCTGATTTCGAAAAAGTAAACTTGTTTGTATTTTTCATTTAAAAGCAAATTCAAAGTTGTACAAAAAGCTTTCTTTTTAGGCATCAATATTAAGAGAGTGGAAAACAAACACTTGCATTGTGCATTTTCATCTTGATAGTTTGCATGCTTGATTTAGGAAAAGTGCATTTAGAGTGTGCTGATTGCTCTCTGAGAAAAGATGGTGTCTTTCTTTTCCCTTTGTAGCTAGGATTTTCATTGTTGAAAAAGAGATAAAATTTGCTTATCATCTTTTAGATTGCATTTAGGAAGTTCTCTATACATCTCGTGGTGAACCTCAAAAGGCAAAATTCTAAGAAATATCAACATAAAATAAACTGAATGAACTTAATAACGCTTTGTAACATAATGCACAACATAGAGGTCTAGGCTAGAGACGTGTTCCGGCGTCGTAAAACTTGGTATCTGTTGGCCTCGCTGATGGTTGGGTGATTTCTCCTGAGGGACCAAAAGTGCCAGTACGGATTGTGCTCCCACATACCGTCGCGTATATATTGGGAGACCCCTATGGGCTTAAAACCTTTATCCTTAGGAAGCCGTGTCAACCGCGCAATGCACTGAACACAACATTCGGGAAGATTAACTGCCGTACCATAAAACGTATTCTGCAGTTTTGTGATTGGTTTGGCACACCCTCTACCTAGATCTCCAGAGCAGTTCCTTTTGGCCTTTTTCAGACTCTATAACGGAAAAAGTCCATCCGAGCATTTGTCACTTCGGGCTCGTTAAAACATCGAAGGAGACTAGAGTCATCTTTATCTTTTTCTCGACTCTTTAAAATTGAAAAAGCAAGTTGTGTCTAAAGCGTCTAAAAAATTCATTTAATTCGGAAACACCCTTTCCCCTTTTGTATTTTGGTTGATCGAGTAATCCACAATCGTGGAAGAAAGTCAATTAAAACCCCGTCGTTCGCGGAGGCTTACGAGTCAACCGTCTTTGTCTCCGGAATCAAAAACAGTACGGACAAAGCGAACTCATTTAACCGGTTCGAAATCTCCCATCAAAGTTAGAACAAGTGTTCCAACAACATCTGAGATTCCAGTTACTCCAAACATTTCTGGAAACCCTGCCTCTACAGAAGAAGTTCAACAGCCACAGAGGGACAATGATATTGATCCTAGTCTGAGAACAAACACTTGTGTTACTGAACCAGTTCCATCAGTAACCGGTTCAGAGAGTCTTGTTCTTCAAACATCTGTCGTTGTTGACTCAACCCCTTCTTCGGCACCAGAAATATTTTACGGACCTGACGGTCTTCCCCTTCCACCTGGTTTGATTGCGATAAAGGAAATTGTAGAAGATCCATAAGCAAGTACACCAACACATTTTGGAGTCGGGGTCACTCTATTTCGTTCGACATCAGAAGTTAGTCTACCACTAGTGGAAGTTCCTGTAGAATCGCTAGGTAATCTCTTGGATAGACTCAAAATGTCTGAACAACCGTTAACATCTAGGACTGTGTCGAATGACACAGCGACAGCAGAACTCCCTGCCGTCACTCCGACAATGTTTGCCAGCATACCATCTGTCCCGGCAAGTTATCAACAACAAGCCGAAGTCCCATCAGGGACTGCTTCAACAACATGGTTAGTTCCTATTTCTTCATCGGATTATCATCTGGTATTTCTTATGTTGAAACTCAACAAATTGATCCAATGTATCTTCAAAGGGCAATTTGCCCTTTAAATACTGGATTGCCACCATATGGAGGGCAGTATGCCTTTTCCTTGTTCCCTCACGGAGAACAACCATATGGGAGTTTACAACAAAGTTCAGGTCAAACTGGAATTACATCCAGCGGTTGGGTACCAATACTGCCTCAGTAACCAAGGGTTGCATATTCAATGCAACCAGTCCACCCTGTGTCGAATATTCCCACTATACCTGGTATGGTGATTACGTCGCAAGTACAAGCGCTACCTGTTGTATGTCAACCCCAAGTTTCTCAGGTTGCAATACAACAACCTCTTGTCTCGACAACTCAATCACAACCTCAGGTTAGTGCCTCCTTATCTGGAGCGACTCAGGCTCAAACAAGTACTATGACTCCTCGTCTTGGTCAATCATCCAGTATTGGACAACAGCAAATGGTCCAACAACCAGGACTGGTTCAATCTCAACAACCGCAATTCCAGCAATCATATCAAGGACCTGAGCAACAAGTCTTTGTAAGTAATGGGCAACTGCATTTCCAAAGCGGTTATCAACAACCATACTATAATGGTTATGCCCATCAACCTTGTCAAAGTTGCCAGCATCAAATACATTATGCTGGTATGCAAAGACCCACTGCTCAGGCGATTCCATCTTATCCTGGGTATGCTTCGCCTAACCTGAATCAACAGTTGCCCTTTGTAGCAACTCTATAATTACCAGATCTAAACCGACTGACGAATGATCCAATTGCTTATTCCCCTTGGTGGCCAGCGATTCCGCATAAACTTCCGTCAGATATTCCTAAATTTAATGGAAATCCGGGTGAAGATCCGTCGAATCATGTGATGACATTTCATCTGTGATGTTCATCAAACACCCTGAATGATGATTCGATAAGACTTCGCCTTTTTCAGAGGACGTTAACGGGTCCAGCGGCAAAATGGTATATTGAATTTCCTAGAGCTTCGTTCGACAATTTCAGTACCTTAGCCACGACTTTCTTAACCCATTTTCAATTACCGATAAGGTATGAAACGGGAACGGAACTCCTAACCAATTTCAAACAGACAACGGCCACTCACATATCTGATCATATACATGAGTGGCGACGTCGTCGTAGGATGGTAAAAATGTACGTTCCCGATCAGCTATTAGCTGAATGGTTTATCAAGTCGTTACTTCCTGCCATAACGGAAGATGTGGCAAAAGGGGGAGTCGTAACGAAAGAGCAAGTTATCGCTCGTGCGCAATATCTAGACTTGGTCTATACTCAGTCTGGCACGCTCTACGACAAAATACCTGACGCCCCTAGACCAGAATTCTCAATTCCTCCTCCTCCTAAATCAAACAATGACTCTCACGCCGGCGATGGCGTGATTGGCACGACAAACGCGAAATCGACAAAGGCTACGTCCAAGAAAGCCCGTAAGATTTTAGATCAAAATGCAAAAGACGAACTTCTTGCCTTGGAAGTAAATGCCATGTCGACCGACAAGGGCAAAAAACTGAAGCAACCAGGGGGCAAGAAGAAAAAGAAAGGGAGGAAAAAGCAGCAGGATGAGTCATCTCCTGAAAAAGCTTCTGCAAACCCTTCTGGGCAAAGGAAACCCCCTTTTGGGTGTCAAATATGCAATGAGGACCATTGGATGAATGAAAGTCCATACAAAGCTAAGCTTAAAAGATTCTTTAAGAGTTCGAAAACCTCAGCAGTATTGACTGATCCGTTTCCAAACCCGAGAACCAAACTGGTTGCTAATCAAAATGCTTCCCGATCCCAAGTGCTTATGTTGTCTATCTCAAAGCAGCAAAATGATGCTTTGACAAGGAATAAAGATTACGGGAATCCACAGCTGTCGAATAACAAGGCTAATGAACAACCTAGTAGTTCGACAACAACTTTGACCGAAGTTGTGCCACCCATCATTCCTGAACCAATGATAAAGTCGCCAAAGGGAGTAGTACACAAATCGACATTTAATCCTAGTGCAAAAGTAGCACAGAATTATAATATAATAGAGGACCTGGCCCAATCGCCGTCCGCTATGTCGACACTTGGGGTACCACAGAATTGCCCCTCCCAAAAGCAAGCTTTATTATCAGCAATAGGTGGGATTGGCCCAATGGATTCCAATCTTGTGGCCTTTGATCATAAAGGATATGACCCTCAATTACCAGCTCAACTAGCTTTCCTTATTCAAGTGAAAGCCCTCAACAAAACTGTTCGTCGAATAATTATTGATGAGGGGGCATCCACATGTATTATGTCGATGAGTTGCTGGAAAAATTTAGGCTCACCACCTTTGTCGCGATCTTCAACAATGATAAAAGCATTTGATGGACGATCATACACTCCATACGGGATTTTAAGTAACTTGAAAGTTGAACTAGGGGGCAAAACAGTAGAAGTTGATGTTGAAGTAATCGACGGAAACCTCGATTACAACATCTTACTGGGAAGGCCCTGGATATATGCCATGGCCGCAGTTGTGTCGACCTACTTCAGGAAGATTGCATTTCCCTTTCAAGGAGGAATTATAGTCGTCGACCAACAAACTTTCCTCCTCGACAGTTCACAAGTTACGGGAAGCATTCCAATGATCCATGGAAGCAATCATTCGCTTCAAAATATTGGAGTAGGTCTCCTAAAAGACCCTGCCTTAATGGGTACTTTTGCCCTACCGCCTCCAAGTAATCTGGTGAAAGTGGCCACAGTGGAAACCTACAATATGAAATCTTCTATATCTAATGGATTCGGAAGATTCCTAAACATTTTGTCAGCATGGATCATCGCCCTAATAGAAATATTGTAGCAATCAATTTTCTTGGCCTGGGGGGCAACCCCAAATCAGCGCTCATCAAGTGTTGGGGTAGATAGGTCTAGAGAATATGGTACCCCTTCAGATCCTTGGTCGCGAGTGCATGGAACCGACGAAGGAATTGTACAATCAATGGTAGTTGACGGGGCACCATGGAATGATTCCCACCATCGTTCCCTTCTCCCGGATTGTGGAGAAGATAATCAAGATGACCTTTATCGTCCTTCAGTTTTCGATTTTCTATCAAATACTGTAAATATAGTGGGCTCTGAGGACGGTTATTATCTCATGTCAACCTCGTTAAAAAATGAAACAAGGAGTCATGAGGATAGTTCTTTTACTGTGTCAACCTCATTAAAAAATGAAACAATCCCCTTTCCAAATCTCAAAGGTAAACCTTCATTCCAACCACCGAGTTGAATGCAATGAAGCTTGGGGGGCATGCACCTCGATTTGCGTTATTATGCTGGGGGCATGCAAACTTATCATTGTGCAGTTTTAGCACACAGTTCATGCTCATTAAAAAATAAACGCAAGATTCGAGCAGTTTTAGCACATAGTTCATGCTCGTTAAAAAATAAACATAAGACTGAGCAATTTTTTTCCGCGTTTAAGCTCGTTAAAAAATGAACTATCTTCCAGTAAATAACCACCATGAATGTAACATTATCGGCCATTAAAGCCTTGGTCGTGTTTGCACCGTCACCTCCACTTTTCCATTGGCCGATCATTCACCTCCATATGATTGTTTACCCATTTTGAGGAACAGCTGCGAAGAGTGATTTCACTAGCCATCCTTGTGACACTGCCGTGATTGAAAAATTCCAACTCGTACCTGGAATCAGCTGCTAACCTGTTTTATCACTCGTTCCTCAAAAGACGAGTCTTCTTTAAGCTCTTTTCATCTGACTCATAAAATATGAAAAGATTGCCGAGTTTCGGCCTTCCAGCTCGTTAAAGCGACCGGAAGTGCTATCCCTCCTCTAGATTTTAATCTTTTTGGACCTGAGGGATTATTACACAAAAAGATCGAGCGCTTGTTTTGTTCGGCTCGTTAAAACTATCGAAAACTCATCCCTTCTGTATTGTTTTATACTTTTTCGGACTTAAGGGATTAGATGACGAAAAAGGACTTTTGGAGTTAACTTTATGTACCTTTTTAGAATCTCTAAAAATGAAAAGGACCGAGTTATCCTTGTCGTTAGACTCGTTAAATGCATTAAATAGCGACAAACTTGTCTTTAGACGAGAACGAGTTTCCCTATCGCTAGGCTCGTTAAAACATAGCGATGGGATTGCCTGAAGGGCAGGTTATAGAACAAGCATATGTTATCCTCCTCAAGCTTGACAAAAATAAAGAGGTACTGGTCAGCAATGACTGGGGAAAAATTGGGAGAAACTCAAGAAAACTTTGATGGTAGCAAGTCGCTCTTGAACATGACACTTTTCCTCCGTACCACAATCGGGTTGGGTTGTTTCATTCACCGGTCACATCACCATGGTCTCGCCATACCATCCATACTTGGGGTAATGCTACCAATCCATCGCATCAGTGTCGCCATATGTTCAAGAGAAGTCGTTCAGAGAAGTCACCCGTGTCCCATCCACTGCCATACATTATACTCTTTCATGACCGCCACCCTGAATCATATGTCACCAGATCGTTTTCACCTCCATCAAAATCATTAGCTCCGTTCCGTGTCATTGATGTGGGATTCATTAAGGCCCTCCTTTGACGGATCGCTTCTTGTCGACATCAGCTCATTATCCAAGAAGTTGATCTAGGAACACCCCCTTCAGTACTTTGAAGCTTGCATGCCTCAATGGCAAGTTTCTCACTTCCGGCGACAGGTATACATCAATGACCTTCGACCGAAAGATTTTGCGTGGTGTTCGACGCCAAGTCCTCTATTCACACCACGTGAATTGTACTGCAGTACCTTGAGGGTCATCTTCATTATCGGTGATTCCTCTCGCGCTTGTTAACAGTTTACATCATTGACTGGTAATCAAGCGATGTCTTTCCATGTTCGACTTCAGAGCAATTCTCACATGGATCGACTTGTACTTAGAGTGAAGATCGGACGAGATTGAAGACCCCGGATCTAGTTTCATCCATTCGGGCTGCGATATATATTCAGAAAATAAAGACATGGAAATGTACAACTTTGCAGCACAGATAATCATCCTACCAAAAGGATGATGGCTCCTTCAGAATCATCAGTCTATCATCAGACGATTGTCTGTTATATGTACATGAAAATGAATTTATAAAGCTGAGCATGGGAATGCCCGCCTCGGCTAGATCATGAAAAAAGTATGAAAATAATGTATTGTATTGTATTGTATTACAGGTCTCCTCCCAGCAATGAAAGAACTTCGGATCCTCCTAATAAAGCATTTCACCCGATAAACGACCTCATACTTTAGGGGGCAACTGTTATAGACATTTTTGTGCCTTACAGCTATAAGCATGAAATGTCCATAATCCAAGGGATCCAAAGTCCCTAAACATGTTGTTCCTACCCCTAGAAGAACAAGGCTAACAAACCACAGCAATTCACAGAAGTTCTCCACCAGAAACTTCTCAAAAACAAGTCAATTCAGGATCAATTCAGAAGCTCCACTAGCGGCATGCGTTGAAATGCAGAGGTTACACTGGCTAGTTGCATTGCAACGCAGGTGGAAGCACTACCAGGGTGCGCTGAGCGGGAAATGACAAATGTCAGGGTCTCTTGTGAGAGGTGTCAAGACTGTGGAAGCTTCCAGAATCTTCCTCCATGACACTTGCCTTGCTGAGTTCGACTAAGTGATGAGTAAGAGGCTCTTAGTCTCCAAGTGGAAGTAAGAACTGACAGAGAGAGAGGACACTAGTCAGATCACAAGCTGACTCATCCTCACTCCAAACATCTATATATGGATCTCTTCTCCATGAGATCCAGAGGCTGGAATTTTGTTATTGCAAAGAATTGCTGTTGGTTTGAGATTGGAATCATTGGGTGCTTAATGCTTTGAAGGGAGGTGAAGATAGGAATTTCATTCGCTGGGAGGTAGATGCTGGATTGGAACTCTCTTGGTTGTATCTCCTCATGAACCTTGTTATTCATCAATAAAGCTATCTTGGTTTCTCCTATATATTGATGTATCTTTGATGTATGATTGCATTAGTATGTTTAGTTTATTTCTAATCCTGAACTAGTTATGAATATGAATCTATGTCTTTGTGTAGTGTTCCCTTCTTGTCATCTTGCAGGAACCTGTTGAAGCTAGGCGAGCGAGAAGGCAAGTAGCTGGGAACTCTCAAAGAGAAGAGAAACCGGATCGAGGGACAAACGGAAGACACCGGTTAGTCCATCCATCTCTCTTCATTCTTAATTCATAAAGGAAGAATACTAGAATAGTTGTTTCTGTTTGTTGCTAAGGCACTGTCACACCTTAGGTGGATAGGATCGTCCTGCATAGGCATTTTTCCCCACAACAATGTCCTTCTGCATGTACGCCCTTTTTTCATCCCATCTATCGTCATGCCATGTTTGTTTGTGTACCTATATGTTCAGTCACTCATGATGAGATGACATCAAATCCATAAACCTCCTAGTCTACCATGATGCATGATCATTTCGAATGCAAGTGATTGGGAGAGGAGACAAGGTTGCAAGCTGGGATAGAGGCTCTGAACACTGCTGGTGAAAACTGCATAGCAGTCACTGTGTGATGGATATGGAAAATCCATATCAATAGTGGTTGTCCTCAGGGTCTGGCTCAGCTGGAGGAAAAAACTGCGTAGTTTTTTAGAGGAATAGTCCAGGTTGCGGGAAGCCTGGGTAGGAAAAATATGCACAATTTTTGAAAGGAATGGGTAGTGGGAGCTTCGCAACCAAAACTATGAATTCCTAAAGGGAACTGGCAGCGGGCTACTAGGACACTGGCAACAAAAACTGTTCAATTCCTGAGGGGAACTAGCAATTAGCTGTCGTGAGCTGGGCAGCAAAAACTACGCAATTCCTGGAGGGAACTGATAGTCAGCTACTGCATCTTGGCAGCAAAAAATATACAATTCTTGAAGGGAACTAGCAGTGGATTGCCAAGAGATGCTTGCGGGAAAAAATGCGTTGATGCTAGGAGGTTGGCCTGCTGATCACCTCTACATAGTTTTTGAGCTGAGAAAATTGCTAGGCAGTAGAGGACTTGCTCATGAAAACTGTGCAATTTTTCGGGTGAGCAGCCGGTCGATTGACAGGAGGACTGGCTGGAAAAACTACACAATTTTCTGAGGGAGAGAGGGACAGGAATTGGGTGTCTGTCTGTCATGTCTGCACAATTTTCTCATTCAGCAGACAAGGAAAGATCTGCAGCTTCTGCATAATGTTTGAGGGGAGTCAGTCCTAGGGTGGTTGTTGGGCCAAACTCTCCAGTTTACCAGCATAAAGGTTGATTGATCTTCTTGCAGGCAGCGCAACTTGAAATGGATTGCTTGGTGATTTTGCATTGTTCTTGGTCATAGTCAATCGATTTGATGGCGAGGTGATGGTCTGGATGTCAGAGGGGAGTCCGATTGTTAGAACTTCAGCAAAATGACTAAGTGTGTGATCGAGTGAAAAGGTGCATATGTGATCTTGCAAACACACACTTACATGACTTGATGACGAGACGACTCAAACCATCCAAGCACACATGCTCAACATGACTGACTGATGGTGCGAACGATAAGTGTGACACTTTTGATTGATCGTTGATCGACCATGATGATGCTTGCTCGACAGTGTATGTGACTCCATGTGTGGGCACAACAGATGTTTACATAGCGCACACAACATGTACACACGAAGCGAAGATCTTGAGTATGACCAACACATGATCGAAAACATGACAATGACATCAACATGCAAAAGTTGTTGGTGGAATGATCAAGCAAGGCGACTGCGAGGACTCACACAAGCTCACAGAGTGAACTCGAGTGCGTGCAGTCATCAAGAAAAAATATCAAAGGAAACTTCGAAATTGGATGCAGGCCAAAATTTTGGAGGGTGTTGCAGCCGCTACAACAAGACAAAATACTTAAAGCAGGCTTTTATTAGCCCAAACTGTTTGTTGAGGTGCTTACTTATGTTCAGACCTGTGAGAAGTGCCAAATGTTTGCTAAAAAATATAAAATAGCACATTTTCCTCTAATCCATGTTTTCGTTGAAGAACCTTTCAGACAATGCAGGTTAGACTTCATTGGGGATATACACCCACCCTCTAGTGGTCAGCATAAGTGCATACTCACAACTACTGATTACTTTACTAAGTGGGTAGAAGTAGCCCCATCTAGGAATGCAACTGATGTTGTAGTTATTAAGTTCATGTAGGAAAAAATCCTCATCAGGTTTGGTTTCCCTAAGAAGGTTTTCACTGAAAACGCTCAAGTGTGAAACTCAACCAAATTTATAGATTTTTTCCAAAAATACAACATTATGGTATGCCACTCCAACACATATTACCCATAAGGAAATGGATTGGGTTAATCATAAAAAAAAACCCTTATAAGGAATCTAAAGAAAAAAATATCAAAAAATCAAAGGAACTGGACTCACAGCTAAAATTTTCCTTATGGGCCAATAGGGCTACCACCAAGAGAGCGACTGGGAAATCCCCTTTTGAGGTTGTTAATGGAAAGGTTGCAATCTTTCCCATACAACTAGCTATGTCAGTAGCTAGAATCTTGTAAGATATTGAGGGAGAGCCTCAGTTGGTGGAACTTCAAGACAGCAGAGAACAGGTGAATCAGAATTTGATTAGTTATCAAGAAAAAATGAAGCCCTTGTTTGATAGAAAGAAAAAAGACACGTATTTGCAGCTAGGAGATTTAGCATTGAGATGGGATGTTAGGAGGGACGATAAAGGAAAGCATGGAAAATTTGATACTCTATGGTTAATACCTTTTAGGATTGCTCATGAAAAATGGAACAATACCCTCCTATTGGAATGTCAAGAAGGTGAACTACCTTGGCTGTCTGTGCATGGGCAGCTTCTCAAGCTTTACTTCCAAAACTAAAAGGGTTCACTCTTATTCACTGTAAATACCTATGAGACATTTGTAAATAACCATCATTATTTTGAGTTTCTATTACTGCTTTTTGTTTTATGAATTTTTTTATGAAATGACTCCATGCCCAAGGAGTAAGGCACTAATTTGCAATCTCTTAGTGCATTATATCCAATACATGGTCCCCAGTTGGAGCCAATGTTGTTTCCCTTAATCAACATTTTCAAGAAGCTGAGAGATCAGAGCCAAGGATCCTAACTAAAAATGCCCTTTAAATCAGGTAGGGAAGGAAACTATCAGACACTAGATCCATAGAAGAAGGTCTGAGGTTAAAAGCACCACTCATAGGATCCCCATCGGGCAATTCATGCAATTAGGAAAAAAAAGAGTTTTTACGCTGGGGCACATGATCAATTTCGGGGCAAATTTTCATTTATCCTGTTAGGTTCCTATACCAATAGGAGTCATAATTTTTGAATGACTAAGATTAAACTTGTAATATGTACATACCTTTGCTTTCTGCAAATGTTTTCCATATTCAGAAAATTAAAAAATTAAAAGAGGGTATGTCCTAAAAGTTAAATCAAAGGACAAAAAAGAATAAGAGAAGGTCTAAAAAAAATGAAAGAATATGAACCCCAAAAATGAAAAGACCATGAGAGTGTGCAAGTCCAAATTCCACCACTATTTACTTTTTTATGCAAAATAATGATTGTGTGCAACTTGTTATTCATGCCACAATCCATTGTAATAAAAGAATTTAATCTTGATTATTCCATGTTTTGAATTTCATGTTTATAGATAGAGAATAAAATCTGACCAAACTGTTTAATCTTGGCAGATAATTAGATAGGTAGAGTAAATAAAAGGAGCTCAACTGTTTAATCTGAGCCCTTAGATGTAATAAGGTTAGACTTAGTTAGAATACCATTGTAAAACAAAAGAAAAATGCTTTGATAATGGTTTGCCAGCTTATGTGCACCCTAATAAAGAGAAGTAAAAATGGTAGGATGAGTAGATGGGTAAGTAGAAGAATGGTTGTAGAATTGTGGTGATTGTCAGATAAGAGCATAATATTCACTTTCATCATCAAAATTTCCAAGTATGGATAATAATTGGGCATGTATCAAATCCACAAAGTCAAATTGATTAACTTCCCTCACTCATTACATTTCCACTTAACTAATTTCCAAGAAAAAGTCTTAAGTACCTAAAATCATAAGTCAAAGGGGCTCAGAGCATTTCTCTGACTTCTGGAGGGAACGGACCCTCGGCCCAATGAATTACAGGTCCTAAGTACTAAAAATTCCCTCATTCCCCCTAATAAAACCCTTTTTCTAAGGATAACACATTGTTACCTAGGAAAAGTGAATCCCCCCATATAAACCCCTTTCCACTCAAACAACTCATAAAAGCCATCTTACCCTAAGTATTTTGTGTATATGAATAAACTGTGCCAATCATGTGTTATACATTAAACTTATGGTAAAAATCCTTTCCACCCATTTCATATTAATTTATTAACTTTATTATCTAAATCCCTATAAAACCCTTTTTCACGTATATTTATTAAATCCCTATGTAAAATAACCCTACCCTTAGTTTTTATAAAAACTATATTACAACCCCTCGCCTCGACAAATCAAATTAATTAATCGATCCACGATTGATTACAGTTAATCCATCCAATTTAATCCTGCATTAACCCTAAACTAATCCCATACCGCCGCAATTAACCCATCGGGCCCCTCCATTAAACCTCATGTCAAATCCCCACCCCGATCACTGCACGATCAGGTCCCATTTGATCCAACGGTTGACGATCATATCGGGCAGCCTCCAAAGGCCGACCTTTACCCACCCGATATGGATGGTTTCACTGTTCACCCCAATGCTACGCGGCGCCCTCTGAGTGGAATCGAGTGTCCTTCCCTCAAAACCACCCACGCCTCATAAGCGGTGCGATGGCCCTTCAATACCGCTTCCCTACCATTTCGATAAACTGCTTGTCCGTTCATTTAATTGACTTTTGCGCCATATTTCGAAATTCTGCCCATTAAACCTTATAACGTGAAAACCTGTGTTTTCATGGTTTTCACCCGTTCAACTGTGTAAACCTATGAAACTCTCCAGCGCCACCCTGAACCTCTGCAACACGATGTCACCATCTATTTTCTATCCAAAACTCTATTGCGACCCCTTTCCTAGTCATTTCTGTGCCAGAGAGCCATCAAGCACCCTTCATGAAGACTTGTGTTCTCTTAAATAATATTGAATTTTTTCAGGTTATCAAACTAAGATCAGATCTTGGATGAATAGTTCTAATACTAGTCACTGAACTGGTTTATTCCAAGAATCAACATAAAACCTCATTTAGAACTTGTGCTCAGAGGATGAACACAATTATACAAAGAAACAAAGAAGAAGACAACTACACAAAGCATTGACAGTCAAAAAAGAGCAACCAGACAGAGAATACAGTTACAAGACAAGTGAGCAAAATATGCATTTACTTAACCTATATCCACAACCTGATGCTGATATACAGAAAAATAAAAGAATTTACTGTTGAAATATACAGTAAAAACCTAAAATATACAATGAAGGTAAAAAGACACAGTAAAGAACAGTCAAAGTGTATTAGGGTTAAAGAGTATCAGATTGAAGACCAAGTCAAGTAAAGTGCTAGCATGAAGACAAACAACAGGGAAGACAATTACAAAGCATACAGATTCATGTCAAAGTGAAGATAGATGAAAAAACAGAGTGGTAAAAATAAACAGTAAAAGTAAACACTTAAAGTAAACGTGAAGGAAGTAAGGATTAAACAGAGATGAAAACACTTTCACCAGAAACAATGAAGTTTATCCAAAGTAAAAGTGAAAAAAATTTAAAAGAAATTTGAAGTTAAAATATGAAATCAGAGCAGAAATGGTACATTCTTCATAAATTTCCTGTTTAAGTCATAGCATTTCAGAAACGATTATGGCCAATCCAAGAAGTATTTTGAGAAAATGGAGGGGGTTTTTGTTCCTAGCAGGCCAATATACAAAAACCTATCTCACATCTTACACAGGTATTACCAAAAGTGAGATAAGTGCATGTCTTCACAACCTAGTTTTCAATTTGTGCAAAGTCCCATTTTTTACATCTTTTTGCAGAGAATATTATGAAAAGATGGAGATGAATTTTGGGAAAATGAGAGAGGTGTATCTCAAAAACATCCTTATATACAATAAGCTCTTTCAATTTTTACATATCTAGCTCATATTGAGATATAAAAGCGTATCATTGGAACCTAAGTTTGCAGAATTTCTAGGGCAAAATGCACAAAGGAAGGAGTCAGTTAGTGACTTGGAAGCCTCATCATCATTTAAGAGTTGCTATCAAATTCGAATTTCTCTTATTTTTCACCATAAATCCATAAAAATAGTGCCAAGTAGATTCATTAGTTTTGAGTGTCCTTTATTTAAGTTCTATTAATGTAAAACAGTTTGAGATATTTGTAAAACCAATCTTGATATTTTTTCAAGATATTTCAGTTTAGAATTTATATAAATACTTCATTTGAAGTATTTTGTGTGGATTCAAAGACATTTCTGTAGACATTTCTTATCAAGTTAAGGAGCTATTGTAATTAAGATTGGATTGGCTTGCTGGATCATGGAATAAAGTTAAAGACATTTCATAGGATTCTTGTGCACAACGGAAATCAAATAAGTATTATCTCTCATGTTTATTATTGTTTTCGCTTCATGTTTATAAATATTCACATATGTCTCTATGAAATCTGAATGGTAAACAAGGAATGATATTTAAGAATTAGCTTTAATGCTCTCTGTCTTGATTGTTTACTTTCTCTATGTTTTCTACTAAACTATCTTGGTCTGGGAATTCTTAAGTTCTCCCTTACTTCCGTAGTTTCACCCCCTAGATCCATAGTAAAGGATTCTTAGTTGCCCTTTGCTATTGATCTCCTTCTTCTCTTCATCTTGATCCCGGTCTAAGGATTCTTCATTGCCCTTTCACCCTGGTTAGGACTACCTCATCCATTGGAACCTGAAGATTTTCCTTTTGCTTTGCTAGCTTGCCCTGTGAACTCTTCCTTTAGTGATTGATCTGATCCAATTAACCCATCCTTTGATTGACTCCATATCCCAATGGCTTGAAATTCTTGCTCTATCCATCTATTCCTAGAATTCCACCACCCAACCAAAATCAAAACCTTATGAGCACTAAGAACTAGCCTAAAATCCCACCAAAACAAAGTTAAATTATAAAGAGAGAGCCCTCTCTGGACTTAGGTTGGCTAGAACCCGAGTCTAAAAGATTTGTTTGTGGTTACCTCAGAAATTTCTTTCTTTAACCTTGAGAAAATTCTGAGTGATAACATAGTGGAAACTCCACTACGAAGAACTAACATTTTCTTTAGAATTGTTTTACAAGTTTAGATCTGATCTATGATGGTGGACAGTGATTAGACACACAAAGGTTAAAATCGTCCACCTGGCGACTCCAAATCAATTTCACAATCAAGACTCCACTGGAGAAATGAACCTGAAAGAACTGTGTGAAAATATCAGGCTTTTAACTTGGATTGTTAACCAAGACATTATGTTCTTTATCATTGATAAAGTTTTTCAATGTATATTGTATTTTAGAGAAGATTTTATATTAATTTTTTATTATTTTCATTTAAAAGTTGTAGATAAAAAGTATCTGTACATATGTGAATAACTTTCTTCTGAATCTAATGAAGATCATATTCCAATCAAAGAATCTAAAACAATCAAGACTAATCATACAATCCTTGTACATGTTCCTATACCTTGTAAAGTTCCTGATAGATATAAGCCCCTCATGTTACCTGCTACACTCCATGCTTTCCCTAACGATTATCACAAGCACCTCCCTAGGTTTGATGGAGAGAATGGTATCACTGCCCAAAAACATATTCAAGCTTTTGAGGATTATCTTAACTTATTTGAAGTAGATGAAGAGGATGTCAGTATTAGGCTTTTTGCTCTTTCTTTGCAAGACAAAGTCAAGAGTTGGTTCAAAACCCTACCTGAGGCAAGCATCTCAAATCTCCAACAGTTTCTCAAATTCTTCCTTGATAAATGGATAATCAAAGTTAATCTGTTTGTGATCATAGAACAATATAATCAGTTAAAAAGACATCCAGATGAAACAATACAACAATTTTCAAACATATTTAATCAAATCTATTATTCAATGCCATCAAATATAAGACCTCCCCCTGATTCAACTCTTTTGCATTACCCAAGAGCATTTGATCCAGAGATAGAATTTCAACTAAGAGAAAGAAACCCCTCAACACTGGAACAGATGCAGAACATGGCAGTAGATGTAGAAGTTAATCTACAAATTAGAAGAGAAAAGTTGAAAGCAGAAGCAGAGGTAAAACTCAACATTTTGGTAAAGAAGATAGAGGAGAGGATATAGAAGATCACCATGAAAGATGAACTTTTTGTTCAAAATCACCATGACACATTTTTTTCACAAAAAGAAGAGGTTGACAGCCATGAACAAATTCCTGTTAATTCCAACTACCATAAATCTGAAGATAGAGTTATAGAACCATATGTGGAGAGGCAATCTATTGATATAATATGTACATTTGGTGACATTACTTCTTATGATGACGTGCCTAAGCTTGGATCACTATATTAATGATTATGTTCCTCAAATACAAATTAACCTTGTAGAGGAATCAGAAGCTAGTTTGAGGAATAAGGAAGTTCAGGTTTAGCAGCTTGAAAATAGTGATCAGCTTGCTCATTTCAGCTATTTGAATGAGGAGGAAAATGGAGAAAATTTTGAAATCAATGAAGGAACTTTACCATTCTGTTTTTCTTTGTTTCAGTTTATCAGAGATAACTTTCATGTAATTAGAAATCAAATGTCAACAAGTTTTGATATTAACCATCTAGAGGGAAATAAAATCCTTGTTCAAGACTTCTCATATCTAGATTTGCAGCCCCAAAATGCCATTGAATGTCAGGTTGCAGAAGAAGACTTGGAAGCTGGAACATATGATCAAATGATCCAAGATAATTCCCTAACATTCTGTTCTAAGGCAGTTCAATTTTTGAAAGGAAATTTGCATAATCTATCTGTAAAAAAGGATGAGTAGTTTTTAGAAAATCATGCAGTTTCATTGGAACCAATAGAAAATAGACGACAACAGTCTCTTCAAGTCTTTCATGATCCAATAGCTGATGTGTTGGATGGAATTTGTAGTCAAAGTCCTTCTCCATTAGCTAACTATGACTTTGAAAAAGGTATTGATACAGACTTGGCTAGGCAACTAGTTTTCTTGCCATTTTCAGAAGAAACATCATCACAAAGCTCATTTGAAAACATGCAGGGTGATAAAGATGAAGGTATTATTTCAGTTTCATGGCATGCAGGCCATACACAACAGATGTACAGTTGTTTGAATCAGTTCAAGAATAGTGTATATATTTTACAAGATCCTTTTGTACAGTTTCTAGAGTCAACAAAGGAAATCAGGAATTTCCTTATCTTCTCAAAGGTTAACAAAGTTATATTTGATTTCAGGATCTCAATTTTAACCACCATCAGGCAAAAGCAACAAAAGTCACCAATGTATATGATGCTTGAGTGGTTGCATTGGTTGTTTCATTTTACCTAACCAGTAGTCAGAAAGCTTATTAGAGTAAATAGGTAGGATTTAAGTTTGAATAAATTTAGTTTTCAGCAGCAAGTTTATGTTAGATCAGATTTCAGTTTGCGGAAAAGGGTGTAGTTTCAGTTCAAAATTTTTAGTCACAAAGATTATACAACAGGGCATATACATGTGTGATATTGGCCCAATGGATTAGGCTACTAGTGGACGATGTTCTTGACATTTCACAAGGAAATGCCATCCCCAAGTGGAGCCACTATTAGATTCTTATACCATTAGGAGTCATAATTTTTGAATGACTGAGATTAAACTTGTAATATGTGCATATCTTTTCTTTCTGCAAATGTTTTCCATATTCAAAAAATTAAAAAATTAAAAAAGGGTATGTCCTAAAAGATAAATCAAAGGACAAAAAAGAATAAGAGAAGGTCAAAAAAAAAAATGAAAGAATATGAACCCCAAAAACAAAAAGACCATGAAAGTGTGCAAGTCCAAATGCCACTACTATTTACTTTTTTATGCAAAATAATAAGTGTGTGCAACTTGTTATTCATGCCACAATCCATGGTAATCAAACAGTTTAATCTTGATTATTCCAGGTTTTGAATTTCATGTTTATAGATAGAGAATAAAATCTAACCAAACTGTTTAATCTTGGCAAATAATTAGATATCTAGAGTAAATAAAAGGAGCTCAACTATTTAATCTGAGCCCTTGGATGTAATAAGGTTAGACTTAGTTAGAATACCATTGTAAAACAAAAGAAAAAGGTTTTGATAAGGGTTTTCCAGCTTAAGTGCACCCTAATAAAGAGAAGTAAAAATGGTAGGATGAATAGATGGGTAAGTAGAAGAATGGTTGCAAAATTGTGATGATTGTTAGATAAGAGCATGATATTCACTTTCATCATCAAAAGTTCCAAGTATGGATAATAATTGGGCATGTATCAAATCCACAAAGTCAAATTGATTAACCTCCCTCACTCATTACATTTCCACTTAACTAATTTCCAAGAAAAAGTCTTAAGTACCTAAAATGTTAAGTCAAAGGGGCTCAGAGCATTTCTCTGACTTCTGGAGGGACCGGACCCTCAACCCAATGACTTATAGGTCCTAAGTACTAAAAATTCTCTCATTCCCCATAATAAACCCCTTTTTCTAAGGATAACACCTTGTTACCTAGGAAAAGTGAATCCCCCCATATAAACCCCTTTCCACTCAAACAATTCATAAAAGCCATCTTACCCTAAGTATTTTGTGTATATGAATAAAGTGTGCCAATCATGTGTTATACATTAAACTTATGGTAAAAATCCTTTCTGCCCATTTAATATTAACTTTATTATCTAAATCCCTATAAAACCCTTTTTCCCGTATATTTATCAAATCCCTATGTAAAATAAGCCTACCTTTAGTTTTTATAAAAACTATATTACAACCCCTTACCCCGACAAATCAAATTAATTAATCGGTCCGTGATTAATTACAGTTAATCCATCCAATTAAATGTTGCCTTAAGCCTAAACTAATCACATATTGTCGCAATTAACCCATCAGGCCCCTCCATTAAACCTCATGTCAAATCCCCACCCTGATCATTGTATGATTAGGTCCCATTTGATCCAACGGTTGATGATCATATCGGGCGGCCTCCGAAGGCCAACCTTTACCCACCCGATATGGATGGTTTCACTATTCACCCCAATGCTACGTGGCGCCCGATGAGTGGAATTGGGTGGCCTTCCCTCAAAACTGCCCACGCCTCATAACCGATGCGATGGCCCTTCAATACTGATTCCCCACCATTTCGATAAACGCTCGTCCGTTCATTTAATTGACTTTCGCGCCACATTTTGGAATTCTTCCTATTAAACCTTATAACGTGAAAACCTATGTTTTCATGGTTTTCACCCGTTCGACTGTGTAAACCTATGAAACCCTCGAGCGCCTCCTTGAACCTCTGCAACACGATTTCACCATCTATTTTCCGTCCAAAACTCTATTGCGACCCCTTTCCCAGTCATCCCTGTGCCAGAGAGCCATCAAGAACCCTTCATGAAGACCTATGTTCTCTTAAATAATTTTGAATTTTTCTAGGTTATCAAACTAAGATCAGATCTTGGATGAACAGTTCTGATACTAGTCACTAAACTGGTTTATTCCAAGAATCAACAGAAAACCTCATTAAGAACATGTGCTTAGAGGATGAACACAATTATACAAGGAAACAGAGAAGAAGACAACTACACAGAGCATTGACAGTCAAAACAGAGCAACCAGACAAAGAATATAGTTACAAGACAAGTGAACAAAATATGCATGTACTTAACCTATATCCACAACCTGATGCTGATATACAGAAAAATAAAAGAATTTACTGTTGAAATAGACAGTAAAAAACTAAAATATACAATGAAGGTAAAAAGACACAGTAAAGAATAGTCAACGTGTATCATGGTTAAAGAGTATCAGATTGAAGACCAAGTCAAGTAAAGCAGCTAGCATGAAGACAAACAATAGGGAAGACAGTTACAAAACATATACATTCATGTCAAAGTGAAAATAGATGAAAAAACAGAGCGGTAAAAATAAACAGTTAAAGTAAACATGAAGGTAGTAAAGATTAAAAAAATATGAAAACACTTTCAACAGAAACAATGAAGTTTATCCAAAGTAAAAGAGAAAAACATTTAAAAGAAATTTAAAGTTAAAATATGAAATCAGAGCAGAAATGGTACATTCTTTAGAAATTTCCTGTTTAAGTCATAGTTTTTCAGAAATGATTGTGGCCAATCCAAGAAGTATTTTGAGAAACTGGAGAGGGTTTTTGTCCCTAGCAGGCCATTATACAAAAACCTATATCATGTTTTACATAGGTATTACCAAAAATGAGATAAGTGCATCTCTTCACAGCGTAGTTTACAGTTTGTGCAAAGTCCTGCTTTTGACATCTTTTTGCAGAGAATATTGTGAAAATTTGGAGTTAAATTTTGGGAAACCGAGAGAGGTTTATCTCAAAAGTATTCTTATCTACAATAACCTCTTTCACTTTTTACATATCTATCTCATATTGAGATATACAAGTGTATCATTGGACCCTAAGTTTGCAGAATTTCTAGGGCAGAATGCACAAAGGAAGGAGGCAATTAGTGACTTGGAAGCCTCATCATCACTTAAGAGCTGCTATCAAGTTCGAATTTCTCTTATCTGTCACCATAAACCCATAAAAATAGTGCCAAGTAGAATCATTAGTTTTGAGTGTCCTTTATTTAAGTTCTATTAATGTAAAACAGTTTGAGATATTTGTAAAACCAATCTTGATATTTTTTCAAGATATTTCAGTTTAGAAGTTGTATAAACACTTCTTCAAATGAAGTATTTTGTGTGGATTCAAAGACATTTCTGTAGACATTTCTTATCAAGTTAAGGAGATATTGTTATCAAGATTGGATTGGCTTGCTGGATCATGGAATAAAGTTAAAGACATTTCACAGGATTCTTGTGCACAACGGAAATCAAATAAGTATTATCTCTCATGTTTATTATTGTTTTCTCTTCATGTTTATAAATATTCACATATGTCTCTATGAAATATAAATGGTAAACAAGGAATGATATTTAAGAATTAGCTTTAATGCTCTCTGTCTTGATTTTTTACTTTCTTGATGTTTTCTGCTAAACTATCTTGGTCTGGGAATTCTTAATTTCTCCCTTACTTCCGTAGTTTCCCCCCCTAGGTCCATAGTAAAGGATTCTTAGTTTCCCTTTGCTACCGATCTCCTTCTTCTCTTCATCTTGTTCCCGGTCTAAGGATTCTTCATTGCCCTTTCACCCTGGTTAGGACTACCTCATCTATTGGAACCTAAAGATTTTCCTTTTGCTTTGCTAGACTTCCCTGTGAACTCTTCCTTTAGTGATTGATCTGATCCAGTTAAGCCATCCTTTAATTGAATCCATAGCCCAATGGCTTGAAAGCCTTGCTCTGTCCATCTATTCCTAGAATCCCACCACCCAACCAAAATAAAAACCTTATGAGCACTAAGAACAAATCTAAAATCCCACCAAAACAAAGTTAAATTATAAAGAGAGAGCCCTCTCTGGACTTAGGTTGGCTAGAACCTGAGTCTAAAAGATTGGTTTGCGGTTACCTAGGAAATTTCTTTCTTTAACCTTGAGAAAATTCTGAGTGATAACACATCCCCACCCAACCACACTGAGAAGTAGTTTGGGGGGTAACTTGTACGGACAATAAATGAGCACCCCCCTGGGAGTTGAAAAGTCAGACCAGCGAGCCCATTGATCCAATGGCCCAAATTCATTCAAGGGGGTAAGCGCTGGATTCGACCTTTCGCTACCCTACCCGTCGAAGGATAGTGGGGACCACGCACAAGGTGGGCCAACCCACCGGTGTCAATTCAAGCAAGTGTGAAGTTTGAAATGGTAAATGGTAACTTGAATCTCCCCTCTCTTGTCCACCTGTCCCCCGTCATCGCCCAATATCACCCAGCCATGTCTCCCTCCCATGACATCATCTCACGTCAAGTGATCGTTGCCCCCTCTCCACTTATAAAATCCTTCCCACCTCGCATTTTTAAACATTCCTATCAGTTCCTGGTGCAAGCTCTCCCACCAATTGCTTGTTCAGAACACCATTTAAGCTCTTAGTCGGCCAGCGAACTCCTCGTGATGTCATTTTCGACTCACTCCATTAAAACCAGGTAACCAGTCAGTCCCATCCACCTATAAGTCATTTGAATATTCGTAGAATATGAAGAAAGTGGCTATCGAGACTCCTAAGGCCCTTGAGGCCAAACCCCCCTCCATTTTCAACCCTCTCATGGACACGGAAGCCCAAATTATTGACCCCTCTTGTTCTTACCATCTTTCCGACCTCCGTTTCAATCTGTATGGTAGCCATGTCTGGGGAGAATACCCATTCTAGGTGGTTAACTCAGGTTAATATTACCAAATTGTGCCCTCTTTACACCACTTCCCTGAGTTTATCTCATGGTTGACTATAACCTACATAAAGGAGAAAAATTGATTTGTCTCTTCTACTGGGGCCAAAATCCTTGAAGTAACCCCAGAGTTGATTCAAAAAGCCTTAATTTACCCTATATCTCCTAAAGCCCAAGACTTCATAGAAACCACATTGGTTTATCAATACTCCACCCTTGTATTTGATGAACAAAAATCCTTCTTGCAAATGGTCCTGGCCCCTAGCCTGCAATCTTTGCTTATTGCTCATAGTTTACCCATAACCATCTTTGCAAATTCCATTCATCCCATTTAATCCTTGATTTCTCATCTGTTGGTGGATGATGATGCTAATATTTCTACTAAGTCCACTTTGGGTTTCCTGAGGAAAATGATGTAGCCTGATCATTTATTTGACATTGTTGCCTACCTATCTCGGGCCATAAGATTTTAGTTGCACCATTTTCCTACCACGTGCTTTTTTTCAAATATTATTCATTGTTGTTCTATTTGTTTGTGTACACTCATGCGAATGAGTTCTAGTGACTGGGCCTCAGTTTGGTGTCCAGTAACAAGAAGAGGAAATATGTGTTCGACTGAGATTTTGTTATTAGGCATAGGCCAAATTTTGATGGTTATTCCTAGTTTATATCCTATAAATGTCCATTGCATATAATATTATCCATGGTGTCCCCACGCCCCCCCCCCAAGAATTATCCCTCAATAAAAAGATATTCTCTAGCTTAGGAAGGACACTAGGGTAGGGGAATAGTACCTATTTGAGAATTACACTTAAATTATGGTCTATGGGTGTGATCTCCATCCATACCACTTAACTTTTTTCATGCCCATGACGATTTTTTCTCTGGAATTCATCAGACAATGCCTTAATGTGGACCAAGTCCACTTAGTCCCTACAAGGAATGGATATATATTTAAATTGGGAAGGCATATGGGGCCTTTTATTCTCAATTCTAGGCATGCCTTCAAAGCAGTTGAAGCATTACTCAAAAAGATGAATTTTGACCTAGGGGATGTCTAGAATTATGACCCTCATGGTGTCATTTCCTAAGGAAGGGAGAATATCAAGGATTCAACTTATGAGCATGAACCTAGGCTTGAGATCGAATGAAAAGCTAAATTTGATCCATGGCCTATGAACATAGAGATGGAGATCGAGGCTCCAACAACCAAGGACAAAGCACAAAAGAGGATTGTGGAACAAACTGGAGACACAGAAATGGAGGAGGTACACACAGTTAAAAGGGGGAAAGAACAAGAGGTAGAAGATGGAGAGCTTAAAACTAGGTTAGTGGAAGCAAGGCCAGATAAATCGTGTTTCCAAGTGACCTTGGAGGATCCATTACAGGCTGTTGCCTCATTCTCTTAAGAGGTAGCCATTTTAGGTGCAAAGGGAAGTGAAATTGAAACTAACTCAAGCTAGCCTATTGGAAAGGCCATCGAAGAAAGAAACAAGAAAGTGAGGGAAGAGATGCAACATCAAATGGCATCTCATTCAGTTCTGTATCAGACCAAACTACTGGACGCTATGGACTTGGAAAGAAAACAAATGATGTTCTCACTACTACATCGATCAACACAGTATTTTCCTTTAGGTTCTCAGTTCAAAGCCTTGGATGTTTCTCTGGATTGGACAATTGTTCCCCTGCCAGATAAGATAAATTTCCACTAGCAAGTTGGAGACATGTTATATAGTGAGATCAATAGGAATGCAATGACTATTAGTAAGGCCAAGAAACTATTGGAAAAATCTACAGCGAGGTTAAATCAAGAAAGAGCCAACTAAAGGGCTCTCCATATGTAGAAGGAGAGCTTCAAAGAGTTGATCATGAAGGCAAGTGTGAATCCAGAAGACAAAACTGCCTTCAAAGCCCTCCTTCAAAGTTCCCAAACGAAAATCTGGGAGTTAAGGCATAAAATTAAGATGTCAGGTAGTGATCATGTGCAATCCAAAGAACTTTCACAGGTGGAAGAAGAGAAGGAAATCCTAGCCAAAGAACTCATTGAAAGGAATAATGAAATAGTACCTCTCTAGCAGCAGGCGACAGAGTTCCAAATAATAAAAGAGACACATATCGGTGCAATAATTGTACCTAAATATCCTCAAAACCCAACTGAATAGCACACCAAGACCCTTATTGAACTCTGGCTTTCATAAGGTGAGCTTAAAATGGTGCAGAATGATTTGGATGCTATCCAAAGAAGCCTAACGTAGAAAGAGAAGTAGTTGGAGACTGCCAAGAAAAATGCAGACAACATTAGTAAGAACCTATAGGTAGCAAACCAGGAGATATTTGAGTTAAAGGGAAAGTTGAAAGGAAACATATCTTTGTTGTAAGCCAATCAGCTGGACTAGGATGAGATCATTGAAGAGATAAGGAACAAATGGGAGTAAATAACCTTGATGGATGAACAGAGAATTGTAATCAAAGATTATGAAGGCTTCATCCTATCATCCAAAGAGGATGGAGAAAAAAACTCCCATATTTCCAAAAGGTTCATTTAATTTGTGAATGAGAGGCCACCCAGTGAGGTTAGGCCCATAGATGTGGTGGATAGAGTAACTGCTATCATGGATATATCTAAATTTTTCCAGAAGGAGCGAGCTAGATTCAAAGTTGAGGAGTTCCTAGAGGTGGTAACAAAGGATGCGGTCGCTTTTAATGTTGAGTTTGAGAGGGTTGTGAGAGTAGGGTTTCCCAACTGTTGGGACTTTTGGGGAGTACTGATCCAGTGGGAACAATACATTCAAAGACTAGTGGAGGCCAAAATCAAGGTAGATTCTTCCCATGAGAAGACTGCCACTCTGAAGGGTAAGACCGTAGTTAATTATTTGAAGAGGGATTTTCAACTGTTGGGGATGGTAAAGACCCTGTTTCATCCTAGACTGAATTACACAAGTCTTACCAATATCAAAATTGGATATCAACATTTCTTTTGGGATCCTCAACCAGCTCCAACACTATAGCAGAGATGTTGGCGGTTTTTCAACCCTCCTGTGCTCTAAATTATCGAACCATCAACGCGGCCTCCACAACCTACCTATCATGACTAGATATACTGTAGATCGTGTCGACCATGACATTTTGATTTCATGTTTTATGTAAATATTTTTATTTTCAGTCAATTAGTTAGAGTTCGGTTGGTACATTTGTGCCACAGAGAACGTTGATATTTTGTTATGATGATCCATTGTAAGAAATCAAGAAGGAATATTTTGTAATAGACTCTCCCTCTAAGGTCCTATAAAAACAGTTTTATGATACATAACCAAGGGTTCATAATTTTGGTTTCCAAGAGAGAATTCATGTATATTATCAATGAAATGTATGCTCTGTGGAAGATTAATACAGTTTTTTGGCAATTCCTGCTCATCTGAATCTATAGTATGTGTTATTTTCTACGTTATTCGATATGTTCTCACTATTCTTCTTAGACTGCATGTAATATTAGTTGTTGGATATGTTTTCATGAATTTATGGATTCATCTAAGTTAAATGTTGATTACAGATGCCTATACTGGCATGAAATCTAATCCTTAAAATGCGCTCCATGTATCTTAAAATTCCTCTGAAATCTTTGTCTCATCCATTTCACGTTGAACTTTGATGCACGAGATTCTTAGAATTAAGCCCTATGTATTGATTTTCTCTCTTTCTCAAGTCTTTTACCATATCTACTACATCAACTGGTTAGCTACATGTTTATGTGATGTCGGCCACCGTAAATATAATATTAATGCTTCTGTGAGTAATAGTTTACTTCTGGCTTTGCATTTCACCTCTTAAGGAAGGTTATAAATCAATTTTATCTCATACATATTAAATACTGAGGGTGACATGAATTTCCAACAAATATTTAAGACACTCATCAAAATGTCCCAGGCACTGGTCTCTCCTCAAGCTAGGGAATGTCTCTAGGAGCTACAACATAATCCATGGACATCGATTCCCAAGGTCGACTAGGAGTAGGAAGAGGAGTATATAGGCCTTACTTCATGATTGTTGGTTTAGCAATGGCACAGGTAGTGCAAGATCTGATGTACTTCCCAACATCCCATCAAAGGTTCAGCCAATAAAAATACTTCTGAAGTACTGCCACTATTTTCTCTACTCTGGCATGTCTAGTGACTCGACTGTAGTGGGCCCCCAAAATAATATTGGCACGTTCACTTGAAGGAACACATAGATGTCCCATGTGGCATAACAGTGCACCCTAGAGGTGAAAATATGGAACTTTCTTGCATTCCAGGAGCATCTAGGATGTGTTGTCACATTTTGGATCGCTCTTGTAAAGATGTGGCCACCCAGAAGTCTTGTGTCCACAATATTCGAGCAAAGTGGTCAATGCAATAACCAGTGGTCAGATCAGAGAGTATGAAACATTATTAGTGTTTCCCTTCTTGTACTTGATGTTCAAATGGAAATGTTGCAGATATGTGGGCCATTTTTTATGGAAATTGTTATACAATTTTCTGTGTGTCTATATGAACTGTAGGGGTCGGTGGTATGTGTGGATGATTGTTTCCTTCCTCATAATTTAATGCTTCAATTGTTGGCAAGCCTTCACAATGAAATACATATCTTTGTCATAAGTGGCATACTTTTGGATTGTATTTGAAAGTGTCTCACTGCGATATGCCACCAGGTGCCCCTTACGGATAAGAACTACACCAATAGCATAGTCAGAGGTGTCTGTCTCAATTTCAAATGGTTGTTGTGGGTCTGGTAATGTGAGCACTGGTGGAGAGCAAAGGTGAAGCTCCAACTCGACAAATTCCTTCTATTGGGATTCAAACCAAAAGAACTTTACTTTCGTCCCACCCTTTATGACTTTACTCCAAGGTTAAGTGATATGAGAGAATCACAACATGAACCTCTGATAGAAAGTGGAAAGACCCAGAAAGCTACGAAGATCTGTTAGGATGGTTGGGGTTGCCCAATCCTGAATAACTTGTATCTTGCCTGGGTCCATATGCACACCCTTCTCATCAATAATGTACCCAAATATTGAACCTGGGTCATATCAAAAGTGCATTTCTCCAAATTGGCACATAATTTGTGTTATCGCAGGTTTTGGATGACTTGTTGGATATGGTATATGTTCTCTTACCAACTTCGGTTTAAGATAAGGATGAAATCTAGGTACACTACCACGAATGAGTTGCTGAAGGGTCTAAAGATGTCATCCATCAGTCACATGAAGGTTGTGGGGGCAATCTTCAACCCAAAAAGCATGACCAACCATTCGAAAAGGCTCTCCCTGGATTTGAAGGTAGTCTTCCACACATTGGAGGGTTTAATTGGTACCTAGTGATAACCGGACTTCAAATCAATCTTGCTGAAATATTTGGCACCCTTGAGCTGGTCCAAATGGTCATCAATTTGTGGGATTGGATTCCTAATCTAGATAGTGATCTTATTCAGAGCTCGATAGTTAATAAATAGCCTCTAGGTTCCATCCTTTTGCTATAGCAACACGATCGAGCTCCCACAGGGTGACGAACTTGGCATGATGTGCGCTTATTGCAAAAACTATGAATCTACCTCCTAATCTCACCATTCTCCATAACAGAGCGTCAGTAGATTGGTCAATTGGGTAGCGGAGCATCCAAGGTCCGATTAATTTGACATTTTAGGGGTACCCCTGTGGGTGGGGTGAAGATTTCCATATATTCCTCCATGATCTTGACCATCTGCTACATCCATGCGGAAGAGCCCTGTTTAGAGGTCGTGGAAGTGGCCACAATATTATTCTTTCCCTAAGGGTGAATCAAAAGGAAGATAAATCTCCTGGTCTAGGAAATGATCTTACTACATTGCTTCATTGAGATCAAAGAGATGGCAGTAAGAAGTGCTACCTATGGTATCATGTATAACATATTTCCCAAAGTAATAATAACATTGTGAGGTGTAGACTCATGCACAATGTGGCACTTCCACAAGTATGGTTGGCCTAATAATACATCACAAACTTTAAGAGGAGTAACATCACACATTACCTCATCTGTGAAGGGCCTAATGTTGTAGGGAAGGTGGCACTACTAGCTGACATAGAGATCTCATCCTTGGTGAAGCCACCTGATGGTGTATGGTTGTGGGTGTGGTGGGTCGGTAGGCCCACTCACTTCATGACCTCTACTGAAATGAGGTTATTTTGGCTCCTTCTATTGATAATGAACTGTAGTGGAGAACCCTTCACCCACATTTGTGAGTGGAAGAGACGCCACCCTCCACTGAATCGTCAAGCTTAATCTGATCGATTTTGGTGGTGGCAACAATGGCACTGGGCTCCACATCAATAATATGCTTCCCTTTTTCATTCCCCTTGTCATGTTCTGACTCAGAGTCAGAACATGCATCTGATTCAAAATCCTTCAACTCGGCCACTAGTGACTTCTTGATCCAAATTTAAATATGAACGCAACAAATTATAGATATAACCATACATATAAGGATTTAGTAGAAATAATACTTCATTTGAATACTGTAAAATAATGAAATATGCTTACAAACAGAAATAGAAATAAACTATCTACGGTGACTGTAGCTTATCTTTGAGAAGAGATGTGGCGGCTACATGCCTCTGAACTGTCTTACAATGAGGCTCGAAGGCCTATTTATTGTTGATAAACAATGGAAAACCCTAAACATCCAAAATCCTAACCCTAGGAGATGAAGTGCCAAACTATGGGCCCCATTTTGGGTAAATTGGTACATCAACTTCCTGAGGTCATAACTTTGGCATACGATCTTCGTTTGACACACACAATACCTCGTTAGAAAGATCTATCTTAGGACTACAACTCGGCAAAGAGAAACATTAGTCCATGGCCCCATGTTGCTGCTAGGTTTCCCCAAAAACGTCTTTTAGGGCCTCAAAATGGCTCCGAAGTTCAAGACCCGAAAAACTGCTAAAAATAGAATTGTGCTACAATTAAGGAAACTGAAAAACTGAAAGAAACAATAGTGGGGGTCCAAGTGGAATTGGTGGGTGGCCACCAATATCCACCTGGATAATCTCCCCCCCCCCCCCCCCCACTTAGGAAGCAATGGTCCCCATTGCGTTGAGTTCCTCCATGAGATTAGGAAACTTCTGTTGAACTTGGTCCCTGGTGAGCCACTTGCCCTGGTGAAGGAGTTGGCCTACTTTGACAACTTCATATAGTTGGATCTTCTGTTGGCATGTGTGCTTGATCTGTGTGTCCATGATCCGATTAGTTTCCACTTGTTCCATGCAATTTGGATTTAACTCTATTGGTGTGAGTTGTTCTGCAATGTTGGATGTGTCTAGTAATGGTGGAAACTATGGCCGAAGGCAGTCCACATTGAACACTGGGTGTAGGCCAAGGAATGGGGGAATTGCGAGCTCAAATGCATTGTCTCCCACAGCCTTGGTAATGGTGTAAGGACCATATTAGAGTGGTATGAGTTTCCGATAGGCTCTGGTAAGGTGTTCCTTTTGCAAATGCAACCAGACTTTGTCACCCACCTGAAACTTGTGTGGCACCCGATGTTGATCATATCGCTGCTTGTACTTGGCATTTGATTTCTCCAAAATGTCATGGACCTGCTAGTGGATATGTTGGATGTGCTCAATGAAGTTGTTTGCCTTATCTGTTTTAGACTAGACATGAGTCGAATCTACCTAAGTAGCTACAAATGACATGGCCACATCAATGGGACATCTACAACTAATCGGTGGTCGACTGAGGCAATCTGCAACATTATTGGTGTTTCCCTTATTTTACTTGATATTCAAATGGAACTGTTGCAGGTATGTGGACCACTTCTGATGGTGATCATTCTGCAATTTCCCTTGGCTCTGTATGAACTACAAGGGCCAGTGGTCTGTGTTGATGACCGTTTCCTTCCCCAAAATGTAATGCTTCCATTGTCGGCAAGCCTGCATAATGGAATACCTCTCTTTGTCATAAGAGGGATACTTCCAGACTGTTTCTGAAAGTGTCTCACTATGATATGCCATTGGATGACCGTGTTGAGTAAGGGCTGCCCCAATAGCATAATCAGAGGCATCTGTCTCAACCTCAAATGGTTGTTGCAAGTCTGGTAATGCGAGAACAAGTGTCGAGCAGAGGTGATGTTTCAACTCTGTGAATGCCTTCTATTGAGATTCAGACCAAAAGAATTTTTCTTTCACTCCTCCCTTGGTGACTTGACTCAAGGGCCAAGTGATATGAGAAAATCCCAACATGAACCTACGGTAGAAGTTGGAAAGATCGAGAAAGCTACAGAGCTCTGTCAGAGTGGTTGGAGATGGCCAATCCCGAATGACTTGGATCTTGGTTGGATCCACATGCACCCCCCATTCATGAATAATGTATCCCAGATACTGAACCTGGGTCATGCCAAAAGTGTATTTCTCCAAATTGGCACATAACTTGTGTTGCCGCAGTGTTTGGAGAGCCTGTCGGATGTGGTGGAGGTGCTCTTCCCAACTCTGGCTGAAGATCAAGATGTCATCCAAGTATTCCACTAGAAATGAGTTGGTGAATGGCCGCAAGATGTCATCCATTAGCCTCATGAAGGTTACAGGAGCGTTCGTCAACCCGAAAGGCATAACCAACCATTCAAAAAGGCCCTCCTTGGCTTTGAAGGAAGTCTTCCACACATCGTAGGGTTCGATTGGTACCTGGTGATATCTTGACTTCAAATAGATCTTGCTGAAATATTTTCCCCCCTTCAGTTGGTCGAAGAGGTCATCAATCAGTGGGATCAGGTACCTATTCCAAACAGTGATCTTGTTTAGCACCGATAGTCAATACAGAGTCTCCAAGTCCCATCCTTCTTCTATACCAACATGATCAGGCTGCCACAGGGTGATGAACTCGAATGGATGTGACCTTTCTGTAGCCACTCCTGAATCTGCCTCTTGATTTCATCATTCTCCAGAACGGAGCACCGATAGACTGGACCATTGGATAGCGGCATACCTGGTGTCAGATCGATGGAGTGCTTGCCCTGATAGTGCAGAGGAACCCCTGCGAGGGAGGTGAAGATGTCCTCGTACTCCTCCACAGCCTTGTCCATTTGTAGTTGTCAAGTGGAGGGGCCCTGTCTGGAGGTCATGGTCACTGTCTTCTTCTTTCCTTGAGGGCATATCATCAGGAAAACAAATTTCCTGATTTTGGAAATGAGCTTACTGCATTGTTTTGCAGTAGCCAAAGAGATGGCAGTAGGTGGTGCTACCTCCGGTATCATGTACAACTTATTTCCCAAAGTAACAATAATAGCATGAGGCCTTGCTTCATACACAACATGTTGCTTCCACAAGTATGGTTGGTGTAATAGCACATCACAACATCAAGGGGATAAATGTCACACAATACCTCATCCGTGAAGGGCTTGATGTTGTAGGGAAGGCAACACTGTTGGCTCACGCAAAGATCCTGTCCTTGGTGAATTCACCCGATTGTGTACGGTTGTGGATGTGTTGTGGTCGCTAGGCCCAGCTACTTCACAACCTCTGCCGAAATGAGGTTCTTTTTTATCTCGCCATCAAAAATGAACTATAGCGGGGAGCCCTTTACCCACATCTGGGAGTGGAAGAGGCGCTCCTCCTCCTGTGGATCTTCGGGTTCCTCCTTTTTGATATTCGTGGTGGCAACAGTGGCATTGGGCTCCGCATCGATAATCTTCTTCCCTTTGTCATTCCCCTTGTTGGCTTCTGACTCAGAGTTAGAACATACATCTGATTCTGAAACCTTTAGCTCGGCCTGACACTAACTTGTGTTGTGAGTGGAGCTCTTATGGAATTCACACCACTTTCCCGTGTCCTTTTTCGGCTTCGCGATGTTGTTCTTTGCTTGTGGCTTCGGTGGGTTGTCTTGGGCTACCCTGCCTTGGCTTTATCCTTTGTTCTGTGGCTTGGGGGCACCTTTCCCTTGCTTCAGATTCGCAGATCCAAAGTCTCACTTCCTCTGTTTAAACTTTTGCTCGATCTTGACGGCATATCGGTATGTTGTGCCGAGCGAGGAGATGTTCAGGAATTCTATTTCGTCCTGGATGTACTTGTGCAGGAAGCCGTGGTACTTGAGTACCAAATGCTGCTCTGAATCCTTGATACCCAACTTTCCGCAAAGGGTATGGAAAATATTTGTAAACTTCGGCACGTCTTGGTCCCTTCCCTATCACAGTGTGGTCCACTTTATGTATTGATCCTCATAGCCTCTGATGGGTAGTACTTCTCCTTGATGGTAGCCTGAAATAAATTCCAAGTGGGTGCGGCTGAAAGCAGTGAGGCTGTACTTTTATCCTTCTGCTCGTAGTAGGTTTCCCACCAGTCCTTGACATGGGGGGCAGCTTTAAGAAGAGCAAAAGTAATCTTTTCCCAGCCGAAAAAAATTATGAACAGAAAAATACCATTCAAGCATATTTAACCATGCATCTACGACGTCTGCATCTATCCGACCCTCAAATATGGGAATGTCAAAATTAACTTGTACCTTAAACGGTGTGGCACTTCCAAAGTAGTTGTTGGAAGTAGATGTGTCGCCCCTAGGTAGCCACTAAAGGATCTGGGAAAATTTGTCCATCATCGCATTCCTTTGTTGCTCGAGGCCTCTTCGAGAAAGATTTTGATAGGATCTCCTTCCCCCTCGTCTTTTTTTTCATCCACCACGAGAGGTCATCGGGATTTGTGAGGCTGGTCTTGCAAAGGTTCGACCAATTCAAGCCCTAACTCCTTACATCCCAACCTCGTTGGGGACAAGCAAAGAAATACAGAGAAGGAGCAAACCGCTCTGATACCACTGATCTGGATTTAAACAAGAATACAAAAGATTACAGGTATAACCAACAGATATAACCATACATATAGGGAGGAATACTAAAATATGCTTACAAACAAAAATAGAAATAAACTAGTTAGTGTGATGGTAGCTTATCTCTGAGAAGAGATGTGGTCGCTACATGCCTCTGAACTGTCTTACAATGAGGCTTGAAGGCCTATTTATTGTTGAGAAACAATGGAAACCCCTAAACATTCAAAACTCTAACCCTAGGAGATGAAGCACCAAACTATGGGCCCTGTTTTTGGTAAATGGGCACATCAACTTCCCAGGGTCATAACTTTGGCATACGATCTTCGTTTGACGTGCACAATACCTCGTTAGAAATATCTATCCAATGACTACAACTTTTGGAATAGAAAAATCGATCCATGGACCCATGTAGCTCCTAGTTTTCTCTAAAAAACGTCATTTAGGGACTCAAAATGGCTCCGGAAGTTCAGGACCCGAAAAATTGCTTAAAATAGTAAACTGTGCTACAATTAAAGAAACTGAAAATTTGAAAGAAACAATGGTGGGGGTCAGTGTGGAATTGGTGGGTGGCCACCAATATCCACCTAGATCACTTCTTGGATCGACACGTACTTGTGTTGTGAGTGGGGCTCTTCTGGAACTCACACCATTTCCCCCTGTCCTTCTTTGTCTTCATGGTGTTGTTCTTTTCTTACGGCTTTGATAGGGTGTCTTGGGTCACCCTGCCTTGGCTTTGTCCTTTGTTCTAGAGTTTGGGGCACCTTTCCATTGCTTCAGATTTGTAGATCCAAAGTCTCACTTCTTCTGTTTAAATTTTTGCTTGATATTGAAAGTGTATCGATAGGCGACGCCAAGCGAGGAGATGTCTAGGAACTCTGTATCATTTTGGATGTACTTTTGTAGACATCAGCGATACTTGAGTACCAAATGCTTCTCGGAATCATTGATACCCAACTTCATGTGAAGGGTATGAAAAATATTTGTGAACTTTGGCCTATCCTGGTCCATTCCCTGCCACAACAGGGTCCACTTTATGTATCTTCATAGCTCCTAACAAGGTAATACTTCTCCTTGATGCCATCTTGGAAAGAATTCCAACTGGGTGTGCCTAAGAATATTGAGGGATCCATCTCATCCCTCTTCTCACAGTAGGTTTCCCACTAGTCCTTGACATGGGGGGCGACTTTGAGGAGTGAAAAAGTAATATTTTCCCGATCGGAAAAATCGTGAACTAAAAAATATCCATCTAAGAGAATTAAGCATTTATCTATAGCATCCACATCTATCTGGCCTTCAAATCTGGGATGTCAAAGTTGACTTGTACCTTAAAGGGAGTGATGCCTCCAAAGTGGTTGTTGGATGAAGATGTGTCGTCTGTCGGTAGCCACCAAAGAATCTAGGAAAAGTTGTCCATCATCACTTCCTTTGTTACTCGAGGGCTTCTTCGAGCAATATTTTGAAAGGATCTCCTGCTCCCTCATATTTCTTTTCTTTCACCATGGGAGGTCTTCGAGGCTTGTGGGGATTTTCTTACAAAGGTTCAACCAGTTCGAGCCATAACTCCTTATACCTTGACCTCGTTGGCAACATGCAAAGAAACACAGAGAAAGAGAGGACCGCTCTGATACCACTGATACCAACTTATACAGGAACACACAGAATATAGATATAAACACAAACATAGAGGTGCAGTAAAAATAAAACTTCATTTCATTAATTTCAAAGAATTGAAATATGCTTACATACAGAATCGAAATAAACTAGCTCAGACGATGGTAGCTTATCTCTAAGAAGAGATGTGGTAGCTACATGCCTATCAACTGTGTTACAATAAGGCCCAAGGGAAATTTTTATTATTGAACAATAAAGGGAAACCCTAAACAACGAAAACCCTAACCCAGGGAGATGGAACACCAAGAGTTTGTGGGCCCCGTTGGGGTTAGTTAGGTAGCGAACTTCTCGTGGTCGTAACTTGGTCATATGATCTTTGTTTGGCATGTACAATCCCTCATTGGAAATATATCTTCTAGTACTACAAGATTTTTAGTAGGCCCTTACCTACGGCTATGGGCCTGTTGTGGCCAGCAACAACCCCCCTTCTTATTGAGTGTTATTCCTAATACTAAATAAGAGGGGACCCTTAGTTAAAAATCTAAAAAATTAAAATAGTGATTAAATTTCCTTTTTGAATAAAATTACCATCATAAGCTTAGGAAACCCTCTTGGAAAACCCAAAAAAGCTAAGTTTTATGATAAGGTAAAATAAAATCTTTCCTTAGGAAATATCACATCGCATAAGATACCGGGATGCCACCTTACAAGCACAATTCTAACATATGCAAGATCGAAATATGCGATAATAAACAAATATTGCATCGCATTCAGCATAACTTACATGAAACACTTTAAAATTTGCTGATATGCGATAATGCCGATCGCAAGATCGCATCTCGCAGGAAACAGGTTAACGAAGTCTGTCATACATAACATTTCTGCAATTTGCGATATTGCGATTTCGCGATGCAGCGATAATACTATAATGCGATGTCACGAGCGATCGATTTTGCGATGTTGCGAAGCAAATCGCAAAATCGCTTCATCGCAGATATTTCGGGCGCATTATTCAAGAAAAGTATTTTCCCTAAATTGACACCTGGTTATGCGCTTTAATGCTAATAAATGAGGTAGTTGCCAGCTATTATGGATTATGGGTGCGTGCTTATCGAAAGAATTATTTCACGTAAGGTGGTATGCTTGATACGTCTGCGGCATTTAAAACTTTTCCCATCACCCTTCCCTGTCATTCATTTTCACTTCACTTGTGAATTGCATGAACGAACAATAGAAGCCGATACAAAGCATTACATAGGTTGAAATGGGAAAGAAAGGCAAAGCCCCGAGCTCAGAAGAAAAGGAAATGGTGCCCTTATATACATACACGGCCTATAACAGAGACGAGGGAATAGCTACGTGGGAAGGCATGTATAATCTGCTCGAAGAGGAAAATCCTAGAGTAATGGAAGTAGTTGCTACCGCAGACTCAAATGGTTGTTCAGAAGCATCCCTTTCAGAACTAGCCTACTCATTCTTACACCGGATAGCAGCAAGGCCAAAAATCCTCCCATACACATCCATGGTCAAGTGGATATTTGACAACACAGAAATCAGAAACAAACAGTTTAAGACTCAAGGTAAAAAATTCACAGAAGTATTATTTTTACAAATTTTGAACTTTATATCTGTTGGAAGAAAAAAGCGCAAAAGGCGAAAAACGCATCAAGGAAACCCGGATCAAGAAACGGAGGCAGTTTCCGATGCACGATTAGCGCCTAGCGCTAATCGCGCATCGCTGAGAAAAATTTCTAGAAAAGGAAAGCTGCTAGTTGTCCAGTCACCTGCAGGTCCCGAAAAACGCAAGAAAGTAAAACTACAAGCAAATTGGAAACGGAGAGCTCAAGAAAAGGCACAAGCAATCCAAGGGTTAACCAGGTTGAACTGGGATTATTACTGGGCTTACTTAGTAAAGCCACATAGCCAATGGATCACTATTAAGTGTATCATCAATTCGGCCGAAAAAATGGCGCCAGCTCTAGTCGATTCTGTTTTCTCAGCTCAGCTAAAAGCGGAAGTCAGCCAGCCGACTCTTCTCAAACAAATGCTGCATGCGTGTGATTTCAAGGACCAAATACAGAAATATTTTAATGTTAGATTTAGTTTTAGCTTTAATTTTGTTTATTTTCCTGAAAAGAGGACGGCCATTTAAACCGCATCCTATATTTTTGTAATAATTTATTTTTAGAATTAACTTTAGTAGTATTTAAACCCTTCTCATGCATTTAGAGAAGGGTCCTAAAATTTATCAAAAACTTATCCCCAGAACATGCACTTTGTACCCTCTAAGGAGGTTTTGATGAATGAATGGAACAAGATTTATTGATGTTTGCATTTGATATCTGCTACTGATGTTGCACTTCTGTACTCTTAGTAGATATTTGATCAAGGAAAGATAAATCGTTATCACTTGAAGCTCATGAGTAGGACTAGTTATAAATGGTATTTCTATCTCTTAACTATTTCTGCCTTGTGTTAGAGTGATTTCCAGTTCAGTTATTTATATATTAATGTATGAATGCCTGAGTTATCATTTGGCACTTTTGTACGGTGATAGCTATTTATTTATGCTTAGTGTATGAATAGCTCATTATGCGATATGTTTTGCACAACTATTTCGTCTAACTTTTTATACAAAGTGGTTCATCTGTACTAAATTCTTTTCTCATAACCGCTGAATGATCTTTATTACCATTCGTTGTTTGAAATCATTTTAGATCTCACAGAAGAAAGATTACACCCCGAGTTAGTGTAGATTTACATATTTCTATCATTAGAATAATAGTTTCCTTATTATTAGATTAGAATTAGATTAAAGGTATTCCATTTAGAAACTTTTAGAAACAGAAATATTCATCTTTCTCACACACACACTAAAATTGGGAAACTGGTCCCACATCCCTAGTCGGACCCGCTATACCAAATGGAAAAGGAGTTGCCAACCAAGGTCCGAACCGGGCAGGTATCCCCCTTGTTGTAGACCCAATTTTTTAGGCTTCAACATATTTGGCGCTAGAAGGAGGGCTCCGAACTATGAATGGCAAGCAAATCCAAATCTAAATACCATTCTGAGAGTAAATCACCCTCACCATCTCCTCCGACTTCTCCATTGCATTTAGAGACTTTACATCTAGAGTTAGAAATCGCTGGATCAACAGCCACTGCTACAAACCCTGACACTTCAAAACAATCTACTATTGAACCTCCTGAAGTTGAATCTTTGATTCACAAACTTCAGTGATTTTCTATATCTCCTCAGAAATCCGATCAATCTCAAGGTAGCATGACTTTGCAATATAACCCTGCTCATCCTCTCACCAGGTTAAAGAGCGAAAAGTTCGGTGTTCAGCCAACCGAATTACCTCTACCTTCTAGGAAGAGAGCAAGGAAGTCTCCTAAAGCATCCGATAGTGAGACTCTTTCATCATCATCATCCATCTCAACTTCTTCACCGCAAAGTCAACCATCCACTCCTCCACTTCAGGTCATCGTCCATCAGCCTATTGCAACTTCCTCAACTCCTTCTCAAACTTCTAGAGTTATAATATCCTCATCTTCCCAACCACAAGGATCATCTTCTGCACTTTCTTCTGTTAGTAATTCAGCAATGGCCCAATCTCCATGGAATAACCCAGGGGCAGTCTTAATTCCTGCACCCTTGAGTCAGATACCAGCCCATCCTGAAAAATGGTTGCATAAGTTTAACCCTGAGGCAGGTATGCTAGCAGAAGAACATATAAATAACTTTATGTTGTCCATAAATCTCAATGGAGTTGTTAATGAGGATGTTGTTGTTCGACTTTTCCCTTATACTTTGCAAGGGACAGCCGGATCATGGTATTTCTCATTACCATCTGGATCTATTACTAGTTGGGACATCTTCCAAGAACAATTTTTGACCAAGTTTGGTGATGACAGGTCTACAGCGACACTGATCAATGACTTGTCTAACCTTAGGGCCGAGTCAAGAGAACCTATCAAAGATTTCAATTTACGTTTCAATAAAATCCTAAACAAAATACCTACTACTTCTCAGCCTAGTGAAGAAGTGCGAAGTGAATGGTATATTACTACTTTACCATCAAACTTAGCAATCTTTGTTGATAGGGCTAACAAAACAACCTTAGTTGAAAATATGAAAGAAGCAATAGCAGTAGAGAAACGTATTATGGCCTTAGAAAAGAAAAATGCGATGGAAGAATGGAAATCTAAGAAGGTCTCTTTCAAAGAAGACCCCAAGAAAAAGCAACCCAAAGATCCATTTGATTTAGAAGGATTACAAAAAGTTTTAAAGACCATGTCTAACGAAATGGTCGACATTAAGAAACAAGTGGCAGAAACTTCTTCTAAAAAGCCATATAGGCCTTTTAAAAGAAATCCTTCAACTGATTCCAAACCCCCTAACGCTATTTCAAATGCTGAATCAGAAGAAGAAGAAGAGGAAAATGCTACTGAAGAGCATACCGATGAAGAAGAAGTTGTAGAATTACAAGGTATGTGGGATTTCATCCTCCCAAATGAAGAAGATCAAGAGGTATTCTCGGTTAGTACTCGTAGTAGAAATCAACTTGATCCTCCTCAACCTACGCATAAGCCAAAGAGTGCAAGCTCAATGATTAAGGATAAATTCATAGCCAAGAAAACATCACCTAAAGCGACTCAAACCAGCCCAGTCCAAACAGACACATCTACTCCATCTAAAACGCTAATCGTTTTGGATGAAATGGAGTATAACATTGTTGAAGACATGAAAAAGACTAGGGCCAATATTACTCTTTTTGAATTGAGCAAGTTAAAACACCAGCAGAAAGTACTTTTGAAAGAATTACATGCTATGCCAGTTGTGCCTTTACCAGCTATTGTAATCTCTCAAGCTTCCCATGATATGGGAAGACCTCCAACTAATATGATAAATAAAGTTGATTCAAACGATATCGCATTAATTGGAGGAAGATCGAGATCACATACTCCCCCATTTCTCCTTACTTATGAAATCTTCAATAAAAATGTGCATAATTGCCTAGTGGATTCTGGAGCCTCATCAAATATTTTGCCAAGATCAATTTGTGCAAAATTGAATGTTCAACCACAGAAATCCGCTGTGCGCATAGTTCAGCTAGATCGATCGCAAGTTGAAGTGATTGGTGAGTTAAATCAGGTTACCATAAGGCTGTCATCCAATCCAAAGGTATGTCAAGTTATCAACATTTTGGTTGCTGATATTCCTGAATTTTATGGCTTAATTCTTAGCAGAGATTGGTCAGAAAAACTTCATGGATACTTTGCAACTCACTGGTCACATATGTGGCTGCCTCATAATGGTAAACCAAACCAAATAAAAGTTGAACGTGAACGACATCAGAAATACATAGTAACAGAACTCAAGGGAGAAAATGAACCAGTAGCATATAATTCTAACATTATTGGAAACTATTCAGTAGATTCCTTCTTAGGAAATTTTAATGCTCATACTTCACCTTACTTAGAACATTCTGTTTTGTCTCAAGTAAAAAATTTCTCTCAAATAGATAGTTCTAAATGCATCAATTTTATAGATAGTCCTGTAAATAAATCTTTGTTTTGGAAATTATTTTTTGATGGTTCTAAGTATAACGAAGCAGCAGGAGCAGGATGTGTGTTAGTAAGCCCAGAGGGAGATAAAACCATGTTAACTTGCAGACTCGAATTCGAGTGCACCAACAATACCGCAGAATACGAAGCTCTAGTCCAAGGCTTGTACAAGGCAATCGGATTAGGCGTCAAATACCTGCAAGTTTTCGGAGATTCTGAAATAATAATCAGACAGGTACGTAATACTATACATTGTTTATCAGGTCATTTAAATAATTACCAATCTTTAGTTCAAGATCTGACTGAACATTTTATAGCATTTAATATCTCGTCAATTCCCAGACTCCAGAATGCTAGCGCAGACCTCTTAGCCAACGTAGCTTCCAAGCTCATTCCTTCAGAAGATTTTAGCCCTGATTGATTTTCAATTGAGTTAATTTTTAGACCATCTATTCTTGATAACATCACCAATTGGAGGATTTTCAATGACGATCCTGATATCGTGAGTTTTCTCACATCTGAAGGATCCTACACCAATCAAATAATTGACGAAGACCAGCATGACCAACAATTGCAACAGGATAGTACTAACAATGCTATACCTAAATCAGTAATCAAATTAGAAGACCTTTACGATTTGAAAGATCGATTTAAAAGATATACCAATTCAAAACTCCAAAGTTCAACTTTGAATTATGAATTAGTAAATCTAGGAACTGATACCAAACCACAAAATATCAACCTAGGCCTTAGCCTAGCCCCTGAAGAGAAATTAGCATATATCTGTCTCTTGAAACAATATAAAAGTGTCTTTGCTTGGAATTACGATGAACTCAAAACATATGACACCTCCATCATCCAACATACTATCCCAATGATTGATAATGAAAAACCTGTCCAACAGAAGTTGAGAAAGATCCATCCAAATTTAGAAAATCAGATTAAAACTGAACTCAACAAGTTATTGAAAGCCAAGATAATCTTTCCCGTTAGACATTCTAAATGGGTCTCCAATATGGTACCTGTTAGAAAGAAAAATGGAGATATCAGAATATGCATTGACTTTCGAAACCTTAACAAGGCCTGCCAAAAGGATAATTTTCCTTTACCTCCCATGGAACAAATACTGCAGGCAGTTGCGGGCTCAGAATTAATGTCATTCTTGGATGGGTTCTCAGGATACAACCAAGTGCTGGTGCATCCCGACGATCAGTTGAAAACTACATTCATAACTAAATGGGGCACATACGCATACCAAAAAAATCCATTTGGTTTGATTAACGCGGGTGCCACATTTCAAAGAGCCATGGACATCGCATTCAAAGGATTAGTTAATAAGTCAGTAGTAATCTATTTGGATGATATTACTATTTATTCCAAGAAACGAAACAACTACCTCAGGGATTTAAAACAAATCTTCCAACGTTGTTTAAGGTATGGAATTTCGCTTAACCCGAAAAAATCCTTTTTCACATTAAGTGAAGGAAAGCTTCTAGGATTCATAGTGTCAAAATCTGGAATTCACATTCATCCTGACAAAATCAAAGAAATTTTCGCAGTTCCTCTACCTCACAATAAGAAAGCCATGCAATCTTTCCTTGCCCAGATCAACTTTGTAAAGAGATTCGTTCCAGATTTTTCTAGAATCGTGTCTCCTCTACAAGCCATGATTAAAAAGAATGCAAACTTTAAATGGGGCCAAGATGAACATGAGGCTTTCAATCTGATCAAACAAGCCATTATCAATGCTCCATCGTTAGCAACTCCAAATTTTTCCGATCCTTTTATTTTGTATACCTTTGCCTCAGATAGATCATATGCTGCAATACTCACTCAAGAAAATCAAGAGAAGGTGGAAGCCCCAATTGCTTTTTTCAGTTCCAATTTACAAGGTGCTAAACTGAATTATTCAGATGTGGAGAAACAAGCCTATGCTGTTTTTAAAGCAATTAAATATTTCAGACCTTTCTTACTCAAGACACATACCAAGATCATAGTACCGTTTCCAGCGATAAGAAGTCTTCTAGTACAGAAGGATGCAGGTGAGAAAAGGGCAAATTGGGTTACTACCTTACAAGAATACGACGTATAAATCAAACCAGCAAACATTGTAAAAGGTCAAGGTTTTTCAAACTACTAGTAGGAGCATCGCTAATTCCCGAAAATCCATCTGAAGAGGTATAAGTATACGAGGTAAACCTAAACGATGCTGAGTCATTATATGCTGATATTATTTATTATTTAAAGAATGGATATGCTCCTCCAAACCTTGATCACACCAAGAAAAGAGCCCTGAGGATAAAAGCCAAACAATATCAACTTGTAAATGACGTTCTTTTCAGAATAAATTATGATTTTGTTCTACTTAGATGTCTTGAGAAAGCTGAAGCTAAAAAAGTTTTGCAGGAACTCCATGATGGGCCAGTAGGTGGACACTACGTTGGAGATGCAACTGCTCATAATATCTTACGCGCAGGCTATTACTGGCCCACATTGTTCAAAGACGCACATAACTACGTAAGAAAATGTCAAGTCTGTCAAACTGCTGCCGGAAGACAAAAGAAACCATCCTTGCCACTGCAACTAGTTACCATCGAACAACCTTTCGATCAATGGGGATTAGACATAATAGGTGAGATCGTTCCTCACTCTTCTAAACAGCATAGATACATCCTCACAGCGACAGATTACTTTACTAAATGGGTAAAAGCAGTTCTACTCAAGATGGCTAATGTTGAAAATATCATTGAATTCATAGATCAGTTCATAATCACCAGGTTTGGATTGCCTTCCGCTTTAATGTTTGATAATGCATCATACTTTTCTGGTAATGCAATGACTGAGTTTGCACTCAAAAGAGGTTTCAAACTTAAATACTTGGCCAATTATTATCCACAAGGGAATGGGTTAGCTGAATCCACAAATAAGAACTTAATTAGAATCATCAAGCGAACCATTGACCAAAATCATAAAAATTGGCATAAGTCTTTAATATATGCTTTATGGGCAGACCGAATAACACAGAAAGCCTCTATCGGCACTTCTCCCTTTAATTTAGTTTATGGGAAAGAAGTGGTTCTTCCAACGCATCTGGAAATTCCCTCTTTAGCCTTAGTTCAGTACATTGATGAAGTACCAACTTCTTCTTTACAACTTAGGCAGCTGGAATTAATTAAATTAGAAGAACAATGAGAAAGGGCTAAGATTACTCACGCTCATCATCAAGCATTGGTGAAAGCCTCTTTTGATTCCAATATGGTATTTAGAAAAGATTTTCAGATAGGAGATTTAGTTCTAAAATGGGACAAGGCTCATGAGGAAAAGGGAAAACACACAAAATTTCAAAGAATGTGGCTTGGTCCTTTTTAAATTGTAGAAATCATAGGTCCATTGACCTTCATGTTACAAGATTTAGTAGGGAAAAGAGATTCTCTACCTGTTAATGGTCAAATTCTCAAGAAATATTTTCCATAGAAGATCAGTCTTCTATTTTTGTAGAATAGTTGTTTTTCTTTTCATAATAAGACCAGTTGTGAATAGTTACGATAGGAATTTATGAAAAAGACACCAATTCTCTTTCAATTTTTGATCTTTCGCTTGTATAAATAGCAAATCTTTTGGAAAATTGATTTTTATTATTGAAAGATACAGTTAAAAACTCTAGCCTAGATATGATACTAGTTTCAACTTCATAAAATGTGATGAAAACAACCTTTAGTGAGAAATTGTTTTATATCAGTGCAATGAAAAGTATCAATAACAAAATAAAGATTTTCTGTAGAACAGCTATTTCGGAAAACTTTACTATTGTCATCCAGAGCTATCTTAAGGAAACAATGACTTACTCCCTACTAAGGAAATCACAACTTTCAAAGGAACAATCCAAGAATACACTTTATCTTAAAGAGTGAGAGGTCTCATCACGAGCCGACTTATCATAATCACAGATATTATAACTTGCTGACTTTGCCAATACTGCATACCACAACAGGGCAAAGACTCAAGATTGTTGCAATCAAAAGGCAAGGGGTCTCATCACGAGCCAGCTTGTTCAGCAAAGTTATAAATCAATGAATGACTGTGTCATAAATTGGCCATCAAACCAAGACATTGCTCTTTAAGAATAAAAAGAAAATGAAAGTAGAAAGTGTGGATATGGATTCTTCTTTGAGAATTGTGGGTTTCTTTAAGTAGGATACAGGATCATTGTTGGGTAACAAGTAACCCTGTCGAGGCTATAAACACCTGCTGGCAGCAGAGGCTCTACCTACGACAAATGAGCATATTTAAAACTGGTTTACAGAGAAGACTTTGTTTTATCTTTACAAACCAAGTAATGACTGATGTAAATACAAGGACTAGCTTGAGGCAGCAAATAATCAAAGTTGAAAATAGTTGAAACAAAATGTCATTGACAGGTTAGAATATAATGTACTTTATCTTTCTATAATAAAGTTTAACTTTCTGGAAAATTTTCTGTTTTGGAAGTTTTGAAAATTCAAAAAGCAGCAGAGATAACTGGTTCTTCCAAGTGAATTGCAAATTGTTGTGGCCAGCAACAACCCCCCTTCTTATTGAGTGTTATTCCTAATACTAAATAAGAGGGGACCCTTAGTTAAAAATCTAAAAAATTAAAATAGTGTTTAAATTTCCTTTTTGAATAAAATTACCATCATAAGCTTAGGAAACCCTCTTGGAAAATCCAAAAAAGCTAAGTTTTATGATAAGGTAAAATAAAATCTTTCCTTAGGAAATATCGCATCGCATAAGATAGCAGGATGCCACCTTACAAGCACAATTCTAACATTTGCGAGATCGCGATATGCGATAATAAACAAATATCGCATCGCATTCAGCATAACTTACATGAAACATTTTAAAATTTGCCGATATGCGATAACGTCGATCGCAAGATTGCATCTAGCAAGAAACAGGTTAACGAAGTTTGTCATACATAACATTTCTGCGATTTGCGATATTGCGATTTTGCAATGCAGTGATAATACTATAATGCGATGTCACGAGCGATCGATTTTGCGATATTGCGATTTTGCGAAGCAAATCACAAAATCGCTTCATCGCATATCTTTCAGGCGCGTTATTCAAGAAAGGTATTTTCCCTAAGCTGACACCTGGTTATGTGCTTTAATGTTAATAAATGAGGTAGTTGCTAGTTATTATGGGTTATGGGTGTGTGCTTATCGAAAGAATCATTTCTCGTAAGGTGGTATGCTTGATATGTCTGCGGCATTTAAAACTTTTCCCATCACCCTTCCCTGTCATTCATTTCACTTCACTTGTGAATTGCAGGAACGGGCAACAAAAGCCGATACAAAGCATTACGCAAGTTGAAATGGGAAAGAAAAGCAAAGCCCCGAGCTCAGAAGAAAAGGAAATGGCACCCTTATATACAGACACGACCTGTAACAGAGACGCGGGAATAGCTACGTGGGAAGGCATGTATAATCTGCTCGAAGAGGAAAATCCCAGAGTAATGGAAGTAGTTGCTACCGCAGGCTCAAATCGTTCTTCAGAAACATCCCTTTCAGAACTAGCCTACTCATTCTTACACCGGATAGCAGCAAGGCCAAAAATCCTCCCATACACAGCCATGGTCAAGTGGATATTGGACAGCACAGAAATCAGAAACAAACAGTTTAAGACTCAAGGTCAAAAATTCACAGAAGTATTATTTTTACAAATTTTGAACTTTATATTTGTTGGAAGAAAAAAGCGCAAAAGGCGAAAAACGCATCAAGGAAACCCGGATCAAGAAACGGAGGCAGTTTCTAATGCGTGATTAGCGCCCTGAGAAAAATTTCTATAAAAGCAAAGCTGCTAGTTGTCCAGTCACCTGCAGGTCCCGAAAAACACAAGAAAGTAAAACTACAGGCAGATTGGAAACAGAGAGCTCAAGAAAAGGCAAAATCAATCCAAGGGTTAACCAGGTTGAACTGGGATTATTACTGGGCTTACTTAGTAAAGCCACATAGCCAATGGATGACTGTTAAGTGTATCATCAATTCGACCGAAAAAATGGTGCCAGCTCTAGTTGATTCTGTTTTTCTCAACTCAGCTAAAAGCGGAAGTCAGCCAGCCGACTCTTCTTAAACAAATGCTGCATGCGTGTGATTTCAAGGACCAAATACAAAAATAGTTTAATGTTATATTTAATTTTAGCTTTAATTTTGTTTATTTTCCTGAAAAGAGGACGGTCATTTAAACCGCATCCTATATTTTTGTAATAATTTATTTTTAGAATTAAGTTTAGTAGTATTTAAACCGTTCTCATGCATTTAGAGAAGGGTCCTGAAATTTATCAAAAACTTATCCCCAGAACATGCACTTCTGTACCCTCTGAGGAGGTTTTGATGAATGAATGGAACAGGATTTATTGATGTTTGCATTTGATATCTGCTACTGATGTTGCACTTTTGTACTCTTAGTAGATATTTGATCAAGGAAAGATAAATCGTTATCACTTGAAGCTCATGAGTAGGACTAGTTATAAATGGTATTTCTATCTCTTAACTATTTCTACCTTGTGTTAGAGTGATTTCTAGTTCAGTTATTTATATATTAATGTATGAATTCCTGAGTTATCGTTTGGCACTTTTGTACGGTGATAGCTATTTATTTATGCTTAGTGTATGAATAGCTCATTATGCGATATGTTTTGCACAACTGTTTCGTCTAACTTTTTATACGAAGTGGTTCATCTGTACTGAATTCTTTTCTCATAACAGCTGAATGATCTTTATTACCAGTCGTTGTTTGAAATCATTTTAGATCGCACAGAAGAAAGATTACACCCCGGGTTAGTGTAGATTTACATATTTCTGTCATTAGACTAATAGTTTCCTTATTATTAGATTAGAATTAGATTAAAGGTATTCCATTTAGAAACTATTAGAAACAGAAATATTCATCTTTCTCACACACACACTGAAATTGGGAAACTAGTCCCACATCCCCAGTCAGACCCGCTATACCAAACGTAAAAGGAGCGCCAACCAAGGTCCGAACCGGGCGGGTATCCCCCTTGTTGTAGACCCGATTTTTGGGGCTTCAACAGGGCCACAGCTACAGGCCTGATTCAAACCTTAAAAAAAATTACATTTAGGGGGTTGAACAACTCTAGAAGTTTAGGACCTAAAACACAGTTAAAAATAGTAAATGTCGCTATAATCAAGGAAATTGATGAAACCAACTTGAGGTCTAGGTGGAATAGGCGGGTGGCCACCAATATCCACCTAGATTAGTAGAATATTTGAATGCCATCATAGAAAAAGGCATATAGCATGATCTGTATAAGAAAGTGAACTAGGGGCATCATAGTTATATTAAACTTTGGTTGTAGACAATCATTAAGCTAGAGCATCGCTCTCTTCTTCAACAGTTCTTAACATCATCTTAATCAAAGCAGTTAGTCTCTCATGTTATGGTATATATCAAAGGATATCTTTCAAGCTTGCATATGAGTTTATTTTTCATTCTGTCACACATGTGGCTCCATTGGAAGCATTCCTATACTTGAAAATTATTTCCTTTTTCAAGTACAGTAGGATAAAAGTAGGAAAAATGAAAAGAGAAAACTTAAAATTAAAAAAAAAAAAAGAGAGAAAATAAATCTCAAGTTAAAACCTCCTTTGAGGTACTTGAGGCAGGATCATTAGCTGAAAACCTCTCTAATGTAGCCTATGAGACTAAGAAAAACAAAGAAACAATGATAAAGATCCCCAGGTGAAAACCTCCTCTGAGATACCTAATACTAGCTGAAAACATCCATGAGGAAGTTAGTGGGCCTCAAGAAAAAAGAAAAAAATGATGTAAATGTTCTTACAAGTATCATAAAGGGAAAACAACAAGGCATACTAAACAAGCTAGCATGCACATTTGTCCCAAAACAACAAATCATGTACTTTCATAGGGCCCTAAAAGAACCCTTAAAACATTCTCCACTGTCACCCATCATCCACATCATCATTTCAACATTTCCAACTCATTTTCATGTATTTATGGCCACTACCCTGAGTTGCTACAAGATAGCCCCAATTTGGAAAAAAGACACATTGAAAGCAAGGAAAAAGAATAAAAAGCTTCTTGGAACTCATCTATTCCATAAAGATGTATTTCCACTCAATTTTTCCTCCATTATTCCTCATTTTCTAGCCACAGTAGCTTAAAATCATCATATTTCCCCTCTTAGTCACTTTCCAACATCATCGCTAGCTTCCCCACTAAATTATCAGCGCTCATTGATGTCCCAAGAGAAAAACATAATGAGCATGAAGATTTGCTATGACTGGTAAAAGAGACTACATAGTCTTGTAGTAGCCTTTAGAAACCCTACAAGCCTAAGTCTCCATCATTTTTGAAGAAAGTCACCACATGTCACAAGTTCCAAAATCTTTAGAAGTAACTCCAAGGTAAGAAAAACTACCCTAAGTAGCCACAAGATCTCTTATAGGCTACTATAGGGTTTCTTATACACCAAACAACAAAAACAAAAGCACCAAAGTTTCTAGTAGTAGCATCAAATTCACCCACAAAAGCAGTTGAAGCACCAAACTATCCAACAATTTCATCAAATGTGGCAACAGTAGCATCAGAATCTCTAGTGATATCATCAAAGGAAAAAACAACATATAAATATCCAACAAAGTCATCGAAAGTAGTTTCAAAGTCAATAATAGAAACATCTGTGTCACAGACATAAGCATTAAAGGCAAGGCACATGTATGCATCTCTCAAACCTCACCCTTCGAACTTATTATATAAGCTTCAGGAAATGTTAAAAGTGTAAGAGGAAGAGGAATCTATAGCCATACTTAGTTAGTAGGAGGTCTTGGTCACATTTAGAAGAAGACTTCCCTTTTTCTCTAAATACAACCATGTGTGTGGGAGAAGAAAATACAAAAGATGAAAAATTCTTGAGAAAGTGGGATGTTATCATTTATTCATAAGAGAGGACGTGGAGTACGAAGGGGTAGGTGGGGTCTAGCTCACCATTGCACGTTAAGCCCATCCCCTCACATCAACCTCAAAAAAGTTCACTTAACTCAAAGCACTCCAAGATTTTTTTGCATAAACTATTGTTAAAAGGGAAAAAAACCAATGAATATCTGCCATCACCAAAGGACTAAAGTACATTTATTGGCCTGCAAACTGTTTGCTACAAGATCCTATAAGCATCACTACTAGATATATATAGGTTGCTACAAGATTCTATAGGCACTACTACAGGATGTAGAAACTACTATAGGATCCTATAAGCACTACTACAAGATGCACACACTGCTACCTAATCCTATAGGAATTCCTACAGGATGCAAACATTAGTACAGGATCCTACAAGAACTGCCACAAGAGGTAGGCAAACTACTATAGGATCAAATAGGCACTGCTACAAGAGATATAAATACTACTATAAGAAACAAAAAAAAAATTCTACAGGAGAAAGATTTTTTTCCCAAAATAGCCACAAAATCCTCAATTGACTTAGAAAGCAAGGGAATCCTCAAAAGAAATGATCCCCTGCTACCACACGAAAACCTAACTCTTATAGAAACAAAGAACTAGTACTTCCTTATACAAAATTTTCTTGCCCAAATTTGTGAAAAGTTGTGTCAGAAATGGGAGGACGTTTTAATGGAAGATAGCAAATAGATACTTCTATAATATCAAAACTAAGAGGAATAATCAAAGGAATGGAAAAAAATTGAGACAAATGTAGGATTTCATCTAGTAGAGAAATTTACATCTAGTGTAACATGGGATTTCAGACAAACAATCAGGGAAATAAATGAAGAAAAGTAAAGAAAGACAGATGAGTAGATTTCTTAGAATATGAGCAACAATTTTATTAGGAGAGTATGATGGGCCTCCTAATTAGGTACAACTTAAGGCCCATCTAACCTTTCCTAGGCATGTTTAATCTCTCCTTCTGCATTTAATAATGTATTTCTCAGCTTTAATAAGCTATTAGGAAGGTTATATATTATTATCATACTTTATGAGTCTAATGTGTTTATTATGTAGGATATTAAGTATATTTGGTACAAATCACAAGGAATCCAGCCAAGAGAAAAATATGGGACGTGTCTCCTACTACAGGATGACCAAACTCGATTGTCATAAGGTAATTACTACTCCTCCATGTAGCTACAAGTTCACAAGGAAAAAGATTCCTTTTTTAGGGATTTTGGAGGAAAAGCAAACCTCTCTTGAAGGATACTAATCCTCAGCAATTTTTGTATAAGGGCTCAAGCAAGCCCATTAGGAATAGAACGTTTGAGTTAAAAAATAGTAATAGTCAAGTGAAGGCATTTTCCTAGCATTCCAATGTCGTAATATCCTATGTATAAGCACATTTTATGATTAATGAAAATATTTTTTAGTTCCTAGCTCGCTATCTCTTCAGGGATGTGAGTCTCCTTGGTTAGGACCCAACCTAGCTGCTCAAGACCCCACTTTGTGCTTTTATTCTCCATGCAATAGTTCAACTAGTCGTTTTTGTAATATCACTTTTGAATATCATTTTGCGTAGGTTAATGAGATAGTTTGTTTCCATGTATTTTTATGCATCTTACTTTAGTAAGTTTATAAATAGCTCTTTCATGTAGTTAACATTCCTTTCCACGTGTTTAACTTGTTTATATTTATCTTTCCTTACATGTTGTCATACAATTATGTATTATTTTATTGCATAAATTCCTATTTTGCGGAGCTACAAGAAACCCCACAATCACTCTTTTGGTGAATAAACTTGTCAATATTAGGTATAAGGGCTTGGAAAATACCTCTTGGCCATATTTTAGCCTCCCATAAACTTATTGTTCCTTCAAACCATATCTAAAATGCATTTTCCTACTCACTAGACTCTCTCCAGTAGAAAATAGTGACTCTTATAGCAACTCATGTTATACAACAAAAAATCATTCAATTTTGCATAAGAAGCATGGTTAACCTTGATTGGAATAATTCAATGTCCCCCAAACCCTAAAAATGAAATTTGGACGCCCAAAGACCTCATAAAATCTTTGATCTAGTTATTGTATTAGAACTGCCTTTTTCTCTATAAATTAGGGTTTGATGTTTCAATGCTTTCTCTCAACTGCAAGTTTTTTTCCAATGCAAAGTAGAATATATTTAATTTTTCTTTAGCATGATTGAATTGGTTTGCATGTTTCTCCTACAAATAGAATATATTTTCATGATGTTCTCTTTCCTACAATTTTGAGTATTTCATGTAGCATTGATAGCAAAATAGTCTTTGTGTAACTTAGTTTCTCTTCATATGCTTTCACTTGCATAATATCAACAAGAGAAGAACACATTACATGCCGCACACATATTTTTAAACCCTCATATGTTTGTACAAACCCCGAGTTCATAATTAAAGTTGAGACCCCTTGGGAGTTGCAACATTCTTACTATAAGATTGAGGGCCATCATCTAGACAATTTGAGGAGGATAGGTCACTCCTTTCCTTATCATTATCAAACCCAAGAGAGCTAGAGGAAGCCCATGGGTAATTTTCAGTATGTGTTATATTCCTTACATAACTAGTCACATGCACAAAACTTGGTGCATATGTTATTATCAAGTGGTTTTTTCTCGAGATGTTTTTCACTTTTTAGCAATTTCATGACACACTATTTTGTAGTCCATGGCAATATACTTATGATTAATTTTTATATTATAATATAGTTAATGGATTATGGTTTTATATTTTATTGTAACTTTTCAAAGTCATAATATACTGAAAATTCTAGATTTCCTAGTTTTGGGTTTCTAATAAATTCTTTGTGTTAAATGTGTGCGTGTGTGCCATTGCATATTTTCTATTTTTATTAAGAATTTATTTGCAACAAATAACCATACGGGATTAAAACCAACATTTTGTATCATAGAAGTTTGGATTCAAGGGGACACCTTTATGGCTAAGGGTTTTGGCTCAGGCCTATGGAAAACCTTATTACATTTGGAGATTTGTGGTAATGATTCCTATGGTGAAGGGAAATGGTTAGAATTTCCAAGGTAGAGATCAAGAAATTTTATGGGAAGAGTTTTGAGTTGTGGAAGCTCAAGATGAAATATATTTTGGTGGACAAATATCATTGGGTCACTATGGATATGGGTATTTCGAAGGCATTGTGGAATCAGGGGATTTGTATCAATATAGGTCCCAAGTGAATAAATTGTTCATACAAAAGAAATTGTTGTACAACCTGAGGATCAAGGATGGGGACTCAATGATAGAGCATCTGAATTCCTTCAATATTGTGGTAAATTATATATTATCTATTGGTATTAATATTTCAAATGAAGATGAGTGAATCAATCTATTGTGTTCTGTACTAAACTCATGGGATAGTCTAGTTGTTGTCATAGGTCGTAATGACATTTGTTTAAGTTCTGATGAAATAATATCATGCTTATTATCGAAGAAGATGATATGGAAAAATTTGGAAATTCAAAATTAAAATACCTTATATATAATAGGATGCTACCAAGCTAGAAACAAAAATAAGCCCTCAAGTGGAAAATCAAAATTTGTAAATTTATGTTGGAAATGTGGAAAAGAAGGGAATTACAAGAAACATTGTAGATCCAAAAGTGTTGATAAGGGGAAGGGATCTAATGATGACCCTTATAAAAAATAAAAAATAAAATCCTTAAATTAAGGAGGGGATGTGTACTTAGATTCTTCAAGCACACATGTAGATCATGAGGCATGGTTGATCGACTCAAGTGCATATTTTCATATGGATCTTCTTAGTGATGTGTGTGGACGTGTTGATTCCATCACTCAATAAATATGTGTACTATGTCTCATTTATAGATTAATTATCAATGCATACAATGATTTATTTCCTTAAAAATAAATATAAAGTCTTTGAAAAAATTAAGTAGTTGAAGGTTCTTGTGGAGAATTATATAGAGAAGAAAATTAAGGTGTTGAGGATCGATAATGGTTGATACTTATGTGGGAAATAATTCAAGGAATTATGTAAGAAGTGTAGTATATCAAGGAAAAATACTACTTCCTACACAACTAAATATAATGGAGCTGTAGGTAGGATGAGTAGGATGCTAATGGAAAAAGTAAGGAGCATGCTCAATGGTGTCAGGTTAGGATCTGAATTTTAGGTAGAGGCATTGGATACTACATGTTACCTAGTAAAACAAACACCTTCATTAGCATTGGAGGATAAGACTTTGCATGAGGGATGGACTAGTAGGAGACCCTCTCATTAACATCTCAGAGTATATGGTTGTTATGCCTATGTATGTGTTGTAAAAAAAAATAGAAGATAGATAATAAATATGAAAAGTGTATCTTTGTTGTAAATTAATATTCTTTGAAAGGTTATAAGCCTTTTAACCCAAAAACTAAGAAGATTGTGTATAGTTAAGATGTGGTATTTTGAGAAACCAAAGATGTAATTATATAGGAAGTACTAACAAGGGAGAAGGAACCAAATAAGATAGAGTTTGAATTGAAGGATGATGAATTAGACTCTCCTAAATAATGAGAAGAAGAAGAAGAACCACATACTCCAGTATTGAAGATATCAATTTGGGAAAAAGGAAACCAGAAATGTATAATGCACCTAATTTACATTCTAATTTTGTATTTTTATCATTGATGATGATACTAGCAATGTTAGGGAGGTAGTCAATTCAAAAGATGGAAAACTCCAGAAAAAAGGGCATGCTAGAAGAAATGGAAACATTGAACAATACTAAGGCTTGGAATATTCTGGAGTTTCCAACTAGAAGCAATACCATTGGAAGAAAATAGGTGTTTAAGAAGAACTTCAATATAGAAGGAAAAGTAGAGAAATACGTATCTTTATTAGTACAAAAGGCTATTCCCAAGTAGAGGGAATTGAACTTGGTGTTGTTTTTTCTCGTGTTTCCAAGTTAACTTTTGTTATATTTATTTTATTTGTTGTTATTACTTTTGATTTTGAAGTAGAATATATGGACATGGAGGTCTGGAAGAAGAAATCTACATGAAGCAACTAGAGGCTTTACAATGAATAGAAAGAAAGAGATTGTGTGCAAGAATAAAATGTCCTTTTATCAGTTAAAGAAATCACCAAGGTTGTATAAAAAAAATATACTTATATTTTAGGACTTGGTTTCACAAGGAGCAGAACATATCATTGTGTATATTTAAAATTAGTTGGTGATCATATTATTTAGTTGGTATTATATGTTCATGATATGTTGTTGATGGAAATGAAAAGGAAATCATCTAGAATGTGAAAACATAGTTGTCCTCTAAATTTGACATGAAGGATTTTTGTACTGTAAATTTCATTTTTGGCATGGAAATTAAAAAAGATCAAGCAAATGAGAAACAATCATTTAATTCGAGGAAGTATGTTGAGACAAAAGTTCAAAGTTTTAATATGTAGGAATAAAAATTTATAAAGGTACCCATTCCTGTAGGTGTAAAGTTATCTGCAAATCAATGTCCCAAGACACAAGAAGATGAAGATGACATGTACTATATTTCATATTCTAGTGTGACAAGCAGTTTTATGTGTGCAATGGTATGTACTAGACCAAATATTACATGTTAAGTGGGAGTACTAAACAAGTATATGTCGGAAAAAGGGAATGATTGTTGGGTAGAAGTAAAGAGGTTTTTTAGGCATTTTCATACCACTATTTCTTAAGGATGGTGCTATCAAGGAAGAATAAAACTAGACAATGTTGGACATACATAGCTCTATTGATGTAAATGGGGTTGGAGATATAGATCATAGAAGATCTATAAGTGGGTATGTGTTTAGCCTATTTGGAGGAGTAACCAGTTGGATGAGAAAAAGATAATATATAGTGGTACTCTCAACTATAGAAGTTGAATACATGGCAGCGACTCATGCAAGCAAGGAAGCGGTATGGATATAAAAATTTAGTTTAGGTATTGGATCGTATTGTAGTATTCAACAACCCCCCATTTATTTTATTTTAGTTATAAATAAATAATGGGGACCCTTCTTCTATTTTAATAAAACTCTTTAATTTTCAATAAAGATAAGGCATTTTTAAGTTTGTTATAAAATTTCTTAGGCTTAAAACTTTCCCTCATCGTAATTCATTAATCAAAGGACCAACCCTTAAAATTTTATGATAAAACAAAATCCTCGAATATGCCCTCTCTTCACAAGGTCAATGAATTACCGGAAGGTTTCCATCGGAACCTTATTATATCGCAACATTCCTTTTAAGAAAGTTACGATAAAGTCTCTTCCTGATAAAGCTTTCTCGATGATTAATTTATTTATAAAAAGGGATTTTTCCAAAAGGTTTAATATAAGTCACGCGCCCCTTTTTAAAATGAATATTATGTGTCACAAACCCCACAGTTGCCACTTGGCATATCAGCATGTAGCAATATCGTAACATCCAAAGTGTGACACTTACGATACTCAACACTTTAGAAATGGTCACAAATGGTGAAAGTGTTAGGATATTCCGACACATAGGAAATAGTTAAGTACAACTTCGTCTAGTATAGAGTTAGGTAAACCGTGTTTCTTTACCGTTGTACATTTTGTAACTTACAATCCGACGGTCACGATATGTAGTGATCCGACGGTTCATTCTCTCCTCGGTATTACCAACACTTGATCCGTGGCTTGACACCCGATTGGTCCATGAATTCTATTTAAATCGCATGGAGGGTCATTTGTAGGGTAATCTATGCATGAGAGAAACATATGTAAATTTTCATTCTTTTATTAATAAATTGCTTGAAGTGGCCGCGTTGGCTCAGGCCGTGGACTATTTCCCTGTTTGAGGGTTTTAACCACGTCAAAATACGAGTGTATTGATCTGCGATCTAGTTGTGAGCGGTGTCCTTTTGGTGTTCTGTCTGAGGAACTTACCCTGTATATTCCTACATGGTATCATAGCTATTTGAGGGCCGCGTCCGTTGGTGATCCAAATCTGAAGCCGGTAGAACTGCATCCGACTGTCGTTTCCTAGATCTGCTGTTTCTGACTGCTTTCGGGCCGAGAGGACTGCTCTGTTGTGTTGGGAGCATCTGTTCAAGTGAGGAACCCCTTTCGTTTCACGCGAAAAGGTTTCCGGTAGCCCTAGCTGCATCATTTTTAAGATCTGGAGGTATACAGTGTTTATTTGCAGTTTACTGTTATTTTCTCTCTGTTTATTTCGGTTTCAGTTTATTTAGATTTTTTTACTACCGGATCTATACCTTTCATTTCTGCGTATGCTCGTTGCCTTGCGACTCTGTGCGAGCTGGGCAAATCAGAAACAGAAAGGAAGGATTTTTCTCATGCGTATGCTCTCTTCCCTGCGCCTTAGAGTGATCTCGGAAAATCAGAAACATTGAGGAAAATATTTAGTTTTCGGCTAAAGCTAACTTCGAGCCATAAGATTCGTTTTCTTTGCATGTCCGTGTTGGGTTTTGTGTTTTTTGTTTTGTAGGAAAAAAGAGATTTCTCAAAGCAAGCACGCAACCCAAAGCACTCCCCCCCCCGCTCTCTCTCTCTCTCTCTCTCTCTCTCTCTCTCTCTCTCTCTCTCTCTCTCTCTCTCTCTCTTTAATTTTTTGTATAGATCAATTGGTTCAAAGCTATTTTAAGAGAGTAGAGGTCTTGGGTTCAAGTCTCCATTTTGTGGGGGCGGACTTTTTCATTTCCGCACATTCCCACACTTCATCGGCAACTTCAACAACTTTTTTTCAAAAAGCCATAACTTCTTCATCCGGAAGCCGTTTTCAGAGCCGTTTTTTTAAACCAGCCTAATTTTTCGAGATCTATCCATTGGAACACTTATTTTCAGCATCTTTAGCTTCAGTTTCCATTTAAATGGAAAGTCAATACCAAGTTACCCTTGACAGCACCAACTACTTCCAATGGTTGGCTTACATTGAGGATTTACTTAGAAATAAAGGTCTCTACAGAATAGCCTCAGGCCAAGAAAAGAAACCGAAGGATGAAGATAAGGCTGCTAAATGGGAAAATAGGCAAGATCAAGCACATGGATTGATAGGGATGTCTATTTCTCCAGATCTTAGATTCCATATTGCAGAAATTGATACTCCTGATGAAGCAATGAAACAAATCAATAAAGTTTTTGGGATTAAAAATGTAATTAGAGCCCATCAGCTTGAAAATGAGTTGCTTACATTGGACCCTAATAATTTTTCTTGCATTGAAGATTTCTTGTCCAAGTTCAAGACCCTTAGATACCTTTTGGAAGGTGTTAAATTTAAGAAAGAAGATAGTAACCTTATCTATTTCATTCTTACAAAGTTGGGACCAACCTACTCTGTGTTTGTTTCCACCTTCCATTCTACAAGAGAAGCCTTCATTTCTCAAGGAACAGACTACAAGCCCCCTTCCTTTGACACTTTTTGTGATTCTTTAATAAGAGAACAAGAAAAACTCTTACACCTTGGTCTTCTTAATCTTGGAAACTCTTCCAAGAAAGCGTTAGCCGCCCAGCAGCAACCAAATTCAAAGAATCCTAAGAAGCCATATCCTAAAAAGAATGGTCCTAAACCAAACAAGGGTCCTAAGCAATTTCAGCCCCAAAATGAAAAATCATTTCAACAAAATGATAAGACAAATAAAAACAAAGGGAAGAAGATTGATAGACATTGCAATTTTTGTAATCGATTCCACTTAGAATCAAAATGCTTTAAGAAGATGGAAGCCTTGGAAGCAGCAATGAAGAAGCATAACATCCATTTGGGGCAATCTTCAACTTCAACTTCATCTTCAGGAATGGCACTTTCTGCATGTGGTTGTCAAGCATCTCGGTCTGGCTATGCATTAAATGTATCTTCTTCTTCTCATTCTCATGAGTGGCTCATTGATTCTGGAGCTTCTTATCACATGGCGAAAAACAAAGCCATGTTTTCTTCTTTAAATGATTGTAACAACAAAAATATATATGTTGGTGATGATAGATCTCTTAGTGTTGTAGGGACTGGAACTGTTCATCTAGACAATGGTCAGTTTAATGATGTATTATGTGTTCCAACCTTATCCTGCAACCTTCTATCTGTATATCAGATAACTCATTCAGGTGAAGGTAAAATCGTTGAATTTTCACCTCATGATGTTGTAATCAAGGACTTAAGAGATCCTAAACAGATTTTGGCTACTGGCATTGTTGATGATTCTACAAGGTTGTATAAGTTTCACAACTTTGGGTCATCAAATCTTCCCTTAGTATTTTTTGCTCATAACGATGAAGTGAGCAAACTTTGGCATGAGCGATTTGGTCACTTAAACTATCGCTCCCTTTAGCATCTATGTAAAGAAAATATGGTGACAGGTCTTCCTATGGTATCTTGCAGAGATGGTGTTTGTTCCGGATGTGTACTCGGAAAACATCATCGGGACAGTTTTGAAAAACGTGCCTCTTGGCACGCCTCAGCCCCTTTACAGCTTGTGCATAGTGATTTGTGTGGTCCACTTCCAGTTGTGTCATTCTCTGGCTGCAAGTATTTCTTAACTTTCATTGATGATTTCTCCAGACGCACTTGGGTATACTTCTTAAACTCAAGAGTGAAGTATTTAACACTTTTTTGGCCTTCAAGGCCTTTGTTGAAAAACAATCTGGACATCAAATTCTTAAGTTAAGATCTGATAATGGCGGAGAATATGTTAAAAACACATTCATCAACTATTGCACTGAGAATGGAATTCAAATGCAACATACTGTTCCATATACTCCACAACAAAATGGTGTAGCTGAAAGGAAGAATCGCACCTTAAAGGAAATGGCTAATTGTATGCTACAATCTAAAGGACTTGGTCTTATTTTTTGGGCAGAAGCAATTAACTGTGCAAATTACATAATAAATCGCACTACTACTAACGCTTTAAAGAATATCACTCCAGAAGAAGCATGGAGCTCAATCAAACCAGATATAAGTCACTTTCGTGTTTTTGGAAGTGAAGCGTGGGCCCATATTCCAGATGAAAAGCATAAAGCTTTAGAACCTAAGAGTGAAAAATGTACTTTTGTTGGATATTCTGAAGATGTCAAAGGCTATAGACTTATTCCATTTAAGTCCAAAAATGTTATCATTAGAAGAGATGTAAAATTTGATGAAAATATATCGGCCTGGGAGCCTAGTCCGGCGGTTGTGCCACCTCTCCCTATCTATTCTACTTTTGAAAAAATTTCTTCTTCAGATGATGAAAGTGAGGATGAAAATCCTCCCCCACCATCTCAAGATCCTCCTTCAGCTCCTCAGCTTCCAAAATGGGTTCGTGCTACTCGAGATGCAGCAGGTGATCTTGCCGGTGATCCTACAGATCAACGACGCACACGTTCTCAGTTCGAGAGAGCCTCTTCTTTACTGGCTCAAGCTCCAGTAAATTATGATCCTGACACCTTTGCAGAAGCTTCAGGCCATCCATATTGGGAAGTAGCTATGAATGAAGAATATCATTCATTATTGGCAAATGATACATGGGATCTTGTTCCTCTACCAAAGGGACGAAAACTTGTTAGATGCAAATGGGTTTACAGAACCAAGTATGGACCAGATGGGAAAGTTGATAAACATAAAGCTCGTCTTGTTGCTAAAGGTTTTTCACAGGTTGAAGGCATTGAGTACACTGAAACCTTCTCCGATGTTGCCAAAATGAACTCTATCCGCCTTGTTATTTCCCTTGCTGCCTCTTTCAAATGGGAAGTCCATCAGATGGATCTTAAATCTGCCTTCTTGCATGGGGACTTGCATGAAGAAATCTATATGGAACAACCCATTGGCTTCATACAAAAAAACTCCAGCCTTGTATGTCGACTTAAGAAATCCCTTTATGGTCTCAAGCAAGCTCCTCAGGCTTGGTATGCCAAAATGGATAGCTTTCTTTTAGAATCTGGCTTTTCTAGGTGTCATTCTGACAATACTGTCTACACCAAGAAAGTGGGCAACTCTCTTATCATCCTTGTTCTTTATGTTGATGATATTATCCTTACTGGTAGTGATCCCAACCTTATAAACCATGTGAAGTCTAGTCTTAAAAGGAAATTTGAAATGACAGACTTAGGACACTTACGCTATTTTCTCGGTCTTCAAGTCTTGCAATCCAAGGAGGGTATTTCCCTTTCCCAGTCCAAGTATGCTTGTGATATTCTACGTCATTTTCACATGGAAGACTGTAAGCCATCCCCTTCTCCCTTTCAGTCTGGAGTCAAACTTTCAGTCACTTGTACTTCTCCTGAAGTTGATGCTACCTTATACCGTCAACTTGTAGGAAAACTTTTGTATCTAACACATACTCGTCCTGACCTTTCCTTTGTTGTTGGACTTGTTGCTCGGTTCATGCAAAACCCCCGTGAAAGTCATTGGAAAGAAGCTAAAAGAATACTTCGTTATGTTTGAGGTACCATTCAGTTTGGGATTCATTATAGTGCCGAAGCATCTCCTCTATTGGTTGGTTTCACTGATTCTGATTGGGCTGGTGACCCTGATGATCGGAAGTCTACTGTCGGTTATGTGTTCACTCTTGGTTCAGGACCTATTACATGGGCTTGCAAGAAACAAGGTGCCATTTCTCTTTCATCAGCAGAAGCAGAGTATCGTGGTGCCGTAGAAGCTAGTAAGGAAGCCTTGTGGCTTCGTCAGATCCTATCAGAGTTTGGCTTTGAGTAGCAGCATCCGACTAGACTTTGGTGTGATAATCAAAGTGCCATTCAGCTATGCAAAGATCCAGTCCAACATCAGCGCAGCAAACACATTGAACTGCACATGCACTTCATCAGAAAGCTCATTCACGACCATGTTCTTGAAGTGCAATATTGTTCAACAGATGATCAAGTTGCAGACATCTTCGCAAAGGCTCTCACAGAGGCGAAGTTCACTAAACTTCGATTTATGGTTGGAGTTCAGGAAGTTGTAACTAAGGGGGGATAGGCTCTAGTGCCTCCTTCCTTCTCCTATTGTGTCATATTTGTAAATCCTTCAATCCTATCCCAAGTTGTTCTTAAGGGGGGATGTTAGGATATTCCAACACATAGGAAATAGTTAAGTACAACTTGGTATAGTATAGAGTTAGGTATAGAGTTAGGTAAAGTGTGTTTCTTTACCGTTGTACATTTTGTAACTTACAATCCGACGGTCACGATATGTAGTGATCCAACGGTTCATTCTCTCCTCAGTATTACCAACACTTGATCCGTGGCTTGACACCTGATTGGTCCATGAATTCTATTTAAAGCGCATGGAGGGTCATTTGTAGGGTAATCCGTGCATGAGAGAAACATATGTAAATTTTCATTCTTTTATTAATAAATTGCCTGAAGTGGCCGCGTTGGCTCAGGCCGTGGATTGTTTCCCTCTTTGAGGGTTTTAACCACATCAAAATACTGGTGTATTGATCTATGATCTGGTTGTGAGCGGTGTCCTTTTGGTGTTCTATCTAAGGAACTTACCCTGTATATTCCTACAGAAAGGGTAGTAAAGGAAACTCATGATGAGAGCAAAAGAAACGTTAATCATGATTTCATACTCTAATGTTGGATTGAAGACCCATCATGTTCCAAAAATCGATATGAGGAAGTTTGATGGCAAGGATCCGGAAACATGGATACTACAGATGGAGAAATTTTTCGATCTCCATAATGTGCAAAACACACAAAAGGTACATATTGCAACTTTATATTTGGAACTAGATCAGTTTGTATGGTGTCGATGGCTTTGATCTCGTAAACAAATTGTCACTTGGCAATGTTTACGAAAGAAATGATATCACATTATGAGTATACAAAAAGAAACACCTTTTTTAGCCAATTGATAAATCTCAAACAAAATGGTTCAATGATGGAGCACATTGAGGACTTCCAAAAATTGAACATAAAGGTAAAGGATATTCCAGGGGAGCATATGATTGATGTGTTCATAGGGACTTTAAAGGATAATATTCAACATGAGGTTCGTCTTTGGGAGCTTGATTCATTGGAGAAGTGTTAAAATTGGCGACTAGGGCCAAACTTCATGTGGGTCACCTTATTCATGGCTGATTATATTTTTCTTGGATTCCTCTCGTTGAGAGGTGTAGGATTGATCTAAAGATCATCCGATTCCGATAAGTATTTATGGAGATATGAATTTATTTATATTATGGACTAATTGTCAAAGTCAGCCAACAACTTATGTAGGCTCAGAAACCCAACAGTGGCATCTATTCAACCCCAACGTTCTGCATATAAATACAAGGAGTATTTTCCTCATGTGTACACTTCACACTCATCGCATATTTCTCTCTCTTGCGTAGAAAGAACTATTCTCTCACACGTGTGGAAGGAAGGACACAGAATTTAGGGTTGCAACTGCAGATTGGAAGTTTGACCAGCGTTGACCATCATTCTCTCTCTGGACTGAGAAGTAGGTGAACCTGACACTCTTTGGAAGGCCACATTTTTTGGTGAAGGAATCAAGGCAATCCGACGGTCGGTTTGCAAGATATTGACTGCCCTAGTTTAGGGCTGATCTAAGGTTTGCTACTGCTGATGTAAATCAGATTTTTGTACTATTTCTCTCTACTAAATTATTGAAGATAAAAGAAGATTTGATCAAAGGGTTTCCCCATATTATGGTTTGTCCCTGGCTAGCCACCACATCTTGTGTCTCTTGTCTTGGTTTGTTTTCTGTTGATCGTTTAATGTTCTATCTACACTTAATGTACATGTGATTGCTAATCTGTGGATAATAACAAGAAAGATAAGTAAACTGCTCTAAGCATAGAACATGCCATAAATTAACATGGTATCGAAGCTAAGGTGAAGAAAAAGCCCAAGCAAGAGCAAGAGAAATCACCGACGAGAAGATTGGCAAGACTATCCTAAAAGAACTATGGGGTCCTCAACACTCTTCCACGCCGAAGACAGCTCCGTGAAAAGTCTGACTATCACAGATGGAAGATGTTTTTCAATCTGACTTTAGAAGATCAGGGTGTGTTGGACCATGTGAGAGGCAATATTGTTGAGCCTCCATCAAATGCACCCACTACTGCCCGGAATAAATGGAAAAATGTTGAAGTCAAAACAAAGAAGATCAACCGAGACTCTATCGACAAGCGCTTGGTGGCCTATGTTTGTTAGCTGAACACCTCCAAGGAAATATACGATAGACTGGTGAGTTTATTTAAAGTTAATGATGCAAATCAAGTTTTGTTTCTTAGAAATAAGCTGAAGGAAATTAACAAGGGCAAAGATGAAAATATGCAAGCATATTTCTTAAGAATCACCGAGATCAAGAATGATCTCCTATCTGTTAGGGAAGTAATTTTTGACAGGGAAATGGCCCTCACAACTCTTGGAGGATTACCATCTAAATGGTATGTATTTAGGATTACTCTCCTCAACAATAATGTAATTCCTAGATTTGAGGAATTAATGGCTAGATGCATTCAAGAAGAAGCTAGAATGGAAGAACAGGAAATGGCCACACTTAAAGGTCATCCCACTGCCTTTTCTTCTCATGCTAAAAGAAGAAACAATTCTGGGGCTAAATCCAAAAGGAAGACCAGACCAAAGGGTGGAAAAGGACGATGTTATCATTGCAATAAACCAGGTCATTATGCAAGGGAGTGTCCTGATAAAGGGAACTCTCACTGGGATGATGATGAAAATCCCTCTTAGGGCAATCAAAGAAATGACAGGTCAAATGGCCGAGGTAAAAGGAGTGTTGGGAATCAAGGAAGAGGACAACCATTCAAGAAGGAAAGAAATTCCAGGTATGAATCTAACAATGTTGACAATAAGCAGGATGAATATTATCTACCAGTTGCTCTATCTACCTCTGCTCCTCTGAACTCGCTGGGAAATTGGCTTATTGATAGTGGTGCCTCAAGGCACTTCACTGGTTACAAAGAAGTTCTCCATAATCTGATAGAGAAAGAAACCAACCTGGAAATTGTCCTTGGAGATAATATGAAATATCCCGTGAAAGGTGTAGGCAATGTCTCTCTTAAATTGAATCAAGGTAATACAATCCACCTACAGTATGTATTATATGTACCTGATCTCAAAAAGAACCTAGTGTCCATTTCGGCAATGGAAGACAAAGGCTACAAAGTGGCTTTCACCGATGGCAAGGTACATGCATGGAAAAACAATGTTAAAGATGCTTTCACTCTTAGGTTTCGAGTTGATTCATTATATCAGGTTGGAGGAAGTCCACTAGGTGTCATGTCTTGTGACACATTGTTATAGACATTTTTGTGCCTTACAGCATTGACCATGAAATGTCCATAATCTAAGGGATCCAAAGTCCCTAAACATGTTGTTCCTGCCCCTAGAGGAACAAGGCTAACAAACCACAGCAATTCACAAAAGTTCTCCACCTGAAACTGCTCAAAAACAAGTCAATTCAGGATCATGTCAACTGCTCCATTGACCATCTGCACTGAATGTCAGTGGCTCCACTGTCTACCTGCGTTGAATGTCAACTCCAACACTAGCTACCTGCGCTGAGCGAGTTTGGACAAGTGGCAGACTCATTCCTCAAGGTGTCAATGCTCAGGAAGCTTCCAAAATGACACTTGCCTCAGGGAATTCGACTGGTGATGAGTAAGAGGTTCCAAATCTCCAAGTGGAAGCAAGAACCTCCAAGTGGACTCAAGAACTGAGAGAGGGGGAGGACACTAGTCAGATCTCAAGATGACTCATCCTCTCTCCAAAATAACTATATATAGATCTCTCCTCCATGAGATCTAAAGGCTGGAATTTTATTATTGCAAAGAATTGCTGGTGGTTTGAGACTGGAATCATTGGGTGCTTAATGCTTTGAAGGGGCTGAAGATAGGAATTCCATTTGCTGGGAAGGAGATGCTGGATTGGAGCCCTCTGGGTTGTATCTCTTCCTGAACCTTTGTTATTCATCAATAAAGCTATCTTGGTTTCTCCTATATGCTGATGTATTTTGATGTATAAATGTATTAGTGTATTTGGTTTATTTCTAATCCTAAACTAGTTATGAAGGGGAGTATCTAGCTTTGTGTGGTGTTCTTCTCTTGTCGCAAGTAGCTGTTCTCTTGTGATCTCGCAGGAATCAAGTAGCTGTTCTCTTGGGCGAGCAAGGAGGCAAGTAGCTGTGAACACCCGAAGACAAGAGGATCTAGATCGAGGGACAAACGGAAGACACCGGTAAGTCTATTGATCTCTCTTCTTTCATATTTCATAAAGGAAGAAACCAGTATAGATGTACTCGTTTGTTGCTAAGGCACTGTCACACCTTAGGTGGATAGGATCGTCCTGCATAGGCATTTTTCCCCACAACAAATTGGCGACTCCGCTGGGGAAAATTTGTTTAGTCATTTTATTTGTGTTTCTATCATTTGTTTACTTCATAGACTTGACAGCAACAATCGAACTGCATCTTTCCCGGATGCAAAGTAGAAAGTTGCTGCTTTGATCCAGTTGCTGGACTTGTCTATGATCTGAACAATGGATTCACAAATGATTTGATGATCCTTGTGATAGATCTTAGTAGCTTTCAAAGCATCCCTTTGATTATACCTTGCTTGTGTTTCTGATTTGGCCTGAAACTGTTGATTTTTGAGCAATTTGTGACCCAGAACCCAAGAGAAACGAGAGTTTCTCCTTCAGCGCAACTGTTGTGAAGGCAGTCTACATTTCAACGCAGGTCTCGTGAAGGCTACCTGCGTTGAATGTCAAATCCTCAGTGTTGAGGTTGCGCTGAACCAGTTTGGCCTTGTGCAGCTGGGGTTCTCTGCTCTCTGTTGCCCTGTTTTGATCTCTATTTTTTGCAGCCTTTAACCAGCATAGGTACCAGTCAGATAACTCATTTTCTTTGCTTAGATTCCGCCTCCTTTTGTACAAAAAGACTGTGAGTGTTTTTATGTGTTTGTGGCGTCATTTACAGTTTTCCTTTGCATCAGTAAAATAGTCATCATGTAGCCTTTGATTCAGATCTGATTGATTGTGATCTTAGAGGAGAGTTCATTGGCTGTTTGCAGATTGATTATAGATTTACTTTTGCTTATTGGTTTGAATTTGTCTCTTTTAAGTGTCAAAACAAGTCTTTATTTCGAAAATCGTTAAGTAGTGTAATCTCTTCTACCCTCTCTGATTTCAAAAAAGTGAACTTGTTTGTATTGATCATTTTAAAAGCAAATTCAAAGTTGTACAAAAAGCTTTCTTTGTAGGCATCAATACTAAGAAAGCAGAAAACAAACACCTGCATTGTGCATTTTGCATTTGATAGTTTGCATGTTGGATTTAGGAAAAGTGCATTAGAGTGTGCTGATTGCTCTTTGAGAAAAGATGGTGTCTTTCTTTTCCCTTAGTAGCTAGGATTTTCAAAGTTGAAAAGATAATAAAGCTTGCTTATCATCTTTAGACTGCATTTAGGAATTTGTATCATACATCTCGTGGTGAACCTTGAAAGGCAAACTTTAAAAAGATCAACCTAAAATAAACTGAATGAACCTAACAATGCTTTGTAACATAACGCACAACATAGAGGTCTAGGCTAGAGACGTGTTCCGGCGTCGTTAAGCCTAGTGACTGTCGATCTCGTGGAAGGTGGGTGATTCCTCCCGAGGGATGATAGCGCTAGTACGGATTGTGCTCCCATGTACCGTCGCGTATATATTGGGAGACCCCTATAGGCATATATCCTTTATCCTTAGGAAGCCGTGTCGGCCACCCTACTGATTGCAATGCAGTGAACACAACATTCACGAAGATCGACCGCCCGTACCTTAAAAAGTATTCTACGGTTTTGCGAAAAGTTTGGCACACCCTCTGCCTAGAACTCCAGAGAAGTTTCTTTTGGCCTTTTTCAGACTCTATAACAGACAAAGTCCATCCGAGCATTTGTCACTTCGGGCTCGTTAAAACATCGAAGGAGACTAGAGTCATCTTTAGCTTTTTCTCGACTCTTTAAAACTGAAAAAGCAAGTTGTGTCTAAAGCGTCATTAAAATTTATTTTAAACGGAACAATCACCCTTTAATTCCTGCGTTGATCTTTAGGTTGAAAGATGGAGCACACCAACCAAGGAATTCCCCTTGGTGGAAATCCTAGTCCCTTCTCCTCTTGGGGAGATGTTGGTGCGCCCCACATGGCCACATTGTCACTTCCAGGACTGACAATTGGCCTGCCAGTTTGGCTCTTTTCAACCAATGTCGTTCAAAACGTCACCATTCCTGAACAGTCGAGTCAACAGTCAGACCAGACCAGAGTCGCCCACCAGCCTTCTACTTCATCTTCCTCTCCTCCTTCCTCTTCGCTTGACGGAACTGGTAAAACCAAAAACCAGGCTCCTAAGGATAAGAAGGAGAAGAAGAAGATGGAAAAGAAGAAGATGGAAAAGAAGAAGAAGGAGCCAAAGGCGACTGGGGGCAAACGAGAGTCATCTGACAAAAATCCACACACAGCACTGACCAAGCCTAAATCGCCATGCATCATATGCAAGGGAGACCACTTCCATAGAGATTGTCCCTGTATCCCTCGAATACTAAAGGACTGGTCTCCCTGTTTGCACAATTCGGTAGCATCAACCTCTGATAGCCATGTTGATTGCTCACCGTCAACTAGTGGAAGTGAAGCCCCAGGACAGAGAGGGAAACTTAGATTTCCCTGCAAACTGTGTGAAGGCGATCACGCCATCCACCGTTGTCCCTTCTTAGACGAGGCTAAAAGATTTCTGGAAGATCGCCCGATTTTACAAGCGCAACTTCCTCCTGGATATCAAAAACTCCTGCCAAGTCCTTCACTAATTGAGAACCCGGCTGGCCCGCCCAGGTGGTCAGCCGAAGCACCTATCATTGAAGATGAACCGTCTGGATCCATGCCTGATGAAAGTCAACAGGTTGATACGGCAGTTGACCCGGTTTTGCCTTCAGAGGCTCTATCTTCGAATGATACCATCACAGAGGAGAATAAAGACGACACCGTCCAAGTTCTCTTCATCAACACTGACTCTGATGAACAAGGGGGCAATGCCCCCATTCCTTTATCGCAGGAAGGAAGTTCGTCAGAGTGATATCCAACCGTTTATTCGGTCCCACCACCAAGCAACCTGGTTGTGTCCTTTGACTGGAACCAACTAGGCAGACCCCGGTTGCCAGCAAGCATACCATTCAGAATAATCATTCAAATATACAGAATGGTAATGGCTGGCACTATCGTTGATGAGGGGGCATCTGTGAGTATCCTTTCCTCTATTGCTTGGAAAACGCTTGGTTCGCCAGCGCTTTTGCCTGAAATGAGAAGTCTATCAGGCTTTGATAAAGGAACCAGTCGACCTTTAGGGATCCTCCCCAATGTGCCTATAACATTGAAAGGGAAGACAATTCAAATGAACATGATGGTCGTTCAAGGACCCTTGGATTATAACCTACTCCTTGGACGAGACTATATATATTGCATGAGAGCTATAGTCTCCCCACTCTTTAGAGTAATGTGTTTTCCGCATGAAGGAAGAATGGTCAAGCTCATAGACCAACTTTCGTTTCCCGGATCACGCATCGCAAATAGTCATGTACCATTCCTAAATGGTCTATTCATGCAAGAAGTGTCTCAACCCACGGTCCGTCCTCCTGATGAGCGCGAGTAATCCGGGAGGATATGACTGGAACCCAGGGGGCATGCGTCCTGGTCTGCTTCGGCAGGAAAACTTTGGGTATAAGGTATGTTTCCGCGGGAAAATATGACTAGTCCGTACCCCGTACGTGGTTGGAAGAGGGGTTGTTCTGGAATAAGATTCTCTTGTCAAAGTTATGTGAGAGGGAGGGTCTCGTCACTCACCTTTGTTTATCTCGGTAGACATCGCCGAAGAAGTGTTCTGTTGAAAGAATAACTGAACAATCTTTGGGTAGCCTGAAAGAGGTAGGCCTCTCCCGGTAAAACAAATGTTTTGTCTACAAATTGAGGGGTAACCTTGAAATCGTACTTTATGTCTGGGGGCATGCAAACCTTTTGGAGTGCAAGCAAGGGGCAACTATTTATTTTTTAAATTTTTAGGTCCTCCCTTTAAACCTGTAGGTCTAACCCTTTAAACTCGTAGCATTAGTCGTTTCCGAACTTGCATAAAGAAAGGATAAGGAGCAAAGCTTAGTGAGATGAAGCTCCATAAAAAATAGAATCTTGATGAGACACTCTTATTATATGACTGGGTTATCGAGCAGTTTTAGCATAAAGTTCATGCTCGTTAAAAAATAAACGCAAGATCCGAGCAGTTTTAACGCGGACTTCATGCTCGTTAAAAAATAAACATAAGCAATGAGCAAGAGTTTCCTCCAGTGTTTAAGCTCATTTTAAAATAAAAAATGAACCTACCTGGTAAATAACCACCGTGAATGTAATTTCATCAGCCATTAAAGCCTTGGTCGTGTTTGCACCTGTCACCTCCACTTTTCATTTGGCCGATCGTTCACCTCCATATGATTGTTTACCCATTTTGAGGAATAGCTGCGAAGAGTGATTTCACCTAGCCATCCTTGTGACACTGCCGTGATTGGAAAATTCCAACCTGTACCTGGAATCAGCTGTTATCCCTGTTTATCACTCGTTCCTCAAAAGACGAGTCTTCTTTAAGCTCTTTTCAAATGACTCGTAAAATATGAAAAGATTGCCGAGTTTTGGCCTTCCAGCTCGTTAAAGCGACCGGAAGAGCTATCCCTCCTCTAGATTTTAATCTTTTTGGACCTGAGGGATTATTGCACAAAAATATCGAGCGCTTGTTTTATTCGGCTCGTTAAAACTATCGAAAACTCATCCCTTCTGTATTGTTTTATACTTTTTCGGACTTAAGGGATTAGATGACGAAAAAGGAATTTTGGAGTTGACTTTATGTACCTTTTCAGACTCTCTAAAAATGAAAAGGACCGAGTTATCCTTGTCGTTAGACTCGTTAAAATTATTAAATAGCGACAAAATTGTCTTTAGACGAGAATGAGTTTCACTATCGCTAGGCTCGTTAAAACATAGCGATGGGCTTGCCCGAAGGGCAGGTTATAGAACAAGCATATGTTATCCTCCTCAAGCTTGACAAAAATAAAGAGGTACTGGTCAGCAATGACTGGGGAAAAATTGGGAGAAACTAAAGAAAACTTTGATGGTAGCAGGTCGCTCTTGAACATGACACTTTTCCTCCGTACCACAATCGGGTTGGGTTGTTTCATTCACCGGTGACATCACCATGGTCTCGCCATACCATCCATATTTGGGGTAATGCTACCAATCCATCGCATCAGTGTCGCCATATGTTCAAGAGAAGTCGTTCAAAAAGAGTCAACCGTGTCCCATCCACTGCCATACATTATCCTTCATCCATTCATGACTGCCACCCTGAATCATATGTCACAGATCGTTTTCACCTCCATTAAAATCATTAGCTCCGTTCCGTGTCACTGATGTGGGATTCATTAAGGCCCTCTTGTGACGGATCACTTCTTGTCGACATCAGCTCATTATCCAAGAAGTTGATCTAGGAACAACCCCTTCAGTACTTTGAAGCTTGCATGCCACAATGGCAAGTTTCTCACTTCCGGCGACAGGTATACATCAATGACCTTCGACCGAAAGATTTTGCGTGGTGTTCGACGCCAAGTCCTTTATTCACACCACGTGAATTGTACTGCAGTACCTTGAGGGTCATTATCATTATCGGTGATTCCTCTCGCGCTTGTTAACGGTTTACATCATTGACCGGTAATCAAGCGATGTCTTTCCATGTTCGACTTCAGAACAATTCTCACATGGATCGACTTGTACTTAGAGTGAAGATCGAACGAGTTTGAAGACCTCGGATCTAGTTTCATCCATCTGGGCTGCGATATATATTCAAGAAAGATAAAGACATTTACATGTACATCATTGCAGCAGATAATCATCGTACTCAAAGGATGATAATTTCATCAAAATTATCAGTCTATCATTAGATGGTTGTCTGTTCTATGTACAGAAAAATGAATTTATAAAGCTGAGCATGGGAATGCCCGCCTCAGATAGATCATGAAAGCAGTATGAAAAATAATGTATTGTATTGTATTGTATTACAGGTCTCCTCCCAACATTGGATGAACTTCGGATCCCCCTGATAAAGCATTTTGCCCGATAAACAGCCTCATACTTTAGGGGGCAACTGTTATAGACATTTTTGTGCCTTACAGCATTGAGCATGAAATGTCCATAATCTAAGGGATCCAAAGTCCCTAAACATGTTGTTCCTACCCCTAGAGGAACAAGGCTAGCAAACCACAGCAATTCACAAAAGTTCTCCACCTGAAACTGCTCAAAAGCAAGTCAATTCAGGATCATGTCAACTGCTCCATTGACCATCTGCGCTGAATGTCAGTGGCTCCACTGTCTACCTGCGTTGAATGTCAACTCCAACACTAGCTACCTGCGCTGAGCGAGTTTGGACAAGTGGCAGACTCATTCCTCAAGGTGTCAATGCTCAGGAAGCTTCCAAAATGACACTTGCCTCAGGGAATTCAACTGGTGATGAGTAAGAGGTTCCAAATCTCCAAGTGGAAGCAAGAACCTCCAAGTGGACTCAAGAACTGAGAGAGGGAGAGGACACTAGTCAGATCTCAAGCTGATTCATCCTCTCTCCAAAATAACTATATATAGATCTCTCCTCCATGAGATCTAAAGGCTGGAATTTTATTATTGCAAAGAATTGCTGTTGGTTTGAGACTGGAATCATTGGGTGCTTAATGCTTTGAAGGGGCTGAAGATAGGAATTCCATTTGCTGGGAAGGAGATGCTGGATTGGAGCCCTCTGGGTTGTATCTCTTCCTGAACCTTTGTTATTCATCAATAAAGCTATCTTGGTTTCTCCTATATACTGATGTATTTTGATGTATAAATGTATTAGTGTATTTGGTTTATTTCTAATCCTAAACTAGTTATGAATGTGAGTATCTATCTTTGTGTAGTGTTCTTCTCTTGTCGCAAGTCGCTGTTCTCTTGTGATCTCGCAGGAATCAAGTAGCTGTTCTCTTGGGCGAGCGAGGAGGCAAGTAGCTGTGAACACCCGAAGACAAGAGGATCTAGATCGAGGGACAAACGGAAGACACCGGTAAGTCTATTGATCTCTCTTCTTTCATATTTCATAAAGGAAGAAACCAGTATAGCTGTACTCGTTTGTTGCTAAGGCACTGTCACACCTTAGGTGGATAGGATCGTCCTGCATAGGCATTTTTCCCCACAACACACATCTCTTCAGTCTGAACTATGGCATCAAAGGTTTGCTAACCTTCATTATAAAGCTCTACCTAATGTAAGAAAAATGGTTACCGGGATGCCCAAGTTCAGATTAGAGCAAGAAGTTGTAGGTCTCGGATGTACTGAAGGAAAGCTAAAAATGGGACCATTCCCCTCAAGCCAAAGCAAGACCTCCGATATATTGCAGTTAGTTCACTCAGACATATCTAGTATGATGCCTGTGAACTCCTTGGGAGGATATTCATATTACCTCACCTTTACAGATGACTATTCTCACAATACTTGGATATACTTCTTGAAAAAGAAGGATGAAGTGTTCTCCTGGTTTCAACACTTCAAAGCCTTGATCGAGAATCAAACTAAAAAGAAGATCAACATCTTAAGGACTGATAATGGGACTGAATATGGATCTAATGAGTTTCATGACTTTTGCAAAGAGGCCGCATTGGGAGGAACACTACTACACTATACGCTCTTGAATAGAAGGGTGTAGCTGAAAGGAAGAACCGTACGATTGTAGAAGTTGTACGTGCTATGCTCCATGATCAAAGACTTCTGAAGTTTCTATGGGCCGAAGCTGCAAACATCGTCGTATATGTGAAAAACCAATGCCCCCATCAAGCATTGGGTTCCAAGACTCCCAAAGAAATGTCCACCGATAAGAAACCTGACGTATCTCATTTTAGAATTTTTGGAAGCCTTGTATATTTTCATGCGCCGAAAGAGAAAAGGAACAAATTGGGTGCATCTAGAAAGAAAGGAATCTTCGTGGGCTATAGTGAAAATACTAAGGACTATAGAATCTATGTAGCCGGTCAAAGGGAAATCGTGATTAGTCATGATGTCACCTTTGATGAAGACATGGCTCTCAACAAGGTGAACAATCTTCCTACTGTGAGGAGCTCTCAAGAAGCTGACACTAAGGAACCTAAAGAAAAAGATGATGAAACAATGCCCGATGTGGAAGAACCCATGGATCCTATTGATCCTCTGCCACCTGAGCCTTCCTCTTCTAGGAAGAGGCCTTCATGGCTTAGGGGGACACTTGATGATGTTGAAGGACATGCTGCACCTCGAGGAACCTTCCGTGAAAGTAAGAAACCAAATAGGTATCAGGGATACCTAACCATCATGAGCACAATCATTCAAAATGAGCCTTCATCATTCTCAGATGCCGTCAAGCATCAAGTATGGAAGGATACTATGACCGTAGAATATCAGTCTATTATGAAGAATGATGTCTGGGAAGTGGTTCCCAGACCCCTGGATAAGACAATAGTCACTTCTAAATGGATTTACAAGATAAAACATGTAGCTGATGGAAGTACAAAAAAATATAAGGCTCATTTTGTCGCTCGTGGCTTCTCCCAGAAGGAAGGTATAGACTATGACAAGATATTTGCACCTGTTGCCAGATATACCACCATCCACTTGATCATATCCCTTACTGCTTCACAAGGATGGAAACTACATCAGATGGATTTTAAGACCACATTCTTGCATGGTTCAATGAAGGAAAAGGTCTACATGGAGCAACCTGAAGGATTAGAGATTTATGATCGAAAATCTCATGTGTGCAAGTTGAAGAAGGCCCTCTACGGGCTGAAGAAAGCACCCCAAGCATGGTATGAGAGGATCGATAGCTACTTGATGAAGCGGGGGTTCACTAGGAGTGAAGCTGATCCCAACCTTTGCTTCAAGGTTGTAGATGACAAACCTCTCATACTGGTGTTGTACATTGACGACTTCTTTCTAATAGGTGCAGAACCTCTCATTCACAAATGTAAGAGATAGTTGGCTTCTGAATTTGAAATGAAGGACCTAGGACTGATGCATTATTTCCTAGGACTCGAAGTTTGGCAGAAGTCGGGGGAAATTTTCCTATCTCAGGGAAAATATGTGGTGAAGATACTGGAAAGATTTGGTATGGTGGACTTCAAGCCTGTAACTACCTCGATAAAGCTTGACTTCAAAAAGTTAAGTGGTAGTGCTGTTGGACCTGTTTTACAAAATGCCACCTAGTATCGTCAACTCGTCGGAGCATTAATGTTCTTAGTGAACTCCCGTCCAGACATATGCTTTGCAATCAATGCGTTGAGTCAACATATGGTTTAACCTCACCACATACATTGGATTGGTGCCAAGAATCTATTGAGATATCTTCGTGGCACAATTACTTATGGGTTAAGATACACTACCGGAGATGTGAGACTACTTGGATATATTGATGCTGATTGGGCAGGAAATGTGGTGGACCCTAAGAGCACTTCTGAGTGCTATTTCACCTTGGGATCTGCTTCAATATCCTAAATGAGCAGGAAGCAGAAGTCGGTGGCTTTGAGCACCACCGAGGCAGAGTATATTGTCGCTAGCATGGCCTCCTGTGGGGCAGCCTAGTTGCGAAAGATCTTCAGTGAGCTATTTGGATTTACATTGGATACCACCGTGATTCTATGTGACAACCAGTGTGGGATCCATATATCAAAAAATCCCATATTTCATGATCGCTCCAAGCATATCGATATCAGGTACAACTATATTCGAGATATGGTGCAGAGAGGAGCAATAAGGCTCCAACATATCGGTAGAGATGAACAGGTCACCAACATTTTGAAAAAGCCCCTAGGGAAGGTCAAATTCTTGACTTTTCGAGAATGACTTGGTGTCATTCAGAGACCCTCCGATGAGGGTTAAGTATGATGTACTAAGCTCTAGGAGCTCCGGGGGGGCGCAGGGTACTTTTTGGAGCAACACATGACCACAGGCTGACTCCCCATCCCCTGTTGATGCACTTGGTACAGGGTGAAAGGTTCAACCTTCCCCTGTGACACCCCGTGGCAACTATGAAACAAGATGATTAGTTCTCCTGTGGGCCTAGATGATGTGTTCTCCATGGTGATTGTGGACAGGATGATTCACTCTCCTGTGGACAGGATGATTCGCTCTCCTGTGGACAAGATGATTCTCTCTCTTGTGGACAAGATGATTTGCTCTCTTGTGGGACAAGATGATTCGCTTTCCTATGGACAGGATGATTCACTCTCCTGTGGACAAGATGATTTGCTCTCTTGTGGACAAGATGATTCGCTCTCTTGTGGGACAGGATGATTCGCTCTCCTATGGACAGGATGATTCGCTCTCCTGTGGATGAGATGATTCGCTCTCCTGTGGACAGGATGATTTGCTCTCCTGTGGACAAGATGATTCACTCTCTTGTGGGACATGATGATTCGCTCACCTATGGACAAGATGATTAGTTCTCCTGTCGATGCATCCTACCCATGCAGTCTGGGACTCATGGGAAGTACCTCTCATCTTATTAATGAGTAGGGAAATGAGGATAGGGACCATAGTACTACCGATGGACGCATCGTTGTATCTACCATACTCCCTATGCTAGGACGACCTTCATTGATCTGGGATCAACGAGACTAGTCTGGGACTAGTGAGAGTGGTACACACTTTGAGACTGACTTCGGGTCAGTGGAGGATGGTATGATACATCCTCGATCATTTATTCTTCTTCATAATTCGAGTAAAGCAGAGCATAACCAAGCATATCAAAGCAAAGCAGAGCAAGAAGGTTCAAGCCATATAGGACAGTGCAATTAATGGATGGACAACAATGACAGTCCGACAAATTGCAGATGAAGTTCTCCCTAGTTGAGAGGGAGTGTTAAAATTGGCAACTAGGGAAAAACTTCATGTTGGTCACTTATTCAAGGTTGATTATAATTTTCTTGGATTCCTCTCATCGAGAGGTGTAGGATTGATCAAAAGATCATCCAATTCCAATAAGTATTGATGGAAATATGAATTTATTTATATTATGGACTAATTTTCAAAGTCGGCCAACAACTTTTGTAGGCTCAAAAACCCAACAGCTGCATCTATTCAACCCCAACGTTTTACATATAAATACAAGAAGTATTTTCCTCATTTTCACACTTCACACTCATCACATCTTTCTCTCTCCTGCGCAAAAAGGACTCTTCTCTCACACGTGTGGAAGGAAGGACACAGAATTTAGGGTTGTAACTGCAGATCGGAAGTTTGACCAACGTTGACCATCATTCTCTCTCTCTGGACTATGCAGTAGGTGAACCTAACACTCTTTGGAAGGCTGCATTTTTTGGTGAAGGAATCAAGGCAATCCGACAGTCGGTTTGCAAGATATTGATTTCCCTAGTTTAGGGTTGATCTAGGGTTTGCTGCTGCTAATGTAAATCAGATTTTTGTACTATTTCTCTCTGCTGAATTATTGAAGATAAAGGAAGATTTGATCAAAGGGTTTCCCCATATTGGGGTTTGTCCTTGGCTAGCCGCCACATCTTGTGCCTCTTGTCTTGGTTTGTTTTCTGTCGATCATTTAATGTTCTATCTGCACTTTACTTAATGTACATGTGATTACTAATATGTGGATAATAACAAGAAAGATAAGTAAACTGCTCTAAGCATAGAACATACCATAAATTAACAAGAAGGCATTCAGGTTAGCAAGTAAAATGGAAAGGAAAATTATGGCAACCAGGAAGCCTACCACTCACAACTATAAAGATGGAAGTGTTGTTGCCCCTAGCCTTCCACAACCTACAAGGTCGACACCACAACAATTGGAAGAAAAAAGAGAAAAAGAGCTTTGTTACAACAAGATCCCAGTACATCTGATACATTTCGTTGGAAAAATGATTTTTTATGGTACAAAGATCATTTATACCTATGTAAGAATTCCCAACTCAAACAAAATATTCTTATGTAATTGCACACTTCTCCCTTAGGAGGGAACTCTAGATTTATAAAAACTTACCACAGGGTTAAGAAGGATTTTTTTTGGGATGGCCTTAATCGGATATTCAAAATTTTGTGGTGGAATGTTTAGTTTTGCAACAAAATAAAGTTGAAATAATTAAGACCACAAGTTTATTACAACCTTTATCCATTCCAAGCCAACGTTGGGAGGAGGTTTCAATGGATTTTATCACAGGTTTACCCAAGTCCGAAGGAAAGAGTTTCATCATGGTGGTAGTTGACAGAATTACCAATTATGCACACTTTTATGCATTATCACATCCATTTAAAGCTAATAAAGTTTCTGCTGCATTTATGGAAACAATTCAAAAGCTACATGGAAGCCCAAGGATTATTGTAAGCGACATAGATCCCATTTTCACTGGAAATTTTTGGACAGAATTATTTTCTTGTCTCGGTACTCAGTTAGCTCATAGCTCATCTTATCATCCTCAATCTGATGGGAAAATTGAGATAGTAAACAAATGTTTGGAAGGATGTCTTCATTTCTTTGTATCTAATAAACAGACGCAATGGGTCAAATGGTTGCCTTTGGCTGAATGGTGGTATAACACTTCCTTCCATACTACAACAAAAGTGACCCCATTTATGGGACTTTATGGATATCCTCCACCATCCATCACATCATATTTAAGAGAAAATTCTAAGGTTCAAGGAGTGGAACATCACATTGAGCATCAACAACAAGTTCTCCAACTCTTAAAGGATAACCTCACGTTGGCACAGAATAGAATGAAACAACAGGAAGATCAACATCCCGATGAAATAAGTTTTGATGTAGGTGACTGGGTATTCCTACGGCTAAAACCATATAAAAAAATGTTCCTCAAGCAAGCTAAGAAGGATAATAAATTATCAACAAAGTATTATGGTCCATACAAGGTGTTGCAAAAGATTGGTACTATGGCATACAAATTGGAGCTCCCTGCAGCTTCCCAAGTGCACCCAACTTTCCATGTTTCATGTTTAAAGAAGGTTATAGGTGACAAGCTCCCAGTTCAAACAATATTGCCAGAACTTGATGAGGAAGGAAAAATCATATTGGAACCGGAAGCAGTCACAGAAACAAGAACTCGACAGCTACGAAATCGATCAATTTCGGAGTATCTCATCAAGTGGAAGAACTTATCCATTGAAGATTCCACATTGGAGGATGAGAATTTTATACAGAAGCATCCAGAGCTACTCAAGCATTGAGGACAACGCTTTTCGGAAGGAGAGGGGCATGTTAGGCCCCTATAATACTAGTTATTCCCCCATTACTATTGTCATTGTATCCCTTATTTTTATTATTGTGCCCCTATTGTCCCCATATTGTTATTAGTATGCCCCATAGAAACCCACTATTGTTATTTTTGTGCCCTTATGTTATTACTGTTATGGCAGCTTGATTATATTGTGACCCCTTAGACTCTTATATATAGAAGGGAGGTTTAGTCATTTGTATCATCCAATAATTGTTCATTTGTTTAATGTAAAGGAGGTTACCCCCTCGAAGAGGCTGAATTCGAAGGCGTTGATCTATCTATCCTATCTTTTGTGAGCTGGTTTCCTAACAGGTATATATACTTTGGATAATTTCAAGCATGTCGGCAATGAAATTAATGCTATTCTAGAGCTCAATTTCCCAATCATTCCTAACATACAGTATGATCCCCATCAAACTGTCAAAAAGGTTACCGTAGCATCGAGTATCAGGAATTTCACTCATGAGCCAGACAGGATTGAGTGATCTGTTTGAAAAGTATTATGCTTATTCAGTGGTTATGTGATAGGTAGAACAACAGTTCTCTCAATAAGATATGATTCAATTAACCCAGTACAAAGCCACAAGCCTAGTTAATTTACCTATCGATTCATTAAGAATTCCTCAGGAAAGGTCAATCCAGGATGATGTCATAGTTGTTGATTCCACACGAATTGCTTATGTATCTCAATCAATAGAAACAGGTGCTTCCTCTTCTTCCCAAGTAGAGGAACTTATGCCTGATACCAAGATTGAAGAAATATGGGAGAAATATAACAAGGATCTAAAGGCCAGTGAACCTCAAATTTTAAATACTCCCTTATAAGAGAAAGTTCAAGATACTTCCAAAAGTCATGAACAAAATTTGATCACAACAAAGGCCTTTGAGAAGTCTTTAGAAGATGAAGACATTGAAAATATACCAGATTTCCAAAAATCTGAAGTTGTGCTAAGAGTTGAAGAAATTCCTCCTCTTGATATCTTTTATAGTCCTCAACAGAAGGTTGTTGTCAAAAGAGAGAGGAAGAAAATAAAATTTGATTCATCCCAAGCTTTAGTCCCTAAAAATGCTTATTTTGAGGTTGTATGGAAAGGCTTTCTAACCAATCCTACAAAGGATCTAGGAAGGCTCACTCAATTCACAGGAGCCTATGCTTCAACAACAATGGATAAATCCACATAAGTACAGTAGTTGTTAAAAGAAAAAGAAAACCAAATTGTGCATTTATAATAGAGTTTTGAAATTGAGAAACAAAATATTGTCGAGCAATGGCAAGGATAGATTATTGATCTCCACAAATAGTTTTGATGCCCTCAAAGTTAAATATGACACCTATTTGTAGGCCCGAGACATTCAAATACAAGAATTGCAAAGAAGGATTGAACAAATACATGTTAATGTTGAATTGACAGAGTTCAAGAAGGAAGAAAAAGAGTTAAGCACTCTCCTTTCTCAACAACAAATTATATTTTGTCAAAAGTTGGCAATTATCCATGATTTATGCCATACAGCAAATTCCCTAGTCGATCAATTATCAAATATCAAAACTTATTTTGATGACATTAAAGAGAAAATTGCATATTTCCTCACATGGCAAGACAACGCTGATGGAATATTAGTTAATATTCCTAGAACCTAGGAATTGCACAAGGAAATCATTTTTAGAGAATCAGAGCCTCAAACAAACAAAAGCAACTATTTTTCATGTAAGGGATATTTCCAATAATCTCATTGAGGCAATTACTGATAATCTGTTTTAGTCCAATCTCATCTCAATTTGTTTCGAAGGAGCATTGCCAGACATCAAACCACTTACTAAAATGTGGTAAGATTCATCCAAAAAACGAGTCAAAGTCATCGCTTAACTATCTAAGATTAACTTGGAAAGTCATTGGAAGTATTTTGTCAAACCACACATTCAATGGTTGACGCTCCAGTGTTTATCTAATACCACCAATCAAATGTTTCCAGCATTAAAATATGAAATCTTCATCATCCAAATGTGAATTCAAACAAGGACTCCACCCGAGTTAAAGAACATGCAGACAGATATCTACGAGCTACAACAATGAATGGGAGGGAAATCTTCTTCACAGGCCTAGAAAATTGGTTACAACAAATTCTAAATTTGTCTCTTTTGGTTTATTTTGGCTACATTTGTTGAAACTGCCTATAGTTTTTATTGTATTTGTTATATTTATATTTTCTTATGAAACTATAAATCCCCTCCTTTTGTTAGGAGAAGGGGTTCTAAATTTTTGAAAGAAGGCTCAAGCTTGCACTATTTTAACTTCAATTTTTCTTAATGCATAGCTGAACCAAAGCCATTTTTATCATTATATCAGGTACTATTATCTGTGTATTATTATTTTGTTTAAGATTTGAATGGAAATTTGATATTTTTCATTATATATGTGTTATAACAATCGTACATTGTCACTACTGATATGTTGGATTGGAATCATAAAGTATATGTATGAACAACGAGATCTCATATATGTGATGAATTTATAAGCTAATTTAATTAACTATTTAATTAAACTAGATATCTTTTCTGCTTTAAATTCATAATTACACGATAATCTACATTGTCATGTTAATAGGAAATGTTTATAATCACATATACAAACAACTTTCCCAGGATAGATACTAAGTCGTTAATATTTATTTTCATTTTTATTTATATCATAACTTTATACTTTTATTCAATTCATTTTTTATAACTTCATATAAAGGGAAATTGGTCCCATAATTCCAGTCAGAGTCATTATCCTAAATGGAAAAGGAACTACTCTATGGTCCTGACCAAGTGGTTTCCCCTAATGTTGAGGTCGACATTTTAGGACTTCAACATGTTGGTACAACAAGTTGTAAGGATATATTTGTTGAATAATATTGTCATTGATTTGAATATCAAGGGGGAACGTAAGGAAGGAGCATGACCCAAAGGAAGGAGCACAAGAAAAAATAAAAAAATTGTCTAAGGCAGAAGCATGATTGTGCCTGAAAAGAAGAAAAGTTGCAAAATTTTAATGAAACCTCAAAATTAAATATAATATGGAAAACACCACAAATCCAATGTTTTTGTACCATTGTTGTTGGTTGGTGAACAATCATTTTGTAGTCAGTTGTGATTCTATATACCAAACCCTTGGCATATTCTAGTGTATTATAGCCCCTAGTAAAGCCCTTTTTCATGGAGGTGTTATGGTGTGATCCAAGGGATCAATTTAGTGCTAAAAATTAAAAGTGTGTGAGAGAGATCGAAACCTGTACCAATGGATAGATCTCGGCGATTTGAATCCAATGCAACTTGAATCATTCAAAACTGATATAATATGCTCCAAATATCGCGTTCATTTTGAATTTCCAAATAGGGAAAAAATTGTAGAATTGATAGGGTGATTGTACATTATGGGCCAATGGCAGGATTCCAATTGGCCATTCCAGATTGGTCAAAAAATAATCAAATTTGATTGGATCATAAATTTATTTTAATATTATTGGTGGTTGGATGTGTATTAGGATGGACCAATAGGGGAGAGCCACGCGAGTCAATTGTTGACTGCCACGTGGCCTCCTTTTGGTGTGTTAAAGTTTTGTTAAGGGTCGAAGCACCCCACGGGAATTGAACATAGGACCAAGCACCAAGAACCAAGGCACTTTACCACTACGCCACCACCATGTTTATTAACCATATGGGTTTTGACTTTTATTTAAAATGGTACGTGTTTTATGTTTTCCATTGGGTCGGGGCTAAGCTCCAGCCCTAGTCCCCATGCCCACATGATGCAGGAGCATCCGAAATTAATCAGTAATGTGAAAACTTGTTCACATGTTGTGGCTAAAAGAAGTTGAAATTCATTGAATTGATTAGTAAAAGGCCAGTTTTACTGAGAGGGTTGGATCTCTGAAGAAATTAGTTATTATTCATTATTGTAATAAGTTAGAGACTATCTTATTTTAGATCCAGAGATAGAGTTGTTAGCATAGGTGTGAGAAAGAGCTAGGAATTAGAAGATTGTTGTTAGATCTATTAAAAATAGAGATTTGTTGTTAGATATGGTTAGAGTGTTTATCGATGGATAAAACAAAGGAAAATGTAATGATCGAGAGGATGAGTGGAGCAAGAGCATAGAGAGAGTGTGTGGATTGCATCGTTTTGGAGACAAAGGTCCTTTTCTATGTAATTAGGCCTAAGGCCAAGACTCTGTTATTTCTTTGTTGTGAATAAACCAGTGTTGCGTGCATAATGATATAAATAGCCCATGGAGGCATTCAAATGCTTGCTTTTCTATGATTCAGATGTTATTGATGTTGTCCCTGTGTTTTCATGTTTTTTTAATGGAGATATTGTGTTAAAGGATCAGTTAGCGAGTGCATTCCATCGTTCTGGTTTCGCAGGCAGAAAACCCAAAATACACAAAGTATTAGGCGTAAAACACATTTGGAGTGAGAATCTAGACTTCAAATCCTTTAGACAGAGGTTTTGAATGATACTGGGTCCGTAGAGCCCAAAACGCATCGCCCCTGTGTAATTACTTGTAATATCACCGAAAGCCGTTTACAAAGAGAACCGCGCTAAAACACTTAGCGAATTCAGAAAGGTGGACTTGAAATTTTATGCTCAATAATTTTGGGCCTTATCGGGTCTGACATATCTATTGCATCGTACAGTTGTATCGACACACAACCAAAGCTTGTCCCCAACCCCTTTGCGATTGTGATTGTCGACATAAATCGCATCGGCACATTGGAGCAGGAGTTATATATTGTAAAGCGGGCATATTACCATCGCTGATAGCGATCAACGATATCGCATCGAACCTCCGCCAGAAGATAGCGCCAATAGTTGTAGCCATTGGAACCTGATCTCCAATATTGCGATTCAATCTAAGCTGTTCGATCAGCCAAATCTTGATTTGCGGCAATAGCTCATATAACTATGTAAAAGGCAGAAAAGCTTGGTTTTAGCCTTTTCAAAGGTATTTTGGGTCCTGAAAGGTAAAAAGTGATGTTTTAAGCTTTTTCAAAGGCTTTTGGATTTTTATATGGAAAAGGGCTTATATTTTGTAAAAAGCGGTGATTGTTGGGTTTTATAGATCCATTTGTGGGTTTTTATTAACCCATTGTTTCCGCTGCACCATTTTTGGTATCAGAGCAAAAGAAAGGAGTTGTTTGTGGCGAGAATGCCACCAAGGAGAGGCATTGGTCGAGGAAGACCTGATTCAAATGCAATTCTACTGGAAGAAGTATAGTGTTTTTGTACGTGGAGATGAGAGTTCTTCAGAAGAATCTCCTGCAGAGGAGATAGTAGGCGAAAACAATGAAACTGCAAAGGTCCTTAAGATGTTGGCAAAAGTGGGAGGAAAACCTAAGGCGGAAATTCCTATGTATGAAGGGAGTCTGAACGCAGAAGAGTTAATGGATTGGATCAGATCCTTAGACCAGTACTTTGACTATGAAGAGACTGATGAGGGGAAGAGAGTGAATTTTGTAGTTACCAGATTGAAGGGTCGCGTAGCCATCTGGTGGGATGAGGTACAGACATCAAGAACGAGGAAAGGGAAGTCCAAGATCAAGCTATGGGATAAAATGGTAAGTAAAATAAAAGGAAAGTTTTTTCCTAAAGACTATCATTTGAATCTTTTTAAGCAATTGCAAAATTTAAGGCAAAAAGGAATGTCGGTTAAAGAATATACAAAAGAATTTTATAGATTGAATATTAGAGCAGGGCATGTAGAGAATGATGTGGAAAAGGTAGCTAGATATGTAAATGGCTTAAGGTATGACATACAAGATGAGATTTTCTTGTTAAGTCTGAAAACTATTGAGGAAGCCTATCAAGCAAGTTTGAAGGCAAAGAAAAGATCTTGAGGAAACAAAACCAGAGGAATAGAGGAAAAAGCTCAGTAAGAGGTAGAGGAGCTACCATATCAAGAGGACAATAGCATCAACATGAAGCAAGAAGCTCAAGTAGCAGACCACCACAGAGGGGAGAATCTAGCAGAGGAAGATTTGTGCCCAGAGGAAGAGGGCGAGGAAGAGATGTTCAGTGTTATACATGTGGAGAATGGGGACATATGTCATGGGATTGTCCTCATAACAAATCAGCAAGTCAGAGGAGTGCGAATGTGGCTGAGGCAAATCCAGAACCACCTCGACTTGTGGAAAAGGAAGAACCCCCTGAAGAAGGTGAATCACTGTTATTGAGAAGGACTTTGCTTAGAGCAGAGAAGGAGATTGGAGAACCTGCACAAAGGAAGAATTTGTTTAGAACTACCTGTAAATCAAAAGGTAAGTGCTGCAAAGTAATAATTGACAGTGGAAGCACTGACAATCTTATTTCTACAGAAATTGTATACAAGCTTGGGCTAGCAAAGACCATGCACCCTACTCCTTATAAAGTGTCATGGTTGCAGAAGGGACATCACATCATTGTGACTGAACAGTGCAAGGTGGAGATACAAATTGGTACGTATAAAGATGTGATCTTATGTGATGTAATGCCCATGGATGTATGCCATGTATTACTGGGAAGAATGTGCAAATTTGATCGGAAAGCTATTCATGATGGAAGGAGAAACAATTATACTTTGGAGAAAGATGGAACTAAACAAACATTGCTGCCATTGAAGGATGATGCTGACAAAGGAACACCTAGAAGTAGTATTATGTTTATAAGTGGAAAGGAGTTGCTGCAGGGAGTAGTGAAGAATGAGGAGTTTCATTTTGCTATTGTAGGAAGACCAAAGGTAATCTTAACTTCCACAAAATTGAATGATTTGTCTGAAGAAGTTAAAACGATGTTAGATGATTTTGCTAATATTATTGTGGATGAGTTGCTGAATGCATTACCACCGATTAGGAGAATTAGTCATCACATTGACTTAATACCAGGAGAAAGCTTGCCAAATAAAGCAGCATATAGACTAACTCCTCAAGAGAACGCAGAAGTTGGAAGGCAAGTACAGGAGCTGATGGATAAGGGGATAATTAGAGAAATTCTTAGCCCATGTGTTGTACCAACAGTACTCAGTCCGAAGAGAGGAGGAGAATGGTGCATGTGCACAGATTCCAGGGTTATCAACAAGATCACAATCAGGTACAGATTTCCTTTGCCACGAATGGATGATTTAATGGACTGTCTAAGTGGATCAAAATACTTTACTAAAATAGACTTGAAGAGTGGATATCATCAAATAAGGATTCGGGAAGGTGATGAATGGAAAACTGCATTCAAAACAAATAGTGGACTGTATGAGTGGTTAGTGATGCCTTTTGGGCTCACTAATGCACCTAGCACATTCATGAGGTTAATGAATGAAGTCTTAAAGGAGTATGTAGGTAAATTTGTTATTGTGTACCTTGATGATATTTTGGTTTTTAGTAAAAGTAAAGAGGAGCATTTAGAGCATCTTAAGTTGGTCCTAAGAACTCTGCAAAAAGAGAAACTACTAATAAATTTGAAGAAGAGTAGTTTAATAAAGGAGGAGCTGGTTTACTTGGGATTTGTAGTTTCCAAAGAAGGCTTGAAGATGGATCTAGAGAAGGTTCAAGCAATTTGGAACTGGCCTACTCCCAGAAGCATATTTGAGCTAAGAAGCTTCCATGGACTTGATTTTACAGAAATTTTATAAAAGGTTTTAGTCAAATTTGTGCACCAATCCTTGAGACAATCAAGGAGATCAATCACCCATTTCAATGGACAAAAACAACAGACAAAAACTTTAATTTACTGAAGAAGAAGATCATAGAGGAGCCAATTTTAGCATTGCCTAATTTTGAGAAAGTCTTTCAAGTAGAAACAAATGCTATTGGAGTTGCAGTTGGAGCAGTTCTGAGTTAGGAGCAAAGACCAATAGCATATTTCAATGAGAAACTTAATGATGCAAATAAGAAATATTCTTCTTGTGATATGGAGTTTTATGCTATTGTGTAGGCTTTGAAAAAGTGGAGACATTATTTGCTGCCAAAAGAATTCATATTATATTCAGACAATCATGCCTTACAGTTTATCAATAACCAGCCAAAGTTGAATAAGAAACATGCCAAGTGGGTAGAATTTCTGAAAAGTTTTACTTTTGTAATAAAGCATACGAGTGGTAAGTCAAATAAAGTAGCAGATGCATTGAGCAAGGTAAGCTTTATTATGCAAGAATTCGAAGTAGGTGTTGTAGGATTTGAGGAAATGCTTGAAATGTATAAGGATGATGAAGATTTCAGATATATCTACACAACAGTTCAGAACCCAATGAGCCATAACAGAAGTCAGTGATTGGACTACCTCATTCAAGGAGTCCTATTATTTAAAAGCAACAAGTTGTGTATTCCCAAATGTTCCATGAGGGAAAAGATCATAAAGGAGAAACATAGTGGAGGATTATCTGGTCATTTTGGACAAGATAAAACCTTTGCTCAGGTGAATGCTTTTTATTATTGGCCCAAAATGCAAAATGATCTTAAAAAGTTTGTTGAGAAATGCAGAATATGTCAGCATGCCAAAGGAAGGAGTCAAAATACAAGACTGTATCAACCATTGCCCATACCAAACCAGCCGTGGGATGCAGTTAGAATGGATTTTGTTCTGGGATTACCAAAAACATAGAGAGGAAATGATTCCATTTATGTTGTAGTAGATAGATTCTCTAAAATGGCACATTTCATTTCTTGTAGGAAAACTAGTGATGCAACACACATAACTAATTTATTCTTTTCAGAGATTGTAAGATTGCATGAGTTACCTGTAAGTATTGTATCTGATCGAGATACCAAGTTTGTAGGGAATTTCTAGAGGACTCTTTGGAAGAAATTGGGAGCTAACCTCAGTTTTAGTTCAGCATACCATCCTCAAACAGATGGACAAACTGAAGTAATGAACAGGAGCTTGGGAAATATATTAAGGAGTTTAGTATATCAGAATCCCAAACAGTGGGATTTGGCATTAGCTCAAGCTGAGTTTGTGTACAATGATACAGCAAACAGAAGCACTGGAATGAGTCCATTTTAGATTGTCTTTGGAATGCATCCAAGAGGTGTGTATGAACTCATGGATCTGGGAAACTAGGAAACCAAGAGTGCAAGCACTAAAGAATTTGAAAAACAGATGCAAATATTATAGGAAGAAGTCAAAGGAAAATTGCAGGAAAGCAACAACAAATACAAACAGAGGGTAGATCTGAAAAGAAGAGAGAAAGAATTCCAAGTGGGAGACTTAGTGATGGTGCATTTGAGAAGAGAGATATTTCCTACTAAAACTTACAACAAATTGAAAATGAAAAAGATAGGACCTTGCAAAATTGTCAGAAAATTTTCAGCTAATGCATATGAGATTGAGTTGCTAGAAGGGATTGGAATATCCCCCATTTTTAATGTTGCAGATTTATATCCATACAGAGAGGCAGAGATAGAGTTGCAGGAGGAAGCTACAGGGGATTAAGTTCAAACCGTGAACTGGGAGGAACAAGTACCAAAAGCAGTCAAGAAAGAAGTTGAAGTTATCTTGGATCAAAGAGTATCCAAGAAAACCAGAGGGCAGACTTATTTCCAATATCTAGTCAAGTGGAAAGGATAGCCAGTGGAAGATTCCAGTTGGTTGACTATAGCCGAACTACATAAGTATGGAGTAAGTCCTGAAACTTTGAAGGACAATTACTTTCTTCCCCGGGAGTCTGATGCAGGAGCGTCCGGACTCAGTCAACAATGTGAAAACTTGTTCACATGTTTTGGCTAAAAGAGGTTGAAATTCATTGACCTGATTAGTAAAAAGCCAGTTTTATTAAGAGGGTTGGATCTCTCAAGAAATCAGTTATAATTCATTATTGTAATAAGGTAGAGACTATCTTATTTTAGATCCAAAGATAGAGTTGTTAGCATAGGTGTGAGAAAGAGCTAGGAATTAGAAGATTGCTCTTAGATCTATTAAAAATAGAGATTTGTTGTTAGATATGGTTAGAGCATTTATCGATGGATAAAATGAAGGAAAATGTAATGAGCAAGAGGATGAGTGGAGCGAGAGGATAGAGAGAGTGTGTGGATTGCATCCTTTTGGAGACAAAGGTCTTTTTTTGTGTAATCAGGCCTAAGGTCAAGACTCTGTTATTGTTTTATTCAGGCCTAAGGTCGAGACTCTGTTATTGTTTTATTATGAATAAAATAGTGTGCATGCATAATGATATAAACAGACCATGGAGGCCTTCAAATGCTTGCTTTTCTATGATTTGGATGTTATTGATGTTGTCCCTGTGTTTTCATGTTTTTTAATGAAGATATTGTGTTAAAGGATCAATTAGCGAGTGCATTCCATTATTCTGGTTTCGCAGGCAGAAAACCCAAAATACACTAAGTATTGGGCGTAAAACGGATTTGGAGCGAGAATCCAGACTTCAAATCCTTTAGATGGAGGTTTTGAATGATATCGGGTCCATAGAACCAAAAACGCGTCGCCCCTGTGTAATTACTTGTTATATCGCCGAAAGCCGTTTACAAAGAGAATCACACTAAAACACTTAGCGGATTCAGAAAGGTGGACTTGAAATTTTATGCTCGGGATTTTTGGGCCTTATCGGGTCCGGCATATCTATCACATCGCACAGTTGTATCGACGCACGACCAAAGCTTGTCCCCAACCCCTTTGCGATTGCGATTACCGACATAAATCACATCGGCACATCGAAGTGGGAGTTATATATTGTAAAGCGGGCATATTACCACCGTCGATAGCGATCAGTGATATCGCATCAGACCTCTGTCAGAAAATAGCACCGATAATTTTAGCCATTGGAACCCAATCGCTGATATTGCGATTCAATCTGAGCCATTCGATCGGCCAGATCTGGATTTGTGGCAATAGCTCATATAACTATGTAAAATGTGGAAAAGCTTGGTTTTAGCCTTTTCAAAGGTATTTTGGGTCCCAAAAGGTAAAAAGCATTTTTTTAAGCTTTTTCAAAGGCTTTTGGATTCGATAGGGAAAAGGGCTTATATTTTGTAAAAAGGGGTGATTGTTGATTTTTATAGATCCATTTGTGGGTTTTTATTAAACCATTGTTTCCACTGCACCACCACATAACCATGGGGCGGGACCAAGGGTCAGGGCTTAGCCCCAGCCCCGTGGTCATAGCATGACCACAAAAACTAGAGTGGAGAACCTTCGGTGGAGTTGGAATGGGGGCAGTCCGGGTAATATGACCCCCCATATAACTGGGAGCACGACATTGGATGGGTGCCATCCACTAGGGCGCTTGCAATGAGGGCCAACCTCACAGCATATGGCCTTTCATATGACCTTAGTCTCTGACATTTAACGCGTAAAACTTTTTGGCATCGACCTCCGATTTTATGGGCACATAACATGACCAAGCGCTAGGTGTTGGGGGCCCGGCTGGCGAGGGCAGGCGGTTAGCCCAAGCCCCTAGGCATGTGGCCCCCATACTACTGCATTTTTCGGAACTGGGGGGTTAATGGATAGTTTAACTGTCTGAAAATTTCATCCATTGGGTGGGATTGTAGGCTAGGTTTGCATTCTACTTCCATGTTTGGGGTGCTCAAGCTAGATTTGGGTTGAATTGTAGGATGGTTAGCTATGGAATTGGGGGAAAACTTGTAACATGCATAAATTTCTTAGTTTTTGGCCAAACGAGGTGTAGAAAGAACCCAAAAGGGGGTTTTTTACAGTTCTGGATCCATTGGAGACATTTTTTTTTTCATTTTGAGCATTGGAAAGCCATGAAAACAAAAATTTGAGAACTTAATGAAAGAGGCCCTACATTGGAAGTTGGACCAAGAGATGTAGCCCAGGAGAGGGGTGAACTCCTTTATCATGTTTGTCGTTATTTGTTTCTGATATGGTATTTTGTCTATGTTTTGGTTGTTAACTAAGTTTAAAAATCATTTATTTATGTGTTTAGTAACTTGATCTATTACCAAAAATACATAAAATTACACTTGCAATTTGTTTAACGCATTCAAGTTTCATAAACATTTCATTTTGGTATAAGAGCATCAGGTTATTATGAAGGTTTGATTTTGTTTGCAAGTGTTTTTCTAATGCTTACAAGGTTGAAAATTAAGAGAGGAGAAAGAAAACTTGTGGAGCCAAGAACTCAAATTGTTTCAAGAGGAACAAACACACCTCAAGCTTTAATAGTCATGGAACATGAAGAAGGTCCTGAAGGGATGTCTGAAGATGAAAAAACTTTCAAAAAATATTTCTTTGAGATGTCTGAAATGGTAAAGGTTCTTTATGAAGATAGGAATTCAAGGTTGTATGCATAGAGCCCAAAACCTCCAAAAGGAGATGGAGGAAAAGGAGACAAGCCTCCAAAAGGGAATGGAGGGAATGATGACAAACCACCACCTTCACCTCCATCCTCATCCCCATCTTCATCCTCATCTTCTACTTCTTCTACCCTTTCACAAATACCTCCAAATTTTCCAAAAGGACATGGTAAAAGTCCTTTGTTAAAGCTTGATATTAAGTTTGAATTTCCTATGTATGATGGAGAGGTAGATTATGAGAAATCAGATAACTGGGTTCATCAAATTGAAGTGTATTGTAGGATACAAAGAATCAAGGATGGTGATACCAAAATTCAACGTTCTTCTCTTAGATTGGAAGGTGCAACACTTATTTGGTGAGAAACCAAAACTCAAGAGGACATGAAGAAAAATGGTAAGGTTTTATCCTCTTGGAATGATTTTGTTGTTGCAATAAGAAGGCAATTTTATCCATTAGCATACATGCAAAAATCTATTATGGATTGGAAAAACTTTAAACAAGCTAAAGGTAAAAATGTGCAAAGTTATACTCAAGAATTTAAAAAAAGAGCTTTGATTTTGGGTATATATTTATCCTCTCAAGACACTCTACTCAAATACATTGGAGGATTACATAGTTACTTGAGACATACAATTATCATGTTTAACCCTAGAAAACTAAATGAAGCTTGTGTACAGGAAACTCATTTAGAGAACAGAGGAAAAAATGTTTCTGAAGAAACTAGTGAGAAGTCATTCAAGTCTAGAGAAGAAGAAAAAGGGAGGTTTAAAGGCAAGGATAAAAATAATGCTTCAGTCAAGAAAGGAGGAGAAAATATCACATGTAAACATTTTTCTAAAGAAGGCCATGATGAAGACCACTTTTGGAAACTTTATCCTAATATGAGACCCAAAAATGTTAATAACAAGGAGAAAGAAAATATTGTTGCAACTACACAAGAAGATCTAGGATCTGATTCTGGAGATGAAAAAAAAATCATAGCCATGGGATTGAATGTTAAGGATTCAATTGCAAGTACTACTTCTTCTAGAAAATCCAAAATTAAAGAGAAAGAATATATTTTTTCCATATTAAAATCATCAAAAAACATAACAAGGTAGATACTTAGTTTGATAGCGATTCACAAGCAAATCTGATTTTAGAATACATTGTTAAGAAACTAAATTTGGAAACCATTCATCATCCTAAACCTTATCCTTTGGGTTGGGTATGTGAGAATTCCAAGTTGCAAGTGACAAGAAAATGCATACTTAGATTTTCCATCACTACAAATTTTATTGATGAGGTAGAACTTGATGTGGTACCACTTGACATTTGTGGGATTGTTTTAGGAACTCCATACTTATATGATAGTAAATCCATCATTCATTGCCATGAGAATAAGTATCACTTGTTTAAATATGGGATTGAGTACATTATTAGAGCACATAGCAAGAATTTCAATTTATCTCTTGTGAATGTTGGACAAATGAAGAGGTTTGTAAATGCTAGTCAGAATTTTACATTGTTGATGATTAAACATAAAGATGTTGATGAATCTGAAGCTTTTCAAAGATATGAATCAAGTTTGAAATTTGATTTCATGGAGCTTGCTAATCCATGTGATAATATGTTTCAGGAGTCTAACATGTTGCCTCCTAAAAAAGGAAAACAATATGAAGTGCACTTATAGGAGGATGCATCATTGTTGAACATTCGTATGAACAAAATGTCAATGTTAAAGAATGCAGGGGTCAAAAAGCAGATGCAAAGGCTATTTGACAAAGAGTACATTGGTTCTAAAATATATTCTTGTTGGGTTCATAATGTTTTGGCTTGGGATAGGGATGGTGCATGGCGATGGAAATCACATTTGGTAAAGAGTCAAGCCAAGTGCAAGGCTATACATGCTAAGCATCGTTATGACTACAGTGTTCAAGGTGAAGTGAACTTGAAATTGAATAAATCTTATTTGATTGAAGGTCGAGGAGAGAAATTTCATATTTCTTTAACAAAATTTTTCTCTTATAAACATCTTGAACAATTGCAGCAAACTAATATCCTTGACAGAGAAACAGGACCTTCAAGAAGAAGGAACGAGAAGCACCTTCATATGGGGTTCCAAGGTACAAATTCAGGAAAATTGAAATGCATTAAGAAGGGAAGGGTGAGGGAATTATACCCTCATTTATTTGTAAACTGAAAATGAGCTTTTGGAGGTCCAAAATCTTCCAATGGGGAGGAGTGATCCAAGGGATCAATTTAGTACTCAAAATCCAAACTGTGTGACAAAGCTCGAAACATGTGTCATTGGATATATCTTGGTGATCTGAATCCAACACAACTTGAATCGTTCAAAAACGATATCGTATGCTCCTGATATCGCATTCTGGTCGAATTTCCAAACAGGTAAAAAATTGCAGAATTTATAAGGTGATTGTACATTTTGGGCCAGTGGCAAGCTGCCACTTGGCTACTCCAAATTGGTTAAAAAATAATCAAATTTGATTGGCTCAAAATTTTATTTTAATACTGTTGGTGGTTGATTGTGTATTTGGATGGAGCAATAGGGGAGAGCCATCTGGGCCAATTGCTGACTGCCACATGGCCCCCTGTTAGTGTGTTCAAATTTTGCTGAGGGATGAAGCACCCCATGAGAATTGAACACATGACCAACAACCAAGCACCAAGGCACTTTACCACTACGCCACCACCATGTTTCGTAACCATATGGGTTTCGTCTTTTATTTAAAATGATATGCATTTTATTTTTGGAATTGGGTCAGGGCTAAGCCCTAGCGGTCCCTACGCCCACATAACCATGGGAAGGGACCAAGGGCTAGGGATTAGCACCAGCCCCATGGTCACAACCCTACCATAAAAATCAAAGTGAAGAACCATCCGCGGAGTTGGAATGGGGGCCAGCCCAGGTCACATGACCCCCCATATAACCAGGAGCGCGACATTAGATGGGGGCCAGCCCCAAGGTCTATGGCCCATGATATGAGCTTAGTCTTCAACAATTGATGCGTGTGAAATTTTGGCATCAACCTTTGGTTCTACGGCCACTTAACATGACGAAGCACCAAGTGTTGGGGGCCCAACCGATAGGGGTTGGCAATTAACCCCAACCCTTGGGCACATAGCCCCCATATGACTACATTTTTTGGAACTGGGGGGTTAATGGATAGTTTAATTGTCTGAAAATTTCACCCATTGGGTGGGATTGTAGGCTAGGTTTGTGCGCTAGTTCTAGGCTTGGGGCTCTCAAGCCAGATTTGGGTTGAATTGTAGGATGGTTAGCTATGGAAATAGGGAAAAAATTGTAACATGCATAAATTTCTCAAATTTTGGCCAAATGAGGTGCAGAAAGAACCTAGGTGGGGGTTTTTGATGGTTTTGGATCCATTGGACACATGTTTTTTTAATTATGAGTATTGTAAATCCATGAAAACAAAAATTTGAGCACTTAATGAAAGAAGCCCTACATTGGAAGTTGGACCAGGAGATGTAGCCCAGGAGAGGGGTGAACACCTTTATCATGTTTGTTGTTATGTGTTTCTAATATGGTATTTTGTCTTTGTTTTGGCTTTTAACTAAGTCTAAAAATCATTTGTTTATGTGTTTAGTAACTTGATCCATTTCCCAGAATACATAAAATTTCACTTGCAATTTGTATATCACCTTCAAGTTTCATAAATATGTCAAGGTGTAGCACCTATGGGTTAATCCTGACATATCACCATTTTATTAAAAGGAAAAGTTCAATTATTTTCCTGATATATGATGTATATAGCCCCTAATCACAGCTCCATTCACATGGCTACTTAAGGTGTAGCACCCGAGGGCTAAGGCCCTTCATCATATCGACAGATTACCATTATCATAGAAATACAAGACTAGAGGATTGTTTTAATATCTTCACATAAATTGCTCCTAGTTATTCTTATGGTCTTAGGGAGACTAGTTCTGGTGCTAAGGGCTTAAATCCCTTCGTATATCAGCAATTAGAGGTTTATTAGGTGCGCTTGTGTTGAAAACATTCAATATTCTGATAAGATTTAGCAAAGCCCACAAATAAAACCCCTTATCACAAGGTGCTTAATATGTAGAACCCATAGCTAAAGGCCCCAAAAAAAGGTCATTTTTGCAAGGTTTTTCAATGTTAAATTATTTTGGGTTTTCCTAATTTCCAACTAAAAAATAAAATTTGGATTTTTAACACCTTTATTGTCCCCTATCATGATATGATTTAAAGTGTGTGTTGACTTATGAAATTTTAGTTTTAGCTCTCATCCACTGAGTAACATTGATTACCCGATATCCTGGTATAAAATCACTTGGACATGTTATATGGGTGTAGGGTGTAGCACTTATAAATATAAGAACTACTATGTAAAAAGGTTGGATTTAAGGGAGCTCCAAGGAATTTTAAGTTCTTACATAGCTCTTGGCTATATGTATGAGTGCCTACACATTAAGGCTTAAAAAAGGAATTGTGCTAGGTATATATAAGTAAACTAAGGGACAAGACAAAAGGAGACATGGAATAAAATTAAAGAATTGGCTATGGTATTTACGCTTTAAAAGGTGGAATAAAATACTAAATTGTATATTTGTTAAATCTTTGATAAGTTGGGATGAAGGAAGATCCAAAATAAAACGTGTTAAGATGGTAAAGTATATATCTGAAATATCGAATTAAAGGGGGCACCAAATTAAATCTCGTGGTTGAAGGAAGTGTTATATAAGAAAGTATTATTTTGGTAAAAGAATACTAAGGTGAGATGTGAATTTGGAGTGTCAGATAGAAAAGTATGTAGATTAAGAAGTTGGGATTTAAAGGAAGTGTCTAGTTTAGAGAAAATATTAGATGAAGTGACTAACAAAATTCAAAAAGAAGAAATATCGGATGAGGTGATTGAAAAAATTTAATGAGAGAAAATATTTTATGAGGTGACTACAAAAATTAAAGAAGAGAAACAATTCATGAGGTGATTGTAAAAATTCTGAAAGGAAAGAGTGAATCAAATGAAAAAAAGAATTACAGAGTAGAGTTTAGATGGGATTGGTGTCTCTTGTAGGTTGGTTCCTAAAAATTATCAAATAGGATTGGTATCCCTCATAGGCTAGTGCATACCAACTTGAAAGGATGAGATGATTGGTGTATCATGTAGGTTGGTGCCTACAAAGATTGTAATAATAGGTTGGTACCTACAAAGAACAATTATTTAAAATAATTTTTATGGTTTTCTCCGTGAAGGGTTTCAATGTATATTGTGTTTCATGTTCTACTTATGATATTGATGTTTTATGGTTCTTGAATGATTTAAATAAGTTAAAATTGTAATGTATTAATTCATCCCCCTTTTAGTATAATTGTGAATCCAATGAGATTGTGATTGTTAGAATGCAATCTTGCTGGTATAAAACCTAGCTTATTATTCTAAGATAAAGCATATTGTTGTTTAATATTTCTTTGTGAGGGACATGGTTGAAAACAAGGAGGTGTTGTTGGTGAAGGTGGACACCTTGAAGAATGTTGCAAATTAATTAACAAGGCATATGAGCACCGAGAAGTTTTCTTGGTACAGAGAAACAGTGGGAATTACTTCCTAACATCATTGGTCAAGTAACCTTGTGGCCCCTGTTATGAAAAGAAAACAATGAGTCGGAGAATGTTGGGTATCTAATATTCTTTGCTCGACTAGCCCCATGTGTGATTCATTGTGATGGGTGCACTAGGGTTTTATTGAGACTTTTATCAATAAAAATTTCTCAGTATGGTTTTATCTTTTTGACAATTTCATGGCATAGAGTTTTGTGGTCCACATTAATGTAATTTTGGTTAAGAAATTGTAGTTATATTCTAATACAGGGTTAGTGGGTTGGAGGTTTATAATATATTGTAACATAGTAAAGAAAGAATATATTGAAAAATATTTTTAATTTTCTTGGTTTGTGCTTTCCAAGGTAAAATATCCATGTTAAGTGTGTGTGTGTTCCATTCCATATTTTCTACTTTTATTTATAATAGGTTTGCAACAGTTAACTCTACATGGTTAAACAAACAAAGAATGGCTAGTGAATAGTATTTTAAGGTAGGTCATCTAACAATTTTAGATCATATCACAACCCAACTAAAAGTTATACATGGAAAAAATATACACTAGGGTATAAAAGACACATTGTTTTGGAAAAATGCTTTATCCTAAAACAATAAATCTTCCAGGAGATACGTTCATCATCAATGGTAGGTCACTTTGGTTTTCATAGAATCCATGAAATAATTAAATGTTCATTCTTCTATGAAGGAATGAAAATAGATATCTAGGATTTCATATTATCATGTGATGTTTCCCAAAGTAATAATGGAGATATGGTGAAGATAATAGGGGAATTGCAATGTCTACCAATCCTGACATAGATTTCAACAAACATTTCAATGGATTTTTTAACATGGGACTCCCAAAAATGGTAAATAAAATTATCATCATGGTGGTGGTTGATTTTCTTTCAAAAGCTACTCATTCTTGTGCCCTATGTCATCCTTTCACTCCTTCATTGGTTTCATAGGCCTTCAAGCATCAGATCTTTAAGCTACATGGCATGCACACTTTTATTTTATCAAATCAGGACCTCACATTTACCAATAATATTTATTGGGGGTTATTTAAACTTCAAGGTATACATCTAAATATGAGTGCTACAAATCGTCCTCACATTTATGGTCAAACAAAAGTGGTCATTAATAAGTGCTCAGAAACCTATTTGAGATGCTTTGCTTCTAAAAGGCCACATTGGTGAGCACATTGGATGTACCTTGATGAATGGTGGTATGATACCACTTATCATGGAACTCCCAAAATGACACCATATGAAGTTTTTTATGGAAAAAATCCCATTGGAATGGAATCCTATGTACCAAGAACATCCAAGATTCATGCAGTAGAGAGAATGGATCACACTAGAAAAGCCATTATCTATATCCTCAAGGACAACTTCATTATTGCACAAAATCAAATAAAACAATGAGTTTATCGACATATATTCAAATATTTTTTTTGTCAAAGAAGATGAAGTGTTCCTTCACCTATAGCCTTATAAATAAACATCACTTAAAAAAAAAATTCCCCAAAAGCTAGCTCCTAATTTCTATGGTCCTTATGAGAGAATGCAATGCATTGGCCAAGTCGCCTACAAGTTGGCTCTCCCATTCCACTCCAAGATTCCTCTAGTCTTTCATGTGTATTTTTTTAAGAAGGTCGTGGGATTAAATTGTAATGTGCAAACTAACCTACTAGAGCTTGATAAAGAAGGTTATATTTGGAACGCGCTAGAAGCAATATTAGATACCAAAGAGTGTTAATTGCACTAGTGTGTGATTAACTATTAATTAAGCAGATAGATATTCAACTAGAAGATGTCACATGAGAACTTTTAACCTACAACAATTTCCTCACCTTTAGCCTTGAGGACAATCCTACTTTTAAAGGGGAGGGTTCATGTTAGGGCCCTACCCTAACCCCATTATTTTTATACTTTATTAATGTATGAGGCCACCTTCATTGAATAAATCCCCTTAAATAGTTAGTTAATAGTCACCCATTGTAAAAAGGGTCCTCTTTGTTAGTAATACCCAAATTAGTTAGTAGGCACTCATTATAAGTGGGCCTATTTGTACTTAAGATTCTCTATGGATAGTTACTAAACAGTAGAAGGTTATGTAATGTTTTTTCAAGAATTTTTAAATTTGAGCATTGTTCTTGGAGGTTTCCCCCTTGAAGAGGTAAGTGAACATATCTCTTTATTTTGATTATCAAATATATCTTTCTTAGGGGTTGTCTCTATTTTATCTTGTGTTCTTTGGATTTACACTACATTTTATATGATTTCTCTAAAATTTTGGGAAGCATGCTTAATTAATGAGGTCTCACATGTGTTATGTCATTTCCCCCTTCATGCAAACATGTTTACTTGAGTGGTTGGAGTGAGCATGGCTTCACTATCGGTACAAGTTGAGAAGGGTTGGAGTCATCATTGCCTCACCCTTGATACCTCCTTTATTATTGGAATTTACTATTCAAAGGAAATGTATGGGTTAATATTTACTATTCTAAGGAAAAACATATTTCACATGCATAGCATCTATAAATGACATCATTAAAAAATAAAAGTGCATTCATGAAATTACTACTTATGTGGCCAAGATTCTTTCATTTAAATACAAAATACATATATGGACAAAGTAGATTTGATTACATTGTGAAATTGTTAAGTGGTAAATTGTTAAGTAGGCTGGAATCACTGGAATTAAGGAAACCCTAGTTGCTCTTCGAGGAGGTTTCAATGGGGGTTCATTGAAGGAAGGAGCCTTCTCGGGCACATCAACGACACATGTACTGGGTAGTTTTTTCACATGGAAAACTTGGATGAACCATTATTCTATGGGGTTTCAAGTGCACTTTCTCTTATCCATTTCTTGTCTCTTTGCAATGCTTGCTCATGGGGTTTTTACTTTTTAACTCTTCGGTGGTAGGGTGAACTATGTTGTTACTATCACTTGTTGTTTGGTTACCTAGTAATGGATTGCCTTATTCAGGTTTCCTCTACAATTGAACTGATGCTCTAGAGGAGAGTATCTTCCTTATACCTACATATTATACTCAAGTGTTTTGCAGTCCAAGTGTTGATCTGGCAGTTATTGAGTTGCATTATGGTGGATCTCGACCAAGTGGACTATGACATAGTGACACCTCATCGAGGCCCCATTTTTAGTTGGCCTTTAACTTTTCCTACATGCAGAGATGGGGTGTATAACCATATTGGTATTATCAACAGGGGTTTTCCTATCTCTAGTGGTTTAATGTGGCTGGAGTACCATTTTCCAGTTCAAATTCATATGTCAATGCCCGCATTGTTCTTCGAGGTTTCCCCCTTGAAGAGGCAAGTGAACATAGCTCTTTATTTTCATTATCAAATATATCTTTCTTAGGGATTGTCTCTCTTTTCTCTTGTATTATTTGGCTTTCCACTACATTTTATATTATTTATCTAAAGTTTTGGGGTTAATCATGCTTAATTAATGAGGTCTCGTATGTGTTATGCCATTTCCCCCTTCATGCAAACATGTTTACTTGAGTGGTTGGATTGAGCATGTTTAATTTAGTGGTTGGAGTGAGCATGGCTTCGCTATCGGCACAAGTTGAGAAGGATTGGAGTGATCATTGCCTCACCCTTGATACCCCCTTTATTATTGGAATTTACTATTTAGATGAAAAGTATGGGTTATTATTTACTATTAGAAGGAAAATAATATTCTAAAGAAAAGTATATTTCACATGCATAACATCTATAAATGGTATCATTAAAAAATAAAAATGCATTCATGAAATTACTACTTATGTGGCTAAGATTCTTTCATTTAAATACAAAAGACATATATGGACAAAGTAGATTTGATTACATTGTGCAATTGATAAGTGGTAAATATGCATTAGGAACATGTAAGTAAATAGGAATCACTGGCATTAGGGAAACCCTAGTTTCTCTTCGAGGAGGTTTCCATGGGGGGTTCATTGAAGGAAGGAGCCTTCTCAAGCACATCAGCAACACGTGTAATAGGTAGTGTTTTCATATGGAAAAATTGGATGAACCATTATTCTATGGGGTTTCAAGTGCACTTTCTCTTATCCATTTCTTGTCTCTTTGTAGATGCTTGCTCACAGGGTTTTCACTTTTTTACTCTTTAGTGGTAGGGTAAATTGTGTTGTTACTATCACCTGTTGTTTAGTTACCCAGTAGTGGATTGCCTTATTCAGTTTTCCTCTACAGCTGATGCTCTAGAGGAGGGTATCTTCCTTATACCTACATATTATACTCAAGGGTTTAGCAGTGCAAGTGTTGATCTAGGAATTATTGAGTTGCATTATGGTGGATCTCGACCGAGTGGACTATGACTTAGTGGCACCTCATCGAGGCCCCATTTTTACCTAACCTGGAACTTTTCTTAGATGCAGAGATGGGGTGTATAACCATATTGTTATTATCGACAAGCATTTTCCTATCTCTGGTGGTTTAACATGGCCAGAGCACCATTTTCTAGTTCGGATTCATATGTCAGCGCCCTCCTTCGTGTCGTTTACTGCTTCATTGGTCTCCCAAGTAAATCATCATATTGTGGACATAAAAATTCCTTTCCCATGAGTTTCAAATGATATTGGAACAAACAACGATATGAAAAAGAAGTTGTGGGTTTTGAATCGGGATTCCTTTCCGACGCCATACAACTTATGTCTTGGTAGTGACGTAAAAATGTCGATGGCCACAAATATTTGTCCTACAACTACTCACTTCTGTTGAAAACTTTTTTTAGCTAGATCTACAACTTCTTACTTATGTCCTATTATTTATGATCATTTGTCGATGGCACTCACTTCGACACCGGGTACCTCTGAAACCCTCCCACCTGTATCTTTACTTGTTAATTCATTTTCAGAATCTGGCATGAATGGGGTTTGCTCCACTGTGTGTATGTGTGTGGTTGTATCTTCAAAGTTGTTCACTCCCTATTCCCCTATAAAGGCCATCTGCATTATTCCTCTCGGATCATTGTGCTACTCCTCTCTTAGGACATCGGTCTCCTATGGGGTTTTTGGCATTTTGGATGGTAGTGATATTTTATACAACCTCATGTCAAGGATCACTTTATTTGTCTAAGGAATTGTGGGGGGTGGGGCCACATTTTGGCCTTTGTCATTCACTCAAATGAACAAGAAGGAAATACCATATCTCAAAGGCTAAAGTCAAGGCATGTGAAGAAATGGTTACTGGTAGACAATCATCAATTGATGGGGGCACTTAGAGCATTGTTCCCCCTACGTGGGATGCACAAATGAAGGCCTTATTTTATAATTGTAGGAGTTTGGTGAATTCACCCGAAAAACTTGTTTTTCATAGACTACTCTAGGTGGAACGCCCCAACATAATTTTTTTGCAAGAAACTCTTACAGATGGGGTGACTATTACCAAAATTTCAGAATCCACCATTCGCACCCTTAAATTTATATCTATTGATGTATGTGGTTGTTCTGGGGGACTAGCTTTGGGATGGGGCACAAGGAATCTTTTGGTGGAAAATTTTTGGAGCTTTCAATCTAGTTTAAGCATCTTAGGGCACTTTTTAGACTTGGATTACTCTTTCACCTTTATTAATTTATATTGGCCTCGTGAGGATTGAGTGGGGTTCTAGAATGGGTTTTCAACAAAACTATGTTAAATTAGGATAATTTGATTATCGAGGTTGTTAGCTCTGCCATTCAACACTGATTTTTCAAGGTCTGAGACAAGCTTGGTCTGCTTGGTTGTCCTCAAAAGAAAGGTCATATTTGTCATTTTCTCCTTTCTTCCTTTACCCCACTCATTCTCCCTTCATCTCTGTTCCCTCTTTTTTTCCTCTAAACCCAACAAAACCCCTTTTACTCTAAGCCCCGAGCGCAAAGGCCTAAACCCACCATAGAACCTAACCCATATAACCCCACGCACTCATAAACCCCTTTCCTAATCCCCACCATTGATTGAGCCCCACCGATCCAACGGCTCTCATCACGCCCATTATAATAATCCACTCGAGCGAATCCCCACCATAAGATCATCTCCGCCAAGATCTAACGGCCTTTGCACTTATCGCGCCAACAAAGTGATGGAACGTTAGCGCGTGATGAGAGTAGTTTTTCTCTCTCATCTGCCACTACGTGTCAACTGTTGAGTGGAATTGGGCGGTCCCGTCCTTTTACCGCTTAGGGCCCGACTGAACCACCCTTGCCCGATAACAACCACGTATCTTCGCCTCCCGACCACCGTTTGATTTGTCCGCCTAAGATCTAATGGCCCAAATTCAACCCGCTCCCACCTCGGCTGATACCCTCTTCCAAGCCATCTCCGTCGTCCATTTCCCCAATCTGACAGCCATCCTTTCCGCTCATCCATATCGTCCACTCGCCCATGTACTCCACGTCCTTTGACCACTCCGTTTGCCCAAAGGAGGAAGGTGACGAGCTTGCCAGTACCAATCACAGTAAATCCTCAACAACCATGTTTAACAGACAGTATGGAAAAGGGGGAAGAAGGACAAGAACTCCCCTATAACTGCATTTATCAGTTATGGAGCTTCACTAGTACGAACACTCCATCTGCCTAAGAGGACAACACAGCACCTAAACAGATCGGATTCTTCCACTGAAGCAAGCAAACCCATTCAGAGACTCCATCATGCAGTTAAATGCAGTTGGTGGTCAATTATGACCCCTCCATACCCAAATGGACAAGTGCCCTTGTAATCTAAAATCTATAAATACCCAGAAGAAAAATGTAATCAGGGTTGATAGGTTGGCATTTGATGTAAGGTTCAACTTCTGGAGACTGTAGATATTTTGTCACTTGCAGCATCTCGTCTTCATTTTCAGCTAATACAAGCTTCTTTTGTTGTTAACTGCTCACTTTCCATTTCCCTCTGTTCTAAGTTGTGCCTGATATACTATGTTCTTGACTTCTTGATATTTAGCATTAGATAGTTGTCATCCTATCTCTGTGTTAGAGTCTTGTATGCATCATTGAACATATGGTCCAGGTTTCTTTCTAACTAATGCAGGAGAGTTGTCATCTTGTCTTTGCATTAGTATATTACATTTGCAGACTTCTTTATTGGTTGCAGCCGGCCATCACATGGTCTTGTGCATCTGTTGGTGTCATCAGTATTCTCCATATTCACCCAATCTCTAAACTGTGAGTAGTTGGTGGTCTAAAGCCTTGTAGTCTGGGGGTGTTCATGCATGTCTGGAGTGAAACAAAGTAGAAGTGGTTATCTAGCTTGGACAAGCATAATTCCTTCCATTCATCCATCACAACAATAGTTGAATTTATATGTTACCAGGCATTTCCGAGCTACAACCTAGGATATTTTCTTGGAATCCTAACATGGGTGATATAAAATTTTCTTTGGGAGTGGTGGAATCCTACCGCAAGAATGCTAGAACTGGTCATCTGTCAGATTTTTTCTCAAACCATATGGTCTCTAATAATCTCTCTCATATAGTTCCTGGGAATAATTCGCCTACTTGAGTTGGGGATGAGTATATTGCAAAAATATTGGATCGATTCCTAATTTTTTAACCTCTAATCCATTTATTTCCTCTCCTTTGTCATGGGTGGGCACTGCGGTTGTTGCAGATCATGCCCCCATTATTTTTGAAATCAAATGCATCACTTAGAAACCAACCAACTCCTTCAATATAAACCCTAGTTGGAGTTTTTTCTAACTTTTTAGGAACAATGGGAATCCTTTTGTTGAAGGTTCGGGCCACTCGACTACCATAAAATTTAGGTCTAACCTCAAAACCATCAAATCCCTCTCAAAGGATTGGGCAGAAAATATTAGGCAAGAGGAGAACGAGGCCCTAGTGGAATTAGAACAATATATTAAGGCTTATTTTATTACAAATGAGGAGGGTTTCACCTCTAAAACCTCAAGAGTATTTTTTCAGTTTGAATTTGAGGAGGAAAGAGTTTCTTGACTCTAGGGAAGCTACACGGAGGCTTAAGGGTTAGGATATCTGACTTGAATGTAGTGAAGAAAATACAAAGTTCTTCCACTCATATCTAAAGGGGAGGAATATTTCCAATACCATTTGGAGTATGGAAGGGCCTAGGGGTATTAAGGTCACATCCTTTAATGGTCTGGTGGCTTTGGGAATGGATAATTTCAAAATGAATTTTTTAGAACTAGCAAGAACAAACATTGCGAAATCAATACAAGTGGCATAATTCCAAGATTTGTGGAGGAAGATGATAATAGGGTTTGATGGAGGTTGCCTCGGAGGAGGAACTAAAGGTCGTTCTCTCCAATTTCCAAAGGATAAAAGTTCGGGTCCAAATGGTTGGGCTATCGAATCCTTCACTTCTTATTATGACTTTCCGAGCATAGACCTCCTAAGGGTGATCAACGAATCTAGGAGAGGAGATATCATTTACCCTACCTTCAATGCAACCTTCATTGCATTAATTCCAAAAGCTGACAATCATGCATCCTTCGAGGAGTTTCATCCAATTGTGTATACATGGTTATATCGAAGGTTATAACATGGAGAATTAATCCAATCCTATCAAAATACATTTCTCAGGAACAATTTGGTTTCCTTGAGGGCAAGAAGATTCATGAAGCTATTCGTGTTGCGTAGGAGTGCTTACATAGTCTAAAAACTCTGATGGCAAAAGGGAAAATTATAAAGATTGATCTATCAAAGTCTTATGATAGGGTAACTTGGCTTTATTTACATCTTATTTTGAACCATGTGGGGTTTGATGTCTCATTCATCAGTTGGATTATCAGCTATGTGATGTTTGTCTCCTTTGTTGTACTAATTAATGGCTCAACTTCTCCATTCTTTTCTACTGAGTGGGGATTAAGACAAGGTTTCCCATTATCACCACTATTATTCCTATTGGTTGATGAAAGCCTTAGTCTTATGATGTTGAGGCTAATAGGAGTGGAACATTTATTGGAGTGTCAGTCACCCTGTTTCTCTCATTTACACTTCCTCTCTTCGTTGATGACATCTATATTTTTTGCAATGGTCAAAGAAAATATCTCACAAAACTCTAGGAGATACTACTCTTGTTTAGCAAGGCTATGAGTATGGCTATTAATGATTGGAAGTCCACAATATCCATATTCATCTCAGTGTACGTGAGACAGAAAATATCAGCTCAAAGTTTCCATTTGAGGTCTCAGACCTTGATGTTGGACTGACTAGAAGTGGTTGATCTCAAAGGTGGAGAAAAGGCTAAAATGTTGTATTTTTCAATGGCTCTCAAGGGTGGGTAGGATGGTACTAGTCAAATCTATCTTAGAAGCCATCCTGGTATATTTTATGTGATTAACATGGATCCCCAAAGGTGCTCTAGAACAAGAAAGAAGGATTTGTTTCAAGTTTTTACGGGTAGGTTCTCATAAGAAAATTTTTCTTCCCTGGGTTAAGTGGTCACATATTGTTGTGTCAAAGCTCCTTAGTGGTTGGTGTCTTAAAAGCATTTTCATGTTTTCTAGGATTTGGTTGCAAAATGTGGTTGGTGACTATTAACTACAAATACCTTGTGGACTCAAGTTATTCAAAATAAATATATTGCTCCCCACACATTGGATGATTGGATTTGCTTTGAAACAAACTAAGACAAAACATTTCAATGGTGTGGTAGGTTGTTTTGAACTCTTTACATTTGATATCTTCTAGGTTGGCTTGGAAGATTGGGAATGGGGATAGGGTTCACCTGAGTATGGATATGTGGCCTGGGAGTGATATTAGTTATATGATTTCACATGATCTTATTGGTTGACTCAGGGATCGAGGCATCTCTTGAATTGCACACATACAAAACCCTGCTCAAAAGACTCTTTGGAGACAAGGCTAGTTGTCAGTGGAAAATTTAAATTTAAATGGTTTTTTATTGAGGGAATGGGGGCATTATATAAATGATTTATTTGTCTCACATACTAGACTTTCTTCCTCTCAAGATGAACTTGTATGGTTTGCAACTACGAATGGTGTCTACACCCTGAAAACTAGTTAAATACAAATAAATAGTATGGCACAGAATGTTGATATAGTATGGTGGTTGTGGGTACTTTGAAAAACAAAATTCCCATCCAAATTGTGGTTTTTTTACTGGCGTACAATTGTTGGTTCTGTCGCAACTTGAGATGTCATGCAATATTTTCATAAAATTGGTCCGGGTTGGTGCATTCTTTGTCAGGGTAGCTCTAAATCGATTGAACACTTATTTGTTCATTGTCCTTTTACCAAACAAGTTTGGAAGGCCTATAGGGGGGCCTTGGGTGGAACATGTATATGGGAAGGGGTTTCATTTGAGGATATTTGGGAGGTATGGGTTGAATACTAGGAAACCATCTCTTATAGAGCTCTACCACTCATCCTTTGTTCGAGTATATGCCTTTCCCGCAATAAAGCTATATTTCGATACAAATTATCTTATCTAGTTCATATTGTTGTTGATGGCATGTCCATATTAGCACACTATGCACAGTCTCGACCTATTGCATGGTAGAAATGTCATGGTTGAGGCACCAAATGTAAATATACCTTGGGGTTATAAGTTGATGGGGCAACCCAGTGGAAGGGCACTATTTGTCGTGGGGGTTTTGTGCTTTATCTATCAGAGCAACATTATTTTCAACTCAATATGGAACTAGGGAGGGGTACAAACAACTGGTGAAAATTATATTCTTGCAAATCCTTAATTGCCTCTGCCATGGAAAAGGGTGTTGAAAAATTTTAGATTTTTGGTGATTCATTAATGGTGTTGAATTGGGTCAATGTGACCCAAATATGTCATTCCATTTCCCTTTCACATAATTTGAAGGATATTTTTCAACTAAAATATGTATATTCTTCATTGACATGTAATCATGTTCACAAAGAACAAAACATGTTTGCTAGCATGATTTCTAATTAAGGCATGTACTTGTATAGGGGACTTTAGTGGATGACTAAAGTTATAGGGACCAATCAACACCAATTTTTTCACTATTAGTTTTTTGGAGGAACCTACTATAGATGATCATGATTGATCCCGTGATCATCTTTTTATCACGATATGTATATATTTATTTTTTTGTTATGAACTCTGATACTTCTATATTAGTATAGATTATTAGATTATACTTTATGTTGTCATTTTTTATGGGTGCTTAAATGCACATGGACTGGCAATTTGATGGGTTGATCATCAACATATCTATCACGTTGTATTGTAGAAAATTTATTGTTAAAACCTTCTAGTTTGTTCTTTTGGACACCTAGCCACTTGTAGGATCAGTGTGGATCCTAGGGAAAACACAAATGGTGCATACACTTTTTTTTTCAATATATGAATGGAATACAGGTTTTTTTTAGTTAAATAAAAAAAGTAAATAGGAATCACCCACTTTGAAACCCAAGACTTCAAATACAATGGTTACTCTCTCTATAAAATCAATAAATCTTTCTGAAATGCCAAAAATCCTAAACCTAAATCTTCCACCCCTTCTCTTCATTGTGCTCTCATCACACCTCTATACATCCAAGGAACTATTGATTTGATTTCTCAAACTTTGTCCAAAAAGGATAGCAAGAGTATTTTAAAAACCCTATGAAACTCTTAAACATTTATCCTTGTTCACCAAAGATAAATCTAACCCCATGCTAGGTTTAGGAGTTTACTAAATTCCTTGCTCCTATGGAAAATCATACATTGGTCAAATGGTATGTACTTTCTAATCGAGTCTCAAAGAGAATATTAGAGACACTTCCCACAATTTCCTCTCCAAATCAGCTATATATGAGCACTCATTTAAATATAAATGTCTTATTTGCTTTGATTAAACCAAAATCGTAGCCTCAATGACTGATCAGGTGCTCAAAAAATAGCACAAAATTCAAAGTTTTTGGATTCGTGTTGAACCTGAACTACCATGTAGTGCTCATCATCTTGAATCTGGTGCAACTCGTTTCGCATGAAACGGACACCATATGCTCCCATAATCATGTTTTGTTCACTTTCCCAAACAGGGGATTTCTTTTCAAAAGTTTGACAGCCCAGTTAGCAGTTCATATTTTTGACCTGGCGCTGATTGTGTAGGTCTCTGCGATAGTTTGACTAGTCAACGGGCTCCTCCGGCAAATGGCAGGCTGATAAGTGGTATTTTTTTATTGGTTGTAATTCAACATTTTTGATTGGTTTGATTAGTGGCCAACCATGGGCTAACACATGGCCCTACTGGAGGCCGCCTCATGGCAGCCTGAGGGCCACCAAAATATTGGGTCAAAATTCGGATAGTAGCAGCGGGGGTTGAACTTGTGACCTCACAACAAGTCCAAAGCCTCCACCAATACACCATAACAATAGATCTTAACATACTATGGCTTCGGCATATACTTAAAGACTATGAGTGCACCACGTGGGCTAGCCCTTAGACACAATACCACCATGTGACCACTACCAGAGGGGAGTGGGAGCCCAGTCGACGGGGGCAGGCCCTTGGCCTTAGCCCGAGGCACATGGCCCCCATGTGCCCATATTTTTCAGACATAAGGCCTTAGAGGTTGAATTAAGATGCCCAAAATTTGCGTCGTATTTTGGGCAAAATGGTGCTCCATTAGCACAATGTGGGGTGAAATTGTGGGTTAGGTGCTAGATTTTGGAGAGTTTATAGAGCGAATAACAACCAAACTTGGGAAAATTATAACTTGATGAGTTTTTTACCAAATCAGGAGTAGAAAGAGGCTACACTGGCATTTTTGGGCATTCTGGAGCCATTAGAATAGGTTTCAAAGCTTTCTAGACATTGTAAATTGATGTATTCACACTTTTGAGCATAATAGAGAAGGTCAAGCCATTGGAAGATGGACCAAGGAGACGTAGCCCATGAGGGGTGAACTCCTTCATCATGTGTTGTTGCGATATTGTTTATGGTGATGTTTATGTCTGTTATATGTTGTTGTTTAGTCATTTATTTATTTTAATTTTCACATAAAAATTACATAAAAGCACTCAAAAACTCATGTTTTAAACTTGCAAATAATCTCTTGAATCCTTAAACACATTTAACATAATCTGAAAATGAATTTAATATAGCAAACTAATTATCCCAATCATATCAAGTTTCATATCAGAGCACTTGGTTTTCTTTGTGCAAGAAGGATTTAACTGTTTGCAAGTGAGTTTCACGCTTACAAAGTTGAAGCTCAAGAGAGGAGAAGGGAAGCTAGTTGAAAGCCCTGAAGTTGGGTCAAGGAGAAGGAGTGCAAGGTTTCCACAATCTACACCACCATTTCTTCCTCAAGTTGCAATTGAGACTTCAGTGAGCATGTCACATGAACAAGAGCCCACAAACATGGTAGAGGATGACAAGGTCTTTAGGAAGGCTTTCTTTGATATGACAGAGATGGTGAAGGTCCTCTATGAAGAGAGGAATACCAGATTGCAGGGTGAAAGCTCCAAGCCTCCCAAAGGAGAAGGTTCTTTAGGAGGAGAGGTAATGGAAATGGAGGTAAACCTCCACCCTCTCCACTATCATCATCTTCTTCTTCAACTTCACAAGCATCTTCATCCTCTTCCACTAATACAAACCTTACTCATACTCATCAACACACCTCAAAAATAACTGGTAAATCACCCCTGTTAAAACTTGATGTGAAATTTGAATTGCCCATGTATAATGGTGAAGTGAGTGCAAAGAAGCTTGACAATTGGGTTCGTCAGTTGGAGGTCTTTTGCATAATTCAAAACCTTCAAGAGGATGACATAAATATTCAGCTAGCTTCCTTGAGGTTGGAGCATGTAGCACTAGTATGGTAGGAATCAAACACGCAAGAAGAGATAAAAAAAAGGGTAAGATCTCAATTTTATTGAAGAATCTTCGGCGAAAATCACATAGAAAAACTTATGTCGACGCATTTCGAACCATCCAGTGTGGTTCATCGTAAGATCTCAATTTCTTGGTCTGATTTCATTACTGCAGTTAAAAGACAATTCTATCCTCTAGAATATATGCAGAAAGCCATCATCAATTGGCACAAATTTAGACAACTTAAAAGTCAAAATGTGCAAGATTACACCCAAGAATTTAGAAAAAAGGTCTCTAATGTTAGTTGTAGATTTGCAATCACAAGACACATTGATGAAGTACATAGGAGGATTACACAGTTACCTTGGGCTTACTATCCTTATGTTTAATCCCAATAATCTAGATGAGGTGTGTGTGCAAGCTAGTCATCTTGAAGCGAGAGGGAAAAATACTCCAAAAGAGGGTAGTAAAAAGTCATTTAAGGGTAAAGGAAAAGAAAAGGGTTTCAAAGGGAAGGGAAACAAAAATTCATCTATTAAGAAGGAAGGAGAAAAATTAACATGAAAGCATTTTTCCAAAGAGGGTCACGATGAAGCTCATTGTTGGAAGCTTCATCCCGAAATGAAACCAAAGAAATTCAACAACAAGGGAAAATAAAAGACAACCGCACAATTCTTGGAGGAAACTGTCAATCTGCTGCTGGGAGATGCTGGCGAGAGAAACTACACTGAGGCTGGGAGGTTGGCCTGCTGATCATCTCTATGCAATTTTTGAGCTGAGTGGACTGCTAGGCAGCAGAAGGCCTTCTCATGAAAACTGCACAATTTTCTGGATGAGTAGTCATTCAACAGTCGGGAGGATTGGCCGGGAAAACTGTGCAATTTTCTGAGGGAGACAAGGAAGGGCACTGGGTGTCTATCTGGCCAGTCTGCGTAATTTTCTCAGTCAGCATAGTGGGCAAGGTCAGCAACCTCTGTGTAATTTTTGAGGGGGGTCAGTCCTAGGTTGGCTGATGAGTCTGATTCTCTGAGTGGCCAGCATGAAGGTTGATTGAATTGCTTGCGGGCAGCTTAGCTTGAAAAGATTTTCTTAGTGCTTTTGTGTTGTTCTGGGTGATAGTCAATCGAGTCGATGACGAGGTGATGGTCCGACTGTCAAAGGGGAGTCTAATCATCAGAACTTCAACAAAATGACTAAGTGTGTGAACAAGTGAAAGATGCAAATGTGATCTTACAAACGCACGCCCACATGACTTGACGACGAGATGACTCAAACCAACCAGACGCACATGTTCACATGACTTACCAATGGTGCAAGCAACAAGCGTGCCACTTGTGATTGATTGTTGATCAAATATGACGACGCTTGCGCGACAGTAAATGTGACTCTGTGTGTTAGTGTGACAGATGCTTTCATAGTGAACATAACATGTACATAGAAGTGAAGACCTTGAGCATGACTAGAACATGGTCGCAAGCATGAATTGGATACCAACATGCAACAACTTAGATGAAATGAACAAGCAATGTGGATAAAAATACTCACACGGGCTCACAGGTTGAACCCAAGTGTGTGTAACCATCAAGAGAAACTCTCAAGGGAGGCTCCGAAATTGGGTGCAGGCCAAAATTTTGGAGGGTGGTTGTAGCCACTACAACAAATGGCGACACACTAGTAGAACTCTATCTTCTCTACTTGGGATCATTGATAGTATAGGGCCTTGGTCCCTCAGGGAGTATTGAATCATTTTGTGGGTTACTTTGGATTCCCCACTTACCCCATGGACATACATGGTTCGCCTTTTGCCAACTCAGTCAAACACAATCAAAATTTCAGCTTCATCACATTGTTTCGAATCCGGGAAGGGTAGTTTAGCTCACAAGTTGAAAATTTTCAGAGTATAATTTTTCATCTCTGGCGTTGCTCCGCTACCAAAAAGCCTAGACAGTACCCTGACAGAGTCACACAGGAACACACACATTTCTCCACGGCTAGCGAGCCTGGTCAGTACCCTGGTGGAGTTGCATGCTTCACCTCTCTACATAGGAAGCCTTTCTCTTCTTTTGCCTTTTTATTTTTCAAGAGGACTATGCATATGCACTTATTTATTTTTGGGGTGGAAGAGGGATCCCAACTTATTGAGAGCAGAAGAGGTTATTCCTTTAGATAGGCATGTAACACCTCTCACATATCTTTTCTCGTTTAGATTTCCCCTTCTCCGTTTCTACTAGTTGGATGAGCTTGAACACACAAAGAAGAAGACTAAGTACAGGAATGGGGCTTCCCAATGGGTTCATGGTTTGACCAAAACTTCCCTTGCAGACGGTTCGTATTTTCCATCAAGACTTCATCAGCTGAAGGTTGTAACCAAGCACAAAGAATACGAACACAATATTGGACAAGTGTTGCAGTGTCACAGGTCTCTTCCTATCTCAGCCACATACTCTATTCAAAAGCTAGAATGTAATAGTTAGCATCACTTATTTCCAGAAACAAAAATAGTAATATATCAAGCAAAAAAACGAATGTAAACAAAAATAGCAAGAAAAACAGAAGCAGAAGTAAAAGCAAAAGCAAAGCGAGTAAGCAAACACACAAGCAAGCAAGCAAACAAACATCCAAATCAAGAAATAAAACAAGCATGCATGCAAGCAAACTGAAAGAAAACACTACTCCTACTCCTTAGCTAATGGTGCATGGGCTTGATCATGTGAAGAGATATTTCCAATGTAGCAACCGACGCATTGGTTGAACCAAGTTGGTGAAGGCTTGTTCCACGAGCAACCTAGTTTTGCGAACCAAAAAATGTGAAAGATACAACAATGGAAACAAACACACTCCAAGCATACAAGTGTCCATAGAACAAAAATGAGTGAAAGCACATGTTATGCACTATGTGGACTTGCCATGGTTCCATGCTACACTACGTGTAGATTTTGAGTGTATGTATTCCCTTGACCGTGATATGCAAGCAAACGTGATAAAGGTATACCACTTACATTGCGCAAGTGTGCTTGCTGTGTAAGATTCCTCCAATTCACGAGCGATGGGATCGTGTAGTTCGAGTGGAGGAAGTAAAATCGGAGTGCTAGATTGAACTTGAGTGCATACAAATGAGTGATGGGGAGCCTTTCATGTTTGAACAATTTCCTAATCAGAAGTGGAACCAACCTCAGGACAACAAGGGCACGATATAACCATCATCTCAAGCTAAAGTGCCTCGATAGTCTGTGGGGTTTCGACTTTGTTGAAAGATGGATCTTCATAGACCAGTGGCTTAGAAATATTAATAGCGAGTGAATCAACATCATGATCATATGATGAGGTGAAGAGATCACGACAACCAAGATCAAAAAATGCAGGATGTTGGTCAGCATCCTCATGGTTTGATGAACCACACAGAAGGGTAGATGAGAAGGAAGGATGTTCACCCTCTGTGTTTCCAAAAATATAAGATGAAAGATCAAGTGGATTTTCAATGAATGATTGGTCCTCTCCATTGTTCGATGATGGGATGACATACGTTGTGTCCTGCGAAAGATCAATAATGGGTGCATCTATGGATAGAGATACACATTAAAAATCAGAAATGGCAGGATCAACAAGGATGCTAGGAAAAAATGGAGGAGGTACGGACAGACTGGGATGGTCCCCTGCTGTCGGTGGATGTTCATGCTCCCCTTCATGCTCTTCATGAATTCCTGCACATGTTGGTTGTGCAACACCAACTCCATTGATAGATCAATCCTCGTTCAAAACAAGTGTAGAGTCTAAAATGGAAGAATAGAAGACAGTGTCATTCGGAGGATGATCATAATACAAAGACGGAGGTTGAGGTACAAAATGCACGTGACGAGGTATGAGACTCATAACCAACTCTGCGCGAAAATCAAAAGGAGCGATGTCGGGAGGTCATGACATTTCAACAAATGTGTCCTCATGCTCTTTGGCATCACTCTGCAATGGTGGAGTTGTTTGATGAGGGGATAGTGGACAATCACTTGTGATAGTGATCGTGTCCATCTGTGATTGTGCAGATCCATCACTGAAGAATGATGAGCGGGGTTTTAGCTTGAACTTCTTCTTGGGATGAGTAGATTTCTTAAGACGGTACTTGAATTGGTCCTAAAGATAGAAAAATTTCATCTGGCTCTTCGGAACTGGAAACTGTAAATCATGGAAGTGCTACCAAAAATCCATAGGCAATTCATGCAGAGCCTTCCATTGTTGTATCAGTTTTTGGTCAAGATGTTCTAGAACAAAATTATAGAAAGTGTCTTCAATGAGATCACAAAATTTCTCAAGTGAGTGCATGCTGTCAGCTGTTAGGCTACACAACCATCGATGTGGAGATTCGTGAAGTGTGTATGCAAGTAGCAAGTTGGCATGTTCGTCAGAACATCCATCTTCCTCGTGAAGCATGGAAAGAAAGTCATGTAAGAACTCAGGCCAGGCCACTTCGCCTTCACCATTATATGTGTAAGTGGAAAAGAGATCAAAGAACTCCCTCGTGATGGTGACATCTTTGTGATTCTAAAAACATCGCAGAGGGGGAAGAGTGAAACAATCCATGATAGATATGCAAAGGGTCAAAATAGAATGAGAGGACACATCTTGTCATCTGTCTCTCCTCCTATTGCCAGAAATGTTGATGTTGTTGGACCCGCCAACATTTAGGGGATCACCCTGGTATAAAGTCCCAACTAGACCTCACACTATTTTGTGTGGGAGTCCCATTCGGTATGATGGCCCGGTTGCCATTATATTAAGGATTTTCCTCAACTCTTGCTTGTCAGCACAGGAGAGTGGTCTACTTTGTCTTCGAGAAGTGAGGTTCGCGTGCCTGGTGAGTGTAAGTGTCACTTATGTCAATGGTTCTCTCACTGTAGAGGGAGAGAGTGAGAGTGAGTCCCAAGTCGGTTGGGAGAAGTCCCAACTCTGCTAGGAACACACAACACAGCAAGACATGCACAACTTCTGACGGAACAGCCCGCACGGATGCGGCAGTCACAACACACAAGGGAAGATAACACATATAACACTCAGTGGATTAGTCCACATGAGTGCAATGGTTTTTATAGCAAGTTTCATGTGAAAGTTTTGTCTAATGTTCGGGAGAGTAGTCTACACAAGTGAGACAGCGTTAAAAACATATACAATACATTTTCATTAATATATTTGTATTACAACAAGTGAATTAGTTCAAGGGTGAAACACGGATTCAAGCAACATGCATTACAAGTGTTAAAGATTAGTCTTACAATAGAAACGATACATGTGTGAAAACATGTTGGCCTGTTAGCAGGTTTCCGAATTAAGAGAAAGTTCCAAGACACATCGTTACACCATACATCACTAACCTCATGTGAGGGGCATTGGAGCCACTACGTACTCCTCAAAGAAAAGGTTACAGACTCTCTTGGCTATGTGGGATGATCTGAGGTGAAAATTTCTTTGCATGTACAAATGAGGGGGTATTTATAGCCAAGGGTGAAACTAATCCTTGTGGCTGTTCGACTACCCTCGTGACTGTTTGACTTCCATGACTTTCGACTTCACAAGACTCTTTGTACAACAAGTGGGTCTCTTGGAATTCCACGTTACATTACATTGATTTGACAACATGGCCCATAGTGGATATGTGGACAACATGACTCGTGACATGACTCGACATGACAGTGCCGGTACATCCGTGTTGCTGTTGAAGTGCATGTCAAGTTGCAGTGCTGCTGGGTGATGGATGTCTTCATGGTGTGTCACAACTTTACCTCTGCATGGAAAAGTGCGTGGAGTATTCAATGGTCGTTGGTTCGCTTGATGTTGCTATGGCACGTTTCTCCTTGCTTGTATGTTGGAGGGCTTGACAGGCTCATATGTTCGCAAAAGGTGCATATTCGTCCGTTCATCTGTCCATGAGCACATCTTTCATGTTTTCTCGTCCATCCATCTATGAACACATCTTTGCATGATCATCCGTTCGTGAGCACATCTCTTCACATGCATCATTTGTTTGTATGTTTGTGAACCTGTCCTTCTGCATGTGCTCCCTTCGTTCATCCCATTCATCGTCGTGCCATGTTTGTTGGTGTACCTATACCTACAGTCACTCATGGCGAGACAGCATCAAATCCAAACACCTCCTAGTCTACTAGGACACATGATCATTTCAAATGTAGGTGACCGAAAGAGGCAGCAAGGTTGTGAGGTGGGATGATGGCTCCAGGAACTGCTAAATAAAACTGTGCAAGAATCATTGGGTGATGAAGATGGGAAATCCAAGTCAACAGTGACTGTCCGCGAGGTCTCGCTCGACTGGAAGGCAAAACTGCGCAAATTTTGGGAGGGACAGTCTGAGCTGCAGGAAGGCGAGGCAGACAGAATCTGCATATTTTCCGGAACGAGTGGGTAGCAAGGGTTTGACAGCAAAATTTGGGCAATTTTCTGGAGGAATAGGTGGGGCTGCATGGATGATTAGTAGGAAAAAAATTTATAGTTTTTTGGAGGAACTAGCCGAGAGCCTGGCAACCAAAACTACACAATTCCCAGAGGGAACTGGTAGCAGAAGCTACAGAATTCCCAAGGGGAACTCGTAGTCAGCTGCCGGGATCTTGACAGCATAAACTGCGCAATTCCTGGAGGGAACTATCAATCTGTTGTTGGGAGTTGCTGGCGAGAGAAACTACACTGAAGCTGGGAGGATGGCCTGCTGATAATCTCTGCGCAATTTCTGAGCTGAGCGGACTACTGAGCAGTAGAAGGCCTGCTTATGAAAACTGCGCAATTTTTTGGATGAGCATTCCGTTGACTGTCAGGAGGACTAACTAGGAAAACTACGCTTTTTTCTGAGGCAGACAAGAATGGGCACTAGGTGTCTGTTTGGCCTATTTGTGCAATTTCCTTACTCAATAGAGCGGGAAAGGTCAACAACATCTGCGCAATTTTTTACGGGAGTCAGTCCTGAGGTGGCTGTCGGGTCCGACTCTCCGAGTGGCCAACATGAAGGTTGATTGAATTGCTTGTGGGAAATGCAACTTGAAAAGACTTTCTTGGTGCTTCTATGTTGTTTTGGGTGACAATCGATCAATTCGATGGTGGGGTGATTGTCTAGCTATCAAAGGGGATTTCGGTCGTCATAACTTCAACAAAATGATTAAGTGTGTGAACGAGTGAAAGATGCAAATGTGATCTTACAAGCACACACCCACATGACTTGACGACGAGACGACTCAAACCAACTAGACAAACATGTTCACATGACTGACTGACAGTGTCAATGACAAGCCTGACACTTGTGATTGATCATTGATTGACCGTGATGACGCTTGTGCGATAGTGAATGTGACTCCGTGTGTGTGCGACAGATGATTTCATAGCGAACATAACATGTACACATGAAGCGAAGACCTTGAGCATGACCATAACATGGTCGCAAGCATGACTTGGATACCAACATGCAAAAACTTGGCTGAAATGAACAAGCAAGGTGGATGCAAAGACTCACACGGGCTCACGGAGTGAACCTGAGTGTGTCCAGTCATCAAATGAAACTCTCGAGGGAGGCTCCGAAATTGAGTGTAGGCAAAAATTTTGGAGAGTGGTTGTAGCTGCTACAACACCTTCATATATGCAAATTTATGTTGTTGTTAATATTGAGAATTTAAGGTTGTATGAGCCTCCTTTGATAAAAGATCAAGGAGAAAATTTCCAAATTCCTTCCATTGAGGATTTTTCTCCTGGATACCTTGATGAACTACAGCAAGACACCATACTTGATAGAAGAACGAGGTCTTCAAATGAGGGAATGTGGATTACCTTCGAGTGGGGTTCAAAGGAAAAGATCCTTCAAAGGCCAAATGGATCGAGATTGGAAAGGTGAGGGAATTGTACCCTTACCTGCTGGACAACTGAAAGGGATTTTTTGGGTCCAAAAGGCTTCCAATAGGGAGGAATGATCAGGTGATCAAAAAATAGCTCAAAATTTAAAGTTGTCAGATTGGTGTGGAACCCGAATGACCGCGTATTTCTCGTCATCCTAAATCTGGTGCAACTAGTTTCGCACGAAACAGACACTGTATGCTTCCAGAATAATGTTCTGTTTGTTTTCCCAAACAGGTGATTTTTTGTAAAAAATTGACAACCTAGTCAATAGTCTGTACTGCTGACGTGGCACTGACTATGCAGATCTATGTGGCAGTTTGACTAGTTAACGTGCTCCTCCAGCAAATAGCAGGCTAACAAGTGGTATTTTGTTTTTGGTTGTAATTTGGAATTTTTGATTGGTTGGATTGGTGGCCAATCATCGGCTGACATGGCCGAGCCAGAGGCCACCACTTGGCAGCCTAGGGGCCACCAAAATATTGGGTTGAAGTCTGAGCAATAGTAGCAGGGGTTGAACTCGCGACCTCACAACACAAGTCCAAAGCCTCCACCAATAGGCCATAGAAATATATCTTAACATACTATGGCTTCGGCATATACTTAAGGACTATGAGCGCACCATTTCAGGGGAGGGGTTGACCCTTGGACACGATACCACCATGCGACCACTACCGGAGGGGAGCGGGGGCCTGGCCGATGGGGGCGGGTCGTTGGCCTTAGCTCCAGGCACGTGACCCCCATGTGCCCAGATTTTTCGAACTTAAGGGCTTAGAGGATGAATTAAAGTGCCCACAATTTGCACCAGATTTTGGGGGAAATGGCGCTCCATTAGCACAATCTGGGGCGAAATTGTCAATTAGGTGCCAAATTTTGGGGATTTTGTAGAGCAAATAGCAGCCAAACTTGGGCAAATGATAACTTGATGAGTTTTTTACCAAATTAGGAGAAGAAAGAGGCTACACATGCATTTTTGGGCATTCTGGAGCCATTGGAATAGGTTTCAGAACTTTCTAAGCATTGTAAACTGAGGTATTAACACTTTCAAGCATAATAGAGAGGCCCAAGGCATTGGAAGCTAGACCAAGGAGACGTAGCCTAGGAGGGGTGAACTCCTTCATCACGTGTTTTTGTGATATTGTTTATGGTGATGTTTATTTCTGCTATATGTTGTTGTTCAGTCATTTGTTTATGTTAATTTGCATATAAAAATTACATAAAATCACTCAAAAACTCATGTTTTAAACTTGCAATTAATCTCTTCAATCTTTAAGAACATTTAACATAATCTAAAAAGAAATTTAGTATCGAAAGCTAATTATCCCAATCAGATCAACGACCCACTACAATTCATGCATCATTCGTCAAGCTTTGGAAATTAAGAAACACCTTGATAATTTTAATCAAGAATATGTCTATAGAATTAGCCAATCTTGGAAGCTTATTATTTATCGATTAGACCAATACAACTTTCATGGTTCCGCCCCTTTATATATTTTGGTCTTATTATTATTTTATCTTTTAATCTCTTGATTTTCTCTTCTTCATCAATTATTTGTTTCTCAAAGGTTTCTATTTTTCCCCTATCCTTATCTAGTCTATATTTACCCTAAGTAAAATTATTTTGTTCACTTTTAAATCCTTATCTTACTCTATCATCTCTTCATAATTATTCTACCGCCCTCTGCTTTCTTCTTTTAAACGTTAAAATTCTCTTTAATTAATTTTAACTTTATTATATAACTATAATGATTTTATTACAATTAAGGAAAATTTAATATTGCTTTTTTACTTTATATCACTAATACTTTTCTAATTTATATCTCCTCCTTATTTTCATAATTCTACTTAAATTAAATTTCATTTTATTATGTGTTAGAAATTGTAGCAAGAAAGGCTCAATTTGACTTGTGCCTTAGTCAAATTGAGTAATTTGATTTTCCACATCCCCAAGATGACTTGGATTGCAGTTAGCTTGAGTGACATGACCTTGTCACTTAGTTATATCAGCAAGTTCTAGTTTGTAGGCTTGGACTAGAGTTTTGCATGTAGTGATTGCTAAAATTTAGCAATCTAGTTCAATGATTTTCAATTGAACTCAGTTCACTGAACTCAATTCATTAGTTGAGTCAGTTGAAGGTTAGTTGAGTAGCACAATTCTTGTTAACTCAGTGATCTCTCAGTTAAACTAGTCAATCAGATAAAAATAGCCCAAACATGCATGGAATTCGAATTGACTAGCTAGAGTGGAGGAAAAGGCACATTGTTATTATCAACTGTATATTGGTTTAGCGTACAGGCTTGGAAGTTAAGAAGGTGAATCGTTCCTTGGGAATTGCGCAAGAAAATAGGTGGAAATTCCTATCTTTTAGAAGTTAATTTCCTCAAGATTTGCACAACAAAATAGGAGGAAGATGGAGCCTTGAATTGGCTAAGTGTTGGCAAGAGCGGGACAGTCAGCAGGAGAACAAGTTTATGTTAGAAAATTAAATCATAGAGCAATGGAACACATCAAATATTGTGGAAACAAAAACACAGAAACACATAAAACAAGAGAGACACAGATATATGTGGTTCACCCAATTTGGTCTATGTCCACGGAGAAACAACCAGTCCTTCCTTTTATATTATCCAGTAAAATATAGATATACAACCTACAACATATTCGTTGTAATTTCCTCTTCTCTCTCACACAATCTCCTCTCTCTTTCTCACTCGCAATAATAATATGTAGCAATAATAAAATTTCCTCATATAAACCAAGGGTTACCTTCTAGGGAAAGAAACCCTAAATTAACATAACTTCTACCGTCATATCATCCACCTAATGAGCAGCCTAGATTGACTACAAAATTAAAGGGCGCTGTCGTCGGGGGCTCGCTAGCCCCTGAACCCCCTAGACGCGGTGGATAGTCCCCACAGGCCCTCATAGGGGGGACAATTCCACTAACCCCCCCCGTGTGGATGGGTGTACAGTATCCCTAGGATATACACCCAACTAAAAATAATACCTATGAATCCAGGAAGATAATCAAGCTCCACACCCAACAGTTTACAGTGCAAGGTGTGCTTCATATTCGAAGCAAGGCATTGTAATAGTTTCTCAATCTCATATGATTAATGAAAAGCAGCGGAGTGGGTTTTCCTAGTTGGTTTCACTTGTAAAATCATTGTGTTCTTTTGGTTTTCATGGTTGCAATATACTAAAACACAATACAAGATATACTTCTACAAAACTTTGTGGAAGCTTAATCGAATTAAGAAAGATCAAGAGAACACATATAACTAAGAATGAGAAATCAATCACACATAACACAGAAGAAATAACCCGGGGAAAGCCTCAACCTAAAACCCCAATCTCTGTATTATCATAAAAGTGGAAATCTTGTTCAAGTTACAAAAAGAATTATCTCACAAGTTATCCTGCTCTCTCTACAATCAAACAATGCTGCTCATAGATAGTCAAATGCTCTCACAACCTTCTCCTCTGCCTTCCAAGCCTCCTATTTCCTTCGCAGTTTTTCCTAGGGTCTAGTGCTTCCACATGTGTGAATTCCCACTTCACACTGCTCGCTTGGCTCAGAAATAACTGCACAAACCTGAAGGATATAAATCCTTCTGCATGAATGAGTTTCCTTTATAGGAAAAATTCATCCAACTGATAGTACATTGTCCCTCCTCTGATCTCAACTGGGTCTCTGACAGAACTGACATGCATGAGTTATTTATGAGAGAATATTCAGTTATCTGAAGTGCAGCGGTTACATGCATGCAAGCATTAACTAACTGAACTCACAATTTATTCAACAAACTGTTTCAATTAATCTAACTAGACTTGACTCAGTTAACTGAGAAAACTAATTACAACTCACTATTACAACTCATCCTTATCTCTTTAACTGATGGATAAATTCCTCAATTGATGGAGAAACTGTTGCATGTCCCCACATAGACTTCATGTTTGATTTTCTACAACTAATTAACTCAAGATGAATTAATTAATTATTTTATAAATAGCTGCTAAGATCAAATTCGAATTTTACTTCTCTATTATAGTTCAGGGACTAACTAAAATAGGAATCTAACCAAAAATGATATTTATAGCAATGCTACTTTTAGCACTTCCATTTTTCATTCCTTGTTTCTATGTCCGTCACTGGTACCCAAACTACTATTTATAGCAATGCAACTTTTAGCATTTCTTGTTGCTATTTTCAACACTCCCTCTCAACAAGAAAGGCATTCAACTTGAACCCAATTCTAAACCTTTGGAATGTTCTGCATGCAACACTTCTCCCAAGTGTTGTTGCTCCAGCAACTCTAGAAACAAAAAAATCTCCCAACTAACCTCCCTGTTGGGCTAGAAACTCCCTCTGATGTTGAAGCTCCCTCTACCACTGACAAGTGCTCCCTCTATGACCTCTGAGCTACTACAACACTCCATGCATCTCGCACCATTGCACACCTCTCTATGCCATCCTGCACTGGTGCAACACTCATGTGCCTCTTGCATTGTTGCAGCCTGCTAGTTATGCGTTGTCCTAATATTCCTGCACTGTAGCTCTCTCTACCACTCCATCTGCATCTGCCTCTACCCACTCAGCTAGTCCTGCTACTCCTCATCGGGGCTCCCGTAGCAAGGTCTAATCAAAGAGGTTGGGTACCTCAATGATCCTGCCCCTATTCCAGCCTTCTTTGGATTGTCACTCCACATCGCCCCACCTCTGACCTGGAGGTATGGATGCATGTGATCCCTCTACCCACTTTGCTCGAAATTTCCCCCTACTGGAGGTCTCTGCATGAGTGGATGCCTCCACTCGATCTCCTCTCAGCTTCTCCAATTATGGCTGCTCCACAACCTCCTAAAGTTGTTTCACCAATTATGGCTCCTTCACAATTGTCTGAGACTTCTTTTGGCGCTGCATGTTGAGAGGTAATGTACTCTCCCTCTCAACCACCAAGTCTCCATCATTTGCCTTGATCCTCAAAGCTTTGCATGCATCTTGAACCTCAAGAGCATATAGGTTCTTGACTCGTGAAATGATCTGCTTCACCTATCCCGTGGTGACATGTCTAAGGAAAACCTTTCCCTTACTGAAGACCACATCATAGCCTTTGTCTTCCAGCATTGCGATCGACACCAAATTTTTCTTCAGTCCTGGTACATACTTGACATTGGTCAAGGTAATGATAGTTCCATGCTCCCCCTAAAAAACAACCGTGCCTACACCTGAGACACCACATTTTTCATCATTACCCATCGCTATGAGTATCTGGAGATATTTCTCCTCCAAGGTACTGAACAAACTCTTGTCGCTGGTCATGTGGAAAGAAGCTCCATTGTCAAGAAACCATCCACTTCCCACCATGGATGAAACCATGCATGCGAAAAGTGTGAAATCCAACTCGAACTGTGAGGCCAGTGCCTCACCTTTTGATCCTTCCATGGGTCCCTTCTTGGATTTCCTCAGTGGACAATTTGTAGCAAAATGGCCCACCTCATGACAACGAAAGCATCGCACTTTCGATTTGTCAAACTTCTTCCCACCATGGGAAGAACTCGATTTGGGATGAGAATCCTTCTCCTTCCAATTCTTCGCCTTACTCTCTAAGGCGCAATTTTCTTTATCCTCCTTGGATGATGAACATCCATCTCTAGTGCATCTTCTCATCTCCTCCTGTATTAAATCCAACCAAAGTCGTTCCCAATTTGGCAGTTTCTCTCTTCCATTAACTGAGTCTTGGTAGCTATGCCAGCTCTTAGGAAGACCGAGGAGTGCAAGACTCACCATGTCATCATCAGCGGTCGTGATCCTTACACTTCCAAGCTCATCCCTGTAGGTGGTGAGCTTGTTCAGATATGTAGAGATTGTGTTGCCATTTTTACACTTGATCTTACAAAGCTTGTTTTTTAGCGCCAACATCCTCTGATTGCTTCTGTTCTGATATAGATCTTTCAATGTTTTCCACATCAAAAACAATGTCTTTCCCATGGAGGCTCGAGACAATGTGGTCTTGAACTCCCTCCAGGAGGATTCTCCTTGCTCTAGCCACACATTTCTTCCATTCTACCAGTTGATTAGCATCAGTTGGCTTGGGGACTTCTTGATCAATGAAGTCCTTTAGACCGTTATCCTCTAATACTACCTCCATGTGATCCTTCCACGCTATATAATTTGAGCTTCCATCAAGGGCATACTCGAGTCTTAAACCGTTGAATGCCATTAGTGAAATTGAGATGTGATAAGAACTCGATTTCTATATTCAAGAACCACAACCTTCGAACTCCTCCTTCTTGTATATTGTTCCTTTCCTTGATCACCTTTTCTCCAATACCATGTAGAAATTCCCACTATAGATCAACAGATTATGCAATATACTAAAACACAATACAAGATATACTTCTACAACACTTTGCGGAAGCTTAATCGAATTGAGCAAGATCAAGAGAACACATATAACTGAGAATGAGAAATCAATCACACATAACACAGAAGAAATAACCCGGGGAAAGCCTCACCCTAAAACCCCAATCTCTGTATTATCAGAAAAGTGGAAATCTTGTTCAAGTTACAAAAAGAATCAGCTCACAAGCTATTCTGCTCTCTCTGCAATCAAATAATGTTGCTCATAGACAGTCAAAGGCTCTCACAACCTTCTCCTCTGCCCTCCAAGCCTCCTATTTCCTTGCGCAGTTTTTCCTGGGGTCTAGTGCTTCCACATGTGTGAATTCCCGCCTCACACTACTCACTTGGCTTAGAAATAACTACACAAACCTGAAGGAGATAAATCCTTCTGCATTGATGAGTTTCCTTTATAGGAAAAATTCATCTAACTGATAGTACAATATCCCTCCTCTGATCTCAACTGGGTCTTTAACAAAACTGACATGCATGAGTTATTTATGAGAGAATATTCAGTTATCTGAAGTGCAGTAGTTACATGCATGCAAGCATTAACTAACTGAACTCACAATTAATTCAACAAACTGTTTCAATTAATCTAACTAGACTTGACTCAGTTAACTAAGCCAACTAATTACAACTCATCCTCATCTCTTTAACTGATGGATAAATTCCTCAATCAATGAAGAAACTGTTGCATGTCCCCACATAGACTTCATGTTTGATTTTCTACAACTAATTAACTCAATATGAATTAATTAATCATTTTACAAATAGCTCCTAAGATCAAATTCGAATTTTACTTCTCTATTTTAGTTCAGGGAGTAACTAAAGTAGGAATCTAACCTGAAATGCTATTTATAGCAATGCTATTTTTAGCACTTACATTTTTCATTCCTTGTTGCTATCTCCAACACTGGTACCCAAATTTCTATTTATAACAATGCTATTTTTAGCATTTCTTGTTGCTATTTTCAACATGTTTCTATATCGTGATTTCCATTCCACGGAATAGTAGAGAAAATTTGTAATCTCTTGATTTTAGTTTGATTTCATTAGTAGTAGAAAATTTCTATTAATTTCTACATGGTATCATAGCATAAATCACTGTTCACTCTTAGGTGGTTCATGCATCCCAAAAGAGAAGGAGCTAATTCCTTGATGAGAGGAGCTATCCCTTTGAAGCAGGGCTTTATCCCTTTGAAGGAGGACCTAGTCGCTTCCCTCCATTGCACTATAAATTAAGGCATTGGGCTGGTTGCTAGAGAGGTTAGAAGCTGAACATTTTGAGGGTAAATGCTGGTGGAATTGAGACTTCCTAGTTAAGCTTGAAAGGAAAGATCACATACCTTTTTGGCTTCATTGGGAAGAAAGTGAAACTTGTCAAAGTAGAGGAGACTTCTTGTTGGACCCTGGCAGGAGCTTGTACAGCATCAAGGCACAGGTTGTAAAGTTCTTCTTTGATTTGAATTAATACAATCAGATTCATTTTTCTCAACAAATTGTCTTATGTCATTTATTTCATGAATTCCTTGATCATCATGATAAGTATGCTTTATGATATTGGCTTTTCAGGTGCTATTTAATTTGTTTGCTTGTTTGTGTTTGCATATTCGCTACAAGGGAGCTCATTTGGATCAAAGGAGCAAGCCTTCCACAAACTTGCGTTGGACCCAAGGTAGGCCTAAAACACTTGTTTGCCTTTGTTTATGAATTGCATATTTAGAGAAAGATAGTTTTTGATTGTCTTGCTTGTCACTAGATATCGTTAGATTCTAGGAAGGTCTATCTTGTCCGCAAGATCGACTCATTCCGTGTGACAAAATGGCGACCATACTGGGGACTTGAATGTTTAATTTTTTCCTTGCTTTTACTTTGGCCTGAGAAACTGTGCTTTTGTTTCTGTTTTTGGCTTGATGTGTGTGGGATTGGGTAGGTTTAGTTAATCTTGAATTATTTTTTGTTTTTCATACTTTTGGGAGTGGACCGCACCCTATGCTTGTAACACAGTGCGGACCTATCCACACTTTTGCTTTACACACAGAGCGGTACCACACCTGTGTGGACTGCGGGCCTGCGGACCCTGTCAAAATTTTTGAAAAACTTAAAATTTTCTCCCTCGGTCACCTTAGGATTTGTTTATGTGTTTTTAGCCTCTACCCAGATCTGCACGTGACTTCTCAAGAACTTTTCTTAGGTTAATTCCATTGGCATTCCTATTTTAAGCTTTTATCAATTGGGTGTTTTGAGTCTCTTTTTTGAGAAATTCTTAATTTGATTTCCTTTAGTCATTACTTGGAGGTCTCTCTTAGTCTTTTCCTTTGAGTGTTTTTATTTTTTGATCTTTGGAACTCTCACCCAATTTTCTCGACTTGCACTTGATTGGTTCTTAGATTACATTAGAATCATCTTGTGTTTGAGAATTCTCTTGCATAGATCACATTTGCATAATTAGAATTCTCATTTTCAGAATATGGATGAAAAATGTGCATAGATTACATTTGCATACTTTTCAAATGAATTGTGCATATATTACAATTGCATAGTTTACATTCTGAAAAATCAATCTATATTTAGATCAGCTTTCTTTGATTTGAATTTACATATTTTTATTCTTGTTTTAAACACACACAAAATGAAAATAAAAAATGTTTTGGAATTGATTTGCATTAGTTTTTCTTGATGAAATTAGTGCATTAGAGAATTTGTTATATTTTCTCTTAGTGATCAATTTTTTGCATTGTTGGAAGTGAATGGAAACTCTCTCCTTACTTTAGTTGGGATTCATCGAATTGAAAAGATTACATTATCATATTCGATTGCATTCAGTTTTGGGTCGGGTCATAACACCATTGGTTTCGTATCCATTTACCCCTTTGAGTAATAACAGCCTAAATAACACATCGCTTAATTAAAATTCATCTAGTAATTTTTACATTTTTAGGGCTCTTTCCACCAATCTAGCTTAGGCTAGTGTCTTGGAATAGGTTTTAATAAACTCTCCAAGATAGTAAAACAAACAAGTAGTTGTATCTTGCGGTAGGAGATAAATTCCAATTGTTACATCTATGCTCTGGGAAAGCTCCTCTTAAAGGATAATAACGAGATCATATCTGAACCAGTGTGGGAATCAATCCTTCCTCATTGGGAATGATAGAAGATATTCACGTATTAAAAATGGTAAACCTCAGATTAACCATTGTCGAGGAGCCTGGGGTCACTTGTTGGTAAACCTTGGATTATGTCAAGGAGCCTTCAAGGGGATTGAGCTTGTTACTCTGCCCTTGCGTGCGTATCGGATCATAGACTGTTTCCCCAGGTATATTTGTTTCCGTTGGTAACCTTAGTGACCATATTCTATAGGATTCTTTCCTAAGGTGACGGTGGAGGGAAGGTCCCACTATACCTGGAGTAGACGTCAACTAGACTCACTTGGATTTTCTGGGGGGTTCTCTTCACTCGAGACGGTTTAGTGGAGAAACTTGTGCCAGTCTATTCATTAAGCAGGTTGTCAGGGTAACTGTTCCAACTACCATTTCTGTATTGAATTCTGCGACGTTGGATTTCATCACCAACTAGTGTTTTCAGTACGGAAAGTTACTGTTTGTGTGTGGTTTGACTCCTAGATTTGATAGTGCGTGTTAATTTGTTTGTTTTTACTTTTAGAGACCATAGGTGTGAATTGTGAATTGTTAATTTTAGTTTTAAATTGTTAATAAAATTCACTGAAGTTGAATATAATGGCAAATGTTCCGGAATTTACCAACCAAGGAACCCCTCTTAACGAGAATCCTAGTACTTTTCCTTATTTTGGAAATTTTGGTCCTCCTTATATGGCTACTTTGTCATTACCTGGATTTACAATAGGTTTACCGATATGGTTATTTTCAACTTCGTTGGTCCCAAATACTCCAATTGTTCCACCTCAACCGAATGCTTCACCTCAACAGAGTTCACCATCTCAACATCACCAACCTTCTATTGACCCTTTACCTTCTTCGCCTAATTTTTCTTCCTCCATTTATTCCTCTTCGCTTGGTAAAAGCCTTGACGCTAGTAACCAGGTAGCTAAGAAGAAGAAGAAAGGGAAGAAGAAGAAGCAAGATAAGAAAGAAGTCAACCAACCAACCACGACTATAAGTGTTAGTTGTGTTGAGGAAACCTCCAACATGAATCGTAAACCCAAATACCCTTGCAGGCTTTGTAAGGGTGACCACTTCCTTATCAATTGTCCTGGTATTCCAAAGGTCTTGGAAGTATGGTCAAAAAAATCTCATCAACTTTCCATTGATCCATCAACCAGTGATAGTCAGGTTCCTGGGGAAAAGGGTAAAGTTAGGTTGTAATTTATGCAAAGGGAGTCATCAAACTCACATTTGCCCTCACATGGATGAAGCCTCAAAATTGTTGGAAAACCTTACTATTCCATAGCAAGAATTTCCAACTGGTTACCGTAAACTTTCTCCCAACCTACCGTCAACTGACGAAGTGATTGATATAATTTCAAGTACAGTCGATCCCACTCTTCCATTGAAGAGTGAAACTCATATCACTCAGGTTGATGATCCATTAGTTGATCAAGTGGTCGATTCAATTTCACATTCGGTCGATCCCACTCTCCCTTTAGAGAGTGAACTTCATACCGCTCAGGTTCTTCTTGTTACATCAGATTCTTCTATGCCGGGGGGCATTTCACCTATTTCTACAGAACCCCCTCCAAGTACTGAGGTCTTTTCCTTTGATTGGAATAGACTGGCAGAACCTCATCTTCCTTCCTCCATCCCTTTCCAAATCATTGTCAAGGTTGGTGGTAGGGACATGCACCGCACACAGGTAGATGAGGGTGCTTCTGTTAGTATTTTATCCTCAACTGCTTGGAAAGCTTTGGGTTGCCCTCAGCTTGCACCTATTATGCAGAATCTGAAAGCTTTTAACAGAACCATTAGTGAACCTTTAGGGATCCTTCCTAAGTTTTCTATTACCTTGGAAGGTAAAACTATCTATATTGATCTTATGGTAGTTCAAGGTCCCTTGGATTTCAATTTACTCCTTGGGCGAGACTATGTTTATGCAATGAAAGCTGTCGTATCGACACTCTTTCGCGTGATGTCTTTCCCTCACAATGGCAATATTGTGACTGTAGACCAGCTTTCGTTCCCTAGTCTTGTTTCAACTACCAATAATATGACACCCCTAAATGTTCCTGATTCTAAAGTCGTACCTACCCCGCCACGGGTTAATTATGTGGCAACTGGTCTCATGTTTTCAGTTACTGATGTAAGTGAGCCTCTCACTGTTTGCTCATCTTCCTTTGATTTAGATCCGGTAATTGACATGGAAAACTCTATGGGATTATTTGAACGCGATGTTCTTATCCCTTTTGAGTCCCTTGACATGTGTTCCTTCCAGAGAACTATTCTTCCTTCTGATGAAGACCTTTTGGAAGCCATGATCAAGGTGTGTCCATTGACATGTCTTTCTTCGAGTTGGAAGCCATGATTAGTGAGTGCGAGGATAGTTTTTTCCTGTATCAACCTCATTAAAAAATGAAACAGACTGTTTTGAGGAAAGTTCCTTGTCTTGTGTCAATCTCGTTAAAAAATGAATCAAGGATTTTAGAGGATAGTTCCTGTTACTGAGTCAACCTCATTAAAAAATGAATCAAGTAGATTGTAGGTTATATAAGTAGATTGTAGAGAGTAGACATGAGCATAGTTCCTTGTCTTGTGTCAAGCTCGTTAAAAAATGAATCAAGGATTTTTAGAGTATAGTTCCTTGTTAGGTAGATTGTAGAGAGTAGTTATGAGCATAGTTCCTTATCTTGTGTCAAGCTCATTTAAAAAATGAAACAAGGGTTTTGAGGATAGTTCTTTTCCTGTGTCAACCTCACTAAAAAATGAAACAACTCCCACGAGTCTTTCCAAAATTTCGAAAGTAAACCTTCATTTCATCCACCTGGTTGAATGCAATGAAGCTTGGGGGGCATGTACCTCGATTTGCGTCATTATGCTGGGGGCATGCGAACTTATAACAAGCATAATTTTTCGTTTCAAGCTTGCGTAAACATGAAACCAGATCTGAGCATAGTTCTTTTCCTATGTCAAGCTCGTTAGAAAATGAAACAAATCCTCCTCTAATTGAGTCGAGAGTTTGACTAGATCTCATAAATGTTAAGTTGTATATTTAGGTTAGTTATTTCAGTTTTTGCATAATTTTCTTACAGTTTTAGGTCGAGTCTTTCAAATGATCTCGTAATTGAACCTTCATTCCATCCAGCTATTAGTTACCAGCAGTGTACTTAGTTGAATTAAATGAAGCTGGGGGGCATGCGCTCTAGCAGTTATGCTTAGGGGGCATCAAGCACAGTTTTCTCTCTGTTTCAAGCTTGTGTAAAAAAGAAACTACTTTGAAGCATAGTTTCTCTCTGTTTCAAGCTTGTGTAAAAATGAAACTACTTTGAAGCATAGTTTTTCTCTGTTTCAAGCTTTTGTAAAAATGAAACCTATCTCGAGTCAATTTCAGTTATTTTCAAGACTCGTTAAACTCATGAAAATCCCAAGATTATTTTGCTATCTTTCATTCTCGTAAAACAAATGAAAATGCCGAGTTCTTTCCGTCTTTTCCTGCTCGTAAATTAAATTGAAAGTCGGCCATATGAGTACATTTTTATCATTTTTTCGAACTCGTCAAAACTTACGAAAAAGTGAAACCTTATAGTCACCTTTAAGCTCTTTTCTAACTCCTAAAATATGAAAAGATTGCCGAGTTTTTCTTTTTAAGCTCGTTAAAACGGAACTAAAAGGAAGGTCCACTTACAGCTCTTTTCTAACCGTAAAAACATGAAAATATTGCCGGGTTTTTGTCGTTTCAAATTCGATATTGGTTATAAAACGATGTGTCCTTGATCGCTTTTTTACTTTTTCATATCAGAGGCACTAATTATGAAAAGTACTCCTTGGTCGTAATGATCAAGCGGTTCTCTCAAGTATTATTTTATACTTTTTCGGGCTTGGGAGACACAAATTTACGAAAAAGGACAACCATGGAGTTTTCTTAAGTTTTTTCAAACTCTCTAAAATTGAAAAACACCGAGTTTCTCCTATACTGGACTCGTTAAAATTTAACAGTAAAGGACCTGTTCAATTACAAACAGGAACGGACCACTCCTTCTTAGGGTTCGAATTTAAACTAAGTTGGACTCATCCGAAGGATGAGCTTATAATCAAGCAAATGTTATCCTCCTCAAGCTTGTCAAAAATAAAGAGGTACTTGCTAGAAATGGTGGGGGAAAAGAGAGAAAAATGAGCCTGTTTGTCATACTTTGTAACCACTCTTGAACATGACACTTTTATTCACCTGGTTTGGGAAATCCTTTGCCTAACAGTTGATCAAACCATATTGAAAGTCTTCAGCCGGTTTTTGGGTATTAACTTTGGGTCAATTGTCACCAAACCATCTGTCGTGTCGTTATGTGTTCAAGAGGTCAGTGCAAATAAGCCATTCATCTGCAAAATATCTGTCATCCATCTTGACCATCCCTAAGTCAATCCTTGCAACTAAATTTCTTCAAACTTGATCTATGATTTCGTGTTGTGGGCTTGCCCACGACAGATCGCTTTCTATCGACTTCAACTCATTATCTAGAAAGATGATCTAGAAATCATCAGTACCTTGGGATCTGCATGCCTCAATGGCAGGTTTCTCACCTTCGACGATAGGTTGCATCATTGACCTTCGATCAAAGGATTCCGTGACATGTTCGACATCAACACATCTATTCACATCTCATGGATTGTACTGAGTACTTTGAGAGCCATTGACATTAATGGTGGTTTCTCTCATGCTTGTTAACAATTTACATCATTGACTGGTAATCAAGTGGTTTCTACCATGTCCGACTTCAACACATTCATTCGCATGGATAGAATCGTACTATTTCAGGAAGTAGAAATGAAGACCCTGGATCTAGTTTCCGCCATCCAGGCTGCGAGGAATTTTGTATTCATTATACTGTGGACTATTCATAAACAGATGGCTGCGTCCATACTGTGTCTACATGTGTCTATACTTGTGATGTATTACAAGATCATTCCTATATCAGAGCAGTAGTTAGTTTTCTAGTCAGTTTTGATCTAAGTATGGGAATGCCTACCTCAGCGATGATATGATCTCATACATATATTTTTCATTGAATGTTTTTACAGGTTCCAACCGGGCTCTCCACAAGATGATCCTCGAAATGATAAAGTACTTCACTCTTCCTAGATGATAAATGAAATCCTCATATACTACAGACTTCGCACTTTAGGGGGAAATCTGTTACACAAAAATATCGTCACCAAGACTATTTGCAGTCAGTATGGGTCTATCATCACTTATACTGTCCTCCTAAGCAAGTCTCAGACCTTAGCTCTTCATGTCAAGCTTTGAATATGAGAGAAAGACATTGAAAATCAACAAAGCTCTGGTTCCGCACTTTCTCTCATTTTTACCTACGGTCCCACACCCCCTGTTCACAATAACTGCAGACCTGCCCGCTCTGTCCCTAAAGGAGTGGGTGCAGACCTCTGTGAAAGTCAAAAAGGCGCAAGCTTATTCTAAAAAACTCACTTTGGGTTAATTCTAGATGATTCTAGAAGGAATTTTGACGTGGATTGTTCGCTCTTAGGTGGTTCATGCATCCCAAAAGAGAAGGAGCTAATCCCTTGATGAGAGGAGCTATCCCTTTGAAGGAGGGCTTTATCCCTTTGAAGGAGGACCTAGTAACTTCCCTCCATTGCACTATAAATTAAGGCATTGGGCTGGTTGCTAGAGAGGTTAGAAGCTAAACATTTTGAGGGTAAATGCTGGTGGAATTGAGACTTCCTAGTTAAGCTTGAAAGGAAAGATCACATACCTTTTTGGCTTCATTGGGAAGAGAGTGAAACTTGTCAAAGTATAGGAGACTTCTTGTGGGCAGGTCCGTAGTTATTGTGAACAGGGGGTGAGCGACCGCAGGTAAAAATGAGAGAGAGTGCGGAACCAGAGCGTTGTTGATTTTCAATGTCTTTCTCTCATATTCAAAGCTTGACATGAAGAGCTGAGGTCTGAGACTTGCGTAGGAGGACAATATAAGTGATGATAGACCCATACTGACTGCAAATAGTCATGGTGACGATATTTTTGTGTAACAATCACACTATAAACTAGTCAACAGATCTTCTCCTTTAGAGATTTCAATTTGCAGATTTAGTGAAGCAGTTTTCTTCCATGCAAGAAAATGTATTTCAACGGGTTGATATTGGAGTACCCCTTGGAGGGAACCTCAAATTTCATATCTTGGACGGACAATATGTAAGTTGTACTCGATGATAATGGAGTGTTGGAATACACCAAAACTCACATTTCAAAACCAGCAGTATCAGATGCACAACAATTAGCCAAGTGGAAGAAGCATTCCGCAAAAGCTAGGAGGATCATCCTAGAGGGCATGACAAACCATATAGTGACATGGGTACAATAAAATCTAACCATATGCTTGCATTCATTAAAATTAGCTCACAACACTAAACTGAAATTGACACAATAGGTATACACATAAATTGAAAATTATTAATTTATAAAACAAAATAATTACAGGAGAACTTCTCATACTTCACTCTCACACTTGCTTACACATTTCTACAAACTCCCAAAATATCTCTCATAATCAATAAAATCTCTCATCTAATCCCTTATCCCTAGATAAGAGCTAACTAATCCATAATCCTCTCAAACCTTCCACAATACTCTCGAACCTTCTCTTATTTACAATGATATTCATTTGCTTTAAAAACTATAGAAAATACATTAATTAATTAAATCCTAACTTTACAAACTAACTCCTATAATAAACAATTGACCCATGCTAGATGCACCTGCATCAGACTCCCCAAGTAAAAGAAAATCATGGTCTCCGGACCATTAGTCATGATTAAAAAATCCTCCTGGATCCCAAACTTTAGTCTGTCGTTTATCATGTACTATGTTGTTCATTTTCTGTGGTTGTCCTTTTCTGTTTTCCAGGTTTCCAAACTTTATGTTGCAATTCTCCCTTCTCCTTGTTGATATATGCTTGTTTTGTTGTCATCGAAAAGCTTCTGCTATCTTTGTTTCTTCCTACAATATGTCTCTTTTGTGACACTTTCACCATCAATCTTCTAATTTGTTCAATTCCCATGTCGAACTTGTCTTCTTGCTGGTAAAAATCACCCATTCTTTGTTGAAAATGATTGTTGTCCTCCATGAATTCACTAGGATACCACTCATATTATATCATTCTCTACCTCTTCTCTTCAAGGTTTTTCTTATTACTGTCACTTTGTTGCTGCATTTTCTTCATTGAAACCCCGTCCTTATCCTCTATGAAATTTTTGCAATACATCATCATTTCATTTTCTTCATAATTGTTCTTTGGATTGTCCAACCAAACCTCTAAAAATATCATTTATGCAGCAACATCCTCCATATCTATGCCTTTGCAGACTTGCATAGGTTCCTCCAATGGTTCCTGAGCTTCCTTAATTTCCATTTTACTCTCAGTTTCTTGTGATTCTCCACTACCTACAAACACAAAATAAGTATTAAGTTTCAAAATCATGAGACGTGGAGGTCTCTCTTATGGCTTCCTTCATCCCTTCCTTATGTAGCATACAATCCTTCAAGTTTTCCACTGACTCTTTCTCATCTTTTTCAATTTGCTTATTGGTGTCCATATCCATATATTCATCATCCTTGTCACCAAGCAACGATCCTTGCTCTGGTTCACAAAGGTATATATTTGTCGAAGTTTCTCTGCTTCCAAAATTCTTAGTTCATGCTTCTGTCATCTTTCCATTAACTCTTTAATTGGTCATTTAACTATTCGCTTTATTACCCGTCTATGTCTCTATCTTTGTAATAGCTCTAGAAACACGCCAAAACATACCTTTAATTCAAAAACCTCTTTCTCTTCATCATCAATGCCAATTTCTATGGCATTATCATGGTCTTGTTCTAGAATTTGTATCTTCATTTTCTTCTCCTTTCGTGAACTTCACCTTCTTCATTGCAAGCTGCAATTGAATCACTTTACCAAGATATCTCTGTTGAACTTGTTCAATATCTTATTTCACTTGAACCTTCTTTATGAGTACTCCTTTTCTCATCTACTTCCTTTTGTTGCAAACAACAACTGCAGTAACTCTTCAAGTTGTCTTCACAATTACCAGACTTTTTGGGTGTCGGGCTCTGCCAATCATGCACCCATTACATTCAAAGACTCAAACTTCAACACACTTTTTAATTTTTGACCCCAAACTTTTAATTTGACATCAATTTTTAATGGACCTTGACTTGAATTAATAAACTCCTGAACTTATTCAACTTATACAAGGACCTTTGTTCATTTGATCATTCATAACCTCCTTTGGATTTCACAATTATGACTTTGAGCTCAAAACTCATGACTTTAGACAAAAAGTTTCATTACATTCTTCCACAAATACCTTTAACCACCACTAAATCTCTCTCATCCAACTTACATAAGCTTATTTCTTTAAGATTCGGACATTTCCCTAATTTCTCACCTTATACACTAAGTCTCTTTCATATGCCACTTATTCTCTTAAAAAAAAACAATTATAATAATTTTCTCCACACTATCTTCTTATACATTCCCTTATTACCCCATTATTAAAATCCCTTTTAAAAACAAACTTTTATAACACTTACGTATCCCCCATTAAAAACTTCACTTTATCATTCCTTTTAAAATTCTATTAAAAATCAATTTTATGAAATGCTTTTATAAAAGTGAATTCAGCTTTGTTTTTAAAAGTCGTATGCATGGAATATAATGTACCCCACATATATTTGGTAGATCGGGTTGTGAATAAAATTCTCCATGCCATACGTCTTGCAGAAATTTGGGGCGCAATAGAAAAGCTTGTGGTTGTGGAGTTTTTAAAAAAAGTCATATACCATTTTGAGCAGCCCTATGGGTATGAATCGAGGAACTGAGAGTAGTAGTAGGATGCGACTCATGATATATCCGTCATCATCCCGGAAATTAGGTTCCCACAAGCCGGTCCCTAGTCTCATGTGTAGTAAAATATCTACGTTTCATGTTGTTCTAGGGGTGATGGGAAGGGAGGGGAGGGAGGTGCGGCAGTGTCACTGTCTCTCTCCGGTGAGGGCTCCCATTTGTACTGGAAAAAGTGCAGTCACAATGATTCGAAACCTAAGAAAACAGAAGCTATCAAAAAACCTCTTTTGCTTTGGGCTTATTCTTCCATGACTGTTCTTAATAAATGTTGATTACTGTTGCACAACAAACCTACCCGTGGCTGCAACCAATTTCATGCAACCTCTTCAAGATTTCACTGCACTATACTACGCACTAAGGTTCATGGAAGTCACAGAAATTTACGCTTTTGCATGCAGAACCTCGCTTATAAAAGCAAAAGCGAACTACCATGGTATCTCTATTTCTATGGACGCGGATTCCTCAAGTGGCAAACTTCAGCAATCTTAGTGAGATCGGCTTTCTAAACTCGAGATTTCTTCGAATCTTAGTGACAACAACGCATTGCAATCCTATCACGATGGACAGGCTGCCCGGATCCCCAACAGACCGACTCTCTTATCGTCGACTTTCACCAAGAATCGACATTCCATACGATTTCGGTCCCAGCAGTCTTTGAACACCAAAGTCAGCGAAAATATTGATGAGGGCATTTCAAGTCTTTTAAGGGCCTTCATACATTCGAAGAGATGGAGTAATGAGGTAAGAATATTGTTGCTCCTGCTCTGATACCAAAAATTGACGTAGGTACAATAACATCTAACCATATCCCTGCATTCATTAACATTAGCTCACAACAGTAAACTGAAAATGACACAATCATTATACACATAAACTAAAAATTATTAATTAATAAAACAAAATAATTACAGGAAAACTTCTCATACTTCACTCTCACACATACACATTTCTACATCTTACATGCCTCATAGGTTATTTTCAATTTATACAAATGGATTAGAACCCAAGGTAGGTTCTAGATCCCTCAACAAACTCCCAAAATATCTCTCATAATCCATAAAATCTCTCATATAATCCCTTATCCCTAGATAAGAGCTAAATAATCCATAATCCTCTCAAACCTTCAACAATACTCTCGAATCTTCTCTTCCTTACAATAATCTTCATTCTCTCTTAGAAACTACAGAAAAATACATTAATTAAATAAATTCTAACTTTACAAACTAACTTCTCTAATAAAAAATTGACCCAGGATAAATGCACCTGCATCAAATTCCCCAAGTAAAAGAAAATCGTGATCTCGGGACCATTAGTCATGATAAAAAAATCTTCTTGGATCCCAAACTTTAGTCTGTCGCTCATCATGTACTATGTTATGTTGTTAATGTTCTGTGGCTATCCTTTTCTATTTTCTAGGTTTCCAAACTTTATGTTGCAATTCTCCCTTCTCCTTGTTGATATATGCTTGCTTTGTTGTCATCAACAAGCTTCTGCTATCTTTTTTTCTTCCTACAATGTCTTTTTTATGACACTTTCAGCATCAATCTTCTAATCTCTTCAATTTCCATGTCCATCTTGTCTTCTTGCAAGTAAAAATCACCCGTTCTTTGTTGAAAATTATGTTGTCCTCCATGAATTCATTAGGATACCACTCATATTCTATCACTCTCCTCTTCTCTTGGAAGTTGTTCATATTACTGCCACTTTGCTGTTGTATTTTATTCATTGAAACCTTGTCCTCATCCACTATGAAATTGTTGCAGTCCATCATCATTTCATTTGCTTCATAATTGTTCTTTGGATTGTCCAACCAATCCTCTAAAAATCCATATCTGTAGCAACATCCTCCATATCTATGCCTTTGTAGACTTGCATAGGTTCCTCCAATGGTTCCTGAGCTTTCTTAATTTCCAATTTACTCTCGGTTTCTTATGATTCTCCACTACCTACAAACACAAAATAAGTATTAGTTTCAAAATCATGAGACATGGAGGTCTCTCTTATGGCTTCCTGCATCCCTTCCTTATGTAGCATACAATCCTTCAAGCTTTCCACTGACTCTTGCTCATCTTTTTTAATTTGCTTATTGGTGTCCATATCCATATGTTAATCATCCTTGTCACCAAGCAATGATCCATGCTCTGGTTCACAAAGGTATATATTTGCCTAGAGTTTCTCTACTTCCAAAATTCTTAGTTTATGCTTCTATCATCTTTCCATTAACTCTTTAATTGGTCATTTAATTTTCACTTTATTACCCATTCATGTCTTTGTCTTAGTAATAGCTCTAGAAACACATCAAGCCATACCTCAAATTCAACAATCTCTTTCTCTTCATCGCCAATTCCAATTGCTATGGCATTATGGTGGTCTTTTTCTAGAATCTGTATCTTCATTTTCTTCTCCTTTCGTGAACTTCACCTTGTTCATTGCAAGCTGCAATTGAATCACTTTGCCAAGTTATCTCTGCTAAACTTTGTCAATGGTTCATTTCACTTGAACCTTCTTTCTAAGCACTCATTTTCTCATATGCTTCCTTTTGTTGCAAACATCAACTGCAATAACTCTTCAATTTGTCTTCACAATGACCAGACTTTTTGGGTGTTGAGCTCTGCCGATCATGCACCCATTATATTCAAAGACACAAACTTTAATGCACTTTTTAATTTTTGACCCTAGAATTTTAATTTGGCATCAACTTTTAATGGACCTTGACTTGAATTAAGAAAATCTCGAACTTATTCAACTTATACAAGGACATTTGTTCATTTGAGCATTCATAACCTCCTTTGGATTTCACAATTATGACTCTGAGCTCAAAACTCATGACTTTAGACAAAAAGTTTCACTACATTCTTCCACATATACCTTTAACCACCACTAAGTCTCTCTCATCCAACTTTCATAAGCTTCTTGCTTTAATATTTTGACATTTCCCTAATTTCTCACTTGTTGACGGTGCTGGACCCGTCAACATTCAAGGGATCACCCCAGTAGGAAGTCCCAACTAGACCTCAAACCGTTTGGTGTGGGAGTCCCATCCGGTACGATGTCCTGGTTACCATTATATTAAATATTTGCCTCAACTCTTGCTTGTCAGCACAGGAGAGTGGTCTGCTTTGTCTTGGGAGAAGTGAGGTTCACGTGCCTTGTGATTGTAAGCGTCTCTTGTGTCAATGGTTCTTTCACCGTAGAGGGAGAGGGTGGGAGTGAGTCCCAATTCGTTTGGGAGTAGTTGATTTGAAAATGGAGTAGTGTATGCTTATGGTTGTTTTAAATTGTTTATGTTGTAATTGATTTTCTTAAACTGATATAAAACATATAATAGTGAAACAATGCCGTAAATGAGCATCACACATAAGACAACAAGTTTAATATGGAGTTCACCCAAAAATCTTGGGCTACATCTCCTTGAGCTCTAGTCAACTCAACTAGGCTCTCTGGGATTATGGTCTAAGTTCTTTTACAAGCTCCATGCTTAACTCCATTGGTTTACACATAACACAATAGGTTCAGAACACCATCTTATCCCCTGGCTCTGAAACTCTCGGGTTTCTAGCTCTAGGCTCTCGCTCTGGCACTCGGCTCTGGCTCTAGCTCTCAGCTCTGGCTCTGGCTCTTCGACTTTGGCTTCTTTGGCTCTGGCATTGGCTTTCTGCAACTTTCAGCTCTCTAGCTTTTCACTTGACCTCCAAGTGACTCCAAAGACTCCCTTAGCTGCTTTGCGCATTAGTTGTTCGCTCTCTCTGCTCTCTTGTTGTTGCCTACTCTCAATTGAGCTCTTTGCCTCCTTTGAGGTACTTTTCCAACTTTTCAGCTACCCCAGCCGTTTTCTTTGCATATCATCATCTCTCTGCACCTCTGCGGCTTCCCTACTCCTTGTCAGTTCGACTGGCCATCTGGTTCTATGGCTCTGTGGCTTCAAAATGCATAATTTCCTGTAAAAATGCTCGCTTGCACAGTGTCATGAGGATCTGGAGCGGTTACAGAGTTTTCGGGACCTTCTCTTAAGAAAAAACCCGAAAATGGAGAAAATTTCATTACACAGAGATTTCTGGAAAATACACTATCGGACGTGAAATTCCATTCAATCACCCCTAAAATCCCTATCGTGTCTGCCATTAGGTAGCATATCACATCGCATAAGTGTTTTGGGTACAATCCCAAATACATGAGAAATATGTGAAAAACCCAACAAAACCCTTTTTATCAGACTTCAAATTATATTGAAATCACCCTAATATCGCATCGAGTCCGCCTTGAGTCACTTTCACAAGCTCCACCATCGATCTGGATGATCTCCGATCCAACGGTCAACATGCGGTTTCGGGTGGCTTAAGGGTATGAAGGTTACCTGCCCGAAAAGGTGGTTTCTCTGCTCCTCCGCCAAGCCACGCGTCGTTCATTATATGGGATCGGTGGAGCCGGCCCAATACCACTTACTGCCTAAGGCCCACACGAAATCCTACTTTATCAGAACTCAAATAACATGGCGTCGTGTTTATAATTCCCTTTCGGGTCCACTTTATTGCTTCGAGCAATTTCCTTTGTATTTCGGTTTTTACACCGAAACGCGCTTATACACAGGAAAGTCCCTTTTACCGAAAATCAAAACTTATCGAACCGCGCCTATAAAGTCCATCGGGTCCAGCGTTATCACCCCTTTTACATCGCTACGAGATGATATCGTGATGCAATATATCGCAATTGCAAGTCGCGTTGGCCCGGGGGTCCATCCTTTACCTCGTGGCATCGCTGATGCCGATCCACCGATATCGGCGATCGCAATATCGCATCGGCCTGGGGTCCTTGCCTTAAGTTATATGCACAAGCCTACGTCCGACCCGATATGTCGGGGATCGGTATTCGAGGTTTTCTCTCCTTCCCACTTAAGTCCGCCTTTTGGACCTCCTCCGATGCGATTTCCCTTTATAAGGGTTTTTTTGCCCATTTTAGGGGATTTTGCCTCTTTTTCCAAAGAACAAAGGGCATCTTCTTTCTGCGATAACTTCTGTATCCTAAATCCATTTTAGCCCATTCAAGTTGTAGTAGATTCAGAATGAAAATATCTTTGCAATGGGGATATTTCTAGGAATATCCTTGGACTTTCATTTTCCTCTGCGAGGAATACTTAGACTTAGGAGTCTATCCAAAATCCATTTTGGATCATGCCTTCCCACTAAAAGAACTTTTGATCTCCAAAAGACTAATATACTGATCTAAATAGTAAATGAGAGTAACAGTACCCTCTTCTTTCAGCCTCCACACACTTTCCTTGCATAGTGCCTCTAAACCAAAGTCTATGACCACTTTCCTTCCTAGATGGGCTGGTCTTCCTGGGAAGAACTGTCTTCCTCCTTTCATTCCTGAAGAACTCCTGCTGAAATGGTCATAGAAGGTAGTTTGAACTTCTCTGCCTCGATCATTGATCCAAGGTGGCTCAAACAAATGTGAAGTATATCTGCTCCACAAAACTTTCATTTTATGTTTGAAAAGTTGTCAACAACAACTGTTAACAACAACAGAAATACAGACAATAACTTGATGGCCTAAACTCCTGCTTCAACAAAAGAAACAAATTTCACATCTTGTGAACACCTCCATGTCTTACATCTGCATACAAAGGATGGACTAGACAACAAGCCCACAAAACATGCCTTTAAAACAAATGACCCTTCAAGTCAAGCATGTAGAAAAACACCATTAGGACTCTTTTTCTAAAGTGAAACACTTCATTATTATCTCCATCTTGGAGACCAAGTTAACTTCTCCCAAGTCAACATTACATCACATGCATGTCAAAGCAATCAACCCTGCACATTAATTACACATACATGTTCAAATACAAGGAAATCATCAACATCCCTGTGTTCATGCATCTCATGCTCATGTATGCATTTCATTCTTCAACTTCCACTTAAGCACATTGTACTTTCGAAATTGAAATGAAATATAATGTTGGAGCAACAAAGTGAGCCTCCTACTCAACTTCTCCTATTCCTCTTCTTGGTAAAGTCCTGCAACTTGCATTCCATTAACAAAGAAAATCAAATAGATGCATCAATAGATATGCAATCTTAATTGGATAAGAACTCTAACAATTTCTTACCAATCCCTTTCAAAGATACTACCTTTCTCTACACATTAGCATCAACATGTGAATCATCCTGAAACACATCAATCATGGAAACTTCTTTTCTATTTCTGCCATATTTTCTTTCCACTTTCTTCAGCATTGGTGGAATCATTGTTGGATTCAGAGTCCAACACCTTTCAACAAGATGTCCTTTCTTATGGCAGTAAGTGCAACACATGTGCATCCTCTTGACGGCATGATTTGCCTTGTCCAATGGACCTTTGGCTTCTTGCTTCTTTTCCTTCAAAAGTTTCTTGTATGTACCCATTCTCTTCCAACATCTAGAAACATGATGGTTATCCAAACCACAAAAGGAACATGCAATTCTTTTCCCATATCTATGTAGAAATTTACCATGCTTTACATAATCAAAGGAATATGTTTAGAACCAGATTTATACCTTTCTCTTTCACCTTTATTGCCTTCATGAGGAGGTGAAGCAAATGAAGAAGTGGCTCCCTTTGGAACGCCATCAATCTCTTCAAGGCTGTCATAGTTTCCACAACTCTCTGGTCCAAGTGTGTGCTTCTGAACACCCGCATCCTGCAAATGATGTTTCAAGCCATTGCATTCCTCCTGAATACAATCTTCACACTCTTGAGGTAGAAGACCTACAATGCAACTCCTTCTTGTAGTTGTTTCAATGGCCTTCATGGCAGCTTTGGAACTTCCTCCATAAGACTATCCATATCCAAGACCCAAATACTTAGGCCTTTCCTCAACTATTATTGGCTCAACAATACCTTTTGCATGTTTACCCAAGCCTTTTCCTTCATAGCCCATCTTGGACATTAGCTTGGAACCTATGCCTTCGGTATGTTTTTCAAAAGAACCAATATAAGCATTCTTAAAAGAATTTGAAGACAAACTGAAATGGTTTACCTCTTCTTCAAGATGATACTTGACCAAGGCTTCTTTGGCAACAAAGAGTTGTGACTCCAACTCATGCATCCTTTTCAAGTTCATATTTGAAATATGAAGTTACCTCTCCATTTCCTCCAGTTTGTCAGAAAGCAACTGCTTCTCTTCCTTCATGGAATTCAACTGCTCTCTAAGTATGTTTCTCTTCCTTCCCTCCTCACACATTTCTCTCACCTTGTCCATCATAATGAACAAGTCTTGCTTCATGTCTTCATCAAAGATTCTTGTGATGCAAGAGGAGTTTGAGGACTCACTTGTAGAAGTTGTCATTATACCAATGAACAAAAGAACTTCAAACAAGATTACTAAAGAGCTTATTTAAGCAACCTTTTGCAACAAACCTCTTGTGCTTCAAGGATTGCCTTGAGGTCCTTTGGGATAGAAGAATGCCTTCAGCCCTTCTTCCTTCTTGTCCTTCCTAGACTGAGCTATCAATAGCTTTCCCTTCACCTCTGCAAACTCAAACAATAGTCAGTCTGCAAACAAGCATACAACAATCAGACAATCAATCTTTGACTACCCAAACACCTTTCAGACAAGCAATATTTGCTCTGTCAATCAAGCATTCTGAGCTAATACCACTTGCTCTGGTATACCCAGTTTCAATATCACCTTCTTGAAGATGAGGTTAACCAATCTTAAGCTCTGATACCGCCTGATCTGCAAAATGGGGCACTTAGGCTTCTTGTCTAACTTACAAGCACCTCTCCCACTTCCAAAGCTTAAATATTCCCAAGTCTTTATGATTAACCAATGCGGAATTAAATATGTGCTTGAAAATAAGGTGTATGCTTATGGTTGTTTTAAACTGTTTATGTGTTGTAATTGATTTGCTTAAACTGATATAAAACATATAACAGTGAAACAATGCAGCAAATGAGAATCACACATAAGACAGCAAGTTTAATATGGAGTTCACCAAAAACTCTTAGGCTACATCTCCTTGAGATCTAGTCAACTCAAGTAGGCTCTCTGAGATTATGGTCTAAGTTCTTTTACAAGCTCCATGCTCAACTTCACTGGTTTACACAAAACACAATGGGTTAAGAACACCATCTTATCCCCTGGCTCTGAAGCTCTTGGGTTTCTGGCTCTAGGCTCTCACTCTGGCTCTGGCTTTGGTGCTCGGCTCTGGCTGTAGCTCTTGGCTCTGGCTCTGGCTCTTCGGCCTTGGCTTCTTTGGCTCTAGCTTTGGCTTTCTACAACTTTCAGCTCTATGGCTTTTCACTTGACCTCCAAGTGACTCCAAAGACTCCCTCAGCTGCTCTGCGCATTAGTTGTTAACTCTCTCTACTCTCTTGCTTCTGCCTACTATCAATTAAGTTCTCTGCCTCCTTTGAGGTACATTTCTAGCTTTTCGGCTACCCGAGCCATTTTCTATGCGTATCATCATCTCTCTGCGCCTCTACGGCTTCCCTACCCCTTGTCAGTTCGACTAGCCATCTGGCTCTGCGGCTCTGTGGCTTCAAAATGCATCATTGCTTGTAAAAATGCTCATTTGCACCGTGGCATGAGGATTTGGAGTGGTTACAGAGGTTTCAAGGCCTTCTCTTAGGCAAAAACCCGAAAATGGAGAAAATTTAATTACACAGAGATTTCTGGAAAATACATTACCGGACGTAAATCCGGACGTGAAATTCCATTCAATTACCCCTAAAATCCCTATCGTGTCTACCATTAGGCAGCATATTGCATCACATAAGCATTTTGGGTAAAATCCCAAATACATGGGAAATACCTGAAAAACCCGACAAAATCCTTTTTATCGGACTTCAAATTATATCGAAATCGCCCTAATATCGCATCGAGTCCACCTTGGGTCGCTTTCACAAGCTCCACCATCGATCTGGGTGATCTCCAATCTAACAGTCAACATGCGGTTTCGGGCGGCTTAAGGGTACGGAGGTTACCCGCTCAAAAAGGCGGTTTCTTTGCTCCTCTGCCAAGCCACGCGTCATTCATTGTATGGGATTGGGAGGATCTGGCCCAATACCACTCACCGACTGAGGCCCACCCGAAATCCCGCTTTATCAGAACTCAAATAACATGGCACTGTGTTTATAATTCCCTTTCGAGTCCGCTTTATTGCTTCGAGAAATTTCCTTTGTATTTCGGTTTTTACACCAAAACGCGCTTATACACAGGAAATTCCCTTTTACCGAAACTCAAAACTTATCGAACCCCGCCTATAAAGTCCATCAGGTCCGACGTTATCACCACTTTTACATCATTGCAAGGCGACGTTGCGATTCAATATATCGCAATCACAAGTCACATTGGCCCGGGGATCCGTCCTTTGCCTTGTGGCATCGCCGACACCGATCCGCCGATATCGGCGATTGCAATATCGCATCGGCCCGAGGTCCTTCCCTTACGTTATATGCACAAGCCTGCCTCCGACCCGATATGTCAGGGATCAAAAATCGGGGGTTTCTCCCCTTTCCGCTTATGTCCACCTTTTGGACCTCCTCCGATGTGATTTCCCTTTATAAGGGTTTTTTTGCCCATTTTAGGGGATTTTGCCTCTTTTTCCAAAGAACAAAGGGAATCTTCTTTCTGCGATAACTTCTGCATCCTAAGTCCATTTTAGCCCATTCAAGTTGTAGTAGATTTAGAATGAAACGATCTCTGCAATGGGGCTATTTCCAGGAACATCCTTGGACTTTCATTTTCCTCTGTGAGGAATACTTAGACTTAGGAGTCTATCCAAAATCCATTTTGAATCAGTAGTCCCAATTCTGCTAGGAACACACAACACAACAGGATGTGTACAGCTTCCGTTGGAACAGTCTACATAGATGTGGAAGTCACAACACACAAGGGAAGATAAAACTTACAACACTCAGCAGACTAGTCCGCGTGAGTACAATGGTTGTTATAGCAAGTTTTGTGTGAAAGGTCTGTTTGATGTTCGGGAAAGTAGTCTACACGGGCGAGACAACATTAACAACATATACAACACATTTTCATTAACATATATGTATTACAAAAAGTGAATTAGTTCAAGTGTTAAACACAGGTTAAAGCAACATGCATTACAAGTGTTAAATATTAGTCTTACAACAATTACAATACATGTGTGAAAACGTGTTGGCATGTGAGCAGGATTCTGAATTAAGCGAAAGTTCCAAGACACATCGTTACACCATACATCACTAACCCCATGTGCAAGGTGTTGGAGCCACTACTTACTCCTCCAAGAAAATATTACAGGCTCTTAAGGCTATGCGGGAGAAGCTGAGGTGAAAATTCCTTTGCATGTACAAATGAGAGGGTATTTATAGCCAAGGATGAAACTGACCCTTGTGGTTTTTTGACTACCCTCATGACTATTTGACTTCCATGACTTTTTGACTTTACATGACTCTTCGTACAACAAGTGGATCTCTTGTACTTCCACGTTACATTACATTGATTGACAGTATGGCCAATAATAGAGATGTGGATGACATGACTCGACATGACAGTGCTGGTACATTTGTGTTGTTGTTGGTGTTCATGTCGAGTTGTAGTGTTGTTGGGTGATGGATGTTCTTATGGTGTGTCACAGCTTCATCTTCGTATGAAAAAGTGCAAGAAGTCTTCGATGGTCATTGGTTCGCTTGATGTTGCATTCACACATTTCTCCTTGCTTGTATGTTGGTAAGCTTGATAGGTTCGTCCATTCGGAAAAGGTGCATGTTCATCTATATGTTCGTTCGTGAACACATCTTTCATGTTTTCTCGTACGTCCGTCTGTCTGCGAACACATCTTTGCATGATCATCCGTTCGTAAGCGCATCTCTTTGCATGCATCGCTTTTTCATTCGTTGGTGAACCTGTCCTTCTGCATGTGTTCCCTTTGTTCATCCCATCCATCATCGTGTCATGCTTGTTTATGTACCTGTGTCTACAGTCACTCATGACGAGACAACATCAAATCCATAAACCTCCTAGTCTTCCATGATGCATGATCATTTCAAATGCAGGTGATTAGGAGAGGTGACAAGGTTGTGAAGCGGGATGGAGGCTCAGGGTACTACTGATGAAAACTGTGCAGGTGTCACTGGGTGATGAAGATGGGAAATCCGGATCGATGGTGAATGTCCGTGGGGTCTGGCTCAGCTAGAGGAAAAAACTGCACAGTTATTTAGAGGAACAATTCGGGCTGCGGAAAGGTTGGGCAGGAAAAATATGCGCAGTTTTCAGAACGAATGGGCAGCGGGAGCTTGGCAACAAAAACTACGCAATTCTTGAGGGGAACTAGCAGTTAGTTGTTGGGTCATTGGCAGCAAAAACTATGCAATTCCGTAGGGGAACTGGTAGTCATCTGTCGGGATCTTGGCAGCAAAAATTGCACAATTCCTAGAGGGAACTGGCAGCCAGCTGCTGGAGCTTGGCAGCAAAGACTGCACAATTCCTGGAGGGAACTGTCAGTCGGCTGCCAAGAGCTGCTGGTAGGAAAAACTGCGATGATTCTGGGAGGATAGCCTTTTTGTAACCTCTACGTAGTTTCTGAGTTGAGAGGACTGCTGGGCAGCAAAGGACTTGCTCATGAAAACTACGCAATTTTCTGGGTGAGCAACCGATCGACTGTCAGGAGGGTTGGCTGGAAAAACTGGCAATTTTCTGAGGGAGATAAGGATGGGAACTGGGTGTCTATCCTACTTGTCTACGTAATTTTCTTAGTCAACAAAGTGGGTAAAGTCTACAGCCTCTGCGTAATTTTTGAGGGGAGTCAGTCCCGGGTTGGCTGTCGGGTCAAACTCTCCGGTTGACCAGCATGAAGGTTGATTGATTTTCTTGCGAACATCGCAACTTGAAATGGCTTGCTTGGTGCTTCTACGTTGTTCTAGGTGACATCGATCAAGTCGATCGTCGGGTGATGGTTGGCTGTCAAAGGGGAATCCAGTCATTATAACTTCAACAAAGTGACTAAGTGTGTGAACGAGCGAAATATGCATACATGATCTTGCAAACACACACTTACATGACTTGATGACAAGACGACTCAAACCATCCTCACACACATGCTCAACATGACTAAGCGACAAGCACGACACTTGTGATTGATCATTGGTCAACCGCGATGATTCTTGCGCGATAGTGAATGTGACTCTGTGTGTGAGTGCGACAGATGTTTTCATAGCGAACACAACAAGTATACACGAAGCGAAGACTTTGAGTATAACCAGAACATGGTCACAAACATGACTTTGACATCAACATGTAAGAACTTAGGTGAAATGATCAAGCAAAGTGGGTGCGAAGACTCACACCAGCTCACGAAGTGATCCTGAGTGTGTGCAGTCACCAAGTGAAACTCTCAAGGGAGGCTCCGAAATTGGGTGTAGCCCAAAATTTTGGAGGGTGGTTATAACCACTACAACATCACCTTATACACCAATTCTCTTTTATATCCCACCTATTCTCTCCAAAAAAAAATATAATAATTTTCTCCAAAATATCTTCGTATACATTCCCTTATTATCTTGTTATTAAAATCCCTTTTAAAAACAAACTTTGTAACACTTTGTATCCCCCCATTTAAAACTTCACTTTATCATTCCTTTTAAAATTCAATTAAAAATCAATTTTATGAATTTTATGAAATACGTTTATAAAAGTGAATTGAGGTTTGTTTTTAAAAGTCGTATGCATGTAATTAGGCCGATAGGCCTTTCCTATGCATCAACTTTTCGTCAACACTTTTACTTTGATCCGTTAGATCAGATGAAACACTTTCAACCGTTGATCTGAACCAGAAAACAAAACAATGGAAAATCAAGAAAGCACGGAAAGTCAAGAAAGCACAAAAGCTCAAAAAAGATTCTATGCAAAAAAAATCAAGAAAGCACGAAAAAGATCATAAAAATCAAAGATCGAAAGAAAAAAGCTCAGAAAAGCAAAGATTTTTGAGGATTTTTAGGCCGATAGGCCTTTCCTATGCATCAACTTTTCGTCAACACTTTTACTTTGATCCGTTAGATCAGATGAAACACTTTCAACCGTTGATCTGAACCAGAAAACAAAACAATGGAAAATCAAGAAAGCACGGAAAGTCAAGAAAGCACAAAAGCTCAAAAAAGATTCTATGCAAAAAAAATCAAGAAAGCACGAAAAAGATCATAAAAATCAAAGATCGAAAGAAAAAAGCTCAGAAAAGCAAAGATTTTTGAGGATTTTTAATTTTTAAATGCAATGTATTATTAATTTATTTTTATAATTTAATTCAAATATAAATTTTAAATTTTAAATTTAAAAATTAGTTTAGATTTATTTTTAGTTGTAAGTTTATTATGTGTTAAGAGGGATTTTTTTTGACACTTTGATTTTTTAAGAGTGAAAAGAGATTTGATTTTTTTGGCATTTGGTAGATGTAGAGTTAAAATGAATTTAGATTAGTTTAAATATTAACCTTTAAATAACTCACATTAGAGAAAAATACCATGGGAAAAAACCATAGATTAAAAATATGATAAGGAAAAACCATGGGTTGGAAAATTTTATATTTTATATTTTAATTTTAATTTGACTAAGTCAAAATGTTAAACATTGTAACATCTCTCTAAAATAATTAAATTCAATTTAATTCCATGCTAGCTCCCATCATTTTCCTGCTCAAAAGATAGGCGTTCTCAACACCTTAGCTACTTAGGCGGGCGTTGCACGTTTATGACGAAAATCACCTTGAAGATGAGAAAACTTACCTCCTGGAAGTTTTTAATAAGAATGGTTATAGTAGGTCTCAAGGTCTTAAGGCTTTTCAAAATGCTGAAAAGGGTCCTAAGAGTAAGATTGACCCCAAGGATTGGTCTTCCGGTGTTCATCTTCCCTTTATTCAAGGGACCACGGATAAAATTGCTAGGATCTTGAGGAAGCATGAGATTCATTCTTCTTTTAGACCTCTTAACACTATATGAAGTTCTCTTCATTTTGTTAAGGACCCGATTAACCCCAAGGATTAGAAGGGTGTTTATATCATTCCCTGTTCTTGTCGAGCTCCTTATATTGGTGAGACCGGTCAATCCATTAGCCAAAGGATTTGTGAACATGCTGCCGACATCAGGCATGGAAGGTCTCGCTCCTCCGCTTTGGTAGAGCATGCAGAAAAAACCAATCATCACATCTCCATTGAAGAGGCTAAAGTCATTGCGAGGATTGACCATTTTCATTATCGTAAGTTTAGAGAGGCCTTAGAAATTGAAAAAAAAAAGACTTGTTAATTTAAATAGAGATGATGGCTCGAGTATCAACAGATGCTAGATTCCTGCGCTTTCTTCCTAAAAAATTAATTTTATTTATTTATAGATTAATTAATTAATTTTTTTTGTTAATCCCCATATTGCTTAGTTTATGACTCTCTTAAATTATTTTTGGTAATATGAATAGGATTAAACCTTAATATTAATATAATATTATATATAATAATATTCATTAATAAGATTATATAGGGTTATGAATCCTTTCTCACTTGAGGGGGGATGTGAAAAAGAGAGCGATGAGGGCTCTGTCGGCAGGAGGACTCGAACCAGGGCAGCCTAGGCCATCAGCCTAGGGTGCTGCACACTAGACCTCATTTTGGATGACGAAGACTAGGAGGTACGGGGTGGGTCAACAGGTTTTTTGTGGAGATGGTCCATACAATGGCCATGTAGGCTGTGGGTTGGATCCATGGTGCTCAATCTGCAAGGATCCCAAGGAATATGTTTACTGGGACAAATTTCATCCAACTGAGAGGGTACAGTGGATGATTGCAGAGGAGGTTTTGGGCGGGGATTCTTCCTTCGTTTCTCCCATGAATCTCAAAGGCTTGATCCAGTACACAAACCCCACCCCTTCCCCCTTTGATCCTTTGTTTACGTAATAGATTATACCCTAAATTATTCATTAATCGAGCATGTCCAAAGGTACGAATCAACAATCCAACTGTATATATTTGTGATGCTCACTGGTGCAAATTTTCATTTTTTCACAAATGCGTAATAGCGAATAGATTTACCTTAAATTATTCAATGTCCAAAGATATCAATCAACAATCCAGCTGTATAGGTATATGTGTGATGTTTACTGGTGCAAATTTTAATTTTTCACAAAAGCAGAATCGTTGTCAGGGTTTACCGGGAAGAGTTGTGGTAGTGTAGGAAACCAGCTGATTGAACCAATATCTCTTCTAAAAAAATTCAACAATTCCAATTTAATAATCCTATCGGCCTCTATTTGTACCTTTTGGGACAATTGCTAGTATAATGTACCCACAATATATTTGGTAGATTGGGTTGTGAATAACATTCTCCATGTCGGATGTCTTTCGGAAATTTGGGGCGCAATAACAAATCATATGGCTGTGAAGGGTTTTTTTTTGCACTGGAAAAAGTGCAGTCACAATGGTTCGACACCTAAGAAAACAGAAGCTATCAACAAACCTCTTCTGCTTTGGGCTTATTCTTCCACGACTGTGCTTAATAAATGTTGATTACTGTTGCACAACGAACTTACCCGTGGCTGGAACCGATTTTATGCAACCTCTTCAAGATTTCACTGCATTGTACTATGCACTAAGATTCATGGAAATCAGAGAAATTTACACTTTTGTATGTAGAATTGCACTCATATATGCAAAATTCATCTAACACGGTATTTCTATTTCTAGGGATGCAGATTCTTCAAGTGGCAAACTTCAGCAATCTTAGTTAGATCATTTTTCTAAACTCGAGATTGCTTCAAAACTTGGTTCTTTGGCTATTATGACAACGCACTGCAATCATGGAAGATTGGCTCTCACAACAACGCACTACAATCCTATCACAGTGGACAGGCTTCCCCGATCCCCAACAAACCGACTCTCCTATCGCCAGCGTTCACCAAGAATCGACATTCCATATGGTTTCGGTCCCAGTGGTCATTTAACTTCACAGTCAACAAAAATATTGATGAGGGCATTTCAATTCTTTTAAGGGCCTTCATACATTCGAAGAGATGGAGTAATGAGGTAAGAACATTGTTTCTCCTTCTATGATACCAAAAATTGACGCAGGTACAATAACATCTAACCTTAGGCCTGCATTCATTAACATTAGCTCACAACACTAAACTAAAAATGAAACAATAGGTATACACATAAACTTAAAATTATTAATTAATAAAACAAAATAATTACAGGAGAATTTATCATACTTCACTCTCACACTTACACATTTCTACGTCTTACATGCCTCATAGGCTATTCTCAATTTATACAAATGGATTAGAACCCAAGGTAGGTTCTAGATCCCTCAACAAACTCCCAAAATATCTCTCATAATCCATAAAATCTTTCATCTAATCCCTTATCCCTAGATAAGAGCTAACTAATCCATAATCCTCTCTAACCTTCCAAAATACTCTCCAATCTTCTCTTATTTACAATAATCTTCATTCTCTCTTTAAAACTATAGAAAAATACATTAATTAATTAAATCCTAACTTTACAAACTAACTCCTCTAATAAACAATTGACCCAGGCCTGATGCACCTGCATCAGACTCCACAGATAAAAGAAAATCATGGTCTCTGGACCATTCGTCATGATAAAAAAAATCATCCTGGATCCCAAACTTTAGTCTGTCATTGATCTTGTACTAAGTTATGTTGTTGGTGTTTTGTGGTTGTCATCTTATGTTTTCCAGGTTTCCAAACTTTATGTTGCAATTCTCCCTTTTCCTTGCTTTTATATGCTTGTTATGTTGTCATCAACAAGCTTTTGCTATCTTTTTTTCTTCCTGCAATATGTCTCTTTTGTGACACTTTCACCATCAATCTTCTAATCTCTTCAATTTCCATGTCCAAATTGTCTTCTTGCTGGTAAAAATCACCCATTGTTTGTTGAAAACGATTGTTCTCCTCCATGAGTTCACTATGACACCACTCATATTCTATCATTCTCTGCCTCTTCTCTTCGAATTTGTTCTTATTACTATCACTTTGCTGTTGCATTTTCTTCATTTAAACCTCGTCCTTATCCATTATGAAATTGTTGTAGTCCGTCATCATTTCATTTGCTTCATAATTGTTCTTTGAATTATCCATCCAATCCTCCAAAAAATCCATTTATGCAGCAACATCCTCCATATCTATGCCTTTGCATACTTGCATAGGTTCTTCCAGTGGTTCCTAAGCTTTTTTAATTTCCATTTTACTCTCAGTTTCTTATGATTCTCCACTACCTGCAAACACAAAATAAGTATTAGTTTCAAAATCATGAGACATGGAGGTCTTTCTTATGGCTTCCTGCATCCCTTCCTTATGTAGCATACAATCCTTTAAGTTGTCCACTTACTCTTTCTCATCTTTTTCAATTTCCCTATTGGTGTCTATATCCATATATTCATCATCCTCGTCACCAAGAAATGATCCTTGCTCTGGTTCACAAAGGTATATATTTTCCTGGAGTTTCTTTGCTTCCAAAATTATTAGTTTATGCTTGGGTCGTCTTTTCATTAACTCTTTAATTGGCCATTTAACTGTTCGCTTTATTACCCATCCCTGTCTCTGTCTTTGTAATAGCTCTAGCAACAGGTAAAGCCATACCTTTAATTCAGAAATATCTTTCTCTTCATCACCAATTCCAATTTATATGGCATTATCGTGGTCTTTTTCTGGAATCTGTATCTTCATTTTCTTCTTGAACCACATTTAAACAGAAACGCAAAAAAATTACAGATATAACCATTCATACAGAGATGCAGCAGAAATAATACTTCATTTCATTACTATGAAATACTGAAATATGCTTACAAACAGAAATGGAAATAAACTAACTAGGGTGATAGTAGCTTATCTCTAAGAAGGGATGTGGCGGCTACATGCCTCTGAACTGTCTTACAATGAGGCTCGAAGGCCTATTTATTGTTGAGAAACAATGGAAAACCCTAAACATCCAAAAGCCTAACCCTAGAAGATGAAATGCCAAACTATGGGCCCCATTTTGGGTAAATTAATACATCAACTTTCCGGGGTCGTAACTTTGGCATACGATCTCCGTGTGCCACGCACAATACCTCGTTAGAAATATCTATATGAGGAATAATACTTTTGGATGAGCAACATCAATCGATGGACCCACGTTGCTCTCAGTTTTCACAAAAAACGTCGTTTAGGGCCTCAAAACGGCTCCGAAAGTTTAGGACCCTAAAAACTGCTAAAAATAGTAAACTATGCTACAAATAAGGAAACTGAAAAACTAAAAAAGACAGTTGTGGAGGTCCAAGTGGGATAGGTGGGTGGCCACCAACATCCACCTGGATCACTTCTCCTTTCGTGAACTTCACCTTGTTCACTGCAAGATGAAATTGAATCACTTTACCAAGTTATCTCCGTTGAACTTGGTCAATAGTTCATTTCACTTGAACCTTATTTTTGAGCACTCCCTTTCTCATATGCTTCCATTTGCTGCAAACAACAACTGCAATAACTCTTCAAGTTGTCTTCACAATGACCAGACTTTTTGGGTGTCGGGCTCTGCTGATCATGCACCCATTACATTCAAAGACTCAAACTTTAATGCACTTTTTAATTTTTGACCCCGGCCTTCTAATTTGACATAAACTTTTAATGGACCTTTACTTGAATTAAGAAACTCTCGAACTTATTAAACTTATACAAGAACCTTTTTTCATTTGAACACTCATAACCTCCTTTGAATTTCACAATTATGACTTTGAGCTCAAAACTCATGACTTTAGACAAAAAGTTTCATTACATTCTTCCACAAATACTTTTAAACACCACTAACTCTCTCTCATCCAACTTACATAAGCTTCTTGCTTTAAAATTCTGACACTTCCCTCATTTCTCACCTTATACACTAATTCTCTTTCATATCCCAGTGATTCTCTCCAAAAAAAAATTATAATAATTTTCTCCAAAATATCTTCTTATACATTCCCTTATTACCGGATTATTAAAATCCCGTTTAAAAACAAACTTTTATAACACTTCGTATCCCCCTATTGAAAACTTCAATTTCCCCTATTGAAAACTTCAATTTATCATTCCTTTTAAAATTCTATTAAAAATCAATTTTATGAAATGCTCTTATAAAAGTGAATTGAGGTTTCTTTTTAAAATTCGTATGCATATAATATAGTATACCCACCGTAGATTTGGTAGATTGGGTTGTGAATAACATTCTCCATGCCGGACGTCTCTCAGAAATTTAGGGCACAATAAAATATCTTGTTGCTGTGAAGGTTTTTTTTTTTTTTTTTTTTTTCACTGGAAAAAGTGCGGTCACAATGATTCGACGCCTAAGAAAACATAAGCTATCAACAAACCTCTTCTACTTTGGGCTTATTCTTCCACGATTGTTCTTAATAAATTTTGGTTACTATTGCACAACGAACCTACCCGTGGCTGGAACCAATTCCATGCAACCTCTTCAAGATTTCGTTGAACTGTATTGCGCACTAAGATTCATCGAAGTCAGAGAAATTTACGCTTTTGTATGCAGAATCACGCTCATATATGAAAAATCCATCTAACACTATATCTCTATTTCTATGGACGCAGATTCCTTAATTGGCAAACTTCAGCAATCTTAGTGAGATTGGCTTTATAAACTCGAGATTGCTTCGAAGCTTGGTTCTTTGGTTACTATGACTACACACTTCAATCATGAAAGATTGGCTCTTACAACAACGCATTGCAATCGTATCACGGTGGACAGGTTGCCCCGATCCCCAACAGACCGACTCTCCTATCATCATCTTTCACCAAGAATCGACATTCCATAAGGTTTCAAGTCTTTTAAGGGCCTTATACATTAATGAGGGAATTCAAGTCTTTTAAGGGCCTTATACATTCGAAGAGATGGAGTAATGAGGTAAGAATATTGTTTCTCTTTCTCGAATACCAAAAATTGACCAGGTACAATAACATCTAACCATAGGCCTGCATTCATTAACATTAGCTCACAACACTAAACTGAAAATGACACAATAGGTATACACATAAGCTGGAAATTATTAATTAATAAAACAAAACAATTACAAGAGAACTTCTCATACTTCACTCTCACACTTACACATGTCTACATATTACATGCCTCATAGGCTATTCTCAATTTATACAAATGGATTAGAACCCAAGGTAGGTTCTAGATCCCTCAACAAACTCCCAAAATTTTTCTCATAATCCATAAAATCTCTCATCTATTCCCTTATCCCTAGATAAGAGCTAACTAATCCATAATCTCTTAAACCTTCCACAATACTCTCGAATCTTCTCTTATTTACAATAATCTTCATTCTCTCTTAAAAACTATAGAAAAATACATTAATTAATTAATCCCATCTTTACAAACTAACTCCTCTAATAAACAATTGACCCAGCCTAGATGCACCTGCATCACATAGTCTCAAATTTACATGTCAAGGAGACTCCATTTGCTATGTGGAAGACCCTCACTGATCTATTCGAAAATGGTAGTTATGCCAAGAAATTGGCATTGAGGGCAAGCTCAGAAACATCTGCATGCAAAAAAATGAAACCATTCCACATTACCTTTCTAGATTCACTAAGTGTTGAGATGAGCTTGTAGGAGTTTGAGAAAATATACCATCTTCAGAGCTAGTGAGCCTAACTCTCCTAGGCCTTCTAAAATCCTGGCATAGCTACCAGGTCTCTGTAAATGGAAGGGAAATTTTTCCAAATTGGGAGAGACTTTGGTCTGATTTAACAGGAAGAAATTCAAAGGAACACCAGAGATGGAGTGACATCCAAAGCTAAGGAGGAAGAGAATTTTTCCTTGGTTACGAAAGGCAAGAAAGCTCAGGGCAAGAAGGCCCAAAGCAAGCCAGAGTCCAACTAGAACAATGGCAAGAAGAAGGACCTAAATAAGATGAAATGTTTTCACTACCATGAATTTGGGCACTATGCAACAAAGGGTCTGCATAAGAAGTCTAATAAGAAGCCTTCAGGAGGAGCAAGAGGTGAAGCACTTGCCTCACAATTCGAATTAGACTTCACACTAATTGCATGCATGGCCAATATTATAATGGGGAGTGTGTGGTACCTAGATTCAGGTGCCTCATTCCATATGACAATATGCAAATAATTATTCAATAACCTAAAGGAGAAGGATCTCTAGATGGACATATAACTTGGGGATGATGGGTGGTACAATACCAAAGGAATTGGAACTGTAACTTTTAAGAGGGAGTTGGGCTCCAATATTCATCTTAAATATGTTATGTCTATAGCTGGGCTAAAGAAGAACTTGATTTATGTAGTTGTATTGCAGTATAGAGGTTATGATGTTGTTTTCAGTAAGGGGAAAGCCTTTTTGAGACATGTAGCTACAGGGCATGTGAAACAGATTGGAGTTAGAGTGAAAATCTCTACAAACTTGAGTTAGAAACTTGTGTTGCACTGAGTAGCAAGGAAGAAAATGTGCAGAGTCGAGATGTTGGAGAAATTTGGCACAGGTGCATGGGACATTTACACCATGGGGCCTTAAAAATCATGCAATATATTACCACCGGTCTCCCGAAATGCACCCTTGACCAGCATGATGTCTACAAGGGATGCACATTGGGGAAATATGTCAAATCCACCTTCCAGGGCTGAGATAGCAAAGTTGGAGAAATCTTGGAGCGAGTCCACTCTGATGTATGTGGACCATTTTCTACAACCTCTACAACAAAACACAAGTATTATGTGATTTTTGTTGATGAATTTTCTAGAAAATGTTGGATCTTATTCATGCAGAAGAAGGATAAATTATTCTCAATATTTGTTTAATGCAAATAATTAGTTGAAAAGTAGACTGGTCGTAAATTGAAATCCCTGAGAAGTGATCATGGAGGAGAATTTGTTTCTAGCACCTTCAAGGAATTTGGTGCCAAAGAGGGTATTAGAAGAGAAATGATAGCACCCCATAACCCACAACAAAATGGGGTGGCTGAAAGGAATAATAGAAGCATGTTTGGAGCAACAATATCCATGTTGCATAATCAAGGGTTTCCATTACATCTATGGGCAGAAGCACGCAACACCACAGTTTATTTACATAATAGGATCCCTCATAAAATACTTGGCATGATCACACCCGAAGAAGCTTTCTCTAGGAGGAAGCCAGTTCTATCCCATTTTCAAATTTTTGGAGCTACTATGTATTCTCATGTCTCCAAGGATAACAGGAAGAAACTTGAGCCTACAACAGAGATGGGAGTCTTTGTAGGATAATAGAGACACCACATAATTACCGAGTGTATTTTCCCTCACTAGGGGTGATAGTAGTGAGGAGAGATGTCAAATTTGATGAGGAGAAGGCTATGATATGCCCTCTAGATAGAAATTTTGGTTTCCAACCGAAGGAGGAGCCTCAAATAGAGCTTCAGGATGTTGTGGAGCAGCCACAAGTGGAGGAGGAGATGGGAGGCTGAGTGGAGGCACCCACTCAACTAGAGTATTCCAAAGAGGGGAGGAAGATAAGTAGAGAAGCTGAAAAATTGGTACAAGATACATGGAATCATGTTGGAGCTCCTACATCTCTGCATAGGTACAGGAGATCACCAGACAGATACACTCAGTATATGGATCTCACGACAAAACGCATTGCGTCAAAGCCTTCTTCATTTGAGGAAGAAATTTCTCAACCAGTGTGTGTTGATTCCATGGTGGAGGAGTATGACTTCATCATGAAGAACAATGTATGGGAGGTGGTGTCGAGACCAAAGATCAATTTAGTGGTTGGTTCTGTATGGATCTACAAAGTGAAGTGTGCAGCAGATAGGAGCATCGAGAAGTACAAGGCCAAATTTGTAGCCAAAGGCTTCTCTCAAGTAGAGGGAGTGGACTATGAGGAAACATTTACCCAGTGGCAATACATTCCTCAATTAGGACCATTCTAACATTAGTTGCGCATATGGGGTGGAAGATCCATCAAATGGATGTGAAGATCGCCTTCCTCAATGAAGTTGATGAGGAAGAAATTTAGATAGAGAAGATAGAAGGATTTGAGGAATATGATAGGGAGACACATGTGGTGAGCTCCAGTATTGCATCAATAATGTTGCAACTCCTGGGACTCCCTTCTTTACTTTTATCAACCCGGTAGTTAGTAACAAACTTGGAAGCGACGGTGTTGTATGCACAAGTACTATCTCTTGCTGCAGTTGTCACTTGGTCAGTTGGCACAAGTCCGCTAGGGGCTTAAACCAACTTCTATGAGCTCCGAGAAGAAGCTTTTTAACTGATGGAAGAAAGCTAACTCAAAGAAGGTTGATCTACTGGTAGAAAGAAACTGGAAAGCTGAAAAGAAACGTAACCCTAGCAAACCCTAATTTTACCAGCTAACCCTACTGATGCAAGAAAGAGGATGCAAGCTACTGAAAGAACTGCCATCGACTTCTAGGAAGGTAAATACATGTATCTAAGCTACTTCTGCAGTAACATCCAAAAAAAAACATCTTTTTGTATTTTTTAATAAGTTGTCAGAATTATCATGCATGCAATTTGACCGTTTGGACTGTGCAGAGGTGGATTGGCGAGAGGAAATGCTTGGATGAGGTCGGGAAGGCTCAAAGAGGGCCTAAGCGGTCCCTAACATCCTTCCAGAGAGTTTCACAAAGTTTGGCTATCAAGAAACCTCATTCGTGAGCTTCTACAAGAAGTCTGCAGGGGTTCTACAGGATGTCTGTGATTTTCTACAGGATGTTCTGTAACTTTCTACAGGATGTTCAGAAATGGGATTTTGGAGGATGGATGGATGGAGAAAGATGAAGGAGTGGGTATGGAGGTAGGATAAGGGTTGGAGATGGTCCAGGACTTGGTGGATGGAGTTGTGGATAGGTGTAGATGGCTGGATTTGGTTCAAAGAAGACTGAAGCAATGTTACACAAACTAGGGTTATGGGAGAAAATGGCAACGTGAGGCAAGGATTCTGAGTAGAGGGTGGAGTGGATGGTGCTGATGGAGAATAAGCAGATGGAGGAGTGGTACAGGTGCTCTGCAAGTCGTTTTTCCAACTGAACCGATGAAGACTTGTAAAATCAAAAACCTAGTTACGTTGACCTAATCTATGCTAGTTGTCAGTAAAGAGAATGAACAGAAGTTTGAACTGCAACAAAACCATGTATTCTAACTCATGCAACTAAGCAAGCAAAAGTCTGAACTTGTAACCAACTTCCACACATGAAAATCAAACACCAGTGATTGCATGGCAAAGCAAAATCAGTGTTTTTGTGGGCAGCAAAGTCACCCTAATCCCAGCTCCTGATCCCACTGAGGGAGAGGTGAAACCAGAGATGTTTGATGGCCCTTTTTTGAATCTTTTCCCTATTAACAACCTATCAACTAAATCTGAGCATCAGAAGTCTTTTTAACCATTAAAGTGACCTAGTTAATCAACAAACTTTAATCTACCTAACAAAAATGTTTTTGCAAATGCATAAAGAAAAACTAACAATACATAAAGGAGGCCTTAGCACTCAGGTTGGGCCCAACCCCAAGAGCTGCAAGCTCCTATAAAGAACTCAGATCTGGTGCCAAGTAAATCTGCTTCTCATTATTCAAAAATAATCATCATATGAAAGTTGTACAGCAGTAGCTACAAGAAAACAGGCTGAGCAAAATGACAGCACTATAGTGCAAAAATACCAACAGTTCCAAAAGTAAACTACGAAGGTTGAGGCCTTCCTATTTTTACAATATGAGGGGGCTAGCAGCCCTCCTAGATTCAAGGGACTCGGCTGTCCCAACTGCTAGTAAACAGTCACTCTTCCCAAAACTGCTTGGCTGCCTTTAAAACTCGTTTTGGTGGCTTGTGGAGCTCGGAGTTGAGGGTGGAGATTTCGAGGAAGGCCATTTAATGCAAGAGACAACCTCCCTACGAATCCTCACCTCAAGCTTGGCTGTCAACTGACCCATGATTGCTTGGTTTTGCTCCAAAATTTGTCCAAAAATCCTGAAATAACCACGTATTAGCCTCCTAGGTAGAGTGACCACCCTTATTCGTTCAAATAACACAAACATACTAAAAAACATGCATAATATATGAAAAATGGAGGATTGAACAAGGACAATTAGGCAAAATGAGCCCAATAAGTTACCCAATTTGGGGGCTCATCATCACCCCCCTGCTAAATCAGTTGCTCATCCTCTGAGCAACTAGTCCAGCTCATCATCCTTGATGGCTTTGATCGCCTCCCTCACGTCCCAAGCCTCTGTTGTGATATCCTCTTCCCGGTCTTGGAATCCTGCCTTCCTTTCCACTTCCTCCCATTGTCTACCTTCTTCCTCTTCCTTCACTCCTTCTAGAAATCCCAAAAGTAAAGGAGGACTGAATTTCAAGCCAATCCAATTGGCCTGCAAGTTCTGCATTAACTGTTTGTAGAGGGGTACCCTTTCCAAGGCTTCCCTCATCCTGGTGGGAGAGTGGTATTCTTTTATCTTCAGGCTGTGAGGCAGTGTGTTCCACTGCCTTGTGCAAGCATGCATGCAATTTTCTCCCAATTGTCTCTCCATGTCCTCAAAGTGGGCAATGGCTTAAGCCTGTTGCTCAATGTATTCCGGTAGATCCTAAGGACTATTCGCCAAGTGATGGTGGGTGCTTATCACTGCTGATGGGTCATCTGGCTCTACTCTGATCATGAGAGGCTCACTGAGCTCTCTGCCTATGATACTGCGGACCTCTGCTACTCTCTTCTCCTCATGGCTCATCCAAGAGGCCATGGCCATAAGCTGGACATCTCCTATCACCATGTTAGGATCCCATGCGTTCATATCTAGAAGGGAAAAGTTGTGCAGGTAGAACTCTGATAATTTGGCCCTATCCTCAGATGAACTACTGCCACATAGAGCTGCAAACTGATGATAATTTTGGAATGGGGTGATGCCCCTTTGAGCCAAGGTATTGATCTGAAACTGTAACCACTGATCCTTTAGGTATAGGGCATAGGATTTTGTAGGTTGCCTACACTGCAGAGCTTCCATTGCCCAACTGGCCATGCAAGCCAGTTGGGCCTCCTTTTCTTGTATCTGTTGTTTCAGAGATTGTGTCTCCAATTTTTTTTCCTGTAGCTGCCGATTCACTATCTCAATTTCTGTCTGCACCCTTTCCTTTCTCTGCTGTTCATAAGGGGTATCTATGGCTATTGTGGGCCCCTCCTGTTGTTGTTGCTCTCCCAATATATGAGGCCTGTCTTCCTCCCTTTGCCCCTGTGACTGTAGCTGTCGTTTGAGCAGCTCATTTTCTTCCTATAGCCTGACCCGCTGGCTGCTCTCCACATGTCGTACCATAGCCAATTCTCTTCTGGCCTCCTTGAGCTATTCCTCCAGAGGACCTATATCTGCCACTCCCTTGGACTTAGCGATTTTCATCCAAGTGTGGGTCCTCACTCTCTCTTCCTCTAGTGCAAGGAAAAGTGGCACTGTGAATTTCTGAGGAATGATCTTTCCAGCCTCCAAGAAGTTATAGTAGGAGCCCAAGCTAGGCTGGGGGCTAGGTTCCATAATGTGTTCTACCTTTTCTTCCCTTTGAGGTGATTTAGCTGCCTCACCCTCCATTGCTTCGGTCTCCTTTAGTCTAGCCAGTGTTTCCTGTAGAATAGTCTCAGCATCCTGTAGAGAGGCCTTTGTGTCCAACATTTTCATTCTCTCCCTCCAGGTGGATGTCTTCGGGCTTCCCCATTCATAAGTGATGGCTGCCTTGGAGGGGGACCTCTCCTTTGGTGTGGTAGGGGTGTCTACAATGGTGATTGGTTCTTTGGACGGTGGCTGGGGTCTGCCAGTTTTAATCCTCACGCTCCTTCTTGCCTTAAAATATAGTGGAAGCTCCCTCTTTCGCTTCTCCTTCTGCTTGGGAGATGTGCTTAGGGTGGCCAGCACAGCTGCTGCCTCCCTAGCTAAAATCTCGGGCGATTTCTCCTTCTGCTGCCCTTTTCCCAGACTTCCTGTAGAAAGTCCTGTAGTGACCGTTTTCTGGCTTCCTGTAGAAGTAATTTTCTGGCTTCCTGTAGAAACAGTCTGCCGACTTCCTGTAGAACCGGTTTTTACCGATTTGGCTTGCTTGGCTGGGGGTGCCTTCTCTTTGACTTGTGTTGTGGTTGCCTTGGGTGTGCCCTTACTTGTTTGGACTTTTTCAGTCCTCTCTACCTGGGTTTGCAACCGCTTCTCCCTTGGCGTTTGTGTTTTTACTCCACCCACAGCTTTGGCCTCAGCAGCTTGTCCTTTTTCTTGCTTTTCCTCTTGCTTTTCCTCTTGCTTTTCCTGTTGCTTTACCTGTGGCTTTTCCTATGGTGGTCTGCCCTGGGTTTTCTTACCCTTAGCTTCCTTACCCTTAGTTTTCCTCTCTACCTCAATATGCTCCTTTTCCTCACTGCTGGATGAAGTGAGTTCTTCGGCCAGAGTCCGGATATCATCATCCTTGGACATATTACGGAAAATCTCCCAGGAGATAGGGACAGTATAAGTATGGAGGGCATCTTCTACTAGGAGCTTGATAAGCCCATGATGAGACAGCTAGTCTGGTGTCCCCTCCTTCAGTTTTGTGCCACACTCAATCAATGACTGTAGGAGGAAGTATGGGATGCTCAATTTTTGTTCTGAGGGCAAATCCATCTTATGCCTGAGCTCAGTTAACAAGCAGAAGTGATAACCATACACAATACTGAATCGCCCCTCACAGGTAATATATTTCATAATCTGAAGGCTGACCTCACTCCAAAATGGATGTAAGCTAGCTCTCCGGACCCCATTTTTATCCTCTGAAAACTGCTCCTCTGGTAGGAAGAATTCCTTTTTGGCTTTTTGGCCCAATTTCCTTTCCTCTTTATCCCAGGGTATCCCGAATGGCAAATCAGTGACCCGACTAATGAGTCGTGGGGTGAGTTTCAAGGTCAATCCTCTGAAATTTACAGTGGCTAGTGTTTTTGATTTGGGCTATAGGGACCTTAGGAACTCCTCTGTTATCTCATCATCATGACCTTGAATTTTGTCACAGAAGGTCATCCAATTGGCACGGGTAAACAGTTCTACCACCTCAGGAGTTTCTCTCAACTTCTTGGAATCCGAGGGTTCCTTTCTGATAAACCCTCCTGACATGGTGAAAAATACTCTGTTTTGGCTTGAGCTCTGGTTAGAATGGAAATTCTGATATGGTTTCCTCCTTTGATTCTCAGGACAGCGTTTCTCAGCTGTCTGTATCTCCCCTTTCACCAATTTCCTGGTTGTACCACTGTTGTTGCCCAAAACTCGACTTGTAAAAAGGAAATTAAGCTCTCACAGACAGGGTGCAGAGCTTGTTTTTCTATTCCATCCACATAACAGTCACAATTTTTTTTTTATATGTGCACAGGTGAGCCTTACAGTGGTTTAGCATTCATGGAGAGAATTGGTTAATAGGAACCGTGGAGGAAAATGTGATGCGGCATCATTTGAAAGAAATCCCGTGGATCATATAAGCAAACCACTATTCTTGACCCACGGGCAGACTGGTTTTAATTTTTCCCACTTCAAACAAGCTAATTCACCACCTTTCGAAATATCAAGCATGGGAATGGCGTGTTCGAGCCTACTTCTCTTCGAAATTTCCAATTCCGACGCAGAAGATACGGGTTTCTTTGCTCCGGGAGGGTATGCTATGCTTCCTGTAGAGCTCCTTCCTGTAGAGAGCTTTTCCGGCTTCTGGAGGACGTCACAGTGCTGCTGAGCAAGCCTGGGACGCGGGAAGATTTGAACCGGGCCGAGAAACTCGGGCTAACGAACTGCAGAGGAGGAGGACGCTCACGTTGCTGAAAACCGGTTGTAGGCATAAATGACAGTGGTTAATGTGAGTGCTCTAGCCGAATGATTTTGAAATACGGCGCAATTCATGGCGCGAGGGGTGAGGTGTCCAGGCCGAGCCATTAGACAACGTCATGGCCATCATTCCCCGGTGTGTCTCTGACCGCCAATGTCTATCTCTGCCATTACCCGCCGTCATCCCTGTCAGTCCGCCGATTTCACTGCAAATCTGCTGATTTTCCCCAACTGGACACTTCCCACGTGTCGGCTCCACGTCCTTCTGGCGGAATCGAGCGTAACCGAGCTCGTTCGGATCCCACGAGGCAATTCTACTAGTTGTGGGTGGCCAATTGACTGGCCATTGCATTCGTTCAATCCACACCATTCACAGATATGCAGTGTTCATAGTATAGCTTATGCAATTTGACGAAATAAGGTTAGGCACTTACCTGTGTGGCCGTGGACGTGTTTCGCAGGTTTCTAGACGTGAAACGATGGCTTTGCTCACTGCTGCTTCGTGCACAGGCGTTGGAATTCCTTCATTCATTGGCTAATGTTGGATGCAAGGCTTTCAGGACCCGGTCCTCTGGTGGTGAACGTTGCATGCACGGCCCCATCTTTTCTCAGCTGTCGAGGAGGTGTTCACATTCACGCGGAGCTGGTTGCATGCCTCCTGTGTCGATTTCAACTGCTCTTGACTCCATAGTGTGCGCTCCAGATGGATCAGCTGCTACAGGATTCCTGTAGGATATCCTGTAGCTGCTTCTCCTCCTGGGATGCATGCTGAAACGGGCAAGGCTATAGTCATGGATGAAGGGTCCTATTGAAGCTTTTTACAGGTAGAGTGTGCAAGCTTTTGAACGCTCGATTTGTCCCTTAGGGAAAAAAAAAAAAAAATCACTTTGAGGAAAACAGGACTTTTTGCATGATTGTGCAGGTATACGGGACCAAATTGTGGTAATGGCGGTGGAAAGAGATGAAATATGTGATGGATGGGAAAGAGGGATGGCTGCAGGCCTCACCAACAAACTCCAAGCTTTAAATCCTTCTCCAGAATCGATTTTGGCCTACCCAAAGGTTCTACATGATGTTTCCTGTAGAAATGCAGAACTTCTTGTAGAAAGCCCTAAAACTTCCTGTAGGAGGTTGAATCTTGACCCGAATGTGTCTAAATCCTAGAAAAATTGAGTGGCCATGGAGTGAGTGTCTGTGAGGATGTCTGGTAGCTTGGGATGGACCCCTTTCCTTGTTTTGCGCGACCTTCTTCATCTGCACTATAATCCCTGCAACCTGCAATAATTTGAAATATCAGACCTGTTTTTTCTTCTTTTTCTTCTTTTTCTTTTTCTTTTTTTTTTTCCTTTTTTTGAAAGACAGCAGGGGTGCCTTTATGAGGTTTTCACCCCCACTATCTGCCCTGGGCGCCTCAAAGAGGTTTTCACCCAAGGATATTTTTATTCAAATTCTTTATTTTCTAAGAGACAGCAGGGGCACCTACCTGAGGTTTTCACCCTCACTACCTGCCTTGGATGCCTCAGAGAGGTTTTCGTCCAGGGATCTTTTTATTCCTTTTTTTTTTTTATGATCAAGGTGTGGCCGGAACAGAGGCAGAACACTTCTCTATTATGATGTCCTCATAAGGTAGTTGGTAAATGTCTCCTCCAGCTAGCATGTGAAGGGTATCTAGAAGGTCTTCAGGGACTCCTCGGAGCAGAACCAGCTTTAGAGATTCAGGGTCAAGTGTGCACCTAGCCCGTTTATAGCTAAGTTGGAACCTTTCCTCATAGTCCTCTAAAGACTCATCATTTCCCATGGTCATCCAAAATATTTCTCCCTTGGTTTCCTTTGACCTACAGTAATCCCGGTATTTGTTGTTAAAGGCTTGCTGCATCTGAGCCCAAGTAGTGATATTGTTTCCAAGTAACCCCATGAACCAGCGTAATGCTGCATCCTTGAGGGTAGAGGGAAAGAGTTTCAACTTTTGCTCGTCTTCTGTATAGTCATAAGTTCGATAAAGGACAGAAAACTCAAACAGGAAGGTATCAGGGTCTTCAGTGGTCAATTCATGGAAATTAGGTAAGGCTGAGGGACTTATGTCCTTCATTTTCATGTCCCCGTTAGTCTCTCGGATGGGGAAGGTACCTTCTATTCTCTCATCATCATTTCTACCATTTCTGTTGTCAGCCATGGTCTCAAAAGGAATGTTTTCTTGCTCTTCTTCTGTTATAGTATCTTCGTATATCTCAAGAGGTTCACCTATAGGTTCTTCAGGATCACTGCCACCAAAGAAGAGAGAAGGGTGACTCAGTGAAGTGGTGAGGGTGTTGGGTAGGAATTTTCCGGTATTATCTCTGTTCCTACGAGGCATGAAAGGATTTTTGGTTGATTTTGCTTCTTTTTTTCTGCTTGTACCTGCAAAACTGAAACAGATGGAATTGCAACTAACTAAAATCTATCTTGTGGAACTGGAAATGCGGAATTGAAATGAAAGCAGGAAAGGACTAATCTACTTTGCTGAAATCAAATTGCTAGAACGAAATGCTAGACTATGCTTGCAGAATTGAAATTCTATTTTACGCTTGCAGAATTGAAATTGCGGAATTGAAAGGCTAATCTATGAAAGCAGGAAATGTTTATTTTACTTTTGCAAAAATGAAATTGCAGAATGGAAATGAAATAAACTACTTAGCAGAAGGCGAGAGTAGGAAAATAGAAGAAAAGCAGCAATCACAAATACTCTGATGCTTCCCCGGCAACGGCGCCAAAAAGAGTGGTGAGCTCCAGTATTGCAGCAATGATTCTGCAACTCCTGGGACTCCCTTCTTTACTTTTATCAACCCGGTAGTTCGTAACAAACTTGGAAGCGACGATGCTGTATGCACAAGTACTAGCTCTTGCCGCAGCTGTCACTTGGTCAGCTGGCACAAGTTCTCTAGGGGCTTAAGCCAACTTCTATGAGCTCTGAGAAGAAGCTTTTTAACTGATGGAAGAAAGCTAACTCAAAGAAGGCTGATCTACTTGCAGAAAGAAACTGGAAAGCTGAAAGGAAACATAACCCTAGCAAACCCTAATTCTACCGGCTAACCCTACTGATGCAAGAAAGAGGATGCAAGCTACTAAAAGAACTGCCATTGACTTCTATGAAGGTAAATACATGTATCTAAGCTACTTCTACAGTAACATCCGAAAAAAAACATATTTTTGTATTTTTGAATAAGTTGTCAGAATTATCATGCATGCAATTTGACCGTTTGGACTATGCAGAGGTGGATTGGTGAGGGGAAATGCTTGGATGAGGTCGGGAAGGCTCAGAGAGGGCGTAAGGGGTCCCTAACATCCTTCCAGATAGTTTCACAAAGTTTGGCTATCAAGAAACCTCATTCATGAGCTTCTACAGGAAGTCTGCAGGGGTTCTACAGGATGTCGGTGATTTTCTACAGGATGTTCTGTAACTTTCTACAAGATGTTCAGAAATGGGATTTTGGAGGATGGATGGATGGAGAATGATGAAGGAGTGGGTATGGAGGTAGGATAAGGGTTGGATATGTTCCAGGACTTGGTGGATGGAGTTGTGGACAGGTGTAGATGGCTGGATTTGGTTCAAAGAAGATTGAAGCAATGTTACACAAACTAGGGTTATGGGAGCAAATGGCAACGTGAGGCAAGGATTCTGAGTAGAGGGTGGAGTGGATGGTGCTGATGGAGAATAAGCAGATGGAGGAGTGGTACAGGTGCTCTGCAAGTCGTTTTTCCAACTGAACCGATGAAGACTTGTAAAATCAAAAACCTAGTTACGTTGACCTAATTTGTGCTAGCTGTCAGTAAAGAGAATGAACAGAAGTTTGAACTGCAATGAAACCATGTATTCTAACTCATGCAACTAAGCAAGCAAAAGTCTGAACTTGTAACCAACTTCTACACATGAAAATCAAACACTAGTGATTGCATGGCAAAGCAAAATCAGTGTTTTTGTGGGCAGCAAAGTCACCCTAATCCCAGCTCCTGATCCCACTGAGGGAGAGGTGAAACCAGAGATGTTTGATGGCCCTTTTTTGAAGCTTTTCCCTGTTAACAACCTATCAACTAAATCTGAGCATCAGAAGTCTTTTTAACCATTAACAGTGACCTAGTTAATCAGCAAACTTTAATCTACCTAACAGAAATGTTTTTGCAAATGCATAAAGAAAAACTAACAATACATAAAGGAGGCCTTAGCACTCAAGTTGGGCCCAACCCCAAGAGCTGCAGGCTCCTATAAAGAACTCAGATCTGGTGCCAAGTAAATCTGCTTCTCATTATTCAAAAATAATCATCATATGAAAGTTGTACAACGGTAGCTACAAGAAAATAGGCTGACCAAATGACTGCACTATAGTGCAAAAATACCAACAGTTCCAAAAGTAAACTACGAAGGCTGAGGCCTTCCTATTTGTACAATACGAGGGGGCTAGCAGCCCTCCTAGATTCAAGGGACTCGGTTGTCCCAACTGCTAGTAAACAGTCACTCTTCCCAAAACTGCTTGGCTGCCTTTAAAACTCGTTTTGGTGGCCTGTGGAGCTCGGAGTTGAGGGTGGAGATTTCGAGGAAGGCCATTTAATGCAAGAGACAACCTCCCTACGAATCCTCACCTCAAGCTTGGCTGTCAGCTGACCCATGATTACTTGGTTTTGCTCCAAAATTTGTCCAAAAATCCTAAAATAGCCACATATTAGCCTCCCAGGTAGAGTGACCACCCTTATTCGTTCAAATAACACAAACCTACTAAAAAACATGCATAATCTATGAAAAATGGAGGATTGAACAAGGACAATTAGGCAAAATGAGCCCAATAAGTTACCTAATTTGGGGGCTCATCAACATGTGTGCAAACTCAGGAGAGGCCTGTATGGTCTCAAGCAGGTCCCCCGACCATGGTACACTCGGATTAACACATATCTTAATGGATTTGTCTTCACCAAAATTGAAGTAGACGTCAATCTCTATCACATTGTGGTAGATGGAAAATTACTTATCTTGGTATTGTATGTTGATGACTTGATACTTAAAGGGGATGAGTAGTTGATCCTCTCTTGCAAGGAGGACCTTGCAAGAGAATTCGAGATGAAATACATAGGATTGATGCATTACTTCCTTGGGCTGGAAGTATGGTAGGGTGATGGTGAGTTGTTTGTGAGTCAAGGGAATTATTCCTCTAAAATGATTCAGGAATTTCACATGGAGAACTGCAAGCTTATGGACACACCTCTAGCTACAAACTGGATGAAGGAGAGTGCTTCTTCAGGAGAGGAAGTAGATGCCATCATGTATAGACATCTTGCGGGATCCTTGATTTATCTGGAGAACACAAGGCCCGACATATGTTATGCAGTTAATCAGTTGAGTCAAACCATTGTGAATCCCACCAAACTGTATTGGAAGGCAACAAAGCATGTGTGGAGGTACCTCAGAGGCACAACCGAGTTATGGGTTATGGTACAGGAGGACAGAGAGAGTGATGCTCCAAGGATTCACTAATGCAGATTGGGAAATGAATCCATCAGACAGGAAAAGTACTTTAGGTGTTATCTCAAACGTTGGGTCTGCAACTATTTCCCGGAATAGCAAGAAACAAACTTTTGTGGCACTCAGCTCAAAAAAGGTTGAATACATGGTTGAAATTCAAGAAACATGTGAGGCCATATGGATGAGGAAAATATTTGTGGATTTTTCCAGTCAAGGGATGGATCTGATAGTGATTTATTGTGATAATCAGATTGTATCAAACTCTCTAAGAATCCAGTATTTCATGAAAGGTCCAAAAACATTAATATTGGGTACCATCACTTGCTGGATTGTGTGAAAAGGAGAATTATGTTGCTACAATACATTCCAACTGAGGATTATGATGCAGATATCTTGACAAAGTAATTTTCAAGAGGAAAATTTGAATTCCATAGGTGCGGGATAGGGGTGGTGCAAAATCATTTTCTTGTTAGGAGGGAGTCTTAGAAATTGTAGAAAGAAAATCTCAATTTGACTTGTGCCTTATTCAAATTGAGTAATTCAATTTTCCACATCAGCATGATGACTTGGATTGCAGTTAGCTTGAGTGACATGGCCTTGTCACTTAGTTAGATCAGAAAATTCGAGTTTGTAGGCTTGGAGTAGAGTTGTGCATGTAGTGATTGCTAAAATTTAGTAATCTAGTTCAGTTATTTTCAGTTGAACTCAGTTAACTGAGCTCAAGTCATTAGTTGAGTTAGTTGAAGGTTAGTTGAATAGTAGAAATTTTGTTAACTCAGTGATCTCTCAGTTAAACTAGTGAAATAGCTTAAAATAGCCCATACATGCATGGAATTCGAATTTCCTGGTTGGAGTGGAGGAAAACGCGCATTGTAATTATCAATTGTATACTAGTTAAGTGTATAGAATTGGAAGTTAAGAGTGTGAATCATTCCTTGGGAATTACACAAGAAAATAGGAGGACATTCCTATCTTTTAGGAGATAATTTCCTCAAGGATTGTGCAAGAAAATAGGAGGAAGTTGGAGCCTTGAATTGGCTAAGTGTTGGCCAGAGTAGGACAGTCAGTAGGAGAACATGTTTACAATGCAGGGTGTGCTTCATATTCAAAGCAAGACATTGTAATAGTTTCTCATTCTCATCTGATTAATGAAAAGAAACAGAGGGGTTTTTACCAGTTGGGTTCCCCTGTAAAATCATTGTGTTATTGTGGTTTTGATGGTTGCATGTCATTGCATGTGTTTCTAAATTGTGATTTCCATTCCGCAGAATAGTAGAGGAAATTTGTAATCTCTTGATTTCATTTTGATTTCATCAATAATAGCAAATTTCAATTAATTTATACACTATGTATCTTTCTATTAACGACTAATATCCTTTCTGATCTTTAATTATGTTTCCTTTTTGACATCTTTGACCCTATTTTCCTTTTCTAGCAATTAATTCCTTAGCCCTTGCTTATTTATTCCTCTCTCAGCACTCATTTGTATCGTCAAAGCTTATTTTGTGCCTTAAGATGGGTGGAGTGTCCACTTGAAACATTGGACTTTTCAAAACCATAACGCAATTTGCTTCCAGAATTCTCTGGTGACAGTATGATTAATTATGAAAATCTACATGCTCTAAAAGATTTATTTAATTAAATAAAATGATGTTAGTGCATAATACAAATGTGAGTTATAATTTATGGGAGGGAAAGTGAAAGATCAAAAATAGGAAATGTAGTTGGGAGATGGACAAATAACATGCACATTAGTTAATTAAAAAAATAGACGTATACATGAAGATACATGTGGCTAGGTGAATAATGTGCATATTAGTTAATTAAAACTTAGGAATTAATTATGAAAAGCAATGTGGATTTTCGCACAAGAACTATAAGAAGATGGGAAGGATAGTCATGGGAGGTACCTTTATGCACTCTAATCCTTGATGGATATGATAATGTTGAAATATTTCATGGAGAATTCATGAGAGTTTGATCTAACTGTACAAAATCTCGATCAAGTTTTAGTTATATTTGTGATCAAAATTTGACATCGCTCATTGGTAGAGCTTCATAATCCATTCGTGAAGAGGGTAAATGGATTTCACATTTCCTAACTTGCACTTCTTTTTACATCCTTTATAGCTAGGGGTTCCAATGGAGGAAGGGCATCCTTGGGATACAGCGGGTTGTTAAATTTTCTTAGGGTGACATTGTTCTTTGCTATGATAGTTGAATTTCATCATTAATACATTAAGTTCACCCCATTTTATCATTACATTATTCAACTATACACCATTACAGATCAACATATGCAATTACATAGGAAGAAACAACATCACCAACATCAGCAATGCAATGGAACATAAAAGGAGCAGTAAAATAAAAGCATTCACACACAAAGAGACACTAGGATTGGTCCATGACCAAGAAAAACCCATTATGGGGAAAACCCTTGCAAATATTCTTCTTCTTAGATCGTCATTAATGATGCAGCAAAAGAGAGTACAATGATCCATAACTTTGTCTATGCAACAAAACAATAATAATATCTATGAAACAGATCTAATCATGCTAGGAATCAAAACCCTCATACGGATGGTTATAATGTGTTGTCTCAAACTAATGTCAGTTGTTGTATATTGTTGTCACTGTGTTGAACACTGCTAAGCATTGTTATCACTGAAAATGAGCCCAATACATATGTTTGCAGCGGAAACTAACAAATCAGGTCCACAAATCTACATATATGTATAACAGTAGAGAGAAACCCAAATCTACCTGATCACTGAAGTCAACTGAAGCTGTCACACGGAATACGTCGATCTTGCGGACCAGATAGACCTTCCTAGAATCTAAAGAAGACCTAATGACAAGCAAACCAACCAGACACTATCTTTCTCTAAATATGCTTTTATAAAAAATGGAAAACAAGTGTTTTTAGGGCCTACCTTAGGTCCAACGCAAGTTTGTGGATGTCCTCACTCCTTTGATCCAAATGAGCTCCTTTGTCGCGAATCTGCAAACACAAACAAGGCAAACAAATTAAATAGCACCTGAAAAGCCAATATCATAAAACATATTTAACATGAAAGTCAAGGAGTCCATGAAACAAATAACATGAGATACTTGTTGAGAAAAATGAGTTTGACTGTATTAATTCAAAAGAAGAAAAACTTTACAACCTTTGCCTTGACGCTGTACAAGCTCCTGCCAAGGTCCAGCAAGAAGTCTCCTCTACTTTGACAAGTTTCACTCACTCCCCAATGAAGCCAAAAATGTATGTGATCTCTCCTCTTAAGCTCAACTAGGAAGTCTTGATTTCACCAGCATTTACCCTCAAAAATGTTCAACTTCTAACCCCCTCAGCAACCAGCCCAATGCCTGAATTTATAGTGCAATGGAGGGAGGTTACTAGGTCCTCCTTCAAAGGGATAAGCCCTCCTTCAAAGGGATAGCTCCTCTCATCAAGGGATTAGCTCCTTCTCTTTTGGGATGCATGAACCACCTCAGAGCGAACAATCCACGTCAAAATTCCTTCTAGAATTCTCTAGAATTAACCCAAAGTGAGTTTTTTAAGATAAAACTTGCGCCTTTTGACTTTCACAGGGGTCCGCACCCACACCGTTAGGGACAGAGCGAGCAGGTCCGCAGTTTTTGTAAACAGAAGGTGCAGGACCACAGGTGACAGTGAGAGAAAGTGCGGAACCAGAGTTTCATTGATTTTTAATGTCTTTCTCTCATTTTCAAAGCTTGACTTGAAGAGCTGAGGTCTGAGACTTGCTTAGGAGGACAGTACAAGTGATGATAGACCCATACTGACTGCAAATAATCATGGTGATGGTATTTTTGTGTAACAAATTTCCCCCTAAAGTGCGAAGTCTGTAGTAAATGAGGATTTCATTTATCATTTAGGAAGAGTGAAGTACTTTATCATTTCAAGGATCATCTTGTGTAGAGCCCGGTTGGAACCTGTAAAAACATTCAATGCAAGATATATATATGAGATCATATCATCGCTGAGGTAGGCATTCCCATACTCAGATCAAAACTGACTAGAAAACTAACTATTGCTCTGATACAGGAATGATTTCGTAAAACATCAAAAGTATAGACTCATGTGGACACAGTATGGACGCAGCCATCTGTTTATAAATAGTCCATTATATAATGAATACAAAATTCCTCGCAGCCTGGATTATGGAAACTAGATCTAGGGTCTTCATTTCTACTTCCCGAAACAGTACGATTCTATTCATGCGAATGAATGTGTTGATGTCGAACATGGTAGAAACCACTTGCTTACCAGTCAATGATGTAAACTGTTAACAAGTGTGAGAGAAACCACCAGTGATGTCAATGGCTCTCAAAGTACCCAGTACAATCCATGAGATCCGAATAAATGTGTTGATGTCGAACATGTCATGGAATCCTTTGATCGAAGGTCAATGATGCAACCTGTCGTCAAAGGCGAGAAACCTGCCATTGAGGCATGCAGATCTCAAGGTACTGACGATTCCTAGATCATCTTTCTAGATAATGAGCTGAAGTCGATAGAAAGCGATCCGTCGCAGGCAAGCCCACAACACGAAATCATAGATCAAGTTGAAGAAATTTAGTTGCAAGGACTGACTCAGGGAAGGTCAAGATGGATGACAGATATTTTGCAAATGAATGGCTTATTGGCAGTGACCTCTTGAACACATAACGACACGACAGATGGCTTGGTGACAATTGACCCAATTTTGATACCCAGAAACCGGCTGAAGACTTTCAATGTGGTTTGATCAACTGTTAGGCAAAGGATTTCCCAACCCAAGTGAATAAAAGTGTCATGTTCAAAAGTGGTTACAAAGTATGACAAACAGGCTCATTTTTCTCTCTTTTCCCCCACCATTTCTGGCAAGTACCTCTTTATTTTTGACAAGCTTGAGGAGGATAAAATTTGCTTGATTATAAGCTCATCCTTCGGATGAGTCCAACTTAGTTTAAATTCGAACCCTAAGAAGGAGTGGTTCGTTCCTGTTTGTAATTGAACAGGTCCTTTACTGTGAAATTTTAACGAGTCCAGTATAGGAGAAACTCGGCGTTTTTCAATTTTAGAGAGTCTGAAAAAACTTAAGAAGACTCCAGGGTTGACCTTTTTCATAAATTTGTGTCTCCCAAGCCCGAAAAAGTATAAAATAATACTTGACAGAACCGCCTGATCTTTTACGACCAAGGAGTACTTTTCGTCATTAGTGCCCTTGACCCGAAAAAGTAAAAAAGCGATCAATGACACGTCGTTTTATAACCAATATCGAATTTGAAACGACAAAAATCCGGCAATCTTTTCATGTTTTTACGGTCGGAAAAGAGTTGTAAGTGGACCGTCTTTTAATTCCGTTTTAACGAGTTTAAAAGAAAAACTCGGCAATCTTTTCATGTTTCAGGAGTCAGAAAAGAGCTTAAAGGTGACTCTAAATGTTTTTCCGTCGAAAATGATAGATTTCCCCTGAATAATCCATTATCCTGAACAAAAACGCAAACATTACTCATACCTGTTTGAAATGGATAAAAATGTTGCAAAAATACCTTTTCCAAGTGAAACATAAACAAATTTGCAATTTATTTATTCAAAAAACTTATAAAAAGGGCTTTCGTCAATTCATTTTTACCGTTTGAGTTTTGGGTGAGAAAATAGTGCTTTTGTTCAGAAAACTTCTCGTGAATATTGCGGAAAATCCAACCGTCGGAATCAAACGTCGTCTTCTCCAGGTAATCCACATCATCCTACTCTTCATTTTCAACCGTTTCAATTTTTGTTTTAGTCATTCATTTCATTTTTGGGAGGGTTTTTAGGCTTAAAACCCGCGCACGGGGGCCCGCAGGTTTACCACTGTTGGCCTGCGGACCCCGACTTTTTCTCCATTGGGAAAAAGCCAGGGGTCCGCACCTTCCATGTAGACAAGGTGCGGCCCACGCACTGTGTCTAACTTGGAGGGTGCGGTCCCCGCCGCAAGGGTTTTTAACCCAAAAAATCTCAAAATTGGACCAAACAAAATAATTTCTAGCATTTTAATTAATCTTTTTACTTGATGCAGAGAGTACATCATGCTAGATTGGCGTGAACGAGAGCATGAGGACGTGGATGCTGCCGCATGGAATCATCAGCCTTCACTTGATGCTTTGAGGGCGTGCGGCTTGTACAAATTCTGGGCCATTCCTGGCATGAGGGCTCAGGTGGATTTCTTACAGTGGTTGGTTGACAGATGGAGCATACAGGACCAATGCTTCTTCATTGGTGGCCACCAGCTCGAAATCAAGCCGGCGGACATATATTTCTTGACTGGTTTGCTAAGAGAGGCGAAGACTTGACTCTGTTTGGGGCTAGGCCAGGTGGCCAGTCTGTCGATAGCCTCCGGCTAGAGTTCTGCAATAGCCAGGCTAGAGACAAAGGGATAAACATAAAGACCATATCTCGTCCTGAACTCATGGTGATTGCGTTTACTGTCACCAGACTTTGTGGGGCTGTCGCATTACATATTGCCACTGGATCCCAGATGCGTATGGCAGTTGATTGCTTCCGAGGCACCATCTTCAACTGGTGCGATGCTGTGTTGGCCAGTCTGAAAGGCCAACTGACCAGGGGCAAGAACGGACAACTAAAGACCTTTGGTTATGGGGCTTTGGTTGTGAGTTTTGGCCTGGAGAGGGTTCCTATGTTGATCCCGCAGCACCTTACTGTTGGAGTTGGGCTTCCTCAAGAGCCCAAACTGATGTGATGGGTTGCAGTTATGGCCCGTCACCCGGACGAGAGGACAGAGGTTGCTCGATTCAAACCTGAGTATTTCCAATGGCTGGAAAACCAGGTCTTTTCTATTCAGGACTTCCCTTACGCTGGGATAGATTTTCGTGGTGACCCAGACATGGCTCTTCCACCAGGAGAGCAGTGGGATGACTCAGGTAAAATCATTTTCAACATTTTTCTTATTTTAATTTTTTTTATTTTTCCATCGTCTCAAAACTGATAACAAAAGTTTGAAATGCAGATGTGGGTCCACAGCGACCAGCCGCTCTCTGGCCTTACGAGAGGAAACAACCAGTTGCACCCACGCCAACCCCACAAGACGAATCAGCAGAGGTTTTGGCCGAGTTGGAGGGCCATCTCAAGCGCTTGACAGGAGATATTCCTGAGACCACTATAGATGACATTCCTCGTCGACTTCAACACTATGTGATTGGGGTCCCGGGACCTTTTAGGAGGTTCCTTTGCAAGGTGGCCCGTGCAGTGGTTTCTTATAGAGATCATCACCAGTGATAGGATGATCGCCTATTGTGGGCACATATGACATTTTTGTTTTTTGTACTTATCATTTTTGCCGATCATAAGGTGTTTTTCAACCTATGATCGAGGACGATGTAATTTTTGACACACTCCTATATATATATCACTATTACCGGCTTATCTTGTAAATCATGTTATGGAATGGTTTTAAATTTACATGTATGATTATTGCAAATGTCTATTTAACATTCAAGAAGCAATTGCATCTGCTAATGTATTTAAAGATCTTGGAATATGCTGATATCCAATATAATCAAATTCACATTACAAGAGACGCACTCTCAAAAATAATCTTAATAACGCTGGATTTCTGATAGCATACACTCTATTAAGCTGTAATACAACGAGTTCAAAATCTAACCTCACTATCAAACTCCGAATCCCAAATGAAATAGATTCAGATAATAACTCAATCACTGCACTATACTCGACAATGTTGTTTGTTGTTTGACCGAGGCTTACCCCATGCATAGATACTAACTCGTCAGAGGGCGAATAGATAACCCAAGCTGCGGAAGAAATGTTCCGTGTATTACGACAAGCACCATTAGTGAAACCAATGTATGTTTGGAGAGGCATCGACATCTGCAATATCAAGAGTAAAACCAAGATAAGCAGGAATAATGACGAAAAAACACTCTCTAAGCTAAGCTCACTGTTTAAACTAAAACACACCAGCTAGAAAGAAAAACTATCCTAACTAAAAATCTCCATACCCATTCTTTAAGCATAATACCTCTTCAAGTAAAGACCATTTCTGGGTTTACCCAAAGAGTCCCCGTCAAAGTCTACCAATTCATAGGCCCCTTTTGCTAGCTTTCGCTTGACAACATAGGGACCATGCCACATAGGAATGAATTTTCCAGCGCCTAATTTATCATTAGCTTGATCGTAAACTAAGACTAGATCTCCTTCCGAAAAATTTCGAGGGGTCATATTTCGATCATACTGAGCTTTCATGCGTTTTGCGTGAGTCTCGATTGCCAATGCAGCATCACGTTGATTCTCATCTAATTGAGCTAAGTATAACAAATGCTTTTCCTCTTCGGAAGTGGCTGGAAGTAACTCGATGGCCATTTTCAGTGATGGGATTTCGCATTCAATGGGTAACACAGCTTCCAAACCATAGACTAGTTGGAAAGGAGTGAACCCTGTTGATGTTTTTACTGAAGTTCGGTACGCCCAAAGCGTTAAAAATAGCATGTTGTGCCAATTCGACCGATGAATCCCAATAATTCGTCGGATCATGATAACTAAAACTTTGTTGATGGATTCAACCAGACCGTTAGCTTGTGGATAATAAGGGGTTGAACTATCGTGACGTAAACCAAGCTGGCCTGTAAGTTCGATCATCATAATGTTTCGAAAATGACGCCCATGATCAGTGATTATCGATTGCGGGACACCAAACCTAGCAATTATATGATTGAACACGAAAATTGCAGCTGTCTTACCGTCTGCCTCAAATGTAGGCATCGCCTCGGCCCACTTGGTAAAATAATCTACCACAAGGATGATATATGCATGCCCCCCGGCCGAGTGAGGGTTACATGTAATAAAATAGATACCCCATTTGGCAAAAGGACCAACGACAATTATAGGGTGGAGAGGAGCAGGTGGAGAGGAGCAGGTGGAGCGTGCATCTTGCGATCAAAAATTTGGCAGTTGTGGCATTTTCGGACCGCCGTAATACAATCTTTAAATAAAGACAGCCAGAAGTAGCCAGCGCGCAATATCTTTTGGGTTGTGGCATACCCAGATATATGACCGCCACACGCTCCAGAGTGACAGTCATTTAGAACCCTTTCAGCTTCCTCGTGAGTTAAGCAAAGTCGAAAAACAGAGTCCGCCCCATGGCGATAAAGAGTATCTCCAATAATCCTGAATTGTTGGGACTGGAAACGAATTTTTCAACATTCTAACCTTGAAATTTCTGGCCGAAAGGATTGGGTCTGGAGATAAACGATGATATCCCCATACCACGGATCTAAAGTGCTGATTAGAAACAAGGATTCGTCCGCAATGGGCTCCTCCGCCACAGTTTCGGTGTCAGCACGCGGGAAGTCACACATTAACTCCGCAGAAACTAAAGATTTCTTACACTTGGATTTCTCAAATTCCAAGTCGAACTCCTGCAGGATAACAATCCATTTAGAGTACTTTCCCCCTAGCAATTTCTTGGTCAAAATGTGGATCATAGGGTTGCAATCCGAAATTACTGTAGTTTTACGTAGTAAAATGTAGTGACGAAAACGTTGGACAGCTTGAATGGCTGCCAATGCCAATTTCTCCACATGTGAGTATTTTAGCTCAGTTGGATTTAAAGTTCAACTAAGGTAATATATCACATGCTCATTTCCGAGTTCATCTTCCTGAACTAAGACCATTCCAATGGTGGAATGAGAGGCGGCGAGATAAAGAAGTAATCATGGTTGTAGTTGGGAGGATGCAATAACGGTGCATGGGTCAACGCGTGTTTAAGTGCATCAAAAGATTTCTGAGCTATCTCGTCCCAATAGAATGGATTATTTTGTTTCAACAACTGGGTAAAACCCTTTGTAACCTCGGCATAGTTAGGAATGAATCGTCGTAAAAAGTTTTCTTTCCCTTGCAAACTTTGGAGTTGGCGAAGACTCGAACGAGGAGGCAATTTGATGATAGCTTCGACCTTCGAGGGATCGACGCGAATGCCGGCTTTCGAAACTACAAACCCCAGCAATCGACCCGTTTCTATATAGAAGACACATTTGTGTGGGTTCAACCGAATCTGATAATGCCTACACCTCATAAAGATTGCTCGTAAATGGACGAGGTGATCAGCTCGATGTAATGAATGAGCAGGCAAGTCATCGAGATAGGGTTGCACAATGTGCTTGATGTCATGAAACGCATAAGACATCGCCCTTTGAAAAGTTGCTCCGGCATTCTTAAGCCCAAAGGTAACTTGCAATAAGCAAATGTCCCCTATGGACAAATGAAAGCCGTTTTTGGTTGATCGACAGGTAGAATGTTGATTTGATTGTATCCGGAAAAACCATCCATGAAGGAGAATATTTCGCTGCCGACACAATCATCAATGATTTGATCGATATAGGGAATTGGGTAATTGTCCTTTAGACAGGCTCGATTAATGTCCCTATAATCGATGCATATTCTTATTGTTCCCTGCTTTTTGTTAACCGGAACAATATTCGATACCCAATCCGTTAACGGGATCGGATAAATGAAACCTGCTTTCAGTAACTTTTCAACTTCTGCTTTAATTGCAGCAGCTTTTCTTGGGTGAATCTGACGCAAACGTTGCCAGACAGGTTTAGCGTCCGGGTAAGTCTTGATCTCATGAACAACAATCGTGGGATCAATTCCTGGCATCTCCTCATAGGACCAGGCAAACACGTCGCAGAATTCTTGAAATAGGGCCTTATATATCTGAATTTCGTCATCTGTACACGAGGCACCTATATGAATGTTCTCAACAATTCCAGGTTTAACCGAAATGTCAATAGGAATAGTTCGAGAGATGTTTCCCAAATTTAACTCTGAATCAGGATGTTTCATGGGATTCTGAGGTTCCTTGACATATTCAGTCGTAAAAATTGATAAGAAATCATTTTCAAAACGATCATTCTCGGGTAAAAATGAAGATCTATGATGGAGATCTTCCCATGGTAAATCATCTACACATAGGATTTCACGAATTTGCTCATTAGAGTGAACAAGTTCAGAAAACGTAATTAAATCCGAGTTTGATGTGAAAAATGATTCCTCACGGACCACATTCATGAAGTCATTTTTGGTTGAAAATGGGTCGGTAAACGATTGCACGGCCTCATACGCAATTTCATATGGACTCAAAGGCATGACATCATCAAATGAGTCTATCTCAGATTCAGAAGGAATGATCCAAGGATCATCATAAACAATGGTGTCTGATGTAATCATATGAATGGTTGCAAATGAAGACAATGCGTTGATCGGAGGAAAAGGAAAAGTTCCCAGTAAACCGGCATCTTTAACTAGTCCTACTCCAACATCCTTATATGGGATAGTCGTTTTACGGACATGCTGAATACTCTCAGAAGAGGCTGGGTCGGATGAAAAGTAAGCCAGTTGGTCTATTGTTACGATCTTTCCATTATGTGGAAACTTTATTACTCGAAAGACCGATGAAATGACCGTTGTCATAGCGTAAGACCAACTTCGACCCAAGAGAAGGTTGTAATCTAGAGGGGCATCAACCACCTCCACATCTAGATTAACAGTTTTTCCTTCAACCCCTATTGGCAAATCCTGTAGAATGCCAAAAGGATGAAACCCACGGCCATCAAAGGCCTTTAGAATCGTCGGGGATTGATTTAGCGAAGGAGAACCAAGCGATCTCCAACACTGTATCAACATAATACACGTTGAGGCTCCCTCATCAATTACAGTCCGATGAATAGGTCTGTTTTTTACTATCACTGGAATCTGGAAAGCCATTTGATGAGGAAAACGCGGTGTACTATTTTCTAGATCGAAAATTATTAGGTTCGGGTCCTGAACGTCAACAGCTCCTATAGCCGACAAAAGTAATTTACGTTGTGCTGGACATGATTGCAGCACTTCCAAAGCCGACATTGCTGAGGGTGAAACAGCTAAATCCTCAACAATGTTATAATTCTGAGCCGCTCTCGCATGTGGATTGAACGCTGACTTTCGATGTATACCCTTGGCGGGCGGTTTGATTACCAAGTCTGGATTAGGTTTCTCGATCTGTAGTGGATCGGGACCGGGAGCTGAGGTTGATGGATTAGAATGAGAAGATTCTACTTCTTTACCATCAACAGGACTTTTACTACCATAATCTTGCGATCGAGTCACAATCCTAACATGGGACATCATCAATATGGGTTCTTCATTGGCACTCGAGGATGAACCTATCATCTTACTATCTTGAGCTAGAAAAGGATCCTTCAAAACAGCAGGAGTTTGGGAACCTTTGACAATCTTCGCAACGTCTGCACGATGAGGGCAGTCTCTTGTAAAATGTTCATCGTCACAAATGAGACAAGGATAACGAGGTTTGCGCTTTTCATCATTGGATTCCGCCTTTTCAGGTTTCTCCTTTGAACTTTTGTCCGTTTTATTCTTCTTCTTTCCTTTCTTCTTCCCACAGGATTTTGATTTGGCTGTAGATGACTCTACAACGTGAATATCGGCGGAAATCTCTGCAGAAGAATCTCCTGTTGGGGAATCAGGCAAGGTTATGATAGGAGAAGAATTCTTGGAAGACTTCTTCTTACTTTTAGTGTTAACCGTACCAATCATACCATCGGCGGCATGAGATCCCAAAGGAGCTGCAGCGATTTGATTTTTCTTGGGAAGATCGGGGATTTTCTCGTGTAACGTACCTCACTGAGTATAGACCAAGTCAAGGTACTGTGCTTGAGCAATTACTTGCTCCTCAGTAACAACTCCGGCTTTAGCTACATCTTCAGTGATCTTTGGCAACAAAGATTTTACAAAACACTCGGCCAAGATCTGATCCGGAATAAAAACCTTCACTAAACGTCGTCGACGTCTCCACTCATGAATATGATCTGAAATGTAAGTGGATGTCGATTGTTTTAACGAGGTTAACAATTCCGTGCCATTGTCATATCGGACTGGCAACTGAAAATGAGTTAAAAACGAGGTAGCTAACTGACTAAAATTATAAAAAGTGCCTCGCGGTAACTCAATGTACCACTTGGCCGCGAGACCAATTAGAGTGCGCTGGAAAAGTCTAAGACAGATTGAATCATCTGAAATGGAGTTAGACGCACACCAGAGGTGGTAAGTCATCACATGGTTCGACGGGTCCTCTCCTGATTTACCTTCGAACTTAGGAATGTCACTGGGCAACTTATTCGGCATTGGTGGCCAAAACGAAAGATAATTAATGGGATCGTTCGTGAGGCGCGACAAGTCAGGCAAGTCCAAAGTTGCAATAAACGGTAACTGATGATTAGGGTCCCTAAAACTCTAGGTCATGAGACCAGCCCCAGGAGGAGGATATCCAGGATAACTAGGAATAGGAATTGTGTTTGGGATATTGTATCCTCCCGAAAAACCAGGATTAACCGGACCGTACTGGGGTTGTTGAGGTTGTTGATAAGTGTACCCAAGGTACGGTTGATACTGATAGACTGGCTGCTGCACAGCAGGACCGAATTGGTACTGTCCCTGGTACGGTTGATAAGTAAATTGTGGTTGACTTGTGACAACCGTACTTAAACCAGGTTGTCCTACAGGCATCTGAACCGAAGTTTGAATCATAGATCCAGACGGTGGTAAAGATGTCTGAGGAGTAGATATAGGAACAGTAGAAACCGGAGCTGTCGATACTCCAGAAGTAGGTGGGGTAGATTGAACAGATGTTGCGGCAGTTGTAGCAGTCGTTTGAGGCAGAGTACGGGGTGTACTAGGCCCAGGCTGAGAAACTACCGAAGCTACAAAAGTTTGAATGTTAGAATGGACTGGTTGCTGGGGTGTACCAGAAACTAAGGGTTGTCCAGTTTGAGATGACAATTGTACATTTGGCTGCAACACCTGTTGAGTTTGTGATGGATCCCACACTATGTTCATTCCGGGGTACTGACCCATAACAGGTTGAGAATATTGAGGACCATAACCGGGTTGAGGGTAGGATTGATAATTGAAAGGTACATTTCTTGTTCCTTGAACATACGTTTGACCGAAGGGTGGTTGGAAACCTTGGTTCGAGTACTGACCTTGGGGTTGATACCCTTGAGGCACATACTGATACTAGGGTTGACCTTGAGGTATAAATTGATACTGGGGTTGACCTTGGGGTACATATTGAGTCTGGGGTTGACCTTGAGGAACGTACTGTCCCGTAGGTATGTACTATCCTTAAGGTTGCCCCCCAGATGCAAATTGGGTACCTTGAGGTTGCCCCCCAGGCGTTAATTGAGGCTGCCCCCCAGGCGGTAACTGGCCACCTTGAGGTTGAGGATTGGGAATAGAACCTGACATCATAAGAATGTCTTCTACGCTCAGCGGCTTAGTACCGTTGCTTCCAGTTAATAACCCTTACTCAATGGGTTGAGGAGATGCTCCCGAAAAAGTACCAGAAAGTGACTGATACCCGAAGGGAACAGAAGGACCACCGTACAAAAAGGATTTAGTCGATTGAGTAAACATGGACGACTGTCCTGACATATTTACCAGAGTATAATAACCTCTAGGTGTTGGGTGATAAGGAGCACGAGGTGGTGAAAAACTTAACCCTGAGCTTTCTAAGAAATTAGTCAAAGAAAGATACCAAGTACTGCTCCTAGGTGGACTATAAAAAATTGATTCACGCTCCCTTAGCTCAATAACAGGTTGATTTTCAGGGATAGGGATGCCTACTTCTTCTTCTGGAGTAGCAAGTTCCTCAATAGCAATAAGTCCAGAAGGAAGATCTTGGGTGATTACTCTTTCTACCCTAGGTGAACCAGGACCACTAGAAGCTGGAGAAACAAACCCCGATGTCGGAGTAGCAGCAAATTCACTTTCAGGCTCGGATATTTCAGGTTCCTCACCTATATCACTAGTAGATGAAAAGCTACCAGTAACTTCGGAAACAGACACTGACTGTGGATTATAATCTGCCACTGACGTTTGAAAATCAGGATGTACTATCAAAGAAGATTCTCCTTCTTCAGGTGACCCAACTCTACTGTCTCTAGGAGTTACGAGGACTTTCAAGCCTTCAAGCTGGCTCGGTACTTCCTCAGGAGGTTGGCCCCGAAGTCTACGGGACTTCCTCAGTAACTCAGCCACAGTTAAAAACTTTTAACTACTTCACACGCAAACAAAGTAAAATCTCAATGAAAACCACCTAAAGTCTCTAAGGAACCAAACAAATTTGAATCACACGCCTAAAGAATCTAGGAGATCAAACACACACAAAAAGTAACTTTCCGTAGTGAAAACACTAGTTGGTGATGAAATCCAACGTCGCAGAGTTCAATACAAAAATGGTGGTTGGAACAGTTACCCCGGCAACCTGCTTAATGAATAGACTGGCACAAGTTCCTCCACTTAACCGTCTCTAGTGAAGAGAACCCCCAAGAAAATCCAAGTGAGTCTAGCCGACGTCTGCTCCAGGTACAGTGGGATCTTCCCACCACTGTCACCTTAGGAAGAATCCTAAAGAATATGGCCACTAAGGTTACCAACTGAAACAAATATACCTGGGGGAACAGTCTACGATCCGATACGCACGCAAGGGCAGAGTAGCAAGCTCAATCCCCTTGAAGGCTCCTTGACATAATCCAAGGTTTACCAACAAGTGACCCTAGGCTCCTCGAAAATGGTTAATCCGAGGTTTACCATTTTTAATACGTGAATATCTGGCGTCGTTCCCAATGAGGAAGGATTGATTCCCACACTGGTTCGGACACGATCTCGTGCTTCTCCTTTAAGAGGAGCTTTCCCAGAGCATAAATGCAACAATTGGATTTCTTCCCTACCACAAGATACAGCTACTTGTTTGTTTTTACTGTCTTGGAGAGTTAATTACTCTCCTACTCCAAGACACTAGCCTAAGCTAAGTTGGTGTATCAGAGCCCTAGAAATAAAAATGTTACTAGATGAATTTTACTTTAAGCGTTATTTTTTATTGGTTTTTGTTTAAGTCAAAAGGTGCAGAGATGAAACTTGTGGTATGAAGACTCGACTCAAAATCACTAAAATGCACCTAAGATGATTTAAACAATATTTTTCTCTTCGATGAACTTCTAAACTAAGAAAGAGTTTGAGAATGCAAATACTTTGTAAACACAAATCCTTCTTAAGAAACAAATTAAAAGAAGAGCTTTTGCCTTTTCCAATGCACTCAAAACGAGACAACTAGTTATTTCACAAGAATTTCCCTTTTTCGTTTCAAAGCACTCAACCACTACAAAAACAAACTTTTTTCCAAAAGAGGTTTTTTTATTTTTTATAAAACACTCAAAACTATGAAAATGACTAACTTTGAGATCTATAAACTATAAAAACCTATTTGAAGTCAAAGCCTACAAGATGTATTTTTTAAGGATGTTTTACTTAGCTAGATGTAAGCTAAGGACCAATTTATGCAGAATCACAAATCAGTCAAGAACAACCAATTTTGTTTTCTTTTTGAAAATGAAAATCCAAACTTTTAAACACAAGCTTTTCGAAGTTTTGTAAAGAGAAAACTCAAAGCGGATTCCTCAACAAGGGGAGATTTCATATATGGTCAGACTCATAAGAAGGCTGGTAGACACTAAGGTGATCTGAAGTCCCTACAGCTTCTAAGCTCAGAGCCACTACACAACCAAAATGAAAAACAAACCCAACAAGCAAAACTCCTAGGAATTTCACTTAAAACCCTAACACTAATGAAATCAACCTAAGGAAAGCTTCTAACAAGTTATATGCAGGTCTGGGCAGTGGATAACAATTTCTAAACAAAAACTAAGCTGACTAACAGAGGAAATCTTTGGTTTTTCAAAATTTTGACACGGTCCGCAGGCCCACAGTTGACACAGGTGCGGTCCCGCTCTTTGCTAAAAGCAAAGGTGCGGATAGGTACGCACTGTGTCAAAGGGTTAGGGTGCGGTCCTCTCCCAAAGCTATGAAAAACAAAAAATAAACCTGGATCTACAAACTCTACCCAATTTTACACACAACAAGCCAAAAACAGAAACAAAAAACACAGTTTCTCAGGTCAGAGTAAAAACAAGGAAAACAATCAAGTCCCTAGTGGAGTCGCCATTTTGTCACACGGAATAAGTCGATCTTGCGGACAAGATAGACCTTCCTAGAATCTAAAGAAGACCTAATGACAAGCAAACCAACCATACACTATCTTTCTCTAAATATGCTTTTATAAACAATGGAAAACAAGTGCTTTTAGGGCCTACCTTAGGTCCAACGCAAGTTTGTGGATGTCCTCGCTCCTTTGATCCAAATGAGCTCCTTTGTCGCGAATCTGCAAACACAAACAAGGCAAACAAATTAAATAGCACCTGAAAAGCCAATATCATAAAACATATTTAACATGAAAGTCAAGGAGTCCATGAAACAAATAACATGAGATACTTGTTGAGAAAAATGAGTTTGATTGTATTAACTCAAAAGAATAAGAACTTTACAACCTTTGCCTTGACGTTGTACAAGCTCCTCCCAGGGTCCAGCAAGAAGTCTCCTCTACTTTGACAAGTTTCACTCACTCCCCAATGAAGCCAAAAAGGTATGTGATCTCTCCTCTTAAGCTCAACTAGGAAGTCTTGATTTCACCAGCATTTACCCTCAAAAATGTTCAGCTTCTAACCCCCTCAGCAACCAGCCCAATGCCTGAATTTATAGTGCAATGGAGGGAGGTTACTAGGTCCTCCTTCAAAGGGATAAAGCCCTCCTTCAAATGGATAGCTCCTCTCATCAAGGGATTAGCTCCTTCTCTTTTGGGATGCATGAACCACCTCAGAGCGAACAATCCACGTCAAAATTCCTTCTAGAATTCTCTAGAATTAACCCAAAGTGAGTTTTTTAAGATAAAACTTGCGCCTTTTGACTTTCACAGGGGTCCGCACCCACACCGTTAGGGACAGAGCGGGCAGGTCCGCAGTTTTTGTAAACAGACGGTGGGGGACCGCAGGTGACAGTGAGAGAAAGTGCGGAACCAAAGTTTCATTGATTTTTAATGTCTTTCTCTCATTTTCAAAGCTTGACTTGAAGAGCTGAGGTCTGAGACTTGCTTAGGAGGACAGTACAAGTGATGACAGACCCATACTGACTCAAATAATCATGGTGATGATATTTTTGTGTAACAGAAGCCAAGATGTCGAACCCTAGATGTGAATTGGGTTGCCCTCATCAACATTGTCTGTGAGTGATTGAAACTTATGGGTCGCTCCCAAGAGGTCGTTATGCATGTGATTCTGGCACTGAACTGCAAAGACCCAAAGTCGCTCCCTAGCCGAATTGTTTGAGCGACCGAAAAACCAAATTCGCACCCTTTCTAACTTGTGTGAGTGACCAAGGACCAAAATGGTTTATAGTTACTTTCATAGGCTTGTGTGTCAGTGACCAGGGACCAGAATGCCCTGTTATATGCCAGCGACTGGTGGCCTGGTGTTTTCGGGAAAACTAGTGTCTTTTCAATCTGCTACTCCCACTAGGATTGGCAGGTATCCTAGAAACAAACAATCAAAGTAATTTGCAATTTCCTTTATGTTTGATAGATAAGAGAGAGGCAAAGGGACCAACCTAGATCTTCCGCTTGACTCCTTGCTTGATTTCTCTCCCCCTTGATAGAGCTTGCAACTTCTCTCCTACTTGTCCCATTTAGAGAATATCTATAGAAACAAAGTAACAAAACACCATCAAAGCATATTGATCTATTATATCATAAACAATTCAGAATCAAAAATACATTGAACATACAATAGCATTCACAAATAACAAGATTCACAAATACACGATTGTATGGAGGAAAACTCAAAGAACTTTATTAAAATAGAAGGGAGAATTACAACCCAGCTGTCTGATCCAGCATCATCCTCCCAGCATCAAAGCCCTCTTCACCTCATGAAAAGCAAAATCACCCAACAATATAATGCTCGTTCTCAAAGACAAACTATCAACACTTCTTTACAAATTACAAAATTCCAGCCCCCAGATCTCTCAGATGAGGGATCCATTTATAGATGTCTGCAAGGGTGTGAGTCATCTATAGGTTTTTTACTAGTTTCATTCCACTTGTTGTTCTTGGTTCCACTTGGAGATTTCTTGGATCTCTTACTCATCCCTGGGTGAATTCAGAGAGGCAAGTGTCATAGGAGAAGTTTCTGGAAGATTCCATGAGCATCCACTTAGCAAACTGTCTCGGACATTTTTCCATCCTCGTTCATTGCACCCCACAGAAGGCCTCTTCAGTATGCATCGCACCTGTCTAGTGTAGAAGTCAGTATGCATCGCACCCTGACAGTGGAGCAGTTAGTATGGTCCAATTGTTATAAGTGGTTTTTCAAGTGGAACTTTTTGGGAATGATGTAATCAATTGACCATGATCCTTTAGGGTATGAAACAACACTTTTAGGGGTTAAAGAGCCCTCAGTTTATTGACATATAAGATTGGGGTTGCAGTGCCCAAATATGTCTATAACAGTTGCCCCTTAAAGCATGAAGTCGTAAATCTTTAAATGTCGAGTGAAATGCTTTATCATGAGGATCCGAGGTATTCAAATTGGAAGGTGACCTGTATAAGATATAATACAATACATCATCATCATATTATTTTCATGATCTAGCTGAGGTGGGCATTCCCATGCTCAGCTTTATAAATTCATTTTCATGTACATAGGACAAATAATCATCTACAGTTGCAAACTGGTGATTCTTCATATGAAGAGTCATCTTCCCTGGCTTAGATGACTATCTGTGCAGCTTTTGTGTACATTTAATGTCTTTATATTCCTGAATATATCACAGCCCAGATGGATGAAACTAGATCCGGGGTCTTCAAACTCGTTCAATCTTCGCCCGATGTACAAGTCGATCCATGTGAAAAGATGTCCTGAAGTCAAACATGGAAAGACATCGCCTAATTACCAGCCAGTAATGTAAGTTGTTAACGGGCACGAGAGGAATCACCAATAATGATAATGACCCTCAAGGTACTATAGTGCAATTCACGTGGTGTGAATATATGATCCGATGTCGAACACCACGCAAAATCTTTCGGTCGAAGGCCATTGATGTAAACCTGTCGTCGGAAGTGAGAAACTTGCCATTGAGGCATGCAAGCTTCAAAGTACTGAAAGGGTTGTTTCTAAGTCAGCTTCTTGGATAATGAGCTGATGTCAACAAGAAGTGACCCATTGTAGGAGGGACTTAATGTATCCCACATTTGCGACATGAAACGAAGCAAATGATTTTCTATAGGTGAAAACGATCTAATGATACAAGGTTCAGGAATGGCGGTCATGAAAAATGGAGGGTGAAGCTATTGCAGTGGATGAGGCATTAACTGGATGGTGAATTCTCTGAATGACTTCCCTTGAACATATCAGTGACATTGAGATGGATTGGTAGCATTAACCCCAAAAGATGGATGGTATGGAGGACCAATGGCAATACGACCGGTGAACGGAATAACCCAACCTGACTCAATCATGGTGATGGAGTGAAAGTTTCATGTTCAAGAGCGGCCTGCTACCAATAAAATTCTTCAAGTTTTCTTCCCTTTTTCCCCAGTCATTGTTGACCAGTACCTCTTTATTTTTGTCAAGCTTGAGGAGGATAATATATGCTTGTTCTATAATTTTCCCTTCGGGCAAACCTGTCGCTATGTTTTAGCGAGCCTAGCGACAGTGAAACTCGTTCTTGTTTGGGTGGAAAATTTTGTCGCTATTGTTTTAACGAGTTTAACGATAAATATAACTCGGTCCTTTTCATGTTTAGAGAGTTTGAAAAGGGACGAAAAGGAAACTCCAACAGTTCTTTTTCATAGCATAATCCCTTAAGTCCAAAAAATATTAAAATAATACAAAAGGGATGACTTTTCCGATCACTTTAGCAAGCCGAAAAAGACAAGCGCTCGATCTTTTTTGTGAGATAATCCCTCAGGTCCAAAAAAGATTAAAATATATAGGAGGGATGGCGCTTCCAATCACTTTAGCGAGCTGGAGAGGCCAATAGCTCGACAATCTTTTCATATTTAGTGAGTCTGAAAAGAGTTTAAAGGAGACTCGTTTTTGAGGAACGAGTGGTGTTTAGGGTAGAAACTGGTTCCGAGTAATCTTGGAACTTCTCAAAACATGGTGATGTGAAGAGGGTGGCTAACAAGACCACTCATCACAGTTGTTCCTCAAAATGGTAAAAAATCAAGTGGAAGCGTATGATCGGCCAAAAGGATGGAGGTGATGGAAGGAACACAACCAAGGTTCAAAAGGCTGATATAATGGCAATCCCAAAGGTTATTTACCAGAGGTGGGTTCAATTTTTGACAAGCTTGAACTCTGGGGGAACATATGCTTAGTTGGCAGGTTTATCTTTTAACGAGCTTGAACCTTGTGGAAACATTGATCATTGCCTTTTTATATAGGCTAGAAATGACTAAACTACAAAGCTAAAAAAACTATTAAAGCTAAGGAACTACTGAGGTTAGGTAGGATGGTTTCATCAGAATGTGAAGACAAAACCATTCCTTTGCTTCGTCCGCAGAATAGATGAAGGTGAATGGTGTGTCAGACCAATCACCTAACCTCAGGATTTAAAAAACTAAAAAGCTAGAAAAGCTAAAAAGCTAAAAAAAAATGAAATTGGTCACCTTTCGCTTGCATAAAAAGGTTTGCATGCCCCCCGGCATCGAGAAAAGGAGAGTCTCCAATAACCATATGGGAATCACTATGGTTAAGTAGGATTGTTTTTGTCAGCGATTAGACCAAAACACTTCCTTAGCTTTGTCCACCAATTAGACAAAGGTTAGTGGTGTGCCAGACCAATCACTTAACTTACAGGGAAATTCATATGGTAAGATGGTTTCGTCCACAGAATAGACAAAACACTTCCTTGGCTTCATCCATAGCGCAGAAAAAATTGAATGGTGTTTAAGACCAATCACATAACCTACAGGGAAACCTATCTTTTCAGTTGGGTTCGTCCGCCAAATGGACGAGGGTGCATGCCCCCTAAACTTCGTTACATTCACCAGACTACTTGTGGTAATTAGGTGGATCGAATGAAGGTTTAAGAGACACTCTTGATGCAAAAGGACCATTTATAGATGATGTTTGACTTGAAGCTGTGTTTGAACCGGGAAATGAAAGCTGGTCAACAATGACAATTTTGCCTTCATGTGGAAACATGCCACTCGAAAGAGTGTGGAAACAATAGCTTCCATGCTATAAACATAGTCGCGTCCAAGGAGTAGATTGTAATCTAACGGTCCTTGGACTACCATCACGTTCAGGTGAGCGATTTTTCTTCTCAAAGTAATGGGTAACTTAGGAAGAATCCCTAACGGTTGACTGGTTCTTTTGTTAAAGCCTGATAAATTATGTGTAACAGGGATAAGCGATGACAAACCAAGCACTTTCCAAGCAGTTGAGGAAAGGATACTCACTGAAGCCCCTTCATCTATGATAGTGCCAAACACGATCATTTTGTAAACTTGTACTATGATCCGGAATGGTACATTAGAAGGAAGGCGGGATCTTGCTAGTCGATTCCAATCAAAGGAAGTAACCAGACTGCTTGGAGGGGGTACCGAATAAAAATTTGAATTAATCCCTTGAGTCGCGGGAACTGGGTGATTTTCTTCCTGTTGCGAAGGAACGGACTGATTTCCCCCAAGTTCATCGGACTCTGAAGTGACAAAAAGAATTTGAACAGTATCGTTCTTACTCTCTTTGGGAATGGTATCATCTGAAGGTGGATCTTTTGAAGGCAAGACTGGGTCAGCTGCCATCTCGTCCTGCTGACTTTGGTCCAGTATGGACTCAGAAGACTCACTTTCAATGATAGGTTTTTCGACCGACGATTGAGTTATGTCAGTCGGATTTTCAACTAGTAAAGGACTTGGGGAGAGTTTCTTGTATCCAGATGGAAGTCGTTGCGGTGAAGCAGGACGGTTATGCAAGACTCTTTTGGCCTCATTCAAAAGGAACAACGGGGAAGGTGATGGTCCTGTTCACATAATCCACATGGAATTTTGACCTTTCCTTTCTGTCCAGGAACTTCATTTTCACTAGTTGATGGTGTACTATCAACATGATCGCCAAAGGTTGATGACACCAGATGGTGTAGACCATTCTCTTAAGATCCGCGGAAGGAATGGACAATCTCGATGAAAATGGTTTCCTCTGCAAATTACACTAGGATATCTGGGAGATTTAGTGTGCATATTTTCACCAGATGATTCATGGTTGCCCCCTTGCTTAACTGACTTCTTCTTCTTCTTCTCCTTCCCTTTCTTCTTCTTCTCGACTACTTGGTTACTAGTATCACTATTTTCACCAAGCGAAGAGGAAGAAGGGGAGGGAGAAACAAACGAAGAAGGAGGTGAAGGGTCAACTTTAGTATCAACTGGTTGTCGATTCGATTGCTGAGGAATCATGTTATTTTGAACCACAGAGGTTGAGAACAGCCACACTGGCAGGCCAATAGTCAAACCTGGCAGAGACAATGTGGCCATATGAGGAGCACCAATATTTCCCCAAGAAGTAAAAGGACTAGGATTCCCCTCGAGAGGGATTCCTTGGTTGGTGGACTCCATTATCTCAAACCTAAGATCAATGAAGGAAGCAAGGATGTTATTCCGAATTTAATAAATTTTTAATGACTCTTTGACACAACTTTGCTTTTTCAAATTTTAAGAGTCGAGAAAAAGCTAAAGATGACTCTAGTCCCCCTCGATTTTTAATGAGCCTGAAGTGACAAGTACTCAGATGGACCTTTTCTTTTAAGGAGTCGAAAAGGAACGAAAGTGACTACTCTGGAAATCTAGACAAAGGGATTACCAAACCAATTGCAAAACTGCAAAATACACCTTGGTGATAAATTAAAGAGAAATTACCAAGGACTTATGTACGGCAGTCAATCTTCCCGAATGCTGTGTTCAATGCATTGCGATCGATAGGGCGGCAGACATGGCTTCCTATGGATAAAGGATATAAGCCTATTGTGGTCTCCCAATATATACTCGATGGTACGGGGAGCACAAGTCTGTGCTAGCACTTGTCGTATCAAAGAGGAGGAATCACCCAACCTTTGATGAAAACGATAGTTACTAGATTTTACGATGTCGAAACACGTCTCTAGCCTAGACCTCTAGATGTGTTGCGTTAGGTTCCAAAGAGTTGTTAAGTTCATTGAAATTTATTTTAGATTTGATCTTGCTTAGAAGTTTTCCTTTCAATGGTTCACCGCATGATGTATATGTAAAATTCCTAAAAATGCAATCTAAATGATAAACAATCGTTGTTTATTTTTAGCAATGAAAATCCTAGCTACTAAGGAAAGAAGATTGCGATTCTTTCAAACAAAGAGAAAAGAGCACACACTAAATGCACTTTTCCTAAATCATTTTTCACACACAGTCTAAATGCAAATTCAAATGCATGTATTTGTTTTTCATTCCCTTAATGTGAGGAATGCAAAAAAGGAAAACTAAGTATAGATCTAAAATATTTTCTTCAAAGCGACATTTCGACAATTTCTTTTTCAAAATGAAAGGAATACTTAAACGACACTTTCAATTTCAAATAGAAGATGCTTTCGACACTTCAAATATCAACAAATCAAATCAAATACATGACAAAAATTTCAATCGACTATCTAGAAAAGGAAGACTTTACGACACTCCTCTTTTTGACACAAAACGATAGTTATGACACTTTTTGCACCAAGATGACAAATCGATTTGAACAACTTTTTGACAAAGGATTGCAAATGATGGAAAAATACATAAAAACATTTACTAATCCTAATCAATGGAGGCTGGTCTATGTAATGCAAGGAGGCTTCAGCAATGAGATATTGTTCATAAGCAGCAAAACAACTAAAGAGAGCTGAAAACAAGGACAAAAAACCCAAATTTCAAGGAAAGAAATAGGATTACTCAGTCATCGCACCTGTGCTTCACAGAAATAGGGATGCATCTCACCTGCTACACTTGGGAAGTGTGATGCATACTGGCTTCCAGTGACAGACAATGCAATGGGCCAGGGAGCGCAACTGAGATGGGTTTTGGCTCAAATTTGTAGCTGATTTCAGTGAGTTAAGCTGAGCTATTATGGACAGTAAAGAAAAAAGTACAGGGGTATGATCTTGAGAGGTTATTGAGCTACCAAAAGGGAATCTAGAATGCTTGTAAGTCAGATGTTCAAATCATAAACTAAACCGGAGATTGATTGAAGCAGCATTCATCTACTTTGCAATTGCAGAGCAAGAGCAGTTCAAAGGCTATCTGGCTAACTTCAGGCTCCGTCTATAGTTTATAAAACAAAAAATCAACAACAAACAAACAAACTATTCGATCCCCAACGGAGTCACCATTTTGTTTCCAGGAAAACTAGTGTCTTTTCGATCTGCTAGTCCCACTAGGATTGGCAGCTATCCTAGAAACAAACAATCAAAGTAATTTGTGATTTCCTTTATGTATGATAGATAAGAGAGAGGCAAAGGGACCAACCTGGATCTTCCGCTTGACTCCTTGCTTGATTTCTCTCCCCCTTGATAGAGCTTGCAACTCCTCTCCTACTTGTCCCGCTTAGAGAATATCTGTAGAAACAAAGTAACAAAACACCATCAAAGCATCTCGATCTATTATATCATAAACAATGCAGAATCAGAAATACATTGAAAATAAAATAGCATTCACAAATACACGATTGTATGGAGGAAAACTCAAAGAAAATTATTAAAATAGAAGGGAGAATTACAACCCAGTTGTCTGATCCAGCATCAAATCCCTCTTCACCTCATGAAAAGCAAAATCACCCAACATTACAATGCTCTTTCTCATAGACAAACTATCAGCACTTCCTTACAAATTACAAAATTCCAGCCCCCAGATCTCTCAGATGAGGGATCCATTTATAGATGTCTGTAAAGGTGTGAGTCATCTTTGGGTTTTTTATTAGTGTCATTCCACTTGTTGTTCTTGGTTCCACTTGGAGATTTCTTGGATCTCTTACTCAACCCTGGGCGAATTCAGAGAGGCAAGTGTCATAGGAGAAGTTTCTGGAAGATTCCATGGGCATCCACATAGCAAACTGTCTCGGACATTTGTCCATCCTCATTCATCGTACCCCACAGAAGGCCTCTTTAGTATGCATTGCACCTAGCTAGTGTAGAAGTAAATATGCATCGCACCCTGACAGTGGAGCAGTCAGTATGGTCTAGTTTTGGCCAGTTCTGAGTGGTTTTTTAGGTGGAGCTTTTGGGGAATGATGTAATCAGTTGACCATGATCCTTTACAGTATGAAACAACACTTTTAGAGGTTAAATATCCCTCAATTTATCGACATATAAGGTTGGGGTTGCAGTGCCCAAATATGTCTATAACACCTGGGTGCAGGCAATATGGATAAATGGTTGAAACCTGAAATAATTTCTTCTAACTCTGGCTGAATTTCTCCTTCTGTTTCAATAGGTGTATCATTCATTTATTATTAGCCTGACTGCTTCATGAATTTTCCTCTGATCACCCCAACCATTGTTATTGGGCACAAATCATATCATAGGCCTGTTTCCCTCTGTTGAGATTATAATCCCATAGGAATTGTAAAGACAAACTATCGTTGCTTTAAAACAAGTGAAAATGTGTGTTAAACGCAAAACACACAAGCAGAACGCTTTCGTTCCAAAGGAACGAAAATACACTATCGCACTTTTAATCCACTATAGTGTTAATTCAAAATAATTACACTATCGACGCTTTAATTTCAAGAAATGTGTTTAACGCAAATAACACTATCAGTAGTTTATTATCGGCCCTTCCAAGCTCCTTTCTCCGACACGATAACACGTAGTGTTATCGGAGATCGCAATCGCGACTCCAATGCTCCCAATGCAAGGCTCCTTCCGCTCCGATCTGGCGATGCGATAATAATCGCAGACCTGATAACCTTTCCACTCTTCTCTATAGTGTTTTGGTTCCGGGTTATCGGAGTTTCGGACTTCGGTGGTTCCAAAGGTCCTTCCCACCCTACAGTGGTTTTGTGATGCGTTTATGGTTCAGACCCGATACGGGTATGAATCAAATTCAATAATAATTCAAGTCCAGAACTGTGTTTAGATTAAGTCTTTTTCATGGAATTCCTGTTGTTAACACCCAGGTTGTTCCCTATGACTCCCAAGGGAATACGGCCGGGGTAACCACTAACCAATCTTTGGATCACAGTTTCTAGCCAAACTGTAATCAGAGAGGGCTCTCTCTTTATGATTTGTCTCTGTTATGATGGTGTTTTAGGCTAGCTATTATGCTCAGGTTTTTGTTTATGTTTTTGGTTGAAGGATTTCTTTCAGGTCTTATGATATAGTTTTTAGAGAGTAAAATATCATTGGGCAATGGAGTCTGGAGTTCTGAAATGCTTAGAAATGAAGGATTGATGGTGCTCAAACTGCAGGGCCAATATTGTATTTCAGACAAACAAATTTAGCTTAAATGGTGATGTATGTCAACCAACAGAAAGTAATTAAGAATTTTCTATTAAGCTGGTGAGGTGAAAGTGAAACACGCTGCACAGGAACAAACTTGAATTCCTGTGACAAAGGCCACTGTGAAAGATGTATTCTGAAAGTGCAGCAGTTAAGAATTACACTTATCAAGGTTGCATCTGAAGAAAACATTCATTAACAACGCAGATTGAACTCAGGGTATTCATCGAATAAATCCTGAAAGTTATTCTTTTTCCTTGTTGCTAAATATTTAAAGTTAGATAACATATGGATTTTAACAAACAAAATACATAACAGAGAGGGTTACAGAGACTTATTGCATGTAATACACAGGAATCCAGCAGTTTCCAACAGACACCAGTACGCATTCAACACTTCAGAGATCCGAGAAATTCCATCACTTTCTTTATTAACTTCTGAAAGGATTACAGCATAAGAACTTCTTCCGGAGAAATCAACAACAACCCTTGCAATCTTATGCGAAGGGGAATTTATAGGAATGCTTATACAAAATATCTCAGGCATTGAGTCATCTGAGAGAAATATCTTCATTACTTCGTTCAGAAAGTAGACAAGAAGTTATTACAACTTTAAATGCAGCATAAATGCTCTTTATGTCTGTCAGAGGATAATTTTGACCTTTGGAGGTCATTGAGTCGGTTGCAACGCTTAGCTTTAATGCTGATAAATGCGCCTTTATTTCTTGCTGCGCTGTATTTTCTCGGCCCTGCCAGCTGTAGTTTTCTATTTCTGCTTTGTTGGCCGATACATCTGCTGAGTTGGCTCAGCTTTAATCCACGATGCATGCTGATTTTTGCTAGACTGTGCTTTATATAACAATTTATATTTTAAGAACAAAATTTGGTGAATGCCTCACTGTTTACAAAATTTTCTGTATTGCATTTGTCCACCAGTCCTGTGTAGGGAGTTGATGCCTGAGAATTGCATCCATAGTCTCCTCTACCTCTGTATATTTGAAGAAATTTGGAGCCACCCCAAACAGGTGATTGATCTCATTCATTATAAAAAATAGATTCTCTACTCTGTTATAGAGAGAATGTCCTGTGGCTGGCCCTGTCTCCTCTGAGGTGCTGGGCTTATCATTGATCTGGCTAGTGGCAAATGTATTGACCCTTTTAGCATATTGGTCATGTGTGAACAATCTCCCTGCGCTGTTCAGTAAGCTAGGGAGTCCTCTGCTTTCTAACACTTGAAATTTTTCCAAAAACTTGTTCACCTCAGTCTGCATATCCTGGGTTCTTCTCTCCAATGTCTGCACTAAGTTTCTCAGCGTGAGAACCCTTTTGACCATTTGGATAGTCTCAGTCCTGTTTGTAATTCCCATGGTAGCTAACTGAGAACTTGTTCTATGGTTAAGTACATTGATCATTCTGGTGGCCACTTCAGGCATATTGCTCAATGAAGCTCTTGATCTGTAAACCTCCTTCTATGCCTTTGGGATGAGCTCTAATTGCTCATGGATTGTCTCAATATATGGCCATTGCACATTGATAGATTGACCAATGTTAGCCCACAGCACTATTTTAAGCTCAGCCACCACCTTATCTAACTTGAGCTCATTCTCTAGCTCTTTGATCTTGTCTTTGAGGGCTTTGATTTCCCTGCCCTTTTCTGCCACTTCTCTCTTTGATTTATCATGTCTGTCATTTACCTTGGCCAACTTATCCCTGGTCTCATTTAACTCTGTCATTTGAGCTTCCAGGATTTGGATTTCATTCTTCCGCTTTTGCATATCCAGGCTTTGGGCCTGCCCTGTAGTTGTTGGCGCTGCTGAAGTAGATGTTGCTGTCTGTTCAGTCTGTTGAGGAGGAGGAGCAGTGATAGGAGCAGTTTCCTCAAGATTTATGATTTGAGGAGGAGGCTGAGAGGTCTGACCCTCTTCTCTTTGTTTTAATGCTGCTTGCAATGCTGCCTTTGCAGCCTCTGATTCTCCTAATTTCTCTTGTGCTTGAACAAGCTGTTTATAAATGGAGATCAACAAATCTGTGGTGTCCTTCTCCTGCCTTTGTTGGGCTACCTCATCTGTCTGAGGGTGCATGGTGGCTGGGAGTTTGATTTTCTTCCTCATGGCAGCCATGTCAGCATCCCTCAACTTCAAGATTTCCTGTATCCCTGAAATATCTTTGGGATCATGCCCAATTTCAATGATTATGTCTTCCAGGGACCTTATTCTGTTGTCCTTCGCCTGGGATGATGCCTTCTCCAATTCCAGTTGAGAGGCTGTGGCATTAAGGCTGCTCTTTAGTTTGTAATTTTCTAATGTTTCATCTGCCAAGGAGGCATACACCATCTCACCAGTCTGTTTATGCAGTTCAATTTTGTCCATTGGGTGTATGTCTTTCGCCATGACCTCCAGGTTGGTCCTGAGGTAATCTGAGGCAGATTGGGGATGCAGTGCTGTGGGCATAAAATGACTCATGATCATTTTTCCTTCACCTACATCAAAGGCAGACATAAGTTTTTGCTGATTGGTAGGAGCCATGTTTAACAGGTGATTGTACAGCTGTATCTTGATAGGATCATTCCTCCTTTTGATGTCTATAAATTGTTGTTTGATGCTTACTTGTCCTTCTTTTTGTTGGCTGGAGGAGCTGACCTCCCCTCCCATAGTCCTGTCCTGTTCCTGCTGGAAGGAACTTGCTGAAGCTTCTCTGCTGGGTGGGCCCATGCCCAATGCCTGTCTTATTGCTATGTCATCCTCCGAAAAGTCATTCAATCTTTGTCTTTTCTCTCCCTGGTTGATCGATGAAGTGAGAGGATTTTCTCTATCCCTTTTTCTGCTTAAGTCCTCCTTTTGTGGAGTTTGGAGGACCGAGGCATCAGTGGTGACTTCTGGCCTAGGAGGCACTATGTTCTGAGCCTGTTTCTCAGTGGAAGTTGGAGTATCAATTACTCTCTCCTGCTGCAAGGGCTGCTGTCTGTCATGTTGCCCTTCTTGCTGCTGCAAATCTTGTTGCTGTTGTTGCTCTGCCTGCTGCTGCCTTTCTTTATCTGTCTGCTCTTGAGTCACTGGAGGTGACTGCTCCTTCTCTTGATGTGGTTGTTCTGTCTCCATTTCCTTTTCTTTGCCTTTGCTGGATATATTCTCAGTGGCCTTGGTAGTTTGCTGCTTGGCAGTTGAGGAGGATTCAGCTGCTCCCGTTTGTGTGCTTGGAAGTGTGAATACCTGTGAACAAAGTTCAAGGTCAACCATCTTCCTTAGATTCCTTACTGCCCTCTGATTTAGCTCTTCTTGTGATACAGGCTCTTCTAAGGTCCCTCTCCTCCATTTGTCTTGGTTAGCATATTTTTCAATGTGAGGGATACTATGATGATCATAGGCAGACAACTTATATTTGAGCCTCCTCATTGTTATAAAATGATTAGGATCATAGGGTGTCCATGGGAAACTTGTTTGAAGGCCATGGGACTCAAGCATTCTATCTGCTTCCCTCCATCCTTGCTCCCTCTCGTTATAGATAAAATGGCCAAGTTGGCTTTTCACCTTCAACTGTGCCTTTTTGCCTTTTCCTGAAAAGTGAAGCACATCAACCCGGCCAAATTGCCTAAAATACTCTAGGGCAAATAGCCTCATAGGCACATACTTAGGTAATCTGAATGGAGGCAAATCACACCCATATATCCTGATGACAGTGTGGTGTTGGTAGAAGTACCAATCCCCAATGCTGTAAGATTTAGACAGCTGAAGAATTCTCTGCATGTCATCAGTGAGTCTTGGAGGAGGCGAGCTCATTAGCATTGTCATAGCTGGATGGATGAACTGATCAATAAATTCACAGTAAGTGTATGGAGAATCAGGTGTAGAGTGGAAGACAGAGGACCAATAGACCACTGATCTAGGATTGCCCTGGGCATCCATTCTCTTGATTGAAAAATGAAATCTCTCATGTTGATGGTATAAGATCAAATGATAGATGTAGGAGGTATATCTGAATACCCTATCTCTCGCCAAATTCATCAATTGCTCATGAATCTTGTCTGATATGTAGGTGGCATAGTCATAGCAGATTGGTGACTTGCCAGGAGCAAACATAAGCATCATTACCAGCACAGTAGCATCAATATGCTCAATTGAACTATATCCCAAGATGGGAGAAATCATATCTGCAAGGTCTCTGCCCAGCTCATTGAGATATACATGAACAATTGGAGGGTACATCACAATGTCAGTTTTAATGTATAACTGATTAAATTTGATGATTTGGGCATCTGTCAGTTTATCCCCTTGTTTTATCAGGTTCACTAGTGACAAAGGGACCAACTTCTTCTGAGGGTTGAAGCAAAGCATGTCTTTGATAGCTTGAGGGGTAACATAAAAAAGTACTGAACCAGATGGGTCAACACCAGCCCTCTGAGAAACATCATATTGTTCAGCACACAGGTGGATTAGTTCAGGGAACTGGTTGACCTGAGGGAGCTTGAAAATAGGGAGGAAAGAGTCCCATAAGCCTAATATATCTGTCCCATTTTCATGCTTGGCTTTCAATTCATTCAACAAATGAATGTGGAATTTGCTGCTCATGAACATTTCTTCTGTAATTTGGTAATCCATATCTGCCAAGGCTTGCCATTTCAAATTCCTTTGAGGGGCATTCAGAGGCTGAACATTTAGTACTACAGGTGTCTCCATTGTAAAAGAGGCTTTTGAATTGAGTGCAAAGTGGTTTTAATTGAGCAGGACAGTACAGAGGAATGCCTTTGTACCAGGGAGGTGAAATTATCAGGAACAGGGAGTGGTTCTAGTAAAAATAGCAATTGAAATACTATTTGAATTATGAATAGGACCAATGCCTGGTCTCCCTCTGTCTTCTATGGCAGGTTTTTAATAGCTCGACCAACTGTCTCACGTTTTCACGAGCAGTTTACAGTTTTTGTCCAAAACTCGGGAAATGAAGGCTCAGTCGGTGGTTTCAAGGTTGCAGTTGTGATTTAGAAGTGTTGCAGAGGAAAACAGTCGGTGAACTAGTGAGTTTCAGTGTTCCTTAAGCGTTATGAGCAATTTACAGAGAATTTAGGCGTATGGAGGATGAACTATGAGAAATACCTGGCTAACCGCGAACAGAGGTCGTAACTGTGGGTGGAATTGATGCTCTGGAGGTCTTCAGGTTGATTCCCGCAGGTGGCGCAGTTCAGGACGTGAAATAGCATGCAGAGGAAATAATAGCAAATGAGCGAAAAGTATGAAAAAACGCGAAATTTCACCATATAATTGGCTTTTTGGACTTTTGGCGCGTTTTTCTGCTGACGTCAGCATGATGTCATAGGTGGGGTCAGGGCCGGCTGACGTCATAGGTGAGGTGGCGGGCTCTGATTGGTCCACGGGGATGGTGAAGTGGCAGGACAGGTCGGCAGATGGTCGGGTGCAAGGGTTGACGTGACGGCATGGTGGTAGTGACGTGGGATGACGTAGAGGTGACGTAGCATAAGCGGAAAAGCCGAAACCGGAAACAGCCAGTGGTTTCATATCGCACCGCTTATGGTACGGGGGGGAATCTGTCAGACGTACCTCCGACGAGCTGTGGCGAGGACGCGTGGCTGCCGAGTGACGTAACCTTTATACGGATATCGGATGATATCCGTCGGACGTGAGACCCGCTCCGATATCAATAATGATCGTCGGATCTGGAGGGCTTGATCCAACGGCTGTCGGGTCGATGACGTGCATTGTGGATACGGCCGTAGGCGGAGGAACAAATATATATTTTTAATGCCTTTTCAATATATTCCGAAAAATCAAATATATGCGCCAAGACTTTGGTTTAAGCGGCGGAAGTGGGTTTTTTGGATTTTTTCATGATTTCAAAGGGGTTATGGGTAAAAAGGGGCTTGTATAGGGTTTACATTTGCAAATGGGGTGCAATGGGTTAAAAATGGATTCAGAAAAGGGGGAGGAGGGCTAGGTTTAGGTTCATCAACATGACCAGGTGTCATTTGATCCCTTTTTTAGAGAACATAGGGCTATAATGCCAAGGGGAGGGATATTTATACAAAATTTGGGGTTTATACACCATGGTGTTAATACTAGTAGGGGAAAGGTGATATAGGGGATTTATATAGTAAAGTTAGAGTTAATATGGATGGGGGGAATGAATGGGGGGAGAAAACACTAAGTTTATTTGAAACATACTTAGTTTAGGGAGTAGATCAAAATGAAAAGAGTTTTAGACAAGAAATGTGGCTTCTAAAAAGATTAAGAACCACCATGAAACCATAATTCTTCCATGAATCTCAAGTGATGAGGGAATGTTAGTAAATGACATGAAAAAGGGAAAAGGGAACTTAGTCATGCTTTCTGCTGCAACTTGATGAAGAAGAACACCTTGTCAACTGATTGACTTTGCTTTGGTAAACATAGTTAACGCACTTGCAATGGTAAAGATAACCTTTCTGCAACCCCAACTACTTACCCAGCTACTTGCCTAGCATTTTTATTTCTTCTTGGAGTGTGCACTTGGACTTGCAGACCCTTACTTGCCTTTTCTTTTCTTTGGCTTTTCTTTTGTTTTTCTATCCACTTCTACCCTTATTTCTTCCAAGGTCCCAGATTAAGCTGTTGGGAGCCTTTTCTTCTCTACCTGAACTACTTGTCTGCCAAGATTAAACAGTTTGGATAGACTCCTTTCTCTATTCTACAACTGCAAATTTAAACCATGGAATGATCCAGATTAGACTGTTGGACCATCCATCAAAATTTTAAGTCCATACCAAGCTATAAGCACAGATTGGATTCTCTTGGGAATATGTGATCTTTGAGTCATCAAAGCAGAGCATATTTGGTCCTTTCATAGTCAATCATGAAATATGAAACCTATTAGTATAGGTAGCTAACACCTGTGTAAACAAAGTTTCCACCGTGAAACTCAACAATACAAGAGGAACAGGCGTGCAAATATTAAGGAAAAACACATTAGCAGGCTTAAACAAAAGTCAATAGGAAGAACTGAGCCATATCACCCTTAAAAAACTCATAACTAACAAACTCGGAACTGTTACACGCATAAAAATACCAGTGAATAGAGAACCATCAATTCATATGCACAAAGAGAAGTTTTTTTTCTTTGAGATGACAACGTTTCTGGGATTGACTATTATGTAAAAAATTAGTTAATTTTAGGTTATTATTTAATTCTAGGTTTAATTAAGATGAAAGGGCACGATCATAAGATCATGCCCTTTCCCAAAGGGTGCCCATGGCGGTATATAAGCCAGGCAACTCATTGTAAACATTCATCATCTGTAATTTCATCTCTTTAATAAAATATTTATATATAATTTCTGCATATCTTTAAAATTCTCTGCTTCATCTAGTATCAGAGCCAGTAGATCACTGCCTTCGCTTCCGTTTGGTGCTACGCTGCCTCAGTCATTGTTTACAGCGTCCAGCATCCACGTACCAGCGGCTGTCACAAGTTCCTGCTGTCTCACTGCCGCCATTTGCTATCCCCAAGTCCGTAAATCCGCATTCCGCCTACAACAAAACCACACTCGCACTTACACTAGCTACCACATCCGCAATCCTTTATCGCTGCCGCCAATTTCGTCAGACTATTATGCGGTGAATTTAATTTTTCGGTGCAATCTCCTCTGTAACAGTTGGATTTCTGTAGCAGAATTTCAGGTATTCCAGTAAGGCTTCTCGGAGGTGCTTCGACCTACTTGTGGCCCTATTGCAACTTCATTTGAGCCCAATCGGATCTGTAGACCATACGAATAGTTGTGTCGTTCCATTTCAATATATATATTTATAACATATATAACATATATAGTTATAACATATATATATTTATAACATATATTTATATTAAATATTTATATATTATATAACATATATTATATATAATTTATTTATATATACGAAGATTGTATAGTTATATTATTAATTCATATATATATATATATATATATATATATATATATTTCATAACTTTATTTAATTATATTATATATTATATATATAATATATATAATTTAATTAATTAAATTTATTTTAATTAATTAAAAAGTTATATATATATATAATATATATATATATATATATATATATATTAATTTAATTAATTAAATTTATTTTAATTAATTAAAATTTTTATGTATAAAATTTATTTTAGCTAAAAAAAAAGGGAGGGGGGAAAATATTTTAGCTGGCAAATAAATACATGCCCCCGCAAACCCGCTCAATGTCGACAATGACAATGGCGGATTTCCAAAAAAGGTTGTTGGATGTAGAGCATAAGATAAATAACAACCACGACGAGGTCAGTAAAAGATTAAATGAAGTCGAGAGCAAGCTGGGGGAGCAAGCGGACAAAATCAAAAATCTTGAAGATACGACAAATCAAATAGAGATAAAAATGGAAAGTCAACATGTCCAAACAGGAGTAAACTTCAAAGAGGTCTTAACAATGCTAAAAGTTCTGTGTAAAAGGTCGAATTGTACACCCGAACAACTGCTAAAAGAAGGTGAAGAGAATCAAGAACACCTTTCGTCAGATTCAATTAAGTCCACAGACTCTCATGACAAAGTTGAATCCCCAAAAAAATCAATGACACCCCACCAAGAAGCGAGTAACACAGTCTTTACAAACAAGCAACTCTGGGATAACTTTACCAATCAACACCCTTTTTTCGCTCAACCAGTAGCAACATACCAGCGACGGGCAAAAGTCGAGATGCCTAAATTCGATGGAAACGAAAAAAACAATGTTGCATGGATAAATAAAGCAAAAGAATACTTTGAGATATATGACATCACTGACGATGACAAAAAGCTCAGACATGCATCCATGAAAATGGAGGGAGAAGCATATAACTGGTATATGTGGTGGAAAAAGACAACACATGTCATTAGCTGGAGGAAATTTAAAGATGCATTCTTCAAAAGATTCCAAGGTGTAAAGGAAGAAGAGTTCTTTTCAAAACTCATCAAACTACGACAAAAAGGAAGTGTCGATGAATACACTCAAGAATGGGAGACCTTAGTAACACGAGTACCTAGGTTATCAGAATCTCGTCTAATTCAGTCATACATCTCGGGACTCAAAACCCATTTACAAGCAGAACTTGAGATGCATGATATTACATCTATAGAAGAAGCAAGACGAAAAGCAAAAATAGCCGAAAAGAAATCCGAACCCATATTTTGGTCAACAGCGGAAAAAGCTTATGCAAGACGAAGGATACCCCAGTATGTGGACTCAAATAATACAAGATATGTTCCACCACATCGTCGTGAAGATGAAAAATCTAATGTGGAAATGCAAAGGATAAAAGAGGGTAAATGTAAACGCTGTGGTGAGAAGTGGGACCCCAAACATAGATGTGTTAAAGGAAAAGAACCAAAGAACCTATATAATTGTGAAGCAACCAATGATTCGAACAGTGAAGATTATGACATAGAAGACATAGAAGACGCCGCAGAATTCTCACCAGAATTAGATGACGGAAGTATTCCGCAAGTGTCATTATCAGCCATGACAGGTATATCACAACCTCAGACCTTAAAGTTAAAAGGACACATAAAGAAGAACAACGTAGTGGTTCTCATCGACTCTGGAAGCACACACAATTTTTTAGATACAACTGTGGCAAAGAGACTCAATATATTTTCATTTCCCTTACCAAACATGAAAGTGATGGTAGCTAACAGTAAAAAGATTGAAAAGGTGTGAAAATGCCATAAGGTTAAATTGCAGATTCAAGACTTCAGTTTAGAGTCTCCGTTTTTCACAGTACCGTTAGGAGGAGTAGATGTAGTCTTAGGTATCCAATGGCTACGAACTTTAGGTAATTATGCCGCCAACCATCAAGTACAATTTATAAAATTCAAATGGGGAGGTCAGAAGTACAAGCTACACGGATTCCAACCACCAGAAAATCAAGTTACATCATCATCCCAGATGATGAAGCTGAGTCGAAAAGGAGCACCTACTTATGTAGTACAATGTCACCAATTAGAAATGATATCTGCAAATATGACCAGAGAAGAATCACCAGAGATTCAAGACCTACTTATGAAGATGCCGCCTAATACGAAAATTGAGCGTAGAACAGAAGTTAAAACAGAGTCAGACCTTGTCAACATCAAGCCATACCGATATCCACATCTCCAAAAAACGGAAATTGAGAGATTAATCCAAGACCTTTTACAGTGTGTGACTTTGATCATTTTGGAATATATAATCAAGTGGAAAGACTTGCCGAAGAAAACGCTTCATGGGAGAATGAAGCATTTTGTCAACAACATCCGTCGTTACGTATGCTTTGAGGACAAAGCATTCTTTCGAGAGGAAGGCAATGTTATGTAAAAAATTAGTTAATTTTAGGTTATTATTTAATTCTAGGTTTAATTAGATGAAAGGGCACGATCATAAGATCATGCCCTTTCCCAAAGGGTGCCCATGGCGGTATATAAGCCAGGAAACCCATTGTAAACATTCATCATCTGTAATTTCATCTCTTTAATAAAATATTTATATATAATTTCTGCATATCTTTAAAATTCTCTGCTTCATTGACTTACTAAGAGCATCCCATTATTTCCTTTTAAAACATAATAGATAAAGCTTACTCAGTCTTTATCTCTTACAAAAGCATGCCAATTACAGTAAGTCGATTAAAGCAATTATCCGTAAGGCTCATTATAGCTTATCCATAATTGATTATTACAACATGATTTTATTCTTAATTCTATCCTTATCTTAAACTAGAAAAGCATGGAAATTGGTTGCTAAAGGACCCCACTCCTTTGCCTGTAGATTTTTTTGGATTTTTTGAATAAATTTGAAGATTTTTTCTCCAAGTCACATGCTCCTGCATCAGACTCCTGAGGACAAAAATTTTCATGATCTCCTGTCCATGAGCTTATCTACAGAACTACCCAGTTTCTGTAGCATGTTTTCTGTAACCCAAGTAGCTTCAGCGGTTGGTAGATCCTTCCATTTTACCAGATACTAGATGTACTCTTGTCCCCTTTTTTTCTTAAACACCTTTTTTTCTAGAATTCTTTCTGGCTGCAATTCCTTTGCTGTGGGTAACTGTATTACCCAGTCAATCTCTTGTGTCTCTTGATCTTGTGTTGTATCATCTACAGTTTCACCTTCATATTTGTACAGGTCTGCAACATTAAAAATTTGAGATATTCTAACATCAGGGGGTAACTCAATCTCATATGCAATTTCAGAAAACTTTCTTAACACTCTACATGGTCCAATTTTCTTGAACTTCAATTTGTTATACTCCCTCTTTGGAAATCTTTCTTTTCTAAGGTGTGCCAAAACTAAATCTCCAACTTCAAAGTTCACCTCTCTTCTTCTCATGTCTGCTCTAGTTTTGTACTTGATTATAATATCCTGCAGCTATTGTTTCACTTGTTCATGTATTGTTTGCATTTCTGAAGCAAAATCTTTTCCCTCTGCACTTATCATCTCTTATTTTCCCAAGTTTCTTAACTCAGACACTCCTCTTGGATGCATTCCATAAAAAATATGGAATGGACTCTGTCCTGTACTCCTGTTAGGTGAGTCATTATATGCATACTCAGACACTTGATCCCATTGCTTTGGATGTTCTACAGTAAGACTCCTTAAAGGATTGCCCAAGCTCCTGTTCACAACTTCAGTCTATCCATCAGTTTGTGGATGATAGGCAGAGCTGAAACTTAGTTTAGTTCCCAAATTCTTCCATAATTTCATCCATAAATTTCCAACAAATTTGGAATCCTTGTCTGAGACAATACTCTTAGGCAACCCATGCAATCTTACAATCTCCTTAAAAAGCAAATTAGTAATGTGAGAAGCATCACTAGTTCTATAACATGGAATAAAGTGTGCCTTTTTTGAAAATCTATCCACTACAACAAAAATTGAATCATTACCTCTTTGAGTCTTTGGTAAGCCCAACACAAAATCCATACTTACCATATCCCAAGGCCTGTCTGGAATTGGTAATGGAACATACAAACCTGTGTTTTGGCTCCTTCCCTTTGCATATTGATAGACTTTGCAAGTTTTCACATACTTCTCCACTTCATATTTCATTTTTGGCCAGAAATAAAATTTGTTTAACTACTCATAAGTCTTCTCCACACCAAAATGTTCTGCAAGTCCTCCACTATGTTTCTCTTTGATTAAATTCTCCCTCATTGAACAGTTTGGTATGCACAGCTAATTTTTCTTAAATAACAGTCCATCTTGTAAGAAGTAATCCAACCATTTAATCCTATCCAGCAAAACAGAATTTTTACAAGCTTCAAATGCCTCTTTAAAATCTAGATCTATTTCATATAATTCTTTATGAAAATAAAAGCCCAAAACTTGGATTTGACTCTCTTGAAATAATGCACTTCTCCTGCTTAAGGCATCTGCAACTTTATTTGATAGGCCATTTATATGTTCAAAACAAAATGGAAACCTTGAGGATACTCTACCCATTTAGCATGTTTCTGGCTAAGCTTTGGCTGCTGCATAATATACTGTAGTGCATGGTTATCTGAGTAAAGGATAAATTCCTTTGACATTAGATAATGCCTCCATTTCTTTAATGACTTCACAACTACATAGAACTCCTTATCATAAGAAGAATACTTCTTTCTAGAATCATTTAGCTTTCCACTAAAATAGGCTATAGGTCTATCTTCTTCAATTAAAACACCTCCAATTTCTTCTGCGTTGGCATCACACTTCACTTGAAAAGGCTTACTAAAATCAGGTAGAACCAAAATAGGCTTTTCAATGATTTTCCTCTTTAACAGCTGAAAATTCTTTTCTGCTTCAGTAGTCCATCTAAATGGTTGTTTATCTTTCTTTATAGTCTCAATAATGGGTGCATTGATCTTACTAAAAATTTTGATGATTTTTCTATAAAAGCTAGCAAGACCATGAAAACTTATTACCTCAAAAACACTTTTAGGTGAAGGCCACTCCATGATTGCCTTGATCTTCTATGGATCCATCTTCAGCCCTTCAACAGAAATAACAAAACCCAAGTACATTATCTCCTCTTTCATGAATGAAAACTTCTTCAAATTCAGCAATAATTTTTCCTGTTGTAGCTTTTGTAAGACATAATTCAGATGTCTTATGTGCTCCTTCTTAGATCTGTTGTAAACTAATATATCGTCCAGATATACTATTACAATTTTACCAATGAACTCTTTAAAAACTTCATTCATGAGTCTCATAAACATACTTGGTGCATTTGACAACCCAAAAGGCATTACTCTCCACTCATACAATCCCTAATTTGTCTTAAAGGCAGTTTTCCATTCATCCCCTTCTCTTATCCTTATCTGATAATACCCACTTTTAAGATCTAATTTTGAAAAATACTTTGGTCCACTCAAGTAATCCATTAAATCTTCAATTCTAGGTAAAGGAAATCTGTACCTAATTGTGATTTTATTGATGGCTCTTGAATCTGTACACATTCTCCATCCTCCATCTTTCTTTGGACTCAACACTGTTGGTATTGCACAAGGACTCAAGCTTTCTCTGATCAGTGCTTTGTCAAGCAATTCTTGCACCTGCTTCCTAACCTCTTCATTTTCTGTAGGAGTCATTTTGTAATCCGCTTTGTTAGGTATACTTGCTCCAGGAATCAAATACATATGATGACTAATTCTTTTAATGGGTGGTAACTCATTAGGTAAATCATCATCAATAATATCACAATATTTCTCCAACATTTCTTGAATTTCAATGGGTAAATCAGAAACTGTAGTAAAAGTCATTATTACCTTGGGCTTGCAAATTACAGCAAAATTTACCTCATTTTCTTCAATCTGCTTCAAGTATTCCTTCCCTCCTAGTAACAGAGCTTTTGGATCAGTCTTCTTTCCTGATGCATCTTCTTCTTGCAGAGGCAGCAATGTATGATTGACACCATCCTTTCCAAACTTGTAGGTGTTTCTTTTCCCATCATGCATAGCTCCTCTGTCATATTGCCAAGGTCTCCCAAGCTATATGTGACACACATCCATTTGCATCACATCACATACAATTTTATCTTTATATTTTCCCAACTGAAACTCCACTTCACATTGTTCATTCACTAACAGTTGATGTCCCTTTTGTAACCATGACACCTTGTAAGGTGTTGGATGTTTTATTGTCTTCAGCTTCAATTTCTCCACCACTTCTATAGAGACCAAATTATCAGTGTTGCCACTATCAAGGATCATCTAACAGCATCTCCCTTGAACCTTACACACGGTTCTGAACAAAGTCTTTCTTTCTGATGGTTCAATGATCTCCTTGGCTGGCTTGAGTAGGACATTATTGATTACCAAAGATTATCCTCTCTCTGGTATATTTTCTTCTTCTGCCACTGCTACTGCTAGTGCTTCTCCCTCAACTGGAGCAACAATTGCATTCCTCTGGCTTTTTCATGCATTCTCTAGGCACTCAAAAGCTCTGTGTCCCAGCTTGTTACATCTGTAACATCTTATTTCTCTTCCTCTTCCTCTGCCTCCTCTTCCTCTAGAAAAACTCCCTCTGCCTCTTGCATCACCTCCTGTGGATGCATGCAGGGTTGAGCTCTTGCTACCTCCATATTTAGGTGTTGTAGATCTTCCTCTACCACCTTGACTTCCCCTTCCTCAGAAAGTACCTCTCCCTCTGGCAGATTGCTTCCTCACGAGTTTTTCTTCAGCTTTCAGTGCCACCTGATAAGCTTCTTCTACTGTTTTAGGAGACAGTATACTTATCTCATCTTGAATGTCCATCCTAAGACCATTCACATATCTAGCCACCTTCTCATCTGTATCCTGAGTTTCTCCAGCTCTTATGCTTACCTTATAGAATTCCTCTGTGTATTCTTTCACTGTCATAGATCTTTGTCTAAGATTTTGCATTTATCTGAACAAAGTTTGCTGATAATTACTTGGTAGAAACTTACCTCTTAGCTTTGCTACCATCCTGCTCCAATTCTTGATAGGTTGCTTGCCAAGTCTCTTTCTTTCTGCCTGCACACCATCCCACCAAAGTGTTGCATGACCTTTTAACTTGGTGACAGCAAACTTTACTTTCTTCTCATCTTCTGTTTTTTCAGAGTCAAATAATTTCTCCATGCCATTAATCCAGTCTATCAATTCTTCTGGATTCAGTCCTCCTTCATATATTGAAACCTCGGTCTTTGGTCTAGCTGTGGATCTCAACACTGACTAGAAGAATCTCATCTCAGGAGTAACTGCTACAGCTTCCTCCTCTACAGCTTCAATCTCAGGTTCACTAACATCTCCATCATCTATATTTCTTCCTATTGTTAATGCATCCAATCTAACTTGCATCTGTTGCACAGCTTCCATTACTTCAGCATTTGCAACAGGTCGTCCTCTTCCACCACGTCCTCATCCTCTTCCAACTCTAAAAGCCATATTAACTTTCTTGCTCCTGCTTATGAGATTAAATTCAATGTCAATTGGTTGCTCTGATACCACTAATGGTGGCCTGGGTGCAGGCAATATGGACAAATGGTTGAAACCTAAAATAATTTCTTCTAACTCTAGTTGAATTTCTCCTTCTATTTCAATAGGTGTATCAGTCATCTATTATTAGCCTGACTGCTTCATGAGTTTTCCTCTGATCACCCCAACCCTTGTTATTGGGCACAAATCATATCATAGGTCTGTTTCCCTCTGTTGGGATTATAATCCCATAGGAATTGTAAAGACATACTATCGTTGCTTTAAAACAAGTGAAAATGTGTGTTAAACGCAAAACACACAAGTGGAGGGCTTTCGTTCCAAAGGAATGAAAATACACTATCACACTTTTAATCCACTATAGTGTTAATTCAAAAGAATTACACTATCGGCGTTTTAATTTCAAGAAATGTGTTTAACGCAAATAACACTATCAGTGGTTTATTATCGGCCTTCCAAGCTCCTTTCTCCAACGCGATGACACAGTGTTATCGGAGATCGTAATCACGACTCCAATGCTCCCAATGAAAGGCTCCTTCTGCTCCAATCTAGCGATGCGATAACAATCACGGACCCAACCTTTCCACTCTTCTCTATAGTGTTTCGATTCCAGGCTGTCGGAGTTTCGGACTTCGGCGATTCCAAGGGTCCTTCCCACCCTGCAGTGGTTCTGCGATGTGATGATTATTCGAACCCGATATAGGTATGAACCAGATTCAATAATAATTCAAGTCTAGAACTGCATTCAAATTAAGTCTTTTTCATGGAATTCCTATGTAAACAGAGTTTCCACCGCGAAACTCAACAATACATGTAAGAGGAACAAGCGTGCAAATATAAAGGAAAAACACATTAGCAGGCTTAAATAAAATGTCAATAGGAAGAACTGAGCCGTATCACCCTTAAAAAACTCAGAATTAACAAACCCAGAACTGTTACACACACAAAAATACCAGTGAATAGAGAACCATCAATTCAGATGCACAGAGAGAACTTTTTTTTTTCTTTGAGATTACAACGTCTCCAGGATCGACTTACTTAGAGCATCCCGTTATTTCCTTTTAAAACATAATAGATAAATCTTACTCAGTCTTTATCTCTGACAAAATCATGCCAAATACAGTAAAGCGATTAAAGCAATTATCCGTAAGGCTCATTACAGCTTATCCATAAGCGATTGTTACAGCATGATTTTATTCTTAATTCTATCCTTATCTTAAACTAGAAAAGCATGGAAATTGATGGCTAAAGGATCCCACTCCATTGCCTGTAGATTTTTTTGGATTTTGGGAATAAATTTGAATATTTTTCCTCCAAATCACATGCTCCTGCATCAGCGACCAACATCCATAAGATCCTAACCTAGAGAAAACCTTTCACATGTGATTTCAGACCCTTGAAAAAACTCCTTCCACTAAACCTATGCGAACCAAGACAAAAGAGAAGAGAAGATGTGTCCAAATGATCTTGATGTCTCTTTTATTTATAGGCTTTCCTGTGGGTTCACTTGGGGTTAAGGTTGACCCAAGCAGTTACTCATGTGGTTAGGGCCAACCCATTCCATAATACATGTGTGGATAAAATAATTCATAACTCAACTTCCGTTTGACCAAATTGGGTGATATTTAGGTCGATTTTGGTCCCCTCGAAAAGAGGAATCTAATGCAATCATTATCTCAGTCATTTAGCTATCCAAGGTGGAATTTTTCCGCAGTTGAAAAAATTAACACTCCCTCTCAACTAAGGAGAATTCCACGTGCCAATATATGTCCATCGAACAATATGTTATTCTACAATCTTCGAGTGTCATCACGAATCATCACGGATCATCTCTATCATATATTAATCATGCCATGTCCATCTCAAGTGTCTCATCATCATAAATCATCATTGTACATCTTAATGTATCCTTTGTGTATTCCTGCTTATCACTGAATTATTCTTGCTCATATGTTGAAAATTCTCGAATCTAGAAGAAGAATAATTTGTTACTAGAGGGGAGCTCAAGCTACCACCCTCTATCCATCAAGTTTCTATATGGAATCTTTGTTATTGTGGTGCTACCTGAAATATCATTAATCGACATCAGAGAGCATATCATCAAGGAGCACATCTCAACTTGGAACCACATCAAGGAGAAATAGCTTCCACCCATACCAATCAATAGGATAACTCATCACATAGGGGAGTACACCCTCGACCCTATAATTTCATTAGGGAGCTTACCCTTAACCCGAAATCATATCGGGTTATCTCAACCCATCCTATTGCCTATTGATATTCCCATCAATGACCCAAAATAGTCATGTGGTAGAACACATGCATCATAATCAACTTGGGTTGTACACCCCAAGTACACTCTCAACTCGTTGGCCAAAACGAGGAGCGGTATTCCCATCATGTTGGCCTACTTGATGGTATGATGCCAACTGGGGTCTACTCTAGAACGACCAAGTAAGGGAGCAGAATTCTCCGACCCTATAAATATTGGGGAGAAACATTCTTCAACCCTGGGTAACAAATAGAGGTAATTCCCTATTGTCCAGAGTTCCCTTGACCTTAGGAGCCCTCTATCTCAATTCTTCACCCTGGGAGCTCAACCTCGGTAGGAAGAGTTTTCTCAGTGTCCTCGATCATTGTTGTTCTCATCATCATCTTGTCTGAATAGAATTTGTTTCTTGTTCATATAGAACATCAAATCAAATATCATGTCAGATCATATATAATCATATGAATCACAAAAGGACACCATAATCATCCTCCCTCTCAAGGAGGTGCCAACCACAAGCCTAAGCTTGTTTTGAATGTTGCACTATCTCAATATATGAGAGTATCTCGGTCCCAACTATAAATATGGTACTTACTGCCAATCGGATCATCCCAGTGTATCCATGTCATATCCAAATCATGTTCAAACAACTCTCTCAGGAACTTTTGTATCATGTCTCACAGCTAGCCATGCTAGCAACATCATGATCAACTTCGGCCATGCTATGGACCTCTCATCCAAGATATCATGGTAGATATTATACTAAAGAAACATCCAAATGTGCTTATCGGTAATCTCACATATCAGTAATACATCTATGTAGATACATATCATAGGAGAAATATCACATTCTCAAAATAGAACACCTCATGCAGATATTTCAAAGCATGCTCGGAGGAAACTCTATGTAAGTGAAGAAAATCACTCATTAATTAATTCAAGTTCTATGTACATAATACGTATACACATGTATGTTCAAAACGGAACAACAATGCTTCAACCATCGGATGCCATGAAAAATTCAACAACATCTTGAACTTCAAATCCGAGTATCTAAGGATTTTCAATTTTCATTATTCAAAAACGTTTTCCATTAGCTTTGTAATATGGAATTTCTTTCCCAAATTCCATAAATCGATTCATCATGACATGATACATCGTATCAGGCTTCACAAGCCATCTCCCTCTGATCTAGATCATTATAGGCTTATCACTTGTCACAAGTAGATCATCAGGATATAAAAACAAGACCATAATCAATTTCTCAAAAACCTACCTTGGAACTCATCATCCTGACTTCATCAGATAATTATAAAATCTAGACATACTTGGATCATAATGCCTTGCTAAGCCAACATAATCATGCTTACATAACTCAATGTTGTACCATAAACAAAAAATTTAACTCATCAGAGTTTAGAAGCCAGATCACGACTATTAGGGTCCTATCTCTTTATGACATCAAGGTTACCATGCTCTTCATGACCAATGAGATCAAATTAGGTCATTAAATAAAACTTTACCAAAACAACAAGAGTGTCAATCTCTCTTTCCATATGATTTCATCATGCTTATCGCAATATTACCAGCAGACTCGTCTATAAGAGTCAATGAACTATCCTTCTATATGAAATCCATCATGACAAGTATCAAAAGTATCATTTTCTATAGCCAATGTGCTAGCCTTATTTATAGGATCAAGATATCCAACTGATAGATCATATATGTTAGCCAAACATCAAGTGTATCAATGTATCAACATTAGATAGCCTCATAGAATTCAAGAAGGTCAAAATTTTCAACACTAAGTGCATAATTTCATCATAGAAGACATATATCCAAGTCAATTTCATATGCATGTATGAGCCATTAAAGAAATAAGCATTCTCATCATACCTTAGGTCTTACCAAGCCAATAGTTGAAATACATCATATCATGCATATCTTATGCTATTCAAATGCCTGAACGCCTACTCATCAGTCAGAGGCTGCTTGAAGCACTTTGTCATCTTTTCATCAAGTACCTCTTTATCTATTTCTGGATCTGCATCTCAAAGTGATCCTCAAGAAGGATCAACACATCTCATCTCATCAAGGAGGTTAGAAACATCCATCTACTCAAATACATATGCAAGAAGTAATAAACATAATCATCAAATCCATAAGTCTAACAAGTAAGAAGCATCATAAGTCAAGAAATACTTATCTTCAATGAGAGGTGATCCTCTCCCACTTGAACCAATATTTAAGAGCCATCAATTTCTATGGTCCATATACCAATGTTGCCTTAAATTATCCAAACAAATCTGCTAGGGATTATCCCATGTAGGGCTTCATCCAATCTCCCACAAGTGCTTGAGCATATTGACCATACTATATCTCATATAGTTTCCATAAACTAGGTTTTTCTCTCCAACCCTAACCTCATAGAATCCATAAAACCCTAATCATCAAGATGCATAGGGTTTTCTTCAAACCCTATAATTCTTTTAGGCCTCCACCATCCTCTTCTTGCTTCCATCAATGGCGTCATCATCGAGGTGATCTCCATGGATTTTCATCAGCCCAACTTTGATTCCATGTTAAATTTTCTTAGGGTGACATTGTACTTTGCTATGATAGTTGCATTTCATCATTAATACATTGAGTTCACCCCATTTCATCATTACATTATTCATATATATGCCATTAAACATCAACATATGCAATTACAAAGGAAGAAACAACATCACCAACATCATCAATGCAGTGGAACATAAAAGCAACAATGGAAGAAAATCATGTACACACATAGAGACACCAGGATTGGTCCAAGACCAGGGCAAAACCCACTATGGGGAAAACCCTTGAAAACCTTCTTCTTCTTAGATCATCATCAAATGATGTGGTAAAAGAGAGTACAATGATCCATAACTTTGTCTATGCAGAAAAACAATAATGATATCTATGAAACAAATCTAATCATTCTAGGAATCAGAAACCTCATATTGATGGCTATAACGTGTTGTCACAAACTGATGTCAATTGTTGTATACTACTGTCACTGTGTCGAACACTGCTGAGCATTGTTGTCACTGTCAATGAGCCCAATACATATGTTTGCAGCAAAAGCGAACAAATCAAATCTACAAATCTGTATAACAGTAGAGAGAAACTCAGATCTACCTGATCATTGAAGTCAACTGAAGCCAAGATGTCAAACCCTAGATCTGAACTAGGTCACCCTAATCAACACTGTTTGTGAGTGATTGAAACTTCTGGGTCGCTCTCACGAATATAGTATGCGAGCAACTGTGACCGCAGAGTCACTCCCAGGAGATCTCTATGCGTGTGATTCTGGCATTGAACTGCAAAGGCCCAAATTCACTCCCTAGCTGAGTTGTGTGAGCGATCAACAAACCAAAGTCACACCCTTTCTGAGTTGTGTGAGCGACCGAGATGACAGGGTCACTCCCAGGGCTACCTGGTGCGAGCAACCGGGGACCGGAACCTTCTAATCTGACTCTGAACCCAGATTCACTCCCATAAGATTTTGTGCCAACATCCAATGGTCTATACTCACTCTCATAGGCTTGTGTGTCAATGACCAGGTACCAGAATGCCTTGTTCTGTGCCAGCAACTGAGATTCATAAGACCCTAACCCAGAGTGAACCTTTCGCCTTTGATTTTAGACCCTTGACCGAACTCCTTCCATTGAACCTATGCGAACCAAGACAAAAGAGAAGAAAAGATGTGTCCAAATTATCTTGAGGTCTCTTCTATTTATAGGCTTTCCTGAGGGTTCACTTCGGATTAAGCATGACCCAAGCAGTTACTCATGTGGTTAGGGCTTACCCATTCCATAATACATATATGAATAAAATAATTCATAACTCAACTTCCACTTGACCAAATTGGGTGATCTTTAGGTCAATTTTGGTCCTCTCGAAAAGAGGAATTTAATACAATCATTATCTTGGTCATTTGAGTTGTCTAAGGTGGAACTTTATCGTAGTTGAAAAAATTAACAGGAGTCAATTGGGGTAAGCTCAATTTAATTGTAAAAGGGAAAGGTGGGAAGGATTTCTTGGAGAGGTTTAAAAAAAAAATAGGATAAATTTTGGAGAAACTTCCTAGAGAAAGCATGAAACAAGATTTCAAAATAAAAGAATATCTACAATCTACTAATTAAAAAGTATGCCATTCTAGAACTTACTGAAAGAAAGAATGGCCATCGAAGGAGCTGCGATGGCGCTGGTTAGGGTTTTGAAGCCAGAGCTCAAGTTGAAACCACGCTCGGGCCACGGGTAGGTAGAACGGGTCAGGAGACAATGAACAGCTGCCGGCGCAGGTGTTAAAGGCGACTGGCAGGTGGAGGTGGAAGTTCTGGATCGGGCCAGGCTTTTATCGGTTTTTGTTTTACCATAATACAGTCGATTACAGTTTGTTATCCGCCTTTTTCCGTTTTTCCTCCACAAGAAACCGTGAAGTTTTACCACTGTTGACTATCGGCTGTAGCAAATACATTGGAACGGGTTGTAACCATGGTTAATCCCGCCGACTTTGTAGACCTGGACCCAGCATTGGAGGACATCCTCTCTATGTGGGGGAAGGATATCACCGCTCAGAATGTGGAACACTACTTTGGGGCCTTTGAACTGTCTAGGTTGGAGGAATTAACTCAGGTGGAACCGCCATTGTTTCGGCTACAAGACAAGGAAGCGGGCAGCGCGGCACACAATAGATTCATAACGGCAGTTTCCAAACAGGTGGGAAGCGAAATAGTATCCAGGGGGACAGATGAGGAAGGGTTGCCCTCAGATCCCAAGGGTAAATCAGCGTCGGTTCGAGTTACGCCCTCTAAGGGTTTTGAAGACTTAACTAATTTAGGGCTTTCTGCTGGCTATAGTAGGTCAAGGATCCCAGGGGGCCTTCCATCGATTTCAAGGGTTTCTCTGCCAAGAGAATCCATTTCTCTAAATGGGTCTACTGTAAATGGTATCGGAGAACATCCAGTTGGGGAACGGGCAGCCTCTGATGGACTGGCAACGGGCCCTTTGCTTTCAGGGAATATTGAAGCAGGATTTGCGGGACAGTCCCCGACACAGCCGGAGATAGAAACTATTGGGGGCATAGAGCAGACTATCCCAGAAAGAAATGATGATCATAGGGGTCTCGGATCTTCGGTGCAAGAGTTAAGAATCAAAGGTGCAAAAAGGAAACCGCAAAGACCCATTGGATCTCAGGAGATTGAGGGCAATCTGGTCCTGGGGATGGAGGTTTCAATCGAAGAAACCCTAGCTGTGGCAGATTGTACTTTGGTCGGCAGAGCTAGAGGTAAGAAATTCTCCTCTGAATTTCTTCAAGTATGGGGTGAGTCTTGTTTTGTGTCTGCCAGACCTATACAGTTTGAAGCTCAAGTTTTAGGGAAGGGGTGGTTTAAGCTCTGTTTTGTTGATAAAGACGCGGCAGAATGGGTTTTCCATCGTAATTGGCACATTAGAAACATTCCTGTACTGTTAAAGAAATGGACCCCCATGTTTGATTCTTTCAAGGAGAGAACGGACGAGTTTCCTGTGTGGGTGTGAGCTCCGGGCTTACCATCTTTCCTGTGGACAGAAGAAGTATTCAAATCAATTGGGAATAGGCTGGGGGTTTATTTGGAGGCAGATATGTCTTTTTTGGAGACGAAGGATAGAACGATGGCGCGTATTTTGGCTCTCCTTATCCCGAGTAGAGGCTTGGCACAAAAAATAAATCTTCAGTACAAAGAATACGTGTTTGAACAGACTTTAGACTATGAATACTTGCCGTTCAGATGCCATTGCTGCCACGAGTACGAGAATTTGGCAAAAGATTTCCCACAGCTGAGAAGAAGGCGAAATTTCAGGAGGACTACAACTAACAGAGGAAATGATCAAAATACTGTTCAGATTCCCGTGGAGCATGAAATACCTGAGCCGCTAGGAACAGAGGATATGGAGACAGAGGAGACTGTCAAGGATCCTGTGGATGAAGCTATACCAAATCAAGAGGATGCTCAGGAAACCGACAATCATCCGGCGGTTGCTGTGGAGGAACCTGATAAAGAAGTGGCAGCCGCTGAAGAGCTCGTCAAGGAGGATGCTACAAGTCAAATTCCGCAAGAAGCCGAAGAAAAGGGTATGTGCTCAGGGATCCCTATCTCATCTCTAAAATCTCCTGAGCATGTTTCTTTTCCTTCGCATGTTTCATATCCTAATAGTTATGTGCAAGAAATTAATACTGTTGAAAATATGGAACATATTTCCAGTCCCCTGAATGTAGACATTATTGCTGATGCATTACCATCTCTGGATATAATCTGTGAAGACCAGTGGCCCCCTCTTCCACATCCAGCTTCTCGTTCCCATTGTCCTTATAACCTGAGATCTCTGGGAGGGATTCACAGTGAGCAGGGGACTTTAGGTGGATTGGGATTGACCCCCTCTCAGAGTTGCCCCAAAAATAAGAGAGGTAGGAAGTCGGATATGTCCAAGGCAAAACTTAAAGCTAAACTGGATGTTGCAGATGGTAAACAATACTCTATTCCGGGGGTTCTTAGAGCAGCCCAACCCCCTGAGAGTGTTATAAAATGATCTTGACATCTTGGAATTGCAGAGGTTTGGCCAGCAAACCTAAAAAACTGGCCTTGAAAGAGTGGATAAATAATTCAAATTTAGATGTTATTTTTCTGCAAGAAACCCTGGGGAGGGCTTGTGAGATAGAAGCCATGCTTAAATCCCTTCTGCCTGGGTGGATCTTTTCTGCTATAGACTCCTCTGGTCACTCGGGGGGCATTGCTATTGGTTTCAAAGAAGGACGGGTAAAGGTCATAAACCAATGGGGGATGAAACAAGTCATGGGCATGGAGGTTTTATCTCCAGATTTCACTTTCCCTATCTCCTTAGTAAATGTCTATGGGCCATGTCAGGGCAGGGAATCTTTTTGGGAAGATTTGATGTCAAAATCAGTGATGAAATCCCCTTTGATGGTGGTGGGAGGTGATTTAAACTTTTCCATAGGCAGAGCAGAAGCATGGGGACCATCAGCTAGAGAAGATCCTCTAACAGATTTTTTCTTTAACCTCATCTTGGATAATAACTTCACAGATCCTTCACCGATCAAACTAAAGCCCACTTGGAGGAACCGAAGGGTAGGTGAAGATCGGATAGCCAAAAGACTAGACCGCTTTTTGGTAGCTGAGTCTTTGATTTCCAAAACCCCCATGCTCAGACAGTGGGTTGAGGAAAGAGGGATTTCGGATCATTTCCCTGTTTTTCTAGATCTTTCTTTCCCTCCTCCCAAGCCTCCTGCCCCTTTTAAGTTCAATCCAGCTTGGCTCCAGGATCTCTCTTTCTGCAATCTGTTTAATGAAACATGGATTCACCCTGTTCACAATTCAGATGAGGATAAATGTTTTTTGTTTATGGAGAACCTTAAAAGATTGAAGAAAGCCACAATATCCTGGGCAAAGGAAAGAAAACTGAAACAAAATGAGGAGCTGGTTAAAATTAGGGAGGAGCTGAAGCAGATGGAAAGTGTGGAGGTAGATGGATACTCTTCACAGGCCTCAAAAGACAGAATTCTTCTTTTGGAGAAGCAGCAAAATAAAATCCTCTTGGATAAGGAAGAAGAATGGAGAATCAAGAGTAGGGCGATTTGGTTAAAATCTGGGGATGAGAACACCAGGTTTTTCCATAACTTTGCAAAAGGTAGGAAAGCTGCAAATACTATTTGGCGCCTTAAAGATGAAGAAGGGAGGGAAATCAGTTCCTTTCCAGAGCTTTCCGGGTTAGGGAAAAGACATTTCCAGAATATTTTTGCAGACTCTGGGGAGGCTACTATTGCAGAAGTCTTTCGAACTGTGCAAAGTTTCCCTAGATTCATTGTGGAAGATGAAGCAGAAGATCTTTCAATCCCGGTTTCAAAGGAGGAGGTTGAAGCAGCTATGAAGCTCATGGGCAAGGATAAGAGCCCAGGCCCAAATGGCTGGACTATAGAACTGTTTCTCCATTTTTATGACCAAATAGGATCCGAAATTACTGAAGTAGTTGAAGAGTCTAGACAGAAAGGAGAAGTTTATAGACCTTTCAACTCAAATTTTATTGCTCTTATTCCTAAGAAGGATGACCCGGAAAGTTTTGAAGACTTCAGACCAATATCATTGTGTAATTGCATCTACAAGATTATAGCAAAGGTTATTGCCCTCAGATTAGCTCCAATCCTGGCACAAAATATATCAATGGAACAATTCGGTTTCCTGGAAGGAAGACAAATTCATGAAGCTATTGGGGTAGCCCAGGAGGTCATTCATAGTGTCAGATTGAAGAAAAAGAAGGGGGCTGTTCTCAAAATTGACCTATCTAAAGCATATGATCGGATCAGTTGGCTCTATCTGCGGATGTTGCTAACTCAAGTGGGATTCAGCTATCCCTTTATTAGCTGGATCATGGGTTGCATCACAAATGTCAGCTTTGCAGTTCTGGTCAATGGTGTAGCTTCCTCTTTTTTCAACAGCCAGAGAGGACTCAGGCAAGGTTGTCCATTATCCCCTCTCTTGTTTCTTCTTGTGGCTGAAGGGCTAAATAGATTGATTCACAAAGCCAGAAGAGAAGATAAGGTAAAGGGTATCGAGGTAGCAATTAATCTCTTCATCACACACCTTCTTTTTGTAGATGACATATTGATTTTCACCAATGGTTCCTATAATGAACTAAAGGAGCTAAAATGCATTTTTGACCTTTTTCTTAAAGCAACTGGAATGCAGATAAATACAAGAAAATCCCAAGCTTGTGTGGCGGATTTAGAAAGAAGAGAAAGGAATAGAATGGCTAATCTATTCCCTTTCCCCATTCAGCCACTGGATTCTCCCTTCAAATACTTGGGCTTTTGGTTAAAGCCAGCAGGTTACAAAAAAGAGGATTGGAATTGGCTCATCGCTAAGATTGAATCCAGAATCTCACATTGGAGCTTCAGATGGCTTTCCAGAGCTGGTAGGCTGACCCTTATTAAATCAGTTCTGTTAGCCATTCCGGTTTACTGGGCTGCTCTAACTTGGATCCCCAAAGGCGTAATGGAGAAAATCAGAAGAATTTGCTGCAGATTTTTATGGGCGGGATCAAAGGAGTCCTCTGTGTTACCCTGGGTAGCATGGGACAAAGTGGCCAGACCAAAAGAATGGGGAGGGTGGGGCATTAAAAGACTCCCTGATTTCTGCCTCTCATTAGCAGCGAAATCTGGATGGAGGCTAATAACTATGGAAAATTTATGGACAAGGGTGGTGAAAAGAAAATACATCGACCCTATCCCTATGGAAGACTGGATTCAGAGTCAAAATAAGAAGATAAAAAATATATCAGCCATCTGGAAAGCCACGGTGGAAGCCTTCTCAGTGATCGAGCAAGGATTAGCTTGGAAAGTTGGAGATGGAAGACAGGTAAGGATTGGCAGAGATCCATGGGTCGGATGCAATGAAGCTTATGCCTTATCACCAGGGCTTCTCAGACACTTGGATAGTAAAGGTATTACAGCATTAAATCAGGTGGAGAAGGTTGGGCAGTCTACTATATGGGGCCAGGCTTGGAAGGATGATGTAGATTTGGGGCTAAATGTCAGATGGAAGATTGAGTGGGAGGGCTTCATCAAAGAATTACAACGTTCAAATGTCAGGATAAAAGATGAACCTGATGTTTTGATGTGGGCACAGAGTAAATCAGGGGAATATTCCCCAAAAGATGGATACCTCTTCTTAATGGGAAAGAAAGGATGGGGGGTTCCGGATTGGTGGGCCAAAAATATCTGGAAACTCAAAAGCCCAGCTAAGGCCAGGCTTTTTCTTTGGTGCATCTTAAAAAGGAAGGTCCCAACATGGGAAATTTTACAAGCTAGGTTCTTGGTTGGGCCTGGTAGATGCCCCCTTTGCAGGTCTGAAGAAGAAACCATTAGTCATCTTTTCATAACTTGTGCTGTTTCAAGAAAGATATGGGAGGAGGTCACTGGTATGCTAAAGATAAAAGCTCAGTGGGGGAATGAACCCTTGGAGACAGCCTGGAGGAAATGGTGGCATGCCTATCCGGAGGGAAACTTGAGAAATTTGCCTCTTATTTTCTGCTGGGGTATATGGCTTGCCAGAAATAAAAGTCTTTTCCAAGATAAGGACACCCCTCCTTCAGTCATTGCTATTAATATAGCTGCTATATACTCTGCCTTACCGCCCCCTGAGGTTAAAACCCCTAAACCAAATCAAAAACAAATCAACATACAGGAAGGCATTCCTTGTGGTTTCTTTGATGGGGCATCCCAAAACAATAGGGCTGGAGCTGGCCTGTGCATACATATCAATCCGAATCACTCTTTAAAAGCTTCTGTTGGGCTGGGTACAGGCACAAATAACTATGCTGAATTATCTGCTCTGCGCTACCTCTTATGCTGGCTTCTTCACAGAAATATCAACACAATTCAGATATTTGGGGATTCACTAAATGTCATAAATTGGGTCAATGGGAATGCTTCTTGTCAAAATCAGATTTTGATGACTCTTGTTGAAGAAATTTCTTTATTAAAGGCATCCTTTAATAAGTTCTCTATCTGCCATATTTACAGGGACAAGAATGAGGAAGCAGACCAGCTTTCTAAGGCTGGTTTACAACAGGATATGGGCAGCTGGACAGTAGAAGAGATCAGACAGGGACAGACAGTCATCTCAAATCAGCCTCCTTATTTACAGTCACTTTGATTACAGTACATCTTCCTCTTTTTGTCAGCAGTTTTCGCGGATTTATATGGTTTTTTCTGTGTATATATATATATCAGTTTTCCTTTCAGTTCTATCAGGTTTATAACCACAACAAACAGTTTTTTGATACATACTTTTATGGTTACTTTCCGGTTTATAAACTCATACTTATTTTGTTATATGGGGTTGTTTTCCTTCCGCTGAAGGAGACCCCAGCTGTTTTGTTTCGGTTGTCATCATGAGTTTACTTTGCCTCCAATGGGAGGAAGATTGTACAGGTACTAAACCAGTAGAAGCAGCTCCTAAATGTTGAGCAGATCAGCAACAAATGAGCCACCTGTTATGGCTTAAGACCATTATTGCTTGTAAAACTTTTTATAGTCACTTAATAAAAAGTTTTGATTTTTTCCTCGGAAAAAAAAAGAACTTACTGAAAGTCTTTTCTTGTTTTTTGCATGTTCAAAATTCTCCATTTATATTATCATTCTTTAAAATTCAAAAGATAAGTATTTTTGCATAGAATGTTTAAGCCCCTTATTAGAATCTTTATTCAAACCAATTCAAACCATTTAAATCCTTGTAGTAAATCGTTTAGTACTCATAAATGCATGCAAAATTATTTGCAATATTTTGTAACTTCTATCATGGGCTATAGAGGTGTGTGCTCTCTACAGAAGGGCTAGTAGCACATTGTGTGTTAATTTCTTGAGGATAGCCCATATGCATTTCTTTTTATCTCTTTTCCACTTTAAAATCTATACAAATTGGTATAATGGTTGGAAAAGGAGAAATTTCAGTAAGTGCTTGTTTTAAAAAGGAGTTTATTGTGGATCATGTTGAGTCATGTTACAATCCTAGCATAAGGAACATTTTTACCTTCTTTGGATGACTATTCTTGCTTTGTAATTCATATAAATAAACATGTGCATAATTTAGGGTAGAATTAACTAATGACCTTTTCAATCTCTCGATTGTAAAGTAAATTTGATCATTATGGTGATACAAAATTAAATGTATGTGAAACATATGTTATTAAGTGAGGTACCTTAAAGTAAATATTTCATGGTATCGTTTTGGAAAGTTTGCATGTCAATGAGTGGGAGGCAAATTAAGTTTAAATGCATTGTGATTACAAGAATTATATTAAATAAAAATGTATAATTGTTATATAATGGATTTGAGAATATGAAAGAGGATAGTTATATGGATTAGAAGTCACATCTTGTATAGTATGTTAATTCATATTAATTGTAAACTTATTCTTATAATATAGATTCTATTGATTGCCTTATTTAAATCATTTTTCTCTTATGAAATGAATCAACAAAATTAGCAAGTAGGGAAGTGAATCATAAATGCATGTTTGAAGTAAAGTATCATTTTAATGGTTGATTTCAAACTTATATCGAGTGAAGTGAATTTGTAGAGTGAAAAAATATAGATTATAGAATTATTTTGAAATTTTTCTTTTGAAACTAGGAGGAAATATAATGCAAAATATAATATTACCACTTGTATGGAAATATATTCCTTTGCAAATTTGTATAAATCGTGCAAGGTATAAACCTTAGGATGCGAAAAACTTCTAAATGATTATTACTCTTGGGTATGTGTATTATATTACTAGAATTAATACTTGATTTGGTTATGAAATTATGTTATAGTTTGCCAAAAAAATTGTGAGTAAAATATACTTGCACGCAATGTATTGGAGATCACTAAGGACATGTGTGTGCATGCATCAATTAGTTCAAGTGGTCATCAAGAAACATTGTTACTCTCCCTACCTAAGTTCAAATCCCACTTCAATGATATGTTTCACTTACTAAGTTGTTTGTTGTTAAGCTATATATAATCTATTCATGAGTTGCTCACATGGACTTTTCCTTTGAAAAATAGGGCTTATTGTAGATATCATCCTCAAAATGAGGGGAAGTGCCTGAGAAGTTTCCACTTGAATATGTTACTAAGAAAAAAATGTGTGATTTAATATGATTTAACATATTTCTTTTCTAAACAACAAGGCTTGAAGCGACATGGATTTAATCATTATGAGTTGAACATGTCACATGTGGAAATTGATCCTAGGTGGGGAGATAATAACATTTCTCCCAACTGCTCAAGCTACATCTAATTGATGCCAAGAGTAGCACTACAAATACCTTGTGAATAACAATTTATAAATAAATTTATAATAAATAGTGTCAAAAAGAACACTACAAACACTTATGAATAAGTTAGTACTTGCTAAACTATCACATATTATCTCGCAATTACACAACCTACCACAAATTCAATTACCTCTTTTAACCATTGTGAATTATGATAAATACGCTCTAAATAATTATACAATAATACAAACTACATAATGAATAATAAAAAGATACTCATTCTTAACATTATAATCACAATTACACAATATCTTTATATAAATATTATATGAATACTTCATATCATAAGTTTTACAATGATTTATACAAATATGTCATACCACAAAGATTCAAATGCATTAGATCTTGGTATATAAAACTTTACTAAACTTTGGGATATAAATAATATTATAGTTAATTTATGGATAGTAAATAAAATAAACTATCAACTTTGATCATAAATTTAATCCGAAAAAGATCAAGAGAATCGAAAACATGGCATTCCTAAATTTGAGAGAAACAACGCTGCATAGCTAGCGTTCTCTGTTGCTTAGTTTAATAAAATATTTTAATGTCATGATGTGTTGTATGTACTCCAAACAATAATAAAATTGTAAAATGAGTTATATGAATATTTATTTAACCTTTTTGTACTAATTTTTTTAATATAATTAAAATTTTTTGGTAGATAAAAGTTTTATAAATATATATATATATATATATATATATAAATAAATAATTGACATTGAAGAGGATGTAATTATGTTTGTAGTGTTGTGTAAAATTTTTATATTTAATTTATGAAAGAGAGTGAGAAAGAAAAGATGGTTTGTCAATTATTTCGTCTTTCCTATGTATAGTATATAAAGCTACATTTCAGTTATGTCAAAGTGCACGTCTAATGTGCAGAAGTGAAGTGCGTGTTGTGTGAAATGTATGTAATTAGGAAATGATGCATACAATGTATAAAGACACACGTAAATTATTTTATAGAGATTTTGTGGATATCCCATATGTGAATGGAAATGATGCATACAATGTATAAAGACACACGTAAATTATTTTATAGAGATTTTGTGGATATCCAATATGTGAATGGTGCGCATAGTTAGGGGAAATTTATAAAGATTAGAATAGAATACGAGGTTGTGAGCCATGAATAAGCATATATGTGAAGGGTAAACCTTGCTTTCTTAGATTTGTTGACTAGCTTTATTAATATTCATATGTGAAGGGTAAACCTTGCTTTCTTAGATGCGTTGACTAGACTAGCTTTATTAAAGTAAGTTGTTGCATGTGAATCTATAGGATTTTGAAAATGACATAGCACGTGAGTGGATGCCATGAATCTAAAGTGATGTCAAATCTCTTATCTCATTTCTCATTGCGAGGAAACCCAAATAGCAACTACTCATTACACAAGACTACTAACCTATTGGATGCACATGTAAGAGATTTGAATTTTGAGCAGTTAAAATATGAAGCATTATAATATTTCTCAGCCACAAGACTACTAACCTATTGGATGCACATGTAAGAGATTTGAATTTTGAGCATTTAAAATATGAAGCATTATAATATTTCTCAGCTTTTAGTCTTTCCCAAAAGCGGCCACAATAATTTTAATAAAGTTTCCAATGTTGAGATTGGTGTCTCCAACCAACAATTTTGAACCTACCCAAACAAAGTGGTGACAGATAGTGATGATGTGGAGAAATATGGCATTAACTTAACCTTGACATTTTACTTGGGATTGGCATGATTACTTTACACATTTTTGGTATTGCACGACTTTGGCATAGTCATTGAAGTATTATTGTTGAACGATTTATCATGTACTAAAAATGTTTTTAAAACATACCAGTATCTAATTTCCAAGTTAATAATATACATTTATTATCTAATAAATAAATTAAATGTATTGACATGGAAATCCATAATAAATCATATCCATCAACGTAGGAGTCAGCAATATATGCCTATCAACAATCAATTTATAAGCAATTCATGTATATTACATGATAATTATTTCATTATAATCAACGTGTGGCAGCGTTGAGACTTTGGTCCATGTGGGTGAATTTTATATTGTTTGTTTTATTGTTATGTTATATGCTATATATTTATTAAGGGCATAGGTTTAATGATTTGAATATTGATGTTTATAATATTATTTATTATTATAAATAATATTATTTACGGGGCAGTAGGAGTGAGGTAATTTTTTGTTATGAGAATGAAGAACATAGTTATGTTTGGGGTGTTGAAAAGTATAGCAAGAAAGTCTCAATTTGATTTTACCTTAGTCAAATTAAGAAAATTTGAATTTCTACATCAACAAACAACTTGGATGCAATTAACTCTTGTGTGACATGGCTTTTGTCACTCAGTTAGCTCAATAAATTCGAGTTAGAGTGCTTGGAGTTCAGTTAAGCATGTGTGATTGCTAAATTTTAGTAATTCAGTTCAGATATATTCAGTTGAGTTCTGTTAAACTATTTTTAATAGTTGGAGGAACTAGTGGAAGGTCAGTTGTGCATTGGGACAATTGTCTAACTTAGTGATCATCCAGTTAATTGATCAATCAACCTAAAATAACTTGTGCATGCAAATAATTCGAGTTCCCAGCTGTGGTGGAGATTCCCAGGTAGTGTAACAAGCAATTATAAACTAGTTTGAGTGTACAAGTGTTGCATGCAATCAGATGATCAAACCTTGGCAATTGCACAATGAATTGGAGGAAAAGTCCTAAAAAATAGGGGCTAATTCTCTAGGAATTGCGCAAGGAAATAGGGACTCAAGCAGAGGCATAAATTGACTAAGTTTGGGTCGGAGCTTCTCATTAAGCAAAGAGATAGGTTATTCACTTGCAGTTTGTGGTCAAGGCAGACAAATAATTGTAATACATCTCTATTCATCTTATTAATGCAAAGAGGGTTGAGGGGTTTTTCTCAGTTAGGTTCCCCTAGAAAAAAATTGTGCATGTGTGTTATTTCTTATTGCATGTTTGAGATTGTTGTTCTAAATTGTGAATTGAATTCCACAAATCAATAGAGTAGAATTGTGTCTCTTGATTTAGATTAAAATTTCTTGAGCAATTGCAATTCTATCACCAAATTTCTACATGGGGTTTAGGTCACACTTCTAACAATATTGCTAAAGTCTATGCCTTATATTGGAATTTGAGGCAAATTGTGAATCTGGAAATTCAGGACGTGATTTTTTTTGTGATTCCTTGTATATAATTCACCATTTATATTTAAGATATCTCCCCTCATATACAAAGTTAAGTCATATTTTCAAGCAAATTTATCAGTTGTATCAATTTATCCCTTAGAAGAAATGTCTCTATGTTCTCATATTGGACAACTCCAAGGCTCATCACATGGATAATTTTGGATCAAGGCTAAATCAAGGTGAACTTTGGTGGCAAGGACAACAATGGTATGTCCCCCTTCCTTAATGGTTAAGTTATAATTGCTATAATTAAAGAAGCAGTGCCCAACATGCCCTTGGAAAAATCAGAAGTAGTTAGAGTGGTAGTTATACGCACCTATAAAGAATTTGAATGTGACAATGGAATGATGATATGATCTTATGACAATGCAGACATTATCATTCATCGGGAAGGAAATCCAAAAGGAACTTGAGTTCCATGCAGTAAAGGAATAAATCAGCCGATCAAATTTTGAGAATCTTCGTAAAGTGCCTCCCTAGGAGTTAACACCCCCCACCCCCCGATTCGCCCATATTTCCAGGAAAAGGAATTCTCGTATTTCATTTCTGCTCCCATAGGAATGAAGCATAAAAGCAACATCCACATATGCAAAAATGACATTGCAATCGAAGATTATGAATGCTCTATCCACAAAGTTTTTAAAATCATCTTGCAAGATACTAGAGGTACATGTAGGTGTTAATATGATCAGATCAGGACCTTCCTCCTTATCTTTTCGAACAATATTATCCACAACTCTTTTTCAAGATCCAAGTCCTAGTACGTGATAATCTACTATACTAGATCTATAACCATAGATTCTGATGCACAAGATCTAGCAGCATTGGCCGATGAAGCCTTAATAATTAGTATTACATGAAAGAAATCAGTTATAGATACTATAACAATTCGCTCTGTTATTTATAGGAAAATTTGTCATTTTCAATCTATGGATAATCAGGTTGGATCTAGTCAAAATGACGAAAGACTTATCTACAAAGTTAGGAGACCCATAAATCAAAGCTCAGGAATGATTGTTCATGGTTTAATGTGACATTTTAATGCTTTGTGAATTCTAGTTTTTTTAGGTCAGTATTGGTGAATGTACAAGTGGAATATTGTAAATATTGTATCACTTTGTTCAAAACCTTCAAAGTCAAAAATTCGTAGATGAACATTAATTCATACTCCTTTCTCACCATGTCTATTGGTCTCAACTTACTTGTGTAAATCATGTATATAAAGTGAGTTTTACATCAATATGTTTTAAAATAAAAGATATTCTCGATTTTATTATAAATAATAATATTATTATTTAAAATATATTTTTTATATTTAAATTTATTATATTTTATATATTTGAAATATAAGTTAAATAATATTATATTCATATTAATAAGAATTATTATAAATTAATTATTTAAAAATATGGTTTATATATTATATATTTAAAAAACAAAATAATTAGAAAGATAAGCAAAAAATTAATAACCATAAATAAATCTATCCACTCCAAGTTTATAAAACAATTTCAAAATTATTAATTTTAAAATCAAATTAATTCTTTATTATTAAGTTGTCTATGTTCTTTTAGGCTTGACCTGTGGCTTGAGAAACTGCGATCTAGGGGCATCTAAGTCGTCGAAGTCACCAGGGGATTGCACCCGGCCTAGGCCACACCAACCATAAGCTGACTAGATTTTAGCATGTCTCTTCCCCTGACACGAGCGCAACAGCCTCTGTGAAGTTTGATCTTGGGTTGCATTGTTAACAAAGTCCATCCTAAACTGGTTGTACTAGTATAACTTAACCATTCTTTATTATTATTCTTATAAAATATAAATATATTTTAAATATTTAATATTTACCTTTTATCCACAAATTAATCAAAAGCTACATTATTTAATCACTTAAGGTTAACCTCCATAAATCAACTAGTTGTCAATAGAACCATAAAACCAAACCAAATTCATCCCCTCCATCATCTTTCAAAGATTAACATGACTAAGAACTTAAACATAGTGGAGACAAACATTTTAGAAGCAGACAAACAATTAAAACCAAAAGTCATTGGAAGTTCAAAACATTTAGCCTCTCCAAGTGAAAATTTCATTTAACATATATATCTCTTGCTCTTGTCGACTTAAATTCTAATACAGGATTTAGCGCAATCACACTTTATGGCTCACAGAGTTTTATGATGCCATACCATCATTCCATGGGTTACAATTTTATAACCGAATTTCATTTTTGTGGTCAAATTTGTGGTTAAGGGAAAGATATTAAAAAACTATATCCATTTTGTTTATTTGTTATATCTCATTCTGCTATTTATCAAACTGCAAGGGAATTTTCACAAGTTAATCAACATATATATATATATATATATATATGCTATTTATCAAACTGCAAGGGAATTTTCACAAGTTAATCAACATATATATATATATATATATATATATATATATATATATATACACACACTAAAAGGTCTAAAGTTAAAGTTTAAATTTTGTATAGTAATTCATATATATATATATATATATATAATCAATTTAAATGAGTTATTTTACAAAATTTAAACTTTAGACCTCCTAGTGTGTGTGTGTGTGTGTCAATTCAATTCAATGTTTAGCATAGAAGGAATTAAACATTTCTCTGAATAGTATAACATTGAAATATTTTGGCTAAGTTCTATCAAATCTTTAGTGGTGCATATTTTTGTTCAAGTTTTGCACTTTAAAACAAATTTGCATCTATCATAATTTTGATCCCTCTCAAGTTAAGATGAGGTGCATACTTTTTTTCGAGTTTTGCACTTTAAACCAAGGTTGCACCTATCTTCATAATTTTGATCCTGCTAGAAAATTATATATTACAGAGCAATGGAACACATAAAATATTGTATAAATATAAACACAGAAAACGCATAAAACAAGAGAGACATAGATATACGTGGTTCACCCAGTTTGGGCTACATCCACGGAGAAACAGCTAGTCCTTCCTTTTATATTATCCAGCAAACTAAAGAGATACAACCTATCACAGATCCGCTGTAATTGCCTCTTCACTCTCAAACTCCTCTCTCTTCCTCACTCAGAATACAGATCTACATAGACGCAATACAATTCCCTCATATATAGCGATGGGTTGCCTTCTAGGGCAAAAAACCCTAAATTAAACATAACTTCTACCGTCATATCTCTGCCTAATGAATGGCCTAGATTGACTACGAAATTACAACATTTTACAATGTAATTTTACATCTATTTTTAGCTTCAAGGCACTGCCCCCGATCCCCCACCAGGGGGGGCTCTGAAAGGTCGCAGCCGACTCCCCTGGACCACCCCTACAGCATAAATATTACGGGTGGCGTTGCCGCCAAATTATGAACTAGGGTCCAATGCGGTGATACTTCTGAATAAAGAAGATAATAAGGCTCCACACCCAACGATATCCCACTTGGAGACTGATTATAGCAACTTCACCGTTGCTTCATTTGTTGGACAATTACTCCACTTTGGACCTGGTTGTTTCTCATCTTCTTCATCATACTTGAAGACTAATTGAAACTGAGCAAAATCTCAGTTTTTCCCTGGTTACAACTTTTATTAACATATCTGTAGGATTCTGGCTAGTGTGTATCTTTTCTAGCTTCAACTGTCCAGCTTCCAATGCTGACTGTATGAAATGATACTTGAGTTGTATATGCTTTGTCTTGGAATTAAATGCAAAGTTATTTGCAATATGTATGGCACTCTCGCTGTCACTATATAACCTTCTCAACTCTTGTTTCTTACCTAATTCATCCAGAAACCTTTGTAACAAAATAATTTCTTTACTAGCCTTTGTAGCAACAACATACTCGGCTTCCGTTGTTGAGAGTGCAACAACACTTTTCATTTTTGAAACCCAACTGACACTTGTTCCACCTACAGTAAACACATACCCTGTTGTTCTCCTCCTGTTATCTCTATCAGCTGCCATATATGCATCAACATATCCCTGTAGAGAAATGTTTGAACCACCAAAGAGTAATGCTTGATTTGTTGATCTGTAATTGATCTAAGACAAACAATAAGGTATTACAGACTCATGTGCATGGATGTGCCTATGTTATTTTATGCAACGGATTGATAAGATTGCGAAATACACAGGAAATGAAGCAGTTAAAGAAAACATAATAGGCAAACATATAAACACAACAAGTTTAATAAGGAGTTCACCCAATACTCCTGGGCTACGTCTCCCGGTCCAACCTTCAGTGGTGGCCTCTCTATTATGTTTTCAAGCAGATTTTTTACAACAGTGAGCTCAGTTTGAGTCTCACACAACAAATATAAATCAGCAAGATTGTACTTGGATCCCCCAAGTCTCTGGAGTACACAGACTCTCCTTATTGACTCTTGACCTCTATTGGTCACAGTAGTATGAGCCCAATCTGAGACTCATACATGACAGGCATTACAGAGGAGTGCGCTTGAACCTCTCAAGCCTTATCTGGAGCACACGAACTCTCTGACTCTCTTTGTCTCTGTCCTGACTCTAGCTCGATGTTGCCTTTATTCTGCAGGTTAGCTTGGCTTCTCCTCTCTGCTTTCAGCTTAGTGCCCTTAACTTAACTTGCTTCTGCTTTCTGTCAGTTTGTGGCTTTAAAGCCAATCTGCTTCCTGACTGTTTGTTTCCCTTCCTCTATCCGTTTGAATCCCTCTGTCCTACCTCATCAGTCACTGTATAACACCTCACAGGGAGGTGGCAAGATATTTCATAATGGATGAGTGTCAGTTCTCTTGGACATACTTGAAACGACTGTTTTTATCATTAACTCCAAGAATTCCTGCGAAACACGACCTTCTGCCAATGCATCGTCCATATCAGACTTCAAATCCTATACAACTCTGCCTGTTAACCTCATCAAATTCGGTCATCCATTGGAACGCGTCTCTACCATTGATCTTGAGCCTCCCAATCCTACGGTCATTGTCCATATCGGGCAGATAAGTAACATGATGTGAGCGGCTTTCTCTCTCTTTCGCCAGACGCGTGGCAACCATTGTATGGCATCGGGCGGGGCTCAGTTGAAACCGCTTAACGCTCGAAGCCCTTCCGATATCCTATTGGTTTTTGTGGGACCCCACTTCTGACGGAATCGGAATGATATCCATTGCATTTTATGATTTTTCGGGTCCGGGTGCTTGCGGCCTTTCCTTCTTTGAGGGGTTTGCCCTGCGATATGCGATTCGCTAATCGCATATCGGAAACGACCCCTGTTTCTTGAAATGACCTCTGGATTTGCTAATTTGCGATAGCGTGTGTTACCATGGGCCGACGGTCTGTGCGCTTGACCAACGGTCCTCGTTGCTCCGCGCTAATCACCAATTGCAACTGTTACGAGGATACCTCCAATAAGCTTGATCTTCACAAGATTTGTAGCCTTTGGCATAATTTTTGAAGAGTTCATGAAAACTTAGAGAGTGTTCTAGGATCCAATTTGGATCACGGCCTTCCCACTGAAAAATATTTTGGACCACCAAAAGTTGGTTTTTAAGCATCAATCAAGTGAGGGTATAGATTCCTCGCTTGCCCAATTTCTATCCATTTTGCATTGCTTGGTTTTGAACCTTTGAGTCCAATCCTAAGGTACTCAACATCCCCTTTGCACGTAGTTCTCACCTTCTTGTCCAGAACTGTATCTTCCTGCAATTCATTGAGATATTCAGGCAACAGATCATCAATAGAAGGAAATTGACTCTACTCTTCAGGATCTTCAATCAATGAAGGTTCAAATAGTCTCAAACTTTATGCATTAACTACCGAATAGATGTGCATGTAAGCTGGCAAATCAAGGCGAAAAGCATTCTCACCAAATTTCTCAAGTATCTTGAAAGGTTCATACCTTATTGGCTTCAGCTTCCTACCCTCACCTTGCATTTTGTCTTTGCTGACATACAGCCAGACTTGATCACCAACTTGGAAACTATGCTCAATTTAATGCTTATCGTGCCTTGCCTTGTATTTGGCTTGGCTCTTTTCCAGCTGTTCCTGTACTGCTTGGTGAATCTCTTGGATTTGTTCAATGAACTTGGTTGCCTTGTCCACATCACTGTTTCCCTCAACCGCTATGTCTTACCAAAGACAAAATCGAAGGTAGACCTTGGTGTGAAACCAAAACAGGTCTCAAAAGGAGATCTCTATGTAGAAGAATGTTAGCACGATTGTAAGCATGTTGCACATAACATAAATGTTCGTCCCATAGATTGGGATGCTTGCTGCAATAGCCTTTGAGCAACTGGATCACTGTCCTGTTGACCACTTCTGTTTGGCCATCTGTTTGTGGATGAAAGTTTGTGCTCTTCTTCAGTCTGGTGTCCCTCAATTCCCACAGACTTGACCAAAACTTCCTAACAAATTGGGAATCTCGATCAGATACAATGGAAGTGGGTAATCCAAAATGAACCCATACATGCTGAAAGAACAATTTTGTTGTTTGTTCAGTTGTAATCTGTTTGTTACAGGGTATTAAAATACACATTTTGTTGAACCTATCCACCATAACATATATATAGTCATGACCTTTTCTAGATTTAGGCAGTCCCCCAACAAAGTCCATGGAAACACTTTCCCAAGGATGAGAAGGAACTGGTAGTGGAGTGTATAAGCCTAGTTTTCTATTGCTGGGCTTGCTTTTAGCACACATGGTACACCCTCTTACATATCTAGAAACTGTTTCATTCATTTTTGGCCAATAACAAAATCTTTGCAGCTGTGCAACTGTTTTACTTACATCAAAGTGATCTGATATTAGAGAAGTGTGTGATTCTCGAATTATCTTTACTCTTTTGGTTTGAGGAATGCATAACTTCCCAAAATGATACAAGAGTTGGTACTTAACATGATAATCCAATTCCTATACTTGTTTGCCATGACTTAAAGTTGCATATACATCTTTAAAATCTATATCTTGAGCATATTGTTCAATGTAGATTTCATGCAATACTGAGTTATGCTTAAGTATAGTAGATGCATTTATGATTGGTTTGGACAACATATCTGCAACTTTATTATGTGTGCCCTTTTTATATCTAATGACAAGATGAAACTGTTGTAGAAAACCCATCCACCTATAGTGTCTTGATTGCTGCAACTTAGTTTGTGAGTGTAAATATTGAAGTGGTTGATGATCAATATGTATAACTGTCTCTTTGCCCATTAAATTATGTTTCCACTTTTTCACACTCTGTACTAATGCATACAATTATTTATCACATGTGGGATAATTAACTACTGCAAAATTAAATGTCTCAAAATGATAACATATGGGTTTACCGTGCTGCATCGACACTGCTCCCATGGCATAGTCACTGGCATCCGTTTCAATCTCAAAGGGTCTTTGAAGATCAAGCAGGGTAGTACTGGTGCTGTACTAATCTTTTTTTTAAGGTGTCGAAGGCTTTCTGTTGTTTGCCTCCCCACTTAAACACCTTTTTCAATCATGTTAAAGCATGTAAGGGAGTTGCAATCAAGGAAAAGTTAGCGATAAACTTTCTCCAATACTGTGTTGCTCCTAGGAAGCTTCTAAATTCTGTCACAGATTTGGGTTTAGGCCAATTTACAGTGACTGCAACCTTAGAGGGATCTATATTCAATTCACCACCCCCTACAATATGACCCAAATAATTCAAAGATGTTTTTCAAAATTCACATTTTGATAGCTTAACATAGAGATTTTCTCCTTTTAAAAACATCTAGAGTCTGCTTTACATGCTTCAAATGTTCTTCCCATGTTTTACTAAATATAAGAATGTCATCAAAATATACAATGACAAAATCATCAATAAAAGGCCTGAGTACTTCATTCATTACTCTCATGAAAGTAGCAGGAGCATTGGTTAAGACAAAAGTCATAACTAACCACTCATACAATCCCTGCTTTGTTTTGAAAGCAGTCTTCCATGCATCTTGTTCTGCAATTCTAATCTGATGGTAGCCACTATGCAAGTCCAACTTGGAAAAGTAAACAGCTTCTTTCAACTGATCTAATAGATCATCTAAGTGAGGAAGGGGATAACGGTTTTTGATTGTTATCTTATTCAGTGCTCAGTAATCAATGCACATTCTCCATGAACCATCTTTCTTTCTCACCAAGACAATTGGAGGCCCACATGGTGATGTGCTAGGTCTTATGAACCCTTTCTCGAGTAGCTCTTGTACCTGCTTCTTGATTTCTGCATTCTCTAAAGCGGACAACCTGTACATTCCGATGTTAGGCAATGGAGCGTCTTGCTGCAAATTAATATCATGTACTATTTCCTTTTTGGGTGGTAGACTTTCAGGTTCTTGAAATAGTATATCATATTCTGAAACAACTTTTTCTAAATCGACTTGTTGTTTAGCATTACAACCTTCAAATACATTGGTTTTATCAGGTTTCTTTTCCTTTACAACCATCAGTAAAAATTGTTTGCATGAATTTACAATTCTTTTCATCTGCCCTGAGTTTATGAGAGTATAATTATTATTGAGTTTATGAGCTCTTACAATATATTTGATTCCATATTTAACGAGTTGATACTTGTTTTCAGCTCTATATAAAATGGCTTTTCTATCATACAAGTAAGGACTTCCTAAAACAATTCCACATATATCCAAAGGAACTATATCTAACTCAACCTCATCTACAAATGTTGACCCAAAAGAAAACCTAAGTTTACATTGTCTAGTCACTTGTAGCTTTGCTTTATCACATAACCAACCCAATGGATATGGCTTCTTGTGAGGTGTGGTTAGTAATCCCAACTTCTTTACAATTGCTTCAGAAATTAAGTTTACTTGTGAGCCACTATCAAACAAAGTATCAATCTTTTGATGCTTGGAAATAACTCTAATATGAAAAAGCTCATGTCTTTTCCTCTCATTTTCTTCATTATCAGTAGATTGTGCAGAATTACTAGTAGATGCTTCAGAATTTTTACCTTTTATACCTGTGGCTGTGATTGTTGTTTCATCCCCTGAGTCTGACCCCAAATATTTTTGAATAGCTACAGCATTATTCTTATTTTTTCCATCAAACTTCTTGGGTCTTAGCTCTGGATGCAAAATCCAGTAGTGTTCACCATCATGCCCATCCTTCTTGCAGTGATTGCATGAAGGTTTGGTCTTTTGTACAGCATTTGTCTTCCTCTCTTTCCATTTCTGCTTTCTCTTTTCCTTGTTCTTGCTTGCAGTGGGTTTTGATGATCCCCCAACTTTTGGGTTCACATTCTTGCCTCTAGCCTCTAGATGTGTAGCCTAAACAGATACCTCATCTATGCTAGTGGGATTAAACATGAGAATGGTGTGCTTTAAATAGTTGTGTAGACCACCTATATACTTCAACATAGTTTCAGGTGAGTCTAAAGAAATTCCTAGAATCAAAGCTCTTTTTCTAAATTCTTGGATGTAGCCTTGTACACTTTTCCCTTTTAATTGTCTAAGAGTTTGCCAACTCATCATAGCTTGCTGCATATAAGCTAGTGGATAGAACTGTTTTTTAATTGCAGAAACAAATTCACTCCAGATAGAAAGGATTTTACCATGCTTCTTTATGTCACCTTGTGTCCTGCCTTCCCACCATACCAAGGTAGTGCCTCTAAGGCATAGGCTGGCAAGTTGAATCTTACTTCTGTCTGAATCAATGCTCTGCACCCTGCAATACACATTAATCTGTCTAATCTAATTATCCAGCTTCTCTGCATTCAACTCTCCATCATATATCGGCAAATCAAATTTAACATCTAATTTAATCAAAGATGTTTTCTTTTTATTTTCAGGGCTATTAGGAGGTGTGGGAAGCTTTTCTTCTTTCCCTTTTCCTTTAGAATGGTCATTAAGGAGAGATTCTTCTGCTCCTTTATCTTGTTTGGATTTTGATGAATCTTCATCTCTACCTTTCTTAAATTCTCTATACGTTTCTTGTACCATGGCTCTTATGGTCATGAAACTGTCCATGAACTGGGAGTCTGATTCCAAGGGAGTTTCCTCAGCCATTTTCCTCTTAGGATAGACTCTTCCAATTTCTGGGTTAGCTTCAACCAATTCTCCTTCTTCTAATTTGAGCTTTGTCCTAGTTAGCATTCAACAAAAAAATCCAACACAAGCTTGTCTAACCTTAGCAACCTAGAGCTCTGATACCACTTGATCTGTAATTGATCTAAGACAAACAATAATGTATTACAGACTCATGTGCATGGATGTGCCTATGTTATTTTATGCAACAAATCGATAAGATTGCGAAATACGCAGGCAATGAAGCAGTTAAAGAAAACATAACAGACAAACATATAAGCACAAAAAGTTTAATAAGGAGTTCACCCAATACTCCTAGGCTACGTCTCATGGTCTAGCCTTCAGTGGTGGCCTCTCTATTATGTTTTCAAGCAGAGTTTTTACAACAGTGAGCTCAGTTTGAGTCTCACATAATAGATATAAATCAGCAAAACTGTACTTGGATCGCCCAAGTCTCTGGAGTACACAAACTCTCCTTACTAACTCTCAACCTCTATTGGTCAAAGTAGTATGAGCCCAATCTAAGACTCATACATGACAGACATTACAGAGGAGTGCGCTTGAACCTCTCAAGCCTTCTCTGGAGCACACAGACTCTCTGACTCTCTCTGTCTCTGTCCTGACTCTGGCTCGATGCTGCCTTTGCTTCTGCAGGTCAGCTCGACTTCTCCTCTCTACTTTCAGCTTAGTGCCCTTAACTTAACTTGCTTTTTCTTTCTATCAGTTTGTGGCTTTAAAGCCAATCTGCTTCCTGACTATTCGTTTCCCTGCCTCTGTCCATTTGAATCCCTTTGTCCTGTGTCATCAGTCACTGTATAATGCCTCACAGGGAGGTGGTCACCTATTTCGTAACGGATGAGTGTCAGTTCTCTTGGACATACTTGAAACGACCGTTTTTACCGTTAACTCCAAGAATGCCCGCGAAACATGACCTTCTGCCAACGCATCGTCCATATCGGACTTCAAATCCTATACAACTCTGCCTGTTAACCTCGTCAAATCCGGTCATCCATCAGAACGTGTCTCCACCGTTGATCTGGAGCCTCCCAATCCTACGGTCATCATCCATATCGGGCGGATAAGTAACATGATGCCTATCCATCCAATGTGAGCGGATTTATCTCTCTTCCGTCGGATGTGTGGCAACCATTGTATGGCATCGGGCGGGACTCGGTTGAAACCGCTTACTGCTCGAAGCCCTTCCGATATCCTACCAGTTCTTGTGGTACCTCGCTTCTGACGGAATCAGAACGATATCCATTGCATTTTTTATGATTTTTCGGGTCCGAATGTTTGCGGCCTTTCCTTCTTTGAAGGGTTTGCGCTATTGCGTATCGGAAACGACCCCCATTTCTTGAAATGACCTCTGGATTTTCTAATTTGCGATAGCATGCATTACCATGGGCCGACGGTCTGCACCCTTGACCGATGGTCCTCGTTGCTCCGCACTGATCACCAATTACAACTGTGACGAGGATACCTCCGATAAGCTTGATCTTCACAAGATTTGTAGCCTTTGGCATAATTTTTGAAGAGTTCATGAAAACTTAGAGAGTGTTTTAGGATCCAATTTGGATCATTTGTGGTGCCTCTCAAATACCTGAGAATCCACTTCACCGCCATCCAATGTTCTTTCTCTGGATTGTTCATGTACCTGCTTACAACTCCCACTGCATGTGCAATATCAGGCCTTGTGCAGACCATTGCATACATTAAGCCTCCAACTGTTGATGCATATGGAACTTTAGACATATCAGCCATTTCTTCCTGAGTCTTGGGACACACATCCTTACTTAGTTTCAAATGGCTAGCCAAAGGTATACTAACTAGTTTTGCATTTTGCATATTAAATCTTTTCAACGCCTTTTCTATGTACTCACTCTGAGACAATATTAATTTTCGATTCTTCCTATATCTAGTTATTCTCATGCCAAGGATTTCTTTTGCAACACCCAAATCCTTCATTGCAAATGAGTTCGACAATTTTGTTTCGAGCACTTTTATTTCCTGCATGTTAGAACCTGCAACAAGCATATCATCTACATACAATAACAATATAATATAGCTGCCATCATTTTGTGTTTTGAGATAAACACAATGATCAGAGTGACATCCAGTATAACCTTGTTCAGACATAAACCTGTCAAATTTTAGATACCACTGCCTTGGAGCCTGTTTTAAGCCATACAAGCTCTTCTTCAACTTGCACACTAGTTTCTCCTTCCCTTTTACCTCATATCCTTATGGCTACTTCATATATATCCCTTCCTCCAAATCCCCATGGAGAAAAGTTGTCTTTACATCTAACTGTTTAAGATGCAAATCTTCAACTTCTACTAGACTTAAAATAGTTCTGATTGAAGTCATTTTAACAACAGGAGAAAATATCTCATCAAAGTCTATACCCTTTTTCTGTGCAAACCCCTTCACCACAAGTCTAGCTTTATACCTTTGTCTACCTCCATCTTCTTCCTTCAACCTGTAAACCCATTTATTCTACAATGTTGTTTTACCTACAGGAATCCTGACTAAGTCCCAAGTCTGGTTATGTGTTAAGGAGTCTATCTCTTTTTTCATGGCTTGCTCCCACTTCTTCCTGGTTTCTACCTGCATTGCTTCTTCATAACATTCTAGTTCACCAGAATCAGTTAACAATACATAATATAATGAAGGAGAGTATCGTTCAGGGGGTATACTTATCTTGGTAGATATTCTAACACCACTTTCAGGTGTTTGAGGTGCTTGTTGTTGTTGTGGTTGTTGTTATGGCTGTTGATCATTATGATTTTCAGGCACATCACTTTTTCTGTGATCTCTTCAAGCACTGTGTATTCTCTGTTTTCTTTTTCCTGTTTCTTTTAATGCAGTTGATCCTTATACAAAACCTTTTCATTGAATATGACATCTCTGCTCCTAATGATTTTGTGTTTTCCATAATCATAAAAGCGATAACCAAAATCATTAACACCATATCCAATAAAGGTACATTTCTTTGATTTTGCCTCAAGCTTTGTTCTATTTTCTTTATTAATGTAGACAAAGGCTTCACAACCAAAAGTTTTTAAAAATGAGTAGTTTACCTTTTTACCTGTCCATGCCTCCTATAAAATACCACCATCCAAGGAACTTGAAGGCCCTCTTTTTATTGGATAAACAACAGTATCTACAGCATCTACCCAAAATTGTAAAGGAAACCCTGCATGCAATCTCATGCACCTTGCACGCTCCATGATTGTCCTGTTCATCCTTTCTGACACACCATTTTCTTGTGGTGTTCTTGGAACTATCTTTTCTCTACGAATTCCATTCACTGAACAGTACCTATCAAACTCTTTGCTGCAATATTCACCTCCATTGTATGATCTGAGACACTTCAACCTTTTTCGTGTCTCATTTTCAACCAAAGCTTTCCATTTCTAGAAAGTATGAAATACATCAGATTTATTTTGAATATAGTAAATCCATGTTTTTCTGGTTGCATCATTAATAAAAGTAACATAATAACGAGAGCCACCGAGAGATGATACCTGAGCAAGTCCCCATACATCTGTATGCACAAACTCTAACTTTTCGCTCTTTTTTTCTTTCCCAACTCTGCGGAATCGGACTCTCTTCTGTTTTACATAAACACAATTCTCACAGAATTTTAAATCAACATGCTTCAAACCTGACAACAAATTTCTTGAGCAAAGAATTTGCATCCCCTTCTCACTCATGTGCCCGAGCCTATGATGCCACAATGTTGTACCTTCTCCTATAGAGGTTAAAGCATTAATAGAATTATAAATACCATTGCATAAATAAAATGTACCAACCTTTTCTCCTTTTTCTATTACTAGGGCTCCTTTAGTGACCTTCCAGGTTTTATCTGTGAAAGTAGTTACACAACCTTCACCTCCCAACTGCCCTGTTGAAATTAGATTTTTCTTCAGATCTAGAACATGCCTTACCTCCTTCAATAACCATTTATTTCCATTCTGCTATTTTATGAAAACTGTACCCATTCCAATGATTTTACAGAGTTTATCATCACCCAATCGAACCTGTCCAAAATCTCCTTGAACATAATCATGAAAATGTTTCCTATCAGGGGTGGCATGGAATGAGGCCCCTGAATCTACCACCCAGGCATCAATAATATTTTCTAATGAAAGAATCAAAGCATCTTACAACACATCACCTGTCACATTCGCTTCATGATTGTTTTCTTACTGCATGTCTCCTTCTTTTCCCTTCCAAGACTTGCAGTCTTTCTTCAGGTATCCTTTCTTCCCGCATTTCCAACACACTTCCCCGATCTAGACTTTGATCTGCCTTTTCTTGACTTGCTGTGATATCCAGGGCTCTTCCATCTTTCCATTTTTCTTCCCCTAGTCTCTGCAGTCAAAGCATTACCTAATGTCTCACCGGAGCTTTTTCGTTGTATTTCCTCGCTAAAGATTGCACTAACAACATCATCAAACTTTAAAGTACTAGATCCAGAGACAGAGTTACTAATGGCCATAACTAAACCATTCCAAATTTCTGGCAATGAGCACAGAAATAACAGAGCCCTAACTTCATCATCAAAAGTTACCCCTACAGAACTTAACTGGCTGGTAACTGTATTAAATTCATTTAAATGATCAGCAACGGATCCATCTTCTGACATCTTCATATTAAATAAATGCTTCATAAGAAATACCTTATTTGAGGCCAGGGTTTTTCATATATTTTGGCCAATGTCGACATTAAACCCTTTGTTTTCATTTCCTTTGAAATATTAAATGCTACTGACGCCGCTAGGCACAGACGTATTGTTCCAAGTGCTTTTCTGTCAAGAATATCCCATCCTATGTCTATCATACTTGTCGGCTTCTTTGCCTTTTTTCTCAATGATTGGTACAAATGTCTCTAGTACAAATAATCTTCCATCTGCATCTTCCACAGCTGGTAGTTTTGGCCGTGAAATTTTTCGACCCTAAACCTACCATCTTCTGCCATTACTCCCACTCGAACCAGGAACCCTTCTCTCATGCGAGTTTATCAGCCAAATAGACCTTCAGCTCTGATACCAGTTGTTAGAAAATTATATATTACAGAGAAATGGAACACATAAAATATTGCAAAAATATAAACACAGAAAATGAATAAAACAAGAGAGACATAGATATACGTGGTTCACCCTGTTTAGGCTATGTCCATGGAGAAACAGCCAGTCCTTCCTTTTATATTATCCAGCAAACTGAATAGATACAACCTACGGCAGATTCGTTGTAATTCCCTCTTTTCTCTCAATCTCCTCTCTCTTCCTCACTCAGAATACAGATCTACATAGACACAATACAATTCCCTCATATATAGTGAGGGATTGCCTTCTAGGGCAAAAAACCCTAAATTAACATAACTTCTACCGTCATATCTTCGCCTAATGAACGACCCAAATTGACTAAGAAATTACAACATTTTACAAGGCAAGTTTACAACTATTTTTAGCTATGGGGGCGTTGCCCCCGATCCCCCGCTGGGGGGGGTCTCCCAAAGGTCGCAGTCACCCCCGATCTCCCACTGGGGGGGGTCTCCCAAATGTCGCAGTCACCCCCCCTGGACCCCTCCGGCAGCATAAATATTACAGGCGTTGATGCCGCTACATTATTAACTGGGGTCCAATGCGGTGATACCTCTGAATAAAAAAGATAATCAGGCTCTACACCCAATAATCTCCCACTTGGAGACTGATTATATCAACTTCACCGCTGCTTCATTTGCTGGACAATGACTCCACTTTGGACATGGATGTTTCTCATCTTCTTCATCATACTTGAAGACCAATTGAAACTGAGAAAAATCTCAGTGTTTCCCTGGTTACAACTTTTTTTAACATATTTGCAGGATTCTGGCTAGTGTGTATCTTTTCTAGCTTCAACTGTCCATCTTCCAATGTTGACCATATGAAATGATACTTGAGTTGTATATGTTTTATCTTGGAATGAAATGCAAAGTTCTTTTCAAGATGTATGGCGCACTGGCTGTCACTGTATAACTTTCCCAACTCCTGCTTCTTACCCAATTCATCCAGAAACCTTTCTAACCAAATCATTTCTTTAATAGCCTTTGTAGTAGCAACATACTTTTCTTCTGTTGTTGAGAGTGTAACAACACTTTGAAGTTTTGAAACCCAACTGACATTTGTTCCACCTACAATAAACACATACCCTGTTGTGCTCCTCTTATCTCTATCACCCACCATATCTGCATCAACATATCCCTATAGAGCAATGTTTGAACCACCAAAGCATAATGTTTGATTTGTGGTACCTCTCAAATACCTGAGAATCCATTTCACCGCCATCCAATGTTCTTTCCCTAGATTGTTCATGTACCTGCTTACAACTCCTACTGCATGTGAAATATCAGGCCTTGTGCAGACCATTGCATACATTAAGCTTCCAACTGCTGATGCATATGGAACTTTAGACATATCAGCCATTTCTTCCTAAGCCTTGGGACACACCTTCTTACTTAGTTTGAAATGGCTAGCCAAAGGTATACTAATTGGTTTTGCATTCTTCATATTAAATCTTTTCAACACCTTTTCTATGTATTCACTCTGAGACAATGTTAATTTTCTATTCTTCTTGTCTCTAGTTATTCTCATACCAAGGATTTGTTTTGCAGCACCCAAATCCTTCATTGCAAATGAGTTTGCCAATTTTGTTTTGAGCACATTTATTCCTTGCATGTTAGAACCTGCAACAAGCATGTCATCGACATACTATAACAATATAATATAGCTGCCATCATTTTGTCTCTTGAGATAAACACAATGATCAGAGTGACATCTAGTATAACCTTGTTCAGACATAAACCTGTCAAATTTTAGATACCACTGCCTTGGAGCCTATTTTAAGCCATACAAGTTCTTCTTCAACCTGCACACTAGTTTCTCCTTCCCTTTTACCTCATATCCTTGTGGCTACATCATATATATCTCTTCCTCCAAATCCCCATGGAGAAAATTTGTCTTTACATCTAACTGTTTAAGATGCAAATCTTCAACTGCTACTAGAAATAAAATAGTTATGATTGAAGTCATTTTAACAACAGGAGAAAATATCTCATCAAAGTCTCTATCATTTTTCTGTGCAAACCCCTTCACCACAAGTCTAGCTTTATACCTTTGTCTACCTCCATCTTCTTCCTTCAACCTGTAAACCCATTTATTCTGCAATGATGTTTTACCTGCAGGCAACCTGACTAAGTCTCAAATTTGGTTATGTTCTAAGAGGTCCATCTCTTCTTTCATGGCTTGCTCCCACTTCTTCATGGTTTCTACCTACATTGCTTCTTCATAACATTCTGGTTCACCAGAATCAGTCAACAATACATAATATAATGAAGGAGAGTATCATTCAGGGGGTCTACTTATCCGAGTAGATCTTCTAACACCACTTTCAGGTGTTTGAGGTCCTTGTTGTTGTTGTGGTTGTTATTCTGGTTGTTGATCATTATGATTTTCAGGCACCATCACTTTTTTTGTGATCTCTTCATGCACTGTGTATTCTCTGTTTTCTTTTTCCTGCAGCTGGTCCTTATACAAAACCTTTTCATTGAATATGACATCTCTACTCCTAATGATTTATTTTTTTTCATCATCATAAAAGCGATAACCAAAATCATTAACATCATATCCAATAAAGGTACATTTCTTTGATTTTTCCTCAAGCTTTGTTCTCTTTTATTCATTAATGTGGACAAAGGCTTTACAACCAAAAGTTTTTAAAAATGAGTAGTTTACCTTTTTACCTGTCCATGCCTCCTCTAGAATACCACCATCCAAGGAACTTGAAGGCCCTCTGTTTATTAGATAAACAACAGTATCTACAGCAACTACCCAAAATTATAAAGGCCATCTTGCATGCAATCTCATGCACCTTGCATGCTCCATGATTGTCATGTTCATCCTTTCTGACACACCATTTTCTTGTGGTGTTCCTGAAACTGTCTTCTCTCTACGAATTCCATTCTCTGAACAGTACCTATCAAAATCTTTGTTGCAATATCCATCTCCATTGTCAAATCTAAGACACTTCAACCTTTTTCCTATTTCATTTTCAACCAAATATTTCCATTTCTTCAAAGTATCAGATACATCAAATTTATTTCGAATACAATAATCCAAGGTTTTTTTGGTTACATCATCAATAAAAGTAACATAATAACGAGAGCCACCGAGAGGTGATACCTGAGAAGGTCCCCATACATCTGTATGCACAAGCTCTAATTTTTCGCTCTTCTTTTCTTTCCCAACATTGTGGAATCTGACTCTCATCTATTTTCCATAAGCACAACTCTCACAGAATTTTAAATCAACATGCCTTAAACATAGCAACAATATTCTTGAGTGAAGAATTTCCATCCCCTTCTCACTCATGTCCCAAGCCTATGATGCCACAATGCCGTATCTTCTCCTATAGAGGTTAAAGCATTAACAGAATTAGAAATACCATTACATAAATACAATGTACCAACCTTTTCTTCTTTTGTTATTACTAGGGCTCCTTTAGTGACCTTCCAGTTTTATCTGTGAAAGTAGTTACGCAACCTTCACGTCCCAATTGCCCTCTTGAGATCAGATTTTTCTTCAGATCTGGAACATGCCTTACCTCCTTCAATAGCTATTTATTTCCATTCTGTTGTTTTATGAAAATTGTACCCATTCCAATGATTTTACAAGGTTTATCATCACCCAATCAAACCTGTCCAAAATCTCCTTGAACATAATCATGAAAATGTTTCCTATCAATTTTGGCATGGAATGAGGCCCCTTAATCTACCACCCAGGCATCAATAATATTTTCTAATGAAACAATCAAAGCATCTTGCAACACATCACCTGTCACATTTCCTTCATGATTTTTTTCTTGCTCTCTCCTTCTTTTCCCTTCCGAGACTTGCACTCTTTCTTCAGGTGTCCTTTCTTCCTGCATTTCCAGCACACTATCCCCTATCTGGACTTGGATCTTCCTTTTCTTGACTTACTACGATATCCAGGGCTCTTTCCTCTTTCCATTTTTCTTCCCCTAGTCTCTGCAGTCAAAGCATTACCTGATGTCTCACCAGAGCTTTTCTGTCGCATTTCCTCGCTAAGGATTGCACCAACAACATCATTAAACTTTAAAGTACTAGATCCAGAGACAGATTTACTAATGGCCATAACTAAACCATTCCAACTTTCTGGCAATGAGAACAAAAATAACAGAGTCCTAATTTCATCATCAAAAGTTACCCCTACAGAAATTAACTGACTGGTAACTGTATTAAATTCATTTAAATGATGAGCAACAGATCCACCTTCTGACATCTTCATATTAAATAAACGCTTCATAAGAAATATCTTATTTTAGGCCAAGGATTTTTCATATAGTTTGGCCAATGTCGACATTAAACCCTTTATTGTTATTTCCTTTAAAATATTAAACGCCACCGACACCACTAGGCACAGTCGTATTGTTCCAAGTTCTTTTCTGTCGAGAATATCCCATTCTATGTTTTTCATACTTGTCGGCTTCTTTTCCTTTCTGCTCAATGGTTGGTACAGATCTCTCTGGTACAAATAATCTTCCATCTGCATCTTCCACAGCTGGTAGTTTTGGCCGTTAAATTTTTCGACCCTAAACATACCATCTTCCGCCATTGCTCCCATTCGAACCAGGAACCCTTCTCTCCTACAAGTGTATCATCCAAATAGACCTTCGACACTGATACGAGTTGTTAGAAAATTATATATTATAGAGCAATGGAACACATAAAATATTGCAGAAATATAAACACAGAAAACGCATAAAACAAGAGAGACACAGATATACATGGTTCACCCAGTTTGGGCTACATCCACAGAGAAACACCCAGTCCTTCCTTTCATATTATCTAGCAAACTGAAGAGATACGACCTACAGAAGATCCGTTGTAATTCTCTCTTCACTCTCAATCTCCTCTCTCTTCCTCACTCAAAATACAGATCTACATAGATGCAATACAATTCCCTCATATATAGCGAGGAGTTGCCTTCTAGGGCAAAAAAACCTAAATTAAATATATCTTCTACTGTCAGCTCTCCGCCTAATGAAAGGCCCAGATTGACTATGAAATTACAACATTTTTCAAGCCAATTTTACATCTATTTTTAGCTTCGGGGGTGCTGCTCCTGATCCCCCGCCGGGGGGGGGGGGGGCTCCCAAAGGTCACAGCAGCTCCCCCTGGACCCCCCATGTAGCGTAAATATTAATGAACTAGGGTCCAATGCGGTGATACCTCTGAATAAAGAATATAATCAGGCTCCACACCCAACAATCTACCACTTGAAGACTGATTATAGCAACTTCACCGCTGCTTCATTTGCTAGAAAATGACTCCACTTTTGACTTGGTTGTTTCTCATCTTCTTCATCATACTTGAAGACCAATTGAAACTGAGAAAAATCTTTGTTTTTCCCTGGTTACAATTTTTGTTAACATATCTTCAGGATTCTTGCTAGTGTGTATCTTCTCCAACTTCAACTGTTCATCTTCCAATGTTGACCATATAAAATGATACTTGAGCTGTATATGTTTTGTCTTGGAATGAAATGAAGAGTTTTTTGCATGATGTATAGCACTCTAGCTGTCACTGTATAACCTGTCCAACTCCTACTTCTTACCCAATTCATCCAGAAACCTTTGTAACCAAATCATTTCTTTACTAGCCTTTGTAGCAGCGACATATTTTGCTTTCGTTGTTGAGAGTGCAACAACAATTTGCAGTTTTGAAACCCAACTGAGAGTTGTTCCACCTACAGTAAACACATACCCTATAATGCTCCTCCTGTTATCTCTATCACCCGCCATATCTGCATCAACATATCCCTGTAGAGAAATATTTGAACCACTAAAGCATAATGCTTGATTTGTGGTACCTCTCAAATACCTGAGAATCCACTTCACAACCATCCAATGTTCTTTCCCTGGATTGTTCATGTACTTGCTTACAACTCCCACTGCATATGCAATATCAGGCCTTGTTCATACCATTGCATACATTAAGCTTCCAACTGCTGATGCATATGGAACTTTAGACATATCAACCATTTCTTCCCGAGTCTTGGGACACACCTCCTTACTTAGTTTGAAATTACTAGCCAATGGTATACTAATTGGTTTTGCATTCTGCATATTAAATCTTTTCAACACCTTTTCTATGTACTCACTCTGAGACAATGTTAATTTTCAATTCTTCCTGTCTCTAGTTATTCTCATACCAAGGATTTGTTTCGCATCACCCAAATCCTTCATTGCAAATGAGTTCACCAATTTTGTTTTGAGCACATTTATTTCCTGTATGTTAGAACCTGCAACAAGCATGTCATCTACATACAATAACAATATAATATAGCTTCCATCATTTTGTCTTTTGAGATAAACACAATGATCAGAGTGACATCTATTATAACCTTGTTTAGACATAAACCTGTCAAATTTTAGATACCACTGCCTTGGATCCTGTATTAAGCCATGCAAGCTCTTCTTCAACCTGCACACTAGTTTCTCCTTCCCTTTTACCTCATATCCTTGTGACTTTTGCATATATATCTCTTCCTCCAAATCCCCATGGAGAAAAGTTGTCTTTACATCTAACTGCTCAAGATGTGAATCTTCAACTGCTACTAGACTTAAAATAGTTCTGATTGAAGTCATTTTAACAACAGGAGAAAATATAACATCAAAGTTTATACCCTTTTTCTGTGCAAACCCCTTCACCACAAGTCTAGCTTTATACCTTTGTCTACCTCCATCTTCTTCCTTCAACCTGTAAACCCATTTATTCTGCAATGTTGTTTTACCTGCAGGCAACCTGACTAAGTCCCAAGTCTAGTTATATGCTAAGGATTCCATCTCTTCTTTCATGGATTTCTCCCACTTCTTCCTGGTTTCTACCTGCACTGCTTCTTCATAACATTCTGGTTCACGAGAATCAGTCAACAATACATAATATAATGAAGAAGAGTATCATTTAGGGGGTCTACTTATCCTGGTAGATCTTCTAACACCACTTTCAGGTGTTTGAGGTGCTTGTTGTTGTTGTGGTTTTTGTTCTGGCTGTTGATCATTATGATTTTCAGGCACCATCACTTTTTTTGTGATCACTTCAAGCACTGTGTATTCTCTGTTTTCTTTTTCCTGTTTCTTTTCCTGCAGCTGATTCTTATACAAAACCTTTTCATTGAATATGACATCTCTGCTCCTAATGATTTTTTTTTCATAATTATAAAAGTGATAACCAAAATCATTAACACCAAATCCAATAAAGGTACATTTCTTTCATTTTGCCTCAATCTTTGTTTTATTTTCTTTATTAATGTGGACAAAGGCTTCACTACCAAAAGTTTTTAAAAATGAGTAGTTTACCTTTTTACCTGTCCATGCCTCCTTTGAAAAGCCATCGTCCAAGGAACTTGAAGGCCCTCTGTTTATTCGATAAACAATAGTATCTACAGCATCTTCCCAAAATTGTAAAGGCAATCGTGCATGCAATCTCATGCACTTTGCATGCTCCATGATTGTCCTGTTCATCCTTTCTGACACACCATTTTCTTGTGGTGTTCCTGAAACTGTCTTCTCTCTACGAATTCCATTCTCTGGACAGTACCTATCAAAATATTTGCTGCAATGTTCACCTCCATTGTCTGATCTGAGACACTTCAACCTTTTTCCTATCTCATTCTCAACCAAATCTTTCCATTTCTTGAAAGTATCAAATAAATCAGATTTATTTCGAATACAATAAATCCAAGTTTTTCTGGTTGCATCATCAATAAAAGTAACATAATAACGAGAGCCACCAAAAGATGATACCTGAGTAGGTCCCCATACATCTGTATAAACAAGCTCTAATTTTTCTCTCTTATTTTCTTTCCCAACTCTGCGGAATTTGACTCTCTTCCGTTTTCCAAAAGCACAACTCTCACAGAATTTTAAATCAACGTGCTTCAAACCTAGCAGCAAATTTCCTAAGTGAAGAATTTGCATCCCCTTCTCACTCATGTGCCCGAGCCTATGATTCCACAATTTTGTATCTTCTCCTATAGAGGTTAAAGCATTAACAGAATTAGAAATACCATTGCATAAATACAATGTACCAACCTTTTCTTCTTTTGTTATTACTAGGGCTCCTTTAGTGACCTTCCAGATTTTATCTGTGAAAGTAGTTACACAACCTTCACCTCCCAACTGCCCTATTGAGATCAGAGTTTTCTTCAGATCTGGAACATACCTTACCTCCTTCAATAGCCATTTATTTCCATTTTGTTGTTTTATGAAAATTGTACCCATTCCAATGATTTTACAGGGTTTAACATCACCCAATCGAACCTGTCCAAAATCTCCTTGAACGTAATCATGAAAATGTTTCCTATCAGGTGTGGCATGGAATGAGGCCCCTGAATCTACAACCCAGGAATCAATAATATTTTCTAATGAAAGAACCAAAGCATCTTGCAACACATCATCTGTCACATTTGCTTCATGATTGTTTTCTTGTTGCGTGTCTTCTTCTTTTCCCTTCCGAGACTTGCAGCCTTTCTTCAGATGTCCTTTCTTCCCGCATTTCCAGCACACTATCCCCGATCTAGACTTCTATCTGCCTTTTCTTGACTTACTGCGCTGTCCAAGGCTCTTTCCTCTTTCCATTTTTCTTCCCCTAGTCTTTGCAATCAAAGCATTACCTGATATCTCACCGGAGATTTTCTGTAACATTTTCTCACTAAGGATTGCACCGACAACATCATCAGACTTTAAATTACTAGATCCAGAGAAAGAGTTACTAATGGCCATAACTAACCCATTCCAACTTTCAGGCAATGAGCACATAAATAACAAATCCCTAACTTCATCATCAAAAGTTACCCCTACAGAACTTAACTGACCGGTAACTATATTAAACTAATTTAAATGATCAACAGCAGATCCACCTTCTGAAATCTTCATATTAAACAAATGCTTCATAAGAAATACCTTATTTGAGGCCGAAGATTTTTCATATAGTTTGGTCAATGTCGAAATTAAACCCTCTGTTGTCGTTTCCTTTGAAATATTAAACGCTATGGACACCGCTAGGCACAACCGTATTGTTCCAAGTGCTTTTCTATCGAGAATATCCCATTCTGTGTCTGTCATACTCATCGGATTCTTTGCCTTTCCACTCAATGGTTGGTACAGATCTCTCTGGTACAAATAATCTTCCATCTGCATCTTCCACAGCTGGTAGTTTTGGCCATTAAATTTTTCGACCCTAAACCTACCATCTTCCGCCATTGCTCCCACTCGAGCCAGAAACCCTTCCCTCCTACGAGTTTATCAGCCAAATAGACCATCGGCGCTGATAGTAGTTGTTAAAAAATTACATATTACAGAACAATGGAACACATAAAATATTACAGAAATATAAACACATAAAATGCATAAAACAAGAGAGACACAGATATACGTGGTTCACCAAGTTTGGGCTACATCCACAGAGAAACAGCCAGTCCTTCCTTTTATATTATCCACAAACTGAAGAGATACAATCTACAACAGATCCACTGTAATTCCCTCTTCGCTCTCAGTATCCTCTGTCTTCCTCACTCAGAATACAGATCTACATAGATGCAATACAATTATCTAATATATAGCGAGGGGTTGCCTTCTAGGGCAAAAAACCCTAAATTAAACATAACTTCTATCGTGAGATCTCTGCCTAATGAACGGCCCAAATTGACTACGAAATTACAACATTTTACAAGGCAATTTTACATCTATTTTTAGCTTCGGGGGTGCTGCCCCCAATCCCCTGCCAGGTGGGGGCTCCCCAAGGTCACAACTGCCCCCTGTGGACCACCCCTGCAGCGTAAATATTACGGGCATCGTTGCTTCCACATTATGAACTAGGGTCCAATGCGGTGATAGCTCTGAATAAAGAAGATAATCAGGCTCCACACCCAACAATCTCCCACTTGGAGAATGATTATAGAAACTTCACCGCTGCTTCATTTGTTGGACAATGGCTCCACTTTGGAATTGGTTGTTTCTCATCTTCTTCATCATACTTGAATCGAAACTGAGCAAAATCTCAGTTTTTCCCTGGTTACAACTTTTGTTAACACATCTGCGGGATTCTGGCTAGTGTGTATCTTTTCCAGCTTCAACTGTTCATCCTCCAATGCTGACCGTATGAAATGATACTTGAGTTGTATATGTTTTTTCATGGAATGAAATGCAAAGTTCTTTGCAAGATGTATGGCGCTCTAGCTCTCACTATATAACTTGCCCAACTCCTGCTTCTTACCCAATTCATCCAGAAACCTTTGTAACCAAATCATTTCTTTACTAGCCTCTGTAACAGCAACATACTCCGCTTCCATTGTTGAGAGTGAAACAACACTTTGTAGTTTTGAAACCCAACTAACAGCTGTTACACCTACAGTAAACACATACCATGTTGTGCTTCTCTTGTTATCTCTATCACCCGCCATATCTGCATCAACATATCCCTGTAGAGAATTGTTTGAACCACCAAAGCATAATGTTTGATTTGTGGTACCTCTCAAATACCTGAGAATCCACTTCACCGCCATCCAATGTTCTTTCCTTGGATTGTTCATGTACCTGCTTACAACTCCCACTGCATGTGCAATATTAGGCCTTGTGCAAGCCATTGCATACATTAAGCTTCCAACTGCTGATGCATATGGAACTTTAGACATATTAGCCATTTCTTCCTGATTCTTGGGACACACCTCCTTACTTAGTTTCAAATGGCTAGCCAAAGGTATAATAACTGGTTTTGCATTCCACATATTAAATCTTTTCAACAACTTTTCTATGTACTCACTCTGAGACAATGTTAATTTTCGATTCTCCCTGTATCTAGTTATTCTCATACCAAGGATTTGTTTTGCATCACCCAAATCCTTCATTGCAAATGGGTTCGCTAATTTTGATTTGAGTACATTTATTTCCTGCATGTTAGAACCTGCAACAAGCATGTCATCTACATACAATAACAATATAATATAGCTACCATCAATTTGTCTTTTGAGATAAACACAATGATTAGAGTGACATCTAGTATAACCTTGTTCAGACATAAACCTGTCAAATTTTAGATACCACTACCTTGGAGCCTGTTTTAAGCCACAAGCTCTTCTTCAACCTACACACTAGTTTTTCCTTTCCTTTTACCGCATATCCTTGTGGCTGCTGCATATATATCTCTTCCTCCAAATCCCCATGGATAAAATTTTTCCTTACATATAACTGCTCAAGATGTAAATCTTCAACTGCTACTAGACTTAAAATAGTTATGATTGAAGTCATTTTAACAACAAGAGAAAATATCTCATCAAAGTTTATACCCTTTTTATGTGAAAACCCCTTCACCACAAGTCTAGCTTTATACCTTTGTCTACCTCCATCTTCTTCCTTCAACATGTAAACCCATTTATTCTGTAATGTTGTTTTACCTGCAGGCAACTTGAATAAGTCCCAAGTCTAGTTATGTGCTAAGGAGTCCATCTCTTCTTTCATGGCTTGCTCCCACTTCTTCCTCGTTTCTACCTGTACTGCTTCTTCATAACATTTTGGTTCACGAGAATCAGTCAACAATACATAATATAATGAAGAAGAGTATCATTCAGGGGGTCTACATATCCTGGTAGACCTTCTAACACCACTGTCAGGTGTTTGAGGTGCTTGTTGTTGTTGTGTTTGTTGTTCTAGTTGTTGATTATTATGATTTTTAGGGACCATCACTTTTTCTGTGATCTCTTCAAGCACTATGTATTCTCAATTTTATTTTTCCTATTTCTTTTCCTACAATTGATCCTTATACAAAACCTTTTCATTGAATATGACATCTCTGCTCCTAATGATTTTTTGTTTTTCAACATCATAAAATCGATAACCAAAATCATTAACACCATATCCAATAAAGGTACATTTTTTTTATTTTTCCTCAAGCTTTGTTCTATTTTCTTTATTAATGTGTACAAAGGCTTCACAACCAAAAGTTTTTAAAAATGAGTAGTTTACCTTTTTACTTGTCCATGCTCCCTCTGGAATGCCACCATCCAAGGAACTTGAATGCCCTCTATTTATTAGATAAATAGCAGTATCTACAGCATCTTCCCAAAATTGTAAAGGCAATCCTGCATGCAATATCATGCACCTTGCATGCTCCATGATTGTCCTGTTCATCCTTTCTAACACGCCATTTTCTTGTGGTGTTCCTGGAACTGTCTTCTCTCTACGAATTCCATTCTCTGAAAAGTACCTATCAAACTCTTTGCCGCAATATTCACCTCCATTGTCTGATCTAAGACACTTCAACCTTTTTCCTGTCTCATTTTCAACCAAAGTTTTCCATTTCTCGAAAGTATCAAATACATCAGATTTATTTCGAATACAATAAATCCAGGTTTTTCTGGTTGCATCATTAATAAAAGTAACATAATAATGAGAGCCACCGAGAGATGATACCTGAGCAGGTCCCCATACATCTGTATGCACAAGCTCTAATTTTCACTCTTCTTTTCTTTCCCAACTCTGCGGAATCTAACTCTCTTCTGTTTTCCATAAACACAATTCTCACAGAATTTTAAATCAACATGCTTTAAACCTGGCAACAAATTTCTTGAGTGAAGAATTTGCATCCCCTTCTCACTCATGTGCCTGAGCCTATGATGCCACAATGTCGTATCTTCTCCTATAGAGGTTAAAGCATTAACATAATTATAGATACCATTGTATAAATACAATGTACCAAATGTTTCTCCTATTGCTATTACTAGGGCTCCTTTAGTGACCTTCCAGGTTTTATTTGTGAAAGTAGTTACACAACCTTCACCTCCCAACTGCCCTGTTGAGATTAGATTTTTCTTCAAATCTGGAACATGCCTTACCTCCTTCAATAGCCATTTATTTCCATTCTGATGTTTTATGAAAACTATACCCATTCCAATGATTTTACAAGATTTATCATCACCCAATCGAACTTGTCCAAAATCTCCTTGAACATAATCATGAAAATGTTTCCTATCGGGTGTGGCATGGAATGAGGCCCCTGAATCTACCACCCAGGCATCAATAATATTTTCTAATGAAAGAATCAAAGAATATTGCAACACATCACCTGTCACATTCGCTTCATGATTGTTTTCTTTCTGCGCGTCTCCTCCTTTTCCCTTCCGAGACTTGCACTCTTTCTTCAGGTGTCCTTTCTTCCCGCATTTCTAGCAGACTATCCCCGATCTAGACTTGGATCTGACTTTTCTTGACTTACTGCGATATCTAGGGCTCTTTCCTCTTTCCATTTTTCTTCCCCTAGTCTCTGCAATCAAAGCATTACCTGATGTCTCACCGGAGCTTTTCCGTCACATTTTTTCGCTAAGGATTGCACCGACAACATCATCAAACTTTAAAGTACTAGATCTAGAGATAGAGTTACTAATGGCCACAACTAAACCATTCCAACTTTCTGGCAATGAGCACAGAAATAACAGAGCCCTAACTTCATCATCAAAAGTTACCCCTATAGAACTTAAATGACTGGTAAATATATTAAATTCATTTAAATGATCAACAACAAATCCACCTTCTGAGATCTTCATATTAAATAAATGCTTCATAAGAAATACCTTATTTGAGGCCGAGGATTTTTCATATAGTTTGGCCAATGTCGACATTAAACCCTCTGTTGTCGTTTCCTTTGAAATATTAAATGCTATGGATGCTGCTAGGCACAGCCGTATTGTTCCAAGTGCTTTTCTGTCAAGAATATCCCATTCTGTGTCTGTCATACTCGTTGGCTTCATTGCCTTTCCGCTCAATGGTTGGTACAGATCTCTCTGGTACAAATAATCTTCCATCTGAATCTTCCACAGCTGGTAGTTTTGGCCGTTAAATTTTTTGACCCTAAACCTACCATTTTCCGCCATTGCTCCCACTCGAACCAGGAACCCTTCTCTCCTACGAGTTTATCAGCCAAATAGAGCTTTGGCTCTGATACCAGTTGTTATAAAATTATATATTATAGAGTAATGGAACAAATAAAATATTGCAGAAATATAAACACAGAAAACGCATAAAACAAGACAGACACAGATATACGTGATTCACCCAGTTTGAGCTACATCCATGGAGAAATAGCCAGACCTTTCTTTTATATTATCCATGAAACTGAAGAGATACAACCTACAACAGATCCATTGTAATTCCCTCTTCGCTCTCAATCTCCTCTGTCTTCCTCACTCAGAATACAGATTTACATAGATGTAATACAATTCCCTCATATCTAGCGAGTGGTTGCCTTCTAGGGAAAAACCCTAAATTAAACATAACTTCTACAGTCAGATCTCCGCCTAATGAACGGCCCAGATTGACTACGAAATTACAACATTTTACAAGGAAATTTTACATCTATTTTTAGCTTCGGGGGCACTGCCCCCGCTCCCCCACCGGGGGGGGGGGGAGAGGATCCCAAAGGTCACAGCTGCCCCCCCCCCTGGACCCCCCCTGCAGCGTAAATATTACGGGCGGCGTTGCCGCCACATTATGAAATGGAGTCCAATGCGGTGATACCCCTGAATAAAGAAGATAATCAGGCTCCAAACCCAACAATCTCCCTCTCAATTTAAGATGAATATATATTGGTCTTTATTTGCAATGCATAGTGGAAATGTTTCAACCAATATCTATCTTAACTTTGAATCTATTATGGATCAAAAGAGATCAAAACCTTTGATATTGAAATTTTTATATATGGCATATAGTGAAATATGTTTTTGTTATTTTTATTTTTTTTAAATTGTGTATGTCAACTCCATGTGCATTTAAAGAATTGTACATTTCCCTCATACATAGACATTTGAAAGCACTTACCAGTTATTTTCAATTTCCTTATATGTCTCTTCATTACATATCTTCCTCAAACTAGAACGTTAAAAAAACCTTTCCGCACAATCACGTTCTCCAATTATTTTTCTAAATATCTAGAAATTATGACATAGACTAAAATAATTTGTAAAAAACCTTGCTAATAAAAAATCAAATTTTCTCTCTATATGTACATGAAGTTGATATTAAAATAATATATTTACAATGAACATTAAAATATTTTATTTATACTCCATATTAAAATATTTTTATTCATATTAATATTTCTTTAAATATCACATAACAACTTCATATTAAGTGTTTGAAATAATTTTATATTTTTTCCCTTAGAACGCATAAAACAAGATAGACACAGATATACGTGGTTCACCCAGTTTGGGCTACATCCATGGAGAAATAGCCAGTCCCTTCTTTTATATTATCCGTGAAATTGAAGAGATACAACCTACAACAGATCCATTGTAATTCCCTCTTCGCTCTCAATCTCCTTTGTCTTCCTCACTCCGAACACAGATCTACATAGATGCAATACAATTCCCTCATATATAACGAGGGGTTGCCTTCTAGGGAAAAAAAACCCTAAATTAAACATAACTTCTACCGTCAGATCTCCACCTAATGAACGGCCCAGATTGACTACGAAATTACAACATTTTACAAGGAAATTTTACATCTATTTTTAGCTTCGGGGGCGCTGCCCCCGCTCCCCCGCCGGGGGGGGGGGGGGAGGATCCCAAAGGTCGCAGCTGCCCCCCCCCCCTGGACCCCCCCTGCAGCATAAATATTACAGGCGGCGTTGCCGCCACATTATGAAATGGGGTCCAATGCGGTGATACCTCTGAATAAAGAAGATAATCAGGCTCCAAACCCAACAATCTCCCTCTCAATTTAAGATGAATATATATTGGTCTTTATTTGCAATGCATAGTGGAAATGTTTCAACCAATATCTATCTTAACTTTGAATCTATTATGGATCAAAAGAGATCAAAACCTTCGATATTGAAATTTTTATATATGGCATATAGTGAAATATGTTTTTGTTATTTTTATTTTTTTTAAATTGTGTATGTCAACTCCATGTGCATTTAAAGAATTGTACATCTCCTTCATACATAGACATTTGAAAGCACTTACCAGTTATTTTCAATTTCCTTATACGTTTCTTCATTACATATCTTCCTCAAACTAGAACGTTAAAAAAACCTTTCCGCACAATCACGTTTTCCAATTATTTTTCTAAATATCTAGAAATTATGACATAGACTAAAATAATTTGTAAAAAATCTTGCTAATAAAAAATCAAATTTTCTCACTATATGTACATGAAGTTGATATTAAAATAATATATTTACAATGAACATTAAAATATTTTATTTATACTCCATATTAAAATATTTTTATTCATATTAATATTTCTTTAAATATTACATAACAACTTCATATTAAGTGTTTGAAAGAATTTTATATTTTTTCCCTTAGAAAAAAAGCTATAATTTTATTTCATATATAAATAATACAAAGTTACATTTTGCATATAAATATCTTTGGATGTATTCTTTGAAACTTCTTGAAATTAGACTATCAGTTATAGTACTTTTTATTTAGGCCTATTGGTCAATTAAATTTCAAATTATTAGTGCAAAAAATGGTGAAATAAAACAAATTTCACCCTATAATCTTTAGAAATAATTTTGTCTAACAAACTATCATATTAGCTAAGAATAATTGTGTTATATAAAAAAGAGTTTGTTTGCAATCGTTGTGGAATTGTTGGTTTGAACTGTTCTATGAAAGGCCTATGATAAAATTCAAAAGTATTATTGTCTCGTTGCTCTGAGATCTACCAGAGTCCTTGTTCCATATGCACTCCTTCTTTGGAGAGGCAATTAGCAACTTAGTTCCATTCCCTATATATATATGAGATTGAAAAACTGTTAAAAGAGGCCCTGGTCTGAAAAATATCCTCCAAAATAGGAACTAGTAGATTGTTTCTGTATTACTGCACTTCACTGAAATAATTATAAACACTTAAAGAATCCATGAAGATTTGGTTATGTTCACATCCTTTTTCGTTTGCAAAGAGCATTAAATTTTTGCATGCCAGAAGTTCTCCTCGGTTATTTGTACCCCTTCCTAAAGCCATTTTTGTGTGAAAAACATGGGATTATAAGAGAAAAAGAATGAATCCTCCTTCACATCTATGTTCATTTAATTCAACTACCCCACATTGAAAAAATCTCATGGTTTTGAGGTGTTCGAATTCTCCGTCATTATAGTTTGTGGGGTGCTTAAGCCTTTTTCTTGTGGAAAGTGTGTGAGAATTTCCAAACCTTCAGCTTCCACACCACCAAGAAATGATGATTTGTCCTAGAAGATGACTTTGTTCTGGGCTAGCCAGACTGCGAACCAAGTAATAAGTGGGAGTGCTTTAAAAGCACGCGTGGTGGGAGAGGGAAGTCAACGTCTCCACACTCCTTCTATCCCTTCCTCATTCCAAATACATGACTGACCCAAAACTAATATGCTAAAGCTCTAGACCTATAGAGTAAAAGGGTAGTGAATGAAAAAATGAGCTACAAATTCATCATTCATTTTACGCAAAACACACCATCCTGACCCAACCTTATAACACATTTGCATGACATACCAAGTAGGGGCTTTATTTTCAGCAAACATCACGTAAAGACTCAAGCCTTTGTAGAGCATTTGGAGCACCAAACTGATTTCCACCACCACTCTAATTTACTTTGGCTATGTTAAGGTGTATATACCCTTGGAGAGTACAAAACAAATGGAGAAAAACCCCATACCAATTCATCCTCCCTATCCATCAATCTAATATGTCCCTCACAGGAAAGATTCATTGTATAATCAACAATCCCAGGCTTTAGTATGAGACTAGAAATACTAATTATTTTTATTCATTAAATAATAAAAAAATTAAAATTATTCTTGTTGTCCAAAGACTTAATTAACTGTGTTTCTTGTTCCAAATCATGAGAGACATTCCTCTATTTTTGGGTTTTGGGTTACCTTTTCTTTCTAAATTTCTTGATGTATTGGATTTGATTGAATCCAAACATATTAAGTTTTTTTATAAAATTAACCATTAAGTTTACCATCAAGTGTATTTATGTCGATGTATCATATTCTTTTTAAGCTTTTTAGAGCATTGCACTACAATGTGACTTATTTCAAAACAAACCTTTTGTACCCTACATCACACAGGAACTTTCTCATAGCCTAACATTTGGGGCTAAGAATAACTTTTATCTATCAAAATAATATCTAGTAAAATTATTTGTTGAACTATTTTTCAATGCATATTCTAACATAAGGTTACTAACTTACTCAGAATTTTAGTGAGTTTTTTTTTTTGGAGGTCGCGTCAAATCAAGATTTTCATGCTGATTTTTAAAAGTGGTAGATGCAACATCATCTTATTTTTATTTCAATCTTCAAAAAATTTAACCACTACATTAAAAACCAAATATCATGATTATGAAATAAATGAAACCAAATATCACGATTATGAAACACATGAAAAATCATGTTGAAATGCAAGAGTGGTGATGCAACATCACTTCTTCCTTCTTACTTTTTTCAAGGTTAAAATTTAAACATTTTTCAATCATGGTATTAAAGACCAAAATATGATTATCAAAAAATATATTCGAGCCCCATTTGTAACGCTGCCGAGGCAGCATATGATTTATTATTTGAGGATTGATTGTGATGTGATTGTACATAATGTATATTGATTAATGAGCCTATTACAGCTTCTCCTAGGGGACCTCGCCCTCCCCATTTTTTTATGAAAAAATAAGTTGAAATGTGAAAATAGTGATACAACGTCACTCTTTTTTAGGGCTTTAAAATTCAAATATTTTTCAACCATGACTACTAAAAAGGATAAACCCCAACTTAAAATTTGTGTAATTTTCTTTTTTTCTTTTTATTTTTTAAATGTTTTTCAATTTTTTCTAAATTATATATCTATATATATATATATATATATATATATATATATATATATATATATATATATATATATATATAGGTTGGAAATTACCAATTAATTGATATTAAAACCATGACCATTAATATCATCAAAAATAAAAACATAAATAAAATCGATAATAAAATTAAAATTAAAACATAAGTCTTCCGCAGATCTCTTCCGCAAGCATTTAGCAGTCTCGGTGGCTCAGATCTAGTCTCGGTGGCTCAGATCTCAGAAGTCTTCCGCAGATCTCAGAAGTCTTGATAGTCTCAAATACGATTTCAGAAGTCTCGGTGGGACTCCAGAAGTCTCGGTGGGAAGTATCGGGCTTTCTCAGATTTCCTATCTCCTCTTCTTCCGCAGATCTCAGATCTCTTTCGCAGATCTCCTCTTATATATATATCTGCGATTTATTGGAAAACATATAAACCAACTAGCACGTAGATCTTGCTAGGCTTTCGCTGCGTTCTACGAGCAAGTAAAATATGGCTCCGAGCTTCGCAAAAATAACTGGTGGCTCATCCGCCTCTGAAGGGCAATCTCCTGCCCATATCGTGAGTGAAGCCCCAGCTCCCACTATCCAAGTGGTCCAAGACTCACTCGATGAAGCTTTGAAGTTCTCCGAAAGTGCTCTAATTTGCCGGTTCAATGGTTTTTGGCGGCGGCTGATAGCACTCCACAATTGGATCTCGGAGGTATGGAAGCCTATCATTTCTGATGAAATTAATATCTACCCTTGTGCTAGAGGTTTCTTTATAGTAGATTTTGAAAATCCTGAAAGCAGACAATGTATTCTAGATTCCGGCCCTTGGTTTTGGGAAAAATCAGGCCTATTCATGAAGCCATGGAACCCATCATTCGATCCCTCTACAGCAGTGATAACCTCAGCACCAGTTTGGGTGAGATTGCCAAGCCTACCTTTGCATCTCTGGAATCTCTCCTCGCTAAAAGCCATCGGAAATGCAATTGGGAAATTTTACTGCAGGTGCCCAGAAACAGAGGAATATGCCAGAACCACCTATGCACGCATCTGTGTGGAAATGGATTTCAGCGCCGGATTCCCAGCTGAAATAAACCTAACAAGTAAAGACTATGTGTGGAACCAGAAGCTTGATTATGAAAGTGTCCTCTTCAGATGTCGATCGTGCTTTGAGACGGGGCATCTAGCCAAAAATTGCCCAAAAGCCTCTGAGAAAAATTTTGCTAGAAAAAACCACCACAGATCTACATGGTGGGAAGGAGCACAAAAAGAACACTACACTGTCATCAAAGAAGAAGAATATTCTAGAGAAAATGAGTCACAAGAAATCAAGGAAGAAGGAAACAACTCTCAAAACAAGCAAGGAGAAAGCCCGCCCCAACAAATCAACAGTTATGAGGATTTGAATACCGCAGAAAATAAATCTTCATTTAACAGCAAAGCAGATCTCCTAAACCAAACTTCTTCTCCGACTATTTTCAAAAGAACGAACACAATAGATCGCGAAGCTAAGACACCAATGTCCCAAGAACCAGAAGAGATGAAGGAGATGCAAAACAAAGGAAGTTGGAAGACCGTAGAGAAAAGAAAGAAAGCTACAACACCAATCTCGCCAAGAAAGACGAGGAGCCAGACAAGTAAAAATTAAGAAAATTGTAGGTCCGATAGACCAATTTGGTCTGAGTGGACGTTAACCACCACCACCACCACCACCACATCATCATCATCATCATCATCATCATCATCATCATCATCATCATCAATCTTTTTATTTTGAAAATTATTATTAGGAAAAAAAAAAACAAAACAAAACAGATATTTGAGATATAAAATTAAACCACTAAAAATACTTAAAAAAATGAAAACAAAAAATAGGAGCTATTAAAACAGTTTGAAATTTAAAAAAATAATAATAATGAAATAAATGAAAAAAATATTATTATATTTTTAAAAATATTTCGCAACAAAAAGAATATTTAAAATTTTAAAAATTAAATTTAAAATTTAAATAATATTTAATTAAAAAAGTTTTAACATGAAAAACCAAAAGCACGAAAAATATGTTATATTTTAAATTGTAAATGGTACATGGGAAGGCATCCCCTCCACCCATAAGATTGGCTGGGTAATTGACCACGTTGGGGATGATTCCCGACACTGCCTCTTTGTCCACAAAACCAGCGAGTAAGTCCGTCACACCGCCCACGCTAGCAAAGGGGTGATGTCAAATAAGCAATGTGCAAACGGTCCCGTGGTTGGAGGGGTGATGTTAAGGATTTACCCCTCCCACCCATAGTGATACCAATATTTTAAATAAAATAAAATTAAAAAGTCAACTAAATTTTTTTTTTATTTGGTAATTTTTTTTTTTCCTAAATAAAGGTTTTTTGGACTAAAGTTTTCATTTTGATATCACAGGTTTAGTCATATGGGTAACATTGTTAGATATATTGATATGTGATGCCTCATCACTTCCCATTTTACAATGTTTTTTCATGTTTTTTTGGCAAAAATAAGGGTTTTTTGGTCGAAAGTTCTCATTTTGATATCATAGTTCTCGTCATGTTGGTAAAATTGTTAGACATATTGATATGTTATGCTTTTCAATATCATGACTTGTAAAATGGAACTTTCCAAGTGCTAAACCAATTACCTATGGAGGGCAATCCCAAAAAATGCAATATCAAATTTGAGAGCTTCACCTAAACAACCATTCAAACATGAAAGTTAGTGCAAGGATTGAAAGAGGTAGACCATGGTTCTATGCACATCCTTGAGTTTCCCCAAAACAATTAACTTAAACTAAGAGTCAAATGTGTTTGGTAATGTCAAACTCACAAAAAAACACCTTTCACAAAAAGGTGGATGAAGATTTCTTTTTCAATACTTAAATCCAAAAGTCATGATCCAATCATGAAACACAACTAATCAAAGTCAAATTCTATTACAATAGCGCATCAAACTATTAGAACTAAAAAGTTATGCTTCTTTGTCAACATCACACCCCGTAATAATGGAAATGGCAAGGTATTCTTGCACCAAAAAAGAGTGAGAACAAAGGCACTTCCTAAACATCCTACAAAGAAATACCTTCTAAAAAACGAAAAACACCACCCATGAGATCAATCATGGATGACACACCAAAAGGATATTTGTGCCTCAAACCCCCTGCAAATGTCAACATTGTTGCCACTAATGCCATTCGAATCTATAAAATGTTGAAAATATTCTTAACAAAATCAAAGATCAATTTTCTTGCAACTAAGGTTTCATAGGTCAAACCACCCACAAAGTGAGACATTTTCATTGTCACCACCAATGCCATTAGCTCCCATGCAAAATGATGGAGAAGCTTAAATACAATAAAAGAACAATTTGCTTATGGTGAGAGTTAATGCCACCACCCTTGAGACTAGGAGTTCCATTGTTTATTTGAGAACATCCTAATTAATCTAATAATTTTATCAAATTTGTTTTAAATTTACAAGCCATTATTAACATATATTTAGTTAACTAAATCAATATAATAACACTTCTTCAAATAATATTTTATTTAAATCATTAAACATATTTTCTAATAATAAGCATGAGAAATTTTATGGAAATTTATCTGAAAGTTTAAAAATTTCTAATGATTTTATATAATCCTTATGAAAATAATTGTATACTCTAAAATTTGGACAAATCATTCTTTCCAAATAAAAAATGGAAAATCTATTTTTATTTAGAAAAAATATGAAAAATCTCTTTTTAGAAAAAACATGAAAATATAATTTGCTTGGAAATATTAACCACTAAAATTTTCCTCTTAAACTTTTTAATAAATAAATTTATTTAACCTATTACATCCTTACATAACTCTTATCATAAAATTTATCTTTGATTTTACTTGTTATATCTAAATAATAAGATACATAATTACTCTTTATATAAATTCAAATTAAATTTAAAAAATTACATTGGAAATACCCTGCCCTAGTATAATAATCTAGAAAATTAAAACAAGCTTAAAATGAATATATTTTAATCTATAATATTAGAAAATTAAAATAAAAAAAGCTTAATATAAATATATCTTGATTAAAAATTAAAAGTGCATGAAAATTATACTAATGTTTTATATTTATAATGTATAAATTAATTATTTGGTATGAAGTTTAATTACTATTACATTTGATATGCAAATTTTATGAAAAATAATTAAGACTAAATAATTTCACATAATTTTAATGATAACATTCTAACTTAAACAAATCATTTTCTATTCAACTTTAAATTTAATATACATTCATAATAATAATAATAAATAAATTTATAAATTTATTCATTGTAAATAATTTTTCTATTTTAATTTTTAAACTCATACCTATTCATATTAAAAAAAATATAAAATCAATATATATATAAAATGAATCTGAAATTAAATATCTATTCCATAATGTTAGAAGGTAATTAATTTATAATGGTAAAAAAATAACAAATATCTATTCCATTCCATAATGTTGGAAAATAATTGATTTTAAATTGTGATTAAAAAACTAAGCAGCGAACCATTATGCAAAGTAATATATATAAAATGAATCTGAAATTAAATATATATTCCATAATGTTAGAAGGTAATTAATTTATAATTGTAAAAAAATAACAAATATCTATTCCATTTCATAATGTTGGAAAATAATTGATTTTAAATTATGATTAAAGAACTAAGCAGCGAACCATTATGCAAAGTAATTAATTTAAAATTGTAATTAAAAATAATGAAAACAAAGCAATCATAAAAACAGATAAATAAAGACGGATAATAATATTAGGGTAACACTATAAAAGATAAAGATATCATATTAACCAAGAAAAACAAAAATGAAGATAAAGATATTATGGACAAGATAAAAAAACAAAGAAAGCCGAGAAAATATAACATCGAAAAAATTGGAAGAAATAAATCTATAGAATTTTGATAAATAAAAATAAATATGAAAAAGAAAATAATAGAATTTTGATAAATTAAAATAGATATAATGTATAAATTAATTATTTGATATAAAGTTTAATTACTATCACATTTGATAGGTAGATTTTACGAAAAGTAAATAATTTCACATAATTTTAATGATACCATGCATTCATAATAATAATAAATAAATGTATTCATCATAACATTTTTTCTATTTTTAATTTTTAAACTTCATATTTATTCATATAAAAAATATAAAAACCAATATATATAAAATGAATCTGAAATTAAATATCAATTCCATAATGTTGGAAGGTAATTAATTTATAATGGTAATAAAATAACAAATATCCATTCAATTCCATAATGTTGTAAAGTAATTGATTTTAAATTGTGATTAAAAGCAGCAAAACATCATGCAAAGTAATTAATTTAATTTAAAATTGTGATAAAAAATAATGAAAACAAAGCAATCACATTATGGTAACAATATAAAGGAAAAAGATATCATGGACAAGATAAAAAAACAAAGAAAGTGAGGAAAACATAATTGGGAAAAAATGGAAGAAAACAAATAAGACCAAATATATTGAAACAAGTGTGTTTTTTTTTTTTTTTTATTCCACACAATGTAAAAATAGTTCATAAATCTATAGAATTTTGATAAATTAAAATAGATATTAAAAAAAGGCAATAATTTTTTTTAATTCCACATCACTTAAAAAAACTAAGTCTAGAATTTTGAAAATTAAAATAGATATGAAAAAAATAGATATTTTTTTTGTATTACCATGGGTATCACTGTTAACAATGACAAAACAAAATTATTATGATTATCAAATCCAAGAAGGACACTTAGGCTAATTTTATGTATAACAATAAAAGTTATGATTATCAAATCCAAGAAGGACACTTACGCTAATTTTATGTATGACAATAATAACTTGGAGGAAGTGTATTCTTACAAGTACCTAGGAATTGATATTCATCACAAGCTCCACTGAAACCATAGCATTGAGAAAATAATTAATGGAGGTGAAAAGCTTATTTTGGTCTTGAAAATAATTGTAAAACAGCGAACCTCGTAATGTGGGATAAAAAGAAGTTCCTCTTTGAGACTTTAGTCACTCCTGTTATCTTATTTATATGGCTGTGAGGTTTGGGGTTGCAACATCTCCAGAGAATCATGGAGAAAGATTGAACAAATCCAGAAGCGTTTTATAACTTGTAACCTGAAAATTAAAAATAATACACCCTGTCTTATTCTCCTTATAGAAGGTCTTTCCCCTATTGAAAGCCTAATTATGATTAGGTTTCTGTTGTACAAGCACAAACTCAATAACATGGACGATCATAGACTTCTTAAGCTAACTTTAAATTCCAACAAAAACCACCTAAGGCTCAATCAGGGGTGGCATAAAGACACAAGGCCCTGGTTAAACTATTGGGAGATCTTATAGAAGGTCTTTCCCCTATTGAAAGCCTAATTATGATTAGGTTTCTGTTGTACAAGCACAAACTCAATAACATGGACGATCATAGACTTCTTAAGCTAACTTTAAATTCCAACAAAAACCACCTAAGGCTCAATCAGGGGTGGCATAAAGACACAAGGCCCTGGTTAAACTATTGGGAGATCAACGAGAGTGATGCATTGCGAAACATAAATAACATTAAAGATATTGTTACTTCTAAGTTCAAAGAAAAAATGTAGTGCGCGACTAAAAGAAAATTAAATTATTATAAGAGGGTCATCAACCCCACCCTAGAAGATCAAAAGTATCTCTCTATTTTAACTAGCTCAAAGAAGAAAACTAATATAGCAAAGATTAGAACGAATTCTCATAAGCTTGATAGTGAAACAAGTCATTGGGCAATTCCTAAAACGCCATGGATGGAAAGGAGCTGCCATATATGTGAGAATAAGAACATCGATGATGAAAACCATTTCCTCTTAGAGTGCCCCGCGTACAACCACATTTGATCTCAGTTTCACAATCTTTGTTACAACACTGGGCTTCCTAACATTTGATCTCAGTTTCACAATCTTTGTTACAACACTGGGCTTCCTAACCTTTTACAATGTCCAAAGTATAGTGAGCTCGAGAGGCTTCTCTCCAAACTTTTTGAGCATAGGAATAAAATCTTAAATCAAAATAAATAATTTGTTTCTTTAGGGCCCATAGACCAATGTTTGGTCTCACCGGACGTTAACCACCATCATCATCATCATCAAAAAAATTTCACAAGTCTATAGAATTTTGAGAATTTTAATAAATTAAAATAGATATAGAAAAAACACAATAGAATTTTGATAAATTAACATAAATATGAAAAAAACAAAAATATATTTATAAATTAATTTATTTCAAATACCAAAGAATGAAATTGTTATTTTTCATTTAATTCCCCATAATATAAAAAGATTTTATAAATTTATATAATTTTTATCATTAAAATAGATATGAAAAAGACAACAAGGATGTATTTATAAGAATGAAATTGTTAGGTTATTTATATAATTTTGATCCATTAAAATAGATATGAAAAATAAAAAAACAAGCATATATTTATAAGAATGAAGTTAATATGTTTCATTTTTAAAAGAAACTCATAATATTGAAAAAGAAATTATTAAAAAAAATCATTATAACATAGGTATGACAAACTTGGTAATGTGAGATAGAAAGAAGTATTTCTTTGAAACTTTAGTTTCAAAGTCACTCCAGTTATCTTATATAGATGTGACATTTGGGGTTGTAGCATTTCTAGGGCAAGCAAATCCAATTTTTATAACGTATAACCTCAAAATTAAAAGTAACACACCCTATCCTATTCCTGTTATATTAGTCGGTCTTTCCTCTATCAAAAACCTAACTATGACTAAGTTTTTGTTGTACAAACACAAACTCAATAACATAGGAGACCATAAACTTCCTAAACTAGCGTTAAATTCTAGCCAAAACCACCTAAGGCTCAAGCGAACACCAAGACACACCATAGCGTGATTAAATCATTGGGAGTACCATACCATAGCCTGGTTAAATCATTGAGAGTAACCATTGGCAGATCGACCATAATGTTGCATTGCAAAACATTAGTAACATTTAAAAATATTGTTACTTGTAAGTTTAAAAAAAAATGTGTGAAACAGATTTTGCAGCTAAAAGAAAATTAAAATATTATAAAAAAGTCATGCAAAACATTAATAACATTAAAAATATTGTTAATTCTAAGTTAAAAAAAAATTGTGGTGTGCGATAAATTTTGCAGCTAAAAGAAAATTAAGATATTATAAAAAATTCATCAATTTGAGAAAATTAATATAGCCAAGATTAGAACGACCTCTTATGAGCTCCATGGTTAGAACAAACTCTCATGAACACCATCCATAGGGTCCATCCATAGTAAAATGGGTCGTTGAGCAGTGCCTAAAACACTCCATGAATGGAAAGGTTTTGCCATCTCTATAAGAATATAAACATTGCATAGAACCACATTAGATCATTAGATCTCAATTTCAAAATCTTTGTTGCAACACTGACTTCTTAGCCTTTTAGGATGTCAAAATCCTAGCCTAAGATGTCAAAATTATAGTGAGCTGCGAAGACTTTTCTCCAAGCTTTTTAAGCATAAGAACAAAATCTTAAATCAAACTAAATAATTTGTTTCATTAAGTTTGATAGACTAAAGTTTGGTCTCAATGGACATTAACCATCATCATCATCAATATTAAAAATAAAAAAAGACCAAAATTTGGTTGGACATTAACCACCATCACCATCAATATTAAAAAAATAAATAAAATAATTTTTATTAGTGTTCAATTTAATAATTTTTATGCATCATTGATTAATGTATTAATATTTAAGCCTAGAATTTTCCCAATAATTTTGTATTAATATTTAAGAAAATAAATAAAATAATTTTTATTAGTGTTCAATTTAATAATTTGTATGCATCATTGATTAATGTATTAATATTTAAGCCTAGAATTTTCCCAATAATTTTGTATTAATATTTAAGACTAGAATTATGGATCAATAATTTTTTAATGGAAATGATTATATATCAATAATTTATTAGGAATAGCAATCGAGAATAGTTTTAATTTTAATTTTATCATTTATTTTATAATATTCAAAAATTATTTGTTATATAATATTTTAATCTTAAATATAAATAATTATTGTTACTCAATTCTATATCTGTTTTATTGTTGTTCCATAAAATTTTGACATCCAGCTAAAATCCAAAAATATCATGGCTTGACAATTTATATATTCAATTATTTAAGTCCCATTCAAGGAAATCCCCTCTACTTTTTCCGGGGATGAAAATAAACGTGACGCATTCGAGTCTTCATCTTATATCTTTTTTAGCAAAGAATGTAGTGGATGTCCGAAGGGAAGAAAAGCAGAGCAGACGGTGTGAAAATATAAATAAGAAATAAACGCTGAATGTCACAGAATTTTGGAAGTGGGCACAGAAAAAGCATGACAAATCTTTAAAAGGTCAATAGATACTATTAGTGCCTGACATGCTGCTGTGTTCCATCAAAATAGGTTGATTCCTACTCCATATTTGCTACATTAAAAACACCGTACCCACAGTACCACAGTACCCATAATGAAATACACCAAACAAAATCATAAACGCACTGTTACTGTATCCACAAAACCAGATGGGAAAAAAAGTCTCTGTAATAACAGAATCAGTATGTATGTGATCCAACCATGAAAAATAAATAAATCAGTTAGAATAACCATGGATTCTGTAAGGCTGAACACCCAAATAAAAATATAGCAATACGTACAAAAATAATACCGGATAACAGATGTCTCCAAACAGCGCGCATAATAATTTAAGAGTTTCAGTAGCCACAACTCACTACTTTAATAATAATTATGACAGCCATTGCTCAGAGAAAGAGCGCGGCAAATCCAGAAAGGATAGCCATGAAGATGGCTACATCTGATGAGACACTGTGAGAAGCACCGGATTTGCTGGGGCTCGAACCTGGGGCACTTCCTGAACTGGATGGTGTGGTAGAAGACGTGCTCGATCCGGGAGCCGGAGACGAAGCGGATGTAGCCGGAGAAGACACAGGAGCTGGCGATGGCGAACTGCCGGGAGCAGCTGCAGTGGAGACCTTGATGCTCACCTTCTGGCCGGCGGCACAGTGGCCGGAAACTGCACAGATGTAGTAATGGTGGCCGGTGGTGTTGAGAGTGATGGAGGCCGGGCCTGTCTCGTATTTTTCCAGGGGGCTAGTCGTCACGCACTTGTCGTAATCCGCCTTGCTCACTCGATAAACATTGTGCACATTTGTAGCGAATTTGAACACTGTATTCCACCACAAACCATAAAAAGACTCATAAAAATGTCCCGGACGCCCAGGGTTTCGTGTTTTCAAAGATCCGTAACAGATTATGAGAAAAAACACAAAGAGTGAAACCCCAGGTAAAAGTTGAAACCCTTTTAGTAATACAGAAAAGGCCAAGATTCGAAACTTACCGAGGATATCACCGAGCTTAAAGGTTGTGGCCTTAACCCAGTCGGTGTAGAGCTTGGCATTGGTGGCGGGAATAGTCCACCCTGCGCTTCCGCCGACGGTGTAGGTCGTTGCGACCACGCTCTGCAGAACGGCTAGAGCAAGGCATGCCCCCAAAGCTACAAGAACCTGTCCTCTTACAGCTGCCATGTCTGTGTCCCCAGGCCGACCCAATACCCAACCCTATCACCTGCGGCAGCGTCCCGTTCTTGACTCGCTGCCTGTGAAATTTTATCGCACAGCAGAGAAGAGCAGAGCAGCGCAGCGCAGAACAGATCTCAAAAGAAAAGCTTTGCAAAAGGTTATGGAGAAAGGAGTATATTTATACCCAAAAAGCGGGGACAGAGTCGGTCCGTGCGGCTGAACAAAGAAGCAACAGCTCTAAAACGTAGAAAAATCCCCGACGATTTAGTGCGACTTTACGCCACCGCCCCTAAAAATGGAGAAGCTTTTCACGACATCGTAATTGTCAAGGGTTCTCTCGCTGCAACGGTAATTCGGTAATTATGACGACGGACAACTGCCAGTGGACTACAATTAGGGACGGACCGACGGAAAAACAAGAAAACGCTGACGCCGTAGACGGTGACGGAATAACAAGAAAACGCCGACCTCAAGTACAGTAATAAAGAATCGGGGAATCGCGTGTGCCATGGAGTATCCGTGGGAACGCGATCTTCCTGATCTCGGAAATCGTAACGGTTTCCGGCCATTCCACCTACCGGGAGTTCTTCAACCTCTAGCTTTCAACGTTAGCCGATGCGAAAAGGGTTTGCGGGGGTAACCTAACCCTCCTTCTTCTTCCTATGGTAGTTGTAGCTGTTAAGCATCCAATTTCCTACCAAATACGTAGCGGATTCGAAGTCGGATTGACAATCTGTGTCTCATTTTTTATTATTCATAATTCCTTGTCTTAGGTGCAAATTTAGGTTGCCTGGTTGGAAATGCAGGTATTTTGGGAGGACCTAGGTCTGTGCTCACATTGATGGATAACAACTCATTCCCTCACACGCTGTGGTGTGGTGAGGTCATTATGATGTCTGTCCTTCCTGTAGAACGTCTCATTCCCTTTTCATTCAAATAAATTACAGACCAATGCGCCCAGGCTTCACGTCACATTCAACCCATGTGTTAGGGTTTCGAAATCTTGTTTTTCAATGTACGATAAACGGGAAAAGGTGCCATCATTTTCCCGGACCCTTCCTTTAAAATATGTTTTTCCCGCATTCTAGAATGGCAGGGTTGTCAAGCCGTTTGGAACCAGAGGTGGAGACGCGTTGTGCAGACTCCCATGCCTTAACCTGACTCGACTGTTATTTAATGACTTGACCTGAGGATTTGTTTGAATATGATGAACCCTAACATTTTGAAATGCTTTTTGTATTGTGCTCATAATAAAAATGAAAGCGTCATGCTCCCATTGAATGTATGTCACAGAGAATTGGCGATATATCAAGCGTAAAGAGTGCTTAAAATATTACTGTCGTCAATGCGTGACATCGAATCATCATTATCAGCGTGGAATGAATATAATAATGTTACACTTTAAATAAAAGCTTGCCACCAGTTGAGAAGCATTTAGGTATATCACGGGTTTCCAAACAACCGGATGAAAAGGTATTTGTCAATATTTTTAGGTTATAAATCGAAAAAGATAATATTGCTATTTTTTTAAGTTATTGGCACCAGTTGAGAAGCATTTAGGTATATCACGGGTTTCCAAACAACCGGATGAAAAGGTATTTGTCAATATTTTTAGGTTATAAATCGAAAAAGATAATATTGCTATTTTTTTAAGTTATTGGTGTGTAAGATTTAAATTTATGTAGTTTGTTAATTACTTGCAGTTGAGGGGGCTCTGTTCAAAAGTGGACAGAATTAACCAATTTTTTGAATTAAATTTAATTTTATCTTGATAATAAAAATATTATCATAAAAAATTGTCTTCACTAATTTAAATTTATTTAAATAAATAACATTAAAAAAATTTATTTAAATAAATTGTTATTTAATATATATATATATATATATAATAAAATTATATGCATATATATATATAAAGTCATATGTGTAAAAGTGTATGTGTTTTTCTTATACATATGCACACAAATAGAAGTAAAGGTATATAATTTTTTTAGTGAAGAAGATTTGTCAGAGTATGAGGTATACAACCAGTGAAATATCTACTAGGATTTTTGCAAAATTATATTGGCTTAGCTAATTTGATTCCATCAACTTAGTGCTTCTAGGTCATAAAGGTGATGGACATCAACCTAGATGTCGTGGACTATGGTGAGGATAAACTCCCAAGTCTGTTAACAATATTTTATTCATGTGAAGAACTCATGGAAAATTGCAAGCGCCTATGCATTCAATGAGGAAGTGAATAACATGATACTTCATTTGTATTTCAAATCACCATTGATAAATGGAGGCCTTAACCATGAGGTGTAGAATAACTTGAACTATGCAAACAAAGAAGCAAATGAGGTTGATCATACTTCACATTTATGTTGTTAGTGAGGACGACTCTATAATCCATTCTTGGACACTTCAAGACAAGGGGTAATAGGACCTAAATAAAACACTTGTGTAAAAGTTTTATTTTCAACTTCGCTTCATAATGGCCCAACAAACCCGAAGGAAGACCAAGGTGTAACTAGGGTCAAAAGGAGAAAACAAAGTAGGTCCAAGAAGGGCAAGGTTAAAATGGTGTTGGTGCTTGATGTGAGATTATAGAGGGTTAACGACTTAATAAAACATGATCTAATAAGAAGGTTTATAGGTAAGATGGCTAACAGAGAAATGTTGAGGCTTTGACTAGATGTAGGATGGTGTAAGGGCTTGGGAAATATACCTTAGTTTCACCTTTTATTCAAGGGTTGGATCTACTTTGAGTTTGAGAGTGGAGAGGATGCAAAACTAATTCTTAATTAGGATTGATCTTGGGACCCCTCAAGTATGGTGCTAACTAGATGGAAGTTGAGATTCAACCATGAAAGAGAGCCTATGAACATACAACATTTATGGGTTTTTTGCTAGGTCTATTCTCAAGTATTTTAGTGAGGAGATTTTGGGTTCTATTGGAAGTAAGGTTTGTATATTTATAGCTTTAGAAGAGAATTTTTGGGCCATGTCGAGCAAAAAAATGGCTAGGGTCATGATTGAAGTTGATATTAAGGATCATCTCGGAGTTATACTGAAATTACAATGGGAGCCTCAATTCTAGTTCAAAACTTGAATCATTGGAATGTTTCATTCCATTATTCGATGTGTCATGAGATTGGACACCTTTGGAGGGAATGCAACTTGTTCAAAGGTGAGATTGGTAGAATAACCAAAAAACATGGGTAAGTAACAGTAAAGATATTGCTACTTTGACTCCAAAGAATTAAAATGAAGAGTTTGTTGGTATTGAAAAACATGAAAATGAAGGTGCCATTGCAAGTTCAATTTCTCAACAGGAAGGCCAATTCGAACATTACATGACTTTGAAGATGAATTTTCCTATAGCCTTAACCATCTGTAATGGATGTAAAGCTAGCCACTTTCAAATTCCTATCTTAGTGCCTTTGATTGATGGTAATGAGGAAACAAACCTAAATGTAGGTCAAAAAAAGAATGGGGTTAGGGAGTTTTCATTATTTACACTCAAACATCCTAAAAAGAAGTATGTCAATCTCCTGCTCTAAATATGCTTTAGGTTGAGTCCCTGAAGTCAGGTTGGGGATAGTCCTGTACCTTAGGCGGCATGTCACTAAGTTTCACCTCCAAACTATACTTATTTCTTCTTGCAAGCTACATCCAAGAAATTCTAACAATGTAGAAGAATAAGGGGAGGTTACGAGAGGACTAGGAGGGGTTGTGGCAAAACCCAACTCAATTGGGAGAATATCACACATTTCTCAAGTTAAGTCAACGGCCTCTGATGAGGTGAGGGAAGGAGTGTAGTTAATAATTATAAGGGTACTTAGTGCAGATAAACCCCTGAAGATTGTTCCCTTGTGATCATTATCTCTCTCAGTGTTAAATGGTTAGGGGGTGCCCTCAAAATGATTTTTTCGGTGCACAAGCTTGATGTTATTTTGTTTCAAGAAATGATGTGTTTAGGGTCAAAATCTACTGAGAATATTTCCTTTATGTTGACGGAGTACACTTTTTACTCTATTAATGTGTAGGGATTATCTAGTGGTCGTGTGTTTGGATAGAATGATAGTTTTGATGATATTTATACTGCTTGTCTTTCTACAAGTATTGTTTTAGAACCAAGGGGGGAAGGTTTAGACAATGTTCTCAAGGTAGTGAACCTTTATGCCCCTTTTAGTATGTTACAATAAAATCTAGCACCATCATGTGATGTAGCCAAGCATTAAGGCACTAGTTTATGCAACTCATGAGGGTTATTCATTGCTAGTGGCTCCCCCTACCTCTTTAGGTTGTCTCTCTTCAAACTTAAGGAGGGGTATCCCTAAATAAGATTCCTAAGGTTATGAAGTTAGGGCCTTAGGTGATATATCACGAATAAGATTTAATAAAATGCATGGTGGTTGTAGTATATGAAATGGGGTGAAAATGAAAAGGTGGTAAGTCCTAGATTAAAAAATGAGGAAAAGAACAAGGAATGAAAATATATGTAAGAAAACCAATGCTTACAATTATAGGCTAATAGAGCATAATGTACTACACAAATGGAAGGACTTTTGTCACACACACAACTACTTCAATGAAGGTCAATAGTGACAAAAGGGTTGTTTTCTACCTTCAACCACCTAATGGTGAAAACCTATCTAATTAATTCACTTTTTAAAATATATGGACTCAAGGCAAAGGAATTAATGTTTGTTACATTTATCTTTAAAGTGCTTGCTAGAAATTTATATGAAATGAATGTTGGAGGGCCCTAAAAGGTATCATTCATCGAAAAAATATAAAATGTGGTATTATTTTTGAATTATTAACCCAAATCCTCAATTAGTTTATTAAAATAATGGAAATAAATAGAAATAAAACAACAATTAAATCAAGAGGTAAAAAGCTTCTTACGTTGATTTACTCCTTTAGGTTTTTATATTATTTTGAAAAATAGAAAATTTTCTATATAATTTCACAATAAGGAAAGCATCAAACATTAAATCAAAATTGAAAGATATATTACCTCATGTCTTCTCTAGTCATCAATCTTGATAGTACAGGGGAGATCCATCATACTTCAACTCCTAAGTTGTAAAACCTTTTCACTTCTCTAGCTCCCAAATCTAAAAATACCAAATCCCTTTGGAATGGAGAGAAACTTATCTTTATCTAGAGTGATCTAAGTCTATCATAAAAATAGAATATATTATATTTCTAAGTAACTCCATGACAAGTCAACGAATAGTGAAATATTAGGGTAGTTAGATCCGTGGTTGACAAGATCATGACATGTGGACTCTAGCCTTCTAAGAGGAAGCACCATTTAGAAATAGGTATCATACCAAGCCAAATGTTAAATGAGTCCACATTGAATTTGCCCTCCAAGAATATATGAATGTAAAATATAATAAAATACTCTTCAATTTGGGAGGATGTGTTCTAGAATCCACCTAAAAGAGCTCACAAAGTGCACCCTTCACAGTGCCTGAGAGATATAACACTAAAATATTCCTCCTAGGAGAAGGTTCCATAACCAACCTAAACAAATAGAAAGTGATCCATGAGATGCATGCAACCAATCCACATGTGCAAATCCTAGGGCAACCAACTACATGAATGAATGTGCAAGATTAAGTGGTCAAATCATTGTTGTAGATTGAAATGGGATGAAAATGGAAATAGGATAAGGACTAGATAGGAAAATAAAAGAAAAGAATAAGGAATGAAAAGACGAAAGGAAACTAGTGCTTATTAGTAACAGCCTAACGGAGTCATAAAATACCACACAAATCGAAGGACTTAAATTGTCACACTCACAACTACTTCAATGAAGGCCAATAGTGACGAAAGGGTTGTTTTCTACCTTCAACCACCTAATGGTGAAAACCTATCCAATATATTCACCTTTCAAATTATATGAAATCAAGGCAAAGGAACTAATGTTCATTACATTTACCTTTAGAGTGCTTGCTGGAAATTTATATGAAACGAATCTTGCAGGGCTCTAGAAGGTACCATTCATCAAAAAATATAAGTGCTATGTTATTTCATAATTATTATTACAATTATGTAATTAGTTTATTAGAAGAATGTCAATAAATTGAAATAAACAACAATTAAATCAACAGGGAGAAACTTCCTTGCATTTATTTCCTCCTAAATTATACTTAGGATTTTGAAAAACAAGAAAATATTATATATAATTTCACAACAATGAAAGCATTAAACCTTAGATCAAATCAAAAGCTATACCTTGTATCTTCATTAGTCATCAATCTTGATAGTACAAGGGAGCTCCATCATGCTTCAACTCATAAGAAACACCTTGTCACTTCTCTAACTCCTCAATCTCCAAATTCCAAATCCCTTGAAATTGAAAGAAACTTATCTTTATATAGATTGAGTTAAGTCTCTTATACAAATAAAATGCATTTTCCTTCTAACTTCATTATAGGTCAACAAATAATAAAATATTGGAGTAGTTAGATCCATGGTTAACAATATCAAGACATGTGGACATTGGCCTTCTCAAGAATGGATGCATGTAAAATGTAATGTAATTATTTTTAAGAGTATGTGCCCAAGGGTCCACCTAGAAGAGCTCACAAAGTGCACCCTCTATGGTGCATGAGAGATATAATAATAAAATATTCCTCCTCGGAGAATTCTCCATAACCAACCTCAAAAAATATAAAATTTCCAAAATATGCATGCAACCAATCCACATGTGCAAATCCCAAGGCAATGAACTCCATGGATGAATGTGCAAGATAAAGTGGTCAAACCGTTGTTGTAGCATATGAAATGGGATAAAAATGGAAATGGGATGAGTATTAGATAGGGAAATGAAGGAAAAGATCAAGGAATCAAAACATAGGAAAGGAAACCAAAGCTTCTCAATCACAAGCTAATAGAGTTATAAATAGTATACAAATGCGAGGACTTGATTTGTCACACTTATAACTACTTCAATGAAGGCAATTAGTGATGAAAGGTTTATTTTCTTCCTTCAACCACCTAATGGTGAAAACCATTTTGATACATTCATCTTTCAAATTATATGAACTCGGGAAAAGGAGTAAATTTATTCTAAAGAATGCTTGCTAGAAATTTTTATGAAGTGAATCTTAGAGGGCCCTAGAACATACCATTCATCAACAAAATATAAAAGCATCATATTATTTCTAAATTATTATTCCAAATCTGCAATTGATTTATTATAAGAATGGAAATAAACAAAAATAAAACAACAATTAAATCAAGAGGAGAACCCTCCTTATATTGATTCACTAAATAATACTTAAACTTCTATATTAAGTTGAAAAACAAGAAACTCTCTATATAATTTCACAACAATGAAAACATTAAACCTTAAACCAAAATTTAAGCTATATTGCATGCCTTCATTAATCATCAATCTTGATAATACAAGGAAGCTCCATTATGCTTCAACACCTCATCACTTCTCAAACTCCTAAACCCCCAAATTACAAATCCCTTTGAAATGGAGAGAAACTTATCTTTACATAGAGTGATTTAAGCCTCTCAACAAATAAAAATATATTATTTTTCCAACTAACTCTATGAAAATTCAATAAATAATGAAATATTGGAGTAGTTAGATCCATGATTGACAACATCAAGAAATGTGGACACTAACCTCCTCATGAGAGAAAACACTATTTAGAAACATGTATTGTACCATGTCAAATGCTGAATGGGTTGACATAGAATTTGTCTTCCAAAAATGAATGTATGTGAGATATAATAAAATATTCTTCAATCTAGGAGGATGTGCTCAAGATTTCACTTAAAAGAGATTACAAAGTGCACTCTCCAAGGTGCATAGGAGCTGTAATAATAAAATATTCCTCCTAGGAGAAGGCTCCATAACCAACCTAAAAAATAGAAAATGGTCCACAAAGTGCATTCAACCAATCCACTTGGGAAAATCCTAAGGTAACCAACATCATGGATGAATATGCAATATGAGCGATCGAACCCAAAAATAGTTCATACTTCAAGGATATGCCCAAATATAGTAAGATGATCAAGTTAATGCATGTAATGTGCCATGCTCCTCCTTCAAGTATGAAAAGGAAGCCAATGAAGTAGGGTACCAAGACTATTAACCTTCATATGGATAAGTTAGATTACTTTAACCATTGAATACTTAAATCAACCTCCACATGTGTGAAAAATATTAATGCTCAAATATAACCATAGTCTCCCTCTAATTAGTTGGCAATAGATTAAATCATTGTGAATATGTGGGCTAAAGAGAGGTGTACTTGCCCAAATCATCGCTCTCGCACTTTGGAACCTCTAAAACCCTAGCCATACGTTGATCTCTCATCATGGCTAACCCAAAGGGGGATTCTCCCCCTTTGCTCGACGATGCAGCTGCCTTCTAGACATTGATCGATTCCCTCCCGGTGAAGCAAAGATCCAAGGATAATCCATCTAAGTTTGTAACATGAGTAGAAGAAATCCAACAGTGGTGATGCCCTCAGCCTTCTGCTGCTCAATGTTGGCCTTCTCAGACCGTGCCCTGGTTGGAAATTTTACTGGGATGTGGCCCTCCCTCAAATCCATGGAGTCTTGGACAAAGAAGAACTGGAAATGAAAAATGAAAGGAAGTTTGGGAGTTTATGATGTAGAGAATGGCTTCTTTTCCTTCCTCCTTGAGTTCAAGGAGGAAAAAGAGGTCATCTTCAGGAATGGTCCCTACTTCTTCAGAAATAGGGATATGTATCTAAATAGGTGGTCTTTGGATTTCGACCCAACGAAAGGAATTCCAAATGTTTTACTAGTATGGCTAAATCTCCCCTGGCTTCCTTTATCTTGCTGGAGTGATGACTACCTACATGCCATCCATAATGGAGTAGGAAAGTATATAGATAGATCCGAGCCAAAGGGAGGCCAATTTTCATGTGTAGAAATCTGCATTGAGGTCAGCTTGGAGAAGGGCTCTTCCAACATAAATTTTCCTCACAATGGGAGGATAAAAACATTATCAAATTATGGACTATGAATAACTCCCCTTCAAGTATCGGGTTTTTCATGAATATGGGCATTTCACTTGAGATTGTAAGAACATTCAAACCGATAATGAGGCCCCTTTGGGAAACCAACCTGAATAGTGGAAAACTCAGAGGAAGGGAGGAAACAAGAGAAGTGTTGCAAACAACAAGAATTCCAATCAAGGTAACAATGTTCCCTCCTCCTCCACAAACCCTTTTGGGGTTCTGCAATATCCCAAGGCTACCTAACTGAACGAGATAGAAGAAGAAGCCCAACATTTGCATGTAGTGGAAAATAATTAGGAAGGTGCCATTGAGGAAGGGGAAATCATTGAATCCTCGAGAACAATTTCCCTAGATAAGTCTCCTTCTTCATCGACTCCTTTGGTCCAAGGCGGTCCAGTTATTTTCCAACTAGTGCGGCCTGTCTCTCCTCCCAAGAATGCTAGAGACCCACAGGAAGGCTCAAGGAAAATAATGGTTAGGAACATGACTTTGTTGCAAGTAGGTAATGAGTAAGAAAGTAGTCAGGAGACAAGAAGAATGATAAAGAGAAAAGGAAGACACTCTACGAAGGGTTTAGGGAAAGTGAAGTCAGGCAAAATAAAAATTTGGTTAATCAAATACAAATCTCAGACTTGTTAAAGTATTAAGGAAGAAAGGATGTAGCAGGGCCATCAAAGGGATATTCCAAATCTCATTCGCCTCCCAAATGAAAGTGTTATCTTGGAACATATAAAAGGGATTGGGAGGTCCCTCTAAAGCCCTCTCAGTTAAAGATCTAATCGAATTAGAAAATCCCTCTATTTTTTGTAGGAAACAAAATTATAAGAATAAGAATTAAAAAATAAGGCAAAAGGTTTTTGGAAGGATAGAGATGGAGTAGGACAAATCTCTCGGGGTGCCTCCAAAGTTTTGGGCACATTTTGGACTAAAGCCTAGTTATCTCTATTTGAATGTGCAAGAAGTCAAAATTTGATAGCCATTATTTTGGAAGGGAAGGATAATACATAACAGATTAGGATAATAAATGTTTATTCCCCTTTTACATATGGGGAGAAACTAGAGTGTTGGGATAAGCTCATAATGTTGAAGAATGATCAATGGAATCAAAATTCCATTATCGAAAGAGATTTTAATACCAACTTATTTTCATCAGCGAGGAAGGGTGGAAATATAATGGGGATCCATTTAGAGAACAAATGGAAGACCTCATTTCATATTGGGATATGTTGGGTGTCAAGCCCAGTTGAGGGAAGTTGACATAGATGAATAGAAGAAGCAACTTTGGTCACATCGTAACTCGATTAGACCAATTTATAATTCAGGACACTTAGATCCTTAATGGTATGTGTTATCACCCCAAGAAACTCTCCTAGGTTGTATATCAGAGATGCTCGGGAACATTACAAACTCAACAAAAATGTTGGAAAATGGTGGATGAGTGAAAGAAATGCTGCATGTTCAAGCCAGATAACCACTTCTACTGTGCTTGACCCCAGACATGGATGAACACCCCGAGACTACAAGGCTTTAGACCACCAATTACTCACAGTTTGAGGATAACGTGATAATGGAGAAGACTGACCACACCAACAGATGCACAGGACCCTGTGATGGCCAGCTGCAACCAGTTAAAAGGTCTGTAAATCTGTTTTCTAATACACATACAGGCTGACAGCTCTCTGGCATTAAAACAACAAAAACTTGCATACAAATTCAATGATACATGCTAAAACCTAACACAGAGGTGGGATGACAGCCCCTCTAATGCTAAACATTAACAACGCATGAATAAATGAAAAACGGGCACAACCTGAAAGAAGAAGAAGAAGTGGACAGTAAGCAATTAACAACAAAAGAAGCTTGCATTAGCTGAAAATGAAGACCAGACGCTGCAGGTATCACCACAGTTACAATCTCCAGAAGTTGAACCTTACAGCAAAATAACACTCATCCAACACTCATCAACCTATTACATTCTATCTTCTGGATATATATAGAGTCTGTTTACAAAATTGCTCTGATAAGCTATGCGTGGAGGAGTCAATAAATGACCACCAACCACATTTACAATATGAAATGGGCCTTTGCTGCAATTCTCAGAGCTTTAATGGACAAATCGGCCTATTTAGATTGTCTGATGTCCTTCTCTGGCAGCTGGAATGAATTATGGATTAAACTCCATGCCTGATAAATGTTCATCACTGCTCGAAGTCACCTGCTTGTCCTTCGGCCATTCTGTTGTTTAATGCTATTGTTGGAGCCATTAACTGTGCAGGTACAGGGTGGCTGATCGTTGCTTTCTCCTTCCTCAGGCAACAGAGAGCAGTCGGGAGCTCGAGACAGTCAACAGAGTTAAGGTTTCCTGGCGGAAGAATGAGCAGGCTGGGAATAAATCTCAGCCATTGGATCGCATAGATCAACAGCGGAGATCGCTAGCGGGAGGAATCGGGAAGAACAGGCGGAGTAAATAACAACCGTCGGATCGCAAAGATCAACGGTTGCAATCAATTGACAGAGGCTATCAGAAGTTTAGCGGACGGGCGGATGTGGGCCGTCGGATCGCAAAAATCAATGGTGGAGATCGCATCAGGGAGAGCTATCGGGAGCCGGATGATCGGAGTTAATGAGGGTCGTCAGATCGCGACAGGTCCGACGGTCATCGCTATTAGAAGGCGCGCACAAGTTAACGGTCAGGGAATCGTACGGGAGGCAGCGTGAATGGAGACACGTGGGCCATCGGATCGCTGTCGGGCGGATCCAACGGTTATCGGGCGGCGAAGTTGATCGATGGTTAATGAGCAGGGGAATGGCGGTTTTCGTGGGCAGCGGTATTCCCCGGACCGCTTATCGGCCATCGGTGGTTTCCGTATATGAAAGCACGATCCAACAGATTCGTGATGTGTGGCAGCCCAAAACTACCGCCCCCACGAGTTATCGCGTGTGCAGGTCACGCGATCGGGGAATGTGTCAGCCGTCGGATCGGCGATGGACGGCCGGATGAAAAGGAAAGTGCACGAGGTTTAGAAGCGGGAAGAGAACGCGGGGATCGTTAGGACGGATTGATCAACGACTGCGATTGCACAAGCGGCCGAGGGTTAATTTTTTACGAAGGTGCGAAGTTATGAAAGGTTAATGCTTTAGCGCCGGGGATTAAGCGAAGAATGAGTTTATTCGAGGTTTTAACAGGTATTATAGAATTTAAACAAAAAATCCCAGGAGCCGGGAAAAAGGATTTCAGGGGTTTTTACAACGTTAACACGATAAGAGAGAGAGAGGGGCTGGGGTAAAGAGGGATTGAGCAGGGGAATATGGATAAGGCGAGAAATGAAGAAGTTTCAGGTGGAAAATAAAGAACGAGAGGTTAAGAGGGTATAGGGAAACTTGAAGGAGCATAAGGGGAATGACTGTTGCGAAGCCCTTTTCAGCACCAACACACCACCAGACCTGAACTTGCCCTGAAAATTTCTCAAACATGCAGCAGAGCTAACATTTGGCTCCTTCTGGGGATGAGATCCTCCCAGTGAGGTCTCAAAAACCTACAGACCAATGCCTTCATGCAAAACTAGCTTAAAAACACTGCCTAGTGTCCATTGCGCATGGAGTCAAACTAAGCATATACTAAGAACTGCACAATAAACTGCTTACAATCACTAAAACCTGAAAAACTTCAAAAATTGCCCATTTGATGGGCCATCAAAATTGTTGCCTGTCATCCAGTTCATCATAGATCAGCAGGACAGGATTTATTTGATCCTCTACCTCAAAGAGTTTATGAGGTTTGACCTTGATGGGTAGATAGGGATCAACTTTCATTTCCCTTCTGAGTATTTTCCTCCTTGGATGTTCTTTAGAGGAGCCTTTGTACATCTGTTGAATAATCAGTGTTGTTGTGTACTTATTTATGCCATCTGTGGTCTGCACAACTAATATGAAAGATGCACCATTGTATTCCTGTGCAGTGGACACAGAGACATTTTCTACTCCTTCATCTTGCTTTGAACAATCCTCATCCAAGGAGGGATTCCAATACTGCACATCTACTTCTTCTGTAATCTGAAAAGCTGCCCTTTCAATCTGTGTAGGGGCCATCTGAGCGGGTATTAAAATATCAAGACTGAGATGATCAGTTTTAGCCTTGAGAATTGAATTTTGTTCTGCCTCAATGTTCAAGGGGCAACTGTGAGGGATTGTTATTTGATAAGACAGAGAAACAAAAGATGATGGGGAGCTGTCCTCTCCCTTTTTAATCACTAGACTGGGGCAAAAAGTAGGCTGAAAAATTGGCAGATCTACATAGCCATGTGAAGATGAGCTGGCTTCGGGCTTGAATTCTTGGAGGAAGGGATCTGCTGCTGTCTGGCACTGCTGGCCAACTTGTTGTTCTGCAGCTACAACAAATTGCTGAGCAGTGCCTTTGGACATTGCTTTCTCATAAGCAGCCCTTGTTAGGAAAGGGGCACCTTCCAAAACATGGACCTCCTCCTCTTCATTAGGATGCTCTTCCTCCATGACTATATTTTGGCAAAGGGTCTTCACCCTTTGATCTTCGTTTGCATCTCTGCTTCTCTGCAAAATCTGCACATGCTCATGTGTTCCTCTACATAAATTTGGAGCTGGAAAAGAAATGGAACAATGAGCTCCTGCCTCCTCAAAATGCTGCTCAACTTTTAGTTTGGAAACTTCAGAGGTCAAAAACTCAATCATCCTAGCTAATTCATCAATTTCAGAATCATAGGATGAAGATGATTCATCTCCCTACCTTCTTCTTTCAGCATCACCTTCGAGTCTTTCTGCAGCAATAATATTTGCTTCTACTTCAAAGGTTGTAGCTTGCATCTCAACCAAAGAAGCACGTTTTCTTTCTCTTAACAACAAGCAGAATTGAGAATCGAAAGCATTAGCATAAGTAATCATGGCAGAAGTAGGGGTAGGTCTTATTTCAGCTGGCATTCTGCTGTACATATGATTGAACCTAATGTTAAAATCAGACATCAACTCACCATCTTCTCTCTGCAAGTTTCCAAATTCATCATGATAAAAGAGCAGATCTTTATTATTTCCCCAGTGCTTTAAAAATACATCATCTAAAGCATCAATGTCTGCAATATACCTAGGGGGTAAATTTCTGAACCATTTTCTAGCCTCCCCATCTAGGCTTTGGACAAAAATCCTCATCCAGACATCTTCTTCATTGATATCCAGATTATCAGTGTAGCTGTAAAAGGCCTCTAAAGTATCTTCAGCCGATACTCCTTCTTCACCAGTAAACTTAGGCATGAATTCTTGATAATCTCTTACAGGCATGGCATTCAAAGGGGTAGGCAAGACCAAGGGTCCATACCTAGCAGCAACTATTCGTTCTATCTTTGTAAGGGCTTGCTGGCCTACCATGACTGAGGTATTCGAAAGGGATACTGGTGGACTGAGTGGAATGAATCAATGAAAAGGATAATGGAGACAAAGGAATATGATGGACAGCATGGAATGTTTCTTTCAACTGAGGTCTGAAAGTGAAATGAATGACTAAGGAGCTGAATGCATCTTTGAAGGTATTTATACACTAACAGAGATACATGGAACCTTTAAGGCTTACCTGATCCTGATGCTCCTTACTTCGATACTTTCTTCTGCTGAACGATCTTCTCAGGATCAGGCACTGGTTCAGCTGATGGTTTCTGAAAATTCCTTCGAGCATGCCTCACCAACTGCTCCAGAACTGCAATGTGGAGTCACCAAAAGATGGTCTTCCACCAGTGGAGTCACCAGACAGATGATTACAACCAGAAACTGTGTTCAAACCTTGTCTGTCATCAAAGCTTGAAGCTGTGTCATTCTCCCAGGGAAGCTGAGCTTCAATTCTCCTCTCCCCGGCAACGGTGCCAATTAATGTTATCACCCCAAGAAACTCTCCTAGGTTGTATATCAGAGATGCTCGTCAACATTACAAACTCAACAAAGATGTTGGACAATGGTGGATGAATGAAAGAAATGCTTCATATTCAAGCCAGATAACCACTTCTACTGTGCTTGACCCCAGACATGGGTGAACACCCCCAGACTACAAGGTTTTAGACCACCAATTACTCACAGTTTGAGGATAAGGTGATAATGGAGAAGACTGACCACACTAGCAGATGCACAGGACCCTGTGATGGCCGGCTGCAACCAGTTAAAAGGTCTGTAAATCTATTTTCTAATACACAGACAGGATGACAGCTCTTTGGCATTAAAACAACAGAAACCTGCATACAAATTCAATGATACATGCTAAAACCTAACACAGAGGTGGGATGACAGCCCCTCTAATGTTAAACATTAATAGCACATGAATAAATGCAAAACAGGCACAGCCTGGAACAAGAAGAAGAAGTGGACAGTGAGCAATTAACAACAAAAGAAGCTTGCATTAGCTGAAAATGAAGACCAGACGCTGCAGGTATCACAACAGTTACAATCTCCAAAAGTTGAACCTTACAACAAAATAACACTCATCCAACACTCATCAACCTATTACATTCTATCTTCTGGATATATATAGAGTCCGTTTACAAAATTTCTCTACTAGGCTATGCGTGGAGGAGTCAATAAATGACCACCAACCACATTTACAATATGAAATGGGCCTCTGCTGCAATTCTGAGAGCTTTAATGGACAAATCGGCCTATTTAGATTGTCTGATGTCCTTCTCTGGTAACTGGAATGAATTATGGATTAATATCCATGCCTGATAAATGTTCTTTGCTGCTCGAAGTCACCTGCTTGTCCTTCGGCCATTATGTTGTTTAATGTAGTTGTTGGAGCCATTAACTGTGCAGGTACAGGGTGGTTGATCATTGCTTTCTCCTTCCTCGGGCAGCAGAGAGCAGTCGGGAGCTCGAGACAGCCAACAAAGTTAAGGTTTCATGGCGGCAAAATGAGCAGGATGGGAATAAATCTCAGTCGTTGGATCACAGAGATCAACAGCGGAGATCGCTGGCGAGAGGAATCGAGAAGAACAGGCGGAGTAAATAACAACCGTCGGATCGCAGAGATCAACGACTGCGATCAATTAATATAGGCTATCGAAAGTTTAGCGGATGGGCGAATGTGGGCCATCAGATTGCGAAAATCAACGGTGGAGATTACATTGGGTAGAGCTATCGGGAGGCAGATGATCAGAGTTAACGAGGGCCATCGGATCTGGACGCGGCTGATTCGACGGTCATCGCTATCAGAAGGCGCGCACATGTTAACGGCCGAGGAATCGTACGGGAGGCAGCGCGAATGGAGACACGTGGGCCGTCGGATCGCTGTCAGGCAGATCCGATGGCTATCGAGCGGTGGAGTTGATCGATGGTTAATGAGCGGGGGAATGGTGGTTTTCGCGAGCGGCGGTATTCCTCGCACTGCCTATCGGCCATCAACGATTTCCATATATGAAGGCGCGATCCAACAGATTCATGACATGTGGCAGCCCAAAACCACCGCCCCCGCGAGTTATCGCATGTGTAGGTCGCGCGATAGGGGAATGCGCCAGCGGTCGGATCGGCGATGGACGGCTGGATGAAAAGGAAAGTGCACGAGGTTTAGAAGCGGGCAGAGAAAGCGGGGACCGTTAGATCGGATTGATCAACGGCTGCGATTGCACAAGCGGCCGAGGGTTAATTTTTTACGAAGGCGCGAAGTTATGAAAGGTTAATGCTTTAGCGTTGGGGATTAAACAAAGAATGAGTTTATTTGGGGCTTTAACAGGTATTATAGAATCTAAACAAAAAAGCCCGGGAGCCGGGAAGAAGGATTTCAGGGGATTTTACAGTGTTAACACGATAAGAGAGAGAGAGAGGTTGGGGTAAAGAAGGATTGAGCAGGGGAATATGGATAAGGTGAGAAATGAAGAAGTTTCAAGTGGAAAATAGAGAACGAGAGGTTAAGAGGGTATAGGGAAACTTGAAGGAGCAAAAGGGGAACGACTGCTGTGAAGCCCTTTTTAGCACTAACACACCACCAGACCTGAACTTGCCCTGAAAAATGCTCAAACATGTAGCAGAGCTAACAGTATGGATCCTTTCTCTTCCATTTTGGCTTTGACTAAGTTAGATCATCATCCAATATCATTGGTTATGGAAGAAAAAGAAGATTTAGGCCTTATTCCTTTCAAGTTTAATCTTGGCTGGTTGAAAGAGGAAGGAGTCATGGAACGAATTTCACATGCATGGAGCACAAGTGTGAATGGATCTCTGGCTTATGTCTGGGAATCAAAGATCAAGTTGGTGAAGCAAGCATTCAGGGCATGGGAAAAATAGGTGTACATCTATCCGAGCAAAAGAAAGGAGGAACCGATTAAGGAGTTAGAGCAGCGTATAGCTTCAACGGAAAGTAGTGAAGTAAAAGAATGGAATCTAGAAAAGGTGAAGAGTTTAAACACACAGATCTTTCAAGAAAACCGAAAAGAAGAAGAGCTCTAGAGGCTAAATTCCAATAGTATATGGCTAAAGGAAAGGGACGAGAACACTTCGTTCTTTAAAAAACATACCAAAGCGAGGGAGTTAAGGAACAAGGTGAGAGAAATAACCTTTGAAGGAAAGCTTACGATATCTTCATTTCTAGAGATTAAAAATGATGCCTTCTTGCACTTTTAGTCTCTCTACACATTAGATGGAGTATAAATCATGATAAGGTCAAAGATTTATTGTACACATCCTTTCGGAGATCACTGAAGAAGAGAATAGATATTTGATGAAAGAAACCACAAAAGGGGAAGTAATTAATGTTATTTGTGGTATGGATCTAGGCAAGGCTCCTGGGCCTGATGTATTCCCTATTAATTTCTATTGAGTATGTTGGTCATTGATTAAAAGAGACTTGATTAGAATGCTTAATTGGACCAATCCAAGGGTAAGGTAGGGGGAGGGAATAATTCAACATTTTTAGCTTTAATTCCCAAGGAGTTCAATCCATCAACCTTTAGCAAGTTCCATCCCATATCGCTTTGCAATGTATCATATAATATTTTGACAAAAAATATAGCAGTGCGACTAAAGACAATGGTGCCGAGATTGATTTATGAAAAGTAGGCAAATTTTTCAAGCGCAAGCATATTTTGGACAATATTATTATGGTGCAGGAGGCGATACATTCAAGTAAATTGAGGGGTGAATCATGGTTTGTAATAAAACTCATCATGACTAACACCTTCAACCGAGTAAGTCATTGATTCCTCTTTATTATTATGAAGAAGCTTGGTTTTAGTTCTTATTTCATACAATGGATATATTCATGTATTGGATCCCCTTGGATTGATCCTTTGATCAATGGTAGGCCAACACCCTTTTTCAAAGCCTCTATGAGTCTCCATCAAGGCTTCCCTCTCTCTCCTCTACTACATATTTTAGTGCCATAAAGTCTAAGAAGAAAATTAGAGGAAGCTCGAGTAAGATGATCACTTCCTAGTTTCTCCATTGCTATAAATGTCAAAGATATCACTCACTCCCAATTTGTAGATGACACCATTCTATTGGGAGGATCTTCAAAAATAATCACCTCTAGATTTAAAAGGATTCTCAATGCTTATATCGACCTCTCAAGGGGACTAGTAAATAAAAGGAAGGTTCACTTGTATAGTTGGAATTGTTCTGAGGTTGTTCTTCAAGATATGGCATTAGTTTTCGACTTTCTTGCTCAAATAGGGTGGAGTTCCTTTAAACATCTGGAGTCTGAATCTCCTTATGTATGTCCTTCAAAGAAGATTAGAAGGAAATAATTCAAAAATTCAAGAGGAAAATAGAAGGATGGGTCGCATACTGGTTGAACTTGGCAGGAAAAACCATTTTAATCAAGTCATTCCTACCAGCATTGCCAATTTATATGTGTTATGGGATTTTATCTCCAACGGGTATCCCAAAACAAATGAGAATTATGATCATAAAATTATTGTGGCAAGGAGGCAAGAACACTGATAGAAAAATTCACTTGATTGATTAGAATACAATACAACTCCCTAAAGAGCATGGAGGTTTAGAAATTAGAGATCCAGTAATGATGAACATAGCACTGGGTGAAAAAATTGTATAGAAGTTTATCATAGATTCAAAGGAATGGTGGAAGGAGTATTTTATGAAGAAAATAAAAACTTTCACAAGTCCCATCTATTAAGAGCAGAGAAAGCTTAATGGACATGTAATGGCTCAAAAATCTGGAAATTATGCAAGGTCGCAACCCCTTTAATAATAGAAAATTTGGGATGGCAAGTAGGGAATGGGGCAAGGATAAATTTGTGGAAGGATAAATTTCTCTTGGAAAATCATCATGTCCAAAATGATCTTTAGCCTCTCACTATATGGATGAAGGATAAAGGGTTTGTGAGACTGAAGGGTATATCTGCTTGGGATAATTCGGGATTGTGGCAAGGCTGGGAATGTCACGATATCCCTCTACATCTGTAAAGTAAGTGGAATTTAGTGATCCCTCCGTTGAATGGGCTAGCTCCAATAGAAGAGGGATCTCAAGACCATCAGACCTGGAAGCCAGGAAAATCAACACAATATGTAGTCAAGGAAGGGTATACGTTCCTATTAAGGAAATTGTCGCTTCCTTCCTCCTCCAAGATTTGGAAAGCAATATGGAAAAATGATGCCATCCCAAAGGTGAATGCATTTTGTTGGACATCGATTCATGGGAAGGTCCTTAGAGTTGAAAATCTAAGGCGCAAAAATATAAAGGGTCCCTCTTGGTGTGCACTTTGAAGACATGAAGAGGAAAAAATCATGCATATATTCCATGAGTGTTCCTTTTCACTGTCACTATGGCGGTTGGACTTGGATAAGGTTTATCACATTCTCTGCATTCGTTTGAGCTGAGAGGATATGTTCGAAATTTGGCCATCCCTTTGTCCACTAGACAAGATTCATTCTCCCATCATTAAACGAGCATGGAGATCCTTCCCTAAATTATTATGTTGGACAATATGGCTTGAAAGGAATAAAGTCACCTTTAGAGATGAAGCTCCCTCAATAACCTGAGAAACAAACAAAGCTATGTTACTGCCATCAGAATCGATCTCGGCTAGAGGAATCAAGTTAGCAAAGATCGAAGGATTATTAGAGCTAGAGAGGACTTGGATACGTATAAATATTATTTTAGATCATACTAGAAGTTTCAGAGGTCGGTCAAACATAGCTAAGATGAAATTCTTAAGAATGGATAATGAAGAGCTCTAGGATTGGCAATGCAGCCAAGTTTCTACTCTATTATGTTTTTATGGTGCTGTAAAAGGGAACCCATGGGAAACATGAGCAGGAAGGGTGATGCTCTGTGTTGTCACAAAATCCAACCTTGATAGGTTGCTGATCAGGAAAACTTTGAGTAACTATTTCAAACCAATCTTTTAGCTAAGGCTTAGCCTCCTCAGCTTGAGAGGGCTCTCTCAAAGGGTTAATGATATTGATTAAAGATATGGATAGATGGCTAACTCTATGGTTTGTGATTTTATATGTTTATAGGTTGAAATATGGAGACTTGCTACCATTGGGCTATGGATCTAGCAACAGAGATAAGGATAACAAATAGCTCTTCTTATAAAACTGAGGCTTGTATATACTTCAATGAAAGAGTGACACATTCAGGAAAGTCTCAATAACTTGAAGTTCATAGGAGTCAGAGCATGTGGGCATGAATTCTGAGTAATGATACATCAAGGTATTCAAGAGGAAGGAATTTAAAGTGATTGATCAGAGTTTAATACCTAAAGGAAGTCAGAGCATGAGTAACCATGAATTCTGAGTAATAAGTATTAAAACATTGAAGAAAAACATCCAAAGATAGGACCCAAGAACTCAATTCACCATAGTTTAACACTTAAAGGAAGTCAAAGCATGTTCCTCCATGAATTCTGAGTAATAAACGTTAAGACTATGGAAGTAAAACATATCAAAGATAAAATGTAAATCTCACTGAAGTACACTAAGAATCTCAGCTTCAGAAAAGTCCAACTGCTTATGTATATATCAGTCCTTGCACAACATTTACAAAACTAGTCTTTTTCTATAACATTTTCCAACCCTCCTCTAAGTTCATCTCTTGCTTCATATATAGCTTTTACAATAAGGATTCCATGATCCTTCATCAAGAGAATTCAAATTTCTATGATTGACACCTATTCTAATCATAAAGCAGACTATTAAATACAAGTGACAGCTAACTGACTGTCTTAGAGTCCTAATACAATTAGGAGTACAACTCCTTATTATGATAACAACAACCTAATATAAGAATTAAATTCAATGCTTGACAGCTGCTCCTCCTTAACTTCGACCTTGGTGATGTCCATAACCCTCCAGCTGGCCTTTAATAGCTTCTCCTTCATCTGTCCTGAAAACTAGGAGACTGTCCCCTGCTCTGTTCTAGCTGAAAATAGGTGTTGGGACAGAGCTCTTATCTCCTCATCAAAAATGTATTTTGCAAAAATGAAGGCGAATTTTGTAGACCACTCAGTTCTGAAGAAAAACCTCTCTTGGTTTTTTGCAATACCTTTCCTACTACCCAGAAATTGTCTTTGAATATCAGGTGTAAACTGGAAAATTCTGATTTGTGAAAAACTGCTCCTACAGTAGTTTCGTAGTGCAAGTTGAGTCTTCAAATTCTCCCATATCATAATTAATTTGAAGAAACTAAAATAGGTTTTTGTAGTTCAGTATGTTAGGAATAAAAACCTCTTTCACTTTTCAGAGATGAGTTTTCAATTGCTCAGGAATCCCTTTGGAAGTTGACTGCTAAAAGCAAGGAGACAAGGTTCCTCCTTTTTAGAGTTTCATCCTTATGCTTGTCTTCGAATCCTTCTGCTAACCATGTTGTCTCTTTTAATCACATGAAATGCATTAAATTAACCATAGACCCTGCTCCTATACTTGTGCCAAGACAAAAACTCTTGAATGTTGCCTGAAGCATGACAAACTGATTTAGCTACGAAATAACTGTTATTTTCGTAGCGCAAGATTTGGTATTTGTATATGTCTTTCATTTCTTGAATCTACCTTTTCTTAGGGTTCAAACCTTCTTAAGTGGTCTTCTTATATCTCTGCAGTAGCACCCTTTTCAAAATAATCTCCTTTTCCTTTCAAAATAGATCCACAAAAAAAACAAAACTGGCAGCTACAGCAGTTTTGTAGCGCGCTACGAAACTGTTGTGCAATACATGTTACTACAGCAGTTTTGTAGCATGCTACGAAACTGCTATGTGAGTCAAAAACACATAGTTTTTCCTCAAAATTGTCATTCTTGGGATTTATTTATAGTTTCACCATATGCTAATGGGCCACATAAGTCTGACATTATCCATCCAAAAACAATCTTCAAAAAGGTAAGTTCCACATCAAAATTGTATTAACACTCCTCACTTACTGTATGGTGTATTAACACTCCTCACTTACTGTATGGTTCATTTAAGCTGAGGCTGTCCTTCAGGGTTGCTCAATTGAATCTTCAAGTCTTCTATTTTCCTTTTCATCACTCTGATGTTAGTTCTACGCCTGTTATTAATCCATCTGATGTATCTTGCCTCCTTAATAGCAGGGACAGTCCAGGTGAAATATTGGGCCTTTCTACTCACTGCTTGAGGTTTTGAATTTTTCTCATGTTCCCACAAAGCCTTCATTTTGTTAAAGTCAACCTTTTCAATTGCATGTTTTCTTGCCCTTTTCTTAAGTCTGGCAATCTCAAACTTGGCAAGCTTCTTTATTCTTTGTGAGAGCATCTAAGCCTTCAGGCTCAGTCCTCAAACACCAGCCTGATCTATGATTCTTCTTCAGACATTTCTGTGAACTCCCTGTAAAGGATACCTGGAAGAACTTGCCCTGTCAAGTTTTAAACACTGCCTCACTTGAGTTGGATAGAGAACTGCCTCGCTTGAGCCTTCAAAGAACTCTGATGTATGCTGACCTTGAGCTTGCCAAGTGCTTCTTATGCATGAAAGCAACACGAGAATAACCAAGACTAATTCACCCTTACCTTATCCTCTTTCTTTCTTTTTTTTAAATTTGAAACAAGTGTGGACAAAGAACCCTAACGAATCTAATGATGAGTGTGAATGGCTACATGTGATGGGTAAGGTTCATGGAATGACACCTAATGATGAAAAATTAACGAATTCAGGTTGATTTGACAGCTAGACTCGATTTGACACGAATCCCCGATTTTGTAGCGCATCCAATGCAAATTCTGGGTTTTGCGCTACGAAAACTCCTAACTACGAATCCCCTATTTCGTAGCGCATATAGTGCATTTTTTGAGTTTTGCGCTACAAAAACTCCTAGGCAATTTCGTAGCGCATTCGAAATTTTAAACAACCAAACACATAACACTTTTGAAATGATGTGGGATCTATGATAGGTAAAACAAGGTTGTTGACCTTTATTTGATAATGGAAACAAGACTCCAACTCTATGATTTAGACTCTAAAACAGAAAAATAAAAATGACTTGACCATGACTAACATAAAACTTTGGAACCATACCATTTGTCCAAGATTTTTTTAGAAATCTTAGAAATTAGTGATAACACTCTATCTTGACGAATATGAAGAGACCAAGTATGTATGGGGACTAGGCAGAGAAACAAACAATAATGTTGAATTCCTAGTGTTATGGAAAGGATTAGATCTCGCCAAGAACAAAGGTATTTGAAAGATTAAAATTCTTGGCGACTCTATGATAGTAATTAGAATGCTATCTAAGTATTTTACATCAATTGATCCTACACTACCTCTCGTAGTGAGAAGAATAATCCTTCTTTTGATTTTTTTTTGAAGAATTCTCCTTTTTTCATGTCCTAAGACATCTTAATGGAGTGGCCAATGGTTTGCACAATAGACTAGAAGAGTTAGGAACATGTGAATTAGAATTAAATGGAATTGGAAAAGGTCACATCTCCATGCCACAATATGATCATGGACCAAAGTTCATCAAAGGTCAGTAGTAATCGGGAACATTCCCTCCGGGAATTTATTTCTCACATGTACATTGGGCTGGCACTAAGGATTAATGTGAACACACTTGGAGTCCTTAAACAAATGTGTGATAAGCCTAGACATGTTTCCATTTTGCCCAAGCACATCTTGCCCATATCGTCATACAAATGGAAAGCATCGAACCTTAGTGATGTGAGTTTGCACAAGTTGGTATTAATGCCAAAGGGACAAATGTTATTCATCCCACAAAGCTCCATTAATTCAATGTAGGGAATGTTGGTTTGGCTTCTTGCGAAGGAAATATTTGTGACTATCATGGATATTAGAGGAGATCCATGTTTAATGGTGATAGTGGAGAGTGATAGAGGGAGTCTGGTCGATGTGGGTCTATATATGGCAATCCCTCCGGGTATTTTGCCAATAATTCTCGGTTTCCCTCTATCTTTCTTGTGTTTTGGTTTGTTTTTAAGCTATGTAATGATGGCATCGGAAGGTTCGAAAGAACTGGAGGATGAGGTGGCAAGGTGGAAGAGGGTGACAAAGTTTCTCTTCAAACTGTTGATGGGTCACCTTGATCTCCTGACCCGCAGGATAGACTAGATGTAAAGCGACAAGGAGGCAAATATGGCACTATTGGAAGCTAAGTTCAAGAGCTTGGAGGCGAGTGTAGAAAGGAATCTCATTAGATTTGAGGAAGAGTTAATGTCCCATAGCACAAATCTCATCAACGATGATCTCTTCATAGAGGTTAACAATCTTTTGGAAGGGAAAATTATCCTCAGCACCAAGGATTCATAATAACTGCCTTGAGAGGGCACAACAGTTAGAGGAATGAGAAAAGGAAAGTTTGTCTTCTGGATGGAAAAGAACGAAGTCAGACCTTCTAAGTCATTCTAAATTACAATTATTTTATGTATTTCAAATTCAATTTTTTTCAATATTATCAGTTATATGGAAGATATCAATGTAGAATATTAGTACAAAGAACCCATAGAGGCAACAAGAGCCTACTTTGGATATATTGGAACATGGAAGCTGCAGAGATCACATATTTATGTTTTGTATTATATGATGTAAATGTTTCTAGCCATATAATCCAGGCTTTATGATATAAAAATAATTGTTTCGTTAAAAAAAAGAGGAGCACTTTATTTTTGATGGAATTCTTTGAAACATGGATAATAGATGGGCCTATTAGATCTCAAGAAACACTACCATGCTATGTAATGTCGAAAGAGTGGTTAACTAGAAACACGATGATTTTTAAAGGAGAGGAGGTACATTTAAGCTAGTTAACCCATCAAGACTTTCCTATGGAGAAACTTGGAAGCCTCCTATAAACAAAATACAAAGGAGATTACTAGAACCTAATATTGACTTCACAAAGCCTTGGGGTTTCTTTGATGGAGCTTGTCAAGGTCTTCTAGGTTTATATGGTGCAAGTGTCATTTACTTTTTAAGTAATGCACACTATTTTACCCCTAAGTTTGAAGTTGGTCTTGGAATCAACAATAGAGAAAAGTTTTATGCCCTATGGATCATAACGAAATATATCATTGAAAATAATGTAAACATATTGCAAGTTATAGAAGGCAAATCTATTTATGTATTCTACAAATGAGAAAAGTCAAATTACAAATTTGGATTTGGGTCCAATAATGGAAATTTGTTTGGAGAGAATAACACAATTTGAAGAAGTTTCCTTTGCACACATCTTCAAGGAATATAATCACAAAGCATATCAACTTTCAAAAGGTTTTTTTAATCAATAGGAATGACTCGATTGAACAAGAATTAAAGGATAATATCCCTTCGTTAATTGTTCCAAAGTCACTTTATTGATGAATGCTTGCTAGTCTTAAAAAGTTTGCTCCTTTTTTTTGGAGTCACAATCAATTTTGTCTAAGTTCGTATTTATTCTATATTATGGCTGTTAAGAATCTAGTTTGGATTTTTTTTGGAAGATGATTGTATATGTCTTAATTCTAGGTTGATGGCATTCTAGAACATGATATTGAGTCAAAATAATAATGAAATTTATTTTAAATTCCCTTTTGAAATATCTTATTAAAAAAAAACTTGATACAAGCATAATTAAATAGATATAATTAAAATTTAAAATTTAATAAATAAAAGATACCATGAGTATGAAGATTGAGTTTGTTCACTCAATAACTTATTTTTGAAGTAAGTGGTAAAATTATTATTTTATTAATTACGATGTTGTTATACTAACATTAAACATTACGTGACAGGTTGAAGGAGAGGGTAAGAAGAGTGGGGAAGTAGAATGTTCCTATGGAATGGGGCGGGGGGGGGGGTTGCTATGACAACCCAATTATGATCATATAGGATTCTCAACAAGCTAGAAGAAAAAAATAGAAGCAAGTGTCCTAGAGATAGTAGTGGAGGAAAGTCCTCTTTCCCCTACTATTTGTTTTTGTTTGTAAGCTAAATTTGTTTATTAATGAACAAAATGTTACATATATCCTTGGTCTTTTCCTGTCAATGATCCACCACTTAGGAAACTAAACAATTGATATAACAATAGAATATCAATCCATGAAAATGTATCCTTCAAAAAATAATAGAGTCGACCAAAGTATGTTGTATGTACCATATTACTAAAAAATAATTATCTAGATATCTCATCTTAGCCTTAGAAAGCTTGTTAAATATTGTAGACAAAATTAACAAAGAACATGTAAACATAAGATAAACTAAGAGGAATATGTGGTGTCCACCTCAATAAGAAAAGGTTCCATCGGGCTATGGTTGTTTGGCTTAGGGCTTGGATCCATGCTTACTCGAATTTACACCAACATGTTGTTAATCTCCTTGAGTTGCAACATAATATCATATAATACCAGAAGAATCTCATCTTGAACATCATTCCATATGGAAGGACTTGACCTAGGAGTGATTTCATACACCAATATATATTAGTAATATACAAATACTAGTTATTTTAGCCACAGGTATGCCCTATGTCTGGTACCCAAGCCACAACCACTGTAGTGACCTTCGAGTCCGATAAACAATTTCTTTCACTCACCACATCATCTTCCAAATCCGGCAACTCATCCTTTATGTCTTGCGAAAGTTGTTCCTTATATAACCATGTTAAAGACTCAACGAGTAATCAAGCCCAAGTGCAACCCAATGAGCCTTTGCCACTGTTTTGTCTCCTATACTATTACATTGTTGAGCTCAAGTGCCACTCGACGAGCCTCTACCATCTTTTCCTCTCGTACCATGCATGTTGATGCACTATTATGATTGTTAATTGAAACTCATAAAACATCTACCTAGATTATGTGGAGATATTGGTTAGGACACTACCCAACATGGAGGATGTGGTAGTTGACATGCGTAAACTTAAATCCCTTGATAGATTTGAAACCACATTTCCACATTGTGATGGGAGTGGTAGGCCTCATTCATTTAATGATGTGGTGATGTCCTTCCCACCCTCATGACATGATGCCTCCTTGTTACCCTATACACAAAGGAGTTATCTTCTTCGTATAGAAGCTTGTAGTTAACCTTCCACTGAGAGCATTGGAGGTTCATCCATAAGCTATTGAGAGTTGATATTGTACCTAAACATCCCTCATTACCTAGGTGATTTTCAAATTGATTGCCTCTCTTTCTCCTACTATTTAAACATTTTTATTTATAGTTTATGACTAGATTAAAGCTTATAACTATAAAATACCCGAATTATTATTCCATTGTCAAAGTCTAGACAAGCTACACTACCTTGACTTCACTTCTCGACATATTAGACTAGTGCTAACCTACATATTCCATAGATTTCCTTTGCCTTACGGTCTTAGAATCAAAGGCTGTGGGGGCACTAGTTGACAACATCCAACAATAAACAAGTATCCCAAAGGGAGAAGTGAGGCTTCTTTACGGAGGGAGGCAATTGAAGATGGAAAAAGGTCTTAAAGATTATGGAATTAAGAGGGATGACACTATCTCTTTAGTGGAAAACTTGAGGGGAGGTGCCAAAGGAGGGGTGACATCTTCGACATATAAACCCTTGACATTTAAAAATGTCCTAAAGCCAATATCCAACTCTTAGACACCAAAGGACCTCTCAAGTCAAGCTTTCGTAGTGGAACATTCAGTAGACACACCATCGATCAAGGTGAATGAAATATTAACAATGATGAAGGAAGTAGATTATAAACGGAGGGTAGTTATATGTCGGTTCAACGGTTTTTGGCCCCCAACTTCTACCCTCTGGAAAAGTGTTCATCAGAATTGGTCCCTGAATTTAGAGCTACTGTGTTGTTCAAAGGGATATTTGTGGTAGTCTTCAAAGATCTTTAAGTTCGACAAAGGGTTTTTTACCAGGGCCCTTAGTTCTGGGGTCGACCAAATGTTTCAATTCAGTATGTTTTTTGGAGTTCAACCCTCTTTCCATGAAATCTCTGACTACTCTGGTCTGGGTAAGACTCCCAAAGTTACCCCTCTAATGGAATTAGCCAGATATCTTAGAAAAAATTGGCATCTCAATTGGTCGCTTCATTAAAATAAACAGTGAAAGACTGGATACTGGTTTCATCACTTTTGTCTTTATATGTGTTGAAATTGGATCTGAGTGAAGGATTCCCAAATAAAATTATTCTCAAGTGAGTTGGAAAGGAATATTCACACCTTTGGCTACGAAAATATTTCTTTCAAGTGTAGAATCTTCTAATAGTGAGGGCATATTCAAAATGCTTTCCCTTCCTCAAAAAGGTCATTCGACTCCCAGGAGCATCGGAAACCTAATTGAGGTTGACAAGAACTCGACAAGTCAAAATGTATGTTCTCAACAACCAAAGACAAACCCCAACTCCTCGTCTTCTTAAGATCTAGAGCAATCCCCTGTGGCACTGCCCCATCCCTCGACAAAGGAGAATATCTAGGAAAAGGATAAAGAAAGAGTTTATGCAATCATCATGCTTCCAAACAACGTGCATAAAAAAATCCACGAGTTTGACTATTCAGACAATGATAAAAAAATTATGCGCTCAACTGATCCACAAGCGATGGAGCTCTCTCAAAAGAATGAGAATATGGTCTTATCCTCAATTGTAAATGATAAATCTTTAGGTTGGGTAGATGTTCGTAGGAGAAAGGAGAAAAAAGATAAACCCACGAACAATTTTGATGTGTAACAACAAAAATGATGTAGATGCTATCTAAAATTCATGGCTTCCTAATGTAATTTATATTTATTAGTTAATAGGATTTGTTAAAAAAAAACAAAAACCCATCCTTGAATTAAACTTTAGCTAACTGGTTTGATATAGAAAATAATAAACATTTTTTTTCTTCAGTTATTGCAGTTAATGATAAGCCTCCAATAAAACTAATATATATTTATATATAATAAAAAGAAAAAACTCCTTTTTAATTTAAAAATAGAACATCTATGAACTTTTTGATCCCTGATGATGAGTGAAGCAATCACCCGCAACATCGAACAGGGAAAACTCCTACACAACGCATATATGAAAGATCTAAACAAAATAAATAAAATAAATAACGAGTTGTCTTTAATGAGACTTTTTGAAAGCTTTTCCGGTGAGTTTTTCTGGTTTAATTTCTCTAAAATCCGGTAGGAATTTATTGAAATCACAAGCTTGATAGTTAATCCCTACACAATCGAAGTGCCTTGGGGGTTTTTCAGGGTGTTGAATCCATATACAGTAAAAAACCAGTTTAAATAACACACATCGAGATTTCACCTCAAATTTTTGAGCGAGACTATAGCACCAAAAATTCTAAAAAACCACACAAAAAATAACTCTTTTAAATAATAATTTATCAATAAATATAATCCATTTTAGTACATTTTCAAAAATAGTTTACATATGCCATTATAATTAATTAACAATAAAATTAAACCCTAAAAATATTATTTATAAATGATAAAATTAAATTATATAGTAATAAAAATTAAAAAAATACATAATTAAAACTTAAAGGTTAAAGTTTAAAAATATGGCAAACGAAAAAATATATTAATTGGAAATCAATAACTATTAAAAATAAAAAATAAAAATCTCACTCAAGTTTGGTGGGACAAATGTTTACGGAGTGAAATTAAAACTAAGGCCACCCCTCTCGTGAGGATACACAACAATAAACAATCAAAATCTCATTTTCATAGTGATGCTGTTTTCAATACTTTCGGTTGACATTTAAGTCTATCGTTTAAGATTTCATTTTTTTAGTACTATATTTTATGGTATTTTCTTTTAAAATTTCATTTTCTTAGTTCAAAATCTCATTTTCATAGTGATGCTGTTTTCAATACTTTCGGTTGACATTTAAGTCTATCGTTTAAGATTTCATTTTCTTAGTACCATATTTTATGGTATTTTCTTTTAAAATTTCATTTTCTTAGTTGTGTTGTTTTCAATGGTATTTTTATTATTTAATTTTGTTGAAAATATATATATATATATATATATTTGAAATTTTATTAAAATGCTTATTTTTAATTAGTTGTTTTTAGTGTGATTTTCCAGAAAAAATTTAATGGGTTTTTTGCTCTAATTTCTCTAAAATGTGGTAAGAATTTATTGAAATCACAAGTTTGATGGGTAATCCTTGAACAATCGAAGTGCTGTAAGGGTTTTTCAGGTGCCGAATCCATATATACAATGAAAAAACTAGTTTAAATAACACAAATCAAGATTTAAGCTAAGTTTTTTAGTAGAAATCACATAAGAGAAATTTTTGGCCAACGCGTTTCGAACCAACAAGTGTGCTTCATCATCAGCACCAGATGAAGAGGTAGACCATGGAAAAGACTTAAATAGAGAGGAAGTAGAGACATAATTTCAAGTAACAACTGTATTTGAACAATAATATTTAAATTATGAAATTAATTTATTAATATATTAAAAACAAATATTATTAATATTTAAACTATGATATTAATTTATTAATATATTAAAAACAAATATTATTAAGTGCTAGTTTTTTAAAAATATTATTTAAATAATGATATTAGTTTATTAATTTATTAAAAAATATTAATATGAACGGCTAGTTTTTGAAAAATAGTATTTAAATTAATTTATTAAAACAAAATATTACTAGTTTTTTGAAAAATAATATTTAAATAATGATATTAGTTTATTAATTTATTAAAAATATTAATAAGTAACGACTATATTAAACGACTAGTTTTTGAAAAATAATATTTAAATTAATTTATTAAAACCAAATATTACTAGTTTTTGAAAAATAATATTTAAATTATGATATTAGTTTATTAATTTGTTAAAAACAAATATTAATAAATAGCCGCTATATTAAACAACTAGTTTTTGAAAAATAATATTTAAATTAATTTACTAAAAAAAAGAAAAATAAAAAGTGAAACTATAAACAAGGAGGGAAGTCAAAAATTATAAAAATAAGTCAAGGCCCTAATCCAGACAAAATCATTTAATAAACAAAATAATAAATGGAAATAAGATAAACTAAATTAAAAATAATTAATGGAAAAATAAATAATTTTTTTAATCATCATATTCGTTCTTAACTCCTTTTAGTATTTTTGTTATTTGTTTAATGGGCCTTAACCTCATATTTTATTGTTGACCCTGTTTTATTTATTGATTACTTTTCTTTGAATATATATATATATATATATATATATATATATATTGGCCAATGAACACTCTGGCGCTGGTTTCCAACGATTTTTAGAACTTTCAATTTTGAGCATTTTCTTGATCCCCTGGATCATTCCTCCCCACTGGAAGCTTTTGGACCACCAAAATGTTTGTTTGTTGTTATTGTTGTTTTTTTTTTTTAGCAAGTAGGTGAGGGTACAACTCCTTCACTCTTCTGTTTGTGAGGTTTTATCACTGCTAAAGTAACTAAACCACAATCATTAAATATAAACCAGGGTAGATCTTTTTATTTCAAAGGTGTCTGCACTATTTGTGCCAATACATGTAACAAACAAGTAAAATAGAAAAGATGTCATTGAACACACTTGCAGAAATTAAAGCATTCTTGCATAATGGAAATACACGCTTGCAGGAATTAAAAGACACATTGTAGGAATGATCACACTCGACAAGGAAATAATCCACACTTCATAAAAACTTCATAAAATAGATAGTTGTGCCATATACTATCAGCTAAAGATGTAACAACAATTGAATAACGTAGAATTGATTAACCTATGTAACAACACACAATAAATCTGAAAGCAGAAGTGTATCTATCCCACAATGAAACATGTGCAACAATAATAAGAAATCCACACTAACACATAAAAACAAATATCCTGTTAATTCATGAAAATTTTCGGAAAAAATCACATATAGAGTATTTGGTCGACGTGTTTCGAACCAGCCAATGTGGTTCATCTTCAGTACCAAATATCCTCTTAACATTGTGATCCCTACTAAAGAAGAGGTCCCTTCCTCCCTAACAGGGTGCAAGACTAAAACAAAAACTAGTTAAGGATTCAACATAGAAATTGTAGTGACATCACCATATATATGTTTGTATTAAAATAGTTGAAGAGTACAAGATCAAAATGTCAGTATTATCTCTGTTGTCCGTTGTCGTCCTCTTCTCATGAGACTAAGCTCTTTTATAAATTCTTTCCCCAAGATTAGGGAAACGAATTAGTCATGAGAATCTTATGATTCTCATGCTGATTAAGCTAACATAAATAATAAAAAGATAGAAATTGTTACAAACTGCTTTTAATAAAGATTTTTTATGATTACACCACTCTTGTTTAGACACAATTGTAACTACTTAGATCTTCTTGACTCTCCACATGGAATTCTTGACAGCTGTCTTTGAAAATGGCGGCTACAGTCTTGACAATTCGTAATGTAACAACAACTGTGTGGTGTAACAATAGGAAATGGAAAACCCAAGGTGTAACAACAAGTAATCATCAATTCAAACCGTGTAACAGTAAGTAACAACATCTATTCACCCATGGCCATCAATAGTTATGACAACACCTGGAAGAAAAACATTCAAAAGAACTCTTCCAGAGATACCTTGGTTAGTCATCCCAAAGCAAGCATTGTTTTGTTTAATACTTAGCATAAAGTAGCATAACAATACGTCAAAGAAAAAGGTTGTTTCTTAATCAGAGGGAGTGACATTGTATTGGGGAAATTGCAAGTTCAAGGAGGGAAAATGGCCAAAAATGGGGAAAGGGTTCCTGAAATATCCTCAAATATCGCACCCAACATCTCCCCCCAATTGAAACCACTGCATGTCCTCATGCAGATTCTTTAGAATGTTCAGGGTCCTAAGCTATTGTGACACTGGCATGTTGATGATGTAGTTTGTGAAAACACAGGCGTTGACAATGTCTTCACTGTGTTACCTATACCCTTGGGTAGACATGAGCCGATGTGTCTAGGAACGTTCATCATACTTGCTCAGGTGGAAGTGAGGCTAGTATTTCTCAACCAGGAGCCAAATTAGAGGAAACTTGAATTTGAGCCCCATCCAGAAAGCTCCCATCATTTTGAAAATTCATACATATTTAGGGACTCGAGTAACAACTATCACAAAATTGGGGTACCCAAAGGGATCCCCTGCTTTTAGTGTTTCACTACAAGATTCCCATCATTTCAGGCTTCCAACTAATGCTTTACTTTTCAATTGTTCATAAATATTAAGGAAAAACCCAACAATCCTTCTCCTATAGAGGGACAATTGTTCTACCATGTCAGGTTTACTGAGAAACTTTTTGAATTCATGTCTCATATCAGCAACCATACCAAGTTCTAGTCTTATCTTTAGGGTTTCCTTTTCTTCATTCATAGAAAATGATTTTATGGCGAGGTGTCAATTAATTTGATTTCTCATAAAAGATATAAAAGCCCATAGCTGCAAATCTCCAACGTAGGGGGAAAGGTCTGCAACCATCTATAAACTAGAATGCTCAACAAATATATCATGCAAGAAGAGTTTGCATAACAGACTCTGCTCATTGAAATCACATGAGTGAAATACATCCATAAAAGTTTTAGTGGAAATGCTCATGTAGGGTCTATTCTCATGGATGGCTCTCAACTGGAAAAGATAAAATTTCTCCCACAAGAAGATCAGGTAGGACGAAGATGGCATCCTGCAACCTAAAAGGTTTAGGGCTAACTCATACATTTTACCTTTCTCTTCAGTCAACTTCTTGACCTCTTGTTGTAGTTGTTGTCTCTATTCTTCCTTTTCCATCTCAACTTTCCTCGTTTCCCACTTTATCAGCTCTTCCATCAACAATTCTTCGGCCCATTGATCCTTAAGGGTATGAATAACCTTATGATGTTCTTCCAAAGAAATCACTCCCTTTTTTAGGGAAAGTGCCATTTTCTTCCAATTCTCCAATTCCGATATCAACAGAAGTCTTTCTGAATGCCACCTTGCTTCAGGGTCCTATGTTGTTTTATGTGCAATAGCAGTAGAGGGTGTAACAACATCTCATGTTTTGAGTTGCTCTGCCTTAGTTGTTGGTTCTTGTGTATCAACAACTTTGTTGATAGGTTCTTGTGGAACAACTCTCAATTTTTCTTCCTTAAAAACCTCTATCTCAACTACTGATTCTTGTGTATCAAAAGCATCATTGACTGTTAGGTCCCTATAATAATAGTGATTCCCCCATACTATTGTCATTGCATCCCTTAATGTTATTATTGTGCCCCTATTGTCCCCATATTGTTATTAGTATGTCCCATAGAAACCCACTATTGTTATTTCTGTGCCCTTATGTTATTGTTGTTATGTCGGCTTGATTATATTGTGACCCCTTAGACTCTTATATATAGAAGGGAGGTTTAGTCATTTGTATCATCCAAGAATTGTTCATTTGTGTAATGTAAAGGAGGTTACCCCCTCTAAGAGGTTTAATTATGAGGCGTTGATCTATCTTTTCTATCTTTTTGTGAGCTGGTTTCCTAATATTTGGTATTAGAGCTTTGGATTCTAGGATTTCGCTGCTCCAAATAGGTCATCGTGGAATTTTCGCTATAATTTTTTTTCTGCAATGTTTAAGAAGCTATGAAAAAATCCATTTGAGCCGAAATCGTTCTTAACTTTGGGTTCGAATTTCAGAGCTTGTCTGGCTATATTTGCTGAGATATGATCTTAGGAATTTAGGGTTTTTGCAGACTCCCAAATTACATTCCAAACAGGTGACCTGGGGAAAATCATCATAAATTTTGTTTTGAGCATCAGATTGCAATTTCATAAGAAGTTGAAGAAAGAGGAAGGCTTGTAGTTTTCTGTGTATCAGTTTCAGGTACTAAGGTCGAAATAGTGACACGTGGAATGTCGTACAAGTTCGCTCTACTGAACTAGTCTACAATCATATCACTGTGGGAGATTTGGCATAAATCTTCCTTGGAGAATCCAATATTGATCAGACTTATAGGGTTAGAAAGAGGACTCAAAGGGATACCGCAGGACAAGATTTCAGATATTCTAGATTTGCAGTTACAGAGATATAACAGATTCAATATCGAGATCGTACAAAGTGAAAAAAAGGTGTGTAATTTTTTTAAAATTTTGCATAAAATTGGTTTGAAAAATTAGTTTGAAGGAATTCAAAGGGAATAGTGAAGAATTATTAGCATTAATTAATGCCCCAAAGAAAGAAAATGGAAACACCTAGTAAGCAACGTGAAATCTTTAGCATGAATCGTGAAGAAGAGGAAGAAATGCAACATGATATATCAAAATTACAAGACCAAGTACAACAAATTTCACTCTCACTAAAGGTAAATGAAGCCAAGATGAATGGCGTGGAAGCTAATATGAATGGCATGCAAGTTAAGATGGATGGCGTGGAAGCTAAGATGGATGGTGTGGAAGCTAAGATGGATGGCATGGAAGCTAAGATGAATGGCATGGATGCTAAGATGAATGGCATGGACGATAAGATGGAAGAATTGAAGATAAATTTGAATAAGTTGCTACAAGAAATGGTCACTAATGGTGAAAGGGTAGTAAAGGAAACTCATGATGAGAACAAAAGAAATGTTAATCATGATTTCATAGACTCTAATGTTGGATTGAAGACCCACCATGTTCCAAAAATCGATATGAGGAAGTTTGATGGCAAGGATCCCGAAACATGGATACTACAGATGGAGCAATTTTTCGATCTCCATAATGTGAAAAACACACAAAAGGTATGTATTGAAACTTTATTTTTGGAACCAAATCAGTTTGTATGGTATCGATGGCTTTGCTCTCGTAAAAAAATTGTCACTTGGGCAATTTTTATGGAAGAAATGATAGCACATTATTAGGATACAAAAAGCAACATCTTTTTTAGCCAATTGATAAATCTCAAACAAAATGGTTCAATGATGGAGCACATTGAGGACTTCCAAAAATTGAACATAGGGGTAAAAGATATTCCAGAGGAGCATAGGATTGATGTGTTCATAGGGACTTGAAAGGATAATATCCAGCATGAGGTTCGCCTTTGGGAACCTGATTCATTGGAGAAGGCATTTAGGTTAGCAAGAAAAATGGAAAGCAAAAGTAGGGCAACCAGGAAGCCTACCACTCACAACTATAAAGATGGAAGCGTTGTTGCCCCTAGCCTTACACAACCTACAAGGTTGACACCACAACAATTGGAAGAAAAAAGAGCAAAAGGGCTTTGTTACAATTGTGATAGCAAATACACTAAAGGTCATAAGTGTGCTGAGAAGAAATTATTCGACATAGATTGTGAAGAGGAGGAAGAAAAGGAACAAGAAATGTCAAAAGAAGAGGATATACTCCAAGAAAAAACCCTAGATAAAGAAGAAATGAATCCGACCATATCTTATAATGCATTGGCTGGAATTAACACTCCTTAAACTATCAAGATAGAAGGACATATCAAGAAGAAGAAGGTAATAGTGTTGATTGACTCAGGAAGTATCCATAATTTTATTCATTGTAAGATACCAAAGGAATTGAATTGCTTCCTATATCCAGCACGAGAGTGTCAAGTGATGGTTGCTAGTTGAGGAATCATAAATTGCTCTAGAAAGTGCCATAATATCAAACTATCCATGGGAGAATATGTATTGAATAGCCCAATGCTTTCCTTTCCAATGGGTGGTGCTGATGTTGTACTAGGAGTCCAATGGTTACAATCCTTGGGTACAATAGCTTTTAATTTTCAAGAACTTTTCATGAAATTTTGTGTGGAAGGAAAGGAAGTTGAATTAAGGGGTATTGTAGGGAAACCGGGAAAGATAATCAGCTCTAACTGTATGACAAAGCTTCTAAAGAAGGAACAATGAGGTGTAATTGTAAAATTATGTTCGCTAGAGGTTCCCACATCGAAATCATCTATTTCTCCAGATCTCCAAAAAGTCTTGGACAATCATTCCAAGGTATTTGAGACTCCCAAAGGTCTCCCACATATTTTTGATCATGATCATGCTATTCATTTGATTCCAGGGAGTGTTCCTTCAAATATCAGGCCGTACAGATATCCCTATGCACAAAGAGTGAAATTGAGCGTATGGTTGCAGAAATGGTAGAGGCTGGTATAATTCAACCTAGTCAAAGTTCTTTCTTTGCTCGAGTAGTATTGGTGCACAAGAAGGATGGATCATGGGGTGTGTGTCCGAATTATAGGGAGCTCAACAAGCTCAATATTAAAGATAAATTTCCCATTCCTGTCATTAATGAATTATTGGATGAATTGCATGGATCAATTTACTTCACCAAGTTGGATCTTCATTCAGGATATCATCAAATCAGAATGAAGACTGAAGACATTCTGAAAACAACATTTAGAACTCATGAAGGTCATTATGAATTTTTGGTCATGCCTTTTGGCCTTACCAATGCACCTTCTACATTTCAAGGTTTGATGAATTTCATTTTCAAACCCTTCCTTAGAAAATTTGTGTTAGTATTTTTTGATGATATACTAATCTACAACAAGTCTTGGAAGGATCATGTTGAACATGTTGACAGGGTGCTCAAACTATTGGAGGAGAAACAATTATATGCATAAAGCTCCAAATGTTTCTTTGGAGTACAAGAGGTGGAATATATGGGTCATATTGTATCTCATGAAGGTGTTAAGGTAGACCTTAGCAAAATTAAAGTCATTAAGGAATGGAAAATCCCGACATCCATAAAGCATCTACGAGGATTTCTCGGGTTGACAGGGTATTATCGCAAGTTTGTTAAGAATTATGGGAGAATAGAAGTACCTCTAACAACATTATTGAAGAAAGATGCATTTTCATGGACTCCAGAAGCAACAAAGGCATTTGAACATCTTAAAGAGGCAATGTGCCAAGCACCTGTCTTAGCTACGCCGGACTTCACAAAAACCTTTATTGTGGAATGTGATGCTTCAGGAAATGGAATTGGTGTTGTTTTAATGCAAGATGAAAGACTCGTTGTTTTCGAAAGTCATCCAATCAAGGGAAAGTATTTACACAAAGCTATTTATGAGAAGGAAATGTTGGCAATACTACATGCACTTAAGAAATGGTGATCCTACCTAATGGGAATACACTTCAAGGTAAAAACGGATCATGATAGTCTTAAATGCTTTTTAGAACAAATATTATGCTCTGAAGAGCAACAAAAAAGGGTCACAAAGATGTTGGGTTATGACTTTGAAATCATCTAAAAAAAAAGGGAAGCAAAATGTTGTGGAAAATGCACTCTCAAGAAAGGATGAGGATGTGGAAGCATTGTTGTGCGCCATTTATATTATCCAACCAGATTGGATAAACGAAGTAAGGGAGGAATGGAAGAACGACGAAGAAGTGTGGGCACTCATTCGAAAGTTACAACAAGATCCCAGTACATCTGATACATTTAGCTAGAAAAATGATTCGTGATGGTACAAAGGTCGCTTATACCTATGTAAGAATTCCCAACTCAAACAAAATATTCTTATGGAATTGCACACTTCTCCCTTAGGAGGGCACATAGGGTTTTTAAAAACTTACCACAGGGTTAAGAAGGAATTTTTTTGGGATGGCCTTAAATCGGATATTCAAAAGTTTGTGGCAGAATGTTTGGTTTGCCAACAAAATAAAGTTGAAACAATTAAGACCCCAGGTCTATAACAACCTTTATCCATTCCAAGCCAATGTTGGGAGGAGGTTTCAATGGATTTTATCACAGGTTTACCCAAGTTCGAAGGAAAGAGTGTCATCATGGTGGTAGTTGACAGACTTACCAAGTATGCACACTTTTGTGCATTATCACATCCATTTAAAGCCAATAAAGTTTCTACTGCATTTATGGAAACAATTCAAAAGCTACATGGAAACCCAAAGATTATTGTAAGTGACAGTGATCCCATTTTCACTGGAAATTTTTGGACATAATTATTTTCTTGTCTCGGTACTCAGTTAGCTCATAGTTCATCTTATCATCCTCAATTTGATGGGTAAACCGAGATAGTAAACAAATGTTTGGAAGCATATCTTCGTTGCTTTGTATCTGATAAACAGACACAATGGGTCAAATGGTTGCCTTTGGCTAAATGGCGGTATAACACTTCCTTCCATGTTGCAGCAAAATGACCCCATTTATGGCACTTTATGGATATCATCCACCATCCATCACATCATATTTAAGAGAAAAGTCTAAGGTTCAAGCAGTGGAACATCACATCGAGCATCAACAACAAGTTCTCCAACTCTTAAAGGATAACCTCACATTGGCGCATAATAGAATGAAACAACAGGCAGATCAACATCATAGTGAAATAAGTTTTGATGTAGTTGACTTGGTATTCCTATGGCTACAACCATTTAAACAAATGTCCCTCAAGCAAGCTAAGAAGGATAATAAATTATTGTTGAAAATAGCAACAAGAAATGATAAAAATAGAATCCAGAATATTCCAATTTTAATTTGTCCTTGAATTAAAATTGTGAATTAAATTCGAATTTAGTCTCACCAGCTGCTTGGAAATAACTAATTAATTAATTATGGATTAATTAGTTGGAGAAATTCAAGTTAGAAGTCTTTCTGCAGTCATGCAACATTTATCCCTTAAATTAAGGAGATTATCCCTTAGTTAAGGATATAAGATTGAGTTATATTTGAGTTGTAATTAGTTAGCTCAGTTTACTGAGTTAAGTCCAGTTAAATTAGTTCCAAACTGTTTGAGGAACTAATTGTGAGTTATCAGTCAGTTGATGCATGCATGCACTCAACAAGTATACTCCAGATAACTAAAGATTCTCTCATTTGAAACTCATGCATGTCTATTCTGAGAAAGACCCAGTTGAGCTAAATGTCAAGGACATGTTACTATCAGTTGCATGTGTTTTCCTATAAAGGAAACTCATGCATGCAGTTAAGGGAAGGTTCCTTGAGGATTGTGCAGTTCTGACAGTATGTTAGAGTAGTGTGTGAGAGCAGTGTTACACTGGGTGAAGGAGATCATCCCAGAGGTAACTGTGTAAGGAAATAGGAGCTTGGAGGGTAGAGGAGAAGGCTTGTGAGAAGCTTTGATTGCCTGTGAGCATCCAGGAGGATTGTATTGAGAGCTAGTTAGCTGTGAGAGCTAAGGCTTTGTGTAATTCTGAGATATTTCGACCTTGTATGATAATACAGATAGTGGGGTTTTTAGCTGAGGCTTTCCTCTGAGTATTTTCTGTGTTTCATGTGCATTGATTCTTCTTCTTCTGGTTATATGTATTCAGCTCGATTCTTGCTCTATCTTTAAGCTTCCGCAAGTTTGATAGTAGAAGTAGATTATAGTATTTTGCTTTGGTATATTGCATTATCGAGTTAATCTACAGTTAGAGTTTCTACATAGATCTTAGAGGTAGATTTGTAGAGAATTGGCAGGAAATTCTACAATTATCACCAAAGTATTATGGTCCGTACAAGGTGTTGCAAAAGATTGGTACTATGGCATACAAATTGGAGCTTCCTACAGTTTCCCAAGTGCACCTAGTTTTCCATGTTTCATGTTTAAAGAAGGTTATAGGTGACAGGCTTCCAGTTCAAACAATATTGCTATAATTTGACGAGGAAGGAAAAATCATATTTGAACCGGAAGCAGTCACAGAAACAAGAACTTGATAGCTACGAAATCGATCAATTTCAGAGTATCTCATCAAGTGGAAGAACTTATCCGCTGAAGATTCCACATGGGAGGATGAGAATTTTATAAAGAAACATCCAAAACTACTTAAGTGTTGAGGACAACACTTTTCGGAAGGAGAGGGGCATGTTAGGCCCCTATGATAATAGTGTTTCCCCCATTACTATTGTCATTGTATCCCTTATTGTTATTATTGTGCCCCTATTGTCCCCATATTGTTATTAGTGTGCCCCATAGAAACACACTATTGTTATTAGTATGCCCCACAGAAACCCACTATAGTTATTTTTGTGCCCTTATGTTATTATTGTTATGTCGGCTTGATTATATTGTGACCCCTTAGACTCCTATATATAGAAGGGAGGTTCAGTCATTTGTATCATCCAAGAATTGTTCATTTGTGTAATGTAAAGGAGGTTTCCCCCTCGAAGAGGCTGTATTCTAAGGCATTGATCTATCTTTTCTATCTTTTTGTGAGCTGGTTTCCTAACATTGATAGGTTCTTGTGTATCGGTTTCCATGTGCTCTGTTTGAAATGATGGTTCTTGTGTTTTAGCAGCATCATCAACGAGTTCTTGTGTGTCAACCCCCCATGGTTATGTTTGGGTTTCTTCTGAGATGGTGTTTGCAACGCAAATCTTATATCCTGCTATTTCCAAACCCTTAGCACATGCTATATAGAAAGTCCCCTATGTGTTTTTTGATCCCAACTTATCAACAACCTAAGCCAATGTATCGAGACCCGAAAACTTTTCTTTCATTTTTCTACCTCCTAATTTCCACTTTAATTCCTTATTTTCTACTTCTAGCTTCTTAATTTTAAGCAACAAAGTTTGGGTTTTGTTCTTACCTGATGAAGAAGTGTCTTCCTACTTGGTCTATTTCTTCTTCTTTTGCTTCTTTGTCTCTTCTTTCTTCCCCTTTTGTTCTTTTTGCTTGTCTGGTTTCTTCTTGGACGATGGTGAGGGTTCTGGTTGAGTACCAAACTTAACCCTTTTCTTTGGTATTCTTCCACCCATAGGGTTCTCGAGTGACCTCTTATTAACTCTAATTCCCAAAGACTGCCTTAATCCTTAGCTGTTTTAGCTTCCCCCAGAGCATCTGTAGGAATTTCAACTTGTCTCCATCCTGGGGTTTATGTTCCTTCAATCATAAAATATTCCAATTTCTTCCTTGCTACTCCAAAGCTTCCATTACAATCAGTTTTATGATGCCACGATTGGTAATGCAACTCTCTAGATGCAAGGCTACCTTTACTGAGGCAACCATGTGTTTCAAATTCTCCAATAGAAAATGGGGAAGATTAACTAGTTTCCCATGCTGAAGATGGCTCAACAACGAAAAATGATAGTTGAAAACTATTGTCAAGTGCCACTTGCATGTAATATACTTGATAATGAATAGGGAAACATTGTTCCATGACCGAGGAAGAGAAAGCTAGTCAATTCCTCTTCCCTTATTGACTAACAGTTCTTCTCCTTGCAAGAATTCAACTTTAAGGGATGGGTCATTAATTTTTTGGTTGAAACACCTCTTCCCTTCGGGTCGAAGTGTTGTTACTCTAGAAATCACTTCCTCCGTAATATCCAGTCTTAGGCCTCTGACCTCTGTTCAATTCCTGTTCATATTTCGAGAAAATTTCAAAGCAACACTAGACTCGTTCGACCCCCTGAGTCGCTCAAAAAACTTGATCCACCTCTCTTCTCTGAAATTTTGATATACTTCCAGCATTTTTCCAAAGCCTCGTTGGAATCTGGTTCATGGCTTACTACTGCTCATCCCATCCTTCACTGTTATAGACCATTAACTAATTGCTGCAACAGTCACTATGAACTTTCGCCTACTTTCTGTCACAATTCTTGAAAAATTTGTGCAATGAGGGTGCGAAGCTACGTCGAGGCGCATATCAGGGCGATAGGAAATAGTATTAGGTCATAAAATTGTGTGATACGGGTTATCATTTCATCATTAATTCAATGGTGTGAAAGTTTGACTTGGATACGGTTCGAATTAATGAGATGAGTAGTCATGAAAGGTGGTAATGATTAACATGTATTGTCACTTCAAATCGGGTTATGTCATGAACCAAAAAATGATTCGTCCCCCCCAACTTATACGCAAAGGCCATCCTGGACCGTCAAAATGTAATGACGTATTAATTGCCATAATTACTAAATACTAAAAAAATAATATTCTTTTTTGGAATGACTTACCGGAGGGTGATTTGATTGATACCGACAACGGAGTGCTGGTGATGGTGATTATTGAAGCGGACAACTATAATTGGTTCCATGCTATAGTCATCTCCATCAGATTGGATGATACAGATGTAAAAACAAAAGAATTTCTCCATGATAGTTGATACTTTATTACAAAAATATATTCCTTTGAGGGAATTACAATTTGTGCCTACAAAATAATTCTCAGAATAATATAATGAAATGAATAAAAATGGTCTTGTAACAAGCATGTTGTTACACATATGTCATAGATGTCATGCTGTTATAGAATTTATTAAAAGGAAAATGTGTATCAGCTACCACAAAGTGGTTTTCAGTTGGTGCAACTATCTATCTGCGCCCCACAAAGTTTTCACAGGTTTTCACAGGCAGACTTATATATTTATATTTATATATATATATATATATATATATATATATATATATATATTGTTTTTTTCCTTTTTTTTTGGTATATCAACTTCCAACAAAATTTGGTTTTCAGCTACTACACTTATTAGAATTTAAAATTTTGACAACACATGAGAAGTTTCCCCTGCCTTCATAACTTGAAGACCAAATCCTAAGACAATGTTGATAAATGAATCCTTTGAGTATGGTTTATGATATAACCAGAGACGATGCCCTTTGACAAGCAATGGTACTTTGGCACTGTATATGGTAATTAGACTCACGTTCCCATTGTCAAAGACTGTATCTACCTCATAAGGACCTAGCCATCTGGTGCAGAGCTTCCCCTTAAAGTCTTTGAATCATGAATCATACAATAGAGCCCATTCGCCTTTCTGAAACAACTTTTTTTTTGATAAAATTGTGATGCCACTTAGCCCTCTATGGTTGGATGATGTTTTTTTGTTGGATGGCAGCCAATCTCTTCTCATCTAGTTCATTTAACTGGTTCAACCAATGTTTTTGAGCTGTAGTCAAATCCAGGTTCACTTTCAATGTTGTTCTGAGTGTTTTTATTTTGAACTCAATGGGAAATAATGGGTTTTTACCATACACCAATTCATATGGTGAAAATCCAGTAGTATTTCTCCATGTAGTTCTATATGCCCATAATGCTTCTGGAAGTTTATTAGCCCAGTTCCTCCAGTGGCTGGCTACAATCTTAGTGAGAATTCCTTCAATAACCTTATTAGTGCTCTCCACTTGACCATTTTCCTGTGGATGATATGGTGAGGTAATTCTGTGATAGATCTTGAATTTCTCAACTAACCTCTAGATCAAATGAGATGTGAACTATGGTCCTCCATCTGTCACTATTTATCGAGGTACTCCAAAGCGAACAAAAATGTCTTCAAATAAGAAATCTGAAACAACCTGTTTAGTTGCCCTGGTTAGTTCCATTGCTTAAACCCATTTTGTGACATAATATGTATAGACTAGAATGTAGGACTTCTGTTGAGATGAAGGATTAATTGGTCCTACAAAGTCTAAGGCCCACTTCTCAAATGGTTCCAAGACTATTTGAGGTTGCAACGACATTTCATCTGACTTGAGTGGTTGACCCACTCTCAAACAACTATCACATCCATTCACAATTTTTTTTTCATATTGGAATATGGCATGCCAATAATATCCTTTTGAAAGCACTTTATGCCCTGTCCTCTTGTCAGCAAAGTGTCCTCTGCAAGGTCCCTCATGGAAAACTTTAAAGATGTCAAAAACTCATCCTTTCTCAAACAATGTCTGATATGATGATCTAGCCCTCTGTAGTAGAGGTATCCTTCTACCCAAGAGTATCTTGCACTCTGCTGAACAATCTTCCTGTTTTATTTTGAGGAAAAATATTGTGGAAATATCCATGCAGCAAGGTAGTTAGCTATGTCTGCATACCATGGTGAGTGAGTTGAAATAGAAAAAAGACATTTACCTGGAAAATAATCCTCAATGAGCATGTAATCACTATTAACAATTAGCCTAGAAATAAAATCAACCACTACATTATCTTTTCCAAGTTTATCTAAGATTGTTATATCAAATTCTTGTAACAACAACAACCAACGTGTAACCCTACCATTAGTAACAGGTTTATTCATTAAGAAATGAATGGTAGAGTGGTCAGTGTGCACAAATATTTGATAACCTGTAATGTAGTGCCTAAATTTATTAATGGCATGCACTACTGCAAGAAACTCTTTTTTTGTAATTGTATAATTTAACTCTATTGGAGTCAGATTCTTGTTGATGTAGTAGATGGCATATGGCTTCTTGTCTTCTAGTTGACCTAACACAACTCCTATAGTATCATATGCATCTGTTACTATGTGAAACGATAGATCCTAGTTCGGTCCTCATAAAACAGGGGCTACTAATACACACTGCTTTAACTCTATAAAGGTACATTCACATTTACCTGTCCAAGCAAATTCCACATCTTTAGTAAGCAAAGAAAATAATGGGGATGCAATTTTTGAAAAAAAATCTATAAACCTCCTGTAATACCCTGCATGTCCCAAAAAACTACGTACCTCCTTCTGTGTTTTGGGAGCTGGAATTTTCATAATTACTTCTATCTTAGCAGGGTCTACTTTTATTCCTGCAGTAGAAATATAATGCCCAAGCACAATTCCTTCATTCATCATCATGTGACATTTTTCGGTGCTTAAAGCAACATTAGTTTGCTCACATCGCTCTAGCACTTTTTCAAGATTGGCTAATGTTGTTTCAAAACCGTCACCATAAGGTGTAAAGTCATCCATGAATACTTCTAAACAATCATTTAGAAAATCCGCAAATATCCCCAATATTTCCCTCTATAAGGTTGTTGGCACATTACCGAATCCAAAAGGGAGAACTTTGTATGCAAAAGTCCCACACGGGCAAGTAAAGGTGGCTCTATCTTGATCCTTTAGGGCAATTTGTATCTCATTATAACCACTAAACCTATCTATATATGAAAAGAATTTTTTTCCCAATATGGTGTCAAGGACCCAATCTATAAATGGAAAAGGAAAATGGTCCGTTTGAGTGGCTTTGTTAAGTTCTCTGCAATCTACACATATCCTCCATTTTCCATTCCTTTTAGGAACAATAACAAATGGAGATACCCATTGGCTGTCAGAGACAAGATAAATGAAGTTGGCATTTAGAAGATTTTGCAATTCTTCTTTTACTACTTATTTAAGTGTTGGGTTCATGCGTCGCTGTGGCTACCTAACTAGATTGTAGTCTCCTTTCAAGTAGATGTGGTGGGTACACAGGCTGGGGTGAATGCCTTTCATGTCTGTGTAATCCCATGCAAATGCCTTTTTATGTCTCTATAACAACTGTAACAACATCCTGTTTTGTTCAAGAGTCATATTAGGATTAATATTTAGATTTTTTCCCGGCTCTATTTAAACCGAGTTTCTCTTAAGATTAAGGGCGATTCACCCCTAAATCACTAATAGAAGTAACAACAAGGGAATTACTGATAAAGCCATTGATAATGTCATCCTCTGTTTGATTCTTAAAATACTAGGCTTTTCCAAGAGTGAGGAGTGGTTGGGAGTGATCTGATTTAGGTTCAAATTCATCCCATAAGGGATTTTCCAAATCCTTACTTGATTTTGCAGGAGTATAGAGGTTGAGGTTCTTTGTGGCTTGTCCATCTGAAATCATCATGACGCCTGACCTACAACCCATGAATGCATCTGTAAAGGCCAACCAATGCCTTCCTAATATCAGGGGATATCCCCCCAGATTTGATTTGGTTTTCAAAATAAGAATGTTGGGTACCTCCAGAAATATATTGTGATGAATACGTCCTCTACCCTAACACATGACCTATCTGCTAGTTTTAGCACTTTAGCTGCCCCTAAATCAATTAACATTTTCAAAATGAACTTCTCATCAATATAAACAGTGACTGTAGGATTCTCTAGGTCATTGTATTTAGCTGAAGGAGGCTGACCAATCATTAGTTCCGACAGTTTTCTCATCACATGGATGGTAACAAGATCTTTGGGATTCCTTCCCGTTAATTAGCCCATAGGTATCTCACTATTTTCGTATAGATAGGGACATCCTTAATATCTTGTAGCAAGGGAATCGTTATGTGCAAATCCTTTAACTCCCTGAGAATATCATATTCGGGTTGTGGAATCATCCTTGTTTCAGCTAATATTTGCAGATATGGAGGGTCCTTTATCACTATATCAGTTGTATTGGCCGTTACAGACGCGTCATCATTATTTGAATCAGCGATTATAGGTGTAGCAGTTTTGTCAAAATCCATAGGATCAACCCTAGGTGATTCACATTCCTCTTCAGTAATGACACAGGAGGTTTTTGAGTTTACTACTTTTCCTAATCGAAGATGGATCTCGTTGCATTCAACAGGGGTAATGTAGTAAGTCTGGAAAGAAGTGGGGGCTTCTATATTCTGAGCTACCTTATTATTTGGGTTAGGGTTAGACTATACAGGTAATTGGGGATGTATGGGAGGAGTGGTAGTAGATGATGAGAGAGGTGGAAGTTACAATTGTTGCTGCACTGGTAACGAAGGAGGGATTGGGCCTAAAGAGTTTCCCCTCCAATTATGAGGCCAAGAGTATGACTGAGATGGAGGATACTAAAAAGGTGGAGAAGGAGACCATTGGTTCCATGGTGAAGGAAATTGAGCTGGAGGAGGAGTGGGATACTGCCATGGAAATTGTTGAGTATTATATACATTATTCCATGGATTGAAAGAAAAATCTTGAGACATACCTGGTGGTCATGGTTGCCAAGGCTTCCTAGACCCAATAAAGTAAGAAGATTGAGCCTCCTCGCCTGATTCCTTGAGTGTTGCCTTTAGTCTTGGGAGCTCTGGACAATAGCCTATAGAATGCTCTAGGTCACAAAGATTGCACAAGTTAATGTTGTTGACTCTGCATTCCTTCAGGGAATGTTTCTCTTTACATTTTGGGCAGAACACAGCCAAGGCCTTATCAACTTCATCCTGTGTATTTTTCACTTGTGCTGTCATCAATTGGGCAGATAAGGTACTGAGAAGATTGGTCTTGATATTCTCAAACAAGTTTCCAATCTCAGCTCTGGTCACACCTCCATTTGTGGATTTCTGTATTTTAACAGAGGCATCCCGTGCCATGCTTCTCCCTCGTGACGATCCTTGTGAACACCTTAAGCAAAGTTTTATTATATCATTGTATGGCTCCTGAGATATATCTCCTTTTCCTAATATGTCCAACATGTCAAGGCAATCATCTCCTATCCCTCGAACCAATATTATTTTCAAAATATCTAGATCCAGATCACTATGTTTGGACCCTTGTAGATTATAATGGAACTGTTACACGTAATCTTCCAAGTTCTCTTCTTCCTTCTATGTCATTCTAAATTTATCCTCTCTTAAATCTCTAGTTCGGCAATAGTCCTGGTATTTTGCTAGAAACATAGTCTTCATATCTCCCCATTATTATATAGTGGCAGAACCTAGTCCCATAAACCATATTAATGATGCTCCTTTCAGAGTGGCAGGAAATAGTTTTAGATTTTGAGCATCTGAAGTGTAGTCATAACTCCTTCACAGAACATCAAACTCAAACAGAAAAGTATTAGGATATTCTATAGTCAATCCCTGGAAAGATGGAAGGGCCGATAGAGGGATATTTTTCATGGAGGCTTCTCCCCTTATATCACTTACTGGGAATTCAAAAGTGGTAATAGTGACATATGTCCCGTTATTGTTGTTGATATAACGCATTGGAAATTATCCTGATTCTTGTTCTAGTAAGTATCCTTCTAAAGATTGTTCTTACGAATGTTCTGTATATAGAAATTGTTGTGATAATTGCTCAGATTATTATGGGGCTGGTTGTTTTACTGCATTGCCTAAGTCTAGGTATTGGAAAGTGAAATAATGTTCTTTCGATTCTGGTCCTTGATATTTCCCACTGGTTTCCCCTTGTCCTTCTAATCCAAAATCTTGGCCACTAGTTTCTCCTTGTTGTTCCTGAGTTGAGTTTACAGATTTGGGAGTTTGTAGGCTAGTTTGAGGAAAATGGGGTCCTAAAACAGAGGAACCAGATACTCCTGATTTTAATGTAGAAGAAACAACTTTCCGTGGGCCTGTTTTTCTCACGTCCCTATGTGGTGTTGACTGCTCTCTTTCTACTTTTGAGATCAATTCTTGGATAAATGTTACTCTCCCTTGATCAATATTTTTCTTGTTCTTTTTTTGACCCCTTTTGCCTATAGGTTTATTAGGGTTCCTACTTTTTGATTCTTATTCACTCATACATTCTACACATGGACCCAATGTGTAATTATTTTCACACCTTAAGTGTCCTAATTATTACAGTGGTGAGCTTCTTCAGGTATGTTAGAGTGATGTGCAGGTTCTTACCTCTCAGCTTACCACCCAACACCTTTAAAATTAGAGACACTCTATTGAAAAGAAAATTCAGAAGAAAGTGTTGGCTGACTGCATCCTAAGTGTCCTAATTATTACAACAGTGATCCCTCTCAGGTATGTTAGAGCGATGCGTAGGTTATTACCTCTCGTTTTACCGCCCAACGCCTGTAAAATTGGAGACACTCTATTAAAAGGAAATTCAACTTGCTGACTGTATCGTTGAAATACCTCCCGGAAACAGTGCCAAAATGTTTGTGAGGATTTATCACTCCTAAAGTAGCTAAACCACAATCATTAATTATCAACCAAGGTAGGTCTTTTTATTTCAAAGGAATTTTCACTATTTGTGCCGATACATGTAACAACTAGGTAAAACAGAAAAGATGTCATTGAACACACTTGCAGAAATTAAAGCACTCTTGCAGAATGGAAATACACACTTGCAAGAATTAAAAGGCACACTGCAGGAATGAAACACACTCGGCAAGGAAAGAATCCACACTTCATAAAAACTTCAGAATAAAGATAGGCGCGCCATACACTATCAGCTAAAGATGTAACAACAATTGAATAACATAGAATTGATTAACCTGTGTAACAACACACAATAAATGTGAACGTAGAAGTCTATGTATCCTACAATGAAACGTGTGCAATAGTAATAAGAAATCCACACTAAAACATAAAAACAAATATCCTATTAATACTGTGATCCTTGCTAAAGAGGAGGGCCCTTCCTCCCTAGCAGGGTGCAGGAGTAAAATGAAAACTAGTTAAGAATTCAACACATAAATTGCAGTAACATCACCAGATATATGCTTGTATTAAAATAGTTGAAGAGTACAAGATCAAAATGTCAATATTATCTCTGTTGTCCTTCGGCATCCTCTTCTCTTGTGACTTGTTGGGATGGGGTCCCCAGGGGTATATCTACGTGAAATTCGATCTAGGGTTGCCTGCTAATGTGTAAAAGTAGGTAAATCGACTGTTTAAGGCTTGCAAGGACTGACCGTAGACCTTCACGAAGGTTTGGAGGCATCTTTAACTCAGTTACAGTAAAAATCCCTAAAAGTCTATCGATCTGTGCGGAAGCAGATCCGAGGCACTGGAATACATCACACTGGTCTCTGGATGAAGAAACTTGGTTCTTGCATCCCCCAATACTGCTTCGGGTGAGACTACAGCCTGCATTGTGCGGGATGGTGCTTAAAGGGCCATCAATGTAGGGTTTTGTTGGTTGGAAAAACTAACTCTAAACCTGGGTTAGGACCCCCTAAGCCAACAAATGGTTCTATTGCTGGGACTGGGATTTGCTTAAATAGATGTGCGATGTCGCATCATTGGAATCTGACTAAGAAAGAAATTGAAAAGTAGTTAGATTGGAAGATTCACGAGTTTGCAACTCAAGAAAATAGAAATCCACGCCTGTCGAAAGAAGATTGGTTGAATAGGTATCTGTATGCAGCGGTAAACACAATGAAGATGTCGATCTTCAAGGGCATAGGAAGTGAAGATCCATAGCAATTCTGGTTTGTTACGAACGGTGTATGGGCAATGCAACAAATCACTGATGATAATATAAAGAAGACGCAGTTGGTTACTGCCTTGCAGGATCGCGCACTAACCTGGTACATTAAGTATTGCATTGATAATCCTCAGGCATCATTAGCAGAGACTCAGACAACTTTGAACAAAGAATTTAGTAAGCCTAAATCCAAGGTGCAATCAGTTATTGAATTTAAAGGGATCCTAATGAGAGTCGATGAAACAGGGTAACATGAAAATATCAGATACTCAACATCGCCACTGGTTTATCGCATCGCTTTTTCCGCACTTAAGAATCCCTCAATCATAGAAGAAGATAACAACACAATCAGAAGCTTTGGAGATCGCGATGAGGCTGCATGTGTCACCTATTCAAGATATGAACCTAGGGGTACAACAGATTCACTCGTAGTTAGCGAGCCTACACCTAGAATTACAGAGTCTAAAGAAATAAAAGGAGACTAAACCAGAAGTACGTGCAGAGTTTTGGTGCTTTAAGTGAAAAGGGCCATGGGAATGATAACTATAATTGTCCAGTATACGTGAACTATCTTATAGGGGGAGGGCCAGCCCCCCTGAAGCCAGAAGCCCTAGCCGGGTCGAGCGCAGGAGCTGTGATATGGTGCGCCATTTGTCAAGTCACTAGGAAACATGTGATGATAACTACCACTTAATTCATAAGTTAGTTCAAACAACCCAACAACTATTTTGAAATTTCTATAAATCTGTCGGCCATGATGACGGCCATTGTCGAAGTTATGAGTTGATGATGGAGAAAACCCCTACTTACCGTATGCAAGTAGAAACTAGGCCTCTAGATCAAGGCACGAGAGGAGCACACAGGGGTTTTCAAGGTAGAGGAGGAGGACTAGGAGGAGGACCTACTAGAGGTCGTGGTCAGATTATCTGTTACAATTGTAGACATCGGGAGCACTTCATGTGAGACTACTCGAATCCTAAACACCCTTCGTATCAATATTTTAGGAAATTTGATCATGCCATATAAGAATGTTTGGTGCTAATAGCTAAAATGCAAGAGAAGAAAACACAACCTCAACAACCTACGCAAAATTTACAAATGATGAGGGTTGAACCCTATGAGGAGGATCAAAGCATTAATATTGTACTTAGAAGTGGTATGAAAACTGACGCAAATAAAGGTAAGTAGCCTGATGAAGACAGATGGGTCCACAAAGCTCCAGAGAAAGAAGGCATCTTTGACCTTAATTGCACTAAGGAAACATTCATGGAAGAAAAGAAGAGCTTCATTGAGGCCTCCACTTTAGGAAGCCAGTACAAGACACCAGAGACCATTACGACAAAAGAGGTTGATCCTTCCGTACTCACAGCATTTTTGGAGACATGCATGAAGTTACTGCGTGACAGAAAGGTTGTGGAAGGATTGCAAGACTTAATAGACAAGTGTGCCAATAAGGAAAAGACTTCTACGGAGTAATGCATAGTTAGAAATATTGGTAAGCATAAGGTGCGAACAGGATGTGAGATGCAACTAACAACGCAGATAGGCGATTATGAAATGGACTAGGTCATTTTGGATCTGGGGTCCGATGTGAATGTTCTACCGAAACAGACATGGGAAAGGATGGGGAGACCTATGTTGTAGTGGTCTCCAATTCAGCTCAAGATGGCGAATCAACAGAAAATCATCCCCATGGGACGATTATATGGAGTAACAGTTGATATTGAAGGTGCGAGTGCATTAGCGGACTTTGAAGTTATAGAAATTGTTGATGAAAGTAATCCCTATCCCGCGCTCCTAAGAATCTATTGGGCTATTGACATGAATGGAGTCATTAATTTGAAGAAGAGGAAAATGTTGTTTAAAAGAAAGTAGCTAAGGGTTATAGTACCACTGGATTCTACGAAAGGAGCGCGCTATACTGAACCAGTCCGTGATTACGTAGAAAGTGATGATGAGCTGGATCAAATCTATAAGATAACAACGCAAGATCAGGATTGGATCAATCCAATAGCGGATGGATGGATCGCATGGGACCGGGAGAGTTCCTGCACTTCTGACTCAGATGAAGAATTAGAGCATTGGAAAAACCACTTACATGAAGTATCTACATTGCGATGAAATATGATGACGAAGTCACTGCGCTATGTTTCGTCGGAGGTAAGAAAGTTACCTTATTATGATGGTTTGACTGACGTAGATATGTTGCTAGATTAATTTGAGTGTGAAGTTTGTGAAGACCACCGTTTTCAAGCATTGGAGTTGGTGCTGCGCGCTACACCCGCACGATGGTGGGGTATGCATAAGGATAACTTTTCTGGATGGTGATATTATAGACGAATGATGAAGTTACGATTTGGGCACGCTAATACAAGAATGATTGAGAAGTATAATGGACGGGATGATTTGCGTGATCACTTGGTAAAGTGGACTAAGGTGTAGGGGATAGAACCACAACCAAAATGGGTACATATATTTTGTCATACCTTGAACTAGTACCTCGAAACAGAGCTTTTCCACGACATTGCGGAATGGGATGTGTTGAAGGAAGGTTTCTTATTGACTTTCAACTTTGAGGATGGGTTTGCAAACATCAATGAAGCACTTCAAGAAATTAAAACAGTTTTCTTCAGGACACCAAAGGAACAAATGGAATGGACCCAACCAGAATGGAGCACCCAGCTGCGCCACACATTGGAATGCTATAATGTGATTGCTGAAGAGGAGGAAGAAGACCCAAGGAATATCAATATTTCGGAGACAGAAGGGCATCATGAAGTAGAAGGACCGCAAGTAGAAAAACCAGACATTTCTGCACCTTTGAAAACAAGACAAGTAAACATTGGCACTGAAGAAGAACTGAAGTTCGCTAAGATTGGAGACTATTGGGATGCTGCTACAGTAGACAAAGTTTTTGAACTACTTTGCGAATACCAATATCTCTTGTCCATTAAGTTTTCAGATTTAAAGGGAATACTTGGTGACTTGGGCGTTATGAGGATCACATTGAAGCCAGACACGAAACGTGTTAAACAGAGCCCTTATCATCTTAATCCTAAGTATAAGGATAAGGTTCACCAAGAGATGGATAAAACGCTGGAGGAAAGCATTATAGAACCCGTTGAAGAGTCTAATTGGGTGATCCCGATGGTAGTCCAAGAGAAGAAACAAAAGGGCGAAATAAGGATTTGCGTAGATCTGTGGAAGCTTAATGATGCATGTGTTCATGATCCATTTCCGACGTCGTTTATAGATGAAGTGTTAGAAAATGTCAGAGGGCAGGAGGCCTATTCCTTTACTAATGGGTTTTGTAGTTATCATCAAATTAATATTTCCCCAGAGCATAGAAGCAAAACAACCTTTGCGACAGAGTGGGGGTGCTTTTAGTACATTGTTATGCCGTTTGGATTGAAGAACGCACATGCAATATTTTCCCGCGTAGTCATAGCAGCGTTCAAAGAATTAATTCATAAGTTTATGGAAGTATACTTTGATGACTAAACTGTGTGTGGCTTGGTGAAGCGCCATGTAGCAAGTCTATGCCTTAGGTTGGATACATGTCGAAGATATTAGATTGCAGTGAATTTGAAAAAATGTATATTTTGTGTTCCTTTTGGAATCTTGCTGGGTCATGTCATGTGTAAGAAAGGATTGATGGTGGACCCTGCAAAGATTGTTGTGATTGTGAACTTGGAGGCCCCTAGGAATGTTAAGCAGCTGCACGCGACGCTGAGACACACAGGATATTATAGAAAATTCATTAAAGCGTATGCTCAAATCACTGTGTTCATGGAGAAACTGCTAAAGAAGGATGCAACATTCTATTGGGATGAGGAATGTCAGCGCAACTTGGATGTGTTAAAAGAAAAATTGTGACTGTGCCAATCCTGGTATTTCTCAATTAGAAAAAGGATTTTCATGTACATGTGGATGATTCTTGCATTGCGCTGGGCGTAGTACTATAACAGGGAAGCGAAGGAGAACTGGACCATCCTATAGCCTTTGCAAGTAGGAAGTTATCAAAGGCTGATAAAAATTATTCAATGACAAAATACGAGGGGTTGGCCATGGTGTACGTGCTGCAACAATTCATGCATTATCTATTAGGAGGGAACTTCAATATGTATACAAATCATTCTACCTTAAAATAATTGGTCAACAAGTCTGTGTTGGGGGGAAAGATTTACAGGTGATTGTTATTATTTTAGGAGTATGATTTTGAAGTAATTATGAAGCGGGGAGGTTGAATGATGGGCTTGACCATCTATCGAGAATTGAAACAGGCAAAGAACCCAGTAATTTGGAGGAAGGTTTGCCCGATGCGCATCTCTTTGTTGTACGTGTAGGTGATGACCATTTTGCTGACATTATTCACCTCTTAACTACAGGGATGACGCCTGAAGGATACAAAAATCAACAGAAGAAAGAATTAGTAGTCCACGTAGTCGATTTTTTGGTCATTGTGGGACATTTGTACAAAATGGGGGTAGATTAAATACCGCGGAGATATGTGGCATATTTTGAGTGTGATAGTATTATCGCTAAAGCTCATGAGGGAGCTGCGGAAGGCCACTATGCAGGGAAAGCAACTGCACAGAAGATTTTGTGCGCAAGACTATGGTGGCCAACATTGCACAAGGATTCCAAATCATACTGTAAGGCGTGAGATGCATGTCAAAGGACTGGCAGGCCATCGCGAAAGGACAAACTACCGCTCTATCCTCAGGTATCTTTATAGGAATTTGAGAACTGGGCGATCGATTTTATTGGGCCAATTCATCCACCTAGAAAGAAGATGGGCACGCGCTACATTATCACTGCGACAAAATATTTAACCAAATGGGTGGAAGCACAACGAATAAAGGATTGTACAGGGGCTACGACAACAAGATTCTTGTTTGAACATGTCTTAACATGGTTTGGGTGGCTGAAAGTATTAATGAGTGATAGGGGAACACACTTTCTGAATAAAATGATCAGCGCGTTGACAGATGAATTTTAGGTCCACCATCAGAAGAGTACACCATATCACCTACAGGAAAATGGGATAGTAGAAGTTTTCAACAAAATTTTAGAGAACGCGTTGACAAAGATCTATAACACGCAATGGAAATATTGGGATGTGTGCGTACCTACAGTACTATGGGCCTATAGGACAACCTATAAGAAGTTGACAGGGCAAAGGAAATTCAGATTAGTCTATGGGGTCGAAGTAGCGATGCCTATGGAGTACATTGTGCTTAGTCTGCGCACAGATATGGATGAACGTGAGGCCTTGGAGGAATGACTTGCGCATCTAATGGAGTTAGAGGAAGACTGTTTCCTAGCAGGATTCCACGAACAAGTGCAAAAAGAACACAAAAAAGCATGGCATGATCGCCATATCAAGCTTCGCACATTCAAGGTAAATGATTTGGTGCTATTATATGATAGCAAGTTCACGAAGTTTATGGGAAATTTTCAAATGCATTGGTTGATGTCGTATGTTATCAAAGAGATCACGGATGGTGGTGTAGTTCAGCTCGTGAAGCTGAACGGGGAACCCTTCCATGGAAAAGTCAACAAAAGTAGGTTGAAGCTATACATAGGGGATCCTGCCCCTGCGCAATGACTATATGGCAACAAGATAGTCTTAATAATCCAGGAAGCTGCAAGGGATTACAGGACTATAAAATACACTGCCCAACTAAAAAATATTAATTTGGAGGCTGTGCGCTAGATGATAGGAGTGCGACAGGTGGAATTGCGTTGCATGAGTTGCGCCGTGGTGGATGGTACCATGCAGGTGGGTCCAAATTTAACTGTTGAAGTTACTATTCATGATTTGATGGATAGTAAGCGGTTAAGAGGAGTAGGTAGGCGCTATTTATGCCGAAAATATTTTAAGATATGCCGCCAAAGCAATGTTTATTATCAGAATTTGGGGGGAACGGTCATATTTGAATTCAAATCCCCCTATAAATTACACATGCCTGTCCAACAGAGAAACTGGTCTAGGAGGTACAACAAGCAATAGAACAAAGTGCCGCGAAGCTTCAGACATTGACCAAGGCATTCATCGATATCTTCCAGAAAGTGGAATAACCAGTTGAGTGACTTAAGGGCGTGTCACGATCTTTATGTTGGGGGCCTGTTGGGATGGGGTCCCCAGGGGTAGACGTGAATTAACTTAGTCATTTTTATAAAGAATTTTATAAAAGATGTAAGTATTTGCGAAATGTGGTTGCGTAGCGTGTAGATAGATAGGAGTCAAAGGGGTCCTAGTCCCTTTCTTTGCTTGGTTTTGAAGACTCACCCATGAGCCGGGGGCCATGGTATTATATTAGAAAAGCTATAAGTAGTTGAGTCATAGCGAGTCTTAGATGTAACTTTTGATAGAGAATTGGATACATTGAAGATTTTTGTTGTCTTGGGCAAGTGCTAAGGCAGCAAGGATCTACTTCCCACGCTTAGGTAGAGAAGGGAAGGCTCCTGCAGCTGAGTGCGTAGGAGAACTGGGTAGAGTGTACAGTTAAGTGCACAGACCCCTGCAGCTGTGTGCGCAGGGTAAAGGAGTCTGTAATAGGTGAATTGAAGATCAATAAAGACAACCGTTTGAAGAATTACTGAGTACTTACATTGAATCTATTTATGTTATATGTTGTTGATTAATGATATGTTTCCAAATTATTGAATGAATGGTATGCAAATTAACTAAATTTGTTTTAATAATATATGAAATGAATGGTTATCCATTTTGCGAATTTAGGAGCTATTTCTCTTATGTTTTCTGATGAATCAAATAGATCTACACGAAATCCGATCTAGGGCTGCCTACTAATGTGTGAAAGTATGTAAATCAATTGTTTAAGGTCTGCAACGACTGTCCGTAGACCTTCGCGAAGGTCTGGAGGCAAATTTAAGTCAGTTACAGTAAAAATACCTAGAAGTCTATTGATCTGCATGGAAGCAGAGCTGAGGCACTGTAAGACATCACACTTGTCTCTGGATGCAGAAACTTGGTTCTTGCATCCCCCAATACTGCTTCGGGTGAGACTGCAGCCTGCGTTGCCCGGGTTGTTGCCGAAAGGGCTAGCAATGTAGGGTTTTTTTGGTTGGTGCAACTAACTCTGAACTTGGGTCAGAACCCCCTAAGCCAACAAGACTAAGCTCTTTTACAAAGTCTTTACAAAGCCCCAAGGTTAGGGAAACGAATCAGTCATAAGAGTCTTGCGATTCTCATGCCGATTAAGCTAGCATAAATAATAAAAAGATAGAAATTGTCACAAACTGCTTTTAATAAACATTTGATATGGTTACACCACTCTTGTTTATACACAATTGTAACTACTCAGATATTCTTAACTCTACGCATGGAATTCTTGACAATTGTCTTTGAAAATGTGGGCTACAGTCTTGACAATTCACAATGTTACAACAACTTCGTGGTGTAATAGTAGGAAATGGAAAACCCAGGGTGTAACAACAAGTAATCAACAACCCACACTGTGTAAAAGTAAGTAACAACAACAACTATTTGGCCATGGCCATCATTAGTTATGGAAACACTTGAAAGAAAAACATTCGAAAGAACTATTCCAAAGATACACTCATTAGTCATCCCAAAGAAAGCATTGTTTCGTTCAATACGTAGCAGAAAATAACATAATAATATGTTAAAGAAAAAGGTTCCTTCTTAATTAGAGGTAGTGACATTGTACTGGGGAAATTGTAGGTTCAATGAGGGAAAATGGCCAAAAATGGGGAAAACAATGTTTGAAATATCCTCAAATATTGCACCCAACACCTTTTGATCTCAATCCAACTGGATTTGCTTGGACTAGTTACCTTGAGCCCCACATGAAGATACTCCACATTGCCTTTGTGTGAATTCCTTATCCTCCTGTTAAAGATGGTATCTTGCTGCAATTATTCTATGTCTTCAAGAGAGAAATCTTCTATTGTTGGAATCTAAACTTTCTCTCCTTGATCTACAATCGTAGGAGGCTCATATAATCTCAATTTTTCCACATTTACAAGAGCATAAATTTTTATGTATAGTGGTATATCTAATCGGAATGCATTATTACGAATATTCTCCAAGATTTTAAAAGGACCATAACTATTTGGCTTGATATTTTTACCTTCACCTTGGAGCCTTTCCTTGCAGATATAAAGCCAAACTTGATCTCCCACCTAGAAGTTGTGGTCAACACTATGCTTATCATGTATCGCCTTGTACTTGGATGGACTCTTTTCCAAATGTTCATGTACCATATAATGCACCAATTGAATCTGTTTAATGAAGCTCTTGGCCTTATTTATATCACTGAGTCCATCCACCGCAACATCTTTCCCAAAGATAAAATACAAGGGGGATTTTGGTAAATATCCCAAACATGATTTGAATGGAGATGTCTGAGTCAAATAATGGTTGGATCTATTATAGGCATGCTTGATGTAATGTAAGTGTTCATTTAAAATCTTAGGATGCTTGCTGTAGTATACACGAATGAGATGTACTATTGTTCTGTTCACCACTTTTGTCAGGCCATTGTGGATGAAATGTTGTGCTCTTATTTAACTTGGTGTCCATGAGTTCCCATAAGCTTGACCAAAATTTCTCAACAAATCAAGAATATCGATAAGAAATAATAGAAGTGGGAAGAACATCTATGCATTCTGTTCAACTATAACCTGCTTCTTACAAGGCATCAAAACACACATTTTTCTAAAACGATCCACACCAACATACAAATAATCATGACCTTTCTTAGACATAGGTAGTCCTCCTACAAAATCCATTGAAATACTTTCCGAAGGATGAGAAGGTATAAGAAGTGGAGTACACAAACCCAACTTTTTATTGCTAGGCTTGCTGGTAGCACACATGGATCCTCTTACGTATCTTGAAACACTTTCATTCATACGAGGCCAATAACAATACCTTTTTAATTGTGCAATTATTTTGTCTACATCAAAGTGGCAACAATAAGAGAAGTATGCGCTTCCCTTATGACATTAAATCTTTCACCTTGTGGAACACATAAGTTTCCAAGATGATAAAACAACTTGTTATTAACAGGATAATCCAACTCTTCAACATGATTTCCTTGACATAAGGTTGTATAAACATCTTTGAAATATTCATCTTTAGCATATTTTTCAATGTAGCTCTCACGCATGATTGAATTATGCTTAAGAATGACATATTCACTAACATTAGGCCTTGATAACATATAAGCAACTTTGTTGTATATACCTTTATTATACTTGATTACTAAATGGAACTGTTGTATAAATCCCATCCTCCTGAAATGTATAGCTTGTTGTAGATTGGTTTGTGATTGTAAATATTGTAAAGGTTGATGGTAAGTATGAATAATTGTTTCTTACCCATCAAATAGTACTTCCATTTCTTCACACATTGTACCAAAGCATAAAACTCTTTATCATAATTTGGCTAGTTAATTACTACATTAGTAAAGGTTTAAGAATGATAACAAATAAGCTTACCATGCTGCATCAAAATTGACCCCATGGCATAATCACTTGCATTGGTTTGAATCTCAAATGGCTGCTTAAGATATGGAAGTGCAGGGACTGGTGTTGTATTGATTTTCTCTTTCAATGTATCGAAGGATTTCTGCTGCTTGCCTCCCCACTAAAAGATCTGTTTCACATTTGTCAAAGCATGTAATGGAGAAACAATAGATGAGAAGTTAGAAATAAAATTTCTTCAATATTGGGTTTCTCCCAAAAAGATCCTAACCTCTATCACAATATTGGGCTTAGGCCAATTCACAATGAGCTCAACTTTTGAGGGATCAATCTTCAATTCACCCCCTCCAATAATATGACCCAAATAAACTAAAGAAGGTTCTCCCAAATTCACACTTATAAATCATCAAATACAATTTCTCTTTCTTCAAGACATCTAGAACTTGCTTAACATGCTTTACATGCTCTTCTCAAGTCTTACATAAATAATAATATCATCTATGTAGACTATGACAAAATCATCAAGGAATGGTCTCAACACATCATTCATAACTCTCATGAATGTTGCAGGTGCATTACAAAGCCCAAATGGCATAACTAACCATTCAAACAAACCTTGTTTTGTTTTGAAAGAAGTCATCCAAATATCCCCTTCAACAATCTTGATCTAATGATAATCGCTTCTTAAATATAACTTAGTGAAATGAACAAAATCCTTTAATTGGTCTAGCAAATCATCAATACGAGGAAGAGGATAATAATGATTTACCATGATTTTGTTCAAATCTCTAAAATCCACAAAGATGCGCCATGTACCATCCATCTTTGGAAACAAGACAATAGGAGACCCACAAGGAGATGTACTTGGTCTAATGACCCCTTTTTCAAGCAACCCTTCAATTTTCTTCTTGATCCCTGCATTCTTAAAAACTGACATTCTGTACACGCTAATGTTTGGAAGAGGTGCATCCCACTACAATTGAATGTCATGTTGGAATCCTTTTTTAGGCGACAACCCTTCAGGTTCCTAAAAAATATTATCATAGTTGTTAACAACTTCAACCAAATCATGCTTTATTTTTGAATGACATCCTTGGAAAGCTTTAGATCTAGCAGTATCTTTGGGTTTTATCATCAACAATACAAAAAACTTACTAGCATTTACAAGCCTTTTCATTTGACCAACACTTACAAGAGACAAGTTCATCCTCTTGCGATGTGCTTTAACAATATACTCAACCCCATATTTAAAATATGATATTTGTTCTCATGATAATAGAATATGGATTTTTGGTCATACAAGTATGGACTCCCTAAAACAATTCCACATATGTCAAGTGGTACAACGTCAAGCTCTACCTCATTAATAAAGTTTGTAGTGATGGCGAATTAAGTTTAAATTTTCTTGTCACTTGAAATTTGGTATTTTCACATACCCAACCCAAAGGGTAAGGTTTAGGATGAGCTATAGTTTCTAAGCTTAGTTTCTTGACAGTAGCTTCAGAAATAAGGTTAACTTGGGATCCACTATCAAACAAGGTATTGAATTTGGTATGTTTTATAATGACCCTAATATGGAAAAGCTAAATTCTTTCTTTATCATTTTGAGACTCAATAAGCTTACTAGAAGAACTAGTACTTGCAATAGAATCTTTACCTTTCATTCCCATGGTTGTGATTTTGGTCTCATCACCTGAATCAGATCCTAGATCTTGTTGAGTTGTTGCAATAGTCTTTTGTTTCCCCTTGTTGTTAAACTTCTTTGGTCTCATTTCTGGATGTAGTTTCCAATAATGGTCTTCATCATGGCCTTCTTTTGAACAATGTTTGCATGTGAGTTTCTCTCCCTCTTTCTTTATTGTAGCATTCTTTTTTCCTTTGCCTTTAAACTTCCCCTTTCCTTTGTCTCCAGATTTGAATGAATTCTTGATAGTCTCTTGAGAATCATTCTTCCCTCTTGCTTCTAAATGAGTTTCCTAAACACATACTTCATCTATACTGGTGGGATTAAACATAACATTTGTATGCCTCAAATAACTATGTAATTCACCTATGTATTTAAGGAGAGTGTCTTGTGAAGAAAAATATACAGCCAATATTAAAGCTCTTCTTCTAAATTCTTGTGTGTAACTTTGAACACACCAACCTTTAGCTTGTCTAAAATTTTTCCAATCCATAATTTCTTTTTTCATGTAAGCTAATGGATAAAATTGTCTTCTTAATGCAACTACAAAATCATTCCAAGAAGAGATAATTTTACCACTTTTATTTAAGTCTTCTTGAGTTCTGGCCTCCCACCAAATGATAGCTGCACTTTCCAAATGAAGAGAAGCAAGCTGGATCTTGGTCATATCATCCTTAATCCTTTGAATCCTACAATAGACTTCAATCTGACAAACACAATTATTGATTTTTTCACCATTTACTTCCCCATTGTACATAGTCAATTCAAACTTGACATCAAGATTTAACAAAGGAGACTTAGCATGTCCTTTCAGAGATCTTGGAGGAGTCTTTGAAGGAGATGAAGGCGATGAGGATGAAGGTGAAGATGGAGGTGAAGGAGGAGGTGGGGGTGGAGGCTTTCTCCCATCACCACCATTACCTTTTTGTTTATTTGATCTCTCGCCATGCAACCTTGTTGTCCTCTCTTCATATAAAAATTTCACCATTTTAGACATGTCATAGAAATCCTTTTTGGAAGATTTATCATCCTTAGACATCATCTCATGTCCTTATGCATGTGCCATTACTAATGTATTTTTAGGAGTTTGTGACCTCCTTGAACCAATTTGAGGATTTGGTTCTTTAAGCACTCCTTCTCCTCTTTTCAACTTTAACCTTGTAAGCATCAGGAAACACTTGCAAACACGGTGAAACCTTCAAAACAACCATGCTCTGATACATAACTGATTTGAAATTAAAAACTTGAAGGTTTCATAAAAAGTTTGCAAGCAAGTTTATGTCTTGTGGGCAATGGATCAAGTTTCAAAGCACATAAACTTAATGTTTTTCGCTTAGTTTGCAGAAATAAAACAAAGAAAAATGAACCATAAACATCAACACAAACAACAATTTGATAATGAAATTCACCCCTCCTGGGCTAAGTCTCTAGGTATAGCTTCCAATATTGGGCCTATTCAATTATACGCTTAAATATGAAATTACATCAGTTTATAGTGCTCAAATTGCAAAAATTGCTACCAATGGATTCAAAATTCTCAAAAACCCCTATCTAGGCTCCTCTTGAGAAAGATATGCCTCCTTGAACAAAACTCGGCTACGTGTTATGCAAATCTTCAATTTTGGATAATCATCCTATGAATTCCGAATTCCTGCCGCAATTTGTGAAATTTGTCTTCTGTTTAAAAGTGCCAATAACCCTTAACACTGAGTCAGGGTCACATTAAATGCCATATCATTGAGGGCCAGGGATAACCGCCTGCCCCCACCAGTTGAACCCTTTGTTTCGATCGGTATGGTCACATGGTGTTCACATGGATGAGGGTCGGGGCTAACCACTTTCCCCGCCTCTATAGCTCCTCCATGTTCACTAGAGGTTATATAATGGTCACGGGACCGGGGGACGACATGGACTAGGTGCCACTTGTTCCACCCCCTCCGTCCCTCTGTATGGTCGTATGTAGTTAACCAAACCATGGGGCTAGGGCCAAGTGCCTCGCCCCCTCTTCCCAACACTGAAACATAATCAATTCAAATATAAAATGGTGGCCTAGTTATAATGAACAACTCCATTGGCCTGTTGGTTCAATAGGAAGTTTGAAATTGATAGGTCGTGGGTTCAATGTCAATAGGGTTAACTAGTCGACCCATAATAATTTTCGCAGTTTTCTCGAGGGCCATGTGGCACGCTCCCATTGGGCCACTTGGCACCCCATGATTGGGCCACCTCAAACCAAACCAACCAATAAAATCACGCCACCTACCCTAGTACAAAATTACCACATGTCGAGTGGGGATTGGTCCTCCTATCTGCCATACGCTTACTCAGCATGTTGATGTCAGCTGTACGGTCTGCCTTGTCAGCATACAAGTCAACCATGTTGTTTGGCTTTTTAGTTCTTTGGCCAAAACTTCATAACATCATAACTTTCTCATACAATGTTGGTTTGAGGAAATTCAAGTGGTGTTGGATTCAATATGACGAGCACTATGATTTGGCTCCGGTTTCGAGCAATTTTGAGAACTTTCAATTTGGAGAATTTTCTTGATTCCGTGGATCAATGATTTGATGTGATGGCTTTGATCATTTAAAATCTATATCAAAGTAGAAACGATGAATCTTGGTATTCATGGTTCCCAAATACTATTTTCTTTTGCAATGTTTTGTACCTCTGCATACATTTCCACACACTACATATTAATCAATTAATATGCGGTTTTTCCTTATTAAAATTTTGGGCATAAAAAGTTTCGGTTACATGTATATCAGGTGCGAAATAATGGTGGATGATTGAATGCCCCCACTACTATGTCGACTGGGCTCATTTTATTTGAGCTTCTCAAATACTACGTGCATTTGTGATTTTACATTTCTCAATTAAATAGTTATTATCCAATATTAAATGAATGGTGTTTGTAATGTGTATGAGGAAGAAGTGTTGTGTGAGAGAACGAGTATCCCTCTCACATAACATTACATATTAATCAATTAATTAGTGGTTTTATCTTATTAATGCATGTGAGGAAGAAGTGTTGTGTGAGAGAATGAGTATGTGGAGAAAGAAACATAATATTTCTTCCTCAATGTTCCATATCTCCACATACATTTCTACACGGTTGAAAATCCGAAATTGGGAAACACTTTTAGCTTGTTTTTGACATAGAAAATTGTGAATTTTTATGTGTTTTCAAGCTGAACTGCTAGAAACCCATATTTTCTTTGAGACTTTTGCTTTATAGTAAAAACAAGATTTCAAGAGAATTGTCTTTCCTTTGTACTCATATTTAAAAAAAAAAATTATGGACATATACCTAGATAAATTTGGTGGATATTGAATGCATATACCTGAAAATTTTAGGCAAGTATAATGAGTAACTTCAGTATCCACCGATTTGTAGAGATGGTGATTCATTTTGGGAAAAAAAATTATATCATCACAATCTACATAGATTGCACTCAAATCTATAAAATTTTTGGTGAATTTTCAAATTCAATCACTATGTTTAATCATTTAATGAAATAGGGTAAGACAAAAAATAGTGTTTTTTCAACACTTTTATCTCTCCATTAATTTTCATTTCAATGTTATCATCAATGAGTCTGGTGAAAATACCATTTTGAAGAGGACATAGAGAGGAAGTACCGAGTGAATTTTCAAATGATTTGGTGTTTCGATTCTGAGGTTATTGATTTTTGCTTTTCAGGTAATTTTCAGAAATTTGAAAATCTATAGTAACACATTTTAATATAAAATTATTAATAAATATCATTTATTCATGAAAATGAATAAAACTTATATCATTTGAAACTAGATTTAGATCTTAATCCAATGGTATGAAAGGAATCAACTAAATCCTAAATTTGGTAGGGATTTGACTCCTATGAAGTAGATATTTCCTAAAATCCCCTGATTTTTCCTAATTTTCGTTGACCAAAAAACTTCGGCTGAGAGTTGCAAAAAATCTCAGTCAAGAGTTTTTTGCAACTCAGTTTTTCATTAATCGCATCAAGGTAATGCTATAAAAAGTCTCAATCGAAAAAATTTAAAACTGTCGGCTCAGAGTTTGTGTGGAGAATCTTTCGCTTCCCATACTCTCAAGCAAGAGTTTGTGCAGGGAATCTTTCCCTGCCAAAACTCTTGGCCAAGAGTTTTATATACTTTTGTCCAAGAGTTAAGCCCCCAGAAAACTCCATTCTTTTTCCATCTTATATCTTTCAACCTTTCGACTAAGAGTTTTACATAGTCTCATCCTAGAGTTAAGCCCCGAGAAAACTATACTCTTTTTCCAACTTATACCTTTCGACTGAGAGATTTAAATAGAATTTAAACTCTAGGCTGAGTTTTAAGAGGAATCTGAATTCTAGGTCGAGAGTTTTAAATGGAATATAAACTCCTGCCCAAGAGATTTTAAATAGAATATAAATTGTCGGCGAGAGTTGTAGTTAGAATCTAAACTTTTGGCTTAGAGTTTGTGCGTGAGATTCTTTTTTCCAAAACTCTCATCCAAAAACTTGTTAAACCCTGGGCTGAGAGTTTGCAAACCCAAGATTAACTCTATTAATCTCTCGACTAAAAGAATTTTAAACTCTCAGCCAAGAAAATATTTTGACTCTTTTTTCTCGGCCAAGAGTTTATCGAACATAGTGCAAATATGTTTGACACATTTTCTCCACATACCAAAAAGTGTTTCCCATTTTTTGCATTTTCACTCACAGACTACATATTAATAAAATAATTACTGATTTTAGCTTATTAATGTTTGGACAATAAAAATTATGGGTTATGTGTATATTGAGTGCGAAAAAAGGGTCGATGATTAAATGTCCCCACTACTATGTCGATGTGGGCTTGTTGAATAGTAAGTGCATTTGTGATTTCAAAATTTTCAATTAAATAGTTGCTATCCAATATTAAATGAAGTGTTTTTTTAATGTGTATGAGGGAGAAGTGTTGTGTGGGAGAACAAATGTTTGGAACAAGGAATAGAAATTTCATTCACAAAGTTCTTATCTCCAGATACATTCCCAGTAAACACACTTCTTCTGCACACATCCCTTCCGCATAGCACTACATATTAATCTATTAATTAGTGGTTTGGGTTATTAATGCATGTGAGGAAGAAGTGCTGTGTAGGAGAACGAGTGTGTAGAGAAAGGAACATAAACTTTATTTCGCAATGTTTTGTACCTGTGCATACATTCCAGCATACTACATATTAATCAATTAATTAACATTTTTGGCTTATTAAAGTTTGGGTCATGAAAAGCTCAGGCTACGCGTATATTGGGTGAAAAATAAGGGCATACGATTAACTATTCCCACTACTATGTCGGCATGGGTTCATTTTATTTTAGCTTCCCAAATACTAAGTGCATTTATGATTTCACATTTTCAATCAAATAGTTATTATCCAATATTAAATGAGGTATCTTTTTACTGCATATGAAGAAGAAGTGTTGTGCTGGAGAACGATTGTCAAGAAAAAGGAACATAAAATTTCAAATGAAATGTTCATACCTTTGCATAAATTCCCCCTCCATACATTTCTTCCACATACCTCCCTCATGCATAACACTACATATTAATCAATTAATTAGCGGTTTTGATTTATTAAAGTTTGGGGCATGAAAAGTTTGGTTTACGTGTATATTGTGTTATTATTAGTTAGTATCTATTACATATCATGTATAACAAGGCATAGACTAATAACATATCATGAATAACGTATTGTCATTAGTTAGTATCTAAAATATATCATGAAATTTTAAATGGTAATGTGAATATTCTAACTATTAATTCTATTTATTATGTCCACAGGTGTATTGGTCAGGCGTTCAAAATAAGATATCATGATCATTAGTTAGTATCTAATACATATCTTGAAATTTTAAAAGATAATGTGACAATTGTAACCACTATTTTTAGTTATTATGTTTGTAGGTGCATTGACCAAGTGTTTATCATGTAATTTTTAGCATGCATGTTGCCAACGCATGTTCGATTACTTTTGGGGGGAGTTTGTTACAAAGAGATATCCTCTCCAGGTTGTACAAAGGTCGTTCTGGTGGTTGCATGACATGAGGGATTTGATATGCAAGTTGTATAGTTGCATATTGCGTTGTTTGTTTGTGGTGTGGCAAACAAACTCATTTTCAGTGCAGGTGAAAAACATGTAGCATTTTTGCTAGGTAAGTGGTGGGTTCTTCCTTCTGTATGTGAGTGATTACAGCATTTACACAACACGTTACAACCCTGCAACAATGCGTTTTGCAACTCAAAAATTGGATAATATGCAAGTGTTTATAATGTTTCGACAATATACGTTACCATCATGTAGCAGTTAGGTTTGAATTGTTTTCGTACTATGATTTTACATACATACATACATACATACATACATACATACATACACACACACACACACACACATATATATATATATATATATATATATATATATATATATATAGATATATTTTAATTTATACATATTTGATCTACGGAAATTCTTAGGGGCTAATATTCGCAAGTGGGCCAATTTGCTATGTTTTTTTCCAAAAAAAAAAGATTCATTAATTTCCATTTTTTCGAAAAATTATTCGCCCAAATTTTATAGTATAAAATTGTTTTACCTAAAGAATCGCCAAAATTTTATATAGAGACCATATAAAATTATTATAAATTCGAATACTTTTACAAAAACATTGGCAAACATTTTACAAATTGCATATTATGTACTAGTGGAATTCGCCAAGGTTTCTAAGCTTTAAAATAAATATCCAGCCTTAAACTTTTACTTGATTTGATCTAATTCATATCTTTGGAGCAGGGAAGATGAACCTTTGGAGCAAGGAAGATGAACACAAATAGAACATATATAATTAAAGATAATGATAAATTTGCTAAGAGGTGTGTTTTTGTTCTATTTATCATTATTTGATTATTAAATTATACAACTATTTGTTCTTTGCTATATTTTTTAAATACTCTAATTAAAAATTACACTTTTTTCAATTTCCAGGAAACATATAACACTTAGAGATTCAGATATAGGAGAACAACTACAAGGGAACATTTGGTTGTCATATTTGGTGACACCAAGTCCCAATTGTAGTCTTTGTATCAGTGGATGCATGCAAGCCATTATCCCTGGTACAAGAGCCCTAAATAGTTGTATTATTAATTTGTTAATAGAACGAAGTTAGACAATTAAAATTGTAAAAACTTGTCTATATTTATGTACGTGTTGATTATTGATATTTATTGTTCCGCTCTGCAAAGTAGTTTATTGTGATACTTGGATTAGTATCGTTAGTGATTGTAAGATTCTAATGTAGACTCGGTATCATGGAAAAACAACAATATATAGTGGAAATGGACATCAACATTGTTTTTTCTCCCTACTTCCACTAGTAATGATCTAACTCAATGCATGCATTATATAATGTATTATATGTTTCAAATAGTCTTCATCTTTGAGATCCTTATATTAAACTTGAGGGATTATTGATTCTTGTATCTTTTTATAATATTTTAGTTTGAGCAATACATTTTTTTGAGTCTTTATTTACCAAAAAAGTTGACCTCTTTTAAAGTATATCTTCTTAAATGAGCATGAAGTGTTGACTAACTCATGGCCACAAGATATATATATATATATATATATATATATATATATATATATATATATATATATATATATATACATTAACACCATACATAGATATCGAGTAATAAAGAAACCTAAGAAATTAATTGATCACAAGATTCAAGTATCACCCATAATTATAATTTGTATTTCTTTTATTTATTGAGGAAACATGTAAGGATTACTCCATGATGAATTAGTAAAGTTATTAAGTGTTAGAAGAATACATTTTATTTCCAAAATATTAACTGAAGTGACTATTTATATAATTTTAATTTTGAAAAAATATTCAAAAAATAATAAAAATATAAATTAGATAAATTTATTATATAGCATATAAGCAATTTTTTTTAATAAAACCAATGTAAGCATTATAAAACTATTGTAGTCACTTAACTTATGATGGTTTTTAAAAAGGAAGAAAAATAAAAATAAAAAACATTATAAGTTGATTAAGCCATGGTTTACTCATAAGTTGGAAGTTTTCTATAATATTAATGTAAATTTTAAATTTTGTATGTGTTTTTTATAATAATTTTTTTTGTAATCTTGATAGGACTCTCCGATTTTCAAGTTTTACATGTCCATTATTCACCCCGCTACGGGGAAGGGTAGCACAAGATTCAAACCCAAGATCTCTGGTTCAATGAGACTTCATTTCACGGCCATCGCCACTTGAGCTACCCCAAACAAACATGTTTTTTATAATATTATTAACAAAATCTTTTAAAATATAAATTATAATAATTTCACAAAATAATTAAGAATAATTCTATTAATAATAAAAATATTTGTGAAAAGTATAACTGATATAATAAACACCTTTGAATTGTAGCATTTTTTTAATGTCTTTTAAGTGTAAAGCTAAAATATCTCTTTTTTTGTTGAATGAATAAAAAAGAGTGTAAATGGAAGACGCTAGTGGACTATTAAGTGAGTAAGTACTTTGAGTAAATATAAAAATAAATTTTAATATGTACATATGTTATTATTGCAAGTTAAATAAGTTAAATCAACCATTATTCACGATGTTAGTATTAAAGTGAGAAAAAATGCTATGACATCTATTCAAAATATTAATCACAAAAGAAATAATTTATAAGGATTCTCTTTAGAAATCATCTCTATAATTTTCTTTAAAACATGAAATTCATACTATTAATCAATCATTTAGAGGAGGTCAAAGAGTTTTATTAGAGTTTCATATGCTTTATTTAGTCATAGTTTACTAGTTATATGTTTTGGAGTTTTTTTGGGCATATTTTCCTATCGAATTTGCTCATAATATAGTAGAGATTTGTTAGAATCACAAGTTTAAAATATGAACCTTCCACAATTCGAGTGCCCAAGAGGCTTTCTAGGGTGTTAAATCCATATATGCAGTGAAAAACAAATTTTAAACAAAATATCATGAGTTGACAAAAAACGGTTTCACCGAATTTCGGCTAAATTCTCCAAAATGTATAATAGTGAGACAACACCCTTTATTTATTAACATTTTGTAAGAAGTTTCACACCAAATATGCAAATTTATTAGCTATTCTTTCATTATTTTATTTTGGCAGACAACTACTAATCCCATCTTTAGATCTTCCGTAATGAATTAATTAACAACTGTAAGAATATCAAATAAGAAAAACTCAAGCTAAGAAACCACCTAAACACCTTGGTATATTTTCACCTGTTTTCTTCCTTTGCATTACATTCATCTCATGTAGTGTTTATTTATTCATAAGAGATAATTTTCATTATTCTACAACATCTACTTCATGGGTCACTCTTAATGTGGATATAATTTTGGGGTCAATTTTGTCAAAATCTGAAGATTTAGTTTGTCCTTATGATTGTCGACATGTTTTAATGCCTAGTAGTTGATAGCTTCATTGAACATTTGTCTCAAATATGAAGTTATTATATTAATTAATTCTACTAATTAAATATTTGATGGCCATACTTAATAGTGCATTGGTTAGAATGGTTTATTACTCTTAATTTAGGGCAAGAGTTAAGCATTTAATGTCGAAGAGAATAATTCACGAGCCCGCATTGATGTCATTAGGCAAGATTGTTACTTCTAGGCAAACTAATGATGATTTTTTCTCCGTTTATTGCCTCCTTTATTTTAAGCTTGAAGGCATATGCCATACTTTGCAATGCACTTTCTAATAATTTGACTACTAAGCATTTACCACCTATTAAGAAGTGAGACACCAAGTTATGTCGTGTGAATTTTTGGTTGACTTAATGACCGTCATGGGTTTTTCTTGGATAATGACCCCCTTATAAGGGCATCCCAGGGTACAGGGAAAAAATGTTACATAGAAAAAATACAATCATAGGCCTCATGTTTTATTAATTATAAAATATAGAAGTGTAGTATTATTTATAGGGATTTTGATTTTGATTTATTTTAAAATTTTTATCAATGATCTAGTGGAGTTTCTACTCTTATCTATTTCTTTAAATTTAACTCTCCGCTATGTAGAATTTTCTCTACAAATCAGCTAGCTCACTAATATCATGTAGAAATTTCACTTGCAGATCAAACTGATATATGCAATGTACTAAAGCATAATACTAGATCTACATCTACCATAAACTTTGCGGAAGCTAATCAACCAGGAGCAACATCAAGTATGAACAACTGACAAGAAGGAATCAATCACACATAACAGAGAAGAATTTATCTGGGAAAAGCACTAGCCTAAAACCTCATCTCTGTATTATCAATCAAGTGGAAATCCTCAACAACATACAAAAAGAATTAGCTCAAAAGCTATCCTGCTCTCTTTGTACTCTGATGATGTAGCTCATGGACTATCTAGGCCTGAATATATAGGCTCCACAAGTCCTCCAAGCCCCTATTTCCTTGTGCAGTTTTGATTGGGGTCAAATTACATAACATGTGTGAATTGGCCCAAATCATACCTATTGTCACCTCTGGTCCAACTACGCAATACTAGAAGGAATAATATTCCTTCCTCATGTAAGGAATATTCACTAGGAATATCCTAGCAATTGATAGTACACTGTCCCTCATCTGATCTCAACTGGGTCTCTGTTTACACTGACATGCATCAGTTATCCATGAGTGAATACTCAGTTATCTGAAAATACCAGTTGTCACATGCATGCAAGCATCAACAAACTGAATCTCATTAATTTAACAACTTGTTAAATTAATCTAACTGGACTTGAATAAGTTAAACTAAGTCAACTGATCCTCTCAATATAGAACTCATCCTTAATTCCTCAATCAGTGGAGCAAATCAAGGACACATTCCCCAATCAGTGGAGAAATTATTGCATGTTCTCACAAAGACTTCAAGTTTGATTTTTCTTAACTAATTAACTCAAACTGAATTAATTAATTAATTTACAAACTGTTGTTAATATCAAATTCAAATTTTACTTCTTATTTTAGTCCGGGGACTGACTAAAAATAGGAATCCATCCTAAACTGCTAAAAATAGAACTTCTATTTTTAGCACTTCCATTTTTCATTCCCTGTTGCCCAATCCAGCACTGATGCCCAAACTGCCATTTTTAGCAGTGCTATTTTTAACACTTCTATTGTTAGCAATTTCTTGTTCCAATTTTCAACACTCCCTCTCAACAAGAAAGGCTTCCTCTTGAACCTGATCCCGTACCTCTGGAATAGTCTGCATGCAACACATCTACCAAGTGTGGTTGCTCCAGCAACTCTCGGAACAAAAAAACTCCCAACTGACCTCTCTGTTGGGCTAGAAAAATACTCTGATGATGAAGCTTTGCTTGCTATTGACAATTGCTCCCTCTCTGACCTCTGCGATACCACAACATCTCCATGCATCTCACACCGTTGCACCCTTCTCTGTGCTACCCTGCACTGTGCAACACACTTGTGCCTCTCGCATTGCTGCAACTTGCATGCTCTGCGCTGTCCTAGGATTCCTTGCACTGTAGCTCTCTCTGCCGCTCCATCTGCATCTGTCTCTACCTAATCAGTCAGTTCTGATACTCCTCATCGGGGCTCTCGTAGCAAAGTCAAATCAAAGAGGTCTTTGCATGAGTAGATGTCTCTACTCGATCTCCTCTCAGCTTCCCCTGTTGTGGGTGCTCCACAACCTCCTGAAGTTGCTGCACCAATTGTGGCTCCTCCACAATCGTCCGAGACTTCTTTTGGAGCTGCATGTTGAGAGGTAATATAATCTCCCTCTCAACCACCAAGTCTCCATCAGTTGCCTTGCTACTCAAGGCTTTGCATGCATCTTGAACCTCAAGAGCATACAGGTTCTTGACCCGTGAACCGATCTGCTTCACCTGTCTAGTGATGATGTGTCTAAGGACAACCTTTCCCTTACTGAAGACTACATCATAGCTTATGTCTTCCAGCATCGCGATTGACACCCAGTTTCTCTTTAGTCCTGGTACATACTTGACATCAGTCAAGGTAAGGCGAGCTCCATGCTCCCTCTGAAAAATAACCGTGTCTACACCTGAGACACTATACTTTTCATCATTACCCATCACTATGAGTATCTGGAGATCTTTCTCCTCCAAAGTACTGAACAAACTCTTATCGCCGGTCATGTGGAAAGAAGCTCCACTGTCAAGAAACCAACCACTTCCCAACATGGATGAAGCCATGCATGCGAAGAGTGTGAAATCCAACTCGAACTGTGAAGCAAGTGCCTCACCTTGAGATCCTTCCCCAAATCCCTTCTTGGATTTCCTCAGTGGACAATTTGTAACAAAATGGCCCACCTCATGACAATGAAAGCATCATACTTTCGATTTGTCAACCTTCTTCCCACCATGGGAAGAACTGGATTCGGGAAGAGAAACCTTCTCCTTCCCCTTCTTTGCCTTACTCGCTAAGGCATAGTTCTCTTCATCCTCCATGGATGAAGAACCGTCTCTGGTGCTCCGTCTGATCTCCTCCTGCATCAAATCTGACCATAGTCATTCCCAATCTGGAAGTTTCTCTCTTCCATTAACCGAGTCCTAGTAGCTATGCCAGCTCTTAGGAAGTCCGAGGAGTGCAAGACTCACCATGTCATCATCAGCTGTCACGACCCCTACACTTGCAAGCTCATCCCTGCATGTGGTGAGCTTGGTCAGATACATAGAGATCGTGTCGCCCTTTTCACACTTGATCTTTCGAATTTTGTCCTTTAGTGCCAGCTTCCTCTGATCATTGCTGTTCTGATAAAGATCTGTCAATGTTTTCCGAATCGAAAATGGAGTCTCCTTCCCATGGAGGCTCGAGACTATGTGATCTCGAACTCCCTCCAGGATGATTCTCCTAGCTTTAGCCACACACTACCTCCATTCCACCAACTCTTGGGCATTAGATCCCAAGGGCTTGGGGACTTCTTGATCAATGAAGTCCTTCACCCCGTTATCCTCTAATACTACCTCCATGTGTTCCTTCCAGGCTATATAGTTTGAACTGCCATCCAGTGCATACTCAAGCCTCAAACCATAGAATGCCATTGATGAAATCTGAAATGTGATAAGAACTTGATATCTATATCTAGGATCCACAAATTTCTTCCTTCTTGTATACTGCTCTTCCTTGATCACCTGTGCTCTGATACCATGTAGAATTTTCTCTACAAATCAACTAGCTCACTGACATCATGTAGAAATTTCACCTGCAGATCAAACTGATATATGCAATGTACTAAAGCATAATACTAGATCTACATCTACCATAAACTTTGTGGAAGCTAATCAACCAGGAGCAACATCAAGCATGAACACATATAACTGATAAGAAGGAATCAATCACACATAACACAGAAGAATTTATCTGGGAAAAGCACCAGCCTAAAACCCCATCTCTGTATTATCAATCAAGTGGAAATCCTCAACAACATACAAAAAGAATTAGCTCAAAAGCTATCCTGCTCTCTTTGTACTCTGATGATGTAGCTCATGGACTATCTAGGCCTGAATATATAGGCTCCACAAGTCCTCCAAGCCCCTATTTCCTTGTGCAGTTTTGATTGGGGTCAAATTACATAACATGTGTGAATTGGCCCAAATCATACCTGCTGTCACCTCAGGTCCAACTACGCAGTATTAGAAGGAATAATATTCCTTCCTCATGCAAGGAATATTCACTAGGAATATCCTAGCAACTGATAGTACATTGTCCCTCATCTGATCTCAACTGGGTCTCTGTTTGAACTGACATGCATCAGTTATCCATGAGTGAATACTCAATTATTTGGAAATACCAACTGTCACATGCATGCAAGCATCAACAAATTGAATCTCATTAATTTAACAACTTGTTAAATTAATCTAACTGGACTTGACTAAGTTAAACTAAGTCAACTGATCCTCTCAATATAGAACCCATCCTTAATTCCTCAATCAGTGGAGCAAATCAAGGACACATTCCCCAACCAGTGGAGAAATTATTGCATGTTCTCACAAAGACTACAAGTTTGATTTTTTTTAACTAATTAACTCAAACTGAATTAATTAATTAATTTACAAACTGCTCTTAATATCAAATTTGAATTTTACTTCCTATTTTAGTCTAGGGACTGACTAAAAATAGGAATCCATCCTGAACTGTTAAAAATAGAACTTCTATTTTTAGCACTTCCATTTTTCATTCCCTGTTGCCCAATCCAGCACTAATGCGCAAACTGCTGTTTTTAGCAGTGCTATTTTTAGCACCTCTATTTTTAGCAATTTCTTGTTCCCAATTTTCAACACACCATAGTTAGAGGAATTATACCACTAAGCATATCAAAATATACTTAGCTATATTTAATAAACAACTATGAGGGAAATCTAATAACAAATATGAAGGAAAGCCCAATAGTTATAAGATTATCATTGCAAAAAAATCAAATAATATTTAAGATACTAACATGAAAAATTACAACTCATAGTTAGACCCACATAGCATTGGAGAAAAATAGGGATGAAGGCATGAAGAAACAACAAGCCCAAAAAACCCACAAGGGAAATCCAAATATGAAATATCCTTGGAGAATCCATCCAATCACTCACATTAGAGAAATCTATATTGAGGGAGAGCTAAAAAAATTGATAACATCTCTCTTAATTGAAATAAAACTACACCAAGGTACACACTAACATGTCACAAGTACCATCATTTGGTGGATCTAAATATGGAGAAGATCACATATTTCTTCTTGAATCATTATTGCAAGTAGCCACTGGAGTCAATCTAACAAAAGGATGAACCTTGCTAAAGGGACCAATCTTAACATAGCATTGGAATGTGAAAATTAGAACTTTTTAATACATGGCTTGAAATGGTCAAAATTTTCTTGATGTATATGAATAACCAAATGAAAAACCATCAACCTTTTCATAAATCACAGAGATAAAGAAGATGAAAGGTGAAAATGTTTTCCACTATGACAACCATCTCAAAAGCTTAATTGAACAACTAAGGTAGAATGCATTCAAAGCAGTGAAATAAGAATGTTCATTATAGGTGTTTTAATAAATCCACAATTAATGAAAACAAACCAAAGATATATAAAGGCATAATGCATGCAACTGTTCAAATGGAAGTAGAAACAATAACTAATAGTAGATTAAAGAAGATATAAAAGGAAAAAAAATGAAAGAATGGAAAAGCTAGATGTGGAACTAAAGAAAATAAGAGAAATGAAATTACATGAGTCCAAAAATAGTACAACATTGAAGACAAAAAAAAATTAGGGGGAATATACATAATCAAGGAAGGTGACTAGACTCAATTCAAATTGAACTCATAACACAATATAACACTCTTGGTATAATTTCTTTGCGAATCTGAGGAACTAGCAAGGACCTTACAAACCCAAGTATCTATGGGAGAATCATTGGAGAACATTAAGAAACCATATATTTGAACAAAGATAGGATCTTATCATTTACATGGCATAATCATTTCAAACAACCACCCCAATCTCCTAACATTACCTAGAGGAAAAGTGGCATGCAAATGCTATGCTTGTAGTACATGGAGGACATAATAAATAATTCTATTTTTAGCACCCTTGGAATCATGTCATGCTCAAACTATGGACCGAGGAACCATGACAACAAAGAGTGGTTGATAATGCTAGAATAAGAGAAAATTTGAAAAAATGATATGGGTCAAAGAATGACCAAAACCAAAGGAGGTCCTAGTTTCCACAAGGGCATTGTAGAACACAATTTGATGTAGAAGATGAGATGAATTTTGAATTGAAAAAGGAGATCTACAAAGAAATTTTCCTTGTAATTAGGGTTTGTAAGAGAAGGATAAGTAAGTAAGAATAGAACAAAATGAAAACTAATCTAAGACTTGTTCAAGAAACCGAAACATCTAACCATGAATAAGCAATACTTGAAGAAAATCAAGGATTTGGTCAAGAAATTGAAACAACTAACCATGAATACGAAATACCTGAAGAAAATCAAGGATTTTGTTAAGCAATTGAAACAACTAACCATTAATAAGAAATACCTAAATAAAATCAAGATTTTTTTTTTGAATACCTCCTAAACAATAATGAAGCCTACAAATGTGACCATGAGGGATTTCAAGTACATAAAATTAGCTTTATTTAAAATTAATAATTACAAATACCTACTCTAGTAATACAAACAAATCAAAGATGTAATAGTGGACCGAAGGGTGTTGTTGAGGACAAGAAGTTCTAATGCTTCTCATGTAACACTCTCAAATCTTGTAAAACTAGGCAAGATAGTTGGGATTATTACCCTAGGTTTATAGCCTTATTTATTATATAATCATATTTAAGAATTATGTCTTTAAATGCATTCTTTTTTTTATTCTATATATATTTTTATTTATCATATATATATATATATATATATATATATATATATATATATAGTAGAAAACAACTAAATGAACAAATGAATAAAATAAAGAATAGATATGATCAAAATGTAAATGTAATTAGTCAGTGATTACTCAATGCTCAATAAGCCAAATCTGAAAGAAACTAGCTCTATATATATAGCCAATCTGAGTTACAACTAAAACTTTGTCTTTACAGACCCCTACGAGAGTCAGGATCATAGAAGATTGTTAGAAGCCAAAGATGTAAAAACACTCTTATAATGGCCGCATGGGTGCTTAAATAAAGTAATAAATATAAATATTTACTGGATCACTTCAAGTAATAGCTAAATATCATTAAATTATGAAAAAATCGAAATAATCAACACTAAACTCATCATAACTTTTGAATAAAATGAACATAAATATAAATCAAACAAATCAGCCTTGAAGAAAAATTCAAAGAATGATAATCTATTTTTCTTTGCTACCTTTCAAAATGTCCCTTGCTATCAACAAAATAGTTTTAGTACTATTAAACTAAAGGGAAAAAAATAGAATGATAATCAACTTTCAAAGTTTTAGCATACCTCCACACATAATTCTCTCTCTAATTCATAATAATTTCTTCCTTTTATTTCTATGGAATTTAGTTTGGTTGTTAAACCACCTCTTAACTAAAAATTTCTCATTAATTTCATAATGTGATTTAAGTATATTTTGAAGGAAAGAATGGATTATGAACTTGTTTAATAAATATTAGGTATAAGCACTATTAGACTCTTCTAATATTTATCAAGCATTAAATTTTGACCCTTGTAACTTCCATTCATAAACAACAAATAATCATATGGTAGAAATATAAATATATCATATACAAAATCATAAAATCATCATCATCATATCCCTTGTACCTCCCAATAACCATCATATATGATATCCATGTATTCAAAATTATATCACATAGGTCTCATCATGTCAAAAATATAATATGCCAAATGTCAAAGGATAACAACAATAAGTCAAAGATCACATAATCTCTTTATGCATGTCACGAAATGGAACTTCTCTTTTGCTTTATTTTTTGACCTTGACTGAATGTAAATTTTAAGGAACAAAGGTAGACTTAGAGGAGTCAAAACTAGGTTTCTTCAAAGTTATTTTCCCTTTGTCTTTCTAGAAGAAGAGAATTGTAATTCCCATTCCTTGAACCTATTATGTTATGCTAAGTTATTAGCATACATTTTAAGAGATCATTTATTGTGTTAATTGGGAGGTTTTGGCATGGCGATACCAGGTTAGATAATATACTAATTAGAATGACATGTTTATATTTATATATTGTTATGTATATGCTTGGATGAAAACTAACCTACAATTTGGAAGCGGGCTATGTGATAACACCATATTGGTAACTGGTCACCATTGGGACATCTAATTAGTAATGGTATGATGTACAATATTCTATTGTATTTTGTATTAATTATTATGCACTACAATGACCTTGCATAAGATGCAAGTTTGCACGTAACATAACTGTCCAACTGGACAATCCACTCATAATCACCAAGGACTAGTGTTGTAGTGCATTGGTCCATGATAGGATGTTGACCCTAGTTTTGTGAGGAGGTGTGGGGGAATTTCCCACTGTGTAACCTCCAATCTTGGAGTTGTGGGAGGTTTTTGAAAGTTCTAGATGTGTGATGACAACTGTTGGTTACGTGATGGGGAAGTTAGGTTGATAGAGTAGACTCTTCCACCATTTTGGTTCTATCACTGGTTAGATCAATAGAAATGATGCCATAATATATTACAGCAGGGGATGGTTGGGATGTGAGTGAAAGTGGATTAGGGAGGATGGATGAATATAGGTTAGTTATGAAATCAAGTTGGGATGCGATTCCTTCATATGCTTTTACTTAATTTTGGTTACTACATATTTATCCCTTTTTTTTTATGTCTAATTGTCATATTAGTCCTTGACTGCTTGTATCCTTTTGACTCCAACTTTGGGATGAATTTTTCTAAAGGAAGGGTTGTATATAATACCCACTTCTTGATCATGTTATGTTACACTTAGTTATTAGTCTACCTATTGAGATATTGCTTGCTGTGTTAATTTCTTATTATTTTTATTAGTATATGTACGATGAATGTGTATGCTAGCTACATACCAACACCTCTCACGAACACACTAGTATTCTATGGTCTACTATGATAACTAAATCATAATGTAACTATATTATTAGTCCCTTTAGCCTGATTAATGATTAACTAATGTAACTTGATGATTATTCCTTAAGCTTGATTAGTGATTAATTAAATTATTATCTCTTAACCCTGATTAAAAGTTAATTAATGATGTAGATCTTCTTATGATTAAAGTAATATTTGAATTAAATAGGATTCTTATGAAGTCCATTGATTTTTAACACCATAGAAATTGTTGTTATCTTATTATGTATTTATTAATTGGTGGGTGTTAACTAAATGAAGTATCTGACCATATCACTAATTTATTATTTCTTGAGTTAATGGGTTGTCGTGCCTCGAGGGAAAAAGTCAAGGAATTTAGTGAGGTAGGTGAGTGTGTTATGGGGATGGGCTTGGGATATTTTGAGAGGGATTTCATGAATGGGGTAAGTAGAAACTTGAACAAAGTAGGTGGGAAAACTAGAAGGAAGAGATAATGAGAAAGGTTGAAAGGTGGAGGGGGATCTCTCGAAGGGGGAGGTTTTTATTTTGTTTTATTTTTTGGGTGGAGGATTTGATGTGGTTTTTTGCCTTCTATTTTTGGAGTTGATGAGGCTAAAAGAGGAATTTGGAAGGGAAACTTGAGAGTGAGATTTTGGGGTTGGAAGTGGCTACAATGGATACAGGTAGGTGCTTGGCACCTAGTGGTTTGAACACACACACACACACAAACACACACACACACACACAAACACACACACAAACACACACACAAACACACACACACACACACTACGACTATGGTTCTAGACTTAGGATCAGAGCGATAGGGAACCTATGAAGGCTTAGTGGAGTTAGGAAGGTAGGTAGGCCATTACTACTTGGTTGGGTGGAAGATTCAATTAGGTGGTTCGAGGAGTAGAGGAAGGAAGGCAACTTCAAAATATAGCAAAGATAAATTCTACAAACCCCAAGGTACTCTTCTTGCTGACTTTTCAATTTATTTATGTAAATTTTATGTGTATATGACGTTGAAAGAAAAAAATAAAAGGATATGCTCAATATGCATTTTAAAATATAAGATAGTATTCCATGTAGAAGAAAAACCAAATAATACATATACAAGGAAATGATCAACTTGTTTTATTTTATTTCAAATGAGTAGATTATAGTCCTAAAACCATGTGTATACATGACTCTAGATAGACTTCCAACTCGAATTTCCTAAGAAAATTAAGTCAATTTAACTTAGTTAAATATTACAAGTTGCTATGAGAATATACTTACAATTTAATTCACAATTTAATTCAAGGACAAATTAAATTGGAATTTCTTGTTGCTAATTTTAACACTCCCTGTCAACAAGAAAGGGATGATCAACTACCCTGATCCTATCTCTGTGAAACTCAAATTTGCATCTTGACAATGCCTTTATCAAAATATCTACATCCTGCTCCTCTGTGGGAATTTACTCCAACAACATATTTCTCCTCTGCACACAATCTCGAAGATGATGATACAAGATATCAATATGCTTGGACCGACCATGAAAATTTGGATTTTCAGAGAGTTTGATACAACTCTGATTGTCACAGTAAATAACAGTTGGATCCATCTACTGAACAAACAAACCAACTAAAATCTTCCTCATCCAGATAGCCTTACAAGCTACTTGACTAGCATCCATGTACTCTGCCTTTGCTGAACTGAGTGCAACCAATCTTTATTTCCTATTGTACCAATAAATAACTGCTAACCCAATACTGAAGATCCCTCCTGAAGTTCTATTCCTATCGGATGGACTCCCTACCCAATCTGCATTGATAAAGCCTTTAAGCTTCACTCTCTTTGCCCACTTGTACCATAAACCATACTGAGTAGTGCCTTTGAGGTATCTCAACACATGATTGGATGCCTTCCAATACAACTTGGTAGGCTTAACCATCACTTGACTAAGTTGGTTATATGCATAACACATGTCTAGTCGTGTGTTCACCAAATAAATGAGTGAACCCACAAGTTGCCTGTAAATAGTAACTTCCACTACTTCACCAGAAGTAGCATCCTCCTTCCTCCAGTTACCTGCTAGAGGAGTCTCCATGGGTTTACTTCTCCCCATGTGGAACCTTTTCAGAATCTCGTTGGAATACTTTCCCTGAGAGACAAAATTTTCCTCATCAACTTGTCATACTTCCATGCCCAGAAAGTAGTGCATGAGCCCCAAGTCCATTTCGAACTCTCTTGCAAGGTCCTCTTTTCAAGACTTGATCATCTTATCATCACCGATCAGAATCAAATTGTCGACATATAAAATAATAATCAATAATTTACCTCAACCACAATATGGTAAGGGTTCACGTCTGCTTTCCTTTTGGTGAAGCCTAACCTGGTGAAGTAGCTATTGATCCTAGTATACCAAGCATGGGGTGCTTGTTTCAGCCCATACAATGCTCGCTTGAGTCATCACACATACAACTCTCGGTCAAAGGTCTCAAAACCTTCAGGTTGCTCAATAGACACCTGTTCCTTAATAATTCCATTAAGGAAGGTTGTCTTTACATCCATCTGATGTATCTTCCATCCTATCTACATTGACAATGACAAAATGGATCTAATTGACGAGTACCTTGCAATAGGAGCAAAGGTCTCATTGTAATCAATCCCCTCCACCTGAGAAAATCCTTGGGCTACAAACTTGGCCTTGTGTTTCTCCACACTACCATCTGTTGCTTGCTTTATCTTGTAAAGAAATCATGAACTCACCACTGACTTTTCCGCCGGTCTTGGGACCACATCCCAAACATTGTTCCTAACAATGGAGTCATACTCCTCAACTATGGCATCAACCCAAACTGGTTGCAGCACTGCTTCCTCAAAAGAGGATGGCTTGGTCTCAACACATCCTATCATATGAGCCATGTATCTAGTGTACCTCTCAGGTTACCTCCTCTCCCTGCGCTGTGATTTGGGTGCTTCCACATTCTCTCTCACATCATGCAATATCCTGCCATCCTCTCTAGTGTTCTTTCTCCCATCTCTGGAAGACTCTGCATGAGTGGGTGTCTCCACTCCTTGATCCTTTGCATGTGGCTGCTCCACATCAATCTGAGGTTCCTCCTTAGGAGCTAAAATATCCACAACCACATGTAGTTGAAGCTCCCTCTCAAGGGAACATATCATGGCCTTCTCTTCATCAAATTTTACATACCTCTGAACCATTGTCATCTTGTTGGTTGGCAGGTACACCCGATAGTTGTGAGGTGTATAAGTGTACCCCAAAAATATCCCCAACTTTTTTGTTAGCTCAAGCTTCTTCCATTCACATTTGGTTACATGACAATAGACTAATGAACCAAAAATCTTGAAGTGACCCACATCTGGTCTCTTCCCTGAAAACGCTTCTTCTGGTATACTCATCCAAAGAATTCGATGAGGGATTTTGTCATGAAAATAAACAACTGTGTTGCATGCCTCAGCCCACAAGTGTAGTGGTAGACCATGATCATACAACATATCCCATGCTACCCCTACTATGCTTCTATTATTCCTTTCAACCACCCCATTCCGTTGTGGGTTATGAGGTGTTGTCAACTATCGTCGAATGCCTTTTGGCGCACATAATTTTTTTTACTCATTCGACACATACTCTTCGCTGTTATCACTCCTGAGAGCTGTAATCTTCCTGCCAGTATCTTTCTTGACCGATGATTTAAGTTCAAAAAAATTTGTAAAATTTTGATCTTTCTTTTTCATGAAGAAGATCCATCATTTATGAGAAAAATCATCAATAAATATAAAATAGATACTAAGTTATTCTTCAAACTAGGAACATACATAACATCTCACAAAGTGAGGGGAGCACCCGACTTCCTCTGAAAGGTAACTGTACCAAGCCCGGTAGCACTATAACTCTTGTAATCACCCATCTAGATGTACATATGGAGATCCTTCTCCTCCAAGTTATTGAAGAGATATTTTTTACCAGTCATGTGGAAAGAATATCCACTATCTAGGTAGCATACACTACCCATTATCAATGACACCATACATGCGATGAGGGTAAATTCCAGTTAAAATTGTGAGGCAAGAGCCTCACCTACCGCCGCTCCTCTTGAGGACTTCTTACCAGCCTTCTTGAGCATATACTTTGTGGTAAAATGTCCCAACTCGTGAAAGTGAAAGCACTTGACTTTTGACATGTCCTTCTTCTTACTTCCATGACAAGAGTCTGATTTGGAATGGGATGCCTTCCCCTTCCCTTTCTTTGCCTTACCCGCTAAGGCACAATTTTCCTCATCATCAGTCTTTGATGAGGAACCATCTCTGGTATTCCTCCAAATCTCTTCCTGTACCAAATCTGATCACAACCATTCTTAATCTGGTAGCTTCTCCCTCCCATTGATAGAGTCCACATAATTGTGCCAACTCTTGGGAAGTCCTAGATTAGCTAAGCTCACCATATCATTCTCGGCAATAGTGATCCTGACAATCCAAGCTCATCTCGACAATGGGTGAACTTGGTCAAGTACTTCGGAATAGAGTCACCATTTTGATCTTTGTGAGTTTGTCCTTCAATGCCAATTTCCTATGGTCATTGCTATTTTTAAACAGGTCCGTCAATGGCTTCCACATTGAGTATGGAGTATCCTTGCCATGGAGACTCGAGACAATTTGGTCTCGAACTCCTTCCAGGATAATTCTTCTCATTTTTTCCACACACTTTCTCCATTCAACCAGATATTTAACATCTAATGCTAAGGCTTAGGAATGTCATGATCTATGAAATCCTTGAGGCCATTATCTTTCAGCACTGCCTCCATCCTCTCCTTCCAAGCTATGTAATTCAAGTTTCCCTCCAAGGCATACTCAAGTTGCAAATAGTAGAATGACATATTGCTGCTCTAAAGTATGAACTTGCAAATTCGATTTTCACTTACACAACAAACTCGAATTCTCCTCTTCTATACTATCTTCAATTCCGATACCATGTATATTTTTACTGTAGATTCAACATATGTGATATGCTAAAGCACAAGACAATAATCTACTCTACTCTTTGGGAGAAACCAAAAATGATTGATGAAAACAATAAGCAGAAAAGGAAGAATATCAATTGCACATAACACAATATTTCTCTAGGGAAAGCAACTGCTAAAAACCCCTACTATCTATATTTCATTAATCAGAAGACCTAAGAAGAAAATATAATGCTTGTTCGTCCTGAACAATTCCAGAACTAGTACAAATATCTACCTCTCTGCCTCACAAGCCAGCTCATGCCAACACTTGGCTAATTATGTTTCCTGCCAAGCCCCTAATTCCTTTGAAATTCCTAGAGGAATTAACCCATATTTAACTGGGAAATCCACTCTCCATAACTGCATAATCCAAACATAGGTCCTCAACTAATTGCACACGCCATCTTTACAGTTCAGAAAATTATACAACTGATAGTACATTGTCCCTGAACTCTAATCTCAACTGGGTCTTCATCTGAACTGACATGCATGAGTTATTTATGAGTGAATCTTCAGTTAACTGGTGTGGTACTAGTGATGCACTAGTGCACTACTCCACTACTAGACCTCTACTATTTCCTCCAATAGTTAGAACTAGTTTAACTGACTATAACTCAGTTAGACTAAGTTATCTAATTACAACTCAAAAGAACTCAACCTGGGCCCTAAAATTTAGGGATCACTCTACATGACTCTAGATAGACTTCCAACTCGAATTTCCTAAGTCAATTAAGTCAATTTAACTTAATTAACTATTACAAGTTGCTACGAGAATAGAATTACAATTTAATTCAAGGACAAATTAAACTGGAATTTCTTGTTGCTATTTTTAACACTAATCAAGTGTCGGAAGGAGCGTAGAAACCAACGATTGTAAGCAGCCTAAAGAAGGAGTCAATATGCATTTGTAGAAGGGATTATTGGCGGAGTTTGAGAGGGATGACGTGGATTATGATTATGCCCTAACCAGGCAGCATAAATAATAATAGATGCACAATCACTAAAAGGTACATTGATGATTTCTTGAATTTGTAGTGGATGTTGTCCTAGTTTAGGACAATCTTGGATCAAACAAAACAATAGGTATTAGGAGGGTTGTAGTGGCTTGCTTCAAGCCCTAAGTACAACTTATTTAAGGACTAACAGGACTGTTAAAAGACGAAGAATTGGGTGAGCTTAGTACTTATTCTTAAAGGACAAAGAAAGAAGGTCAAGGGAGCATATCACATCAACCCAAATTCATTGTTGGAGAAGGACTTTTGTCAGTGATAGGAGGCAACCCTCCATACCCTAAGTGTGTATCCATTGGGAAGCACAAGAATGCACTAATGGAAAGAAGTCCCTAAGAGTTATTTCCTTGATGGACTAAGGAGAAACTAGTGGGAAAGAAGTCCTAAAGGAGCTAAGGAGCAATGATGGGTAGTTGAGAGTTGTTCACAAATGGAGTTGTGAACAACTTGACAGGAGACTTGATGTGTTAATGCATTGAAGGACTAACGATCAGATAGAGAGCAGTTACAGCCATGTTCAGTTAGCTAATGGATTTAGTTGATTGATAAAGATAGAGTTATGTTGTTGTAGATCAAATTCGAAGGACCAGACATGTGTTCAGGGTATGACCGAGAGGAGCTGAGAGAGCACGCTACATCAACCAGATGGTCAATGTATCTTGTTTGGGCAATTTGGTTGTCATATTTGTTGACACCAATTCCAAATTGTATTCTTTGTATCGGTAGATGTATGAGGGCCATTATCCCTGGTACAGGAAAATTGTATTATCAATTTGTTAATATAACGAAGTTGCGTAATTAAAATTGTAAAAAGTTGTTTATATGTGTGCACGTGTTGATTTATTTCTATTTATTGTTCCGTTGTGCAAATTAGTTTGTTGTGGCACTTGGATTGGTAGCATGAGTGATTGTACGATTCTAACATTGACTCCACTACCATGTAAAAACATAAATATATATAGTGGAAATGGACATCAACATTTTTTTTTGTTCCCTACTTCCACTAGTAATGGTCTAGCTCAATGCATGTATTGTAGAATGTATTATAAGTTTAAAATAGTCTTCTTGTTTGATATCCTTAAATTAAACTCGAAGGATTACTAATTCTTGTATCTTTTTATAAGATTTTAGTTTGAGCAATACATTTTTTTGAGTCTTTATTGACCAAAAAAATTGACCTCTTTTAAAGTATATCTTCTTCAATGAGCATGACACACACACACACACACACACACAGTAATAAAGAAACCAAAGAAATTAATTGATCACAATTTTAAGTATCATCCATAATTATACTCTGTATTTATTGTATTTGATTGAGGAGACATGTAAGGATTACTCCAGGATGAATTACTAAAGTTATTAAGTGTCACACACACACATAGAGTAATTGATCACAAGTTTTAAGTATCATCCATAATTATACTCTGTATTTATTGTATTTGATTGAGGAGACATGTAAGGATTACTCCAGAATGAATTACTAAAGTTATTAAGTGTTACAAGAATAAAATATATTTCCCAAATATTGAATAAAGTGACTATTTATATAATGTTAAACTTGAAAAAATATTCAAACAATAATAAAAAGTTAAATTAGATAAATTTATAATATAGCATACTAAACATTTTTTTTAATAAAACTAATGCAAGCACTATAAAATTGTAATCACTTAACTTATGACGGTTTTTAAAAAGGAAGAAAAATAAAAATAAAAATAAAAATAAAAACATCATAAGTTGATTAATCTATGGTTTACTCATAAGTTGGAAGTTTTTTATAATATTAATGTAGATTTTAAATTTTGTAAATGTGTTTTTTAATAATATTATTGAAAACATCTTTTAAAATATAAATCGTAATAATTTCATTATATTGAAAAAAATAATTAACAATAATTATATTAATAATAAAAATATTTGTGAAAAATATAACTTTGATATTATAAACATATTTGAATTGTAGAATTTTTTGTGTTGAATGAATAAAAAAGAGTGTTAATGGAAGACCCTAGTGGATTATTAAGTGAGTAAGTGCTTTGAGTAAATATAAAAATAAATCTTAATATGTATATATGCTATAATTACATATTAAACAAGTTAAATTAATCATTATTCATGATGTTAGTATTAAAGTGAGAAAAAATGCTATGATATCCATTCAAAAAATTAAGCATAAAAGAAATAAGTTATAAAGATTCTCTTTAGAAAGCATCTTTATAATTTTATTTAAAATACGAAATTCATACTATTGCTCAATTATTTAGAGAAGGTTAGAGAGTTTTACTAGGGTTTCATATGCTTTATTAGTCATAGTCTACCAGTTATATGTTTTGGATATTTTTTGGGCATATTTTACTATCGAATTTGCTCATAATATAGCAGAGATTTGTTAGAATCACAAGTTTAAGATATGAAATTTCCACAATTCAAGTACCCAAGGAGTTTTCTAGGGTGTTGAATCCATATATGCAGTCAAAAACAAATTGTAAACAAACAATCACAATTTGCGCAAAATTTGTTTCACCAGATTCTGACCAAAAACTCCAAAACGTATAATAGTGAGACAACACCCTTTATTTATTAACATTTTGTAAGAGGTTTCACACCAAATACGAAACTTTATTAACTATTTTTGCATTCTTTTATTTTTGCGGTCAACTACTAATCCCATCTTTAGTTCTTCCGTCATGGATTAATTAACAATTGTAGGAATATCAAATAAGAAAAACTCAAGCTAAAGAAACCATCTAAATAACTTGGTATATTTTCGCGTGTTTTCTTCTTTTTCATTACCTTAATCTCATGTAGTTTTTATTTATTCAGATGAGATGATTTTGCATTTTTATACAACATCTATTTCACAGGTCACTCTTAATATGGATATAATTTTGGGGTCAATTTTGTCAAAATCTGAAGATTTAGTTTGTTCTTATGATTGTCAACATGGTTTAATGCCTAGTAGTTGATAGCTTCGCTGAACATTTGTCTAAAATATGAAATTATTACATTAATTATTTCTACGAATTAAATATTTGATGGGCATACTCAACAATACATTCATTAGAATGGTGTATTACTCTTAATTTAGGGCAAGAGTTAGGCATTTAGTGTCCAAGAGAATAACTCACATGCCTGCATTGATGTCATTACCCAATATTGTTACATGTAGGAAAATTAATGGGATTTTTTCTCTGTTTATTTCCTCCTTTGTTTTAAGCTTGAAGGCGTATGACATACTTTGAATTACAATGCACTCTCTAATAATTTGACTACTAGGCATTTACCACCTATTAAGAATGTTAGAAAATTATATATTACAGAGCAATGGAACACATAAAATATAGTAGAAACACAAAAACAAAAAATGCATAAAACAAGAGAGAGACACAGATATACGTGGTTCACCCAATTTGGGCTACATCCATGGAGAAACAACCATCCTTCCTTTTATATTATCTAGCAAAATGAAGAGATACAACCTAAAACCGATCCACTGTAATTTCCTCTTCGCTCACACACAATCTCCTCTCTCTTTCTCTCTCAGAATACACATATATTCTGTCGCAATACAATTCCCTCATATATAGAAAGGGGTTTCCTTCTAGGGAAAAAAACCCTAAATTAAACATAACTTCTACCGTCAGATCATCCGCCTAATGAACAGCCTAGATTGACTGCAAAATTACAATATTTTACAAGGTAAATTTACATCTATTTTTAGCTTCAGGGGCGCTACCCTTGAACACCCGCTAGGGGGAGAGGGGGCTCATAAAAATGGTCATCACCCCTCTTGGAACCCCCTAGCGATGAACAAACAGGTGGTGTTTCCGCCCAATTATGAATTGGGGTCCAATGCAACAATACCTCTAAATAAAGAATATAATATGGCTCCACACCCAACTATCTTCCACTTGGAGACTTATTATAGCAACTTCATTGTTTCTTCATTTGCTGGACAATGAACAAATGAATAAAATAAAGAATAGATATGCTTGAAATGTAAATGTAATTAGTCAGTAAATATTCAATGCTCAATAAGCCAAATGTGAATGAAACTAGCTCTATATATATAGTCAATCTGAGTTACAAATGAAAATTTCTCTTTAGAGACCTCTGCGAGAGTCATGATCACATAAGATCCTTAGAAAGAAAAGATGTAAAAACACTCATACAATGGTAGCATGGGCACTTAAAGAAAGTAATAAATATAAATATTTACTAGATCACTTCAAGTAATAACTAAATATTATTAAATTATGCAAAAATCAAAATAATCAACACTAAATTGATCATAACTTTTGAATAGAATGAATACAAATCTAAATGAGACAAATCAGCCTTGAATAGCAATTCAAAGAATGAAAATCTATTTTTCTTCGCTGCCTTTTAAAATGTACCTTGATATCAACAAAATAGTTTTAGTACTAGAAAACTATGAATGGGAAAAAAATAGAAAAATAATCAACTTTCGAAGTTTTAGCATACCTCCACACATAATTCTCTCTCCAATTCTTAATAATTTATTCCTTTTATTTCTATGGAAATTAGTTTGGTAGTTAAACCACCCCTTAACTAAAATTTTCTCATTAATTTCATAATGTGATGTAAATATATTTTGAAGGAAAGAATGTATTACGAACTTGTTTAATAAATATTAAGTATAAGCACCACTAGACTCTTCTAATATTGATCAAACATTAAATTTCCGCCCTTGTAACTTCCATTCATAATCAAAAAATACTCATATGGTAGAAATATAAATATATCATATGCAAAATCATAAAATCATCATTATCATATCCCTTGTTCCTCCCAATAATCATCATAAATGATATCCATGTCATCAAAATTATATCACATAGGTCTCATCATGTCAAAAATATAATATGCCAAATGTCAAAGGATAACAACGATAAATCAAAGTTCACATAATCTCTAGATGCATATCATGAAATGGAACTTCTCTTTTGCTTTATTTTTTGACCTTGACTGAATGTAACTTTTAAGGAACAAAGGTAGACTTAGAGGAGTCAAAACTGGGCTTTTTCAAAGTTCTTTTCCCTTTATCTTTCTAGAAGAAGAGAATTGTAATGCCCATTCATTGATCCTATTATGATATGTTAAGTTATTAGCCTACTTTGTAATAGATCACTTACTGTGTTAATTGAGAGGTTTTTGTATCCAGATATTAGGTCTGATAATATACTAATTAGAACAACATTTTTATATTTATATATTGTTATGTGTATGCTTGGATGAAAGCTAACTTACAATTTGGAAGGGGGCTATGTGATAACACCATACTGGTAAATGGTCATCGTTGGGACATCTAATGAGTAATGGTATGATGTACATTATTCTATTGTATTTTGTATTAATTATTATGCATTACTATGACCTTGCATAAGATGTAAGTTTTCACGTAATATAATTGTCCAAATGGACAATTCACTCACAAGTACTCAGGACCAGTGTTCTAGTGCACTAGTCCATGATAGGGTGTTGAACCTAGTTCTTTGAGGAGGGGTGGAGGAATTTCCCATTGTGTAGCCTCCAATATTGGAGTTGTGGGAGGTTTGTGATAGTTATATATGTGTGATGTTGGTTGTTAGTTGTGTGATGGGGAAGTTAGGTTGATATAGTCGACACTTCCACCATTTTTGTTCTATCAATGATTAGATCAGTATAAATGATGCCATAGGATATTGCAGCAGAGGATGGATGGGATGTGAGTGAAAGTAGATTAGGGAGGATGGATGGATATATGTTAAATATGAACTCCATGTGAGAAGCGATTCCTTCATATGGATTTACTTAATTTTGGTTACTACACATTTCTCCCTTTTTTGTTATGTCTAATTGTCATATTAGTCCTTGGCTTCTTATATCCTTTTGACTCCAACTTTGGGATGAACTTTTCTAAAGGAAGGGTTGTATCTAATACCCACTTCTTGATCATGTTATGTTACACTTAGTTATTAGTCTACCTATTGAGATATTGATTGATTTGTTAATTTCTTATTATTGTTATTAGTATATGTATGAGGAATGTGTATGCTAGATACATACCCACACCTCGCATGAATACAATAGTATTCTATGGTCTATTATGATAACTAAATCATAATGTAACAAATGATTAATAGTCCCTTAAGCCTGATTAATGATTAATTAATGTAACTTGATGATTAGTCCTTAAGCTTGATTAGTGACTAATTAAATAATTGGCTCTTAGACCTGATTGCAAATTAATTAATGATGTAGATTTTCTTATGATTAAAGTAATATTTGAATCAAATTGGATCCTTATGAAGTCCATTGATTTTGAACACCATAGAAATTGTTATTATCTTATTATGTATTTATTATTTGGTGGGCGTTAACTAAATAAATTATTTGACCATATCACTAATTTATTATTTCTTAAGTTAATGGATTGTCTTACCTTGAGGGAAAAACTCAAGGTGTAGAAATTTTGAATAATATGACACTTATTCACAGAGATTATCCTGATTATACACTATTGCGGAATGCATGCATAATACATAACCTCCTCTACGTTGATCATCAATTTTGGGGAATTAAAAACAATGAAACATCAATCACATGTGCACATTAACACAGAATGTAACCCAGGGAAAGCATACATCTCAAAACCCCACACTATCTATATATTATAATGATTGAGAACATGTAACAATACATAGTACAATACTCCTCACAAGTACTCAGTACTATCTCCACCTGTTACACACAAACTAGCTCAGATCTGAATCAATCACAGGTTCAAGTCTCCTCCGCTGCTTGCCTGCCTCTACTGCACAATCCTGCAAGAGAATAATGATGAATGGATGAAGCAAACTCATATTTCCTTGGCTGAACCACGCAATCCTCATTGGAATTACTCAATCCCACTGATTTTGCAAGATCTCATTCACAACTATAGTCACAACTGATAGCAATCTCAACCTCTAACACCTGTCTCCACTGAACTGTCCATGCACTGAGTTAACTGATGTATTCTTCAGTTGCTTTATGAGTTTCTTCAATGGTAGATAGACCATTATTGCTAGAAGAAGCTTCAGTTGGAGCTATTGGAAACACATAGCGACGAGGCCTGGTAATTGGTTTAGGAATTCTAGGTTTAGCAGGAATAAGCTTTACTTGACCATTATCAATAGATACTCGTTTAAGCTTAGACTCAGGCGATTTTTCGTCAGCCAGTGACTTATATTGGAAATACCAATTGTTTGGTAATTCAGAAGGATCATACAGAACACCTTCAACTTGAGCATTTGACAAACCAACTGTAACACAATCTTTCAAAACAGGCTGTTTCAACTTTGGATGAGCAGTATTTGTTAATTGGAAAGAAGCTTGAACCATAGTAGAAAGGTACTCACTGTCTTCTATCATATTGAGACCTTGAACTCCAGTTAACAGTTTCCAACAATCTTTTAGATGGGCATCATTCAAACTGATAGAATAATCAGGAAATATGGTTCCATATTGACATCCAGTGGACAAATTTCCCATGATAGTTCCTATTCGTGCACTATCATATGTTTGATGACGGGTATCAAATAATTCAGCAATACAAGGAGTGTTTATCCCATGTCGGAATAACGGAGCAAGACCAATTCTTATTCCACCAAAATGGAGATAGGAATACTTTCCATCCTTATGGTATTGTCTAAACTTCTTAATCTCATCATCAGAAAATAAATTCAGAGCAGTGATTTGAACAGAAGGACCAAAATTTTTTATGGTAACTTCCACCTCTTTCAAAAAAGTTTTGCGTTTAAGAATAAAAGTCAGAGGCAATTTATAAACATCAGTAACATGAAGGGCAGGAGGATTCCAATTCTCAGGAGTTTCTATGACTTCATGACTTTCAGTATTTTCAACTTCAGATTCATGAGAACGAGCAGAAACTTCAGTTATGACTTTACAATCAATGGAAGAAAAAGAACATAAGAGATTGCCCATGTTTTACAAACTAGACCAGAGATTGACTAAAGAAGCGTTTATCTACTCAGCAGTTGTGAAAACAAAAGCTTTTCAAAGGCTGCCTGGCTTGCTTTAGACTCTGTCTGTAGTTTATAAACTCAGGACTAGAACAGGGCTCTGATACCAATAAAAGATGATGGACTCCGTAACTTGAACCTATGAAGAGTATGCTGAAGCAGAACTTCCTCACATCAACTTGAGATATATACGGACACGCGACCCTTTCGCTTCTTCAACGCGCTTTACAATAATAATTAGTGAATTAATTAAAAATTAATTCACATCACTCATCACTAGTGTATTCTGCAGTTAGACTAAATACAACTAGTTTAACCAAGTCAAACTGAACACAACTCCATCAACTCCACAATCAACTCCACCGAAACTCAACCACATGAGTTCTAACTGAAGTCCTACATGCAATAGCTCAACTGACCCACAAGAAAAGCGTATTTCCTTCTGACAGCTACATGTGCCACATCTGTAGCTCAAACTGAAGTGCTCCAAGAGGATAAGATAATGTTTATAGTCCAAATATTATTATGAGATAATAATATTCGACTGTTCTCTTTTTCGCCTGGTAGTCTAAAAATAGAAACCGCCCATATGTCTAAAAATAGAAGTCCATCTATTTTTACCAACATGACCAATCATCCACAAATAGCATCCTGCAACTCATAGACCATGATCCATATGTCTAAAAATAGACATAGTCTAAAAATAGACTTTAAGTCAATAACCTGCGGGCCCACTTAGTGAAGGCGACTCCTTTCCACTAAGCTCCATCATCTTGTTGCATTTTCAACACTCCCTCTCAACAAGATATGGATTATCTGCAACCCCTATCCCGCAACTCTGGAATGTTCTGCATGCAACACATTTGCCCGGTCCACTTGCTTCAACAACACTTGGAACAAAAACACTCCCAACTGACCACTCGGTTGGTCTAGGAACATACTCTGATGCTGAAGCTCTACCTGCTGCTGACAAGTGCTCCCTCTCTGACATCTGCATTACTGCAACATCTCCATGCATCTCGCACCATTTCAAACTTCTCTGTGCCACCTAGCACTGTGCAAAACACTTGTGCCTCTCGCATTGCTGCAGCCTGCTAGCTATGCACTGTCCTGGGATTCCCTACACTGTCGCTCTCTCTTCCGCTCCATCCGCATCTGTCTCTACCCAATTAGTCAGTTCCTGCTACTCCACATCAGGGCTCCCGTAGCAAGGTCTCATCCAAGAGGTTTGGTACCTCAAGGATCCTGCCCCTCCTCCTTGGGATGATCACTCTATATCGTCCCACCTCCTACCTGGAGGTATGGCTGCATGTGATCCCTCAGCCCACCTGGCTTGAAGTTTCCCCCTACTGGAGGTCTCTACATGAGTAGATGTCTCTACTCGATCTCCTCTCAGCTTCCCTTGTTGTGGCTGCTCCACAACCTCCTGAAGCTGCTGCACCAATCGTGGCTCCTCCACAATCGTCTAAGACTTCTTCTGGCTTTGCATGTTGAGAGGTAATATACGCTCCCTCTCAACCACCAAGTCTCCATCAGTTGCCTCGCTGCTCAAGGCTTTGCATGCATCTTGAACCTCAAGAGCATACAAGTTCTTGACCCGTGAACCAATCTGCTTCACCTGTCTACTGATGATGTGTCTAAGGAAAACCTTTCCCTTACTGAAGACTACATCACAGCCTCTGTCTTCCAGCATCGTGATCGACACCAAGTTTCTCTCCAGTCCTGGTACATACTTGACATCGGTCAAGGTAAGGCAAGCTCCATGCTCCCTCTGAAAAATAACCGTGCCTACACCTGAGACACTATACTTCTCATCATTACCCATCGCTATGAGTATCTGGAGGTCTTTCTCCTCCAAAGTATTGAACAAACTCTTGTCACCGGTCATGTGGAAAGAAGCTCCACTGTCAAGAAACCAACCACTTCCCACCATGGATGAAACCATGCATGCGAAGAGTGTGAATTCCAACTCAAACTGTGAAGCAAGTGCCTCACCTTCAGATCCTTCCCCAGATCCCTTCTTGGATTTCCTCTGTGGACAATTTGCAGCATAATGGCCCACCTCATGACAACGAAAACATTGCAATTTCTATTTGTCAACCTTCTTCCCATCATTGGAAGAATTGGATTCGGAAAGAGAACCCTTCTCCTTCCCCTTCTTTGCTTTGATAGCCAAAGTGCAATTTTCTTCATCAGATGCCTTTGATGAAGATCCGTCCCTGGTATTCCGCCTGATCTCCTCTTGCACAAGATCCGACCAAAGTCTCTCCCATCCTAGCAATTTATCTCGACCATTGACAGAGTCCTGATAGGAATGCCAACTCTTCAGAAGACCAAGGAGAGCCAAGCTCACCAAGTCCTCATCATCGACAGTCACCCCCACACTTCCGAGCTCATCCAGGCATTGGGTGAACTTCGTGAGATACTTGGGCATACTATCTCCATTCTCACACTTAATGTTTCTGAGTTTATCCTTAAGCGCCAACTTCCTCTGGTTGCTCTTGCTTGGGAATAAATCTGTCAACGCTTTCCACATCAAGTATGGAGCAGCCTTTCCATGCAGGCTGGATACAATGTGATCCTTCACGCCCTCCAATAGAATCCTTCGACACTTTGCTGTCTTCTTTTTCCAAACCTCAATGTGAGTAGCATCAGTAGGCTTTGGGACCTCATCCTCTATGAACTCCTTCAGCCCATTGTCATCTAACACCGCCTCCATCCTGTCTCTCCATGCAATATAATTCGAGCTGCCCTCAAGAGCATACTCCAATCGCAATCCGTTGAAAGACATTTCAACTTTGACAGTAAGAAAACACTGCTGCAAATTCGAATTCCACCAGCTCAAAACTCAACCGCTTCTGATCTAAAATTCGTGAGAACAAAGTATTTCTCGTACAAAGATTGACTGTATGGGATTTTATCGGATATCTCACCTTCCAAAAGAAGGATGAATCCAGAGGCTACCTGGCCCGATTACAGACTCTGCCTGAAGAAATAAAATGTAATCACTTTCTGAATAATAGATCTGATGATCAACTCTGCTCTGATACCATGTAGAAATTTTGAATAATATGACACTTATTCACAGAGATTATCGTAATTATACACTATTGCGGAATTCATGCATAATACATAACCTCCTCTACGTTGATCATCAATTTTGCGGAATTAAAAACAATGAAACATCAATCGCATGCGCACATTAACACAGTATGTAACCCGGGGAAAGCATACAGCTGAAAACCCCACACTATCTATATATTATAATGATTGAGAACATGTAACAATACATAGTACAATACTCCTCACAAGTACTCAGTACTATCTCCACCTGTTACACACAAACTAGCTCAAATCTGAATCAATCACAGGTTCAAATCTCCTCCACTGCTTGCCTACCTCTACTGCGCAATCCTGCAAGAGAATAATGATGAATGGCTGAAGCAAACTTGTATTTCCTTGGCTGAACCACGCAATACTCATTGGCATTACTCAATCCCACTGATTTTGCAAGATCTCATGCACAACTATAGTCACAACTGATAGCAATCTCAACCTCTAACACCTGTCTCCACTGAACTGTCCATGCACTGAGTTAACTGATGTATTATTCAGTTGCTTTATGAGTTAATAATTAGTGAATTAATTAAAAATTAATTCACTTCACTCATCACTAGTGTATTCTGCAGTTAGACTAAATACAACTAGTTTAACCAAGTCAAACTGAACACAACTCCATCAACTCCACAATCAACTCCACCGAAACTCAACCACATGAGTTCTAACTGAAGTCCTGCATGCAATAGCTCAACTAACCCACAAGAAAAGTGTACTTCCTTCTGACAGCTGCATGTGCCACATCTGTAGCTCAAACTGAAGTGCTCCAAGAGGATAAGATAATGTTTATAGTCCAAATATTATTATGAGACAATAATATTCAACTGTTCTATTTTTAGCCTGGCAGACTAAAAATAGAAACCGCCCATATGTCTAAAAATAGAAGTCCATATATTTTTACCAACATGACCAATCATCCAAAAATAGCATCCTGCAACTCATAGACCATGATCCATATGTCTAAAAATAGACATAGTCTAAAAATAGACTTTGTGCCAAAAATAGCCTGCGGGCCCACTTAGTGAAGGCGACTCCTTTCCACTAAGCTCCATCATCTTGTTGCATTTTCAACACAAGGAATTTAGTGACGTAAGTGAGAGTGTTATGGGGATGGGCTTGGGATAATTTGAGAGGGATTTCATGAATGTGATAAAGTAGAAACTTGAACAAAGTAGGTGGGAAAACTAGAAGTGAGAGATAACAAGACGGTTTGAAAGGGGGGAGGTTATTTTTTGTTTTGTTTATGGGGTGGAGGAGTTTGATGTTGGTTGTTGTCTTCTATTTTGGAGTTGATGAGGTTGAAGGAGGAATTTGGAAGGGAAACTTGAGAGTGAGATTTTGGGGTTGGAAGTGGTTACAATGGATACAAGTAGGTGCTTGGCACCTAGTGGTTTGAACACACACACACACACACACACACACACGCACACACACACACAACGACTATGGTTCTAGACTTGGGCTCAGAGGAATAGGGAACTATGAAGGCTCTGTAGGAATTTACAGGGTAAGTTCCTCAGAAAGAACACCAAAAGGACACCGCTCACAACCAGATCACAGATCAATACACCAGTATTTTTGACGTGGTTAAAACCCTCAAAGAGGGAAACAGTCCACGGCCTGCGCCAACGTGGCTACTACAGGCAATTTATTAATCAAAGAATGAAAATTTACATAAGCTTCTCTCATGCACGGATTACCCGAATAATGACCCTCCATGCGCTTTAAATAGAACTCATGGACCAATCGGGTGTCAAGCCACGGATCAAGTGTCGGTAATACCGAGGAGAGAGTGAACCGTCGGATCACTACATATCGTGACCGTCGGATTGTAAGTTACAAAATGTACAACGGTAAAGAAACACACTTTACCTAACTCTATACCTAACTCTATACTAGACCAAGTTGAACTTAACTATTTCCTATGTGTCGGAATATCCTAACATCCCCCCTTAAGAACAACTTGGGATAGGATTGAAGGATTTACAAATATGACACAATAGGAGAAGGAAGGAGGCACTAGAGCCTATACCCCCTTAGTGACAACTTCCTGAACTCCAAGCATATATCGAAGTTTAGTGAACTTCGCCTCTGTGAGAGCCTTTGTGAAGATGTCTGCAACCTGATCATCTGTTGAACAATATTGCACTTCAAGAACATGGTCATGAATGAGCTTTCTGATGAAGTGCATGTGTAGTTCAATGTGTTTGCTGCGCTGATGCTGGACTCGATCTTTGCATAGCTGAATGTCACTTTGATTATCACACCAAAGTGTGGTTGGATGCTGCTGCTCAAAGCCAAACTCTGATAGGATCTGACGAAGCCACAAGGCTTCCTTACTAGCTTCCACGGCACCACGATACTCTGCTTCTACTGACGAAAGAGAAATGGCAGCCTGTTTCTTACAAGCCCATGTAATAGGTCCTGAACCAAGAGTGAAGACATAACCGGCAGTAGACTTCCGATCATCAGGGTCACCAGCCCAATCAGAATCAGTGAAACCAACTAATAGAGAAGCTGCTTTGGCACTGTAATGAATCCCAAACTGTACTGTACCTCGAACATAACGAAGTATTCTTTTGGCTGCTTTCCATTGACTTTCACGGGGGTTTTGCATAAAACGAGCAACAAGGCCAACAACAAAGGAAAGGTCAGGACGAGTATGGGTTAAATACAAGAGTTTTCCTACAAGTTGACGGTATAAGGTAGCATCAACTTCAGGAGAAGTACAAGAGACTGAAAGTTTGACTCCAGACTGAAAGGGAGAAGGGGCTGGCTTACAGTCTTCCATGTGAAAATGACGAAGAATATCACAAGCATACTTGGACTGGGAAAGGGAAATACCCTCCTTGGATTGCAAGACTTGAAGATCGAGAAAATAGTGTAAGTGTCCTAAGTCTGTCATTTCAAATTTCTTTTTAAGGCTGGACTTCACATGGTTTATAAGGTTGGGATCACTACCAGTAAGAATAAGATCATCAACATAAAGAACAAGGATGATAAGAGAGTTGCCCACTTTCTTGGTGTAGACAGTATTGTCAGAATAACACCTAGAAAAACCAGATTCTAAAAGAAAGCTATCCATTTTGGCATACCAAGCCCGAGGAGCTTGCTTGAGACCATAAAGAGATTTCTTAAGTCGACATACAAGGCTGGAGTCTGTTTGGATGAAGCCAATGGGTTGTTCCATATAGATTTCTTCATGCAAGTCCCCATGCAAGAAGGCAGATTTAACATCCATCTGATGGACTTCCCATTTTAAAGAGGCAGCAAGGGAAAGAACAAGGCGGATAGAGTTCATTTTGGCAACAGGGGAGAAGGTTTCAGTGTAGTCAATGCCTTCAACCTGTGAAAAGCCCTTAGCAACAAGACGAGCTTTATGTTTATCAACTTTCCCATCTGGTCCATACTTGGTTCTGTAAACCCATTTAAATGTAACAAGTTTGCGTCCCTTTGGTAGAGGAACAAGATCCCATGTATCATTTGTCAACAATGAATGATATTCTTCATTCATAGCTGCTTCCCAATGTGGATGGCCTGAAGCTTCTGCAAAAGTGTCAGGATCATGATTTACTGGAGCTTGAGCCAGTAAAGAAGAGGCTCTTTCAAACTGAGAACGTGTACGTCGCTGATCTGTAGGATCACCGGCAAGATCACCTGCTGCATCCCGAGTAGCACGGACCCATCTTGGAAGTTGAGGATCCTGAGAAGGTGGGGGAGGATTGTCATCCTCACTTTCATCATCTGAAGAAGAAATGTTTTCAAAAGTAGAAGAGATAGGAAGAGGTGGCACATTCGCCGGACTAGGCTCGCAGGCCGATTTATTTTCATCAAATTTTACATCTCTTCTAATGATAACATTTTTGGACTTAAATGGAATAAGTCTATAACCTTTTACATCTTCAGAATATCCAACAAAAGTACATTTCTCACTCTTAGGTTCTAAAGCTTTATGCTTTTCATCTGGAATATGGGCCCATGCTTCACTTCCAAAAACACGAAAGTGACTTACATCTGGTTTAATGGAACTCCAAGCTTCTTCTGGAGTGATATTCTTTAGAACCTTAGTAGGAGTGCGATTGATTATATAATTTGCACAATTAATTGCTTCGGCCCAAAAACTAAGACTGAGTCCTTTAGATTGCAGCATACAATTAGCCATTTCCTTTAAGGTGTGATTTTTCCTTTTAGCTACACCATTTTGTTGTGGAGTGTATGGAACAGTATGCTGCATTTGAATTCCATTTTCGGTGCAAAAGTTGATGAATGTGTTTTTAACATATTCTCCACCATTATCAGTTCTTAGCTTAAGAATTTGATGTCCAGATTGTTTTTCAACAAAGGCTTTGAAGGCCAAAAATGTGTTAAAGACTTCGCTCTTGAGTTTTAAGAAGTATACCCAAGTGCGTCTGGAGAAACCATCAATGAAAGTTAAGAAATACTTGCAGCCAGAGAATGAAGCAACAGGAAGTGGACCACATAAATCACTGTGCACAAGCTGTAAAGGGGCTGAGGCGTGCCAAGAGGCACGTTTTTCAAAACTGTCCCGATGATGTTTTCTGAGTACACATCCGGAACAAACACCATCTCTGCAAGATACCATAGGAAGACCTGTCACCATATTTTCTTTACATAGATGCTGAAGGGAGCGATAGTTTAAGTGACCAAATCGCTCATGCCAAAGTTTGCTCACTTCATCATTATGAGCAACAAATACTGAGGGAAGATTTGATGACCCAAAGTTGTGAAACTTATACAACCTTGTGGAATCATCAGCAATACCAGTAGCTAGAATCTGTTTAGGATCTCTTAGATCCTTGATTACAACATCATGAGGTGAAAATTCAACAATTTTACCTTCACCTGAATGAGTTATCTGATATACAGATAGAAGGTTGCAGGATAAGGTTGGAACACATAATACATCATTAAACTGACCATTGTCTAGATGAACAGTTCCAGTCCCTACAACATTAAGAGATCTATCATCACCAACATATATACTTTTGGTGTTACAATCATTTAAAGAAGAAAACATGGCTTTGTTTTTGGCCATGTGATAAGAGGCTCCAGAATCAATGAGCCACTCATGAGAATGAGAAGAAGAAGATACATTTAATGCATAACCAGACTGAGATGATTGACAACGACATGCAGAAAGTGCCATTCCTGAAGATGAAGTTGAAGAATGCTCCACATGGATGTTATGTTTCTTCATTGCGGCTTCCAAGGCTTCCATCTTCTTAAAGCATTTAGATTCTAAGTGGCCATCTCGATTACAAAAGTTACAATGTCTATCAGTCTTCTTCCATTTTTTTTTATTGGTCCTATCATTTTGCTGTAATGATCTTTCATTTTGAGGCTGAGTTTGCTTAGGACCCTTGTTTGGTTTAGGACCATTCTTTTTAGGATATGACTTCTTAGGATTCTTTGAATTTGGTTGCTGCTGGGCGGCTAACGCTTTCTTGGAAGAGTTTCCAAGATTAAGAAGACCAAGGTGTAAGAGTTTTTCTTGTTCTCTTATTAAAGAATCACAAAAAGAGTCAAAGGAAGGGGCCTTGTAGTCTTTTCCCTGACAAATGAAAGCTTCCCTTGTAGAATGGAAGGTGGAAACAAATACAGAGTAGGCTGGTCCCAACTTAGTAAGGATGGAATAAATAAGGTTACTATCTTCTTTCTTAACCTTAACACCTTCCAAGAGATATCTAAGGGTCTTGAATTTGGACAAGAAATCTTCAATGCAAGAAAAAATATTAGGATCCAATGTAAGCAACTCATTTTCAAGTTGATGGGCTCTAATTTCATTTTTAATCCCAAAAACTTTAGTGATTTGTTCCAATGCTTCATGAGGAGTCTCAAGTTTGCGTGCTTGCCTTGAGAAAGCTCTTTTTCCCTACAAAACACAAAACACAAAACCCAACACGGACATGCAAAGAAAACGAACCTTATGGATCGAAGTTAGCTTTAGCCAAAAAACTAGATATTTTAAAAAAAGAACCTTGCGGCTCAAAGTTAGCTTTAGCCGAAAAACTAAATATTTTTCTCAATGTTTCTGATTTTCCGAGATCACACTAAGGTGCAGGGAAAAGAGCATACGCATGAGAAAAATACTTCCTTTATGTTTCTGATTTGCCCAGATCGCACAGAGTCGCAGGGCAAAGAGCATACACAGAAATGAAAGGTATAGATCCGGTTAAAAAAAAAGCTAAATAAACCGAAACCAAAATAAGCAGAGAGAAAATAATAGTAAACTGCAAATAAACACTGTATACCTCCAGATCTTAAAAATGACGCAGATAGGGCTACCGGAAACCTTTTCGCGTGAAACGAAAGGGGTTCCTCACTGGAACAGATGCTCTGAACACAAAAGATCGGCTCGAAAGCAGTCAGAAATAGTAGATCTAGGAAACGACAGCCGCATGCAGTTCTACCGGCTTCAGATTTGGATCACCAATGGACGCGACCCTCAAATAGCTCTGATACCATGTAGGAATTTATAGGGTAAGTTCTTCAGAAAGAACACCAAAAGGACACCGCTCACAACCAGATCACAGATCAATACACCAGTATTTTTGACGTGGTTAAAACCCTCAAAGAGGGAAACAGTCCACGGCCTGCGCCAACGTGGCTACTACAGGCAATTTATTAATCAAAGAATGAAAATTTACATAAGCTTCTCTCATGCACGGATTACCCGAACAATGACCCTCCATGCACTTTAAATAGAACTCATGGACCAATTGGGTGTCAAGCCACGGATCAAGTGTCGGTAATACCGAGGAGAGAGTGAACCGTCGGATCACTACATATCGTGATCGTCGGATTGTAAGTTACAAAATGTACAACGGTAAAGAAACACACTTTACCTAACTCTATACTAGGCCAAGTTGAACTTAACTATTTCCTATGTGTCGGAATATCCTAACATCCCCCCTTAAGAACAACTTGGGATAGGATTGAAGGATTTACAAATATGACACAATAGGAGAAGGAAGGAGGCACTAGAGCCTATATTGGAGCTAGGAAGGCAGGTAGGTTGTTACTACTTGGCTGGGTGGAAAATTCAATTAAGCGGTTCGAGGAGCAGAGGACGCAAGGAAACTACAAAATATAGCCAAGGATATATTATACAAACCCAAAGGTACTGGTCTTTCTCACTTTTCAAATTATTTATGTAAATTTTATGTGTATATGGTGTTGAAAGAAAAATAAAATAAAAGGATATGCTTAGCATGCATGATAAAATATAATTAATATTATGTGTAGAAGAAAAAGAAAATAATGCATATACAAGGAAATGTTCAACTTGTTTTATTTTATTTCAAATGAGTAGATTATAGTCATGAAACCCTGTGTATGGAACCCCACAAGAATGGAATGTATGGGAAGAGATCAAGCAAAAGAGGTATCAAAAGGAATTACATGGTTAGGAACAAACACAACTAGAGTATTTATAGGAATAACAAGCTAATGTACAACACCAACGGGTGGTTGTATAGGTTTGGGGTTCCATCCATTATTAACAGGCTATCAAGGAGACTCGTGTATTATAAATACTAGGGTGTCACTAGTTGGGCTAACAAAGGAGGTAGAACAATTTGGCCACCAAGGTTAATCTAATCGATTTGCAAAATTTGATTAAACTCATTAGAATTTGCATCAAAATATATGGAAAAACTAATTTTCTTGTTTCTTCCTTCTTTCCAAACAACATTAGTACTTTTACATTTTCTTCTTCTACTTCACCTGTTATTCCTACTGAAGAAGCTCATTTAAAAATACTAGAAAAAGCATCAACAACGAAGAGTATTATATTAAATATAGTAAACAAATTGAAAATCTTATTAAATACATTAAAAATGCCCTGGATCAAAATACAATTACTCAAGCATTAAATACATTAAGCATGGCCTAGATCAAATACGTTGCAAATTTTATTAAATACATGTTTTATTAAATACATTAAACATGGCCTAGATCAAGATAGAATTACTCAAGCATTAATAGGGAATATATGATACAAGGATATAATACCAAGAATGAAAGTCATTGTGAATCAACTTATTGTCTCTCCAATCAGTATTATTAATAAAATAATGACGTTCACCTACTTTTTGATGTCATTACAAACAAGTCTCAACATTCTCAGACATATATTTTAATGTATCAATATCTTTTGTTGTCTATTTATTTATAGAAATCAAAGTATATGAGTGTGATGCGATAATGTGTCCATTTAGTAAGGGGAGATCATATATTTACTATATGAATATATGGACAACGTGAAAAATGAAATGGCATGGATACAAATTAGTATTAAGAAGGTTACTTGGATTCCCAGTATGCAAATATTATAAGTGGGTGATATTCAATTTGAATATTTCCTCATAAAAGAACCTTTAGGATATCAAAATTGCAAATATTTTAACTTCATCTATTATAATATTACCAAAATGCACATATTTGAAGCTATAGGTCGGGCTTCAATGTTAAACAAGAGAGGCTGCGTAGCAGCGAGTCCCTGCAAAGAACATGGAATGGGTCTAGTGTCTGGATGTGGCCCTGATACCAACCAACTTGCTTGCTCGCTTGCGGGGGTGGATACTTGGATACATAGAACTCAGATTTAAAGGATAGGTGAGTTGGGCGACTTCGTACCACTCTGCCCACCATGATCAAAGCTAGTAGAGCCCCTATAGTGGACCCAAGTGAGTGCCCAGTAAAAGTGAGAGTGTAATTCGGGTATTCCTCGATCAATTCTTTAATAGTATCGCCCTCATTGTCGATAAGCCAGGCAATGGATTTCAAGAGCCCATTATGAACAAAACCCCCGTTGAACATCTTCTGGCTGAGCTTATTGTCCTAGAGCATGGCATAATTGCTTTCCATCGCCATGTTCAGGCCTCGGATTGCCAGCACAATGTCGCAATTTTCATGATCCAAGTAGATAACATAAGGAGGAGCTCCACCCCAAGTCTGCTCGTAAGTGACTTTCTTGAGGATCCACTCCGGATTGATCCCGTAACCTCCCGGAGGAGCCCACTTGGGTTTCCTTATGTCGTCTTCGTATACAGAAAGGATGAGGTGGCAGAGACAGGGCACAGGTTCGAACTCCTCCTGCCTCGCATAGCCCCATCGCTCGCTGTCTTGCTCGCCGGTATGCAGGCATCGCTTCCACGCCCATCGCGCATAGGCTAGGCAATACACACATTCCAGCAAGGGGATTCTGCACACCAATGACATCGCCCAGAATATGTTCTCAGCTCACTCTGCATCTCTTCTTCATCAATAAGAAAAATAAGATTGATGGAGATGCATGAAGAAGAAAATGGGAAAAACTAAAGCATCCATCTTCATCTTCCAGTTAAATGAATTTACACACATGGGCTGGCAAGCTGAATAGGACAAAAGGCTGAAGTTGTGAAATTGGTATTGAATTGGGAGGTAACGAGGCCCGAGACACAGTAGAGGATATGATATTTGTCCCACAGATAAGAGGACAGGTCAGTGCAAAATTTCCTGCTAATTTAATAGGCATTACCAATAATATGTAGTACATTTAGTTTACCATTTGTATGAAGTTACATTCACAAGTGACAACAGATTTATTATGAGTGCACCCCATGGCATATTTGGTCAGAAGCTCTCATGATTCAGCAGAAACTGTTAACAATATGTGGGGCCAGGTTTCACTTATCTGAGATGATTTATTTCAATGAGTTTTTGCATGGAGGGTTAATGGTCCAGGTTGACCAAGGATCCAAACACATTTTTCTCATGTATTCTAGATACACGATCTTACCCTTGTTTCACTATAATATCGCCCAGTGTTATGGCAAGTTGCGATATTAGGTTAAATAGGTCACTTCATTAATTAAGGTTGGCTAGCCATGTTGAGAAAGTATGATATTGAGTCTTTTCCTGGAATTTTCTCTCAAAGTGGATGACAAATTTATAAATGCACCTAAGAAAGTTAAGAAATTTATACATTTTGATTTTCTTATAATATGTGAATAATTAAACAAAGTATTAATTCAAGTTGAAATTTATGCCTGTATATTTTTTATTTCCACGCATTAATATAAAATAACTATGAAACTTTTAATCCCCTGCTAAATCTCATGCGATGGAACTGTGGTCATAATTAACAATATTTCCATGCATTCCTAGAATAGGAACTGGTTTTACAATTCCACCGCCACGTCATATAAATACATGCATTGTACGAAAATTGGTATGTGAGTAGAGCACTTCGAAAATGTGTCATTGTGTAGTCCGGTTAGTCAGTTGAATAGTCCCCTGAGCTTGCATGCAGCCCACTTGTCACCTTTGAGAATCTTCCACAAAACTATTCAGTTAGAGAACTGAGTTTTAGCGGCCTCTACAAGGCACGAATCTGCTCAGGGAAGCTCCGGATAAGCGCTCTGATATTTGGATTGGATTTCCTTCTAAGGGAGATGCATCCATGGATGATGAGGCAGTGAACGAGTGTTAGAGACTGGGGTTTCTCTGTTGAAGTGCTCAATCACATATTTCAACAATCACAAATTTTAATTATATTCTGTGTTTTGTTCAGAACTCAAAGGAGCCTGTATGTATTGCTATATGATTTCAGATCGCGAAAGCAAGGGTTCTCTAAGCTCAGTTGTATCAACTATTCGTGACCCTTATCCTTGGCTTAGTGTAAACAGAAAGATCTTGACACTAGACAAATTTTTGAATCAAAGAAGTATTTGTACGAAATTCTACAACTTTTTCTACAACTTTTTCTAATGCCTCACTCTTTGATGTCTTTTTTGATGTTTTGTTTCAGTCTTTGATGTCTTGTTTGATGTTTTGCTTCAGTCCAAGCAGAGAAATGAACAAACATAATTCACAATTTTCTAAACAAGTATTCAGTAGAGTGTTGTTTTTTCTAATTAGCAATTTCTCTTAAAAAAAACTTAATTAGCAATTTCTGACTTAAAATTTTAATTTCCGTCTTAATCTTTTAAGTAGATAAAATGTTTTATGTAGCAGTCATTGTACCTGATCTATTTTTTTTTCATAGATGATACATGAAATATTTCTATTAAATTAAGGTTTTCAAAGAAGATTATAATAGTCTGTGTGTGTGTGTGTGCTTAAGTGTATGCATATAATCACTTAGATTATAAAAAGTTGGCTTGCATATTCTCATGTATTTTCTTTCTTGAAGCTCTTTTGCACATAGATGTTCGTGATTTTAATCTCGGATATGACTTGGCTAATATATTAATTTTTGGATGAAAAATGAAAAATGATAATTGATAATGGGGTAATTCTCAAATGCCAATATCACTTGAAATAAATGATAATTGATAATGGGGTAATTCTCAAATGCCATTGTCACTCGAAAAAACAGAAACTCTAGCACAATCAGTAAATTGGATAATGGTACTGGATTAGGCTATAGGGTTTTCCAAATGCTTCCAAAACTTCCATTTCCAAAATGCTGAATCTTCCCAGAGTTCTTCTTCTTTTAAATATTTCGCAGAGAAAGTTTCAGCGAAAGTTTTAGCCTCGTCCATGAATTTCTCTACTAGAAAGGAAATGAGGGAGGCCCTATATAAATTAAATACAACTCTGATCTCATCCTCTGTCTGACTAGTAGTGCAATCAAACTGCCCAATTTGGTCTTTGAAATGATTCAAAACATCTGAAACAAAATGAAAAGTTATAAGACAAAGTTATAAGACCTTCAAGAGAGAGCTCTATTCAATAACCACCATTTTCTGAGCAATTTCTTAACAGCTTGAATTACTTATTGATACTTATTGTTTATTGTAGTTTAAATTTATTTCAGAATTTGTAATTTATATTAATTTCAAAATTGTACCTCATGAAGCTGTGAAGATGTGAAGATGAAGCCGTGCAGGTCGATTGATGAAGCTATGCAACTAGTTTGGGTCAGCTGAATTACTTATTGCTACTTATTGTTTATTGTAGTTTAAATTTATTTCAGAATTTGTAATTTATATTGATTTCAGAATTGTACCTCATGAAGTTGTGAAGACGTGAAGATGAAGCTGTGCAGGTCGATTGATGAAGCTATGCAACTAGTTTGGGTCGGTTGAATTACTGATTGCTACTTATTGTTTATTGTAGTTTAAATTTATTTTAGAATTTGTAATCTATATTAATTTCAGAATTTGTAATTTATATTAATTTCAGAATTGTACCTCGGGCCAACTTCTATCTTTCCAAGCTTTGCTTCTGGGCTCTTATGCAAATTGAATGCTTCTAGGCTCTCTAATGCAAATTGAATAGAATTGAGCGCAACTTAATGAAAAGAGAACTGAGCTCAGAAGAAAAAAACAAACAAAACTGAAAAGAGAAAAATGTTGGCATTATGACAAAGATTTGGCACTATGACACAGGTGTTGTCCTTGATGGCAACTCACTCAGATGATAGATCACAGTTTAGACTCATAGGATGAAGAAAGAGAGGTATATGCAGGTTCCCCATTGACCAAGTCGCATGTACACGTGGGTTCGCAGACCAAAAGGCGCGTATAGCGTACACACGCACTTTCACGAAAGGAAAGATGCGTACATGTTGGAAGACTTAGTTTTGGTCCATGGTATTGGTCCAAGGTATCTTGTCCAAAGTGTTGACCCCAGGTATTTGGTCCAAGGTATTGGTTCTAAGTGGTTTTGGTCAATGGTATTGAGTAAGGCCTAAGACTATAAAAGGAGGAGAAGATCATTAGGCAAAGGCACTCAAGGAATGAATATATGATGAAGAGAAAGATCCAGAATACAGGTTTTTGGGTTATGGTGCATAGCTGGATCTAAATCAAGGATGAACCTTAGCGCTTGATGAAGGATAAGATTTAATGATGGGTCAAGATCTTAAGGCTTGAAGAGAAGTATCTTTGTGTGGTTTTGATCTTTTATTTGAATAACTGGTGCATGTTGCAATCTGTAAATATAATGATATAGGTATAACTGATGTCTGGAATTGTTGTAAAGTTTAAATCATCATTTATAGATCTGTACGTAGGTTCACTTTAGCAAAGGCGCATATACACGCTGGTTCTGCATATCAAAACAACGTATACATCTTAAATTTGATTTGCAGATCTGTACGCAGGTTCGCCTTGAGAAAACAACGTATGTATGCAGGTTCGACACATTGAAGTAGCGTATACCTCATAAAATATGCTTTAGCTACTTCTATTTGCTGTTGTAGTGTTCTGGGTTCTAGCTTGGGTTCTGGTTACTGTTACTGTATTCTGGTTACAACATTCTGAGAAGTGATTGATTGATTCAGTTTTGGTTGGTGCAAAGGAAATTGGTTGATGTAGATATATTTGATGTTATTGATGGATCCAGTTTGAAAATTTATGAAACGTGGTCCCTAGAAGAAAAGAGAAGGTTGCAGGCTTCTGTAGGCCAGCACCTACGTATTAGTAAACACATCAACTAGTACAAGAGCTAGGGGGTTGTAGCTCCCTTCCAGGAGAAGCTAGAGAATGAGAGAAGGTTGTAGCCTTCTGCAGGTAGAAGCCTATGTACTGGTATAAGACTGCACCAATACAAAACTTGTAAAAAGAAGTTTCTTGTTAAAAGAAGATAGAGACGATTGCAACAGGTGGTTTTCACCCACATTGGGTTTCCACCTTATATCTTGTGTTCATGTGTGTGATTGTCTGTTCTATTTTTATTGCACCTGGTTACTGTTTATATGGTTTTGATGCATAGATTAAAGATCAACATATGATGAATTAACTAAGTTATAAGTTTGTAGGGTATATGCTAGTTGCCTTAAATACAGTGGCATATACACACAAGTTTCATTAACTGAATTAGTGTATATGAATCTGATTATGGAAATGAAATATTATTGACTTTCTAATATGATTCATCCCCCCTCTCTCAGTATTATTTCCAACAGTTGGTATTAGAGTAGGTCCTTTAGAAGAACCTTGATCGCTTAAAGGAAGATCTATCATCATGAGTAACTACGAAAGAGAGGGATCCATTAGACCACCAATATTTGATGGGAGAAACTTCATTTATTGGAAGGTAAGAACCACAACCTATCTTAAATCTCTTGGAACAGATGTTTGGGAAATCATGGAAGGAGGATATACATTTCCATCAACAATTCCTACAGATATGGCATGTAAAAAGCAATATGAAACCAATGCCAAGGCCGTCAATACATTATTGGGGAGTTTGTCACAATCAGAATTTGTCAAATTTATGCAGCTCAAAACCGCCAAAGAAATATGGGACAAGATCATTCTAAGCTATGAAGGAGACAATTAGGTAAAACGTGCAAAATTGCAATCTCTCAGAATTCAATATGAAACTCTCAAAATGCACAATGATGAAAGTATAGCTAGTTACTTCTTACGTATAGATGAGATTGTTAATTGCATGAAGAACTTGGGTGAAGAGATAAAAGAAGTTAGTTTAGTTGAAAAGGTTTTAAGATCCTTGTCTACTAAGTTTGAATCAAAAGTTTCTACCATAGAAGAAAAGCAGGATCTTCAGAGTATTACTATGACATAGCTGCACGGAATCTTAACTGCTTTCGAAATAAGAAAAGGAGGTCCATCAGATATCAGAGAAGCTGCATTCAAAGCTTCAGGAAGAGAAGAACTCAATGAATCAAGACATATTTCAGAAGGAGAGGAAGAAGCAAACTTTGTGAAGAACCTTCAACGGGGTTCTGGAATATTCAGAGGTAAACTACCTTTCAAATGTTTCGCTTGTGGAAAAGTTGGTCATTATGCGGAAAAATGTCCTCATAAAGATAAGGTTGATAAAGGTAAGGAATCAACAAAATGGAATAGAAAACAAAGTGTAAGTAAGAAGAGCTACTATATGCATGAAGATAGCGATGGCTTATCAAATAGTGATGAAGATGAAAATAATAATGATTATAGACTTCTGATGGCTTTTGAAGATGATGATTTCTTGGATTTTTTAGATGAAGATGACCTTTATGAAGAAATCTCTAAACTCAACATTTGTATAGAAGAAAAGAATATGATTATAGATACTCTGACATTCCAACTTGCTGAAAGAGAAAAACACAATGAAAAACTAGAATGTGAAATTGTGGGTCTAAGAAAGGATATTGAGAAAACAAAAGCTCTCAATCTTAGATTTGCTAAAGGATCAGAAACCCTAAATGAAATTATCAAAGTGCAACGTTCTCCTCTGATAAAGACAGGTCTTGGATATACTGAAGAAGCATCCCAAGCACAGAAGCCGTCAACCTCCACTAAAAGCTATCTTGATGCAGCAAAGAGCAGTGAACAGTTTGACAATCGACAACAAAGGCATAAAGCAGATCACCAGGTAAATCGGGCTCAATTTACTTCAAGGATAAATAGAAGCTACAACCAACCTCAGGTAAATCATACTCAATCTGTTTCAAGAATGAATAGCAACTACAATCACCAGGTCAGTAGATTCGATAATCGCAGGAACTTCTTCAATGGCCAATGTTTTTCATGTCATAACTTTGGACACAAAGCTGCTCAATGTGTTGCTTACAAGACCATCATGACTAGAGAAGCACGAAATCAAAGGAATGTGACGAGGATCATGAAATGGACCTACAATAACTTTTCTCTTCTTGAAAACGAAATAGAATGCTCTATCTGCAACAACTTTGGTCACCTAGAATCTGAATGCAGGAGTAAATTTTAGCAAACATCTTAGAAGGAGAAAAATTCATTAAATCCCAAAATATGGAGAAAGAAAGAACCACAAATAGAAAGATGTGGTATAGCCCTGTATGCAGAAGGACAAGAAAATCAGTGGTACATCGACAATGGATGCTCGAAACACATGACAGGTGATAAAGAAAAAGTTTAGTCATATAATGCCTTAGAAAAAGAAAAGAAGGTCTCATTTGGAAATGACACTCCTGCTGTCATAAAAGGTAAAGGCTCTGTTATTTTAAAAGAAAAAGTTAAAGCTAGGAATTCTATGTATGTTGATGGTCTAAAGCATAACCTATTGAGTGTCAGTCAAATGTGTGATCAAGGAAATGAAGTTGTATTTCGATCAAATGGATGTGTTGTTCGTGAGCTAGATACAGGAGAAACCGTGATCAAAGGTATAAGAACTCCAAACAACTTATACATACTCAAGGGAGGACAAAACAATGCTATCTAAGCAAAAATGATAAACACTGCTATGGCACAGAAGATTGGGGCATCTAAGCTTCTCTCAAATAAGAAAAGCAAGCAAATTCCAGGTTGTTCCTGATCTTCCTAATATCAGCATTCCAGAAAATACAATATGCAAATCATGTCAATTTGGTAAGCAAACGAGGTCGCAATTCCCTGAAAAGGAAGGATCAGCTAGTAAGCCTCTTGAACTTGTTCATACTGATTTATGTGGTCCATCAAGGAAAAAGTCACCTCGTGGAGAAGAATACTTTATATTTTTCATTGATGACTTTTCCAGAATGTGTTGGATAGGACTTCTAAAGAATAAAGATGAAGCTTTTGAAAAATTCAAAGCCTTCAAAGCATTGGTTGAGAAGAATTAGATCACAAAATAAAATGCCTCAGGTTTGATCGAGGAGGGGAATTTACCTCGGATGAAATTTTTGACTTTTGTGAAGAACATGGAATAAAAAGGCAATTCTCCATTGCAAGGACTCCTCAGCAAAATGGAGTAGTAGAAAGAATGAATAGAACTATTCAACAAATGGCTCAGGCTATGCTAGATGAGTCTGGAACTCCTGCAACCTTCTGGGGTGAAGCTGCATTTGCTGCCATCACTATTCTCAACAAAGAAAATGTTCGAGTAAATAGCACTCAAACTCCACATGAACTTTGGTATGGTAAGACTCCTACTGTAAAATACTTCAAAGTTTTTGGAAGCAAATGTTACATGAAAAGGACTGATGAAAAACTTGGCAAGTTCGAACCTAGAGCAGATGAAGGCATTCTCCTTGGTTACTCTTCCCGAAGTAAAGGATATAAGTGTTATAATAAAAGACTTGGGAAAATTATTGAAAGTATTGATGTTGTGGTTGATGAAGCATGCAAAAATCCAAAGTAGGTAAAAACCGAAGATTGTGGAGAAGATGAGGATTATCCTTCCACATCAAATCAGACTAATTCTGAAGAAGAAACCAATGGAGCACCAGAATAATAGATAACGATAGAAGAAAAGACTCCATCCAGGTATGTTCAGAAAAATCATCCAGAGACTCAAACTTTGGGATAGAAATAGGTAGGTGTGTAGACAAGAAGAACTATTACAGATGCTTCAAGCTATCTAGCATTGTTTTCCTCCATCGAACCTCAAAATTTAAATGAACCATGCAAAGATGAATGTTGGGTCAAGGTCATGAATGAATAACTTGAGCAAATTGAAAAGAATAATACTTGGGAATTAGTTCCTAGACCTCATGATAAGAATATGATAGGAACCAAATGGATATTCAAAAACAAGCTGAATGAAAATGGTGAAGTTATTAGAAACAAGGCTAGACTTGTTTGTAAAGGATATGCTCAACAAGAAGGTATAGATTTTGAAGAAACTTTTTCACCTGTTGCTAGACTTGAAGCCATAAGAATGTTCCTTGCTCTTTCTAGTTTTTAGAAATTCAAAGTATATCAAATGGATGTAAAATCTGCCTTTCTTAATGGGGACTTAGAAGAAGAAGTATATATTGAGCAACCAGACGGATTCATCCTTGGAAATGATTCAAAACTTGTATGCAGACTCAGAAAGGCTCTCTATGGCCTAAAACAAGCTCCGAGGGCCTGGTATTACCATCTTGACAAATACCTCCATCAATAAGGTTTTTCTAAAGGATCAGCTGATAGCAATCTATATACAAAGATTGACAATAATAAATTGCTAATACTTGTTGTGTATGTTGATGATATCATTTTTGGTAGCAATGAAGAAGCCATGAGTCAAAACTTTGCTTTGATAATGCAGCAAGAATTTGAAATGTCCCTACTTGGTGAGCTCACATATTGTCTTGGTCTACAAGTGCAACAAAAGAAAGATGGTATTTTTCTGTCACAAACCAAGTATCTCAAGCAGATCTTGAAAAAATACGGCATGGAAGATTCTAAACCAGTATATACCCCTATGGTAACAGGATGCTATCTCAGCTCAAATGATGAATCAACAGCAGTACGTCAACCAACCTACAGATTCATGATGGAAGTCTACTTTATCTAACAGGTACCCGACCAGACATCATGCATGCAGTAGGAATAGTTGGAACATTCCAAGCCAATCCAAAGGAATCACACCTTCAGGATTTTCAAATATCTTCAAGGAACACAGAATTTTGGTTTATGGTATCCTAGAGATACAAATCTTACACTTCATGCATATACAGATGTAGATTGGGCAGGAAGCATTGATGACAGAAAAAATACTAGTGGTGGTGTATTCTATATGGGTTCCATATTAGTGTTCTTGGTTCAACAAGAAACAAAGTTCAATTGCATTATCTATAGCTGAAGTAGAATATGTGGCTGCTGCATCCTGCTGCACACAACTCCTTTGGATGATCCAAACGTTGCAAGACATTTAGATCACATGTACTCCACCCATCTCCATTCTATGTGATAATACAAGTGCAATCAATATTTCAAAGAATCTAGTCATGCATTCCAAGACCAAGCACATACCCATCAAATATCATTTTCTACGTGAACAAGTGCTTGAACAAAAGGTCAAATTGGAGTATGTTCCCTCCAAAGAACAGTTTGCTGATATATTCACCAAACCACTGCCCAGAGAGACATTTGAATATCTTAGACATAAGCTGGGAGTAGTTGATGCATCATCTTGCTGTTGAAACTTATCTGTTTCAAAGAAAAGTGGGTATATGCGAGTTTCATAAAGCGTATCCACGTACATACGCCGGTTGCTGTGGATACAGTCACGTATATGTTGGGTTGAAGAAGAATAGGGGGCTAGACTCAGGATGAAAGGAGTCTAATATGGGTCTGACAGTGATCATCTGGCACAGGTTCAGGGGGAGCATATACTTCTAATAATGCATTGTTGGCATTATCTTAGAAGATCTTGGTACAAATTCATAGTTGTTTTTGATTAAGGTGGAACAGGTTCAGGGGGAGATCATGGTTGCTGATCTGGATGGTGATTGACAGATGCTGCTGATGATAGTTGTTGATAACTATCATAGTCTTGTTTCAGATATTTGGTCTCTATGTCATGTATATCTTTTAATGTCAAGGTCATGAAATGACCTATTTTGTTTCCCCACTATGCATGGGATGGATGATGTAATGTTCTTGTTTTGACATGTATAAACACTTGGTATATCCCCACTTGGTTGGGAGATGGATGTATGAGTCATTGGTGATAGGAAGGTCATTTATGATGTATGTATAGAGTCATCTTTTTGCAGACCTTGCTTATATTCAGGGGGAGCATGGACTCGAGCATGGAGCTCAATCAACACATTTTAGCATATCAGAGAATTCAACATGTACTCAGGGGGAGCATAACCCTTTGCCCTTGATGACAAAGGGGGAGAGTGACTTGGGGTTGCCATCAAGTCCAAAGGGGGAGATTGTTGGCATTATGACATAGATTTGGAACTATGACACAGGTGTTGTCCTTGATGGCAACTCACTCAGATGACAAATCACAGTTCAGACTCACAGAATGAAGAAAGAGAGGTATATGCAGGTTCCCCATTGACCAACCCACGTGTACACACGGGCTTGCAGACCAAAAGGCGCGTATAGCGTACACACACACTTTCATGGAAGGAAAGATGCATACATGTTGGAAGACTTAGTTTTGGTCCGTGGTATTTGGTCCATGGTATTGTGATCCATGGTATTGGTCCAAGGTATCTTTTCTAAAGTGTTGACCCCAGGTATTTGGTCCAAGGTATTGGTTCTAAGTGGTTTTGGTCCTTGGTATTGAGTAAGGCCTAAGACTCTAAAAGGAGGAGAAGATCATTACGCAAAGGCACTCAAGAATTGAATATCTGATGAAGAGCAAGATCCAGAATATAGGTTATTGGGTTATGGTGCATAGCTGGATCTGAATCAAGGATGAACCTTAGCACTTGATGAAGGATAAGATCTAATGATGGGTCAAGATCTTAAGGCTTGAAGAGAAGTATCTTTGTGTGGTTTTGATCTTTTATCTGAATAACTGGCGCATGTTGTAATCTGTAAATATGATGATCTGGGTATAACTGATGTCTGGAATTGTTGTAAAGTTTAAATCATCATTTACAGATCTGTACGCAGGTTCACTTTAGCAAAGGCGCATATACACACTGGTTCTGCATATCAAAACAACGTATACATCCTTTGATTTGCAGATCTGTATGCAGGTTCGCCTTGAGAAAATAGTGTATGTACGCAGGTTTGACACAATGAAGTAGCGTATACCTCATAAAATATGCTTTAGCTACTTCTGTTTGCTGTTGCAGTGTTCTGGGTTCTGGTTACTGTTACTATATTCTGGTTACAACATTCTGAGAAGTGATTGATTGATTCAGTTTTGGTTGGTGCAAAGGAAATTGGTTGATGCAAATATATTTGATGTTTGATTGATGTTATTGATGGATCCAATCTGAAAATTTATGAAACGTGGTCCCTGGAAGAAAAGAGAAGGTTGTAGCCTTCTATAGGCTAGCACCTACGTACTAGTAAACACATTAGCTAGTACAAGAGCTAGGGGGTTGTAGCTCCCTTCCAGGAGAAGCTGGAGAACGAGAGAAGGTTGTAGCCTTCTGCAGGTAGAAGCCTGCGTACTGGTATAAGACTGTACCAGTACAAAAATTGTAAAATAATTTTCTTATTAAAAGAAGATAGAGAGGATTGCAGCAGGTGGTTTTCACCCACATTGGGTTTCCACCTTATATCTTGTGTTCATGTGTGTGATTGTCTGTTCTATTTTTACTGCCCCTGGTTACTATTTATATGGTTCTTATGCATAGATTAAAGAACAACATATGATGAATTAACTAAGTTATAAGTTTGCAGTGTATATGCTAGTTGCCTTAAATACAGTGGCGTATATACGCAAGTTTCATTAACTGAAGTAGCTTATATGAATCTGATTATGGAAATGAAATATTATTGACTTGCTAATACTGATTCACCCCCCACCCCTCTTAGTATGATTTCCAACAAAAAGATAATTGAATAAGCAGTGCAATTCAAAATGTACCAAGCTAAGCCTAGATAAGCAGTACCAGTTACTTGCTTTGTATTCTGTGGGTCCTGGTAATTGCTTCTCAAAACTTTTCTGGAATGTGCCCATTTCTCCACTTGCTTTGTATTCTGTGGGTCTTGGTAATTGCTTTGAAAAACTTTTCTAGAATTTTCCCATTTCTCCACTTGCTCTGTATTTTGGAATTCTGTAGTCAAAATATTCTGTATTGCCCATGCAGCTTATATTCTCAGCAATAAGGTATTAAACCTAGCTCTGGAGATCCCAGCACCACATAAGTGTTACAAAGGCCCAAATGGCAGTGTCAGAAAGATCCAGACATCAAAAAGATCCAGATGTCAAAAAGGGAAAGCTAGGAAAGGAAATATATTAAACTTGCCATGTATGTTGGTGAAACAGAACTAGCATTTAATGTGCTCCACTAATGCTAGCATTAATTTAGCTAGTATTTACTAGTTTGAAAATACGAATCAAATTGCTAATTATAACATATGGTTTTGCTTTTCGGCCTCGGGAAGAGGCCAAATAAGAAGGAAAATCAATCTATATCGAAAAACTTTGGATGGTGAATTAGTCTATGTTGAAAAACTTTGGTTATATCGTGATCAGTGGGATTAACAAACAAGTGAACTAATGCTAAGATGGGCATAATCGATTACAATAGTCCCATGCCATTGCCAGATGGCAGGGACTTACTTATTGCTACTTATTGTTTATTGTAGTTTAAATTTATTTCAGAATTTGTAATTTATATTAATTTCAGAATTGTACCTCATGAAGCTGTGAAGATGTGAAGATGAAGATGTGCAGGTCGATTGATGAAGCTATGCAACTAGTTTGGGTTGGCTATATTACTTATTGCTACTTATTGTTTATTGTAGTTTAAATTTATTTCAGAATTTGTAATTTATATTAATTTCAGAATTGTACCTCATGAAGCTGTGTAGGTCGATTGATGAAGCTACGCAACTAGTTTGGGTCGGCTGAATTACTTATTGCTACTTATTGTTTATTGTAGTTTAAATTTATTTTAGAATTTGTAATCTATATTAATTTCAGAATTTGTAATTTATATTAATTTCAGAATTGGACCTCGAGCCAACTTCTATCCTTCCAAGCTTTGCTTCTGGGCTCTTATGCAAATTGAATGATTTTTGGCTCTCTAATGCAAATCGAATATAATTGAGCGCAACTTAATGAAAAGAGAACTGAGCCCAGGAGAAAACAACAAACAAAACTGAAAAGAGAAAAGATAATTGAATAAGCAGTGCAATTCAAAATGTACCAAGCTAAGCCTAGATAAGCAGTACCAGTTACTTGCTCTGTATTCTGTGGGTCTTGGTAATTGCTTCTCAAAACTTTTCTAGAATTTGCCCATTTCTCCACTTGCTCTGTATTCTGCGGGTCTTGGTAATTGCTTTGAAAAACTTTTCTGGAATTTTCCCATTTCTCCACTTGCTCTGTATTTTGGGATTCTGTAGTCTAAATATTCTGTATTGCCCATGCAGCTTATATTCTTAGCAATAAGGTATTAAACCCAGCTTTGGAGATCCCAGTGCCACATAACTATTACAAAGGCCCAAATGGCAGTGTCAGAAAGATCCAAATGTCAAAAAGATCCAGATGTCAAAAAGGGAAAGCTAGGAAAGGAAATATATTAAACTTGCCATGTATGTTGGTGAAATAGAACTAGCATTTAATGTGCTCCGCTAATGCTAGCAATAATTTAGCTAGTATTTACTAGTTTGAAAATACGAATCAAATTACTAATTATAACATATGGTTTTGCTTTTCGGCCTCGGGAAGAGGCCAAATAAGAAGGCAAATCAATCTATATCAAAAAACTTTGGATGGCGAATCAGTCTATGTCGAAAAACTTTGGTTATATCGTCGTCAGTGGGATTAACAAACAGGGGAACTAATGCTAAGATGGGCATAATCGATTACAATAGTCCCATGCCATTGCCAGATGGCAGGGACTAATAATACTTGAGTGCATAAGAATCCATTTCTAAAAAATTGTCTCTCATATTTCATTATTAAAATATTTGATGTTTGTCCAACATTTATCAAATGCCATGAAATTGCTAGGTAGATATATATTTTCCATTCAAGATATGAATCATAATTTCATCATAGACACATAAAAATTTATTAAGGAACTTGTGCTATTAATATTCTTTAAACAAAGCATAAATCATAACTCTGTTTAGTTATGTAATTAGTGTTTTAAACATGCTTGAATAAACCACTAGTAATAATGCTAATCTGTGTGAGGGATGTTGCATTTATTTTTATGTAAAACCAATTCAGGGCATTTGTTTAACACTTTACTATAAGCTCTATTTATAGTCATTTCATAAAATTGACGGGGCTTCAATTTTGTTTTATATTGGGACTCAGGTAAGCCAAAATCATTAATGAAAGACCTTGGTCTTTGTGCGTGTTCTTTCTAGAAAGGCATTATATCATGCACAATGGTGGGAAGCAGAAGACATAACAAATTGACATTCTCACAAATAATTTCACATATTTCAAGTGCATGGTACCAAAAACATGCTAAGCTCTAACAAGAAGTCGTTAAGTCTGGTGGAACTAGGTTCGAATACCATAAAATGTACAAGTAGTAAAGCAAACATCTTGAGGTTGCAAGCCATCCACGATGGTGGGGCTCTCTCAACATCTTACTCTTGTTGATTATAGGATAATTTAAGGTACTAATAAGTTTATCAACCAAAAGTTCATAATATGCTATAGCATCCACATATATCCACTTTTATTTCTCAATAAAAGCATTCAACCAGTCAACACTTTCAATTAGGGCACATTACCATAACACTTCACATAACATACATACATTTGTTTTCTACCTTTTTCTTTTCTTGTAACTGTTTCAACAACCCAAGACATTTAAGTTCGCATTTTGTAATTTTTTCTCAACAAAAGCTCATTAAATTGTATGCAAATTGCTCCATAGAATATGCAGAAGTAGTGCTCCCAAGCATCAATTTTTTTTAGCTAATATAAGGAAAACATACATCCATACACACACAAGAATTGTTTCTATTAAACACCAAAATCACTCAATTACATCACATATAGATGGCGCTTACGAGATCTAACAATTTCTAAACTAAGAGATTGTTTGTTGAGAAGATATCTCAATAACCCAACTAACTGTTGTAGTACTCAACAACCCCCATTATTATTAGACTTAGAATAATAAATAATGGGGACCCTTTAAATTTTTAGGAAAGAGTCCTTTCTTGTTTTAATAAAATAAGACTAGTTTTAGATTTTTAGCTTTAAAGAAAATCTTTTAAATAGGTATATTGCTAAAATAAAACCCTTTTAAGGCTTAGGAACCTTACCTTATCTTCTAAGCAAATAATGTGAAAATATAAGTAATCCCGTTAAACTATATTTCCATTAAAAAAAGCCTTTAAAAACATCGCTGCAAGTTTCAAAAGGTTGTTTCAATAAATAAGCAGACAAATCATAAATGTTGGTCCCACTAATAACTACACGTAAGTACTTATTCGCTTATCGGGGTCGACAATTTCATAATAAGTACCAATAACAACATCGCCGATAGCGAAATGCTAACAACGATATCTCCGATCAAAAAGTACCGCTTGCGAAGTGGCGATTGCGAAACACTAATTTGAAATGCTAATTCTGATATCGCAGTCTGTCACTTACTGGTATCACGTTCTGTCAACTGACGAATGCCGATATCACATTCTGTTAACTCCCAACGTTCTGATATCACATGTTCCACATCCCTATTTGTGACCATATCAATGTAATATCGGAAAATGGCATATCACAAAGTCATGTTCATACTGTCTGATACCGAAACGTCAATAAAGAAAATCTCCGATATAATGACAAGTGTCAGCATCATGTGAACAAACATTTGAAAATTAAATGGCCACTCTGTGTGTTTATAGTTTTGAGGTTTTAAATGATTTGCAATGATTTTGATATAATGTAGAAGCATGTTTTCATTAAAACTTGCATTCAATTGATAAGACTCTTTGTGTTTTACAAGTTCTTACTGCTCATCCTGGTTTGCTTCTTAAATAGGTGAATTCTAATAAACAATAGTTAAAGGAAATGTCAAGGATAATCAAAGCGAGGAGAAATTCTGTAGTTCAGCCGCAGACAATATTGCCTCTTGAAGAATTTCATGAGATGGCACCATTGTTTACAGATACTACATGCACTCCAGATGTAGGGTCCTCCTCCTGGGAGGTCATATAAAAATTGTTCGAGGATGAAAGCCCAAGGGTAATTGAGAAACATAGTGTTACTGCTGATGCTCCCGCTCTAGATGCTAGCGATGCATGGAATGATGTAGCTAATTCATTTTTACTTAGATTTGATGCCTGTCCTAAAATTCTACCCTATACATAATTGGTAAGATGGGTCATTGATAAACTAGATATTACCGGCAAAGTTTTTCTAACTCCCAAGAAGACAATCATTGGTTCATTCAAGGCAGAGGATTTAAGAAAAATGTATCACATACCTCCACCACAGAAGAGGTATGATACTCAATTTTTCCAGAATTTCATGCAGGAGAATTCGAACCTAGCAGATATTATCAGAGAATGGAGGAGGGACCCAAGCAAACACAAACAAGAAGATAGGGGTATGTATTCATTAGCCTCTATTGTTGGTCCTTTCTCTCATATTGCTGCTATGATGTGTCGTATCTATGGTTACCCAAATACACAAGAATTCTCAGAGGAATGGGTACCGCCTATAGAGGCCGATCCTGATGGATATATCATGGATTAGGAAAATATTTTGTCCAATAATTTAACTAAAATATGCAATTACAGATAGAAGTGCAATGTTTTTGAAAGAAATTCTCCCCCTTTCTTTATGAGTGCCTATATCATTGACGTTACTTGTTTTTCTTATGATTTTCCATATATAGGTTGGAAGTGGACAATTCATTACCATAACCCTATTTTTGTTTACCTTGATATCCTATGGGAAACCAAGTATCATGCTCATTTTTATAAAAAAAAATCATGAAATTATTTTTCCCATACATCAAGAGGTCTTTGGCAGCAAAGCACCTAGACTCTCCATTGAAGCTAATAAGGACTTAAAGCCATTAGGAAAGTGGTTTGGGGAAGAAACATTTACTTATATTTGAGTTTTTGGCAGCCTTTCCCATCCTCATGTTTTGCCTCTTTTTGTTCCAAACAAATTACTAGACAAAGAAATTTCTTAGCAAACAATTGGTAATGGCTTGACTAAAGTGCTCAAGGATGCCAAGAAAAATCTTTGGCCTTCCTTTCCTATCCCTTGTGGTACCTATGCGTTGGAAAATTTCAAGCATGCTCAGCTTGAAATTGACCAAATTAAAGCTTTTAGTTTTCTAACTATTCCAAACTGACAATATGATACTAATGGTGTTGCAAAAGATGCCATGATACAGGCTCAAATCAGGTAGTTTTCAAGCGAGGTTGATGAATTCGATGATTTGTTTGAGATGGTTCAAAAGTTAGCAGTAAAACACCTAAATCCTAAAGGATTGATTAAGTTTAATCAATATCGAGATCGGAGAATAGCCCATCTGCCAGAAATTTTGTAACACAGTCTCGACAGAAGCCTAAAGTTTCAAATACATCAGCATCCTCTTGAAAGAATCCAATTATTTCCCAAATCTTAGAGATAGACATTGCAATTGCTAAGAAAATGATGAAAATCAAATAATAAAATAAGTTGAAAGAAGTATAGGAGGAATTTAATTGTGTTTTATCTACTGAAGAAACTCAGGATGTAAATACAACAGTAAACAAAGAAATAGAGCAAGTCACAGAAGTTGAAGGGACAATCACGTTCACTGTTGAGGTTCCCCAAAAGACTATTGTTCTTGAGACTCTTGAAAAAACTAATGTTGGTGAGGCTACCAATAAAACTACTGTTGCTGAGGATATAGAAATTATCTTGACATTTCGCACATCGGAAATAGCCCTAAAGATTGAAGAAACCTCCTCTGGATGTATTCTACAATCCAAAACATAAAGAAGTAATGAGTAGGTAAAGAAAGAAAAGAAAGCTAGAACAAACACAAGCATCAGGTTTAGACAAGACTCCTTTTTCAAGTTCTCTGGAAAGGAGCCCAAACAGCCCTGGATGAAGAATTAAACAGGGTTTCACAGCTTGCAGGAGCTTATTCTAGTGCTACTATTGACAAAGAAATGAAAATACAATTGCTTATGAAGGAAAAAGACCAGATGATTACTCAATTAGAGCAAGATTTACAGAATGATAAACAAGTGATTGAGCAACAAGGGCAAGCAAAACTTATTGAGTTACAGAAAAATTTTGATAACTTAAAGATACAGTTTGAATTTGAAATCAAATACAAAGATGCATAGGTACAACAACTACAACAAAAGATTTACCAGTTGAAGGATAGTCCAGAAATAAATGAAGTCCAAAAGGAAGCAGGAGAACTTGATACACTCCTCACTAAGAAATAAGTTATCTTTTGTCACAAATTAGCTTTAATTCATGATTTGTGTAAAACTAGTCATTCTTTAGTTAACCAATTGTCCAATCTGTGGAAATTTTATGAAGAAATTGAATAGAAACACTACAAGAAAAAAGGACATTGGTGAGGGGCGAAAAATGTCACCATAAGCTCATTGGTGACGGTCAAAAGAGCATTTGTCACCAAAAACTGAACGTCACCAAAGGTGGCGTCACCAAAAGTATAGGTGTTGTAGTGACATATAAAGTCTATCGCCAATAATGATTTATAATGACGGATAACAACCGTCACCATTTCATATGAGCAATGGTGATGGACCATAGCCTCCATCACCAAAAATTGAACGTCACCAAAGGTGGCGTCGCCAAAAGTATAGGTGTTGTAGTGACATTCAAAGTTCATCACCAATAATGATTTATAATGATGGATAACGACCATCACCATTGCATATGAGCAATGGTGATGGACCTTAGCCTCGCTCACCAAAAACTGAATGTCACCAAAAGTATAGGTGTTATGGTGACACTCAAGGTCCATCATGAATATTGATTATAATGACGGATAGTGACCGTCACCATTTCATATGAACAATAATGATTTATTGTGATGGATCTTTAATAGCCATCACTATTGGTGCATATATATGGTGACGATCATTAACCGTCACCAAAAACCACATTACTAGAAGTATAGGTGTTGTGGTGACATTCAATGTCCATCATGAATAATGACTATAATGATGGACAATAATTGTCACCATTTCATATCAACAACAACGATTTATGGTTACAGACCTTTGAGGGTCGTCACTATTGATGTATATATATGGTGGTGCTCGTTGACCGTCACCATTTCATATTTTTGGTGAGGCTCGAAAAATGTCACAAAAGCTCATTGGTGATGGTGAAAAGAGCCTTCATCACCAAAAATTGATCGTTGCAATTCCATATGGATGTCAGGGCACGATGGAATCGAACCACCAACCTCCTACTTGTAAAGTAGGTGCTCTTCCATTGAGCTAGCACCCTTTAAAGAATTATATTTTTTAAAATTAGACCTTGAAACTTCATAAATTGTAAATTCTACAACTTTCAATAAATTAAAGTCTCAGCAATATTTTACTAAACAAGCAAAGCAACATCGAAGATGTAGGTCCCTACCTAATGGTTATTGAAGTTATGAAAATTGGGTGGAGGGAAAAATACTTATGTATAAGAGAATCAATATGTTCAGTTGAATACTCAATTAGAAGTGAAACTCTGAAGACATTTATAACCTATAAATGACCTATAACTATCAAATGCACCAAATATTGCAAAGGAAATGTCATAAGTGGATATCATATGGAAGAAGAGGAGGCAGGGACTTGGAACCCTTGTACATCTTGGCATGCCTTAGCACTTGGCACATCTTAGCTTGTTTGACATGTCTTCGTACTATCTGGCACATCTTATCATTCCCTAGCATTCCTAACACACCTTGGTAGTCATGACCTCACAACTAGCATTGCATTTTTCCATGACTTGGGAACCTTACATTCACTAGAACACCTTGGAACTCCCTAGTTGTCATGCCCTCTGTTATCCTCCATAATGTCCCAAGCTGATGAAGAGATCGATGGAGGTAACCAAAGACCAACTTTTAGTTTGGTAGCTAGCCCTACCAAACCAGAGAGGGCTATCTCTATGAAATCACAGCCAAGAGATGACTGGAATGTAAAGGATTTTAGGCTAGATAGCTAGGGTCAGGTGGGTTTTTGGAAAATTTAGAGACTTGGAACTCTATCCACCAGTGTCTTGTCTAGCAGGGACTTTATCAAGGAGGCAAGGACTTGGAACTCTTTCTAGGATAAAGCACCTAACATGCATGACATAAGCTACCTAGAATAGAGTACCTCCTACCTAGAAGAGTGTCCCCTGCTCAAAATATAGAACCCTTCTCTACTGTGAACTTTTCTCAAAGATAAATTTGTGCATAAAATAGTACTAAGAAAGACACCTAAATTAAGAAAAGTGAGCATCTAAGTCAAACTATAAAAGTATAATAAATATGGCTCTATATAAGTTTGGGAAACACTAGACAAGCATGCTTTCATACAACAACAATAAGATGCCTAAAATCGATGTGATTCTTTCATCGTTTCTATACCCTCACAGCAAAACTGGAATCTATAGCATGTACCCCAAGGCTGTATGCATTTGCTGAAGGTGTAGATTGAAATGATCTGCTGAGATGAAGTATTATTGAAGAAGAAACACCTTCAAAACAATAGATAAAGTATATTGTGAGTTCAACCCATTTGCACACAGACCAAGGTTTCTACTAGGTACACTTCTCCGCTGAATGGAAACTACAATGTATTGTAGTGCTGCTGAAGGAAAAACAACTTTAGTGCAACATAGATAATACTCTAACAGATATTGTCATTGTGGCCTCGGTTGTCGATGATCTCATCAACATAGGTAACAACTTTGATAATTGAAAAACCAAAAGGTGAGATGCATAGATAGTTTGAAATGATAGATTTGGGCAAACTTTATTATTTTTTAGGAGTGTTAGTATAGAAAATGCAAGGTAACTTGTTTGCGTCTTTATGTCATAGGCCAAAGATATGAAGAAATACATAAAATATTAAATAGCATGGTATAAGTCGATTGCAGGTTATTTTGAAACATTGTGCGGGTTCTAATCTAGTGGGTATAACTTTAAATAAGAAACTGATAGTTATGGGGTTGAAATTGTCTCACAATTCATGAAAAGTCCCAAATTTTTTCACTAGAAAGAAGTAGAGCGAGTCGTTAGGTTTATTGAATTGAACACCCTATTCGCAGGAAGATAACTTGAAATTAGTCGGGCATATTATTTCTTGTCTTCTTGTACGTGTGTGCTTTGAAAAGATAACCACATCCAAAGACTCAATAACAACTCTGGTAAAGTTTATAGATGTGAAGCACTTCTGAGAAAACCCATCGCTTAATGACAATTGAGCAAGGAATATGTTGAAGGATTCAATTTTGCACTCAGTCATAAAAAGGAAGTTGGGGTATTCAGCATCTTGTCAACAAACCGACTCCAACCATAATGTGAAAGGTAGGTTAACTACAAAACCTCTTTCCCACTTTGTAGTATTGTTCCCTCTTGAATTCCAACAGGTATCTGGCTGCTTAGATCCACAAAACGCATGCTAGGTAAACTCTGCATGATACAATTGTGATGTGCAAGCTTGACACACTCTAGTTTCCCTCTAAAAGAGGGTAAGTCAAAATATTATGACAATCTTAACTGTAATTTGATCATACAATATTGAGGTATTGCATGGAATAAACAATATACTATCAATGCACTAATAAAGAACTCAAAATAAACGAATTTATTATTGCTACAATAGTGCCTCTTGGGATGCTCGGATAAAGAACCTAACCTACATGGAAAAAGCTTCTTAGAATATAGTACCTCCTACATAGAAATGTGTCCCTTACTCAAAATATAGAACCCTTCTCTACTGTGCACTTTTCTTAAAGATAAATCTGTGCATAAAAAAAACTAAGAAAAACACCTAAATTAAGAAAAGTGAGCATATAAGTCAAACTATAAAAACATACTAAATATGGTTGTATACAATATTGAGGTATTGCATGGAATAAACAATATACTATCAATGCAATAATGAAGAACTCAAAATAAACGAATTTCTTATTTCTACAATAGCACCTCTTGGGATTCTCGGATAAAGCACCTAACCTGCATGGCAAAAGCTTCCTAGAATAGAATACCTCCTACCTAGAAGTGTGTCCCCTACTCAAAATATAGAACCCTTCTCTATTGTGCACTTTTCTTAAAGATAAATCTGTGCAATAAACAAAACTAAGAAAAACACCTAAATTAATAAAAGTGAGCATCTAAGTCAAACTATAAAAGCACACTAAATATGCCTAAAATCGATGCACTTCTTTCATCGCTACAACAACCTCATAGGAAAACTATAATCTACAACATGTATCCCAAGGCTGCATGCATCTACTAAAGGTGCAAACTGAAAGTATCTACTAAGATGAAGTATTGTTGAAGGAGAAACACCTTCAAAACAACCGATAGAGTCTAATGTGCATTCAACCCATCTGCACTCAGGCCAAGGTTGCTACTGGGTACACTTCTCCCCTAAATGGAAACTATAGTGTATTGTTGCTCTACTGAAGGAGAAACACCTTCAGAGAAACACAGATAAAACTATAACATATATTGCCACTGTGGTATCAGTTGTAGAAGTTTTCATCAATATAGATAACAACCTCAATAATATAAAAACCAAAAGGTGAGCTGCATAGATTATTTGAAATGATATATTTGGGCATCCTTTATTATTTTTTAGGAGTGTTAGTATAGAAAATGCAAGGTAGCCTGTTATATATTTATGTCATATACCAAGGATGCGAATAAATACAGAAAATATTAAATAGCATGGTACAAGTCGATTACAGGTTCTTTCAAAACAAGAATGGAGTTCTCCTTGTGCAGATTCTAATCTATTGGGTATAGATTTAAATAAGAAATTTATAGTTATGGGGTTGGAATTGTCTCACGATTCATGGCAAGTCCCAAAGTTGTTCACTAGAAAGAAGTAGAGTGAGTCGTCAGGTTTATGAATGGGAACACCCTATTCACAGGTAGATAACTTCAAATTAGCCGGGCATATTATTTCTCCTCTTCTTGTACGTGTGTGCTTTGAAAAGCTAACCACCTCTGAAGAATCAAGGACAACTCTTGTAAAGTTTATAGGTGTGCAGCACTTCTGAGAAAACCCATCACCTAATGAAAATTGAGAGAGGAATATGTCGGAGGATTCAATCTTGCATTCAGTGATAAAAAGGAAGTTGGGATATCCAACATCTTGCCAACAAACCAACTCCAACCATAATGTGAAATCCAGGTTAACTGTGAAACCTCTTTCCCACTTTGTAGTATTGTTGCCTCTTAAATTTCAACAGGTATCTTGCTGCTTAGATCCCCAAAACCTGTCCCACGTAAACTTTGCATGATACAATTGTGATATGCAAGCTTGACATGCACTCTAGTTTCCCTCTAAAAGACGGTAAGTCAAAATATTATGACAGGCTTAACTGTAATTTGATCATACACTGTTGAGGTATTGTATGGAATAAACAATATACTATCAATGCACTAATGAAGAACTCAAAATAAACGAATTTCTTGTTGCTACAATAGCGCCACTCTTGGGATTCTCCAAGGAGCCACTAATTTATACACATTTGGAATATTTACTTGGTCTGCAGAAAGATTAAGCAATGGTAGTGATCACTCTTTGCCCTCCCATGGAAGGTCTATACAAAGTCAACAATAAATTGATTTAAAAGTGAGGTATATGCCTGAAAAATAGGATTCTGACTCTTCAACTATAATTTAGTGGCAAGGAAATATTCAATTGTAAATGCTTGATCTTCTATGGTGTAAATTTCTAGATAAATGGTTAGCGTAAATTTGTCCATTGTCCACATATCCCAAAAAATCATTTATGTCTAGACTCTGGTTGTGTGTAAGAGAGGGGAGATCACATAAATAATCCATTATCAAAAGGAAAAGTTAAAGCACAACATTCTATGGAGATTTTTTTTTTTAATTTTATTACATACCTTAGAAAGTTTGAAAGGACATAACTGAAGCTTCCCTCTCCTTCCACACTTCATTAAATATGCCCCTTTTTCAACGCAGATGTGGCTTGCGGAATCACAATCAATAAATAGAATATGAAAAGTAAGTTTAATGAATTAAAGTAGCTCTGTTATACCTCAAGCAAATGGACTATGAGAAATTGGATTCATTCTCTACAAAAGATGATATAGAAAGATATAATTACATTTTTAACTGAAATAGAGGTAAATTGGATTCATGCTCTGCAATAGACGATATAATGAGTTCTAATGACATTTTCAACTCAAGAAAAAGGTAAGTTGAGTAAGCTCAAGCTCCAAAATGATGGCATCCAACTTCTGAGTGGTAGTTACTGTATATATCTAGATAGAGGCTATAACATAAAGATATTTTTTATATGTGAAGATAAAAAAAATGAAAGGAATGTGAAATTTTGATCATCAACTATAAGTTCCTTTCAAGGACTAGATCAAACCATAACATTGTTATCAAGATAATCAAGTCACCCATTCTAGTACGCTTCTAGTAGTTTCATGATAAAAATCAAACTTAATAAACTTCAAACAACATAAATTAACCAACAATATGTTTGAGGTTGGTTACCTAAGGATTATATCATACTAAATTACCTTTTGCATCTAACATTGAAAATGATTGTGAAAGAAATGAAGACAAATCAGTGATTATGATGGATGCATGTGATGAAATAAAATAAAAAAAGACCTTTCTTCTTTCTACTAATAAGCCTTCTAGGGGATTCTTGGATGAAGTTGATCCTGATCTGCTTTCTGAAATCAAAGAGACACTTTCTAGCTACTCTAATTTGACGGACAACAACCCTAATGCTTATGAAAATGAATATGTAAAGCAATAAGAATCGATGAACCTAGTCTTGAAGAAGGTGTCTCAAAGTCTAATATGGATAGTATTTTAAATTTCTACAGCTAGCAGAGAGTTTTCCCAGTTGGGTTCCCTAGAAAATTTTGTTTTTTTGCTATAGTGTGATTGTGTTTTATTTCTGTTATATTCCACTACAAATTGGTAGAGATGTTTTTGTCTTCATGCAACAATTAGTTTCAGATTTATTCATTCAAGCAGTAGCAAAATTTCAAGGAAATTCTACACAAGGGACAATTAATCTATATTTTCACTTATATCATTTGCAAGTAAAATTCACAACTAAATTTTCATCCAAAGTGTTTAGATTACTAGCAAGTGGTATCACAACATATCTCAACATTGCAAGGCATAAATCATATTATTCAATAAGGTTGAGACTTGAGATACAAAAATCTTCCCAAGTTATGCAAGCAAGAAAACTACTGATTTTTAGTTCTAAATCTATCCAACTAGAACAAAATTATGCCATTTTCAACACCCTCTAGTCAAAGTTATTCCTGGCCTCATTCAACTCAATTAAGAATATGTCAATCTTGTTGAGATTTCTTCTTCATTTCATGCTTCTAAGTTATATATTTATGCAACCTAATATATCATTTATGTTAAGTAATTATTCATTAAAAATTATTTAGTCCGTCCAGCGCATCTACCTAATTTTCTGATCAGTTTCTGGGAAGACTCTATCATACATTTGCAATAGAAAATAGAAGATTGTTTTAGTACCTAGTGTTATAAAACTCTAATCTGGAAAAAGTATTTTGGGTTGTTTCCCTAAAAATATTTACAAAATTTTCAATCCCAAAGCCATTTTAGGGAGAATTTTAGTCAGGGAGAAATTTAGTATTATTTTTGGAAAATTTGAATGCAACTAAAAGAAATTCTTCCCATTTGCTCAAAAGATTCCAGCACCAAATATGAGTGAATTCATAGAACTTAAGATTTGGAAATTATTAAATTTCACTTCGCTTTTCCAGGACCATATACGAGTGAATTCACAAAACCTGATATTTGGATTCTGGAAACACTTAAATTTCACCTCATTTATTAGGATTGGAAGTTCCCTGAGATACAAACATGTAGCATTAAGGATCTACTTTGCTTGTTTAAGGACAATGTTCAATTTTTATAAATAGTGATACAAGAATCCTATATACGTGCCTGACACAGTTCTTTGGTCACAACTAATGAAACTGAACTCCATCAATACATAACAGACAAGGTAGAATGTAAGAGAGAATCTACTTTTCAACATATACTCTAACAAAAATAAACATCTATAGAGTCATATAAAGTTGTCACCACACCAAAGAAGGAATTAAAAAACAAAATAAAAATAGGAACAATCTTGGATTGTTATGGTTACTCTAACAAAATTTTAAATAGGATAAATATGTTAATATGGAAAATAATGTAGTTGATTATGATTTATTGAGCCCAAGGGGTTAGCCCAACTGAATGTCATTAATGTTACTGGGTATTTGGCTAGTTCTGTGCTGGCACGTGCCTTGTTTGAAATCCCTTGGGTGAGGTGCACTAGTCAATGCTGTTGGGTTTACCAGGGATGCCATCCATGAATGTGGGGAAACAACCATTGGGATTCCCCAGAGAGTTTTTCTTGGAAAGAATAAAAATAGGATTTCCTAAAGAGAAATTTTGAGATGTATAAAATGTACACCCAGTAAAATCAACTCTATAAAGACAAACCATAAAAGAAGGAAAAATGCATATGCTTTTACCTATGTTCCTTCGTTTTCCTTCTCGCCTTGTGAAAGGTGAAAATATGTTACTCTTAAACTTAAAAGAAAGGATGAAAAAAATGGTGAATGTTGAACCAGTCCTCGTTGTGTGGAAGAAGACTTAAAGTGGGGTGGAAATGCAACGAGGTTATAAATGAAACATACCTGGGTACCATTAATGGATTGAAGAGGTAAAACCTTAACTCACAACTCTCTTCAATCTTGTTTTCCCTCCCGCATTGTGAAAAGTGAAAATACGCTACTCGTAAACTTTAAAGCAAGGATGAAAAAAATATTGAATTTTGAACCAAATATCTAAGGTGTGTGTACTCCTTCCTGTGTGGAAGAAGACTAAAAGTGGGGTGTGAATGCAGCGAGGTTAGAAATGTAACATACCTAGGCACCATTAATGGATTGAAGATCCAATGGTGGGGGATCTGAGGTGTGTGTACTCCTCCTTGTGTGGAAGAAGACTAAAACTGGGGTGAAAATGTAGCGAGGCTAGAAATGAAACATACCTGGGCACCATTAATGGATTGAAGATCCAATGGTGGGGTTCGATATCAGTCTACTACTAGTAAAACCTTAATTCACAAAACTCTTCAATCTCGTTTTCCCTCCTGCCCTGTGAAAAGCGAAAATATGCTACTCTTAAACTTAAAAGAAAGGATGAAAAAAATAGTGAATTTTAAACCAGTCCTCCTTGTGTGGAAGAAGACTAAAAGTGGGGTGGAAATGCAACGAGGTTAGAAATGAAACATAATTGGGTGCCATTAATGGATTGAATATCCAATGGTGGGGTTCGATATTAGTATGCCACTGGTAAAACCTTAATTCAAAACTCTCTTCAATCTCATTTCCCTCCCGCCCTGTGAAAAGTGAAAATATGCTACTCGTAAACTTAAAAGCAAGGATGAAAAAAATAGTGAATTTTGAACCAGAGATATGAGGTGTGTGTACTCCTCCCTGTGTGGAAGAAGACTAAAAGTTGGGTGTAAATGCAACGAGGTTAGAAATGAAACATACCTGGGGGCCATTAATGGATTGAAGATCTAATGGTGGGGTTTGATATCAATCTTCTACTGGTAAAACCTTAATTCATAACTCTCTTCAATCTTGTTTTCCCTCCTGCCCTGTGAAAAGTGAAAATATGCTACTCGTAAACTTAAAAGCAAGGATGAAAAAAATAGTGAATTTTGAACCAGAGATCTGAGGTGTGTGTACTCCTCCCTGTGTGGAAGAAGACTAAAAGTGGGGTGTAAATGCATCGAGGTTAGAAATGAAACATACCTGGGTGCCATTAATGGATTGAAGATCTAATGGTGGGGTTTGATATCAATCTGCTACTAGTAAAACCTTAATTCACAACTCTTCAATTTCGTTTTCCCTCCTACCCTGTGAAAAGTGAAAATATGCTACTAGTTTTCCCTCCCTCTACCTTATGAAAATTGAAAATTCAATTCACAAGTCTCTTCAATCTTGTTTCCCTCCGGCCCTGTGAAAAGTGAAAATATCTACTAGTTTTCCCTCCACCCTATGAAAAGTGAAAATATACTACTTGTTTTAGAAAGTAAATTAAGATTGGAATTAGGAGGGCTTTGTTACATCAAAATTAAGGTGAATTCTTTCAAAAATGTTAAAATTTCACTCCCTAAAAAACAATACATACAATATTTATAGAGTATAGAGTAGATGTGTAGGTGTAATGTAAGCATGTAAACAATTCCAAATATGGGCTTAGTTAAAGAATAATAGTAATAATAATAATAATAATAAAAGTCAAAAGTATTGGGATGAGTGCAAAAATCTAAATGTTGGCTCAATTAATAATAAAAATAATAAAATTCAATTTATTATATTTTGATTTTGTTATTAACTTGTCAACAGGTTTTGTTACAATACCATGAGCCAATACCTTGGCTTATCAATACCTCAAGCCCAAAAACCATAACTTATTTCACAACCAAAATATTTTATAACAATATGACAAGATTCTTAACCATGGATATTCACCCCCCACTTTACAGTGGATATTATTAACTTGTAAAAAATTGGTTTTTCTATAATACCGTGGGCCAATACTATGACTTATCAATGCCACATGCTCTAAAAACATAACTTATTTCACAATCAAAATATTTTATAACAATATGAAAATATTATTAACCATGGATATTCATTCTCACTTTACCATGGATATTATTAACTTGGAAATAGACTTTGTTACAATGCCATGGGCCAATACCATGGCTTATCAATATCACATGCCCAAAAAACATAACTTATTTCAAAATCAAAATGTTTTATAAGAATATGATAGGATTCTTAGTCATGGATATTCACCCCCGCTTTGTCCTTGATATTATGAACTTTTCAATAGGCTTTGTTACAATAGCATGGGCTAATACCATGGCTTATCAATACCACATGCCAAAAATTCATATCTTATTCACAATCTAAATATTTTATAGCAATATGACAAGATTCTTAACCATCGATATTCCCCTCGACTTTACCATGGATATCATTAACTTGTAAATAGTCTTTGTTACAATACCATGGGCCAATATCATGCCTTATCAATACCACATGCCCAAAAACCATAACTTCTTTCACAATAAAAATATTTTAATTTAATTTAATTTTATAACATTTTTTATTTGAAGCTAATAGGAAAAGGGTTGTAATTAGTTTTGAGATATATATAAACCCTCTATCCTCATGACTATTAAAATTATTTCCATATAAATTAAATTAAGTTTTTAATAAAATTAAAAATGAGAATATTTTTGTATTTAAAGATGTGAAATTTATATAATGCAAATATTAGTAAGAACCAACATAGATCTATCTTAACTAAGGATCCAAGTGATGATAGCAAGCAAAGTGAAGGGAAGAGAGGGGGAGGGAGATAGTGACAAAGATGGAGGGTGAGAGAGAGAGAGAGAGAGAGAGAGAGAGAGAGAGAGTGATGGGGGGGAGACATAGAGAAGGAGGTAGGAAGAGAGAGGGGAGAGAAAGAAGAAGAGAGTGGGGGAGAGAGATATGGAGTTGGAGGGGGAGAGAGAGATATGGAGTTGGAGGGGTAGAGAGAGGGAGGAAAGAACTAAGGCATAGGGAGATAGAGGTGGAGAGAGAGGGAGGAAAGAACTAAGGCAGAGAGAGATAGAGGTGGAGGGAGAGAGGGAGTGACAAGGGATAGATGGATAGAGAGAGAGGGAGAGAAGAGAGGAGGGGAGAGAGAGAATAGGTGGGGATAAAGATAGGGAGAGAAGGGAAAGAGAGAGAGAGGGAGGCACAAAGATGGAGGGGGGAGAGAGAGAGAGTGATGGGGGGACAGAGGGAGGTAAGAGAGAAAGGAAGAGAGAGGACTAAGAGAGAGGAGAGAGAGATGAAGCTAGAGGGGGAGAGAGAGGGAAGGAAGAAGAAAGACATAGAGGGAGAAAGGTAGAGAGAGAGAGGGAGTGACAAGGGAGCGATGGAGAGAGGAGAGACAGAGGAAAGAGAGAGAGACGGAGAGGAAGAGGGAGGGGGAGAGAGATAGATATGGAGAGAGAGTGTGTATGTTTGGGGGGTAAGATAGAGAGAGGGAATAAGAAATAGACACATAGATACAAATATAGATATTATATAGTATTATGTAACCAGCCTAGATCCATCTTAACCTGGATCTACCAAGTGCCAAAAAAGAGGTTTTCACATCGAGAGATTGGATCCCTCTCAGTGCTTGAAAGATCTGGGTTAAGATGGATCTAGGCTGGCTTAATAAGTTTGTAGTTGTATTTGATAAACTAACACTTTTTTTTATGGTTGTGTTTGAAAAATTTTGCCATATTTGGTGTATTTATCATAATAATAATAATCTATTTTTAATTTAATTTTAAGCTTACCTTTTTTATGCAATGATTTTGTTGTTAGTTTATAGAGATAGACATGTTATACTTTTGGAATTTGAAAAGGGAACACGTGATCTTAACTTGGTTGTATTAAAAGCATAAGTGTTCTTATATACTAGGTGGGTGAAAACAAGAGACAGTATATGGTAAGTGGATTAAATAGTTAAAAACAAATGTTAGTTAAGGAGAAAGTTACAAAAATCTAACAAATAGGCTAGGGTTAGGATATTACTGTTTTGGGACATCTAAAGTTGAAGGTACATTTTATGGAAGTGTAGTCTAAGCCCTTGGGTGTAGGGCACATATTATGTTTATCTTGGACTTTTGGTGTGTGTTAGTGGTGTCAACTAGTGGTGGAGTGTCCAACAAATGAGTAGGAAAAGTTTTTCATTTACAAGGTTGGCATCAATCAAGTATTCTCCCTCTCTACCAAACTCTAAGATGAGGAGTGTGCATAACAGACTTATTATTGTAACAAATTGCAAATATTTAATTATCTTTAAGTTCAAGGGCTTGAAGTGGCTCCCTCAACCTACAAATATTTAAAGGAACTACGTGTTTTTCAATTAAACCCTTGTGGTCAAGGAACTGAAAAAGAGGAAGGCCTTATGGCTATTTTTAAGGGGCTGTAATGACCCTCGTCTTGTGGTAAATATGCAGATATGATGCTAATGGTCTTGATCTTAGTACATTCACGTATATATTGTAAATATTTTCCTATCGCCTTGCATTGTGTAAATATGATAAATATTTTGTGGTTACCCTGATGTACATGTTGAATTTCCACTTTCATGATTATGGGAAACACCTCCTAGTTATCCTTGTGTACATGGGGAAGATCATAATTACTGTATGCGATAAAAACACCTAGTAATATTTTCACACTGAACACTATACAATAAACTTAACCCTAATATCTTAGTGAAGAACAAGTAACTAGCTAGACTCTGGAAGGGTTTTTGGATTGACTGTTAGTGAAACTCATTGCAGTTAGGTGTGCCAATGCGTGGTGAATGTTAGGGAGTGCTAGGGAAACATAAGGGAGCACTAGGTCAAAATGCATGGAAATGAATGAATAGGAATGTGTGATAGGGAGTGTCAATGAGTTCCAGGTGTGGTAAGAGGGGAGTGACATGGTATTCTAAGTCATTCTAGCGTGCCAACACGACATGCAACCAATATGTGCTAGGTGCAAAGGTGTGCCAAATAGTGCTAGGAAGTGTTAGGGAATGTTAGGGAAACACAAGGGAGCACTAGGTAAAAATAATGCATGCAAATGAACGACTAAGAGTTTGTGACAGGAAGTGTCAGTTATTTTAGGGTGTTCTAAGGAGGGAGTGACAAGGTATGCTAGGTAGTGCTAAGGCATTCTAGAGGCCAGGGAAACATGACAAGATGTGCTAGGTTCTAAGGTGTGCCAATGCATGCCAGGGTGAGTTATGGAGTGTCAGGGGAAAACAAGGGAGCACTAGTTTCAAATGCACAGAAATGAATGAATAAGAATGTGTGACAGGGATTGTCAGCGAATTCTAGGTGTGCTAAGGAGGGAGTGACAAAGTATGCCAGGTAGTTCCAGGGAATGCTAGAGTGCCAGGGCGACATGCCAAGATGTGCCAAGTCCTAGGGTGTGCCAATGTGTGTCAGGGAGTGCCATGAGAACACAAGGGAGAACTAGTTCAAATTGCGTGGAAATGAATAGATAAGAGTGTGTGATAGGGAGTGTCAGCAAGTTCCAATTGTGTTAAGGAGGGAGTGACAAGGGTATGTGCTAGGCAGTTCCAAGGCATGCTAGAGTGTCAAGGAATGTTAGGGAGTGGTAGGGTCTGTTAGGGAGTGGAAAATCATGCCAAGGAATGTAGGGGATGATAATGTGTGCCATGTAGTGCTAATGGATTGTTATATGTGCCATATGTTATGGCATGTGAAGATGTAAACTATGTTGCTTAGTTGTTTTATGGGCACTGTTGGATGTGAGCCTTGACTTGGTAACTTGTTTAGTGGGATGAGTTAATACTAGACATTAGAAGCCTAAGATAATTTATATTCCATTAGGGGAACAAGGCATAGTCTAGTTGTAGTAAATGTAACTTGGTAAAGTTTTTGTAGTCGAGGCAGGACTTGGTTGGGTTCCTAATTCTAAAAGAAAATAAGGGTAGTTATGAGGGAATGATAATTAAGGAGTGCCATGGAATGCCAAGGAATGAAAAGGCCTGTTGACATATGCCAGATAGTGTCAATGCATGTCAAGGAGTGTCAGGGAATCATAAGGGAGAACTAGGTCAAAGTGCATGGAAATGAATGAATAAGAGATTATGCCAAGGAGTGTCAGTGAATTCTAGGTGTCCCATGGACGAAGTGTGTTAGGATAATTTCATATTAGGACTTGTAGGAGGAAAGCCTACGATTGTGATAAGAGGATGGAAAAAGTAGTTTGAGACAAAGGGAGACTTTGGTCTAGGAACAACATTATTTTTTCAATGACTTGGTTGGGTTCCCAAGTCACAAAAAAAGTAAGGTTATATATGAGGGGATGAAAACTAGGAAGTGCTAACACATGTTATAAAGTTCCAAGGAATTTTAGGCATGTCAAGACATGCCAAGTGCTAAGGCATGCCAATGTGTGTTAGGTTGTAGGATGTGGTGCCAATACATGCTAGGGATTGCCAAGGAAGCACAAGGGAGGACTCGTTTCAATTACATGTAAATGAATGAATGTGTGTGTGTGTGATAGGGAGTGTTAACAAGTTATAGGTGTGATAAGGAGGGAGTGACAACGTATGATAAGCAGTGCCAATAGATGATAGAGTGCTATGAAATCCTACTAAGATGTGACATGTGCCATGGTGTGCCAATGTGTGCCAAGGAGTGTTAGGGAGTGTTAGGGAAACACAAGGGAGCACTAGGTCATAATGCATGGAAATGAAGGAATAAGAGTGTGTGGCATGGTGTGTTAGTGAGTTCCAAGTGTGTTAAGGAGGAGTTACAAGGCATGCTTGGCAATACTAAGAAATGATAGAGTTCTAGGGCGACATGCGGCCAAGATGTGCCAACACGTGTAAGGAAGTGTTAGCTAGGAGTGCTAGGGAAACACAAGGGAGAACTATGTCAAAATGAATGGAAATGAACAAATAAGAGTTTGTGATTAGAAGTTTCAGTGAGTTCTAGGTGTGCTAAGGACAAATTGACAAGGTATGCTAGGCAGTGTTAAGGCATGTTAGAGGCTAGGGAGACATTCCAAGATGTCATAGGTTCTAGGGTGTAAAAACACGTGTTAAGGAGTGATGAGGAGAGCCAGGGAAACACAAGGGATAACTAGTTAAAAATGCATGGAAATGAATGAAGAAGAGTTTGTGACCAAGAGTGTCAGCGATGTCTAGGTGTGCTAAGGAGAGAGTGACAAGGTATACTATGTAGTGCCAAGGAATGCTAGAGTGTTAAGGCGGTAGGCCAAGATGTGTAAAGTGCTAGGGTGAGCTAGGGAGTGTTAGGGGGTTTCAAGGAAACATAAGGAAGGACTAGTTAAAAATGCATGGAAATTAACGAATAAGAGTGTGTGAAAGGTAGTTTTAATGGGTCCTAGGTGTATTAAGGAGAGAGTGACAAGGTATACTATGTAGTGCCAAGGAATGCTAGAGTGTTAAGGCGGTAGGCCAAGATGTGTAAAGTGCTAGGGTGAGCTAGGGAGTGTTAGGGGGTGTCAAGGAAACATAAGGAAGGACTAGTTAAAAATGCATGGAAATTAATGAATAAGAGTGTGTGAAAGGGAGTTTTAATGAGTTCTAGGTGTATTATGGAGGGAGTGACAAGGTTATATGCTAGGCAATGCCAAGGTATGCTAAACTACCAAGGCATGTTAGGAAGTGCCCCGGTGTGCTAGGGAGTTTCAAAGCATGCCAAGGAATGTAGGGGATGTTAACGCATGCCACATAGTGCCAAGGCATTCTAAGACATTTCAGGTGCTATGGTATGTCAAGATGTAAATTGTGTTGCTTAATTGTTTTAGACCAAGGTTGGATGTGATGAGCCTTGTCTTGGTAACTTGTTGGGCATGGAATCTCCCAAGGCATGTTTTTGGGCTCAAATTCTAAGTTTTGACTTAATATTGTTGTAAAGACTCTGCGAATTGCGGGTGCGGAGCACAAAATGTATGATAGAGTCACAGGGTTGTCCGCCCTAGTCTTGTAATGTAATGTTGACCTACCCATGGTGTGTGGACCATGGGATTGTATAAATAGAGCGAGACTCTAAGTGTAAAAGATGATTAATGAGAAAAGAAAGAGATAATGAAGTAGAGCAAAGAGTCTAAGTGTCTAAGTGTGTCATGGGTTGTAGGGTAGGAGAAGGCTCTACAACTGAGTGTGTAGAGGCCTAGAAGTCTGCAGCTGAGTGCGCGGACCCCTGCAGCTGAGTGCACAGGGCAGAGTTGAGTCTGTAACCAAAGAAGAGATTAATAAAGAAAGGTTTTGTTACCAATTCACGTATCTGTTCTTGGATTAATGCATGGTTAATGTAAATCACAAATATACTATTTATTTACTGCACGCATTTGTATGAATGATTTATATTGCTAAGTATAAATTAACGCATACAAGTAAGATAATCAACTAACAAAGGAATACTAGTAAGGAGTTGGGTAATAACAGCGTTTGGCCCCTGAGTAGGGCTGCACGAAGGAAGCATCTCAGGCTTTGAGGTATAGGTAAATATGCATAGCGACGTGCGCGCAAGGATGAACTATGGACCACTTGACCTCATTAGACATCTCTAGGGTGCAGAAACCTAGTTCTAGCACCCTTCGATACTACTTCGGGTGAGACCTGAGTTTGATCTCCGCGAACTATTGTCTAAAGGGTCAGTAGTACTGGGATTTGTTTGGCTAAACCACCTCTGAACCTGGGTCAGGCCCCAATAGGCCAACAAATGGTTCCATTGTCGGGACCGAGATTTGCATAAGAGATGTCTGATGTCGTGTCACTGGAATCCGACAAAGAAAGAAATTGAAGAGTGGTTGGACAGAAAGATTCACGAGTTCACAGCGTAGGAAAATAGGAATCCGCAAGTATCGAAGGAATAGTGGTTAGAGCGCTACTTATATACGTAAATCCATGAAATTTTCTTTGCATCCTTCCCCTCTGAGTTGTACGAGTGGATCACGAAGCTAGCAGACAGTCAAGGAAGGTGTAGGCTCGATAAGTTGATTGTGTGGACTCCAGAGTCAGTGCGCAGACTAGAAGCATCAGAAGATAAGATCGCGCATGCTGTGGACCATTGGCTCGATTGAAATATAGGAGGGCTTATTACCGAGTTCGCGGTAGATAGTTCAGTTAGCTACAGCGAGGCAGAATGACGTTTCCTCAAAGGACCGCGAAGTAAGTATGTTAAATCTTTGAACTCTTGGATTAAAATGCTACTATGTGAAAAGTGGGTTATGTGAATAAATTGATGTTTGGGACTATGTGAAGTGTGAGGATCTATAGAAATGAAGGTAGTGCAGAGATAGAAAATAGTCGCTTGATTTTGCCTTGGCAAGAAAGCGAGGAAGAGCTCGCGAAAGTTTCACCAAGAAGTGCGATCAGTCCGATAAGGTAGTGAATTCTGCGTATACCACTTCCACCTACACCACCACCAGTTTCACCATATTCACCCCCATCTTTTCCCACACCACCTCCGCCACCACCACATTTGAATATGGCGAGTGCAATAAAGTTTCCGGTGTTCAAAGGAGTAGGGAACGAAGATATGGACCAATTTTGGTTCGTGGTAAAGGCTGTATGGGAGGTGCAAGGAGTCGCAGGCGACAACATAAAGAAGGCAACACTAGTAAGTGAGTTGCAGGATCGTGCACTGACATGGTACATTAAGCACTCCAATGACAATCCTAATTCAGGGATCACGGATATCCAATCTGCACTAAACAGAGAATTTAGTAGGCCAAAAACGGAGACACAGTCGATTATCAGGTTTAAGGAAATTGCGATGCTTCCAGGCGAGACCCCTTAGGAGTTGGATCTGAGACTGAAGGGTATGATTCGCGAAGCCAACATGACCTTGACAGATGTGTAGCACCACGCATGGTTTATAGTGTCACTGATGCCACATCTAAGGACGACGCTGTCACAGCAAAAGCTATCCACTCAGGCCGAAGCTTTGGAGATTGCATGAGACCCCAATACAAGATCCTAGTCTAGGAGTCCAACAGATCCACGCACAGTTGAAAAAATTGTGTTTGGAGATGTAGAGTTTGAAATAGGACAAGACAACTCGCCCAGAGGCGCACGTGGAGGTATGGTGCATAAAGTGCAAAGGCCAGGGACATGACAAGGACCATTGTCTAGTCTTAACGAATTAATTGGTGGGAGGAGGACCAATGCCATTGAGACCATAGGCACAAGAAGGGCTGAGCATAGTGCTTGCACTATGGTGTGCGATTTGTAAGATATGAGGGAAGCATGCTACAGATAATGGCCACCTAATATAGAAGTATACACAGACGTCCCAACAGTTCTTCTGTAACTTTTACAGATCAGTAGGCCATGCTGAGTGCACCTATAGAAGTTATGAACTAATGATGGATTGAACCCCTACTATAAATTTCAGACTGAAATGCGAGCCCTCGATCAAAATGTGGGGATGGCGCGCACTGGATTTCAAGGGCGCATATGAGGTTGAGGAGGAATGGGACCAGGAAGGGGTCGCAGACAACTGATTTGTTACAATTGCGGAGGGTGTTATAGACATATTTGGGCACATCAACTCCAAACTTATATGTCGATGTATTAGGGCTCATCAACCCCTAAAAGAGTTGTTTCATACCCTAAAGGAACATAGTCATCTGAATACGTCATTCCCCAAAAGTTCCATGTGAGAAACCATCCATAAATTTCCTAAATTGAACCATACTGACTGCTCCACTGGAAAAGTGCGATGCATACTAAGTGGTACACTGCTAGGGTGTGATGCATACTGTTTAGGCCTTCTATAGGGTGCAATGGGCAAGGATGGACAAATGTTTGAGACAGTTTGCTAGGTGGTTGCTCATGGAATCTTCTAGAAACTTCTCTTGTGCCACTTGCCTCTCTGAATTCGCCCAAGGATGAATAAGGGATCTAAGAAATCTCCAATTCCTTCTCTCATGGAACCAATTGTAACAAGTGGAATGACACTAATCAAAGCCCATGGATGAATCACACCCTTGCACACATCTATAAATGGATCCCTCATCCAAGGCATCTAGAGGCTGGAATATTGTGAATTGCAAGGAAGTGCTGATAGTTTGTAATTGAGGAAAGAGCATTCTATTGTTGGTGTGATCTTACTATTTCATGAGGTGAAGAGAGATTGAAGCTGGGAGGATGATGCTGGATTAGACAACCGGGTTGTAATTCTCTTTTCTATTAATAAAGTTCTTCAAGTTTTCTTCCATATGATTGTGCAATTGTGAATGTTATCATTTGTGAATGCTATCATTTGTTCATTATATATTTGATTATGTGATGTTTATGTTGTAATAGATCATGATGCTTTGATGGTTCTTTGTTGCTGTACTTGTGCAGGCACTCTCCAAGCATGTTAAGTATGGGGAGGAGTTGTAGGATCTATCAAAGGGGAGAGAGATCAAGCAAGGGATTAAGCGGAAGTTCCAGGTTGGTTCCATTATCTTTCTCTTATCTGTTACACATAGAAGAAATCATTGGATTACTTTAAACTGTTGTTTCTAGGGTAGCTGCCAAACCTAGAGGGCTAGCATTCTTTAGGAACACTATTTTCCTAGAAACATAGGGCTAGGGCATTATGCTCACGATTGTACAAGCTTGACGAGAGCATTATGTTTATATTGTACCCAGTGTGATCATGAGATGGAGGACTGCCCCACATTAACAATGAGGTTGCATGATAAAGGAACACTCTAGCCTCCCCCGACTCAGAACCTACAAATGATGAGGTTTGAGCCATGCGAAGAGAACCCGAATGTAAACATCATCCTCTGAAGCGGTATCATGATAGGAGATGAAAAGGGCAAGCAACCCGAAGAGAGTGCTTGACAAAGGAACCAGAGTTCGATTTGGAGTGCACAAAGGAGATATTCATGGAAGCTAAGAAGAGTTTCACGGAGGCCCCCACTTTAGGTAGTAAAGATAAACTAGAACTGGAGATGGACCCATCAATGCTCACTACCTTTCTGGAGACATGCATGAAGCTACTGCACAACATCAAGGCTGTAAAGGGACTGCAAGAACTCATCACTAGGTGTGCTCAATCAGGAGAACTGCGTGTAGTCTGGAAGCTCGAGAAGAACACAACGCGAACAGGAAGGGAGATGAGATTGACTACACAAATCGGGGAATATGAAATGGATCAAGTGATTCTAGATTTAGGATCGGATGTGAACGTACTACCAAAGCAGACATGGGAGCACATGGGCAGGTCCGCATTGCAATGGTCTCCTATTTAATTGCGAATGGTGAACGACCAAAAGATCCTACCGATGGGAAGATTGCAGGGAATAACGGTAGATATCGAAGGTGCAAGCGCGCTTGCAGATTTCGAGGTGACAGAGATTGTCGATGATAGCAATCCCTAACCCACGCTACTAGGAATAGATTGGGCCACTGATATGAATGGAGTGATAAATCTAAAGAAGTGCAAGATGAGTTTTGAGAAAAAGTCACTATGCGTAGTGGTACCTTTAGACCTTGCAGAATGATCGCGCTACACAGAGCTAGTGCGCGACGACGAGAGCGACGATGATCTAGACTGTATCTACAAAATCACTGCGCGGGAGCAGATTGGGTGAATTCAACAGCGGATGGCGGGATTTTGTGGGAGCACGAAAGCTCCTGCACATCGGATTTGGAAGAGGAAATAGAACGATGGCAGAACCAGTTACATGAGGTAAACACACTCAATTGCAACATGATAGTAAGATCACTGCGCCGCGTGACAACAGAGGTAAGAGATCTGCCGATGTATGATGGGTTGACAGGAGTGGATGATTTCTGGAACAAATTTGAAAGAGAGGTACTAGAACAACAGCGGTTTGATGCTTTGAAATGGGTACTGCGCGCTACGCCCGATAGGTGGTGGGGTACGCACCAGTGTAATCTTAAGGACTGGCGGGAATGTAGAAGGATGATGCGCCTACGATTTCAGAAAATGTAGATGTGGTTAACAGACAAATATGACAGATGGGATGATCCATGTTCACACCTAGCGAAATGGACCAAGGTCTACGGGGAAGAGCCACAAACTGAAAGGGTGCATTTGTTCTGTCACACCTTGGATTTCCTAAAGGGGAAATTGGCCTCTGCTCTAATCCTGCTCTTCCCAAAATGGGATGTGGAGTTTCATGTCCATATTGATGCATCGTGTATTGCGTTGGGAGCAGTGCTCACACAAGAGGGCGGAGAAGGCTTGGATCATCCTATCACGTTTGCAAGTCATAGATTTTCCAAAGCCAAGAAGAACTATTCCACAACCAAGCGCGAGGGGTTGGCGATGGTGTACGCGATCCAAAAACGCCGACACTATTTGCTAGGAGGACATTTCAAGATGTATACTGACCATTTTTCACTAAAGTATTTGGTCAATAAGCCTGTGTTGGGGGGGTGCATATGTAGATGGCTATTATTGTTCGAAGAATATGACTTTGAGGTCATGGTCAAACCTGGATGCCTGAACGCAGGACCAGATCACTTGTTTTGTATTGAGACGGGCAAGGAATCTACTAGTTTGGAGGAAGTATTACATTGCAGGTGGCCACTTCAAAGATATAATCTACTTTTTGACAACATGGACTGTGCCAAAGGAATACTATGTCCAACAGAAGAAGGAATTGATGGTGCATGCGGTGGAATTTTCTGTCATCGTGGGGCACCTATACAAAGTGGAAAATGATGAGATATTGCGAAGATACGTACCTGAATTTGAATGAAGTCAGATCCTCGCAAAAGCACATGGGAGCGCTACAGGAGGAAACTATGCAAGATGTGCAATTGCACAAAAGATTCTTCGCGCAGGGTTGTGGTGGCCAACCCTTCACCAGGATTCAAAAGCACACTGTAAGGCCTGCAATATATGTCAAAGGACCGGAAAACCATAGTGGAGGGACAAGATGCCATTGAATCCATAAATGACACTGCAATCATTCGAGAAATGGGCAATTGACTTCGTGGGACCTATCAAACCTCAGGGAAAGACGAGCGCACGCTACATCATCACCGCGACAGAGTACTTGACACGATGGGTGGAAGCGCAACCGGTCAAAGACTCCACAACCACTGCGGCTATGAAGTTTTTGTTTGAAACCGTGTGGACCCAATTTGGCTGTCCGAAAATCTTAATGAGTGATTGCAAAACACATTTTCTGAATGAAACCATCAGTGCTGTTATAGACATTTTTGTGCCTTACAGCATGAAGCATGAAATGTCGATAATCTAAGGGATCCAAAGTCCCTAAACATGTTGTTCCTACCCCTAGAGGAACAAGGTCAGCAAACCACAGCACTGAAAATCAGTTCTCCACCTGAAAACACTCAAAAACAAGCTAATTCTGGATCATGTCAACTGCTCCACTGAGCATCTGCGCTGAATGTCAACTCTAATGAAGGCTACCTGCGCTGGGCGAGATTGGCCAAGTGGCACAGTCATTCTGCAAGGTGTCAAATGCCCAGGAAGCTTCCAAAATGACACTTGGATCAGGGGATTCGCCTTGTGATGAGTAAGAGGATCTAGATCTCCAAGTGGAAGCAAGAAACTCCAAGTGGACTCAAGAACTGAAGAATAACTGAAGTGGGAGAGGACACTAGTCAGCTTCATGCCAGCCTCAAGCTGACTCATCCTTTCTCCAAAACTCCTATATATAGAGCTCTCTCAAGAGGTCTATGGAGGCTGGAATCTTGTGAATGTAAGGAAGTGCTGTTGGTTTGAGTATAGAACTATTGGGTGATTGCTTTGAAGGAGGTGAAGAGGAGATTTCTTTCTGCTGGGAGGTGTTGCTGGATTGGGCCTCTTATGGTTGTAACACTCTCAGAACTTTACTTCTTCCATTAATAAAGCATTTGAGGTTCTTCTATATGCATGTGTCTCTGTGGCGTATTGATGCTTGTATATTTGATTTATTCTAATCCTTGAATCAATTATGGATGTATGCTTCTTGCAGTTTCCTTTTCTTGTGCTTTTGCAGGATCTTTGTGTAGCTGGGCCAGTGAAAGAGCAAGGAGCTGGGAGCAAGCAACAAAGAGGGAAGATTGGATCAATCATTAGCGGAAGATAACGGTTAGTAGATCTCTTTCTCCTCTCTCTTACATCTCATAAAGAAGTAATCTTGAATAGCTTTGCTTTGATTGTTGCTGAGGTACTATCACCCTTAGAGTGGGATAGGGTCATTCCGTATTGGATACTTTTCCCAACAACAAATTGGCGACTCTGCTGGGGATCGTATCTTGTTGGTTGTTTGTGTTTTTGCTATTCATTTCTTAAACAAAGGGAGTACCGAATCAAACTGCATTTGGATCTTTCAAATGCAAAAGTAGAGGGCAGCTACTCTAGCTCAGTTTCTGGGCAAGTTTATGATTTGAAGAGCTGATCCACAAGGACTCTAATAAGCTCTTAGTGATAGCTTTTAATCCTCCTTGTCATCCCTTAGTGTGTCCTTGACTGATAGCTTCTGATTTGGCCAAAAACTATGAATTTTTGAGCAATCTGTGACCCGGAAACCAAGAGAAACGAAAGTTTCGTTCTTCAGTGCAGGCTGTCTACATTTCAGCGCAGTTCCCGAAGGGGCTACCTGCGCTGAAGGTCAAACTGCCTGTGTTCCACCTGCGCTGGACCAGTCTTGCCTTGTGCTACTGGGGTTTCCTGCTGTTTCTTGCCCTGTTTTCACTCTTGTTTTTGCTGCCTGTTACCAGTCAATGTGCCTATCTGAAACCAACTTTCCTTGCCACTATTCCGCCTCGGTTGTATAAAGAAACTGTGTTTGTTCTTTGTGTATTTCTTGTATCATTTATAGTTTCCCATAACGAAAGTGAACTAGTCTTGTTGTGGCCTCTTAGATCTAGACCTGTGATTAAGTGTCGTTTTGATCTTAAGAGTTAGTTTGTTTGCTGTTCATAGCTGATTGAGCTTTTACTTTCGTCATATGGTTTGAGTTTATATATTTCCAGTGTCGAAACAAGTAAATCTTAAGGTGTCTTTTGATTTTGGACAAGCTTGTTTGCTTTCACTCGAAATTGAATTCAAAGTTATACAACAGCTTTCTTTTTGTGTCGCACAAACATTAAGAAAGAGAAAAGAAATACTTGCATTGTGCATGTGCATTATGACAGTTTGCATGTTGATTTAGGGAAAATGCATTAGTGTGTGCTCTATGATCTGTGTGAAAAGATGTTATCTTTCTTTTCCCTCAGTAGTTAAGATTTTCAAAGTTGAAAGATTGAAAAGCTTGCTTATCATCTTAGACTGCATTTAGGAGTGTTACTATACATCTCGTGGTGATCCATAAAGGCAAACTGCTAAACAAGATCAACCTTAAAATAAATTGAATTTACATAACAACGCATTGAAACATAACGCAAACACATAGAGGTCTAAGCTAGAGACGTGTTTCGGCGTCGTTAAACGTGATATCTTAGCGTTGAGTGGTTGGGTGATTCCTCCACGGTGAAGCGATAAGTATCAATACGGACTTGTGCTCCCACGTACCGTCGCGTATATATTGGGAGACCCCTATAGGAATAAAGCCTTTATCCAATAGGAAACCGTGTCGGCCGCCCTACTGATCGCAATGCAGTGAACACAGCATTCACGAAGATCGACCACTCGTACCGTAAAACGTATTCTGTGGTTTTGCGAAAAGTTTGGCACACCCTCTGCCTAGAACTCCAGAGCAGTTTCTTTTGGCCTTTTTCAAACTCTATAACTGAAAAAGTCCATCCGAGCATTTGTCACTTCAGGCTCGTTAAAACATTGAAGGAGACTAGAGTCATCTTTAGCTTTTTCTCGACTCTTAAAAAGTGAAAAAGCAAGTTGTGTCTAAAAGCGTCGTTATAAAATTTATTTTAAACGGAACATAATCACCTCCTATTCCTGCGTTGATCTGTAGGTTGAGAACATGGAACGCCCCAACCAAGGAATTCCACATGATGGAAATCCTAGTCCCTTCTCCTCTTGGGGAGAAGTTGGTGCGCCCCACATGGCCACATTGTCGCTTCCAGGACTGACAATTGGCCTGCCTATTTGGCTATTCTCAACCAATGTAGTTCAGACCACCATGGTTCCTGAACAGTCGAGTCAACAGTTAGATGAGTCTAGAGCTGCCCACCAGCCTTCAACTTCCTATAACTCTTCCTCCAATCCTTCATCTTCGCAAGGTAGAGCCGGTAAAAACCAAGCTCCCATGAAGAAGAAGGAGAAGAAGGAGAGAGAGAAGAAGAAGAAGGAACCTAAGGCGACTGGGGGCAAGCAAAAGACATCTGACAAAAATCCACACACAGCACAGACTGGGCCTAAATCGCCATGTGTCATATGTAGAGGAGACCACTTCCATAGAGATTGTCCCTGTATTCCCCGGATACTAAGGGACTGGTCCCCTCGGTTGCACAATTCGGGAGCATCAACCTCTGATAGCCATGTTGAATGCTTACCGTCAACCAGCGAAAGTGAAGGTTCAAGACAAAGAGGGGGAGCAAGATCCCCCTGCAAACTGTGTAAAGGCGATCACGCCATCCACCGTTGTCCCTTCTTAGACGAAGCGAAGAGAGTTTTGGAAGATCGTCCGGTTTCACCGTTGAGACTTCCTCCTGGATACAAAAAACTCGTGCCAAGTCCTTCGTTGGTTGAAAATACAGCTGGCCTGCTCAAGTGGTCAGCTGAAGCGTCAGTCATTGAAAATGAACCTACTGAATCCAGACCAGACGAAAGTCTAAAGGTCGATACGGCAGTTGACCCGGTTCTTCCTTTAGAGGTTTCATCCTCAAATGACACCGTCACTGAAGATTCATCTTCAAATGACACCCTCACTGAAGAGAATAAGGATGACACCATCCAGATTCTTTTCATCAACACAGACTCTGATGAGCATCAGGGCAATGCGCCCATTCCTTTATCGCAGGAAGGAACATCGTCAGGGTCATATACGGCCGTATATTCGGTCCCACCACCAAGCAACCTGGTTGTGTCCTTTGATTGGAACCAACTAGGCAGACCCCGGTTACCAGCCAGTATACCATTCAGAATCATAGTCCAAATCTATAGAATGGTAATGGCTGGAACTATCATTGATGAAGGGGCATCTGTGAGTATCCTTTCCTTTATTGCTTGGAAAGCACTGGGTTCCCCAGAGCTTTTGCCTGAGATAAGAAATCTCTCGGGTTTTGATAAAGGAACCAGTCGACCATTAGGGATCCTCCCCAATGTACCTGTTACATTGAAAGGGAAGACCGTTCAAGTGAACGTGATGGTTGTTCAAGGAACCTTGGATTATAACCTACTCCTTGGACGAGACTATATATATTGCATGGGAGCTATAGTCTCCTCACTCTTTAGAGTAATGTGTTTTCCACACAAAGGAAGAATGGTCAAGCTCGTAGACCAACTTTCATTTCCAGGATCACGCATCGCAAATAGTCAAATACCAACCCTGAATGGTCTATTCACCCAAGAAATGTCTCCCCCCCCAGTCCTCCTTCCCGATGAGTGCGAGTGATTCGGAAAGATGGGACTGGAACCCAGGGGGTATGCATCCTGGTCTGCTTCGGGCAGAGGAAACCTTGGGTATAAGGTAGAATTTCCACGAAAGAATATGACTAGTCCGTACCCCGTCCGTATTTGGAAGAGGGGTTGTTCTGGAATAAAATTCTTTGGTAAAAGTTATGTGTTTGACGAGTTTTAGTCATTCACCTTTGTCCTATCTGAAAAGATTAGTAGACATTGCCAAAGAAAGAGATTGATTTGCGGCAGCAAATAGAATCGTCTTTGGGTAACAAGAAAGAGGCAAGCCTCACCCTTTAAAACAAATGTTTTATCGGATAAGTAGGGGCAGCCTTGAAATTGTACTTTATACCTGGGGGCATGCAAACCTTTTGGAGTGCAAGCTAGGAGCGGTTATTTATCTGTTTTTGGGATTAGCCGTTTCCGAACTTGCATAAAGAAAGGATCAGAGGGAGCATAGCTTATGTGAGGTGCAAGCTCTATAAAAATTGGAATCTTGCAGGAGACATTTCTTATCTTATGACTGGTATATCGAGCAGTTTTAACGCGGAATCTATGCTCGTTAAAAAATAGAAAAGCGAGATCCGAGCAGTTTTAGCACATAGTTCATGCTCGTTAAAAAATAAACATAAGATCGAGCAGTTTTACCGTGGAATTTATGCTCGTTAAAAAATAGAAAAGCGTGAGCAAGAGTTTCCTCCAGAGTTTAAGCTCATTAAAAAATGAACCTATCCCGGTAAATAACCATTGTGATCGTAAATTTGTTAGCCATAAAAAGCCTTGGTCGTGTTTGCACTTGCCACCTCCATTCCATTTGGCCGATCGTTCACCCCCATATGATTGTTTACCCATTTTGAGGAACAGCTGCGAAGAGTGATTTCATTTAGCCGTCCTTGTGACACTGCCGTGATTGGAAAATTCCAACCTGTACCTGGAAACTGCTGCTATCCCTGTTTATCACTCGTTCCTCAAAAGACAAGTCTTCTTTGAGCTCTTTTCTCCTGACTCGTAAAATATGAAAAGTTTGCCGAGTTTTGGCCTTCCAGCTCGTTAAAATGACCGGAAGAGCTATCCCTCCTCTAGATTTTAATCTTTTTGGACCTGAGGGATTATTACACAAAAAGGTCGAGCGCTTGTTTTATTCAGCTCGTTAAAGTTATCGAAAACTCATCCCTTCTGTATTGTTTTATACTTTTCGGACTTAAGGGATTAGATGACGAAAAAGGAATTTTGGAGTTAACTTTCTGTACCTTTTCAGACTCTCTAAAAATGAAAAGGACCGAGTTTTCTTTGTCGTTAGACTCGTTAAAATGATTAAATAGCGAAAAACTTGTCTTTAGACGAGAACGAGTTTCCCTATCGCTAGGCTCGTTAAAACATAGCGATGGGCTTGCCCGAAGGGCAGGTTATAGAACAAGCATATGTTATCCTCCTCAAGCTTGACAAAAATAAAGAGGTACTGGTCAGAAATGACTGGGGAAAAATTGGGAGAACCTCAAAGCTTTAATGGTAGCAAGTCGCTCTTGAACATGACACTTTGTCCTCCGTATCACATCGGGTTGGGTTGTTTCATTCACCGGTCTCATCACCATGGTCCTCGCCAAACCATCCACATTTGGGGTAATGCTACCGATCCATCACATCAGTGTTGTTATATGTTCAAGAGATGTGTTCAGAAAGAGTCAACCATGTCCCATCCACTGCCATACATTATCCTTCATCCACCCATGATCGCCACCCTGAATCATATCTCACAGATTGTTTTCACCTCCACTAAAATCATTAGCTCTGTTCCGTGTCACTGATGTGGGATTCATTAAGGCCCTCCTGTGACGGATCGCTTCTTGTCGACTTCAGCTCATTATCCAAGAAGTTGATCTAGGAACAACCCCCCCAGTACTTTGAAGCTTGCATGCCTCAATGGCAAGTTTCTCACTTCCGGCGACAGGTATACATTAATGACCTTCGACCAGAAGATTTTGCGTGGTGTTCGACGCCAAGTCCTTTATTCACACCACGTGAATTGTACTGCAGTACCTTGAGGGTCATTGTCATTATTGGTGATTCCTCTCGCGCTTGTTAACGGTTTACATTATTGACCGGTAATCAAGCGATGTCTTTCCATGTTCGACTTCAGCGCAATTCTCACATGGATCGACTTGTACTTAGAGTGAAGATCGAACGAGTTTTGAAGACCCCGGATCTAGTTTCATCCATCCGGGCTGCGATATATATTCAGGAAAAATAAAGACATTTGATATGTACATCATTGCAGCAGATGATCATCCTACTCAAAGGATGATAATTTCAGCAGAGAATTATCAGTCTACCATCAGACGATCGTCTGTTCTATGTACCAAAATGAATTTATAAAGCTGAGCATGGGAATGCCCGCCTCAGCTAGATCATGAAAGCAGAATGAAAAATAATGTATTGTATTGTATTTTATTACAGGGCACCTCTCAGCGATTGAATGAACTTCGGATCCTCCTGATAAAGCATTTCACCCGATAAACGACCTCATACTTTAGGGGGCAACTGTTATAGACATTTTTGTGCCTTACAGCATGAAGCATGAAATGTCGATAATCTAAGGGATCCAAAGTCCCTAAACATGTTGTTCCTACCCCTAGAGGAACAAGGTCAGCAAACCACAGCACTGAAAATCAGTTCTCCACCTGAAAACACTCAAAAACAAGCTAATTCTGGATCATGTCAACTGCTCCACTGAGCATCTGCGCTGAATGTCAACTCTAATGAAGGCTACCTGCGCTGGGCGAGATTGGCCAAGTGGCACAGTCATTCTGCAAGGTGTCAAATGCCCAGGAAGCTTCCAAAATGACACTTGGATCAGGGGATTCGCCTTGTGATGAGTAAGAGGATCTAGATCTCCAAGTGGAAGCAAGAAACTCCAAGTGGACTCAAGAACTGAAGAATAACTGAAGTGGGAGAGGACACTAGTCAGCTTCATGCCAGCCTCAAGCTGACTCATCCTTTCTCCAAAACTCCTATATATAGAGCTCTCTCAAGAGGTCTATGGAGGCTGGAATCTTGTGAATGTAAGGAAGTGCTGTTGGTTTGAGTATAGAACTATTGGGTGATTGCTTTGAAGGAGGTGAAGAGGAGATTTCTTTCTGCTGGGAGGTGTTGCTGGATTGGGCCTCTTATGGTTGTAACACTCTCAGAACTTTACTTCTTCCATTAATAAAGCATTTGAGGTTCTTCTATATGCATGTGTCTCTGTGGCGTATTGATGCTTGTATATTTGATTTATTCTAATCCTTGAATCAATTATGGATGTATGCTTCTTGCAGTTTCCTTTTCTTGTGCTTTTGCAGGATCTTTGTGTAGCTGGGCCAGTGAAAGAGCAAGGAGCTGGGAGCAAGCAACAAAGAGGGAAGATTGGATCAATCATTAGCGGAAGATAACGGTTAGTAGATCTCTTTCTCCTCTCTCTTACATCTCATAAAGAAGTAATCTTGAATAGCTTTGCTTTGATTGTTGCTGAGGTACTATCACCCTTAGAGTGGGATAGGGTCATTCCGTATTGGATACTTTTCCCAACAACAAATTGGCGACTCCGCTGGGGATCGTATCTTGTTGGTTGTTTGTGTTTTTGCTATTCATTTCTTAAACAAAGGGAGTACCGAATCAAACTGCATTTGGATCTTTCAAATGCAAAAGTAGAGGGCAGCTACTCTAGCTCAGTTTCTGGGCAAGTTTATGATTTGAAGATCTGATCCACAAGGACTCTAATAAGCTCTTAGTGATAGCTTTTCATCCTCCTTGTCATCCCTTAGTGTGTCCTTGACTGATAGCTTCTGATTTGGCCAAAAACTGTGAATTTTTGAGCAATCTGTGACCCGGAAACCAAGAGAAACGAAAGTTTCGTTCTTCAGTGCAGGCTGTGTGAAGGCTGTCTACATTTCAGCGCAGTTCCCGAAGGGGCTACCTGCGCTGAAGGTCAAACTGCCTGTGTTCCACCTGCGCTGGACCAGTCTTGCCTTGTGCTACTGGGGTTTCCTGCTGTTTCTTGCCCTGTTTTCACTCTTGTTTTTGTTGCCTGTTACCAGTCAATGTGCCTATCTGAAACCAACTTTCCTTGCCACTATTCCGCCTCGGTTGTATAAAGAAACTGTGTTTGTTCTTTGTGTATTTCTTGTATCATTTACAGTTTCCCATAACGAAAGTGAACTAGTCTTGCTGTGGCCTCTTAGATCTAGACCTGTGATTAAGTGTCGTTTTGATCTTAAGAGTTAGTTTGTTTGCTGTTCATAGCTGATTGAGCTTTTACTTTCGTCATATGGTTTGAGTTTATATATTTCCAGTGTCGAAACAAGTAAATCTTAAGGTGTCTTTTGATTTTGGACAAGCTTGTTTGCTTTCACTCGAAATTGAATTCAAAGTTATACAACAGCTTTCTTTTTGTGTCGCACAAACATTAAGAAAGAGAAAAGAAATACTTGCATTGTGCATGTGCATTATGACAGTTTGCATGTTGATTTAGGGAAAATGCATTAGTGTGTGCTCTATGATCTGTGTGAAAAGATGTTATCTTTCTTTTCCCTCAGTAGTTAAGATTTTCAAAGTTGAAAGATTGAAAAGCTTGCTTATCATCTTAGACTGCATTTAGGAGTGTTACTATACATCTCGTGGTGATCCATAAAGGCAAACTGCTAAACAAGATCAACCTTAAAATAAATTGAATTTACATAACAACGCATTGAAACATAACGCAAACACATAGAGGTCTAAGCTAGAGACGTGTTCCGGCGTCGTTAAACGTGATATCTTAGCGTTGAGTGGTTGGGTGATTCCTCCACGGTGAAGCGATAAGTATCAATACGGACTTGTGCTCCCACGTACCGTCGCGTATATATTGGGAGACCCCTATAGGAATAAAGCCTTTATCCAATAGGAAACCGTGTCGGCCGCCCTACTGATCGCAATGCAGTGAACACAGCATTCACGAAGATCGACCACTCGTACCGTAAAACGTATTCTGTGGTTTTGCGAAAAGTTTGGCACACCCTCTGCCTAGAACTCCAGAGCAGTTTCTTTTGGCCTTTTTCAAACTCTATAACTGAAAAAGTCCATCCCAGCATTTGTCACTTCAGGCTCGTTAAAACATCGAAGGAGACTAGAGTCATCTTTAGCTTTTTCTCGACTCTTAAAAAGTGAAAAAGCAAGTTGTGTCTAAAAGCGTCGTTATAAAATTTATTTTAAACGGAACATAATCACCTCCTATTCCTGCGTTGATCTGTAGGTTGAGAACATGGAACGCCCCAACCAAGGAATTCCACATGATGGAAATCCTAGTCCCTTCTCCTCTTGGGGAGAAGTTGGTGCGCCCCACATGGCCACATTGTCGCTTCCAGGACTGACAATTGGCCTGCCTATTTGGCTATTCTCAACCAATGTAGTTCAGACCACCATGGTTCCTGAACAGTCGAGTCAACAGTTAGATGAGTCTAGAGCTGCCCACCAGCCTTCAACTTCCTATAACTCTTCCTCCAATCCTTCATCTTCGCAAGGTAGAGCCGGTAAAAACCAAGCTCCCATGAAGAAGAAGGAGAAGAAGGAGAGAGAGAAGAAGAAGAAGGAACCTAAGGCGACTGGGGGCAAGCAAAAGACATCTGACAAAAATCCACACACAGCACAGACCGGGCCTAAATCGCCATGTGTCATATGTAGAGGAGACCACTTCCATAGAGATTGTCCCTGTATTCCCCGGATACTAAGGGACTGGTCCCCTCGGTTGCACAATTCGGGAGCATCAACCTCTGATAGCCATGTTGAATGCTTACCGTCAACCAGCGAAAGTGAAGGTTCAAGACAAAGAGGGGGAGCAAGATCCCCCTGCAAACTGTGTAAAGGCGATCACGCCATCCACCGTTGTCCCTTCTTAGACGAAGCGAAGAGAGTTTTGGAAGATCGTCCGGTTTCACCGTTGAGACTTCCTCCTGGATACAAAAAACTCGTGCCAAGTCCTTCGTTGGTTGAAAATACAGCTGGCCTGCTCAAGTGGTCAGCTGAAGCGTCAGTCATTGAAAATGAACCTACTGAATCCAGACCAGACGAAAGTCTAAAGGTCGATACGGCAGTTGACCCGGTTCTTCCTTTAGAGGTTTCATCCTCAAATGACACCGTCACTGAAGATTCATCTTCAAATGACACCCTCACTGAAGAGAATAAGGATGACACCATCCAGATTCTTTTCATCAACACAGACTCTGATGAGCATCAGGGCAATGCGCCCATTCCTTTATCGCAGGAAGGAACATCGTCAGGGTCATATACGGCCGTATATTCGGTCCCACCACCAAGCAACCTGGTTGTGTCCTTTGATTGGAACCAACTAGGCAGACCCCGGTTACCAGCCAGTATACCATTCAGAATCATAGTCCAAATCTATAGAATGGTAATGGCTGGAACTATCATTGATGAAGGGGCATCTGTGAGTATCCTTTCCTCTATTGCTTGGAAAGCACTGGGGTTCCCCAGAGCTTTTGCCTGAGATAAGAAATCTCTCGGGTTTTGATAAAGGAACCAGTCGACCATTAGGGATCCTCCCCAATGTACCTGTTACATTGAAAGGGAAGACCGTTCAAGTGAACGTGATGGTTGTTCAAGGAACCTTGGATTATAACCTACTCCTTGGACGAGACTATATATATTGCATGGGAGCTATAGTCTCCTCACTCTTTAGAGTAATGTGTTTTCCACACAAAGGAAGAATGGTCAAGCTCGTAGACCAACTTTCATTTCCAGGATCACGCATCGCAAATAGTCAAATACCAACCCTGAATGGTCTATTCACCCAAGAAATGTCTCCCCCCCCAGTCCTCCTTCCCGATGAGTGCGAGTGATTCGGAAAGATGGGACTGGAACCCAGGGGGTATGCATCCTGGTCTGCTTCGGGCAGAGGAAACCTTGGGTATAAGGTAGAATTTCCACGAAAGAATATGACTAGTCCGTACCCCGTCCGTTTTTGGAAGAGGGGTTGTTCTGGAATAAAATTCTTTGGTAAAAGTTATGTGTTTGACGAGTTTTAGTCATTCACCTTTGTCCTATCTGAAAAGATTAGTAGACATCGCCAAAGAAAGAGATTGATTTGCGGCAGCAAATAGAACCGTCTTTGGGTAACAAGAAAGAGGCAAGCCTCACCCTTTAAAACAAATGTTTTATCGGATAAGTAGGGGCAGCCTTGAAATTGTACTTTATACCTGGGGGCATGCAAACCTTTTGGAGTGCAAGCTAGGAGCGGTTATTTATCTGTTTTTGGGATTAGCCGTTTCCGAACTTGCATAAAGAAAGGATGAGAGGGAGCATAGCTTATGTGAGGTGCAAGCTCTATAAAAATTGGAATCTTGCAGGAGACATTTCTTATCTTATGACTGGTATATCGAGCAGTTTTACCGCGGAATCTATGCTCGTTAAAAAATAGAAAAGCGAGATCCGAGCAGTTTTAGCACATAGTTCATGCTCGTTAAAAAATAAACATAAGATCGAGCAGTTTTACCGTGGAATTTATGCTCGTTAAAAAATAGAAAAGCGTGAGCAAGAGTTTCCTCCAGAGTTTAAGCACATTAAAAAATGAACCTATCCCGGTAAATAACCATTGTGATCGTAAATTTGTTAGCCATAAAAAGCCTTGGTCGTGTTTGCACTTGCCACCTCCATTCCATTTGGCCGATCGTTCACCCCCATATGATTGTTTACCCATTTTGAGGAACAACTGCGAAGAGTGATTTCATTTAGCCGTCCTTGTGACACTGCCGTGATTGGAAAATTCCAACCTGTACCTGGAATCTGCTGCTATCCCTGTTTATCACTCGTTCCTCAAAAGACAAGTCTTCTTTGAGCTCTTTTCTCCTGACTCGTAAAATATGAAAAGTTTGCCGAGTTTTGGCCTTCCAGCTCGTTAAAATGACCGGAAGAGCTATCCCTCCTCTAGATTTTAATCTTTTTGGACCTGAGGGATTATTACACAAAAAGGTCGAGCGCTTGTTTTATTCAGCTCGTTAAATTTATCGAAAACTCATCCCTTCTGTATTGTTTTATACTTTTCGGACTTAAGGGATTAGATGACGAAAAAGGAATTTTGGAGTTAACTTTCTGTACCTTTTCAGACTCTCTAAAAATGAAAAGGACCGAGTTTTCTTTGTCGTTAGACTCGTTAAAATGATTAAATAGCGAAAAACTTGTCTTTAGACGAGAACGAGTTTCCCTATCGCTAGGCTCGTTAAAACATAGCGATGGGCTTGCCCGAAGGGCAGGTTATAGAACAAGCATATGTTATCCTCCTCAAGCTTGACAAAAATAAAGAGGTACTGGTCAGAAATGACTGGGGAAAAATTGGGAGAACCTCAAAGCTTTAATGGTAGCAAGTCGCTCTTGAACATGACACTTTGTCCTCCGTATCACATCGGGTTGGGTTGTTTCATTCACCGGTCTCATCACCATGGTCCTCGCCAAACCATCCACATTTGGGGTAATGCTACCGATCCATCACATCAGTGTTGTTATATGTTCAAGAGATGTGTTCAGAAAGAGTCAACCATGTCCCATCCACTGCCATACATTATCCTTCATCCACCCATGATCGCCACCCTGAATCATATCTCACAGATTGTTTTCACCTCCACTAAAATCATTAGCTCCGTTCCGTGTCACTGATGTGGGATTCATTAAGGCCCTCCTGTGACGGATCGCTTCTTGTCGACTTCAGCTCATTATCCAAGAAGTTGATCTAGGAACAACCCCCCCAGTACTTTGAAGCTTGCATGCCTCAATGGCAAGTTTCTCACTTCCGGCGACAGGTATACATTAATGACCTTCGACCAGAAGATTTTGCGTGGTGTTCGACGCCAAGTCCTTTATTCACACCACGTGAATTGTACTGCAGTACCTTGAGGGTCATTGTCATTATTGGTGATTCCTCTCGCGCTTGTTAACGGTTTACATTATTGACCGGTAATCAAGCGATGTCTTTCCATGTTCGACTTCAGCGCAATTCTCACATGGATCGACTTGTACTTAGAGTGAAGATCGAACGAGTTTTGAAGACCCCGGATCTAGTTTCATCCATCCGGGCTGCGATATATATTCAGGAAAAATAAAGACATTTGATATGTACATCATTGCAGCAGATGATCATCCTACTCAAAGGATGATAATTTCAGCAGAGAATTATCAGTCTACCATCAGACGATCGTCTGTTCTATGTACCAAAATGAATTTATAAAGCTGAGCATGGGAATGCCCGCCTCATCTAGATCATGAAAGCAGAATGAAAAATAATGTATTGTATTGTATTTTATTACAGGGCACCTCTCAGCGATTGAATGAACTTCGGATCCTCCTGATAAAGCATTTCACCCGATAAACGACCTCATACTTTAGGGGGCAACTGTTATAGACATTTTTGTGCCTTACAGCATGAAGCATGAAATGTCGATAATCTAAGGGATCCAAAGTCCCTAAACATGTTGTTCCTACCCCTAGAGGAACAAGGTCAGCAAACCACAGCACTGAAAATCAGTTCTCCACCTGAAAACACTCAAAAACAAGCTAATTCTGGATCATGTCAACTGCTCCACTGAGCATCTGCGCTGAATGTCAACTCTAATGAAGGCTACCTGCGCTGGGCGAGATTGGCCAAGTGGCACAGTCATTCTGCAAGGTGTCAAATGCCCAGGAAGCTTCCAAAATGACACTTGGATCAGGGGATTCGCCTTGTGATGAGTAAGAGGATCTAGATCTCCAAGTGGAAGCAAGAAACTCCAAGTGGACTCAAGAACTGAAGAATAACTGAAGTGGGAGAGGACACTAGTCAGCTTCATGCCAGCCTCAAGCTCACTCATCCTTTCTCCAAAACTCCTATATATAGAGCTCTCTCAAGAGGTCTATGGAGGCTGGAATCTTGTGAATGTAAGGAAGTGCTGTTGGTTTGAGTATAGAACTATTGGGTGATTGCTTTGAAGGAGGTGAAGAGGAGATTTCTTTCTGCTGGGAGGTGTTGCTGGATTGGGCCTCTTATGGTTGTAACACTCTCAGAACTTTACTTCTTCCATTAATAAAGCATTTGAGGTTCTTCTATATGCATGTGTCTCTGTGGCGTATTGATGCTTGTATATTTGATTTATTCTAATCCTTGAATCAATTATGGATGTATGCTTCTTGTAGTTTCCTTTTCTTGTGCTTTTGCAGGATCTTTGTGTAGCTGGGCCAGTGAAAGAGCAAGGAGCTGGGAGCAAGCAGCAAAGAGGGAAGATTGGATCAATCATTAGCGGAAGATAACGGTTAGTAGATCTCTTTCTCCTATCTCTTACATCTCATAAAGAAGTTATCTTGAATAGCTTTGCTTTGATTGTTGCTGAGGTACTATCACCCTTAGAGTGGGATAGGGTCATTCCGTATTGGATACTTTTCCCAACAACAAGTGCGCTCACAGAAGAGTTCCAGGTGTATCATGAGAAAAGTACCCCATATCACCCACAAGCTAATGGGACTATAGAAGCATTCAACAAAATACTGGAGACTGCGCTGACCAAAGTAAGCAATGCGCATCGAAGTGATTGGGACCTACGTGTCCCTGCAGTATTATCGGCTTACAGGACAATGTGCAAAAAAATAACAGGACAAACACCTTTCTGGTTAGTTTATGGCATGGAAGATGTCATGCTGATGGAATATATCGTACCTAGTCTGCACATAGCAGCGCTCACAGGGATGATGGACCGCGAAGCTCTGGAGGAAAGGCTCATGCAATTAGAAGAACTTGAGGAGGAACAATTCTTGGCTGGTTTTCATTAGCAGGTACAAAAACAACGTGAAAAGGCCTAGCATGATCTCCATATTAAGTTTTGCACCTTCAAGGTAAACGACTTAGTGTTGCTATATGACAGTAAGTTTGAAAAATTTTCAGGAAAATTCAGAATGCATTGGCTGGGACCATATGTGGTTAAGGAGGTCACAGACGGAGCCACGGTCCACCTAGTCAAACTAAATGGAGAACCCTTCCCAATAAAAGTGAATGGTAGCCATTTGAAGCCCTACATGGGTGGGCCAACTATCTGACTAGCCAGTCGAAGCACAGTCTTTACGCTCCGAGGAGCTGGACAAAGGCGTGGGACTATAAACATATGCAACAGCTACCAGTAAATATGTATGGAAACAATTCAGACACAGAGGTCTCAAAATAGCGGATGCAACAGATACAACAAGCAACAGCTCAGTGCATTGCAGACCTTAGTACAGTTCGAGAACAGTTGGAGGGACTTTGTGCCAAGATTGCCGTGCTGACCGAGTGAATCGAGGGCAAGTCATGATGTTTGTGTTGGGGGCATGTTGGGCATGGAATGCCCCAAGGCATGTTTTGGGGCTCAAAGCCCAAGTTTTGACTTAATATTGTTGTAAAGACTCCGCGAATTGCGGGCATGGAGCGTGAAATGTATGATAGAGTTCCAGGGTTTTCTGCCCTAGTCTTGTAATGTAATGTCGACCTACCCATGGTGCACGGACCATGGGATTGTATAAAAAGAGGGAGGCTCTAAGTGTAAAAGATGATTAATGAGAAAAGAAAGAGATAGCGAAGTAGAGCGAAGAGTCTAAGTGTCTAAGTGTGTCTTGGGTCGTAAGGTAGGAGAAGGCTCTGCAGCTGAGTGCGCAGAGGCTTAGAAGTCTGCAGCTGAGTGTGTAAACCCATGTAGCTAAGTGCGTAGGGTGAAGTCAAGTCCGTAACTGAATAAGAGATTAATAAATAAAGGTTTTGTTACTAATTCATGTATCTGTTCTTGGATTAATGCATGGTTAATGTAAATCGCAAATATGCAATTTATTTACTGCGCGCACTTGTATGAATGATTTATATTTCTAAGTATAAATTAACGCATAAAAGTAGGCTAATCAACTAACAGAGGAATACTAGTAAGGACTTCGGTAAAAATGTTCGGCCCCTTAGTAGGGCTGCACAAAAGCAGCATCTCAGGCTTCGAGGTACAGGGAAGTACACATAGCTACGTGCGCGCAGGGATGAACCACAGATCAATTGACCTCATCAGACATCTCCAGGGTGAGGAAACCTAGTACTGGCACCCTCCCATACTACTTCAGGTGAGATCTCAGTTCGCGCTCCACGGATTGTTGTCGAAAGGGCCAGTAATACCGGGATTTTTTTAGCTAAACCACCTCTGAACCTGGGTCAGGCCCCAACAAGCCAATATAACTTGTTAAGTGCGATGAGTGAGATTGTACATGAGTACCCTAAGATGAGTTACAATTAGTTCTTAGGTGAACAAGGGATATGTTGAATTTCCATGACACATGAGAATTCGGGTTTGGCCTTAGAATTTTTTATGCAAACACACTCAAGTGCCACAACACATCTACTATGCAGAACAAAATCTGCCATGAAAGAAAAAGTAATGGATTGAATGAACATATTTTAGCGTCTGCACATCTTCATATGCTAATGCTTATTATTGTGATATACAATAGCCATTTATATGTTTGTTGTAAGACTCCTATGGAGATTTCTATCCAACAATAACATCTCTGTGGTAAAAGGTGTACTATCAGATGTTTCTCCATCAAAAATAGCAACCAAAAGGGACCTTACTGTGCACACAAAAGAAGAATTAAGAATATCATTATCTGGGAGTGCTGATGTGGAGGTATGCTTCAAAATTACACAGGAAACAAACCTTTTTGTTCAACCAATCAAGATCTAAAAAGGAAAATGTGTGATTATATATACATGTGTGATAGTATTTGGAGAAATTCCAACCTAACCTACAAATTTGTTGACATTTTGTTGGAGCTAACCTATAATTGTTCCTAAATTTAATAAACACGTAAATAGGACTGAATTTTCAATACAAAATATAAATTGATAGCAACATGGCCAAATTGTGAAAGTGTAAAAATTGGTATGGTTTAAAGGGACCGATCCATTTGAAAAGTATTAAATGTGGTAATGAAGGTTGAGCCTCATTCTAGAACCCCTTTGGGCATCCATCTTAGGAATTGGTGTAGGATGCAACACTTCAGAATAATTTTTGTAACATTGATGTAAACACTTGTATAGTGACATGGGGTTGGAGTTGGCCTTTCAAAGCTCATTGGTCTACTTTGGAACTTCTCTAGGGTGATGCCTTAGATCATTTGGAGTACAAGGGCATGATTTGATATTTAGTTTGCATTGAAGAAGCTTTGGAGGCTAGATACTGCAGAAAAACCCCTTGTTCTGAACAGGGAAGCACATGCCACTGAAGAAAGTAACAACAAGTACATAGATTTGAAACTCAAATCACATCACTATTTATTACTCTTTGAAACAAGTAATAACTAAAAATTTCAAACACTACTATTGACTTTTCCTTTAGTCTAGAAGGTACAATGAATTTGGAAACATGTACAACAATGTCTCAAATTTCTTAACTTCTAATCCTAATGCACCTTCCTTGCATGGATAGATAAGACAATTAAAGTCTGCCGCTAGTGAATATGATATGAGATATGCAAACACGCTTCCTTAGCTAAGGCTGAGAATTAATAACTAGGGAAGAGATCCTTTTAACTTTGCATACAAAAAATAAATAAAGAAAAGAGTTTCACTACTCCAGGTGCCATAAATGAATCCACTGCCTACGGTAAGTGCTTTGCCCAGAAAAATATATTAAGGACTCGGAAACTTTGTTGCTTCCTTCAAGAGAGGTTTATGCGAAACAGAACTAGGCTATCATGCACTATCCTCCAAATTCATTCACCTTCAACAGAAATCTTATGCCCAGGAAAAGACAAAAGACCAATATCTACCAGAATTCACTGACCAGCCAGAGACCCTTGTGTTGGAAATAATACTGAGAGGGGGGGTGAATCAGTATTATCAGATCAATAAAACTTTTTCAATGCTCAGAAACATATACGCTACTTCAGTTAAGTGAACCAGCGTGTACACGCTACTGTGTCTAAAGAAACCAACGTATAACCATAAATCTTATAATTCAGTTAGTTTATCTTCAGTTAAATGCATCAGGAAATTATTCATCATATTAAGAGTAAACAGATGCAGTATAACAGAACAGATCATCACAGAAAAGCCACACACATGAACACCATGATATAAGGTGGAAACCCAATGTGGGTGAAAACCACCTGCTGCAAGTTGTCTCTATCTTTCTTTAATAAGAACTTCAGTTTACAATCTTTTGTACTGGTGCAGCCTTATACCAGTACGCAGGCTACAACCTGCAGAAGGCTTCAACCTTCTCTCGTTCTCCAAACTTCCTTGGAAGGGAGCTCCAACCCCCTTTGCTCTTGTACTAGCTAAGATACTAGTACGTAGGTGCTGGCCTACAATCTTCTTTCTTTCAGGTACCACTTTTCATCAATTTTCAGACTGGATACTCCTGAAGCACAACATTACAATCTGAAGACCATGATTCAATCACAAATCATTGAAGCATAAAACAACCAATACTAGCATCATCAATCTTTGAATCACTGAACCACTGAAACCCTGTCAAACCCAGTCACCAGAACACAGAGCAGACTACAGAACTCTGCAATAACAGTCAGACCCAGCTGCAACCCAAAAATCAAGATCCAAAAGATATACGCTACTACAATGAAGGCAACCCGCGTATACACGCGGTTTTACCGAAGACAACTTGCGTACAGATCTAAAAATAATTTTTCATAACTTGCAGCTGTACCAGATTTCAGTTATACCCAGAACATAACATTGCGTCAGTATGCAGATCTAGAAATACGCATAATCAACCATATAAATATAGTTCATTTCAAACCATTTGATCCCGATCTCTCCTTAGATCTTGTTCTCCATCAACCGATGAGATCTCTCCTTAGCTCAGATCAAGCAATACATCATCAACCAATAACCTGCATACTGGATCTAATACTTCATCAGATATTCAAGACTTTTTCAGATGCCCTTCCCTAATGATTTCCTTCTCCTTATATAGCCTTAGGCCTTGTTCAATACCAAGAGCCAAAACCATAGAAATCCAATACCATCATCTTCAAAACTAGGGATCAACACGTCCGTCGAGACACCAAGGTCCAAAACCATAGGCACAACTTCCAAGGAATAACCGTCGTGGACCAAAGATAAGTTTTCCACATACACGCGCTTTTACTGAAGCCAACCAGCGTGTACATGCGACTTGGTATATAGCGAACCTGCGTATACGCGACTTGGTATATAGTGAACCTGCTTGTATACGCGACTTGGTATATAGTGAACCAGCGTGTATATATTTTTCTTCATACTTGTAGACTGATCATCAATTCCTTGCTGCTATCCTTCTGCACTATGATTTGTTATCAATGTGATTTGCCATTCAATCAATGTGATTTTCCATCAAGGACAATACTTGTCTCATAATGCCAACAATCTCCCCCTTTGGACTTGATGGCAACAACACCAAATCAATCTCCCCCTTTGTCATCAAGGGCAAAGGGTTGTGCTCCCCCTGATTACATGCTGATATCTTTGCTTGGCTGTGCTGAAACATGCTCCCCCTGACTGTCTGCTGCAAAAGATGTTCTTCAAAAGAACCAAGACTTATACACCATAAGGGACCTCCCTATCACCAAAAGACTCAATCCATATTCCCAACCAAGAGGGGATACATCAGAAACAACCAATTATATTACATCATTCATCCCAGGCATAGAGGGGAAACCAACATAGGCCGTTACATGACATTGACACCATAAAAGAGATATTAAAAAAAATACATGACATAGAGACAACAGATCTAGACCAAGACTTATGAAGATCACAAGCAGCATCTGATAAACATCTTTTTAGATCAGCAACCAAGATTTCATTTTAAGCTCCTTCTCCTGAAACCAACAACAGTTGTGTACTAGAACCAAAAGCATCTAAATGCCAACAATGCTTTATCAGACTTTAAGCTGCTCCCCCTGAACCTGTGCCTGCTGCACCCCCTGAAACTATGCCTGAAGAATTCTGGCATACCCATCTCAGACCTTCTCCAACCGGAGTCTGCCCTTGCTGTTCAGAACTCCATGTACGCAACTTCTCCTGCATAAAACAACGTATGCACGCGGATATGCTTTCTGCAACACGCGTACACCATACACACGACTTTCTCAGCATGAATCGGCATATATACGTGGATATCCCTTACGTAACTTGCGTATACCAACTTTTCTGCAGAACAGACAAGCTTCAACAGCAGGATGAAGCATCAACTACTCCCAGATTTTGTCTGAGATATTCAAAAATTTCCCTGGGCAGTGGTTTTGTGAGAATATCAGCAACTTGTTCCTTAGAAGGAACATACTCCAGCTTGACCTTCTGCTCAAGCACTTGTTCCCGAAGAAAATGGTACTTGATCGGTATGTGCTTGGTCTTTGAGTGCATGACTGGATTCTTTGAAATGCTGATTGCACTTGTATTATCACATAGGATAGAGACTGGTGGAGTGCAAGTGATTTGAAAATCCTGCAAGGTCTGCATCATCCAAAGAAGTTGTGTGCAACAAGATGCCGCAGCCACATATTCTGCTTCAGCTGTAGATAAGGCAATCAAACTCTGTTTCTTGCTGAACCAAGATACTAATCTGGAACCCATGAAGAAAGCACCACCACTTGTGCTTTTCCTATCATCCACACTTCCGGCCCAATCTGCATCTGTGTAAGCATGAAGAGTGAGATCTGTATCTCTAGGATACCATAAGCCATAGTTTTGGGTCCCTTGAAGATACTTGAAGATTCTTTTGACTGCCTGAAGATGAGTTTCCTTTGGGTTGGCTTGAAATCTTCCAACAATTCCTACTGCATGCATAATATCTGGTCGGGTACCTGTCAAATAAAGCAAACTCCCAATCATGGATCTATAAGTGGGTTGGTGAACTGCTGCTGATTCGTCATTTGCACTGAGGCTGCATCCTGTAACCATGGGGGTACAAACTGTCTTTGAATCTTCCATGCCATACTTCTTCAAGATCTGCTTGAGGTACTTGGTTTGAGACAAGAAAATACCTCCTTCATTTTGTTGGATTTGCAATCCAAGAAAGTATGTCAATTCTCCAAGTAATGACATTTCAAATTCTTTCTGCATAACCAAGGCAAAGTTCTGACTCATAGCCTCTTCATTGCTACCAAAGATAATATCATCTACATACACAACAAGTATTAGCAATTTGTTATTTTCAACTTTCATATAGAGATTGCTATCATCTGATCCTTTTGAAAAACCTTGTTTGTGAAGATATTTGTCCAAACGATAGTACCAAGCCCTTTGAGCTTGTTTGAGACCATAGAGAGCCTTTTTCAATCTGCATACAAGGTTTGGATCGTTCCCAAGAATGAAACCATCTGGCTGCTCAATATATACTTCTTCTTCTAAGTCTCCATTCAGAAAGGCTGATTTCACGTCCATTTGGAATACCTTGAAGTTTTGAAAGCTTGAGAGAGCAAGGAACATTCGGATGGCCTCAAGTCTTGCAACAGGAGCAAAGGTCTCTTCAAAATCTATTCCTTCTTGCTGTGCATACCCTTTGCAAACAAGTCTGGCCTTGTTTCTAATTACTTCTCCATTTTCATTCAATTTATTTTTGAAGACCCATTTAGTCCCTATGACATTTTTATCTTTTGGTCTAGGAACCAATTCCCAAGTATTGTTCTTTTCGATCTGCTCAATTTCTTCATCCATTGCTTTGACCCAACATTCATCTTTGCATGCCTCTTTCACATTTTGTGGTTCAGTGGAAGAGAGTAATGCCAAATAGCTTGAAGCTTCTGCAATTCTTCTTCTTGTTTGTATTCCTGCTTCTTTCTGCCCCACAATCTGAGATTCTGGATGATTCTTTTGAACATATCTGGATGGAGTCTTCTCTTCTATTCTTGTCTGCTCCTCTGGTTCTTCTTGAGGTTCTTCTTCTTCATCATTCTGCCTTTGAGGGTAGCCTTCATCTTCTTCAATGTCTTCATGATGAACTTGCCTAGGAATATATCCCTTCTCATCAACCACTACATCAATGCTGTCAACAATTCTGCCAAGTCTTTTGTTGTAGCACTTGTAAGCTTTGCTGTGTGGAGAATAACCAAGAAGAATGCCTTCATCTGCTCTTGGTTCAAGTTTTCCAAGTTGCTCATCAGTATTCTTAATATAACATTTGCTCCCAAAGATTTTGAAATGCTTCACTGAAGGAGTCTCACCACTCCAGAGCTCATGAGGTATTTGAGTGCTGTTTACTCGGACATTTGTTTTGTTAAGAATAATAACCGCAGCATGTGCAGCCTCACCCCAGAAAGTTGCGGGAGTACCTGATTCATCAAGCATAGCACGAGCCATTTGTTGGATTGTTCTGTTCATTCTTTCCACAACCCCATTTTGTTGAGGAGTTCTAGCTGTAGAGAATTCTCTTCTTATCCCATGTTCTTCACAGAAATCGAAAAATTCGTTTGAGGTAAATTCCCCACCTCTGTCAGATCTGAGGCACTTAATTTTGTGTCCTGATTCATTTTCAACCAAGGCTTTGAAGGATTTGAATTTTTCGAATGCTTCATCCTTGTGCTTCATAAGTCCTAACCAGACAAACCTGGAGAAATCGTCAATGAATAATATCAAATATTCTTCTCCTCGAGGTGTCCTTTTCCTAAATGGACCACATACATCTGTATGGACTAGCTCAAGAGGTATGCTGGCTGATCCTTCCTTCTCTGGAAAGTTAGTTCTGGTTTGCTTTCCAAACTGACAAGATTTGCATATAGTGTTGTCTGGAATTTTGATATCTGGAAGACCACGAACTGCCTGATATTTGCATGCTTTCCTTATTTGTGAAAAGCTTAGATGCCCCAACCTTCGATGCCATAGCCAGTGTTCATCATGCTTGCTCAAATAGCATTGTTGTGGTCCTTCTTCAAATATGTATAGATTATTTGGAGTCCTTCTTCCTTTGATCACTGTTTTACCTGTATCAAGGTCACGAACACAACATCCATTTGATCTAAATATTACTTCTGTTCCTTGATCACACATCTGACTGACACTTAGAAGATTATGCTTCAATCCATCAACATACAAAACATTTCCAGCTTTGACCTTCTCTTTCAATGGAGCAACACCTTTTCCTTTTATGGCTGCAGAGATATCGTTTCCAAAAGAAACTTTCTTCCCCTTTTCTAATGCGGTATATGACTCAAGCTTTTCTTTGTCCCCTGTCATATGCTTCGAACATCCGCTGTCAATGTACCATAGACTTTCTTGACCTTCTGCATAAAAGGCTATCCCACATCTTTCTGGTTGCGGTTCCTTTATTCTCCATGTTCTGACATTTGAGGTTTGTTCCTTCTGAGTTGTCTTCCGGAACCTGCTCCTGCATTCAGATTCTTCATGACCAAAGTTATTACAAATGGAGCATTCAACTTCATTTTCAAGAACCGAAAAGTTGTTATAAGTCCTTTTCATGGTTCCAGTCATTATCCCTTGCTTTTGAGCTTCTCTAGTCATGATTGTCTTGTAGGCAACACATTGAGCTGCTTTGTGACCGAAGTTATGGCAAGAAAAGCATTGGCCATAAAAGAAACTTCTGCGATAATCAGATCTATCATCCAATCGATTGTAGCTTCTATTCACATTCATTCTTGGAGCAAATTGGGAAGATTTTACCTGAGGCTGATTGTAGCTTTTGTTTGTCCTTAAGGCAGTTTGTCCCCAAATTTCTTGATGGTCTTTATCTGTTCTTGAGGTAAACTGTCCCTGATTCACCTGATGACTTTTATTTGGCCTTTGCTCGCTTCTCCTTGCTGCATCAAGATAGCTTTTAGAGGTAGAGGCTTGAGATGTTTCTCCATTATATCCAAGACCTGTCTTGATCAGAGGAGATCGCTGCACATTGATAATCTCATCCAAGGTTTCAGATCCTTTAACAAATTTAAGATTAATCGCTTTTGTTTTCTCAACCTCCTTTCTAAGACAAACAATCTCACATTCCAATTTTTCAAGATGTTTTTCCTTTTCAGCTAGTTGACATTGTAGAGAATCAATAATAGCACTCTTCTCTTCTAAGCAAACTTTGAGATCTTTCATTTCTTCACAAAAGCCTTCTACATCTATAGCATCCATATAGTCATCATCTTCAAAAGCCATTAACAATTTATATCTATTACCTTGTTCATCTTCATCACTATTTGAAAGACCATCACTATCTTCATGAGTGTAATAGCTTTTCTTCTTTTCATTTTGTTTCTTGTTCCATTTAACAGGTTCCTTTCCCTTGTCATTCTTATTTTTGTGAGGACATCTGGCAGCATAATGACCTACTCTTCCACAAGTAAAGCATTTAAAAGGTAACTTACCTCTGAACCTTCCAGAAACCCTTTGAAGATTTCTGACAAAATTTGATTCCTCTTCTTCATCTTCTGGCACGTGTCTTGCTTCATAATACTCTTCTTTGCCTGAAGCCTTGAAGGCAGCTTCTCTTCTGTCTGATGGACCTCCCTTTCTCATTTCATAAGCGGTTAGAATCCCGTGAAGCTGAGACATAGTAAGAATTTGCAGATTTTCCTTTTCTTCTATGGTAGACACTTTAGATTCAAACTTGGGGGACAAAGATCTTAGAACCTTTTCAACCACAATAGCCTCTTTTATTTCTTCACCCAAGTTTTTCATGCAATTAACAATCTCATCTACTCTAAGGAAATAGTTAGCCACACTTTCATCATTATACATTCTGAGAGTCTCATACTTAATCCTGAGAGTTTGAAGTTTAGCACGCTTTACCTGTTCGTCTCCTTCATAGCTCGTGACAATTTTGTTCCATATTTCTTTTGCAGATTTATAGTGCATTACCTTCATGAATTCTGATTGAGATATACATCCCAATAGAGTATTGACTGCTTTCGCATTTGTTTCATATTTCTTTTTCTCGGCTGCATCTGTAGGAGTAGCTGAAGGAAAAGTGTAGCCTGTCTCTACGATGTCCCAAACTTCTGTACCAAGAGATTGAAGATAGGAAGTAACTCTTACCTTCCAATAATTGAAGTTTGTCCCATCAAAAACCGGTGGCCTGATTGATGCTTCTCTCTCGTAGTTGCTCATGATGAACGATCTACCTTCAAGCGATCAAGCTTCTCTGAAGGACCTGCTCTGATACCAATTGTTGGAAATAATACTGAGAGGGGGGGTGAATCAGTATTATCAGATCAATAAAACTTTTTCAATGCTCAAAAACATATACGCTACTTCAGTTAAGTGAACCAGCGTGTACACGCTACTGTGTCTAAAGAAACCAGCGTATAACCATAAATCTTATAATTCAGTTAGTTTATCTTTAGTTAAATGCATCAGGACATTATTCATCATATTAAGAGTAAACAGATGCAGTATAACAGAACAGATCATCACACAAAAGCCACACACATGAACACCATGATATAAGGTGGAAACCCAATGTGGGTGAAAACCACCTGCTGCAAGTTGTCTCTATCTTTCTTTAATAAGAACTTCAGTTTACAATCTTTTGTACTGGTGCAGCCTTATACCAGTACGCAGGCTACAACCTGCAGAAGGCTTCAACCTTCTCTCGTTCTCCAAACTTCCTTGGAAGGGAGCTCCAACCCCCTTTGCTCTTGTACTAGCTAAGATACTAGTACGTAGGTGCTGGCCTACAATCTTCTTTCCTTCAGGTACCACTTTTCATCAATTTTCAGACTGGATACTCCTGAAGCACAACATTACAATCTGAAGACCATGATTCATTCACAAATCATTGAAGCATAAAACAACCAATACTAGCATCATCAATCTTTGAATCACTGAACCACTGAAACCCTGTCAAACCCAGTCACCAGAACACAGAGCAGACTACAGAACTCTGCAATAACAGTCAGACCCAGCTGCAACCCAAAAATCAAGATCCAAAAGATATACGCTACTACAATGAAGGCAACCCGCGTATACACGCGGTTTTACCGAAGACAACCTGCGTACAGATCTAAAAATAATTTTTCATAACTTGCAGCTGTACCAGATTTCAGTTATACCCAGAACATAACATTGCGTCAGTATGCAGATCTAGAAATACGCATAATCAACCATATAAATATAGTTCATTTCAAACCATTTGATCCCGATCTCTCCTTAGATCTTGTTCTCCATCAACCGATGAGATCTCTCCTTAGCTCAGATCAAGCAATACATCATCAACCAATAACCTGCATACTGGATCTAATACTTCATCAGATATTCAAGACTTTTTCAGATGCCCTTGCCTAATGATTTCCTTCTCCTTATATAGCCTTAGGCCTTGTTCAATACCAAGAGCCAAAACCATAGAAATCCAATACCATCATCTTCAAAACTAGGGATCAACACGTCCGTCGAGACACCAAGGTCCAAAACCATAGGCGCAACTTCCAAGGAATAACCATCGTGGACCAAAGATAAGTTTTCCACATACACACGCTTTTACTGAAGCCAACCAGCGTGTACACGCGACTTGGTATATAGCGAACCTGCGTATACGCGACTTGGTATATAGTGAACCTGCTTGTATACGCGACTTGGTATATAGTGAACCAGCGTGTATATATTTTTCTTCATACTTGTAGACTGATCATCAATTCCTTGCTGCTATCCTTCTGCACTATGATTTGTTATCAATGTGATTTGCCATTCAATCAATGTGATTTGCCATCAAGGACAATACTTGTCTCATAATGCCAACACCTTGTGCTCAAATAGCGAGATAATAAGGGAATGTAAACTAGGGTGGAATATTTCACCACCGAAATTGATAAGAGATAGAAGGGGTAAAAAACTATCAGACCTAATGCTTAAGAACAAATGAATTAATCCACAATTGGTGATAAAAAATGAATTCAATCCTTCTTTATTTATAGATTTTGCAGAGGGGTTTCATATTCTTAAGTGATTGAGCAAACCTTACTCCAAACCCCAAATTTGGGTTTTTTTAAGCTTAGTTTCCCCAATAATTGCCCAACAATGGGTATTTTGGGGTTTTTTCCCCTTTGTGGAGGACTATAGTCTATGGGGATGGATAGGATATTACGTCCGATTCGTCCTCAATTTGTAGAGGACGTTACATGGCACCTAATAAAAGAAACAATGCTTTAGTTTAGGAGGTAATAACTAAATGCTTATTTCTTTCCACATAGGACATACATCTTGCAAAAATGATAATGGGGTACAAATACTACAAAAGGCCTAAATATTACTGTCATTGTCATAGTCCAAGAATAAAAACCCTTTCAAGTGAAAAAAGATCAGTACCACATACTACAAGCACAAATGACAAATTCAAAAACAATATACTTATTCAATGAAAGAATGACAAATCATATTAGCGCACTTTAAATTTAATAGCTCTTGAGTTGCAGTGTCAATCAAAATTTCTCAGGTTGGATCATAATTAAGTACTCAATGTTGTTTTGGGTCTAATTTGGGGAAAAGGAGGAGGTCTTGGTGACAATGGGATGATCAGGCTTTTCAGAAGGGAGCTCTACTATACTTTTCAACATACAAGCCATTCATTCTAGTGGAGGAGATATAGAGAAGCCTTTTATAAGGACCTTTCCAAGATCAATTTGGAGGAAAATCCATTTTGAAAGCTTAAACATATTTCTAGATTCAAACAAGAGTAGTCATTTTTCAAAACTATTATTAATTCCCAACAAATTGGAGCCAAGCTGACATGTTGACCATTTATTCTTCTACTGGACAAGGAAGCATTTATGAAAAGTCCTTGGCCCTTTGATCCAGTATTTGATGTAAATCTCTTGATTAGAAATGTAATAAGAGATGTAGTTTATATTAAGGAAAAGGGAAAAGTAGAGGGCCAGTTAATAATTATCTCTAAAAAACTCTCAATAGAATCCTAACATATTTGAAATGCAAAAGGATAACTCCATCGTTATTTTTTTCTTTAGAAATTTTGGTAATTTCCATGATTGAAGCACGTATTCATGCTTTGAAGGAAGCTCACAAATGCTTTTGATATTGGTTGAAGCAAAGAAAAAGTGCAAATTTACACTCACATAGAGGTATGGAAAAAAAGTATGCGGAGCTTGTTGTCCTAGACTCCAAACAAAGAGTGGACAAAAGGTGAAAAAACCAAGTCAACATGTATGTGTAGCTTTTGTCATGGAGAGGTAGGTGTTAACTCCACACTCTACAGCGAAGGATTTGTAGCGCAAGTGACACAAAGGTTTGCATGCAAAACTTTGGATTAAAAGGAGTGGAGCTTGATGCTACATGTTCACTATTACCCCACTGTATGTATGAGTTACGGGAGATAAAAATAATGAGATACGGGAGAAACATAGATACTATTGTTATTCAAATTTAATAAAAAATATTACTATGTCTTCCTCGACATAAAAGAAACATATTCCATCAAATATTTTCTCCGTGAACTTGATTTAAAATGAATCTCTTCCATTGACGCACCCAGCTGCAAATAGAAATGATGCTGATGGGCCAATTTCAGTTTAGAAAATTCACAATTAGTTTCAATTGTAAGATCTCCTATTTTCAGTTCAGATTTCAGTTACAAGAAGTGAAATAGGACTCGCCGATCAATCGTGATTAATCATGAGTTGGAATATGCTCTCTCTCCAAAAAATCTGATCTAAATGTTTGTGAGTCTAACTCACGTTGACCAAGTTTAACTCATGGTCAATGAAATTTTGACTTGAGACTTTCCGATTAAAGTAGATTCCTGCGATTGATTCCAATTTATTCGATTTTCAGCCTTGATTTGACGAGCACGAGTTTTTCAAGTTTAGGTATGTCGCATTGCTAAAAACTAAATGTTAGTCATTCCAAAATTTATTTCTCATTTCTCAGGCCCAAAACTCATATGTCGAGACCTTCAGTAATCAATCACTACTCACTATTACACAGTCCAGACTCAATATCGGGGAACTGCCAAGGTGAGCCTAAGTCCAGACTCCATATCGAGTAGTCGCCAATGTGTGCTCTATCCATACTCCATATCGACCCTCAAGCAGTCGCGCGTCACCTTCAGCATGTGTTACCTTTAGGCTTAGCCGCTTCACTATTCAACAATTGAGGTACATTGGCACTTGGCTTAAATAATAGGTATATTACTATATTGAAGTTTCAATGTCGTTTTCAATGGCAAGTTTCAAGTTTCACTGTTCAGCAATCGAATGTTCGGCATATTCCTTTGGTTATGACTTTTCAACCCTATAAATGGGGCTTAAATAGATTTAAAAATTGAACTAAGAAATGGTTTCATACCAGCCATAGACCAAGTCATCAAGCCATTCCTTGGTCGATGTCTTATCGACTTCAAAGGCTTTAACCATGCATTCACAACTTTGGGTATTTTTGTTCTTCTAGAATATGTTATTGATGTATTGGTTCAGTTGTCTTATACTAAACGAACTTGCAAATTCAAGACTACAATGCAATATATGTTGATAATATTTCCTTTAGGTAGCATTTCCTCATATATACCTAATTGTGTTTCAAGGTCATAATGATATATTAGGTTGAGATGTGCTTGTGTTGCTGGACAAACTCCTCTTTGATCCTTAACAAAACCTCGTATCCTTTAAAACCAACCCTATTTTTTGCGAAATTATATATGGCATTTTTAATTTTAATTTTTTTTATTGTATTTTACACGAGCCAAATTAAATAGAAGGCACAACTCCAAATCTAAACAGAAGTCGCAATTTAAACACAAGTCCAAAACAACAACAATGCTGAGGGAGAAGGACTTTGCTTGGGCTTATTGTGACAAGATTCTTGGAGACCCTAAGCTCCTTTGTACATTTTGAAAAGCGAAATGTAGTGGAGGAATTTATAGATTCAAGTATCACCTTGCAGAAATACCTGACCATGATAGAGGTCTCTGCAAAAACGTTGACAAAAATGTCAAACACCAAGCAACCTTGGCCATTGATATGTTGTGTCAGCATAATGCAAAGAAAGAAAAGAAAAAAAAAAGAAATAGGAACTCCTGGAGTTGACAATTTTTCTTCCACTACCCCATTGTCATCTCCCTCTGTTGAATCCTCAATGCAGTTCCCAAGTTTCCCACAAATGCCTCCAAGTCTAAGTCAAACTCAAGGCGAAATGAATCCTCCTGCATTCAACATTAGAGGTGGAAACATAAAAACCTTTTTTCCTCCCCGCACAAAACCCGGTTCCCAACCTACCTTGGATACCACTGGTTGGGAAAAAAATATCCATAGTCAGGAAAGGAAGGCCATTGCTAACTTTTGGTACTATTCTGACATACCTTTCCACTGTGCCATAAGTAATTATTGGCAAGCTATGATTGATGCAGTTGTTGCTGCAGGTCCAGGGTTCAAAGCTCCTTCATTAGAGAGAACTAGGACAAATTTTCTATTAGAAAGCATTGAAGATGCCATGATTATGCTATCTGAGTTTCATTCATCATGGGTAGAAATAGGGTGCACAATCATGAGTGATGGATGGATAGATAAGAGGAATAGAACTTTAATAAATATCCTTGTATCTTGTCCAGTAGGTACAATGTTTCTCAAATTAGTGGATGCCTCAGACAAGGTTAAGAATACACAAATTATTTGTGAAATGATGGAGGAAGTCGTTCAAGAAGTGGGAGAAGAACATGTTGTACAAATTGTCACTGATAATGCAGCTAATTATATGGCTACTGGTAGACTTTTTGAGATTAGGCATCCGACTATTTTTTGGACCTATTGTGTTGCCCATTGTATAGATTTAATGCATTATAGATTGGTAAGCCTCATTGGATACATGAGGTTGTGGAGAAGGAAAAATCCATAACCAAATACCTATACAATGACATTATTGTCCTAAACACCATGAGAAAATACACTGAAGGTAAAGAAATTGCTCAACCTGCAGTGACTAGATTTGCAACAAATTTCATATCTTTTCAATTTGTGGTTGAGTAAAAGATAAATCTGAAGAGGATGTCCTTGGGACATGAGTGGATGGAATCTAAACATTCCAAGACCCTTGAAGGGATCCAAAGTCCCTAAAAATGTTGTTCCTACCCCTAGAGGAACAAGGCTAACAAACCACAGCAATTCGCAAAAGTTCTCCACCTGAAACTGCTCAAAAACAAGTCAATTTAGGATCATGTCAACTGCTCCATTGACCATCTGCGCTGAATGTCAGTGGCTCCACTGTCTACCTGCGTTGAATGTCAACTCGAACACTAGCTACCTGCGCTGAGCGAGTTTGGACAAGTGGCAGACTCATTCCTCAAGGTGTCAATGCTCAGGAAGCTTCCAAAATGACACTTGGCTCAGGGAATTCGACTGGTGATGAGTAAGAGGTTCCAAATCTCCAAGTGGAAGCAAGAACCTCCAAGTGGACTCAAGAACTGAGAGAGGGAGAGGACACTAGTCAGATCTCAAGCTGACTCATCCTCTCTCCAAAATAACTATATATAGATCTCTCCTCCATGAGATCTAGAGGCTGGAATTTTATTATTGCAAAGAATTGCTGTTGGTTTGAGACTGGAATCATTGGGTGCTTAATGCTTTGAAGGGGCTGAAGATAGGAATTCCAGTTGCTGGGAAGGAGATGTTGGATCGGAGCCCTCTGGGTTGTATCTCTTCCTGAACCTTTGTTATTCATCAATAAAGCTATCTTGGTTTTCTCCTATATACTGGTGTATTTGTATGATTGCATTAGTGTATTTGATTTACTTCTAATCCTGAATCATTTATGAATATGAATATTTGCCTTTGTGTTGTGTTCTTCTCTTGTCGCAAGTATTTGTTCTCTTGTGATCTCGCAGGAATCAAGTAGCTGTTCTCTTGGGCGAGCGAGGAGGCAAGTAGGTGTGAACACCCGAAGAGAAGAGGATCTAGATCGAGGGACAAACGAAAGACACCGGTAAGTCTATTGATCTCTCTTCTTTCATATTTCATAAAGGAAGAAACCAGTATAGCTGTACTCGTTTGTTGCTAAGGCACTGTCACACCTTAGGTGGATAGGATCGTCCTGCATAGGCATTTTTCCCCACAACAAATTGGTGACTCCACTGGGGAGAATTTGTTTATTCATTTCATTTGTATTCCTATCATTTGTTTGCATCATAGACTTGACAGCAACAATCGAACTGCATCTTTCCCGGATGCAAAGTAGAAAGTTGCTGCTTTGATCCAGTTGCTGGACTTGTCTATGATCTGAACAATGGATTCACAAATGATTTGATGATCCTTGTGATAGATCTTAGTAGCTTTCAAAGCATCCCTTTGATTATACCTTGCTTGTGTTTCTGATTTGGCCTGAAACTGTTGATTTTTGAGCAATTTGTGACCCAGAACCCAGGAGAAACGAGAGTTTCTCCTTCAGCGCAACTGCTGTGAAGGCAGTCTGCATTTCAACGCAGGTCCCGTGAAGGCTACATGCGCTGAATGTCAAATCCTCAGTGTTGAGGTTGCGCTGAACCAGTTTGGCCTTGTGCAGCTGGGGTTCTCTGCTCTCTGTTGCCCTATTTTGATCTCTGGTTTTTGCAGCCTTTAACCAGCATAGGTACCAGTCAGATAACTACTTTTCTTTGCTTAGATTCCGCCTCCTTTTGTACAAAAAGACTGTGAATGTTTTTATGTGTTTGTGGCATCATTTACAGTTTTCCTTTGCATGAGTAAAGTAGTCATCCTGTAGCCTTTGATTCAGATCTGATTGATTGTGATCTTAGAAGAGAGTTCATTGGCTGTTTACAGATTGATTATACATTTACTTTTGCTTATTGGTTTGAATTTGTCTCTTTTAAGTGTCAAAATAAGTCTTTATTTCGAAAATCGTTAAGTAGTGTAATCTCTTCTACAATGTGCAAAAAAATAACAGGACAAACACCTTTCTGGTTAGTTTATGGCATGGAAGATGTCATGCTGATGGAATATATCGTACCTAGTCTACACATAGCAGCGCTCACAGGGATGATGGACCGCGAAGCTCTGGAGGAAAGGCTCATGCAATTAGAAGAACTTGAGGAGGAACAATTCTTGGCTGGTTTTCATTAGCAGGTACAAAAACAACGTGAAAAGGCCTAGCATGATCTCCATATTAAGTTTTGCACCTTCAAGGTAAACGACTTAGTGTTGCTATATGACAGTAAGTTTGAAAAATTTTCAGGAAAATTCAGAATGCATTGGCTGGGACCATATGTGGTTAAGGAGGTCACAGACGGAGCCGCGGTCCAGCTAGTCAAACTAAATGGAGAACCCTTCCCAATAAAAGTGAATGGTAGCCATTTGAAGCCCTACATGGGTGGGCCAACTATCTGACTAGCCAGTCGAAGCACAGTCTTTGCGCTCCGAGGAGCTGGACAAAGGCGTGGGACTATAAACATATGCAACAGCTACCAGTAAATATGTATGGAAACAATTCAGACACAGAGGTCTCAAAATAGCGGATGCAATAGATACAACAAGCAACAACTCAGTGCATTGCAGACCTTAGTACAGTTCGAGAACAGTTGGAGGGACTTTGTGCCAAGATTGCCGTGCCGACCGAGTGAATCGAGGGCAAGTCATGATGTTTGTGTTGGGGGCATGTTGGGCATGGAATGCCCCAAGGCATGTTTTGGGGCTCAAAGCCCAAGTTTTGACTTAATATTGTTGTAAAGACTCCGCGAATTGCGGGCATGGAGAGTGAAATGTATGATAGAGTTCCAGGATTTTCCGCCCTAGTCTTGTAATGTAATGTCGACCTACCCATGGTGCACGGACCATGGGATTGTATAAAAAGAGGGAGGCTCTAAGTGTAAAAGATGATTAATGAGAAAAGAAAGAGATAGCGAAGTAGAGCGAAGAGTCTAAGTGTCTAAGTGTGTCTTGGGTCGTAAGGTAGGAGAAGGCTCTGCAGCTGAGTGCGCAGAGGCTTAGAAGTCTGCAGCTGAGTGTGTAAACCCATGTAGCTAAGTGCGTAGGGTGAAGTCAAGTCCGTAACTGAATAAGAGATTAATAAATGAAGGTTTTGTTACTAATTCATGTATCTGTTCTTGGATTAATGGATGGTTAATGTAAATCGCAAATATGCAATTTATTTACTGCGCGCACTTGTATGAATGATTTATATTTCTAAGTATAAATTAACGCATAAAAGTAGGCTAATCAACTAACAGAGGAATACTAGTAAGGACTTCGGTAAAAACGTTCGGCCCCTTAGTAGGGCTGCACAAAGGTAGCATCTCAGGCTTCGAGGTACAGGGAAGTACACATAGCTACGTGCGCGCAGGGATGAACCACAGATCAATTGACCTCATCAGACATCTCCAGGGTGAGGAAACCTAGTACTGGCACCCTCCCATACTACTTCAGGTGAGATCTCAGTTCGCGCTCCACGGATTGTTGTCGAAAGGGCCAGTAATACCGGGATTTTTTTAGCTAAACCACCTCTGAACCTGGGTCAGGCCCCAACAAGCCAATATAACTTGTTAAGTGCGATGAGTGAGATTGTACATGAGTACCCTAAGATGAGTTACAATTAGTTCTTAGGTGAACAAGGGATATGTTGAATTTCCATGACACATGAGAATTCGGGTTTGGCCTTAGAATTTTTTATGCAAACACACTCAAGTGCCACAACACATCTACTATGCAGAACAAAATCTGCCATGAAAGAAAAAGTAATGGATTGAATGAACATATTTTAGCGTCTGCACATCTTCATATGTTAATGCTTATTATTGTGATATACAATAGCCATTTATATGTTTGTTGTAAGACTCCTATGGAGATTTCTATCCAACAATAACATCTCTGTGGTAAAAGGTGTACTATTAGATGTTGCTCCATCAAAAATAGCAACCAAAAGGGACCTTACTGTGCACACAAAAGAAGAATTAAGAATATCGTTATCTGGGAGTGCTGATGTGGAGGTATGCTTCAAAATTACACAGGAAACAAACCTTTTTGTTCAACCAATCAAGATCTAAAAAGGAAAATGTGTGATTATATATACATGTGTGATAGTATTTGGAGAAATTCCAACCTAACCTACAAATTTGTTGACATTTTGTTGGAGCTAACCTATAATTGTTCCTAAATTTAATAAACACGTAAATAGGACTGAATTTTCAATACAAAATATAAATTGATAGCAACATGGCCAAATTGTGAAAGTGTAAAAATTGGTATGGTTTAAAGGGACCGATCCATTTGAAAAGTCTTAAATGTGGTAATGAAGGTTGAGCCTCATTCTAGAACCCCTTTGGGCATCCATCATAGGAATTGGTGTAGGATGCAACACTTCAGAATAATTTTTGTAACATTGATGTAAACACTTGTATAGTGACATGGGGTTGGAGTTGGCCTTTCAAAGCTCATTGGTCTACTTTGGAACTTCTCTAGGGTGATGCCTTAGATCATTTGGAGTACAAGGGCATGATTTGATATTTAGTTTGCATTGAAGAAGCTTTGGAGGCTAGATACTGCAGAAAAACCCCTTGTTCTGAACAGGGAAGCACATGCCACTGAAGAAAGTAACAACAAGTACATAGATTTGAAACTCAAATCACATCACTATTTATTACTCTTTGAAACAAGTAATAACTAAAAATTTCAAACACTACTATTGACTTTTCCTTTAGTCTAGAAGGTACAATGAATTTGGAAACATGTACAACAATGTCTCAAATTTCTTAACTTCTAATCCTAATGCACCTTCCTTGCATGGATAGATAAGACAATTAAAGTATGCCGCTAGTGAATATGATATGAGATATGCAAACACGCTTCCTTAGCTAAGGCTGAGAATTAATAACTAGGGAAGAGATCCTTTTAACTTTGCATACAAAAAATAAATAAAGAAAAGAGTTTCACTACTCCAGGTGCCATAAATGAATCCACTGCCTACGGTAAGTGCTTTGCCCAGAAAAATATATTAAGGACTCGGAAACTTTGTTGCTTCCTTCAAGAGAGGTTTATGCGAAGCAGAACTAGGCTATCATGCACTATCCTCCAAATTCATTCACCTTCAACAGAAATCTTATGCCCAGGAAAAGACAAAAGACCAATATCCACCAGAATTCACTGACCAGCCAGAGACCCTTGTGTTGGAAATAATACTGAGAGGGGGGGTGAATCAGTATTATCAGATCAATAAAACTTTTTCAATGCTCAGAAACATATACGCTACTTCAGTTAAGTGAACCAGCGTGTACACGCTACTGTGTCTAAAGAAACCAGCGTATAACCATAAATCTTATAATTCAGTTAGTTTATCTTCAGTTAAATGCATCAGGAAATTATTCATCATATTAAGAGTAAACAGATGCAGTATAACAGAACAGATCATCACACAAAAGCCACACACATGAACACCATGATATAAGGTGGAAACCCAATGTGGGTGAAAACCACCTGCTGCAAGTTGTCTCTATCTTTCTTTAATAAGAACTTCAGTTTACAATCTTTTGTACTGGTGCAGCCTTATACCAGTACGCAGGCTACAACCTGCAGAAGGCTTCAACCTTCTCTCGTTCTCCAAACTTCCTTGGAAGGGAGCTCCAACCCCCTTTGCTCTTGTACTAGCTAAGATACTAGTACGTAGGTGCTGGCCTACAATCTTCTTTCTTTCAGGTACCACTTTTCATCAATTTTCAGACTGGATACTCCTGAAGCACAACATTACAATCTGAACACCATGATTCACTCACAAATCATTGAAGCATAAAACAACCAATACTAGCATCATCAATCTTTGAATCACTGAACCACTGAAACCCTGTCAAACCCAGTCACCAGAACACAGAGCAGACTACAGAACTCTGCAATAACAGTCAGACCCAGCTGCAACCCAAAAATCAAGATCCAAAAGATATACGCTACTACAATGAAGGCAACCCGCGTATACACGCGGTTTTACCGAAGACAACCTGCGTACAGATCTAAAAATAATTTTTCATAACTTGCAGTTGTACCAGATTTCAGTTATACTCAGAACATAACATTGCGTCAGTATGCAGATCTAGAAATACGCATAATCAACCATATAAATATAGTTCATTTCAAACCATTTGATCCCGATCTCTCCTTAGATCTTGTTCTCCATCAACCGATGAGATCTCTCCTTAGCTCAGATCAAGCAATACATCATCAACCAATAACCTGCATACTGGATCTAATACTTCATCAGATATTCAAGACTTTTTCAGATGCCCTTCCCTAATGATTTCCTTCTCCTTATATAGCCTTAGGCCTTGTTCAATACCAAGAGCCAAAACCATAGAAATCCAATACCATCATCTTCAAAACTAGGGATCAACACGTCCGTCGAGACACCAAGGTCCAAAACCATAGGCACAACTTCCAAGGAATAACCGTCGTGGACCAAAGATAAGTTTTCCACATACACGCGCTTTTACTGAAGCCAACCAGCGTGTACATGCGACTTGGTATATAGCGAACCTGCGTATACGCGACTTGGTATATAGTGAACCTGCTTGTATACGCGACTTGGTATATAGTGAACCAGCGTGTATATATTTTTCTTCATACTTGTAGACTGATCATCAATTCCTTGCTGCTATCCTTCTGCACTATGATTTGTTATCAATGTGATTTGCCATTCAATCAATGTGATTTGCCATCAAGGACAATACTTGTCTCATAATGCCAACACCTTGTGCTCAAATAGCGAGATAATAAGGGAATGTAAACTAGGGTGGAATATTTCACCACCGAAATTGATAAGAGATAGAAGGGGTAAAAAACTATCAGACCTAATGCTTAAGAACAAATGAATTAATCCACAATTGGTGATAAAAAATGAATTCAATCCTTCTTTATTTATAGATTTTGTAGAGGGGTTTCATATTCTTAAGTGATTGAGCAAACCTTACTCCAAACCCCAAATTTGGGTTTTTTTAAGCCTAGTTTCCCCAATAATTGCCCAACAATGGGTATTTTGGGGTTTTTTCCCCTTTGTGGAGGACTATAGTTTATGGGGATGGATAGGATATTACGTCCCATTCGTCCTCAATTTGTAGAGGACGTTACATGGCACCTAATAAAAGAAACAATGCTTTAGTTTAGGAGGTAATAACTAAATGCTTATTTCTTTCCACATAGGACATACATCTTGCAAAAATGATCATGGGGTACAAATACTACAAAAGGCCTAAATATTACTAGCATTGTCATAGTCCAAGAATAAAAACCCTTTCAAGTGAAAAAAGATCAGTACCACATACTACAAGCACAAATGACAAATTCAAAAACAATATACTTATTCAATGAAAGAATGACAAATCATATTAGCGCACTTTAAATTTAATAGCTCTTGAGTTGCAGTGTCAATCAAAATTTCTCAGGTTGGATCATAATTAAGTACTCAATGTTGTTTTGGGTCCAATTTGGGGAAAAGGAGGAGCTCTTGGTGACAATGGGATGATCAGGCTTTTCAGAAGGGAGCTCTACTATACTTTTCAACATACAAGCCATTCATTCTAGTGGAGGAGATATAGAGAAGCCTTTCATAAGGACCTTTCCAAGATCAATTTGGAGGAAAATCCATTTTGAAAGCTTAAACATATTTCTAGATTCAAACAAGAGTAGTCATTTTTCAAAACTATTATTAATTCCCAACAAATTGGAGCCAAGCTGACATGTTGACCATTTATTCTTCTACTGGACAAGGAAGCATTTATGAAAAGTCCTTGGCCCTTTGATCCAGTATTTGATGTAAATCTCTTGATTAGAAATGTAATAAGAGATGTAGTTTATATTAAGGAAAAGGGAAAAGTAGAGGGCCAGTTAATAATTATCTCTAAAAAACTCTCAATAGAATCCTAACATATTTGAAATGCAAAAGGATAACTCCATCGTTATTTTTTTCTTTAGAAATTTTGGTAATTTCCATGATTGAAGCACGTATTCATGCTTTGAAGGAAGCTCACAAATGCTTTTGATATTGGTTGAAGCAAAGAAAATGTGCAAATATACACTCACATAGAGGTATGGAAAAAAAGTATGCGGAGCTTGTTGTCCCAGACTCCAAACAAAGAGTGGACAAAAGGTGAAAAAACCAAGTCAACATGTATGTGTAGCTTTTGTCATGGAGAGGTAGGTGTTAACTCCACACTCTACAGCGAAGGATTTGTAGCGCAAGTGACACAAAGGTTTGCATGCAAAACTTTGGATTAAAAGGAGTGGAGCTTGATGCTACATGTTCACTATTACCCCACTGTATGTATGAGTTACAGGAGATAAAAATAATGAGATACGGGAGAAACATAGATACTATTGTTATTCAAATTTAATAAAAAATATTACTATGTCTTCCTCGACATAAAAGAAACATATTCCATCAAATATTTTCTCCGTGAACTTGATTTAAAATGAATCTCTTCCATTGAAGCACCCAGCTGCAAATAGAAATGATGCTGATGGGCCAATTTCAGTTTAGAAAATTCACAATTAGTTTCAATTGTAAGATCTCCTATTTTCAGTTCAGATTTCAGTTACAAGCAGTGAAATAGGACTCGCCGATCAATCGTGATTAATCATGAGTTGGAATATGCTCTCTCTCCAAACAATCTGATCTAAATATTTGTGAGTCTAACTCACGTTGACCAAGTTTAACTCATGGTCAATGAAATTTTGACTTGAGACTTTCCGATTAAAGTAGATTCCTGCGATTGATTCCAATTTATTCGATTTTCAGCCTTGACTTGACGAGCACGAGTTTTTCAAGTTTAGGTATGTCGCATTGCTAAAAACTAAACGTTAGTCATTCCAAAATTTATTTCTCATTTCTCAGGCCCAAAACTCATATGTCGAGACCTTCAGTAATCAATCACTACTCACTATTACACAGTCCAGACTCAATATCGGGGAACTGCCAAGGTGAGCCTAAGTCCAGACTCCATATCGAGTAGTCGCCAATGTGTGCTCTATCCATACTCCATATCGAACCTCAAGCAGTCGCGCGTCACCTTTAGCATGTGTTACCTTTAGGCTTAGCCGCTTCACTATTCAACAATTGAGGTACATTGGCACTTGGCTTAAATAATAGGTATATTACTATATTGAAGTTTCAATGTCGTTTTCAATGGCAAGTTTCAAGTTTCACTGTTCAGCAATCGAATGTTCGGCATATTCCTTTGGTTATGACTTTTCAACCCTATAAATGGGGCTTAAATAGATTTAAAAATTGAACTAAGAAATGGTTTCATACCAGCCATAGACCAAGTCATCAAGCCATTCCTTGGTCGATGTCTTATCGACTTCAAAGGCTTTAACCATGCATTCACAACTTTGGGTATTTTTGTTCTTCTAGAATATGTTATTGATGTATTGGTTCAGTTGTCTTATGCTAAACGAACTTGCAAATTCAAGATTACAATGCAATATATGTTGATAATATTTCCTTTAGGTAGCATTTCCTCATATATACCTAATTGTGTTTCAAGGTCATAATGATATATTAGGTCGAGATGTGCTTGTGTTGCTGGACAAACTCCTCTTTGATCCTTAACAAAACCTCGTATCCTTTAAAACCAACCCTATTTTTTGCGAAATTAGATATGGCATTTTTAATTTTAATTTTTTTTATTGTATTTTACACGAGCCAAATTAAATAGAAGGCACAACTCCAAATCTAAACAGAAGTCGCAATTTAAACACAAGTCCAAAACAACAACAATGCTGAGGGAGAAGGACTTTGCTTGGGCTTATTGTGACAAGATTCTTGGAGACCCTAAGCTCCTTTGTACATTTTGAAAAGCGAAATGTAGTGGAGGAATTTATAGATTCAAGTATCACCTTGCAGAAATACCTGACCATGATAGAGGTCTCTGTAAAAACGTTGACAAAAATGTCAAACACCAAGCAACCTTGGCCATTGATATGTTGTGTCAGCATAATGCAAAGAAAGAAAAGAAAAAAAAAAGAAATAGGAACTCCTGGAGTTGACAATTTTTCTTCCACTACCCCATTGTCATCTCCCTCTGTTGAATCCTCAATGCAGTTCCCAAGTTTCCCACAAATGCCTCCAAGTCTAAGTCAAACTCAAGGCGAAATGAATCCTCCTGCATTCAACATTAGAGGTGGAAACATAAAAACCTTTTTTTCTCCCCGCACAAAACCCGGTTCCCAACCTACCTTGGATACCACTGGTTGGGAAAAAAATATCCATAGTCAGGAAAGGAAGGCCATTGCTAACTTTTGGTACTATTCTGACATACCTTTCCACTGTGCCTTAAGTCATTATTGGCAAGCTATGATTGATGCAGTTGTTGCTGCAGGTCCAGGGTTCAAAGCTCCTTCATTAGAGAGAACTAGGACAAATTTTCTATTAGAAAGCATTGAAGATGCCATGATTATGCTATCTGAGTTTCATTCATCATGGGTAGAAAAAGGGTGCACAATCATGAGTGATGGATGGATAGATAAGAGGAATAGAACTTTAATAAATATCCTTGTATCTTGTCCAGTAGGTACAATGTTTCTCAAATTAGTGGATGCCTCAGACAAGGTTAAGAATACACAAATTATTTGTGAAATGATGGAGGAAGTCGTTCAAGAAGTGGGAGAAGAACATGTTGTACAAATTGTCACTGATAATGCAGCTAATTATATGGCTACTGGTAGACTTTTTGAGATTAGGCATCCGACTATTTTTTGGACCTATTGTGTTGCCCATTGTATAGATTTAATGCATTATAGATTGGTAAGCCTCATTGGATACATGAGGTTGTGGAGAAGGAAAAATCCATAACCAAATACCTATACAATGACATTATTGTCCTAAACACCATGAGAAAATACACTGAAGGTAAAGAAATTGCTCAACCTGCAGTGACTAGATTTGCAACAAATTTCATATCTTTTCAATTTGTGGTTGAGTAAAAGATAAATCTGAAGAGGATGTCCTTGGGACATGAGTGGATGGAATCTAAACATTCCAAGACCCTTGAAGGCTGTTATAGACATTTTTGTGCCTTACAACATTGAGCATGAAATGTCCATAATCTAAGGGATCCAAAGTCCCTAAAAATGTTGTTCCTACCCCTAGAGGAACAAGGCTAACAAACCACAGCAATTCGCAAAAGTTCTCCAACTGAAACTGCTAAAAAACAAGTCAATTTAGGATCATGTCAACTGCTCCATTGACCATCTGCGCTGAATGTCAGTGGCTCCACTGTCTACCTGCGTTGAATGTCAACTCCAACACTAGCTACCTGCGCTGAGCGAGTTTGGACAAGTGGTAGACTCATTCCTCAAGGTGTCAATGCTTAGGAAGCTTCCAAAATGACACTTGGCTCAGGGAATTCGACTGGTGATGAGTAAGAGGTTCCAAATCTCCAAGTGGAAGCAAGAACCTCCAAGTGGACTCAAGAACTGAGAGAGGGAGAGGACACTAGTCAGATCTCAAGCTGACTCATCCTCTCTCCAAAATAACTATATATAGATCTCTCCTCCATGAGATCTAGAGGCTGGAATTTTATTATTGCAAAGAATTGCTGTTGGTTTGAGACTGGAATCATTGGGTGCTTAATGCTTTGAAGGGGCTGAAGATAGGAATTCCATTTGCTGGAATGGAGATGCTGGATTGGAGCCCTCTGGGTTGTATCTCTTCCTGAACCTTTGTTATTCATCAATAAAGCTATCTTGGTTTTCTCCTATATACTGGTGTATTTGTATGATTGCATTAGTGTATTTGATTTACTTCTAATCCTGAATCATTTATGAAAATGAATATTTGCCTTTGTGTTGTGTTCTTCTCTTGTCACAAGTAGTTGTTCTCTTGTGATCTCGCAGGAATCAAGTAGCTGTTCTCTTGGGCGAGCGAGGAGGCAAGTAGCTGTGAACACCCGAGGAGAAGAGGATCTAGATCGAGGGACAAACGAAAGACACCGGTAAGTCTATTGATCTCTCTTCTTTCATATTTCATAAAGGAAGAAACCAGTATAGCTGTACTCGTTTGTTGCTAAGGCACTGTCACACCTTAGGTGGATAGGATCGTCCTGCATAGGCATTTTTCCCCACAAAAATTGGTGACTCCACTGGGGAGAATTTGTTTATTCATTTCATTTGTATTACTATCATTTGTTTGCATCATAGACTTGACAGCAAAAATCGAACTGCATCTTTCCCGGATGCAAAGTAGAAAGTTGCTGCTTTGATCCAGTTGCTGGACTTGTCTATGATCTGAACAATGGACTCACGAATGATTTGATGATCCTTGTGATAGATCTTAGTAGCTTTCAAAGCATCCCTTTGATTATACCTTGCTTGTGTTTCTGATTTGGCCTGAAACTGTTGATTTTTGAGCAATTTGTGACCCAGAACCCAGGAGAAACGAGAGTTTCTCCTTCAGCGCAACTACTGTGAAGGCAGTCTGCATTTCAACGCAGGTCCCGTGAAGGCTACCTGCGCTGAATTTCAAATCCTCAGTGTTGAGGTTGCGCTGAACCAGTTTGGCCTTGTGCAGCTGGGGTTTTCTGCTCTCTGTTGCCCTATTTTGATCTTTGTTTTTTGCAGCCTTTAACCAGCATAGGTACCAGTCAGATAACTCCTTTTCTTTGCTTAGATTCCGCCTCCTTTTGTACAAAAAGACTGTGAATGTTTTTATGTGTTTGTGGCGTCATTTACAGTTTTCCTTTGCATGAGTAAAGTAGTCATCCTGTAGCCTTTGATTCAGATCTGATTGATTGTGATCTTAGAAGAGAGTTCATTGGCTGTTTGCAGATTGATTATACATTTACTTTTGCTTATTGGTTTGAATTTGTCTCTTTTAAGTGTCAAAATAAGTCTTTATTTCGAAAATCGTTAAGTAGTGTAATCTCTTCTACCCTCTCTGATTTCGAAAAGAGTGAACTTGTTTGTATTGATCATTTAAAAGCAAATTCAAAGTTGTACAAAAAGCTTTCTTTGTAGGCATCAATACTAAGAAAGCGGAAAACAAACACCTGCATTGTGCATTTTTCATTTGATAAGTTTGCATGTTGGATTTAGGAAAAGTGCATTAGAGTGTGCTGATTGCTCTTTGAGAAAAGATGGTGTCTTTCTTTTCCCTTAGTAGCTAGGATTTTCAAAGTTGAAAAGATATAAAGCTTGCTTATCATCTTTAGACTGCATTTAGGAATTTGTATCATACATCTCGTGGTGAACCTTGAAAGGCAAACTTTAAAAAGATCAACCTAAAATAAACTGAATGAACCTAACAACGCTTTGTAACATAACGCACAACATAGAGGTCTAGGCTAGAGACGTGTTCTGGTGTCGTTAAGCCTAGTGACTGTCGATCTCATGGAAGGTGGGTGATTCCTCCTGAGGGACGATAGCGCTAGTACGGATTGTGCTCCCACGTACCATCGTGTATATATTGGGAGACCCCTATAGGCATATATCTTTTATCCTTAGGAAGCCGTGTCGGCCGCCCTACTGATCGCAATGCAATGAACACAGCATTCACGAAGATCGACCGCCCGTACCTTAAAAAGTATTCTGCGGTTTTGCGAAAAGTTTGGCACACCCTCTGCCTAGAACTCCCAGAGCAATTTCTTTTGGCCTTTTTCAGACTCTATAACAGAAAAAGTCCATCCGAGCATTTGTCACTTCGGGCTCGTTAAAACATCGAAGGAGACTAGAGTCATCTTTAGATTTTTCTCGACTCTTTAAAACTGAAAAAGCAAGTTGTGTTTAAAGCGTCGTTAAAATTTATTTTAAACGGAACAATCACCCTTTAATTCCTGCGTTGATCTTTAGGTTGAAAGATGGAGCACACCAACCAAGGAATTCCCCTTGGTGGAAATCCTAGTCCCTCCTCCTCTTAGGGAGATGTTGGTGCACCCCACATGGCCACATTGTCGCTTCCAGGACTGACAATTGGCCTGCCAGTTTGGCTCTTTTCAACCAATGTCGTTCAGAACGTCACCATTCCTGAACAGTCGAGTCAACAGTTAGACCAGACCAGAGTCGCCCACCAGCCTTCTACTTCATCTTCCTCTCCTCCTTCCTCTTCGCTTGACGGAACTGGTAAAACCAAAAACCAGGCTCCTAAGGAGAAGAAGGAGAAGAAGAAGAAAGAAAAGAAGAAGAAGGAGCCAAAGGCGACTGGGGGCAAACGAGAGTCGTATGACAAAAATCCACACACAGCACTGACTAGTCCTAAATCGCCATGCGTCATATGCAAGGGAGACCACTTCCATAGAGATTGTCCCTGTATCCCTCGAATACTAAGGGACTGGTCTCCCCGTTTGCACAATTTGGTAGCATCAACCTCTGATAGCCATGTTGATTGCTCACCGTCAACTAGTGGGAGTGAAGCCCAGGACAGAGAGGGAAACTTAAATTTCCCTGCAAACTGTGTGAAGGCAATGACGCCATCCACCGTTGTCCCTTCTTAGACGAGGCTAAAAGAGTTCTGGAAGATCGCCCGATTTTACGAGCGCAACTTCCTCCTGGATATCAAAAACTCCTGCCAAGTCCTTCACTAGTTGAGAACCCGGCTGGCCCGCCCAGGTGGTCAGCCGAAGCACCTATCATTGAAGATGAACCGTCTGGATCCATGCCTTACGAAAGTCAAAAGGTTGATACGGCAGTTGACCTGGTTTTGCCTTCAGAGGCTCTATCTTCGAATGATACTATCACAGAGGAGAATAAAGACGACACCGTCCAAATTCTCTTCATCAACACTGACTCTGATGAACAAGGGGGCAATGCCCTCATTCCTTTATCGCAGGAAGGAAGTTCGTCAGAGCGATATCCGGCCGTTTATTCGGTCCCACCACCAAGCAACCTGGTTGTGTCCTTTGACTGGAACCAACTAGGCAGACCCCGGTTGCCAGCCAGTATACCATTCAGAATTATTGTTCAAATATACAGAATGGTAATGGTTGGCACTATCATTGATGAGGGGGCATCTGTGAGTATCCTTTCCTCTATTTCTTGGAAAGCGCTTGGTTCGCCAGCGCTTTTACCTGAAATGAGAAATCTATCAGGTTTTGATAAAGGAACCAGTCGACCTTTAGGTATCCTCCCCAATGTGCCTATAACATTGAAAGGGAAGACCGTTCAAATGAACGTGATGGTCGTTCAAGGACCCTTGGATTATAACCTACTCCTTGGACGAGACTATATATATTGCATGAGAGCTATAGTCTCCTCACTCTTTAGAGTAATGTGTTTTCCGCATGAAGGAAGAATGGTCAAGCTCGTAGACCAACTTTCGTTTCCCGGATCACGCATCGCAAATAGTCATATACCATCCCTAAATGGTCTATTCATGCAAGAAGTGTCTCAACCCACGGTCCATCCTCCTGATGAGCGCGAGTAATCCGAGAGGATATGACTAGAACCCAGGGGGCATGCGTCCTGGCCTGCTTCGGCAGGAAAACTTTGGGTAAAGAGTAGGTTTCCGCGGGAGAATATGACTAGTTCGTACCCCGTCCGTGGTTGGAAGAGGGGTTGTTCTAGAATAAGATTCTTTTGTCAAAGTTATGTGAGAGGGCGGGTCTCGTCACTCACCTTTGTTTATTTCGGTAGACATCGCTGAAGAAGTGTTCTGTTGAAAGAATAACAGAACAATCTTTGGGTAGCCTGAAAGAGGTAGGCCTCTCTCGGTAAAACAAATGTTTTATCTGCAAATTGAGGGGTAATCTTGAAATCGTACTTTATACCTGGGGGCATGCAAACCTTTTGGAGTGGAAGCAAGGGGCAACTATTTATTTTTTAAAATTTTTAGGACCTCTAACCCTTTAAACTCGTAGGATTAGTCGTTTCCAAACTTGCATAAAGAAAAGATCAGGAGCAGAGCTTAGTGAGATGAAGCTCCATAAAAAATAGAATCTTGATGAGACACTCTTATCATATGACTGGGTAATCGAGCAGTTTTAGCATAAAGTTCATGCTCGTTAAAAAATAAACGCAAGATCCGAGCAGTTTTAACGCGGACTTCATGCTCGTTAAAAAATAAACATAAGCAATGAGCAAGAGTTTCCTCCAGTGTTTAAGCTCATTTTAAAATAAAAAATGAACCTACTCGGTAAATAACCACAGTGAATGTAATATCATCAGCCATTAAAGCCTTGGTCGTGTTTGCACCTGTCACCTCCACTTTTCATTTGGCCGATCATTCACCTCCATATGATTGTTTACCCATTTTGAGGAACAGCTGCGAAGAGTGATTTCACCTAGCCATCCTTGTCACACTGCTGTGATTGGAAAATTCTAACCTGTACCTGGAATCAGTTGCTATCCCTGTTTATCACTCGTTCCTCAAAAGATGAGTCTTCTTTAAGCTCTTTTCAACTGACTCGTAAAATATGAAAAGATTGCCGAGTTTTGGCCTTCCAGCTCGTTAAAGCGACCGGAAGAGCTATCCCTCCTCTAGATTTTAATTTTTTGGACCTGAGGGATTATTGCACAAAAAGATCGAGCGCTTGTTTTGTTCGGCTCGTTAAAATTATCGAAAACTCATCCCTTCTGTATTGTTTTATACTTTTTCAGACTTAAGGGATTAGATGACGAAAGAGGAATTTTGGAGTTAACTTTATGTACCTTTTCAGACTCTCTAAAAATGAAAAGGACCGAGTTATCCTTGTCGTTAGACTCGTTAAAATCATTAAATAGCGACAAACTTGTCTTTAGACGAGAATGAGTTTCACTATCGCTAGGCTCGTTAAAACATAGCGATGGGCTTGCCCGAAGGGCAGGTTATAGAACAAGCATATGTTATCCTCCTCAAGCTTGACAAAAATAAAGAGGTACTGGTCAGCAATGACTGGGGAAAAATTGGGAGAAACTAAAGAAAACTTTGATGGTAGCAAGTCGCTCTTGAACATGACACTTTTCCTCCGTACCACAATCGGGTTGGGTTGTTTCATTCACCGGTCACATCACCATGGTCTCGCCATACCATCCATATTTGGGGTAATGCTACCGATCCATCGCATCAGTGTCGCCATATGTTCAAGAGAAGTCGTTCAGAAAGAGTCAACCGTGTCCCATCCACTGCCATACATTATCCTTCATCCATTCATGACCGCCACCCTGAATCATATGTCACAGATCGTTTTCACCTCCATTAAAATCATTAGCTCCGTTCCGTGTCACCGATGTGGGATTCATTAAGGCCCTCCTGTGACGGATCACTTCTTGTCGACGTCAGCTCATTATCCAAGAAGTTGATCTAGGAACAACCCCTTCAGTACTTTGAAGCTTGCATGCCACAATGGCAAGTTTCTCACTTCCGGCGAAAGGTATACATCAATGACCTTCGACCAGAAGATTTTGCGTGGTGTTCGACGCCAAGTCCTTTATTCACACCACGTAAATTGTATTGCAGTACCTTGAGGGTCATTATCATTATCGGTGATTCCTCTCGCGCTTGTTAATGGTTTACATCATTGACCGGTAATCAAGCGATGTCTTTCCATGTTCGACTTCAGAACAATTCTCACATGGATCAACTTGTACTTAGAGTGAAGATCGAACGAGTTTGAAGACCCCGGATCTAGTTTCATCCATCCAGGCTGCGATATATATTCAGGAAAGATAAAGACATTGACATGTACATCATTGCAGCAGATAATCATCCTACTCAAAGGATGATAATTTCATCAAAATTATCAGTATATCATTAGACGATTGTCTGTTCTATGTACAGAAAAATGAATTTATAAAGCTGAGCATGGGAATGCCCGCCTCAGCTAGATCGTGAAAGCAGTATGAAAATAATGTATTGTATTGTATTGTATTACAGGTCTCCCTCCCAGCATTGGATGAACTTCGGATCCCCCTGATAAAGCATTTCGCCCGATAAACAGCCTCATACTTTAGGGGGCAACTGTTATAGACATTTTTGTGCCTTACAGCATTGAGAATGAAATGTCCATAATCTAAGGGATCCAAAGTCCCTAAAAATGTTGTTCCTACCCCTAGAGGAACAAGGCTAACAAACCACAGCAATTCGCAAAAGTTCTCCACCTGAAACTGCTCAAAAACAAGTCAATTCAGGATCATGTCAACTGCTCCATTGACCATCTGCACTGAATGTCAGTGGTTCCACTGTCTACCTGTGTTGAATGTCAACTCCAACACTAGCTACCTGCGCTGAGCGAGTTTGGACAAGTGGCAGACTCATTCCTCAAGGTGTCAATGCTCAGGAAGCTTCCAAAATGACACTTGCCTCAGGGAATTCGACTGGTGATGAGTAAGAGGTTCCAAATCTCCAAGTGGAAGCAAGAACCTCCAAGTGGACTCAAGAACTGAGAGAGGGAGAGGACACTAGTCAGATCTCAAGCTGACTCATCCTCTCTCCAAAATAACTATATATAGATCTCTCCTCCATGAGATCTAGAGGCTGGAATTTTATTATTGCAAAGAATTGCTGTTGGTTTGAGACTGGAATCATTGGGTGCTTAATGCTTTGAAGGGGCTGAAGATAGGAATTCCATTTTCTGGGAAGGAGATGCTGGATTGGAGCCCTCTGGGTTGTATCTCTTCCTGAACCTTTGTTATTCATCAATAAAGCTATCTTGGTTTTCTCCTATATACTGGTGTATTTGTATGATTGCATTAGTGTATTTGATTTACTTCTAATCCTGAATCATTTATGAATATGAATATTTGCCTTTGTGTTGTGTTCTTCTCTTGTCGCAAGTAGCTGTTCTCTTGTGATCTCGCAGGAATCAAGTAGCTCTTCTCTTGGGCGAGCGAGGAGGCAAATAGCTGTGAACACCCGAAGAGAAGAGGATCTAGATCGAGGGACAAACGGAAGACACCGGTAAGTCTATTGATCTCTCTTCTTTCATATTTCATAAAGGAAGAAACCAGTATAGTTGTACTCGTTTGTTGCTAAGGCACTGTCACACCTTAGGTGGATAGGATTGTCCTGCATAGGCATTTTTCCCCACAACAAAGGCATTGAATTTGTTGCACTTGTGTTTAATGAGGGTTTCTGGAAAGATTCCGAAGAGATTATTGCTGTGATGGAGTCCCTTATTAAAGTTCTCAGGTACTTCAAGTCTTTTAACTTTTTCATGTTTTAAATTTCATTTCAAGCTTCTTTTTATTTTCAATGTTTCATATGAATTTAAATTTGAAAGCTTGAACTTTCAGGATGGTTGATGGTGACAAACCTGCTATGGGTTACATTTATGAGGTGATGGATCTCACAAAGGAGGCCATCAAAAGAAGATATGGGGATGAGGAGGCAAAGTATATGCCTCTTTGGAACATTATTGATGCACATTGGGATAGGAAATTGCATTCCCCGTTACATGATGCTAGGTACTTCTTAAACCCATAGTATTTTTATGATAGAGCAAATTTAATGAGGATGGGGAGGTTCACAGAGGACTTATGACATGCATGGAAAGGTGCCTCTCTGATCGAAAATTTCAAAGTCATGTCTTTTTCCAGCTATAGGATTATATAGCACCACCTAAATTATTTTTCTATACCAGTGTTATACGAGAAAGGTCTAAGGTGTTGCCAGGTACCCTTTGAGGCTTGAAGGCTTTATCAGTTCATTAAATTTGTTTAAAATTTATTTTGTATGTTAAATGTTTTATTAAATTTTGTTGTCTTTTTAAGTTTTTACTATTTAGTATTTAGTACGTCTACTCACGAACCCTTGCCACTTGCTAGGTCTTTGGTGGCAAAACATTTGTAGTGATATGCCAGATTTGAAGAGATTTTCCATTCGAATCTTAAACCAAGCATGCAGTGCTTCAGGTTGTGAGTGAAACTGGAGCATGTTTGAGAAAATACATTCTAAGAAGCGCAAACGATTGACACAAAAGTGCTTAAATGACCTTGTATTTTTCCATTACAATCTACAACTTCGCAACAAGAAAATAATAGGTGAGAGCTTAATTTGAAGGTTTTATAATCTGATTTGGAATTTAAAGTTCAAAGTCAAACTTAAATTCACATTTCAATGTCTCATGATAATGATAGGTTTCGATCATTCACCAATAGACCTTGAAGAGATAGATTTGCAAACCACAAATGCAGCAGATTGGGTCCAATTAGAGGAGGCTCCTCTTTTAAGCCTACATGACTTGAAGAACTTTGAGAGTCAAGTAAGCGGAGGAGTGGGAGGAATCACTTCTAGTTCTCACTCTTAAGAGTCTTAGACTCTTAGTTACTAATATTTTCTAATTAGTATGTAGTTGTTTGTAAAATTTTAGAAGCAGTTGCTTCTAGTTCTATGTAGTCACTAGTTAGGAGTCATGACTCAGTACTTTGGATCATGTTTGGAATCATAACATATATGAGATGCTTATTCATTCATGATATTTTGTACATCTATTGATATTATGAATTGTTTGGACATGGATTTACTAAATATCAATGAAAAATGTTTTTTTTTTAATTCAATATGTGTATATTTTTATTTATTGAATTCAATCATTTTTTCCTGATTTTGATTTGATTTTTATTTTTATTTTTTATTTATTTTTTATATTTTTTTTTAATTAATTAATTAATTTTTTTTTTTTTTTTTTTCCGTTTTTTCCCCAATCTAATTAAAACTCTTAGCTCTTTTTCCTCACCGATTTATTGTCTATTCCGAGTCTGGTAACATTGGTTACAAGTTTCATTCTTCACTTATGAGTGCTAAGGTGTGCTAGAGAGTGCCAATGCATGCTGAGGAGTGTTAGGGAGTACTAGGACAACACAAGGGAGCACTAGGTCAAAATGCATGGAAGTGAATGAATATGAGGGTGTGTTGGGGAGTGTCAATCAGTGCTAGTTGTCATGCTAAGGAGGGAGTGACAAGGTATGCTAAGAATGGGTAAGGCATGCCAGGGAATATCAGGGAATGTCAAGAAGTGCTAGAGTGTGCTAGGTAGTTCCGAAGTGTGCTAACATGTGCCAAATAGTGCCACGACATTCCAGGTGCTAATATATGCTAGGATGTGCAGGGTGCTAGAGTATGCCAATATGTGTCAATAAGTTTCAAGGCAACAAAAGGAATAACCAAGCTAAAATGAAAGGAAATGAACACATAAGAGGGTTAGTAAGTCGGGACTTTATCTTTTTGAAAAGGGGCATGCTAGGCACACTAATAATATGTTCCAATACATGCCAAGTGCCAATGTGTTCCAAGTGCTAATTTTTGTCAATGCAGTATTATGCCAAGGAGTTCCAGGGCATGCTAGAACCTACAAGGAATGCCAACACATGATACGAGATTTCTATGCTATGCTATGGCATGCCAACATGTGCTTTGGCGCCCTACTCATGGAAAGATGTTCTAGGTACAAAGATGTTCCAGGTACAAAGATATTCCAAGACATGCAAGGTGCCAAGGAATGTTAGTGTACTATTCCAAAGCATGTTAAGGTGTGCCATGAGTGTTGAGGAGTGCTAGGTGTATCACATTAATAGAATTGATAGAGCTTGATTATGTATTAAATAATATAGTTCCTACACACACTAGTGGAACTTTATTTAAAGGAAATTTGCTATATAATATACCTAATAAAGATGAATCATGTTTTGACTCATAGGAAGACTATATTATTATGACTTGAGGGAAATTATACACACTAATTACTTCTTAACAAATTGACTGGCTATTAAAATCACTATGACCTTGGACACATTATGAAAAAGTCTCCACAACAATGGTCTTAAATCATTATATTTTGACAAAAAATATAGTAACGGGTATATAACGTCATCAAAAACTCATTGGAATGATCAATGATGATGAACATTTTTTGACCGTCACCAAAAGTAACCAAAAAGAGCATTGGTGAGGGTAGATAAAAGATCGTCACTCAAAGTGTCACCAAAGAGAGAGTTAGTGATGGGAAATTAACAACCCTCATCAAAAGTGTCATTGAAAATGGCTTTGGTGACAAACCTTAAAGGACCATCACTATATACACTTACAAAAATGATTTTTTAAACACCGTCACCATATGTGACATTGGTGATGGACCTTAGAGGTCCGTCACAGGGATGAAACGTCATCAAAAACTCATTGAAATGATAAATGATGACGAAAATTTATTGACCGTAACCAAAAGTAACCAAAAATATCATTGGTGACAGTCAATACAATATTGTCACTAGAAGTGTCACCAAAGAGAGAATTAGTGATGGGCCTTTAACGACCCTCACCAAAAGTGTCACCAAAGAGAGAATTAGTGATGGGCCTTTCAGGACCCTCACCAAAAGTGTCATTGAAAATGGCTTTGGTGACAAACAGTAAAGGACCATCACTATATACACTTACAACAACAATTTTTTAAAGACCGTCACCATATGCGACATTGGTGACGGACCTTAAAGGTCCGTCACAAGCATGACCCTCACCAATGACCTTTTTTCTTGTAGTGAAAATATATGAGCATATAGATTGGAAAGACAGTGTTGAAGGAAGATCAGCTGATCTTCCTTGAATTGAAGAATCTCAAAAGGATTCGGTGACTGGGACATCAAAATGAAACAAGAAGAAATGGCTATTAAGAGAGCTATAAATCTTGCTTCAAAATTCACCAAATATATCACCCATGCCTTATGGCAAGCCAATCTAATACAATAATTCCTGAAGGACACTTTTCCAGATGTCAAAACTTTGAAGCAGTCATGGCAAGAAGTGTCCAACAAAAATTTCAACGATATCCAAAGTTTATCAAAAGTGAACCTGGAAGTTTATTGGCATTTCTTAGTGAAACCACATAGTCGATGGCTAGTGCTGAGGTGTCTCTCTAATGCAATGACTCAATTCCTTCCAACAGTCAGTGATGCAGTATTCACAGGACAGATGTGAATGCAGTCGATTCATCCTTCCCAATTGAAGCCAATGACGGACCTATGTGGGCTTAGAGAACAAATGAAGAATCAGCCTGGAGCACAGTCATGAATTTCTTGTTGCAACAGATTGCTATCTTTAGCTTTGCTTTATTTTTAGCTTAATTTGTTAAAATTCTTTTGAAGAATTTTATTTAGTTTACTATTTTTGTAATATTAATAGTCTATTTAAGCCCATTTCATGAATTTAGAAAGGGCTTCTGAATTTTTGAAAGACATCTTTGAACTTGCACTATTGTTTATATCCAAAGTTATCTCATTGAGAAGCGAAACCTGAAGCTATAATTTTATGAGCAGAGTAATGATGTATCAGGTACTACTATCTTTATATTACTATTATGTTTCATTGAAATAGATAGTGAATTTCTTATAAGTTGTTTCATTATATTAATGCTTTGAAACCAACCATACATTGTCACTATTGATGTGTAGGATTGTATCATTTGTGATTGTATATGAGATAACAAATTTTTATATCTGATTAAGTTTTAATCAACTAAATTAATTAACTATTTAATTAATTATTTTATCTTGTTTGTTTTCCTTTCATAAAGTGTTTAAGGATCTATATTGTTGCATGCTTTTTGAAATATTTTTATGAATCACATATAAAGAGATATTATTCCCAAGAAGAAAGTAGGATAAGTTTTACTTAGTAATATCATATTTAGCTTTTAAATCATTCCATTAGTCTCATTGTGTTACTATTACTCTATTATATCTCTTTAAATGGGAAATTGGTCCCTTTATCCCCATTCGGACCCACCATTTCCAACAGAAAAGGAGTTGCCTTAAGTTCCTAACCGGGTGGTATTCCCCAATGTTGAGGCAAAGATTTTCCAACCTTCAACATTTTTGGCACTAGAAGTAGGGTCCCGACTATGAATGACAACAAGGTTTAATCCTAAATCAAAAGGCCATCCAAAGAGACATTCTCCCCCAAAGTCTCCCCCAACTTCCATATATCATTCTAAATCTCCTACTTCCAGACTAGAAGTTGTCAAAAAAACTACAAGATATCCTAGCACACACCCTAAGGCATATGATCGTCCTCCTTCTCAGGAGTTACCTGAAGTTCAAACCCTAGTTCAGAAATTAGAAGGAATTTCTATTTCAGAAGAGAGGTCACAACATTTTGAATTATCTGAAGGTATTGTATCATCATCTTTCCAGACTTCTCGTATTTTGAATTGATCCCAAAGTGAGAAGCTTGGGGTTACTCCATTTGAGTTTCCCTTACCTTCCCACCGAAGAAAGATGAAAAAATATGAATCAAAATCATCTACTAGTGATATTTTATCGTCCACTCCACCACAAACACCTTCATTTCATCCCTCATCATCATCTTCCTCTCATCCGATCCATCCTCCCATTCATACCCCTCATTCTCAATAAATTGTTGCTTTTTCAATTAGCGCTAGCACAGGGGCTACTTCTTCTTCCACACAATCAACCTCTTCTACTATCACAACTCCTTCTACCCAAGTTCCCATAATGGCATGCCAACAACAACCAAGAAAACCTTTGACCAATCTTGGAGTTGTTCAAGTGGCAGCACCTATCCATCATTTACCTAAGCACCTTGAAAGATGACTACCTAAGTTAAATCCAGATGAAGGGATGCCAACGGAAGAGAATTTACATAATTACATGTCAGACATTAATCTTAATGGGGTTTCAAAAGAAGATTGTGTATGTAGACTTTTTCGTTATACTTTTGTAGGATTAGCAGGATCTTGGTACTTTTCTTTACCATCAGATTCAATTAATAATTGGAATACATTTCAAGAGAAATTTCTAACTAATTTTGGTGATGATCGTACAACAACTACTTTAATTAACGATATTTCCAATCTTAAAATAAATCAAGGTGAAATAATCAAGGATTTTAATTCTAGGTTCAATAAATTGCTTAACAAGATTCTAGAAACTTCACATCCTAGTGAAGATGTAAAAATAGAATGGTATATCTCTGCACTTCCCCCTAATATTGTGATATTGATAGATAGAGCTGGTAAAATCACTTTAAGTGACAAAATGAAAGAATCTTTATCTGTCGAAAAAAGAATTTTATCTTTGGAGAAGAAAACCATTCTAGAAGAAAGAAAATAAAAGGTAGTGACTTTCAAGGAAGAAACTAAAAAGAAACCATCTAAAGAGTCTTTTGATTTAGAGGGATTACAAAAAGTCCTCAAAAAGATGTCAAACAAAATGGTCGAGATTAAGAAAAAAGTCTCAGATACTTCAAAAAGACCTTTTAGACCATTTAAGAAAGCCCAGTCTTCATCATCTCAACCACCTAATATTATATCTAATGTTGAATCAAATCAAGAGGAAGATGAGGAGTCAACCCTATATATGGAAGAATCATAAGAAGAAAAACTAGTGGAAGCACATGGATTATGGGATTTTATTCTTACTATATCAGAAAATGAGGAAGAAGGAGAAGCTTTACCAGTTGAAACTAGGAGTAATTTTTTTTTGATTCATCATTATCAAATCGGAAACAGAGGCCAACCACTCCTATTAGTAAAGATAAAAGCATAACCAAGAAATATCCTCCTAAATCTTTTGGATCCATTCCATTTTCTTCAAATTCCCCTTCTGCATCTAAAACTCTTGTTATTTATGATAAAGATATATAATATAACATTGTGGAAGATATGAAGATGGTTAAAGCCTCAAATGGAAAAGGAAATCCTCCAAGTGACTCCCTAGATAAAATTAATGCTTCCGATGCAATTTTAATTGGAGACATGTCCAACTCCCATACCCCCCCTTTTCTGTTAACCTTTGAGATTTTTTATAAAAATGTTCACAATTGATTGATAGACTCAGGTGCTTCATCAAATATTATGCCATATTCAGTTTGTCTCAAGATAAACATAACCTCTCAGAAATATGTTGTTCAAATTGTGCAATTAGATAGAACAAAGGTTAAGTTTTTGGGAGAATTAAATTAGGTTTTAACAATATTATTTTCAAATTCAAAGGTATGTCAAATTATTGATATACTGTTTGCTAACATTCCTGAATTTTATCGTCTTATTTTAAGCAGAGATTAGTCTCAGAAATTACATGGGTATTTCACCACAGGTTGTTCACACATATGGCTACCTTACAATGGGAAACCAAATCAGATTTAGGGGGGTAGAGACAATCATATGAAATACTTAGTTACGGATTTGGATGAAGAAAATGAACTTGTAGTTTTTACCAACAACATTCTTGGGAATTATTCTTCATAATATTTCTTTGGAAGTTTCACAGCTTAGACATCCCCTTTCTTAGTAAATTCTATTTTTTTTCAAGTTGAAAATTATTCACAAACCTATTTTACTAAATGTATTAATGTTGTAGATACACATGTAATTAAGCATGATTCTTTATTTTGGACACTTTGTTTTGATGGTTCTAAATATAATGATGGTGCAGGGGCTGGATGCATATTGATAAGCCCTAATGGTGAAAAATATATACTGGCATGTAGATTAGAGTTTGAATGTACTAATAACATAACTGAATATGAAGCATTAGTATAAGGTTTTCATAAAGCTATAAGTCTTGATGTTGAATATTTGCAAGTCTTCGATGATTCTGAAATTGTTATACAACAAGTTAGAAACAATATTGATTGTGTTTCTAATCATCTTAGACATTATCAGTCTTTGATTCAAAATCTTACTTCACATTTCATTGCATTTAATATTTCTTCGATACGTAGACTACAGAATGCCAACACAAATATTTTAGCCGATGTTGCATCTAAACTTATCCCACTTGAAGATTTTAGTCCAAATAGATTTTCTATAGAATTGATTTTTCGCCCTTCCATTCCTGATAATGTCACCAATTGGTGAGTATTCAATGATGACGAAGATATCCTTTATTTTTTTACATAGGAAGAATCTTATCTTGATCAAATGATTGACGAAGATGAACAAAATAGAAAATTGAATAAACCGAATGAACAAAATTCTTTGCCAAAACCTTTAGTTAAATTGGAGGATATTTATGATTTAAAATACAGATTTTAAAAGGTCAGCAACTACAAACTTCAAAGTTCAACTTTGAGATTTGACCTAGTTATCCTTGGAACTGATATCAAACCTCAAAATATTAACTTAGGTCTTGGGTTGTCATCATAATAAAGAAATGCATTTATTCATCTGTTAAAAAGATATAAAACCATCTTTTCTTGGAATTATCAATATCTCAAAACGTATGATACTTCTATCATTCAACATATTATCCCAATGGTACCTGATGTCAAACCCATTCAACAAAAACTTAGGAAGATTCATCCAAATTTGGAAATTCAAATTAAAAATGAACTGAATAAGCTTTTAAAAGCCAAAATTATCTTTCTAGTTAGACATTCCAAATGGGTTTCTAATCTTGTACCAATCAGGAAAAATAATGGTGATATCTGCATTTGTATTGATTTTAGGAATTTACATAAGGCATGTCAAAAAGTCAATTTTACCCTCCCACCAATGGAACAAGTTTTACAATCAGTTGGTGGTTCTGAACTAATTGATTTTCTCGATGGATTCTCAGGTTACAATCAAATACTTGTTCATCCAGAAGACAGATTAAAGACTACATTCAGAACAAAATGGGGAACACATGCATATCAAAAAATTTCCTTTGGATTTATGAACGCAGGAGCTATGTTTCAAAGAGAAATGGACATCTCTTTCAAGGGTTTAATTAATAAAATTGTTGTGGTATATCTAGATGATATTACCATATATTCCAGAAATAGAAATAATCATTTGCATGATTTAAAACAGATCTTTGAAAGATGCAAAAGGTATGGAATCTCTTTAAACACCAAGAAGTCATTTTTTTCTCTTTGTAAAGGAAACATCCTTGTCTTTATCGTATCTAAAAATGGAATTTGTATTAATCCAGAAAGAATCAAAACAATATAAGAAATTCCATTACTACATTCCAAAAAATCAATGCAATATTTTCTTGGCCAAATCAATTTTTTCAAGAGTTTTGTCCCTGAATTTTCTCAAATCGTTCTACCATTACAAACCATGATAAAGAAAAAATCACTTTTCAGATGGGGAGACAATGAACGAGTGGCATTTAAATTAATCAAACAAGCTGTAATTGATGCTCCCTCTCTACTAACTCCCAATTTTTCTGATCAATTAATTTTATATACTTTTGCCTCTAAACTATCATATGTAGCAATCTTAACACAACCAAATGAACATAAAATTGAAGCTCCTATTTCTTTCTTTAGTTAAAATTTCCAAGGAGCTAAATTAAACTATTTTGGAGTAGAGAAGAAAGCCTTTGTAGTTTACAAATCCATTAAGTATTTCAGGCCTTTTCTCCTAAAAACTCATACTAAAGTCATTGTGCCTTTCTCAACAATTAGGAAATTACTTATTCAAAAATAGCTAGGAGAGAAAAGAGTTAATTGGGTCATTGTTTTACAAGAATACGACCTAGAAATAAAACTTGCTAAAATTGTAAGAGGTCAAGGGTTTTGCATATTGATTACAGGAATGAATGATATGTCAGTTGATGAAGCCACGTGTAATAATGATCAAATCACAGAGGTACTTCCTGTTGATACCGAATCTCAATATGTTGAGTTAATCTTTTGTTTAAAAAATGGTTATGCTCCATTTGAGCTTGATTTTAAAAGAAAGAGAGCCTTGAGATTAAAATCTAATCAATATCAAATCAACAATGATGTTTTGTTAGCCCCGAGGGATAGCTCAAATGGTCGAGTTCCCGTTGATAGTCCTCCGGATTTGGGAGGTCATGGGGTCAAATCTCCTCGACGCCCTCGGGGTTAGGCCGGATGTGGCCGACCGGCAGTTCCCTTCGGGTGGAGCTGCCCTGATTGTCTACGTGGACATAGCGGCCCACCTCTGGTGGCCCGTGAACCACACGGTAAAAAAAAAACAATGATGTTTTGTTGAGAAATAATTATGATTATGTTTTTTTAAGATGTTTGGAAAAAGCTGAAGGAGAAAAAGTCTTACAGGAACTTGATGATGGGCTAGCCAGTGGACATTACAGTGGAGATACAACTTCTCATAAGATCCTACGTGTTGGATATTATTGGACAACTTTATTCAAAGATACTCATATGTATGTAAGAAGATGAAAAATTTGTCAAAATACTTCAGGAAGACACAATGTAGTATACCTAGGGGGGATAATGTAGGGTACAAATGGAGGTACCCAAGGGAATAATGTAATAATGGGATGGGAAATAGTAATAAATAAGGTGGTTAACCCATATCATGTAAGGGATCACAAGTAGTTAGCAATAATGCAATAAGCCCATGGTATTAGATAGATGGTATTGAGAGAACCATGGTAATGACCCATGGTATTGTATGTATGAGGCCTATATAGAGGCTAGAGACTCCCCATTGAGGGATGTCAAGGATTATTGTATGAACAAGCATATGGCTTGTGGAGTTTTCTCCTTCCTTAAGGAGTGAATGTATGGTGTTGCCCTACCTTAAGGGTTTGATCAATAAAGAGAAGCATTTCTATCTATATTTAGATCTTGTTATTTTTGGTGATTATTTGCAGTTATTGGGTATATTGATATTATTTTCATATATTTTCAGATTAGATCTATAACACAGAAGAAACCATCTATGCCTTTGCAACTTGTCAACATCGGACAAACTTTCGAACAATGGGGGCTGGATATAATAGGAGATCGTTCCTCATTCTTCCAAAAAGTATAAATACATTTTTATTGGAGCATATTACTTTACGAAATGGGTAGAGGCAATACCTCTGATGTTATCCAATTATGAGAACATTACTGAATTCATTGATCAATTTATCATTACCAGGTTTGGTATCCCTCATGCTCTTATTTTTGACAATGCTTCTTATTTTTCTGGAAATGCAACGACTGAATTTTCTCTAAAAAGAGGGTTTAAGCTTAAGTATTTTGCAAATTACTACCCTTAGGGAAATGGTCTACTATAATCCACTAATAAAAATCTTATCAGAATGATTAAACGAACAATTGACCAAAACCAAAGAAACTGGCATAAGGCCTTGATATTTGATTTATGGGCCTATATAATAACTCAAAAGACCTCTATAGGCACTTGTCATTTTCATCTAGTATAGGGGAAAGAATTTATTTTACCACCTAACCTAGTTCTTCCCTCATTGGCCCTAGTACAATTCATTGAAGAGAAGCCTTCTTCTGCTCTATAATTAAGAATGTCTCAAATCCTTTAATTAGAAGAAGGAAGGAATAAATCCAAATAGGTCCATGCCCACCATCAACAACTGGTCAAAGCTTCATTTGATAAAAATTCAGTCAAAGATAAAAATTTTGAAATTGGATACTTGGTTTTGAAATGGGATAAAGTGCATGAGGATAAATGTAAAACATACTAAATTTCAAAAAATTTGGCTTGGTCCCTTTCAGATTTTTTAGAAGATAGGTCCATCAACTTTTATCTTGAAAGATTTGCAAGGGAATAAAGAAACTCTTCCCGTTAATGGACTTATTCTCAACAAATATTTTTCTTAAAAAAGAACATTTTTTCTCTTGTAAAATATGTAAGTAAACTTATATGCAAAATAGCGTTTTTAGCTTTATAGTGTTAAGTAGTACACTTTTGAAGTATACATTGGAATTTTCTCTTCATTATTCAGGTATTAACTTAAGCAAGAAATGATTTAGAAATAAAAATTATAAATTGGAATGTAGTATTGTATCTATTTTAAAACTTTGAATGATGATAACCATTTAATTGTGAAATATTTTGGCTTGAAACTCTTAAAAAATCTGTTTGTTTGTAAATCAGTTTTGAAAAGTTATTTTTATGAAAGCAAATATTATTATGAATATTTAGCATCTTTAATTTAACTGGTCATCCAAAACTCTTAAATAGTAAATGAAACCTCCCCATCCATTAATTTTAATGTTTTTAGAGTGTAATTCAAAAATATAAAAAAGTTAAAAGTTAAGAGGTCTCATCATGAGTCGGCTTATCATGATCATAGGAAACTAATGACATTGACATTATCACTATTGGAAACCACACCAAGATGATGACTTATAGTCACAAGACTATAAGACAAGAGGTCTCATTATGAGCCGACATGTTCAATCTTATTATAACTTGTGAATGACATTATCATTATCTGGCTACCAAACGAGGATAATGACTTTTAAGAAAAAAGAAAAGAAAAGAAAATAAAGATAATAAAAAGAAAAGAGATTCATTACCTCTAAAAAAGGCTATTATGACATGGATGGGATACTGGTTCATTTTGGTTAAATGGTAACCATGTTGAGGCTATGAACGCCTGCTGGTAACAGTGGCTCTACCAATGAAAAATATGTTTATTCTATATGCTAAGCTTCTAATACTTTTTAGTTTAGTTTTTCAACATATTAGTGACTAACTTACACAATTAAAAATTTTATCTACAACAAGCTCTAAGAAGCTTTGCGATAAAATAAATTGTTTCACTTCAAAGTTATCTATATCGATCTAAATTTCAATCATTCTTAACTTTCTGAAAAAAATTCTTGTTAAAGATTAAAATCTATTTATTATTACAGATATTAATTATTTTGTCCAGTGTGTTGCTAATTGTTGTAGTACTCAATAACCCCCATTATGCTTAGACCTAGAATAAGAAATAATGGGGACCCTTTAAATTTTTAGGAAAGAGTCCTTTCTTGTTTTAATAAAATAAGACTAGTTTTAGATTTTTAGCTTTTAAAGAAAATCTTTTAAATAGGGATATTGCTAAAATAAAACACGTTTGAGGCTTAGGAATAGTTCAGAGGTGACATAATGAATTCAACAGAACACTAGAATGAATACAAATGTGATAGAATGCATGACAATTCTGAGAAATCAATTCAGAGGAATGATAAATTTGGAAGTTCAAGAACTATATGCAGGTTTTGTTAAGCCAAGTTGCATATGCACGTGAGTTCAATGAAGAAAAGTAGCATATGTTTTTTGTACCATGGTATTCTAAATACCAAGGGTCCTTACCATGGTATTGGCCCATAGTAATGAGCGTGACAATGAATATTGATCCCATCAAAGATTACCACCAACACTAATGTTGTTTTGACTTGTGGTATTGGATGAGGGCTAAACTATATAAAGAAGTGAATATCAAAGGGCTAAGTGTGCAAGTGAAAGAGTTTTTGATGAATACTTCAATCTGAAGTATATTTGCATTGTAAGGGCCATAATTGTCACATTGATCTGAAATAATTATGCACCGATGAATACAATGATGGATTAGGATCATGAGACCTGAAATGATTGTTCATTGTATGATTTGTTCAAGGATTGATTGGATCTAAGTACTAACATATGTTTTTATCTTTGATTATTATGTTCTAGGTCTTTCTGAAGTTCTAAAGAGTTGCGCAATTTTAGGTCAAAATTTGTAGATCTATACGTTGGTTGGCTTCAAGAAAAGAGCGTATACATGAGGGTTCACTTCTGCAAAGTCACATATACAAAGTGAGAAGTTTATGTTCATAAATGACTGATCAACATTATCAGTGTTGTTGCTTATTTGTTTTCTGTCAATGATGTCCTCATGTTGATCTGGGTTGATTAATAATGTCTGAAGTAGATCTGATTGAATGATGAAGTTGAATTTGGGTATTAATTGATTGATGAATGTTAAGATTACTTGCTAATTTTGATTGAAGATTAGAGACAATTCTGTGAATTGTTGAGAGTGTTGCAGTAGATCTAAATGTGATTCAGTATTCTTTTCAGAAATTGCAGTGGTCAATTTTTCATTTTTCAGTATATTAACATCTATACACAGGTTTCTCTCCAGAACCTCGCATATGCATGCGGGTTGCCTTAATTGGAGTAGAGTATACATTTTGGCAAATGAATGATCAGGGTTGTAGTTGATTCTATGTGTTGATGCAACATTCTGAGTTCAATTTTGTGTACTGGTTACAATGATTTAACTATTCCAATTGATTGGCTAAGTTTTGATTATATATGATTTATTTGGGTTTCAATGATTGGTTGATTATGTGTGTCAGAGATTGATGATTGTTTTATAGTGATGATTGAGCATAAGTTTTGATATTGGATCCAGTCTGAAAAGTTAATGAAAGGTGGTCCATGGATGTTGCTGGGGGTTGGAGCTTTCAATATGGAAGTCGAAGCTTCCTGCTAGTAGTAGCGGGTGATCAAATCAGGGTTTGGATCTCCCTTCTAGTAATAGCTGGAGAAGGAGTGAAGGTTGTAGCCTTCAGTAGGTGGGTGCCTATGTATTGGTATGAGTTTTCACTAGTACAAGAATGTAAGAACTTTTTTATATTAATAAGTTTTGAATACTGTGATGACAACAGTGGTGGTTTTCTCCCACATTGGGTTTCCACCTTAAATCTGGGTGTTCATGTGTGTATATTTATGTGTAATACTTTATTTTGTTCTTACTGCACCTGTTTACTGCTTATCAAATGCCTAATAAATCTCTTACATTCTGGTCCAAAGTTTAACAGATAAAGAAGTATTTGTTTTACAAAGTTTACTGGTAATACACTAGTTTCTTTTACAACAGTAGCGTACATATGTAGTTGGGTTCAGTCAAGTCATGTATACATTTCAAAAAATAAAAATTATTATTGTGAGTTTTTAAAATACTGATTCATCCTCCCTCTTAGTATTTTTCCCAACAATTGGTATCAGAGTAATTCCTTCAAAAGAAGCTTGATCGCTTGAAGGAAGATCCCACAAGATGAGAAATCAAGACGAATCGACATCTATCATACCATCACTTTTCAACAGAAATAATTTTATATATTGGAAGACAAGAACAATATCCTATCTTCAGACCCTTAGAGCAGATGTTTGGGAAATTGTGGAAGGAGATTACCAATATCTAGCTGCAGTTCCCACAGATGCAACAGAAAAGAAGACATATGAAACCAATGCCAAAGTTGTCAATGCTTTATTGGGAAGTCTGACAGAATCAGAATTTGTCAAAGTTATGCAGCTAAACATAGCGAAAGAAATATGGGATAGAATCATTTAAATCTATGAAGGCAATACCAAGGTAAAAAGTGCTAAACTCCAAACTCTCAGAATTCAATATGAAACTCTTAGAATGCATAATGATGAAAGTACTGCTAGTTTATTTCTACGTATAGATGATATTGTGAATTGCATGAAAAATCTTGGTGAAGAAATAAAGGACACTACGTTAGTAGAGAAAATATTAATATCTCTAACTCCTAAATTCGAGTCAAAAGTGTCTGCCATTGAAGAGAAGAAGGATCTGCAGACTCTTATTGTTGTTCAACTTCATGGGATCCTGAATTCTTTTGAAATGAGGAAAGGAGGTCCCTCAGAAGTTAGAGAAGTTGCATTTAAAGCATCTGCAAAAGGAAAAAAAAAGAGGAACACAAGGAATCAGGATACATATTAGAAGAGGATGAGGTGAAATTTGTAAAGAAACTTCAACTGGGCACCGAAAGGTTCAGAGGTAAACTTCCCTTCAAATGTTTTTCTTGTGGTAGATTTGGTCATTATGCTGCTAAATGTCCTCATAAAGACAACCACGAAAAAGGGAAGGATTCTGAAAAAGTAATAGGAGACGGTTTGATAGTAGAAGAAGTTATTATACTCATGAAGATAATGATAGCTTGCCAAATACTGAAGAAGGTGAATCTGATCAAGAGCTTAAATTACACATGGCTTTTGATACTAATGAGTCTAATGATAAATTTGTGGATGCATTAGAAGAAAAGGGTTTCTTTGAAGAAATTACTCAACTAAAATTTTTCTTGGAAGAAAACAAAGTAGCGATAGATACTTTGAAGGATCAACTCTTAGAAAAAGAAAATCATAATGAGAAGTTAGAATGTGAAGTAGTAAGTCTAAGAAAGGAACTTCAGAATTTTTTTTTTTTGAATCTTAGATTTGCTAAAGGATATGAAACCTTAGATGAAATTATCAAGGTACAACACTCTCCTCTTATGAAGATAGGTCTTAGATACACTGGAGAAACATGTCAACCAGAAAAGTCTTCAGCCACCACTGGAAGCTATTTAAATGCAGCAAAAACCAATCAGAAAGGCTTTGGTAATACACCAAAAATCAGTTAGCAAAGCTTCGGTAATGCAACAAAACCTAGCCAACAAAACTATAGTCCTCTGCAAAAGAATAAAGGAATTCCACAGGTAAATCATGTTCTCTCCAATCCAAGGATGAACAACAATAGAAGCTCCAGACAAAAGGTAAACAACACCAAAAGATTCTATGGTCACATAAATTTCTTCTTTAATGAACAATGTTTCTCATGTCATAATTTTTGTCATAAGGTTGCTCAATGTGTTGCATACAAAACTATCATGACTAGAGAAGCTAGAAAACAAAGGAATGAGACAAGAGTCAAGAAGAACTCCTATAATATCTTCTCACCTCTTATAGATGAAATTGAATGCTTATTTTGCAATAAATTTGGTCATGAAGAATTTAAATGCAGGAGAAAATTACAGCCAACATCTCAAAAGTACAACTATCAACAAATTCCAAGGTATGGAAAAGGAAGGAGTTATGGTCTGAAAGTTGTGGCATAGCATTGTTTGCAGAAGGACAAGGAAATCAATGATACATTGATAGCGGATGCCCAAAACACATGACAGGTGATAAAGATAAACTTATGTCATAGAATTCTTTAGAGAAAGGAAAGAATGCCACTTTGTGAAATGACTCACCTGTGGTCATTAAGGGTAAAGGTTTTGTTTTTCTAGAAGAAAAAGTTAAAGTTGGTAATGTTATGTATGTTGATGGATTAAAGCATAAATTTTTGAGTGTTAGCCAAATTTGTGATCAAGGAAATGAGGTGGTATTCCAATGAGAAGAATGTGTAGTTCGTGAACTTGATGCAGGAGCATCTAGGCCTAGCAAGCAATGTGATGGAAGTGGTCACATGTTGTGGCTAGTGCAAGTTTGGAGGAAGACTTGGTTGTTTAATTTGTATTAATTTCAAAATAAATGTAAGTAATTAATTATTTCCTAATTCTGAACTGAATTGGGAATAAATGGCAAAGTGATCCTCCCTGCGTGGAGATCAAGCCAAGTAGTTAGAATTGTTCAGATTAGGATAAGATTTGATTTCTAAATATGTATTCTATCCCTTCAATTGAGAAGGAAACTGTTAGATAGGAGATATATGTAATTCCCTTTCTTTTCTGAAGAGGGATTGGAGACAGAGAGACAGGGAGAGAGGATTCGAGAGCATTGTAAGCCTACGGGCAGCGTAGGAGAAGAAGGCCGCTAACTAGAATAATCAGGCCAGAGAGGGGCAGAGAGCCTCAAACTTGTAATTATGTGTTTATGTGTGTATTTACAGAGAAAGGAATGAATCGAGAGTGAAAGAGTGTGAATAGAACGGAAGCAGATAGATAGTGGGTGGATTTCATTTCTTTTGAGACAGAGGTCTTTAATGTTGTAAACTAGCCTAAGGCCGAGACTCTGTAACGAGTTCATTGTGAATAAATTAGTGTTGTGTGCATTATTATATAAACGGCCCATGGAGGCCTTGAATGCTTGCTTTTTCTCTGTATTCAGATGATTTTGGCACTGGCTCTGTGTTTTCATTCTTTACCGTAAAAATCCCCGTGGTTAAGGCAAATTTGGTGTAGTTTGGGTCCACAAGCGGAAATCCCATTTACACAGAGAAACCGCACAAAACACTTAGCGGATTCAAAAAAACGGATTTGAAATAATATAAATGCCACTTTTGGGTCTTATCAGGTCCAATATAAAAATCACATCGCTCCAGAGGAAGGGAATCGGCTTGTAAAATCGCCGAATTTCGATATCGCAACCTAACCGGACCCGAAATGGTATAGGGATGACGGGATAACCTATCGGGTCCACAAAGGCTATCACATCAGAAATTTTAAGGGGAGGCGACATATAGCAAAGCGGACATATGGCAAACGCCGATAGCGATTAGCGATATCGCATCGGACCTCCACCGAGTGCAATCGTCGATAGTTGCGGACTATTGGAACCCCGATCACCGATATTGTGATTTAATCTAAGTCGTCCGATCGACTAGATCTAGATCCACGACACTAACACATATAATCGATTTAAAAGGCGGAAAAGTGCTATTTTGGACTTTTTCAAAGGTATTTCGGTCTTGAAAGGGAAAAACATTGTTTTTAAGCTTTTCAAAGGCTTTTGGATTTCGATAGGAAAAGGGCTTATATATTGCGGAAAAGGGTGTAAAGCAGGGTGATTGTTGGGTCATTTTTTATCCATTTGTGGTTTTATGATGTTCCACTATTTCCGTTGCGTCATTTTTGGTATCAGAGTAGGTTTGTGATTGAAATAACTGATAGCAGAGTGGAATTGTAATTGAATAATTGGGGTTAAATAGAACAGAGAAATTATGTATGAAGGAATTAAAAACAAAGTTATGTGCTAAAGTATTTATGCAGGCAAGAGTAAGGATCAGATACTAATCTGACAGAAGGAAGGCACATAGAGGTGATGTGTAGCAGAACTTGCAGATGCAAGAGACAGAGGAAATCCATTCAAAACATAGGTGACACAATAAGAAAGTGTGAAGACTGCAGCAATATAGAACAAGAAAAGCTGTGAGAGAAGAACCAAATGTGTTCTTAAAAGCAAAGCAAGGAAAGCACTTTGAAGTGGCAGTGAACCTGAAGAATCCAATAAGAGATTGGACAAAGAGGATAGCTAAAGTGTTCTCAAGAGAGAGTGGGAGATTGCAGAAGCCTAGAAGGAGAAAAGGTGTTGCTCAAGAGGAGGTTCTAGATAGAGGACCGTGCTTGCCAAAAGACTGCGTGAGGAGAGCTTAGTGAGGTAAGATCGCAGTAAAGAGGACTTGCTGTTGCAGAGGCTTGTTGTAGAGGAGTGAGAAGCTCATCAAGAGAGAGGAGAAGAAGATGATTACTGATAGTCATAACAGAGGTTCATAAAGAAGCCACAACAGAAGGAAAGATGCCAAAGCAAATGGCATGAGGATGAGTCAAGAAGAGTTTGACAAAGGTAGCTGAGATAGATTTCTAGATTGGAATATTGATGGAGATGCTGCGGAGAAGTGATGAAGACCAAAAGCATAGTTGGACCATGAGAAGGAGAGAAAAGTGGCAGAGGCTACAAGAGAAGAGAAATCAACAAGTGAATTTAGAGATAGCAGAAGAGTTGAGAAAGATTGAGCAGATATTGAGTGCTCAAGTGGAACCAGAGGGACTCAGAGAAGCAGAAGAAGAAATGGAAGTTTCTATTTGTAGACCAGAACATAGTGAAATGTTGGGTGAAGAGGATAATGAGAGATCAACTGAAGATCTCATGGACTCTTGGCATAGTTCAGAACAATTAAAAGATATGATGATAAGGAAAGCAGATGAGGAAATGGAGCCTTCTGATTTTTATTCTCATAGTTTGTGTATGTTTGTAAGATATGCAGAGGATGATGGAAAATCTAGTAAAATTGTCACAAACAAAAATGAAGCTCTTAAGGTGAAGTATGATGGAGAATTCCTTTTAGAGGAAGAAGGTTCTGATCTAGTGCAGCAGAAGGAGTTCATAGATGAAATTCTATTTGGTGTAAGATAATTAGATGAAGTTGATATGGACTAGAAATCCAATGACAATGCCATAGTGGTATTAAAAGGAGGTAAGCAAATGAAATTGTTTGATGAAATCGATGAGAGAAATTTGCAATATGACAGTGTTGAAAACAAGATAATTAAGGAGGATTGCCAGGAAAAGAATAAAGCTGAAAATAGAAGTTGTGATGAACTGCTGGAGAGATTTCACATGGAATTAGAATTCTTGGAAAGATTGCTCAAGGAACCTGATGGAGAAAAGGATATGGTTACTATGCATGATAAGGATGAACTGTCTCTAACATTTATAGATTTAATTAAATGTTTAGACTCTTCAGTTAATGATGTGATTGCAGGTGTGGAAGACAAAATTAATAAATATGATGCTGAAATGAGAGAAAATGAGCAGAGATTATTTGAAGGTGAGATGAAAGATCAGGAGCAACAAGGAAGTTATGTCCTCAGAGACATGAAGGAGATAGAAGTATTAATCTAGCAAGAGAAGATGGAAGGAACCAACAATTTGAAAGAGATGATTAGCAACATGAGAATGAATTTGAGGAAGGCATTAGATTGCAGAAGTATAGCAATTGTTAGCAGAATGAAGAACAAGAGATTATTCTGGCAATACAAAGAAAGACAAGTGAAGACCGAAGAAACAGATGGAGAATGAAGAAAAGGGTCAAGTGGAAGCTATTGCAATAGAAGTGGAATGGCAAGTTGATAAACGAGTTCAGGGGACTTGAACAAATTCATATTGATTTGTTAGAGAAGGAAAGACTCAAAGGAATGGAGTCACAGCTGGAAGGATCTGCTGAAATTCAAAAGATCTATAATGGAGGATTGGTGCTTAAAGCATCAAAAGAGGATGGAAGGTATTGCGTTTTTAAAATTAATGATTGTTGTGTGTTTGTAGGTCATAGAGACTTGAGGGAAGACAAGCAGTTATTGGAAACTGTTATATTAACAGGTGAAGAGATGACTACTCACAGTCATATGTAGAATAAGGAGAAAAGTTATAGTCAAGTGAAGGAAGATGTCTAGTCAGATGACATCCAAAGGATAATTCAAAAGGAGGATGGCAAAGGAATTATTGATATCAAAGGAATATTTGGAAGGGAAGAGAGCCATTCATATGAACATAGAACAAAGAGTTTTCTTAGGAAAACTGATGAACCTAATACAAAGAAAATGAAGAATCTTATGGTGTATTTAGGAAGTGGAAGTCAATTGGAAGAATTGATGATGAAATTATTTGAGGAGATCTTGGTGCCTCATTGTTTTGAAGCTAGTATTTTGTGTGTAAATGCAGGATACTCTGAAGTAAGACAATTGATTCATGTTGTCATAAGGGAAAGGAAAAGCAAAGATATGATTTTTCAGAAGTTAGAAGAAAGGAATTCACATAATCTTGTGATACAGAGGGAAGAGCAGCTGTTAAACATAGTTGTAGTGAATTATACAGATATTGGACAACTATTGAAGACTGGAGCTAGAGGAGAATAACTACTGAAAGTGGATATAGAAGACCTTGTAGATGATAAATAGTTATTGAAGATCATTGACCTTGAAGAAAACCAAGGAATAAGGGATCAGACTGTACAACCAGAACTGAATGAGAAAAAAGTTGTCATGGATGACAAATATGAGAAAGAAGTTGTCAGAAGTGTTGGCATAGTGAGGAAGCAAGGCAAAATATTTGTGTTTAATGAATTGATTAACTATGATAAAGATTTATATGTAGGAATAAGGCAATGTGAAGTCAGTTTGAACCAAGGAGTTGATTCTAAAGATCAGATCAAATTAATGAAGGGTGAGATCAGAATGTCTCAGAAAGATGGAATGATGTTGAATCTACAGTATGGGAATGTTGAACTAGAAATGAATTCAAGAGATGATAGTAACAAAATTACTATTATACTACAGGGATTTATTGATGGAGAAGAGGCTGAAGATGATATTTTAGATGCAGAAAAATATAATTCCATAATCATTAAGAGTGCAGAAATGAAGTTACTAAAAGAAGAAATATTCCAAGTACCTAATCAAGCAGGGAAAGTTCTGAGTTTTCAAGAAATTTGTAGAATTGCAGGTATACTGGAATTTGAAGTAAGAAGCAGTGAAGTCATGAATGAGAAACTAGAAGAAGGAATTGGAATTATTGTAGAGGATCAATGGAGAAGGCATTTGTACATTTCAGAAATGTATATGGAAAATTATTGGCACAGGGATTATGATGTTCTTATTCAAGAACACAATCAGTTGCAGGAGAATAGTATTCAACATATGAGAAGTGAAGTGGACAAAGAATTGGATGAGTTGTGGAGACTCATACAACAACATTCCAATAAAACAAATAGAGGACAAAAGAAGAAAGGAAGATTGGCTGGAAAGAATGGTACAGGTGAAGGAAATGGAAAACTGCAAATTAAGATGTGGGAGCCTATCATAAACTATAATGATGAGCAAACAACAGTAAGATATATGAAAATGACAACAACAGACAGTGAGAGCATAGCTAATGGGGCAATGAAGCATAAAGTATGGAGACAGGGAGAATAACAAACAACAGGAGTAACTAAGGATAGACTACTAAACAAAGTATGGGATCCAGGAGGACATAGATCAAAAGCGCATGATCAGGAGATCATGATCAATTTAAAATTTGGGAGCCTAATGCAAGAGCATTTAGGCCTAGCCATCAATGTGATGGAAGTGGTCACATGTTGTGGCTAGTGCAAATTTGGAGGAAGACTTGGTTGTTTAATTTGTATTAATTTCAAAATAAATGTAATTAATTAATTATTTCCTAATTCTGAACTGAATTAGGAATAAATGGCAAAGTGATCGTCCCTACGTGGAGATCAAGCCAAGTAGTTAGAATTGTTCAGATTAGGATAATATTTGATTTCTAAATATGTAGTCTATCCCTTTAATTGAGAAGGAAACTGTTAGATAGGAGATATATGTAATTCCCTTTCTTTTCTGAAGAGGGATTGGAGACAGAGAGAGAGGGAGAGAGGATTTGATAGCATTGTAAGCCTATGGGTAGCGTAGGAGGAGAAGGCCGCTAACGAGAATAATCAGGCCAGAGAGGGGCAGAGAGCCACAAACTTGTAATTATGTGTTTATGTGCGTATTTAGAGAGAAAGGAATGAATTGTGAATAAAACGAGAGCAGATAGATAGTGGGTGGATGAATTTCTTTTGAGACAGAGGTCTCTAACGTTGTAATCTAGCCTAAGGCTGAGACTGTAATGGGTTCATTGTGAATCAATTAGTGTTGCATGCATTATTATATAAACGGCCCGTGGAGGCCTCGAATGCTTTGTTTTTCTCTGTATTCAGATGATTTTGACACTGGCTCTGTGTTTTCATTCTTTACCGTAAAAATCCTCGTGGTTAAGGAAAATTTGGTGTAGTTTGGGTCCACAAGCGGAAATCCCATTTACATAGAGAAACTGCGCAAAACACTTAGCGAATTCGGCAAAATGGATTTGAAATAATGTAAATGCCACTTTTGGGTCCTATCGGGTTCGATATACAAATCGCATCACTGCAGAGGAAGGGAATCAGCTTGTAAAATTGCCAAATTCCGATATCTTAACTTAAATGGACCTGAAATGGTATAGGGGCGATTGGATAGCCTATCGGGTCTGCAAAGGCTATCGTATTAGAGGTTTGAAGGGGAGGCGGCCTATAGTAAAGCGGACATATGGAAAATGCTGATGGCGATTAGCAATATCGCATTGGACTTCCGCCGATAGTTGCGGACTGTTGGAACCCTGATCATCGATATTACTATTTAATCTGAGCCGTCTGATCAGCTAAATCTAGATCCATGACACTAACACATATAATCGCTTTAAAAGGTGGAAAATAGATGTTTTGGCCTTTTTCAAAGGTATTTCGGTCCTGAAAGGGAAAAACATTGTTTTTAAGATTTTCAAAGGCTTTTGGATTCCAATAGGAAAAGGGATTATATATTGTGGAAAAGGGTGTAAAGCGGGGTGATTGTTGGGTCATTTTTGATCCATTTGTGGTTTTATGATGAACCACTGTTTCCGCTGCATTAGAAATTGATACAGGAAAGACCATAATAAAAGGAACAAGAACCTTGAGCAATTTATATGTATTGAAAGGTGGCCAAGAACAATGTTACCTAGGAAAGGCATAAGAAAATTGGTTATGGAATAGAAGGTTGGGACATCTAAGCTTCTCTCAAATAAGAAAATCAAGTAGGTTCAAATCTGTTCGTGATTACCGTACATCACCATACCATAAAGTAACATTTGTAAGTAGTGTCAATTCGGTAAGAAAACCAGATTTCAATTCAATGCCAAAGAAGGATTAGCAAGTAAGCTTCTTGAACTTATAAATACTGATTTGTGTGGACTAGTAAGGAAAAAGTCACCTCGTGGAGAACAATAACATATCTTATTCATTGATGACTTTTCTAGAATGTGTTGGATCGGTCTTTTGAAACACAAAGATGAAGCATTTGATAAATTTAAAGTCTTCAAGGCATTAGTTGAAAATGAAGTAGATCTAAAAACAAAATGACTTAGATCTGATCGAGGAGGAGAGTACATATCAGAATTCTTTGATTTCTATGAACAACGTGGCATAAAAAGACAATTCTATGTAGCTAAAACTCCTCAACAAAATGGCGTGGCAGAAAGAATGAATAGAACTCTTCAACAAATTGCTCGTGCTATGCTTGATGAGTCTGGAACTCTTGACACCTTCTGGGGTGAATCTACACATACTGCAGTAAATATTCTCAACAAGGCTCATGTTCATGTGAATAGTGATAAAACTCCGTCTGAACTTTGGTATTGTAAGCTTCCCACCTTAAAGCATTTTAGAGTTTTTGGAAGCAAATGTTTCATAAGAAAAATAATGAAAAACTTGGTAAATTTGAAGCTATAGCAGATGAAGTAATACCCTTGGTTACTCATCTAGAAGTAAATGATACAAATGTTCTAATAATAGATTTTGGAAAATTGTTGAATGCATTGATGTTGTGATTGATGAAGCATACACAGGGCCCAAACAGGTAACATGAGCAAAAGAGGATGATGATGATGAATGATTTCACACATCAAGTTGCAATGATATAGAAGAAGAAACTAATGAAGAAACAGAAGAAGATACATCAGACAAAGAAAAGGCTCCATCCAGGTATGTTCAAAAGAATCACCAAGAAACTCAAATTATAGGAGAAAAGGAATATGGGTTACAAACATTAATAAATCTAGTAGGATCTTCTAGTTATCTATCTTTATTATCCACCATTGAACCACAAAATGTAAATAAAGCTAGTAAAGATAAATGTTGGGTTAAGTCCACGAATGAAGAACATGATCAAATTGAAAAGAATGATACTTGGGAATTGGTTCCAAGGTCTCATGATAAAAATGTTATAGGGACAAAATGGATATTAAAAAATAAGTTGAATGAAAATGGAGAAGTCATTAGGAACAAAGCTAGAATTGTTTGGAAAGGTTATTCTCAACAAGAAGGTATAGACTTTTATGAAACATTTTCACCATTAGCCAGAATTGAAGCCATAAGAATGTTTCTTGCATTTTCAAGTTTTCGAAATTGCAAAGTTTATCAAATGGATGTAAAATTTGCCTTCCTTAATGGCGATCTAGAAGAAGTATATATGGAACAACCAAAAGGATTCATTTTGGGGAATGATGAAAACCTTGTAAGAAAAATAAAAAAGGCTTCATATGGGCTAAGACAAGCTCCACAGGTATGGTATTATCGACTTGACAAGTATATTCAACGACAAGGTTTCACAAAAGTATCCGTAGACAACAACTTGTACACAAACATTGAGGGTGATAAACTGCTAAATATTGTTGTTTATGTTGATGATATCATTTTTGGTAGTAATGAAGAATCTATGAGTCAAAGTTATGCAACAAGAATTTGAAATGTCTTTACTTGGGGAACTAACCTATTTTCTTGGTCTACAAGTACAACAAGCAAAATATGGCATCTTTCTTTCACAAACAAAATATCTCAAGCAAATTCTAAAGAAGTATGGGATGAAAGAATGCAAACCCGTATGTACTTCCATGACGACATGATGTAGCCTCAATTCTAATTATGATTATTCTGCAGTAAACCAACTAGAGTACAGGTCTATGACCAGATATCATGCATGTAGTTGGGTTTGTTGGATGTTTCCAAGACAATCCAAAGGTATCACATCTTCAGGCAGTAAAGAGAATATTCAAATATCTCCAAGGAACCAAAGAGTTTGGTCTATGGTATCCTAAAGATGCAGATATTACCCTTCATGCATACATAGATGCAGATTGGGTTGCAAATGTTGATGACAGGAAAAGAATTAGTGGAGGTGCATTTTACATGGGGCCCCGATTGGTATCCTGGTTCAGCAAGAAACAAAGTTCCATTGTGTTATCTACAATAGAAGTAGAATATGTAGCTGCTGCATCTTGTTTCACACAACTTCTCTGGATGATGTAAACATTACAAGATATACAAATCAAATGTTCTCCACCCATCTCCATCCCATGTGATAATACAAGTGCTATTAGTATTTCGAAAAACCTCTTATGCACTCCAAGACCAAGCATATTCCTATTAAGTATCACTTTCTATGAGAATAAGTGCTTGAGCAAAAGGTTAAATTGGAGTATGTTCCCTCCAAAGAACAAGTTGTTGATATATTTACTAAACCTCTTCCTAGAGAAGCATTTGAATATCTCAGACAGAAACTGGGAGTTGTCTCTGTCTCACTTTGTTGTTAAATCAGTTTTCTCAGTCTACAGGTGAAAATTCATAAGGTTGTTGGCTATATGCAAGTTTCATGAAGTATAGTCGTGTATATACGCGCGTTTATTTGTAGGAAGTCACGTATGTTTTTCTTTGATAGAAAAACAGTGGGTTAGACTTAAGGTCAGCCTCTGACATGCTTCTAAGAGCTATGATTTGATTTCTCTTGGTCTGATGATGATGGGTACAGTCTGCAGATATGGTATTGAGTTATGTTTTTCTCATTGATATTTATCTTATTGATGAAGATGCTTTGATGAATGAGTTATTGAATATGAACAGGTAGCACAGGTTTAGGGGGAGAAATAGCCTTGCATAATATAATGCATTGTTGGCATTCTGATTGCTATATTATATTATTCTTAAGATCTTTCAGTATTTAAATATCATGTATATCATTTGATGTAAAGGTCATGTAAAGACCTATGATGTAATAATTGTCATATTTAGTCATGTATGGACTTTTTTGATGATGTCAAATATGTAATCCCACTTGGTTGGGTGATTGATGTAAGTATGGGTGATTGATGATAGGAAGGTCATAGTTATATACTTCACTTTACATCCATAAGAGAATTCAGCATGTGCTTAGGGGGAACATGGTCACTATGCATATTCAATAGTTCAGATATGAAAGTCTTCATTTAACATTGGTCAGCCCTTTGCCTTTGATTTCAAAGGGGGAGAGTAGCTTGGTGTTTGGATAATAGCTTTATGTTTTGAAAATATTTGTCTTTGACTTGATGTTATTTATAGGTTGTGGTAACCAAACACCAAATTGGTTTCCATCAAGTGCAAAGGGGGAGATTGTTGGAATTATGATTCATGTGTTGTCCTTGATGGAAACTCACTTATAACATAATTCATAGGTCAGTTCAGAGGTGACAGAATGAATTCAAAAGAATACCAGAATGTATAAAGATGTGATAGAATGCATGACAATACAGATGAATCAATTCAGAGGAATGATAAAGTTGGAAGTTCAAGAACTACACACGGGTTCTTTTAAGCCAAGTCACGTATGCACACGAGTTTAGTGAAGAAAATTAGCGTATGGTTTTTGTACCATGGTATTCTAAATACCAAGGGTCCTTACGATGGTATTGGCCCATAGTAATGAGTGTGACAACGAATATTGATCCTGTCAAAGATTACCACTGACAGTAATGTTGTTTTGACCCGTGGTATTGGATGAGGGATAAACTATATAAATAAGTAAAGATCAAAGGGATAAGTGTGCAAGTGAAAGAGTTTTTGATGAATAGTTCAATCTGAAGTATATTTTCATTGTAAGGGCCATAATTGTCACATTGATCTGAAATAATTATGCACTGATGAATATAATGATGGATCGAGATCATGAGACCAGAAATGACTATTCATTGTATGACCTGTTCAAGGATTGACTAGATAAAAGTACTGACGCATGGTTTTATCTTTGATTATTATGATCTGGGTCTTTTTGAAGTTCTAAAGAGCTGCATAGTTTTAGGTCAAAATTTGCATATCTATACGTTGGTTGGCTTAAGGAAAAGAATGTATAGACGCAGGTTCACTTTTCCAAAGTCGCGTATATAAAGTGAGAAGTTTATGTTCACAAATGAGTGATCAACCTGATCAATGTTGTTGTTTCTCTGTTGCCTATTAATGATGTCCTCCTGTTGATCTGGGTTGATTAATAATGTTTGAGGTAGATCTGATTGAATGATGAAGTTGAATTTGGGTGTTAATTGATTGATGAATGTTAAGATTACTTTCTGATTATGATTGAATATTAGAGATAGTTTTGTGATTGATTAAGAGTGTTACAATAGATCTAAATTTGATTCAGTGTTCTTTTCAGAAATTGCAGTGGTCAAATTTTCAATTTTCAGTTTATTAAGATCTATATGCGGGTTTCTCTCTAGAAAATCACGTATGCATCGAGTTGCCTTAAGTGAAGTAGCGTATAAATTTTGGAAAATGAATGATCAGAGTTAAAATTGATTCTATGTGTTGATGAAACATTCTGAGTTCAGTTCTGTATACTAGTTACAATGATCTGACTATTCCAGTTGATTGGTTAAGTTTTGTTTATATATTAGTTGTTTGGGTTTTAGTGATTGGTTGATTATGTGTGTCAGAGATTGATGATTGTTTTACAATGATGATTGAGCATAAGTGTTGATATTGAATCTAGTGTAAAAATTTGATGAAACATGGTCCATGGATGTTGTTGAGGGTTGGAGCCTTTAGTGAGGAAATCGAAGCTTCCTACCACTAGTAGCTGGTGATCAGATTAGGGGGTTGGAGCTCCCTTCCAGTAATAGTTGGAGAATGAGTGAAGGTTATAGCCTTCAGCAGGTGGGTTCCTGTGTACTGTTATGAGTCTGCACCAGTACAATAATGTAAGCAATTTTTGATATTAATAAGTTTTTAAGACTGAGACGAAAACCGCAGTGGTTTTCTCCCACATTGGGTTTCCACCTTAAATCCTAGCATTCATGTGCGTTTACTTATGTGTGATACTTTATTCTATTCTTACTACACCTGTTTACTGCTTATCAAATGCGTGATAAATCTCTTACATTTTGGTTCAAAGTTTAACAGATAAAGAATTAGTTGTTTTACATTGTTTACTGGGAATACGCTAGTTTCTTTTACAACAGTCGTGTACATATGATAGTTAGGTTCAGTCAAGTCACGTATACATTTCAGAAAATATAAATTATTACTATGGCTTTTTAAAATACTGATTCACCCCCCCACCCACCCTCTTAGTATTTTTCCCAACAAGGATGCCAAGAAAACTCTTTGGCCTTCCTTTCCTATCCCTTTTTGTACCTATGCGTTGAAAATTTTTAGGCATGTTTAGCTTGAAATTGACCAAATTAAATCTTTTAGTTTTCCAACCATTCCAAAAAGGCAATATGATCCTAATGATGTTGCGAAAGATGTCGCGGAACAGGCCCGAATTAGGCAATTTTAAAGCGAGCCTAATGAATTCAATGATTTATTTGAGATGGTTCCAGAATATTCTATGGTTCAAAAGTTAGCAGAAAAAACCTAAACCTTGAAGAATTGATTAAGTTTAATCAATATTGAGAGCATAGAATATCCTATCTGCTAGAAATTTTGTTAAGACAGTCTTGAAAGAAGCCTAGAGTTTCAAATACATCAGCCTCCACTTCAAAGAATCCAATTATTTCCCAGGTTTTAGAGATAGCCACTGCAGTTTTTGAGAAAATGATGAAAATCAAAGAAGAAAATAAGTTGGATGAAGTATGGGAGGAATTTAATCGTGTTTTATCTACTGAAGAAACTCAGGATGTAAATACAACAGTCAACAAAGAAACATAGCAAGTCACAGAAACTGAAGGGAAAACCTCGTTCACTATTGAGGTTCCCGAAAATACTATTGTTCCTAAGACTCCTGAAAAAACTAATGTTGATGAGGCTACCAATAAAACTACTCTTTCTAAGGATATGGAAATTATCCCGGCATTTCCCACATCGGAAATAGTCATAAAGATTGAAGAAATTCCTCCCCTGGATGTATTCTACAATACAAAACATAAAATAGTAATGAGAAGGTTAAGAAAGAAAATAAAGCTAAAAAAACACAAGCAACAATTTTAGAGAAGACTCCTTTTCAAGTTCTCTAGAAAGGAGCCCAAACAGCTCCTGACAGATTTCACAGCTTGTAGGAGTTTATGCGAGTGCTACTATTGACAAAGAAATGGAAATACAATTGATTATGAAGGAAAAATACCAGGCGATTATTCAATTAGAGCAAGATTTCCAGAATGAAAGATATGTGATTGAGCAACAAGGGCAAGCAAAAACTGCGGAGTTACAGAAAAGTTATGATAACTTAAATATATAGTTTGAATTTGAAATCAAAGATAAAGATGCACATATACAACAACTACAACAAAAGATTAACAAGTTGAAGGATAGTCTAGAAATAAATTAAGTCTGAAAGGAAGTAGGAGAATTGGATACACTCCTCACTAAGCAATCGGTTATTTTTTGTCACAAATTAACTTTGATTCATGATTTGTGTAAAACTAGTGATTCTTTAGTTAACCAGTTGTCCAATCTCTGGACATTTTATGAAGAAATTAAAGAGAAAATCTCTGAGCATATAGATTGGAAAGACAGTGTTGAAGGAAGATCAACTGATCTTCCTCGAATTGAAGAATATCATTTTTGGTGCCTGGGACATCAAAATGAAACAAGAATAAATGGCTATTATTAGAGCTAGAAATATTGCTTCAAACTTCACCGAATATATCACTGATACCTTATGGAAGCCAATCTAATACATGAATGCCCGAAGGACACTTTGACAGATGTTAAAACTCTAAAGCAGTCATGGCAAGAAGCGTCCAACAAAAAGGTCAACGATATCCAACTTTTATCAAAAGTGAACCTGGAACGCAGCCGATTCATCCTTCCCAACTGAAGCCAATGACAGACATATGTGGGATTAGAGAACAAACGAAGAATCAACCTGGAGCACAGTCATGAATTTCTTGTTGCAACAGATTGTTATCTTTAGTTTGCTTTATTTTTAGCTTCATTTGTTAATATTCTTCTGAAGAATTTTAGTTAGTTTACTATTTTTGTAATATTAATAAGCTATTTAAGCCCCTTTCCTACATTTAGAAAGGGCTTCTGAATTTTTGAAAGACATCTTTGAACTTGCACTATTGTTTATATCCAAAGTTATCTCATTGAGAAGTGGAACCTGAAGCTATACTTTTATGAGCAGAGTAATGATGTACCAGGTACTATTATCTTTATATTACTATTATGTTTCATTGAAATAGATAGTGAATTTCTTATAAGTTGTTTCATTATATAAATGCTTTGAAACCAATCATACATTGTCACTATTGATGTGTAGGATTGTGTCATTTGTAATTATATATGAGATAATGAAATTTTATATGTGATTAAGTTTTAATCAACTAAATTAATTAACTATTTAATTAATTATTTTATCTTATTTGTTTTCCTTTCATAAAGTGTTTAAGGATCTATATTGTTACATGCTTTGTGAAATCTTTGTATGAATCACATATAAAGAGATATTATTCTCGGCAAGTAAGTAGGATAAATTTTACTTAGTAATATCATATTTAGCTTTTAAATCATTCCATTAGTCTCATTGTGTTAATATTATTCTATTATATCTATTTAAACGGGAAATTGGTCCCTTTATCGCCATTCAGACCTACCATTTCCAACAGAAAAGGAGTTGCCTTAAGTTCCCAACCGCGTGGTATTCCACGATGTTGAAGGCAAATATTTTCTAGCCTTCAACACTAAACAACAAATCAGATCTACCTATTTAGTAATGTAAGCGTTATTTCCAAGTCCCTCCCTTAATGCTTACATTATTACATGATCACAAATTACATTTACATAAGTCACATCTATTTTATATGCTCTTCATTGGCACTTTTACCCACTATGAAGTCTCATATGCCATGCTCTTTCTCCACCACAACCTTCGAGCTTCCCAATTGATTCATTTAAGGTACAATTGTATCTGAACATTGTTGATGAACTTGTAAGATCAAAAATATTGAAACACTCATCTTGTTGGGCCTTCCCCGATAAGGGATGTCAAGTAATGAACCACTCTATGGACTTACCATCATTTGTCAGATATTTTTCTTTTAGCTTTCCATCAGTTTCTACGAAGACAGTCTAGATACTGAATGTGTTCAGAAGTTGATCAAACAACTTGACTTGTCTCAAACACATGGATGTCATAAGGACTGATAATTATTTTAGAAAAGTATGAGAGGCTCTGCTTTGTACTCATCATCACTGTCACAATCTGAGAATTCCCCAAGGTTATCATCTGGAAAATATTCTAAAGTAGATATGTTAGATGATTCTTTTAATTTTCCATTTAAGATATCACTAGCACAAGTTTTACAATAGAATGTTGTATGTCCATGTCTTCCGCAATAAAAGCAATCTACTGAGTTCTTATTTTTATTGATCCTTCTCTTAGAGAATATAAGTGCCATCTCAGGGTGTGATTTGTCCTCTATGTCAACTATTTTCATCCTCTTTGCTTCTGCTAAGAGTGTTGATACATTTCATCTAGTGATTTAGAAGAAAATTGAATGAAGGTGAAAACAAAATTGTCATATTTTGAAGATAAATTGTTTAGCATAATAGCCTTAACATCTTCATCTTCTATTTTCGCCCCAATTTCCTTCAACTACCTTATGAGATATTTTAACTCATTTATATGTGTAGAAAATTATACCCCCTCATGCATTTTAATTTTGAATAAATGTAACTTCAGGGAGAATTTTGCATTCAAAGCCTTTTCCAATTTTTTTTTCTTAAGGCTTCCCCTATTTGTGTAGAAGATTTTTCTAAGTCTAGATGAATTTTTGAGTCTGACAGAGAGATTCCTATAATGGACTTAACTTTTTCTTCCTTTTTTAGAAAATCAATGAATAATTTAGGATCTTGAGGTGTTGGTTCTCCTTTTACTAAGCTCCATAAATTTCTATGCATAAGATGCATTTGGACCTTCACCTTCCAAGTATGGAAGTTTAATCCATTAAATCTTTCAAGAACTATTTGTCCCATGTTTAAAATAGACAACTACTCTATAATTTTTACCTGGTACATTGGCTTTCTTACTTTTGAACATATCAAAAACTTTATCCTCTGCTAGTGCAGTTATACATCCTTATGGAACTGTAAATGATTTGTAGAATAGATATATTATTATATAGATAGGAAAAATAATATGACACTTACCTTTGATTCATTGAATTAATAAAAATTGGTTTTCTAGGAATATATTTGGAGAAAAATCGTCACAGAGACAAGAGCTCAATGACATCATTGGTGGAGACAAATATGCCTTGCATTTTACTTGAATTTTTCTTAGTCACAAGACACCACAAGAAACAATATTATGATTGTACTTGTCACTGCTTCATTTTACTGTGAGCAAGGATGCCAGCAGAAATGCGCCCTCCAACACCACACAAGTTTGATCCATTAAACCTGGATTCATGAAATCATTGCCTCACTAGAGCAAATTGTGCAGTGATCAGAAATAGCAGGTCACCTACATACTCCACCACCACCGTGCATAAATCTAACTTCCAAGATACGCTGCCATAAGTGGAGTTATATTAAATCGTGTCACTTAATCAAGGTGAGGAAGCATACATATTTTACCATTCATATGGATCCCTGAATTGCATAGGTCAATTCTCTGGAGCCTTGGGGCGATTTTGGTCACTGATAAACATCATAGATAACCCCTGGTACACAAAAACCTAATGTGTTTGTCAAACCCGAGATCGTAAATGGGGCTGGGATCCAAGGGAACACTGGGATTCATATGAGGTGGTTCTTAGTACTCCGATAGAATCAACTGGTGTGTCAGGTTGAGTGTTGGCTCAACACAATAGCCAGATCAAGTGGAAGTGGTACCATATGTCAATGTGGAAACCCCTGCGTCGCCAGAAGAAATCCTCCAACCATTCAAAACACTGAGATCCGTAGAATTTGATTGATTTACAATGAATGAAAAAAAAATAGGAGTTCATTGAGATTATATGTAGGAAACACTAATATATTAGTCTCAGGTGTGCATCGTAGAAATCTCCCACTTCTCTTACATTTTTCCTGGCTTTCCTACAAGGATTAACCTAGAGGTATTAGCTGTGTTTCAACAGTGCTGGACCCACCAACATTCAGGGGATCTCCCCGGTATGAATTCCCAACTAGACCTCACATCATTTGGTGTAGGAGTTCCATCTGGTACAATGGCCCGGTTTCCATTTACTTATATATTTTCCTTAGCTCTTGGTGTTCAACACATGAGAGTGTTATGCTGGTGTCTTCAAAAATCGAGGTGAGTGTGCCTGGTGAGTGTGTAATGTAACCTATATCTCGTTTCTCTTACTACAAAGGGGGGGAGAGTAGAGTGAGCCTCTAAGTGAGAGGTAATAGTACCACCCAGGAAGAGACACACGCGGACTAGAAAGGTCTGTCCGGAACCCATCGAAATAGTCCACAACGGATGCATAAATCATTAAAACCGAAGTGAAGGTGACAATAAGTACACCACCCAGTGGAGTAGTCCACATGAATGTGATAATCATTATAACCAGAAAACCAATATGGTATGTCGAGTATCCCATGGACTAGTCCACAAGGATGTGACAACGGTGCTAACAAATACAAAAAGGTGGTATGTCTAGTATCCCACAGAGTAGTCCACAGGGATGAGATAATGGTGATAACCAATAAAACACATTCCCAACAATATAAGCACTAAAACAACCAAAGTAGTTCAACTATCGTAGTATAGGTAAAACAAACATGGATTAAAAATGCTGAAAGAATAGTGTTACAAACATCTACAAAACATGCATGAAAACGTGTTGGCCTTAACAGGCTATTGAATTAAGCAAAAGTCCCAAGACACATTGTACACCATACATCACTGTTCCCAGTAGTGGGACATTGGAGCCACTCCTCACTCCTCAAAGAACTGAATGTATACTCTCAAGGCTAAGTGGGAGGAGCCAAGGTTAAAAGTCCTTGCTCATACAATGAGAGGGGTATATATAGCCAAGGGTGATGCTTGACCCTTGTGACTCTTGGACTACCCTCATGACCATTCAACTTCCAATGAATTTGCAATTGACATGACTCCTCAACTTCTTATGTGTGTCCATTGGACTTTCACTTTACATTACATTCCATTACAACAGATATGACCCATGGTGGTGATGTGGCCTTGACAACTCTTGACACAACTTGACACGACAATGCTCACAAGTACTGGCTGGATGTGGTGTCCATGTCCAGATGTTGTGCTGCTAAATGATGGATGTACCCTCAGTTGTGTTTTGTCTGCTCCTTCGCATGGCTTGATGTTGTGGGGTCTTCGATGGTCTTGGTCTTCCAAGATGCCATCCAGATGCAAGTAAGTCTTCTAGCATGTGCATTCCTTCTTGATACCGTTCGTCATCTTACCATGATCTATAAGTGTACCTGTTCCTGCAATTCATTCATGATGGGATGACATCAAATCCAAAACCTCCTAGTCTAACATGATTCATTGTTTTCCGTGTTCTAGGCCTGGGATAGATGAGAGGTTGGGAGAGGGCCCAATTACTGTGCACTGCATAGTTCTAGGTGACAGGGAGGGAGGATTGATGACTGAGATTGTGTAGAGTGAAACTTAGGCTTGGACAAGGAACTCCAGGGCACAATATTCATTGTCGGGGAAAACTGCACAGAGGCCATTGGGAGGAAGAATTGTGCAGTTCAGGACACCAGTGGCATTTGCAAGGTTGGAACTTGATGGACACCTCTACACAATTTTTAGAGGGAAGAAAAGGCAGGAAAATAGAGGGACCCAAGGACAATTTTGTGAAGTTTTTGAGAGTAGTGAGTCCTGGTTGAGGGAAGTCACTAGGAGGACATCTCTACGTAATTTTTGGGAGTAGTGTAGGCTCAGGTCTTTTTGGAATGTAGGGTTCCAACAAGAAGGAAGGAGGTATGATGACTGTTCTTGTGGACTGCACAATTTAGATAGGTAGTGAGGGAGTTTATGCACAGTTCTAGGAAGGAAGACAAGATTCTCACCTTTAGGATTGTGTAGTGCCACTGACTTGGAGGACAACCTCAAGCACTACGTAGTTACAGACAACAAAGAAGCATGACTGAGGGCTAAGATTGCACAATGGAGCTTAGTCGGGGTCTGGTGAAGTGAAGTTGTTCCATCGAGATATTTTCAGGAGAATGGCTAAGTTTGAGAGGAAAGTGAACTTGTGAGGACTCAACATTGTGATCACCCACTTAGTATACTTCTACAACATGAAAAAATTGACCCCTGTGACAACATAGCAAAGCATGACCCTCTATGGGGCTGTCTAGAGTTGAAAGCGACAAGTGCGACACTTGGGATAGACCTTTGGATGGCCGTGATGACACTTGTGAAAAAATTCTTACAACTTTGTGTGTGAGTGCAAAAGGTGTTCACATAGCTAAGACAACTCAAACACATAAAGAAAAACATTAGAAATCACTAGAACAAGATGGCATGCATGATAAATAAGTCAACATGCCAAAAGACGACAGTTGGTTAAGCGAGCAAAAGGTTGAAAATAATCTAAAGGAGCTTAAGGAATGAGCTCGAGTGTTTGCAACCATCAAAGAAAAAACCAAATAAGGCTCTAAAATTTGAGTGCAAGCCAAAATGGAGGGTGTTACATATGCTACAACACTTGGCGACACATTGGTTGAATACCAACTTCTCTATTTTGGTTCATTTTCTAGTTTAGGGCCTTGGTCCTTCAGAGAGTATTGATTCATCGTGAAAATAACTTCGGCTTCCCCACTTACTTCATGGACAGACGTGGTTCACCTTGTACCAAATCAGTTTAACAAGACATAAGATTCATCCATATCATAGTGTTTTGAATTGGGAAGGATAGCTTGGCTCACAAGCTTAATATTTTCAGAGTATAGTTTTTCATCTCTGGTGTATCTCCATTGCTAGCAGGCCTGGACAGTACCTCGACGGGGTCATGGAGGAACACAAGCATTTCTCCACTACCAGTGAGCTTGGATAGTACCTCGATGGAGTTTCCTGCTTCACCTATCTATTCTAGAATCCTTTCTAATCTTTCACCTTTGTTATTTTTAAAGAGAAGGGTGCATAGGCACTTATTTATTTTTTGGGTGGAAGAGGGATCGTGACTTATTGAGAGCAGGAGAGGTTGTTCCTTTAGAGAAGCATGTAAAGACCTCTGATTCATGTTTTATCATTTGATTTTCCCCTTCTCTGTTTCTACTAGTTGGATAAGCTTGAACACACCAAAGCAGAAGACTAAGTACAGACATGAGGTTTCCCAGACTGGACACTGGTTCATGGTTTGACCAAAACTCTCCTTACAGACGGATTGTATTTTCTGTCAATACTTCATCAGGAAAAATTTACAACCAAACATAAAGAATATGAACATAGGACTGGTCAAGTTTTGTAGTGTCAAACGAATCTTTGAACCTCAACCACATACACATTTAGAAGCTAGAACACAATGTAGAAACACACTTATTTACAAAAGCAAAACAACATAATAGTAGGGAAAAAAATTAGTAAACAAAAACAACAGAGCAAGCAATGAAAGGACTGTGTACATAGTGTGGGACATAACCCCGGATCATTGAAAGTAATATTTTAAGTCTTGGCCATTAATAGGGAAAGTGCCAATCTTCCCATCAAGAGATTGAAGACGATACATGTGTTGGCCAAGCTTCTCATGGACTGTAAATGGAGCAATCCACAAGGATTGAAACTTCATGTGCTTGCCTTTGTCCTCACGAGGTTTGTCCCACTTTAAGACTAAGTCACCCACACTAAAGCTAGTACTCCCTGTAGACTTTCTATCAAACCATCTCTTGATACAGTTCTAGTGGAGTGTAAATTTTTCTTTTTCTTTCATCCTTTCTTTGTGTATCTTGTGTAGTGTGTCCATCCTATGCTGAACTAACAGACACGATTGTCCTTGGGATTTTTTCAGTATACCAGGAATTAGGGGGAGGTATTTAGAGAAGCCTTAGGTATGACTCAATCAACCCATAGAGAATTCACCAGAGCAAAGTGGCAGCTTCGTTGTTCATAGTAAATGGTCTTTTTGATGATGCAGATGAGGTTCTTGTTTGTAGATTTAGCAAGACCATATCCCTGCGAGTAGTAATTAGCAGAATGTTTCAACACAATACCATTTTTCACTGCAAATTCATAAAGCTTCAACGAAGAAAAGTACAATTCATTATAAAAAAAAGTGATGCAGGAACGCCAACCTGGAGATGTTGTTCTTCTATAGGAAGCTGATGACTTCCCAGTCATTCATTTGTTTCAGCGGAACTACTTCTATCCACAACGTAAATTAATCTGCAACAGTCATAATATAGTGGTGCTTCTTTGATGAATGTGGGAAAATCTCCCCAATGATATCCAAGCCCCACTGTTGGAATGGTTCTTCCACTGCAACAGGCTGTAGTGGGGCTACTGACCTTTGGTTTCTGCAGGCGTATCTATGACAGACCGAACACTTTCATGCATAGGCATGGGCATCCTTGAACAATGTAGGCCAGTAGAAACTAGCTCGCATGACCTTGTGCACTGTTGTGTTACCCACAGAGTGTCCCCGACTGGTCCATCATGGAGATCACTTAACACTTTTTTTTAATCGTGTGCCTCCAGCCACCTGAGCATTATACCATTGTGGTGCTTTCTATAAAGCACTCGATGCACCAACTGATAAGATAGATCTTTGAGTCATGAGTGCCCTCTTCTACCACATATAAAAATGAAAGGACATGATGCCATGCTCTAGGTACTGGCCACCTCTACATACCAAGAGGTTCCATGCGAAGTGGGAGGGGTTCACTCAATATTATAAATTTCTATTTCTTTCTCTCAACCTACAAGCTCTTCTTCTTCCTCTTGCGCGTGCACTGCTTCCATTGCTAGTCTACAAAGACTATGACCCTTCATGGTGTTGACTTGCTTGATGTCAAGATCATACTCATCTAACTTTCCCTCCAAATCTTGCTTAACAAGCAGTGCTCTGATTGTTGGGTGCGACACAAACACAATGCAATGGTTCTTCGTGAGGTAGGGTTTTAAATGCTTCACTGCCTTGTACACTTCGTATGCTTGTTTTTCCACAGTGGGATAGTTGAGTTCAGGGCCTTGTAGGCTTTCACTCTTGAAGGATATGGGTCGTTCATTTTTCAACTTGTCCTTTTGAGTGAGCACAACAACAAGTGAAGTGTCAGAAGAAAAAGTATAGAGCAAGAAATATTTGTTCAATTTTGGGTTGTACAAGGCGGGTGCTTCTACTATAGCTTGCTTGATATGGGTGAATGTGTCTTTTTCCTTATTTTCCCAACTATAGATTGTGTCCTTTTTTATCATCTCTTGGATGGGTTTGACAATCTACACATAGTCAGAGATGAACTTTCTGAGGAAGTTGATCTTCCCCAAGAAAGACTCCACAACTTTGTTGTTCATGGGTTAAGGAATCTGCGTGATGGTCCAACCTCTGTCTAGATCTATCTTGATCATACTTTTAGCAATGATGTGCCCAAGCAGGTTACCCTCCGAAACTGCGAAGACACTCTTCTTTGGATTCAAGGATATCCCATAATTTTGGCATCGCTCGAATATTTTCTTAAGATGGCACAGGTGGTCTGAAGACTGTCTAGAGAAGAATGTCACATCATCGAGGTAGGCCACTACAGTTTATTTGATGAGCCCACAGAATGTGATGTCCATTAAGTGCTGAAATGTTGTGCGTGGGTTCACCAACACAAATGGCATTCCGCGAAAAGTGAATTTACCCCACTTGGTACAGAATGTTGTTTTGAGTCTGTCAGGCTCTGCTACCAGAGCCTAGTTATATCCTGAAAATTTGTCAAGAAAAGAAAACATCTCGGCTGCAGATACTGTTTGCAATACAAGTTCCATGGATGACACTGGGTAGTTATCCTTATATGAAGCACAATTGAGATTACGAAAATCTACGCACAGGTAGGTCTCCCTGGACTTCTTTCTAACAGGGACTAGATTGGAAACCAATGTGGAATGACAAACTTTGTAAATGATCCAAGCACCCAACAACTTGGTCAGTTATTTTTGTATGAGGGGCTCAAGTGAAGGATGAACTTTCCTTAGCTTCTACTAAAAAGGCCTGGCACCTTCCTTGATTGGAATGATGTGCTGGATTATTTGTGTGTCATATCTATTCAAGTCATCGTACATGCATGCGAACACATCACGGTACTGTCTAAAAAGGCGGATGAAAGCTTATTTCTCTTGTGATGTACAACACGTATCGAGATGTACACACTTTAAATACTTATCTATTCCCAGATTAACCTGTTTGTGCAACAATGTAGAGCTATGGGTTTTGGCATTGACAACCTGCTGAAAGAGGTTCTGCAAGTCATACAGCTTCTCAAGTGATACCATACCCTAGGGGATGAGGTTGCCTTTGCTTACATCAGCTAGGTCCTGTAGAGACTACTCATGGTCATCCTCTTTTATCACTGCATCTTTGAATACGTCAACGTTAGCCATGAATTAAAATATCGGTTGATCATCATAAAAAATGCATAAATTAGTGATGTTATCTGGGACAGATGGTTTATACAAAATTTCATAAAGAAAATTTGTGCCTTAATGGTGACATCCTAGTACTTGTGTTCGTTAAGGCGTTTGTAGCTGCATTACACATTCTTGGTACAAAAATCATATTAAAAGCTTGGAATTGATAGATGATTCACCATACCTCTTGTTGATAACTCTTAAGATGGGGTGACACATAGTGTATAGTGTTACACACCTAAAGCACCACGATCTCTAAGTTAGCTACGACTTTCAGAATGACAATGTTGAAGCTGATGGATTTCTGTAAGCCCAAGACGAGTGCTTCATACTCGGTAGTGTTGTTCATGCACTCGAACTCCAAGTGGCTAGAGGTTAAGTGTTTTCTCTACAATGAATTTTTCAAAACACAACTAGCTCTAGAGCCCTCCTGTGTCTTGGATCCGTCAAATTACATGATCCACATGTCCTCTGTACAAGGACCACTTGCCACACTAGTATTACTATCACTACTACTACTACTGTTACAAGGTACTGTACAAGTTTCATTTTCACCAGTTGGGCATGGAAGGAGACCCAACTGTGTGTCTTCTTGGGTAGGGAATGACTCTGCAAGATAGCACTCGAACTGTGTTTCCAAAAATCAATTACCGAGCATAAGTTTCATGAAAGCCAATGGTTCATTTTCTCCATTCAAGGGAGTCAGGTTGTGTCTCATGTATCTCTTTGACAAAACCTGAATCTGATTGTTTCTTCCCTTGTACGGAATCCATAAGTGTGGAAAGTCAGTTGAAAGTATTCTTGCAGCTTGCTTGACTAGTCTCTGCTGAGCAACACAGTGTATTCTTTCAGGATGTCCATACTGACAATATTAATACATTGATGAGCCTGTCCGTCGGAATATAACCGGATGATCACATCCCAGAGTTCACCAATTTATGATACACATGTTTTGTTAAGTTGGATGATCTACACAATTGTCTTGCTCCATTGGGCATTGATCTTCTTAGCGATGGAGAGTGGCATGACATTGACTGATGCGCTAGAATCAACCAAATAGTTGTGGACATTGAAATTGAAGATTTCAAATGATAACAAGAAAGGTGGGCAGAGTGAGTTTGCCTCCTCCATATGGAGTGCATTGAGCACAGATGCGAGTGTGTCAGGAGACTTACTTGATCCCTTGCTGGAAGAGGTAGCATCACCTATAGAGGTTTTCCCAAGTGTGCGCAAAAGAATGTCCCACTGACTCATGATTTTGGTTAACTCATATAGAGATATGTTTGCACAAGTCTTCTTCATGTCCTCTATAATGTTGTAATCAAGAGCGGGGAGACTCACCGAGGTGTCCAGTGATAGCCTTTTGTTTGTGGTGTCCAGTGGGCTACTCTTGTCTTTGCTGCTCACGAATGTACTCTTCACTGTAGTTGTCTTCCCGCACTTGCTTTGAGTTTTTTGTGTTGAGTTGACCAGCGGATCTACTGTCCATAGCACGTATTTTTTTATTTTATCTCTCGGCATCTAAAACATAGTGGGGACCCCTTGACTTCTCAATTTGTACCGTTTGTTTTTCTTTGGGGCCGGAACATCACTCGGAGGCTCATACTCAGTGGTGGTCTTCTGGGCTATGCACGAACACTGATACATGTTTACTACATGCCTAGTAATAGGGGCTTCATCTAATGTATCATCTTCTTCATCTTCATCAATGGGATCAGCTTGTTCATCATACACGAGGTTGTCAGACAACCATGTGGCCATGTTTCTCATAATGTGGTTCCACTCTGGGAATGTTCTTTCTGAGTGTTTCTCACGGTGGAACGAGTAGTATGAGTTTGTTGCGAGATTGTCAAGGTTCAACACCAGGTTAGAGCTCTGTGCAAATTTGGCTAGATGGTTGCTTCTTGAAGCCACATTCTTCTTCAACAAGTACCTAGAAGGCCCGCTGTTCACGATTGTCTCACTCGTCCATTGTTTGAGTTAAGAAACTTGGGTAGTCAGGGACTTGAGGAGATGAGTAAGGATGTGAATGTCGGTTGCTTCATTTTCCTTAGCCTTACTCACAGAGGCCTGAGACCTCTTACTCATGTCCTTATAGAATTTAGTGGATTCCTTGTTTGCAATGAATGCAATAGAGTGTAGGTCTTTCTCTCGACAACAACCTCTTCACAATTTTCTGTCAGGGTTGGTCTCACAACTAGCTTAACGAATTGTACAATACTGGTCGGAAGGGAAGACATGTAGTAGTCGATGGTGATGGAGTCATGTGGTTTAGTATCTGCTGATAACTTGTTCAGAATTCGGTTAAACCTCTGATTGAAATCTTTGACCTTCTCTTTATGCTCCATCTTGAGACTACCCAACTCCTTTAGTAACATGGCGGGGTCTTGTCTTCAGAAATTTTTTCAAGAAAGATCCTTTTCAACACCCCCAAATTTTGGATGGAATTTGGTGGAAGGTTGTGGTGTTATCCTCCACAATGTCCCAGGTTGATGATGAGATCGATGGTGGCAACCACAGACCAAGAGTTTAGTTTGGTAGCTATCCCTACTAAACCAAAGAGGGCTCTCTCTATGAAATCACAGTCAATAAATGACTAGAATGTAAAGGATTTTAGGCTATATATGTTTAGATCAGGGTTTGATTTGATTTTGATTATTTGCTGGATGGTGGCTTAGGTGTAGGGAGCTAGGTCTAGGCTTTGAGAATCAGATTTACAGAGATGTAATGGGGCAAGGTAGGCACACATGTTATCACTTTAGGGTTGTCATTGTGTATATGGGAGATAGGTAGGGTTTAAAAATGAGCATGAGTCTCATGAATTCATTTATATTAGAAGAAAAATGAACAATAATGTGAAAGCTTCTCCAAAACAGAGCATTACATGAATGAATTATGTTTATTATCTTAGGAAACAAGCACATGAAACATGGAAATGGAAATGAAAGATACAATACATTCAAATTTATGATCACGGAAGGAGAAACACTGCTAAAACACATACCACTGGTATCCCACTACAATAGTTGTAAACTCTATCTATTAGTTCTTGCCAACTTCTCAATTACACTAGAATTCAAGGCTTAATTCCACTGCATCCAACCCTTTAAAATAATTAAAAAAGGCCTCATATATGCTATTATGTCAAAATCCTCCCTATGAGGTCGAATTTCCAACAAAGCAATTCAAATACATGCACCTATCTAATCACTGCTACGCATTAGGGAGGTTACTCAACCATTTCCTCTTTTATCTAACTATCACAAGATATTTACCCAAAGCATTAAATGGAGGATAAGACACCTATTCACCCCTAATTTTACCCATTTACATTTAATTTTACCCCTCACATTCATTTACTTCACCCTTTTGACTTTTACCAAAGTCAAACTAGGAATTACAAAAAACAAAATACACAGTGAAAATTTTACAAAAATCTCATAAATTTCCAGGTGCGCAACGAGATGTTGGAGGCAATTTTGGAGTGCCTTTCTGAAGTACAAATCTAGATCTGAAGCCTATTCTAGAACTCTGGGAGAGTTTAGATGTCTTTAGAGCATTTTTTCACTCAAAATGACCCATTAGTTGCTGAGATATGGTCATTCTCCCAAGGTGTCTCCACGTGCGCAGCGAAGGCCTCCTATGCGGAGCATGCTGTCTTCCAACCAGATTTTGGAGGCCTTAAACTACTCTAAATTTCAAACTGGATATCTATTTAGAAAGCTCTTGAAGTTTGATACAATATGGATGCATCAAGAATGTAATTTTGACAATCCAGCATGGAGAAAAATTGATTTTCCCAAGGTCACTCCAAAAATGCAGGGTGTGTCTGACAAAAGCGAAGCGCCAACTTGCATAACACTTTTGACTTCCTTCCTGGAGGCGTTTTGGGCTGAAAGTGGTATTTTTTTAAATATTATGATGTACTATACACAATAGAGTCCTTAAGAACTGCCAACACCTGCTCCAATTCCCTAAAACCTGTCTTGAAGTCAAGTTGTGCAGAAGTGCAGTAACTCTTCCGTAGCAAGTGTAGTTTAGTAATTTCTCTCAAATCATAACACCTATGCATCAAAGGAAGGAGGTTTTTGTTTCTTGGCCTATAAGGGGTTTAAGGGTGTCTAAGTTGTTGGGAAATTTTTTTGGGGGAAGGATATATGTTAGGGAGTGTAGGGAGGTGGAATTTCTTGAAAATCATGAGGGAAAAGTGTGAAAAAGTCCAAAACACAGTCCTAGCCTAGAAATTTGCAAAAACGCAACATTGAGCTAGGGTTTAGGGAAAATGAGGGGAAATGAAGGGAATGGGTATGGGAAAAGGTTGGGAGGGGTATATAAGGTATGTGTGGGGGTTATGGAACATAAAACTAGGATTTTTCTCACTGTAATGAAGCAAAATCATTTGGAGACCAAAAGCACAGTGAAACCCTAGGAGAGGGATTTTCACTGAGTTCTTCAAAATGAAGGATGCATAAGAGGTGCCAGATGTTTACTTACTTGCAAAGGAGATGCTTAAACCTGTGAATGTTGAAATGAAACCCTTTTGATGCTTTGTATGGTCCTTTGTAGCTTGAAAGCTGATTTTTTCTTTGGTAGTGGCATGACATCATATGTCCCTTTGAGAAATGATGAGACGAGGTAGTGTACTGCAACATTGTCTTATTTAAAATAAAACATTTACCTTTACCTTTATTTTTCTTTCCCTAAGCTGCTAACTCCCTTTACCCACTGACTCACATGATGGACATGTTTTTTGTTTTGACATATGGTATCATGATGACACATGGAGTGAAAACCCTAGACCATGACCTAAAATGAGGAATTTAACCATTTCATGACCCAAAACACTTGAATGAAGATATGATACCTCGAAGAAGACAATGACCATGATGAGTGATGAAGACCATGAGACTGAAAAGAGTAGTAAAGACTGAACCTCCCTAACCAATGACCAAATTTTTATTGAAAAACTATTTGAAACCATAAAATTTTGACCTAATACCTTAGTAAAAAAACTTTGTACAAGCACATTTGATCACCAGTGACTGACATGACTGACAGACACTAACATGTGCTACCATACAGTTTCTTTGTCATCCAAGGTACATGGAAATAATTTTCATGCAACTGCGTCATAACGTACCTCGAGTGTCTGTAGATGTAGGTAGAACAAGTCTAAGTGGTCTTCTACCTTCACTGTCTTTTCAGGGTCATACTTCGTTAAAAGCTTTTTCGCGTGTCTTGGCATATTGTTCAGGACACCCGGGAGTGCCAATGGGTCTTGAGTCATCCATTCCAAATTTTTCTCTGCCATGTTGTCTTCATCTTCCTCTTCCTCCTCTTCTTCAGAATCTGATGGTTCTTCCTCTGAATCTGTTGGTTCGTCTTCACCTCCACCTCCTCTGTTTCCTTCCCCTCCACCTCCTGCACCGGAAATTGAGCCCAAGAGTAAGAGGTTTTCTTCTTCCTTTATAAAGATTGGAGGTTCCTCTTATTTTTCCACAGCTTCTACTAGCTCTTCAAGAGTGGCAAATATTTCTTCTTCCACAGAAGAGACTACCACTCCTATGGGATAGTATTTTCTTCCTCTGCAAATATGGAAGAGCGTGCACTCCTGGAATTTGTCCAACAACTTTAGCGAATTGACGACTGATGCGATGGAAAATGCGGATATACTGATATTGAATTTCACATTCAGTTTTGAGAGGTGAGAAATGACCAAATTCATAGTTGCGCGTAGGGGAGAGGGGGTAAGTGTTACTTCCTTGACCAAAGTTTCCATAAACTACGTCTGACCCTCCTTCTAGCACCATAAATGTTGATGGTTTTGAACCTGCCAACATTCAGGGGATCTCCTTGGTATGAAGTTCCAGCTACACCTCACACCGTTTTGTGTAGGAGTCCCATCCAGTACGATGGGTCGGTTTCCATTTACTTAGAGATTTTCCTAAGCTCTTGTTGTTCAGCACATGAGAGTGTTATGCCGGTGTCTTCAAAAAGTGAGGTGAGTGTGCCTCGTGAGTGCATAATGTAACTCATGTCTCAGTTCTCTTACTACAAATGGGGGGAGATTAAAGTGAGCCTCTAAGTGAGAGGTAATAGTACCACTTAGGATGAGACAAATGCGAACTCGAAAGGTTTGCCCAACACCCAGCAAAATAGTCCACAACGGATACGACAGTCATAAAAACCGAAGTGAAGGTGACAACTCTTACACCGCCCAGTGGAGTAGTCCACATAGGTGTGCCGGTAGTTATAACCAGAAAAAATGATGGTCTGTCGAGTATCCCATGCAGTAGTCCACAAGTATGTGACAGTGGTGCTAACCAATACACAAAGGTGGTATGTCTAGTATCTCGCAGAGTAGTCCACAAGGATGAGACAGTGGTGATAACCAATACAACACATTGCCAACAATTTCAATACTAAAATAACCGAAGTAATTCAACTATCCTAGTATAGGTGAAACAAAAATTCATTACAAATGGCAAAATAATAATCTTACAAACATCTACAAAACATGCATGAGAATGTGTTGGCCTTAACAGGCTTCTGAATTAAGCAAAAGTTCCAAGACACATTTGTACACCATACATCACTAGTCCCAGTAGTGGGACATTGGAGCCACTCCTCACTTCTCAAAGAAATGATTGTCTACTCTCAAAGCTATGTGGGAGGAGGCAAGGTGAAAATTCATTTTTCATATAGTGGAAGGGGTATATATAGCCAAGGGTGGTGCTTGACCCTTGTGACTCTTGGACTACCCTCATGATCATTCAACTTCCTATGACTTTTCAACTGACATGACTCTTCAACTTCTTGTGTGCATCCATTGGACTTTCACTTTACATTACATTCTGTTACAATAGATATGGCCCATGGTGGTGACGTGGCCTTGACAACTCATGACAAAAATTGACATGACACTACTCACATGTACTGGCTGGTTGTGGTGTCCATGTCAAGTTGTTGTGCTGCTAAGTGATGGATGTACACTTAGGTGTGCTTTATTGTCTCCTCTGCATGGCTTGATGTTGTAAGGATCTTCGATGGTATTGGTCTTGCAAGATGGTTTCGTGCATGTATTCCTTTCGCTTGCTACTTCTTTCATATGTCCGGTTGCAAGTAATTCTTCTAGCATGGGTGGTCCTTCTTGATACCGTTCGTTGTTTTGCCATGATCTATCAGTGTACATGTTCATGCAATTTACTCATGACAGGACGCCATCAAATCCAAAACCTCCTAGTCTAGCATGATGCATTATTTTCCGTGTTTCGAGCCTGGGACAGATGATAGGCTGGGAGAGGGCCCAGTAACTGTGCACTGCGCAGTTCCAAGTGACAGGGAGGGAGGAATGATCACTAAGATTGCACAGAGCATAGCTCAAGCTTGGACAAGGAATTTCGGGGCAGAGTCTTCATTGTCGGGGAAAAGTATGCAGAGGCCACTAGGAGGCATAATTGCACAGTTCAGGACACTAGTGGAAGTTGCAAGGTGGGAACTTGAGGGACACCTTTGTGCATTTTCTAGAGGGAAGACAAGGCATTATAGCAGAGGGACCCGAGGACAGTTCTGTGCAGATTTTGAGAGCAGTGAGTCTTGGTTGAGGGAAGTCACTGGGAGGACATCTCTGTGCAATTTTTGGGAGCAGTGCAGGTTCAGGTCTATGCATAATGTGAGGTTCCAGCAATTAGGAAGGAGGCTTGATGAATGTTCTTGTGGAGTGCACATTTCAGATAGGTAGTGAGGCAGGTTCTGTGTAGTTTTGGGAAGGAAGACATGTTGCTCACCTCTCAGATTGCATAGCGCCACTGACTCGGAGGACAACCTCAAGCACTGCGCAGTTTCAGATAGCATAGCAACACCACTGAGGGTTGAGACTGCACAATGTAGCTCATTGGGGGTCTAGTGAAGTGAAGTTGTTCTGTCAAGATATTTTTAGGAAAATGGCTAAGTGTGAGAGGCAAGTGAACTTGTGAGGCTTCGACATTATGATCACCCACTTAGCATTCTTCGAAAACATGATAACACTAACCCAGGTGACAACATAGAAAAGAATGACCTCTGTGGGAATGTCTAGAGCTGAAACCAACAAGTGCGACACTTGGGATAGACCTTTGGACGACCGTGACGACATTTGTGTGACAGTGCTTACAACTTTGTGTGTGAGTGTGACGGGTGTTCACAGATAAGACAACCTAAACACACAAAAGAAAACCTTCGAAATCAGAAGAACAATAATAGAAGCATGAAAAATAAATCAACATGCCAAAAGAAGGTTGTTGGTTAAGCGGGAAAAAGGGTGAAAAGACTCTAAAGGAGCTCAAGGAATGAGCTCATGTGTTTTAAACAATCAAAGGAAAAATCAAGGAAGGCTCTGAAATTTGAGTGCAAACCAAAATTTTTGACGGTGTTGCAGCCACTACAACACTCTGATACCAAGAAGGAAAATAAAGATGCACACACAAGAAAATTTTCTATCGCACACAAAAATCACATAATTACATCACATATATATGGTGCCTATTAGATCCAACAATTTCTAAACTAAGAGATTGTTTCTTGAGAATATATCTCACCAACCCAACCACCGAACAAACCACATCTACCTATTTGCTAATGTAAGTGTTATTTCCAAGTCCAATTCCATTGAAAAGTGTGAATAGGTTTCAGTATGAAATATATATCATTATTATCAAAAGAGAAGATATAGAGTTATTCAAATTCACAAATATATAATCTAATATATATTAAATTTCGAGGATAAGTGATGATGACTTGAAAATAATGGACTATCTTGTTTATATCACCCAATTTTGCACATTTATAATGTAAGGGTGATTAGGGGAGTTATTTAGGATAAGTGTTATGAGAAAAAATATTTTTAAAATATTACATATTATTTTTTTTTGCAAATAAGGGGGTGGAAGGAGTGGGAGGGGTAATTATTCGCCTAGATGAGCAAAAAGAGATCCAATTTGCATGGGGATTTAGCATTACAACCAATAACCAATTAGAATATTTAGAGATATGACAAGGATTAGAATTGAAAATAGCTCAGAAGATCTCAAATATTATGGTATTTGGAGAGTCAATGTTAGTTATACAACAAATTCATAAGGTTAAGAAGAATATTTCTTATTATTTCCTAACAATCATTGAAATATTAATACTGCAAATTCACCAATTCAATTAGATTGAATTCTATAATGTTTATAGAAATCTAAACTCATAAGTTGACTCATTGGAAAATAATGAATGAACTCTAGCCCATGGAATAATGGAGAAGGAAATCAATATCGCACAATGTAATACCATTCCATAATTAAAATGGGGGAGCATTCATTCATTGAAAAGGACAGATCCGACATCCATCACTGGGAAAAAAGTTCAAAGGATAATAAATGGATATACATTATTGTAATATCAGTTGGAGAATTGAAGAGTTTGTCCCCTCTGGTGATCTCGAGAATCATCTAATGTCCCCACATTAAATTAAAATATCATGGTTCAACGGTGGTGGCTCAAAGGTATTATAGTGTGGGTATATGGTGTATCCATGCATTACTAAGGATGCAAAAGTGTACACAGGATCCATCTCCATTAATTAAACTTTAGTGTTCGCAGGTGAATAGGGGGTCATTTTGTTACACGTCTTTTTTTTGCATTAGAAAAACGGTCATCAAAATTGGATATTTGACCATCCCTGTAAGTGTCATGAAACGCTCCCTTGCAATTCAACAACTTATATACCTTGAATATAGTGGAATTTCTGGATTTCATAGTACAAAACCTTGCTTTTGATCATCTGCACATTTTTTCTAAACACAAAATGCACATGTGTAGTTTCTTCACTATAAACTGTGCAGAACTCTGTTTCTGAATAGAAATTGCGTAGGTTAATCAATAAAATGTTAAAAAAAAAGTGAGATGTAGAAACCTTGTTGGGCGAATCATTCCCAACAGAAAGCCTCGAACTCATGTTTATTCAAGCCTAACCTCATTTTTTATGGAACTATTTCCCATTTTTCAAGGAGCCTCATCCCTCTTTTAGTGGATCTCATCCTTGGACTAAGGATCTCAAACCACTTCCTTTTTTGCCTATTAATCAAGCCATATGTTGGGTAATGGGGGTAGGTTGCTCAGAGTAACTTCACGCTGGGGTAATCAGGTTGGAGAGATTATCATTCTCAGAGAGGATTGAGATCAATGGGAGGAGCTTCATAACATCAAGCTGCAAGTTTTGTAGCTCCTTTATATTCATGAAATTAATACAAACAAGCATTTCTTCTCACTTCATTTTTTAATGGATTAATTGATGAATTTCATGGATGGTTTATGTTATTAATATCTATCCATTAGAATGACGTTTGTTACTAGTCTCCTTGATCACTAGTTTGAATTATTGAATCATTTATGTTGCATATACCTTTGATCCTTTGTTGCTTTCATGTGTGCATGTATAAATTCAAGCATGGAGGAGTTGCACTGAATCACAAAGGGGGATCTTCATCAACCATGTCGTAATAAGGGATGAATTTCCATTTCTCACCTTGTTAGATTATGGTTCAAGAAAAATAGATTCATGGAAGGAATTAACTTGATTGTCTATTTGTTTCTAGTTTCCTTTTAGGATCTAGGGAGATCACTCTTGTCAGAAAGAGGGATTTATCCTCCTAAACAACTGGCGACCATACTGGGGAATGTCCTTTTCTCTTCCATATCCTTGTTTTTTATTCTTGAACCTTTTCTAATAGATTTATTTGAGTCTTTACAAGTTAATGATCTTTCATATTTTGTGATTTGTTGGGATACTTTTTTATTTTTTCTTTAAGTTTCTTGACATGCATGGTTTCTATTTAGAAACAAAGGGTAGATCTGCACATATTACCTTTAGAAACAGTGCGCATGCACACTAATGTCTACCAATGCATACTCTAATAATTTTTTGAAAAATAGCTTTTCCTCTCATTAAATTCTGAATTTTTGTTTTTTAAGGCTTCATTACATTTGTCTACGACTCCAGTCAGTCTCCATGTGTTTGATCGAGTGTCGTGAAGGATTTTTCTTAAGATTTTTCCATTTTCAAGGATTGAAAGGTAGGGTTTCTCAAGAATTAGTGTTTTGATGAGATGTGTTTCTTGTGTTGCATTGAAAACAAGAGTCATTTTTATTTTAGTACCGAATTTTAATCAAAATTACACTTTAAGCATCGATTTCATAACATTCATTCAAGCATCTTCATTTTAAGGATTTCTTTGGGTGTTTTGAATTTGAATGCCTTTAGTCATTACTCAAAGATTTGTCTTAGTTTCTTCAAATTTTTTGCATGTTTCTTAACAATTGTCTCTGAGTGTTAATCGCCTTTGAGTGTCATTATTTTTTGATCTTTGGAATCTTCACCCAATTTCCTTTATTTACACTTGATTGGTTCTTTATTTATATTAGTGAAGGGAGTTAGTATTGTTGTTCTTTTGCTGATTTGGAATCACTTTGTGTTTGTTTTGAAGAATTATTTTGCACATATGACATTTGCATGGTTATAATTTTCATTTCATGCACGGAAATTGTGCATAGATTACATTTGCATAGTTTTCAAGCAATTATGCATATATTACATTGTGTGGTTTACAACTTAGAGCCTTGAATTGCATTGAAAAATTAGAAGTGGTACATTTTGGAGCTAATATTTTAAAGATGAACCTCTTTACTTACTATAGGTAGAATTCATCGAAATGAAAAGATTACAAATTTCATATTTGATGCATTAGAGTTTTGAGTCAAGTCATAATACCATCAATTTCACGTATGTTTACCCTTTGAGTAAATAACATTTTAATAACACAACATTAATAATATTCATCTACAATTTTTATTACTTTTAGGGCTCTTGCCACCTATAGTATATTAGGTTGTAGGGCTTTGGAATAGGAAAGGAAGTAAACTTTCCAAAGCTACAAAAAAATAATAAAATATTGAGTTAGGGAGAGAAATCCAATAAATTTCTATTTTGCTCTGGGAATCTCTTCTTATACATGAGTTAAGCACGTGATCATGTCGAATTTGGTGAAGTGATCGTACCCACTTCATTAGCCAAGATATAGTGATTTTAACGTATTACAACGATGCATAAAGGTACTTGGGGTCACTTGAAAGTAAACCTAGAATTGATCATGTGGAGGAGCCTTCAATGGGATTGACCTTATTACTCTACCCTTGTGTGTACGTCCGATCTACAACTGTCCCCCTAGGTAAAATTATTGTCATTAGTAAACTTCGTGACCATAATCCCAAGGCTCTACCTAAGGTGATGGTAGAGGTAAGGTTCTGTTGTACCTAGAACAGACATTGACTAGACTCACTTGGAATTTTTGGAGGGTAATCTTTGCTCGAGATGTCATAAGCGAAGTTACTTGCACCAGAATATTTCATTAAGTAGGTTGTCAAGGTAACTGGTTCCAAATGCTCATATCTATAAATATTTTCACCTTGATCTACGCGATGTTGGATTTCATCACCAACTAATAAATATTGATCTCTGTGAAAGGTGAGTTTGTATGGTTTGAATTCCTAGACTTATTAATGCGTGTTACTTTGTTTTTTTTTTTTACTTTTTACATGACCTTAGGTGTGGATTGTGAATATTATTTAATTTCAATAATAAAACTTATTTGGATTGAATATAATGGAAACCCATCTAGAAGTTACTGACCAAGGAAACCCCATTAACGATAATCTTGATCCTTTTCCCAATCTTGGAAATGTCGGTCCTCCTTATATGGCTACATTGTCACTTTCTAGATTCACGATAGGTCTACCCATATGGTTGTTCTCAACTTCTTTAATTTCGAATACTCCAATTGTACCAGATCAACCGAGTTTTTCTCCTCAACCGAGTTCACCATGTTAACATCACCAACCTATTGTTGACCCATTACCTTATTCATCCAACATTTCCTCCTCCATTTCTTCCTCTTCGCTTGGTAAAATCCTTGATGCTAGTAACTAGGTGCTTAGGAAGAAGAAGAAGAAGAAGCTAGATAATGAAGATGTCAACCAATCAACCATGGTTGTAAGTATGGGTAATGTTGAGGGAACTTCTTGTGGAATTTTCTCTACAAATTAGCTAGCTCACTGATGTCATGTCGAAATTTCACCTGCAGATCAAACTGATATATGCAATGTACTAAAGCATAATACTAGATCTACATCTACCATCAACTTTGCGGAAGCTTAATTGAACATGAGCAACATCAAGCATGAATAGATATAACTGATAATGAGAAGTAATCAACCATAACATAGGAGATATAACCTGGGGAAAGCACCAGTCTAAAACCCCATCTCTGTATTATCAATCAAGTGGAAACCCTCAACAACATACAAAAATAATCAACTAAAAAGCTATCCTGCTCTCTCTGTACTCTGATGATCAAGCTCATGGACTACTTAGGCCTGAATATATAGGCTACACAAGTCCTCCAAGCTCCTATTTCCTTGCACTGTTTTGATTGGGGTCCAATGTCATAATATGTGTGAATTGGCCACATCATACCTGCTCTAACCTCAGGTCCAACTACGCAATCCATAAGGAATAATATTCCTTCTGCATGTAAGGAATATTCACAAGGAATATCCTAGCAACTGATAGTACACTGTCCCTCCATCTGATCTCAACTGGGTCTCTATTTGAACTGACATGCATGAGTTATCCATGAGTGAATCTTCAGTTGTCTAAAAATACTAGTTGTTACATGCATGCAAGCATTAACAAACTAAATCTCATTAATTTAACAACTTGTTAAATTAATCTAACTGCACTTGACTCAATTAACTGAGCCAGCTAATTACAACTCATCCTCATCCTTTAACTGATGGTTAAATCCCTAAATCAAAGGAAAAACTGTTGCATGTCCTCACATAGACTTCAAGTTCATAATTCCTTAACTAATTAACTCAAACTGAATTAATCAATTAATTTACAAATTGCTGTTAATATCAAATTCGAATTTTACTTCCTATTTTAGTCCAGGGACTGACTAAAAATAGGAATCCATCCTGAACTACTAAAAATAGAACTTCTATTTTTAGAACTTCTGTTTTTCATTCCCTATTGCCCAATCCAGCACTGGTACCCAAACTGCTATTTTTAGCACTTCTATTTTTACCAATTTCTTGTTGCCATTTTCAACACTTATACAATGCATTGTAAGCCAAAATACCCTTGTAAGCTTTGTAAGGGTGACTACTTCCTTATCAATTGTCCTTGTATTCCTAAGGTTTTTGAAGTATGGTCAAATAATTCTTATCAACATAGTGTTGATCTATCAACCAATGATTCTCAGATTCTAGGGAAAAAAGATTAAGGTTAGCTTTCCTTGTAGGTTATGTAAAGGAATTCATTATAGTCACCTTTTCCATCACATGGGTGAAGCTTCAGAACTGTTGGAAAAAATTATTGTTTCATAGAAACAACTTCCAACTAATTACCATGAACTTTATCCCCATATACCATCAGTTGATGAAGTGATTGATCTAAATCCAAGTACAATCAATCCCACTCTTCCATTGGAAGGTGAAAAATGTATCACCGAGGTTGATGGATTGTTTGTTGATCAAGTGGTCAAATCGATCCCATCTTCAGTCAATCCCACTCTTCCTTTAGAGAGTGAATTTCATATCGCTCAGGTTCTTCACGCTACCTCAGATTCTTCTACACATGGGGGCATTTCATCTGTTGATTTTGAACCCCATCAAAGTAATGAGGCTATTTCTTTTGATTGGAGTAGATTGACAGAACCTCGTCTTCCTTACCATACCCATTTCCAAATAATTGTGAAGGCTTGTGGTAAGAATGTGCGTCGCACGAATGTAGATGAAGGTGCTTTTGTCAGTCTTTTATCCTCAACTGCTTGACAAGAATTGGGTTCCCCTTAGATTGTGCCTGTTACACAGAATCAGTTAGATTTTAATAGAACTTTTAGTTAAACTTTAGGGATCCTTCTAAAGTTACCTATTACTCTGGAAGGTAAAATTGTTTGTACTGATCTTATGGTAGTCCAAGGTCCATTAGATTTCACTTTGTTCCTTGGGAGAGACTATGTCTATGCCATAAAAGTTGTCATATCGACACTCTTTCACGTGATGTCCTTCCCTCAAAATGGAAACATTGTGATGGTTGATAAACTTTCATACGTTGATCTTGCTCTGACACCCCTGAATTTTCCTTATATGGAAGTGGTACCTACCTTGCCACTGGTTAATTATGTGGCAACCTATCCCATGTGTTGGAAATAATACTGAGAGGGGGGGGGGGGGTGAATCAGTATTATCAGATCAGTAAAACCTTTCCAATTTCATACTCAGAAACATATACGCTACTTCAATTAAGTGAACCTGCGTGTACACGCTACTGTGTCTAATGCAACTAGCGTATATCTAGAGATCTTATAATTCAGTTAGCTTAATCTTCAGTAAATGCATTAGAACATTATTAAGCATATTAACAGTAAACAGGTGCAGTATAACAGAACAGAACATCACACAAGAGCCACACACATGAACACCATGATATAAGGTGGAAACCCATTGTGGGTGAAAACCACCTGCTGCAATTCGTCTCTTTCTTCTTTAATAAGAAACTTCTTTTACAATGTACTGGTGCAGTCCTTTACCAGTACGCAGGCTACAACCTGTAGAGGGCTACAACCCTCTCTCGTTTTCCAACTACTTCTGGAAGGGAGCTACAACCCCCTCAGCTCTTGTACTAGCCGATCCATTTACTAGTACGTAGGTACTGACCCTACAACCTTCTTTCCTTCAGGGACCACATTTCATCAATTTTCAGACTGGATCCAAGAGTACAAAAACAAACATTACTGCAATACAATCATCAACTTATACTTGCATCATAATTCATTAAACAACCCAATACTGAATCCCTGAACCCTGTCATCAAGAACACAGAACCCAAACCAAAGCCCAGAACTCTGCAACAACCACTAGAATCAACAGCAACCTGAAATATCAAATCTTATTATGCATACGCTACTTCACTGTACCAAAACCGCGTGTATACGCGCTTTCTCCAAAGGCAACCCGCGTGCAGATCTAGAAATAATTACTTATGCCTTCGCTGTCAGATCTGACCCTTGCCAAGCGTCCCGAACAGATAAACAGTAATACCAGATCTTCTCACTTCGTCAGACACACCATGCTTGCTTGCACTTGCCTAATGATCTTCTCCTTATATAGCCTTAGGCCCTTTACAATACCACGACCCAAAACCATAGTAACCCAATACCATCAGCTTCAAAACTAGGGATCAACACGTTCGTCGAGACACCATGGTCCAAAACTATAGGCACAACTTCCAAGGAATAACCGCCACGGACCAAAGATAAGTTTTCCACATACACGCTCTTTTACTGAAGCCAACCTGCGTGTACACGCGACTTGGTATATAGCGAACTTGCGTATACGCGACTTGGTATATGGTGAACCTGCTTGTATATGCGACTTGGGCTTAATGAACCTGCGTGTATGAACTTTCTTGGCCTGCTGTACTAAGATCTATCCTCTGAATAAGTTGCCGTCACCTGTACCAACCTCTGAGTGAGTTGCCATCAAGGACAACACTTGTATCATAATGCCAACAATCTCCCCCTTTGGACTTGATGGCAACCACCACACCAAGTCACTCTCCCCCTTTGACATCAAGGGCAAAGGGCGGACCAAGATATTCTCTTCTTTGGTATACCTTCTGTTGTCCATACTGCTATCCATACTCTCCGTGAGTACATGCTGAAGTTTCTGATTTGGCTCCCCCATTGTTTATGCCAAAGTGTACCAATCTATCCATGCTGCCCCTGAGCAGATGCAGGTTCTAAGACCAGCCATTCAGATCTGTACCATAAGCATCAGTCTGCAATACTATTCCTTTGATCAAACAACAAGATGTATCATTTAGTTTCATCAGAAACTTCTAACCATAATGCCAACAATGAATTATTTGAAGTATATGCTCCCCCTGAGTGTGAGCCAACCATTTCCTGAGTCTGTTCTGCTCCCCCTAAGCTTGAGCCAACCATGACTGAACCTGGGTCTGTTCTGCTGCCCTTTCTGCATATACGTGACTTTGCAGCCTGTAACTCGCGTATATACGTGACTTGTCTTCATTATATCAGCGTATGCAAGATGGAATACTGAAATTCAACACTTTCAGATTCCCCTGTGTCTGTTGTGTCAGCTGTCTGAATTGTGCCACACCTTTCTGTCTCTGTCTTCTTTAATTCCTGGAACTGTGATGATGTATGGTCCTCTTGTTTTGAATTTTGAAATATGCTCCTGCATTCCCTTGCTTTATGCCCATAGTTGTTGCATGTATAACATCTTACATATTTCATGTTCCTTCTATCGCAATCCATTGCTTTGTGTCCATATGCATTGCAGGCAAAGCAATATCCTCTGAAATACCTGGGATGTGATGATCTTTTGTAATGGTCTTGACCCATTCTACTTCTACATCTGGCTGCAACATGTCCAAGATTATGACATACATAACATTCAACATTATTCACTGGAGGAAATAATCGTCTATCACTTCCATAGTTAGGAGTAAAGGATCTTCCTTGAGGAATTTCTTTCCTTGGTTGTTCCTTGTTCAGCATTTCAGATTTCTCATTAGAATTCCTTGCCTAACCTTGTGCACTAGATTCACCTTCAACATATTCATGAAAACCAAGACCAGTTTTGATAGCAGGAGACCTTTGACTATTAAGAATATCATCCAAGACTTTAGTACTATCTTGAAATCGTAAAAGCTTATCCTTTTCTTCTATTTTACCTTTCAAGATATTTACCTCAACTTGATGTTGTGCTTCCTTTTTCAGATACTGATTCCTTAGGTCTTCTTCAGCTTTTCTTCCTTCTTCCACTTGTCGCTTTAGTTTGATCACTTCATGTTCTTGATCTTCAAGATCTTCTTTTAGAGAGAGAATCTTTGATTCAAGTCTCTGAATAGTTGTGCTCTGATCCTTTACTATATCCTGTAATTGCTCCCTTACCCTGGTTTCTATCTCCAATTGTTCTTTTAATTTGGCAACTTCTTCAGTTTCTGCATTCTTCTTTTCATGTGCCATGAGACTTTTAATATCTTTGCTATTATTGGATGAAGCATTCTTCTTTTCATGTGCCATGAGACTTCTAATATCTTCACTATCATTGAATGAACTTTTAATATGGGTATAATAGCTTCTACCATCTTATTCAGATATCTTCCCTTTGTTATGAGGGCATCTAGCAGCATAGTGACCAACTCTACCACATAGAAAACATTTGAAAGGTAGCTTACCCTTGAACCGTCCAGTTCCCTGTTCAAGATTCTTGACAAAATTTACCTCATCTTCTTCCTCTGACACTTCGAATGCGGCTTCTGGTGGTACCTCTTATCACATTTCAAAAGCAGTTAAGATCCCGTGAAGTTGTGACATGGTGATTTTCCGCACATTCTCCTTTTCTTCTATGGCAGATACTTTAGAATCAAATTTAGCAGACAAAGATCTCAAAACCTTTTCAACTAAGACAACTTCCTCAAATTATTCACCCAGATCCCTCATACAATTCAAAATCTCATCCATACGCAGGAAATAATTAGCTATGCTTTCATTACTATGCATCTTAAGAGTTTCATACCGGATTCTAAGAGTTTGAAGCTTTGCTCTTTTTACCTGATCATCTCCTTCGTAGCTTGTAATGATTTTGTCCCATATTTCCTTAGCTGATTTGAAATGCATGATCTTCATAAATTCTGATTGTGTCAAACTACTCAATAGGACAGTAACAGCTTTGGCATTGAGTTCATATTGCTTTTTCTCTGCTGGATCTGTAGGAGTTGCTGATGGGAATTTGTATCCTCCTTCTACGATTCCCCAAACTTCTGCTCCAAGTGATTGTAGATATGCAGTGGTTCTTATCTTCCAGTGAGTAAAATTGTTCCCGTCAAAGACTGGTGGCCTGATGTGTGCCTCTCTTTCTGGATTAGCCATTCTGATGGATCTTTTCCTTCCAGCGATCAAGCTTCCTCTGAAGGACCTGCTCTGATACCAATTGTTGGAAATAATACTGAGAGGGGGGGGGGGGTGAATCAGTATTATCAGATCAGTAAAACCTTTCCAATTTCATACTCAGAAACATATACGCTACTTCAATTAAGTGAACCCGCGTGTACACGCTACTGTGTCTAATGCAACTAGCGTATATCTAGAGATCTTATAATTCAGTTAGCTTAATCTTCAGTAAATGCATCAGAACATTAGTAAGCATATTAACAGTAAACAGGTGCAGTATAACAGAACAGAACATCACACAAGAGCCACACACATGAACACCATGATATAAGGTGGAAACCCAATGTGGGTGAAAACCACTTGCTGCAAATCGTCTCTTTCTTCTTTAATAAGAAACTTCTTTTACAATGTACTGGTGCAGTCCTTTACCAGTACGGAGGCTACAACCTGCAGAGGGCTACAACCCTCTCTCGTTTTCCAACTACTTCTGGAAGGGAGCTACAACCCCCTCAACTCTTGTACTAGCCGATCCATTTACTAGTACGTAGGTGCTGACCCTACAACCTTCTTTCCTTCAGGGACCACGTTTCATCAATTTTCAGACTGGATCCAAGAGTACAAAAACAAACATTACTGCAATACAATCATCAACTTATACTTGCATCATAATTCATTAAACAACCCAATACTGAATCACTGAAACCCTGTCATCAAGAACACAGAACCCAAACCAGAGCCCAGAACTCTGCAATAACCACCAGAATCAACAGCAACCTGAAATATCAAATCTTATTATGCATACGCTACTTCACTGTACCAAAACCGCGTGTATACGCGCTTTCTCCAAAGGCAACCCGCGTGCAGATCTAGAAATAATTACTTATGCCTTCGCTGTCAGATCCGACCCTTGCCAAGCGTCCCGAATAGATAAACAATAATACCAGATCTTATCACTTCGTCAGACACACCATGCTTGCTTGCACTTGCCTAATGATCTTCTCCTTATATAGGCTTAGGCCCTTTACAATACCACGGTCCAAAACCATAGTAACCCAATACCATCAGCTTCAAAACTAGGGATCAACACGTTCGTCGAGACACCATGGTCCAAAACTATAGGCACAACTTCCAAGGAATAACCACCACGGACCAAAGATAAGTTTTCCACATACACGCTCTTTTACTGAAGCCAACCTGCGTGTACACGCGACTTGGTATATAGCGAACCTGCGTATACACGACTTGGTATATAATGAACCTGCTTGTATACGCGACTTGGGCTTAATGAACCTGCGTGTATGAACTTTCTTGGCCTGCTGTACTAAGATTTGTCCTCTGATTAAGTTGCCATCACCTGTACCAACCTCTGAGTGAGTTGCCATCAAGGACAACACTTGTATCATAATGCCAACACCATGTTTTCAATTACTGATGCAAGCAAGCTTCTCACTGTCTGCTCGACTTGATCCTCTACTGAGATGGTCAAAATGTCAATGTGGGCATTTGAATACGATTTTCTTCTCCCTATTGATCCCCTCGACATGTATTCCTTCCAGACAACTGTTCTTCCATCTGATGAAGACCTTTTGGAAGCCATGATCAAGGGGTGTCGCTTGACATGTGTTTCTTCCATTTGGAAGCCATGAACAAGTTATATGAGAATGGCTCTTTTAAGCCCTTTTCAAACTTTTTAAAACATGAAAAGATTGTCGAGCACTTGATTGTTCGAACTCATAAAAGTAAATGAACAACCGTCCACTCAGTATAAGTTTACCCCTTTTATGGACTGAGCTAGGATTGTTTACTAAAAATGTATGCATTAATCAAACATAGTCAATAGAGTTATCTCCTGCATTATTTTATCATTTTTTTGGGCTTGAGGGACTAAATTTACGAAAAATAACACTATGAAGTTTATTTATGTTTTTCTCCTCAATCCCTAAAACTGAAAAACACTGAGATTTACTTTCTCTAGGCTCGTTAAATTTTTGTAGTTAAATAATTGAATGAGTTTCCATTTTGTGTATTTTTCAAACTCTTAAAATAAAACGACATTGAGTTGCTCCTTTAATGGACTCGTAAAAACTAAAAAATATAGGACTCGCTAAGTATAACAAGACCAACCCATTCGTTCTTAGGGTTCATTAAAAATAATTTGATGGACTCATCCAAAGGATGAGCTTACAGGAAAAGCATATGTTATCCTCCTCAAGCTTGTAAAAAATAAACATGTACTTGCCTATAATGGTGGGGAAAATTGAGAAGAAAAGTTAGTTTCTTGTATTTCAGGTGGTATGTCACTCTTGAAAATGACACTTTGTCACATATATGTTCGGGTTGGGGAATCCATTTGTATCAAAGTTAATCAAACCTTATTTAAATTCTTGAATTGATTTTGGGTATTATCGTTGAGTCAAATGCTTCCAAGTCATTTTGTCGTGTCGGCAATATGTTCAAGAGAAGTCTAAACCTCAGTTCAAATTACCTTGCAATTTGTAGCCTTCAATCACATTGGCTATTCATGAGTCAGTGCTTGTAAACTGTTCTTCAAAACTTGACATAAGTTTCATGTCATAGGCCCTCCTGCGATGGGTCGTTTCGTATCGACTTCAACTCATTATCTAGGAAGTTGATCTAAAAAGCCTTCAGTACCTTGAGGCATGCATGCCTTAATGGTAGGTTTCTTTCCTTCAATGACAGGTTCTCATCACTGGCCTTCAAATAACGATTCTATGAGTGTTTGACTTCATATCACATATTTACACTTTATAGATTGTACTGGGAGTACCTTGAGAGCCATTTTCATTATTGGTGGTTTCTCTCGCACTTATTAACGATTCACATCATTGACCAGTAATCAAGTGGTTTATGCCATGTTCAACTTCAAGACATTTACTCACATGGTTAGATTCGTACTATGGATTGAGAGATGGAGATGAAGACCCTAGATATAGTTTCATCCATCCAGGTTGTGAGGAGTTTTGTATTCATGATTATACAGAGAGTTTTTGATCGCTGCACCCATCCTATATCTACTTTGACATGATGTATTTCCATACTATGCTTTAAGAATTTTATGTTTTGAGTATGGGAATGCATACCTCAGTGATAATTATTATATTACATTGTAATCCTTGATTGATTGTTGCAAGTTTCCAACCATTGATCTCTGATACAATCCTTGATATGATAAAGTACTTCAGTCCTCAAACGTTTCTGACTTTTCACTTTAGTGGGCAACCTGTTACATGTCATTTTGTTGCATTAGGAAAATGGTCATCAAAATTGGATCTCTAACCATCCATCCAAGGGTCATGAAACACTCCCTTTTGTAAGTCAAAAACTTATATACCTTGAATAAAGTGGAATTTCTAGATCCCATGGTACAAAACCATGCTTTTGAGCATTTGCGCAGTTTTTCTGAACAAAAATCGCACATGTGCAGTTTCTTCCGCTATAAACTACGCAGAACTCCGCTCTCTTTCTTAACAGAAACTACGTAGGTAAATAAATAAAAAGTAAAAATAAAAAGTGATATCTAGAAGCATTGTTGGGTGAATCATTCCCAACAGAAAGCCTCAAACTCATGTTATTCGAGCCTAAGCGATTTTTTGACGGAACTAATTCCCATTCTTCAAGGAGCCCTCATCCCTCTTTTATTGGTTCTCATCCTTGGACTAAGGATTTCAAACCACTTCCTTTTTGGCCTATTAATCAAGCCATAGGTAGGGGAATAGGGGGAGGTTTTTGAGAGTAAGTTTATGCTGGGTTAATTAGGTTGGATAGATTTATCATTCTCGGAGAGGATTGAGATCAATGGGAGGAGATTCACAACATCAAGGCACATGTTTTGTAGCTCCTTTATGTTTCTGAAATTAATATAAACAAGAATTTCTTCTCACTTCATTTTTTAATGGATTAATTGATGAATTTCATGGATGGTTTATGTTATTAATATTTTTCCATTAGAATGATGTTTGTTACTAGTCTCCTTGATCACTAGATTGAATTATTGAATCATTTATGATGCATATGCCTTTGATCCTTTGTTGTTTCCAAGTGTGCAGGTCTAAATTAAAGCATGGAGGAGTTGCACTAAAGCACAAAGGGGGATTTTCGTCAAGCATGTCATAATAAGGTATGAATTTCCATTTCTCACCTTGTTAGCTTATGATTCAAGAAAAATAGATTCAGGGAAGGAATTAACTTGATTGTCTGTTTGTTTCTAGTTTCCTTTTAGGATATAGGGAGATCGCTCTTGTCAGCAAGAGGGATTTATCCGCCTAACACATTTCAACCGCGAGAGGCTTTATGTTCCTCAAGCTCCCCATAGTTTCCTTCCCTTTTCATTCATGCCTAGATATTGTTTGTATGGATCGCATGATTGTGGCATCTCGAAGGTCACTCAAGGGTGTCCACTCTTTTATAATAGTGGGAACTTCTCTAGAAAGGATCCATAACATTCTTGTATGAGAGTTGAACAAGAGGGTGGAGGATTATATATTTGGTAGGGGAAGTTCAAGGTTTCTTCTAATATGTGGAGAAATAATGGAGGAGTGAGGACCGAAAACTCAACATTGGGTATTCATGAAGCTAAACACGCTCCTTGATCATCTGACGGCAACAATAGAAGGTTTATTAAGCACAATTGCAAGGAATATAGACTTGGAAGACAAAGGAACTTGGGTAAAACTGGAAATGCTAGAGACAGAATACGTCTTGCTAAATGTTATAAACAAATAAATTAATTAAATATTGATTAAATAATATTAACTAAGAAATACATAAACATAATTAACTAATTAGTTATTTAGTTAATAAATAAACTAATGATAGGGTAAAGTCAAAATTCGCGACTATTTACCTTCATGTTCAGTCACTACCTATTTATAAAAACCACCATGAAGAGGTTGTATCATCATTCAACATTTTATTCAATAATAAAATTCATAATACTACACATGCTCAATTGTGTCTTATGCAATCAAGTTCTGCTCGCATAAGTGGTATCATAGCCACATTCCGCATCCTCCACATTCTGTTTTTGTTCTTTTTACACCTAGTCTCCATTATTCATCCATGTTCGACACCTAACTCTATTTTTGTTCGATTCTCCACCTCTCATGTATCTATCATCTTTGTTTTTCGACCCATGTTCTCATATTCATTGTAACCATTGTCAACGCAATTCCACCACCTTCTCTGTGATCACCGTTGATTTTGTCATTTGTTGTTTATTGACCATTAATTCATGACATGTTAGGTCCTTCACTGCCCTGTTCCCTGTCGTGTCCCTACTCTGCATAATCTCCTCACTACCGTGTCTTTTTCCTACCATCCTACTGGTTTTGCCCCACGACGGCACCAAACCCTATAACTGCTCATTGCCATCCTATTTTGTATCCACCGTCATCGTGCTCCTTGTCTTCTGATTACAATGTCGGCATATTACCACTCAACTATCACCGTGTCTCCCACCATTCAACCTGACCATTCACCTCATTACCTCTGTGTCTATCGTTATTCATAAGGCGAACTATAAAGTTACATATAAATTAAATTATATTTATTGTTAATTAAACTATATAATCAATTGATTTATATAACTAAATAAGTTAATTAATTATATAATTAATAAGTTGTTTAAGTTAAGTTATATAATTTAATTATAGTTTGATTAATAAATATAAAATTAAGATTATTATTATTATATATATAATAATAATAATAAAATGTGGGTTCTGCAAAGAAAAAGGGCAAAATGGGGAATAATGAAGAATTACAAACCAATATTAGTCGTTGCAGAGATGACATTAATGGTGTGCGATATCGTCTTGGTAATTTAGAAAAATAGGAGACATAATTTAATGAAGGCCAAAAGAAGTTAACATTGATGATGGAAAAGATACTACAAAAGTATGACAAATTTCAGGATACCACCAAAAGACTTGACAAACATAACGAACAACTTAATTAATTAATGGAAAAGGTGCACATGCTAACAAGTCAAACTTTTCAAGGACCAGAATTCAGCCTGCAAAATAGGATGTGCATGAACCTGCTGATCCACCTAAGATATGTTTTTCAGGTAGCGAGTATTACACTACATTTTCAAAAAGAGATTGTCAATGAATTAAAAAAGAGTTACCAAGATATGATGGTAAAGTCCATCAAGGTGATATTTTTTGGGTTAATAAAATGGAAGCCATTTTTGAAGCAAAACCACCATTAGGTGAACATGAGAAAATCGTGACGACGTCCAACAATTTGGAAGCAGAAGCATATGATTGGTTCTTATGGTGGTCTGAAAAATGTGACACCCGTTCTTTTCATTGGAAGACTTTTGTGGATGTCTTGCTAAAAACATTCTACGATGAAGAAGAAGATGATGTCTAACAAAAATTTTTTCATCTCAAGCAAAAAGGGTCTGTAAGAAAATACGCACACGAATGGGAAGTATTGGCTACAAGACAAAGAGGATTTACTGACAAACAACTTCTAAACATATATAGATGTACTATACTTAAAGATTATATTCATGTAAAATTAAAATTGTACAAGCCCAAAACTATCGAAGTCAGACATGCAACCAAGATTATTGAACAAAATCATAAATTCAATAAGTCATCATATACCATTTTCAAAAAATCATGCAATTACTCAAAGAGAAAATCAAGTAAGAATTCTCTAGATAAGCATAACAAGTATATTTTGCCCCAGTCGCGAGAAGAAAGGAACCAATATTCAATCTTTGAAAAGAAAAAGGATGGAAAATGTTGGAAGTGTGGGGACAAATTTTCACTAGGACACATATGAAACACACAAAAAATATACAATTTTGAAGCAGAAAAAGAAGAGGATGCCTCAAGTAATGACTCAAGCGAAAATACTAATGAGGAAAACGATACTCGAAACGCTGAGCCTGAAGAAGAGGCTATGTCGAGAATTTCCCTAGTCTCAATTACAGGAATAGCATAACCACAAACCCTAAAGCTAAAAGGACATATTAAGAAAGAAAATGTCATTGCATTAATAGATACAGGAAATACCCACAATTTCATAGATGTTGAAGTAACAAAGACACTAAATCTATTTGTATACCCTGCAATAGATATGAGTTATGGTGGCAGATGGTAAGAGAATAGATGGAGTAGGGAAAGGTCACAAGGTCAAATTGCAATTAATCGATTCCGAAATGGAATCTAGCTTCTACACAATACCCTTGGGAACACAATGGTTACAAACATTAGGAACATATTCCACAAATTACCAGAAGCAATTTATAAAGTTTAAATGGGCTGAAATAAAATATAAATTGTTTAGTTTTCAAGCTCCTCCTACTCAAATCGTATCTTCCCAATAAATGAAGAAACTCATTTCAAAATGAGCACCCATATTCATTGCATAATGTCAAAAGTTAGAATTGTTATCTACAGAAGGAATTTAGCAAAAACTTGAGTTTACAACCATGATCCAGAAATATAACAAGGTATTTCAAGAGTTTCCTATGAAATTCCTCTAGAAAGGAAGATAAAACATATCATTGAGGTCAAATCATATGTGGCACCCATGAATGTCAAACCATATTGTTATCCTCATTATCACAAAACAAAGATAGAAAGGCTAATTCAAGACTTTCTAAAATGTGGAGTTATTACAAAGAGTAGAAGCCCATATGTCGCTCCAGTAGTACTAATTCAAAAAAGGGATGGGTGTTTTAGACTATGCATAGACTACCACTGATTGAACAAAATAACTATTAAACTCAAAATTCCTGTTACACTAAAATTTGTCACCATGACTATTTGCAGTCAGTATGGCTCCATCAACAACCATACTCTCCTCCTTGGCAAGTCTTATACCTCTGCTCCTCATGTCAAACTCCAAAAAAGAGAGAAAGCCTTTAAAAAATCAATATAACTCTGGTTACGCTGTTTCTCTTACTCTTACCTGCGGGCACGCACCTCAAGTACATAATACCTGCGTACTTGTACGCTCTGTCTATAAAGGGGTGGGTGCGTACCCCTGTAAAAGTCAAAAGGCGCAAGTTTTACTTCAAAAAACATACTTGCGGTCGATTCTAAAGCATTCTAGAAGATGGTTTGACGTGGATTGAGCGCCTCCAGATGGTTCATGCATCCCAATGAAAGAGGAACTTATCCCATGAAGAGGGGAACTATCCCTTTGAAAGAGGGGCTTATCCCATTGATGGTGGACCTGTTTAACTTCCCCCAAAGCATTATAAATACAGGCATTGGGCCAGAGGCAAAGGAGGTTGAAAGCTGAACATTCCTAAGGGTAGATGCTGCTGAAATTAGGGCTCCCTTATAGAGCTTGAGAGGAGAGATTCCAATCCTTTCTTAGCTTCATTTGGAAGTGGGTGAGCTGATCAAAGTAGAGGAGAACTCTTGCTGGACCCTGGGAGGGACCTGCACAACACCAAGGCACTGGTTGTAAGGTTTCTTTTGTTTCCAATTAATACAATTAAGTTCATTTTTCTCAACAAGTTGTTATATATAATTTGTTTCATAAACTCCTTGGTCTTTATGATGAATATGTTTTATCATATGAGTTATTCAGGTGCTATGTAATCGTTTGCTTGTTAGTGAATGCAGGCTTCAAGGAGAAGGAGCTCATCTGGATCGAAGAGGCTTGGCTGCTACAAACAGCGTTGGACTAGAGGTAAGCCTTAAACACCTGGTTGCTTTTATTTTAAATGCATATTTAGGGAAATATAGTGCTTGATTGTTTTGTTTGTCACTAGAAAAGCCTTGTTTTCTAGGGAGGTCGGTTTTGTCCGCAAAATTGACTCTTTCCGCATGACAAAATGGCGACTCCGCTGGGGAATCCATGGATTTGATTGATTTCTCTTTTGATTGATACTTTGACCAGAGAAACTGTATTTTTTGTTTCTGTTTTTGACTGGATGATTGTGGGATTGGGTGAATTTAGTTAATTTTGAGTTAGTTTTCATTTTTCATAGTTTTGGGAGAGGTACGCACCCTCTGAGTTAAGCACAGTGCGTACTTGTACGCACTTTTGCTTTGTGCACAGAGCGTGGACGCACCTGTGTAAACAGGCTGCCTGCGTACCCTGTCAAAAGTTTGAGAAATTTTAAATTTTTCTCTTTTTTATTAGTTTAGGATTTGTTTATAGGTTTTAGCCATTGCCTAGACCTGCTTGTTCCCTATCAAAAACTTTCCTTGGTTAATTTCATTGGCATTCCTGCTCTAAGCTTTTATCAATTGGGTGTTTTGAGCCTCTTTTTGAGAAATTCTTGATTTATTTTCCTTTGGTCATTACTTGGAGGTTTCTCTCAGTCTTTTCACAATTTTGCATCTTTTTGCTTTTGTTTTTGCAAAAAAATTCCCCCCTCATTCGCCGGGGGGGGGGGCTAAATTGTGTATGAGTGTTAATCGCCTTTGAGTGTTTTTATTTTTTGATCTTTGGAACTCTCACCCAATTTTCTCGACTTGCACTTGATTGGTTCTTAGATTACATTAGAATCATCTTGTGTTTGAGAATTCTCTTGCGTAGATCACATTTGCATAATTAGAATTCTCATTTTCAAAATATGAATGAAAAATGTGCATAGATTACATTTGCATACTTTTCAAGTGAATTGTGCATAGATTACAATTGCATAGTTTACATTCTGAAAAATCAATCGTAGATTTAGATCAGTTTTCTTTGATTTGAATTTACAAAAAAAAAAAAAAAACTATTTTGGAATTGATTTGCATTAGTTTTTCTTGATAAAATTAGTGCATTAGAGAATTTGTTATATTTTCTCTTAGTGATCAATTTTTGCATTGTTGGAAGTGAATGGAAACTCTCTCCTTACTTTAGTTAGGATTCATCGAATTGAAAGGATTACATTATCATATTCGATTGCATTCAGTTTTGAGTCGGGTCATAACACCATTGGTTTCGTATCCATTTACCCCTTTGAGTAATAACAGCCTAAATAACACAGCGCTTAATTAAAATTCATCTAGTAATTTTTACATTTCTAGGGCTCTGATACACCAACATAGCTTAGGCTAGTGTCTTGGAGTAGGAGAGTAATTAACTCTCCAAGGCAGTAAAAACAAACAAGTAGCTGTATCTTGTGGTAGGAAGAAATCCAATTGTTGCATTTATGCTCTGGGAAAGCTCCTCTTAAAGGAGAAGCACGAGATCGTGTCCGAACCAGTGTGGGAATCAATCCTTCCTCATTGGGAACGATGCCAGATATTCACGTATTAAAAACGGTAAACCTCGGATTAACCATTGTCGAGGAGCCTGGGGTCACTTGTTGGTAAACCTTGGATTATGTCAAGGAGCCTTCAAGGGGATTGAGCTTGCTACTCTACCCTTGCGTGCGTATCGGATCGTAGACTGTTCCCCCAGGTATATTTGTTTCAGTTGGTAACCTTAGAGGCCATATTCTTTAGGATTCTTCCTGAAGTGATAGTGGTGGGAAGATCCCACTGTACCTGGAGCAGACGTCGGCTAGACTCACTTGGATTTTCTGGGGGGTTCTCTTCACTCGAGACGGTTAAGTGGAGGAACTTGTGCTAGTCTATTCATTAAGCAGGTTGTTGGGGTAACTGTTCCAACCGCCATTTCTGTATTGGATTCTACGATGTTGGATTTCATCACCAACTAGTGTTTTCGGTACGGAAAGTTATTGTTTGTGTGTGGTTTGACTCCTAGATTTGATAGTGCGTGTTAATTTGTTTGTTTTTACTTTTAGAGACCATAGGTGTGAATTGTGAATTGTTAATTTTAGTTTTAAATTGTTAATAAAATTCACTGAAGTTGAATATAATGGCAACTGTTCCGGAATTTACCAACCTAGGAACCCCTCTTAACGAGGATCCTAGTACTTTTCCTTTCTTTGGAAATGTTGGTCCTCCTTATATGGCTACTTTTTCATTACCTGGATTTACAATAGGATTACCGATATGGTTATTTTCAACTTCGTTGGCCCCACATACTCCAATTTTTCCACCTCAACCGAATGCTTCACCTCAACAGAGTTCACCATCTCAACATCACCAACCTTCTGTTGACCCTTTACCTTCTTCGCCTAATTTTTCTTCCTCCATTTCTTCCTCTTCGCTTGGTAAACGCCTTGACGCTAGTAACCAGGTGTCTAAGAAGAAGAAGAAAGGGAAGAAGAAGAAGAAGAAGAAGAAGAAGTAAGATAAGAAAGAGGTCAACCAACCAACCACGACTGTAAGTGTTAGTTGTGTTGAGGAAAACTCCGATAGGCATCGTAAACCCAAATACCCTTGCAGGATTTGTAAGGGTGACCACTTCCTTATCACTTGTCCTGGTATTCCAAAGGTCCTGGAAGTATGGTCAGAAAAATCTCATCAACTTTCCATTGATCCATCAACCAGTGATAGTCAGGTTCCTGGGAAAAAGGGTAAAGTTAGGTTTCCTTGTAAGTTATGCAAAGGGAGTCATCAAACTCACATTTGCCCTCACATGGACGAAACCTTGAAATTGTTGGAAAACCTTACTGTTCCACAGCAAGAATTTCCAACTGGTTACCGTAAACTTTCTCCCAACCTACTGTCAACTGATGGAGTGATTGATCTAGTTTCAAGTACAGTCGATCACACTCTTCCATTGGAGAGTGAAACTCATGTCACTCAGGTTGATGATCCATTAGTTGATCAAGTGGTCGATTCAATTTCACATTCGGTCGATCCCACTTTCCCTTTAGAGAGTGAACATCATATCGCTCAGGTTCTTTTTGTTACATCATATTCTTCTATGCCGGGGGGCATTTCACCTGTTTTTACAGAACCTTCAAGTACTGAGGTCTTTTCCTTTGATTGGAATAGACTGACAGAACCTCGTCTTCCTTCCTCCATCCCTTTCCAAATCATTGTCAAGGCTGGTGGTAGGGACATGCATCGCACACAGGTAGATGAAGGTGCTTCTGTTAGTATTTTATCCTCAACTGCTTGGAAAGCTTTGGGTTCCCTTTAGCTTGCGCCTATTACGCAGAATTTGAAAGCTTTTAACAGAACCATTAGTGAACCTTTAGGGATCCTTCCTAAGTTTTCTATTAACTTGGAAGGTAAAACTGTCTGTATTGATCTTATGGTAGTTTGAGGTCCCTTGGATTTCAATTTACTCCTTGGGCGAGACTATGTTTATGCAATGAAAGCTGTCGTATCGACACTCTTTCGCGTGATGTCTTTCCCTCACAATGGAAATATTGTGACTATAGACCAATTTTCGTTCCCTAGTCTTGTTTCAACTACCAATAATATGACACCCCTAAATGTTCCTGATTCTAAAGTGGTATCTACCCTGCCACGGGTTAATTATGTGGCAACTGGTCCCATGTTTTCAGTTACCGATGTAAGTGAGCCTCTCACTGTTTTCTCATCTTCCTTTGATTTAGATCCGGTAATTGACATGGAAAACTCTATGGGATTACTTGAACACGATGTTCTTATCCCTTTTGAGTCCCTTGACATGTGTGCCTTCTAGAGAAGTATTCTTCCTTCTGATGAAGACCTCTTGGAAGCCATGATCAAGGTGTGTCCATTGACATGTCTTTCTTCCAGTTGGAAGCCATGATCAATGTTGTGAGGATAGTTTTTTCCTGTATCAACCTCGTTAAAAAATGAAACAGGCTGTTATGAGGATAGTTCTTTTCCTGTGTCAACCTCATTAAGAAATGAATCAGTTTGCGAGGATAGTTTTTTCCTGTATCAACCTCGTTAAAAAATGAAACAGGCTATTATGAGGATAGTTCTTTTCCTGTGTCAACCTCATTAAAAAATGAATCAGTTTGCGAGGATAGTTTTTTCCTGTATCAACCTTGTTAAAAAATGAAACAGGCTGTCATGAGGATAGTTCTTTTCCTGTGTCAACCTCCTTAAAAAATGAATCAGTTGTTGCGAGGATAGTTTTTTCCTGTATCAACCTCGTTAAAAAATGAAACAGGCTGCCATGAGGACAGTTCTTTTCCTGTATCAACCTCGTTAAAAAATGAAACAGGCTTCCATGAGGACAGTTCTTTTCCTGTGTCAACCTCGTTAAAAAATGAATCAGTTATTTCGAGGAAAGTTCCTTTTTGTTATAGACATTTTTGTGCCTTACAGCATGAAACATGAAATGTCCATAATCTGAGGGATCCAAAGTCCCTAAACATGTTGTTCCTACCCCTAGAGGAACAAGGTCAGCAAACCACAGCACTGAATAGCAGTTCTCCACCTGAAAACACTCAAAAACAAGCTAATTCTGGATCATGTCAACTGCTCCACTGAGCATCTGCGCTGAATGTCAACTGCTCCACTGTCTACCTGCGTTGAATGTCAACTACAAAGAAGGCTACCTGCGCTGGGCGAGTTGGGACATGTGGCACAATCATTCCTCAAGGTGTCAATGCCCAGGAAGCTTCCAAAATGACACTTGGATCAGGGAATTCGACTGGTGATGAGTAAGAGGGTCTAGATCTCCAAGTGGAAGCAAGAACCTCCAAGTGGACTCAAGAACTGAAGAATAACTGAAGTGAGAGAGGACACTAGTCAGCTCTCAAGCTGACTCATCCTTTCTCCAAAACCCTATATATAGATCTCTCTCATGAGGTCTAGGGAGGCTGGAATCTTGTGAATGTAAGGAAGTGCTGTTGGTTTGAGTATAGAACTACTGGGTGATTTGCTTTGAAGGAGGTGAAGAGGAGATTTCTTTCTGCTGGGAGGTGATGCTGGATTGGGCCTTTTATGGTTGTATCACTTCCTGAACTTTACTTCTTCCATTAATAAAGCATTTGAGGTTCTTCTATATGCATGTGTTTCAATGGTGTATTGTTATGCTTGTGTATTTGATTTATTCTAATCCTTGAATCAATTATGAATGTATGCTTCTTGTAGTTTCCCTCTCTTGCCATTTGGCAGGATCTTGGTGTAGCTGGGCCAGTGAAAGAGCAAGGAGCTGGGAGCAAGCAGCAAGGAGAGAAGATTGGATCAACCATTAGCGAAAGACATCGGTTAGTAGACCCCTTTCTCTCCTATTTTACTTTCATAAAGAAGAAATCTTAGATAGCTTTGCTTCGATTGTTGCTGAGGTACTATCACCCTTAGAGTGGGATAGGGTCATTCCGTATTGGATACTTTTCCCAACAACAAATTGGCGACTCCACTGGGGAACGTATCTTGTTGGTTGTTTGTGTTTTTGCTATTCATTTTATAAACATAGGGAATACCGAATCGAACTGCATTTGGATCTTTTCAAATGCAAAGTAGAGGGCAGCTACTCTAGCTCAGTTTCTGGGCATGTTTATGATTTGAAGAGCTGATCCACAAGGACTCTGAACAGCTCTTAGTGATAGCTTTTCATCCTCCTAATTACCCTCTAGTGTGTACTTGATTGATAGCTTCTGATTTGGCCAAAAACTGTGAATTTTTGAGCAATCTGTGACCCGGAAACTGAGAAAAACAAAAGTTTATCTCTTCATTGCAGGCACTGTGAAGGCAGTCTGCATTTCATCGCAGGTCCCAAAGGGGCTACCTGCGCTGAAGGTCAAACTGCCAGTGTACTACCTGCGCTGAACCAGTTTTGCCTAGTGCTACTGGGGTTCCCTCCTGTTTGTTGCCCTGTTTTCATCCTTGTTTTTGCAGCCTGTTATCAGTCAATGTACCTATCTGAAACCAACTTTCCTTACCATTATTCCGCCTCGGTTGTATAAAGAAACTGTATTTGTTCTTTGTGTATTTCTTATATCATTTGCAGTTTCCCATAACGAAAGTGAACTAGTCTTGCTGTGGCCTCTTAGATCTAGACCTGTGATAAGTGTCGTTTTGATCTTAAGAGTTAGTTTGTTTGAAGTTCATAGCTGATTGAGCTTTTGCTTTCGTCATATGGTTTGAATTTATGTATTTCTAGTGTCGAAACAAGTAAATCTTAAGGTGTCTTTTGATTTTGGACAAAGCTTGTTTGCTTTCATTTGAAATTGAATTCAAAATTATACAACAGCTTTCTTTTTGTAATACATCAACATTAAGAAAGAGAAAAGAAATACCTGCATTGTGCATGTGCATTTTGACAGCTTGTATGTTGATTTAGGGAAAAGTGCATTAGTGTGTGCTCTATGATCTGTGTGAAAAGATGATGTCTTTCTTTTCCCTCAGTAGTTAAGATTTTCATAAGTTAAAAGATTTGAAAAGCTTGCTTCTCATCTTAGACTGCATTTAGGAATTTGTATCAAACATCTCGTGGTGAACCTTGAAAGGCAAACTTTAAAAAGATCAACTTAAAATATATTGAATGAACCTAACAACGCTTTGAAACATAACGCAAACACATAGAGGTCTAAGCTAGAGACGTGTTCCGGCGTCGTTAAACGTAGTGACTGTCGATCTCGAAGAAGGTGGGTGATTCCTCCTGAGAGTCGGTGGCACTAATACGGACTTGTGCTCCCATGTACCGTCGCGTATATATTGGGAGACCCCTATAGGCATATATCTTTTATCCTTAGGAAGCCGTGTCGGCCGCCCTACTGATCGCAATGCAGTGAACACAGCATTCACGAAGATTGACCACCCGTACCGTAAAACGTATTCTGTGGTTTTGTGAAAGGTTTGGCACACCCTCTGCCTAGATCTCCAGAGCAGTTTCTTTTGGCCTTTTTCAAACTCTATAACTGAAAAAGTCCAACCGAGCATTTGTCACTTCGGGCTCGTTAAAACATCGAAGGGGACTAGAGTCATCTTTAGCTTTTTCTCGACTCTTAAAAAGTGAAAAAGCAAGTTGTGTCTAAAAGCGTCTAATAAAATTCATTCAATTCGGAAACACAAATTTCCCCTTTTAATATTTTGGTTGATCGAGTAATCCGCAATCGTGGAAGAAATTCACTTGAAACCCCGTCGTTCGCGGAGGCTTACGAGTCAACCGTCTTTGTCTCCGGAATCGAAAACAGTACGGACAAAGCGACCTCGTTTAATCGGTTCAAAATCTCCTATAAAAGTTAGAACAAGTGTTCCAACTACATCTGAGGTTCCGGTTACTCCAAAAATTTCTGGAAACCCTGCCTCTATAGAAGAAGTTCAACAACCACAGAAGGACAGTAATACTGATCCTAGTCTGGGGGCAAATACTTGTATAACTGAACCAGTTCCATCAGTAACCGGTCCAGAGAGTTTTGTTCCTCAAACAACTGTCGCTGTCGAAACAACCACTTCTTCGGCACCAGAAATATTTTACGGACCTGACGGTCTTCCTCTTCCACCGGGTTTGATTGCGATAGAGGAAATTGCAGAGGATTTGCAAGCAAGTACTCCAACTCATTTTGGAGTCGGGGTCACTCTATTTCCTTCATCAGAGGTTAATCCACCACAAGTGGAAGTTCCTGTAGAATCGCTAGACAATCTATTGGATAGACTTAAAATGTCTGAACAACCGTCATCATCTAGGACTGTGTCAAATGACACAGCGACAGCAGAAGCCCCTGCCGTCACTCCGACAATGTTTGCCGGCATACCAGCTGTCCCAACTAGCTCACAACAGCTAGAAGGAGTCCACCAAGGGACTATTTCGACAGTATGGTCTGTTCCAGTTTGTTCATCCGGAGTAATACCCGGCAACTCTTATGTTGAGACTTGCCAAATTGATCCATTTGGAGTTCAATTTGGGCAATCCAGTCCCCAAGGACAATCAATCCCCTTGAGTTCCGGATTGCTACCGTATGGGGGGCAGTATGCCCTTTCATTACCCCCTCCGGGAGGGTACCCATACGTGAGTTCACAACAATATTCAGGTTATACTGGAATTGCATCAAGTAGTTGGGTACCTATGCTACCTCAACAACCAAGGGTTGTATATTCTATGCAACAGTATGTACCTATGACGAACATCCCAACCACACCGGCTATTGTAACAGTGTCACAAGTTCAAGCGATGCCTGTTGCATGTCAACCTCAGGTTGTAGTGCAACAACCCCTTGAACATGGGTCACAACCACAATCGCCAACTGGTGGGGCGACACAGGTCCAAACGGGTACAATTACCCCACACCTTGGTCCAACGGTTAGCATAGCGCAATAGAACATGGCTTCACAACCGTGGCTTGTGCAATACCAACAACCGCAATTCCAGTAGGTATATCAAGGTTCTGAGCAGCAGATCTTTGCAAACAGTGGACAACCGTATATCCAAAATGGTCAAAACCAACCACTTTACAGTGGTCAAGTCCACCAACCGTATCAGTCATACCAACATCAATTACATTATGCTGGTATGCGAAGACCCACTGCTCAAGTGATTCCATCGTACCCTGGTTATGCTTCGCCTAACCTGAATCAACAGTTACCATTCGTGGCGACTTTAGAGTTACCCGATTAACACCGGTTAACTAATGATCTGATTGCTTATGCCTCTTGGTGGCCAGCGATTCCTCATAAACTTCCATCTGACATTCCTAAATTCAATGGAAATCCAGGTGAAGACCCATCGAATCACGTAATGACTTTTCATCTGTGGTGTTCGTCGAACACCCTAAACGACGATTCGATAAGGCTTCGCCTTTTTCAGAGGACATTGACAGGTCCAGCGGCTAAATGGTATATTGAATTACCTAGAGCCTCTTTCGACAATTTTAGTTCCCTAGCCACGACTTTCTTAACCCATTTTCAATTACCGATAAGGTATGAAACGGGAACAGAAATATTAACCAACTTCAAACAGACAACTGCCACTCATATATCTGATCATATACATGAGTGGCATCGTCGTCGTAGGATGGTGAAAACGTATGTTCCCGATCAGCTGTTAGCTGAATGGTTTATAAAGTCGTTACTTCCTGCTATAACGGAAGATGTGGCCAAAGGGGGGGTCGTAACAGAGGAGCAAGTTATCGCTCGTGCACAGTATTTGGACTTAGTTTATACTCAGTCCGGCACGCTCTACGACAAAATACCTGACGCTCCTAGACCGCAATTTTCAATTCCTCCTCCTCCTAAATCAAATAGTGACTCTCATGCCGGTGACGGCGTGATTGGCACGGCAAACGCGGAATCAATAAAGGCTTCGTCAAAGAAAGCCCGTAAGAATTCGGATCAAAATGCAAAAGAAGAAATTCTTGCTTCGGAAGTAAATGTCGTATCAGCAGATAAGGGCAAAGAAACCAATCAACCAGGAGGCAAGAATAAGCAAAACAAAGGGAAGAAGAAGAAACAAGGTGAATCATCTCCTAGGAAAAATTCTTCAAACCCTCCTGGGCAAGGGAAACAAATTTATCCATGTCAAATATGTGATGAAGAGGATCATTACACAAAGAATTTCCCATTCAAAGCTGAGTTAAAGAGGTTCTTTAAAAGTTCCCAAACCTCAGCTGTGTTAACTGATCCATTTCCCAACCCAGGTCAAAATCTGGTTGATAGTGGAAATGCTTCCCCGTCGCAAGTACTTATGTTGTCGGTTTCAAAACAGCAGAATTATGCTTTGATTTCGACAAGGAACAAAGATTACGGGAATCCTCAGCTGTCGAACAAAAAAGGTAAAGATCAACCAAGTAGTTCGACAACAACTTCGACAGAAGTTGTACCACCCATCATTCCTGAATTAACAATAAAACCACCAAAGGGTGTAGTACACAAGTCGACATTTAATCCTCGCGCCAGAGCGGCGCAGCATTATAACATAGTGGAAGATTTGGCGCAATCGCCATCCACTATGTCGACTCTTGAAGTACTACAAAATTGTCCAACCCAAAGGCAGGCGTTGTTATCGGCTATTGGTGGGGTTGATCCTAAGGATTCCAATCTTGTATCCTTTGATCACAAAGGATATGATCCTCAGTTACCAGCTCAGCTAGCTTTCCTTATTCAAGTGAAAGCCCTCAAAAAAACTGTTCGCAGAACAATTATTGATGAGGGAGCATCAACATGTATTATGTCGATGAGTTGCTGGAAAACTTTAGGATCTCCAACCTTGTCGCGATCATCGACAACATTAAAAGCTTTCGACGGAAGGACTTATACCCCATACGGTATCCTTAATAACTTGAAAGTTGAACTAGGAGGAAAAACAGTAGAAATTGATGTTGAGGTCATTGATGGAAATCTTGACTATAACATCCTACTGGGTAGACCATGGATTTATGCCATGGCAGCTGTTGTGTCGACTTATTTTAGGAAGATCGCATTCCCGTTTGAAGGAGGGATTACGGTCGTCGACCAACAAAATTTCCTCCCTAATGGTTCACAAGTTACAGGAAGCATTCCCATGATCCATGAGAGCAACCATTCAATTCAAGATATCGGAGTAGGATTATTGAAAGACCCCACATTGATGGGAACTTTCGCGCTACCACCTCCTATTTACATGGGAAATGTACCATTAGTAGTAACCTGCAACATGATATCTTCCACGAAGGTTGCAAAAGACAATGTCAACATGGATCATACAATGGTTTTGCCCCCAAGCTCTTTAGAAATATTGTAGCAATCAATGTTTCAAGCATGGGAGGCGAACCCAAATCAACGCTCGTCAAGCGTTTGGGTAGATAGGTCTAGAGAATATGGAACCCCATTAGATCCTTGGTCGAAAGTACATGGGACTGACGAAGGAATCTTACAATCAATGATGATTGAGGGGACACCATGGAATGATCACCACCATCGTTCCCTTCTTCCGGAATATGAAGAAGATACTCAAAGTGACCTTTATCACCCTTCAGTTTTTGAATTCCTAACAAATACTGTAAACACGATGGATTCAGAGCGAAACCTATCCAATATTGAAGAGACTATAGCCATAAATATCTCGACTAAAACAGACGTTGTAGAGAATATTTATGTTGGCAAAGGTTGTTCCCCTTCAGAACTTGAAATATATAACGCTCTTTTTCGCGAATTTAGAGATGTCTTTGCTTGGTCATATGATGAAATGCTAGGCATTGACTCGAGTATCGTTGAACATGAAATTAAAATGTATCCTGATGTCAAACCAGTAAGACAACGGCTTCGGCAGGTGCACCCCAAGAAAGCCGCTGCCATTAAGGCAGAAGTTGAAAAACTTCTCCATGCTGGATTCATCTACCCGGTTCCTCTAACCGATTGGGTATCGAATATTGTCCCTGTTATGAAGAAACAAGGGACGATTAGAGTGTGTGTCGATTATAGGGATGTAAACCAAGCTTGTCCTAAGGACAACTACCCTACACCCTTCATCGACCAGATAGTTGATGAATGCGCCGGATGTGAAATCTTTTCATTTATGGATGGATTTTCCGGGTATAATCAAATAAATATCCGCCCACAGGACCAGTCAAAGACTGCATTTATTTGTCCGTGGGGCACATTCGCTTATCGAAAATTACCCTTTGGTTTGAAGAACGCAGGGGCGACGTTTCATAGGGCAATGAATTATGCCTTCCATGACATCAAGAACATTGTTCAACCTTATCTCGACGATCTTCCGGCTCATTCGCGAAAGCGGACTGATCATCCGCAGCATTTAAGAGCAATATTTCTACGTTGCCGACACTACAAGATAAGACTCAATCCACACAAATGTGTGTTTTGCGTCAGTTCTGGTCGTTTACTTGGCTTTGTAGTCTCTAAGGATGGGATTCGTCTTGACCCCTGTAAGGTTCAGGCAATCATTAATTTTCCTCCACCTTCAAATTTGCTTCAGATTCAGAAACTCCAAGGGAAAGCAAACTTTCTGAGGAGGTTCATTCCAAATTACGCAGAACTTGCTAAAGGTTATACTCGTCTTTTGAAAAAGGATGTACCTTTAGTCTGGGACCAGGTGGCGCAAGCTTCCTTTGATGCTCTGAAAGATTGTCTAGTAAAAGCATCATTAATGTACGCCCCGGACTATCAAAGAGATTTTAACCTGTATCTGGCTGCAGCAGATACGACCATTGCGATGGTTTTAGTTCAAGAAGTCGATGGAATTGAACATCCTATATATTATTTAAGTAAAAACTTAAATGATACAGAAAGTAAATATTCTTATGTGGAAAAACTAGCGCTTGCAGCTGTTCAAGCGATTCAAAGATTTCGACATTATGTCCTCTTTCGGAAAACTACCATCTTGTCAAATTGCAACCCCATGACTTATATACTGTCGCGACAGTTGCTGGGGGGAAAATATTCAAAATGGATAGCGATCCTTCAAGAGTTTGATCTGGAATTTATAAAATCCAAATCAAAGAAAGCTCTAGTTTTCGCAGAATTATTATGCGATCTCCCATCGTCGTCCAACGATGAAACATCAGAAGAGTCAATCGTGAACGAAAATTTGTTTCTGATATCTGTAAGCGATGAGTGGTATGGAGATATCATAGTTTATCTCCAAACCCAAAAGTTCAGGCCAAACACCTCTCGCTCCGAAAAAAAACGTATACGATACCAAGCAAAAGACTACATGATCGTCGGTGATACACTTTACCGTCGTGGTATCGATACAGTTCTGAGGAGGTGCCTTACCCATGAGGAGGCCGAAAAAGCCCTGAATGAATGTCATTCAGGCGCGTGTGGGGGGCATCAATCTGGATATGCAACAACACAAAAAATCTTACGAGCAGGATACTTCTGGCCAACCATGTTCAAAGATTGCATAACCATTGTCAGAAATTGCCATGCTTGTCAAATTTTTGATAGCAAAACCAGACGACTGCCTGCACCTTTACAGCCGATAGTTGCTGTTGGGCCCTTCGCCAAGTGGGGCATCGATTTCATGCAATGTAACCCCACCTCGACCGGGGGGCATGGGTATATTATAGTCGCTGTTGACTATTTTACCAAATGGGCCGAGGCGATGCCTACATTGGATAACACTGGTGAAACTGCTGCCCTTTTCTTTTTCAATCATGTAGTCGCCAGGTTCGGCGTACCACAGGCTATAGTTACGGATCATGGGTCGCATTTTTGCAATCACATGATGGTCGAATTAGCTGCCAAGCTAGGGCTATCTCACGACAGCTCTACCCCATATTATCCGCAAGCCAACGGACAAGTTGAAGCAATCAACAAGGTCCTGAAGCGTATGTTGCAAAGGATGATCGGGGTTCATAAAAGAAGGTGGCACCTAATCCTGTACTCAGCCTTGTGGGCTTACCGAACGTCGGTAAAGAACGCAACCGGGTTCACACCTTTTCAACTGGTGTATGGCCTGGAAGCAGTCTTGCCAATCCAGTGCGAAATTTCGTCGCTTAAACTCGCAATCGATCTTCTCCCCGGAACTTCAGAAGAAGAGGCTCGTTTCTTGGAATTAATCCAATTGGATGAAACCCGTCGTGCTGCCGCTTTGGCTAACGAAGCCCATAAGAAACGAGTCAAGGCTTAGTTCGACATAAGTGTCAAACCCCGTGTCTTCTCAGAAGGTGATTTGGTCTTGGTTTATGACCAAGAATCCGATAAATTGGGAGCAGGTAAATTCAAGTCCTTATGGATGGGCCCCTACATTGTTAAAAGGGTGTTAGCAAAAGGAGCCTACGAGTTAATGGATTACGACGGAATTCCACTGGCGCAGCCCCGTAACGGGCTGTACCTCAAGCGTTACTATGCTTAAATAGTAACCTACATGCTTTTGTTGTATTTTGTTTTCGCTAAAGTATTTGTTCTGGTCGAGTGATCCACCTTTTCCATTTGTTGCAGATGTCGAACCTTCTGGAGACATGTGTAGGATATGCCGACGGAGCGAGTCGTAGTTCGCGGAACCTATCCTCCGCAGCCTGGGCCATTTTTGATCCAAGCGGCGAGTTAGTAAGTTTCAGAGGTGTATGTATTGGGCAATCAACGAATAACATCGCTGAGTATAGCGCGTTGATAGAACTACTCTCTGATGCCATCACACATGGCATACGCCGACTAATTGTCAGGCTAGACTCACAGCTCGTAATACTACAACTCAATGGTATATATTCTGTTCGCAATCCAGCTATTTATCGCATGTTCCTAAGGGTTAAGATTTTGGAAAGACAATTTGATTCAATTCAATATCAACACATTTCCAGAAACTTAAACACATTAACTGACTCATTAGCAAACTATGTGTTAGATAGACATTTGCAACATTTATAAAAAGGACACATCATCAAAGATTGTACATATGGATCATATAACTCAAACAGAATAAAACTCGAAAATCAAAATATATATAAGGTGTTTATAGTTCATACATAATGTTCTGTAACCAAGACAAAATTGGTCATATGACCTAAAACTCAAAAGATGCTAGGGGGCACCCTAGCCTAGTGGTGCTCATGATAGCACGTCACGGCCTGTGCAATCATGCGCAAGAGACGAGTCCATCGTCTAGGCACACCAGTAGTGTGTCGCTGCAGCTGTAAAGGTAACTCATCAATCCTCACATCGAGAATGCTGAGAGTAAGGCTCTCAACCTGCTCCTGCACAGCTGTAAGGGTCTCAGTATTGTCAAGGTCGCGAAGAATAGCTCTCCTAGCAGGCTCCACTGCCGGGGCAGAAACAGGCGGTCTCGGACGAACTGCTGGACGGATAGGACCAACATCTGCATGCACCCAAGAGTATGATTAAAAGTCTTGATAGAATAAAACACAACAACATTATAAATAAGAACAGTAAACAGTAATATGGTCAAAGAGTTTACCAATAGCGCCCCACTGTTCGCCATCCGGTAGCACCAAATCCGGATCACCTCGGAAATCCATACCCACATATGGATACTCGGAGAAGACCATCTCCTGGCGCTCGAACCACCTGAAGAAGGCATCAGTGAAAGTAATCTGAGTTTGACCAGTGTGCCTGGACATGTGATCGACCAACCTCTGCATGCGTGGCTCGGTCGGAGAAGGCAAGTCGAGTATAATGTACTGAGGCTGCATCAGTGGGATTTTCTCCAAGGCAAAGGCAGTCAGAATAGAACCAAATCCAAAGTTCTTCAGCTTCCCGTCCTTCACCTTGGTCAACTGACTTTTCATCTGAGCAAGTACTGCATCACACCAGTTGAACAATTTCGGTTGGAGACACTCCAAGGCATGCTGCATATAAGATCTGTTGGCAACATGTAGAGCTGCGCTACCGGCCATCCTACCAATGGTATATAGAATGGACCTGAGAAACCTGTCAGTAATCTCACGGATAACAATCTTGCCGTCTCTGCTCGGCTGAGAACCTTCCCTGCAATACTGGTGGACATAATCTCTCACGGAATCAGTCCCCCGGGCCGTACCTGACAAGGAAATGGGGGCACCTCGCCTTGACAATCCAGTCAAGAAGTACATGTCCTCTATGGTCAAGGGGATAGACTTTCCCCTAATCTGGAATACTTGGTTAATAGGATCCCAACCATCAAGCATATACTGCAGCAAAGTGATCTGTGCTCTCATGCTAGAGATACGGAAAAACTTCAGCAGGCCACAGTTCCGCAGCGCGTTCACCGTGACAGGGTCATGGAGGGCAATCATGTCCTCCTCTTCATGTTCTCGTTCTCGCCATGTAAGGGACATTTTGTTCAAAGTTCCCTGCAAAACAAACAAGAGAAGGAGTAAGTTCCTGATTTTGATGAAAAACTGGCGAAAATTCATCAAAAAATGAGTTGGAAACTCAGTTTTCTGAGCCCAACGCAGGCAGAGAGTGTCCCACCTGCGCTGAGGGTCAGGCTGCCTTAAGGCAGCTTGACATTCAGCGCAGGTTTCGAATGGGGAACCTGCGCTGAAGTTAGGGCGCCCTGGTGTTACACTAAAAAATGTCACCTTGACTACTTACAGTTAGTATGGCTCAAATCAACAGTCATGCTACCCTCTTAGGCAAGTCTCATGCCTCTGTTATCCATCTCAAACTCAAAGAAGAGAGAAAGTCTTGTAAAAACTATGTTTATCTCTGGGGTCGCAGGTTCTCTCTAGCCTTACCTGCGGGGACGCTGACCATGTTCACAAAATCTACGTCCATGGACGCTCTGTATGTTAAGGGACATGTGCGTCCCTCTGTAAAAGGCAAAATGCGCGAGTTTTATCTTGAAAAAGTTACTTGTGGTTACTTCTAGAACATTCTAGAGGTCGGTTTGATGAAATGGATGCGCCTCCAGTTGGTTCATGTATCTCTATTAAGGGGGAACTTATCCCATCAATAAGGGAGCTATCCCACCCAAAGAGGGGGATGATCCCATTGATAGTGGACCTGAATAACCTCTTTACAGCACTATAAATAAAGGCATTGAGCCAGAAGGAGAAGAGGTTGGAGCTATACATTTTCTTTGGGTAAATGCTGCAGGATTTAGGTCTTCCATTAGAGCCTTTGTGAGGAGAGATTGTCTTCACTTGATTCTACTTGGGAGAGGGTGAGCTTTGTCAAAGTAGAGGAAAACCCTTGATGGACCCTGGGAGGAACTTGCACAACACCAAGGCCAGATTGTAAGAGTTTCTTTGTTTCGTTATTAATACAAACTGGTTTATTTTTCTCAATAGCTTGTGTTAATGAGTTATTTCATGTGTTCCTTGGTCTGCATGTTGAATATATGTTTTATTATATGAAATCCAAGTGCTTGGTAATTGTTTGATTGTTTGTGGTTGCAGGAATTGACTTGAAGGAGGAGCTCATCCGGATCGTCAAGAACGGACTTCAACAACAGCGTTTTGGAATAAGGTAAGCCTAAACACTTGTAGTTTTCATGTTGTAAAAGGTGTATTTAGAGAAAGATCACTCCATTTTGTCTTGTTTGTCATTAGAATGTCTTAGACTTCTAGGAAGGTCAGTCGTGTCCGCACCCTTGACAAATTCCGTGTGACAAATTGGCGACTCCACTGGGGATTCCATTAATGAGAGAGTCTTTTCCTTTATATGAACTTTGCTTTGAGAAAATCATTTTTATTTTCTGGTTTTTGACTGTGAGAATTAGTATTTGGGTGGCTTAGCTTTAGATTTAGTTAGATTTGGTTTTTCTTCATTTTTCCAGAAGGACGCACCCTCTTAGTACTTCACAGTGCGTCTTTGGACGCGCTGTTGCCGTCTGCACAGAGCGGGGCCGCACCTGTGACAACGGGTTGCCTGCGTCTTCCTGTAAACTTTAAGAAAATTTCATTTTTGCTTTAAATTGCTTTTAGATTTTGTTTTTCCTTAGTGTTTTCTGCCCAGATCCTTTAGTACCCTGTCAAGAATTTTCACCTGAACTAGTTTTGTGAGCTTTGAGTGTTTTAGTGGTTTTCAACGAAGTTTAGACCTAGGGTTTGATTTTTGGAAAGGCTTTGTAGTGACTTTGATAGTAGAAAGTTGTCCAGCCTTAGATCTCTCTGGTTAGTCAACCTTCTTAGAAGTCGGGCCTGTCGTAAAGTCTCCTTTTGTGAGCAACTTGCCATTTGAGTTGTTTTGGGTCAAATTTCGAATTGCTTGTTTATAAAGTATTGATTTCCATTTTACAAAAAGAACAAAAAGATTAGAGTTTTGTTTTGGCTAGTTTTTGGTTCTGCAATAAGCTAGTCCTTGATTTGATTGTGATCAAGTAAAACACCTTAGAAATAATCATTGTTAGTTTTGGCCTCGTTAAGATTGCTTAGAGTAAATTTGCCCTTAGTTTGCTTATGAGTGCATTTTCATAGATTTTAAGAGTTGTTAAGATTGATTTTTGGTTATATTAGATTTATTTGTTTTATTAAAAGAAAAATACAAAAATATCTTCTTAAAAAGTCTTGTTTCAAGTAGCTTTTTGTTTTCGAAAGAAGAAAAGAGTTTTTTCGTGCATGTAAAGAGAGGTTATGTTTTTATGCTTGGAAAAGACAAACGAATTGTTTCTTTGATTGTCTTCAATTAAGAAGTTGCTTTTATAAAGATTGCATTCTCTCAACTTTTTAGTTAAGCAATTCATCGAAAAAGTAAAGTAGTGGATAAATCATTCTAGGTGCATTTTGTAGTGGTTTCGAGTCGAGTCAACACACCACTGGTTTCACTTCCATCACCTTTTGACTTAAGAAACAACCTTAAAAGTAACGCTTAAATTAAAATCAATCTAGTAATCTTTATTTTTCTAGGGCTCTGAAGCACCAACATAGCTTAGGCTAGGGTCTTGGAGTAGGTGAGTACTTAACTCTCCAAGACTACAAAACCAAACAGATAGTCTATCTTGAGTAGAACAAATCCAATTGTTTCAGTTACATTCTGGGAAAGCTCCTCTTAAAGGAGAAGCACGAGCTCGTGTCCGAACCAGTGAGGGGATCATTCCTCCCTCGTTGGGAACGACGCCAGGCAGTACGTATTACAAACGGTAAACCTCGGATTAACCATTGTCGAGGAGCCAGGGGTCACTTATCGGTAAACCTTGGATTGTTGTCAAGGAGCCGGTAAGGGGATTGGAGCTTGCTACTCTGCCCTTGCGTGCTGTCGGAGTTTAGACTGTTCCCCCAGGTGTAATTGTTGTGATTGGTAACCTTAGTGGCCATAATATCTAGGATTCTACCCAAGGTGACGGTGGAGGGAAGGTCCCACTGTACCTGGAGCAGACGTCGGTTATACTCACTTGGATTTTCTGGGGGGTTCGCTTCACTTCGAGACGGTTAAAGTGGAGGAACTTGGTCCAGTCTATTCATTAAGCAGGTTGCCGGGGTAACTGTTCCACCCACCATTTCTGTACTGAATCCTGCGAGGTTGGGCCTAATCACCAACTAGCGCTTTTGGTCCGGAAGACTACTGTTTGTGTGTGGTTTGACGCTCTAGATTATTTAGGCGTGTGCTTCAAATTTGTTTGCTTCTTTAGAAGACTTTAGGTGGTTTGATTTGAAATTTTTACTTTGTTTTCGTGTGTTGTAGTTAAAATCTTTAATTGTGGCGGAATTACCGAGACAGTCCCGTAGACTTCGGGGCAAGTCTCCTGAGATTGTTACCGGAATAGATTTGTTAAGAAAACTCCGTAAATCGCGGGGTGAATCTCCTGAAGACGTTCCGGGTCATTTAGAAGGGTTAAAGGTCCTTGTAACTCCTCCTAGTGGCAGTAGAGTAGGATCACCTGAAGAAGGAGAGTTTTCCTTGGTAGTCCATCCAGATTACCAAAGTTTAGAAACAGGTTACAATCCCGAAGCTGTTACAGTTTCCGAGCTTGCTGGTAGTTTTTCATCTGCCAGTGAAACAGGCGAAGAACCTGAAATTTCCGAACCTGTTACTCCAACTCCTAGTGTTCCTGATTCACCAAGAATAGAAAGAATTATCACCGAAAATCTTCCTGTTGGATTAATTGCTATAGAAGAACTTGTTCCAGAGGAAGAAATAGGCGTTTCTAATTCTGAAGATCTAATTACCCTTGATCTAAGGGAGCGTGAATCCATCTTTTACAGTCCTCCTAGAAGTGAATCTTGGTACCTTGCATTAACCAATTTTTTAGACAACTCAGTAGGTTTTTCTACACCTCGTACTCCGGTTCCACCTAGAGGAATTCATTCTCCTGTAAATATGTCTGGTCAGTCATCTGTGTTTTCACAAAGTCCTGAATCATTTTTACATGGCGGTCCTTCTGTTCCTACTGGGTATCAATCACTTTCTGGTACCTTTGCGGGAGCATCTCCTCAACCCGTTGATCATGGGTTATTAGTTGGAAACAGTGGTAATGTACCATTGAGTATAGGTGACGTTTATATGATGTCAGGTTCAACTCCCATTAACCAACCTCAAGGTGGCCAATTACCGCCTGGGGGGCAACCTTCGTTAATGCCTGGGGGGCAACCTCAAGGTACTTCATTCGTGACTGGGGGGCAACCTCAAGGGTATCAACCCCAAGGGTATCAACCCCAGCCTCAATATGTACCCCAAAGTCAACCTCAGTATCAATATCAACCTCAAGGATGGCAACCTCAAGGATGGCAACCTCAAGGATGGCAACCCCAAGGGTATCAACCCCAAGGGTATCAACCTCAAGGATACCAACCTCAAGGTCAAGGTCAACCCCAGTATTCGTATTTACCTCAAGGTTATCAACCTACGGGTCAATACCCTGGTCAAGGTTATCAACCACCTCAAGGGCAATCATATGGGACTGCACCTTACAGTTATCAACCCTATCCTCAATACGGCTATGGATCTCAGTATCCTCAACCTGTTACGAGTCAATACCCTGGAATGTTAACATGGGATCCGTCACAGGGTCAACAGATGTCGCAACCAAGTATACAGTCGGTACCTCAAGCAGGACAACCTGCAGTTCCTGGTCCACCCCAGCAACCGCAACCTGTCCAGTCAAGTGTTCAGACCCCTGTAACTTCTGTAGTTACTCAGCCGCCAATTGCACCTGGTACTCCACCTCACACGGCTGCAGCAACTACCGCTTCATCTACCATGCTTACTTCTGGAGTATCGGCAGCTCCGGTTTCTACTGTCCCTGTCACCACTCCTCAGACATCTGTACCGTTGTCTGGACCCACGGTTCAAACCACAGTCCAGATGCCTGTAGGCCAACCTGGTACAAGTACGGTTGTTACTACTCAACCTCAATTTGTTCAACCTCCGTACCAGGGACAGTATCAACCTGGGCAAGCTGCCCAACAACCGGTTTACCAGTATCAACCGTATCCTGGGTACACTTATCAACCACCTCAGCAACCCCAGTACGGTCCGGTTAATCCTGGTTTTCCAGGAGGATATAATATCCCAAATGCGACTCCTGTTCCTAGTTATCCTGGATATCCTCCTCCTGGGGCTGGTATTGTGACTCAGAGTTTTAGAGATCCTAACCGGCAGTTACCGTTTATTGCAACTTTAGATTTACCCGACTTGACGCGCCTAACGAACGATCCAATTCAATATCTTCAGTTCTGGCCGCCAATGCCAAATAAGTTGCCCAGCGATATACCCAAGTTCGAAGGTAAGTCTGGAGAGGATCCGTCTAATCACGTGATGACTTACCACCTCTGGTGTGCATCAAATTCCATCTCAGATGATTCCATCCGCTTACGTCTTTTCCAGCGTACACTCATTGGTCTCGCAGCCAAGTGGTACATTGAGTTACCACGGGCCTCTTTTTACAACTTTAGCCAGTTAGCTACCTCGTTCTTAACTCATTTTCAGTTACCAGTCAGATACGATAATGGTACAGAATTATTAACTTCGCTAAAACAATCGACATCCACGTACATTTCTGATCACATCCATGAGTGGAGACGTCGAAGAAGATTAGTGAAAGTTTTTATCCCGGACCAAATCTTAGCTGAATGGTTTGTCAAATCATTATTACCAAGAATTACTGAAGATGTAGCTAAGGCCGGAGTAGTTACTGAGGAGCAAGTCATTGCTCAGGCACAATACCTTGACTTAGTTTACACTCAGTCGGGTACGTTACATGAGAAAATTCCGGATCTTCCAAAGTCAAACCAAATCGCTGCTGCTCCTTCGGGATCTCATGCCGCTGATGGTATGATCGGTATCGTGACTACGAAGAGTAAGAAGAAGTCTTCCAAGACCTCCAATACTCCAATTATCACTTTGCCTGATTCTCCGACAGGAGAGTCTTCTCCTCCTGAACTTACCGCCGACATTCACGCTGTAGAGTCATCTACGGCCAAATCAAAAAACGGTGGAAAGAAGAAAGGAAAGAAGAAGGCTAAAGCAGACAAGGCTCCAAAGGAGAAAACGGAAAAGTCGGAAACCAATGACGAAAAACGCAAACCTCGATATCCTTGTCTTATTTGTGAAGAAGATCATTTTACGAGAGACTGCCCTCATCGGGCCGAGGTAGTGAAAATAGTCAAAGGTTCTCCCACTCCTGCTGTGTTAAAAAATCCATTTCCAGAGCAGGAGAATAAGATGATAGGTTCTTCTTCGAATGCCAGTGAAGAACCCATTTTGATGATGTCTCATGTCAGGATTGCGACTCGATCGCAAGATTATGGTAGTAAGGCTCCTGTTGATGGTAAGGAAGCAGAATCTTCTCACTCTAACCCATCAACCTCAGCTCCTGGTTCCGATCCACTACAGATCGAAAAACCTAACCCAGACTTAGTGATTAAGCCGCCCGCCAAGGGTGTACTTCGAAGGTCTGCTTTCAATCCACATGCGAGAGCAGCCCAGAATTACAACATTGTTGAAGACTTAGCTGTTTCACCTTCAGCAATGTCGGCACTCGAAGTGCTGCAATCATGTCCAGCGCAACGAAAATTGCTTTTGTCGGCTATTGGAGCTGTCGATGTTCAGGACCCGAACCTAATGATCTTTGATCTAGAAAGTAGTACACCGCGTCTCCCCATCAAATGGCTTTCCAAATCCAGTGATAGTCAAAAACAGGCCTATTCATCGGACTGTGATTGATGAGGGAGCTTCTACGTGTATTATGTCGATTCAATGTTGGAGATCGCTTGGTTCTCCTTCGTTGAACCAATCCCCCACCATCCTTAAGGCCTTTGATGGCCGTGGGTTCCGTCCGTTTGGTATTCTACAAGAATTGCCTATAGGGGTCGAAGGTAAAACCGTTAGTCTGGATGTGGAAGTGGTTGATGCCCCTCTAGACTACAACCTTCTTTTGGGTCGAAGTTGGTCATATGCTATGACAGCGGTCGTTTCATCGGTCTTCAGAGTCATTAAGTTTCCACATAACGGTAAGATCGTGACTATTGATCAGCTGACATACTTTTCATCCGACCCAACCTCTTCAGAAACTATCCAGCATGTTGGTAAAACGACAATCCCTTATAGGGACATTGGTGTAGGTTTAGTTAAGGATTCCGGTTTACTGGGAACTTTTCCTCTCCCTCCACTCAATGCAGACCCTTCGTTTGCAACAATTCATATGATCACGTCAGAAAACATTATTTATGATGATCCTTGGTATGTTCCCTCTGACTCTGAGCTAGACTCACTCGGTGATGTTATGCCGTTGAGTCCGTATGAGATTGCTTATGAAGCTCTTATGTCTTTTACCGACTTTCATTCAACCGAAACCGACCAAATGAATGTGGTCAGTGAAGAGTCATTTTTCACCTCACCCTTAGAACGGATAACGTTTCCCGAAGAAGTGTCATCTGACGAACAACTTCGCGAAATCCTAAGTGTAGATGATCTACCATGGGAAGATCTCCATCACAGATCTTCGTTTTTACCTAAGGGCGATGCATTTGAAAATGATTTTTCATCTATCTTTACCGCTGAATATGTCAAAGACGCTCAGGATCCAACGAAACATTCTGATTCAGAGCTGAATTTAGGGAATATTTCTCGTACTATTCCCATTGATATTTCAGTGAAGCCCGGAATCGAGGAGAACATTCATATAGGTGCCGCATGTACTGAAGAAGAAATCCAAACTTACAAGGCCCTATTCCAAGAATTCCGCGACGTGTTTGCCTGGTCTTACGAGGAAATGCCGGGAATTGATCCTGCCATTGTTGTTCATGAAATCAAAACCTACCCGGATGCTAAACCCATTCGGCAACGGTTGCGTCAGATTCACCCTCGAAAAGCGGCTGCGATTAAAGCAGAAGTCGAAAAGCTGTTGAAAGCAGGTTTCATTTATCCAATCCCGTTAACGGATTGGGTATCGAATATTGTTCCCGTCAATAAAAAACAAGGAACAATAAGAATCTGTATCGACTATAGGGATATCAATCGAGCTTGTCCAAAAGACAACTATCCTACGCCTTATATCGATCAAATTATTGATGATTGTGCCGGAAGTGAGATGTTTTCCTTCATGGATGGTTTCTCAGGCTATAATCAAATCAATATTCTACCTGCCGACCAACCAAAAACGGCATTCATTTGTCCATGGGGGACATTTGCTTATTGCAATTACCTTTTGGACTTAAGAATGCCGGGGCCACTTTTCAACGGGCGATGTCTTATGCATTTCATGACATCAAGCACATTGTGCAACCCTATCTCGATGATTTGCCTGCTCATTCTTTACAACGAGCTGATCACCTTGTCCACCTACGAGCAATCTTTATGAGGTGTAGGCATTATCGAATTCGGTTGAATCCCCACAAGTGTGTTTTCTGTATAGAAACAGGTCGATTGCTGGGATTTGTTGTTTCAAAAGCCGGCATTCGCGTCGATCCCTCGAAAGTCGAGGCTATCATCAAATTGCCTCCTCCTTCGAGTTTGCGCCAACTCCAAAGTTTGCAAGGGAAAGCGAACTTTTTACGCCGATTCATCCCAAACTACGCCGAGGTCACTAAAGGTTTTACACGGTTGTTGAAACAGAACGCACAATTCTTTTGGGACGAGATTGCCCAACAATCTTTTGATGCACTGAAACACGCGTTGACCCATGCACCGTTATTGCATCCTCCCAACTACAACCAGGACTACTTCTTATACCTCGCAGCTTCGCATTCCACCATTGGAATGGTGTTAGTTCAAGAAGATGAATTCAAAGCAGAGCATGTGATATATTATCTTAGTAGAACCTTAAATCCCACTGAGTTAAAATATTCGCATGTGGAGAAATTGGCCCTGGCAGCCGTTCAAGCTGTCCAGCGTTTTCGTCACTACATTCTTCTCCGCAAGACTACAGTTATTTCGGATTGCAACCCTATGATTTATATTTTGACAAAACAACTGCTAGGGGGCAAGTACTCTAAATGGATTGTTATCCTGCAAGAGTTCGACTTGGAGTTCGAGAAGTCCAAGTCTAAGAAATCTTTAGTTTTTGCGGAATTGATGTGTGATTTCCCGAGTGCTGACACAGAGACTGTGGCAGAGGAGTCCATTGCGGACGAATCTTTGTTTCTTATTAGCACTTTAGATCCGTGGTATGGGGATATAATCATCTATCTCCAAACCCAAACCTTTCGGCCTGAAGCTTCCAAGGAAGACCGTCGAAAAATTCGGTTTCGATCCCAGCAATACAGAATTATTGGAGATACACTTTATCGCCGGGGGGCAGACTTAGTTTTTCGACGTTGTTTAACTCACGAAGAGGCTGAGAGAGTTTTGAATGATTGTCACTCTGGAGCATGTGGCGGTCATATGTCTGGGTATGCCACAGCTCAGAAGGTGTTGCGCGCTGGCTATTTCTGGCCGTCTATGTTTAAAGATTGTATCCTTGCTGTCAGAACATGCCACAACTGTCAAGTGTTTGATCGAAAGATGCGCGCTCCACCTGCTCCTCTCCACCCTATAATTGCCGCTGGTCCATTCGCCAAATGGGGCATTGACTTTATTACTTGTAACCCTCACTCGGCCGGGGGGCATGCGTATATCATCCTCGCGGTTGATTATTTTACAAAATGGGCCGAGGCGATGCCTACATTCGACGCAAGCGGCAAGACAGCTGCAGTTTTCGTATTCAATCATATCATAACTAGGTTTGGTGTCCCACAAGCAATCATTACTGACCATGGGAGCCATTTTCGAAACGTCATGATGACTGAGCTTACAAGCCAGCTTGGTTTGCGCCACGATAGCTCTACTCCTTATTATCCGCAAGCCAACGGTTTGGTTGAGTCAATCAACAAAGTTCTAGTCATCATGATTCGACGGATCATTGGTATCCATCGAACGAATTGGCATAACATGTTATTTTCGGCGCTATGGGCATATCGAACTTCAGTGAAAAATTCAACAGGTTTCACCCCTTTCCAGCTAGTTTATGGCTTAGAAGCTGTGTTACCTATTGAATGCGAAATCCCATCACTTCAAATGGCTGTCGAATTACTTCCAGCTACTTCCGAAGAGGAGAAACGGTTATTATACTTGGCTAAATTAGATGAGACTCGACGTGACGCTACTTTAGCTATCGAGACTCACGCGAAACGAATGAAAGCTCAGTACGATAAAAATGTAACCCCTCGAAGTTTTTCAGAAGGAGACCTAGTACTATTATATGATCAAGCTAACGATAAGCTAGGTGCCGGAAAATTCGTTCCCATGTGGCATGGGCCCTACATTGTAAAGCGAAAGCTAGCAAAAGGGGCTTATGAGTTAGTTGATTTTGATGGGGACTCTTTGGGTAAACCCAGAAATGGACTTTACCTAAAGAGGTATTATGCTTAAAATGATGGGTATGGAGAAATTTTTAGATAGGTTAGATTTTCTTTCTAGCTAGCAAGTGTGTTAGTTTAGTCAGTGTGCTTAGCTTAGCGAGTGTGGTTTTTCGTCATTATTCTGGCTTATCTTGGTTTTACTCTTGATATTGTAGATGTCGACGCCTCTCCAAACATACATTGGATTTGCTGATGGTGCTTGTCGTAATACACAGAATATCTCTTCCGCAGCTTGGGTTATCTATTCGCCCTCTGACGAGTTAGTTTCTATGCATGGGGTAAGCCTCGGTCAAACAACGAATAACATTGCAGAATACAGCGCAGTGGTTGAATTATTATCCGAATCTATTTCATTTGGAATTCGACGTTTGATAGTGAGGTTAGATTCTGAACTTGTTGTATTACAGCTTAATAGAGTTTATGCCATTAGAAATCCTGTGTTATTAAGGTTGTTCTTGAGAGTGCGTCTCTTGGAACGTGAATTTGATTACATTGAATATCAACATATTCCAAGGTCTTTGAATACATTAGCAGATGCAATTGCTTCTCGAATGTTGGACAGACATTTACGATAATCATGCAAGTAAATTTAAAAACATTTCATCACATATGTTAAACAAGATAAGCCGGTAATAATGATATATATAGATAGAAGTGTGTCAAAAAATATATACATCGTCTTCGATCATAGGTTTAAAACACCTTATGATCGGCAAAATGATAGTACAAAAAGTCAAAAATGTCACATGTGACTACAAAAGTGACTAGTCAATCACTGGTGGTGCTCTCTGTACGACACCACTGCGCGGGCTACCTTACGCAAAAATCTCCTAAACGGTCCAGGGACCGCGACTACGAAGCGCTGAAGCCTGATAGGAATGTCGTCCATAGTAGTCTCAGGTATATCTGCCGTGAGACGCTCTAGATCATGCTCCAACTCAGCTAGTACTTCTGCTGTCGCATCCTGTGGGGCCGGTACCGGTGCAGCTGGATGTAGTCTATCATAAGGCCGGAGGTTGGCTGGACGCTGTGGACCAACATCTGCATTTTGAAAAAAGTTTACTATTAATTTTGAGACGATATATATAAAAAATACAAAAAATACATAACTAGAAAACTTGTGAAAATAAAAAGTACCTCTGTCGTCCCATTGTTCTCCCTGTGGAAGAACCATGTCCGGATCACCTCTGAAATCCATTCCGGCATACGGAAAGTCCTGTATCACAAAAAGCTGGCCCTCTAACCAGTCAAAATAACTATCTGAGAATCGAACTACTGTCGCGCCCTCGTCAGGATGCCGGGCCATCACCGCAACCCATCGTATCAGCTTTGGCTGCTGGGGACCCAAGATATCAACAGTGAGTTGCTGAGGGATCAGCATTGGAATTCTCTCCAAGGCAAAGCTCACGACTATAGGCCCATATCCAAAAGTCTTTAGTCGTCCGTTCTTTGCCTTGGTCAGTTGGCTCTTCATATGAGCCGACACAGCTTCACACCAGTTGAAAATGGTGCCTTGGTAACAGTCAATTGCCATCCGCATTTGGGATCCGGAAGCAATGTGTAAAGCGGCCGCGCCGCAAATTCTGGTAACCGTGAACGCTATGACTTTGAGTTCCGGTAGAGTGATGTGTTTTATCTCTATGCCTTTTGAATGGTGAGCCCCACGTGTGCACCAATCCTCGCGGAGACTATCAAGGGATTGGCCACCCGGCCTAGTCCCCGCAAGACTGAGTTGCTCACCTCTGTTTGGCAAGCCAGTGAGAAAGTATACATCCGAGGGCTCTATCTCGAGCTGGTGCCCTCCTATGTAAAAGCATTGTTCTTGTACGTTCCATCGCTCAACCAGCCATTCCAAGAATCTTACCTGGCCCCTCATGCCCGGTATGGTCCAATATTTGTATAATCCGCATGCTCTTAGGGCATCCAGGGAAGGTTGATGATTTATTGCAGCTTCATCTTCCTCTACATGCTCTCTTTCTCTCCAGTCTAACATGATTAATGCCCTGCATATCAAAAATAGCAATTAGAAATTGATTTGGGAATTTTTGGTGGTTTTTTGAGAGAGTTGGGGTTTTGAAATGCGCGTTTCTCGGAGGACGCACCCCGGCTTTGTAGCACAGGGCGCCCGGACGCATCTGGCCTGAAGGCGGACTGCATCTTCCGACCGTTTTCCCGTATGAGAAAAAGTCGGGGGACGCAGGTCACCCGAAGGGCACCTGCGTCCGCCGAGAGGCGCATTCCAAAACCAAAACCCCCCAAAAAATGAAACTAAAACCTAAAAATTGATTCTAAACGGATAGAAATGCAGAGTAGGATGTGTAAAATACCTGGATGAGACGGCGTTCGATTCCGACGGTTAGATTTTCCGCAGCGACCACGGGAAGTTTCTTGTCAAAAGCTCCTTTTTCAACCTCAACAGTGAAACGGTAAAAATGATATGGTAAAAGGTCTTTTTATAGGTTTTTTGGATGAATTAGTTCATTTTTTACCATGAAAAGATGTTTTTGAATGTATTTTTGCCTATTTTAAACAGGTATGAGTAATGTGTTGCTTTTGTGCAGGACAAAGGGATTTCGAGGGAAATTGTAATTTTTCACGAACAAAAATATCAGAGTCATCTTTTAAGCCCTTTTCTGACTCCTAAAACATGAAAAGATCGCCGAGTGTTTCTTTTTCACTCGTTAAAACGGAATTAAAAGACGGTCCCCTTTTAGCTCTTTTCTGACCGCGAAATCAGGAAAAGATTGCCGGGTTTTTGTCGTTTCGAACTCGATAAGGAAATAAAACGACATGTCCTTGATCGCTTTTTACTTTTCAGGTTAACGACACTATTATGAAAGTACTCCTTGGTCGCAAGATCAAGCGGTTCCCCCAGGTATTATTTTATACTTTTTCGGGCTTGAGGGACACAAATATACGAAAAAGTTCAACGTGGAGTCTCCTTTAGTTTTTTCAGACTCTCTAAAAATGAAAAACGCCGAGTTTCTTCTATACTGGACTCGTTAAACTTTTACAGTAGAGGACCTGTTCAATTACAAACAGGAACGAACCACTCCTTCCTAGGGTTCGAATTTAAACTAGGTTGGACTCGTCCGAAGGATGAGCTTATAATCAAGCATATGTTATCCTCCTCAAGCTTGTTAAAAATAAAGAGGTACTTGCCAGAAATGGTGGGGGAAAAGAGAGAAGAATGAACCTGTTTGTCACCTTTTGTCTCAGAAGAAACTTTATTACCACTCTTGAACACGACACTTTTCATTCACCTGGGTTGGGAAATCTTTTACCTCACAGTTGACCAAATCACTTTGAAAGTCTTTAACCGGGTTTCGGGGATTAACTTTGAGTTATTCGTCACCAAGCCATCTGTTGTGTCGTTATGTGTTCAAGAGGTCTGCAAGCAAAACTTTCATCTGCAAAATACTTGTCATCCATTTGACCATCCCTGAGTCAGTCCTTACAGCAACATTTCTTCAACTTGAACAATGATTTCGTGTTGCGGGCTTGCCTGCAACGGGTCGCTTTCTATCGACATCGACACATTATCTAGAAAGATGACTTAGGAATCGACAGCACCTTGAAGTCTGCATGCATCAATGGCAGGTTTCTCGCCTTTGACGTCAGTTTACATCATTGACTTTCGATCAAAGGATTCCGTGAAGTGTTCGACATCAAAACATCTATTCACATTTCACGGGTTGTGCTTGGTACTTTGAGAACCATTGACATTACTGGTGGTTTCTCTCACGCTTGTTAACAGTTTACATCATTGACTGGTAATCAAGTGGTTTCTACCATGTTCGACATCGAATCATTTAATCACATGGCTAGAATCGTACCAATTCGGGAAGTAGAAGTGAAGACCCTGGATCTAGTTTCTACCATCCAGGTTGCGAGGAGTTTTGTATTCATTATCTATGTAGACTAATCATAAACAGATGGCTGCGTCCATATTGTGTCTACAAAAGTCTATAAAAATGATGTACTGCAAGATCATTCCTGTATCAGAATAGTTAGTCCATTAGTTAAAGTTTTGAATCTGAGTATGGGAATGCCTACCTCAGTGATGATATAATCTTATCCATGTATTTTGTGTTGAAAATTGCAGGTTCCAACCAGGCCATCCACAAGGCAATCCTTGAAATGATAAAGCGCTTCACCCTTCCTAGAATTATAAAACCCTATTCTATTCCAGGCTTCGCACTTTAGGGGGCAATCTGTTACACTAAAAAATGTCACCTTGACTACTTACAGTTAGTATGGCTCAAATCAACAGTCATGCTACCCTCTTAGGCAAGTCTCATGCCTCTGTTATCCATCTCAAACTCAAAGAAGAGAGAAAGTCTTGTAAAAACTATGTTTATCTCTGGGGTCGCAGGTTCTCTCTAGCCTTACCTGCGGGGACGCTGACCATGTTCACAAAATCTGCGTCCATGGACGCTCTGTATGTTAAGGGACATGTGCGTCCCTCTGTAAAAGGCAAAATGCGCGAGGTTTATCTTGAAAAAGTTACTTGTGGTTACTTCTAGAACATTCTAGAGGTCGGTTTGATGAAATGGATGCGCCTCCAGTTGGTTCATGTATCTCTATTAAGGGGGAACTTATCCCATCAATAAGGGAGCTATCCCACCCAAAGAGGGGGATGATCCCATTGATAGTGGACCTGAATAACCTCTTTACAGCACTATAAATAAAGGCATTGAGCCAGAAGGAGAAGAGGTTGGAGCTATACATTTTCTTTGGGTAAATGCTGCAGGATTTAGGTCTTCCATTAGAGCCTTTGTGAGGAGAGATTGTCTTCACTTGATTCTACTTGGGAGAGGGTGAGCTTTGTCAAAGTAGAGGAAAACCCTTGATGGACCCTGGGAGGAACTTGGACAACACCAAGGCCAGGTTGTAAGAGTTTCTTTGTTTCGTTATTAATACAAACTGGTTTATTTTTCTCAATAGCTTGTGTTAATGAGTTATTTCATGTGTTCCTTGGTCTGCATGTTGAATATATGTTTTATTATATGAAATGCAAGTGCTTGGTAATTGTTTGATTGTTTGTGGTTGCAGGAATTGACTTGAAGGAGGAGCTCATCCGGATCGTCAAGAACGGACTTCAACAACAGCGTTTTGGAATAAGGTAAGCCTAAACACTTGTAGTTTTCATGTTGTAAAAGGTGTATTTAGAGAAAGATCACTCCATTTTGTCTTGTTTGTCATTAGAATGTCTTAGACTTCTAGGAAGGTCAGTCGTGTCCGCACCCTTGACAAATTCCGTGTGACACCTGGCAAAACCCCTGAGGCTCAGAAAGACTGAAAAACAGGCATAAAACTGGAAAAGGAAACCATGAAAAGAAAGAGCTAGGGTTTAGCTCCTACCTGGTCCAGACGGCGCCGAAAATCGTCCGCAGAATCTCCCGGAATCAGCTGGTGAAAATCAAGGAGAAAGAGGCACCTCCAGAGCTCCAACAAACCAAATGCAAATGAAATGGTAAAATGAGAGGTAAAAACACCTTTTAATGGCTTTTTATGTAGTTCAAAGCGAAATATTAGGGTTATAATCTCATTTTCATGCAAATATTATTCATTTCTAACGAAGTTAGTTGCAGTAATTGAAAATGCAGTACTATCCTTGAAAAGAGAAAAGCTAGTAATGGTAAAAAATCAAAATTTGACCATATATTCGAGTAGTTTTAGCATAAATTTCATGCTCGTTAAAAAATAAACGCAAGATCCGAGCAGTTTTAACGCGGTCTTCATGCTCGTTAAAAAATAAATAAAAGCAGTGAGCAATGTTTCCCCCAGAGTTTAAGCTCATTTTTAAATAAAAAATGAACCTATTCCGGTAAATAACCTCTGTGATCGTAAATTTATCAGCCATAAAAATCCTTGGTCGTGTTTGCACCTGCCACCTCCACCGTCATTTGGCTGATCGTTCACCTCCATATGATTGTTTACCCATTTTGAGGAACAGCTGCGAAGAGTGATTTCACCTAGCCATCCTTGTGACACTGCCGTGATTGGAAAATTCCAACCTGTACCTGGAATCTGCTGCTATCCCTGTTTATCACTCGTTCCTCAAAAGACGAGTCTTCTTTGAGCTCCTTTCATCTGACTCGTAAAATATGAAAAGTTTGCCGAGTTTTTGCCTTCCAGCTCGTTAAAGTGACCGGAAGAGCTATCCCTCCTCTAGATTTTAATCTTTTTGGACCTGAGGGATTATTGCACAAAAAGGTCGAGCGCTTGTTTTATTCGGCTCGTTAAAGTTATCGAAAACTCATCCCTTCTGTATTGTTTTATACTTTTTCGGACTTAAGGGATTAGATGACGAAAAAGGAATTTTGGAGTTAACTTTCTGTACCTTTTCAGACTCTCTAAAAATGAAAAGGACCGAGTTTTCCTTGTCGTTAGACTCGTTAAAATGATTAAATAGCGACAAACTTGTCTTTAGACGAGAATGAGTTTCCCTATCGCTAGGCTCGTTAAAACATAGCGATGGGCTTGCCCGAAGGGCAGGTTATAGAACAAGCATATGTTATCCTCCTCAAGATTGACAAAAATAAAGAGGTACTGGTCAGAAATGACTGGGGAAAAATTGGGAGAACCTCAAAGCTTTAATGGTAGCAAGTCGCTCTTGAACATGACACTTTTCCTCCGTATCACATCGGGTTGGGTTGTTTCATTCACCGGTCTCATCACCATGGTCTCGCCAAACCATCCGCATTTGGGGTAATGCTACCGATCCATCGCATCAGTGTCGTTATATGTTCAAGAGATGTTGTTCATAAAGAGTCAATCGTGTCCCATCCACTGCCATACATTATCCTTCATCCACCCATGATCGCCACCCTGAATCATATGTCACAGATTGTTTTCACCTCCACTAAAATCATTAGCTCCGTTCCGTGTCATTGATGTGGGATTCATTAAGGCCCTCCTTTGACGGATCGCTTCTTGTCGACTTCAGCTCATTATCCAAGAAGTTGATCTAGGAATAACCCCCTCAGTACTTTGAAGCTTGCATGCCTCAATGGCAAGTTTCCCACTTCCGGCGACAGGTATACATCAATGACCTTCGACCAAAAGATTTTGCGTGGTGTTCGACGCCAAGTCCTTTATTCACACCACGTGAATTGTACTGCAGTACCTTTAGGGTCATTATCATTATCGGTGATTCCTCTCGCGCTTGTTAACGGTTTACATCATTGACCGGTAATCAAGCGATGTCTTTCCATGTTCGACTTCAGCGCAATTCTCACATGGATCGACTTGTACTTAGAGTGAAGATCGAACGAGTTTGAAGACCCCGGATCTAGTTTCATCCATCCGGGCTGCGATATATATTCAGGAAATATAAAGACATTTGACATGTACTGTTGGGTCCCTATAATACTAGTGATTACCCCATTACTATTGTAGTTATACCCCTTATTTATATTGATGTACCCATGTAGTGCCCATATTGTTACTATTGTGCCACATAGAAGCCCACTATTGTTATTGTTGTGCCCTACAATATTATTGTTATGTAGGCTCTGATTGTATTGGGACCACTTAGACTCCTATATATAGAAAGGAGGTATTTTCATTTGTATCATCCAAGAATTGTTCATTTATGTAATGTAAAGGAGGTTGCCCCCTCGAAGAGGCTGAATTCTAAGTCGTGGATCTCTCTTTTCTATCTTTTTGTGAGCTGGTTTCATAACATTTGGTATCAGAGCTTTGGATTCTAGGGTTTCGCTGCTCCAAACAGGTCATCGTGGCATTTTCGCTATAACTTTTTTTCTGTGATGTTTCAGAAGTCGCAAAAAAACCCCATTTGAGAAGACATCGCGCTGAACCTTGGGTCCGAATTTCAGAGCTTTTCGCGTGATATTTTCGGAGATATGATCTCAGGAAGTTGGTCTTTTTGATGACTCCTGAATTACACTCAAAACAGGTGACCTGGGGAAAAGCGTCATAACTTTCTTTCTGAGCATCGGATTGAAGTTTCGTAAGAAGGTACAGAAAGAGGACGGACTGTAGTTTCTTGTGGGTGTTTTTCAGATCCAAAGGTCGAAACAGTGACTCGTGGCACGTCGTACAACTTCGCTCTACTGAACCAGTCTAAAAGCAAGTTACCGTGGGAGATTTCACATAACTCTTCCTTGGAGAATCCAATTTGGCTCAGACTTGTGGCATTGGAAAGAGGACGCAGAAGGCTACTACAGGTAGCAATTTTAGAATTGGATGATCCGAAATTACAGAGATACATCAGATTCAATATCAGGCTTCTATAAAGTGAAAAAAGGTGTGTAGTTTTTTTTAATTTTTTTTTTAATTTTTGTGTAAGCTTGGTTTAACGGAATTCAAAGGGCATAGTAAAGCATTATTATCGGTAACTGATGCCCCGAGGAAAGAAAATGCAAACACCTAGTAAGGAACCTGAAAGCTCTAGCATGACTCATGAAGAAGAGGAAGAAATGCTACATGATATATCAAAATTACAAGAACAAGTGCAACAAATGTCACGCTCACAAAAGCTAACAGAAGCTAAGATAAGTGGCGTGGAATCTAAGGTAAATGGCGTGGAATCTAAGATAAAGGGCATGGAAGCTAAGATGGAGGATTCGATGGCAAATTTGAAGATAGATTTGAATACAAACATGGAAGAATTGAAGAAGTTGCTACAAGAAAGGGTCACTAATGGTGAAAAGGTAGTAAAGGAAACTCATGATGAGGACAAAAGAAATGTTAATCATGATTCCATAGACTCTAATGTTGGATCAAAGACTCACCATGTTCCAAAAATCGATATGAGGAAGTTTGACGGCAAGGATCCCGCCACATGGATATTACAGATGGAGCAATTTTTCGATCTCAATAATGTGCAAAACACACAAAAGGTACGTATGGCAACTTTATATTTGGAACCAAATCAGTTTGTATGGTATCAATGGCTTTGTTCTCGTAAACCATTTATCACTTGGGCCATTTTTACGGAAGAATTAATAGCACATTATGAGGATACAAAAAGCAACACTTTTTTTAGCCAATTGATAAGTCTCAAACAAAAGGGTTCAATAATGGAGCACATTGAGGAGTTCCAAAAATTGAACATAAGGGTAAAAGATATTCCAGAAGATCATAGGATTGATGTGTTCATAGGGTCTTTAAAGGATAATATCCAACATGATGTGCGCCTTTGGGAACCTGATTCATTAGAGAAGGCATTCAGGTTAGCAAGAAAAATGGAAAGCAAAATTATGGCAACTAGGAAGCATACCATTCACAACTATAAAGAAGGAAGTGTTGTTGCCCATAGTCTTCTACAACCTACAAGGTTGACACCACAACAATTGGAAGAAAAAAGAGCAAAAGGGCTTTGTTACAATTGTGATAGAAAATACACAAAAGGTCATAAATGTGCTGAGAAGAAATTATTCTACATAGATTGTGAAGAGGAAGAAGAAAAGGAGCAAGAAAGGTCAAAAGAAGAGGATATATTCCAGGAACAAAGCCTAGATGAAGAACAAATAAATCCAACCATATCTTGTAATGCATTGGCGGGAATTACCACTCCTCAAACCATCAAGATAGAAGGACAAATCAAGAAGAAAAAGGTAATAGTGTTGATTGATTCAGGAAGCACCCACAATTTTATTCATTGTAGGGTAGCAAAAGAATTGAATTGCTTCCTATATCCAGCTCCAGAGTGTCAAGTGATGATTGCAAATGGAGGAACAATAAATTGTTCTGGAAAGTGCCATAATATCAAGCTATCCATGGGAGAATATGTATTGACTAGCCCAATGCTTTCCATTCCAATGGGAGTTGCTGATGTTGTACTAGGAGTCCAATGGCTACAATCCTTGGGTACAATAGCTTTTAATTTTCAAGAACTTTTCATGAAATTTTCTGTGGAGGGAAAGGAAGTTGAATTAAGGGGTATTGCAGGGAAACCAGGAAAGATAATCAGCTCTAATGGAATGACAAAGCTTCTAAAAAAGGAGCAAAGAGGTGTAATTGCACAATTATGTTCACTAGATGTTTCCACATTGGAATCATCTATTTCTCCAGATCTCCAAAAAGTCCTGGACAATCATTCCAAGGTATTTGATACTCCCAAAGGTCTCCCACCTATGCGTGATCATGATCATGCTATTCATCTGATTCCAGGAAGTGTTCCTCCAAACATCAGGCCGTACAGATATCCATATGTCCAAAAAAGTGAAATTGAACGTATGGTTGCAGAAATGTTAGAGGCTGGTATAATTCAACCGAGTCAAAGTTCTTTCTCAGCTCCAGTAGTATTGGTGCACAAGAAGGATGGATCATGGCGCATGTGTCCAGATTATAGGGAGCTCAACAAGCTCACTATTAAAGATAAGTTCCCCATTCCTGTTATTGATGAATTACTGGATGAATTGCATGGATCAATTTACTTCACCAAGTTGGATCTTCGTTCGGGATATCATCAAATTAGAATGAAGGTCGAAGACATTCCGAAAACATCATTTAGAACTCATGAGGGTCATTATGAATTTCTGGTCATGCCTTTTGGCCTTACCAATGCACCTTCAACATTTCAAGGTTTGATGAATTCAATTTTCAAACCATTCCTTAGAAAATTTGTGTTAGTATTTTTTGATGATATACTAATCTACAGCAAGTCTTGGAAGGATCATGTTGAACATGTTGACAGGGTGTTACAACTATTGGAGGAGAAACAATTATATGCAAAAAGATCCAAATGTTTCTTTGGAGTCCAGGAGGTGGAATATTTGGGTCATATTGTATCTCATGAAGGAGTTAAGGTAGACCCTAGCAAAATTAAAGCCATTAAGGAATGGAAAATCCCCACATCCATAAAGCATCTGCGAGGATTTCTTGGGTTGACAGGGTATTATCGTAAGTTTGTTAAGAATTATGGGAGAATAGCTGCACCTCTAACAACATTATTGAAGAAAGATTCATTTTCATGGAATTCGGAAGCAACAAAGGCCTTTGAACATCTTAAAGAGGCAATGTGCCAAGCACCGGTCTTAGCTACGCCGGACTTCACAAAAACCTTTATTGTGGAATGTGATGCTTCAGGAAATGGAATTGGTGTTGTTCTAATGCAAGATGAAAGACCCATTGCTTTTGAAAGTCGTCCAATCAAGGGAAAGTTTTTAAGAAAAGCTATTTATGAGAAGGAAATGTTGGCAATACTCCATGCACTTAAGAAATGGCGACCCTACCTAATGGGAAGACACTTCAAGGTAAAAACGGATCATGATAGCCTTAAATACTTTTTAGAACAAAGATTATCCTCTGAAGAGCAACAAAAGTGGGTCACAAAGATGTTGGGTTATGACTTTGAAATCATCTACAAAAAAGGGAAGCAAAATGTGGTGGCAGATGCACTCTCAAGAAAGGATGAGGATGTGGAAGCATTGTTGTGTGCCATTTCTATTATCCAACCAGATTGGATAAACGAAGCAAGGGAGGAATGGAAGAACGACGAAGAAGTGTGGGCACTTATTCAAAAGCTACAACAAGATTCCAGTACTTCTGATACATTTAGCTGGAAAAATGATTCGCTATGGTACAAAGATCGCTTATACCTATGTAAGAATTCCCAGCTAAAACAAAAGATTCTTATGGAATTGCACACTTCTCCCTTAGGAGGGCACTCAGGATTTTTAAAAACTTACCACAGGGTTAAGAAGGAATTTTTTTGGGATGGCCTTAAATCAGATATTCAAAAGTTTGTGGCGGAATGTTTGGTTTGCCAGCAAAATAAAGTTGAAACAATTAAGACACCGGGTCTATTACAACCTTTATCCATTCCAAGCCAACGTTGGGAGGAGGTTTCAATGGATTTTATCACAGGTTTACCCAAGTCTGAGGGAAAGAGTGTCATCATGGTGGTAGTTGACAGACTTACGAAGTATGCACACTTTTGTGCATTATCACATCCATTTAAAGCCAGTACAGTTTCTACTGCATTTATGGAAATAGTTCAAAAGCTACATGGAAACCCAAAGATTATTGTAAGTGACAGAGATCCCATTTTCACTGGAAATTTTTGGACAGAATTATTTTCTTGTCTTGGTACTCAGTTAGCTCATAGCTCATCTTATCATCCTCAATCTGATGGGCAAACTGAGATAGTAAACAAATGTTTGGAAGGATACCTTCGTTGCTTTGTATCTGATAAACAGACACAATGGGTCAAATGGTTGCCTCTGGCTGAATGGTGGTATAACACTTCCTTTCATACAGCAACAAAAATGACCCCATTTATGGCACTTTATGGGTATCAACCACCATCCATCACATCATATTTAAGAGAAAATTCTAAGGTTCAGGCAGTGGAACATCACATCGAACATCAACAACAAGTCCTCCAACTCTTAAAGGATAACCTTGTGTTGGCACAGAATAGAATGAAACAACAGGCAGATCAGCATCGCAGTGAAAGAAGTTTTGATGTAGGTGATTGGGTATTCCTACGGCTACAACCATATAAGCAAATGTCCCTCAAGCAAGCTAAGAAGGATAATAAATTATCACCAAAGTATTATGGTCCGTACAAGGTGTTGCAAAAGATTGGTACTATGGCATACAAATTGGAGCTTCCTGCAGCTTCTCGATTGCACCCAGTTTTCCATGTTTCATGCTTAAAGAAGGTTATAGGCGACAAGCTCCTAGTTCAAACAATATTGCCAGAACTTGACGAAGAAGGAAAAATTATATTGGAACCAGAAGCAGTTATAGAAACAAGAACTCGACAGCTACGAAATCGATCAATTTCAGAGTACCTTATCAAGTGGAAGAACTTATCCGCTGAAGATTCCACATGGGAGGATGAGAATTTTATGCAGAAGTATCCTGAACTACTCAAGCGTTGAGGACAACACTTTTTTGAAGGAGAGGGGCATGTTGGGTCCCTATAATACTAGTGATTACCCCATTACTATTGTAGTTATACCCCTTATTTATATTGATGTACCCATGTAGTGCCCATATTGTTACTATTGTGCCACATAGAAGCCCACTATTGTTATTGTTGTGCCCTACAATATTATTGTTATGTAGGCTCTGATTGTATTGGGACCACTTAGACTCCTATATATAGAAAGGAGGTATTTTCATTTGTATCATCCAAGAATTGTTCATTTATGTAATGTAAAGGAGGTTGCCCCCTCGAAGAGGCTGAATTCTAAGTCGTGGATCTCTCTTTTCTATCTTTTTGTGAGCTGGTTTCATAACATGTACATCATTGCAGCAGATGATCATCCTACTCAAAGGATGATAATTTCAGCAGAGAATTATCAGTCTATCATCAGACAATCGTCTGTTCTATGTACCAAAATGAATTTATAAAGCTGAGCATGGGAATGCCCGCCTCAGCTAGATCATGAAAGCAGAATGAAAAATAATGTATTGTATTGTATTTTATTACAGGTCACCTCTCAGCGATTGAATGAACTTCGGATCCTCCTGATAAAGCATTTCACCCGATAAACGGCCTCATACTTTAGGGGGCAACTGTTATAGACATTTTTGTGCCTTACAGCATGAAACATGAAATGTCCATAATCTGAGGGATCCAAAGTCCCTAAACATGTTGTTCCTACCCCTAGAGGAACAAGGTCAGCAAACCACAGCACTGAATAGCAGTTCTCCACCTGAAAACACTCAAAAACAAGCTAATTCTGGATCATGTCAACTGCTCCACTGAGCATCTGCGCTGAATGTCAACTGCTCCACTGTCTACCTGCGCTGAATGTCAACTGCAAAGAAGGCTACCTGCGCTGGGCGAGTTGGGACATGTGGCACAGTCATTCCTCAAGGTGTCAATGCCCAGGAAGCTTCCAAAATGACACTTGGATCAGGGAATTCGACTGGTGATGAGTAAGAGGGTCTAGATCTCCAAGTGGAAGCAAGAACCTCCAAGTGGACTCAAGAACTGAAGAATAACTGAAGTGAGAGAGGACACTAGTCAGCTCTCAAGCTGACTCATCCTTTCTCCAAAACCCTATATATAGATCTCTCTCATGAGGTCTAGGGAGGCTGGAATCTTGTGAATGTAAGGAAGTGCTGTTGGTTTGAGTATAGAACTACTGGGTGATTTGCTTTGAAGGAGGTGAAGAGGAGATTTCTTTCTGCTGGGAGGTGATGCTGGATTGGCCCTTTTATGGTTGTATCACTTCCTGAACTTTACTTCTTCCATTAATAAAGCATTTGAGGTTCTTCTATATGCATGTGTTTCAATGGTGTATTGTTATGTTGTGTATTTGATTTATTCTAATCCTTGAATCAATTATGAATGTATGCTTCTTGTAGTTTCCCTCTCTTGCCATTTGGCAGGATCTTGGTGTAGCTGGGCCAGTGAAAGAGCAAGGAGCTGGGAGCAAGCAGCAAGGAGAGAAGATTGGATCAACCATTAGCGAAAGACATTGGTTAGTGGACCCCTTTCTCTCCTATTTTACTTTCATAAAGAAGAAATCTTAGATAGCTTTGCTTCGATTGTTGCTGAGGTACTATCACCCTTAGAGTGGGATAGGGTCATTCTGTATTGGATATTTTTCCCAACAACACTTTTACTGTGTCAACCTCGCTAAAAAATGAATCAGTTGGTCAGAGGATAGTTCTTTTTACTGAGTCAACCTCGTTAAAAAATGAATCAGGGGTGAGGATAGTTTGTTCCCGTCTCAACCTCGTTAAAAAATGAAACTGGATGCTGTGAGGAAATTTTTTTCCTGTATCAACCTCGTTAAAAAATGAAACAGGCTGTCACGAGGATAGTTTTTTCCTGTATCAACCTCGTTAAAAAATGAAACAAGCTTCTATGAGCATAATTCCTTATCTTGTGTCAAGCTCATTTAAAAAATGAAACAAGGGTTTCGAGGATAGTTTGTTCCTCTCTCAACCTCGTTAAAAAATGAAATTGGATGTTTAGAGGATAGTTCTTTTTACTGAGTCAACCTCGTTAAAAAATGAATCAGGGGTGAGGATAGTTCTTTTCTTGTGTCAACCTCATTAAAAAATGAAACAACTCCCTTTTCGAGTAGAGTCTTGAAAGTAAAACTTCATTCCATCCACCTTCGGATGCAATGAAGCTTGGGGGGCATGTACCTCGCTTTGCATCGTTATGCTGGGGGCATGTGAACTTCTAGAGCATAGTTCCTTGTCTTGTGTCAAGCTCGTTAAAAAATGAAACAAGGAGTCTAGAGCATAGTTCCTTGTCTTGTGTCAAGCTCGTTAAAAAATGAAACAAGGAGTCTTGAGCATAGTTCCTGTGTGTCAAGCTCTTTAAAAAATGAAACAAGGGTAGGTTATATAGGTAGATTGTAGAGAGAAGTCATGAGCAAAGTTTCTTGTCTTGTGTCAAGCTCATTAAAAAATGAAACAAGGGTAGGTTAAGTAGGTAGATTGTAGAGAGTATTTATGAGCATAGTTCCTTGTCTTGTGTCAAGCTCGTTAAAAAATGAATCAAGGATTTTATGAGCATAGTTCCTTGTCTTGTGCCAAGCTCGTTAAAAAATGAATCAAGGATTTTAGAGGATAGTTCCTTGTCTTGTGCCAAGCTCGCTAAAAAATGAATCAAGGATTTTAGAGCATAGTTCCTTGTCTTGTGTCAAGCTCGTTAAAAAATGAATCAAGGTTTTTTAGAGGATAGTTCCTGTTACTGAGTCAACCTCATTAAAAAATGAATCAGGTAGATTTTAGGATATATAGGTAGATTGTAGAGAGTAGTCATGAGCATAGTTCCTTATCTTGTGTCAAGCTCGTTTAAAAAATGAAACAAGGGTTTTGGGGATAGTTCGCATGTACCTTGATTTGCGTCATTATGTTGGGGGCATGTGAACTTATAACAAGCATAGTTTTTCGTTTCAAGCTTGCGTAAACATGAAACCGAATCCAAGCATAGTTCTTTTCCTGTGTCAAGCTCGTTAAAAAATGAAACAAATCCTCCTCTAATTGAGTCGAGAGTTTGACTAGACCTCATAAATGTTAAGTTGTATATTTAGGTTAGTTATTTCAGTTTTTTGCATAATTTTCTTATAGTTTTAGGTCGAGTCTTTCAAATGATCTCGTAACTCAACCTTCATTTCATCCAACTGGTTGAATGAAATGAAGCTGGGGGGGCATGCGCTCTAGCAGTTATGCTTAGGGGGCATCAAGCACAGTTTTCTCTCTGTTTCAAGCTTGTGTAAAAATGAAACTACTTTGAAGCATAGTTTTTCTCTGTTTCAAGCTTTTGTAAAAATGAAACCTATCTCGAGTCAATTTCAGTTATTTTCAAGACTCGTTAAACTCATGAAAATCCCGAGATTATTTTGCTATCTTTCATTCTCGTAAAACAAATGAAAATGCTGAGTTCTTTCCGTATTTTCCTGCTCGTAAATTAAATTGAAAGTCGGCCATATGAGTACATTTTTATCATTTTTTCGAACTCATTAAAACTTACAAAAAAGTGAAAACCATGAGTACATTTTTTTCATTTTTTCGAACTCGTTAAAACTTACGAAAAAGTGAAACCTTGGAGTTCTCTTTTAAGCCCTTTTCAGACTCTTAAAATATGAAAAGATTGCCGAGTTTTTCTTTTTAAACTCGTTAAAACGGAACTAAAAAGACGGTCCTCTTACAGCCCTTTTCTGACCGTAAAAACATGAAAAGATTGCCGGATTTTTGTCGTTTCAAATTCGATATTGGAAATAAAACGACATGTCCTTGATCGCTTTCTACTTTTCAGATCAGAGACACTAATCATGAAAGTACTCCTTGGTCGTAAAGATCAAGCGGTTCTCTCAAGTATTATTTTATACTTTTTCGGGCTTGGGAGACACAAATTTACGAAAAAGGTCAACCCTGGAGTTTTCTTAAGTTTTTCAGACTCTCTAAAATTGAAAAACGCCGAGTTTCGCCTATACTAGACTCGTTAAAATTTCACAGTAAAGGGCCTGTTCGATTACAAACAGGAACGGACCACTCCTTCTTAGGGTTCGAATCTAAACTAAGTTGGACTCATCCAAAGGATGAGCTTATAATCAAGAAATGTTATCCTCCTCAAGCTTGTAAAAAATAAAGAGGTACTTGCCAGAAATGGTGGGGGAAAAGAGAGGAAAATGAGCCTATTTGTTATACTTTGTCTCGGAAAAACCTTATCACCACTCTTGAACACGACACTTTTCATTCATAACAGTTGATCAAACCACATTGAAAGTCTTTAGCCAGTTTTCGGGTATTAACTTTGGGACAATTGTCACCAAACCATTTGTAGTGTCGTTATGTGTTCAAGAGGAGTCTTGCAAATAAACCATTCATCTGCAAAATATCTATCATCCATCTTGACCATCCCTGAGTCAGTCCTTACAGCTACATTTCTTCAACTTGATCTATGATTTCGTGTTGTGGGCTTGACTGCAACGGGTCGCTTTCTATCGACATCAGCACATTATCTAGAAAGATGATCTAGGAATCATCAGTACCTTGAAATCTGCATGCCTCAATGGCAGGTTTCTCGACTTTGACGACAGTTTACATCATTGACTTTCGATCGAAGGATTCCGTGATATGTTCGACATCAACACATTCATTCACATCTCATGGATTGTACTGGGTACTTTGAGAACCATTGACATCACTGGTGGTCTCTCTCACACTTGTTAACAGTTTACATCATTGACTGGTAATCAAGTGGTTTCTACCATGTTCGACATCAACTCATTTATTCACATGGATTGAATCGTACTATTTCGGGAAGCAGAAATGAAGACCCTGGATCTAGTTCCCGCTATCTAGGTTGCCAGGAGTTTTGTGTTCATTATACAGTAGACTAATTATAAATAGATGGCTGCGTCCATATTGTGTCTACATGTGTCTATGATTATGATGTATTGCGAAATCATTCCTATATCAGAGCAGTAGTTAGTTTGTTAGTTAATTTTTTGATCTGAGTATGGGAATGCCTACCTCAGCGATGATATGATCTCATATATGTATTTTGTGTTGAATATTTGCAGGTTCCGACTGGGCTTTCCACAAGATAATCCTCGAAATGATAAAGTGCTTCAACCTTTCTAGATGATATGAAACCCTAATCTACTACAGACCTCGCACTTTAGGGGGCAATCTGTTACACTAAAATTTGTCACCATGACTATTTGCAGTCAGTATGGCTCCATAAACAACCATACTGTCCTCCTTGGCAAGTCTTATACCTCTGCTCCTCATGTCAAACTCCAAAAAAGAGAGAAAGCCTTTAAAAAATCAATATAACTCTGGTTACACAGTTTCTCTTACTCTTACCTGCGGGCACGCACCTCAAGTACATAATACCTGCGTACTTGTACGCTCTGTCTGTAAAGGGGTGGGTGCGTACCCCTGTAAAAGTCATAAGGTGCAAGTTTTACTTCAAAAAACTTACTTGCGGTCGATTCTAGAGCATTCTAGAAGATGGTTTGACGTGGATTGAGCGCCTCCAGATGGTTCATGCATCCCAATGAAAGAGGAACTTATCCCATGAAGAGGGGAACTATCCCTTTGAAAGAGGGGCTTATCCCATTGATGGTGGACTTGTTTAACTTCCTCCAAAGCATTATAAATACAGGCATTGGGCCAGAGGCAAAGGAGGTTGAAAGCTGAACATTCCTAAGGGTAGATGCTGCTGAAATTAGGGCTCCCTTATAGAGCTTGAGAGGAGAGATTCCAATCCTTTCTTAGCTTCATTTGGAAGTGGGTGAGCTGATCAAAGTAGAGGAGAACTCTTGCTGGACCCTGGGAGGGACCTGCACAACACCAAGGCACTGGTTGTAAGGTTTCTTTTGTTTCCAATTAATACAATTAAGTTCATTTTTCTCAACAAGTTGTTATATATAATTTGTTTCATAAACTCCTTGGTCTTTATGATGAATATGTTTTATCATATGAGTTATTCAGGTGCTATGTAATCGTTTGCTTGTTAGTGAATGCAGGCTTCAAGGAGAAGGAGCTCATCTGGATCGAAGAGGCTTGGCTGCTACAAACAACGTTGGACTAGAGGTAAGCCTTAAACACCTGGTTGCTTTTATTTTAAATGCATATTTAGGGAAAGATAGTGCTTCATTGTTTTGTTTGTCACTAGAAAAGCCTTGTTTTCTAGGGAGGTCGTTTTTGTCCGCAAAATTGACTCTTTCCGCATGACAATTCCCAATAGCATTTATAGATGAATTGTTAGATGATCTCCATGGCACAAAGTATTTTTCAAAGTTGGATCTAAGATCAGGTTATTACCAAATTCGAGTAAGTTTGGAAGATATTGATAAAACTACATTTATAACTCATGAAGGACATTATGAGTTCAAATTAATGTCATTCGTGTTAACCAATGCACCAACGAGTTTCCAAGCGACAATGAATGAGATTTTTAGCCCATACCTACGAACATTTGTGCTGGTTTTTTTCGAAAACATTGTTATCTACAACAAAACTTGCAAGGAGCATCTCAAGCATCTAGAAGAGGTACTTTCCTTACAAGAAGAGAATCGATTTTAACATAGTTACTGATCAAACAAGAAAATTACCTAGTAACCATCTTTTTGAGGTAGCAAAAAATCACTTGAATTTGAAAAGTGGTGATTCAGAATACACCTTTTTTTAGCATATTTTTCTCACTTTAAATTTTCTTATATATCAAGTATGAACATTCTTTTTAGATGTTAGTAATTTTCATGCTGATTTTGAAAAGTGATGATGCAACATCAACCCCTTTTTTTTGAGGGTTTATTTTTGACACTTTAAATTTTCTAATGTCTTCTTCTTCCCATAAGATTTTTTTAAGCGTATTTATGTATTTGTGTGTTTTCATTTTTCTTTTCATTTTTTTTGTAATGAAATCTTAATTTTTTCACGTAGTTCAAAAAAAAAAATGGTCAATATTTTAAAGTTAGTATTTTCTATATGTTTATGTAATGTTAATTAATATTTCAATGGACATCAAATAATTGTCACTAAAAGAGCAATAATTTTAAACATTTGACAAAAGAAACACATTTTCAATATAAATATAATGAAAAAATACACATTTTCAGACTTTTTGTCAAAAAGGACATGTCAAATAAACAATTTTTATGGGAAAATCTTAACAAAAAAACTTTAAAAAATATAATTTTTATGAATATTATGTTTAAAAATAATAGTAATCATATGTTTTTTACAAAAAAAATGATTCACATAAAAAGTAAAGTTAAAATCAGATATACAAATATTAAACATATAACAACAATAATCGAATGCTCATTCTTCTCATAAAATCTGAAAGTCAAAACATTACAAGTAAAACTAATGAATATCTCTCAAAATTGAGCTTGATTTGCAATCATAACTTAAATTTCATCAACAATATCATATAATCCACGTTCATCGTCTTCTTCATCTTCATTATTTTCTTCTGCCATGTTACACTAAAAAATGTCACCATGACTATTTACAGTTAGTATGGCTCAATCAACAGTCATGCTACCCTCTTAGGCAAGTCTTATGCCTCTGCTCTCCATGTCAAACTCCAAAAAGAGAGAAAGTCTTGTATAAATGTATTTATCTCTGGGGACGCAGGTTCTCTCAACCTTACCTGCGGGGATGCTCCCAATGTTCACAAAAGCTTCGTCCAAACACGCTCTGTATGTAAAGGGACAGGTGCATCCCCCTGTAAAGGTTAGAATGCGCAAGTTTCATCTTTAAAAAGTTACTTGTGGTCATTTCTAGAGCATTCTAGAAGGTTGTTCGACGTGTATTGGGCGCCTCCAGATGGTTCATGCACTCCTATCAAAGAGGAACTTATCCCATCAATAAGGGAGCTATCCCACCCAAAGAGGGGATTATCCCATTGATGGTGGACCTGATTAACCTCCTCTTGAGCACTATAAATACAGGCATTGGGCCAGAAGGAGGGGAGGTTGAAAGCTATACATTTCTAAGGGTAAATGCTGCAGGAATTAGGACTCCCATTTAGAAGCTTGTGAGGAGAGATTGCCATCTTTGCTTGTTCTATTTGGAAGTGGGTGAGCTTTGTCAAAGTAGAGGAAGACTCTTGTGGACCTTGGAAGGAGCTTGCACAACACCAAGGCTCAGGTTGTAATGGTTCCTTTTGATTACCTTTAATGCAAATTGGTCCATTCTTCTCAATAACTTGTTGTTTATGGGTTATTTCATGTACTCCTTGGTCTATATGTTGAATATGCTTTGTTTTATGTTATAATCAGGTGCTATTTAATTGTTTGACTGTTGGTGATTACAGGTTTTGGAGAAAAGGAGGAGCTCATCCAGATCAACAAAGCTTGGACTTCTACAACAGCGTTTGGACAAAGGTAAGAACGAAACACTTGATTTCTCATATCACAATGCATGTTTAGAGAAGGATAGTTCTAGTTTGTCTTGTTTGTCATTAGAATGTCTTAGACTTCTAGGAAGGTCGTTTGTGTCCGCACTTTTGACTGATTCCATGTGACAAATTGGCGACCATACTGGGGAATCCATTAATGTGAAAAGTCTTTTCCTTTGTATGAACTTTGCTCTGAGAAAATTAGTTTATTTTTCTGGTTTTTGGCTCTGTGATTCTGTCTCTGGGTGGGTTAGCTTAGGATTAGTTTTATTTTGGTTTTTCTTGAGTTTTTCAGTAGGACGCACCCTCTGAGTGCTGCACAGTGCGTCCTTGGACGCACTTTTGCTGTGTGCACAGAGCGGGCCCGCACCTGTGCTAACGGGTTGCCTGCGTCCCCTGCCAAAATTTGAGAAAATTCCATTTTTTACACTTTTTGCTCTTAGATTTTGCTTTTTCTTAGTTTTTACTGCCCAGATCCATTAGTCTCCTGTCAAAGATCTTCACCTAAGCTTGTTTCATTGGTATTCCTGCTTTAAGCTTTCATCAATTGGGTGTTTTGAGTCTCTTTTTTGAGAAATTCTTAATTTGATTTCCTTTGGTCATTACTTGGAGGTTTCTCTCAGCCTTTTCACAATTTTGCATCCTTTTGCTTTTGTTTTTGCAAAAACATTTCCCCCTCATTCGCTTAATCGCCTTTGAGTGTTTTTATGTTTTGATCTTTGGAACTCTCACCCAATTTTCTCGATTTGCACTTGATTGGTTCTTAGATCACATTAGAATCATCTTGTGTTTGAGAATTCTCTTGCATAGATCACATTTGCATAATTAGAATTCTCATTTTCAGAATATGAATGAAAAATGTGCATAGATTACATTTGCATACTTTTCAAGTGAATTGTGCTTAGATTACCATTGCATAGTTTACATTCTGAAAAATCAATCGTAGATTTAGATCAGCTTTCTTTGATTTGAATTTACACAAAAATAAAAATAAAAAATGGTTTGGAATTGATTTGCATTAGTTTTTCTTGATAAAATTAGTGCATTAGAGAATTTGTTATATTTTCTCTTAGTGATCAATTTTTTGCATTGTTGGAAGTGAATGGAAACTCTCTCCTTACTTTAGTTAGGATTCATCGAATTGAAAAGATTACATTATCATATTCGATTGCATTCAGTTGAGTCGGGTCATAACACCATTGGTTTCATCTCCATTTACCCATTTGAGTAATAACAGCCTTAATAACACAGCGCTTAATTAAAATTCATCTAGTAATTTTTACATTTCTAGGGCTCTGAAGCACCAATATAGATCAGGCTAGTGTCTTGGAGTAGGAGAGTAATTAACTCTCCAAGACAACAAAACCAAACAAGTAGCTTATCTTGTGGTAGGATAAATCCAATTGTTTCATTTGTACTCTGGGAAATCTCCTCTTAAAGGAGAAGCACGAGCTCGTGTCCGAACCAGTGAGGGGATCAATCCTCCCTCGTTGGGAACGACGCCAGACACGCACGTATTACAAACGGTAAACCTCGGATTAACCATTGTCGAGGAGCCAGGGGTCACTTGTCGGTAAACCTTGGATTATTGTCAAGGAACCGGCAAGGGGATTGAGCTTGATACTCTGCCCTTGCGTGCTGTCGGAGTGTAGACTGTTCCCCCAGGTGCATTTGTTTCTGTTGGTAACCTTAGTGACCATTATCTTTAGGGTTCTACCCAAGGTGACGGTGGAGGGAAGGTCCCACTGTACCTGGAGCAGACGTCGGCTATACTCACTTGGATTTTCTGGGGGGTTCACTTCACTCGAGACGGTTAAAGTGGAGGAACTTGGTCCAGTCTATTCATTAAGCAGGTTGTCGGGGTAACTGTTCCACCCACTATTTCTGTACTGGATTCTGCGAGGTTGGGCTTCATCACCAACTAGTGTTTTCGGTCCGGAGAGCTTACTGTTTGTGTGTGGTTTGACTCCTAGATTTGATAGCACGTGTTAATTTGTTTGTTTTTACTTTTAGAGACCATAGGTGTGAATTGTGAATTTTAATTGTTAGGTGTGAATTGTGAATTGTTAATTTTAGTTTTAAATTGTTAATAAAATTCACTGAAGTTGAATATAATGGCAAATGTTCCGGAATTTATCAACCTAGGAACCCCTCCTAACGAGAATCCTAGTAATTTTCCTTACTTTGGAAATGTTGGTCCTCCTTATATGGCTACTTTGTCATTACCTGGATTTACAATAGGTTTACCGATATGGTTATTTTCAACTTCGTTGGCCCAAAATACTCAAATTGTTCCACCTCAACCGGATGCTTCACCTCAACAGAGTTCACCATCTCAACATCACCAACCTTCTGTTGACCCTTTACCCTCTTCGCCTGATTTTTCTTCCTCCATTTCTTCCTCTTCGCCTGGTAAAATCCTTGATGCTAGTAACCAGGAGTCTAAGAAGAAGAAGAAAGGGAAGAAGAAGAAGAAGAAGAAGAAGAAGCAAGCTAAGAAAGAAGTCAACCAACCAACCACGGCTGTAAGTGTTAGTTGTGTTGAGGAAAATTCCGACATGCATCATAAACCCAAATACCCTTGCAGGCTTTGTAAGGGTGACCACTTCCTTGTCAATTGTCCTGGAATTCCAAAGGTCTTGGAAGTATGGTCAGAAAAATCTCATCAACTTTCCATTGATCCATCAACCAGTGATAGTCAGGTTCCTGGGAAAAAGGGTAAAGTTAGGTTTCCTTGTAAGTTATGCAAAGGGAGTCATCAAACTCACATTTGCCCTCACATGGATGAAGCCTCAACTTTGTTGGAAAACCTTACTGTCCCACAGCAAGAATTTCCAACTGGTTACCGTAAACTTTCGCCCAACCTACCGTCAACTGACGGAGTAATTGATCTAAATTCAAATACAGTCGATCACACTCTTCCATTGGAGAGTGAAACTCATGTCACTCAGGTTGATGATCTGTTAGTTGATCAAGTGGTCGATTCAATTTCACATTCAGTCGATCCCACTTTCCCTTTATAAAGTGAACTTCATACCGCTCAGGTTCTTCTTGTTACATCAGATTCTTCTATGCCGGGGGGCGTTTCACCTGTTTCTACAGAACCCCCTCCAAGCACTGAGGTCTTTTCCTTTGATTGGAATAGACTGACAGAACCTCGTCTTCCTTCCTCCATCCCTTTCCAAATCATTGTCAAGGCTGGTGGTAGGGACATACATCGTACTCAGGTAGATGAAGGTGCTTCTGTCAGTATTTTATCCTCAACTGTTTGGAAAGCTTTGGGTTCCCCTCAGCTTGCGCCTATTACGCAGAATCTGAAAGCTTTTAACAGAACCATCAGTGAACCTTTAGGGATTCTTCCTAAGTTTTCTATTACCTTGGAAGGTAAAACTGTCTGTATTGATCTTATGGTAGTTCGAGGTCCCTTGGATTTCAATTTACTCCTTGGGCGAGACTATGTTTATGCAATGAAAGCTGTCGTATCGACACTCTTTCGCGTGATGTCTTTCCCTCACAATGGCAGTATTGTGACTGTAGACCAGCTTTCGTTCCCTAGTCTTGTCTCAACTACCAATAATATGACACCCCTAAATGTTCCTGATTCTAAAGTGGTATCTACCCCGCCACGGGTTAATTATGTGGCAACTGGTCCCATGTTTTCAGTTACCGATGTAAGTGAGCCTCTCACTGTTGATTTAGATCCGGTAATTGACATGGAAAACTCTATGGGATTATTTGAACACGATGTTCTTATCCCTTTTGAGTCCCTTGACGTGTGTTCCTTCCAAAAAACTATTCTTCCTTCGGATGAAGACCTTTTGGAAGCCATGATCAAGGTGTGTCCATTGACATGTCTTTCTTCCAGTTGGAAGCCATGATCAATGTTACGAGGATAGCTTGTTCCTCTCTCAACATCGTTAAAAAATGAAACTGGATGGTACGAGGAAAGTTCCTTTTACTGTGTCGACCTTGTTAAAAAATGAATCAGTGAGTACGAGGATAGTTTTTTCCTGTATCAACCTCGTTAAAAAATGAAATAGGCTGTAATGAGGATAGTTCTTTTACTGAGTCAACCTCATTAAAAAATGAATCAGGTAGATTTTAGGTTATGTAGGTAGACTGTAAAAAGTAGGGTTTTGAGGATAGTTCCTGTTACTGAGTCGACCTCTTTAAAAAATGAATCAGGTTTGAGGATAGTTCCTGTTACTGAGTCGACCTCGTTAAAAAATGAATCAGGTTTGAGGATAGTTCTTTTCTTGTGTCAACCTCCTTAAAAATGAAACAACTCCCTTTTCAAGTTAAATATTGAAAGTAAACCTTCATTCCATCCATCTGGTTGAATGCAATGAAGCCTGGGGGGCATGTACCTCGTTTTGCATCATTAAACTGGGGGCATGCGAACTTTTTGAGCATAGTTCCTTGTCTTGTGTCAAGCTCGTTTAAAAATGAAACAAGGGTAGGTTAAATAGGTAGATTGTAGAGTGTAGTCATGAGCATAGTTCCTTGTCTTGTGTCAAGCTCATTAAAAAATGAATCAAGGATTTTTAGAGCATAGTTCCTTGTCTAGTGTCAAGCTCGTTAAAAAATGAATCAAGGTTTTTAGCGTAGAGTTTTTTGTTAGGTAGATTGTAGAGAGTAGTTATGAGCATAGTTCCTTATCTTGTGTCAAGCTCGTTTAAAAAATGAAACAAGGGTTTCGAGGATAGTTCTTTTCCTGTGTCAACCTCACTAAAAAATGAAACAACTCCCACAAGTCTTTCCAAGATTTTGAAAGTAAAGCTTCATTCCATCCACCTCATTGAATGCAATGAAGCTTGGGGGGCATGTACCTCGTTTTGCGTCATTATGCTGGGGGCATGTGAACTTATAACAAGCATAGTTTTTCATTTCAAGCTTGCGTAAACATGAAACCGAATCTGAGCATAGTTATTTTCCTGTGTCAAGCTCATTAAAAAATGAAACAAATCCTCCTCTACTTGAGTCGAGAGATTGACTAGATCTCGTAAATGTTAAGTTGTATATTTAGGTTAGTTATTTCAGTGTTTTGCATAATTTTCTTATAGTTTTAGATCGAGTCTTTCAAATGATCTCGTAACTCAACCTTCATTTCATCCAACTGGTTGAATGAAAGGAAGCTGGGGGGCATGCACTCTAGCAGTTATGCTTAGGGGACATCAAGCACAGTTTCTCTCTGTTTCAAGCTTGTGTAAAAATGAAACCACTTTGAAGCATAGTTTTTCTCTGTTTCAAGCTTTTGTAAAAATGAAACCTATCTCGAGTCAATTTCAGTTATTTTCAAGACTCGTTAAACTCATGAAAATCCCGAGATTATTTTGCTATCTTTCATTCTCGTAAAACAAACGAAAATGCCGAGTTCTTTCCGTCTTTTCCTGCTCGTAAATTAAATTGAAAGTCGGCCATATGAGTACATTTTTATCCCTTTTTCGAACTCATTAAAATTTATGAAAAAGTGAAAACCATGAGTACATTTTTATCCCTTTTTCGAACTCGTTAAAACTTACGAAAAAGTGAAACCTTGGAGTTCTCTTTTAAGCGCTTTTCTGACTCCTAAAATATGAAAAGATTGCCGAGCGTTTCTTTTACACTCGTTAAAACGGAATTAAAAGACGGTCCCCTTATAGCCCTTTTCTGACCGTAAAATCAGGAAAAGATTGCTGGGTTTTTCTCGTTTCAAACTCGATACGGAAATAAAACGACGTGTCTTTGATCGCTTTTTACTTTTCAGGTCAGTGGCACTAATTATGAAAGTACTCCTTGGTCGCAAGATCAAGCGGTTCCCCCAGGTATTATTTTATACTTTTTCGGGCTTGAGGGACACAAATCTACGAAAAAGTTCAACTTGGAGTCTTCTTAAGTTTTTCAGACTCTCTAAAATTGAAAAACACCGAGTTTCTCCTATACTGGGCTCGTTAAACATTTCACAGTAAAGGACCTGTTCAATTACAAACAGGAACGAACCACTCCTTCCTAGGGTTCGAATCAAAACTAGGTTGGACTCATCCGAAGGATGAGCTTATAATCAAGCATATGTTATCCTCCTCAAGCTTGTTAAAAATAAAGAGGTACTTGCCAGAAATGGTGGGGGAAAAGAGAGAAGAATGAACCTATTTGTTACCTTTTGTCTCAAAAGAAACTTTATTACCACTCTTGAACACGACACTTTTCATTCACCTGGGTTGGGAAATCTTTTACCTCACAGTTGATCAAACCACTTTGAAAGTCTTTAACCGGGTTCCGGGGATTAACTTTGAGTTATTCGTCACCAAGCCATCTGTCGTGTTGTTATGTGTTCAAGAGGTCTGCAAGCAAAACTTTCATCTGCAAAATACTTGTCATCCATTTGACCATCCCTGAGTCGGTCCTTACAGCAACATTTCTTCAACTTGAACAATGATTTCGTGTTGCGAGCTTGCCTGCAACGGGTCGCTTTCTATCGACATCAGCACATTATCTAGAGAGATGACTTAGAAATCGTCAGTACCTTGAAGTCTGCATGCATCAATGGTAGGTTTCTCGCCTTTGACGTCAGTTTACATCATTGACTTTCGATCGAAGGATTCCGTGAAATGTTCGACATCAACTCATTCATTCACATCTCATGGATTGTACTGGGTACTTTGAGAACCATTGACATTACTGGTGGTCTCTCTCACGCTTGTTAACAGTTTACATCATCGACTGGTAATCAAGTGGTTTCTACCATGTTCGACATCAACTCATTTATTCGCATGGTTAGAATCGTACCAATTCGGGAAGTAGAAATGAAGACCCTGGATCTAGTTTCCACCATCCAGGCTGCGAGGAGTTTTGTATTCATTATCTAAGTAGACTAATCATAAACAGATGGCTGCGTCCATACTGTGTCTACAAAAGTCTATGATTGTGATGTACTGCAAGATCATTCCTGTATCAGAGTAGTTAGTCTGTTAGTTAAAGTTTTAATCTGAGTATGGGAATGCCTACCTCAGTGATGATATAATCTTATACATGTATTTTGTGTTGAAAATTGCAGGTTCTGACCAGGCTCTCCGCGGGATAATCCTTGAAATGATAAAGCGCTTCACCCTTCCTAGATATTACAAACCCTAATCTATTCCAGGCTTCGCACTTTAGGGGGCAATCTGTTACACTAAAAAATGTCACCATGACTATTTACAGTTAGTATGGCTCAATCAACAGTCATGCTACCCTCTTAGGCAAGTCTTATGCCTCTGCTCTCCATGTCAAACTCCAAAAAGAGAGAAAGTCTTGTATAAATGTATTTATCTCTGGGGACGCAGGTTCTCTCAACCTTACCTGCGGGGACGCTCCCAATGTTCACAAAAGCTGCGTCCAAAGACGCTCTGTATGTAAAGGGACAGGTGCGTCCCCCTGTAAAGGTTAGAATGCGCAAGTTTCATCTTTAAAAAGTTACTTGTGGTCATTTCTAGAGCATTCTAGAAGGTTGTTCGACGTGTATTGGGCGCCTCCAGATGGTTCATGCACTCCTATCAAAGAGGAACTTATCCCATCAATAAGGGAGCTATCCCACCCAAAGAGGGGATTATCCCATTGATGGTGGACCTGATTAACCTCCTCTTGAGCACTATAAATACAGGCATTGGGCCAGAAGGAGGGGAGGTTGAAAGCTATACATTTCTAAGGGTAAATGCTGCAGGAATTAGGACTCCCATTTAGAAGCTTGTGAGGAGAGATTGCCATCTTTGCTTGTTCTATTTGGAAGTGGGTGAGCTTTGTCAAAGTAGAGGAAGACTCTTGTGGACCCTGGAAGGAGCTTGCACAACACCAAGGCTCAGGTTGTAATGGTTCCTTTTGATTACCTTTAATGCAAATTGGTCCATTCTTCTCAATAACTTGTTGTTTATGGGTTATTTCATGTACTCCTTGGTCTATATGTTGAATATGCTTTGTTTTATGTTATAATCAGGTGCTATTTAATTGTTTGACTGTTGGTGATTACAGGTTTTGGAGAAAAGGAGGAGCTCATCTAGATCAACAAAGCTTGGACTTCTACAACAGCGTTTGGACAAAGGTAAGAACGAAACACTTGATTTCTCATATCACAATGCATGTTTAGAGAAGGATAGTTCTAGTTTGTCTTGTTTGTCATTAGAATGTCTTAGACTTCTAGGAAGGTCGTTTGTGTCCGCATTTTTGACTGATTCCGTGTGACATGCCACAATATTTTCTGCTTGAGTTTACTCATTTTCCTCTTCTAATGGATCTTTCATGTCTGCAAATCTCCCAAAGTGTCATTTTCCAATCATTCCATATAATGGTGGTTGAGATTCCTTTTCCTTTTCTGCCACACGTGATTCATTGAAATCTCCTTTCCTCAAACCAACTTCTGGCATTGCATCTAGAAGAAATTGAAGAGCATTAATTCTTTGTTGAATAAAATTGTATTGTAGTGGGTCTCTTTCAATCACAATGCAATTTCTTCCTTTTTGTAGGCAACATGCTAGTGTTGTACCTAATCATCAAGAAAAAAACAATAAGTAAGTAAATTAATATAAACACATCAAAAGAAAAAAAGAAAATATTAAAATTCAAATTTAAATAATAAAACTTACCTGAACTTGAAAATAAATCCAAAACCCAATCTCCTTCATTTGAACGTAAATCTATAATATAGTTAATCAATGTTTGCGGTTTTTGATAAATGTTAACTATCTCTCCTTTTGCATCTTTATCCTCATATGTTAAATCTTTTACGACATCATCATGAACTAGTACTTGGCTATGACTATTTCCATCTACTTGGTTCAGAAGAATAGACTTATGGCTACCATCTTTTGCCCAACATTCAACATGGATGAACTCACAATCACTTGTAATTGAATGATCTCCAGAAGAAATAAGATTTGACTTTTTCCTGTAACACGACATAGTAAAAGTTCAATTAATTTGTAAAAAAAAAAAAAAATTAACATTAATCAAACATACAATTTCAATGTCTTACCATGTAAGTTGCATCCTTGAGTTTGATTTTCCCTTGAAGCTTGTTAATAACATTGAAAATTGTGTGTCTGAATGAAATGTCACAAATCTCCAAAGTGGTGATGTTGTGACTTCTTGAAAGCCCGTAACCACTTTATTAAAATCTTGATAACTGTAAGGCTCACTATCATATCCAATGTCTAGGAAATTGAAACCATGAGGAATGTCTACAATAATTAGGGCATATTCTCTCTTAGGTACGATTTTTGCGATGTCTTCACAATCACCTTCTATTAATTGATATTGGATAGTGTCGAGCCCATTCCAAATGAAATGAATAAGAGTTAGATCAAGTTCAACATTTCTAAGACGATGCTTTCTTAGCCTTTCTAACTTAATTTTTTCAATGAAGCTTTTGAAAGTATTTGGTACTCCATTCACATCCTTCTTCAACACCTTTAATAAAATAAACAAATATAAGCGTAAGTAATAAAATAAAATAAAATAAAAATATTATATATGAATAAAATGAATGTAAAAATCAACATACCTTTTTGAATGCAAGATAAAAATATTTAAGTGTTTTTGTAGAACTTGATTATGGGTAGCTGAGTATAACATCATTCCAACACTCCTCATTCAACATTTTAACCATATGTTCTTGTATTTTCATATAAATCTTATGGAAGAATAAATAAAGCAACAATTGTTAATATAGTGGTATGTATAACAAATAATACCAACAACAATATGCTATATTTAAAAAAAAATATAATCCAAGAAAAAGTAAAAATAATTCAACAAACTTACTTTTGAAATTTCGAGCACATTTCCTCCAATGACAATTCACTTGACATCACACGACATAATATTGATTTGACTAGTTTGTCATCACTCCTTGCAATACTCTCCAAGGTGTGATAGTCATATCATTTAGAAGTTGTTTCATTTCAGGACCTTCCTTACTATTGATACATATTATGGGTTTAGATTTTTTAACCTTCTAATTTTTATGGAAATATTCTCCCACATGTCGAAAATGTCATCAATCAATTCCCTTATCTCCCTTACTCTAAATTTCAGCTGGAAAATGTTATCTATGCCTCTGAATAGTTCTGAATTTACTTGCCACTTTTTTATTTGATTCTATCCTCAATTTGATTACATGTTTCGATACAACATTCATTCTAAAATCTTAAACTGACGTTTGTCTTATCCTCACAATATTTTTCTACAAAATCATTATGAATAAATCTGACCCTTTGGATGAAATTAGTCATTATTTGCATTATGATCCCATGCCAATAATTTTTCCTCTGTTTTTGTTAAACCAACATAAATGATGCATTTCACTGTTTCAAAAAGATAGTTTCCAGGATATTCCTTGACCAATTGTATTTTGGCCTTTGCTGAATGTTTCCCTCCAATTACATAATATCTGTAGTCAAAACATTGTGTCCTATCAAATGCCTCCTTGTTGGGAACTTGATTTGGATCAACAAGAATGACATAATCCACCACATGTGCATATGGATTGTACCTGAACAATGTTTTCAAATTATGGAAATGTAGGTGATATGCCTTTCTAATTTGATATTGAGATTTTCCTTCATCTTGCCTATAGAATTGTGTGACATTAAACTCAAATGTTTTGCCACCATTAATTAATTGATTCTTCCTCAAGTGATTTTGAATGTCATTTTGTTTTGTTTTCATAATGCCATCCTCTAAATCAGCACCTGATGTTATGATTTCTTTGCTGCCTTTAGAACTTTCACTTTGTTCTTCACTGTTGCTTATGATTTTAACAGATTCACCAATTTTTTATTTCTTCTTCTTCCTAGTTAACATATCTTCTTCTACATAAATAATCTCTTCATCATCAAGTGGAAGAGAGACATCCATGAGAATTTTTCTTTTTGGTGTTTTATTTCTTTTCTCCTTTTCAACAACAGTTCTAACCTCCTCCTCACTAATGGAAACATATTTTTGAGCTTCAGCTTCAGCTACAACTGCCACATCTTCAAAAGAAACATGTTTACCTTTGTTAGATTGACCCACCATATGGATTCTTTGTTGATCCCCTATATGTACCATTGCAGTGTCATGGATTGTTGATATTTGCTTCATTCTCTTTTCTTGTTTTGACTCTATATGGAAACTGCTGATCACATTCATAATATTTGGCTCTACATAATAAATACCCTCCAACATCATTGAAAGACTCTGAGCAAAATCCTATCAAAGAAAATACAATATGTCAATGATCAATCATTTATAAAAAATTAATGATCCTTACAATAATACTTCATACATAAATATAAATAAGCATACTTACAATGTTATTTGAAATGTTGGATGAGATTTCTTCACAAAATGGTGTAGATTCTTCATTTGTGTCATACTTGACCTTTGAGAGACGATATCTAATATTTTCATGTGACTTGGGAAATTTTGCAAGAACATAAACAGTGTTTGAATTCGTCACCAAACATATGTCTGGTACTCTGCCTATCACCTCATATGATTCACCCATGTAAATGATACCATAGTATAGATAGAGATGTGTACTATCATCAAATTCAACATCTTTAACATGCCATGTAAAATTTGTTTTATTTATTTCTCGTGAATTCATCAATTCAAAAATAATCTTTGGTGTACTTGATGGGCTAGTTGGTCGACTTTTACGATGTTTCTCAGTTTGGGTATGTTCGGCAGTCTTCATAGCGTGTCCACCTACAACTTTAGATGATGGAATTGTTGTCCTTGTTCCAAACATATTCACAGAAACCTTCCTTGATATCATCTTCCTGAAAAACATATATATATGTGTGTGTGTGTGTGTTAGTTAATAAAAAAACCATATATATTACCTGAAATTAAAAAAAAAATAAAAAAAATTAATAATAATAATTTACACTATAATTGTTATTTAAAATTGTTATAAAATTTATATACATATATATATATATATATATATATATATATATATATATATATATATATATAATTTTGAAATTATTAAAAAAATTATTAAATAAAAATTTAAAAAAAAATAATTTTTTTAAACAATTTATAACGACACTTTTATAAAAATATTATTATATATTAAATCTTAAATTATTAAAATAAATAAATTATATATATATATATAAATTATTATATATAAATTTTAATGTTAAATTATATATATATAAAAAGTAAAAAAATTAAAAAAAAATTATATCTAAAATTTAATATATAAAAATTATTTTAATATTTTTAATTTTTTTCTATATAATACTACCTAAGCACCCACGGGGGATTTGAACTGGTGACCTATCGCAAGGAGTGCCTTAACAGTACACCCATTCACCATCAATCCAAAGCCCCAAGGGCATTTTAATATTTTTTTAGTTATATTAAATTTTTATAATTAAAATTTTTATTTTTTATTTAATTTTATATGAAAAAAAAAAACATTGCCCTTTGGCTGTTGGCCGGGGACCAGACGAGCGGAGGGGGCCCGCTCGGGTCCCCAGCTAACGGCGAAAGGGTTGCAGGTCGGGCGGAGGGGACTGCACGCAGCCCCCCTCGGCCAACAGTCAAAGGGGGCAATACTTTTTTTTAATATTAAAAAAAATCAATTAAAAAAAAAAAAACAAAAAAAAATTAAAATTTAAAAATAAACTTTATTAATAAAGTGTAATAAATAAAATTTCAATTTAAAATAAAAATAACAAATATATATATAAAAACAATATAATATATATATATAATTGAATAGTTTTTTTTCCATCCAATTTTTTTAATGCTCCCCAAATGAAATTAAAAAATAAATAAATAAAATAGAAAAAAAGAAAGTAACATCCATTTTTCATTTCAAAAGCCTAAAAATTAAATAAATTCTTAAATTTTCTCCTAAAAATTCTACAAATTTGAGTCTTTTTCGTTTTCGTACCTATAAAACACACACACACACACACACATATATATATAAAAGAGTTTTTTATGTGGTTTTTCCTATAAAAGCAAAAAATTTCCCCATATTTATCTATAAATAGTCGAAATAGAAAGAAAGCTAACTTTTAAAATGCATAAAACTTCCATTGAATGTGCTACTGATTACAATGCAACTCATTCGCAGAATCGCTCCAGACTTTTTAACAAGACCGAGAAGACTTGATTTGATGTGATGAATAGAAACAATGAATTTTATTTTATAGCGATGATTGTGGGATTGTTTTAGCATTTATTGAATATGGGATTAAACTTAAATATTATATCTATATATATATATATATATATATATATATATATATATATATATTAGTTTTATGTTAGTTTTCATTTATTGTGGGATAAAGATAAAAATTAATTATAAAAATTAATTTAGTTACATAGTCAATGTTAAATAATTTAAATAGAAAAATTATTTTGGGGTTATGTCAATATTTTGAATAGAAACTAGGGTGAAATTTTTCAAAACCAAAAGTTTAGTAATATGTTTTCAAGCAAATTATAGATGAAAATTTTGGAGGGAAAATTTTCAGCAAATGTTTTTGGGGGAAACTTTGGGGGGAAGCTTTGGAGGGAAAATTTTCGGCGAAAAAATTTGGGGGAAAATTTAAATCTCTAAGTTATAAATTTTCAATGGGAGAGAGTGCATTTGTATGATTCGACATCTTCTGGTTGAAGGTCATGGATTCTTCTGATAGTGAATTTTTTCTTTCTTTAACATCGACTTCTTCGTCATGGAATAACTCTATTAATTATGATGAATGTAATAGGAATTATTTCACTATGAATAGATACAAATTTTCCACTTGGTGTTAATCCTAAGGATGATGAGAGTAGCATTGATGAAGGGTAGAAAAAAGAATTTCCCGTGAATAGAGAGTCAATTTTTCCACTTCCTCCCAATCCTAAGGATTATGAGAGCACCACTGATGAAGGGGGGATGAAGAATTTCTAGAGTCAAAGTTTCCACATAGTCCTAAGCCTAAGGATTATGAGAGCACCATTGATGAAGGGGGGATGAAGAATTTCTAGAGTCAAAGTTTCCACTTCCTCCTAATCCTAAGGATTATGAGAGAACCATTGATGAAGGGGGGATGAAGAATTTATAAGGTCAAATTTTCCACATAGTCCTAATTCTAAGGATTATGAGAGCACCACTGATGAAGGGGGGAATGAAGAATTTTGTTTCCACTTCCTCCTAATCCGAAGGATTATGAGAACACCATTGATGAAGGGGGGGATGGAGAATTTGCAAAGTTAAAATTTCCACATGGTCCTAATCCTAAGGATTATGAGAGCACCACTGATGAAGGAGGGGATGAAGAATTTGCACAGTCAAAGTTTCCACAAGGTCTTAATCCTAAGGATTATGAGAGCACCACTAATGAAGGGGGGATGAATAATTTGCAGAGTCAAAGTTTCCACATATTCCTAATCCTAAGGATTATGAGAGCACCACTGATGAAGGGGGGATGAACAATTTGAAAAGTCAAAGTTTCCACATATTCCTAATCCTAAGGATTATGAGAGCACCAGTGATGAAGGGGAGGGCGAGGATGAACAATTTCTAGTAAATAGAGATTCAAAGTTTCCAGTTAGTCCTAATCCTAAGTATTATGAGAGCACCATTGACGCAGGGAAGGATGAAGAATTTCCATTAAATAGAAATTCAAAGTTTCCACTTATTCCTAATCCCAAGGATTATGATACCATCACTGATGAAGGGAAGGATGAATAATTTCATGCAAATGATAATTTGACTATGAATGGAGAGTCATATTTTCCACTTAGTCATAATCCTAAGGATCATACGAGCACCAGTGATGAAGGGGAGGATGAAGAGTTTCTTGCAAATGATAATTTTAGAGGCACAAATGTGAATATTGCATTTTCTCTATGTGAGTGTTTCAAAGGTAGTCATGGTGATAGTGAATTGAATCCTCCAAGGGAGGTTTTCAAAAGTAGGGATGCAGATGGTGAAGAATTTCGTCTAAGTTAGGATTTCAAAAGCACAGATGTTGGTAGTGAAGAATTTCCTTCAAGTGAGGATGGTAATGAATATTTTCCAAGCAATGATGGTGATACATTTTCTAACTATGTTAATCATTATAATATTCCTCCTAATGATGATGAAAATTCTTCTGAAGAGAATAATGAAATGAGGTCAACGTTGCAAGCAAATATTGTATTTAGGAGTAGGAGTAGGCTTTTTCATATCAATCCAAAATATACCAGGGTTAGGAAAGAATATCTCACAAGTAGAATTTCTATCGGTGATCTGATTTCAAGTGAATGTTGTCGAAAGGATTGTTTGAAACATATGGATTTCAAGTTTGCTTTGGAGCAAAGGAATAAATATTTGTCAATGAATAAAAGCATGCAAAATTCATTTTTAGTGGGTTGCATGCAATCTACACTGGCAAGTTATGATTATCATATTGGGAATGTATTGGTCTGTAGAAAGGCTTTCAAAATGTTTCATTCAATTGGTAATTTTCGTTTGTCAAGAATCTAAGAAAGACTAGAAAAATACCCTAAATATTATTCAGAAGTATGTTATAAAAGGGAAGTTGGACCATCATCAATTATTGCAATGTCATGGATGAAAGGCTTCTTTTCAAAGCATGGGGAGTGTATGCCAAATAAAGACACAATACATATTCTAGATAATTTCTCAAGATGAGAAATCTATAGCTTATACAGAGAATATGTAGAAGGTGTTGAAGGAGATGGTAATTTTACTAAATATTCATATTTTACAAGGATATGGAAGAACGAATTCAATAATGTTCGTATTCCTAAGAAGACAAGGATGGAGGTTTGCAGTACATGCTCTTCTCTTCAATCAAAAAGGGATAAATTTCAAGGGGTGGAAGAGGTATGCATTCATAACATTATTTTTAAAAATTGGATAGTTATCAACTATGAAAATATATTTATGAATAGATTTATTTTATTTTATGTGCAGATTCCATTGTTAAAGCACGTCAAGAGCATCACAATCAACAAACAAGTGAAAAAGAAAAATTGTATAAGCATAGAAAAAAGTGTTATGATAATCCAAATAAATATTTGGGTTTGATAATTGATGCTATGGACCAAAAGAAAACACTCTGCCACATTTTTTCTGTACACCAAAAAATTTACAGGAAGAAAATTTTATTCAGTTTCACTTGGTTGGTTGTATGATCTTTAATGGCAAGATGTTGCCAAGGGTTTACTTCACAAATCCATATATTCATAATGATGCAAATCTTACCATAACTATAATCCATGACGTGCTTTCTCATTGGTCTGGTATTCTTCCTGAAGTTTTGTATCTGCAAGTGGACAACACAAGCCATGGAAATAAAAATCAAATTCTTTTTTGATATCTAAACATGCTTGTTCAATTGGGAATTTTTAAAAAGGTAAAGGTTGGTTTCCTTCTTGTTGGGCACACTCATGACCATATTGATCAGATGTTTAGTTTTTTTTCAGTAACATTGAGGAGGAAGAATGTTGGGAGCCTACCATCATTATTTGAATGTATTAAGAAATCATACATTCTAGAGCATGTTTTTCATGTGCTGGAAGAAACTATTGGCATGCGAAGGTTTATTCTGTGATCGCATGGTGAGGAGAAATGCACTGAAAAAATTAATGACATTAGCTTCGAACATCAATTTCGTATCAAAAAAATTGATGGCAAAACACTTATATGGGGCAAGAAGTATTCAACTGCTGTAGAATGGGGGGCGTCATTAGTTTTAGCATTTTTGAAGTTCATTCCAGATCATCCAATATTTGCATCAAAGATAATATTATTACAATCAGTTGTTGAAATCCATAATGCATGAAGGCATAAGAGAGAGAAATTATTCTAAATTCTTGCAAGAAATAAAAATATGTATTAGAGATACATATGAGTACTTTGATGTTGTTGATTCAGTTTGGTGGGAGTCTTTTTTCAATGATCAAAGTGATATCATTTCAATATGATGAAATTAATATACACTTTTGAAGGCTCCATTTATTTGGCCTCAAAATATGCCAAATGAACAAGAGGAAAGACATATTGTTCAACAACAACAATCTCAAGCCATTATTAATTCTTTAACAGGATGAGGAAAGATAAATCTATATTGGTTCTAGAAGATCGTGTCCACAACATGAAGCCATGGAAGACCTTTACATGGGTTTTATGCAGGATATTAAGGAGGGTTGCATGATAAAAATATTAGCATATGGAGATCCACTTGGCTATCCATCTTGGGTTTTGAAGGTTATAAAAGTCATTAAAGAAAATGAAGATATTACAGTTGTTGAGGTACATTGGTATGCCACAAATACCCACCCATTCAATGTTGTATATAAGCCAGAGATAGTAGTTGACAAACAAATTCGCAGAAATAGAAAAAGAAAGGGTACAAATATAAATCGTCGCCGCACAGACCTCTTAAAATTGGAGGATGTTGACATACTTGTCTTTGACTTAAATTTAACAAAGAGAGGAACTCTTTGCTTCAAAACCATAGATATTTTGAAGAAGTTGCTACCAAAAGGAACAATGTTGAGATGGGAGTCTGCTGAATCTAGCCATAGATCTAGAAGACTTTTGAAACCTGAAATGGTGGGCATGCATGTTGACTCAGATGGGGCTCTAGTTTATGAAAGAGAAGAATATGGGTCATCTTTATATACATCCAATCATTCATATAAATATGTAGATTTTGATGGTGTGCCAGATCCTATGGATAATTTTGAATAAATTTCTAAGTCACTTTATGTAAATGATGTTTGCATGGTAACTTGAAATAAATATTTTGACTTCCATATGATCTTACATGAAGTTACAAGTCATTTCTATGTTTGTTGGATTTAATGTTTTAATTAAAATAAATTCATTTCTTTAGAGATGTTTGCATGGTAACTTGAAATAAATATTTTGACTTCCTTATGATCTTACATGATGTTATGGGTCGTTTCTATGTTTTTTGGATTATATGCTTTAATGTATGTGATATTCAATCTATGAAAGTTGATATTTTGATTAAAAGTAAATAATTTTTAGAAATTAATGTTGATTTTTAAAATTATATAGTGATATTGCCATGATATTATTTATTGTTATCATTTGGTATAAGATAGTTTTAAAATTGTTGAAATTTTAATTCTTCATTAAAAGGGACACTTCGTTTTGATGGTTGATTTTTAGGTTTTTTGTTTCAATAGGATAAGTTGTCTTAGGCTAAAATTTGAAAAGAGCTATAGTTTTATCATTTGAAATAAAAATTACTCTTGGAATAATGAATCTTTCATTTTCTTGTTCATTTTTAAAATTTGTTTTAGTCATATAATTTGTCCATAATTTCATGGTTGAAATATGTTAAAAACTGAAGGTTTTTAATTACAAGGTTGAAAATTTGTCAAAATCTTAAGGTTTTTCTAAATTATGATATTTTATCTTTAATGCTATGGTTGAAAACAATTACAATTTCAAGGTTTTTTAAAGTCAAGATATTTTATCTTTAACAATATTGATGGAAATTGTTGGAATTATCAGGATTTGAGACATTATATTTTATCTTTAACATCATGTCCGAGAATTGTTGGAATTTTACAGTTTTTCCAAGCCTAGATATTTTATCTTTAACTCCATTGCTAAAAAATGTCAAAATTGTAACCTGATTTTTATTTTTTTAATTCCAGAATCAACACTTACTTTTTTAAGGGTGTTTTTTTCATCCATTTTGCAAAAAAAAAAAATGGTTTTTACTTCCATTTAAAAAAAATGTTGAAAATTTACCCTAAAAAAAACATCATTCTGGCATACACAATTTTCATTTTTGGGTTGTTTTTCATGTATTTTTGGGGTTTTTTTGCTAGAGTACCCATTTTGAAGTAATAGTTGCCATTTGATTAGTAACTTTGTATTTTATGCCAAACTATCAAAGTGGACCTTTGGTAAAAAGGAAGTTGAATACCTCAGACACATCTTCTATTTGATGTTTAAGTGGAATTATTGTAGATATGTGGACCATTTTTTATTTTGGTCATTATATAACTTTCTTTTTGAAAAGGTGGCCCAAACTCACAGAACAAGGGATGAACCAAGGAGAGACAACTTCAAGAAAACTAGCCCAACTCACAGATGAAGAAGGGTAATTGGAAGTCAAAAAAAGAACACTCGGAAGTGGTGTGAGTTCCACAAAATCCCCTAGCATAACAATGATGAATGTTTCTCACAATCATCATTATTGGCAAGGATTAAAGGAAAGGAAATATATTGTAGCTCTGATACAACCAATCCAATTTGTATAAGGAATGAAATGAAAGGCAGGAAAGGAAATGAAAAATACATACAAAGAAATATAATTGAAAACATAGTAATATGGTGAAAACCCAACTTATACATAAATGGAATAGAAGAATACTATAGAACAAAATCTGGTTGTAGTGGTGATCATTATCTTTAAAGAGAGAGAGATGGAAGGCACACACTTTCACAAAATCTATCACAATAGACCCAAATAATGAGCCTTTAACAAATGTGAAAATGCTCACACACGTAGTTAAAGTGTCTTCTCTTAATAATGACATATCCATAGATAATCATAAAATAACACAACGTTTTATGGATTTGAAAGTAAAATAACACGAAAATATCATCATTACCTCTAAATCATGAACCAAGACAACAAACACCCTAGGAGAACACACCAAAAGACCAAATGTGTGGAAAAAAGAACCAAGACACTATACGTCCTATGAGAACATTACCAAAAACTCACAATTATAGCAAATAATAAGTCTATCATTAACACAATATTGTTTTTCGCACTCTTCCTATCTAGACGTAATTCTCAAATGAGACTATGGCCCATGGCGATAAGGCTAAAAGGATAAATGTCCACTTTAATATGCCTCAAGAAACCTTACCCTTGCTAAATCACAATCTATTGACATATCTAACTTATGGGCTATTAAACATACTCTTGAGGTATAGTGAAAATTAATTAATTTGATTCCAAACTAAAGTATAATTTATTTTTACGAATTTTCAATATTAAAAAATTAAATTAAACAAAAATTGATAATGAGTAGGAAAGTATATATTCAACGCATGCAAGAAAGAATCAAATGGCGAAATAAAATGGATAATGATGTAAATAAGGGGAAAATAAGAATGGATGTGATATCGTGGGGGAAGGAAGCGAGGTTTGGGACTCATGGGGTAACCAAGGTGAGTCAAAGGGTGAATACTAGGGTGAAAGCACGGAATAAAATGATTGCATAAGATGTGGAAGGGTGGACAGCTTCACCTGGTCGAGTTGTGTTCCTTTACCAGTAGAACTTTTGCACTAAGTGAAATCTCGGTTGTGCTCCTTTACCAGTAGAATCCCTGTTGATCTCCTTCACCTAAGAAAGAGGGATTCCTTTCCCATGTGGAATACAAAATTGCTCCTTCATTAGGTGAAAACAAACACTTCTCTTTCGAAAGAGTGACTTTTCTTCACCATTCATGGATTAATTGACAATTGCGTGAATATCGATAAATTAAACTCAAGCTAGGGTCAACCACCTGAATAAATTGGTATGTCATCTTACGCTATTTTTATCTTTCATTACATTCAGTGCATGAAGCGTTTCTTTATTAAAGTGAGATGATTTTGCTTTATTCTACTAGATCCCTTTCGTGGTTGTGCGGTCAATATAGATATAATTTTTTGTTCAACTTTGATTTTTAATTCAAATTGCAGGTAAAGCAAGTAGTTTAGTCAAAATATAAGGTTTTCAGTCCTTTGTTATGATTATCAACATGGTTTAATGCCATATTCCAATGGTTGGGCCTGATATGTTTTCTCAAATATGAAATCGTTCCATTCATTGATTATGTGGGTTAAGTATTTGGTGGTCATCCATGACTATTCTTCAGTTAGAATGGTGCATTAGTCTTACTTTAGATATTTAGGTTAGATATCAAGCACTTAGTGTCCATGATAGCTATTTACAAGTACACATTCATATTTTTGACAAGCTACTTCTAGGCAAACTAATGGGTTTTTTATCCATTCACCAACCTCTATGTTTTGAGTTACTATGCTTTCCCTCTGAAATGATTGCATACACAAGGACAAAATAGCATATGTGACTTCGTAGTTTGTAAGCTATAGTCTTGACAAAAAGATAAAAATTCAATTTTTTCAAGATTGGGGAACATTGTGCAAAACTTGGTTGGACTGGGACAAAAACCCAAAATTGGAGGTTACATCCACAACCTCTCACATTTTCAAGCCCATGGAAAAATATATAAATAAAGAATAGTTAGATAAAATAAATCATCATCAAATTAAATAAATCTCATTTTAATCAAGCTCACATGTTTTTTGAGTTGTGGCTATGAGGGTTTTAAGACCCTTTCTTTTACTAATTTTGCTAGTGAAAAATTCCAACTAGTTAATAAATTTGTTTTTTTGTTTTTACTTTTGTTAGGGAAAAAACAGGGAATTATCTATCTGAAGAATAGAAAAGTTTTGGTAGAACATCTGAGGAAAAATTGTCACCAATCTCCTGAGGCATACTGATTCTTTCTAAGGAAATACTATCGGGATCCTTCTAAGGCTATGTGGATTCATTTTGGGGAAAAATAGTGGAAAATATCCTAATACAGGTAGGGACTTCATGAGAAAAGAAAACTATGATCCTTCTAAGTTTGTGCGGATTTGTTCCGAGGAAAAATTTATAACAATTCCCTAAGGAAATTTCGGTGCTTTTGGGACCGACTTGGAGGTGTTTCTGAGACACGTTGGAATTAGAATTAGGGCACATATTGCATAAAACCTTGGTCAATTTCCTGAGTAGTTTGGTCAGTCTTGAGGTGACTCTGTCCTCTTTGTGGACTTAGAATCCAGTGGAATTTTGGTCAATCCCCTCTGTAGCAGATCTCAGGCATTACCCTGAGGCTATTCGATCAACCCTGAACTAGAACCCACACGGTTCTATCTGCTTTTTCCAGGAAACACAAGGCATTCTAGGTCACTTTGTAGGATATTAGAGTGATGACAAAACTCTGTTATGGTTCAGATTTTATGTTGGAACTATTGCCAAGTTTATTGTGGTTGAATTACATTTACGTAATTGGATGGAATATTGTTTTACTCATTGTTGAGCAAACAATGCTAATTTTGGTATAAAAACTATGTTTTTTATTCATATGTTGTATTGTTGAGTGAACTGATACTGAATAAGTAAAGAAATTTTGTTGAAAACCATAGTCTCAAGAATTATTAAGGATCAAATTTCCCTAGGGAATTACATAGTTTGATCTTTCTTCAAGAGGGTGATTCAAATACCCAACTAGGTCAGGAGGACGACTCTTTTTTGTAAATGTGACTTAAAAGCTATGTTACTATAAATGAGAAATTGGAAACGAATCGAGAAACAACAATGGGATGAGAAACGAAGTTTGGAGGTTTCGTATTCCAGAAATGAGAAATGAAGTTTGGAGGTTTTTCATTCAAGAAACGAGGAGAGAGAAATAACAAAAAATTATAAAAAAACATGAAAAATATGCATGCTCAGGAATGTCTAAGATTTTTGGACAAGTTCTGGGTCTCCAAAAGGGCAAAAAACACTCAAAAAGTGCCCTCTAAGCCACGTTTTTGCCACACAGGAAGCAATCTTGGGAGATTCCATTTTTGAAGGGGAAAATGAACTCCAAATCCAAAAATTCAAGTTGTTCCAAAAGGTAGAATCACCAAGCTTTCCAACGAGCTATCTTGCACCTAATTTGGACTTCGGGAAGCCTTCCAAAAGTGGCCTGGAAAAAGCGCTACGCTTAGGATTAGTGATGTTGCGCATAGGAGAAATTTTGCCTGTTTTGCCTGTTTGTTCAGAATTTCACCCAGTCTAGCTGTCAGTTGACTTTTTCTTCTCTCTTTGGTAAAATAATGATGTAATATGATGTGATATGATGTACTATGATGTAAATATGATGAAAAATTACTTGAGGGGGTAGATACATCAGTTAGAATTGGTTGGAGGATGAATGAATCAGTTTCCATAATTTTAGAGGCAAGCTATTCCACTGCCTTTTTTGTAGTTCTTAGTTTAGATGTTGTTGAAACAGCTCCTTAACTCATGGATTCGACCCCTAATGGCTAGCATAGGTGGTTTGATGCCTATATCTTGTACTTTCTTAGTCATTTGTCAAGGTTGGACTCTTGTGGATGCATTGAGCACTATTGTAAATCACTTCTGCAGTTTGGCAAGGAAATGAACCAGGGTTTTGCAGCATTTTGTGGGATTCTTGTGGTAATGTGTCTTGGCATTGTTTTCTCTTCTGTAATTTAGTTTCTCTCATGTGTATTTTTTCCAGCATCTATTTCTTTCTTCATAACTAAATGAATCAAGAGAATTAGGTAGAATCCATTGATGTTCAGTGCTCTGCCTAGAGGATACATTTAGTTTTTAATGTTTTCTACTATTTGAGGAGGACTCATGAACCTTGAATGCCCTCTCCAACTCCTCACCAGTCTATAGACTCACCATCACATTCATTTCAAAGTGCTAAAACACTTTCCTACCTCGCCCCACAGAAATGTCTGCAAATCTGAGTTGATTTCCCAAACCCAAAGCTGCCTTCCTCATCTGATCTAGCAACCAACCATTAAAATCAATCAAAATCCTCTGAGAAAATATACCTAGCCTAAAATCAGCATTTACTTTCAGTCATCTCAAGCCTAATGTTGTAGGGAAAAGTATCCGACTCGGATGACCCTATCCCACTCTAAGGGTGATAGTACCTTAGCAACAACTGTAAAACAAACTACTTAAGGTTTACTTCTTTATGAAAGCAAAAGAGAATGGAGAAATGCACTAACCGTTGCCTTGCGCTTAATGTTGAATCCAAACTCTTCTCTTTGGCTGCTTGCTCCCAGCTCCTTGCTCTCTTGCTGGCCCAGCTACAATGAGATCCTGCAAAATAACAAAGAAGGAAACTAAAAGAAGCATGCAATCATAACTGGTTCAAGGATTAGTGTAAACCAAAAATGCAATTATCACAATATATTATTGAAACAAGAGCACATAGAAGAACCTCAATAGCTTTTATTAATGAAGAAGTAAAGGTTCTGAGAGTATTACAACCATTGAAGGCTCCAATCCAGCAACACCTCCCAGCAGAAAGAATTTCTCCTCTTCACCTCTCTCAAACAATCACCCAATAGCTCTATAGTGAAACCAACAGCATATCATTACTTTGCACCAAATTCCAGCCCCCCGAGCTCATAGGAGAGAGCTCAATATATAGATGAATTGAGAAAGGATGAGTCAGCTTGCAACTGATGTGTAGCTGCCTTGTGTCCTCTCTCTCTTCAGTTAATCTTTAGTTGATCTTCAGTTCTTGAGTCGACTTGGTGAACTTTGCTTCCACTTGGAGAAACAGAGCCTCTGACTCATCACAAGGCGAAATCCCTGATCCAAGTGTCATTTTTGGAAGATTCCAAAGCAATGACTCATTGTGCCACTTGTCCCATCTCGCTCAGCGCAGGTGGCCTTTGTCCCACTTGCTTTGCAACGCAGGTACACCATGGAGCAACTGAGTTTCAGCGCAGAAACCTAGTGGAGCACCTGCTTTGATTTCAGGATTGCTTGTTTTTGAGTGTTTTCAGGTGGAGAACTGATCTGAGAGCTGTTGGTTTGCTGACCTTGTTCCTCTAGGGGTAGGAACATCATGTTTAGGGAACTTTGGATCCCTTGGATTATTGACAATTCATGCTTGTTTCTGTAAGGCACAAAATTGTCTATAACAGATGCCCCTAAAGTATGAGGTCGTTTATCGGGTGAAATGCTTTATTGAGAGGATCCGAAGTTCATTCAATCTGTTGAGAAGTGTCCTGTAATAATATACAATACAATACATTATTTTTCATACATTTTCATGATCTAGCTGAGGCGGGCATTCCCATGCTCAGCTTTATAAATACATTTTGGTACATAGAACAGACGATCGTCTGATTGTAGACTGATAATTCTCTGCTGAAATTATCATCCTTTGAGAAGGATGATCATCTGCTGTAATGATGTACATATCAAATGTCTTTATGTCCTGAACATATATCGCAGCCCGGATGGATGAAACTAGATCTGGGGTCTTCAATCTCTTCCGATCTTCACTCGATGTACAAGTCGATCCATGTGAGAATTTCTTGAAGTCGAACATGGAAAGACATCGCTTGATTACCGGTCAATGATGTAAACCGTTAACAAGCGCGAGAGGAATCACCGATAAGGATGATGACCCTCAAGGTACAGCAGTACAATCCACATGGTGGGAATAAAGGACTTGGCGTCGACCACCATGCAAAATCTTCTGGTCGAAGGTCATTGATGTATACCTGTCGTCGGAAGTGAGAAACTTGCCATTGAGGCATGCAAGCTTCAAAGTACTGAAGGGTGTTTTCCTAGATCAACTCCTTGGATAATGAGCTGATGTCGACAAGGAGCGATCCGTCAAAGGAGGGCCTTAATGAATCCCACATCAGTGACACGGAACGGAGCTAATGATTGTGATGAGGTGAAAACAAACTGTGATGTATGATTCAGGGTGGCGGTCATGAAGTGGATGAAGGATAATGTATGGCAGTGGATGGGACGCGGTTGACTCTTTGCAGAACCACATCTCTTGAACATATAACGACACTGATGTGATGGATTGGTAGCATTATCCCAATTGTGGATGGTGTGGCGAGGACCATGGTTATGAGACCGGTGAATGAAACAACCCAACCCGATGTGATACGGAGGACAAAGTGTCATGTTCAAGAGCGACTTGCTACCATTAATGCAGTGAGGTTCTCCCAATTTTTCCCCAGTCATTGCTGACCAGTACCTCTTTATTTTTGTCAAGCTTGAGGAGGATAACATATGCTTGTTCTATAACCTGCCCTTCGGGCAAGCCCATCGCTATGTTTTAACGAGCCTAGCGATAGGGAAACTCGTTCTCGTCTAAAGACAAGTTTGTCGCTATTTAATCATTTTAACGAGTCTAACGACAAGGAAAACTCGGTCCTTTTCATTTTTAGAGAGTCTGAAAAGGTACGGAAAGTTAACTCCAAAATTCCTTTTTCGTCTTCTAATCCCTTAAGTCCGAAAAAGTATAAAACCATACAGAAGGGATGAATTTTCGATTTCTTTAACGAGCCGAACAAAACAAGCGCTCGATCTTTTTGTGCAATAATCCCTCAGGTCAAAAAAGATTAAAATCTAGAGGAGGGATAGCTCTTCCGGTCCTTTTAACGAGCTGGAAGGCCAAAACTCGGCAAACTTTTCATATTTTACGAGTCAGTGAAAAGAGCTCAAAGAAGACTCGTCTTTTGAGGAACAAGTGATGAACAGGGATAGCAGCAGATTCCAGGTACGGGTTGGAATTCTCCAATGACGGCAGTGTCACAAGGATGGCTAAGTGAAATCACTCTTCGCAGTTGTTCCTCAAAATGGGTAAACACACATATGGAGATGAACGATTGGCCAAAATGAACGGATGGAGGTGATGGCATATAAACACGACCAAGGGCTTTTAACATGGCTTTCAAAGGTTACTTTTCTCAATGGTTATTTACCGGTTCATTTTTTCTGAGTGAGCTTGAACTGCTAGGGAAAGATTGCTCACAATTTATGTTTATTTTTTAACGAGCATGAACTCTACACAAAAACTGCTCGGTTCTTGCGTTTATTTTTTAACGAGCATGAACATTGCTAAAACTGCTCAATTTATACCAGTCTTAATACAAGGAATGCTTTAGGTGAGGTAATCTTATTTAAGGAGCGATACCTCACTAATTACTCCAATTTGGCAGGTTTTAACTTTTGCCTTTCATCCTTTCTTTATGCAAGCTGGAAACGGCTAATCCTACGAGTTTAACGGGTTAGACCTACGGGTTTAAAGGGAGGACCTAAAAATTTAAAAAATAAATAGTCGTCCCGCGCTTACACTTCAAAAGGTTTGCATGCCCCCAGGTATAAAGTATAATTTCGAGATTCTGTCCTCTTACTTATTATCCGAAAAATGGTTTTGTTTGCTGCCGCAAACTAAACTCTCTTTTCGGCGATGTCTATCATTAGGTTGCTAAGGATGGTGACTACTTGTTGCCGCAATTTCCTCTCTTTCTTTGAAGACTGCCCCTACTCTCTTTCAAAACATATTGTTTTAATGGGTGAGGCTTGACATTCAAAGATGGTGCCTTCTTGCTGCCACAAATAGATCTCCTCCTTAGGAGAGCCTACTTTTTTAGACAAAGGGAGCGATTCTTCCGCTTCACATAACTTTGACAAAAGAATTTTATCCTAGAAAAACCCTCTCTTCCTTTTTCGGACGGGGTACGGACTAGTCCATTCTTCTGCGGAAATTAACTTTATACCCAAGGTTTCCTCTGCCCAAGGCAGGCCAGGGTGCATGCCCCTTGGGTCCCAGTTCTTTTCTTTCCGAATTACTCGCATTCATCGGGAAGTAGAACCGGGGGTGGTGGCATTCCTTGAGTGAATAAACCGTTAAGGGATGGTATTTGACTATTTGCAATGCGTGATCCTGGAAATGAAAGTTGGTCTACGAGCTTGACCACCCTTCCTTCGTGCGGAAAACAGATGACTCTAAAGAGCGAGGACACTATTGCCTCCATGCAATATATATAGTCTCGTCCAAGGAGTAAGTTATAAACCAAGGGTCCCTGGACGACCATGATGTTCATATGAACTGTCTTCCCTTTCAATGTAACTGGAACATTGGGGAGAATCCCTAACGGGTGACTGGTTCCTTTATCAAAACCTGATAGATTTCTCATCTCAGGTAAAAGCGTCGGGCAACCCAGTGCTTTCCAAGCAATAGAGGAAAGGATACTCACAGATGCCCCTTCATCAATGATAGTTCCAGCCATCACCATTCTGTAGATTTGGACTATGATTCTGAATGGGATACTGGCTGGTAACCGGGGTCTGCCTAGTTGGTTCCAATCAAAGGATACAACTAGGTTGCTTGGTGGTGGGACCGAATATACGGCCGGATACGACTCTGACGATGTTCCTTCCTGTGATAAAGGAATGGGCGCATTGCCCTGATGCTCATCAGAGTCTGTGTTGATGAAAAGGATATGGACGGTGTCATCTTTATCCTCTTCAGTGAGGGTGTCATTTGAAGACGGGTCTTCAATGACGGAGTCATTGGAGGATGAAACCTCTGAAGGAAGAACCGGGTCAACTGCCGTTTCGACCTTTAGACTTTCGTCTGGTCTGGATTCAGTAGGTTCATTTTCAATGACCGACACTTCAGCCGACCACTTGAGCGGGTCAGCTGGATTTTCAACTATCGAGGGATTAGGCGCGAGTTTTTGGTATCCAGGAGGAAGTCGTAACGGTGAAACTGGACGATCTTCCAAAACTCTCTTTGCCTCATCTAAGAATGGACATCGGTGGATGGCATGATCGCCTTCACACAACATACAGGGTGATCTTGGTCTCCCTCTTCGTCCTTCACTCTCGCTAGTTGATGGACTGCAATCAACATGACTACCAGAGGTTGATGCTACCGGATTGTGCAACCTTGGGGACCAGTCCCTTAGTATCCGGGGAATACAAGGACAATCACGATGGAAGTGGGTCCCTTTGCAAATGACACATGGCGATTTAGGCCCGGTCGGTGCAGTGTGTGGGTTTTTGTCAGCTGTCTTTTGCTTGCCCCCAGTCGCCTTCGCCATAGGCCCCTTCTGCTTCTTTTCTCTTTTCTTCTTTTCCTTCTTCTCCATGGGAGGCTGACTTTTGCCGGCTCTACCTTGTGAAGATGAAGGATCAGAGGAAGAATTGTAAGAAGTGGAAGGCTGGTGGGTAGTTTTAGACTGGTCTGACTGTTGATTCGACTGCTCAGGATTAGTGGCGATCTGAACTACATTAGTTGAAAAGAGCCATACAGGTAGGCCGATTGTCAATCCTGGAAGTGACAGTGTGGCCATATGAGGCGCACCAACATCTCCCCAAGAGGAGAAGGGATTTGGACTTCCGCCAAGGTTACCTCCTTGGTTGGTGGGCTCCATACTTTTCAATTGAAAGATCAACGTGGGAATAACAGGTGATTATGTTCCGTTTAAAATAAATTTTATTAACGACGCTTTTAGACACAAACTTGCTTTTTCATGTTTTAAGAGTCGAGAAAAAGCTAAAGATGACTCTAGTCGCCTTCGATGTTTTAACGAGCCCGAAGTGACAAATGCTCGGATGGACTTTTTCAGTTATAGAGTTTGAAAAAGGCCAAAAGAAACTTCTCTGGAGTTCTAGGCAGAGGGTGTGCCAAACTTTTCGCGAAACCACAGAATACGTTTTACGGTACGGGTGGTCGATCTTCGTGAATGCTGTGTTCACTGCATCGCGATCAGTAGGGCGGCCGACACGGCTTCCTATGGATAAAGGATAATTGCCTATAGGGGTCTCCCAATATATACGCGACGGTACGTGGGAGCACAAGTCCGTATTAGTGCCACCGACTCTCAGGAGGAATCACCCACCTTCGTAGAGATCGACAGTCACTATGTTTAACGACGCTGGAACACGTCTCTACCTAGACCTCTAGATGTTTGCGTTATGTTACAATGCGTTGTTAGGTTCATTCAGTATATTTTAAGTTGATCTTTTTAAAGTTTGCCTTTCAAGGTTCGCCACGAGATGTATATGACAAATTCCTAAATGCAGCCTAAGATGAGAAGCAAGCTTTTTCAAATCTTTTTGACTGATGAAAATCTTAACTACTGAGGGAGAAGAAAGGCAAATTCTTTTCACACAGTTCATACAGCACAAACTAATGCACTTTCTCCTAAATCATCATGCAAACTTTTTCAAATGCAAAATGCACAATGCATGTATTTTCTTTTCCCTTTCTTGATGTTGATGGATTACAAAAAGAAAGTGGTTATATAACTTTGATTTCGATTTAGAGCGAAAACAAACAAGTTTGTCCAAAATCAAAAGACACCTTAAGATTTACTTGCTTAATCACTGGAAATACATGAAATCAAACCATACTGACGAAAGTAAAAATGACTAATCAGCTATGGACAGCAAACAAGCTAACTCTTTAGACCAGCAAAACGCCTAACACAGGTTCAGATCTAAGAGGCCAAAAGCAAGACTAGTTTACTCTTCGTTATGGGAAATTGTAAATGAGTAAGAAATACAAAGAACAAGTACAATTTCGTTATATAACAGAGGCAGAATGATGGCAAGTAATATTGGTTTCAGAACAGGTGCAAGACTGGTAACAGGCAGCCAAATCAATAGTGAAAACAGGCAAGAGAAAGTGAGGAAACCCCAAATGCACTAGGCAAATTTGGGCCAACGCAGGTGCTGCACAGCCAATCTGGCTCTCAACGCAGGTAGCCCCTTCGGGACCTGTGTTGCAAAGCAGGTAGCCTGTGTACTACCTGCTTTGGAAAACGAGAATTGCGTTTTCACAGTTTCCGGGTCATAATTTTCTCAAAAATGCACAGTTTTTGCTCAAATCAGAAGCAATCAGTCAAGCACACTCAAAGGGATGATTAGGAAGGTGAAAAGCTATCTCTAAGAGCTTACAAGGATCCTTGTAGATCAGCTCTTCAAATCATGAACTTGCTCAGAAATGAGCTAGAGTAGCTGCCCTCTACTTCGCTTTTGATATAGTCAAAAGCTTTTCGATTTGGTACTCTTTTGTTCAGGAAATGAATAGCAAAATACTACAAACACAATCAAACGGATACGATCCCCAGTGGAGTCGCCAGTTTGTTGTAGGGAAAAGTATCCGACTCGGATGACCCTATCCCACTCTAAGGGTGATAGTACCTTAGCAACAACTGTAAAACAAACTACTTAAGGTTTACTTCTTTATGAAAGCAAAAGAGAATGGAGAAATGCACTAACCGTTGCCTTGCGCTTAATGTCGAATCCAAACTCTTCTCTTTGGCTGCTTGCTCCCAGCTCCTTGCTCTCTTGCTGGCCCAGCTACAATGAGATCCTGCAAAATAACAAAGAAGGAAACTGCAAGAAGCATGCAATCATAACTGGTTCAAGGATTAGTGTAAACCAAAAATGCAATTATCACAATATATTATTGAAACAAGAGCACATAGAAGAACCTCAATAGCTTTTATTAATGAAGAAGTAAAGGTTCTGAGAGTATTACAACCATTGAAGGCTCCAATCCAGCAACACCTCCCAGCAGAAAGAATTTCTCCTCTTCACCTCTCTCAAACAATCACCCAATAGCTCTATAGTGAAACCAACAACATATCATTACTTTGCACCAAATTCTAGCCCCTCGAGCTCATAGGAGAGAGCTCAATATATAGATGAATTGAGAAAGGATGAGTCAGCTTGCAACTGATGTGTAGCTGCCTTGTGTCCTCTCTCTCTTCAGTTAATCTTTAGTTGATCTTCAGTTCTTGAGTCGACTTGGTGAACTTTGCTTCCACTTGGAGAAACAGAGCCTCTGACTCATCACAAGGCGAAATCCCTGATCCAAGTGTCATTTTTGGAAGATTCCAAAGCAATGACTCATTGTGCCACTTGTCCCATCTCGCTCAGCGCAGGTGGCCTTTGTCCCACTTGCTTTGCAACGCAGGTACACCATGGAGCAACTGAGTTTCAGCGCAGAAACCTAGTGGAGCACCTGCTTTGATTTCAGGATTGCTTGTTTTTGAGTGTTTTCAGGTGGAGAACTGATCTGAGAGCTGTTGGTTTGCTGACCTTGTTCCTCTAGGGGTAGGAACATCATGTTTAGGGAACTTTGGATCCCTTGGATTATTGACAATTCATGCTTGTTGTTGTAAGGCACAAAATTGTCTATAACACCTAAGTTGCCATATCTTTTGAGATTGACAAGGAGAGAGCCCTCTCATGACCTGGTAGGGCTAGCTACCAGGTTAAGCGTGGTTTGATGTTACCCTAGATCGGACTGCCTTCAACCTAAGGTAGATTTAGGAACTGACATAGTGGTGACCATACTGGGGAAGAACTGAAAAATATAACCCCAATACTTGTAAGACAATTCTAGACTTTTGGATGATAGGTTTAGAATTTAGTAGGCTGAAAAGATTGTAATGTCCATTTGAAATTTTGGGAAAAATTCAACGCACTGGCTTCCAGATGATACACTAGAGCCAATCCTAATCCTGACCCTCATCCCGTGTATGAGAACCCAAATCTCATTCCAAGAATTCTCAGGCAAGAAATTTCTTTAAGTCCAGCACCGGTTTTCAAATCTCATTCATGCCCAGTCATTTTTCAATACCTCGAAGATCTCCCATTTGATGAACATTTTGATCTACCATTATTTGAAACTAAATCTGAAAGTGCACTTGCTGATATTGTTTTAAATCCACAGTTTGTCCAATATCTTGAAACTGAAAGAGCGAATAGATAAATTGATGCTTATATTTTGAATTCACTTCAAACATATATTGTGGCTACCAACATTCCCGAGCTCTTAGAATCTGCATCAACTACTCTTGGATCATTTTCTATTTGTTTAGCTCTAAAATTCATACTGAACCTCCTTTTATCCCCACCATTCCCATGCAGCCCACCATATCTGATCAAAGATCTGTTGTCTCTTCTCCCCCTTCAACACCTCAAACATCTATCATTTCTTCACCGCCTTCCACACCCCATACACCCATTTCATCGACTGCTATTGTTGTTATAAATCCTCCTGCTTCTCCAAGGCCAGTTTCCAATCCACCTCGAGCAATGGCTGCCAGGTATGCACCTCTCGTTTTTCCACAGAACTTGGATGATATGCCTGCTAATTACCAAAGTAAAATTCGATTGTTTGATCCTACCCAGGGTATCACAGCACAACAACATGTTGATAGGATGAACGACTTATTTGATCTTCATGAGATAGATGAAGAGAATGTGACTATGTGATTATTTGTGCAAAGTTTTGGAGGCGAGGTGTGAAAGTGGTTTAGAGCACTGCCCACGGGGACTATCAATACATTGCTAGTTCTTCATAAACAATTTCTGGATTGTTGGGAGGTAAAGAAAAATCCTCTCCAAATTCTTTTGGTGAAAGTGTTCAGGATTATTGTGGAAGATTCAATATTGTCTATAATTCCATTCCAACTGATATCAAGCCACTGATGGGGTTGGCTTTGATAAAATTTCCCAATGGTTTTTATCCCGACATGGCATACCAATTGAGAGAGCGAGATTCTGCTACATTGGAGGATATGTAGAAAATTGCAGTGAGTGTGGAGGCAAATCTGCTAGCTAAGAGAGATAGGACAAAGACCAAGAAGAAGGTGAACATAAAGGAAGAAGCTTCTTCCTTAGATAATTTTCTTTGTAAAATTGAGAAAATGTTTGATAGATTAACTATTGCAGATAAGCCCGAGACACAGATCAGAAATCCAAATTTCCGTGGTCAGAAACAGCCACAGTTCAGGATTAAACAACGGGAGCAAAGAGCGCAAGATCAATCAGCATAACAGCAAGTCAAAATACCTCTACAACAGAACTATGTGTATGGCCTGGAGTCAGAGGATGATGAGAATCCAATAGGAGAGGAGAATCGCTTTTTTACAGTAGATGGTTTGCCTATTTATATAACGGAGGATGAGGAATATTTAGAAAGCTTAGTTGTACAAAAATATGAGGATTTTATACTAGCCAATGAAACAATTTTGGAGGAAGAATCAGATGAATATCAAAGGGGACATATGAATGCACTCACAGTGCAGCAAAGACAGTATTCACTCTGGAGCAAGGATGTACTAATCAATCCACTTCAAAATCAGAAGGAAGCAGCACAACCAAAGAATGATTCTCCAAATGTTCATAAAAAAGGAAAGGAGCCAGCAGATCCTACTTCTAGTAAAGTGCAATCAGCAAATGACAAGTCAAATCAGCGAAATGCAGCAAAGGAAAAGTCTGAAAAGAAGGATGCTCGAGTCAAAGAGGTAGATAAAACTACAACCTTTAGCTTAGAGAATGAGATTTCTAAGTTAAAAGTGTCAATACCTCTGACTGAATTAATCAAGAATAGCAGTTATAAGAGTCAAGTGTCCAAGATTTTGAATGTAGATCCCATGTCTGATATGGTTAATGTGGAAGATGACCAACCCGAGCTTATTTTTGGTCCGGCATTAGAAGGCCAATCTGAGGATAGTGATGTAGCCCCGTTTTACATCAGCCTTAGATTTCATGATTTTGTCTTACACAACACCATGTTTGATTCAAAAGCATCTCACAACCTGATGCCAAAGGAAATTATGGAAAAATTGGGTTTGGATATCACTCGCAAGTATCATTATCTTTATTCCTTTGATTCTAGTAGGGTCAGATGTATTGGTCTCATTAAGTATTTGGTTGTGACTTTCGATCAGATTCCAACAAAGAATTTTCTCATGGATGTAGTTGTGGCCGACATTCCCCCTAGATTTGGCATGCTTTTATCTAGGTCATGGGGTGAAAACTCAAAGGGACATTGCAATTAGATTTCTCCTATGCCACTATTCCCGTGTTTGGTCAGCTGAAAAAATTATATAGGGAGAAAAAGATGAAGTATATGATCACAAGAAAGGAGAAACCTTTGAATCATCCGATTAATTATGTACATACAGATTTAGAATCTTTTGTTCTTTATTTTGAAAGTGGTTTTAATGATGGAAATAGTCAACTAGTTGAAGTGGAAGATATTCCAGAGATAATAGAAAATTTCAGGGTAGTACTTGATCAAGAGAGACAAAGGCTTGAAAGTACCGTTGAATAGTCTTCATTCCGCCAGCAATAGAAAATTGATGAACGATAGCCAAAGGTAGAAGAGCAGGCAGAATTCCAGCACTTGGAGGAAGAAGTCGGTTTGTGGAGTATGGATTTTGATGGAGCAGTAGGTAAGGATGTTGTAGGAATTAGTATTTGGATACGCAGCCCTGTTTTCCTACCAAATAAAGTCCCAAGTAATGTAAGAATTTGTTCATATAAATTGGCTTTTGATTGTTCAAATAACGAAGCCGAGTATGAGGCACTGATTATAGGCTTGAAAATCCTCAAGAAGTTGAAGGCAAAGAGAATTTCAGTTTATGACGACTCCGAATTAGTAATCAAACAAGTCAAGGGTGAATACCAAGCCAAACATCCGCAAATGAGGGCTTACCGTAATGCGGTTCTAGATATTTTGAGGGTATTTCCAGATCATACTTTGACATGTGTCCCTCGTACACAAAATGTTATTGTAGATTCTCTTGCTACAGCTGCAAGTAACTTAAAGATCCAAATGAATTCAAACAATAATTTTGAAATTCATGTGAAGCATTGCCTAGATGTCCCTAATAATCTAAGATATTGGCAGGTGTTTCAGGACGATAAAAAGATTGAAAATTTTCTGCAAAATGAAGGCAAATATAAAGATACTTCTATAGATGGTGAGTAAGATGATGGTGAACCAGAAATAGAGGTAAATTAGATGGAGGTTTTACAGTTGAAAGATAATGTCATCCCTGTTAGCACCTAAATCCACCTCAGGCTGAAAGAAGGAAAAATTCAGGGTAACCACAAACCATGCTAAGTCTGGTAGCTAGCCCTACCAGAACAGGAGAGGGCTCTCTCCGAGTCACACTCAGTGAATAGATGAACGAAAAGGACTGAGATGACTTTCCAACGAACAATTTATCTTAGGCTAGTAAGTGAAAATGAACATAAAGAGGGATTTTTATGAATGACTGTGTTTCTGGGATGTTATGGGACCACTGGACCTCAATGAACAGAGAACTTATCATAAAGGCGCAGATTATTTCGTGAGGCAAGGTAGGCGGAACGTATAGCAATTTTAGTTTTAAGATATGGCAGAATGGGGAGATTGATTAAGAAGGTGAAAAGGGCATGGAAAACATGAATCCTTTTCAACAGAATAATGAACACTGTACATGAAATTTTCCCACAGGTAGAGCAATAAAATTGAATTCTACCTAATCTCATTCCAAAAATTTCACCAGAAATGAATATGAAATGAAATATGGAACATAAGAAGATACATATGAAACATAAGGGACACACTTTCTACACTCACAACCATAGGAATCTCATGAAACAGAGCCGCTGCCTTTCATTAATTCTCTGTAAAAATATATAATGCAGAAACAAAGTTTCTTTCCCACAGTCTCCCAGAAGTTACAAGCCAGCCAACCCTTTGCAAATAAAATGTATACAATATATAGAATGTGTGGAGAAGAGATGGAACGCCCAGGGGTTGGGAAGTTACTCAAATCATTTTGAAATGGAAATGGAGAGCCAACCATCAGCTACAGGTGCAACGCTCTCATGCATGACATTTGGCTTAGGGTGACCCTTTGCATTCTTTGCCACTTGGATAGATGCCCACCTAGAGAGAAAACTCTTCAAAAGCCGCCTTTGGTGCCAAAAAACTGAAGAGTGGATGACCGGGCCCACTTGGAGAAGTCGCGACCTGAAATTTCGCGAAACGGGAGCAAACTAGGCAAAATTTCCTTTGTGCGCCGCGCGCTTTTCTCTGTGCGTCGCGCTACTTTGGGGCCTATTTTGAGGCACTTGCAGGTGTCCAAAATGTGCCAAAGTGGGCTTGTTGGAAAGCTTGGCCTATCTATTTTCTAACCCCACTAGAATTTCTGAATTTGAAGCTCATTATCCCCTCCAAAACTTCATTCTCCCAAGACTGCTTTCTGTGTGTCCAAAAAGTGGCAGAGAGGCGATTTTTGGGTGTTTTTTGACCTTTAGGAGACCCAAAACTTATCAAAATTTCTTGCCCGGACACCAGTAGATGTATTTTTTGATGCTGAATCCAAATATGTAAGCCATTACTCATTTAGAGCTCTAGAAGTTTAGCACCGCGCAGGGTGCACGACGCACAGGGAGAAAAACCCTGTTTTTTGACCAAAAAATTTCCAAAAACACAAAATTGCCCCCAATTTTTTGAAATTTGGGCTGGGGGCTCTCTATGGAGTGCCATGCTGAGCCAAGGAAGCCTCAGCCAAGAGTATAAGCCTGTCTTGCTCTTTTTCCCGTTTTGCCCTTCTTGTGGCTTTCCTCAATTTTGCTTTCAAACTCCTTATTCGGGCTCTCAAACTCAAGTTTCGTGCCCTGTAATGACGTGCCATGTGTTGTAGCAGTGTGTTTTCTTTGTCAGCCTTATTCAAAATGTTTACCAAGTGCATGTTGACTCTCTCGAGAACAGACTCACGATCATCCATAACCTGTTGCTCCAATGAAGTGAATTCAATCCTCCTCGGCTGGGCAGTTAGGCGATCCTCATGGATGTTCTGCAGTTCCATGATCACATGCTGGTCTTCCAGCTATTTGTTCCTCTTCTCTAAATACCTGATGTTCCATTTGGCCATCTCCAACTTGAGTGTCAAGGATTGAATCTCTGTCTCTTGCTCCTAGAAGATCTCTTTCATCTATGCGTTTTGTGGACGTGTATTTGCATCATCATCATCATGAATGAGAATGAATCCAGTCTCTTGTTTACCTGGTGGCACACCTGAAGGCCCCTCCTCATGCTTGGGCTTCTTGCCCTTGTCTCGTACCTGTATTTCCGATGTAGGAAGCGAGGCCCCTTCCACCCTGGGTGGAGATAACACTCGCTTTGCTACTGCAAACAAAGGCCTGGTGCCTTTCGGATAGCCTCTCTGATATGTGATGGAAAATGGCACCACAATGGTCTCATGGCCCTCATGCAATTGAGAAGGACCACCTACCTCATGCTTGACCTTCGATACTACCTGTGGAGCACTGAAGAAGTCACGGGAGATGAAGTCCTCCCAATCAATGCCCTGCAATCCCAAATGATGATCCACCAAAATCTGGATGAGAGCAAATTGATATACACTGTTGAGTTGCTGCTGAGGGGTCTTGTGCTGCATGAACTTTCTCATCCTCTCTATGTTTCCGCAAATGAAAAATGGGAGGTTCATCATACACACCTTGGTGAAGTGCATGAGTAACTTGATGTGATAGGCATAAAGGCAAGAAAACCTCCCCTCACAACTGAAGTATTTCATGATCAATCTCATGAGCGGAGCATAATCATCTCTCAGAAATCTGAATGGGAAAACTCTCGTGAGCTGACTCAAACAACTGGCCTTTATGTAAGGCTCATAAAGTTCCCTCTCCACCTTTATCTTCTTGTGCCACTGTTCTCCAACATTTGGTATGCCTGTTGCCACTGATATGGTTTCGGGTGTCAAAGTGAAAGTGACCCCTGCCAAGATAGACTATCCTCCATGTATGTGAAGTGCAAAAAGGCAGGCCAACTCATGATGAATTTTGACATTTTCCACCCTCTGACAAAATTTGAAACATGCCAAGTGCTGGAAACAAGACATAGCGAGAGGGCATGCCTGCAACTCAGTGAGGGTGTTTGGTTCATCCTTGACATGTATGCCACTCCTAGGTCTCCGGGGAGCCTGTTCTCCAGAAGTTGTGTCACTGTGAGTTTCCCCCTCATAATCTGATGAAACTTCTGATGCCATTCCTGCCGCTTGTACCCTGAATTTCTTCGCTTCCCTCTGAATCCAATGACACTGATGAATGCTCTGAAAATCTGTTACCAAGGGGACAATAAAACAGGGGAGTGTTAGGAGGGGAATGATGAAAAGGGGAATAGGGGTTTAAAGGGGAAATTTACCAGGGATTTGGGAGTGTTTGGGGTGTGATTTTGATGGGGTAGGGTTAAGGAACTTTTGAGCTATATGAGTAAAGGGGACAAAGGGATGGGACCGCGCTGTAGCTAGGGTAGCTATTAGGAAAACTTGCTCTAGGAGAATTTGGCAGATAGAGATAGGATAGGAGTATGTCAAGCCATTATGTTACTGTAGCAAAACCCTAGCTCCTTGTCCCTCTTTGTGTCATTTTGTGTTTGCTAAAAAAAAAATTGCTTTTCGATTTCATGGCCACCATAACATGTTTCTCTTTGAATTAAATGCCAATGATGAAGGTATTAGGGCCACTTCTCCAAATATGAGGGCCATACATAAGAATTTGGGCGATTTTGTGGTTTTTTAGGCTCACAGACCTGTGCACCGCGCGCTTTGCCCAGTGCGCCACGCACCGGGTATGCGCCGCGCCAGTGTATTGTTAACATTGTGGCCGGGCTCCCAGTGCGCCGCACCACATTGTGTGTGTGCCGCGCGCGGTCCAATGACACAATTTGGTTGGAAAAACAGGGCATGGGTCTTAGTGGAGGTTTTTGAGGGGTTTTCTTAGGAGATATGGGGGATATGGAGGTGAAAACGATGAGGAGTGAGTGGAGAAGGAGAGGGGAAACAAAACCTTGGTGGATTCTTCAAATTTACAAACCCCCATTATCATTTTTGCTTTGAGGATGATTGGCATGGATGCCAATATGTTTTGGATCTCATTCAACCTCTTCACAAATAGCATATTCTTGACAAAAATTTGATGGGCGGGGATGTCACAAAGCCTACCTATTGATTTGATCGCTTTTCCCAACTATTGAAGTGTTTTGGCACCGTTTTTGGGCCGTTGGACTGTGTGCCCCGCACTCTTCCCAGTGCGTCATGCGCCTTATATGCGTCGTTCCCTTGCTAATTTTCCACTGCAGGTCGGCTGCCAATGCACCGCGAGCTGTGTGTGCGCCGCGCTCACTGAAACCGACTCTCTCTCACTCAAATTCTCCCAATATCAACTTCGCCTTTGCAAATGTAATTCTCCAAGTCATGCAAGAGCTCAATGCCATTTGATTTGGGCAAAAACAAGTATATATAGGCTTGGAGGAGATGGATTTGATTTTTTCTTCCTTGTAAACCCATTTTCTAATGTTTGTGTTTTGCACTTTTTCATTGACCTTTAAACACACTGATTTTCACTTTTTCCTTGAAATTTTGGCTCAAATGCTGAAATCTTTGGCACATCTTTGCAGGGACTGTATGACGGAGCATATGGCTTTGAAATCCTTGACTGCATCTGAAAATGTCAATTGTCGATTTTTGGAAAATTTTGTCATAGTTGACCTTGTTTGACTTTTCTTCAAAACAGAGTTTTGAAGAAGAGTCGATGTCTCTTGCGGTGATGATGAAGCTTTCTGCACTGTAGGTGTATAAGATCTCCCTCTGGCCTGCGTGGCTTGTTTCTGGACATGTTTTTCAGGGACCAAACTGATGAATTTCTAGACTCAAACCATAAAAAATGAATCTGTCCTGAAATGGGACCAGACCTTGACTATCATGACTTTGATTGATTTTGGACCAAGACCTGAACCAGCAGAGGCTAGGCATGAGGGAAAATGAGCAGCATGACTTTCTCTGTCAGATCATGACATGTCCCTAGTGAAATGCAACTGAGTGAATGAAGCGGGACACCTAAAATAGAAATGCACAAAGAGCTTTGATCTCTGACGGAGGGCTGACCAGACCGACTCTAACATTGGCTCTAATGGGGGATGGTAGCTCCTTGGAGGTGCCAAGAATAGCAGATCTCTGGAGGAGCTAGATAGTGCCTCTTGGTCCATTGGGATATGGAGTCATCATTTGATAAACAACACAAGACTCAGACTTATTTACAAAACTGAAGTAACCAAAGGAATTGACTCAAACTTGACAATTGGAATAACTCAAAAACTGACTGTACATACTAAAACCAAACTGAAATAAAAATGGTATTTAAAATGACAGTGGAAGCAGCGTTGATAGATCAACAATGATACCACTTGAGCATCCGACCATTGATTAGCCCTCTAGGATAGTCTTCCCCATTCATTTCCTTCAGAAGAAAGGCATTTTGACCGCTATATGCTGCAATTTTGAAAGGACCCTTCCACAGATTTTCGGACTTTCTGTGCTTGCCTTTCTCTTCATTCCTTGCATCCCACTTCAGCACCACATCATCCAACTGAAATTTGTCCGCTTTAGCTTTTTTGTCATAGATTTTATTTATCTTCTCCTGCAACTTGGATGTGTTTTGGAAAACTTCTTCTCTTGTTTGCTGCAAGTGGATCATTTGATTCAGCCTTCTCTGCACGGGATCTTCCTCACTGCCTGCCTCCTGAAGAAGTCTGACCACCGGGGCAGCAAGGGTGGCTGGGAATACTGTGTCTACTCCATAAACCAGCTCAAACGGTGACATACCAATAGACTTTTTATGACTGATTCGATCTGCCCAAAGTGCATGAACCAACCTCTTGTTCCAACTCTTCTTATTAATTTCCAGCAGCTTCTTGATGATTTTGACCAAAGATTTATTCGAAGATTCAGCCAATCCATTGCCTTGTGGATGATAGGCAGTTGAATGACCCAAAATGATGTGATATTTGTGACAAAATTCTACCGTCCTTTTCGATTTGAAAGCTGCTGCATTATCGGTGATTATTTTGTTTGGACAAGCAAAGCAAGACAAGATGTTATTTTTTAGAAATGAGATGATTACCATGTCCGTCGCTTGTCTGGTAGGTGCTGCCTCAATCCATTTTGTGAAGTAGTTTGTGGTTGTAAGGATCCATCTATGCTGTCTGGAAGATGCGGGATGAATTTCCCCAATGAAATCCAACCCCCACTGCTGAAAAGGAGCACTCACTTCGATAGGCTTGAGTGGCAAAGGTTGTAATTTCTGTTTTCCTTCGAAAATTTGACACTTATGACAGCGCTTTACCATCTTATGCACATCAGTAAACAAAATAGGCCAGTAGTACCCTGCTCTCAAAATTTTGTTAGCTATTGATTTCCAAAAAAGATGACCACCACACTCTCCTCCGTGGAAATCTTCCATGGCTTTCTTTGCCTCCTCTTCCACCAGACAGTTTAAGAAAATGTCACCGAGGTCTTTCCAATACAATGCAGAATTCAAAATACAAAACTTGGTAGCTTTCAATTTAAGTGTTCTCGCTTTGTTTCTAGCCATGCCGTGCGGTGGTGATAGATTTTTCAGCACATATATTATATCAGAATACCATGGGGACAAAGCAAACATTTCGGATAAATGAACTGAAGTTCCTTCCTCATTCTCATCGGACATGGCAGCGATCAGATTTATGTCTAATGCATGCAAGTTTGATTCAGCCATTAGTTTCGCCAACCCCTGTCCTTTGACCAGCTTTGTAGGCTTTATCTCCACATCGTATTCTAGCAAGGCTACGATCCATTTGCCTCTTCTCCCTTCCGGATCACCCTACACCAAAACATTTTTTACAGCAGTATTAGGAACATAGGCCAGAATGTGAGAGTGTAGAATGTATACCCAAAAATCCTTCAATGCTTTCACCAATGCCAGAGCTTGTTTCTCAATGATGTTGTACTTTAACGCTGCATCCCTTATAACTCTGCTGAAGAATGCAATGGGTCTTTCATGATCATCCCTTTTCTACAATAATACTGCTGCCATAGTGTGTTCAGAAGCGAATGAAAACAAGATGAAATCTTGAGTGTAATCCGGGCTGACTAGAACTGGAGCTGAAGAAAGGGCCAATTTGACCAAGTTGAAAGATTTTACAGCCTCATCTATCCATTTCACCTGGCTGTCCTTCTTAAGCATGTTGGTCATTTCTTTCAAGTGTTCCGCAAGATTAGGTACAAAGCGACACAGAAAATTCATCTTACCATTGAATGACTGTATCTCCTTTTTGTTCCTAGGCAGATCGATTTGCTGAATTGCTTGGACACGTGCTGGATCTATGCAGATGCCATATTTTGAAATGATATGCCCAGGTAATTTGCCTTCCTCCATGGCAAACAAGCTCTTCTTAGGATTGAGCGATAAACCATATTTCCTGCATTTTTGAAAGACAATTTTTAGGTGATGCATGTGCTCTTCATATGATTTAGAAAACACCTTCAAGTCATCCAAGTACACCACCAAAAACACATCCTTCTCATTTGCAAACACCAAGTCCATTGCACGCTGAAATGTGGCACCTGCATTTTTCAAACCGAATGGCATAGTGAAATGTTCCCCATGGAGTTGTGAACGCTGTCTTATCTCTATCATCTTCATGGACAGAAATTTGGTTATATCCGGAATAACCATCAAGCAGCGACATACGAGATGCCCCCACTACTCGCTGAAGTATATGGTCCATCTTGGGCAGCGGATAGTTGTCCTTCAATGAGACCTTGTTTAGATTTCTGAAATCGATGCATAGGCGGATCTCACCGGTCTTCTTTCTTACGGGTACAAAATTAGAAATCCAATCTGAAAATCTGATGGGCACAATGATACCTGACTTGTACAACCTATTTATCTCTTTTTCAATGGATGGCAGTAGCTTTGGATTGATCCTTCTCAACTTTTGTCTAAATGGTTTTTGATTGGGTTTGATAGGTATGGTGTGCTGAATGATATTTGTATCATAGGTCTTCAAATCAGAATAATCCCAAGCAAATACATCTACAAATGAAGCCATCAAACTGATATATTTGTCCTTTATTTTTGGCGGTAATGCTTTGGAAAATTTCACCAATTTTGGATTTGTAGCTGTACCAATGTTGACTTCTTCTACACCTTTCTCCGTGGGCTGCAAAGTTGGCTTGCGGGCAACATCATCCTGATCGAAAAGTTCTTCAAGGGGTATCAAGCCTTTAGGAATGATGTTATTCTTCAGCTGTAATACGTCCATTTTATTGATCTTCACTTCTTCTGTACCATTCCCTTTGCTTTCATCGTTTTCCACATCGATTAAGGTTTCTTTGAACTTGCCTTGGTTGAGCAGAAAATCCTTAATCTCTTCATCATCTTGGAACACTTGCCAATGTCGCTGATTGTCGGGAATGGTTGGATGGTGCTTGACATGGATTTCAAATTTGTTGCTGGAGTTCATGGGGATCTTCAAGCTGCTTACTGCCTTGGCAAGAGCATCAGCAATACTATTTTGGATTCTTGGCACACATGTCAAGGTGTATTCGGAAAATAGTTTCAATATGTCCAAAACTGCATTTTGATAGGCCCGCATCCTAGGATGTTTTGCTTGATATTCACCTCTGACCTGTTTTATTACTAACTCGGAGTCACCATATATTGAAATCCTCTTTGCATTCAGCTTTCTAAGAATTTTCATGCCAACAATCAGAGCTTCATATTCAGCCTCATTATTGGAACATTCGAAGGCTAGCTTGTAGGAGCAAACTCTCACGCTGCTAGGTACTTTGTTTGGGGCGGAGAAAGGACTACGTACCCAAATGCCAATACCAGCTCCATCATTCCCTACTGCTCCATCAAAATCCATGGTCTATAAGCCTTCTTCTTCTTCTTGCAAGTGCTGAAAATCCTTTTGTTGTCCATTGTTTGTTTTTTGTCCATTGTTTTCAACTGATTACCCAATCTCTTGTTGCTTTTCTTGTCTTTATTTCTTCAAAATCTCTCTAAAATTTTCTATTATCTCTGGAATGTCATCTGCTTCTACTATCTGACTATCTATTTCATTTAAACTATCTGAAAACAAAACAAAAGACTCTAAATCTGTATGTACATAGTTTACAGGATGATTGATCGGTTTCTCCTTGCTTGTGATCATATACTTCATCTTTTGTTCCCGATATAGCTTCCTCATTTGTCCAAACAAGGGAATTGTCACATAGGAGAAATCCAGCTGTAGTGTCCCCTTCAATTTTGCCACCCAAGACCTGGAAAGAAGCATGCCAAACCTTGGAGGAATGTCTACTACCACTACATCCATCAGAACATTTTTCATAGGAAGCTGATCCAAACTCACAACTAAGTCTTTGATAAGCCCTATGCACCTTACTCTACTGGAGTCGAATGAATAGAGATCGTGATATTGCCGGGTGATGTCCAGACCAAGCTTATCCATGATAGACTTGGGCATGAGATTGTGAGAGGCACCAGAATTGAACATGGCATTGTGTAGCATAAAGTCATGCAATCGTAAACTGATGTAGAAGGGTGGCACCTCGCTCTCGGGAGACTCGCCATTCATTGCTGGACCAAAAATCATTTCAGTCTGATCATCTTCCACATTTACCATGTCGGATGTTGGGTCCAGGTTCAACATTTTGGAAATCTATCCTCTATAGCTGCTATTTTTCATGATTTCAGTCAAAGGGATGGATATTTTTAACTTAGAAATTTCATTCTCTAAGCTAAAAGTGGGAGTCTTTTCTACCTCTTTGACTGGAGTCTCTTTCTTTTCCTTTTCTTTTGATGTAGCTTGCTGCTATGATTGTTTTGCTGTCTTTGATTTGCTGCTCTCCGGGACCACTGCCTCCTTTCCCTTTCTTTGTGTAGATGATGGATCCTTCTTTGTTGTTTCATCCTCCTTCTTTTTCTGAATTGTTTTGACCGGCACATCTCTATTCCTCAGTGAATATCGCTGCTGTTGGGTGGATAGAGCATTCATATAGCCTCTTTGGTATTCTTCTGACTCTTCTTCCAACACGGTTTCATTAGCTAGAATAAAATCAGTGTCTCGGTGTGTAGCTGAATTTACTGCACATTCTTCTTCTTCGATGATGTAAGTAGGCAACTCATTTGGAGTGAAAAGGTGATTTTCCTCGCCTATTACATTCCCTTCCTCATCTGATTCCGGTCCATGAACAAAATTCTGCTGCAAAGGTGTCTGTATGGGCTGCTGCGCTGCCTGCTCTTGGTTTCGCTGATCTCTTTGTCTTATCCTATATTGTGGCTGCTGCTGCTGGCCATGAAAGTTAGGATTCCTAACTTGTGGCTCAGGCTTGTCAATTTTCACTCTTTCAAGCATCTGCTCCACCTTTTTGAGCAGCTGATCCATTGAAGAGGATTCTTCTTTCACCGTGGTTTTCTTCTCCGCTTTCACCCTTGCTCTTTTGGACAGCAGGTTAGCCTCAACGCTGACTGCAATTTTCTGCATATCTTCCATTGTAGCTAGTTCTCTCTCTCTCAATTGGTACGCCATGTCAGCATCGAAACGATCTGGAAACTTCATCATTGCTAGTCCCACAGGCGGCTTTAGATGATCTGGAATGTCGTTGTTAACTGCATTAAATATAACACAGTAATCTTGGACCGACTCACCTGCATTCCTTTTGATTTTCTCATACTCGGCCAGAATTTGAAGGGGATTCTTTTTCACTTCCCATATGTTCAAAAATTGTCTTTGTAGCTCAGCTAAGGTGGTGATACTTGCAGCTATCAAACCTCTAAACCATTTCCTCGCATCACCTGCAAATGTTTGTACAAAGAGCCTCATTTCCACGTTCTCCGCATCGATCTCATGAAGTTCATAGAAGTATGCCATTTTGTCTACATGTTGTTGAGCTGTAACACCGTTAGGAGTGCCATCAAAAAACGGAATCTTACTTTGATAATCATTTGGCATGTCATCTAGGACTTGGGGGAGAACAAGAGGAGCGAAATGGGCAGCCATCATTCTGGGTGGATTTGGCCTTGGAGGTGTTGGAGGAGTGTGCACAGTCTGCAAGGGGCTTGCACTTGGAGTTTGGGGCTGTGTGGCAATGTAATTATCAATTAATCTATTAGCTCTTTCTGTCTCAAGGTCTACAAGAAATTTAGGATCGGGGACGATGTAATCAACAGCCCTTTCGGATTTAGATTCAAACAAAGATATCTCAAATCATTCGTCAAACTCAAACTCTTCAAGGTATTCAAAAATGTCGGGACATGAAGGGGATTTGAATACGGGAGTGAAGGTGCTTTCTTGACGAAGGAGTTTTGGGATCAAATTGGGATTTTTGTAAATGTGAGGAGGATCTAGATCCGGATTCACTCTGGTATATCGTCTTGATGCTAGCATGCTATCGAGAAGAATTACGAGACACAACCAACTTACTCAGCCTTTCCAATCCTAAGCCCGTCATCCGGGAGCCTAGAATTCTTATGAAACAAGGGGATTTGATTTTAACCTTGTATTCCCCAGTGGAGTCGCCACTATGTTAGCACCTAAATCTACCTCAGGCTGAAAGAAGGAAAAATTCAGGGTAACCACAAACCACGCTTAGTCTGGTAGCTAGCCCTACCAGAATAGGAGAGGGCTCTCTTCGAGTCACACTCAGTGAATAGATGAACGAAAAGGACTGAGATGACTTTCCAACAAACAATTTATCTTAGGCTAGTAAGTAAAAATGAACATAAAGAGGGATTTTTATGAATGACTGTGTTTCTGGGATGTTATGGGACCACTGGACCTCAATGAACAAAGAACTTAACATAAAGGCACAACTTATTTCGTGAGGAAAGGTAGGCAGAAAGTATAGCAATTTTAGTTTTAAGATATGGCGGAATGGGGAGATTGATTAAGAAGGTGAAAAGGGCATGGACAACATGAATCCTTTTCAACAAAAGAATGAACACTGTACATGAAATTTTCCCACAGGTAGAGCAATAAAATTGAATTCTACCTAATCTCATTTGAAAAATTTCACCAGAAATGAATATGAAATGAATATGGAACATAACAAGATACATATGAAACATAAGGGACACACTTGCTACACTCACAACCACAGGAATCTCATGAAATAGAGTTGCTGCCTTTCATTAATTCTCTGTAAAAATATACAATGCAGAAACAAAGTTTCTTTCCCACAGTCTCCCAGAAGTTACAAGCCAGCCAACCCTTTGCAAATAAAATGTATACAATATATAGAATGTGTGGAGAAGAGATGGAACGCCCAGGGGTTGGGAAGTTACTAAAATCATTTTGAAATGGAAATGGAGAGCCAACCATCAGCTACAGGTGCAGCGCTCTCAAGCATGACATTTGGCATGGGGTGACCCTTTGCATTCTTTGCCACTAGGATAGATGCCCACCTGGAGAGGAAACTCTTCAAAAGCTGCCTTTGGTGCCAAAAAACCGAAGAGTGGATGACCGGGCCCACTTGGAGAAGTCGCGACCCGAAATTTCGCGAAACGGGAGCAAACTGGGCAAAATTTCCTTTGTGCGCCATGCGCTTTTCTCTGTGCATCGCGCTACTTTGGGGCCTATTTTGAGGCACTTGCAGGTGTCCAAAATGTGCCCAAGTTGGCTTGTTGGAAAGCTTGGCCTGTCTAATTTCTAACCCCACTAGAATTTCTGAGTTTGAAGCTCATTTTCCCCTCCAAAAATTCATTCTCCCAAGACTGCTTTTTGTGTGTCCAAAAAGTGGTAGAGAGGCCATTTTTGGGTGTTTTTTGACCTTTAGGAGACCCAAAACTTATCAAAATTTCTTGCTCGGACACCAGTAGATGTATTTTTCGATGCTGAATCCAAATATGTAAGCCATTCCTCATTTAGAGCTCTAGAATTTTAGCGAGGGAGAAAAACCCTGTTTTTTGACCAAAAAATTTCCAAAAACACAAAATTGCCCCAAATTTTTTGAAATTTGGGCTGGGGGCTCTCTATGGAGTGCCATGCTAAGCCAAGGAAGCCTTAGCCAAGAGTCTAATCCTGTCTTGCTCTTTTGTCCGTTTTGCCCTTGTTGTGGTTTTCCTCAATTTTGATTTCAAACTCCTTATTCGGGCTCTCAAACTCAAGTTTTGTGCCCTGTAATGACGAGCCATGTGTCACAGCAATGTGTTGTCTTCATCGGCCTTGTTCAACATGTTGTCCAGGTGCATGTTGACTCTCTCAAGAACAGACTCATGATGATCCATAACTTGTTGCTCCAATGAAGTGAATTCAATCCTCCTCTGCTGGGCAGTTAGGCGATCCTCACGGATGTTCTACAGCTCCATGATCACATGCTGGTCTTCCAGCTGTTTGTTCCTCTGCTCTAAATACCTGATGTTCCATTTGGCCATCTCCAACTTGAGTGTCAAGGATTGAATCTCTCTCTCTTGCTCCTGGAAGATCTCTTTCAGCTGTGCGTTTTGTGGACATGTATTTGCATCATCATCATCATGAATGAGAATGAATCCGGTCTCTTGTTTACCTGGTGGCACACCTAAAGGCCCCTCCTCATGCTTGGGCTTCTTGCCCTTATCCCGTACCTGTATTGTCGATGTAGGAAGTGAGGCCCCTTCCACCTCGGGTGGAGATAACACTCGCTTTGCTGCTGTAAACAAAGGCTTGGTGCCTTTCGGATAGCCTCTCTGATATGTGATGGAAAATGGCACCACAATGGTCTCATGGCCCTCATGCTGATGAGAAGGACCACCTGCCTCATGCTTGACCTCTGATACTATCTGTGGAGCGCTGAAGAAGTCACGGGAGATGAAGTCCTCCCAAGCAATGCCCTACAATCCCAACTGATGATCCACCAAAATCTGGATGAGAGCAAAGTGATATACACTGTTGAGCTGCTGCCGAGGGGTCTTGTGCTGCATGAACTTTCTCATCCTCTCTATGTTTCCGCAAATGAAAAATGGGAGGTTCATCATACGCACCTTGGTGAAGTTTATGAGTAACCTGATGTGATAGGCATAAAGGCGAGAAAACCTCCCCTCACAACTGAAGTATTTCATGATCAATCTCATGAGCGGAGCATAATCATCTCTCAGAAATCTGAATGGGAAAACTCTCGTGAGCTTACTCAAACAATTGGCCTTTATGTAAGGCTCATAAAGTTCCCTCTCCACCTTCATCTTCTTGTGCCACTGTTCTCCAACATTTGGTATGCCTGTTGCCACTGATATGGTTTCGGGTGTCAATGTGAAAGTGACCCCTGCCAAGATAGATTGTCCTCCATGTACGTGAAGTGCAAAAAGGCGGGCCAACTCATGATGAATTCTGACATTTGCCACCCTCTGACAAAATTCGAAACATGCCAAGTGCTGGAAACAAGACATAGTGAGAGGGCATGCCTGCAACTCAATGAGGGTGTTTGGTTCATCCCTAACATGTCTTCCACTTCTAGGTCTCCGGGGAGCCTGTTCTCCAGAAGCTGTGTCACTATGAGTTTCCCCCTCATAATCTGATGAAACTTCTGATGCCATTTCTGTCGCTTGTACCCTGAATTTCTTCACTGCCCTCTGAATCCAATGACACTGATGAATGCTTTGAAAATCTGTTACCAAGGGGACAATAAAACAGGGGAGTGTTAGGAGGGGAATGATGAAAAGGGGAATAGAGGTTTAAAGGGGAAATTTACTAGGGATTTGGGAGTGTTTGGGGTGTGATTTTGATGGGGTAGGGTTAAGGAACTTTTGAGCTATATGAGTAAAGGGGACAAAGGGATGGGACCGCATTGTAGCTAGGGTAGCTATTAGGAAAACTTGCTCTAGGAGAATTTGGCAGATAGAGTATGATAAGAGTATGTCAAGCCATTATGTTACTGTAGCAAAACCCTAGCTCCTTGTCCCTCTTTGTGTCATTTTGTGTTTGCTAAAAAAAATTTGCTTTTCGATTTCATGGCCACCATAACATGTTTCTCTTTGAATTAAATGCCAATGATGAAGGTATTAGGGCCACTTCTCTAAATATGAGGGCCATAAATAAGAATTTGGGCGATTTGGTGGTTTTTTAGGCTCACAGGCCTGTGCGCCGTGCGCTTTTCCCACTTGTTGTTGGGAAAAGTATCCAATACGGAATGACCCTATCCCACTCTAAGGGTGATAGTACCTCAGCAACAATCAAAGCAAAGCTATTCGATATTACTTCTTTATGAGATGTAAGAGAGGGGAGAAAGAGATCCACTAACCGTTGTCTTCCGCTAATGATTGATCCAATCTTCCCTCTTTTACATCTCATAAAGAAGTAATCTCGAATAGCTTTGCTTTGATTGTTGCTGAGGTACTATCACCCTTAGAGTGGGATAGGGTCATTCCGTATTGGATACTTTTCCCAACAACAAATTGGTGACTCCGCTGGGGATCGTATCTTGTTGGTTGTTTGTGTTTTTGCTATTCATTTCATAAACACAGGGAGTACCGAATCGAACTGCATTTGGATCTTTCAAATGCAAAGTAGAGGGCAGCTACTCTAGCTCAGTTTCTGGGCAAGTTTATGATTTGAAGAGATGATCCACAAAGACTCTAAATAGCTCTTAGTGATAGATTTTCATCCTCCTTTTCATCCCTTAGTGTGTACTTGACTGATAGCTTCTGATTTGGCCAAAAACTGTGAATTTTTGAGCAATCTGTGACCCGGAAACTGAGAAAAACGAAAGTTTGTCTCTTCAGTGCAGGCACTGTGAAGGCAGTCTGCATTTCAGCGCAGTTCCCGAAGGGGCTACCTGCGCTGAAGGTCAAACTGCCAGTGTACTACCTGCGCTGAACCAGTTTTGCCTAGTGCTACTGGGGTTCCCTCCTGTTTATTGCCCTGTTTTCACCCTTGTTTTTGCAGCCTGTTACCAGTCAATGTACCTATCTGAAACCAACTTTCCTTGCCACTATTCTGCCTCGGTTGTATAAAGAAACTGTGTTTGTTCTTTGTGTATTTCTTGTATCATTTGCAGTTTCCCATAACGAAAAGTGAACTAGTCTTGCTGTGGCCTCTTAGATCTAGACCTGTGATAAGTGTCGTTTTGATCTTAAGAGTTAGTTTGTTTGCTGTTCATAGCTGATTGAGCTTTTGCTTTCGTCATATGGTTTGAATTTATGTATTTCTAGTGTCGAAATAAGTAAATCTTAAGGTGTCTTTTGATTTTGGACAAGCTTGTTTGCTTTCACTTGAAATTGAATTCAAAGTTATACAACAGCTTTCTTTTTGTATTGCACCAACATTAAGAAAGAGAAAAGAAATACCTGCATTGTGCATGTGCATTTTGACGGTTTGCATGTCGATTTAGGAAAAAGTGCATTAGTGTGTGCTCTATGATCTGTGTGAAAAGATGTTGTCTTTCTTTTCCCCCAGTGGAGTCGCCAATTTGTTGTTGGGAAAAGTATCCAATACGGAATGACCCTATCCCACTCTAAGGGTGATAGTACCTCAGCAACAATCAAAGCAAAGCTATTCGAGATTACTTCTTTATGAGATGTAAGAGAGGGGAGAAAGAGATCCACTAACCGTTGTCTTCCGCTAATGATTGATCCAATCTTCCCTCTTTGCTGCTTGCTCCCAGCTCCTTGCTCTTTCACTGGCCCAGCTACACCAAGATCCTGCAAAATGACAAGAGAGGGAAACTACAAGAAGCATACATTCATAATTGATTCAAGGATTAGAATAAATCAAATATACAAGTATCAATACACCATTGAGACACATGCATATAGAAGAACTTCAAATGCTTTATTAATGGAAGAAGTAAAGTTCAGGAAGTGATACAACCATAAAAGGCCCAATCCAGCATCACCTCCCAGCAGAAAGAAATCTCCTCTTCACCTCCTTCAAGCAAATCACCCAATAGTTCTATACTCAAACCAACAGCACTTCCTTATATTCACAAGATTCCAGCCTCCCTAGACCTCATGAGAGAGCTCTATATATAGGAGATTTGGAGAGAGGATGAGTCAGCTTGAGCTTGGCATGGAGTTGACTAGTGTCCTCTCCCACTTTAGTTATTCTTCAATTCTTGAGTCCACTTGGAGGTTCTTGCTTCCACTTGGAGATCTAGACCCTCTTACTCATCACTAGGCGAATTCCCTGATCCAAGTGTCATTTTGGAAGCTTCCTGGGCATTGACACCTTGAGGAATGATTGTGCCACTTGGCCAAAATCGCCCAGCGCAGGTAGCCTTCTTTGCAGTTGACATTCAGCGCAGGTACAGAGTGGAGCAGTTGACATTCAGCGCAGATGCTCAGTGGAGCAGTTGACATGATCCAGAATTAGCTTGTTTTTGAGTGTTTTCAGGTGGAGAACTGATATTTAGTGTTGTGGTTTGCTGACCTTGTTCCTCTAGGGGTAGGAACAACATGTTTAGGGACTTTGGATCCCTCAGATTATTGACATTTCATGCTTCATGCTGTAAGGCACAAAAATGTCTATAACACCACTGTGTCGCGCCAGTGTATTGTTAACACTGTGGCCGGGCTCCCAGTGCACCGCGCCACATTGTGTGTGCGCCGCGCGCGGTCCAATGACTCAAATTGGTTGGAAAAACAGGGGATGGGTCTTAGTGGAGGTTTTTGAGGCGTTTTCTTAGGAGATATGGGGGATATGGAGGTGAAAACGATGAGGAGTGAGAGGAAAAGGAGAGGGGAAACAAAACCTTGGTGGATTCTTCAAATTTACAAACCCCCATTATCATTTTTGCTTTGAGGATGATTGGCATGGATGGCCAATATGTTTTGGATCTCATTCAACCTCTTCACAAATAGCATATTCTTGACAAAAATTAGATGGGTGGGGGTGTCACAAGGCCTACCTGTCGATTTGATTGCTTTTCCCAACTGTTGAAGTGTTTTGGCACCGTTTTTGGGCCGCTGGACTGTGTGTGCTGCGCGCTCTTCCCAGTGCACCGCGGGCCTTATATGCGTCACGCCCTTGCAAATTTTCCACTGCAGGCCGACTGCCAGTGTGCCACGCGCTGTGTGTGTGCCGCGCGACCTGGTGTATGCGCCGCGCTCACTGAAACGGCTCTCCCTCACTCAAATTCTCCCAATATCAACTTCGCCTTTGCAAATGTAATTCTCCAAGTCATGCAAGAGCTCAATGCCATTTGATTTGGGAAAAAACAAGTATATATAGGCTTGGAGGAGATGGATTTGATTTTTTCTTCCTTGCAGACCCATTTTCTAATGTTTGTGTTCTGTGCTTTTTCATTGACCTTTAAACACACTGATTTTCACTTTTTCCTTGACATTTTGGCTCAAATGATGAAATCTTTGGCACATCTTTGTAGGGACTGTATGACGGAGCATCTGGCTTTGAAATCCTTGACTGCATCTGAAAATATCAATTGTCAATTTTTGGAAAATTTTGTCATAGTTGACCTTGTTTGACTTTTCTTCAAAACAGAGTTTTGAAGAAGAGTCGATGTCTCTTGCGGTGATGATGAAGCTTTCTGCACTGTAGGTATATAAGATCTCCCTCTGGCTCGCGTGGCTTGTTTTTGGACTTGTTTTTCAGGGACCAAACTGATGAATTTCTAGACTCAAACCATAAAAAATGAATGTCCTGAAATGGGACCAGACCTTGACTATCATGACTTTGATTGATTTTGGACCAAGACCTGAACCAGAAGAGGCTAGGCATGAGGGAAAATGAGCAGCATGACTTTCTCCGTCATATCATGACATCTCCCTAGCGAAATTCAACTGAGTGAATGAAGCGGGACACCTAAAATAGAAATGCACAAAGAGCTTTGATCTCTGATGGAGGGCTGACCAGTCCGACTCTAACAATCCCTAAAGGTCTTATCCCTTTAGAGGAATTATTTGATCAAGATGATGTAGCCCAGAAACCAAGCTTAGTGCCAACCAAGAAGGGTGTTGAAGATGTAAATATCGGAACAACAGAAAATCCAAAGATGGTGAAGTTGTCAAAGGCATTACCTCCTTAGGTAAAATCTAAGTACATTAGTTTGTTGTCTTCATTTTCTGATGTATTTGCATGGGACTATATAGATTTAAAGGAGTACGACAAAATTATAATTCAGCATATCATTCCAACTAAAAGCCAAATCAGAAGCCATTCCACCAAAAGTTGAGAAGGATAAATCCAAAGTTACTGCCATCAATAGAAAAAGAAGTGAATCAATTGTACAAGGCAGGTATAATAGTTCTGATTAGATTTTCAGATTGGATCTCCAATTTGGTGCCCATGCGGAAGAAGACAGGTGAGATTAGATTGTGCATAGATTTCAAAAATTTGAATAAAGTATCATTGAAAGATAATTACCTGTTGCCGAAAATGGACCACATACTCTAAAGAGTAGTTGGAGCATCTCATATGTCACTACTCGATGGGTATTCCAGCTACAATCAAATTTTGGTTCATGAAGATGACAGGGACAAAACAACATTCACCACTCTGTGGGGGATATTTCACTATGCCAAGATGCTGTTTGGTTTAAAGAATGTTGGAGCAACGTTTCAGCGGGCCATGGACAGTGCCTTCGCAAATGAAAATGATGTGTTTTTCGTAGTGTATCTTGATGATTTGACTGTCTTTTAAAATTTAGATGAGGAGCATCTTTACCATTTGAAAATTGTTTTTCACCGTTGCGGAAAATATGGAATATCACTCAATCCCAAAAAGAGCTTATTTTCCATAGATGAGGGGAAGCTTCTCGGTCACATAATATCAAAAGAAGGAATCAGCATCGATCCAGCTAGAGTGGAAGCTATACAGAAAAACAAATTTTCCTCGTAGTAAGAAAGAGATCCAAGAATTTAATGGTAAGATGAACTTCTTACGTCGTTTTGTGCCTAATCTAGCCAAACAATTGAGGGAAATTACAAATATGTTGAAAAAGGATAGTGTGGTCAAGTGGACCGAAGAAGCCATGAAGTCTTTTAACCTGGTAAAGTTGGTCCTTTCTTCAGCTCTGATTTTAATCAGTCCGGATTATTCACAGGATTTCATATTATTTTCATTTGCTTCTGAACATAGTATGGGAGCAGTTCTAATGCAGAAAAGAGATCAGCTTGAAAAACCAATTGCCTTTTTTAGTAGGACATTAAGAGATACAGCTTTAAAATATAACATTATTGAGAAGCAATCTCTCGCCTTGGTGAAAGCTTTGAAATATTTCCAGGTATATATTCTGCACTCTCATATTCTTGCTTATGTCCCTAACGCATCAGTCAAAGATGTTTTGATACAAACAGATCCGGAAGGGAGGAGAGGCAAATGGATCGCAGCATTGCTAGAATATGACTTGGAGATAAAGCCAACAAAGCTAATCAAGGGGCAGGGTCTAGCAAAGCTGATGGCGGAGTCTAATTTACATGCATTGGACATAAACCTGATTGCAGCCATGTCTGAAGAAGATCAAGATAGTTCACTGATTCAGGTATCTGAAATTTTTCTTCTTTCTCCTTGGTATTCAGATATTGTATACATGCTTTAGCACCTTTCACCACCACCGAGGATGGCTAAAAATAAAGGTAGAACTTTGAAACTAAAGGCTGCTAGATTTTGTATTTTGAACAATGCACTTTATTGGAAAGATCCCAGAGGCATTTTGCTGAATTGTTTGGTTGAAGAGGAAGAAAAATAGGTCATGAGTGATTTTCATAAGGGAGACTGTGGAGGTCACTTATTTTGGAAGACGACGGCTAACAAAATTTTGAGAGCAGGGTACTATTGGCCTACCCTCTTTGCTGATGTTTATAAAACTGTCACAAGCTGTCATGAATGCTAGATTTTTCAAGGAAGGAGGAAGTTGCAACCTCTACCTCTTAAGCCGGTTGAAGTTAGCGCATTGATTCAGCAATGGGGCCTAGATTTTATTGGTGAGATTCATCTCACATCTTCAGCTCAGCACAAGTGGATCTTAATAGCGACAGATTATTTCACGAAATGGATTGAGGTGATCCCCACTCGGCAGGCTACAGACTCGGTAATAATTCAGTTTCTTGAAAATAATATTTTGTCACGTTTTGGCTATCCTAACAAACTGATCACAGATAACGCAGCTGCTTTTAGGTCCAAAAAGATGATTGACTTTTGTAGTAAATACAAGATTACCTTGGGACATTCTACTGCATATTATCCGGATTGGTTGAATCTTCAAACAAATCATTGGTCAACATCATTAAAAAGCTGTTGGAAACCAATAAGAAGAGCTGGCATAAAAAATTGGTTAATGCACTATGGGCGGATAGAGTAAGTCAAAAGAATTCAATCGACATGTCTCTGTTCGAGATTGTATATGGTATTGACACGGTGTTCCCGACATCTCTCGCAATCCTGGTTGTTAAACTTCTACAGGAAGCTGGCAGCAAGGAAGATCATTTTCAGCGGAGAATAAGCCAAATGATCCATTTACAGCAGATGAGAGAAGAAGTTTTTTAGAATACCTTCAGGCTGCAAGAGAGAATTAAAAGGATTTATGATCAGAAGGCAAAGGCAGACAAATTTCAGATTGAAGACATAGTGCTAAAGTGGGATGCTAGAAACGAGGATAAAGGCAAGCACGGCAAGTTTGAGAACTTGTGGAAGGGACCATATAGAATTGCTACATATCGAGGTCAAAATGCTTTTCTACTCAAAGAAATGAATGGGGAAGATTGTCCAGGAGGGCCGGTAAATGGTCGGCTTCTCAAACGGTACTATCTCTGAGAAGTTTTCTGCTATCACATTTTGTCATTGTACATACCATTTTATTTCTTTCATCGCAAAGTTTGCACTGTCATCATTCATTTAGTTTCAGGCCCGAAGTGAAGGCTATAAAGCTAAATGTTTGGCTTCAGTCTTTGGTTATTTAGTGTCAGTTGTTTGAGTCATAGTTGAGTCAGTTTTGAGTCGAGGTATTTATTTGGTGTCCTAAAGTTATTGACTCCATATTGCCCAATGGATGAAGGAACTTATATGCTTTTCTAGAGATCTGTGGTTCTTGGCACCTCCCAGGAGCTACCATCCCCATTGGAGCCAATGTTAGTGTCGGTATCTCCATCCCTCCATCAGTGATCAAATTTCTCTTTTTTGCATGCATATTAGGTGTCCCATCTAATCAGTTGCATTTCATTAGGTCAAGGATCAACTGATGGTAGTGGTTTTATGTCATTTTCCCTTGTGTCATTCATTAGCTGACCTGTTGTCACATTTTGCAGGTTATTTACTATCATCCAGTTTCATTTCATTCATAAAACCCAGTTTTAGGGTTTTGTCTCACTAGGTCTAGGGTTTGTCATCATAGTCATCAAAAACTGAATAAAAGTTCAGCAGGCACATGAGGAGGATAAATAAACTCATAAAATCATAAATTTTACTTTTGTTAGGCTCCTGAAAACATGGTTTTTTCCTTTTCATGTACAAATTTCATGTAATTTGAAATGTTTCTATATGTAATAAGTTCAGCCGCTGCTCTTGGTCACCTTGCCGACTCTAGCCACTACAAATAACAACAAGCACCTATGCAGCAGTCCATCAATTGATCAAGAAGAGTCAAACTTCAAATGAAAAACAGAGTTTTTAAAGCAAAGTGACGAAGACTTTAGAAAAGTGGGTTTCTTAAATGAAAAAAATTAAAGCCAAGGGAATATAAAGCTCATCTTTGTGTTTGAAGTCTTCATTTTTTGCAAGTAAGTGAGCTAAAGGCAAAAATCGTGTTTTTGGGAGAAAGAGGCAAAACTGAGCAAAAAACTCGAAATTTCACTGGCGCTGCGCACCTGGGCTCTGGCGCTACACACCTACCTGGCGCTGCGCACCTGGTGCAGGTTTTACATTGAAATTTGTTCAGGTGCTACACATATAAAGTGCACTGCACACCTAAGAGGCAATGCTATGCACCTGTCTGTTGAGCTTCAAAACGATTTTCATCACCTTCCTCTGCTTCAAATTTCACAATTGACCTCTCATCAAGTAATTGAAGCTTCTCATCTTGTCTAGCAAGGATTTTTTGATCAGTTGTGGTGATTTGTATGTCTCTAAAACTAAAACCCTAGCTATCCTCCAAATTGTCTTGTAAATTTGCATAGGGTATTTTCTTCTACTATATGTATTCCCTTACATTATCTTCCTACACTCCATTCCTTTACACTAAATTTCCCTAAATCATTAGCACTCACTACCCAAACCCCATTCCCATTTACCAAACCCTAACCCTTTACTCTATTCCCAAACCCTAACCCTTTATTCTATCCCCAAAACCCTATCTCCCATTTCCCATTCCCTCATCTACATTCATAATATCAGCCATTCCCTCGTTTCCCAAAAGAAAATGGCAGTCACTTCCTACATACATTACTCACCCTCATACTTTAAAAATCTCTTCATACTCATCATTTTTCACTCCAAATTCATAAGTATGGAGACAGATTCAGACTATGGGAGGGAAGATGAAACTTTCAATGATTCCTCCCGATAATTTCATGTGCCAAGAAGACCACATAAAGGAGGGAAATTCATCTGGGAGGAGCTCACCACTCTCACAGAATTACTTGCTTGCCCTCTTGCTGTAACTTGTTTTCAACACCAGTCTTGTTATCAGTTTTGTGAAATGGTGGAGAGGGTGAAATATCATCATGAGCTTGCTAGGTTATTTGTTCTTCATCTTCACAATGGCCAGGTGAACCTTGCTGGTGTCTCTTTCACCTTGACACCTGAAACCATTGCAGCAGCAACAGGCATCCCTAATGTAGGTGAACAGTGGAATAAGGGGCATCTTGTGGGCAGAGAGCATTATGAGCCTTACATTAAGGTTGGTTATTACAAGAAAATCAATAGGGTTTTTCCTTATAAATACTTGCAAAACACTTATGCTCCACTCATGAAACTCATCATCAAGTATTTTACCTGTGAAGGAAGGTTTTCCCATTTATATACATACCATGTCATATTGTTGATGCATTTCACAAGAGTGAGGATGATGAACCTCCCATACTTTATATGCAGGAATATTGAGAAGATGGCTCTATATGTGCAAAGGAAACCTTTTCCTTAGCAGTTCAGCAGCATTTACCATTTCTCATTGATTAAAATTGTTGTTTTGCATTAGCTAAGCTTGTTGAACATACCATGTGATACCTTCATTGCACATGGGATTTTCAAAGGCCCTCAGGTGATTCCATCGGTGCTTCAAGAGGAAGGAGGGCCTTCAAACCAGCCAGATGTTCATGAGACTGAAACTACAAGTGTGCCAGTGTTTGTTACTTATGAGAAAGGCACCAGGAGACTTTTTTCTGGTGCCAAACGAGTACTATCTCCACCAGGGGTGGAAGGGGTCTCGTTTGCTTTACCGGATCACAGTCAAATCCTGTCTTCACCAAGGGTGAAAGGGGATTTGCCTTCTTCTTCAACTGAACAGGTACAGGGCAGAGACAAAGGAAAGCAAGAGGTGCATGAAGAGGGCCCTACTGAAGGGCAAGACAAGGATTTTGTTTTGATTGACGAAGATGACATTGGTTTGGGCTCTCAAAGCTCAAGACTCAAGGATATGATCATCAAAGAAAAGGAGGCTAAAATCCAAGCCTTTTCACTTGACCTTGAGAGGGCCAAATGGATCATTAGCTTTCTTGAGCAGGATAACAAACAACTAGAGGAAAAACAAACTATTATGGAGCTGCAAACAATCAGAGAAAATAGGCAAGTGGAAAAAAGAAGAAAAATCAAGATGACATCTCTTGAGCAAGAAATTGAGGCTGAAAGGGAATCATGGTTAGAGAGGGAAAACATTCATCTGGAGAAATTGATTGAGAAATCCAACAAAGAAAATAAAATGTTGCGCCATATGGCCAACCACTACTTAACCCGGAACAAAATTTGCAAAATAAGGGTAAAGAGGTTAAAGGCCAAGCTAAGAAGAGTTTTGAGGAGAAAAAAAGAACAAGACAAGCTCAAGATCTTGGCTAAAGCATCATTGGCCTAGAAAAGCACATAAAAAGGATCACTCATGCCAAATTTCAAGGAATTTGGAGCATTTTTTGTCATTTTTGAAATTTTTAATGCAAAAAACAGGTTTTTTCAGCAGGTGCGTAGCGCCACCGACTCTATGCTTTTGTTGGGGGCATCCATTTGCAAAAAGGTTTGCATTTTTGGAATCATTGTGAAAAAATATGCATGCTCAGGAATGGTTGAGATTTTTGGACAAGTTTTGGGTCTCCAAAAGGGAAAAAACACTCAACAAGTGCCTTCTCTGCCACTTTTTTACCACACAAGAAGCAGCCTTGGGAGATTCCATTTTTGAAGGGGCAATGAACTCCAAAACCAAAAATTCAAGTTGTTCCAGAAAGTAGACTCACCAGGATTTCTGACGAGCTATCTTGCACCTGATTTCGACTTCGGGAAGCCTTCCAAAAGTGGCCTAGGAAAAGCGCTACGCATGGGATCAGTGGCACTGTGCATAGGAGAAATTTTGCCAGTTTTGCCTGTTTGTTCATAATTTTGCCCAGTCTAGCTGTCAGTTGACTTTTTCTTCTCTCTTTGGTAAAATAATGATGTAATATGATGTGATATGATGTACTATGATGTAAATATGATGAAAAATGACTTGAGGGGGTAGATACATCAGTTAGAATTGGTTGGAGGATGAATGAATCAGTTTCCATAATTTTAGAGGCAAGCTGTTCCACTACCTTTTTTGTAGTTCCTAGTTTAGATGTTGTTGAAACGGCTCCTTAACTCATGGATTCGACCCCTGATGGCTAGCATAGGTGGTTTGATGCCTATATCTTTTACTTTCTTATTCATTTGTCAAGGTTGGACTCGTGGATGCATTGAGCACTATTGTAAATCACTTCTGCAGTTTGGCAAGGAAATGAACCAGGGTTTTGCAGCATTTTGTGGGATTCTTGTGGTAATGTGTCTTGGCATTGTTTTCTCTTCTGTAATTTAGTTTCTCTTATGTGTATGTGTTCCAGCATCTATTTCTTTCTTCATAACTAAATGAATCAAGAGAATTAGGTAGAATCCACTGACGTTCAGTGCTCTGCCTAGAGGATACATTTAGTTTTTAATGTTTTCTACTATTTGAAGAGGACTCATGAACCTTGCATGCCCTCTCCAACTCCTCACCAGTCTTTAGACTCACCATCACATTCATTTCAAAGTGCTAAAACACTTGCCTACCTCGCCCCACAGAAACCTCTGCAAATCTGAGTTGATTTCCCAAACCCAAAGCTGCCTTCCTCATTTGATCCAACAACCAACCATTAAAATCAATCAAAATCCTCTGAGAAAATATACCTAGCCTAAAATCAACATTTACTTTCAGTCATCTCAAGCCTAAGTTGCCATATTCTTTTGAGATTGACAAGGAGAGAGCCCTCTCCCGACCTGGTAGGGCTAGCTACCAGGTTAAGCGTGGTTTGATGTTACCCTAGACCTGCCTTCCTTCAGCCTAAGGTAGATTTAGGCACTAACAGAAGAAGTGCACTAATTATAATTTATCCATTCAACCATGATTATTACATCTAAACACTACTCATTAATTGATTCAACGTGCAAATACAAAACAACAAACAAGAAGAACTCCAACCATTATTCTTATTACCAAAAGGTGCCAAATGCAGTACATATTTCCTTACCACATTGTTTCCCATGGTTTACCAACCTAGTTGAGAATAATATAATTATAGACTCAGCCCAATACCCAAGTGGCTCACTATAGAATGGCATAACCCAACTAACTAATCGACCAACCCTAATTTCATCTTTTTTCGATTTATATAAAATTACATGCATAAATTACCATGGGAAATACTCTGGTAAAAACCATTACTATGGGTAGTTAAACTATTGTTACTAAAACTAGACTAACCCAAAATGTGGGCCTTTGAAATATTTCAAATTTGTCAATTTGCCACCTAGTCACTCCTCTACTTCCACACCATTTATGACTACATAGTTCTCTGCTATGTACTGATGTTGCATGCTCTAGAATGTTCACACAATGTTTCAGTGTTTTGTTTCTACTTCCTCTAACTGCAAGTGCACAACCAAAACTCCTCCAAAACTTGCCTCCAATATGCCCCCAACATACATTTGTGTCTCATCTCAATCCATTCAACCCTTCTGTTATTTCAATTTCTTTACAGAGCCTTTATGCTTAGTGAATTGAACTCCTACTCCCCCATCGCACCTATGTTCGTTGATTGATGTTGTCGTTGTCAATTAAAGGAATTTTTGCAGACATGAAGGCCCTTGTTTCTTCATGAAAATACATATGCCACCTCTCAGCACATGTAAAGCTGGCTCCTTTTGGATGTTTTGGTCCACCCTCAAGTGACCACTGAAACATTTCCATCCAAAATATTCTTGCATATATACACCACAAATAGTGTTGTGATAAGTAATCTGACTCACCCATACCTCCCCACTTGTAATATCTCTCAGAGTGGTTATACTATAATCCAATAGTATCATATACTCCTTAAAAAGCACTCTACTCTTAATCAAAAGTATTGACATATCCTTATACAATAACTCAAATAATATTCCTAAACCTCATTCGATGCCTGACATTGCATCACCCCATAACCTCAACTCGTTTCCTATAAAACCCATGCTTCATTCTCACTGTTGCAATAAGTGAATAAATCTATCCCTTCACATTATATAAATAATTATATGCATTGTAATGCCTAGCAATTGCATGGTCATGGGCAGTCTCTCTCACTTTATCATGATGTGAACCCCCAATTCGTAGATTTTACTTACTTCAAAAATTTATGGCATTAAGGGAGGAGGTGGTGGTCGCGTGCCTAAGAATAGTAATCATCCTACCTCACCTCAGAACTATCAAGTCCAACTTCATGAAATGCCTCCAAACTATCATTCCATTAGTGAAAGAGCTAATAATATGACATGTTGTTGACAGGTATGCATGTCAATCCAAGCCATACAATCTCCAATATCATATCCTTGTAAGGTTTTCGATAGCCATATCAAACTACTAAATTAACCAATCCTTTCACTTTACTATCACATCCCCAACTATGTAAAGTATTGACACATGGCTTCTAGCATGGAGATTTCTCCCAACACTGTATGTTTTTCCTGATGTGATATGTTTACATAATCCCCATCCTTACTATGCAATAAAATTCGTTGTGCAATATGTATACATCTAGAAACCAATTTTAGCAACAATAATTAAATTTATCTATCCTAGAACACAACCAAAAAATAGCATTGCTATATCTTATTTATATTCAAAAGACATTACAAATGACTTCATCTACTATTGTGTGGAATATTTGTTGTCCCTATTTAGTTTTAGCTACCTCTTATTTACATAGCCTTCTAATGGTTCACCGCCCAGCATTTTGACTTGTACTACACCTTCGTTGGTCATAGTCCTAATCTTATATTAACCCAACCAATGCATCTGAAGCTTGTCAAGGTGCTTTAGGAACTTAATATCATAAAGTAACACAAGGTCCTTTGATTGAAATCTCTTTTTTTCAATACAAAAATCATGCCAAGATTTGTCTCAAGCCTTCTACAAATTTTGATGAAATCCTGTGAGCATGTGTTTCTCTTCTAACTGAATCAACTCCCCAAGTTTGTGTTGTAAAGCACCTCACTTTGTCATCTGTGTAAAAATAACAATGTGCAAAATAGGTACTAGGAACTCCATTTGAATCACCTCTTCTTGTTCATATACCAACTGAAAATGCGTGTGTATTATCAATATCTTGCAAGTTGTTTGGTATGCCCAAAGTACAACTGGAATTCAAAGATCCCAGTCATCTCTATTTGCATTGCATACTTAGCTTAGTGCATTCTCCAAAATTTTGTTGAATGCTTCCACTGTGTGATTAGCCTGGGGTTGGTAGGGCATACTCTTATAGTGATAAATCTCAAACTATTGTGTCAAGCTTTAATAGTCCTATTGAGGAAATGCACTCCCTATTCACTCATCAATATTCTAGGAAAACCAAATCTAGTGACAACATTTTCAAATAGAAAATGTGTAGCAATCTCAAAACTACAAACCTTTATTGGTGTTGCTTCATCCCACCTAATCAAATAATACATAGAAGTAATGATGTACCTTTCACTTGATCTCTTAGTTGGTGGGTTGATGGTACCCACAAAATCTAAGGCCCACTTATCAAAAGGTTGTAGTGTAACCTGTGAGTCCAAACGCATATCATCTCTCCTTGAAGATTTTCCAACACTCTCATAAATGTTTTAATTCCTAAAAAAATTCCTTACCATCAACATGCAACATTGGGCACCATAACCTTGCCCACAAACTCTTTTTCGCAGTAGCTCTCCCTGCATAATTTCCTCCCACTATGCCCTCATGTTCCTCTGTCAAGATCATCGAACACTTATGATGTAGGTGCACCTCCGTAAAATCCCATCAACCCCTAAGTTGTATAAGAAGCTTGCAATCAATTGATAATCCACAAACTTGACAACCAATTTCTTCTTATACACAAAATTTTACTTAGTTGGAGCAAACCTAATACTAAGGAACTAAGCAATCTTAGAAAAATGGTTGTCAACCATTGTAGCAGCAAATAATTGGGCATTTGGTAGGTTTTCTTTTAAGTTTTTAGCTTACTCTCCTATAGCAATCATGGATAAATGGCTTGGGCCTGTATTCAATTTCCTAGGTTTGACAAGCACTTCAAATTATTACTCCTGAAACAATAATAACCATCTATAGATGTGCCCCCCCAACACAAACTTGTTCACCATGTATCTTAATGTTGAATGGTATGTGTAGAGTTTAAATTTACTTCCTAGAAGGTAGTTCTGGTACTTCTGCAAGGCATAGACCATAGCCAACCCTTCGCACTTTGTAGTAGTATAATCCTTCTTAGTCATCGATAACTTTTTTCTTGCAAATGTGATTGGGTGATACAAATCCCCTTCCCCTAGTTGTGATAACATGGCTCTTAGAGAAATAGACAAAGCATACACATGCACATGAAATTTTTTGCTCCACTTAGGAAATATCAAAATTTGTGTTCTAACCGTCTTCTCCTTTAAAGTTTCTAGGGCTTACTGACATTATGCCATCCATCTTAAAGGTACCTCCTTATTCAACAAGCGCTACATAGGTGCAATTAACCTGGAATAACATGTAAGTTTCTAATGGAATTAGGAGAATCAAATCAACTATAATTGAAATATTTGCAGGGTCCACCAATATTCCTTGCTTACACACAATGTGACCTAATAAACTGTCGAACGAGGAACAAAAAAAGAAATTCTTGAGATTCAATTAAATATGAAACTACCTGCATTTTTCTAACATCAACTACAATACCTCTATTTTCTTTTTGTTATAAGTTGAACATCATCCAATAATCCAAATAGACCTCCAAAAACTTACGAATAAATTCCTTAAAAGTTGCAACAACAATTCTGGAAAATATGGCAGGTGCATTCCTCAGGTCAAATAAAATTACAATATACTAAACTCAACCCCACTTTGTTGCAAAGGTAGTTTTATGACAGTCTTCCTTAGTGATATGGATCAGGTGGTACCCAGAAAATCCATTAGTGAAAGATGTAGAAAATCTTGTAGATTCACAAGCTAATGCAATTTGCTAAAGCAAGAGACAAGAATCTACTTCTACCCTTTACAGCAGAAGGCCATAAACATCGAGAAAACAATAATAAATAGAGGAAGAGAATCAATGGCACATAACACAATAAATATTCGGGGAGAGCCACAACTCAAAACCCCACTATTTATTTTGTATTAATCTGGGAAATCAAGATGAAATTAGAATGCTTGTTCTCTCTAGAACAATCCCAACACTTAGCAAATTCAATCTGCAACTCATAAGCAAGCTCAAGTTTAAATTTTATCCTATTCACAAGCTCTCCAAGTCTCTATTCCAATGTGCAATTCCTATGGAGAATATCTTGTATTTAAAGGGAAACAAAGCCTCTAAAAACTACGCAATCCCTTAAGGATCAGTTCCTGAATGCATGCACTATCAGTGCAGCTCAAAAAATATAAAACAAATATTACATTGTTCCTGCACTCTAGTCTAGAGTAGCACTGGTGGAGTTCATTAGTGACACCACTGACTTTTAACTCGCTATTAGTTCTCTCAATCAGTTTGAGAACTAATTTAACTGAATTGGCTCATGACACTAAGTCTTCTATTTTACAACTAACAATTAACTCACACTAGACTCCTACAAAGTAGGGAGAACATACACATGCCGACATAAATACTTCTAACTCGTTTCCTAAGTTAAGTAAGTTTAATAAACTTAATTTAACTATTTTAAGTTGCTATGAGAATAGAATTAGAATTTAATTTCCAGTTTAATTCAAGGACAAATTAAACTGGACTCTCTTGTTTCCATTTCTCAACAAAAAACTTGTCCTGACGATGAACCACACTGGTTGGTTCGAAACGCGTCGACAAAAGATTGATTATGTGATTTTGCCGAAGACTATCTTAACAATGTTATGGATCACAGAAGTCTAAATTCCTTAAAAAAATACTCCTCTTGACCATCGAGATTTTCAAGGACTTCATCTATAAAAATGGTAGGAAATAGATCATGTACATAGGATTCATTGAGATTTTTGATATCAACAAAAATACTAATCTCCCATGTTTTCTTGTTCTAAACTACCAAAGGGCTTATCCACTCTAAATTCTCCACTAGCTCAATGATCCCAGCTTCCAAAATTCTATCCAGGTCTTTCTTTAACTTCTATTTATATATCAATTTTATCATATACAATATTTGTTTAACTGGCTTAGCATCCAACATGAGGAGAATTCTCATTTCACCTAGCACCCATCATCTCGGAAAAGGTATTAGGAAACAAGTATTAATACTCCCTTAGCAATTTGTTATCTTCTCTATGGTTTTCTCATCATATTAATCCCCAATCAAATCCATCTTTGGATTCTCTTCGCTACCAATATTTACCTTCTTTATTTTAATTGGCTTAGTGTAATCCTTCATTCCCAACTCGAGTCCAAATACAATGGCTTTCCTTTAGTCTCTGGAATGTACAAGTCCCTCAGATCCTCATTTTCATCAACGTCTTCTACAGTATTATAACATTCCAAAAATTGTCATACCTATTGAAAACGTTGATGGGTGGGACACACAGGCGCCATCTTCTATTCCTACCAACTCTATGATTAAAATATATTTTTCTTCATCACCTCAAATGTGTGATCTAACTCCTCATCTTTAGTTGTAAAGTTGAACATGGCCTTAAAATTTTGAGTCTTCTCCTCACATTGTGTAGTGCCTCTATGTGCTTCTAGTTCCACATACAAATTTCTTGGAATAGTATCCAAGGGGTGCACGAATCCGTGAACCCACTCCTCTTGTGGTATACTCCTTTTATTCCATGTTGTGATGCAACCTTTCACTTGGGTTGTGGGGTAGTCCTATCATAGGCACTTAACTCCCTTGACCTTAGATTGAGACCCAAACCAAATACATAATATATTCTTACATTTCGACCATGTATCTATAGCATCCATGTGTGTGACCCACTGGCATGAAGGAGTGGTTTTCAAAGTGACATATAATGCTAATAATGCCAATTACTTAGGTATCTTCTGTTCAAATTCATAAATAAAAAAAATCCAACATTAGTTAGACCATCATACCTTGGGGGATCATGCACTTTTGTCATGATCCACCTTACTCCATGAGTGATATGCACACACCTCCTGGTAGAAACCTCATGCAACTAGTTCTATCAATTTTCCATCCTTATTTAGAATCTGAAGCATGCAAACAAATGTTGCACCAACTCAACACACCATCAACAGTCAGGTTGACATAATATTCCTTATGCATAGTGATCTTATTGATCTCTTCTAGTACCTCTCCATCCATCTCTTCTCAAACAAACTCTATGTACTCATATTCTTCACTTGTATCCAATGGAAAATTCACTTATACATTCCTAAACTCGAAAATCATTTTCCTTTTCTTCATATTTATGATCACTTGATTGTTAAGGGCCTAATAAATCCCTAATGGAGCTAGATAAGGATCGATATCATAAACAATTTCAATAACTTCAAAATCGTCCATATTGGTAACCACATTATTATACCTCCACAATTGACAGTCTACCAATAGGAAAAATTCTATACTTATTTTCTAACCATAGTTGGATATGGGACCAATTCAACTTGGGTCTCCCCATCATCTCCCACATCTTCTTCGGTAGGATATTAACATCCGAGCCTAAATCAAGAATGATATTATCCATGTCATAAGCTCCAATTTGTGCACTAAACCTAAACTCTTGGCTATTTCTCTTCTTTCGCACAACCTTATTTATTGTGCGCTTGGATATCTGTGTTTCTCTGCTCCCTGGCTCCTTTACACTCAAATCGATCATATTGCAACTTCTATAAAACTCCATTGTCCTGCATCAAATCAAAGCAGCTCTTCAAAAAGGCTTTAATAAACTTATCTCCTCCATCAGGGCCCCTAGAAACTCAGTATTATCATATATTTTGGGAATACCATATACTTGACTATCTTCTGAGGCATCTCACTCTATCGTGACCATGTCCCTATGCACCTCTTTATAGGTGTCCTCTCCTTCTAAATATCAAACTTTGGGGGTGCATTTGTAGCTTTCACAACTGTTATTGGTTAGTGTTGGTCTGTTTTTCCACATCTATTCCAATCTTGATCCCTCCACATGTATCTTTTACCCGTGATTTATCTTGGTGTGGCTCTATTGGTACTTTATGCATGTTCTACCCCTTCTCCTAGATCTTCATAATTAGCAATGGGAGGTCCTCCATCGCATGATCCAAATATTAGCAATATGTGCAAGTTGAACGTCGATTAGGATAGTCTCTAGCAATACTTCCAAGTTGGCCATAGTTGTCATAGATAACTAGTCTCCTCCCTCATCCAGGTCCTACAAATCCTCTAGGTTCTCTATCTATCATATCCTAACCTATACCTAGTTGATTATAATTATGCACCATGTTATCTTGTACCTCCTACACCCTATAGGTATCCATGGTGTTATCTCGCATCAGTTCTAAATTTTTATAGGTGTTTTTCATTGATGTCAACCCAAGCAGCACAAGGAACTACCCTAATATTTGATGGAAAATTTGGCATGGAAATTCGTAGTTTCTTGCCTCCTAATCACTCTAGTTAGATTCTCATCGAAAACATATTTCTGATGATATGTAGTAACCCACACAACTCTTCCCGAATTAAGATATATTAAGGTTTAAAGTTAGTGCTCCACTTCTCTAGGCTCAAACCCCATTAGGAAATACTATTAAGGACAATTTAATTCTCATTAAAAGTAACAACTAATTAAATTAAATATTTCTTATCATTACATTAATTAATTAAGATCAAATAATGGTTCTATTTATTTAGATTGTAATATTATTATTATTAAGGATTTAGAATAGGCCTTCCCATATACACATACCCTAATACACAATACACATTTAAAATTTAATTAAATTTTATAATCTAATTCTCTCCTTAAAACACTCTCCAAAAAAATTTCAATGTTCACCGAAATATCTACCAATAACACCCTACCATCACTATAAAACTACCCTCCCTCTCACAAAAGGTCAAATGAGCTCAATGTTAATCAAAAGTATATGGTCTGAAATTTGGGCTTAAATCGCAGACATCTGAGGAAGTGCGAAAAAATTACATAAGTATCTAAGTAATGTGAGGGTTCCTCTCATCATTGTCTGGTGTTGGTTTGAACCTTCTATTTTGATCAAGACATGTTGAAACCTTTGTTTTAGGTAGCGAAGGATAAGAATTCCCACCATAGCTGATTTTTTAACCAAGCCTGTTGCATGAATTGGAATAGGGCATCGAAGGCTATAGTCAAATCCATCGTAGGCCTGGCTTTGGTGGTTTTTTGTTGAAGAATAGTTTAGTAGGGGCAACGAGGAGGTTAAAGTGTCAGTGAAAGGGCTAGAAACCTCTTCAAGAGTGATCACTTCCAAGATCGCAGACCTGCAACCCTTTTATAAGGTAGCGAGTGGCATCTTTAGGATTTCTCTGTGATGCTTGTTACATTAAGGTGATAAAGAACCCTTTGAACAACCAGTGAAGGGGCATCTGAGCTCTTAAGGAGTCATCCACAAGTCAATGTATGTAGAAAACATAGATGTTTAAGTATTCTTAGGGTAAATATATGTATTGTATAGATTCTTCAATGTTTTGATCAATTAGTCTAGGATTGTTGTGTATAGGGTATTAACTCTTGTGTATTGAGTCTTGTAGATTGTAATAGGGAAGCAAGTAAAGTGGCCTTGTCAAGGTTGTATACTAAAGTTTGTTATTAATGTATGTCTATAGGGTTGTATAGAGAGTCTTGTGATCCTATGGTTGTCAATATATGACAATGATTCAAGCCGCAATCTCATTGTGTGTAAGTTGAATAAATTCAAGAAATAAAGGCAGTGACCCAATCATTGACTTTGTGGACAATATTTCACATACACAGTGAATATGTTTCAAGTTTATTAGAACATTTCTGTATTATAGTCAGTCCAAGACTATTGTGTACCAAAATTTGTTTTCATTTTGTAGCTCATAACTAATTGGTGTAAGGTCTGCATAAATTTTGTCACAATCAGTCCCTTGTTGTAAAGTTTATGTGGTTATCTTTTGGAGTTCCAGTCTAGATAGTAATGTTTCCTATAGTTTTGTCAATATAAACCAAATTCATTAAAACAAAATTGTCACATATCCTGCATTAAGGGTCTGTCACACACCTTGTTTTAAGTCTATTATTAGGACTAACAAGAAATTTGCATGGTCTAGTTCTAGGTTGTAAACAAGTCAAGCATCTTTATGTGGAACCTTGAATAAATTTCTAGACTATGTAAGGACAGCATAAAAGGCACAAGCTACTACAGGTATGTTTCATTTATTAATATGTCTTCCATATTTATTACAAATTCTTGAATGGTTTTGTTATACTAATTGTAAAAAATATGCAACTACACTCAAATTCCTCTTTGGAATACTCATTTGATGGAGATGATGATGTAATTTAGTTCCTCTTTTCGAGAGGACCAAAATCAACCTAAATATCACCTCGTTTGGATAAGCAAAAGTTGGTTTTTTATTTTGTGCACCCACTCATGGATATTGGATCAGGTCGGCTTCATGCTTATGCACACTTGGACAAGTCGACCTCAACATCAAATGGACATTGTTGGACACCCCCTAAAATCCTATAAATACAAGTGAACTAGAGTCTCATTTGGACATCATCACATTCAAGCATCTTCTTCTCTTATATGTGATTTGGTCAGACACATTGGTGAAGGAAAAGGTTGTACAAGGGTCTGAAGTCACAGATCTGAAGTTTGTACAAAATTAGGGTTTTGTTCCAAATGTACACACAGCATTGGGAAATTTCGTCCACAGACGCATGCATGCTAAGGCCAAGGTAGCGTCCAGGGAGATACATATGCATGCACACTAACCTGAAGGGAGCATCCAGGGGTTTGACTACAGTTGACCATCATCTGAAGTTTTCTGAAGTTGTCTGAAGTCTGAATCAAGTTGTCTCTGATATATTCTGCCACTATAAACTAGTTTCTGAAGTTGTTGGGTTGTATTTTTATAATATTATATTGGGCTCATTGTACTCTCTTCTAAAAATTTTATGACAATCTAATAAAAGAATAATTTCAAAGGGTTTTCCCCCTAGTGGGGTTTTTCCCTAGTCTTTGACCAAATCTGGTGTCTCTTGTTGATGTGTTGATTTTCTTCTTTGTCATTTCATATATTGTTCTATCTTCAATTACTATTGATGAATGGAAAGACTAATTGTAATTGGAAATATTTCTAATTGAAGTTTGGAATTGGGCTAAATTAATTGATACATCATAGAACAATCTGAAAATTAACATGGGTTTAGAGCTAAGGTGAAGGGCAAGCCCAAAAGGAGACAATCGTTGAAGCACTCATCTTTGGAAGGTTGAAAGAACCAATCTGGTAAAATTCAAGATGACTTCCTACTTCAAGAGTGATGAGAATTTGGGTGACTCATCTAATTTTGTTGCATGGAAAGTTAGGTTGGAGATCATAGCTAATAACAATGATGTTTTGGACTACATTCAAGGAAAGGTACCTAAGCCTCTAGAGAATGCGTATGTTGTTGCCAAGAAAAAACACAAGATAGGTGAGTTGAAAGAAAAAAAATTATAGTTGATGGATTACAAGATAATCTACTGCATATGTTGGAAACTTGAAAAGGTCTAAATAAATGTATGATAAGGTAGCCGACATGTATGATGTCCATCAAATTCAAGAAATCCTCCTCCTCAAAATTCTAGTGGAAGAAAGGAATATGTGAACATTGAATGCTACAATTGTCGTAAGAAAGGGCACTATGCTCGAGATTGCCCCGAGAAGAACAATGGACCACGCTATAATACTAAAAGCAACAACAAGTTCAATGATCAAAGAAGGAGAGATGACCAAAGGAATGAACACAATGGAAGAAATAATAGAAGAAGAAAAGATGCTCCAAGTGACCATGAGGAAGATTTTCGTCCACAAAAGAAGTCAAAACTCCCCAAGTATGATAGTAATGTTGCAAATCAATCTGAATATATTATTATTTCCACTCTTACTAGTTCATCTCCTCCGAATTCATAGGATAGTTGGTTGGTTGATAGTGGGGCCACTCATCACTTCTCTAGTTACAAGGAAGTTCTCTCTAATTTGGTAGAGAGGGAGTCAAATTTGAAAATCATTCTTGGAGACAACTCCACTCATCTTGTTAAAGGTTTTGGATCCATAAAATTTCATTTGAATTCTAGGGAATATATTGTACTACATGATGTAATGTATGTTCCTAGGTTAAAGAAGAATTTGGTATCAACATCTGCTTTAGAAGACAAATGGATGAGGGTTTCTTTCATCAAAAGAAAGGTTCTTACTTGGCCTATTGGATCACTTATGAGAGATGCATTCACTTTGGGAATAAGATATGAAGGACTCTATAGGGTCACTGGAAGACCACTACTAGCATTGGTTCATAATACAAATCATCTAAGTGAATTATGGCATCGAAGGTTGGCTCATATTCATTATGATGCTCTTCTGAAATTGGAGAACTTAGTCTCAGGGATTGTGTAATATTCCTAATGGAATGTTTACAATGATAACAAAGACATGCACAAATAAATAACACAGAAAATTTCAGAAATGCATACACATTAACCAGAAATTTATGTAAATCCCCAAACTGGCCAAATTTTATTAATAATATTTGTTGTGGTACAAATTAGTTGGACAAATTGCACTTGGGCTTGCACAAGGCAAGCTACAAGCACTAGGTGATGAGTACGAGAAAGCCAAATAGCTGCAATAATCAAGACCTCTAGAAAATTGTGTTGTTGCTCCAAAACTACATTGTTGCCTGACTTCACCTCTTGATTTCCCCACACTAGAGTGCCCAGAAAATTCTAGAAATTTGGGATTATGATCCTTTCATAAAACCTAGAAAAACCCAGAAATGGTTTCCCTTGGTTCCTACTTTCAAAAATTGACTCTTCACAGCTTGGCCCTCCTCCAAATACGAATTTTTTTGTTGTGACTAATCTTGGAAATCTATGCACTCCCAACTCTATAAATCCTCCTCAAATGGCCCTCCAAATGATCTCCCAGCTACCCAACTCCAAAATCCCTGAGATAATGTTGCCCCAACAAATCTCCCTCCAATGACTGCATAGTGGTGGCTCCTGGTTGTGTGTTATGCTCCAGAAATGTGTATGACTTGCAACTGATGCTTCTTCTGGTCTTGGTGGTGAAGGAAATCCTTCCTATGGTGGCACTCGAAGTCCACCGAAGAAATCTTGAGCTTCTCTCCTTGGGAAGCTCTTGTGCTAAACAACACAATGTTAGCTCAGTTGAATAACTAAGGCAATTTCGATTTTCAAATAGACAAAAGATCCTTATTTCTCGCTCATTCCTTCCTTTTATAATTGTTGGCCATGTATTCCTTGTGGGTCCCTCAACCAATTTGATTTTCCTCAAGGAATTCGAATTCCTTCTTCCCCAAGTGTGTACTTCATGTGGGCCCTATATTCCACTAGCAATTTAATCTTTCCTTTTCCCTAATGTTGGTGGCCTCCATCTCTCCAAAAATTAAGTGGGGAATCCCTCCATATACTTTATCTAAGTTTACATGCAAAAATTTTTACCAACACCCAAATACAAAAATATAAATTCATCTTAGAAAAAATAATTTAATTGGGGACATTACAGTTGTCCCCACCAAAAATTGCTTGTACTCAAGAAATGCTTGAACAAGCACCCTCTCGATCAGTTGACCCAAACAGTCACTGCACATAATAATGAGGTCCCAAATGTACCAATGGGTCACCCTAAATCCATGCACCATCATGTCATAAATGAATCCCTTGATACTAGGGTCCCATGCTAATCTCAAAAGAATGCCACTATGCTGACGTTGCGCTACTTTGATTATAGCTTACTGCACATCGCGCCCTTGTCCTATCCTCCTCTCTTGGAACCCAATGGTGAAATGTGGGCAAAGGCCAAATACATATTGCCCATGTATCTCCATGATGCCAAAGCCTACCCATCCAAAGCTAACCCTAATTCACCTTCTCATGCAGGATCCAAATAATCCCTACTGAAGTAGAGGCACATGTTTATGTCACTCTATGAGGTAATGGACTATGATGCAAACCACTCCTTCGACAACCCGGTGCGACACTACACACCACTATGCACCATTGTGCACCTACGTGCTCCACTACATATCGTTGTGCACCACTACATTCCCCTATACACCACTCGGTTCCATGGCCTAAAACTATGTCTGTAAGTATCAATCCATATCTTGTCAGTATAATCATATCCACCCTCTCATCTCCATACTCTCGGATGAGGTGACCTTCCATCCTAATCCTCCCTAAGAGATCTGAAAGGAAAATCTCCCTATGTGCCTATGGTGGTGTCACTAGGGTGTTCCTCCTCAATGACCATTGTTCCCCATATATGCATGGGAAATCCACCCCTCCATACAAGGAACTATCTGGTTCCCTACAAATGCCACCTCCTCTTAAAACCTCCTACAAGGGTACACGAATCATCCAATGACCCCGTACATGACCAACATGCCAAGATGACTCATAGAGTCTGCTAGATCCCCTGTCAGCCCAACCTGTCACTAGTGTTGTCTAGAACTCTGATGGGAATATGAAAATGCGGGTGAGTCTGATCATCAAATCCACCATCCTGCTAGTAATCCCTCCATGATGTGGGCTACATCTCCTAATCTTCCCTGAAAGACCTGGGCGGTTTGACAACTCACATGCCAATGGGAATGACATTATTATGTCTATCCTCAGTAGCTCCAATGTATAGTATACCAATGAGATAGAACCATCTCCATGTAATGCCCTGTATAGTGGTCTGCCGATTCCACCTCCTCCTACCAGCTCCTACTAGAGTAGGCTAATCAGCTTGTGACCCCATGCACAATCAATATGCCATGACAACCCATGAAATCTGCTTGCTTCTCTGCCAATCCATCCTCTCACTAATGTTTTCAATAACTCTAAATGGGATACGAAAAGGTTTGTGCACCCAACCACCGAGTCCATCACATAGTTGCTACCATGACCTACCAATTCCACGATGTGATGGAGAATCCCACCTGGATCCCAATAATAGTCTGGCACTCGAGCCCCTCTGGTAATCCACAGCCTCTACTGAGTTGTGGCCATGGATGCATCTAACCGGCTAGCCAACTCCACCAGATACCAACTCAATATCCCTCACCATCCAACCCCAAGGGAAGGATCGAGAGCATAAACTCTCGTACATTAAACTAACCCTCCATCATGTGAAGGATGCACCCTGTGCAACTCATGTCGCCTCATCTCACCATCCTGGTCAACACATAAAATATGTCGAGGTGACTCTGCCTCTCCCTCTCCAATGTGTAGTGGTAACCTGCTAGCACTATCGACTTGTAATTTCTGAGTAGGGTTTCCCCATCACTCCAATGTGCACTCTAACTAAACCATTAGGGAACCCAACCATTCCCCAACGTAATTCAATTTGGTCTCTAACTCATCACAAACCTCTCTCATGCCCTCCAACTCCTCATTCTGTTGTAGAATGGCCTCTCACACTTTCATAGTCTTCTTTCTCAACGCTAGAAGTCTAGCCCGAAACTAATAAAACTGTGGAGGGCGGTTATCCTCTATAAACCCGGTCACTACCTTGGACCCCTCTGTCTCTTTTGGTACCTCCTCAATGACATGTATGCCTCTAGCCACCTCATCAACCTATTTTGGGTGGCTATCGTCTAGAAACTAGGTCATAGAATTGGGTACCTCATCAATTGTTGGCATCACATCAATAGATGGCCCTCCAAGTGTATGCTCTACTCCTTCAACCAAGGTGTCAGCTGGAGCTAACAAAGAGGCCTCCAAAAATGGTGACTCTTGTGCCACATCGGGTATATTGATGTGCCTCTCACCATATTGCGTGTCCTCCTACTCAACCTCTTCCTCGAGCTTCTGACATCTAAAGCCCGGTCTCCACTAGTAGAAATGCCTCCTGGTCTCATCCTCTAGCTTTCCTCATCCTATACACTCCCTTTGAGGGGGTCTGGTGTCATTTCGATCAAATCTCTCCACAAGCCTCTATGTGAACTCTTTGTAGGATGTGACACATACATGACCCAAAGGGATCAGCCCTTAGTACCATCATTCCATAGCATCTCCATCCAAGTGCAAAGTGGCATGTCTAATAGCATCTGCCTCCCTCATGGGGTTTAGCCAAAAATATGTGTCCATTTCTTGTACCTATTTTCTAACATAACTCCTAGCTGAACCATCAAAGTGGGTGAGGGTCATTTTTCCCTCAATGATACTCACTCTCCCTTGAGCCATGAGTTTGTCTATAGTTCACCCACCACAGTGCATACATGCCCAAATCTTCCATGATCTTGTTGGATACTCCACAACTAGCCAAGATCATGCTCTAATACCACTGTAATATTCCTAATGGAAATTTTACAATGATAACAAAGACATGCACAAATAAATAAGAAAATTTCAGAAATGCATACACATAAACCAAAAATTTCTGTAAATCCCCAAACTGGCCAAATTTTATTAATAATATCTGTTGTGCTACAAATTAGTTGGAGAAATTTCACCTAGGCTTGCAGAAGGAAAGCTACAAGCACCAAGTGATAAGTACGAGAAAGCCAAAAAGCTACAATAATCAACACCTCCAGAAAATTGTGCTGCTGCTCTAAAACTACAATGCTTCCTGACTTAGCCCCCTAATTTTCCCACTTAGAGTGCCCATAAAGTTCTAGAAATTTGGGATTGTAATCCTTGCCCAAAACCCAGAAAGGATTTCCCTTGGTTCCAACTTTCAAACATTGACTCTTCACAGCATGGCCCTCCTCCAAATACGAATTTTGTTGTTGTCACTAATCCTTCCAATATCTGCACTCCCAACTCTAGCAATCCTCCTCAAATGGCCCTCCAAATGATCTCCCAGCTACCCAGCTCCAAAATCCTCGGGATAATGTTTTCCCAACAAATATCCCTCCAATGACTGCGCAGTGGTGTCTCTTGGTTGTGTGTTATGCTCCAGAAATGTGTATAACTTGTAACTTATGCTTCTTCTAGTCTCGGTGGTGAAGGAAATCCTTCCTAGGGTGGCACTTGAAGTCCACTAAAGAAAGGTTGAGCTTCTATCCTTGGGAAGCTCTTGTGCTAAACAACACAATGTTGGCTTAGCTGAACAGCTAAGGAAATTTCAATTTTCAAATAGACAAAAGATCCCTATTTCTCCCTCATTCCTTCCTTTTATAATTGTTGGCCATGCATTCCTTTTGGGTCCCTTGACCAATTCGATTTGCCTCAAGGAATTTGAATTCCTTCTTCCCCAAGTGTGTACTTCATGTGGGCCCCATATTCCACTAGCAATTTAATATTTACTTTTCCCTAATGTTGGTGGCCTCTATCTCTCCAAAAATTAAGTGGGGGCTCCCTCCATCCACTTTATATAAGTTTACATGAAAAAATATTTCGCAACACCCAATTACACAAATATAAATTCATCTTAGCAAAATTAATTTAATTGGGGACATTACAGATTCAAAGGTTCAAGCTCAACATGATGGAGTATGTTCGAGATGTGCTAGTGGAAAAATGACAAGGGGACAATTCCCCTCTAGTGAAAACAAGACCACTGACATCCTCCATCTCATTCGTTCTAACATATGTGGACCAATGCCCGCGCACTCTATCAGTGGATATATCTTCTACATCACATTCATTGATGACTTTTCAAGGAAGACATGGATATACTATTTGAAGCATAAGGATGAAGCCTTCGAAACATTTAAGGAGTTCAAAGCATTGGTTGAAAATCAAATAGGGAAGAAGATCAAAATATTCAGGTTTGATAATGGTGGAGAATACATGTCAAATGAATTCATTGACTTTTGAAAAAAGGAAGGTGTCAAGAAGGAAAAAATTGTGCCATATACTCCCGAACAAAATGGTCTAGTTGAAAGGAAGAACAGGTCTATAGTAGAAGCCACTCGAGTGATGCTCCATGATCAAAAGTTGCCTAAATTTCTTTGGGCCAAAGCTTCACATGTTGTCGTATATGTTCAAAATAGGGTGCCTCATCAAGATTTGGAAAACAAAACTCCTGAAGAAGTATTTATAGGTGTGAAGCCCAACATTAGTCATCTCTGCATATTTGGATGTCTTGTATATTTCCATGTGCCGAAGGACAAAAGGAACAAATTGGAAGCTACAGGAAGAAAAGGTACATTTGTTGGGTATTGTGAAAATTCTAAAGCATTTAGAATATATATTCCTAGTCAAAGGAAGGTCAAAATTAGCAGGGATGTTACATTCAATGAATATGTCACTCTTGGAAAAGCAAGAGACCTTCCTTTGCCTCCTCCTCTCGAGAAGAATGGTGATATGGATATCTTGGATGGCCCGTCCATGCCCGAATCTGAGATTGATATTATTGATGATCCCATGGATCCCTTAGATTCTCCTCCTAGTAATCCTCCTACTAGGAAGAGACCACTTTGACTTCATGACACTTTTCAGGATGTTTATAGTCATGTGCTTGTTTAAAGATCACTTAGAGAAAGGAAGAAGTGCAGGTACCAGGGATATGTTGCACCCATGAGCACTATGATTCAAGTTGAACCTTCCACATTAGAATAAGTTGTAAAAGAATAAGTTTAGAAAGATTTAATGGCCAAGGAATATGAATCTATTATGAAGAATGATGTATGGGATGTTGTGCTAAGACCAAAGGGGAAATCCATGGTAAATTCGAAGTGGATATTTAAGATCAAGCATGGAATTGATGGAAGCATTGAAAAATACAAGGCGAGGTTTGTGGCTCGAGGATTCTCCCAGAAAGAGGGAGAATATTATGATGATATATTTTCACCTGTGGCTCGATATACAACCATTCATTCGATAGTTTCCCTTTCTACAAGTCAAGGATGGACCCTTCATCAGATGCACGTAATATTGCGTTCCTCCATGGCATGCTACAAGAAGAAGTATAAATTGAACAATCATAGGGATTTGAAGTAGAATATCGAAAGAGACACGTGTATATATTGAAGAAGGAATTGTATGGTTTGAAGCAAGACCCAAGAGCATGGTACACCCACATAGATAGTTATTTGGTGAAGTTGGGATTGACAAGAAGTAATGTTGATCCCAACCTCTACTTCAAGGTATTCCAAGGTATGCCACTGATTTTGGTTTTATATGTTGACGATATATTCTTGATAGGTAGTAATACTTTGATGATCAAGTGTAAGAGGGAGCTATCCTATGAATTTGAGATGAATGACCTTGGACTCATGCACTATTTTCTAGGCCTTGAGGTGTGGCAAAGGCTTGGTGAGATTTTCCTTTCACAAGGAAAATATATTGAGAATTTGTAGGAAAGATTTGGAATGATAGAATGCAAGTTCCTACCCACACCGATAGAAATGAACTTCAAAATTTATGTGGAGAAGGTGCAGGACATGATTTAGCGAATCCATACGAGTATATAAAGATTATTGGGGCTCTGATGTTCTGTTATGAAACCAGCTCACAAAAAGATAGAAAAGATAGATCAACGCCTTAGAATTCAGCCTCTTCGAGGGGGGAAGCTCCTTTACATTACACAAATGAACAATTCTTGGATGATATGAATGACAAAACCTCCTTTCTATATATAGGAGTCTAAGGGTTCACAATATAACCAAGCCAACCTAACAATAATAATATAAAGGCACAAAAATAACAATAGTGGGATTCTATGGGGCACAATAATAACAATAAGGGATAAAATGACAATAGTAATGGGGGAATCACTAGTATTATAGGGACCTAACATGCCCCTCTCCTTCAAAAAAGTGTTGTCCTCAACACTTGAGTAGTTCTGGATGCTTCTGTATAAAATTGTCATCCTCCCATGTGGAATCTTCAATAGGTAAGTTCTTCCACTTGATGAGATACTCTGAAATTGATCGATTTCGTAGTTGTCGAGTTCTTGTTTCTTTGATTACTTCAGGTTCCAATATGATTTTTCCTTCCTCATCAAGTTCTGGCAATATTGTTTGAACTAGAATCTTGTCACCTATAACCTTCTTTAAGCATGAAACATGGAAAACTGGGTGCACTTGGGATGCTGCATGAAGCTCTAATTTGTATGCCATAGTTCCTATCTTTTGCAACACCTTGTACGGACCGTAATACTTTAGTGATAATTTATTATCCTTCTTAGCTTTCTTAAGGGCCATATATTTATATGGTTGTATCTGTACGAATACCCAATCACCTACAACAAAACTTCTTTCATTGCGATGTTGATTTGCTTGTTGTTTCATTCTATTCTGTGCCAAGGTGAGGTTATCCTTTAAGATTTGGAGAACTTGTTGCTGATGCTCGATGTGATCTTCCACTTCTTGAACCTTAGAATTTTCTCTTAAATATGATGTGATGGATGGTGGATGATATCCATAAAGTTCCATAAATGGGGTCATTTTTGTTTCAGTATGGAAGGAAGTGTTATACCACCATTCAGCCAGAGGCAACCATTTGACCCATTGTGTCTGTTTATCAGATACAAAGAAACAAAGATGTTAAAGTTGGAAACTAGGGCCAAAATTCATGTGGGTCACCTTATTCATGGCTGATTATATTTTTCTTGGATTCCTCTCATTGAGAGGTGTAGGATTGATCTAAATATCATCCAATTCCGATAAGTATTTATGGAGATATGAATTTATTTATATTATGGACTAATTGTCAAATTCGGCCAACAACTTATGTAGGCTCAGAAGCCCAACAGTCGCATCTATTCAACCCCAACGTTTTGCATATAAATACAAGGAGTATTTTCATCATTTGCACACTTCACTCTCATCACATCTCTCTCTCTCCTACGCAGAAAAGAGTCTCTTCTCTCTCCTGTGTAAAAAGGACTCTTCTCTCAGACGTGTGGAAGGAAGGACACAGAATTTAGGGCTGCAACTGCAAATCGGAAGTTTGACCAACGTTGACAATCATTCTCTCTCTCTGGACTGCGCAGTAGGTGAACCTAACTCTCCTTGGAAGGCTACATTTTTTGGTGAAGGAATCAAGGCAATCTGACGATTTGTTTGCAAGATATTGATTGCCCTAGTTTAGGGCTGATCTAAGGTTTGTTACTGCTAATGTAAATCAGATTTTTGTATTATTTCTCTCTGCTGAATTATTGAAGATAAAAGAAGATTTGATCAAATGGTTTCCTCATATTGGGGTTTGTCCCTGGCTAGCTGCCACATCTGGTGTCTCTTGTCTTGGCTTGTTTTCTATCAATCATTTAATGTTCTATCTGCACTTTACTTTATGTACATGTGATTGCTAATCTATGGATAATAATAAGAAAGAAAAGTAAATTGCTCTAACAATAGAACATACCATAACTTAACATGGTATCAGAGCTAAGGTGAAGACAAAGCCCGAGAAAGAGCAAGAGAAATCACCGAAGAGAAGATTGGCCAATCCATCCTAAAATAACTATGGGGTCCTCAACACTCTTCCCTGCCGAAGACAAGCTCCGTGAGAAGTCTAACTATCATGGATGGAAGATTTCTCTCGATCTAACTTTAGAAGATCAAGGGGTGTTGGACCATGTGAGAGGCAATATTGTTGAGCCTCCATCAAATGCACCTGCTGTTGCCAAGAACAAATGGAAAACTGGTGAAGTCAAAACAAAGAAGATCATCCGGGACTCTATCGACAAGCGCTTGGTGGCCTATGTTTCTGAGCTAAACACCTCCAAGGAAATTTACAATAGACTGGTGAGTTTATTTAAAGTTAATTATGCAAATCAAGTTTTGTTTCTTAGAAATAAGCTAAAGGAAATCAAGAAGGGAAAAGATAAAATATGCAAGCATAGTTCTTAAGAATCACTGAGATCAAGAATGATCTCCTATCTATTGGGGAAGTAATTTCTGACAGGGAAATGGCACTCGCAACTCTTGGAGGACTACCATCTGAATGGTATGTATTCAGGACTACTCTCCTCAACAATAATGTAATTCCTAGATTTGAGGAATTAATGGCTAGATTCTTTCAAGAAGAAGGTAGAATGGAAGAACGGGAAATGCCCACACTTAAAGGTCATCCCGCTGCCTTTTCTTATCATGCTAAAAGAAGAAACAATTTCGGGGGTAAATCCAAAAGGAAGACTAGACCAAAGGGTGGAAAAGGATGATGTTACCATTGCAATAAACCAAGTCATTATGCAAGGGAGTGTCCTAATAAAAGGAACTCACACTGGGATGATGATCAAAATTCCTCTCAAGGCAATCAAAGAAATGGTAGGTCAAATGGCCGAGGTAAAAGGAGTGTTGGAAATCAAGGAAGAGGACAACCATTCAACAAGGCAAGAAATTCTAGGTATGAATCTAACACTGTTGGCAATAAGTAGGATGAATATTATCTACCAGCTTCTCTATCTACCTCTGCTCCTCAGGACTCGGTGGGAAATTGGCTTATTGATAGTGGTGCATCAAGGCACTTCACTGGTTACAAAGAAGTTCTCCATAATTTGATAGAGAAAGAAACCAACCTAGAAATTGTCCTTGGAGATAATATGAAATATCTTGTAAAAGGTGTAGGAAATGTCTCTCTTAAATTGAATCAAGGTAATACAATCCACCTATAGGATGTATTATATGTACCTGATCTAAAAAAGAACCTGGTGTCCATTTCGGCAATGGAAGACAAAGGCTACAAGGTGGCTTTCAGCAATGGCAAGGTACATGCATGAAAAAAAAATATTAAAGATGCCTTCACTCTTGGGTTTCAAGTTGATTCATTAGATTAGGTCAGAGGAAGTCTGCTAGGTGTCATGTCTTGTGACACATCTCTTCAGTCCAAACTATGGCATCGAAGGTTTGCTAACCTTCACTATAAAGCCCTACCTGGTGTAAGAAAAATGGTGGTCGGAATGCCCGAGTTCATATTGGAGCAAGAAGGTGTATGTCCCGGATGTGCTGAAGGAAAGCTAAAAAGGGGACCATTTCCCTCAAGCCAAAGCAAGACCTCTGATATATTATAGTTGGTTCACTCAGACATATCTGGTATGATTCCTATGAACTCCTTGGGAGGATATTCATATTACCTCACTTTTACAGATGACTATTCTCGCAAGACTTGGATAGACTTCTTGAAAAAAGAAGGATGAAGTGTTCTCTTGGTTTCAACACTTGAAAGCCTTGATCGAGAATCAAACTGGAAAGAAGATAAAGATCTTAAGGGCAGATAATGGGACTGAATATGAATCAAATGAATTTCATGACTTTTGCAAAGAGGTCGGCATTAAGAGGGAGACTACTACACTGTACACTCCTGAACAGAATGGTGTGGCGGAAAGGAAGAACCATACGATTGTGGAAGCTATCCGTGGTATGCTCCATGATCAAAGACTTCCAAAGTTTCTATGGGCCGGAGCTGCAAATAATGTCGTATATGTGCAAAACCAATGCCCCCATCAAGCATTGGGTTCCAAGACTCTCGAAGAAATGTTCACCGGTAAGAAACCTGACGTATCTCATTTTAGAATTTTTGGAAGCCCTGTATATTTTCATGTGCTGAAAGAGAAAAGGAATAAATGGGGTGCATCTAGAAATAAAGGAATCTTTGTGGGCTATAGCGAAAATACTAAGGGCTATAGAATCTATGTAACCGATCAAAGGGAAGTCGTGATTAGTCATGATGTCACCTTTGATGAAGACATGGCTCTCAGCAAGGTGAACAATATTCCTACTGTGAGGAGCTCTCAAGAAGCTGACACCAGGGAACCTAATGAAAAAGATGATGAAACAATGCCCGATGTGGAAGAACCCATGGATCCTATTGATCCTCCTCCACCTGAGCCTTCCTCTTCTAGGAAGAGGCCTTCATGGCTTAGGGGGACATTTGATGATGCTGAAGGACATGCTGCACCCCGAGGAACCTTCCGTGAAAGTAAGAAACCAAACAGGTATCAAGGATACCTGACCATCATGAGCACAATCATTCAAAATGAGCCTTCATCATTCTCATATGCCGTCAAGCATCAAGTATGGAAGGATGCTATGACCGAAGAATATGAGTCTATTATGAAGAATGATGTCTAGGAAGTGGTTCCCAGACCCTTGGATAAGACAATTTTCACTTCTAAATGGCTTTACAAGATAAAGCATGCAACTGATGGAAGTATGGAAAAGTATAAGGCTCATTTTGTCGCTCATGGCTTCTCCCAGAAGGAAGGTATATACTATGACAAGATATTTGCACCTGTTGCCAGATATACCACCATCTTTTGAATCATAGCCCTTGCGGCTTCACAAGGATGGAAACTACATCAGATGGATGTTAAGACCGCATTCTTGCATGGTTCAATCAAAGAAGAGGTCTAGTGGAGCAACCCGAAGGATTTGAGATTTATGATCGAAAATCTCATGTGTGCAGGTTAAAGAAGGTCCTCTATGGGCTGAAGCAAGCACCCCGAGCATTGTATGAGAGGATCGATAGCTACTTGATGAAGCTGGGATTCACTAGGAGTGAAGTTGATCCCAACCTTTACTTCAAGGTTGAAGATGAAAAACCTCTCATACTAGTGTTGTATGTTGACGACCTCTTTCTAACAGGTGCAGACCCTCTCATTCACAAATGTAAGAGGGAGTTGGCTTTTAAATTTGAAATGAAGGACCTAGGACTGATGCACTATTTCCTAGGACTCGAAGTTTGGCAGAATCCGAGGGAAATTTTCCTATCTCAGGGAAAATATGTGGTGAAGATATTGGAAAGATTTGGTATGGTGGATTGCAAGCCGGTAACTACCCCGATGGAGCTCGACTTAAAAAAGTTAAGCAGTAGTGTTGTTGGACCTGTTTTACAAAATGCCACCGAGTATCGTCAACTCGTCAAAGCATTAATGTTCTTAGTGAACTCCCATCCAGACATATGCTTTGCAATCAACAAATTGAGTCAACATATGGTTGAACCTCACCACATACATTGGATTAGTGCCAAGAATCTGTTGAGATATCTTCATGGCACAATTACTTATGGGTTAAGATACATTGCCGAAGATGTGAGACTACTTGGATATACTGATGTTGATTGGGCAGGCAGTGTGGTGGACCGTAAGAGCACTTCCAGGTGCTATTTCACCTTGGGATCTACTTCAATATCCTAGATGAGCAAGAAGCAGAATTTGGTGGCTTTGAGCACCGTCGAGGTAGAGTATATTGCCGCTAGCATGGCCTCCTATGAGGCAGTCTGGTTGCAAAAGCTCTTCAGTGAGCTATTTGGTATTACATTGGATACCATCGTGATTCTATGTGACAACCAGAGTGGGATCCGTTTATCATAAAATCCCATATTTCATGATCGCTCCAAGCATATCGATGTCAGGTATCACTATATTCGAGATATAGTACAGTGAGGAGCGATAAGGCTCCAACATATCGATACAGATGAAGAGGTCGCCGACTTTCTGACAAAGCCCCTAGGAAAGGTAAAATTCCTGACTTTCCGAGAACAACTTGGTGTCGTTCAGAAACCCTCCAATGAGGGTCAAGTATGATGTACTGAGCTCTGGGAGCTCCAGGGGGGCGCGGGGTACTTCTTGGAGTGACACATGACCACAAGGTGACTCACCATCCCCTGTTGGTGCACTTGGTACAAGGTAAAAGGTTCAACCTTCGCCTGTGACACCTCGTGATGACTATGGAACAGGATGATTAGTTCTCCTGTGGGCCTGGATGATGTGTTCTCCATGGAGATTGTGGACAGTATGATTCGCTCTCCTATGGATAGGATGATTCGCTCTCTTGTGGACAAGATGATTCGCTCTCTTGTGGATAAGATGATTTGCTCTCTTGTGGGATAGGATGATTCGCTGTCCTATGGACAGGATGATTCGCTCTCTTGTGGACAAGATGATTCGCTCTCTTGTGGACAATATGATTCGCTCTCTTGTGGGACAGGATGATTCGCTCTTCTATGGACAGGATGATTCACTCTCCTGTGGACAAGATGATTCGCTCTCTTATGGGACAGGATGATTCGCTCTCCTGTGGACAGGGTGATTATTTCTCTTATCGAGGCATCCTACCCATGTAGTCTGGGACTCATGGCAAGTACCTCTCATCTGATCATTGAGCAGGGAAATGAGGATAGGGACCATAGTAGTACCAATGGATGCATCATTGTATCTACCGTACTCCCTATGCTAGGATGACCTTCATTGATCTAGGATCAATGAGACTGGTCTGGGACCAGTGACAGTGGTACACACTCTGAGACTGACTTCGGGTCAGTGGAGGATGGTATGATACATCCTTGATCATTTCTTCTTCTTCATAATTCGAGTAAAGCAGAGCAGAACCAAGCAAAGCAGAGCAAGAAGGGTCCAGCCATACACAACAGTGCATTTGATGGATGGAAAGCAGTGACAGTCCGACAGATTGCAGATGAAATTCTCCCTAGTTGAGAGGGAGTGTTAAAATTGGAAACTAGGGCTAAACTTCATGTGGGTCACCTTATTCATGGCTGATTATATGTTTCTTGGATTCCTCTCATCGAGAGGTGTAGGATTGATCTAAATATCATCCGATTCCGATAAGTATTTATGGAGATATGAATTTATTTATATTATGGACTAATTGTCAAAGTCGGCCAGCAACTTGTGTAGGCTCAGAAGCCCAACAGTTGCATCTATTCAACCCCAACGTTTTGCATATAAATACAAGGAGTATTTTCCTCATTTGCACACTTCACTCTCATCACATCTCTCTCTCCTACGCAGAAAAGAGTCTCTTCTCTCTCCTGCACAGAAAGGAGTCTTCTCTCACACGTGTGGAAGGAAGGATGCAGAATTTAGGGTTGCAACCACATATCGGAAGTTTGACCAATGTTGACCATCATTCTCTCTATCTGCACTGCATAGTAGGTGAACCTGACTCTCCTTGGAAGGCCACATTTTTTGGTGAAGGAATCAAGGAAATCCGACGGTCGGTTTGCAAGATATTGATTGCCCTAGTTTAGGGTTGATCTAGGGTTTGTTGCTGCTGATGTAAATCAGATTTTTGTACTATTTCTCTCTGTTGAATTATTGAAGATAAAAGAAGATTTGATCAAAGGGTTTCCCCATATTGGGGTTTGTCCCTGGCTAGCCACCACATCTTGTGTCTCTTGTCTTGGCTTGTTTTCTGTCAATCGTTTAATGTTTTATCTGCACTTTACTTTATGTACATTTGATTACTAATCTGTCGATAATAATAAGAAAGAAAAGTAAATTGCTCTAAGCATAGAACATACCATAACTTAACAGAAGATATCCTTCCAAAAATTTGTTTACTATCTCAGTTTGCCCATCAGATTGAGGATGATAAGATGAGCTATGAGCTAACTAAGTACCAAGACAAGGAAATAATTTTGTCCAAAAATTTCCAGTGAAAATGGGATATCTGTCACTTACAATAATCTTTAGGTTTCCATGTAGCTTTTGAATTGTTTCCATAAATGTAGTAGAAACCATACTTGCTTTAAATGGATGAGATAATGCACAAAAGTGTGCATACTTGGTAAGTCTGTCAACTACCACCATGATAACACTCTTTCCTTCGGACTTGGGTAAACCTGTGATAAAATCCATTAAAACCTCCTCCCAACGTTGGTCTGGAATCGATAAAGGTTGTAATAGTCCCGGGGTCTTAATTGTTTCAACTTTATTTTGTTGGCAAACTAAACATTCCACCACAAACTTTTGAATATCTAATTTAAGTCCATCTCAAAAAAAATCCTTCTTAACCCTGTGGTAGGCTTTTAGAAATCCTGAGTGCCCTCCTAAGGGAGAGGTCTGCAATTACCTAAGAATCTTTTTTTTGAGTTGGGAATTCTTACATAGGTATAACCGATCCTTGTACTATAATGAATCATTTTTCCAGCTAAATGTATCAGATGTACTGGGATCTTGTTGTATCTTTTGAATGAGTGCCCACACTTCCTCTTCATTATTCCATTCATCCCTTGCTTCATTTATCCAATCTGGTTGGATAACAGAAATGGCGCAAAGAAATTCTTTCACATCCTCATCCTTTCTTGAGAGTGCATCTGCCACAACATTTTTCTTCCCTTTTTTGTAGATGATTTCAAAGTCATAGCCTAACATCTTTGTGACCCATTTTTGATGCTCTTCTGAAGATAATCTTTGTTCTAAAAATTATTTAAGACTATCATGATTTGTTTTTACCTTGAAGTGTCTTCCCACTAGGTAGGGTCGCCATTTCTTAAGTGCATGTAGTATTGCCAGCAGTTCCTTCTCATAAATATCTTTTTGTAAATACTTTCCTTTGATTGGACTACTTTCGAAAGAAATGGGTCTTTCTTCTTGCATTAAAATAGCACCAATTCCATTTCCTGAGGCATCACATTCCACAATAAAGGTTTTTGTGAAGTCTGGTGTAGCTAAGACTGGTGCTTGGCACATTTCCTCTTTAATATGTTCAAAGGCCCTTGTTGCTTCTGAAGTCCATGAGAATGCATCTTTCTTCAATAATGTTGTTAGAGGTGCTGCTATTCTCCCATAATTCTTACCAAACTTGAGATAATACCCTGTCAACCCAAGAAATCCTCGTAGATGCTTTATGGATGTGGGGATTTTCCATTCCTTAATGGTTTTAATTTTGCTAGGGTCTACGTTAACACCTTCATGAGATAAAATATGACCCAGATATTCCACCTTTTGTACTCCAAAGAAACATTTGGAGATTTTTGCATATAATTGTTTCTCCTCCAATAGTTTGAGCACCATGTCAACATGTTGGACATGATCCTTCCAAGACTTGTTGTAGATTAGTATATCATCAAAAAATACTAACACAAATTTTCTAAGGAAGGGTTTGAAAATGGAATTCATCAAACCTTGAAATGTTGAAATGTAGAAGGTGCATTATTAAGGCCAAAAGGCATGACAAAAAATTCATAATGACCCTCATGAGTTCTAAATGCTATTTTTGGAATGTCTTCAGTTTTCATTCTGATTTAATGATATCCTGAATGAAGATCCAACTTGGTGAAGTAAATTGATCCATGCAATTCATCCAATAATTCATCAATGACAGGAATGGGAAATTTATCTTTAATAGTGAGCTTGTTGAGCTCCCTATAATCTGGACACATGCACCATGATCCATCCTTCTTGTGAACCAATACTACTGGAGCAGAGAAAGAACTTTGACTAGGTTGAATTATACCAGCCTCTAGAATTTCTGCAACCATACATTCAATTTCACTCTTTTGGACATAGGGATATCTGTAAGGCTTGATGTTTGGAGGAACACTTCATGGAATTAAATTGATAGCATGATCATGATCACAAATAGGTGGGAGGCCTTTGGGAGTCTCAAATACCTTGGAATGATTGTCCAAGACTTTTTGGAGATCTAGAGAAATGGATGATTTCGATGTGGGAACCTCTAGTGAACATAATTGTGCAATTATGCCTCGTTGTTCTTTCTTTAGAAGATTTGTCATTCCGTTAGAGCTAATTATCTTTCTCGGTTTCCCTGTGATACCCCTTAATTCAACTTCATTTCCTTTTGTAGAGAATTTCATGAAAATTCCTTGAAAATTAAAAGCTGTTGTACCCAAGGATTGTAGCCATTGGACTCCTAGTATAACATCAGCACCACCCATTGGAATGGAAAGAATTGGGCTATTCAATACATATTCTCCCATGGATAGCTTAATATTATGGCACTTTCCTGTACAATTTATGGTTCCTCCACTTGCAACCATCACTTGACACCCTGGTGCTGGATATAGGAAGCAATTAAATTCCTTGGCTATCTTACAATGAATAAAATTATGGGTACTTCCTGAATCAATCAACACTATTACCTTTTTCTTCTTGATATGCCCTTCTATCTTGATAGTTTGAGGAGTGGTAATTCCAGCCAATGCATTACAAGATATGTTCGGATTCATTTCTTCTTTTTCTAGGGTTTGTTCCTGGAGTATATCCTCTTCTTTTGACATTTCTTGTTCCTTTTTTTCCTCCTCTTCACAATCTATGTAAAATAATTTCTTCTCGACAAACTTATGACCTTTAGTGTATTTGATATCACAATTGTAACAAAGCCCTTTTTCTCTCTTTCCTTCCAATTGTTATGGTGTCAAATTTGTAGGTTGTGGATGGCTAGGGGTAGTAACACTTCCATATTTATGATTGTGAGTGGTAGGCTTCCTTGTTTCCATAATTTTTCTTTCCATTTTTCTTGCCAACCTGAATACCTTCTCTAATGAATCTGGTTCCCAAAGGAGAACCTCATGTTGGATGTTATCTTTTAAAGTCCCTATGAACACATCAATCCTATGTTCCTCTAGAATATCTTTTACCCTTATATTCAATTTTTGGAAGTCCTCAATGTGCTCCATGATTGAATCCTTTTGTTTGAGATTTATCAATTGGCTAAAAAAAGTGTTTCTTTTTGTATCCTCATAATGTGCTATCATTTCATCCGTAAAAATAGCCCAAGTGACAATTTGTTTATGAGAGCAAAGCCATCGATACCATACAAACTGATTTGGTTCCAAATATAAAGTTGCAATGTGCACCTTTTATGTGTTTTGCACATTATGGAGATCAAAAAATTGCTCCATCTGTAGTATCCATGTTTTGGGATCCTTGCCATCAAACTTCCTCATATCAATCTTTGGAACATGGTGGTTCTTCGATCCAATGTTCGATTCTATGAAATCATGATTAACATTTATTTTGTTCTCATCATGAGTTTCCTTTACTACCCTTTCTCCATTAGTAAGCATTTCTTGTAGAAACTTTGTCAAATCTGTCTTCAAATCTTCCATGCTTGTCTTCAAATCTATCTTCAAATCTGTCTTCAAATAGTCCATCTTAGCTTCCACGTCATTCATCTTAGCTTCTACACCTTTCTTTAAACCATCCATCTTATCTTCCACGTCTTTCTTTAAACCATCCATCTTAGCTTCCACGCCATACATCTTAACTTCTACATCTTTCTGTAAACCATCCATCTTAGATTCTGTTACCTTTTGTGCGAGTGACATTTGTTGCACTTGGTCTCATAATTTTGATATATCATGTTGCATTTCTTCCTCTTCTTCATGAGTCATGCTAGAGCTTTAAGTTTTCTTACTAGTTGTTTCCATTTTCTTTCTTCGGGGCATCAATTATCGATAATAATTCTTCAATATTCCCTTTGAATTCCTTCAAACTAATTTTTCAAACCAAGCTTATGAAAAAATTTAAAAAAACTAAACACTTTTTGTTTTTCACTTTGTAGGAGCTTGATATTGAATTTGATGTATTTCTATAATTTTGGATCTCTAATGTCTAAAATTTCTTCTTGCGGTAACCCTCTGAGTAATATTTCTAACTCCACAAGTCCGATCAAGATTGGATTCTCCAATGAAAAGTTATGCCAAATCTCCCATGATGACCTGAGTATAGACTTGTTCAGTAGAGCGAACTTGTATGACGTTCCACGGGTCACTGTTTCAACCTTACGTTCTGAAAATGGTACCCAAAAAACTAAAGACCGTCCTCTTTCTACAACTTCTTACGAAAATTCAATCTAATGCTCAGAGAGAAAGTTATGACAATTTTCCCAATGTGACCTATTTGGAATGTAATTCGGGGGTATGCAAAAACCCTAACTTCCTCAGATTATACCTCCGAACATATAGCGAGATAGGATCTGAACTTCGGAGCCAAGGTTCAGACTGATTTCTTTTCAAAATGGTTTTTGCTTTAGCTTCTGAGACTTCGTAGAGAAAGCGTTATAGTGAAACTTCCATGTTGACTTGTTTTAGATGAAATTTTGGTGCTTGAAGAAACCCTAACTTCCTCAGATCATATCTCCGAAAATATAGCGAGATAATAAATGAAATTTGGACCTGAGGTTCAGCAAGATTTCGTCTCAAATGGATTTTTTTTTTCACTTCTAAAACAACGCAGAAAAAAAAATTATAGCAAAAATTCCACGATGATCTATTTGGAGCAGCGAAACCCTAGAATTGAAAGCTCTGATACCAAATGTTATGAAACCAGCTCACAAAAAGATACAAAAGATAGATCAACACCTTATAATTTAGCCTCTTCAAGGGGGAAACCTCCTTTACATTACACAAATGAAAAATTCTTGGATGATACAAATGAAAAAACCTCCTTTCTATATATAGGAGTCAAAGGGTTCACAATATAACCAAACCGACCTAACAATAATAATATAAAGGCACAAAAATAACAATAGTGAGATTCTTTGGGGCACAATAATAACAATAAGGGATAAAATGACAATAGTAATGGGGGAATCACTAGTATTATAGGGATCTAACATGTTCCTTGTGAACACCGAGCCTCTCCATGCACATTGGACCACTGCCAAACATATTTTGAGATATTTGCAGGGGATGATTACACTTGGTCTAAGTACTATGTCATAGATGTTCGACTTCATGGATACATCAATGTTGACTAGTCGAGAAATGTTATCGAAAGAAAGAGTGCATCGAGATTTTTTTATAGTCTTGGATCTACCATGATATCTTGGATGAGTAGGAATAAGAATTGTGTAGCATTGAGTATCGTCGAGGCATAGTATATTGCCGCTAGCATGGCTAGTTGCGAAGCAGTTTGGTTGAGGAAGCCCTTTGGAGAGCTATTTGAGTAGGTCCTAGACACTACAGTGATATATTGTGACAACAAGAGTGGGAAATATCTGGCATGGACTCTTGTGTTCCATGACAAGTCCAATCACATAGAGATATGATACCATTTCATTTGTGATATGGTATAGAGAGGAGTCATTCGACTCCATCACATATTGAAAGACTAAAAGATTGCAAATATTCTCACCAAGGATTTTCTGAAAGGGAAGTTCTTGGTCTTCAGAGAGAAGCTTGGACTGATGGATGTGACCCCTTCTAATAAGGGGCACCATTGATCAAGGACACTGATCCATACTCTCCCCCGTGGGTCATGTTTGAGCTCCCAGGGTGAGGAATTGAGATAGAGGGCTCCTAGGGTTGAGGGAACTCTGGTAAATAGGGTATCACCCATATCTGTTACCCATAGGGTTATGTTGTAGTGGCTACAACCACCCTCCAAAAATTTTCTTGGGCTTCATTTTGGAGCTTCCCTACCAACCATCCCTAGCAACATGTCTCGCACTGTCAAGGACATAGGCTTTAGCTGGTTTTCATTGTCTTGTAAGCCTGTGCATGTCATTTTGATTCACTTCCTTCATAGGCTATCTTCTCGGACTTAGACCATGTGTTGGCCAAGTAGCTCCTCCAAAAATTGCACAAATCAACTGGACAGCTTTTTGAGCTCAAGAATTGCACATAACAGTCTGTCAGGCTTCCCTCAGAAAATTGCACAATTTTGGGGGGGAACCAACCTTCCCTCCAGAAATTGTGCAAATCAATCAGGCAGCCTATTAGGCTCCAGAATTGCGTAGAATAGTCAAACTGGCTTCCCTCCCAAAACTGCACAATTTCTCCCGGCACAGCAGCTCAGCCCAGAAATTGTTCAATCCCTCTATGACAGCTAGCCCAGAGACTGTGCAAATCCTTCTCCTAGGCTTGCAAACTATTACATGTGGCTTTAGGTTGACTAGTCCCCTCCAGGACCGAGTGAAACTGATTTTACATGCATGGACTGTTGTTCCTGAAATAGCACAAGGCAGCATGCAAAGGCATCCAAAGATACTAGGGATCTATTTTTAGCAGTTGGAGGTTACATGAAAGGCTCATTTTAGAAACCTCCCACCAAGTGTCATTTTTCCTAGATTTGTAGCATGCGTGTCATAACCTCGATTTTATCAAAAATTATGAATTGGACACTACAGAGCTCATTCCTCACATCGATCTTGCATCTTTGACATCCCACATCACATCTACGATTCGTCGACACATTCAGCTCAGTTGTTTCAACGTAAGCCCACTTTTCATGTCTTGCATTGCATTTATGTCACTTTTTGTGTTTCACTTTGTGTGAATGTTGTTTGCTTGATTTAAATGAGTGCTTCTTGTCATTTCAATGTATGTTACCTTGTAGAAGCAACGTTTCAATTTTCGTTCACATCTCACTGTTGTTGAATGCATAACATTGTTTTTGCACCGACGGTCACCATTGCGAAGACTCGCTTCACACACATGCATTCTTTCTCATTTTCTGAATCCTGTACTTATTGTTTGCATGTATTATCATTCACTCTTGTTTACACTCAGTTTCACCATGCATCTAGACTTCTCATGTTTTTAGTCACTTGTCGGTGGGTCTGGGTTTCCTTAGCCCGAACCTTGCCTTGCCCAGCTAGCATTGCGCATTTTTGGGAGTGAAGGCTCTGCCTTCCCTCCAGAAATTGCGCAAGTCTACCCCAGTACTAACCTATAGGCTTGCATTGCATAATTCTGGGAGGCAGTGCCTTGCTAGCCCCAGAAACTGTGCAATGCAGTTTGCTGGTTTGCATGTCACTGCTGACTGAAATTGTGCATTGTGGAGTTTTAGTCCTCATCAGGTTAGGTTGGACTATGCATTACACAATTCCAGTAGTTATTCAGATTCCTGACAGCCCGGACTATGCCTTGCATAGTTTTGGCAGTCAGTCTCCCAACTTCCTGTTGAAAATTGTGCAATCTTCACAGATGGTTGCATAGGTATGTTGCATGTTAGTCCTTCAGTTCGTTTTGGTTTTCGACTGTCAGATTGATTATCATGATTGTTTCTATGTCTCCAGGTATCACAGGTGAACGTCTGCCTCTCAGCAATACAGGTACAATGGCTTCGAGGAGAGCAGAGTCAAAGACACCATTCAGAGCACAACTGGGATGCAATCGATCAAGTGTCTATGAACTTGCCTATCTATCAAGACATCAAGTTGTTCATGGAAAAGGATATCAAGATGAAATGGCAATAATGTCACAACGAGAAGCACCATCAGCAACAACATAAGGTAGCACACCTGCATGCGAGAAATGTAATAGGAAGGTTGTTGACAGCATAGAGGAGAAACAAAGTTGCAAGCTCAAGCAGATCCACTTGTGATGAAAGTAGCTTTTGTTAGGTCTCTTGTCATTTGTATCATCCAAGAATTGTTCATTTGTGTAATGTAAAGGAGGTTTCCCCCTCTAAGAGGCATTTTTCTAAGGCGTTGATCTTTCTTTTCTATCTTTTTGTGAGCTAGTTTCATAACAGCTTTGGAGATTGAGGCTATGAGGTGACAGCACGAATAGAGGATCACGCAAAGGAAGAAAGAGAAATAGAGAATGGGTTGTAGGTGCTCAAGGAAGAATAGGAGCTACATAGACAAGAGAAGGAGTTGCAACATGAACATGTATAGCAGGAGGCAAAACATCCACCGACCAAGGAAACTGCACCCATACAAGTTATGGATCCATACAGTAACTAACATGGAGTAGACAGGGTGAGCAATGTTTTTGATCACATCCAAAGGTGTTTATGAGCATGGATGTCATTTTATGCACACATGCGATCCCACGCATTTGGCACACTCACCGAGACAAAGACAAGAAGCAAGTCCGACTGGAGTTGAACATGCATTTTGACAAGTTGATGTGCATGGTCACCAGTGCACACTCGGAGATCAGCGTAGACACTATGCAGCAGTATGTTTCTGGTCCATCTGCACTCAAGATGATAATGCACATGTTGTCAGACGAGTTTGACAAAGGATCCATATCAGTGTACTCAGATGCAATGGAGGCAAGAGTTCGCTTTCAACAGGATGTCACCATTGAGCGCACAGACACCATCACGGATGACCAAGCTTGGCATTAGTTCGTCACCATCGACCATCATGAGGATGTCGAAGAGTTAGTCTTAGCACAATGGTCTAAGTGGTATGTAACATATTATCAAGTGGAAGTTCAAGTGTCAATAGTTGAATGTAACAGTCATAGAGTAGTTGAAGAGTCATGAGGGTGGATGAACGGTCACAAAGGGGAATGTCAAGGGTCACCCCACCCTTTGCTATAAATAATCCCTCATAACTCATTGTAGAGGCTTTTAGTCAGTCAAGCTTTCGGTAGGAGTATCTTAGAGAAAGCTTGGAGAGTATTGTAATGAGACTTGGTTTCTCCACAGTGCAAATCTAGTATATCTCTTTAGAGGAGTAGGTGGCAGTGACTGTAACGTTCCACTATTGGAACTAGTGGTTGGTCATGGTTGTATTGTATGACTGGAACTTTCACTTCTTAATATAATATATCCAATACGTTTCATGCATATGTTGTATTTTGTTTCACCTATCTTGTTTACTCTAAATGACATATGTATCTGTTTTCTTACGCATGTATGTATCGACCATCACTTTGGATTGCTAGCTTACTTGCCTTCCAGTTTGTGATGCATCTTTTCTCGTGTGTTCCCTTATTAACTACGTGCTTTCACAGGTTTCCAAGGGGTGCACTCACCTCACCCTTCGTGTGTTAGAACCGTTCATGCACCTTCCTTGACTTGTTGCATATGTCACAACCTTGCTACCAACAAGGACATCTTACTTACCTCTACGCCCAACTGCAGTCAAGGCGATACCGTACGACCCACTACTGGGACTCCTATACCAAATGGTCTGAGGTGTAATTGGGACTTCTTACCAGGGAGATCCCCTGACATGTTGGCGGGTCCAACAGCGTCAACATTTCTTGCACTAGAAGGAGAGTCAGATGACAAGTTGTGTCCTCTCATCCTGTTTTGAATCTCCACACATCCGTCATCAATACCATCAGAATCATCCCTCCGGAATCCTTCTCGCATATCGACCACCTCGATGTCACGAGGGAGTTTTTCAATCTCTTGTTGGAATTCATGTATGATGGTGAAGGCGAAGTGGCCTGGCCTGAGTATTTACATGAGTTTTATGCATTTCTTGACAATGCAGATGACTTCTCTAATGATGAGTCCAACATGTTGCTTGCGCGCACACTTTGTGAATCCCCACAACGATGGTGCTACAGTCTGCCACCTGGCAACGTGCACTCATTTGAACAGTTCTATGATCTCATTAATTCTACTTTCCATCATTTTGATCCAGAACCTCTTGACCAAAAATTGTTAAAACAATGGAAGGCCCCGCATGAATCGCCTATGGATTTTTGGTTTTGCTTCCATGATTTGCAATTTGAAGCTTTGAAAACCAGATGAAATTTCCATATCTTTGGGATAGATTCGAGTATTTTCTTAACAAATCAGTCAATCCCAAGAATAAGTTCAAGATCAAGCCTCACTCAGCATACTTCGATGATGGAGTTGCATTATCACAGACAAACATGGTCGTTGTCACAAGTGACTGTCCGCCATCCCCTCATCAAATAGCTCCACCACCGCAGAGTGATGTGGGAGAACATGCACACACATCTATTCAACTGTCACACCCTCCCAACATCACTTCGTTCAAATTTCACGCAATCTCGGTTGCAAATCCCATGGGTTATCACATGTATTTCATACCTCAACCTCTGTCTTTGTATTCTGATCATCCTTCAAATTGCATTGTCTTGTGTTCTTTCGTTCCAAACTGTACACCTATTTTTAACGAGGATCGATCTATCGACGAATTTGGTGTTGCGCAACCAACATGTGCTTGCATTCATGAAGAGTATTTCTGGGAGCTTGAACATCCACCCGTGGCAGAGGAACATTCCTCTCTGTCTATCCCTCCTCTATTTTTCCTAACATATCCGATGATTCTGCCATCCTTGATTTCGAATGTGTACCTCTTTCTACAAATGCACCCATTGTTGATCTTTTGCAGGACACACCAAATGTCAGTCCATCATCCAACAGCGAAGAGGACAAATCATTCATTGAAGATCCACTTGAATTTTCATCTTATTTTTTTGGAAACGCATAGGGTGAAAATCCTTGCTTCTCATCTATCCCTTTGTGTGATTCATCAAATCATGAGGATGTTGACAAATATCCAGAATTTTCTGATCTTGGTTGTCATGATCTCTCTACCTCTTCATCTGATCACAATGTTGATCCAATCGTTGTTAATCCATCTAAGGCACTAGTCTATGATGACATATATGTCGACGAAGTCAAAACACCTCAGAATGTCGAGGCACTTCAGCCTGATCTGATGGTTTTGTCAGGCCCTCATTTTCCTGGGGTTGGTTTCACTTCTGATCAGGAAACTGTTGAAACACTCTAGGCTCTTCATCACTCATCTGTATGCATTGAAGATCAATCACACACACACATATTTTGTTTCCTCCACTCAAATTGCACAATCCCATCGCTCTTGCATTAGAGGAATCTTACACGGCAAGCATGTGTGCATGACACAAGTTGTCTTTGTTTCTTTTGTTTGCTTGCATGTCATAGTTAAGAGTGTGCATTTTTTCAACATCTACACATAGGGTCACACCGCACCATGACGAGTCCATGGGCTGTATGTCATGCACTTGCACTCAGATTCGTCCTGTGGATGCATTTAAACATGGAGTGTGTTTGTCTTCATTGTTATATCTTTCACGTCTACTGGTTCGCATAGCTGTGTTGTTCGTGAACCATGCCTTCACCAACATGGGTCGACCAATGCAACAATGGTTGCATTGGAAGTATCACTTCACGTGAGATGACCCATGCACTGTTAGCGTAGGAGTATGAGTAGTGTTTTCTTTTGAGTTTGTTTTCTTGCATGCATGTTTTCTTCTTTCTTTGTGTGTTGCTTTCTTTCTTCTTTGTTTGCTTACTCATTTTGTTTACCCATTTGCTTCTACTTCCTACTTTGTTTACTTGTTTGTTTGTGTGTTTATGTTTGTAGGATAGTTTCGCATGGATCATGTGCGACTCTTGAAACAAGATGGTTAAAGTACAAGAGGACTTGTGTAGTTATCAATACTTGGTTATATGTCATCCTGCCTCTGTATGAAGAAATTGTTATCTTCAGTCCATGATACGTCGATAGAAAATACATATTGTTCAATGTTAACCTTGGTGAAAAAAAAATGTTTGCATGCTAACTAGTGTCGCCTACTCTAGTTAGTTGTTTTTGGGTTAACCCTTTTCAACCTAGTCAAGTAGAGTAAGGTGAGGGGGAAAACCTTAACAAGCATGTTAGAGGTATATACACACTACTTCTCTAAAGGAACAACCTCTTCTGCTCTCAATAAGTCGAGATCCCTCTTTTGCCTCTTAAATGAATAAGTGCTATGCACAATTATGAAAACGAAAATATGGAAATGTGAAAAATTTTGAAAAAAAATGAAAAATGAATAAGGTGAAAGAAGAGAAAGGCTTCCTACATATAGAGGTGATGCAAGTAACTCTGCTAGGGTACTGATCAGGCTCGCTGGTAGCAGAGCGATTCTTATGTTTCTACGTGACTCCGTCGGGGTACTGTCCAGGCCTGCTGCCAGCAAAGCAACACTAGAGATGAAACTAAAACTCTGATGACTATACTGCTTGTGCACTAATATATCCCTCATCCCCAATTGAAACAACTGTGTTGGCTTGGCTTGGAATGTGTGCTGGCCGATCAAGAGCTTGGCAGATGCTACATCTTACAACCAAGCAAGTGTGGAAACCAAGACGAATAGAAAACTGAACAATACTTCCAGAGGTGTTAAACTTTCTTTTCACAAACAAGGTGCATTCAGAGAGTTGGAGTTCTACTAGTGTGTTGCCAAGTGTTGTTGTGGCTACAAACACCCTCCAAAAATTTTCCTTAGCTTTGTTTTGGAGCCTCCCTACCAACCATCTTGAGCAGCATGTCTCGTACTATCAAGGACATAGGGTTCAGTTGGTTTTCACAATCCTATCAGCATGTGGATGTCAGTTTGCTTCAATCCCCTCACAGGTTGTCTTCCCAGACTTAGACCATGTGTTGGCCAAGAAGCTCCTCCAGAAATTGCGCAAATCAGCTGGCCATCTTGCCAAACTCAAGAATTGCGCAGAATAGTCTCACAGGCTTCCCTTAGAAAATTGCGCAATTCTGGGAGGGAACCAGCCTTCCCTCCAGAAATTACGCAAATTAGCCAGGCAGCCTGCTAGGCTCCAAAATTTCACAGGGCAATCAGACTGGCTTCCCTTCCAAAACTACGCAATTTGTCCCGGCACAGCAGCTTAGACTAGAAATTGCGAAATTTTGGGAGATAGTCACCTACTCATCCAAGAAATTGCGCAATCCCTCTGGGGCAACCAGCCTAGCTCAGTCCACAAACTGTGAAAATCCTTCTCCCAGGCTTTCATACTATTACGTGTGCCTTCAATTCGATCGATCCCATTTAGGACCGAGCGAAATTGATTTTGCATGCATGGATTGTTGTTCCCGAAATAGTACATCGCAGCATGCAAATGCATCCCTAGATACTAGGGATCTATTTTTAGCAGCTGGAGGTTACATCCAAGGCTCATTTTAGAAACCTCCTGCCAAGTTTTGCTTTTCCTAGATTTGTGGCATGCGCGTCATAACCTCGATTTTATCAAAACTTATGAATGAGACACTGTAGAGCTCATTCCTCATATCAATCTTATAGCTCTGACATCCCACATCACATCTAGGAGTCGTTGTCACATTCAGCTTAGTTGTGTCGGGGTAAGCCCTCTTTGCATGTCTTGCACTGTGTTTCAGTCGCTTTTTGTGTTTCACTTTGTGTGAGTGTTGTCTACTTGATTTCAATGAGTGCTTGTTGTCATTTCAATGTATGTTAGCTTGTAGAAGCACTATTTTAGTTTGCGTTCCCATCTCATTGTTGTCGCATGCATGACATTGTTTTTTCACTGACGGTCATCATTGCAACAACTCACTTCACACACATGCATGCTTTCCTATTTTCTAAATCCTCCACTTATTTTTTGCATGTATGATCATTCACTCTTGTTTACACTCAGTTTCACCATGCATCTAGACTTCTCATGTTTTCAGTTGCCCATCGACGAGTCTAGGTTGCCTTAGCTCGAACCTTCCTGGCTAGCATTGCACATTTCTGGGAATGAAGGCTCTTCCTTCCCTCCAGAAATCTCACAAGTCTAGCCCAGCACTGACCTCCAGGCTTTCATTGCACAATTCTGGGAGGCAATGCCTTGCTGGCCCCAGAAACTGTGCAATGAAGTTTGCTGGTTTGCATGTCACCGCTGACTGAAATTGCGCATTGTGAAGTTTCAGTCCTCAGCAAGCTAAGATGAATTGTGCATTTTCAAGTTCTAGTAGTCAGTCATCCTCCCGAGCCTAGACTGTGTCTTGCGTAGTTTTGGCAGTCAGTCTCCCAACCTCCCAAGGGAAATTGGCAATCTTCACAGATGGTCGCACAGGTATATTGCATGCCAGTCCTTCAGTTCGTTTTTGTTTTTGACTAACAAATTGCTTGTCATGAGTGTTATATGTATCCAGGTACCACAGGTGTCTGTCTACCTCTCAGCAACACATGTACAATGGATTCCAGGAGAGCATAGTCGAAGACACCATTTAGGGATGCAGTCAATCAAGTGTCTATGAACTTGCCTATCTATGAAGACATCGAGTTATTCATGGGCAAGGATATCAAGATGAAATGGAAGCTGTGTCACAGGGAGCAACACCAGTAGTAGCAATAGAAGGTAGCACACCTTCATGCGACAAATTCAAGAGGAAGATTGTTGACATCACAGAGTCAGAACAAAGTTGCAAGCTCAAGCAAATCCACTTGTGATGAAAGTAGCTATGGAGATTGAGGTTATGAGGTGACAATGCAACCAGAGGATCACGCAAAGGTAGAGAGAGAAATAGAGAAGGGGTTGTAGGTTCTCAAGGAAGAATAGAAGCTACACATAGAAGAGAAGGAATTGCAGTAGGAACAAGTATAGCAGGAGGCGCAACATCCACAGACCGATGAAACTATGCCCATACAAGTTATGGATCCATACAGTAGCTAGCATGGAGTAGACAGGGTGAGCAGTTCTGTTGATCACATGCAAAGGTGTTTAGGAGCATGGGTGTCATTGTTCACATGCATGTGATCCCACCCATTTGGCACACTTACCAAGACGAAGACAAGAAGCAAGTCCGACTAGAGCTGAACATGCACTTTGACAAGTTGATGCACATGGTCACTAGCACACACTCAGAGATCAGCAAAGACACTATGCATCAGTATGTTGCTGGTCTAGCTGCACTCAAGACGATTAAGTGCATGTTTTCAGATTAGTTGGACAAAGGAGCCATATCAGTGTACCTGGATGCAACGAAGGCAAGAGTTCGCTTTCAGTGGGATGTCACCATTGATCGCACGGACACCATCATGGATGACCAAGCTTGGCATCAATTCACCGCTGTCGACCGTCATGAGGATGTCAAAGAGTTGTTCTTAACACAATGGTTTGAGTGTTAGTGATGTCTTGCATGGATTTCTCAAGCCATTTTGTCTCACATGGGTACATGTACAGATTGTATGTAACGTCTTGTCAAGTGGAAGTTTAAGTGTCAATAGTTGAATGTAATAGACATAGAGTAGTTGAAGAGTCATGAGGGTAGATGAATGATCACAAAGGGGAATGTCAAGGGTCACCCAACCCTTTGTTATAAATCATCCCTCATAACTCATTGTAGAGGCTTTTGGTCAACCAAGCTTCCGATAGGAGTATCTTAGAGAAAGCTTAGAGAGTATTGTAACAAGCCTTGGCTTCTCCACAATGCAGAGCTAGTATATAGCTTTAGAGGAGCAGGCGGAAGTGACTGTAATGTTCGATGTCGAAACTAGTGGTTGGTCATGGTTTTATTGTATGACTGGAACTTTCACTTCTTAATATAACAAAGTCAGCACGTTTCATGCATATGTCATCTTGTATTTAAGCTATCTTGTTTACTCTAAATAATATATGTATATGTTTGCTTACACATGAATGTATGGCTTTCCCATATAAGTATTTATGAATCTTATTGAAAAGTGTTGTTGGTTTAACCAACACTTTGGATTGATAGCTTACTTGCCTTCCAGTTTGTGATGCATCTTTTCTCGTTTGTTCCCTTCTTAACTCCATGCTTTCACAGGTTTCCAAGGGGTGCACTCACCTCATCCTCCATGTGTTAGAACTGTTCATGCACCTTCCTTGACTTGATGCATATGTCACACCCTTTGCTATCAACAGGGACATATTACTTGCCTCTGCGTGCAACTATGGTCAAGGCAATATCGTATGACCCACTGTTGGGACTCCTATACCAAACGGTCTAAGGTCTAGTTGGGGCTTCTTACAAAGGAGATCCCCTGACATGTTAGTGGGTCCAACACCATCAATAGGTTAGAGTGGTATCTCACCCTATTATGGTCTTTGCAGAGTATATCCTAGTTGGCATCATACCCACAAGCTAGGCTTGTTGGGATTATCCCTCCTCATCTGGCCAATGGGTGAGGAGGACTGGGAACATGAGATCATTACCTTTAGTAAGTCAGGTATCTCACCCAAGCTAGGATTATGATGTAGGTTTTCTACCACATGAATCTTAAGGGTCATTATTGGGAAGATCGGTAGGCAATAGGATTGGTTGAGTAGTAGATCCCCTACATCACCTATTGTTTGATATGGGGTTGAAGTAGTAGCTCCTCACATGATATTTCCAAGTAGTAACCCAATGACAGAGATTTTTGGGTAGTAGCGTAATGACATATATTTCTGAGTAGCATCCTATTGATAGATATTCCGGGTAGTATCCCATTGATAGATATTTTGGGTCGTATCCTGATGGAGAGTGGGTGGTAGCTTTTTCTCCCCATGATTCTTCTTCTTAAGATTCGAGAATTTTTTAGTAGATAGATTTGAGCATATTTGTACACATGATGACAGGATGATGCATTGATCAATGGACATGTTTTACAGGTGGAATTCTCCCTAGTTGAGGGGGAGTGTTAAAAATATGCAACTACGGTCAAATTCCACTTTGGACTACTCATTTTATGGAGATGATGATGGAATTGAGTTCCTCTTTTCGAGAGGACCAAAATCGACCTAAATATCACCTCGTTCGGACAAGTAGAAGTTGGTTTTTGATTTTGTGCACCCACTCATGGATATTGGATTAGTTGGTTTTTGATTTTGTGCACCCACTCATGGATATTGGATTAGTTGGTTTTTGATTTTGTGCACCCACTGTTGGATATTGGATTAGGTCGGCTTCACTCTCATGCACACTTGGATGGGCCCGCCTCAACATCAAATGGAAATTGTTTGACACCCGCTATAAGCTTATAAATACAAGTGACCTAGAAGCTCATTTGGAAATCATCACATTCAAACATCTTCTTCTCTTCTACCTAATTTGGTTCGACACATTTGCGAAGGAAAAGGTCGTACAAGGGTCTGAAGTCATAGATCTAAAGTTCACACAAAATTAGTGTTGATGTTATGGATGCACGCACAGGACTGGGAAATTTATTCCACATATACATGCATATTAAGGCCAAGGTAGCATCCAGGGAGCTACATATGTACACACACTAACTTGAAGGGAGCACCTAGGAGTTTGACTATAGTTGACCATCATTTGAAGTTTTCTTAAGTTGTCTGAAGTTTGAATTAATTTCTCTCTGATATATTCCACTGTCAACTGGTTTCTGAAGTTTTTGGGTTGTATTGTTGATAATATTGTATTGGACTCATTGTACTCTCTGCTGAACATTTTTGACAATATAATAAAAGAAAAATTCCAAAGGGTTTTCCCCCTAGTGGGGTTTTTCCCTGGTCTTTGACCAAATCTAGTGTCTGTTGTTGATGTGTTGATTGTCTTCTTTGTCATTGCATATATTTTTCTATCCTTAAATATTGTTGATGAATGGAAAGACTAATTGTAATTGGAAATATTATTAATTGAAGTTTGGAATTGAGATAAAGTAATTGATACAACATAGAACAATCTGAAAAATAACACTAATAAGTGTATTGCAGGCAGAGGTAAGTGTCATTTTTGTTCTATCTTTTGGATTGGGCCTCGTCTTGGGAATCTTTGTGTCCAGGTAGAATAATTGTGTCTCGTCTTGGGAATAATTGTGTGCACGTGGAATAAGACTCAAGGGAATATAATAAATTCAAGTTACAATCAATAAGAATCCATCATCATCTCTTGAAGGCAGCCTTACAATAAGGACATTTCTTGAAGACATAGCAACCATCCTTGTCACAACATCAACAATTATCCTATGTATTGAGAATCATTCTAAAAAGTCAAGAGTCAAATCATTATAATTGGGCCATTTGCCTAAGAGTTGTAAAAGGCATTGTTTGGGAGTTGCTTCTATTTTCATTTTATATCAGTATAAGGGTATGGTCCTAGTGTTGTATGTCATTTGTTGAAAATCATTGTAACGTGGATCATTGTCCCTTGTACAGGAGTCCACAAATTTTATTTATTTTGTCTTTATAGGGTGGTAGGGTCGTGCTAGGAAGTTGAATGAAGTCACCTTTAGGGTGGGGCCTATAAACAATTCAGGGTGGTATGATGGTGTTAGGATGAGTTGTGGCTCGCAAGGGTGTTGGGACATCCTTTCAACTAACTGTTGATAAAACTAGGGCATAGGGTCGTCCTAGTGGGAGTTGGAAGAATGATTTTCTAGAGTTATTTTCAGTTGGGGTTGAGGATTAAAGAACTTATTAGAAAATCATTCGGTGGTTTTTGAATCAGAGGGCGTTTTCCACCTAAAAATATCGTGCCTATTATATCTATCTTTTGCATTGTTGTTTACTTCTTTTATTGAATTATTATAATAACTGAAGATTTACTAATGCTCTAAAAAATATTAATAAAGTTCTAATTGCTAAGAAATATTGATTCACCCCCCCCCCTTAGTATTTCCAACACTAAATACCTACAATGATGAATGTCATGACCAACAGACTTGCAGAAGTCACCAAAAAATGTTATTGCTACAGTATCATATTTCTCCATCATTGAACAAGTCGGGGGCATATGACTCAATACTATATAAATCATGCACCATAATCCCCATCTCTACACCATCATATTATATGCACCAGTCACCATATATTCAGTCAATACGGGTCATTCATTACTATGGTGCCCTTCCTTTTAATGGATTTTGGACCATACCTTTGTGTGCGGTCCTTTCCCCTTTGCCAAATCTTGTAACTAAATAGTAAGTACAGCCATTTGTGACTGAAGTTGAGCTATACCAGAATTATCTCCTCCTATCGCGACCACTAAAGAAACTTCCAATTTCAGTGTTATCTCCAAGGCTTATGATTGAGTCTGAATGTGTTTTTGAGTCAACGAAGCATGAATATGTGGTAGGGTACCCACAATAAATCATTGCTTATGTTGCTCATCAGGTATCTCAAGTGACAACCTTCCTAATAATACCTTAAATCACTAGCCATAGTCGCAAATGGAACCTTCCATCCTCTGTTTAATCTCCTTCAACTCTGTTATGCACTAGGATGCAAACTTAGGCCTACAAAAGTCCTTCATCATCACTTCCTTAATGTCTTGCAATGAACTTGGTTGTGCGGGTGGGGAATTTCTCTTATATTTCATGTACAAATATAAAGGATGATCTCTAAATATAGTTCACAACTATATAATATTTGCATTTTCATCCTGGACATCATTAGCATCCCAAATTACCTGACATATAAACAAGTATTATTCGAGGTCATCATTCCCAGCACCATGAAAACTAGTAGCTTCAAAGTGTCTGCCATTTTTCTCCATTTACTAGCTCCTGACGATGTTCCACTAAATATTGTTGAGAAACAGCAACAAGAAATTCCATTTTAATGTGTCCTTGAATTAAACTATGAATTAAAATCGAATTCAATTGTCATAGAAACTTGTAAATAGTTAATTAAGTTTAATTAACTTAATTAAGTTATGAATTTCAAGTTGGAAGTCTTTCTGTAGTCATGTGTATTTTCTCCCTAAATTTTAGGGTTCTAGGATGAGCTTATTTCAGTTGTAATTAGATTAACTTAGTTTACTAAGTTATGGTCAGTTTAATTAGTTCAAACTGTTTGTGGAACTAATAGAGGACAAATAGTCAGTTGGTACACTGGTGCATCCACAAGTGTTACTACAATTAACTAAAGATTCCCTCATGAGAAACTCATGCATGTCAGTTCAGAGAAAGACCCAGTTGAGACTAGAGTGTAGGGATAGTGTACTATCAGTTGTATGATTCACTGAGTTGTAAATATCATGCATGTAATCTTAGAAGGGCCTATGTTTGGATTGAGCAGTTTTGGAAGCATGAATTCCCTTTAAATACGGGCTATTCATCCTAGGAATTGTGCAAGAGAATAGGGGCTTGGCAGGCAATGGATATTGGCCAAGTATTGGCTAATAGCGGGCTTGTGAGGTAGAGAGTTGAGCATACATGTGCGGAATTATTCTTGTGAGAACAAGCTTTGTATCTTCACTCATATTTTTTATTAATGCAATACATATACTAGGGGTTTTGAGCAGTGGCTTTCCCCAGGAAAACTTACTGTGTTATGTTCCATTCATTTATCTTCTTCTTGTTCATAATGTTTTCATCGATATATTGGCTTACACTAGTTGAAAGTAGAGTTAGATTCTTGTCTTGTGCTTTACTAAATTGTATGAGCTTATGAATCTACTAGAAATTCTACATGGTATCGGAGCTTAATTCAATATACTTGAAGAGAGTTTTGGGTTACAGGTGCAATTTGAATTTGCAATACATACTTCAGGTTTGGCAGATGTTGTTCTATGGTTTACGGCTCTAGTATGCCTTGTAAGGTAGCTCAAATTTTATATCCTGGACGGATAGAATGGAGGTTGTGCTGGAGGATAATGGCTTGAAGGAATTCATTGATCAAGACATTCCTAAGCCAACAACATCAAATGCACAAAATCTAGTTGAATGGAAGAAGTGTGTGGCAAAGGCAAGGTAGATAATCCTTGAGGGAGACAAGACCACATTGTCTTGAGTCTCCATGGCAAAGAAACTTTGTATTCTATGTTTAAAGCATTGACGGACTTGTATCAAAAAGGAAGTTATCAAAGGAAATTGGCACTAAAGGACAAACTTCAAAAAATCAAAATGGAGAAAGGCAAGACTATTCCAAAATACTTGACCAAGTGCACTCAATGTCATGATGAACTTGGAAGTGTTGGAATCACAGTTTCTGAGGATGATATGGTGAGTCTTGCTCTTTTGGGACTCCCAAAGAGTTGGCATAATTATCAGGACACTGTCAATGGTCAGGAGAAGCTACCAAATTTTGAACAACTATGGTCAGATTTGATGCAGGAGGAAATCAAGAGGAACATCAAGGATGGCTCTTCATCAAAGACTGATAATGAAGAGAATTGTGCCTTAGAGATTAAGGCGAATAAGGAGAAAGGGAAAGCTTCCCATTCCAAATTGGATTCTTGTCGTGGAGTTAAGAAGAAAGACATGATGAAAGTGAAATTCTTTCATTATCATGAGGTGAGCCATTTTGCCAAAAAATATCCACTCGAGAAGTCCAAGAAGAAGTCCTTAGGAGGAGCAGCAGGTGAGGCTTTGGCCTCTCAATTCGAATTGGAATTTTCCCTCATTTTATGCATGGTCTCATCAATGATGGGAAGTGTATGGTACTTAGATAGTGGAGATTTATTCCACATGACTAGTGACAAGGAGTTATTCAGTGACCTGAAGGAGAAAGATCTCTAGATGCATATCGCAATGGGTGACGACAGGAGGTATAGTGCTACTGGATTGGGCATGGTTACTTTTCAGAGGGATCATGGGGCTCCACTCACCTTGAACAATTTTATGTATGTACCTAGGTTGAAGAAGAACTTGGTATCCATTTCCATGCTTTAGGATAGAGGCTATGATATGATATTCTCGAAAGGAAAGGCTTTCCTTAAACACATAGCCACAGGTCAAGTAAAGAAGATAGGGATTCGGGTGAAGAATCTCTATAAGCTAGAGGTAGAGGATTGTGTTGCTTTGAGCATGAAATTAGAGATGGTGTAGAGCCGAGACATTTCCGATTTGTGGCATAGGATATTGGGCCACTAGCTTCATGGGGCTCTGAAGATCATGTAGCAAATCACCACTGGTTTGCCCAAAGGTACACTAGAGAAGATTGATACAAGAAAGGGGTGTACTTTGGGTAAATACACCAAGTATTCCTTTCATGGTAGAGACAGACGATCAGAGGCTATTTTAGAGTGAATCCATTCAGATGTGTGTGGATCATTCTCAATAGCATCCAGGGCCAAACACAGGTATTATGTTATATTTTTCGATGACTTTTCTCAAAAATGTTGGATATTTTTCATGCAGAAAAAGGATCAAACCTTCACAATTTTTTATGAGTTTAAAGCATTGGTGTAGAAAGAGTCAGACAGAAGGTTAAAGCTCTATGGAGTGATAATAGTGGTGAGAATGTATCAAACAAATTTAAGAATGTTTTTGCAATGGAATGGATTAAACGGGAGTTGACGGCACCCCATAACCCTCAGCAGAATGGGGTGGCCAACAGGAGGAACATAAGTGTGGTAGGGGCAGCGAGGGCGATGTTGCATGATCAGGGTATCCCACTACACTTGTGGACTGAGGCATGCAACACAACATTTGATGTTCAAAACCGTAGCCTACATTGGATTCTTGGGATGAAGACACTAGAGGAGGCTTATTCTAGTAAGAGGCTAGATGTTGATTACTTCAAGATTTTTGGGTCATTCGTATATTTCCATATGATGAAAGATGCACAGAAGAAGCTTGAGACGGAAACAGAGTTGGGAATATTTGTGGGGTACACTGATACACCTCACAACTATCGGGTGTACTTTTCAATCAACAGGATGATAGTGGTCTGCAGAGATGTCAGATTCGATGAGGATAAGGTCATGCAACTTTCCCTTGAGAGGGAGCTTCAGCTATATGCAGTTGAGTAGATTTTAGCTCCTAAGTTTGAGGAGCCTTAGATTGATGTGGAGCAGCCACATGTAGAGGATCGGGGAGTGGAGACATCCACTCAGGCAAAGTCTTCTAGAGATGGGATAAAACGCACCAGAGAGGTAGATAGATTGTTATCAGATGCTAGAGAGAATGTGGGAGCACACACATCACAGCATAGATAGAGGAGGTCACCTAACAAGTACATTGGATACATGGCTCTTATGAGTGGATGTGTTGCAACAGAGCCATCTTCCTATGAGGAAGAAGTGTAGTAGCAGGTTTGGGTTGATGTCATGGTGGAGGAGAATGACTCCATAATTCGTAACAGTGTTTGGGATGTTGTCCTGAGACCATAGGATAAGTCCGTGCTGAAATCTCATTGGCTTTACAAGGTAAATCAAGCTTCATATGGTAGTTTGGAGAAGCATAAGGCTAGATTTGTGGCCCATGGCTTTTCACAAGTAGAGGGGATTGAGTATGATGAGACATTTTCTCCTGTTGCAAGGTACTCACTAATCAGATCTATATTGGAACTATCAACACAGATGGGGTGGAAGATACATCAGATGGATATAAAGACACCCTTCCTTAATGGCATGGTTGAGGAAAAGGTGTACATAGAGCAGCCTGAAGGTTTTGAAACCTTCAACTGTGAGTCACATGTGTGTCGGCTGAAGAGAGCGTTGTATGGGTTGAAGCAAGCACCTCGTGCTTGGTATACTAGGATAGACAGCTACTTCACTGGGTTGGGCTTCATGAAGAGGGAAGCGAATGTGAACTTGTACGACATAGTGGTGGAAGGTAAATTGTTGATCATTGTACTTTATGTTGATGATCTCATAATGACAGGTTATGATCTGTTGATCAAATTTTAAAAGGATGACCTTGCAAGAGATTTTGAGATGAAGGATTGGGAGCTCATGCATTACTTTTTGGGCATGGCAGTATGCCAGGGTGATGGGGAGTTCTTTGTGACTCAAGGAAAGTATGCCAGCGAGATACTTAGGAAGCTCCACATGGAGAGTTGCAAGCCTATGGAGACTCCTCTATCTCATAATTGGAGGAAGGATGATGTTACTTCGAGATAGGTAGTGGAAGCTATTGTTTACAAGTAGCTTGTGGGTTCACTCATGTACTTGGTGAACACACAACCAGATTTATGTTATGTAGTTAACCATCTTAGTCAAGTGATGGTTAGTCCTACCAAGTTGTATTGGAAGGCAAAAAAGCATGTATTGAGATACCTAAGGGGCACTACTTAGTATGGATTATGGTACAAATGGACAAAGGGAGTGCAGCTTAAAGGCTTCACAGATGCAGATTGGGTAGGGAGACCATCCTACATGAAGAGCACATCAAGAGGGATCTTCAATATTGAGGCAGTGGCAATTTCTTGGTACAACAAGAAACAGAGATTGATTTCACTCAGTTTGGCAAAGGCAGAGTACATGGCTGCAAGTCAGGCAGCATGTGAGGCCATCTGGATGAGGAATATTTTGGTTGTTCTATTTGGTCAGTAGATGGATCTAACAGTGATATACTGTGATATTCATAGTTGTATCAAACTCTCTAAAAATCAAGTTTTTCATGATAGGTCCAAGCACATTGATATCCGATATCATCATCTCAGAGATTGTGTATTGAGGCGGATCACGTTGTTAATTTACATTCCCACGGAGAAGCAAGATGCTGACATTTTGACAAAGGCATTGTCAAGATGTAAAATTGAGTTTCACAGAGACAAGATCAAGGTAGCAGATAATCCCTTTCTTGTTGAGAGAGAGTGTTGAGAAATGGAAACAAGAAATTCTAGTTTAATTTTTCCTTGAATTAAACTGTGAATTAAAATCAAATTATATTCTCATAGAAACTTGTAAATAGTTAATTAAGTTTAATTAACTTAATTATCTTATGAATTTTGAGTTGGAAGTCTTTATGTAGTCATGTATATGTTCTCCCTAAATTTTAGGGGTCCAAGAGGAGTTTATTTGAGTTGTAATTAGATTAACTCATTTTACTAAGTTATGGTCAATTAAATTAGTTCTAACTATTTGTGGAACTGATAGAGGACTAACAGTCAGTTGGTAAACTGGTGCATCCACAAGTGTTACTCCAGTTAACTGAAGATTCCCTCATGAGCAACTCATGCATGTCAGTTCATAGGAAGACCCAGTTGAGACTAGAATGTGGGGACAGTGTACTATCAGTTGTATGATTTACTGAGTTGTAAATATCAAGCATGCAATCAGAGAAGGACCTATGTTTGAATTGCACAGTTTTGGAAGCATGAATTCCCTTTAAATATGGGCTATTCATTCTAAGAATTGTGAAAGAGAATAGGGGCTTGGTAGGCAGTGGAAATTGGCTAAGTGTTGGCTAATAGCGGGCTTGTGAGGTAGAGAGTTGAACATACTTGTGCAGAATTCTTCTTGTGAGAACAAGCTTTGTATCTTCACTCATATTTCTGATTAATGCAATACAGATAGTAGGGTTTTTGAGTAGTGGCTTTCCCTGAGAAAACTTATTGTGTTATGTGCCATTGATTTATCATCTTCTTGTTCATATTGTTTTCATTGATCTATTGTCTTCCACTGGTAAGTAGATTCTTATCATGTTCTTTAGTAAATTGCATGAGCTTGTGAATCTACAGGAAATTCTACAAATACAACTATAATATATTATGATCCACTCCCTCCTGATTGACTAGCTTGATTTTTACTACTATGTTGACTCCCTCCACTTCCTTGGCTAATTAAAATATGCATCACACTACTAAGATAACTTACCCTTGTGTGAATAGGTGTGTTCAAGGTCGTGGGTTAAACAAAGGGCCTAATCTGAGAAGGATTCTTAGGATGCACATTCTCCATATTCTCAGCCTAGGCTACAAAGGTTCCCCTTACTCTCCTTCTATGAATTGTATGCCAACACATGTTCAATGTGGGCTTCTTTTCTCTCCATTACTCCTCCTTCTCCTATGACCTCTCATTGTCTCCTTAACTGGGTTTCGACCAATTGCAAGCTCTAATGCAGACCTCTATCCTCTATCATTGCCACCTTGAAATCTTCTACCACTGCACACAACACCAGCCTCAAACTCTGTCATACTTCTCCTTGCACATACCATTCAATTTATTTCCCTAGGAATACCCTTCTTATAGTCTTGATCAGGGATCTTTCACACCTCCTTTTTCCTTTACTTTCTGCTACTCCTGCGTCTCAGTCTTGTTCTCTTATATTACTCCCTGACCATCTCCCATATTGCCCTTAGCACACAAGGGGTTTAGCTACCCATAGTGTCAAATTACATCTTCAATACACCTTTGTTGCACTACAACATTTTCACAAAGTTCTACAATGCCCGAATAAACCATCCTTGTGGGCCTCCTAAGAATTTATGTTTAGCAATAGTATATGAGATAATAGAATCGATGGGAACCTACATAATGTATCCTCCAATCATGATTTCAACCCAAAAATCAACAACATGAGAAATATTATTATCCACCAACTGAAGTTTTTGAACTCGCTCAAGAGTCCAAATTCAAGGTTCAACCACATTCCAATGTCTATTATGGCAGTTGAACTTTTGAATCCACTCTGTAGGGAATCTAGTAAATTCAGCAAAGAAAATCTCATAGACTTAAAAAAAAAACATCATTGCAACCATCTATTGATGTTAATCGGTTGATTCCCATTTTCACTAGAAGTAAACTCATTTAGCTTAGTTTCAAACCACTTTCCAATTTCTTCCTTCGTAGGGTTCCAGTACCCTTTAATCACAAACCCCAGTCACAATAAAAGAATCATTTATTGTCATTTTTTAGTTTCTAACCTGGGTTTTTGCACATAATTCGACCAACACAATCCCTGTTGGGTATTGTCCCTTGCAACAACACCTATGGAAGAGGCAAGGTTGTTGGCATTATGGCACAAGTTTGGAGCTATGGCACAGGTGTTGTCCTTGATGGCAACTCTCCTTGGTGACAGATCTCAGGTCTAGATCTTAGTTCAGGCTTTCAGAATGAAGAAAAAGATATATACGCAGGTTGACCTAGACAAAGGCGCGTATACACGCGGGTTAGATGTTACAAAGGCGTGTATGCGTATACACGCACTTTCATGCAAGGAAAAGCGCGTATATGTTGGAGAACTTACTTTTGGTCCATGGTAGTTAGTCCTTGGTATTTGAACCTATGGTTTTGGACCATGGTATCTCGTCAGAAGTGTTGACCCCAAGTATTGGGTCCAAGGTATTGTTTATTATGGTTTGGGACCGTGGTATTGTGAAAGGCCTAAGACTATAAAAGAGGAAGGAGATCATTTGGCAAATGGTCATCCAAATTAATTGAATATCTAATAAGTGCGAGATCTGAAATATTGGTGATTAGGTTATGGTGTAGATCTAGATCTGAATGAAGGAGGAACATTAGCACAAAGAAGGATAAGTTCTATTGATGGGTCATAATCTTTTGGCTTGAATGATAATATCTTTGCGTCATTTTGATCTGTTATATGTGGCGCATGCTTGATCTATAAATTTGATAATCTGGGTTAATCAGTGTCTGAATATTTGAAAGAGTGAATTATCTTTTATAGATCTGTACGCAGGTTCAGTGAAGCGAAGGCGCGTATACACGTTGTTTCAGTGAATGAAAACAGCGTATACGCAGGTTTCTCCAAAGACAGAAGTGTATGCACGCAGGTTTCAGGTTATTAAAGTAGCGTATATCTTTTGAGTTGTGATCTAGCTACTTCTGTTTATTGCTGTAGTGTTTTGGGTTCAGAATTTGGTGTGTGGTTACACTTACTGTGTTTTGGGTACAGCTGTCAAAGAAGTATCTACTTGATTCATTTCTAATTGGTGAAAAGGAGGTTGTTTGATGCAGAAATTGTTTATGATTGTTTGATGTTCATGGATCCAGTCTGAAAATTTATGAAACGTGGTCCCTGGAAGAAAGAGAAGGTTGTAGCCTTCTGTAGGCCAGCACCTACGTACTAGTATCTTGGCTAGTGCAAGAGCTAAGGGGGTTGTAGCTCCCTTCCAAGAGAAGCTGGAGAACGAGAGAGGGTTGTAGCTCTCTGCAGGTTGCAGCTTATGTACTGGTAAAGGACTGCACCAGTACATTGTAAAAAGAAGTTTCTAATTAAAAGAAGATAGAGACGAATTGCAGCAGGTGGTTTTCACCCACATTGGGTTTCCACCTTATATCTTGTGTTCTTGTGTGTGATTGTCTTATGCTCTGTTTTACTGTTCCTGGTTACTGGTTATTTGATTCTGATACACAGATTAACAATCAACATCTGACAGATAAAGTAAATTATAAGTTTGCATTGTATATGCGGTTTTCTTTCGACATAGTTGCGTATATACGCGGGTTTAATTAACTGAAGTAGCGTATATTATCTGAATTTGAAAAAGGGAATATTTGACTTGATAATACTGATTCACCCCCCCTCTTAGTATTATTTCCAACAAAGTTCTCATTTGAGGCATCTATGGGGGGCTATAAGAACCGGGTTTCTATAGTTGGAAGGGAAATGGGAATCCATTTTGGGCCATTTTTCACCCACACATACGCTCTAGTTTTCGTATGCACTCCTTTTATCACTATTTACGGCATATGTGAGGAATTATTAACAAAAAAAAATTAAATAAGGGTTGCACCAATTACAGTTTATCTATTCAACCATGATTATCACATCTAAACATTGTTAACAAGGAAATATGTAAGTTTTTGTAGCATCATAGATGTTCTAGTCTCAAGGCTTTGTGGAGAGGTTAAAACACATGAGTTTTCCATAAGCCATAATTTTTTTTCTGGAAATTCCACCTAGAAGTGTCTTAGTTAGATTATTATCCTATTTTAAATATTTTCTAAGTCTAAACTTAAGAAAAGTGGTTAATTAATCAGTATTAATTGAGAAAGGTGAGAATTATCTAGAAACTCACACTGATCAATCTAGAAATGATCTCAAACATTGATTATGTTTTAATCTTGGCCGTTGGAGTCCCAAGTGGAGTGTTGGCTTAGTGGGTCCTGAACTGAGTTCGGAGTTTGTTGCGTGTTATCGGGAAATCTAGTGTCCGCTCGGATCTGCTAGTCCCACTAAGACTGGTAGCTATCTTAGAAACAAACAAACTAAAACCACTTTCGTTTTCCTTTATGAGAAGTAGATAAGAGTGGAATGAAGGACACCAACCTCAGTCTTGTGCTTAGTTCCTTGCTTGATTCCTCTCCTTTCTCACAGATCCTTGCCACTTCTCCTTCGTCTACCCAGCTTCAAAGAGCACCTGTGGGATCAAAGCAGCATAATACTATCGAAGAACAGAGATGTACAATCATAAACAATACAGGACCAGATATATATTGACCACACAAATGCATATATCATCAAACATATAAGAATGTGGAGGAAAACTTGAATAGCTTTATTAATAATCAAGAAAAGAAAAGAGGATTACAACCAATTGTTCTGACCCAGCGTCATCCTCCAGTATGAAAGCCCTTCTTTCACCTCATGAAAAGCTTAGATCACCCAACACTATGATATTCTGACAAGAAACCAACAACACTTCCTTACAAGATACAAAATTCCAGCCTCTGGATCTTTGGGGTGAGGGATCCATATATAGATGATTGCAGGGGGGTGAGTCAGCTTCTGGGATTTTGATTAGTGTCCTCTCTCTGATAGTTCTTTATTTCACTTGGAGATTGATGATCTCTTACTCATCCCTGGGTGAATTCAGAGAGGCAAGTGTCACAGGAGAAGTTTCTGGAAGATTCCATGATCATGCACCTCGCAAAATGCCTCTGCCATTTGTCCACTCTCGCCCATCGTACCCCATAGAAGGGATTTTCAGTATGCATCGCACCCCATAGAAGGGATTTTCAGTATGCATCGCACCTCCTGTGTGCATTAGGTGGGATGCATCGCACTTTGACCATGCAGCAGGTGAGATGGTCCAGTTTTGACCAGTTCTTAGTAGTTTTTCATGGAGAACTTCTGGGAGATGATGTAATCAACTGACCTTGTTCTTTTAGGGTATGGAACAACACTTTTAGCGACTTAGGAGCCCTTGGTTTATGGACATGTCTGATTGGGGTTGCATTGCCCAAAAATTTCTATAACAGTTGCCCCCTAAAGCATGAGGTCGTTAATCTTTTGATGTTGGGTGAAATGCTTTATCATGAGGATCTGAAGTTTTTTCGAGCTGGAAGGCAACCTGTAATAAGATACAATACAATACATTATCTTCATAATATTTTTCATGATCTAGCTGAGGTGGGCATTCCCATGCTTAGCTTTATAAATTCATTTTCATGTACATAAGACAGACAACCATCTGTGCGGGAGACTGATGATTCTCATAGAGTCATCATCCTTTGATTCGGATGATCGTCTGTGCAGCAACAATGTACATTTGATGTCTTTATTTTCCTGAATATATCGCATCCAGAATGGATGAAACTAGATCCGGGGTCTTCAAACTCATTCAATCTTCACTCGGAGTACAAGTCAATCCATGTGAAAGATGTTCTGGAGTCGAACATGGAAATACATCGCTTGATTACCAGCCAAAGATGTAAGTTGTTAACAGGCGCGAGAGGAATCACCGATGATGATGATGACCCTCAAGGTACTACAGTACAATTTGCGTGGTGTGAATAAGGGACTTGGCATCGAACACCGCGCAAAATCGTTCGGTCGAAGGCCATTTCTGTAAACCTATCGCCGGAAGTGAGAAACTTACCATTGAGGCATGCAAGCTTCAAAGTACTGAAGGGGTTGTTCCTAAGTCGACTTCTTGGATAATGAACTGATGTCGACAAGAAGTGACTCATCGTAGGAGGGCCTTAATGAATCCCACACCTACGACACGGAACAGAGTAAATGATTTTGGAGGTGAAAACGGTCTGATGATACAGAGTTCATGGTGGTGGTCATGAAAGAATGGAGCGTGAATGTATTGCAGCGGATGAGACACAGGTGAATTCTCTGAGCGACTTCTCTTGAACATACCGGCGACACTGACATGATGGATTGGTAGTGTTAACCCCAGATGCGGATGGTGTGACAGACCAATGGTGATATGACCAGTGAACGAAACAACCCAAACCGACTCGGATGCGGAGTGAAAGTGTCATGTTCAAGAGTGACTTGTTACGAATAAAGTTTCTTCAAGTTTTCTTCCCAATTTTTCCCCAGTCATTGCTGACTAGTACCTCTTTATCTTTGTCAAGCTTGAGGAGGATAACATATGCTTGTTCTATAGTTTTCCCTTCGGGCAAACCTGTCGCTATATTTTAATGAGCTTAGCGACAGTGAAACTCATTCTTGTCTGTATGGACAAGTTTGTCGCTATTCGGTTTTAACGAGTTTAACGACAAAGATAACTCAGTCCTTTTCAATTTTAGACAGTCTGAAAAGGGACGTAAAGGAAACTCCAATAATCCTTTTTTGTCATGTAATCCCTTTAGTCCAAAAAAGTATAAAATAATACGAAAGGGATGAATTTTCAGTAATTTTAACGAGCCGAACAAGGCAAGCACTCGATATTTTTGTGTAATAATCCCTCAAGTCCAAAAAGATTAAAATCTAGAAGAGGGATAGCACTTTTGGTCACTTTAACGAGATGGAGAGGCCAATCGCTCAGCAATCTTTTCATATTTTATGAGTCAGGTGAAAAGAGCTTAAAGGAGACTCGTTTTTTAGGAACGAGTGATAATTTCAGGTAGCAACTAATTCCAGGTAAGGTTTGGAATTTTCCAATCACGGCAGTGTCACAAGGATGGCTAACAGGATCACTCTTCACAGCTGTTCCTCAAAAGGGGTAAACAATCAAATGGAGGTGAATGATCGGCTAAAACAGAGTGGAGGTGATGATGAGAACATGACCAAGGCTCAAAAGATGATGATAATGCATTCACAATGGTTATTTACCGGAAATTGGTTCTTTTTTTAATGAGCTTAAACTCTGGGAGAACGTTTGCTCATTGCTTATGTTTAATTTTTAAAAAGCTTGAACTCCACATAAAAACTGCTCGTGATAATGGTCATTGATTTAATTTCACCGTTAATCACTTTGTTCCTCCAAAGGTTGTACCGCCTGTTCAATTGCTTCATCAAACCGATTAGAAATGGACAATATATGTTTCAAAAATGAGTTAAAACACTAATATTTTACTCGAATTACGTGAAAAGTAATTTAAAAGTGGTTTTTTACCCCTCATTTTACCATTTCATTTGAACTTTGGTTTGTTGGAGCTCTGGAGGTGCTTTTCCCCCTTGATTTTCACCAGCTGATTTCGGGAGATTCTGTGGACGATTCTTGGCACCGTCTGGACCAGGTAGGAGCTAAACCTGAGCTCTTCAGTTGCATTCCTTCCTTTTTGAATTTTGTGCATGTTTCCCTGTTTTTCTGAGCCTCTGGGGTTTGAAAAATTCACCCTGGCTCCATCGCACCCTTTCTACATCGAAAGGTGCGATGCATCCTGGCTTGGCCATTGGCCAGTCAGGATGCATCCCACCTAGTACACTGCTGGGGGTGCGATGGGCGCGAGAAGGGAAGTTTTTGCACTATTTTCTCATGGAATTTTTTCCTGTTTTTTGCCAAATCAGGATCCTGACTCTTCTCTTGCTTGTTTTGCAGAGATTTATCAGAGCAAAATGGTGGTTACATGGCAAGAACGTGAGCATGAAGACGAGGACATGCTTTCTCTACATGATCCGGTTGCAGTAACTGCACTGCGGAACTGTGGCATGTTCAAGTTTTTCCGCATTTCTAGCATGAGGCAACAAATCAACTTGTTGCAATATTTTCTCAATGCATGGGATCCTACCAACTGGGTGTTTCAGATCAAAGGCAAATCTATCCCCTTGACTGTCGTGGACATCTATTTTTTGACCGGTTTATCGAGGCGTGGTGCCCCTCTTTCACTATCAGGTTCCGCTCGTGGGGGCGAATCTGTGAGAGATTATATTCGTCGGTTTTGCAAAGAGGGATCTCAGCCGAGTAGGGATGGCAAGATCAACATCCGAGATGTCGATGACTGGTCCTTGAGGACCATTCTGTTCACTTTTACTAGACTGGCTGGTAGTGCAGCTCCTCACGTAGCTAACAGGTCCTATATGCAGTACGCCTTGGAATGCCTTGAACCAAAGGTGTTCAACTAGTGTGACGCGGTACTCCTTGTGATGAAAGAGCAACTGACCAAGGTAAAAAATAGAAAATTGAAGAACTTCGGCTATGGTTCTATTTTGACCACTTTCGCCTTGGAAAAGATCCCACTGATGCAGCCGCAGTACATCTCACTTGGCTTACCTCTACCGACTGAGCCACGGATGTAGAGATGGGTCGACCTTATGGCCCGACATGCTGGTCAGTCCCAAGTTTCCTTTTCTGACACCTTTTTCGAGTGGTTCAACCATCAGGAGATGGTTTTTTCTGAGTATCCATATGCTGGTATGGATTTCTGGGGTGACCCGGATTTGGTGCTAATAACTTTGATAAGGTTGATGGGCATAACCATTATGAAATGGTTGATGTTGCACGTTTTGAATATAGGGCTGCCCATTACTTGCAAAGACTTGGTGCTCAGATCCTTGGTAAACTTGTTGGAATTGTGGTTGTTGATATTACACCAGCCATGGTTGTGAGACCATGTGTTGTTGCCCAATACTGGTTGTTTGACCGAGATGAGGGGTAATGGTACCCGTTTGAGCCTGGGTCACTCTAGTTAAGGAGCCACTAATTGAAGATTATGGTGGCATCGTAGGGACAAGGGGCTATTGGATTGCGACCTGAGGGACTTGAGGTTGGAATACAATAGGTAATGCTTGTACTTGCGACACCGTCACAATAGCTGGTGTAGTGGGAATATTTGACATAGGCATACTTTGTTGCATTGAGTATACAACTCTTGATTGTTGAGGTATTATAGGCATCCAACCACTGGATGTAATTCCAGCATAACCTGAATTCTGTTGTGAACTCTCGTATGTTTGACGTCCTGGAGGAGACAATGAAAGGGCATATTGTCCCCCATACGGCAGTAATCTGGTGCTTAAGGGAATTATTTGCCTTTGAGGACCGGACTACCCAAATTAACATTGCAAAGGATCAATTTGCTGAGACTCAACATAAGAGATTCCAGATATTATTCCGGACGAACAACGGGAACAGACCATACCGTCGAAACAGCCCCTGGATGGACCCCATCCAGTGATTGAGAGCTAGTTGTGACAGACGGTATGCCGGCGAACATTGTTGGAGTAGCAACAGGAAGTTCTGCCGCTGCTGTGTCAGATGACACAGTCCTAGATGTCGACGGTTGTTCAGACATATCTAGTCTATCCAAAAGGTTTCCTAGCGATTCTATAGGAACTTCTGATAACGGTAGACTAATTTCTGAGGAAGAAGGATATAGAGTGACCCCTACGCCAAATTGCGATGGAGTACTAGATGGCAGATCCTCTACAATCTCTTCTATGGCAATCAAACCGGGTGGAAGAGGTAGACTGTCAGGTCCTTAAAATATTTCCGGTGCTGAAGAAGGTATAGATTCTGCAGCGACTGATGTTTGGGGAACAACACCTTCCAAATCAGCTATGGATGTAGCCGGTTCAGGTATAAAAGTGTTTACCTTCACACTAGGATCAGTTCTACTATCCTCTTGTGGCTGTGGAACTTCTTCTGTAAAGGTAGGGGTACCAGAAATGTTTGGAGTAACCGGAGTCTCCGAGGGTGTTGGAACACTTGTTCCAACCCGACCAGGGGACTTTGAGCCGGTTAAACGAGTTCGCTTTGTCCGAAATAGTTTTGATTCTGGGGACAAACACGAGTCTTTCTACTTGTCCTTCTTCGACATCCCCTTGTCCTCCCACTCGGAGACCACTGGCAATGAGCACCTCCTGTGGGTGAGACTGTCTATCGACGACCACTGGCGAATACCACCTCCTAGTACGACTCGTAAGTCTTTGCGAACGACGGGGTTTCATGTGACTTTCTTCCACGATTGCGGATCACTCGATCAACTAAAAATAAAAGGGAAAATGTTTCCGAATTAAATGAATTTTAGACGCTTTGACACAACTTGTTTTTTCAATTTTTAAGAGTCGAGAAAAAACAAAAGATGACTCTAGTCGCCTTCGATTTTTAATGAGCTTGAAGTGACAAGTGCTCAAATGGACCTTTTCTTTTAAGGAGTCTGAAAAGGAACGAAAGGGACTACTCTAGAAATCTAGACAGAGGGATTGCCAAACCAATCGCAAAACTGTAGAATAATTTTTACGGTATGGCAGTCAATCTTCCTGAATGCTGTGTTCAGTGCATTGCGATCGATAGGGCGGCAGACACGGCTTCCTATGGATAAAGGATATAGCCTATTGTGGTCTCCCAATATATACTCGACGGTACGTGGGAGCACAAGTCCGTACTGGCACTTGTCATCTCAAAGAGGAGGAATCACCCAACCAACAGTGAAAGCGACAGTTACCAGGCTTTACGACGTCGGAATACGTCTCTAGCCTAGACTTCTAGATGTTGTGCGTTAGGTTCCAAAGCATTTTTAGGTTCATTAAATTTATTTTACAGTTGATATTTCTTAAGAAATTTTCCTTTCAGGTTCACTGCGTGATGTAGATGTACAATTCCTAAAATGCAATCTAAGATGATAAACAATCGTTTAATCTTCTTTTTGCAATGAAAATCATAGCTACTAAAGAAAGAGAGATGGTATTCTTTCAACATAGAGCAGAGAGCACACACTAGATGCACTGTCCTAAATCAAACCAACACACAATCTAAATGCAAATGCACATGCATGTATTTGTTTTCAGCCTTCTTAATGTGTGAATGACAAGAAGAATGCTAAGTACAAATTTGAATTATTTTTCAAAGCGACAATACTAACAAATTTCTCTTCAAAACGAAAGGAAGATAATGATGACACTTTACTATTTTGAATTGAAAACTTCTTTCGACACTTGAAAAACTACTAATTCAAATCAAATATAAGAGTAACTGTATAATCGACCATCAAGAACAATAGAATTCCTTTCTTTGACTGAAAACGACACTTGCGACACTTTGAAATCAAAAGACGACAGTTCGACTATGCTACTACTTTGTAAAAGAGAACTGAAAATGGTGGAAAATACATAAAAAAATTCACAGTTCTTTGCACAATGGAGGCGGAATGATGGACAGGAAGAGGGTTTCCATAGTGGTATACTGATGACAGACAGCAAAACTCCAGAATAGAGCTGAAAAGAGTGAAGAAAAACCAAAACCTGGAGGCAAAATTAACCTTTTCTGATCATCGCACCTGTAACACAGGGAAACAGGGATGCATCCCACCTACTGCACACGAGAAGTGTGATGCATCCAGATTTCCTTGAAGAGAGGGTGCAATTGTACCAGGACGAGACTTTACTTGGCTCTTGGTCATAGTTTGCAGCTCAGTTCAGGGATTTAGGCCGAGCAAATGATGTACAACAAATAGAAATCACAGGGTCTGATCTAATGAGGTTACTAGAGCCACCACTAGGGCAATTAGAAAGTTTGTAAATCGATTGTTCAATTTATAAACAAAACCCAGAGATAGACTGAAACAGCATTGATCTACTTTGCACTTGCATAGAAAATGCAGTTCGAAGGCTAGCTGGCTTGACTTCAGGCTCCGTCTGTAAGTTTATAAAACAAACAAACAATCTATTCGGTCCCCAGTGGAGTCGCCATTTTGTTATCGGGAAATCTATTGTCCACTCGGATCTGCTAGTCCCACTAAGACTGGTAGCGATCTTAGAAACAAACAAACTAAAACCACTTTCATTTTCCTTTATGAGAAGTAGATAAGAGTGGAATGAAGGACACCAACCTCAGTCTTGCGCTTGGTTCCTTGCTTGATTCCTCTCCTTTCTGACAGATCCTTGTCGCTTCTCCTTCGTTTACCCAGCTTCAAAGAGAACCTGTGGGATCAAAGCAGCATAATACTATCGAAGAACAGAGATCTACAATCATAAACAATATAGGACCAAATATATATTGACCACACAAATGCATATATCATCAAACATACAAGAATGTGGAGGAAAACTTGAATAGCTTTATTAATAATCAAGAATAGAAAAGAGGATTACAACCAAGTGTTCTGATCTAGCGTCATCCTCCAGCATGAAAGCCCTTATTTCACCTCATGAAAAGCTTAGATCACCCAACACTATGATATTCCGACAAGAAACCAACAACACTTCCTTACAAGATACAAAATTCCAGCCTCTGGATCTCTGGGATGAGGGATCCATATATAGATGATTACAGGGGGGTGAGTCAGCTTCTAGGCTTCTAATTAGTGTCCTCTCTCTGATAGTTCTTGATTCCACTTGGATATTGATGATCTCTTTCTCATCCCTAGGCGAATTCAGAGAGGTAAGTGTCACAGGAGAAGTTTCTGGAAGATTCCATGATCATCCACCTCGCAAAATGCCTCTGCCATATGTCCACTCTCACCCATCGCACCCCATAGAAGGGCTTTTCAATGTGCATCGCACCTCCCGTGTGCATTAGGTGGGATGCATCACACTTTGACCATGGAGCAGGTGAGATGGTCCAGTTTTGACTAGTTCTGAGTAGTTTTTCATGGAGAACTTCTGGGAGATGATGTAATCAGCTGACCTTGTTCTTTTAGGGTATGGAACAACATTTTTAGGGACTTAGGAGCCCTTGTTTTATGGACATGTCTGATTGGGGTTACAGTGCCCAAAAATGTCTATAACATTGCGCCAAACAAATCCCTACACTACTGGCCCTTTTGGCATCAATCCACGAAGCACAGACTAGAGTCTCACCCGAAGTAGTATGGGGGGATGTTGGAACCAAGTTTCCGCACCCAGAGATCAGCGTGATGTCGTTTTGTGCCCTAGATCTATCTTCACGTAGATCAATATTCCCTTATGGCTTATCGCTGTAACTTCCTTTAATCATCCTTTAGACCTCCGCGAAGGTCTATGACTGGCTTCCGCAGACCTTGAATGGGTGAATTAGCTACTTACGCGCATCATAGATTACTCTTAACCCAGTATTTACTGAGATCTTCTTAAGTGTTTGATATTTTTAGCATACAACGATATAATATTTGCGTAAGCACTTAACATCAATTGAGTTTAGATAAAAATATAGATCCAGTAAATTCACGCATCAATACATCATTATTAAAACCATCATTTATCATAGCATAAAGTGCATTCATTTGTAACAAAAGTAAAGAGATAAAACATAGGAATTTCTAGAATAATCTTCTTTTATTGATATTAAGTTAAGCTTACAGACTCAAGACTTCCCTGCGCACTCAGCTGCAGGGGTCCACGCACTCAGTTGCGGACTCTACTCTAGGCCTCTGCACACTCAGCTGCAGAGCCTTTCTTCTACCTTCTACGCTAACTTAGACTCCTTTTGTCATACCCATAGACAACTTCTATTCTTCTATTATTATGCCTTAGACTCTCTAAGACACACATATTTATACAATCCCATGGTCCGCAAACCATGGGTAGATCTTCAAAAGGCCAGCTTAACTTACATAAAAGAGGGTAAAAACCTTTTTTGACTCTTTACTTAACTACGCACTCCGCGACCACAATTTGCGGAGACTTTCCATCTTTTTACATAAAACTTGGGCTTTTTCCCTAAAATTGACCCAGGGGACCCCATCCCAACATGCAGAATATAAGAGGAGGTCAATGGGTAGATGGAGACACACTAGTTTTAGATAGTCGGTGATCAAGGAAGTTCGATTTCCCAGTTGTAGGAGATTCAGCGGTGAGATCAACCTAGTGATCGAGTAGCAGGTGGTATAAGGGTAGAGTAATAGATTTATGGATGAGTTTCTAGTTCTAGAGGAGTTTCTAGTTTTGGAAGATTTTGCTAAGAGAGTGACAAGTTTTCCTCAAGGATTTGTGCAAGGCATGTGTAGAGGGTTTCTGGGGAGAGTTTGATTCAGTGAGAGGAGGAGTCGATTTAGCTGTTGCAGGTGGGGATAAATTATAGGAGACCTAGCGAGTCATTTTATGAAGTAGATACAATCATATTTGAACGATTCGTGCTTTTAGAAGGCATAGAATATAGATCATGTGCAAGCACAGCACAGAGGTTCACGCAATGGCAATTCATACAACCCAGTTTGGCCAGATTTTGGAGCAGAAACAGTTATGGTGTTGAGGCATTTGCCTCACAGATATTTTTCCAGTATTTCTCTCAGTTTAGATTTCTAGTTGGGCATCCATATATTGTACTCAGAATTTTTGCTGCCACTTAATAATAAAACCCTCATCTACTACATCGATTTTCCAGCATTGGGTTTTTTTAGGGACAATTGTCCCAAAATAATGGTGTCAATTTTTTTTTTATGTGTTGGCATTTCTCAGTTTCCAGTATTTTTATTTCCATGACGTTTATTTTATTTTTTGAAGAAATTGCAGTGTGATTAATTCAATATTAATCACAAAATTAATAAACTGAAAAATCAGTTAGGAGATCTAATTCGAGTTGTTGCATTTCATGGAATTTTTACATGGTTTTAGGGGGATTTTGATCATACAGGGAAGCTCAAAAGCATAGGAATAAATTCGTTATTTAGAGGGAGAATCAAGACAATATTATGGGGGTTACGCAGAGCCTAAGTCGAGCAATGCAAGTTGTTTGAGCAAGTTTAATTTTTCAGTGCAGGTTGGCAGAAAAATTCGGCTTGCCAGTTTGGATGATTCCAACAAGCAAAGGGGGCAACATTCCAGTATTTTTGCTAGGAATATTCCATGTTTGGGTGCAGGAGGGGTTTTCAGTAGAAAATTCAATGTTGAAAGGAAGAGAAATAGCACACTGGATTATACCCAAAATTCTTCAGTATGGCCATGGATCAATTTGACATACAGGGGGCTTCAGAATTGCCTTCCATATTGGAGGATGAATTTGCTTGCTTATCAGGCCCAGCTTCATGGGGTGTGTGGTGTATAGATAGTTGAGTGTCAACTCACATGATAGGGGTTATAGAATATTTATCTAGCTACAATGAGCAGATGGATTTCTATATTACGATGGGAAACAAAATAAAGTGTACTCGAGTGGGGAGAGGTACCATCGATTTTTAGAGGGAGTTAGGAGCAAGTACCAGTACTACAGATGTACTGCATGTGTCAGAATTGGCTGATTTCAGTATCCCAACTACAAGATAAGGGATATTATTCCCACTTTTTTGGGAAGAGGTTGTTTGTCAAACACCCAAGCTAGAAGAGGGTGATACACATTGGAGTTTGAAGCAATAGATTATATAGGTTGCAAATTGATTCTCCAATGGCACTGGTAGCAGTGACAGTAGTAGTGGGAAGGAATTGAATGAGATATGGCATAGGAGAATATGAAATTTACATCATGGAGCACTCGAGATGATTAGGGAGATAGTAACAGGGGTTCATAACTTTTCATGGAACACGATGATGTATGCATAGGATGCATCCTTAGGAAATATGTTAAGGCAGTGTTCCTAAGAAGTGACAACACAGCAGATGGCATGTTAGGAATTATACACTCAAATATTAATGGCCCGATGTCCACTAGAGCTCTTAGTGGGGCCGAATATTTCATGACCTTTATTGATGACCATTCCAAGAAAACCTGGATCTACTTCCTGAAGACCAAGGGTGAGGTCTTTGATATTTTCAAGGATTTTAAGGCTCTCGTGGAGAATAAGACAAGGAATAAGATCAAGGTGCTTCGCTTAGATAATGATGGAGAGTATATTGATAAAGAGTTCATATATTTTTATGTAAAGGAAGGCATGATAATAGAGTGGACAACTCCACATAATCCACATCAAAATGGGGTAGCAGAGCGGAGAAACACAACTATAGTTGGGGCTGCCAAAGAAATGTTATATGACCAGGATCTGCCAAAGTTTCAATGGGAAGAGAAATGTAACACAGTTGTGTATATTCATGACAAAACTTGTCATAGGGCATTAGGGGAAAAAATCCCAAAAGGAGTCTTCATAGGGAAGAAGCTCAAATTTAGTCACTTCAAGATCTTCAGAAGCATTGTTTATTTTCATGTGCAAGATGAGAAGTGCACCAAATTGGATCAGATTGTAGAGAAGGAGTTTCTCGTTGGGTATAGTGAAACCGCAAAGGCATACAGGACCTTCATTCCTAGCAATAGGAAGATTGTTGTGAGACAATATGTAAATTTCATGGAGGAATGAGCTTTCAAGAGATCTCATGAGATGTCTGAAGATGATCAGAATTAGCCAATAGAAACTCTATTGGTCCAACAGTAGGAGAATCCAGTGGGACCGCTAATAGGACAGTCACAAGGATCTAGTACTAGCATTTCCTCAAGTGCACGAGATCTAGTGAGTTCACAACAGATAGAGCATCAAATATAGGATGAGGAAGAGTTGCTTGAACCTCCCACCACTAGTGGTCAAGCCAATAGAGAGGTTCGTCAGACATTGAGAGATGTAGAGCAGTTTATTGGAGCTCCTAGGACGAATAAGAGAGAGCGTAGACAGTCTGACATGTATCGAGCATTAGTGGCTTAGGTTGTAAAACCTTCCAACTTTCAGGAAGATACACAGCATTAGGTGTGCATAGATTCCATGGTAGAGGAATACAACTCTATCATTACGAATGATGTTTGGGAGGTAGTATTGATACCTATGGATAGGTGAGTTGTCATTGGATCTACAAGATCAAGTGTGTTGCAGATGGTAGCATGGATAAGTACAAGGCTAGATTCGTGGAAAATGGGTATGCAATTAAATAAGGTATAAATTATGAGGAGACCTTCACCCCAATTTCCATATACACTTCTATCCAGTCAGTTATATCCCTAGCAGCTCAGATGGGGTGGCAGATTCACCAAATGGATGTCAAGGCAACATTATCGAATGGGGTGATAGAGGAATAAGTGTACATAGAACATCCAGAGGCCTTAGAGACGCATGGTAGGTGCACTCATGTGTGCAAATTGAAGAAATCTCTAGGGCATGGTATGGTCATATTGACAGCTACTTGCAGTATATGGGATTCATCAAGAGTGATGCTAATCCCAACCTTTACTATTTGATGGTAGAGGGTGAGTCACTCATCCTAGTATTGTATGTGGATGATATCTTCCTCACAGGGTCATCAAGGCTCATAGAAGACTACAAGAGGAACCTGGCAGCAGAGTTTGATATGAATTATTTGGGGTTAATGCATTATTTTCTAGGATTGGAAGTGTGGCAAAAGAACAGGGAGATCTTCCTTGGGCAAGGAATATATGCTACATATATTCTAAAGAGATTTAGAATGCAAGATTGTAGACCCATGTCTACACCCATGATCACTAATTGGAAGAAGATAGATGCATCAGATGAAAAGAATGTTGATCCCACCTTGTATAGACAACTCATTGGTTCTCTCATGTATTTGGTCAACACTAGGCCAGAGATCTCCTTCACATTCAATACCCTCAGTCAGTTTATGGTGGAATCGAAGAGGGTACATTAGATAGCTGAGAGGAAAATTTTTAGGTATGTTCATGGCACAATCGAGTACGGATTGAGCTATCCATGAGGGGATGATGTAAGACTATGTGGTTTCGCAAATGCAGATTGGGCAAGCAGTTAAATAGATAGGAAAAGTACCTTTGGGTACTACTTCATTGTTGGATCAAGGATGGTTTTTTGGTGCAATAGGAAGTATAAGTTTGTAGCACTGAGCTCTATAGAATAAAAGTACATGTAAGTGAGCACAGCTACATCCAAAACTATATGGATTTGGAAGCTACTGGTAAGCTTTCTCAAGCAGAGGATGGAGGCGACTAGTATCTATTGTGATAATCAAAGTTGCATCAAGCTCTCTAATAATCCATTGTTTCATGACAGGTCAAAACACATAGATATTCGGTGTCATTTCATCAGATATTATGTACAGCGTGGAGAATTCCAACTATATGTTCCCAAAGATGAGTAGGTTGCAGATATACTCATGAAGCATATAGGGAGAGCTAAGTTTGTATATTTTAGAGAATAGATGGGTATAGTGGAGAAATTTTTCAGTAGCAGGAATATAATATTTTGGATGCTTCTCAGTTGCATTAGTTGTAGTAACAGCAACAACAAATGAGAGGGATTTGCAGTGCAAATGCAAAGTTGGAAGTAGTACAAAAATGTCAGCAGTAGGAACAAATGAGAGGGAGTTGCAATGCAGATGCAGAGTTGGCAGCAGTATAGCAGTGTTAGCAGCAGCACATATGTAGCATCAAAGTTGCATAGTGGTTGGTGGGTAGTCATAGTAACCATACATTAGCAACGTATACAAAGGGTGATACAAAGACACGGTGTTGTAGCTGTAGTGCAGCACTAGAACACCTTCCTCACTAAGAGGGAGTGTTAGTTTTTCTAGCATTGGAGGTTTTCTAGTCTCAAAACTTTGTGGACAGGCTAAAACATGGGAGTTCTCCATAACCTAGAAGTGTGTCAATTATATTACTAGCCTATTTTAAATTTTTCTTAAGTTTAAACCTAGGAAAAGTGGTTAATTAATCAGTATTAATTGAGAAAGGTGAGAATTATCTAGAAACTCACACGGATCAATCCATAAATGATCTCAGCCATCGATTATGTTTTAATATTGGTCATTGGAGTCCCAACTGAATATTGTTAATGAGGATCGATGGGTAGCTAGATAGACACACCATTTGTAGATACTCAGTGATCAAGGCAATTTAATTTCCCGGATGCAGGAGATTCAATAGTGAGATTGAACCAGTGATCGAGTAGCGAGTGGCAGAGGGGTAGAGTAACAGATTTCCGAAGGAGTTTCTAGTTTTGGAAGAGTCAGCTGAGAGAAGGACGATTTTTACTCAAGTAGTTATGCAAGGCCTGCGTAGATGGTTTCTGGGGAGAGTTTGATTCAGCCAAAGGAGGAGTCGATTCAACTGTTGGAGGCCGAGTTAAATTACAAGAGGCCTAGCAAATCACTTTCTGAGGCCAACATAGGAAAATTTGTGGGATTCAGTGAGTTCTGGAAGTAGAGCAGAAAGATCCTGCGTAAGCACTGTGCAGAGGCTCGTGCAGGGGCAATTCGTACAACCCATTTTGGCTAGATGTTAGAGTAGAATCAATTGTCATGTTGAGGTATTTTCCTCACATATATTTTGCTAGTATTTATCTCAGATTGGATTACTAGTTGGGCATCCATACATTGTACTCATATTTTTTTTTGCTTCTTAATAATAAAACCCTCATCTTCTGCACCGCTTTCCTCGCATTGGGTTTTTTTGGGGACAATTGTCCAAAAATAATGGTGTCAATATTTTTTGTATGTGTGCTAACATTTCTAAATTTCTAGAATTTTATTTCTGCAACGTTTATTTTATTCTTTGAAGAAATTACAGTGTGATTAATTCGATATTAATCAGAAAATTAATAAACTAAAAAATCAGTTTGGAGATTAATTCCAGTTGTTGTATTTCAAGGAATTTTAACAAATTCAATGTGCATATACAAAATAACAAATGTGAAAAACTCCAAACATTATTCTTATTACCAAAAGGTGCCAAATGTAGTACATATGCCCTTACCACATGGCTCCCCATGGCTCACTAGCCTAGTTCAACATAATAGAATTACAAACTCAACCCAATACCCAAGTGGCTCACTAGCCAATTGACATAACCCAACTAACTAATCGACCAACCCTAATCTCGTTGGCTTCTGCCATTTTATACAAAATTGCATGCATAAATTACCATGGGAAATAGTCCAGTAAAAAAAATTACTATGGGTAGTTAAACTATTATTACTAAAATTGGACTAACCCAAAACACGGGAATTTGAAATTTTCAAATTTGGAAATTTCCTACCTAACCACTTCTCTACTTTCACGTCGTTTACAACTATGTATTTATTCGTTATGTACTGATGTTGCGTGATCTGCCATGTCTACATGATGTTCAAGCGTGTTGTTTTTACTTCCTTTGTCTGCACGTGCACAACCAAAATTGCTCCAAAAATTGCCTCCAACAATGTTACAAAGTTGTAACTCATGTTGGATTAGTGTTGATATATGAAATTGTTGTTGAAAAGCAAGAAGTGCATCTTTTGTACCTTATTCATTTTTTTGTTGGGACATATTGTGTGTAAGAAAGAGTTGGAGGGGGGAGATCATATTCATTTTCAACTTTCCTCTAACTAGTATAATATCAACAACGAAATCTACTTTGAGATGTATTACAAATAGTTTATGAGCTAACAGCACTAGTAGACGAGTTGTTATAAAAATGGGTATCATTATCTATACAATAGGTTGTGAGGTAGGATTTACATAATTGAATCAATGGATGGTTATTGTGTTGATCGTTGTGTTTCGAGCTAGGGAAAATATTTCATGTGCATGTGAATGCCTTGGTTATAGAATTTGGAAATCTATTAGTGCAATGAAGGGAAGAAACACTAGACCATTCAGTGTGTACTTTGCAAGTAGGAAATTATGCAATATTGAGTGGAATTATACAACCACAAAATGTGAAGGGTTGACAATAACATATGTGCTCTAGAATTTTTAGAAATATCTACTATGGACCCCATTTAAGTTTTTCACTAGCCACTAAGCATTGACATACCTCGTTGATAAGCCCAATTTGGAATGGTATAACTATCATTAGTTGTTATTGTTGTAAGAGTTGTATTTCAAAGAGGTCATGCAGCTAGGAAAGTGGAATGTGGGACCCATCATTTTTCTTTGGTACAATATGGGGAAACCATAGGGATAGTTGATGAACTGCTAGATGCCAACCTCTTTCATGTAGAGGCTATTTTAAAATTATTTATTGATATTGTTGAAATCCTCAATATAGTTTCAACATCTGAAGACTATAATTAGTAATTAGAATATAATGGTACATGTAACTAACTATTAGTTACTTACCAAAAAGTTGCATACATTGATGACGAATGAGAATCTGTGGAGATACATGATGGATCATGACTTCCATGAAACACTATGGGTGGCACGTGATGGGATAAGTGGTGGACACTATGGGTAGTAATATGGTATCTAAATTTATTTAAAAATTTTATAAAGGAAAGTAATGAAATGTTTTCCAACATTAGGGATGGCCCTTGGTGAGAGATGAAATGCCACTAAACCCCATTGTGATTGAAGAGTTGTTCCAATACTAAGAAGTGGATTTTATTGTTCCCATCAATCCATAAGCATGCTATACAAGGGCTCAACATATTATCAAAACTACAAATTATATAACATGATGGGTCAAGGTTGTGTCTATCATAGATTATTTAATGGATACTATGGTACATTTATTTCTTAGTTTAATAGTTACAAGGTTTGGATCTCTATGTACTCTAGTGACCGACATTGACACTTCATAGGAGGTTGCACAATAGTTGTGTAAGTAAAATAGTTCATGCCCATCATCATAAAATGACACCATATCACCCACAAGCCAACATAATGGCATACATTTTCATTAAAATCTTGTAACAAAAATTAACCAAGATGTGCTTGGTTAATCATGATGATTGGGATGAGAGGATCATTGTGGTCTTATGGGCATATTGGACTACCTATGAAATCCTAACGAATCACATGTCATTAAACTTGGTATATGGGATGTAGGTGGTGATGTTGCTCAAATATTCGATACTAATCCTCTTATAGGCCATAGCCATGTATATGTCCGACACATAACAATTGCAAGATAGGGTAGACATGTTGGTATAGTTGGAGGAACACAAGTTTTTGGGTGGGTGCCACCAAGTGGTCAATAGGTGTTCTCAAAATTTCTATCATGATCAACACACCTAACATAATCAACTTGAGTATGAATATATGGTATAAATTTATGACAATAAATGTTAGAAGCACCTTGGAAGCTAAAAATGCATGAATAGGGGCCCTACAAGGTGGTGTAGATTATTAATGAGGACATAGTACAATGAGTGGTGAATCCATGTACAACTAAATAGATATGTATGGATAATTCCTTCCTAAAACCCTATGTGGCACCAACCTAGTAGAGCCACCCTAAAAAAAAATTGAGGGAGGTTAGTGTACCATAGTAGAGCTCAATTTTTGCATTTATTTTTGACAATTTTGATTCTACAAGTTATTTTAAGTAATTTAAAGTTTCAGCATATTGAATTCACATTTAACTTTATTTTTCATTGCCTTATAGTTCTATGAATAGTAAATAATAACATAAACAAGGTTATATAAACTTCATACTACTCTACCATAGAAAATCTCTATGGTTGAGGTGTTTATAGGAGGTTGGGATCTACAAGTGGGATGGAATGGGTTTCATAGGAACAAAGGGAAATGTGAAGCTAATATATTTTAGAGAAGGGGGAATGGATGCTTATAATAGGTTTCCATGGGATGGAATTCACTGAGTGAAAATCTCATTATTGGGGGGGGGGGAATTTCGATTCAACTCTTTATATCATTAAATGAAATGATAGGTAGGTGGAATTAACTTAGGATTTTAATATCGCATATACTATACTTAAGATAGTCATGTGTGAATTTATGGTAATGAAAGCCATGACATAAGAAATTTCTTATCCTACATTAATGATGAGATATAGATAGGTTTTATTGGGGACTTAGGTTGGATAGATGAGATTGAGTAGAAGATAAAAGGTTCAATATGGTGCATGCTTCAAACTTTGTCGATCTCGAAGGAAAGTACATAATATAGGTATTTATGGTGTGATTTTTGGAAACAAGTTAGAGCATTAAAATGCACAATATTTGAGTGTGATAAGAATTTGGAAGCTAAAGTCTATACCAAATTACGGTAAAAATAAAAAAAAGGAGTATCATTAAGGGAGAATTGAATACAATTAGGGGAAGGTGGTATCTAGCATTAAATAGTACTACAGTATTAGAAGAACATTTCCATGAATAGGTAAGCCAATAAAAAGGAGTCCTATAGGTAGTAGGTTCAAAATAACAAGCTACAAGGAGAGAAGGTTTCTATCCTAGAAGTTCCAAACCCACTGTACCCCAGATAGAGATTGGTTTCATATGTTCATGTGAGTAAGAAGGAATACCTAAAGGGCTAAGTTGATTAGATTTAATTGGTGGATTATGATATCTACAACTATGCAAACTTGCCTAAATTTGCACCAAACCAATACATAGAATGAAGGGGGAGAAAACCAAGACATGAAATTTGTTCCAGCCCTTACTCAAGTGTGTCATTTTAAGATTGCTAATATTCTATATTTTAGGAATGATTTATTGATACAAAAGTGTGTAAGGTTGTGACAATTTTTTAGGATGAATTATGTATTTTACTAGATTGAAATGTCCTTATGAATGAGAAGGTAACCATGCCATGACGGGGTTACTGATGGATGGAAAATATGTTGTGGATGTCACTAGTGGTTGTCAATTTATTTATGTACCCAAGTACTATTACATTTTATTATTAGTCCAAGGTACATAAACTTATGAAATGCAAACACAATATTTGCATTATTAAATTAGTTGCAGTATGATCTACTTAAAATGATCAATGCTTATTCTACTTATGATTAAATTTGTAAAATCAATGGCATGAAGTAAATGAAACAAAAGACGTATACATTATTTAATAATATTTTATTGTATCCATAAGTGTTGTAATTAAAGTTGTAGTTAAGTATTCAATATTCAATATTTGAATCTTCTGCCATAATACTCCATTTGATATATTTCAAAATATAATTCAAGGAATAGATATATTGAAATACACCATATTTTATAAATCAAAATAAAGATTAACCACTCTTGGAAATGATCATGTACTTGGAACTTATCATTTTATTGTGTAGGGACCCTTAGGTTATCTCCTTGCGTGATTTTGCATGAACTATTTCTCCTGTTTTTAGCAATATTTGATAAAACGAGAATGTGCTTACATAAAGGAAACACACTTGTAAAATGAAATTAATAAGTAATAGCATTGAAAATTATTCTAATCTGATAACTCTTAATATCAAATATAGTCATGTCTACTCATGAGATTAGTACATAGGCATGATTCTACATAAAATCCATTCCTCTATTGCTATATTCAAGAAGGAAAGTTATCATTTGCCACATCTATTCAATCATGAATTTGAATTGCATAGAATAAAATGAAACAAAATACCACAATTATCTCATAGAGTGATCTTGATCTCCAAACAATCAAGGTATTGAAATAACACATAACATCATAAATCTAAATCAAGACATACCACATTTAAAACTAGAAAATAATTACAATCCACGTGGAAGTAAATATTAAAAAGTTTTATTGTGATGCAGATGGAACTCTCTTTTATACGTGAGCTTGATTGAAACTAAAATAGAAAATATATAAATATAGATCCATTCGAGAATAGGATATTCTCAAACGGTTACAACAAATATCTAAATATGGATCCAATTAAGGATAAGACATTCTCAAGTGGTTACAACTCAAAAATAATTCTAAGATTCATGCTAACTCCCAACTAATTGTCAAATTCAAAATTAGTTATGTGGGTTACAATAACTTGCTCAAAATATGTTCATAAATAGTTATTAATGGTGTTGGGCCCCGTTCACTCATGGTATATACATGGGAGGTATTTAAATCTATGGAAAACATGAATATGCACACATGGACACATAGAAATATTCCTTCCAATAATTAAAACCATTAAATATATGTTTTATTGTCTTCCTCAAGTTGTTATATGATTGGTAGTGGTCGATTTCCTCCTCTATGTCATGCTAAATATGCAATGTGTGGATCTACAAATGCTTTGCACCATTAAATCATTTTTTCTTCAACCTTGTGGCTTGTAGACCCATAGCATGAGAACTTGAAGTAATATCCTATAACAACTTGTCCACACGTGAGCCATTATTTTCAATGTAAATATATAATGCACTTATTATCCCTGGTGTTAATCATAATTCAATGAAATCTTAAGAAATGTAATGGGAAATAATTTGAACTTAGATTATGGTTTTGAACATTAAAAATGATAAATATATGGTTATGGGTAAAAATAAAGAAAAGAGGGTGTCAAAAAATGGTAGTTTGCGACTCAATAATGGTTATACCCATAATGTAGAAATATAGGGAAATTAAAAAAAAAATGGAAGTGTCACAAATGAATATGGAATGGAATTATGCCTTAAATTAAATGTGAAGGAAATTGTACCACGATTATGATTTGGTCTCTATCAACCCTTTTCTAGTTAGCATGGTAGTGCATCTACTATCTACCATGGTATTGTGGACCTATAGGAAAGGAGAACACTTGAAATAGGCTATTCATCGTGCTTATTTTTGTGTGAATGATCTAAGGTCGAATTGGTTGTGGTATCTTACTAATGAGGTATTACATAATGTGTTGGACTCTCAAGATAGGACCTAATACTTCTTATTATTGATTGCATATTTCCTATGATGGAGCCACCAGGAATTCAACCATCAAAGTGCGGTATGTAGAACAAGTTTGTTGCTACCAAATATGAGTATATGGCTTTCTCATTAGATAAGGCCACTCAAGTTTGTATTGAAGTTATATTTTAAAATTACTACCATACAACATGTGGAGTAATAGTGTAGACCACTAAGATTCCTATGGAAATTATTTATGCATATAGCAAATAGTATTATTCAAAGTGGCATAACATTATTTTGTAATTGACCACATGTATTAGATGGAAACATTAAATTACAAGAGTAGGTGGAGAAGTTGGAATTCATGTTGACACCAAAACTTGTGGAGTGGAAATTAAGGAGATAGACATAGGTGGTTGAAGAACAACAACAAAAAATATGGCAAGAGGTCATGGTGGAAAATATTGGTGAGGGAAATAGATGCATGAAAGAGACCCCAAATAAATGTAGAGGAGGGTGCCTAATCCAAATTAACTAAGTTATATGATGCAAAGGTGGAGATAAAAGAGTTTCCAACAAACATCCCACCAATCACAAGTTTAGAGAAGCATTTGAGATCATCAAACATCCCAATAATCTCAACAAGGATGGGGGTGTCAAGGTAAGTAGTATCTAGATTCCTTTAATCTCTCACAACTAACCCTCACTTTCCTTTCTCTTACTTCCTTCTTTCCCCTTTTACTTATCCTTTTTATTTTATTTTTTCCCTTCATTGGTTCTTTCTTCTCATTCCCTTGTAGATTTTTTTTTGGTTTTTGAATTTTAGGGTTTTCCTTTTTTCCTTTATTCTATTCATTATTTTTCTCTTTTTCCTTAATTCTTCTTCCATTTCTCTTTTTCCTTCCTTGGCCTCCTTGTTTTTCTCTTTTTCCTTCACCTTTAATTACTTGCTCTCTTTATTTCCCCCCTTTATGCTTTTTATTTTAGTGTTCTTTCCTATTTATTATTATTAGTTTATCTTATTTTATTATTCATTTTTTATCCTATTTTATTATTTTTCTTGTTGAGCCGGCATTCTCTCTTCTCCCCCGTTCCTTTCTTCTTTTAATTATTTATTTGTCTTCCTTTTTCCTTCTCTCAACAACTTGTCCTGATGATGGGTCCTATTTGTGACTCAAAATATCGATCTAAAATGTCAACTGTGGATTTATCTCCAAGACATCACTCTTTAAGATGTGTCATTTTCAAGAGACACCAAGTTTATCAATCTATCACAAGAGGAATCCCCACTGAAGTTGAGTTATGTAGGAGTGAGAATTGAAGGGGTTCTGTGCAAAATACATAGGGTATATTATAACATCTAGTGATATAATATAGTGATTATTATGTAATAACTAATAATCATGTAATAATGGTTATTAAACCAATATTGTGTAATCTTTGATGTGTACTAATGATAGGTCATGTCCTTTTCCAAATGCTTGACCTATTTCCCATCGTGTGTATTTATACACATATATTGAAATTAGTGTATCGTGATTTAGATATAAATTATTATGATAAATAATTATTTATTTATATGGATTAATTTATGTATTCATGATGTTCTCATGAAGTGAACTACTGGTTCACTTCACATACAATTTTATGTTCTTGTATGAGTGGGTTACAACTAGAAAATACCTTAGTATATTATGGAATCTTTAATAATCACTCAACTCACCCATATATATGAGAATTGTAATGAATATAAAAGAGGCTAAAAAGTACAGGGGAGAGAGAGACTACTATTATGGTAGTTTTGAGTCTAGAAATATTCACTCATTATGTTGAATGTGTTGTCATTGATGTCAAGTTCAGGGGGAGCTTGTTGAATATGTTGTCATTGATGGCATTGATGTAGTACTGAATGTATCTTGTCATGGCTTGCTAAGTATAAGTTGTATGGTAAAATATTCAACTTGACATCTCCATGGAATCATTGGGCTAAGATTCCATCAAAGCATTAGAAGGTAAGCTCAAGAGGGATGACAGCCTAAGTCACATGCCCAAAGTCTAAAGGTTTTGAAGGGCCAAGCATGCCATGAGAATTCCATGAAGGGTCAGCGAGCAAACAAACTGAGACATAAATCCCTTGTCGTTAGTTGATAGGAAATCTACATGGTGTCAATAGGTGGGATGATTATCAAGCCCTAAACACATCAGACCATGGCAGCAAAGCTTAGGAGGGATATCACCGAAGAAAAATTGGCTGAGAAGGTTGAGGGAAGAGGAGGTAAAGCCTCCAGTCATTGCCCCCCATCACAAAGGGCCAATAGGTTATCACCCATGGGTTGAGAGCCTATCAAGCTATTATTCCATCAAGTCATTAACCCTAGTTCACAAGGCATTAAACCAATCCAAACACCCCAACAACCTGAGACCCCAACATGCATGGATGGACAGTTGGCATAGTTGATATGGATGTCAATTGATTGACACAATGGAGCACATGTGTTGAATTGATGATGTGGTAGCATTTGAGGATAACACGTGGAAAGTGGATTCAACACTTTTAATGGGCCAAAAGGATAGTTAGAAAGTAATGCGTGGCAGGAACACGTCAACAGCTGAAAATGTGGCAAGCTCTTATTGAATGCAGTGAATGATGTGTCAGACATGGTGATAGGTGATGTGGTAATTGGGTCCCATATTAGTTCTTGAGTCACTAGTATCTGGACTTAAGTCTCCGAATGCAAGATATTTGTATCATGGAAAGTCAAGCATCTGATATCTGACAATACTAAGGTCACAACCCTTGGTCGTAAAGGGCTTGGAAATAAGCATTAAGGGGTTTATCAATCTCTGGACTTTAGTATCATACTCTAGCACATAAACGTTGAAACATGCTCAATATTTGATAACATATTTTAGGCCTTTGGTTATGATGACTGGTCACAGGGGGACTTGAATTCAAGCTCTAAGAGTTATTGGTTGAAAATGGAGAATGGTTACGATTCTAAGCACTCAATGCTAAAATACTAGATCCTCATATCAAGGCCAAAAACAAAAAATACTTAGTACATATTTTGAGGTGTTTTGGGCCCCACATCCACTCTAAAGTATTACCCTAGATATGAGACATTTGGTGGTGAATTTTAGATGTGAAATGAAGATGGGACTAGATACTAGATTCCAAATTCATCAGGATGCAATGATATCCAGGCTTGGATCATGTTTGGGAGTTTGCTTCCAAGTGTGGCTTAGAAAAAGGTTGGATGCTAGATTTCTTGAAAATCCATTATAATTTTGTTTAACCAAATCACGGAGGGCATTAGGCTAAGAACCTTTTGAGATTAAGGCTTTTTTTCTAGCCCTTGGTCTTGTGATTCGAGGTGGTTAAAACCTAAGTGTTGAGGCAAGAAATTTAATGTTTTCAAGCACCAAATTAGTTAAAGGATTGAGATAAACAAAGCTAAAATGGGACAATTTTGTTAGATCTATGTGTATAAATAGAAACCAAACCAACATGAGAATATCAGGTCCCATGCAAATCAACAAGAGGAAGTCACATGGATAGATAGAAGCACATGTTTTTTAAATTAATTAAATTAGAGAGTTGGGTTGTAACAGTAAGAGAAGTTGCATGCCAATTGGTGTATATCTGAGATAGAGTCTGTAAAGGTGTGTTGTGAAAAGGCTTGGTGAGAAAATTGGTTGAGATCTAAAGCCTCCATTTCAAAGAAAATTTGTAAAGCTAGATTGTTGAGGAATTAACTAAGAAACTTTCAAATCTCAGAATAAATATTGTTGTAAGAGTGATGTTTTAATTAAGGTGTCATATATCTTAGTATGAAAATTAATTAAAGAGGGATCTAAGTGGTTGAAACAAGTTGGTGCTTGTAGATCATGGGAGTGGAGTCTACTTCAGGTCGGTGCTAGTAAATATCAGGGGTTCAGTGCCTCCAGTAGGTTGGTTCCTACAAGCAAGTGGGATTTGGTGCTTCTAGAAAGTGGGCTCTTGGAAATAAAAATGGGGTTGGTGCCTCCTATAGGTTGGTGCCTACAAAATCAGTTGTAAATTGAAGTTGGTGCTTGCATTAAAAATAATATTTGTGGTTTTCTCTTGTATGGATTTCCACGTAAATATCTTGTGTTGATCTATGTGATTGTTGCATGGTTTTGTGAATAAATGTGTTTGATTGTCTAAATAATTGTTAAAAAAAGAAATAAAGTAAATTGTAATAAAGCATAATTATGTTTATTGTGGTTGAAAACTCGCTATGAAAATGATTGAAGGAAATCGATCGGTGGGTTGGAAGTGGATTGGAGTTCGATAAATGCCGAGGGTTTTTTAGCATGAGCTCTGCAATGGTGACATATGGATCAAAAATGGAGAATGTAGGATAGATGACCGACGCCTCCACCGAAGGTATGAAGATACATACATATTTTATGCAAGTCAGTTATTTGACCTGTTTCATTATGGTGCAGATCACGCCCCCCATCTGTTCAATTGGCCTCCATTATGCTCTGAATGGGCGTCATCCCCCCTAAGTCAAGGCATATTGCATGGATTGAGTCATGGAATTTCCAATCTAGCCATCTATTTTGTAGATCAGCCCCCACTCTAGCCAGATCTGGAAGCCCTAGCTCTAATTGGTGTGGCCCTCAATGGAACACAAATAACCCTCAATGGGAGATCTCATTTGAATAATTGGGCGATGACGATATTTGATTGGGATACACGTCATTTTTCTATATCTACAGCACAAGCGACTGCTCGCTCTAGGAAACCATCCTCTAATTATGATATGGTCGAAACGTTGTCTGAAATTTGTAAATGGATATCAGATCGGGTCAATCGATGTGAATCTGACATGCACTGCCTCAAACACCTTGTTGAAGGAAGAATTGGGGTCGCATTGAAGCTACGGGTAGAGCATATCTATGGTTTTATTCTATCAACTTCAAAAAGATCGTCAATCACAGTGTATACCAATAGATCTGCCTCACTCACACCAGATACAAGATCTATGCTCGCAAATGGAAAACCCCCACTCAAAAAATCAAATTCAAATTCCCTAATGGAAGCACCTCCAGATCAATGTAGGGTCTCTATAAATTGGACTCTTCATTACATTCTGCATCAATATTGGGATCCCAATATTGAGGAAGCAATATGTACAAAATTTTCTGGGGCAGATAATCCTTCAATGCAACAGGATATTGGGACTACACATAGCTTTAACTTGTGGGCGTCACGAGACAGAGTACACAATGACTCAGATCTCAAGAAAGCACCAAGGGTTGGGTGAGAACTTTTCCCTGCAGTCAAAAATCTTCAGCCGGATCTTGTAGACCCCACAACAGAACCACATGAAGGAACATAGAGCAATCTCTTTATCAGAACCCTCGAAGGAAAAACTGCATGTATGAAGATCGGTTGTTGGGAGGAGATAAAAACTCTTAAACACAGGATTCAAGAAAATATGGGTATATCAGCTAGCCTACAACTCCTAATCTACGCAGGGAAAGCACTGCAGGAGGATCTCAAGCTACAAAATTATAACATCGGTTGTGACTCAACCATCTTCCTCAATACAAGACTTCTAAGAGGATGTCCTAGGACAAGCTCTAAAGGACCAGCCACCTTCAAAGATGCAGTCAAAGGAAAGACAAAGCCACAAAAAAATAGAACAGTGAACCACTACTCTTGTCCCTACATTGTGGAGCAGATGACTCAAATTCTACCTTAACAATTACTCTGCTTGAGGTAAATGAGCTCCATAATGATTTTATCTCTAAAGTTGTGATCTGCAGATTTAATGGATTCTGGTCTAATGTGGAAGCCCTAAGACAATGGATTTTCTCCATATGGACATAAAATTTTGACATACACTTATGCTCAAAATTCTTCTTCAATGTTAAGTTCGACACAGCTAAAGAGAAGGAATATGCACTACATGAAGGACCATGGTTTTGGGGTAACGCAGGTCTCTTCATAACACCATGGTTTTAAAATTTGGATGCAAATACCTTGGTGGTTTCCAAAATGTCATTGTGGGTACGGATATATAACTTACCTCTACATTTTTGGCACCACAAAGTATTACCAGGCATTGGAAATTATCTTGGTAAATTCCTTAAAGAAGATGGAGATCAACTCACTAAGGATATCTTCACATTTTCCAGAATCTGTGTGCAGGTAGACCTTAGTCAAGGATTACCATATCGCATACTATTATATCATAATAATTAGCAATGGTCCCATCCCCTAGACTATGATAATACAACATTTAGATGTCGCATATGTCTACAAACTGGTCATCTATAAAGTGTCTGTAGAGCCTCCAAAATGTACTCAAAATATAATCCACTTTCACCTTTATCATCACCATTTCACTCACATGTCGCAACTCCATAGCCATATAACCTTTCTTTAGCCTCCATTTTCATAATCATATGGGTTACCTTTGTGTTTTCCAAAAGCTAATGATTTCTAGTATTATAAGTGAATTAAATGGTTAAAACTTAGAAAAATGGCATATACTTGATAATACTTAAAAGTGGATTGAGTTTCATGACATGTGTAGGTCATTTGGAAGCTTCCAAGGCACCCTTATGTGGCCTCCAATGCTCAAATTCGAATTCTCTTCAAGATATGAAAGAAGATTTGGATAAAGGTCAAAGAGGATATGTGTCTCATCATTACCTATTTGAATTGTAACTCTATGAGATTTTATAGGGATCTAGGGAGAGAATAATGGACCTCCATTAATGAGGTAGCCTCTTATATTTTTGTATAAATAGGAGAGCCTTCTCCTTTCAAAAGCATGTGTAAATTGGGGAAATGCTCATGTTTTGAATATAGAATTTGGAATTGGCACCATGCTCATGAGTGACATTTACTTTGATTTGGTTATGCTTGCATTTGGAGCCTCTCAACTTTCCATCTCTCATGCTTTTGGATTGGCCACCTACAATATGTGAGATTTATTGTTTTTTTTTTAGATTTATTGCTTTCATAGATTAAGATTTATTTCTTTCATATCTTTTCTATGTGAGAGGTTAAGAGTGATTGTTTTTATTTGCTTTCTACCTATAAGTTAAGAGCTTTTTTTTTTTTCATATCTTTTCCTATGTGAGAGGTTAAGAGTGATTATTTTTATTTGCTTTCTACCAGGAGGTTAAGAGTGATTGTTTTTATTTGCTTTCTACCTAGAGGTTAAGAGCGATTGTTTTTATTTTCTTTCCTATCTAGAAGTTAAGAGCAATTCTTTTTATTTTCTTTCATATCTTTTCCTGTGTGAGAGGTTAAGAATGATTGTTTTTTCTTTCATTTCATGTAATTTAAATTCCATGCATTGTACTATAATTGTACTATAATTTATTTTGAGTTGATTGTTGAATTAGAATAGATGAATTTGGTTTGTCATTATTTGGTTTTGTAGTTATATTGATCTAAATTGAAAGTTAATTTTTAGCATACACAGTGCATGCATGCTTCGCAAGTTTTACGAAACCCCTAGGTTGACAATTAAATGATAGGTAATTAATTTGCCTCGACATTTTGACGTCGTTGCCGGGAAGTGTGCATAGGAGCTAGCTTTCAGTCTAGAGTTCATATTTTTTTCAGTCTTTTTAGATGCATGATTAAAGCATGTAGATGCATAAATCATTTACTCGCATATCATTTAAAAAAAAAAAATCAATACTAACCATTTATGGACAAAGTATCTATAATGCAGATCAAATATTCTTTGGAGCACAAAGGCTACACTGAGGAATGGTATCGAAACGTGATTGTGCCACGATATTCATTCATTCTTCAAGAGATCTTTGCGACAAATCTAAAGGTTAAAACGATTTCTCATGTCCTCATACACAATCAAGTACATTTCACAAATTTGGATATGAATATTTTAGAAAGTTTAATCCGTAAATGGCTCCATTGGAAACATTCGTATACTTAAAGATAAAAAATAAAAATAATTTCTTTCAAGTAGATAAGTTAGGAAAAATAAAATCAAGCTTGATTACATTTTTGTTAAGTTCTTGATTGCATTTTTTTAAGTTTTTAGACTTTAAAATCTTTTAGAATTCTATTTATTTTCTTGCATTTTTTTCATTAACATCACAAATATTTTCAATAAAAAAAATCATATTTTTATTTTAAATAATTTAAAAAGAAAATCATGTGAGATTTTTAATTAAAAAAAAACATTAAAAAAAAATCTTCATGTTTTTGAATAAGGAAAATGTAATTTTTTTTTTTTAATTATCAATTCTTTTTTTAAGAGAATTGACAAATTGATAACTAGATCTCAAGTGACTTGTAAAGAAAAAAAATGCATTAGCTTAAAAATCAAAATCCAAAATTCATCATTTAATTAAAAAAAAAAGGAATAAAAAGAAATAAAATTAGATCTTGCTTTAAATTGTTGCATATTTGACTAATCATCTGTAGCTCAACTTATGCCTACAATTCAATATGCATTTGCACCAAAATTGCAAAGATCGACGATGCATATCTCCATTTTGGAATAGGTCATTCACGTAAGCAAACAGCCTCCATGTGCCATTGAGAATGGGACCACGGGAATCCTTCTACAGCGTCAAAATCTGAGAAATTGAAAATTTCATTTTGTCATTTTGGTTATCAGCCATAGAGGAACATTTGTTACCCAAATAAATTGCTCCCTCAAGTTCACCCAAATCGCAGACTCGAATGGTGGGCACATTGAGGTATGCATATCTCTTAGAGTCCACCCAAATGGGAGGCATATCAAGGTTGCGAAGTTCCAAGATGAATATCTTGAATTCTGAAGGTTACCAATGGCCATTAGAAAGGTACACATTAGGGGTCAGTTGCCTAGAAACATTGAGAAATTCTTATGTTTGTAATAAATAAAAAAATCATACGAATTTGGACTGGTTTGAGCAAATTCTGATGTTTGTAATAAAAAAATTATATGAATTTGGACTGGTAGTGGAGCCATGAATGCTGTTATTGCTGTGTGAATGCATTCGGCACAATTGTTGGCATCTTGTTGATAGATCGATCAAGAAGGAACAGATTGAGGTTGCCACCTTTGTCAGCTACTAAGGAGTATTCATTTCATGCCAAATCTCCAAATCTAGTAGTCATTCTGAAAAAAAATGCTTGAGCATTTGCCAAAAATGCGTAGCAGCTTAAAAACGTCATTTTTAAAACACGATTTTTGGCCAAATGAAAACGAATATCAAAACACTAAAACGTGAGTTTTTCTCATAATGGGGTTAATTACAAAACCCAGGAACGATTTTCTCAAATTCGTAACTGATTGGGAGATATTTGGGGTTCTCTGGAGCCTTACTTGGCAAATTGCGTGAGAAAAAAATGGTTTTCAATTAATACACAGACAACAGTGGTGGCCCTGATCTAATTTTCCTGATCTACAAGAGGTAGATCCACCATAGAGATAATCAGATGTTGGTGGCTCAACTCTTGATACACATCATGGTTTTTTTGTCGAGTATAGCAAGGATCGAGATTGTGATCTTGGTTTTCATGTGGATGATTTGGAAGTCACATTAAATATTTGCCTAGAAGTATTTTTTACTGGTGGTGGTTTTTTTTTCGTGGTGTACACTGTGATACGCATGTCAATCTTGACGTATTCCCGCAATAGTGAGGAAAAAGGAATTTCAAGATCAATTAAGGCGAAGCGTCGGTCTATTGAGAATGAAACACTTTTCATGGAAATTTCATTTTCCTATTATTACGTTGTTTTATTTGTTTTATTTTTTGTGTTATGTTTTATTTTTGTTATGTTGTAATTTTTTTATTTTTTATTTTTTATTTTTTTAAGAATGTTATATGATATTTATGTTATATGCTACATTTTTCTTATGTGTTTTAATGTTTAATGCATAATGTTATGTTTTTCTTATATTTTAATGTTATGTTTTTTTTTTTGTTATATATGTTATGTTTTAAATTGTACATTTATGTTGTAGGATTTTTTTTTATTTTTGTTAAATTTATTTGTGTATATAAATTTCAATTTGTACATGTTTTTTTCTTATTATGGTTTTCTTTTATGTACATTTATTTTACTTTTTAAGTTTTGTAAATATTTCATTACTTCTTTTTTAGATTGTATATTTTATTGTTTTTCAAGAAAATTGCCATGAGAAAATTGTCAAAACAAATTGATGCGAAATGTTGGGTCCCTATAATACCAGTGATTACCCCATTACTATTGTAGTTGCATCCCTTATTAATATTGTTGTGCCCCTATTATCCCCATATTGTTATTACTGTGCCCCATAGAATCCCTCTATTGTTATTTTGTGGCTTTATATTATTATTGTTAGGTCCGCTGGGTTATATTGTGAATCCTTAGACTCCTATATATAGAAAGGAGGTTTTGTCATTTGAATCATCCAAGAATTGTTCATTTATGTAATGTAAAGGAGGTTTCCCCCTCAAAGAGACTAAATTCTAAGGCGTTGATCTATCTTTTCTATCTTTTCTTGAGCTGGTTTCATAACATTTGGAATCAGAGCTTTGGATTCTAGGGTTTCGCTGCTCCAAACAGGTCATCGTGGCATTTTCGCTATAAAAAATTTTCTGCAACATTTTAGAAGCTAAAAGAAACCCATTTTAGAAGACATCATGCTGAATCTCGAGTCCGAATTTCAGAGCTTTTCGCGCTATATTTGCGGAGATATGATCTGAGGAAGTTGGTCTTTTTGCAGACTCCTGAATTACATTCCAAACAGGTGACCTGGAGAAAATCGTCATAACTTTCTCTCTGAGCATCGGATTGAAATTTCGTAAGAAGTTTCAGAAAGAGGACAGACTGTAGTTTCTTGTAGATAGTTTTTAGAGCCAAAGGTCGAAACAGTGACTCGTGGCACGTCCTATAAGTTTGCTCTACTGAACTAGTCTATAATCAAGTCACTGTGGGAGATTTCGCATAACTCTTCCTTGGAGAATCCAATTTGGGTCAGACTGGTGGCATTGGAAAGAGGACTTAGAGGGCTACTACAGGTCGCAATTTTAGAACTGGATGATTAGAAAGTACAGATATACATTAGAGGCAATATCGAGCTCCTTCAAAGTGAAAAAAGGTGTGTAGATTTTTTTAAATTTTTGCTTAAGCTTGGTTTGAAAATTTATTTTGAAGGAATTCAAAGGGCATAGTAGAGCATTATTATCAATTACTGATGCCCCAAGGAAAGAAAATGAAAACACCTAGTAAGCAACCTGAAAGCCCTAGCATGACTCATGAAGAAGAGGAAGAAATGCTACATGATATATCAAAATTACAAGAACAAGTGCAACAAATGTCACTCTCACAAAAGCTAACAGAAGCTAAGATAAATGGTGTGGAATCTAAGATAAAGGGCATGGAAGCTAAGATGGACGATTTGAAGATATATTTGAAGACAGATTTGAAGAGAGACATGGTAGATTTGAAGACATATTTGACAAATTTTCTACAAGAAATACTTACTAATGGTGAAAAGGTAGTAAAGGAAACTCATGATGTAAACAAAAGAAATGTTAATCATGATTTCTTAGACTCTAATGTGGGATCGAAGACCCACCATATTCCAAAAATAGATATGAGGAAGTTTGATGGCAAGGATTCCGCAACATGGATATTACAAATGGAGCAATTTTTCGATCTCAATAATGTGAAAAACACACAAAAGGTACGTATTGCAACTTTATATCTGGAACCAAATCAGTTTGTATGGTATCAATGGCTTTGCTCTCGTAAACAAATTATCACTTGGGCAATTTTTACGGAAGAATTGATAGCACATTATGAGGATACAAAAAGCAACACTTTTTTTAGCCAATTGATAAGTCTCAAACAAAAGGGTTCAATAATGGAGCACATTGAGGAGTTCCAAAAATTGAACATAAGGGTAAAAAATATTCCAGAGGAGCATAGGATTGATGTGTTCATAGGGACTTTAAAGGATAATATCCAACATGATGTTCGCCTTTGGGAACCTGATTCATTAGAGAAGGCATTCAGGTTAGCAAGAAAAATGGAAAGCAAAATTATGGCAACCAGGAAGCATACCACTCACAACTATAAAGATGGAAGTGTTGTTTCCCCTAGTCTTCCACAACCTATAATGTTGACACCACAACAATTGGAATAAAAAAGAGCAAAAGGGCTTTGTTACAGTTGTGATAGCAAATACACTAAAGGTCATAAGTGTGCTGAGAAGAAATTATTCTACATAGATTGCGAAGAGGAAGAAGAAAAGGAGCAAGAAAGGTCAAAATAAGAGGATATACTCCAGGAACAAAGCCTAGATAAAGAAGAAATGAATTTGACCATATCTTGTAATGCATTGGCAGGAATTACCACTCCTCAAACCATCAAGATAGAAGGACAAATCAAGAAGAAAAAGGTAATAGTGTTGATTGATTTAGGAAGTACCCATAATTTTATTCATTGTAAGGTAGCAAAAGAATTGAATTGCTTCTTATATCCAGCACCAGAGTGTCAGGTGATGGTTGCAAATGGAGGAACAATAAATTTCTTTGGAAAGTGCCATAATATCAAGCTATCGATGGGAGAATATGTATTGACTAGCCCAATGCTTTCCATTCCAATGGGAGGTGATGATGTTGTACTAGCAGTCCAATGGCTACAATCCTTGGGTACAATAGCTTTTAATTTTCAAGAACTTTTCATGAAATTTTTTGTGGAAGGAAAGGAAGTTGAATTAAGGGGTATTGCAGGGAAACCAGGAAAGATAATTAGCTCTAATGGTATGACAAAGCTTCTAAAAAAGGAACAAAGGGGTGTAATTGCACAATTATGTTCGCTAGATGTTTCCACATTGCAATCATCTATTTCTCCAGATCTCCAAAAAGTCTTGGACAATAATTCAAAGGTATTTGAGACTCCCAAAGGTCTCCCACCTATTCATGATCATGATCATGCTATTCATCTGATTCTAGGAAGTGTTCCTCCAAACATCAGGCTGTACAGATATCCCTATGCCCAAAAGAGTGAATTTGAACGTATGGTTGCAGAAATGTTAGAGGTTGGTATAATTCAACAAAGTCAAAGTTCTTTCTCTGCTCCAGTAGTATTAGTGCACAAGAAGGATGCATCATGGCGCATGTGTCCGGATTATAGGGAGCTCAACAAGCTCACTATTAAAGATAAGTTTCCCATTCCCGTCATTGATGAATTACTGGATGAATTACATGGATCAATTTACTTCACTAATTTGGATCTTTGTTCAGGATATCATCAAATCAGAATGAAGACTGAAGACATTCCGAAAATAGCATTTAGAACTCGTGAAGGTCATTATGAATTTTTGGTCATGCCTTTTGGCCTTACCAATGCACCTTCAACATTTCAAGGTTTGATGAATTCCATTTTCAAACCATTCCTTAGAAAATTTGTGTTAGTATTTTTTGATGATATACTAATCTACAGCAAGTATTGGAAGGATCATGTTGAACATGTTGACAGGGTGCTACAACTATTGGAGGAGAAACAATTATATGCAAAAAGATCCAAATGTTTCTTTGGAGTATAAGAGGTGGAATATCTGGGTCATATTGTATCTCATGAAGGAGTTAAGGTAGACCCTAACAAAATTAAAGCCATTAAGGAATGGAAAATCCCCACATCCATAAAGCATCTGCGAGGATTTCTCGGGTTGACGGGGTATTATCACAAGTTTTTTAAGAATTATGGGAGAATAGCAGCACCTCTAACAACATTATTGAAGAAAGATGCATTTTCATGGACTCCAGAAGCAACAAAGGCCTTCGAACTTCTTAAAGAGGCAATGTGCCAAGCACCGGTCTTAGCTACACCAGACTTCACAAAAACCTTTATTGTGGAATGTGATGCTTCAGGAAATGGAATTGGTGCTGTTTTAATGTAAGATGAAAGACCCATTGCTTTTGAAAGTCGTCCAATCAAGGGAAATTTTTTACACAACGCTATTTATGAGAAGGAAATGTTGGAAATACTCCATGCACTTAAGAAATGGCGACCCTACCTAATGGGAAGACACTTCAAGGTAAAAATGGATCATGATAGCCTTAAATACTTTTTAGAACAAAGATTATCCTCTAAAGAGCAACAAAAGTGGGTTACAAAGATGTTGGGTTATGACTTTGAAATCATCTACAAAAAAGGGAAGCAAAATGTGGTGGCAGATGCACTCTCAAGAAAGGATGAGGATGTGGAAGCATTGTTGTGAGCCATTTATATTATCCAACCAGATTGGATAAATGAAGCAAGGGAGGAATGGGAGAATGACGAAGAAGTGTGGGCACTTATTCGAAAGTTACAACAAGATTCCAGTACGTCTGATACATTTAGTTGGCAAAATGATTCTTTATGGTACAAAGATCGCTTATACCTTTGTAAGAATTCCCAACTAAAACAAAAGATTCTTATGGAATTGCACACTTCTCCCTTAGGAGGGCACTCAGGATTTTTAAAAACTTACCACAGGGTTAAGAAGGAATTTTTTGGGGATGGCCTTAAATCGGATATTCAAAAATTTGTGGCGGAATTTTTGGTTTGCCAACAAAATAAAGTTGAAACAATTAAGACACCAGGTCTATTACAACCTTTATCCATTCCAAGCCAACATTGTGAGGAGGTTTCAATGGATTTTATCACAGGTTTACCTAAGTCTAAGGGAAAGGGTGTCATCATGGTGGTAGTTGACAGACTTACCAAGTATGCACACTTTTGTGCATTATCACATCCATTTAAAGCCAGTACAGTTTCTACTGCATTTATGGAAACAATTCAAAAGCTACATGGAAACCCAAAGATTATTGTAAGTGACAGAGATCCCATTTTCACTGGAAAAATTTGGACAGAATTATTTTCTTGTCTTGGTACTTAGTTAGCTCATAGCTCATCTTATCATCCTCAATCTGATGGGAAAACTGAGATAGTAAACAAATGTTTGGAAGGATATCTTCGTTGCTTTGTATCTGATAAACAGACACAATGGGTCAAATGGTTTCCTCTGGCTGAATGGTGGTATAACACTTCCTTCCATACAGCAACAAAAATGACCCCATTTAGGGCACTTTATGGATATCAACCACCATCCATCACATCATATTTACGAGAAAATTCTAAGGTTCAAGCAGTGGAACATCACATCGAACATCAACAACAAGTCCTCCAACTCTTAAAGGATAACCTCGTGTTGGCACAGAATAGAATGAAACAACAGGCAGATCAACATCGCAGCGAAAGAAGTTTTGATGTAGGTGATTGGGTATTCCTACGGCTACAACCATATAAGCAAATGTCCCTCAAGCATGCTAAGAAGGATAATAAATTATCACCAAAGTATTATGGTTCGTACAAGGTGTTGCAAAATATTGGTACTATGGCATACAAATTGGAGCTTCCTGCAGCTTCTCGATTGCACCCAGTTTTCCATGTTTGATGTTTAAAGAAGGTTATAGGCAACAAGCTCCCAGTTCAAACAATATTGCCAGAACTTGATGAGGAAGGAAAAATTATATTGGCACTGGAAGCAGTCACAGAAGCAAGAACTCGACAGTTACGAAATCGATCAATTTCGGAGTATCTTATCAAGTGGAAGAACTTATCCGCTGAAAATTCCACATGGGAGGATGAGGATTTTATACAGCAGTATCCAGAACTACTCAAGCATTGAGGACAACACTTTTTTGAAGGAGAGGGGCATGTTGGGTCCCTATAATACCAGTGATTACCCCATTACTATTGTAGTTGCATCCCTTATTAATATTGTTGTGCCCCTATTATCCCCATATTGTTATTACTGTGCCCCATAGAATCCCTCTATTGTTATTTTTGTGGCTTTATATTATTATTGTTAGGTCGGTTGGGTTATATTGTGAATCCTTAGACTCCTATATATAGAAAGGAGGTTTTGTCATTTGAATCATCTAAGAATTGTTCATTTATGTAATGTAAAGGAGGTTGCCCCCTCGAAGAGGCTGAATTCTAAGGCGTTGATCTATCTTTTCTATCTTTTCTTGAGCTGGTTTCATAACACGAAATCTGGCGCAAATTGAGAAAAAAATTTGTTGTGATGGTCCACTCAAACACACCTGTCAAAGCAAGAAATAAATAAAATAAATAAATAAATAAAATTGTTCTATTTTTCTAATTTTTCTACAAGAGGTATTGATCAATTTGAAGATTGGACTGGTTACTTGTTCATAACAAAAATGAATAGTTGTGTGTACTTAACTGTTTGTTCAGGATTTTAGCCACAAAAACTACGCAATTCTGCAACTAAACAGCAATTCTGCAACTGAACAGTGATTTTGTAGTGGAACAACAATTTTGTAGCTTTGTATTTAACTCAATGATCTATTTTTCAACAATGCATTCTAATCAGAAAATCATGATCAAAATTTATAGGATTTGTCTAATGATTATGCTTTCAAGCATGATGAAGGAAAGAAGAAGAACTATGAAGGTGCTTTATCTGCAGTATCGATTGATGAATTTTTGATTGAGGATTCTTTTGCAAGAATCATTAAGCATTTGCGAATAATATTTCTTTATATTCATGAAATTATATGATTCAAACATAAATTGAGGAAATTGTTTTCTTTTAGAAATTGGATTTATTATCGCAATTCTGAAATTAGACTAACCATTTGAAACGAAGACACGTCATGAACTTGTTAATTATGCAAAGTTTTCGTATGTATAAAAAAAATTGATCACCTATCTTTGAACACACTTACGTTATATTGCAATATTAATGCCATGTTTATTTTCAGGTTCCAGGGCAATCGGAGAATTGAAGGAAGCCAATTGTGCACAATTGGTTTTCGACGACCAATTTCAAGAAACATGAACCAATTTAATCCATTTCTATCATCCATAATTTACATCATTTTTCCTCTCCAAACTCACATGCTATCCAAGCATTTTTGTTAAGCATCATCATCACCATTTTCCTTGCAAGAGTCGCATGTTTCCTTCACATTTTTCATAATTTCCATTCATAGAGACATTCATCTTGCTTACATGTGGATTTGTCATTTTTCTTTCTGTTCGCTTGTTTACCTTCTTGTCATTTTCCTTTCCATTAAATAAACCTTGATCCACTGCAAAAATTTTCATTCATAGTCCTTCCAAAATTATTATTTCATACTCGTGTTAGATTATGGGGGATTCATAATGCCTCCCTTCTAACAAGTCTTGGCCTATCGACATCTGCACATTATCTAGGTTCAAGGCTAGAGTCCTTATTAGTACCTTGAGGCTTGTATGCATCAATGACAAGTTCTCTCGCTGACAATCATGGGAATACATCAATGTCTCTTGATCGTTGGATCTTGCAAGTGACTTGACATTAGCTCATCTATTCGCACTTTGCAAGATGTACTTAGGTACCTTGGAACTCGTTGACATTAACGGTGAGTTTGCCTCGCATTGGTTAATGGAATTCATCAATGGCCGGTAATCCAATGACTTCTCTTCATGCTCGACAACAACACATTTATTCGCATGACTAGAATTGTACCATTGGGTTTTTTGGCGGGTGAAGACTATATCATTTCAGCATTTTGCAGTAGATACAACATATTTAGCAGCATAAATATATAATCCACTTTCATGACCTCATCCACCATTTATGCAACCAAGAATCAGATGAAATTCTACATTCTATTCCACGATCCAGCAGCAGTTACAACTTCTCTACATATGCACAGTTTGTCCACTTCCTAGGTAAGTAAAAGTATGTTCTTTTCTAGCTTTTAATCATAGAATTCCTTAAATACTGAAATTATAATTTTTGGAAAATACTTCACCGTATTTCCTTTCTCATTTGAAAAAAATTGTAAACACCTTTAGTTGGGGGGAAGGGAAATCCATTTATTATCACATCCATATCACTTCATTCCATTTCATTTCATTTCATCCTAACATACTTGTCCTAATCAATTATGATTGCATTATGGTTCAAAAGTTATGTGATTTGAAAATAAATGCCTAAATGATGAGCATATTATATGGTTGATTCAAAGATGCATTCTTAAATATGTTCAATGAATCATATTGCAACAAAAAGGAACAAGGTATTAAAACACAAGAACCAATACCAATTAAAATTTGGTTTTCACACAAGAACCAACCAAACATGTTTCAATTCAATGTGTGATAAGAAATACTTTGTGAAACGAAATGAAATTGTCAAATGCAAAGTTTAAGGACAATTGATATAATCCAAGCTCATTCAAAAGAAAATCATGATTAAGCAACGCAATAGATTGCATGAGGACATGCAATAATGTCAGTATGTAGATCCTCCAAAATGTATTCAAAATATCATCCACTTTCACCTTTATCATCACCATTTCACTCACATGTCACAACTCCATAGCTATATAACCTTTCATTAGCCTCCATTTTCATAATCATATGGGTTACCTTTGTGTTTTCCAAAAGCTAATGATTTCTAGTATTATAAGTGAATTAAATTGTTAAAACTTAGAAAAATGGCATATACTTGCTAATACTTAAAAGTGGCTTGAGTTTCATGACATGTTTAGGTCATTTGGAACTTCCAAGGCGTGGCCTCCAATGCTCAAATTCGAATTCTCTTCAAGATATGAAAGAAGATTTCGATAAAGGTCAAAGAGGATATGTGTCTCATCATTACCTATTTGAGTTGTAACTCTATGATATTTTCTAGGGATCTAGGGAGATAATAATGGACCTCCATTAATGAGGTAGCCTCTTATATTTTTGTATAAATAGGAGAGCCTTCTCCTTTCAAAGGCATGTGTAAAGTTGAGGAAATGCTCATGTTTTGAATATAGAATTTGGATTTGGCACCATGCTCATGGGTGATGTTCACTTTGATTTGGTTATGCTTGCATTTGGAGCCTCTCAACTTTCCATCTCTCATGCTTTTGGATTGGCCACCTACAATGTGTGAAATTTATTGTTTTTTTTAAGATTTATTTCTTTCATAGATTAATATTTATTTCTTTCATATCTTTTCTTGTGTTATGGGTTAAGAGTGATTGTTTTTGTTTGCTTTCTACCTAGAAGTTAAGAGCAATTGTTTTTATTTGCTTTCATATATTTTCCTCTGTGAGAGGTTAAGAGTGATTGTTTTTATTTGATTTCTACCTAGAGGTTAAGAGTGATTGTTTTTATTTGTTTTCTACCTAGAGGTTAAGAGCGATTGTTTTTATTTTCTTTCCTATCTAGAAGTTAAGAGAAATTGTTTTTATTTGCTTTCATATATTTTTATGTGTGATAGGTTAAGAATGATTGTTTTTGCTTTCACTTCATGTAATTTCAATTCGCGTGTTGTACTATAATTTATTTTGACTTTATTGTTGAATTAGAATAGGTGAATTCGGTTTGTTATTATTTTGTTTCGTAGTTAGATTGATCTAAATTGAAAGTTAATTTCTAGCATATACAGTGCACACATGCTTTGCAAGTTTTACGAAACCCTTGGGTTGACAATTAAATGATAGGTAAATAATTTGCTTCAATAGTGCCTGTCAACAAAACAAAAAAAGACAGTGAAAAAATACAACCACAAAAGCCAAAAGGATGGTAGTTTTCTTATACATAGGAATATGATCCAAAAGAGGAAGAACCTATAGAAAACACCCCAAACAACAAATCTCAAGAATCAGAACTCCCTGGAAACTTCACATAAATCAACGAACAAACCACCCAGAACAATTCACAGAAGGACGAGATCGAGAACTGCACCGCTTTAATTCCAAGGTCATACATCCAACAACAACAAAGTGAACATCACACCCTTGGGAAAGAATTTAGTGGCAGCGGAAGAACACATGGATCAAAAGGCTTTGATTCTGACAAAGAACTCCCATCAATTACCAAAGAGACATAAACATCTATTGTTACATCCACACCCAACACTGGTGGTTGGCGCAAAGTGGAAAAAAAGAAAGGTATAAAAGAATGGATTAGTTTTCTAGTTTATCTATAGATCCTGAGAAATCAGGACATGATTATTATGCATATTCTTATTAGCATATACAGCATGTGATTTTTCTCATTATGAATAAAATCACCATTTTTCCTTGGGGAAAATTTTGTTAAAAAAATATAGAATATTGATTCATCGCCCCCTCTCAATATTATCCTATTTTCTAACAATTGGTATCAAAGTAGGTTCCTTCACCAATATCGTAACAACTAGAAGGTAGATCCAACCCAAAACATGGCTAGTCAGGATGTTATTCTTACTAAGAAAGATCATATGTTCAATGGAACGAACTATACCTTTTGGAATTAGAACTTATATAATGTGCCTTTGTGTAGATGTTTGACATGTAGTGCCAGTTGGATATGAAGAACCAACTATTTTGATTAGCATATATGCCAAGCTTGATATCTCCTATAATATTAAAGCAATGAATGCAACCCTAAGTGGTCTTTTTGAATCCAAATTTGTTATATTCACACACTACGCAATAGCCAAAGAAATATGGGACAAGTTGAATAATAGTTATGAAGGAGTTAGTAAGTTAAAGAAAGAAAAACTCCAAGTATATAAAATGTAGTTTGAATCATTAAAGATGAATGACGATGAGTATATACAAAAAAATTACTTCATGTGGATGAAATAGTGAACACCAGAAGAGGTCTTCAGGAAATTGTGGATGATTCCATAGTAGTTAAAAACGTGTTAATATATCTCCCTTCCAAATTCAATGCCAAAGTTGCATCTCTGTAGGAGATGCTAGATCATAGTAAACTAACCATGGATTAGTTGCATGGAACTCTAACTTCCTATAAAATGAGAACTGCAAAAGGTAGATCTACATCAAATGATGCAACATTTAAAGTAGATAAGAAGACAAAATATTATCAAGAATGCTCAACCTATGGATTTGAAAAAGGAAATTCCAAGTTTGTCATAATACTAAAGAGTTGATCTAGCAAATACAGATGTAATTTTTCGTTCAAATGCTTTAATTTTCGAAAATTAGTTCACTATGCATCTAAATTCTCATACAAAAAGGAAGATAATTAATGTGGTAATAAAGAAAAGAATAAGTATAAAAGAGTCAAGAAGGAGAAAAGCTTCAAGAAGAAGAGTTTATATACCCAAGAGGATAACAGTGCCTCAAAGGATGAGGATGAGCATCCTTTTGATTAAGAAAGGATAAATGATTTTGTTGGGAACGGGATCCCCCAAAGGGAAATTTTGGGGCTAAAAGCCCATGTTTGAGTCAAATTTTGTAATAAAATGGTAAAGACTCCGCATTTTGTGGTCCAGAGCGCGTAGGTGTTATAAGTCATAAAGGGTTGTCCACCCTTAGTTTTGTAAAGTAAAGTCGACTGTAAGAGATCTACCCATGGTCTGCGGACCATGGGATTGTATAAAAAGAGCTAAGATCTAAGTAGTTTTAGATATAACACATGATACGAGAGTCATAGCTCTGAAGTAAGAAGTCTAAGTTTCGGGTCATAGCATAGGTAGAGGCTCTGCAGCTGAGTGCGCAGAGGCCTGGGATGGAAGTTCGTAGTTGAGTGCACGGACCCCTACAGATGTGTGCACAGGGTGGATAGAGTCTGTAATCACTTGGAAGAGATTAATAAAGAGAAGTATTCTACAATTTTTGTGTCGTTGTTCCGATTAATGCATCTCGTCATTTTATTTATGAATTTCCTTTATAATACTTATATGGTGCGCGAATGTGTATAATTATGTTGGATAACTAAACGCATATAAGAATATTTGTTTACGCGGTGCTAACTGTGAGTAACTAATAAGATAAGTAAGACACTTGGACTAGTTTAGGAATATGCACAGTACGTTTAGCAGCGTGAAAGGGTCTAGATCAAGGGTTATGGTTGCGCGAAGGACAGCCGAACCCTTTCACAGAGGTATTGAAGAACGGAATAGAGGGCTCATCTAGCAAGCCCTAGAGCAAACTGACATACGTGAAGGCGGTAATAAAGGGAATAAAATGACATCGCAACCATCTCAAGGTGCAGAAACTTGGTTCCAGCATCCCCCCACACTGCTTCGCGTGAGACTTCAGTCTGTGCACTGTAGGTTGATGCCGAAAGGGCCAGTAGTGTAGGGATTTGTTTCGCTAATTAACGTTGAACCTGGGTCACACCCCCTCAGGCCAAAAAATGGTTTTGTTGTCGGGACCGGAATCTGCATAAGATATGTGTGATGTTGTATCATTGGAATCCGACTAAGAAAGAGATTGGAGACTAGTTGGATAGGAATATCCACGAATTTGCAGTGCAAGAGAACAGAAACTCGCAACTGACAAAGGAACAATGGCTGGAAAGGTACCTGTATACAGAGATCCATGAGATATTTTTCTTCTCCTTCCCGATTGAGCTATACGAGTGGATTGCAAAGCTAGCAGATAGCCAAGGAAGGTGGAAGCTTAACGGTCCTATCGTGTGGACCCCGAAGCTAGTGTGAAGGTTGGAAGTATCGGATGATAAGATCGCTCACGCTATCAATCATTGGCTCGATCATGTCATAAGAGGATTTGTAACTAAATTTGTATTTGACACCTCAGTCAACTACAGCGAGGCAAAGCAGTGTTTTTTCAAAGGACCGCAAGGTAAGTACGTGAAATCTTTGAATACCTGGATTAAAATATTATTGTGCGAAAAACGGGTTATGCATCTACCTTGATGTTTGGGGCTACGTGAAGCAGAAAAACTTACAAAAACGAAGGAAAAAAGGGTCCTGAATATAGTTCGTTGATCTCACCTCCGCGAGGTGATGAAGAGGGAATATTGCAAGTTTCTCTGCGAAGTGCCATTCAGTTAATAAGGCAAGGATTCTCGTGAATACCACCTCCACCCACACCACCTATAACTTCACCATTGTCACCTGCGACTTCACCCGTACCACCTCCACCTCCATTGCAGTTTAGTATGGCAAATTCATTGAAGCTGCCTTTGTTCAAAGGCTCGGGGAATGAGGACCCAGACCAATTCTGGCTCGTTGTAAAAGCTGTAAGGGAAGCTCAAGGCGTTATAGATGATAACATGAAGAAGGTGACATTGGTTAGTGCTCTACAGGATCGCGCGCTAACCTGGTATATCAAGTACGCTAATGATAACCCAAATGTTGGAGTGGTAGACATCCAGATAGCACTGAATAGAGAATTCAGTAGGCCTAAATCTGAAGCACAGTCTATTGTAGGGTTCAAAGAAATCATGATGCAACTAAGCAAGACACCTTGGGAACTCAATCAGAGGTTGAAGTGTACAATCCGCGAAGCTAACATGAACCTAATAGATGGACAACATCGCGAGTGGTTTGTGGCTTCGCTCCTGCCACACTTAAGGGTTGCGTTGTCGCAGCAAAAGATAACAACTCAGGCAGAGGCCTTGGAGATCGCAATGAGGCTGCATGAAACACCAATGCAGGATCCAAATCTAGGGGTTCAGCAGATCCATGCGCAGTTGAAAAATCTTTGCCTTGAGATGCAAAGCTTGAAGCAGGACAGAACAGTTTGACTAGAGGTGCGCGAAGAGGTATGGTGTCTGAAATGAAAGAGTCAGGGGCATGACAAAGACCATTGTCTGATCTTTGCGAACTACCTTATAGGAGGAGGACAAATGCCTTGAGGCCAAAAGCTCAAGCAGGACCAAGCGTGGGGCCTGCATTATGGTGCGCTATCTGTCAGGTAGCAGGAAAACATGCCACAGATAACTGTCATCTATTGCAGAAGTTTGTACAGACACCGCAACAACTATTCTGTAACTTTTGTAGGTTGGTAGGGCATGATGAGTGTAATTGCAGAACTTATGAATTAATGATGGATAGAACTCCCGCCTACAAGGTTTAGGCCGAAACGCAGCCCCCTTACTATAGTGCAAGGATGGCACGGACAGGATTTCAAGGGTGTGGACAAGGCTGAGGCGGAGGAGGACCTAGTAGAGGTCGAGGATAGTTGATCTGCTACAATTTCGAAGGACTAGGACACTATGCCCACGATTTCACTAACCCAACATGTCCGTTGTGCAAGTATTGCACTCTATTTGATCATGAAATAGAAGATTTTCCTACACTGATAGCTAGGATACATGACAAAGGGGCGCTACCACCTCTGTCAAATCAGAACCTGCAGATGATGAGGTTTGAGCTGTGCGAAGAGGATTCGAACGTGAATATAGTGCTCCAAAGTGGAATCGCAATAGGAGATGACAAGGGGAAACATCCAGAAGATAGTACATGGGTTCGAAAAGCTCCAGCAAAGGAAACTGAGTTTGATTTGGAGAGCGCACATGAATCCTTCATCGAAGCAGAGAAGAGCTTCGTTGAGGCCTCCACCTCGGGAAGCAAGGATAAGCCTGATCAGGAGATGGATCCTTCTATGCTTACAAATTTCTTGGAAACCTACATGAAGCTACTGCGTGATAGGAAGGTTGTGAAGGGGTTGTAGGAGCTCATAAATAGATGCGCTGGAAACACTCCTGCTGAGCCGCGTGTAGTAAGAAAGCTTGGTAAGCATAAAACAAGGATGGGATGAGAGATGAGACTGACCGCATAAATAGGAGAATATGAGATGGATCAGGTTATCCTGGACCTTGGGTCAGATGCAAACGTCCTACCTAAATAGACTTGGGAACGGACGGGGAGACCCGCGTTACAATGGTCTCTGATTCAGCTAAGGATGGTGAATCAGCAGAAGATTATCCCCATGGGGCGACTGCAGGGGGTGACTGTGGATATTGAAGGTGTTAGCGCGCTGGCTGATTTTGAAGTAATAGAAATTGTGGATGAAAACAACCCATATCCTGCGCTCGTTGGAATTGATTGGGTTACTTATATGAATAGGGTAATCAACCTAAAGAAGCGAAAGATGATATTTGAGAAAAAATCGCTCCGCGTAATAGTACCCCTAGATCCTATTGAAGGTTCGCGTTATACTGAACCAGTCCACAATTATGAGAGTGATGATGATCTGGACTGTATCTATAAGATAATAGTGTGAGACCAAGATTGGGTGAATCCAACAGCGAATGGACGAATTACATGGGATCATGAGAGTTCATACACCTCGGACTCTAATGAAGAACTAGAGCGCTGGCAGAATCGGTTACGTGAATTAACTACACTGAGTTGTAACATGATGACCCAATCGCTGCGTTGTGTGTCGTCAGAGGTAAGAAATCTGCCTACTTATGATGGCCTGAATGATGTAGATATTTTTCTGGATGCATTTCAAAGGGAGGTACCAGAAAAGCAGCGCTTCCAGGTGTTGGACTGGGCACTGCACACGACGCCCGTGAGGTGGTGGGGTATGCATAAGGGAAGCTTTGATGATTAGTGTGAATGTAGGAGAATGATGAGAACTCACTTTGGGAAGCTGAAGATGCGAATGACAGACAAGTATGATGGGCAAGATGATCCACATGCGCACTTGGCAAAATGGGCCCAGGCTTATAGAGAGAAGCCCTAACCTGAATGGGTGCACTTTTTCTATCATACACTGGATATTGTCCTGATGAACTAGTATGTAGAAATAGAGCTCCGCCATGGAACAGGTGAATGGGATATCCTACTCAAAGGATTCATGATGACATTCAGTTTTGAAGACGATTTTGACATTATTGATGAAGTGTTGCAAGAGGTGAAAGCAGCAATATTTAGGATACCGCAAGATTATTTAGATGTAATTCAAATTGAGTGAGCTACTCAATTGAGTCGCACTCTAGAATGTTATAACGTAACTACTAAAGAAGAGGACGAGGATCCGTGAAAAATTAACATCCCTGAAATGGAAGGGCACTGCGAGGTTGAAGGACCGTAGGTTGAGAATCGGATATAACAGTGCCGCTGAAAATGAAACAAGTGAACATTGGTACGAAGGCAGAGCCCAAATTCACGAAGATTGGAGATTATTGGGATGATGTGATGGTGGATAAGGTTGCTGAATTGCTCCGTGAATACTAGGACTTATTCCCTACCAAGTTCACGGATTTGAAGGAGATAATCGGGGACCTAGGTATGATGAAGTTCACGTTGAAACCCAACACGAAGCTGGTTAAGCAAAGACCTTACCATCTCAATCCGAAGTACAAGGAAAAGGTTTGTGTGGAGCTAGATAAGATGCTCGCGGAAGGCATTATTGAGTCTGTGGAAGAATATGATGGGGTAAGCCCAATGGTGGTATAGAAGAAGAAGAAAAAGGATGAAATAAGGATATGCGTGGATCTTAGAAAGTTGAATGACGCTTGCATACATGATCCTTTCCCGACTCTATTCACTGATGAAGTGTTGGACAATTTAGGTGGCCAGGAAGCATATTCCTTCACTGATGGTTTTTTTGGGTACCACCAGATCAAAATCGCACCAGAGGATAGGAGAAAGACAACCTTCATGACTAAGCGGGGTTGTTTTCAGTACACTATAATTCCATTTGGATTGAAGAATGCGCATGCGATCTTCTCGTGCGTAGTTGCTGTTGTGTTTAAAGAGTTTATTCATAAGTTCCTGGAAGTATACTTTGATGATTGGACCATGTTTGGGCTAATGAAACGCCATGTATCAAGCTTGCTCCTAATGCTGGATACCTATTGAAGATAACAGATCTCACTCAATCTAAAGAAATGTATGTTTTGTGTTCCCTTTGGGACCTTGTTGGGTCATGTGGTTTGTAGACAAGGAGTGAAGGTAGATCCCGTGAAGATCGCGGTGATACCGAACTTGGAAGTGCCGAGGAGTGTGAAACAGTTGTGCTCTACCCTAGGACATACGGGATATTATAGAAAGTTTATAAAAAGCTATGCCCAGATCACCGCGCCTATGGAGAAATTGTTAAAGAAGGATGTCACGTTCTGCTGGAATGAAGACTGTAAGAAGAGCCTGGATGTATTGAAAGAAAAGATGGTCACTGCGTCGATCCTAGTCTTCTCGGATTGGAAGAAGGAGTTTCACGTACATGTCGATGCATCATGTATAGCGTTGGAGTAGTACTGACACAGGCTAGTGGAGAAGACCTGGACCACCCTATTGTGTTTGCAAGCAGAAGGTTATCTAAAGCAGAGAAGAACTATTCCACTACCGAGCGCGAAGGGTTAGCTATGGTATATGCGCTCTAGAAGTTTAGGCACTACTTGCTAGGAGGCCATTTTAAGATGTACACAGATCATTCCACGCTAAAGTACCTAGTCAATAAGCTTGTGTTGGGGGCGATACTCTGCAGATGGTTGGTATTGTTCCAGGGGTATGATTTTGAAGTTATTGTGAAGCCTAGATGATTGAATGCGGGACCAGACCATCTATCGCGCATTGAAACAGGGGAAGAGCCCACTAATTTGGAGGAAGGATTACCTGACATGCATCTATTTGTAGTGCACGTCGTGGATGGTCATTTTGAAAATATAATACACTTCTTAATGATGAGGACTGCACTGAAAGGATACACTGTCCAACAGAAGAAGGAATTAGTGGTGCGTGCGACAGATTTCTCTGTCATTGCCAGGCATCTGAACAAAATGGGGTCTAATGAGATATTGCGATGATATGTACCTGATTTTGAAAGAAGTAGCATCCTCATGGACGCTCATGGTGGTGCCGCAGGAGGACATTATGCAGGGAGAGCGACCGTGCAGAAGATTCTATGCACAGGGTTGTGGTGGCCAACCCTCCATCAAGGCTCAAAAGCATATTGCAAAGCATGTGATGTGTGTCAAAGGACTAGAAGGCCATCGTGGAGGGATAGATTCCTTTGAATCCAAATATGACGTTGCAACCCTTTGAGAAATGGGGGATAGATTTTGTGGGACCCATTCAGCCCCAAGGAAAGACGGGAGCAAGGTACATTATCACTGCAACGGAGTATTTGACTCGTTGGGCGGAGGCACAGCCTATGAAGGATTGCATAGGCATGACTATTATAAAGTTCCTCTTTGAACATGTACTAACGCGATTTGGCAGTCCAAAGATCTTGATGAGTGATCGCGGTACGCACTTTCTGAATGAGATGATCAGCGCGCTAACGGGAGAATTTTAGTTATATCACCAGAAGATCATGCCTTATCATCCACAGGCTAACAGAATAGTGGAAGAATTCAATAAAGTGTTGGAGAATGTGCTGACCAAGGTTTGCAATGCTCAGCAAAGTGATTGGGACCTACACATACCTGCAGTAATATGGGCTTATCGAACGACATGCAAGAAGTTGACTAGACAAACCCCCTTTAGGCTTGTCTATGGTGTTGAAGTGATAATGCCTATGGAATATATTATGCCTAGTCTACACATGGCAGCACTCACAGGTATGACAGATCGCGAAGCCCTAGAAAAGAGGCTCGCACAGCTAGATGAGCTTGAGGAAGAGAGATTTCTAGCTGGATTTCACCAACAGGTCTAAAAGCAGCGCGAAAAGGCATGGCATGATCAGCATATTAAGCTGCGCACCTTTGAGGTAAATAACCTGGTTTTGTTATATGATAGTAAGTTTGATAAATTTCCAGGGAAGTTCAGGTTGCATTGGTTAGGGCCTTATGTCATTAAGGAGATTACCAGCGGAGGAGTGGTGCAGTTGGTCAAATTGAATGGAGATCCCTTCCCAGGAAAGGTGAATGGTAGTCGATTGAAGCCATACATTGTCAGTCTGACCATGTGACAAGATGAAGGTAGGATAGTCTTAGTGCTCCAGGCAACTGCAAGGAGGCGTGGGACTATAAACTACACTGCCTGGGTTGGGGAGCTGCGCAATCGAAGGATGGTACGAAGCAAGGAAGTGTCACAGGGTTTGCAACAGCACGGAGGGAGTTGCGGTACCCAGGGAGAAATCGCGCAGGTTGGCCGGAAAGTGACCGCTAAGGTCATTATTCATGATTTGACGGTTGAAATACGGCCAAATGGAGTGGGCGGCCGGCATTTAAGATGAAATTTATGGCTCAGATCCTTGAAAATATTCCGACAATCTAGCATTAATGAACCAAATTTGGGGGGAACGGTCGGATTTGAATTCAAAATGCCCTATAAATTACAAGTGGATGTCTACTGAAAAACACTTGCCATTTTGATAATTGAGTTGTTGAGCTCTCATGCACCCATGAACCGAGAATTCTTCGAGACTTTCAAAGAGACTCTCGCATTCTCAAACTTGCGAGAGATGACGTGAGCACTGTTAGAAAGCGTTATGTCAGCACCTGCAGAAATTATAAATATTGAACAAGTAGTAGAGGGGTCGACACAAGAAATGGAAATAGAGGCAGAAGTAGTTGTTCCAGAGGTCGTCGAGGTGCTCGCTGAGGTCCCTAAATTGACGAGAACACCAAGACCGAAGTCAACCCCCACCAAAGAAACCGTGAAAGATAAGAAGGGTAAGTAGCCTACTATACCGGTGTGCGCATCGCCAAGGAGAAACCCACCAAAACCCACCGCACAGGAGAAAGGCAAGGCCATAAATTTGGAACCAGAGGAGGAAGACATTGAAGACATCCCGATGGATGATGAGGATGTGGGAGTCGAAGTAGAGGAAGTTGAGACCCAGGGCGCGGACCCTATTACTCGGTTGTCGGAGTATGTCCCTCCGCGCAAGCCTAAGTCCAAGGTGTTGAAGGACATTGATGAGAGTAAGACTCCCCTGCAAATCCCTTTGCTGCCAGACGACATTTTTTTCTACGGTCCGTGCTTGGCACGAGTGCCGTTGCTGAAACTTAAAAACTAGAACTTAGTGGACCACGAGAAGTTCCCACACCTAGCGACCAAGCAGCTGATGTGCCGCATCATTGATACAAATTCGGGAATGACCGAATTGGAGCCGCGAAGGTGGCTTAAGGGAGTAGAAAAGGCAGGGTTTCTCAACATGCTCTAGGTGCCACACTACAACCGCACCCCAGTGATAGTTTTGGTCATCAAGCAACTACTATGCTTGGTGCATGATGGGTGTTTATGGCTGGAGGATTCGATACCCTTCATAGATAGGTTGATTCACCGATAACGTGACTACCATTTACAGGAGAGAATTTGGCCATGATCTTTGGCGGAAAAGGTGGCGAACAGGCTCTCATGGAGTCAATGAAGGAAAAATTTTAACTGGTGAAGAAGTTGCATGGATATGCTATATCCAGTATTTGTGACCCCACTATGAAGGTAGACACGTAGATCTTAGCGAGGAAGGTGATGAGGAAGTGTTGCACCGATGAGGTGTCGGCGCCTATCGTCATGCTCACAGCAAAGTGTGCTGAAGGAGTCCAATTCAAATGGTTGGACTACCTTTGTGGAGAGTTCCCCACGAACTGTCGCGAAGCACAAGAGCTCAGCAAGATGTTCCACTACACATGGCTCTTGCTTTTAATTGTGATGATAACGTGGGAGCTTCCAGAGGAAAGCCAGTTCCCTTTGGTCATGCTAGACCTCCCTGAAGCAGTGAAGTATGCTTCGTTGTGGGCAACCAAGGACGCACAGCGAGTCAGGGATAGTAAGATATTTTGGATCTTGATGGAAATGAACATTCAGATGGCCATCAATCACAAGCCATGATTTTCGCCTACAGTGTACACCAACCTGCAGAGCTACACCGAGTTTAAAGCAGACTTCCATCGAGTATCCATCAGGGCGCGAAAGGACCCTGTGCAAAAATGGTACGACTTGCCGTATTTGGCAACGGATGATGCCATTGATGCGATGCTTGATCAATGGCCAGCAAAGTGGCGCTCTACAATAGATTTGGCAGTGGGTGGAAGCAAGTCTGCCGCACAAAAGAAAAAGGAGGAGGCCAAGCTTAAGATGACTCAGCTAACCGAGAAGAGGAAAAAGGAGGTTGTTGATAAGGCTTAGGCGAAGTGCAAGGCCATGCAGCAGAAATGGAAGTAGACAGGTGGGATAGATCGAGGCTCTAAAAAAGGCATGAGGTCACCTTCACCTGAGATCGAGGAAGAAATAGATGAACAGCACAGCGCCGACCCTCAAGAGACGTCCGCCTGCATCAAGCGCCCAAGAGAGCTAGAGAAGGGAGGGTCCAAGAAGAAATCAAGGGCGACCAAGACCTCGCTGGACCCGATCACATTAACAGACGGTGATTTACATGATATCGGTGACACAGTTAGGGATGTGTTGTGACCACCAACAACCCCCCTCCTTCTTTAGTATTAGCAATAACACTAAAGAAGTGTGGACCCTTAGTAAAAAATCCAAAAAAAAATTATAAAGTTTTTTGCATTATACTCCTCAAAAAATACATCGCACGGAGAAGAGTGAAACATTTCTTTATGAGCACAATAAAAAACTGTGAAGAAGCGACGCAAAATTCATCGCATCGCATACATTAAGAAGCGCCCATAAATGAAAATCTTAAGAAATCTCCGATGGCCGATATGCGACATCGCATATCACAACGTCGCATAAACAGCACACAAATAACTTAACAAATTGCAGCGATGTTGCGATCTTGCGATAAATGCGATCTGCGATCTTGCGATAAATGCGATCTACGATCTTGCGATAAATGCGATCTGCAATCTTGCGATCTGTGCGATTCTGCGCTAAACTGATCAGGAAACTCTGCGATGACACATCTGGATAATGCGATAAACGCGATGCTGCGATGCTAGTCGCAGAAATCACCCATCGCAAATTTTCCTCGGCTCAGCATTCAAGAAAAGCTGTCCCTAAACCAAAATTGGGCGTGCGCCTTAAAGAAAATTAATGAATGTACGCCAAGATATTCATGAAGGACCAGTTTTGTGTTTTTCAAAAAGTCAGTTCACTATGAGGTGTCATGATTTTATACATTCGTAGAGCTTAGAGCTTTCGTGTCAAAATTTATTATCATTACTCTTTTCCTTTGCGTGAACTGCAGGAATAAAAATAGGAAACAACATGAAGCAATGTGTAGGAAACATCTAAGGAAAAAGGGAAAGCGTCAATGCTCGGAGAACAGAGAAGAGATGCCCTCATAAATGGATATCGCATGCAACAGAAACGCAGATTTCAGAGTATTACCGAACAGATGCTGATATCAATAGGTGATTCGACACTCAAGGTCAAAAGCTCACAAAAGCAGCATGTTTACAAAATTCTGAAGCTTATGCCCAGTAAAGGAAAAAGCGCTAAAGGCGGAAAACGCACCAGAAAAACCCAGATCAAAGAACGGAGGCAGTTTTTGATGCGCGATTAGCACCTAGCGCTAATCGCGTATCACTAAGAAAATTGTTCAGAAAGCAGAGTCCCTAACTTGCTTAGTCATCCATGAGTCTGGAAACAGAGATAGCAAAAGCAAAGGCAATTTAAGAGGAATTTGGGTTGTTACCAAGTGTATACGCAATCAATTCGCACAACCAGAAGATGATTCCCAAAAATATCTTCTAGTTTACTAAAAAGTGGTTCCAGCGCTTGCCATTTCTATTTTCATAGCTCAAGCAAAAGCAGAAGACAACCAGCCAACTCTTCCCAGGCAAATGTTGCATGCTCACAGCACTAAGGAGCAAATACAGAAATAGTTAGAAATTAGATTCAATTTTTAGAAATAAGTTTGCTTAGATAAAGGGCGGTCATTTAAACCGTATCCTAAATTTATGTAATTAAGTTACTTAGTTAGCAGTATTTAAACCCTTCTCAGGAATTTAGAGAAGGGTCCAGAAATTTGTCAAAAACTTGTCCTTAGAACATGCACTTCTGCACCCTCAGAGGAGGTTTTGATGAATGAATGGATCAAGGTTTATCAATGTTTGCATTTGATATCTGCTACTGATGTTGCACTTCTGTACTCTTGGTAGATATTAGAACAAGTGGAGATAAATCATTGTTGCTTGAAGCTTATGAGTAGGACCAGTCATAAATGGTACTTTTATCTCTTGATCATTTATGCTTATATTCTTAAAGTGATATACAGTTTTTAGTTGTTTATATGTTATTGCATGAATGTTTGAGTTACCATTTCGCACTTTTGTACGGTGGAGTCATTTATTTATGTTTGATATATGAATAACTTATTATGCGATATGTTGTTCACAACTGTTTTTCCTAACTTTTTATGCAAAGTGGTTCATCTTAATTGATTTCCATTCTTATGATAGTTGAATGATCTTTATTACCAGTTATTATTTGAAATCTCTTTAGATCGCATAATAGAAGAAATACATCCCGGGTTAGCATAGATTAAATGTGTTGTTTTCATTAGATTACAATAGCATAGAATTAGATTAAAGTAGCTTAGATTAGAACCCTTAGATCAGCATCATCCAACTCTGCACACACACACACCCTTAGATTGGGAAACTGGTCCCATTATCCCCAGTCGGACCCGCTATACCAAACGGATAAGGAGCTACCAACCAAGGTCCAGACCGGGTGGGTATCCCCCTTATTGTCGACCCGATTTTTGGGGTTTCAACATATTTGGCGCTAGAAGGAGGGCCCGAAATATGAATGGCACTTAAATCAAAATCTAAATACCATTCTGAGAGTAAATCACCCTTATCATCTCCCCTGACTTCTCCAGTATATTTAAATCTAGAGTCAGAAGTCGCTCGAATATCAATCGCTGCTACACACCCTGATATTTCAGACCAATCTACCATTAAACCTCCTGGAGTTGAATCTCTGATTCACAAACTTCAGGGATTTTCCATTTCTCCTTAGAGGTCTGATAAATCTCAAAGCAGTGTGACTTCGCAGTACAATCCTGCTCATCCCCTAACCAGGTTAAAGAGTGAAAAATTTGGCATCCAGCCAACTGAGTTGCCTCTTCCCACCAGGAAAAGAGCGAGGAAATCACCACAAGAGTCTGACAGTGAGACTCTTTCGTCTACATCGCCCATTTCAACTACCTCACTGTGAAGTCAACCACCCACACCTCCATTCCAGACCATCATCCATCAGTCTACCACAACCCCTCTTCAATCATCTACGATCATAATATCCTCATCTTCCCAGCCACAGAGATCATCTTCTGCACTTTTCTCTACTAGCAGCTCAACGATGGCCCAGTCTCCATGGAACAACCCTGGGACAGTCTTAATGCCTGCGCCCTTGAGTCAAATACCGGCCCATCCTAAGAAATGGCTGCCCAAATTCAATCCAGAAGCGGGCATGCTAGCAGAAGAACACATAAACAATTTCATGCTTTCTATCAATCTCAATGGAGTTACTAACAAAGATGTTGTTGTTCGGCTTTTTCCCTATACACTGCAAGGGACAGCCGGGTCATGGTATTTTTCATTACCCTCCGGGTCTATCACAAGTTGGGATATCTTCCAGAATCAATTCCTTATCAAGTTTGGTGATGACAGATCAACGGCGACTTTAATCAATGACCTATCCAATCTTAAAGCCCAAGCTAAAGAACCTATCAAAGATTTCGATTTACGGTTCAATAAAATTCTCAACAAAATTCCCACTACTTCCCAACCCAGCGAAGAAGTATGATGTGAATGGTATATTGCTGCTTTACCATCAAACATAGCAATCTTCGTGGATAGAGAAAATAAGACAACCTTAGTTGAAAACGTGACAGAGGCGATAGCAGTAGAGAAACGCGTAATAGCCCTGGAAAAGAGATCCGCGATAGAGGAACGAAAGTCTAAAAAAGTCACCTTCAAGGAAGACTCCAAGAAGAAGCAAACAAAAGACCCTTTCGATTTGGAAGGATTGCAGAAAGTATTAAAGACCATGTCTAATGAGATGGTTGACATAAAAAAACAAGTAGCAGAAACTTCTTCAAAAAAGTCCTACAGAGCTTTTAAAAGAGGTCCTTCAACGGATGCAAAACCACTAAATGCCATCTCCAATGCTGAAACTGAGGAAGAGGAAGAAGAAGAAAGTGCCACTGAAGGGCAGCCCGATGACGAAGAAGTTGTGGAATTACAAGGAATGTGGGATTTCATCCTCCCACAAGAAGAAGATCAAGAAGTATTTCCGGTTAGCTCACGAAGCAAAAATTAGCTTGATCCTCCCCAAACTACCCCTAAGCAGAAAAGCGCAAGCCCTACAACAAAAGATAAAGTCGCAACAAAGAAAACAACTACTAAAGTGACTCAATCTAGCCCAGTCCGAGCAGATCAAACAACCCCATCAAAAACACTAATAGTGTCAGATGAAATGGAGTACAATATTATTGATGACATGAAAAAGACTAGGGCTAATATTACCCTTTATGAATTGAGCAAATTGAAGCATCAACAGAAGATAATGATGAAAGAATTACATGCTGTGCCTATTGTACCTTTGCCTACCTCTGTACTCTCTCAAGCTTCCCATAACATGGGAAGACCTCCAACTAACGCGATCAATAAGATTGATCCAAATGATATCGCCTTGATTGGAGGAAGATCAAGATCTCACACTCCCCCGTTTCTTCTCACTTACGAGATTTTCAACAAAAATGTGCACAATTGTTTGGTAGATTCTGGTGCTTCATCGAATATTTTACCCAGATCAATATGTGCTAAGTTAAATGTTCAACCACAAAAATCCGCAGTGCGCATAGTTCAGCTTGATCGATCTCAAGTCGAAGTGATTGGTGAAATTAATCAAGTAACCATAATATTGTCATCCAACCCGAAGGTATGTCAAGTTATTGACATTCTTGTGGCTGATATCCCAGAATTCTATGGCTTAATTCTTAGCAGGGATTGGTCCGATAAACTCCATGGATACTTTGCAACCGACTGGTCGCACATGTGGTTACCCTACAACGGTAAACCGAATCAAATAAAGGTTGAACGAGAGCTACACCAGAAGTACATAGTAACGGAATTAGAGGGAGAAAATGAAGTAGTATCGTATAACAGCAGTATCATAGGCAATTACTTGGTAGATTCTTTCCTCGGTAATTTCAATGCTCACCCATCACCTTACTTAGAAAATTCAGTTTTGTCCCAAGTCGAAAAGTTTTCCCAAATTGATAATTCAAAGTGTGTTAATTTTGTAGATGAACCTGTAAATACATCTTTGTTTTGGAAATTATATTTTGATGGCTCTAAATCTAACGAAGGAGCAGGAGCAGGATGCATTCTGATTAGTCCAGAAGGAAACAAGACCATGCTTACGTGCAAACTCGAATTCAATTGCACAAACAATACAGCAGAATATGAGGCCTTGGTGCAAGGCCTATACAAAGCAATCGGGTTAAACGTCAAGTATCTTCAAGTCTTCGGAGACTCTGAGATTATCGTCAAACAGGTACGTAACACTATACATTGCCTATCAGGTCATTTAAAACACTATCAATCTTTAGTACAAGATCTGACTGAGCATTTCATAGCATTTAATATTTCTTCAATCCTGAGACTCCAAAACGCAAGCGCAGACCTTTTGGCTAACGTAGCCTCTAGGCTTATTCCCTCCGAAGATTTTAGTCCAAATAGATTCTCAATAGAATTAATCTTTAGACCGTCCATCCCTGACAACATTACAAATTGGAGAGTATTCAATGACGATCCTGATATTGTAAATTTCCTCACTTCTGAAGGATCCTACTCCAATCAGATAATTGACGAAGACCATAACGATCGACAAACACAACAAAATAGCACTGATAATGCTATACCTAAATCGGTGGTTAAGTTAGAAGACTTATACGATTTGAAAAACCGGTTTAAAAGGTCTACCAATTCAAAGCTCTACAGTTCAACTCTAAACTACGAATTAGTAAACCTAGGAACTGATGATAAACCACAAAACGTTAATCTAGGCATAGGCCTGGCCCCTGAAGAAAAACTAGTGTATATTCGTCTTTTGAGACAATATAAAAATGTTTTTTCCTGGAACTACGATGAGCTGAAGACGTACGACACTTCTATCATTTAGCATACTATTCCTATGATTGACAACGAAAAACCTGTCCAATAGAAACTGAGAAAGATCCACCCCAATTTAGAAATTCAGATAAAAACTGAGCTAAATAAGTTATTAAAAGCCAGAATAATTTTCCCCGTCAGACATTCCAAATGGGTCTCCAATATGGTACCCGTTAGAAAGAAAAACGGAAATATTAGAATCTGTATTCGATTTTCGGAATCTCAACAAAGCCTGTCAAAAAGACAATTTTCCTCTTCCACCTATGGAATAGATATTATAGGCAGTAGCAGGCTCAGAACTGATGTCTTTCTTGGACGGATTTTTAGGATATAATCAAGTGCTGGTGCATCCCAATGATCAGTTGAAAACCACATTCAGAACTAAATAGGGCACATACGCATATCGAAAGATGCCATTTGGTTTGATTAATGCCGGCGCTACATTTCAAAGAGCCATGGACATCGCATCTAAAGGTTTAGTCAATAAATCTGTAGTGATTTATTTGGATGATATAACAGTGTACTCAAAGAAGCGAAGCGACCATCTCAAAGATTTAAAACAAATTTTTCAACGATGTTTAAGATATGGGATTTCACTCGACCCAAAGAAATCTTTTTTTGCATTAAGTGTTATAGACATTTTTGTGCCTTACAGCATTGAGCATGAAATTTCCATAATCCAAGGGATCCAAAGTCCCTAAATGAGTTATTCCTACCCCTAGAGGAACAAGGTCAACCAATGACAGCTTCTCCCAGAAGTTCTCCACTAAAAACCACTCAGAAACAGTCAATTCAGGATCAATTCAGAGGCTCCACTAGCTGTCTGCGCTGAAATGTAGAGATTACACTGGCTAGGTGCACTGCAACGCAGGTTGAAGCACTACCAGGGTGCGCTGAGCGGGAAATGACAAATGGCAAGTTCATTCAACGAGGTGGAAAGACCCTGGAAGCTTCCAGAATCTTCTCCAATGACACTTGCCTCAATGAATTCGACTTGTGATGAGAAAGAGGTCCTCAACCTCCAAGTGGAAGCAAGAACTGACAGAGAGAAGCCACAAGTCAAAACATAAGCTGACTCATCCTCTCTGCTTACATCTATATATGGATCTCTCACCCAGAGGTTCAGGAGGCTGGAATTTTGTACTTTGCAGAGAATTGCTGTTGGTTTGAGATTGAGATTAGTACATTAGGTGATTTATGCTTTGTTGGAGGAGAGGAAGGGATTCTTTTGCTGGGAGGTAGATGTTGGATCGGGACCTATTTGGTTGTATCTCCTCTTGAACCTTGTTATCATATCAATAAAGCTACTTGAGTTTCTCCTATATGCTTGTATTTCAATGATGTTTTGTTATATTTGCATATTTATTTTATGTCTGATCCTAAACTAGTTATGAATGTGAATCTATATCTTTTGTGTAGTTTTCCTCTCTTGTGATCTTGCAGGAACTGGGTGAAGCTGGACCAGTAAAATAGCAGGCAGCGGGGAGCGAACGAAAGAGAGAGAGATTGGATCGACAAACTAGCGGAAGACACCGGTTAGTTACATCCTTCTTTCTCTATTTGCATCTCATAAAGAAGAATACTCAGATAGTTTTCCTTGTTTGTTGTTAAGGCACTATCACCTCTTAGAGTGGGATAGGGGCATTCTGAATTGGATACTTTTCCCAACAACAAATTGGCGACTCCGCTGGGGAGAGTATCTTGTTAGTTTATTTGTGTTTCTGTTGTTGTTCTTCTCATAGACTCAAGAGTGCCAAATCGAAATGCACTTTCCATTTTCAAGTGCAAAGTAGAGATCTGCCACTCTAGTCCACTCACTGGGCCTGTTTTTATGATCTGAACAAACTGATACACAAGTTCTCTAACAGCCCTTTGTGATAGATCTTAGTCCTCCTTTAAATCATCCTCCTAATTGTACCTAATTGATAGCTTTGATCTGGCCAAAAACTGTTGATTTAACTGCAAACCGTAACCCAGAACCCAGAAACAACTCTCGTTTCTGCTTCAGTGCAGACTCTGTGAAGAGGTTCTACATTTCAATGTAGGTCCCGTGAAGGCTACCTACGCTGAATGTCAAATCCTCTGTGTTGAGGGTGCGCTGATCAGTCTTTGCCTTGTGCAGCTATGGTTCCCTGCTTCCTTTTGCTCAGTTTCATCTCTGTTTTTGCAGCCTGTTATCAGTCAGTGTACCTATCTAAAACCCCTTTTCTTTGCCTCAATTCCACCTCGGTTGTATAAAGAAACTGTATTTGTTCTTTGTGTATTTGTTACATCATTTGCAGTTTCCCATTACAAAAGTAAACTAGTCATACTGTCGCCCTTAGATCTAGACCTGTCGTAAGTGTCGTTTTGATCTTAAGAGTGAGTTTGTTTGTTGTTCACAGTTGATTGAGCTTTTACTTTTGTCGTTTGGTTTGAATTTATGCATTTCTAGTGTTGAAACAAGTAAATCATAAAGTTTCGTAATCGTCTTTTTGATTTTGAAAAAGGAACTTGTTTATGTTTTCACTTGAAATCGAATTCAAATTTGTACAACAGCTTTCTTTTTAGGCATCAATATTAAGAAAGCGAAAACAAATACATGCATTTGTGCATTTGCATTTTGATAGTTTTCATGCTTTGATTTAGGGAAAAGTGCATTACAGTGTGCTCTATGCTCTTTGAGAAAAGTTTGTATCTTCCTTTTCCCCTTGTAGCGAGGATTTTCATTGTTGAAAAGATATAAGAGCTTGCTTATCATATTTAGACTGCATTTAGGAATTGTATCATACATCTCGTGGTGATCCAAAAAGGAAAACTTCTAAGAAAGATCAACCTAAAATAAATTGAATGAACTTAACAACGCTTTGTAACTTAACGCACAACATAGAGGTCTAGGCTAGAGACGTGTTCCGGCTTCGTAAAACCTGGTGACTGTCGATCTCACTGATGGTTGGGTGATTCCTCCTGAGAGACGATAGCGCCAGTACGGATTGTGCTCCCACGTACCGTCGAGTATATATTGGGAGACCCCTATAGGCATAAAACCTTTATCCTTAGGAAGTCGTGTCGGCCGCCCTACTGATCGCAATGCACTGAACACAGCATTCGGGAAGATTGACCGCCCGTACCTTAAAAAGTATTCTACGGTTTTGCGAAAATTTTGGCACACCCTCTACCTAGAACTCCAGAGCAGTTCCTTTTGGCCTTTTTCAGACTCTATAACGGGAAAATTCCATCCGAGCATTTGTCACTTCAGGCTCGTTAAAACATCGAAGGCGACTAGAGTCATCTTTTGCTTTTTCTCGACTCTTTAAAACTGAAAAAGCAAGTTGTGTCTAAAGCGTCTAAAATTCATTTAATTCGGAAACATACTTCCCATTTTGTTTTAGTTGATCGAGTAATCCACGATCATGGAAGAAAGTCAATCGAAATCGCTAGAAAATCTTTTGGATAGACTAGATATGTCTAAACAACCGTCGACATCCAGGACTATGTCGTCCGACACAGCAGTGGCACAGCCTCCTACTGCTACTCCAACGATGTTCAATTGTATACCATCTGTCCCGGCAAGTTATCAACAACAAGCCGGAGTCCCATCAGGGACTGCTTCGACGACATGGTTAGTTCCTATTTCTTCATCCGGATTATCATCTGGTATTTCTTATGTTGAAACTCAACAAATTGATCCAATGTGTCTTCAAAGGCCAATCTACCCTTTAAGTACTGGATTGCCACCATATGGAGGGCAGTATGCCTTTTCATTGTTCCCTCCCAGAGAACAACCATATGAGAGTTTACAACAAAGTTCAGGTCAAACTAGAATTACATCCAGCGGTTGGGTACCAATACTGCCTCAGCAACCAAGGGTTGTGTATTCAATGCAACCAGTCCACCCTGTGTCGAATACTCCCACTATACCTGCTATGGTGACTGCATCGCAAGTACAAGTGTTACCTATTGTATGTCAACCACAAGTTTCTCAGGTTGCAATACAACATCCTCTTGTCTCAACGACTCAATCACAACCTCAGGTTAGTGCCTCCTTATCTGGAGTGACTCAGGATCAAACAAGCACTGTGACTCCTCATCATGGTCAATCATCCAGTATTGGTCAACAGCAAATGGTCCAACAACCAGAGCTGGTTCAAACTCAACAACCGCCATTCCAACGATCATATCAAGGACCTGAGCAACAAGTCTTTGTAAGTAATGGGCAACCACATTTCCAAAGCGGTTATCAACAACCATATTATAGTGGTTATGCCCATCAACCTTGTCAAAGTTGCCAACATCAAATACATTATGCTGGTATGCAAAGACCCATTGCTCAGGCGATTCCATCTTATCCTGGGTATGCTTCGCCTAATCTGGATCAACAGTTGCCCTTTGTAGCAACTCTAGAATTACCAGATCTAAACCGGCTGACGAATGATCTGATTGCTTATGCCCCTTGGTGGCCAGCGATTCCGCATAAACTTCCGTCAGATATTCCTAAATTTAATGGAAATCCGGGTGAAGATCCATCGAATCATGTGATGACATTTCATCTGTGGTGTTCATCAAACACCCTAAACGATGATTCGATTAGGCTTCGCCTTTTTCAGAGGACGTTAACTAGTCCGGCAGCAAAATGGTATATCGAATTGCCTAGAGCTTCATTCGACAACTTCAGTACCCTAGCCACAACCTTTTTAACCCATTTTCAATTACCGATAAGGTATGAAATGGGAAGAAAACTCCTTACCAACTTCAAGCAGACGACGGCCACTCACATATCTGATCATATACATGAGTGGCGACGTCGTCGCAGGATGGTAAAAACGTACGTTCCCGATCAGCTATTAGCTGAATGGTTTATCAAGTCTTTACTTCCTACCATCACGGAAGATGTGGCAAAGGGGGGAGTCGTAACGGAAGAGCAAGTTATCGCTCATGCGCAATATCTGGACTTGGTCTATACTCAGTCTGGCACGCTCTACGACAAAATACCTGACGCCCCTAGACCGGAATTCTCAATTCCTCCTCCTCCTAAATCGAACCATGAATATCATGCCATCGATGGCGTGATTGGCGCGACAGACACGAAATCGACAAAGGCTACATCTAAAAAGGCCCGTAAGATTTCCAGTGAAAATGCAAATGAGGAACTTCTTGCCTCGGAAGTAAATGTCGTGTCGACCGACAAGGGCAAACAACTAAAGCAACCAGGGGGCAAGAAGAAAAAGAAAGGGAGAAAAAGGAAACCCCCTACGGGGTGTCATATATGCGATGAGGATTATTGGACGAGAGATTGTCCACATATAGCTGAAGTTAAGAAACTCTTTAAGAGTTCAAAAACCTCAGCAGTATTGACTGATCCGTTTCCAAGCCCGGGAACCAAACTGGTTGCTAATCAAAATGCTTCGCGATCCCAAGTGCTTATGTTTTCTATCTCAAAGCAGAAAAATGATGCTTTTGCAAGGAATAAAGATTACGGGAATCCACAGGTGTCGAATAACAAGGCTAATGAACAACCTAGTAGTTCGACAACAACTTTGACCAAAGTTGTGCCACCCATCATTCCTGAACAAATGATAAAGTCGCCAAAGGGAGTAGTACACAAGTCGACATTTAATCCTCGTGCAAAAATAGCACAAAATTATAATATAATAGAGGACCTGGCCCAATCGCCGTCCGCTATGTCGACGCTTGAGGTACCGCAAAATTGCCTCTCCCAAGAGCAAGCTTTATTATCAGCAATAGGTGGGATTGACCCAATGGATTCCCATCTTGTGGCCTTTAATCATAAAGGATATGACCCTCAGTTACCAGATCAACTATCTTTCCTTATTCAAGTGAAAGCCCTCAACAAAACTGTTCATCAAACAATTATTGATGAGGGGGCATCTACATGCATTATGTCGATGAGTTGCTGGAAAAAATTAGGATCTCCAACCTTGTCGCAATCTTCGACGACATTAAAAGCATTTGATGGACAGACATATACCCCATATGGTATTCTAAATAACTTGAAAGTTGAACTAGGAGGGAAAACGGTAGAAATTGATGTTGAAGTAATCGACGGAAACCTTGATTACAACATCCTATTGGGAAGACCCTGGATATATGCCATGGCCGCAGTTGTGTCGACCTACTTCAGGAAGATTGCATTTCCCTTCCAAGGAGGAATTACAATCGTTGACCAACAAACATTTCTCCCCAACAGTTCACAAGTTACGGGAAGCATTCCAATGATCCATGGAAGCAATCATTCGCTCCAAAATATCGGAGTAGGTCTCCTAAAAGACCCTGCCTTAATGGGTAATTTTGCCCTACCGCCTCCGAGTAATCTGGCGAAAGTGGCCACAGTGGAATATGAAACCTTCTATATCTAATGGATTTGGACTCCGAGGACGGTTCTTATCTCGTGTCAACCTCGTTAAAAAATGAAACAAGGAGTCATGAGGATAGTTCTTTTACTGTGTCAACCTCATTAAAAAATGAAACGAATCCCCTTTTCAAATCTCAAAGGTAAACCTTCATTCCAACCACCGAGTTGAATGCAATGAAGCTTGGGGGGCATGCACCGTCACCTCCACTTTTAGGGGCATGCAAGCTTATCATCGAGTAGTTTTAGCACATAGTTCATGCTCGTTAAAAAATAAACATAAGATCGAGAAAGTGTTTCAACCCGCGTTTAATCTCGTTAAAAAATGAACTACCCTCCGATAAATAACCACCGTGAATGTAACATTATCAACCATTAAAGCCTTGGTCGTGTTTGCACCGTCACCTCCACTTTTCCATTGGCCGATCATTCACCTCCATTTGATTGTTTACCCATTTTGAGGAACAGCTGCGAAGAGTGATCTCACTAGCCACCCTTGTGACACTGCCGTGATTGGAAAATTCCAACCCTTACCTAGAATTAGCTGCTAACCCGTTTTATCACTCGTTCCTCAAAAGACGAGTCTTCTTTAAGCTCTTTTCATCTGACTCGTAAAATATGAAAAGATTGCCGAGTTTTGGCCTTCCAGCTCGTTAAAGCGACCGGAAGTGCTATCCCTCCTCTAGATTTTAATCTTTTTGGACCTGAGGGATTATTGCACAAAAAGATCGAGCGCTTGTTTTGTTCGGCTCGTTAAAGCTATCGAAAATTCATCCCTTCTGTATTGTTTTATACTTTTTCAGACTTAAGGGATTAGATGACGAAAAAGGACCTTTGGAGTTATCTTTACGTACATTTTTAGACTCTCTAAAAATGAAAAGGGACCGAGTTATCTTTGTCGTTAAAAACATTAAATAGCGACAAACTTGTCTTTAGACAAGAACGAGTTTCACTGTCGCTAGGCTCGTTAAAACATAGCGATGGGTTTGCCCGAAGGGCAAATTATAGAACAAGCACATGTTATCCTCCTCAAGCTTGATAAAAATAAAGAGGTACTGGTCAGCAATGACTGGGGAAAAATTGGGAAGAAACTCAATGAACTTTATTGGTAGCAAGTTGCTCTTGAACATGACACTTCCACTCTGTGCCTGAGTCAGGTTGGGTTGTTTCATTCACCGGTCACATCACCATGGTCTCACCATACCATCCGCCTTTGGGGTAAATGCTACCAATCCATCACACAAGTGTCGCCGATATGTTCAAGAGAAGTCATCCAGAGAAGTCAACCGTGTCCCATCCACTACCATACATTATCCTTCATTCTTTCATGACCGCCACCCTGAACCATATATCGTCAGATCGTTTTCACCTCCATCAAAATCATTTGCTCTGTTCCGTGTCACTGATGTGGGATTCATTAAGGCCCTCCTTTGACGGATCGCTTCTTGTCGACATCAGCTCATTATCCGAGAAGTTGATCTAGGAACAACCCCTTCAGTACTTTGAAGCTTGCATGCCTCAATGGCAAGTTTCTCACTTCCGGCGACAGGTATACATCAATGACCTTCAACCAAAAGATTTTGCGTGGTGTTCGACGCTAAGTCCTTTATTCACACTATGTGAATTGTACTACAGTACCTTGAGGGTCATTATCATTATTGGTGATTCCTCTCGCGCTTGTTAACGGTTTACCTCATTGACCGGTAATCAAGCGATGTCTTTCCATGTTCGACTTCAGAACATCTCTCACATGGATCGACTTGTACTTAGAGTGAAGATCGAACGAGATTGAAGACCCCGGATCTAGTTTCATCCATCCGGGCTGCGATATATATTTAGGAAAGATAAAGACATTGACATGTACATCATTGCAGCAGATAATCATCCTACCAAAAGGATGATGATTTCATCAAAATTATCAGTCTACCATCAGACGATTGTCTGTTCTATGTACAGAAAAATGAATTTATAAAGCTGAGCATGGGAATGCCCGCCTCAGCTAGATCATGAAAGCAGTATGAAAAATAATGTATTGTGTTGTATCTTATTACAGGTCTCCTCCCAGCATTGGAAGAACTTCGGATCCTCCTAATAAAGCATTTCACCCAATAAACGGCCTCATACTTTAGAGGGCAACTGTTATAGACATTTTTGTGCCTTACAGCATTGAGCATGAAATGTCCATAATCCAAGGGATCCAAAGTCCCTAAATGAGTTGTTCCTACCCCTAGAGGAACAAGGTCAACCAATGATAGCTTCTCCCAGAAGTTCTCCACCAAAAACCACTCAGAAACAGTCAATTCAGGATCAATTCAGAGGCTCCACTAGCTGTCTGCGCTGAAATGCAGAGATTACACTGGCTAGGTGCACTGCAACGCAGGTAGAAGCACTACTAGGGTGCGCTGAGTGGGAAATGACAAATGGAAAGTTCATTCAACGAGGTGGAAAGACCCTGGAAGCTTCCAGAATCTTCTCCAATGACACTTGCCTCAATGAATTCGACTAGTGATGAGAAAGAGGTCCTCAACCTCCAAGTGGAAGAAAGAACTGACAGAGAGAAGCCACAAGTCAAAACATAAGCTGACTCATCCTCTCTGCTTACATCTATATATGGATCTCTCACCCAGAAGTTCAGGAGGCTGGAATTTTGTACTTTGCAGAGAATTGTTGTTGGTTTGAGATTGAGATTAGTACATTGGGTGATTTATGCTTTGTTGGAGGAGAGGAAGGGATTCTTTTGCTGGGAGGTAGATGCTGGATCGGGACCTATTTGGTTGTATCTCCTCTTGAACCTTGTTATCATATAAATAAAGCTACTTGAGTTTCTCCTATATGCTTGTATTTCAATGATGTTTTGTTATATTTGCATATTTAGTTTATATCTGATCCTAAACTAGTTATGAATGTGAATCTATATCTTTTGTGTAGTTTTCCTCTCTTGTGATCTTGCAGGAACTGGGTGAAGCTGGACCAGTAAAAGAGCAGGCAGCGGGGAGCGAACGAAAGAGAGAGAAATTGGATCGACAAACTAGCGGAAGACACCGGTTAGTTACATCCTTCTTTCTCTATTTGCATCTCATAAAGAAGAATACTCAGATAGTTTTCCTTGTTTGTTGCTAAGGCACTATCACCTCTTAGAGTGGGATAGGGGCATTCCGAATTGGATACTTTTCCCAACAACATTAAGTGAAGGAAAACTTCTAGGATTCATAGTGTCAAAATCTGGTATTCACATTGATCCTGACAGAATCAAAGAAATCTCTGAAATATCTCTACCTCATAATAAAAAAGCCATGCAATCTTTCCTTGGTCAAATCAATTTTGTAAAGAGATTTGTCCCAGATTTTTCACGAATTGTGTCTCCTTTGCAAACCATGATTAAAAAGAATTCAACTTTCAAATGGGGTCAAGATGAACATGAAGCATTCAACCTCATCAAACAAGCTATTATTAATGCTCCATCTTTAGCAACCCCAAATTTTTCGAAATCTTTTGTTTTATACACATTTGCCTCAGAGAAATCATATGCTGCAATTCTAACTCAAGCAAATCAAGAAAAAACAGAAGCTCCAATTGCATTTTTAGCTCAAATTTACAAGGTGTTGAACTCAATTATTCAGACGTAGAAAAACAAGCCTATGTTGTTTTCAAAGCGGTCAAATATTTCAGACCTTTCTTACTCAAAACCCATACTAAGATCATAGTACCGTTTCCAGCGGTAAGAAATCTTCTAGTACAGAAGGATATGGACGAGAAAAGAGCAAATTGGATCACTACTTTACAGGAATACGATCTTGAGATTAAACCAGCAAACATTGTAAGAGGTCAAGGCTTCTGCAAAATGTTGGCTGGAGCATCGCAAATCCCTGAAATTTCATCCGAAGAGGTACAAATGTGTGAGGTAAACCTAAACGATGCAGAATCATTGTATGCTGATATCATTTATTATCTTAAGAATGGGTATGCTCCATCACACCTGGATCACACTAAGAAAAGAGCTCTGAGATTGAAAGCTAAACAATATCAGCTCATAAATGATATTCTTTTTAGAAAGAATTATGATTATGTTCTTCTTAGATGTCTTGAAAAAACTGAAGCTGAAAAAGTTTTGCAGGAACTCCATGATGGACCAGCAGGCGGACACTATGTTGGAGATGCTACTGCACATAAAATTTTACGTGCAGGATATTACTGGCCTACGCTGTTCAAAGATTCACACAGTTACGTGAGGAAATGTCAAGTCTACCAAACTACTGT